>JBBGZY010000852.1:3095000-5642108 GCA_037952925.1 Lithobates clamitans | reverse complement strand
TATGTTGTCAGATGCATACAGTATTTGTGGATTTTTGTGTTACGAATCTGAACACAATGCCAGGTTTAAGAACCTGTGCGAATGTCTCCATCGAAAACACCACAGCTGTGTTCAGATCCGTAACTAAAAAATTCTTGCAGATGCATTTTTATTTAAGAGCCTGTGCGAATTGTCTCCATTGAAAACACTGCAGCTGCACTCAGATCCGTAAAATAAAAATGCTGGTAGATTCATTTTTATTTAAGAACCTGAGCGAATGTCTCCACTGAAAATGCCACAGCTGCGTTCAGATCCGTAAATAAAAAATGCTTGGTAGATGCATTTTAATTTAGGAACCTGTGCGAATGTCTCCATTGAAAACGCCGCAGCTGCGTTCAGATCCGTAAATAAAAATGCTTGTAGATGCTTTTTAATTTAGGAACCTATGCGAATGTCTCCATTGAAAACGCCGCAGCTGCGTTCAGATCTGTAAATAAAAAATGCTTGTAGATGCGTTTTAATTAAGGAACCTGTGCGAATGTCTCCATTGAAAATGCCGCAGCTGCGTTCAGATCCGTAAATAAAAAATGCTTGTAGGTTCCAATTTTTTTTAAGGCCAATTTGCCATAAATCCTATCAAACGCAAGAAAAAAACAATTGCGACAACTGCGATAGGAGTAATTAGGAGCATGTGCTACTGTCCTGTGATTGCTTTCACGACTAAATTGCACGTGAGCTATGCGAACACATCAGACTTATCGCTTGCAATTTTTAATTTTTTTCGTTGATTTGTACTGTCTCCCTTTGTTTTGTAAAGCGCTGCACAAACTGTCGGAGCTATGTAAATTCCACATACTAATAAAATAATTTGTCTGTCGCGCGCCTGTAATTTTCCCACGCACGTTACGTCTAACGATCGCGGTGCTAATCTGGTTTTCGATCGCGAACAGACTAGCACTTGGTCCTGCTGGCTATTATAATAAAGGAAAAATATTTTTTTGCATCCCTATTGCCAGACGTTTTTTGCGAAATCGCGATTCGCTCACTCGCACGCCCACCTTTTTCGCGAGTCCGGACCGCTTCGATGCTAATAGCCCCCTTTTGCTCCTGCATCTTATCATTCCCCCCGATTAACAGGAACCTCGTTTGATCTCCGCTGGTACCTTTCTTAGGGAGACTTTGTAATGTAACATTTCACAGAGGAGAAAAAAGCTGCGAGTGAAGGCGAAATTAATTAGAGAGCTTCCTGGCCTCTTTTACCTACCAGCTATTGCGAGGCATGTCAAGTCGATTTTATTTGCACACAATGGGAATGATTTATTTTCTCTTAGAAAAGGAGTGGGGCTGGGCAGAAATGTGAGGATGAAAAAAAAAAAAAGTTTAAAAAAAAATGCCTTGAACTATTCACAGTAGAGATGGCTAATCAGTATTGAGACTCGGGGCACTGGGCAGCTGTTTCAATGCGGGTTCTCCTTTCATCTGAAGCTGTATGGAAGCGCTCAATTAAAAGCCTATCAGTTTGTAAGTAAATCAACGCCTATCAAAGTTGTCACATCAAACAAACCGATTATTATTGCAGCCCGCCTACCCTATTAATCTCCTACTTGGATAATCCTCTTGACAGGTCAGGCTTGGTGAGAGGGAAAGCCTGGACAGGATCTGCCTAATCTGGCCAAGGGGGAGACACAAGAAGGGGCAGCAGGGACAGAGCTGGCTAGGTTGGAAGCAACCCCCCCCCTCCCCCCATCCCTGTGTGTATGTGTTTTAAAATGGCCAATAAACTAGAGAGAGAGGGGGGTCTATTCCAAAATGTAGATTGGAAGCTCTGGGGTTTCCTGCTGATACTACAAGTGTACATAGATCAGAGCACAGGCAGTACAGCACTTCCTCTAGCTGGGGTAAGAAGTTTACAACCCAAGGAGGGGGTAAGCAGCTAAAAATGCATTTTATAGTCCATGGAGGGGGCAGCTTTCTTATTCCGCTGGAGGATACAACACACATAACAGAAGGAACATACTGAACTCCAACATCCATCAATATGATGCTCTATTTGCATGCAGGTGGTGTCACTTTTTATTTGATGTGGATGACTGCATGGTGTGACAATCAGATGACATCCTGGGTGTCCCTTACATGCACAGTGGGGAATCCTAGACCGATGTCCTCTTCCAGGATGGAACAAGTCCCTGGGAAGTCCCCGAGGGATGTGATTAGGTGTCAGTGACCTGAACATATCTAGTACATCAGCTCTTGATAGAAGTGCTGGATTCCGATCAGATGTCTCATGATGTGGCCGAGGTTACTCCTAGTAGAGCTGGAATCAGTACACATCGGTCTGATCATGTCCTAATACCAGCCCAGTATAGACCTCCTCCCCGAATACTACACATACTGTATATACATATATATAGAGAGGGAGAGCTTCAAATCCATCTCACTGCTCCTCTCTGCACCGCACTCTCTTCTGTTCTCTCCCTCTCTCTTTCTTTATTTCTGTCTTCCCTCCCTCATTCGTTTTCTTTCTTTCTTTCTTTCTTTCTTTCTTTCTTTCTTTCTTTCTTTCTTTCTTTCTTTCTTTCTTTCTTTCTTTCTTTCTTTCTTTCTTTCTTTCTTTCTTTCTTTCTTTCTTTCTTTCTTCTCTCTCCCCTCTGCCTCTCTCTCTTATGTTATATTATCTTTATCTCTCTCTCTCTCCCCTTGTCTCTCATTCTGTCTGCCTCTCCATTTCTAATTCTCTTTATATCTCTTTTTCTCCTTCTCTATCTTTCAGTCTCTGTCTCCTTCCATCTCTTTCTCTTTCTCCAGCTCTCTCTCCACCCCTTTTTCGATTTCTGCATCATTCTCTGCTTCATTCTCTATTTCGCTCTCTCTTTCTGTTTCTCTCTCTCTCTTTATTTTATATATAATCTTTATCTCTCCCTCTCTTCCTCTTTCTTTCTTTTTCTTCCTCTCTCTCTTTTCTATTTTTTCTGTCTGCCTCTCCATCTCTAATTCCTTTCTATATCTCTTTTTCTCCATCTCTGTCTTTCAGTCTCTTTCCCCATCCATCTCTCTGTCTCTTTTGCCCCCTCTCTGCTTCATTCTCTATTGCTCTCTTTGTGTTTCTCTCTCTCCCCCCCTCTCTCTCTCCCCCCCCTCTCTCTCCCCATCTCTCCCTCTCTCTCCCCTCTCTCTCTCTCTCTCTCTCTCTCTCTCTCTCTCTCTCTCTCTCTCTCTCTCTCTCTCTCTCTCTCTCTCTCTCTCTCTCCCTCCATCTCTCTCTCTCTCTCTCTCTCTCTCTCTCTCTCTCTCTCTCTCTCTCTCTCTCTCTCTCTCTCTCTCTCTCTCTCTCTCTCTCTCCCCACCTCTCTCTCCCCTCATCTTCTGTCTCTGTGTGTGTGTGTCTCTCTCTACCCATTCATCTATCTTTCTGTCTGTCTCCCTCTCTCTTTTTCGCTCTCTCTCTCTCCCCCTCTGTCTCTCTCTCTCCCCCCATCTCTCTCTCTCTCTGTCTCTCTCTCCTCCGCCCTCTCTCTCTCCCCCTCTCTCTCTCTCTCTCTCCCCTCTCTCTCTCCCCCCTCTCTCTCTCTGTCTCTCCCCCCTCTCTCTCCCCCTGTCTCTCTCCCCCTCTGTCTCTCTCTCTGTCTCTCTCTCTCCCCTATCTCTCTCTCTCTGTCTCTCTCTCTCCCCCCTCTCTCTCTCCCCCTCTCTCTCTCCCCTCTCTCTCTCCCCCTCTCTCTCTGTCTCTCTCCCCCTCTCTCTTTCCCTCCCCCTCTCTCTCTGTCTCCCCCTCTCTCCCTCTCTCTCCCCCTCCCTCTCTCTCCCTCCCTCTCTCTCTCTCTTTCCTCCCCCTCTCTCCCCCCCCCTCTCTCTCTCTCTCTCTCTCTCTCTCTCCCCCATCTCTCTCTCGGTCTCTCTCCCTCCCCCTCTCTCTCTGTCCCTCCCCTCTCTCTCTCTCTGTCTCTCTTCCTCCCTCTCCTCTCCCCCCCCTCTCCCTCCCCCTCTCTCTCTGTCTCTCTCTCTGTCTCTCTCTCTCCCATCTCTCTCTCCCTCCCCTCTCTCTCTCCCTCCCCCCTCTCTCTCTCCCTCCCCCCCCCCTCTCTCTCTCTGTCTCCCCCTCTCTCTCTCTCTCTCTCTCTCTCTCTCTCTCTCTCTCTCTCTCTCTCTCCCTCTCTCTCTCCCTCCCCCCTCTCTCTCCCCCCCTCTCTCTCTTTTGTTCCCATCCTTCTATCACATCTGGCCTCCTAGACTCTATTTTTTCCCTGTACTGACGTGTAATTTGTACTAATCGATGGGGATCGGAGTTTTTAGATAAACTGAAGGCAGTGATTTTTAAAGGCAGTGTCACAATGCTTCCCACCTCTGGCAGAGAGAACCCTCTTTGTTTATTCATTACCTATTGAATTCCTGATACTTTCCCTTGTAACAGAAGTGACAGGACGCCTTCAATGACACTGCTTTATGGTTATCATTTAGCATTTTATTTCCAACCTGAAAAAAAGCTTTTCTATTCCCAGACAGCTTGATTGAAAAGCACACATTTCAAAGCATAACTTTTTTTTTCTATTTACTATAGAAGCCTTTAGGCTGACTTGGGAAATAATACCAGGCAAGCACATATTTAGCTACAGGCAATTCCTTCAAAAGTTCACAAAGTCAAATAAATAAAGAGACAATCTTGACTTTCTGGTCTTTCCTTGAATTTATAGCCCTGCCTGACTTATTGACAAACTGTAAAGTCCTCTGTTGTTCTATACGTCTATTCCAGTCCCTGCAATGTCACCCAAATCTTCCTATAAAGCACAAGAAATAAATGTGTCTTCAGACAGACAGACAGACAGACACCTTCCAGCACATTGCCCGCCTCTAAATGCTGTTTCGAGGTGTGAAGAATCCATTTGCATATTCTGGACTGAAGCACACAACACTCCATGATACATCTAAATTAAGTAGGCTATTATTACAATTATGTCATGTCCATGCTTGAAACACATTAACGTTTAAGGTGAGGCATAGCAATTGATGCGAATGAAATAAATTATGTACAAAATGAAAGTGGGGGCATTACAAATATATATATACATATAAGGGAAAAATATGTAAACCTGGAAAATAAATATGTTCATATAAATGTGTTTTAAGTATATATATATATACACACACACACACAATGTATGTATGCAGGTATATAAGGTGCTGCAGACTTTTTTATATTTATATATTTATATTTAATATATATATATATATATATATATATATATATATATATATATATATATATATATATATATATATATATATATATATATATATATATATATATATATATATATTATATCCACATAATACATATGTAACACGTGCTAAGAGACTTAAATGTTATGTCTGATGTTATGTCTGATGTATTGACTATATATATATATACATACATATACTGTATATTCAGTCAATACATCAGACATAACATACTGTATGTGTCTATAGCATGTATACCTCCATACATATGTGTGTGTGAATATATATATATATATATATATATATATATATATATATATATATATATATATATACATATATATATATATAATACATATACACACATATGTATGTAGGTTTGCATGCTAAGGGGCATACATAAATATATATATATATATATATATATATATATATATATATATATATATATATATATATATATATATATATACATTAATATTATACCTACATACATAAGTAATACATGCTAGGGGACACATACAGTATGTTATGTCTGATGTATTGACTGAATACACAGTATATGTATTAACATGTTTGTATGTTATGTATGATGTATGTATATGTCTATATATATATGATAAATATATACACATATGTATGTAATTATACAAGTATGTATGTTATGTATGGTGTATTTATATGTTTCTCTCTCTATATATATTCATGTATGTAGGCATACATGTATGTATGATGTATTTACATGTCTGTAAAGATTTTTTCTTTTTATATATCTATATATACACTTTTTCACTCACTCATATATATTTCTTTTCACACATCAACATACAGCAACATTTTTTATTAGGATATATATATATATATAAACACACACATACAGTACATGCACACACAGCATACATATGTGGCATGTCCTCTATATAGTATATAGTGTATACCTCCTCCATCCATACATATGTGTCCGTCCACCCACGTCCCCTTGTAATTAATGTCATTTTTGCATACAGTCATCTCTCCCTCCTGAGGATCATTATTGCCGGCACGATAATTTATCTCCACACTCATCAGCAGCCCTGCACAGCCATACATCATCCGAGTGAGGTGCAGTAAAAGTGCAGAATGATCTATAATGATGTAATATATACATTAAAAGGGTGTATGGGTGATCAGAGTTTTGCTAAAAATGTAAAAGGCCCTCTTGATGATAACAGGGTAGCTGTTTTTCCGCAGAGCCTGTCAGCTCCTGACACAATGCCTGAGTTATTAGGGCAGAGAAGGGCAGCCATAAATTTCCAGCGTCAGGCAGAAAGTCTCTTTATTGTCTGCATGATGGATTGGTCTCTGTACTAGACTCCAAATACTTCGTATCACCCTTAAATGGGAACACATTTTTCGTGGCCATAATTCATGTTTTTTAAATAGAAAGTTTGAAATGCCTGCCTATATTTCACCACCCTGACATATTTATGAATCACTCCCTGCATGCAAATATAATTATTTAAAACACTGAGGTGACATATGGGGAAGAAATGTTCCAACTGCTGTTAGTGGAGTGTTTTTTAATTCCCCAAACTGAGCATTGATCTGAGAGCTGAGAGCTGCCTCCTGCTTAATGCTGCTCAGGGGTTTTGCCGAAGCTTCGCACAAAAAGCACATTTTAACTGTTTGTGTCAAATCCCAATTCTTCATCACAAAGCTTGGCTGCCAGTCTTCTCCATATAACATTCACTATTCTATGGCATTCCCTGTGTTATTCTACATAAGGACATAGTCCCATGCTCAGTCAGTCTTTTATGGTAATAAGGAGTTACAAAATACACATTTAGTAGCAAAAATATAGAATAATAAAATAGTCTTACATTTAAGATCAAGAAGGAGTTACAAAATACACATTTAGTAGCAAAAATGTAGACTAATAAAATAGTCTTACAATTAGGATCACTTCAAGATATACAATGTTTTAGTGGTGTGATGTATTTTTAAGCAGTGCTAAACCAAAAAACAAAATGTGTTATAGTATAGTTATTATTATAATACAGGATTTATATAGCGCCAACAGTTTGCGCAGCGCTTTACAACATGATAAATAAAGGGAAAATTAGGACTTTGAATGAGGCTATTGACATTGTGGAGGTAAATTGGTAAAAGGACATATTTATTGAACATAGAAAGATGTAAAAAAAATACATATCAATAATGGAAGACAAATAACAAGTATAAAAAAATATAATTTCATATATATATTCACACACACATAGGTGCGCATGTAACATGGACATCAAGAATACATAGATATATATCAACTTGGCACCACATTGTGATCTGGAATAATTGATTGGTACATTCAGGGCTGGACTGGGATAAAAATTTGGCCCTGGACTTCATCCAGACCGGCCCATTTAAATTGTGCAAACAAGCACAAAAACAGTATATAAACTATACGCAATTGTGCAAAAAAACATAAGTAGCATAACATAAGGAGTCCTCACTAACCTCTTTTATTATTTCACTTATTCTCCTCTGTATTTTTCTCATCTTTCTCACATCACTGTGTGAGGTTGAGGGCGAACCGTGCAGCCATTACTTTGACAGGCTGTCACTGAAACCAGCCCACTGAGCCATCGGCACACTGGGAAACTCCCTGTTGTCCTGATGGCCAGTACATGCTTGGGTACATTCAATAAATTCATATATATACCTATGTCATCTGGGCAGCACATTACAAAGGAAATAGGAATGATATAAAAGCAGTAAAAACATTATTCATTTGTAGATGATGATCTGGATTGATTGTCTAGTACAGGCATATGTCTGCATCCTAAATGACCGACGCGTTTCGTGTGTGAACAATCAACAGGCGCGGATGCTCAAGAATATCTATAAAGAATAAGGTATAATTAATCTAGTTGTAACTGGTCATAACAGGTAAAGGCTAAATAGCCCCCCTAAATAATTACATAGAGTCAGATGCGATGAGATGTAGTAACTATGGAGCCAGGGCCAGAAAGGTTGTCTGTCCCGGGAGCTGAGGTAACCTGGAGCTGCGTGTCAGCAGGGCGCATACACAGACCCCCCCAGAACACACATTGCCAATGTTCATAGTGAATCAAAATGATGAACAGGTGGTGACTGCCAAAGAGTCTAAGATAAATAGAGGCAGTATCAGTGAGTTACATAATGTTAATAAGATACAGTGGAGATAATAAGTACCCAATTAAGGTATTACGGAAAATCAGAATCTGTGCACATAGGATAAAGATATAACCACAACCAAATTAACATAGAAGATAGTGTAGAAAGAAATATATAGAGACACCAAGGACAGTCCCAAATCACCAGGAACAGTTAGAGGAAGAAAGTGGCTAACTGGCAAAGCAGTATGTGGAGTGACATTGTAAATAGCTTACATGTGTGCCAAAAAAGAGATGGAGTGCTGTTTTAGGATATAGCGTCTTCGATTGTGTGGCAAAAAGACTGTGTCTGGGGAGGCAGCATATATACGCCCCGTACATATGCACGCCAACCCCTACCAGCGTCACGCTGGCACGGCATATGCAGGGAGGGGCTCTGACGCAGGGATGCCCACATTCCCCAACTATGTCGGCTGAGATGGAGAGACTCGTGCTCCACGTCATGACGCCAAGGTGACGTCACACCTGTGTCCCAAGCATACAAGACCCGGATATGGTTCGCAGCGGTCCCCATACACCACTGTGACCGGCGACCTGTCTCCCAGAGTTATTTCCAGGTTCGCTGGCTTTGGTCACTGTGATTGTCCGGAGCCACGATAAAATCACTCCAGCGCATGCTCATGGGAGCCGCCGGTCACGCCGCAAGCCCTTTAGAAATGGCACGATCGAGCTGTTTCTTCAATGCACATGCGCCGATGAAGTCAGCGCAAGCACATGTGTGCTTCATCTAAAGTCCCCAAATCCCCCTTTTCGCTTTACAACATGAGGGCAGACAGTACAGTTACAATAGGCAAAAACAAATAGTGTAGCGCTAAGAGATAATGTGACACAAAAACCAAAATAAGGACAGTGAGCCCAAATAACACTCAAAGATACAAAAACATAAATGCGTATATAAATATAAGTAAATATGAATGATGAATGTCCACACAAGGAAAACTGATACCATTCAACAAAAATCATTCAAGACTTCATATGAACAAGCACAGAACTCCCTCGTGAGAAACTTCAATGTAAATGTCCCTTCAGAAGACCTGGATGTGTAGTAGAAGTGAGAAGAACCACCACCATATGAAAAGGAGGCTTACCGGAATGTTTGAACACGCAAGAACATATATTCTGCGTGACAAACAGGCTTGTGTTGTGATACAACCAACAGAGATGGACACTGGGACTGTCAATAACCTGGAATAGAGACTCCCGATTTTCATCAAGGTGGAGATATATAAACAGATGTATCTCATGTAGCACAATACTCAGAGGTCCATAGATGTATTGGGAATGGTTAGAGGAGAAAAAGCAAAGGGGAACCACATAGTGTAATTCCCTTGAGTAAAAAATGGTAAATTTTAATGAAAGTAGGAAAACTCACATTTTTGCAGATAAAAACAGCGCCTGTATAAAATCAAATGGCGGCAGTGGAGACCTTTCCAATGCGTTTCGTCTCCAAGGACATCGTCTGGGTTGTCCCCCCACTGCTGCTCTCCACAAATTTATAGAAGATATGCATGAAGATATGCACAGCATGCGCATCGCTGCACAATAACAGGAAGTCCTGACGTTATGCGCCTCAGTGGCCAAGGGGACATACAATTCACAACGCAGTAATAAAAAATAAAATCAAGTAAAATAACAAAAAAAAGGGAAAATGTGGCACATCAATGTCACATGCTCAGGGTCATAAGAAATAAATGAGTAGAATGAAATATAACATATGTAATATAAAGATTCACCCAATGGGGATACACAGTGGTGAGTCAACTAGATCAAAAAATGTACAGACAGCTCATTGGGTACAAATTGATGTATCCAGTAAAGGTGTCTATAAATGAATTAACCAAAAAAGTACAGTACAGTTACAATACAATTCTATACAGGAGGAATCAGAGGGCACTGCTCCTTAGAGTTTACAGTCTAGTTTACTAATCCTTAAAGTGACACTAAATTATATCCATATTCTTCCAAAATAATCCTCACACGTCCATTACCTAAAGTGGTTGTAAACCCATATAGAAAAAAAAAACAAACCTGCAAGACAAAGGCATAATGAGCTAGTATGCACCGCATACTAGCTCATTATGAAATACTTACCTTAGATCGAAGCTGATGCAGCGGTCCCCAAGGTTGATCCAGAGGAAGGCAAAAAACCCCAATACAGCATGATCCAATTTTCCCCAGCGGGGGAAAATTAAATTCCTTCTTGATCCCCCTGAAGACCATTAGATATTCCTTGGATCAACTACCCCTGGTATTAATATCTATAAGTGTTAATATCCAGTTATATTTTGTGCATTGAGAATGCATCTTGCTCTTTTTTAAAACAATCTACAGAGCTGGACAGAACTAGCTCTTCAGGGAGTCTATTCTATTTTCACTGCTTTTACCATGAAGAAGGCTTTCCTCGTGTGAAGAAATCTCTTTTCCTCCAGAATTGGGTTGACTCTGCCTTGAACAGGAGCCAGTGCTTTAGAGCAGTGGTCTCCAAACTTTCTAAGCAAAGGGCCAGTTTACTGTCCTTCAGACTTTAGAGGGGCCAGACTGTGGCCAGTGGGAGTAGAAAATGCCCTGGCCTCAGTGCCCCATCATTGGTTTTAATGGGGGGAACAGTGCCCCATTGTTAAAATCAATGGTGCCCTATTGATGGAGTCGGTAGGGGGAAGGTGCTCCATCATTGGTGTCAGTTGGTGAAATAGTGTCCCAAGGGCCAGGTAAAGGCAAGCAAAGGGCCACATGAGGCCCCCGGGCTGCAGTTTGGAGACCACTGCTATAGAGAAAACATTGGCTTATGCAGCACCTGCTTCCTACACAGCCATATGCTTCCTCTAGTGCCAGCTCCATTCACCACACTGATGCTCTGGGATGGAGGGTCGGCAACCTGCGATCTGGGCTTGCTGACCCTCCTTACCAGAGCAGCAGGTCGCGGGACACAACAAAGCGCACCACGGACCACCAGTTGGGTGCCACTGCCATAGTCTATAGTCCCTAGCCCTTCTGGGGAGATATAGTGGCTACATTCCTACATATAGAGGGACTGGAGAGAACAAATGTAGCCACCTTCTAACAGGAAGTTGGTTTACAGCAGCAAAAAAAAAAAAAAGGAATGTGGAGATTTTTTATTCTCTCTGGAGAAGAGACGCTTGAGAGGGGATATGATTTCAATTTACAAATACTGTACTGGTGACCCCACAATAGGGATAAAACTTTTTCGCAGAAGAGAGATTAATAAGACTCGTGGCCACTCATTACAATTAGAAGAAAAGAGGTTTAACCTTAAACTACGTAGAGGGTTCTTTACTGTAAGAGCGGCAAGGATGTGGAATTCCCTTCCACAGGCGGTGGTCTCAGCGGGGAGCATTGATAGCTTCAAGAAACTATTAGATAATCACCTGAATGACCGCAATATACAGGGATATATAATGTAATACTGACATATAATCACACACATAGGTTGGACTTGATGGACTTGTGTCTTTTTTCAACCTCACCTACTATGTAACTATGTAACTATGAGATTTGGTGGAGGCCAAAAGAAATGAGAGTTACTGGGAGGTGGGTAGGGTGTAGAACCAAGGAACAGTGCTCGGAGGTGAGTAGTGGGCGAAGACAAGAGGTAATTCAGAAGGGGGGAGTTCCTGCATTTATTCTCTGGGGGGAAAAAAGCGCTGATCGCATTTATTAATTTCTGAAAGGAAACATAGTGGAGTTGATTTACTAAAGGCAAGTAGACTGTGCACTTTGCAAATTGTAGTTTCACTCTGCAAGAGCAGTTTCTCCAGAGCTTAGAAAATTAGCAGAATCTCTGCTAACTTCCATCATCCAATCATGTGCAAGCAAAAATGCATTTTTTTTAATTTTCCTTGCACATGATTGGGCATTCTTTGAAAACTGATTCTTTGCAAACTCTGCAAACTGATGCTTTAACTCATTTACAAATCTCTGGAGCAAGTACACAGTCTATTTGCCTTTAGTAAATCGACCCTATTGCGTCATCTATCAATTTTGTACATAACTAATTTAATTGGAATTATTTCTGGTTGGTCTGGACAGAAAATCCGATCATAAGAAAATAGATGGACGGATTCTTTGATCATATGTATAATTGTATATGTTTTTCCTTTTGTCTTTTTATATTTAGTTGTTACTGCTGAAAACTCATGCATCCTGAGGAAGCGGAAAAGAGAAACACGTTGACGAGTACTTATGGCCACACTTTATATTACAATTCAACTGATACATACTATAAATAAGGATCAATATACTTTTCATTAGTGTCAGTGGCTATTTATATCTAGCAGTTGAACGTGCCATTATATTATGTGTTTTGCTATGTTTTTAAGGGCTTGAGCCCTATGTACTTTTAAATCTTTGTACTAAAGTGTTGTATACTTTTATATAAATATGTATGTGTTCCCCTTCATTATCAGTAAAGTCTATTAGTTTATTTTTTCGCACATTTTTTGAATGGCTATATTCGTCAAGTGTATGATGCATCAAACAATTTTCCAATCTTCTGATCTAATTTTCCTCCTAGACAGTAAATCGATCGACAATATATATATAAAATTGTTCTGTGTACAGAGGCCATAATGGATTTCTCCATCCATGCTAACAGTGTGCCGGTATATTACATTCTGAACAGTGTCTGCATCTGATTGGATGGAGTCGCTGATCACTTGCCAGTTTTCTGACAGGCTCCTTAGACAAAAAGCAATTGGCCAATCAACTTTTGTTGAACAGAGAAGCGCTGACAGGGCCATACACTGGTAGAAATCTGATGAAATTCAGGGAGTGTATGGCCAGATTATGTTCTGTGAACTTCCACTTTGCTAAGTGAACAATCTCTTCCCCTTTAGTGAGCAACTAGATTTGTTTACTTAGATTAGTGAATAAGGTGAGGCTATGTTCACTTCAATCGTCCAATCATGTAGCCTAAAACTATTTTTTTTTAAATATCCCTTACACATGGTTGGATGTTCATATTGAACATATCTTCACCATATTCAATTAGTTGTGTGATCATTTTTCCTCCCTTGGTAAATCGATCCCAATTAGAAGGGGATTGTAGAATTTGTTTAATTGGTATTTGCTATTACACTACATTAACTTGATAATGATATATAGACACTTATTTAACAGGGCACTTCAAAGAGGACTAATATGCACAACCCACAGGAGCCAACCAGAAGTAACCTTACGTTAGTTTAAAGCAGGCACAGCAGAGCAAGGAAGCAGCTGATTGAATTACAAACTACATAAGAGCTACAAGGCATGAACTGCTTAGGCATATACATATCAAAAATAATCTCTTACTGACTTGGAGTCAGTCCATTTTGAATAATCCTGTTATTTATCAAACATTGGTCTGTGAAAGGCTATAGCCATGTGGAGTAAAAATAAATAAATGTGGAATAAAAACAGATGACAACATCCAATATTCCACTGGTAATAGGGCATTTAAAACCACCAGAGGATCGGGGCCCTTTAGTGTACATTTAGAAGTGTGTATAAACCTACTGGTCCTCTGCAGAGCGCTCCACGTTCAGATCGCTTCTCAGAGGTGATTGACAGGCAGTGAAGAGGCGATATGATGCCTCCTTACCACCTGTTTTACCCTATTTTAGCCGACAGATGCTCTGCAACCCTTTTCCCTTACCTACCTGGTACAACTCTAAAAAAAGCCAAGAGATACATTTTAAGATTTTATCTTTATGAAAACTCAAATCATGTGCACAGTGGCTAGTTAACAATCAGAACTTCAGATTTTTCTTAGCTGCTTATGAAAAAATGCCTGGCTAAGCAATGTGCCAGATCTGGTCATGAGATGTGAAGGGTCACAAAAATGTCAAAACTTGGGTGAGGCACTCAGCTCTTTCTTATTTAGAACTATGGAACTCCTGTTCTCTGTCCTGATGGCATCATCAATCATTTAGGAACCCAGGAGTGTTCCCTTCAGCCCACGAGCAGGACTCCAACTATGGCCAAATTTTTTTGACAGCTTGGGTAATGGCAGACAAGAGAATTAAAGTTAAATATTTCCACTGTTGTTGTCAAATTTGAGAAAACCCATGTTTGTTATGTGTTCCCATTCACACATCATACCTAAAAAGAATTGAAAAAACATATTTTCCACCATTCTACTTGTTTGTTTGGAGCAGGCCTCAGGCAGACTGCAAGTTACCGAAAATTCAATTTGTCCCCACTGAAAAAGAGGAACACACTAAAGGGTCTACATGTTGTATTTATGAGGCTGGGTTCACACCAGTGCAAATTGGATGCAGGTTTCCCCCATTCAATTCACATGTCAGGAGATTGTGACCGGCTCTCTATGGAGCCGAATCACACATCTACGGAGTGGCTTCGGTGCGAATTGCACAGGAGTCCTGTGTGTTTTTCTGGTTCATTTCAGGTCTGAATTCAGCCAAAAATTTGGTCTGAAATCAGACCTGAAACGGTGAATGGAGACACACGGGACCCCCTGTTGTGAGCCGCTCCGTTGCTCAGTGTGAACCCAGCCTAAAGGTTTTCGCACAACGTTCTCCTAGGATTATCACATTTTTCCAATTGAATCCAATTAGAAAAATGAGAAAAAGCTGTGGGAATCTTCTGTGAAAATCTTTATAACTAGACCCTGAAGGCCTGTACACACAGATTGAAAATCAGGAGGTATCGCCCGGTTCAAAAGAAACCCGCAACATTCAGCTTGTGTGTGCAGGAGCCGGTCCGACAGAAGCTGGCTGAACGTCCGATCTTTAACCATTTGTTAGGACAGACAGTGTTCCAAATCCACTTTACAACCGATAATGAGATCTACCAGCATAGGACAGACAACATTATTTATGGTAATTAATGCTGCCAGCCCCCTCTGCATAGCAGAGCAAGAATTACATTTTGGAGTTTTCAGAAAAGAACAAGAAAAATGTGAGCATTATTTTTTTTTTTTAACCACTAGCCACCCGCCCACCGTCAAATGACAGCTGTGCGGTGCAGCTCTCGTTCTGGGTGGACGTCATACGACGGCCTCCCAAAACGACCGCTCTCGCGCGCCCTCAGGGGCATGCAGTGCAGTGATCGCTGCCACGCAGTGTTCTAGCCCCTGGCACCAGCTCTTTAAGCATATGATCGGCTGTGTCCAATCACAGCCAGTCACATGTAAACGCGGAGATACCGGTAATCGGCGCTCCTCGCCTCACACTGACAGAGTTTGAGGAGAGGAGAGTCAATCGGCAGCATCTCCTCACAGAGGACATCTAGGGATGTAATCAGGGCACTGATCATCAGTGCCCTGATTACAATTGAGTGCCAGCAATGCCAGCAATGCCACTGCCAGCAATCAGTGCCAACCAGTGCCCACAATTGGCACCAATCTGTGCCCACAAGTGCCAGCAATCAGTGCCCACAAGTGCCAGCAATCAGTGGCCATCAGTGATGCCAGTCAGTGCTGGCTATCAGAGCTGCCCTTCAATGCCCATTACTGCTGCTGGCCATCAATTCTCATCACTGCTTCCCATAAATGCCACTGATCAATGCCCATCAGTGCCGCCCATAAGTGCTGCCTATGTGTGCCCACCAGTGCCGCCTATCTCTGCCCAGTGCCACCCATCAGTGCCGCCTATCAGTGCTCATCAGTGCCACATATCAGTGCCACCTGTCAGTGCCCATAAGTGCAGCATATTCATGCCTCCTCATCAGTGCCGCCTCATCAGTGCCCAGAAGTGCCGCCTCATCAGTGCCCATAAGTGCCACCTTATCAGTGCCCATCAGTGCAGCCTATCAGTGCCCAAAAGTGAAGGAGAAAAATTACTTATTTACAAAATTTACTGACAGAAAAACGTTTTTTTTTCAATATTTTTGGTCTTTTTTTTATTCATTTATTAAAGTGAGGAGTGATTACATACCTCCAAAAGAAAGCTCTATTTGTGTGAGTAAAATGATAAATATTTTACATGGTTAAAGTGTAGCATGACCGCGCAATTGTCATTCAAAGTGTGACAGCGCTGAAAGCTGAAAAATGGCCTGGGCAGGAAGGGAGTGAAAGTGACCTGCATTGAAGTGGTTTAAGTTGAAGTCTAGAATATTTTTGTATAATTACATTACAACGTAGGTAGCTTCTGAAGCCTGTGCCGAGCCTCTGCCCTGCTGCATTGTGAACACAGGAGGTCACATGTTCAGCACAAGGGCCATTCAAAGAACACCTTGCATTTCTCAATGAATGCACAATGTTCTCTGATTGGATGAGATGGAAAGGCAAGGTGGTGATGTCACAATTTCCACCTCTCTTTGAGTGAGCGACCTCCAGCAAGGCAACTACTCAAAACGGTACCCAGAAGCTAGCAGCGATCGCTCTGGTAGTGGTGCCCACTACAGTGATTTCCAGCTTCCATGGGGATCCCACAGGTATGGCACATACATACTTACATTGGACCATGCTGGACTAATGTACCTATGCGGAAATATCCATACCTGGAATTCAGTTTTAAGCTATTCTATATGATTGAGAACATGTAACAAATGTAAAGTAGGCGTTATCCCTGTTTAGCTGCAAAAGTAAAAATACACTTTAAGTGTTGGATTCCGGCCACTGAAATGCTGAAGGACTAGTTTAAACTTTGTAATACTGTGTTTAATGGGGAGATAATGGCTCCAGGTTTTCTTTATTTGTAGGTGATGTTTAAGTAAAACTTGACAGAAAACCAAATCCCCCCTCGGGCCAGTTGCATACATCACAAGGATTTTAGTCGTTTTAATTGCAGATTCTTATCGTGTTCTGTTCTGTACATTCTAACATACCATTCCGGTGAGTTGCTGAAAGAAAGTGCTAACTAGGAGAATCTGCTTGCTTTAATCACATGACCCCAAAATAAACATCCCTGTAGAGCAGGGGTCTCAAACTGGTGGCCCTCCAGCTGTTGCAGAACTAGAAATCCCAGCATGCCTTTGCCTGAGGGAGTCATGCTTGTAACTGTCAGCCTTGCAATGCCTCATGGGACTTGTAGTTTCGCAAACAGCTGGAGGGCCGCCAGTTGAGACCCCTGCTGTAGACGTTAAGAAGCCTTAGCCAGCATATTATCAAGAGGAAAGGGTAACTCCAGCCTCTGTGGTGCATTGCAGTGCAAACGGGGCTCATAGAAAACAATCATTTTCTATGTGCCCTAATAGTGGCCTACGTTGTTCCAGTGAAGAAAGAAGCAGGTCACCGCACTATGTGTGAATGAGCCCTTAGAGAACTTCACATAGAGGAAGATGTACTAAAATTGGAGAGGGCAAAATCTGGTGCAGCTCTGCATAGAAACCAATCAGCTTCCAGGTTTTATTGTCAAAGCTTAACCGGTTCCCGACCGCCGCCTGTATATGTACATCGACAGAATGGCACGGCTGCGCAAATGGGCGTACCTGTACGTCCCTTTGCATTTACCGCCGTACCATCGCATGGGCGCCGCCGGCGCGTGCACACCCGCCGCGAGCTCCGTGAGTAGGATTGCGGGTCCCGCGGACTCGATGTCCGCGGGGATACCCGCGATCGCCTCACGGAGAAGAAGAACGGGGAGATGCTAATGTAAACAAGCATTTCCCCATTCTGCCTAGTGACACTCTCACTGATCACAACTCCCTGTAATCAGGAGCGGTGATCAGTGATGTGTCACACACAGCCCCTCCCCCCCACAGTTAGAATCACTCCCTAGGACTCACTTAACCCCTACAGCCCCAACTAGTGTTAACCCCTTCACTGCCAGTCATATTTACACAGTAATTAATGCATTTTTAATTGCAGTGATCACTGTATAAATGTGAATGGTCCCAAAAATGTTTCAAAATTGTCCAATGTGTCCACCATAATGTCGCAGTCACAATAAAAATCGCTGATCATCGCCATTACTAGTAACATAAAAAATGATTAATAAAAATGCCATAAAACTATCCCCTATTTTGTAGGCGCTATAACTTTTGCGCAAACCAATTAATGAATGCTTATTGTGATTTTTTTTAACAAAAATATGTAGAAGAATACGTATCGGCCTTAACTGAGGAAAAATAATGTTTTTTTATATATTTTTTTATATTTATTATAGCAAAAAGTAAAAAAATAATGCATTTTTTTGAAAATTGACGCTCTTTTTTGTTTATAGCGCAAAAAATAAAAACAGCAGAGGTGATCAAATACCACCAAAAGAAAGCTTTATTTGTGGGGAAAAAAAGAACGTCAGTTTTGTTTGGGAGACACTTCGCACGACCGCGCAATTGTCAGTTAAAGCAACGCAGTGCCGAATCGCAAAAAGTGCTCTGGTCTTTGGCCAGCCAAGTGGTCCGGGGCTGAAGTGGTTAATTGAACAAGCTGAAGTTAGAAGCTGATTGGCTATCATGCACAGCTACACTATATTCTTTGTGCTTCAGGTTTAGTAGATCTCCCCCATACTGTGAGACTAGAATTCCATCATTTCTTGCTTCATCTGAAAAATAAAATCCATGTTGCTATGGACAATAGACACAGCTTTGTTATAATTGGCTGATGTGTAAGGCAAATCTGTATTCACTTCCAACACTCAATCTAACTCAAAGCTAAATGGGGAAACTTTGAAAAATAATATTTTTTCTTAACGTTATTGGCTTCATACAGTTTTATTACACCGAGCTTCAGGGAATGTTAGGAACATGCCCCGAGTGCTTCCTTTGGTTCCTGTGTATACAGTTCTGAGCTAATTATTGCAATAAATTCTAACCCACGATGGAAGAGAACTCCCAATGAGCACTAAAATGAATTGTTGGATGAAATTTAAGGTGTTAAAGGCCAGGTCCATTCATATCCTATATATCGGATTTTAGTACCTGCTGGCTATTTCAGTCATCAGTCCAGGACGCCAGTGGATAGCCAGTGGACAGCCCATAGATGAGTCATTTTTTTTTCCTCGACCAGCGAGTTGAATGAAAAAAAAAAGACTTGATTCTCCCATCCACATATTCAAAGTGGAAGGCAGAATCCTCCCTGTTGTAACATTGTATTCTGACAGCGAGGGGGGAAAATCCAACAGGGCAGTTGTACAGAAGTCGATCCGTAGATCTGCTTCTGAACAACCTCCCTGCTCATACATGGATCAAAGTTGGCCGGTCCATGCTGAACTGGCCAAATTTCGATCCATGTATAGCCGGCTACCAGCAACCTAGTAGCAATGGAAAGGTTATACATTGTTGCAACTAGACATGGGTTTAATTTATTTATATACTGCACTTATTTATAAAGTGCTGACAAGTGCTGAATCTATACACTGGGGGGAGAACCTCTGGGGGAATCTAGGATGGAAAAGGACCTGGGGGTCCTAGTAGATGGCAGGCTCAGCAATGGCATGCAATGCCAAGCAGCTGCTAACAAAGCAAACAGAACATTGGCATGCATTAAAAAGGGGAATAATTCCAGAGATAAAATGATAATTCTCCCACTATACAAGACTCTGGTCCGGCCGCACCTGGAGTATGCTGTCCAGTTCTGGGCACCAGTCCTCAGGAAGTATGTACTGTAAATGTAGCGAGTACAAAGAAGGTCAACAAAGCTAATAAAGGGTCTGGAGGATCTTAGTTATGAGGAAAGGTTACAAGCACTGAACATATTCTCTCTGGAGAAGAGACGCTTGTGAAAGGGATATGATTTCAATATACAAATACCGTACTGGTGACTCCACAATAGGGATAAAACTTTTTTGCAGAAGGGAGTTTAACAAGCCTCGTGGCCACTCATTAAAATTAGAAGAAAAGAGGTTTAGCCTTAAACTACGTAGAGGGTTCTTTACTGTAAGAGCGGCAAGGATGTGGAATTCCCTTCCACAGGAGGTGGTTTCAGCAGGGAGCATCGATAGTTTCAAGAAACTATTAGATAAGCACATGAACGACCGCAACATACAGGGATACACAATGTAATACTGACATATAATCACACACATAGGTTTGACTTGATGAACTTGTGTCTTTTTTCAACCTCACCTACTATGTAACTATGTAACTTGCGCAGGCTTTATATATTGTATAATCACATCAGTCCCTGCCCTGAAGGAGCTTACAATCTAATGTCCCTATCTAACAAGCATACTAGGGCCAAGTAAATGTTCATTGAGCTTATTAAATAAGATGAAGCTGTGTTTATTTCAATCAGCAAATCATGTGCTAGCATAAATCCTGTTTTTTCTTTTTATTTCTCTTTTACATGATTGAGTATTCAAGTGATCATCATTCACATTGCGAAGTGAACATTTACTTAGTTAAGTCAACAGCCTGTAGGCAGGTGGAAGTGACTCCATACCATCAGTGAGGTGTGTGATTGGCTCCAAATTTATTCTGCTGCAGGACAACAAACCCAGACATACAGCCAATGTCATTAAGAACTATCTCCTAAAAAAGAATTAGGAAGCGATGGTTTAGCTCTCACAGAGCCCTGATCTCAACATCATATAGTCTGTCTGGGCTTACATGATGAGACAGAAGGATATGAGGCAGCCTACATCCACAGAAGATCTGTGGTTAGTTCTCCAAGATGTTTGGAACAGCCTACCTGCCCACTTCCTTCAAAAACTATGTGCAAGTGTACCTGGAAGAATTGATGCTGGTTTGAAGTCTACTCAGCAAAATAAGTGAGCCTGTGTAGAGTCCATCTTCACATAAATTTATTTGTTAAAGGCTTGTGATAATGTCACACTTACCCCAAATGCAGGTGGTCAGACACTATAGCTGGCTACTGTGTTCTTCACCTATAGCAGTCCCCTTTCTCATAAGGCAAGCAGGCCTACCGGTACTCGTTTGCCAGCAGGACTTATACACAATGCTATAGTGCGTGGCCACCACGCCAGGGCAGGTGCGAACTGAGCAAAGCAAACAGGTACTTGCAAGTGGCAGACAGGGAGAGTGGTTCAATGACAGTCCAGGTAAAAGGCAGGCAGTGTTCAGAGAATAGTAGTTATCCGGTCCGAGGTAATACACAGGGAAATCCAATTTAGCAGAGCAGGGCAGACAGACAGACAGGGAGCTTGGTCAGATATTACACATGCTATGATACTATCACAAGCATGAGACTGAAGGTTTGGCTGGTTTAAATCAAGTCTGGTCTCCACCCAGAGACTGGCCACATTAATCACCTTGCAGGTGGACAGACAGGCAAGGCAAATGCCATTGCCAAAACCAGGATGCTAGAATGAGGAGCAGGAGTGCTAGACGCTCCTGACATATAATCAGAAGAACACAGAGTTCTGGTCTGGCTTAAAGGTCTTTTTCTGTATTGACTGTAAGCAGGATTTAAAGTGTGAGTATGGTTCTTTCTGGGTATCCTGTGCCAAAACCCATCTTAACCATTTTAGAAGTGACTGGTGCCCAATTCTTCACACCTCACAGAAAGTCAAAATCCAACCCTGAGGTGAAATGCCCCGTGGACCATTGGCCTGCAGGCGATATATTAGATGGGAGTATTTCACCATGGATGTGCCACAACAAACGAAAAAATTATTAATGTTTGGCTTTCCTGAGTGCAGAAGAGATGCAATGGTGTCCTTTTTGGACTCCACACTGACGACTAGACAGTGAAAGAGCAACAGCAGACCAACAAGGTCAACTCTCTACTTACTCTGCTCTCTTCTTCTATCTCCTTGTATGCTGCACACCTGTCTGCTTACAGTCCTGCCCTCCTCTCTCAATCTGAGTGCCAAATGTGTAGTGGATTGCAATCAAATTCAAATACATACATTGTTTGTATTTGAACAAAACACATTTAATGATTTAATAATTAATTAAGAGCTGGATTTATTTATGCATATGAATATTCTGCTAGCATGCATGTTTTCATTGATTAAATATGCATACTAGAGTATACACATATTGAGGCACTGGTGAGAGCACTCATGTGTAAATGAGCATTCTATTAGCATGCATGTTTTTATTGCTTAAGCATGCCTAATAATGTATGTGAATGAATAATGATTGAGCGCACCTAGACACTTACAATGCTACCATTTTCTCAGGAGAAAAGATAGCAAATGAATGGCTAAATGTCAGTTCCTTTACAAAAACAGCCACAAGTGTTGTATACTGCTATCCATAACCAGTTTATATAAGCAACATCACATATCTAAGGGTACATTATAACCTATGATATAACAGTTTCTGCTGATGGACTCATCTTTCCTGATTCTGCCAGCAACCAAGCATGTACTGGCAGGGCTGGACTGGGACAAAAATTTGGCCCTGGACTTCATTCAGACCTGCCCTCTTTAATTTTGCAAACACGCACAAAAAAAGTATATGAACTATACACAATTGCGCAAAAAAAATAAGTAACAGCATTCCACTATTGGGCATAGGACAGAACATATATCTGTCCTTCAAGTTTTACAACATTTCTTTTTCTGTATTAAAATGTGTTAACAGAAAATATACTCTAACTCCTCACTCACCTGTATTCTTCTCCTCCTTCTCACATCACTGCGTGAAGTGGGAGGGCCAACATCATGCAGGAACATTGCTACAGCCTCATTGGCTGGAACTTCAGAAACCAGCATTGCTGCACAGCCATTGGCTGCCTTTCAGCAATGCAGCAATGCAGCAATGCAGCTGCACTGAGGCCGAGCACTATGAAGGGAGGTGATGGGCAGTGCTGATGACAGGTCTCTCCCATACTGGCCGGCCATAGAAACCCGCCCCCCGACCAACCCCGATGACCACCCAAGTCCCCCCCCCTTCACTGGCCATTAGCTGTTCTACTTTATTTCTCTTATAGGCAGGGGCGTACCATTTGGCACCTGGGGTGGATCCTATATCTGGCACCCCCCCAAAACAAACGCAGTCGCAGCGAGGTGGTGCAGGTTTTTAAGTATAAAATCAGTTGGTAAGGAGGCTATATAATGCTTCCTTGCCACCTGTTAAACACCCCCTGATCCACTGTGGTTCACTCTTCAGAGGGCAACACTAGTGTACCCTAATCTACAGTAAGGCCCCTCACAGGATCGATCCTAGGGCCACAGGCACCTGCGTGCGGAAATATTGCGGGTGTGGTCATCTTAATAACTACTCCTCTTTACAAATGTTTCTATGGCAACGACTGCAGCCTCAACAGTGCCCATCAATGCAGCCTCAGCAATGCCCATCAATGCAGCCTCACCAGTGCCCATCAACACAGCCTCATCAGTGCCCATCAGCGCAGCAACACCAGTGCCCATTAATGCAGCCACACCAGTGGCCATTAATGCAGCCACACCAGTGCCCATCAGTACAGCCACACCAGTGTCCATTAATGCAGCCTCACCAGTGCCCATTAATGCAGCCTGATCAGTGCCCATCAGTGCAGCCTCACTATTGACCATTAATGCAGCCTGATCAGTGCCCATCTGCGCAGCCACACCAGTGCCCATTAATGCAGCCACACCAGTGCCCAATAATGCAGCCTGATCAGGCTGCATTAATGGGCACTGGTGAGGCTGCAACCACGTTCGTTTAGGGGGGGGGCAATTGGAGGGGGGAGCC
This sequence comes from Lithobates clamitans, assembly GCA_037952925.1. NCBI lineage: Eukaryota > Metazoa > Chordata > Amphibia > Anura > Ranidae > Lithobates > Lithobates clamitans. The sequence goes on along the minus strand of JBBGZY010000852.1, from coordinate 5,618,238 downwards.
AGATATAAGATCCGCCCTGGGTGCCAAATGCTCTAGGTACACCCCTGCCTATAAGAGAAATAAAGTAGAATGGCTACTGGCCAGTAAAGGGGGGGGGGCTTGGGTGGTCATCGGGGTTGGCCGGCCGACCAAGGGGGCGGGTTTGTATAGCCGGCCGGTATGGGAGAGACCTGTCATCAGCATTGCCCATCACCTCCCTTCATAGTGCGCAACCCGACTCGGCCTCAGCGCCGCTGCATTGCTGGTTTCTGAAATTCCAGGCAATGAGGAAGACCATTAAATTGTTACCAAACCCAGGACCCTGCATTCACTATATCTGGTCTCCCACAGTACACAGAACATGGAAATGCAATTATTTTAGTAAATATGAACTGTTAAATACCTTTTCTCATCTGCAGTATATAGCAGTCTTCTGACTTCTATCAGTGTCTGGTTGAGCACTGGTTAAAGCTTGTAGGAGGAGTTTTTTATTTTCCGCTGACTGTCCTACGAGGCTGCATGACCCCTGACTTTCTGTCTGGGCAGTGCTGATTGGCCCTGTGCTGAGCACAAAAAAACAATGCTCTAGTAATACACACCAAATTGAGAATGTGCAGAGTGCCTCCAAGGCTCCGTACTAGCAGGAGATGGATTGGGGACAGTAGAAGAATGGGAGAATCAGAGAAGACAAGATCAAACAGCCTTTTTACACAATGCGGAGGATTAAGCCCTTAGATTCCACAGTGAATATAACAAGCATGATTTACTGCATGTACAGACTGATGTTACTGTTGTGGGTTTAGTAACAATTTAACTACAAATATCACAATTCCACTAATCCTTATATGCAATTGCATATGTCTGCATTTACCTACTGCATCTGGTGAAACAAAATGTTATTATTCTTTCATATTGTGGGGCAAATCCTGGCACAGAAATGTGACTGAATATGAACTTCTATTAATATTCCCCAATGTTTTGGGGTCACTAGTCTTTAAACCTAAACCCAAAACAGATATAAAAACAAAGAAACACAGTTATAAAATCATTAAAAAAAGACTTATTTTAAATGCAACTAGTGTAAATTTCTGCATGTGTGTTGGTGCTCCTTCATTGTCCAATAAAAGGCTGGGGGTAGGGAAATGATGTGCATGCTTGGCAGGATATTGAAAATTGCAGATTAACATGGACAGAAATACAAATCCTTAGGGAGTTTAAAAAGTTCCCATATGTGTATTTGAAAGGTGGATTGCTTGAAGTTAAACTTTAGCATGAAGAGTGCCTTGAAAAAATATTCATACCCCTTGAGATTTGCCACATTTTGTCATGTTACAACCAAAAACGTAAATGGGATTTTCATGGGATTTTATGTGATAGACCAACACCAAGTGACACATAATTGTGAATTGGAAGGAAAATGATAAATGGTTTTCCAAATTTTTTACAAATAAATGACTGAAAAGTGTGGCATGCATTTGTATTCAGCCCCCCTTTACTCTGATACCCCTAACTAAAATCTAGTGGAACCAATTGCCTTTAGAAGTAATCTAATTAGTAAATAGAGTCCAACTGTGTGTAATTTAATCTCAGTATAAATACAGCAGTTCTGTAAAGCCCTCAGAGGGTTGTAAGAGATCCTTGATGAACAAACAGCATCTTGAAGGCCAAGGAACACACCAGACAGGTCAGGGATAAAGAAGACAAAGACAGAGAAGTTTAAAGCAGGGTTAGGTTATAATAAAAATCCCAAGCTTTGAACATCTCACAGAGCACTGTTCAATCCATCATCCAAAAATGGAAAGAGTATGGCACAACCGCAAACCTACCAAGACATGGCCATCCACTTAAACTGACAGGCCAGGCAAGAAGAGCATTAATAAGAGAAGCAGCCAAGAGGCCCATGGTAACTCTGGAGGAGCTGCAGAGATCCACAGCTCAGGTGGGAGAATCTGTCCACAGAACAACTATTAGTCGTGCACTCCACAAAATCTGTCTTTCTTGGAAGAGTGGCAAAAAGAAAGCCATTGTTGAATGAAAGAAGTCCCGTTTGCAATTTGCAAGAAGTCATGTGGGGGACACAGCAAACATGTGGAAGAAGGTGCTCTGGTCAGATGAGACCAAAATACAATTTTATGGCCTAAAAGTAAAACGTTATGTGTGGCAGAAAACCAATACTGCACATCACCCTGAACACACCATCCCCACTGTGAAACATGGTGGTGGCAGCATCATAATGTGAGGATGCTTTTCTTCAGTAGCGACAGGAAAGCTGGTCAGAGTTGATGGGAAGATGGATCTAGCCAAATACAGCACAATCTTAGAAGAAACTTCTGCAAAACGTCTGCAAAAGACTTGTGACTGGGGCGGAGGTCACCTTTCAGCAGGACAACGACCCTAAACATACAGCCAGAGCTACAATGGAATGGTTTAGATCAAAGAATATTCAGTGTTAGAATGGCCCAGTCAAAGTCCAGACCTAAATCCAATTGACACTCTCCATCCAATCTGACAGAGCTTGAGCTATTTTGCAAAGAAGAATGGGCAAAAATGTCACTGTCTAGATGTACAAAGCTGGTAGAGACATCCCGAAAAAGACTTGCAGCTGTAATTGCAGAGAAAGGAAGGTGGTTCAAGTATTGGCTCACGGGGGCTGAATACAAATGCACGCCACACTTTTCACATATTTATTTTGTTAAAAAAAATGTGAAAACCATTTATCATTTTCCTTCCACTTCAGAATTATGTGCCACTTTGTGTTTGTCTATCACATAAAATCCCAATAAAATACATTTCCTTTTTTTGGTTGTAACATGACAAAATGTGGAAAATTTCAAGGGGTGTGAATACTTTTTCAGGGCACTAAATATATAAATATACAGTATATGGTTTGTGATTAAAACTACTAGTTTGGTGTATGAACATTATGCAAAGCTTTTAGTGTAATACAATTTGTGGAGTATGTCTCCAAGTTACAAGCTTTCTTAGATACATTGGATGATGAGGCAACCACAACTGTATAACAAATAAGGTTTATTGAGGAGAAATTTAAAGTTGTGCATTTGGGAGCTCAATATATACCACATGCATTTAATGGGGATTGTAGATCGTAAATAACAGCATGCAATGCTATTCTACAGCTTCCAAGGCTAAAGCCTCATACACACTGCTAGTTTTTTTTTGTTCAACACAGCGGGCTGAACAAAAAGAAACTGACAGCTCAGGTTGAAGCCGCTGTACTAACAATCCAATGTTAGTACAGCGACCTCGCTGAGTTTTTGAGTTCTGACAGGGGGATTCCCCCCCCCCCGCCCACCAGAACACTCCGGTCAGCGATCTCAGCCATTGGCTGAGAGTGCTGATCGGGGGCCGGTCAGCAGACTTTTTTCGGTCATGCCCCTTCGACAGAAGCTGGCCAGACTGTGGACTTAATTCGGACAAGCTGCAGTACACACAGGCCGAATGTCGGCTGGCTTATATTGAACCGGCTGATGCCGCCCAACATTCAGCACATGTGTACGGGGCTTAACAGGATAACCTTTGTATTCATAGAGACATAGAGAATGAAACATCATTCGACCCTATGCAATGAATTAATACAGATATAGCCTAAATATAATATATAATTACACTATATTATAGGTCAATATTGGGCACAAAAAAAAGTCCTAATACTGTAAAAGTTCAGACAAAGACAACAAAATGAATAAATGATTATGGATTGTTTAATTACAGGAAAACAGTAATGGTACTGAATCACTTTACCACTTGGGAAGAATTGATTTTGGAGAATATGATTATCCTATATAAGCATATTGTTGAACAGGATGGCCTTTTGTCTTTTTTCAACCAGATTAACTATATAACATATGGGGGACATAAGTAGGAACTTAGTGGAAAGAAGCTAACTTTACTTTTTCTGCAAAAGACACAAGGGTGGTCCTCTCAATTGGTAGAAATCCTAAATTATTAGTAGGGTTCTACATGATAAAAGCTTTCAAAATCTGTAATGGTTTCCTTTTTGAAAAGGATTCAAGATACAGGGTTCTTTATTTATGTGCAAAGGAATCAGAGGATTGTAAAGTAAACTGTGAGAAAATACCCCTATGTAAATCAGGATGTCAAGGAATATCCATCCACAGGGAACATTGAGGAGCATGGAATGCTCTTCAAACATGTAGTGTATTATAAACATAAAGTAACCATTAAATGTTGTGCAAGATATCTGACTGGGTGGCTACATTATGTTTTCATGTTAGAAGAACTCCAGGAGGTGTCTTTTGGATGAATGGTCTGTGGTCCTTTGATGTAAACTGTGGTGTTTGTCTCACAGTGGCTGTTACAAAATTTAATGTGTAAAATTCTGTTACAAGCCCCTTATTTTTTGGGAATGCATTTGCTGACAAGAGAAAGTTTATGTCACAGCACTTTCTAATTGCTCTTTGTCTCTAGTTACTTGATTCATTGGTATTAGTTATAGTTTTTAATCACACGCATACAGTATCTCACAAAAGTGAGTACACCCCTCACATTTTTGTAAATATCTTATTACATCTTTTCTTGTGACAAAACTGAAGAAATTATACTTTGCTACAATGTAAAGTAGTGAGTGTACAGCTTGTATAACAGTGTAAATTTGCTGTCCCCTCAAAATAACTCAACACACAGCCATTATTGTCTAAACCACTGGCAACAAAAGTGAGTACACCCCTAAGTGAAAATGTCCAAATTGGGTACAATTAGCCATTTTCCCTCCCCAGTGTCATGTGACTTGTTATGCCCCGTACACACGATAGGATTATCCGACGGAAAATGTTTGATAGGAGCTTGTTGTCGAAAATTCCCACTGTGTGTAGGCTCCATCAGACATTTTCCATCGGAATTTCCATCACACAATATTTGAAAACTGGTTCTCAAATTTTCTGACAAAATCCGTTGTTGTAAATTTCGATCGTGTGTACACAATTCTGACGCACAAAGTGCCACGCATGCTCAGAACCAAGTAGAAGAGCAGCACTGGCTATTAAAATTCACCACGTTCTTGACGTTTGGAATTTCCAACCAACTTTGTGTGACCGTGTCTATGCAAGACAAGTTTGAGCCAACATCCGTCGGAAAAAAAACATGGATTTTGTTGTCAGAAAATCCTATCGTGTGTACAGGGCAATAGTGTTACAAGGTCTCGAGTGTGAATGGGGAGAAGGTGTGTTTAATTTGGTGTTATCACTCTCACTCTCTCATACTGGTCACTGGAAGTTCAACATGGCACCTCATGGCAAAGAACTCTCTGAGGATCTGAAAAAAAGAATTGTTGCTCTACATAAAGATGGCCCAGGCTATAAAAAGATTACCAAGACCCTGAAACTGAGCTGCAGCATGGTGGCCAAGACCATGCAGTGTTTTAACAGGACAGGTTCCATTCAGAACAGGCCTCGCCATGGTCGACCAAAGAAGTTGAGTATACGTGCTCAGTGTCATAAACAGAGGTTGTCTTTGGGAAATAGATATATGAGTACTGCCGGCATTGCTGCAGGGGTTCAAGGGGTGGGGGGGGTCAGCCTGTCAGTGCTCAGACCATACACCACACACTGCATCAAATTGGTCTGCATTGTTGTCGCGCCAGAAGGAAGCCAAGATGATGCACAAGAAAGCCCGCAAACAGTTTGCTGAGGACAAGCAGACTAAGGACATGAATTACTGGAACCATGTTCTGTGGTCTGAGGAGACCAAGATAAACGTATTTGGTTCAGATGGTGTCAAGCGTGTGTGGCGGCAACCAGGTGAGGAGTACAAAGACGAGTGTGTCTTTCCTACAGTCAAGCATGGTGGTGGGAGTGTCATGGTCTGGGGCTGCATGAGTGCTGCCAGCACTGGGGAGCTACAGTTCATTGAGAGAATCATGAATGCCAACATGTACTGTGACATACTGTAGCAGAGCATGATCCCTTCAGAGACTGGGCCACAGGGCAGTATTCCAAAATGATAACGACCCCAAACACACCTCCAAGACGACCACTGCCTTGCTAAAGAAGCTGAGGGTAAGGGTGATGGACTGGCCAAGCATGTGTCCAGACCTAAACCCTATTGAGCATCTGTGGGGCATTCTCAAATGGAAGATGGAGGTCTCTAACATCCACCAGCTCTGTGATGTCGTCATGGAGGAGTGGAAGAGGACTCCAGTGGCAACCTGTGAAGCTCTGGTGAATTCCATGCCCAAGAGGGTTAAGACAGTGCTAGAAAAATAATGGTGGCCACATAAAATATTGACACTTTGAGCCCAATTTGGACATTTTCACTTAGGGGTGTACTCACTTTTGTTGCCTGCAGTTTAGACATTAATGGCTGTGTGTTAAGTTATTTTGAGGGGGACAGCAAATTTACACTGTTATACAAGCTGTACACTCACTACTTTACATTGTAGCAAAGTGTCATTTCTTCAGGGTTGTCACATGAAAAGATAAAAGAAAATATTTACAAAAATGTGAGGGGTGTACTCACTTTTGTGAGATACTGTACTTTTTTAATTCATCACCAAGTTTTGACTCAGACATGCTGACATTCTAATTCTTTACCAAATGTTCAAAAACTGAAAACCAAAGGGAAGGGTATATGCAGGAGGGAGAGATCCTTATTGTCAGAGCTGGCGATGTATTGAAGTATGAAAAATCGTCCCACTTGTCTGACGCGGCGCAACTATAGGGCAGGGCTGTGATAGCCCATACCGGCACCTCTCAGAACTTTACAGTCCTGCAGTAAAAGCAGATGGGGCTCAGACTTCAGGCTCTACTTCCTTTTATAAGGCACAGAGCATCACTGTGATGGCAACTGGTTTTGAGGGCAGATCCTTCTTTCCCCCTAATGATCTAGACACACTGGGGGAGATTTATTAAAATTGGCGCGCACAATCTGGGACAGCTGTGCATAATAACCAATTGGCTTCTAGGTTTTATTGGCAAAACTTTAAATGAACAACCTGAAATTAGAAGCTGATTGGTTGCTATGCACAGCTGCACCAGTTTTAGTAACCCCCCCCCCCCAACACACACACACACACACACACACACACACACACACACACACACACTGATGCTTCTTATATATATAATTAGGTTTCAAGGGCCACTACATCATCGAACATCTTGGTTACTGGCTTTGACAGCATGGCTTTTGAAGCCCAGGTTATAGAAGATAGGGGTCTGTCAAATTTGATAATCTCTACGCTCTTGAAAGCTAAGCAATTCGTTTCCTGGAAACTCTACTATTGCACCTGGATGGTCTATTTTGATTGATGTGAGACAAAGAAATTTCATCCTAGTAAGCACTCTATGGGACACATTCTATCCCTCTATCAGTCTGGTCTGCATCAGCATCTGGCTCTGAGTAGTCACAAAGGACAGATTTTGGCCTTGGCCATTCCTGCTAGCCTCCTTAAACCAGCCACAGATGGAGTGATTTACTTTCCTCCAAACTTGAGCAGTGTTTCCTGCAATACAGGTTTGAATCTTGGCTGGTCTCTGCTGAACTTCGAACCGTATATGGTTGGCTCTACTTAGGACCTGGCAGGGTATTGTGTACATCTCTCCCCCTCTTTGCTATCTCCTCTCCATGAAGAGTCTCTGAGTTTGCAGCCTTATCTTGTAAAGAGTGTTTACTACCCTGTTTCCCCGAAAATAAGACCTAGCGTGATTGTCGGTGATGGCTGCAATATAAGCACTACCCCCCAAGTAAACCCTAGTTAAAGTCGTTGTAGGTCTTATTTTCAGGGTAGGGCTTATTTTCGGGGAAACAGGGTAGGGCTTATTTGGGGGGTAGGGCTTATATCGCAGCCATCACTGACAATCACGCTAGGTCTTATTTTCGGGGAAACAGGGTAGTAGTACACAAGGAAAACCTGGTCCTGAGGCCTAAACTTCCTTTCTTCTCCAAGGTGGTCTCTTCTTTTCACAGTACCCAGGACATTTTTCTGCTCTAAAACATCCAAAGGAAACTGTTAAGCTAGACATACATGGATCGAAATACAGACGGTTCATCCATCGATCGACTTGGGTACAACTAGTCTGTCAGATTTTTTTTTACACTTGATTACTGCCGGTGGCTATAGCTGCCAGCAGTAATCCTTGTATTCTGCTGGCTGCAAAGGCTCCCTGCCACAAAGGCTTCCTGTGGTGAAAGGAAATAAAATCGAGTCATCTATGGGCTGCTTTAGAGTGTATACTGTATCTCGACCAATGCCTCGTTTAGGCAGTTGAATTTCCTTTTTGTTCTTCCAGAGAACTGTCTCTCCACCATTGCTAAGGAGATTAGACAAGTCATTTTAGCCTAAGGGGATAGGGTTCCTCTCTTCCCTGTTAGCATACGCTATGTAGTAGAATCTGTAAGTCCAAGGGGTTAAACTGGATATACTCTATACAGTATATATATATATATATATATATATATATATATATATATATATATATATTCTACACTATAAGCGCTTTCCTACCTCTCCTCTTTTTTTTTTTTGGTGGACACCTCAAATTGTTTCTTTGATCCCTACCCTGCTCTCACAGTTATACCCAGTTTGACCCCTAAAGACCACCACCACACCACAAATACTACTTTAAAGCAAACCAGTTGTCTTCTCCCGCCTAGGAAAAAAATAGGTTAATTTGAAACCATTCAGGTTGAAATTTTTGTGACCTTTTGTAGCAGCTACAGTGCTAAAATTTGATAGAAACCAGCAACAACAAGTTGGCTGCAGCTGAAATTTCTGAAGCTGGAGACAGATTTAGCTGGAACCATAGCAGAGCTGGAACAGGAATTCCAGAACAGCCCATGGCTGGAGTTTGGCTCTGGAACAAAGCTTAAGAGGGCATGCAACTGTTGGAACATTTTCAGAGCTGAAATTGGAAAATAAAAAATAAAAAAGATTGATCCTTAGAGTTGTACAAATATGACCTTGTTCCCATAAAGGGTTAAATATTTTATTTCTCTTGGGAAATATTAATGTTCGCCTAATTTGGAACCGATCAACACATCATAACTGATCCCATACAGCAAAACATGTTTATGATATCAACTGATGATTTGCAGACTAAGGTTTGACTAGGAGATCCCAAGAGATCTATAGAACCTTTTCACTTTGTTCCAGTTACCGACTGTTTAATACATATATTTTCTTTACAAAGATATCCATGCCTAAAAGCTAGGACTAGCCCCAGACCTGTATTTATTTGGCCTCTTACGTCCTGAACATCTGTCATTACTGAGATAACTGTTCCTGTAAACAATTTTAGGATGATTTGCTCATTCCATATGGGTTCAAGCTGAAACTGTAGGAGTTTTTATTGTTACTCATTTATGCATTTCCAAAAAAAAAAAAAGAAAGAAAAATAATAAATATATATTACATGAATCCAAGAAGGTTTAAAAAATTACACGTTCATCACGTAAAACACTTGTTTTTTTTTTTTGGAACCCAAATATATAGTGGTTTCATCTCTATTTTCTCGAACTTGGTTAGCTGCTTCCCTGGCTACAGCTGCCCAGAGTTCAGAAGTGATAAAATGCTAGTCGCTTCCAAGTTCATTTATCACAGAGCAAATAGATGTTCCCAGAGGAGCTCCTCCCACTCACCACCTAAAAGTATTTACCACAGTTCCAGGCCTCCCAAAGAGAAGGGGGGTTGGCACCTTTTCTAAGTGCTATGAAAGTGATCAGGTGGCTCTACAGCTGCCCAGATCACTTTTGCTGAAAACCAATACCAAGCTGCAGCCATAAGCTTGTTTTAACCATTTGAAGTCCAGGCCATTTATAAATGGCCTATGGATGGCAAATGGTTAAGTAAATTCATATTAATAAAAATGAATTAAGATGAATTCAGTTACCTGTAGGAGGCAGGATGCAATGGAAAATATACTAGATTACCAAAAGTATTGGGAAGCCTGCGTTTACATGAACTTTAATGGCATCCCAGTCTTAGTCTGTAGGGTTCAATATGGAGTTGACCCACCCTTTGCAGCTATAACAGCTTCAACTCTTCAGGAAAGGCTGTCCACAAGATTTATGAGTGTGTATGTATTTTGGCATAATGGACAGTGGGCAATGGAAAGTATATAATGAATATTTAATGAAAGTAACAATATTGTACTACTTGATTATTCATTAAATACTCTCTACATACTTTCCATTGCATCCACTGCATACTGCCTCCTACCGATTTTTTATTTATTATGAATTGACACTATTTCCACCTAAATATATGAATCACTGTAAAAATGTTAGCCCTGATATAGGGGACATCCTTGAGCCCCTGAGACCCATTGAGGTTGATTTACTAAAACTGGAGAGTGCAAAATCTTGTGCAGCTCTGCAGAGAAACCAAATGGCTTTTTTTTGTCAAGGTCAAATTGAACAAGCTGAAGTTAGAAGCTGATTGGCTACCATACACAGCTGCACCAGATTTTGAAATCTCTAGTTTTAGTAAAGCAACCCCATTGGCTACTTTTATTGAACTTTATAAGCCTAATGCTTAAAAAATATTACTTTAGGGCCTGGCGCTTCTTGCCTTTCCGATTCCAACATGAAATGTTTCAATATAGCCATCTGCATGCACGAGCTGCCTGCTCATTGCTAACACACCACAATACATTCTAATCAATACAAACCTGGGGGGCATATCCTCTTGGGGGATCCAGCTTTACAAGCCACCATTTTATCTACTTGGATTTGCTATTAGGATCACAAATCCTTTGGGAATATTTACAGTTGCCATACATGTATTTTAACTTTGGATAAAAATAACTTTGTTTGCCTGGAACTCACCCTTAAGCTAAGAGCTAACTGCGCAATACTATTTGTCTCCAAAACAGTAGCTCTGATGACAGCCAGGCAGCTAGCAAATTCTGAATAATTCTTTTCAGGACATGTTCCTCTAATATATGTACACGGATACGTACAAGAAAATGAACATTGTTTTCCTGAGGAGGGAGAGTGAAAATTCCTCACCTTCATTGGCTATATTAGTTGTCCTTTAGTAATTAATGACCTTAATCTGTCATTATTGACTTTCTGCTAATGGTGCTAAATAAATCTTTGAGTATTACGAACATCATTTTAACAAAATTCATACATACAGTATATCTAGTGAAATGCACACACTTCAATAAATTAAATATTTTGGCTAAATTACTATATCTCTATTTTTCATTGGAAGAAATAGCAACTCTCAGTGGAATATGGCCATATAACTGGGTTATTAGTTCCCATGTACACTAAAGCTTTATTTCTTAGTATGTTCTTTCTCAGCTTCAGGCTTATGGGTCTAATTCTTAGAAAATATCTTTCATTGTCAATATTATACCTCAAGGTACCTGCAAATGATTGACAAGGCTAAATATTTTAGAGGAGGAAGCAGTTTTATCAAAGAAGTAGATTCGATATATCAAGCCTCAGGCTATCATTTAATATTTTGATGCTGGGAGTCTAACAAGCAGTACATTTTGAAGTATGTTAGCAATTGGGTCTGTATGTTGCCAGAGGGATCAACAGCAGCCTTGGGGATTATAGACACGTCTCAAAAAGTCAGTTAAGCCACTATAAATCATAATTGTATGTTAAAAGCTGAATATTACTGAGTGAAATATTATACCTGAAATAACTTAAATGTTTATCCTTATGTAATTATTCAAGTTATGCTATCTTTTGCCCTTTTGGAACAGCAGACCACGTAAGGCAAAGTAGACTGACAGTTTAATGCATAGTGGAAAATACCAGTATTGCTATAGAAGCCTAAATGTCAGTATATTCTTGTGCACTGTAAGCCAAGATGAGCAAATTGATATGTGAATTGCAGCAGCTTGGTCCAATGATATATATTTGTAATTTTTCCAAATCCAGATTTGAGTGACTTGTGTACATTTGTAGGATTTATGATGCTGTGTAATCAAGATTTCCAAGTTCATGTCATGGAAAAACTAAACAAGTATTCTGATTGTTTGCCAAGGACAACTCCACTATTTGTGATTTTTTTCAGTTTTAAACAATCAGCTCACATTTGCAAACATTCCTGACATTATATGTACCCATGTTAGGTATACAAAAAAAAAAACTCCACAAGTTTCCGCACATTTCTGCTCCAAGATCACTATGTGCCAGCATTTTATAGACTGCAGATCACTCTCTGGAGTAACACCCTGGGGTTGGTTTACTAAGGGCAAATAAACTGTGCACTCTGCAATTGCACTTATTTTCCTTAGTAAATGTAATGTGGCGAAGCTTCACTTTGTAAAGGATAACCAACTAGGTGCAAAGAAGAAAAAAAAAATAAATCAGAAATCAGCAGAGCTTTACCACATTTACTAAGCTCTAGGGCAGTGGTTCTCAACTCCAGTCCTCAGGACCCACCATCAGGACAGGTTTGCAAGATAGCTGAAATACATCACGGGTGATATAATTTGCTGCTCAGGGATTGCAGTATTCTAGTCTGCATCTCCCCAAGGTAATACTTAAAATCTGGCCTGTTGGTGGGTCCCGAGGACTGGAGTTGAGAACCACTGCTCTAGGGAAAATAAGTGCAACTTAACTTGCAGAGTGCTATTTGCCTTTAGTAAATCCACCCCTCTGTTTCATATTAACTCTTTCTCTAAAGATGGCTTGAAGCATAGCTCCCAACTGTCCCTGATTTTGAGGGACTGTCCCTGATTTGGAGCAATGTCCCTCTGTCCTTCTTTCCTCCTCCTTTGTCCCTCATTTTGGTCTGATCTTTATAATTGTATATAAAAAGCACTTTTTGTCTATCAAAAAGTGTTTTTCAGCGCTAAACCTTTCATCTGATTTATAAATTGCTGCATTTGTAAATTCCAAATGCCAATATAAAGGAATAGTAGTGGTAAAAAAAAAGCACATGTGGGTTTAACCAATCTTGTTTTTTTCTAAAGTTCTCTTTTAAGGGGGCGTGGCAAGGAGTGTGTCCTATGCCTGCATATTTTTGCTTATAGGTGTCCCTCATTCCCATCTCAAAAAGTTGGGAGGTATGCTTGAAGTACCAAGTTACACGCTAGTTACTATATCTGGAGTTTGTGAATCCTGGTAAGTTAGGGCAAGTAGAGCCACTGAAACTGTTTTAAGACAGCTGTATTACTGTAGAGTTCATCAACAAGCCAATATTAAAGTAAAAGTCTCTAATATCATTAATGATGATGAGTGCAAACTATTACATGGCTCATTGTGATCACTAGGAGAAATCAGAGCAGGAAAGTGGCACTGAAAAATCTGCAATGGGGTTTATTTACTAAAACTTGAAAGTGCAAAATGTGGTGCAGCCCTGCATAGAAACTAATCAGCTTTCAGATTTTTTTTTTGGTCAAAGCCTAAAGTGATGGTAAAAGTATTTAAAAAAATATGTTAAACAAACATGTTATACTTATCTGCTCTGTGCAGTGGTTTTGCACAGAGCAGCCCTGATCCTCCCCTTCTGGGGTCCGCCACTGGTGGCCCCTCCCTCCTGCCAAGTGCCCCCAGAGCAAATAGCTTGTTGTGGGGGCAGCCAAGCAGGCTCACTCCTGAGCCGCTTCTCTGTGTGTCCATTCTGTATCTTACATTACTAAAAATACTTTCCTGGCCTTGCAAAGGCACAATAGTCTTCTCTTTACTAAGTATTCTGTGACATTGCCAAGCCAAGATATTTTAACCTGATAATGTTTAAACACCTCTATAAGTAACAAATAACTGCCATTGACAATGTTAGGCACCATAGCATAGACTGTCTATGTAGGTCACAAAATGTCTCACTAATCACCTGCCAGTAGTACAGGTCAGTGATGTCAGTACCAGTGTGAGGTAGCTGTGGCATCAGGATAAAATGCAAAGCCTCCGAGTGTCAGGAGGGAATGAAACACTATAAGCACAAAATGTAAGAGGGGCTGCCACAACTATTGCACTATGAGTGAATTCATATAGCATCCTTCTATGCCTGGGGTTGTAACAGGGTCTCTTTAAAATGAATCTGTCACTCTGTCCTGCATGTGCAAAGCACAGGTTCAGTTTACAGCATATTTCCACTACTGCATTCAAATTTGAGAAACCACCACTACTCCAAAGACATGCTGGTAGGTTAATTGGATCCTGTCTAAATTGGCCCTTGTATGTGTATGTATGAATGTGAGTTATGGACCTTAGATTGTAAGCTCCTTGAGGGCAGGGACTGATGTGAATGTATAATTTGACAGCGCTATATAAGTACCTGGAATAAATAAATATATAAATAAATACATACATACAAAAATATGTTTGTTACGACTTCCCATTTACACAACATCCCTAAAATAATTTTAAAAAATCCTAACTTTTTAGTACATAAGCACTAACGCGCAATAAGATTGATTTACAAAAGCAGTAGAGCATGCTCTCATCTTAAAGCAGTAGTAAACAGCAGGTGGTTAAAAAAAAAAATTTCCTGCAAGGCAATGTCATAATCTGCTAGTATGCATCGCATACTAGCAGATTATGAGAGACATACTTTAGAATGAAGCCCTCCAGTGCTGTAATGTCACCGCTGAGAGGGCTGCCATCTTCCCCCGGTCTTCCTTCTGGGTTTGCGGCCTCCGGCTACATGAGTGGCTGGGGGCGCAATGACGTCACTCCCGAGCATGTGCGTGGAAGCTACCATTTACAGCACGGGCTCTGAAGGTCCGGCACTGTAAGAAATACCTTCAGAGCGCATGCGCCTGTGATGACATCGGCTGCATGCGCTCTGAATATCTCCTAGTCAGTGCAAGTTTAGGAGATACTCACAGTACCTACAGGTAAGCCTTACTATAGGCTTACCTGTAGGTACATATGGTGTAACAGAGTTTACTACCACTTTAATGGATACAGTAAAAGTACACTTTGCAAAGGATACAGAACAACATGCTAGGAAAAAACAAAACAAAAAAGAATTTGTGCTTGCATATGACTGAATAATTTAAAGTGTTACTAAACCCACAACAGTAAAATCAGTCTGTATATGCAGTAAAGCGTGCTTGTTATACTCACTGTGGAACCTAAGGTGTTAATCCTCCGCATTGTATAAAAAGGCTGATCCCCTCTTCTCTGATCCTCCCCTTCTTGCACTATTCCCAATCCATCTCCTGATAATACAGAGCCTTTGGAGTCACTCTGCACATGCTCAAGTTGGTGTATTACTAGAGAGTTTTTTTGCTTAGGAGGGTGCATGTGATCAGCACAGGGCCAATCAGCACTGTCCGGACAGTGGGTCAAAGGTCTTGCAGCCTCATAGGACAGTCAGAGTAGAATGAAAACTCCTCCTACAAGCTTTAACCAGTGCTTGGCCGGACACTCATAGAAGTCACAAGACTGCT
The DNA here is from genome assembly GCA_037952925.1 of Lithobates clamitans. Classification (NCBI taxonomy): domain Eukaryota; kingdom Metazoa; phylum Chordata; class Amphibia; order Anura; family Ranidae; genus Lithobates; species Lithobates clamitans. Next base: position 5,602,918 of record JBBGZY010000852.1, on the reverse strand, counting down.
ATATACTGCTGATGAGAAAAGGGATTTAGCAGTTTATATTTATTAAAACTATTGCATATCCAAGTTCTGTGTACTGTGGGAAACCAAATATAGTGAATGCAGGACCCTGGGTTTAGTCACACTTTAAGTCAGCAGAGCTTCACCTCATTCAACAAGCTAAGGGAAAATTCTCTTGAATGTGAAACTTTACTTTCCTAAACGAACAGCCTATATTCCTTTAGTATATCAAGCCTAATGCACCACCCAAGCCTTGAGCTCTTTAAAGCGGACCTTCACCCCCAGGAAAGACTTCCTTTCTATTCGCCTCTGCTACCAGAATAGGGCCGTCTTTTTTTTTGTTTACTTATTTTTGTAAGAAAAAAAAAAGTGGCCTCTCCCCCTTGCATATCATTCACCTAGGCGAATGATGTGCACTGTTCTCCCTTTGACTCCTGGGATATGCACATCACATATGCCAGGAGGCATAGCGCTTTTTTCAGAAAGGAGGAAAGGGGCGTGCCTAGCACTGCATTATCAGGAGGCACATTGGCTGAGCCAGGCAGGCCTCTTGATGATGTCACAGTCAACATGGGACCAAGAGGCTGCAGAATACAAGCATGTAAAAAGGTAAGCAGCAATTTACATTTTTAGTTAAACTTCTGTGTAAATGGCAACAAGTAACATATATAAATGAGGTATTATACCATTTTAGCTGCAAAGGTGGATGCTAGGTTGTGAAAATAGCATTTTAAGCTCCAGCATTTGTATGTATAGGCATAGAAAAAAATAATTTGTTAATTTAAAGAACAGAGTTTGTCACCTGTCTTATATCTATATTACCTGTAAAGTAGAATTTTGATTTTAAAAACATCTTTGATTTTAACAAACTCATGTTACTTATTCTTTTTGGAAATGATAAAGTAAATGTTTAATCAAAAATATGCCAAATGTGGTGTATTAATTGTTCCCTGTTTTATTTATATGTCAATATAAACAACATACCCTGCTAATAGCAGCTCAAAGGACATGTTTTTAAATTTAAATTTTTTATTTAAAAACATGTCCTTTGAGCTGCTATTAGCAGGGTATGTTGTCCCTCTCCCTAATCCCATCAATGCACTAACCTGTAACACCCCAACCCCCACAGGTCCATACTTACCTCCTCCTACAGCTGTGGCCTCCTCTGCTGTCTGCAGTCCGTCCAATAAAAATTAAGTTCTGGGCTTGGAATTAGTTTGCTCACCTTTGATTTATTTGGACTTTCATAGTTTTTGCAGCTGATACACCTTTTTGCTGTATGCGTGGTTTGCACACTGTTTTGCATTTTGCACAGGTCCTTTGCACTCTGCACAGGAAAATTTACTATTGAAAATCTTCTTTATATATATATATATATATTTGATACTTTTTATATATATGGTTCTTACATTTTGCACAGTCTATTTATTTTTGTTGTGTATGTATATATATATCACACCTATCCGTAGTTTGATACTTACCACATCCATTCTAGTGGCACTATCAACTTACCTTTGCACCCTGCACTTTGTCATCAGTATTGTGTTATATTGCACGTATTGTTTTACAGAAAGTTTTTTAACAGTATTTATATATCCTTTCAATATTGGATGCTTCTGAGCATGTGGACCCTATCTTTGTGTACTGCTATCTTTAGCAATATATAGTTTTTGCACTTTACTCAGAATAGCACAGCACAAACCTTCACTTTTAAGTTCCGGGCTGACCACAATTTATTTATTTTTAATAAAAAGAACAAGACCTTTAAGCATGAGACAGCGACTGCTCTGGTGAAATCATTTATTGAAAACAAGCTAATCACAGTCAGGCAAACACTATTTACATTATGGTTTCCTAAGTGCATTTTTAACCCCTCGCGCCAGCCGCCTCCCAGCTCTTTAACCTCCCTGGCGGTATGATTATTTCAGATTTTAGGTGCTGAAAGCGGTACAATTATTTTGCATGGAAATTTGGCGTTTTATATTGTAGGTCTGTAATTCTTAACAATAACACACTTAAATCTGTCCAAACAAGAGTCTAGTAGATATCCCGGGTATGATAAAGTTTGAAACACAAAAACATAAATTATAATATAATAAATAAAAATAAATAATTAAAAAAAATAAAAATAAATAGTAATAAAATAAATTTCCCCACGATTCACTATCGCTCAATTCTGCAAGTGTTCTAATTTACTATCGCTGTTTTCTAGATGGTCTAAAGCCATTTTTGACGTAAAGGGACACTTTTTGGTTGCTATGGACAATCTCCAGTTTCCAGGCAGAAAGAACAGTATATATCACATAAAACTGCATGCAGGGCATTGGCCAAAGCACTGGGGACAAAAGGGATGTGAAATCATTTCATACAGTACTGTAATCTGTAAGATTACAGTACTGTATGTGTTATGATTTTGACATTTTTTTGAATTTGCCGCCAGGCTCCGCCCCCGTGCGTCGCGACGCTCGCAGGGAACGGAGCCTGGCACGGAGAGGCTTCGGGCAGAGGACACAGCCCGCGGACACTGCGGGGGACATCGCAGGATCCCGGGGACAAGGTAAGTAATGCCACACCAGGATCCTGCGATGTAATCCCCGAGTGTGGCTCGGGGTTACCGCTAATGGTCCTGATTTTTAACCCCGAGCCACACTCGGGAAAACTGCCAGGGAGGTTAAGGGTTTTAATCGCCGGGAGGCGGAGGCGGGCATTCTGGTCATGTGACCTCTGTGATTGGCTGTAACAGCGGTCACATGATCGGAAAGCTCCTAATCGCTAATATGCATTGGAAGATTTCCGTTAACCGACAGCTACCGTGCTGGGAGTGCGTAGGGAGCGTGTCCTCAGCACAGTAAGTGGTTTGCACAGAGCGGCATATATGCAGCTGCTCGGCATGAAGGCCCACACCCCGAGAGGCCTCATATGTGCATTCGGCCGGCGTGAAGAGGTTAAAGGAAAAAAAATACTGTATTCACCTTTATGGCTGGAGCATCGTTATGATATTGCAGCTGTTTCCCGTCCATTGTAAGACTAAAAACTGAGTGATCACATGACCGCTCAGTTCTCAATCTCCTCTGAGCAGAAAGCGGTGACTATCAGTCACTGACTCTTTGCTGTGCTCCTCCAGCCCTCACTGGAGCGCTGAGCTGTCGAGGGGGCGGGAGCGGCTGGCACAGGCTCTCAGTGGAGCATTGATAGCCAGCTGCCAGTCAGGACAATAATGTCAGGATACTTCCAGAGTCTGGATCGGCTCTGTGACAAAGCTGACAGCGGGCTTTAGCAAAAGAAAGTGTACTCCTGTGATCAAGAAGGGAAGTATGACCAAAAAAGCTTTGGCCCTACTTTTCATTTAAAGTTGAAGTTCAGCCAAAAACGAACGAAAGCCTCATAACACAATCAGATTTTCTGCAGACAAAACCTCTGACTTTTGTTCGAAGGCATGTGCCTGGATTTTGTCTTGCATACAAATGGCAAGGAATTGTTGGCCAACCAACACTAACGTAGTGATGTACTACGTGGTTTTTCAGCTCTTTAGTGCCACCCTTTGGGCTCCTTCTGCTAATTTCCTGTTAGTTTAAGTTTGGTGAGTGTTGATTTGCGCTTTTCAGTTTGCGCTTTTCATTTAGCGCTTTTCATTTCGTGCTTTTCGGTTCGGCCGTTTGTCAACCAGCCATGTTGCGGAACCTAGGGAGTTAACGTGTTATTTATTATTGGCCCTGGAGTTATTGCTTTGACCCAAGTCCAGTCCAGGAACAGGATGAGGAGGATTTCTTGGACCAAAAATTGGTTGCTTTATTAATTGTGATCAGTTATGTCATATGCTATTGCTGCGGGAGCTCCAGGAGCATAATCCGGATGATTTTTGAAATTATCTCCGGATGACGGACCCCTGATTTCACCAACTCTTGGCATTGTTGACCCCAGGACACATGCATGAGGCTTTTATTTTATTTTTTGGATAATAATTTGATTTGGTATATTTTCTATATTTTTGGATGCATAGAATGAACTTTTTGGTTAATTTCTATTGGCAGATAGCATGTCTAATTTTATTTGTTTTCTTTTTTTAATGCACAGTAAAAAAATTGTGTAGAATAATACTTGGCTATGTGTTTTACTTTAAATGACAGTTTGGGAGTAGGCAGTTACATTTAAAAAAATACAATGTAAAATTGACAAGGGACACCAACATAGTTGTATCTTTGATCTTAAAAACTACGGGATAATGGTGCTGTGGTAACTTGCACAAATAAAAAAAAAAGCATTATAATATTATTCTTGACATCACTAGAAAATAAAAGCCTTTTAAAATATGTTTGCCATAACTCCATCAGTATCATCAGCAAAGCAGCTTCATTATTATACCATTAAAGAAGAGAATGTGCGCTGCATTTCGAGATTTCATAATTTGCCACGTCATGAATGTTAATTCTTCATTACGAACGCTAGTTTACAAGACCGACCGTTTCTGGCTCGTCCTTGCTTCCGAGCATGCGTGTTTGTACTTTGGACTTTTGTCCGACAGACTTGTGTACACACGCTCAGAAAATCTGTCAACAGACATTTGTCTGAGGAAAATTTTAAAGCCTGCCATCCAACATTTGTCCAAGGAAAATCCGACAACAATTGTCCGATGGAGCGTACAAACGGTTGGATTTTCCGCCAACAGCCTGTCATCACACAATTCCCGTCAGAAAATCCAATCGTGTCGGCTTATACTAATCTATCTAACCCTGTAAAGCAAAAATCGCTATACATACCTTTTCTGCAGTCGATCCGGTCTGGCCTACAGCGGCAGATGCTGTGTAGAAGAGACAGATGACAACGGCTGGGAAATGCTTGGGAAGTGATGTCACCCATAGAGTTACTATGGGGCTTCTGTTGTCAGCTGCCTCTCTTGCATACGCCTACACAGAGAAGGTTCCGCTGACAGCTCAGCATAGGACCAGACCATATTGACTGCAGAAAAGGTATGTATAGAGTTTTCTTCTTTACAGGGCTAGATAGATTAATCTTAGAATATGGCTGCCCGTAGATTTACAGTTAATTCGTTATTGGCTGAACTTCTACTTTAATTCAAACCTCACTAAGGGGCAGTAAGTACAACATCTATGGTAGCAATCTGTGTATGATTTTCTACGATAATCATTTTACCATTCCCCATTTATAAAACAGTCTTGAAAGGTGAGGATTCTTACAAGCCAAAAAAAAAGAACCACTGTTTTAACTCAGATGTGCACCACACTATAGATATACAAGAGATGACTGTGACTTTAAATCACACAGGGGTTTGATATGATTGACCAAATGGTAGCTCAGTGCACACTAGCAGGCTTTTAAATGTAGCAGAAATAGCCCAAGCTTTCAACACTCCTTATAAATGGATTTCACATTTTAGAAAGAGAAAATATTAGGCCCATAATAGGACTGTATTGATCAACAAGCAGCTTTCCAATAAGGAAGACCTTTTAAAAAGAGACAGATTTCTTTCTCATGCTCCTTTTTCACCATTATTTCCAACCCTTTCAGAAAATTGATAGCGGTTTGTAGCGGAGTTGCGTTTGTAAGGAGACAAACCGTGTACACTTGTCAGCTTGTAGCAACCATGAGAAAAATCATTTATCTGCACTTATTGTCATATTTGTTTACATTTTGACTCCTGATATCATTTTGCATTCTCTAAACCTGATGCTCAACAATGCTGAGGGACTGCCGGTTAAGTTTGGAGTTAATGCAATCTGATGGGTAGATTTATTATTGGCAACACTTACAGCTGTCAACATTTTGAAAAATTTCCAGGGATACATCTTTTTATAATCTTAAACCAAAAAGCTTGTCATGTGTGCAATCAAAATCAAAGGCCTTATTTATAAAGCAGTGCTAAGTGCATTGATTATATGGAGCAGTACAGACCTCAACCCAACCAATTCCCTGCTGGACCTATGTCTGAACACCATCACCTACTTTAGGTATACCTATCATTTTTATAAATAGAAATAGAGATGTGTTATGGGTTATTGGTGTCTCCCATTGTAGCTGACCATTACATTGAGAAAATAGAAAGGAGAGTCCAGACGAGTTCAGGATGTTGGGGAAAAAAAAAGTTCTGTCTGATGGATTTTTCATAGGTTAGCACATATTTCACATTCAAGTTACTTGAATAGCGGTGCTTCAAAATACACGTAAAAACACAAATAAAACATGCATATATTAATATATGGGACCATTTCTTCAGGCTTAAAGCTTCAGTCTTCTTGATGGACAATAATGATGGACATTCCAAGAGGAAGATGAATACTTCTGTAGCACCCTACATCGGATAAGAACACCTAAAGCCTAAGAACAATGCTTTTACTAGAACAAAGTAGCTGTAGGATATTTACATTTTGATAATGTTAAAAGACCACATAAATAAATTCCTTACAAATAAATTACATTTTTTAAGCTCTTTTCAGGGCTTAATCATAGAGGCCCCTATAATTAGGCCCTGAAAGGGGCAACACACATCTGAGGAGTTCTCTAAAGGTGCAGAACAGGAGCTGAATACTTCTTTTTCTTTTACCCATTTCTGTCACATTCATGCAACAGGGAGTCACTGTCTGTGTGCAGATGGCCACCATTTTGTTGAAGTCTACCAGAGCTGACAAGCCTGTCTGTTTTGCACTGGTCTATTGACATGCTGATCCGACTGTCACAGGTTTGGAGGGCATTCGAACGGTACTATTTCCATTGTTTTAGGATAAAATGTCATCAGTCTGCTTCAGTCTCCTCTCTCCCAGAGGTTAGACTGCAACCTTGTAACTTTTTGGCACAATATAACGGTCTGCAATGGAAGCTGGCCTGTGCCAGACAATTGTGAACACAACCAAGAATTGTACAGGCACCAGAATTGACGTGGTTGTGTCATCTCCAAGTCAGCATTTCAGGCCAGAAAGTAGATGTCGAGCCTGGATAGTGGCTGAGAAAAGATGGCGCCAATCTTCCAGAAAGAAAAGCAGATGAAAAGAAGCTATTGGGGAGCACTGTGATTTCTAATGCCATGTACACACAAGCGGACTTTTCGATGGCTGAATTCCGAAGGACTTTTCGACGGACTTTCGACAGAGTTCTGACGAAGTTCCTACGAAATGGACTTGCCTACACACAATCATACCAAAATCCGACTGATTGGAACGTGATGACGTACGGCCGGACTAGAATAAGGAAGTTGATAGCCAGTAGCCAATAGCTACCCTAGCGTCGGTTTTCGTCTGTTGGACTAGCATACAGACAACCGGATTTTGAGTCCGTCGCAAAGATTTGAAACATGTTCTATTTCTAAAGTCCGTCTGATTTTTCGACAGCAAAGGTCCGATGAAGCTCACACACGATCGAATTGTTCGGCGGATTTGTTCCGTCAGACCTTTGCTGTCGAAAAGTCTGGTCGTGTGTACACGGCATAAGAGGTAACAAATACCTGTAAGGATTATGCTGACATATAACATTGCGTATATGCATTTAACATGACAAAATATATCGGATTCTAGGTCTATTTTGATGAAACAGGATGAAATCGGTGAATACTCTATTTATAATGATGTGTGATAAACCGTGGCAAGGGACAATCTCATAATGTATGAATAAAAAATGAATCATATCAATAAACCTCAGGAGACCAACATCATGTCACAAGTTTTGTCCTTTTTTTCCTTTTTTCCTGTGTCTCATAAAGTAGAGATTAACAAAAATAACTGAGCACTGAAGGAATAATTATAGTCTTAGTAGACTGTGCAATTGCTAAAAGGACTAACAGCACAGCACCCTAGTTTCAGCCAGTGGCATAATGATTCATGCAGATGTAAAGAACAATTGGGATATAATTCAAGATAAAATAACTAAATATATAGGTCATGTATCTCTAGCAGATTGCTATGGATATGATCAGTATGCTTTTTATTAGTTATTGTTTAAAGCAAAACTGAAGGTATTTATTAAAAGCCTGTGAGCAGGCAGGCTATTGTCGCAAGAAAAAACATGCAATGTGTCTTTTGCAATAAAATAATAAATAAAATAAAATACACCTACCTGCCTGCTCGCATGCGCAGCTCAGCGTACATCACTGAAATGGTCTCTGTGTGCCAGAATGACTGACTCCTGCACAGGAGTTACATCATCCCAAGCCGCCCAATAGAGATGCCCAAAGATGCACAATAGAGATGCCCAAAGAGTCTGGGGAGAAGAGAGGAGGTAGGTTTAGTGCATTTAGTTTAGCTTAAAAGGATAACTAAAACCAAGATCAAATATGTAATATATTGCAGATAACAGTCCTTAGATGTGGTGGCGGAATTGTTTTTTTTTTTCCAGGCTAAAAACATTTTCAGCAAATACAGGAAATGCCTGTTGATCTTGCCAGAAATACCAAGGTTCTTTTAATGAGCTAAACTAAAGTATATCTTCCTGCCTTTCCATCCTAATTGTCTTTTTTAACTTACTAATTGCTCTGTCCCTGTGTAATTCAGATGAAGAGATATGGACATGTTTGTAGTCCATATCAGGTGTGCAGCCTAGGGTGACAACCATGGCTCCCTCCATATATACAGTAGAGGAATGATGTAGTCACCCAGGGACAGGAAGTGTCTTATATGCAGGAACAGTAAGTGAAAAAAGCAAAAGAAGCTTGAAAAAAATGAAAAGAAATGCAAAAATGAAAGCTGCACTAACAATATATTACATTTTTTGATTTTGGGTTTGAATAGACTTTAAGGCAACCCATACTTTAAAAAAGAAATCCTTCTGGCTGAGGTATTGTATTGACCCTGCTGTAGGAATACACTGATCAGTGCAGCAGGCTATTGCTAGCTGCACTGATCAATCAAGAAAACCCCACAGGGTGGTTGTACACAAGTCGATCGCTACTTGTGTGAAACCAAGCCTGCCCATATATGGATTGAAATTTGGCCAGTCCCTGCTGAATCGTCTGAATTTCAATCCATGTATGGCTGGCTTTACAGTAGCAGAGGTTATAATAGTGTAATTGTGTCATGTATATAAACCGCACTGTGTGAAAGATTAAGCAGCCAGCATGGCCAGAGACAAACAGCAATACACCAAAAGAAAAAGTAATGCAGCGCTTAAAAAAGAAAATATGTTCATAAATATAGACAATATTGTGATAATGTCCACCATGTGAAAACTGACAGATATGTGGTAAAGACCAAATGGTCTGGTGAATCTGGACAATGTCTGTGAGTTAGTAATTGTAAGCCAGTAGACATCAATGAAGGTCAACAGGTGAGGGAATCTTGTGAGGAGATTGGCACCAATTATCTGAAGGCTTACCAGAAAGGTTGGACTTGAAGGGGCTTATACCTCTCAAGTGAAAAAGGCTTGGGTGTCAAAACACCATGGTTGATGTAAAACCAGCGACAATCCAGAAAGCCTTGATCTCACTAAATTGTGCTGCTATCACCATTGTGCCATCTTATGCCATTAATCCTTGATTGACATGTGAGTGTTCAATTTTCTATTAATTTTTTACTAATTTTAATTAAAAGATCTGAAACGTTTTCACACTATGTGGAACCTTTTTTGTCATTTTGGTTTTACCGTGTAAGCTGATTCCAACCTCCCTGGCTGTCCTCCCCATCGGCTGTACCATATTTTGATGTCTGTTTGAACACATACTGGTGTCCTATATCGTACCAAGTTTAGTGAGATCGAGGCTTTCCGGATTGTTACTGGTTTTACATCAACCATGGTGTTTTGACACCCAAGCCTTTTTGACTTGAGAGGTATAAGCCCCTTCAAGTCCAACCTTTCTGGTAAGCCTTCAGATAATTGGTGGCAATCTCCTCACAAGATTCCCTCACCTGTTGACCTTCATTGATGTCTACTGGCTTACAATTACTAACTCACAGACATTGTCCAGATTCACCAGACCATTTGGTCTTTACCACATATCTGTCAGTTTTCACGTGGTGGACATTATCACAATATTGTCTATATTTATGAACATATTTTCTTTTTTAAGCGCTGCATTATTTTTTCTTATAATAGTGTAATTGTGCTAGCTGAAAAGCAGACAGCTTGAATGATGGAGGATCCAATTATGATTGTGTTATGATGCCTCACTATCACTAGTTATGCCCCAGCCAGGCACTCCCTTTAGCACACAAATATTGATATGGCCTATATTATTACAATACAATCCATTTTATAATTGTATGCTATTATAAATCCCCTTTCAATCTCACGCTGCAGCCAGCTTTTGTTTTCTAAATCTTTTAAAAACTCAACAATGGCAACTGGGAGTATTCTGTATGCTGTACGTGTACATAATACTACAAGAAATGTAATTTCCTCCTCATGTGACTGGCTCATTGCTGTTCCTTACAGTCTCTATTATTACAGTACTGGGGTTGATCATATGATTGCAGATGGCAGACCCTCCCACTTAACACAAAAGAAGAAGGAAAAACATGAAATGCTAAAATCCTTGCTATGTATGGGCTGCCACCACAAAAACATGCCATGATGCTTATATCACACTGACGAGGATCCAGCCAGCACAAGACTCCAATTTCATTTCTTCATTCATTTCTTGATAAAGCAGCATGCCAGCCATTCACTGTAATGATCTAATGCAAACCAAAGGGATAATAGTGGAGAACCTGCACAACATGTCACTGCTGGTTGCATATCAAGCTGGTCCAAATGAACTATTTCCACAGCTACATACAGTATACGGCACTGTTTCCCAGCGTTGGGAACTTCTATTCACTGGAGGACTTGTATTTTGTGAATGAAGACCAGGCTTCCTCTGATTGGTTGAGGTGGAGATCATGATGTCACCCGCCTGCCTCTCTGCTTCAGCCAATCAGAGAGGCATAATTCATTTCCTGTCCCGCTCCTGGAACAAAACAGGAGTCAGGCTGAGTGCTGCTCAGCCATTCACAAGAGGCTTTGTATTTTCTGAATGACTACAAAGCTTCCTCTTATTGCTCAGGGAGGCATAATTCCACAGTCAGTGCATACCTCCCAACATTTTGAAATGGGAATGAGGGACACCTACTAGCAAACGTATGTAGGCATAGGACACGCCCCCTGACACACCCCTTAAAGGAGAATTAAGCAAAAACAAAAGGTTAATTAAATCCACAAGGGCTTTTTTTTACCACTACTATTCCTTTATATTGGCTTTTAAAATTTACAAATGCAGCAATTTGGAATTTAGATGAAAGGTTTAGCACTGGGGAACACTTTTTGAAAGATAAAAAGTGCATTTTATATACAACTATATAGATCAGACCAAAATAAGGGACAAATGAGGAGGAAAGAGGGACAGAGGGACATTGCTGCAAATCAGGGACAGTCCCTCAAAATCAGGGACAGTTGGGAGCTATGTCAGTGGAATTACTTCATTAACATTAAATAGCCATACAACATATGTACCTTGATAAATGCAAAGCACCATGTTTGACATCGGTCCACACTTTAGCTGTCCCGCAATAAGAATCGGAAACTAATTATTGGTTATTGCCAGTGACACCATGCAACTTTTAGAGTTATTCAACCCTCCCTCATGCTATCTAAGTTTTTGACAGCATTAAGACACAGCGGAAGCACATGCCAGTGGGGGTTGGCATGCAACTCATGGCCACTGGTAAAAGCCCACAATTTCCCATGCTGATTGCTGGACAACCAGAGCACAGACAGATTTATAACTAAAGGCAATTTTTTTTTAAAGATTTGGATAGAGTGGAGAGCAATTAGAACACCTGCCAAGTTTGTATTGCTATCTGTGCCCCCGTTAGGGAGATTCACGCTCTCTCTTTGTCTGTTAACTATTATCGTCAAAAGTGAAAGCTAAAAAAAATTCTAATTTTGGGTTCAACAGGAATAGAGGTGAAATCTTTCAATAGGGACACTAGTTCTAATGACACTGGTGAAAACCAGGGATTCCCTCACTTTGAGGGGATTTCCTTTCACTTCCTGCTTTGGCTACATGACAGGAAATGAGGGGGAATCTCTCCAATGGGACAATGAGATGGCTATCCAAAAGGAAAAAAGTTTTGACACAATGCTATGAATTTATCACAGTACATGTATTTCATTGCTGTTTATGCTTCGTTGAGTATTTGTACCAAATGAAGATTAGTAATGCAAACAGGGAACACATATCTAAACCAAGAAAAAAAATGTAGTATATTGTCTTTTATTAATCCTTAGATATGAAGGTTGCATTAGTTTTCCTTTTTTTCAACTTTTCTCCCTTTTATTTTACTCTGGTGACCTTTCCAGTATTACACTTTCTGTCCTAAGACAAAAATGCTCACTCACTGTACTATGTCTATGGAGCAACAGCGTTCTCACCTTGGAACAGGTAGTGTATTAGGACTATTAAACTCTCCTCTGCCTCATCTCCATAACATGGGGAAGGTGTTCTGTGGTTGACAAGGGTAAACTAGGCAAGGCTAACACCTCTTCTAAAGATTACATTGTAGAGTGCACAGGACTGCGCTGGATTTCTCGCAGGAGCAATAGATATTGCACTTGTTATATAACTGCACTTTATTAAACAGAATAAACAATTTTAAACCCTTCATGCCGACTGTACGCAAATATGCAGCCCCACTGGACTGGGCTCTTTTTCCGTGGGGCCGCATATTTGTCTATTTGTCGTTGTGCTGGGAGCGCACAGCACGGCACGCTCCCAGCACAGAGACCAGGGTCTCACGGATAGCCCCAGGCCCCGTACTAGCGATCAGGGCCCGGAACTCTCGATTTTGGGTCACCTGATCGCTGTGATAGCCTCTGATTGGTCACTGTGAACCCCGCTTCTGTTTTTTTTTTTCTCTGTGAATGGAGGAGAGAGATGCATTGTATCTCTCTCCTTCCTTGCAGCAAAAAAAAAAAGTGTAATAAAAATGGGCACTATTGTTTTTGGGCTGTACTACGGGTACAAACAACAACTAACATACACATATGTGGTATCGCTGCAATCGCCAGGAGCATTTGGTTTGTTCTTTGGTGGAAGGTTATGGTAGTAGCGAAAAATATACATATGATTTTTTTTTTACTATTTTGGGCCAGTTTTCCTTTGATAATAAAAAAAAAATCAGGAAATATCCATTACCATTTACCACCAAAAGAAAACCCAATTTGTCCTGAAAAAAAAAAGCAAGGTATAATCCACCTGGATGCACAAAGTAGTTGTGATATGTACGGTTTTACTAACACATGTCAAAGTTTTCAAAATTGTGCTTGGGCATTTAGATTTGTTTTACCCTTAGAAAAAATGGGGTTAATAAAATATTAAACTGACTCAAATGGGTATATAAGAGAATTTCATTGTTAGGGTTTACATACACTTTACAATACCTTGTTGCTGGTAATTTGGAGTTTTTGGAACACCAGTAGCTTTATGAATATGCAGGCCTGGTATCATGTTCAGGTTCTTTACTGCCCCTCATAGAAAGCAAGAAAGGAGGGTGCATAACCCAGGATGAGGTGATCTTTGTGTGCAAATCCATCCAGGGAGCAAATGCTTTGTTTTTTAAATCTAGTTGGATTACGTCAAACCTTTGGATGGCCTAAAACCCACATTAAAGGTAACCTGATTGATTTCCTGGCTTTGGCATAGCTGCAGTGGTTTCTGGATGAGCAGCTCATGAATGGATATTACAAGTTGCCAAGCATTTTCTTTTTAAAAGAGATCTATTGGTTTTCTGGGCAATCTACGTGAGCAAACCTCAACTTCCTTGTTTTTCTCATTCTGAGAGGTTAGACAAATAAACTGATAAGAGGAACAAAGTGCTCAAGGAAGAAAGATTGCAGCTAACAGCTTTGCTTTATAATAACTTAGGAACTAGTCTTATGGTTAATGGTTAGTGATATGCAGATTGCTATTCTCTTAATTGAACGCTGTCACAAACCTGGATGATTCATACTGAACATGTGACAAAAATGTCTAAGCAGTGGTTACTTTTAATGAAAACTGCCTATCAAAATGATCAATAGATCCAGAGATATGGGAGGCTAAACATAAAAGCAAATAATCGTAACGGATAGCAAACTTTTTCCTGTAACTGCCAAGTTTAATCCCACCTCCTCAGAACTTTTACAGGACCAAAGGGGGGCTAAAGGTGAAGTTCATTCTGCTTATATTTTGACTTTGCTGGTTCCTCCTTCCTGCCCCCTTGCTCATCAACATGGTAAAAAATATTTAACCACTTAAGGACCGAGCCTCTTTTTAGATGTGTTGTTTACAAGTTAAAAACATTTTTTTTGCTAGAAAATTACTTAGAACCCCCAAACGTTATACATTTTTTTTCTAACACCCTAGAGAATAAAATGGCGGTTGTTGCAATACTTTCTGTCACACCATATTTGCGCAGCGGTCTTACAAGCGCACTTTTTTTTTGGAAAAAATACACTTTTTTGAATAAAAAAATAAGACAACAGTAAAGTTAGCCCAAATTTTTTTTAGATTGTGAAAGATAATGTTACGCCAAGTAAATTCATACCCAACATGTCACCCTTCAAAATTGCGCCCGCTCGTGGAATGGCGAAAAACTTTTACTCTTAAAAACCTCCATAGGTGACAATTAAAAAATTCTACAGGTTGCATGTTTTGAGTTACAGAGGAGGTCTAGGGCTAGAATTATTGCTCTCGCTCTACCGATCGCGGCGATACCTGTGTGGTTTGAACATCGTGGGTGCTACTCATGTATGCGTTTGCTTCTTTATTTTTACACTGTTTTTGTTTTTTTTTAAATTGTGTCACTTTTAATCCTATTACAAGGAATGTAAACATCCCTTGTAATAGAAAAAAAAGCATGACAGGACCTCTTAAATATGAGATCTGGGGTCAAAAAGACCTTGAGATCTCATATTTACACAAAAATGCAAAAAAAAAATAAAAAAAATTGTCATTTAAAAAAAGAATTAAAAAAAATGGCCCTTTAAGAGCTATGGGCGAAAGTGACGTTTTGACGTCACTTCCGCCCTGCAATGTCATGGAGACGGGTGGGGGCTATCTTCCCCTCACTCGTCTCCATGCCAAGGAAGGCACAGCATCCGATCGCCTCCGCCGCTGCCGACGGCTCTGGTAAGCGGCGGAGGGCACCGGAGCATGGCAGGGGCCCTCTCCCACTGCCGATAAAAGTGATCTTGCAGCGAATCCACCTCAGAGACCACTTTTATCTTGAAGCGGACCACCGGCCGAACAAGAGGATACCGGCTAGCTAGCTGCTGCCATAACAACCATATCCTCCTTTAAAGTAAGGACGTATATCGGCGTGCGGCAGTCTGGAAGTAGTTAAACCTTTCCATCTTTATTACAAACCTTATTTTAGGACCAATTACTAATTTGCTGCGTCTCTGTGCTTCTCCAAGGAAATTTAGGCACACTATAGCTGTGGGAAGGGCCCAGCAGGGTGCTGAAAACATCACAGCACCCTGCCTCAGTACTCCTCTCAAGAGCCCTCAGCCCTGATACAAGCTCTTGGGAGGAGTATGCGAATGCCTTTTCGGGAAGAGGCCCTTGCCCCCATCTTTACTTTTATTAAAGTGCATCTGCATACAGATTTCAACTTCGTCTTTACATTTCCTTATAAGCACCGCCCCCTCCCTCCCAATGATGTCAGGGAGGACAACAAGGAGAGACAGACGTTCCCTTGGCACTGTAAGGAAACATGTGAAATGTGTTCACAGGCAAAGGTTAACGTGGTGGTCAGTCCTTAGGCAGGGCATCATTTCCTTTGTTTAGTGAGTTTGCCGTGCTATCCAGCCACAGGATGCAGAGGAGATGGTGGACTGGCTTACTAAACCTTCCTCATCCTCCTCATCCTCTGTCACTCAAGCAGAGACAAGTGTGGAGTCCCCTGCAGTTGCCAGAGTGGATAAACCTGCCTCCTTGTCCACATATATTCCTGCCATAGTCCCAACATCAGCCATTGAGGAGTCAGCTAAGTTATTTGACTACAGCGTCAGCCACTTGTTCCTTGATGATGCCCAGCCATTACTGGATTCAGATGTTGGTTCTGAGGTTGAGGATGACAGGAACATGAGCCTAGAGAGAGGGAGGAACACTGGTAAACAAATTGGCATTCATGTTCCCCAAGCCGCAGCGTATTGCCAAGTTCTATCCAGTGGTAATGATGAAGATGGAGGAGATGATGATGATGAGGTCACTGATGCGACTTGGGTGCCAGATAGAGCAGAGGAGGAAACTGAAGGTGAGACGGCACAACCCCAAGGAGGCCGACATCAACAAAGAGTAGAGAGTAGCCTCCCTATTCCATCACATTCTGCAGCTGTTATCTCCCGGCCCACTCCCCAAAGCTCAGCTGTCTGGGCCTTTTTCAGCACATCTGCAGCATATCGCACTGTTGCTATCTGCAAACTGTGTCTCAGGCGCACATCAAATGTAGCAAAACCAACCATTTGGGTACCACATACTTAACAAGGCATTTAACGTTCAAATACTCAGCCCGTTGGCAAGAGCACCTAAAAGCCACACAAAAGGGGTACAAATATGTCCCTCCTCCTCCTCCTTACCCACTTAAGTCTGCCCCTGCTATACCAAGGCTGTAACGCACCTTAGGTGTGAGCCTGACATGCGGAGGGAGACCTCCTGTACAACCCCGGCTCGGAGACCAGTGGAGTGGGGACAGTGGTGGTAAAAGCAGGGTGAGGTAAGGGTGCCTGTTTGGTCCTCACTGCTTGGAGTAGTGTAGCCAAGTGGAAGCTAGAACAGTTGGTACTGGAAGCAGCGGATGCAAATCAGCAGGTTTGCAGAACAGCGGATGTGGGTCAGCAAGTGCAGAGCAGCAGATGCAGGTCAGCAAGTGCAGGTTTGCAGAGCAGTGAATGCAGGTCAGCAAGTGCAGGTTTGCAGAGCAGCGGATGCAGGTGCAGGTTTGCAGACAGAAGCGGAGTCAGGCTAGCTGGGTCATACATATCAGGGTAAACAGCATAAACGGCAGGCAGAGAGTAGTCAGAATCCAGGCTGGGTCTTGGCAACAGGCAATCAGGCAGGTAACTTAAGCAGGGTCAAACAAGCCGAGGTCAGGACTGGAGACAGAAGCAAGGTCAGGAAGCCGGGTCAAACACAGGAACAGGATACAGGCACAGAATCAGGAACACAGGGAACAGAAGCAGATCAAACCGCAAGGGGCAACATTCCTGGAGCATCTTTTATAGGCCGTTGGGCACATTCGTGCACAAAGTCCGTGATTCGCACGTGCGCATAGGCACACGCCTTCTGGAGCGGTCAGTACATCCATGACAGAGGTATTACCTCTCAGCAGCCTCCACTGACAGGGATGATGGTTAGGAATGAACTTCGAGTTAGAGTCGAACTCATGTTCGACTCGAACATCGGCTGTTTGAAGGTTCGCCGAACAGCGAACAATTTGGGGTGTTCGCTGCAAATTCGAAAGCCACGGAACACCCTTTAAAAGTCTATGGGAGAAATCAAAAGTGCTAATTTTAAAGGCTTATATGCATGGTATTGTCATAAAAAGTGTTTGGGGACCTGGGTCCTGCCCCAGGGGATATGTATCAATGCAAAAATAAGTTTTAAAAACGGCAGTTTTTTGGGGAGCAGTGATTTTAATCATGCTTAAAGTGAAACAATACAAATTTAATATTCCTTTAAATTTCGTACCTTGGGGTGTCTATAGTATGCCTGTAAAGGGACGCATGTTTCCCGTGTTTAGAACAGTCTGACAGCAAAATGACATTTCAAAGGAAAAAAAGTCATTTAAAGCGGGGGTCCACCTAAACCGCCAAAAAAAATAAATATTAAAAGCCAGCAGCTACAAATACTGCAGCTGCTGACTTTTAATACATGGCCACTTACCTGTCCCAGGGTCCAGCGATGTCGGCAGGCGACGCCGAGAACCCGCTCGGGTTCTCGGCAGCTGCCGCCGCCATCCTAGGTGAGGGAATCAGGAAGTGAAGCGTTGCGGCTTCACTTCCCGGTTCCTTACTGCGTATGCGCGAGTCGCGCTGCGCGTCCCAAGTGGTCCCCGCTCTCTCCTGGGAGCTGTGTGATTCCCAGGAGACAGCGCAGAGGGACAGGAAGAGGGAGTCTTTGCCGGAAGTGGGTGCAAATACCTGTCTTAGACAGGTATCTGCACCCCCCTCCCCCCTGAAAGGTGCCAAATGTGACACCGGAGGAGGGGAGGGTTCCGAAAAGCGGAAGTTCCATTTTTGTGTGGAACTCCGCTTTAAAACTACTCACGGTTATAATGAATTGTCGGTCCGACAATGCACATAAAAGTTCATTGATAAAAAAGGCATGGGATAGTCGCACAGGGGAACCCCAAACCAAATTTTTTTTTAAAAATGGCGTGGGGGTCCCCCTAAATTCCATACCAGGCCCTTCAGGTCTGGTATGGATATTAAGGGGAACCCCGCGCCAAAATATTTAAAAAAATGGCGTGGGGGTGACCCCGCCCCCCCTCTGACAACACTGGGAAAGCCACAGGGAAGTCCCATGAATTCCCCGTGCGTCAGAGGATTATATAAGAAATGTCAGAAGAAGTGAAGCGTCACACGGCTGAAGACTCCCACTAAGGCGGATCGTGCGGACGAATTGGAGAAGAAGCCTGGAGGAAGATGCGGGACGAGAAGAGCAGAGGAAGAAGATGGAGAAGAAGAAGATGAAGAAGAAGATGGAGGAAGAAGAAGAACATCAAAAGAACACCAGAAGAAAGAAGATGGAAGAAGAAGCCGAAAGAAGAAGAAATTAATAAAGGACTTGTCAAAAACTGTCTCTTGTGTTTTTCAACGTTTTTGACACTTTTTTTGTGAAATGGTAGGGGTACATTTGTACCCCATTACCAATTCACATGGGGGCGGGATCTAGGGGTCCCCTTGTTAAAGGGGGCTTTCAGATTCCGATAAGCCCCCCACCCGCAGACCCCAACAACCACCGGCCACGGGTTGTGGGGATGAGGCCCTTCTCCCCATCAACATGGGGACAAGGTGCTTTGGGGGGCTACCTCAAAGCATCCTCCCAATGTTGAGGGCATGTGGCCTGGTACGGTTCAGGAGGGGGGGGCGCTCTCTCATCCCCCCTCTTTTCCTACGGCCTGCCAGGTTGCGTGCTCAGATAAGGGTCTGGCATGGATTTTTGGGGGGACCCCACGCCATTTTTTTTAAATTTTGGCGCAGTGTTCCCCTTAAAATCCATACCAGACCTAAAGGGTCTGGTATGGATTTTGAGGGGGACCCCCACGCAATTTATTTTTTAATTTTGGCGCGGGGTTCCCCTTAATATTCATACCAGACCTGAAGGGCATGGTATGGAATTTAGGGGAACCTCCACGCATTTTTTTAAAATTTTGGTTCGGGGTTCCCCTGTGGGGAAATCCCATGCAATTTTTATCAATGAACTTTTATGTGTATTGTCGGACCGACAATTCATTAATAGCCGCGAGTAGTTTTAAATGACTTTTTTTCCTTTGAAATGTCATTTTGCTGTCAGACTGTTCTAAACACGGGAAACATGCGCCCCTTTACAGGCATACTATAGACACCCCCCAGGTACGAAATTTAAAGTAATATTACACTTTTATTGTTTCACTTTAAGCATTATTAAAATCACTGCTCCCGAAAAAACGGCCATTTTTAAAACTTATTTTTGCATTGATACATGTCCCCTGGGGCAGGTACCAGGTCCCCAAACACTTTTTATGACAATAACTTGCATATAAGCCTTTAAAATGAGCACTTTTGATTATTCATGTTCGTGTCCCATAGACTTTAAAGGTGTTCGCGTGTTCGAACAAATTTTTTGCTTGTTCGCAAGTTCTGCTGCAAACCGAACTGGGGGTGTTCGGCTCATCCCTAATGATGGTATAGCACAGGGTGTCCCAGGTCCTAGCAGCACATCTGCCAGTAGCACACCACCAGCTGTAGACTGTAGCTGGCAAATTTCTCTGCCCTATCTGCTGCAGCGTAAAAAAAAATTAAGTCCCTGCCACCCGCATGCCCAGCGTCTAAATGCAAGCTTGTCAAAGCTGTTGGCTCTCCAACTTCTTCCTTTCAGCCTGGCGGATTCTGCTTCTGTGAATTCGCAGAATGTGCTGTACCACAATGGCAGGTTCCCAGTCGCTACTACTTTTCACGTAAGGCCGTTCCTTCTCTCTACTATCACGTGGAAGGGAATGTTCTGGCATCGTTGGGCAAGGCAGTCAGCCGTAAAATCCACCTTACTGTTGACATGTGGTCCAGCAAGCATGGACAGGGCCGATATATTTTGTTCACAGCACACTGGGTAACGCTGCTTGCAACTCGAAAGAATGCAGGACAGGGCTCAGTGCTGCAGCTTGCTGTGCCCCCACATCTCCATACAGCTGGTGGTGATGATGCCAGACCTGTGAGCTCTACACTCTTCTCCTCCTCCGCCACCTCCATGCCCTCCTCTGCAGAATTGTCCTATGAACATCAGGTACCCCCTAAGCGTTCAAAGGGCTATTCCCAGAGTCAGGCTAAAAGGTGCCATGCAGTGCTTAAGCTGGTGTGTTTAGAGGACAGGAACCACACCGGAGCAGAGATTCTTGCAGCTCTGAAGGGACAGTTGCAGAGGTGGTTCACACCACGCCAGCTGGTGCCAGGAATGGTGGTGTGAGTTAATGGCTCAAACCTCCTGTCCACCCTTAGACAGGGAAAGTTGACACATGTGCCATGCCTGGCACATGTCCTCAATTTGCTCCTCATCATCATTGTGTCACAGAACACACAGGAGGAGAGAGGGAAGGAGGATGAGGAGGAGGATTCTGGCACTTTCATAGGCTTCGAA
This sequence comes from Lithobates clamitans, assembly GCA_037952925.1. Taxonomy (NCBI): domain Eukaryota; kingdom Metazoa; phylum Chordata; class Amphibia; order Anura; family Ranidae; genus Lithobates; species Lithobates clamitans. The sequence continues at coordinate 5,582,130 of JBBGZY010000852.1, read as the reverse complement.
GAAGAGGAAGACATGCGTCAATCTTTAAGCGATGGCTTTCCAACCCCAGGACCCTTGGGAGCAGTACGTGGCTGGAAAGACGAAGTTCCAGATGCTGTCATTCTGAGTGACCCCGAGGAGTCTGCTTCTCAATCCCCGGCAAACTCGAGGCGCATGGGGAACCTCATGCTTCAGAATACGTGGCATAAAGGAGAAGGATTATTACTGTTTGGCTCCTTGACCACCGTTATAAGGGGAAGGTCTCAGAACTCATCCCGTCCCCACAGAGAGTGCAGAAGATAAAATCTCTTGAGGACACGTTAAAGATGATTTTATTGAACGTTTTTCCTGACTAAAGTAGGTTACAGTGTTGTGGAAACAGTAATTTTGAGTCTTCTGTTGGTCAAGAGAGGAGCGTTGGAGAAGGCATCCGCCCAAGTGAGTCATTTCGGAATTTTTTTAGTCCTTGCCGCCCAGGGCTGTCAGCTTCCACATCCTATTGGTAGCGTCTGCATCACATGGTGGATGATTACCCCGGGGCCAAAACAGAGCTGGAGAGCTTTCCAGCTGACGATCCACTGACTTACTGGGTCATGAGAATAGACTACTGGCCAGAACTTGCCCAGTATGCTGTTGGGTTGTTGGGCTGCCCTGCATCCAGCGTGCTTTCAGAATGGGCATTCAGTGCTGCAGGAGGTTTTGTTACTGGTCATAGAACGCGTCTGTCCACAGACTCCGTGGACCGTTTGACTTTATAAAAATGAATCAGTCCTGGATTACCAGCTATGAATTCCCTGATGCCGATGTCACTGGTTAAGTCTTTTTGTGATGTGGAATCTCTGCAGGACTTCGAGGCTGCCTAGCTTTGAGGGTGTTCAATCATTTCATCTGGAAGAATGTTTTTAGTATAGGTTTCATGGGCACAATTAATACCCTAATGCCCTGTACACACGGTTGGACATTGATCGGACATTCCGACAACAAAATCCATGGATTTTTTCCGACGGATGTTGGCTTGAACTTGTCTTGCATACACACGGTCACACAAAGTTGTCGGAAAATTTGATCGTTCTGAACGTGGTGACGTAAAACATGTACATCGGGACTATAAACGGGGCAGTAGCCAATAGCTTTCGTTTCTTAATTTATTCTGAGCATGCGAAAATTTTATAGCAAGCTCTCAAACTTTGTGTGTCGAAAATTCCTATGGAAAATGTGTGATGGAGCCTACACACGGTCGGAATTTCCGACAACTAGGTCCTATCACACATTTTCCATCTGAAAATCCTATCGTGTGTACAGGGCATAAGACCAATTTTTCTGCACCTGTTTGACAGGCGCATATTATTGCAAATTTATACAGAAAGGCCAATTCTTGCTTTCATCAAGAGTATCTCTAAAGGGTTACGGTGGGAAGGAGCCACTGACACCCAAAGACCAATTTCCTGCACCTGTTTGACAGGTGCATATCATTGCAATTTTTTTTGCCTTCATCAAGAGCACCTCTATAGGGTTACGGTGGGAAGGCGCCACCGACACCCAAAGAGTAATTTTTCTGCACCTGTTTGACAGGTGCATATCATTGCAATTTTTTACAGCAAGGCCAATTCTTGCTTTCATCAAGATTACCTCTATAGGCTTACAGTGGGAAGGCGCCACCGATACCCAAAGACCAATTTTTACGCACCCGTTACTTCTATACAAAGTCAAAGTTACACCAGAATGTATCCAAAAAATCTCTAATCTTGTTCCCAGTACACTACATTGTGGCTTCATCATACACACTTTAAAAATTAAAAAATCACTGCTCATTTAAAAATGACGTTTTTTAATAAACTTTTTTTTATTGATACACGTCCCCCAGGACAGGACCCGCACCCCTATAACCATTGTATGCCCAATTGCTTGCATATGAGCCTTCAAAATGGGCACTTTTGATTTTTGACGTTCGGGTCCCACCGACTTTAATGGGGTTCATTATTCGGGTCCGAAATTTTGCGGCGTTCGAAAGTTCTGGTGCGAACCGAACAGGGGTCCGTTTGGCCCATCCCTAGTAGCCAATCAGCTTTTTAATTCAGCTTGTTCAATTAAGCTGTGACAATTAAACCTGAAAGCTGGTTTCTATGCAGAGCTGCACCAGGTTTTGCACTCTCCAGTTTTAGTAAACCAACTCCTGTATTTGCATGCTAAATGATACTTGACATCCTCCAGACAGGAAATAAGGCAGGTTCTATCTGAAGCTTCTAATGCACACTGTAAGAAATTCAAATTGTGTAGTAAAATTAGACTAAGCATTATCAGCACAGGAGAGGAGCATATACAACTCTGCAAAACTAAGACCCCTTTCACACTGGAGGCATTTTTCAGGCACTTTAGCGTTAAAAATAGTGCCTGTAAAGCGCCTGAAAAATGCCTCATCTGCAATCCCAGTGTAAAAGCCTGAGTGCTTACACACTGGGGCACTGCGCTGGCAGGGCGTCAAAAAAAGTCCTGCAAGCAGCTTATTTGCAACGCTTTAGGAGCGGTGTATACACCACTCCTAAATCAATGGGCAGCGCCGCTTTGCAGGTGCTTTTAACCCTTTATTTGGCTGCTAGCAGGGGTTAAAAGTGCCGAAAAGCTCCTCTAAAATGACGGTAAAGCGCTGCTAAAACTAGCGGTGCTTTACCACCGACGCCTCCGCGTCAGTGTGAAAGCGCTCTAAATGTAACGCTTCAGTTCAGCTTTAAGAAGTAGGGGTCGTAGGGCCAAGTTTAAACCGCCCAACTTTATTTTATACCCTAGTTATTTGCATTGTAATTGTGCTACCAAGGCCATCCACAATCAGGGTATATCATCAATTAATCTAGCCATAAACAATTGGGTACGAATTGTTTTTCGCTGTTGATGGAGTTGCCTAATATATTCAGAAAAGCCCAAAAAGAACCCTCTAAAGAAGGATTTTTGTTTTGTTTTTCTGGCCAATCACTATCGTTTCCTCTGAGATAAGGCAGGGAGATCATTTAGCCTGCATGCTTAGGCCCCGTTAACACTTGAGTTTGGTATCTTTGATTTTTTTATTTTTGGAGCATTTGTACATGCATTTTTGAGATTGTTTTGTGCAAGTTTCAGGCTTGAAGTTTTTTATTTTTTATTTTTAGCCAATGAAAAGCTAGTTACTAGACAAGAAAACATGCACATTTTAGGTACTACCATTTGGGTCCCTAAAGCCGGGTACACATTTTTAGTTTTTTTTTTCGTTCAACCCCGTGGATTGAAAAAAAAACTGTCAGCTCCGGTCAGAGACGCTGTACTAACCATGAGAGGTTAGTGCAGTGATCTCCCCCGCTGAGCTGTTGTGTTTCCCCCAACGCCCCCCACCAGAACACTTAGATCAGCGCTCACTGCCATTGGCTCAGAGGGCTGATTGGGAGTTGGTCGGATGCTGGTTTTCCAGCATGCACATCCAATAGAAGCTGTCTGAATGGCTGGTTTCTGTCGGACAGACCGACATACACTCAGGCCGAATGGCGGCCGTTTTTTTTTAACCGCCTGTTGTCTCCCGACATTTGGTCCGTGTGTAAGGAAGCTCATGTCTCTTTTGGATCAACAAGCTTGAAGCAAAACTACTCTTAGGTGTAAATGGACACTATTGAAAATAATGGAATCTAAGAGCTAAGGTGCTTCTGGCGATGCTTCAAAATGCTTAGGTGTCAGTGGGGCTCTGTGTGACAATTGTGGTATCAAACAACTGTGTGGCACTTGCTAAACAAAACTCTTGCAGATTTTCAAAATTAACAGTCTGTTTAGCATTTTCTGTACAAGAAACATTGATAGGTTCCTGTCTTCTGTTTGCCTGAATGAAATGTGTCTTATGAACTTAAAGTGAAACTAAACCCAACAATTTAATGTTTTCCCAAAACAGTTACATTCAAGGCATGCCATAAATGACAACTGTCACCTTGTACTCTCAACCAAATAGTCAGGCCATCAAATGGCTGGAGTCATAACTGGTCACATATGCAGAATCATGGTAACTGCATATCAAACAGAGGCCAAGATGGCAGTTTCTTTGGCCGTAAAGGATAGAAGGGTTTAGATCTGCTTTAAGCTGGAAACTATAGCGCTTACTGTACACTTATTTGCATGAGCATCTTAAACCTGAATTTCAGGCAGTTATAAAAACACAATTTACACAAGCTCTTTACTCGTAAAAAATGTATTTTTACATAGAATTGTAAATGAGTACATTAACCGGATATTAGCTTCCTGTAATCTCCTGAGAAGCAGCACTTAACTGGGGAGGTGAAGCACTTGGGCACACTAAGGGCTCTACATGTTTGTACATTGCTCTCAGTCAACAATATGAACATGCTTACATTAATAGAGCACATGGGAATGTAATCAGCAGGCTGGCCATGTCCTTCACCAAGTTGTATTTCTTAAAGTATAGAGTTAGAACTGCAGTACACTAGGGTGCCGTGAAATGGCCCTGCAGCTTACGCATATATTTGCAAATGTGTGCAAACTAAACCCCTGGTTTTACCGTGAACTGTTATGCCGCGTACACACGACCGTTTTTCCCGTCGCAATAAACTCTGAAGGTTTTTCTGACGGAGTTCTGACAGAATTACGCTGAAGCTGTCTTGCGTACACACGATCACACCAAAGTCCGATCGTCAAGAACGCAGTGACGTACAGCACGTTTGACGGGACTCGAAAAAGGAAATTCAATAGCCAGTAGCCAATAGCTTCCGTCTCGTACTTGCTTCAGAGCATGCATCATTTTTGGTCCATCGGAACAGCATATAGACGAGTGGTTTTCCCGATAGGAATTGGTTCTGTTGGAAATATTTAAAACATGTTCTATTTCTACGTCCGTCAGAATTTTCGAAAAAAAAAGTCAGATGAGGCACACACACGATCGGAATATACGATAAAAAGATTCCGTCTGACTTTTTCTGTCGGACATTCCGCTTGCGTGTACATGGCATTAGACAGGACAATTCAGGTTGTTGTAGGCTGGTTGGTGCTCCTTGCTGCAAAGGCCATTTATGGGTTAGGGTGGTTGCCATTTGTTTGTATTGCTTAAAGTATAACGAAGACCTTGATTTTATTGGTTATTTGAACATGGTCCCAGACAGCACCCAGGTAAACCTTGGATTGCTTACAGCAAGGAACTAAAATACAAAAAACAGAGGGATTCAGAGCTATGTTCCACCAAGGTCTGCTCATACTCCCCAGACTTGTTCCTACTGTGAAAACTTTCCAAAAGAACATCTGAGAATCTTATGATGGCTTTACACTAAGAGACTTTCAGAAAAGTTGCTTTTGATCCTCCCCAGACTCTTTTAATTTCTTTGCCAGGAGGATAGGCCAATGTGTTCCTATTTTCTTTTCTGGAATTAATATTTTGCAATAAATCATCTTTTTTTTCTTAACTTGCAGAATGATTCTACTGATAATGTCATATTAGCTATAAAGGCCTTGTCATCCGTTGGTATACAGCACAAATTTGTTTGGTGGATGGGTCTGAAGTCCAAGCTTGAAGCCATAGATCCTTCTTAGTTGCTGTGGAATATAACACAGCTCTAGCCAAGCATAGGATAGCATCAATAGAAAAAGGAAGAGGAATAGGGCGCTTCTGTCAGGAAATGTCCTCCAGTGAACTGTACTAGATTATTGTCACATCAGCATCAGCTTTAACATCAAGGTTAAAGGAGATGTAATGGCAGATTTTTTTCATGCATTAAGATAAAAAACCTTTTGTGTGTAGCAGCCACCCCAGCACCCCCTAAATACTTATCTGAGCCCCATCTCTGTCCAGCAATGTCCATGAATGTCTAAGCCATCCGGATCATTCCCCTGATTGGCTGAGACACAGCAGAGGCGCTATTGGCTCCCATGGCTGTCAATCAAAGTCAGTCAGCCAATCAGGGGAGAGAGGGGCGTGGCCCGGTCTCCATGTCTGAATGGACACACAGAGCTGTGACTCGGCTCCAGTGCCCCCATAGGAAGCTGCTGACTGTGGTAGCACTCGATAGGAGGGAGGGGCCAGGAGCAGCAAAGAGGGCCCTGAGAAGAGGAGGATTCGGGCTGCTCTGTGCAAAACCAACTGCACAGAGGAGGTAAGTATAACATGTTTGTTATTCTTTTTTTTTTTTAAACAAGACTTTACAATCACTTTAAGAGGAGGAGGAGGAGAGACTGGGAGAGCACTTGCAGCAGCACTTCAGATAGAGGAAGCAACTCTGGAGGAAACTGAAGTAAAAAAACAAAAGGCGCTTCTAAGTGCAGTATTAAGGAGTATTTATTTAAAAAAAGCTGTTAAAAACACTTACAATGTAGTAGATCAAATGAGCAGCTCAGTCAGCATAATCCTGTAGAGTAGATTACTTTTTTTCTGCTATAATTTTAGCTCCTCCAGCGCTGGTATAATATGATCAGGGGGAATTCCACAAAACAAAAAACTAAACAAATTCCACATTATCAGAACACACTTGAATAGCTCTTGACACTGAAGGTGTGCATTCGGCCTATGTTGCTTGATAGGTTTTCTTTAAATTTGCAATCTTGCTTCAGATACAGCATTTCCCAAAGGCAGGGTGGTGTTTCTGACTAGTCTCATACCCACTGTATCCACCCCTAGAGAAGCATTAAACAATTTGGATATGAAAGTCCAGTCTGTCTGACATCTAAGAAGCATGCTATACATGTCAAATTTTCAGCCCTATCACATATTTGCTCTTCAAACATGCCAATGTACCTGAATGACTGAAGCCAGAAATTAGTTACGATATGTCCAGATGAAAAGATCTACAGAAAAATGGGACTCCTGACCTTATCGGTGCTTTTAGCAGCCTAATGGCGCGTACACACGAGCAGAATTTCTGTCAGAAAAAGTCAGATGGGAGCATTTCATCGTATATTCCGACCCTGTGTATGGACTTTTTCCACCGAAAATTCAGACAGACTTAGATAGAGAGCATGTTCTATATTTTTCCGACGGAACTAATTACTATCGGAAAAAACGCTCGCCTTTATGCTGTTCCGACGAGATTAGCAGAAGGGGCCTAAAGGGTGGCGCACTGGCTATTGCACTTCCTTTTTCTAGTCCCGTCGTACGTGTTGTACGTCACCGCGTTCTTGACGGTCGGACTTTGGTTTGACCGTGTGTATGCAAGACAGCTTGAGCGGAATTCCGTCGGAGAAACCTTCAGAGTTTATTCCGATGGCAAAACTGCTCGTGTGTACGCAAGATAAGACTGGCTCACAGTTATGGAGCTGCCCTATGCACTTGAATAGGTCACATGGCGGTGGTACTTTCTGTTAAATACAAGTAGCATAATTTTCGCTGCGTCAGAATCACAGAAATCTGTACGAACATGGCTCTTGGCCATGTTAACTTGTGACTGGGTGTTCAGGGGGAGGGGGGGCAGTAATACCTGCTTACTCCTCACCCACCCATGTAAACAAGGTTGTATGGAGTTACTATTGATTCTGGCATGAAGGTATCAGGAAAACAAGTTACCAGGATACTTTGTATATGAATTATGATGCAAGATTTTCCTATTTTCTATTTGTCTTAATTCTTTGTGATTGCTCTTCACAGCTGCCTCCCAAAACAAGATGCGCAATGTATGAGAATGGATAGAAAAATGCTGTGTGTTGAAGCCAACCAGATAGATGCCATGCTTCCAAACTTTACGTACACTACTTTCAGCATAATCCATTCAGGCTCAGTAATCCATTAGTTGTCAATCCACTGGTGAACCTTCAATAGTCCCCATTGAGTAAAATGAATGATAGCAGGACTGTACCTACTAATCAGCTTTACTTCCTAAATAATTCTTAATAATTTGTCACTCTGTAACAGCAAATAAATTAGGCATGTAAGGATCTATGCTGATGAGCCTTTGTTCATTTCAACCAGATTTTGCAATTAGAAGAATATGGGTGTACAAAAATCACTTGAAGCAGGTGAAAAACAGGTCAGAAGGTGGTCCACTGCAGGTCAAATGCACCTGTTGGGAATTTCAAAATGATCTCAGAAGTGTTTCAAACTAATATAAAACTAAAACTATCAACACAAGCCTAAAGCCTATCAACTCAGGCTCTTATGTTAATCAACTGTAGCGATACCCCAGAAGGAGCTGCTGTAGTTTTTTCAGTATGTTACTCTGCCTCTCAACCCTAATAACAGCCTCAGCCCCTCTGTCACACCTGGCAATGTGATTAATAGAATACCACAGTAATGATACACTGACACAGTTCAAGTATTAATGTATTCTTCAACTTACTTAGGCAGCAAGAAACTCAAAATGGTATTGGTCAGCCAGATCCCGGACAAACAACCAGGATTTGGTTGAAGTGATTTTTTTATAGTGCTCAAACAAATTTATAAGATATGCAAATAGAAGCATCGATATAGTCAGTGACAGATAATCAGTAAATACCTTGTTCAAAACTATTGAGTACTTGTAGATATTACCAATACTAAAGGGGAACCCCAGGCCGGCCTATAATACCTGAAGATCTATTGAGAACAATATACTGTAAGTATCAGTAACGTGTCCCCTTTAAGAGAAATAAATAACAGTGTCCTAAAGTGAGGCCTCACACTATCTTCACTGGCACTTTGGAGCTGTAAGAACAAGGGTCCCTTGATGTTACAGAGTGATAAGGAACAGGGTAAGATAGCTATTTTGTGATGTAACACTCCTGTTTGCGATCCGGGTAACAGATTTATATGCACAGTATTCCTGGGCAAGAGCCCAATCAACAATCCTGTGCATGTTCAGGGGTCCTCTGAAGGGCGATGAAATGATTCTCCTAATCGCAGCTGTGTTGTGATGGTGTACAGTCTGCTGACCTAGTGAATCAGCTGATTCCGTGGCATTCAGCGTTGCTGCAGAGTGTCCTCCTTCAAGCAGGTGGCGTCCTGACCTTCTGGAGTTGGAGCTGTAGGCTGTGTGCCCCTCACACAGCAACAGAATGGTGCTCTCTCGCAGGGCCATCTTAATAGCAGCATGGGCCCCTGGGCAGAGTAATGCACTGGGGCCCCCACAAGCCTGCACTACCGCTCACCAAATCCATTTAAATAAAAGGTTCTGCACTGCAAGTTCCCCACAACCGGGGGTGATGCAGCATTTAGAGCAGGGGTAGGCAACCTTTGAGAGGTGCAGATCTACTTGAAAATTATAATAAAAAGGTCAGTAATAGGTAGGGTGGTATGTAGAGGTCAGTCATAGGTAGGGCGGTGTGTAAAGGTCAGTAATAGGTAGGGTGGTGTGTAGAGGTCAGTCATAGGTAGGGCGGTGTGTAAAGGTCAGTAATAGGTAGGGTGGTGTGTAGAGGTCAGTAATAGGTAGGGTGGTGTGTAGAGGCCAGTAATAGGTAGGGTGGTGTGTAAAGGTCAGTAATAGGTAGGGCGGTGTGTAAAGGTCAGTAATAGCTAGATCTGTGTGTAAAGGTCAGTAATAGGTAGGGCGGTGTGTAAAGGTCAGTAATAGGTAGGGTGGTGTGTAGAGGTCAGTAATAGGTAGGGCGGTGTGTAAAGGTCAGTAATAAGTAGGGCGGTGTGTAGAGGTCAGTAATAGGTAGGGCAGTGTGTAGAGGTCAGTAATAGGTAGGGTGGTGTGTAGAGGTCAGTAATAGGTAGGGTGGTATGTAGAGGCCAGTAGTAGGTAGGGCAGAGTATAGGGGTCAAGAGAGCAGTGGACGGTGTCATTAGGGCAGTGGACAGTGTCATTCAGTAGAGCAGTGGATGGTGTCAGTTAGTAGAACAGAGTATGGTGGCAGTTAGTAGGACTGTGGATGGTGGCAGTTTGTAAGGCTGTGGATGGTGGCAGTTTGTAAGGCTGTGGATGGTGACAGTTAGTAGGGCTGTGGATGGTGTCAGTTAATAAGGCTGTGGATTGTGACAGTTAGTAGGGCTGTGGATAGTGTCAGTAAGTAGGGCAGGGAATGGTGTCAGTAAGTAGGGCTGTGGATGGTGAAAGTTAGTAGGGCTGTGGATGGTGTCATTTAGTAGGGCTGTAGATGGTGACAGTAAGTAGGGCTGTGGATGGTGACAGTAAGTAGGACAGGGAATGGTGACAGTAAGTAGGGCTGTGGATGGTGACAGTAAGTAGGGCTGTGGATGGTGACAGTAAGTAGGGCTGTGGATGAGTTTATTTAGTAGAGCAGAGAAGGGAACTGCCGATGACAGACGACCCTTCTTTCTCCTGGCGCGCTGATCCTGGTCAGCCCTCCTCTCTCATCCATCCCATGTAATGTCACACACAAGCGCCTGGGATGGATGAGATAGAAAGGCCAGTCTGGATCAGCGCAGCATACAAAGTAGTTACTTCCATGCGCTGCTCTGCAATGTGGGAGGAGCGGTCTGAGGGTCGGCAAAGCAGAATCGCAGATCTACCCGTCACTTGGCCTTAATTAAAGGGTAGATTGCGGTCAATGGGTTGCCAACCCTCGATTTAGAGGGTTAAAATAGGTGGTGAGGAGGCAACATATCACCTCTTCACCACCTGTCAAATGCCTCTGAAAAGCAATCCATGTATGAATTGCTCTTTAGAGTGACAGTCTTTTTTCATTTAGAGAATCAGGAGGGGCATATGCCATTGTCAAGGTGCTGGTGAGGTTGTACAGTGGACTCACCAATTTTGCAGACTCTAGTGTGTGTGTGTGTCCTCTAATTTGCCACCTGCTGCACACCCTCCATACTTCCAGCACAGCGCAGTGTGTGTGTGTCCACAGGAATATGGGTGGGGCCTACCAGTGCAGGCACAGCTGGGATTGGCTAGTTCACATGGAGGTGGCACAAACATCATGGGCCTCTTCAGCTCCCTAAATATTCAATCCAACTCCTTTCTCTTGATATCTCACTGGCACGATTTGCGTGAGTGAGATATTCCCACAGTCAGCAGCAATGTGCATGGACTCCAGGCTTGGGGGCGAATGGAGGTGGAGCAACCAAGACAGGCATGCGGTAATAATCAGAGGTGACAACTTGGAGATGGCAAGCAGAAAGTCCTGCCGGTACCCGCTCAGTCAGCCATGCTACTAAGACTAAAGCAGTGGTGGCACTAGGGTTGGTGTCACTAGGGTTGGTGTCACCTGGTGCGGTAAAAATTGTGTCACCCCCCCACCCCCCTATTTTTGGGCCACAGGTCAAAAGGCCTAAAGGATAACAGGTTAGGCACTTCCTAATGGCTCAGTCCCTAGGAACAGTAATGAATAATAGTCATCAGGCCCTCTTACCAGACCCAGCGAAACCGCAGCAGTGATCTCTCCGGCTGGACGTCCACTCACTCTGGGTTGCCAGACCGTGGTCAGTAGTGTAGCACGTCTGTACCCTGGCAGTGGCTCCGCCTTTCTCCCCCTTTGGTGGTGCGGGTACAGCGTGGCTTCCTTTCTGGTGGCGCGACTACAGAGTGTCTCTCTCTCTGGTGGTGTGGGTACAGCCTGGCTCCCTCTCTGGTGGTTTGGGTACAGTATGGCTCACTCTCTGGTGGTGCGGGTACAGCGTGGCTCTCTCTCTGGTGGTACGGGTACAGCATGGCTCTCTCTCTGGTGGTACTGGTACAGCGTGGCTCTCTCTCTGGTGGTGCGGGTACAGCGTGGCTCTCTCTGGTGGTCTGTGGACACATCTGGGTCTGCCAATCTTCTGGGACTACATTTCCCATAATGCTTCTCCAGTGTCTTCTGATTGGCCCTCTGCTGTGGCCAATGGGGAGAGTGGGCAGGAAGGTGGGTGTCGTTGCGGTGAATCTAACAAATTAGAGACATTCTCTCTTATTCCGTTCGGCTGACAAGAGGAAGGGGAGGGGGCGAGTGGGGGAAATACACCCGCAGCTCGCCTCTCCCCTGTCACATCGCTGCTGCCAAGTTCCCTGGCAAACAGAGCAGGGGAAAATCGACCCGCTGTACCGATGGAGGGGGAACTCAATGGCACCCACTGCAACAACTGCTTCCTGGTCCAGCCCCCTCGCACCACCATGGTGACGCTACGTAACTTGCGTGCAGTGCATTTACCATACCACTGCATCCCCCTAGATCAGAGGCGGCCCTGATTGGGCCCCATGAGCACTTGGGGCCCCCGGGAAGTGGCCAGGGGTGCCCGCTCGATAAGACGGCCCTGCTCTCACAATGGGATCCAGGAAACAAGAGAGCTTGGGTCTGGTCTGCAGATGATTTTATAGTCTTTCCCATCATTCTCCTCTCTTTCTGCTGTGCAGGCTGGGATTTGCAGTTCTGTCCCTTTTAAAAGTCAGTGAGCAGCTTTGTGCTGGAACTTCATATACCAGACTCCTATTCAACTGCTCCTTGTTAAAGCCCCATTGATTGGTTCCTGTAACTGCTACTTTAATTGGCCTTCTTCCTCCTACCAATAGGAATACAGGGGAGGAACAGAATAGCGTGTATGTGAGAGGAGAGGGAGGAGGGCGAAAAGACCATTCAGGAACTGACAGACAGCTCTCTCCCCTCTTTCAGGCTGGAAAGCCTGTGCACATGCAACCCATCTGTGTTAATGTAAGTCTTTGGCTGCAATAAATGCTACACAACATTTTTATTTCTAGAATACATGGTATCTTTTGTATTCATCTGAAGCTATTACTAGCCATAAAAGTAAAATTTTGGTGCAGCAGGGTCCTCCCCATGCCAATACACAGGTATTGCCCAGCTCTGAACATGTACAGTATTTATATGATAAACACTAGTGTAAATAAAAATGGTGTGCAACCACTGACCCCACCTGCTAAAAATGACTGGCTCAGCACTCCAACAATATTGATCATCATCGCCAAACGTATAGAGCTGTGAGGCTAAGTTCACACCGATCCCACACGGAAGTGGCACGACTGTCGATTCGACTTTGCCCTGCGACTTCAATGAACGGGATCCAATTTTGGTCTGACTTTGAGATGATTGCATGCTGTCCTTTGACCAATCAAAACAATTTCATTTGGCTCTGCAATGGATGAAACTTCATGCCAAATTTATCAAAATAAAAATGGCATGGGGTCCCCCCTAAATCCATACCAGGCCATTTAGACCATACCAAACCTGGTATGGATTTTGAGGGGAAACCCCAAGCAAAAAAAAAACAAAAAACGACGTGGGGCCCCCCTAAATCCATACCAGACCCTTATCCTAGCATGCAGCCCGGCAGGTCAGGAAAGGGGGGGGCAAGTGAACGCCCCCCCGAACCATACCAGGCCAAATATCCTCAACATGGGGGGTGGGTGCTTTGGGGCAGGGCGTCCCCACTACAATGCATCTTGTCCCTATGTCTTCCGGACAACCCTGGGCTGTGGTTGTGTCTGCGGGCAGGGAGCTTATTGGAATCTGGAAGCCCCCTTTAAGAAAGAGGCCCCCAGATTTCGGCCCCCCCTATGTGAATGAGTATGGGGTACATTGTACCCCTAACCATTCACCCAAAAAAAAGCAGTGTAGTGTTACAAAAAACAAGAGATGGTTTTTGACAAGTCCTTTATTAAAAACGAAGAATGTCCCCATCGTAGCTCCAACGTCAAGCATGATTTCTTCTTTCTCCGCTTCCTCTTCCGATGTCTTCTTTCTCTGTTTCCTCCGCTGATGTCTTCTTTCTCCGCTGCCTCCAATGTTTTTTTTGCTGTAAGGTTTCCCCTCAAAATCCAAAAAGACCCTTTGCCATGCCTCTGCCTCTGGGTGTCATGCTTGTGGCTGTCAGAGTCTCGCTATGCCTCATGGGACTTGTAGTTCTGCAACAGCTGGAGGTCCGCTAATTGCATATCCCTGGTTTAGATGAATATCTAAACTAGGCTCTGAGGAAGAAGGTTAAACCTTCGAAACGCGTAAGCCAGCGGCGGTCCATGTGCCTCCCTCCTGGGACCTGGACAGCTGCCTACCACTGGAACTATTGCCTCTGTGCGTTTGATATGCAATTTTACCTGCGACTTTTGTGAGTAGTTTTTATCTTGTTTTTAATTTAATAAACCTGCCAAGGATGATGCACTAGGCTGGTGCGCTCTCTTTTTTCTCTCTTTTTCTTTCAACACTAGGACAATCCCATCCTTTGAGAGCAGCAAAGCCGAAATCCATAGTCCTTCTTGAACTTTTTTAGCCAACACACCAGTGCGCAAGAGTACTTTTTTCGTTTTTAGATGAATATCCACCTGGTGCACCTCCACCGTGATAATAAACAGGATGTGAGCTTACCAGATCTCTAGACTCCACGTTATAGGTATATAGTGTTTAAATAATCATCCAGCACTCAAGGTGAATCCCTCATTGGTTAGACTGGAAAGGAAGGTAACATGGCTGGCCAAACAAACCCCTGGTGTTCCTCAGATGTGACCGATAAGGAAGAAAAAGGGGTCCACATAGTGTAAAACCGTAAAAACTTTTATTTTGAGAAAAGGTTACTAAACATTTAGAACAATCCGGTGAATAGTCAGCAGTTAAAAAAGTAGTTCTCAGGAAAAAAACGACATGCATACAAGCTCAATTGTTGTGGTTAGTTCTGACATAGACTACGTCCTATGTGTTTCCTCATACTTGACATTATCAGGGACATTACATATGACGAAACACGTAGGACATAGTCTTTAATGTTCAAGCACTATATGGACTATTTTTTAATGATTTACTTTGAACTTTATTTATTTAGTGCTGCAATTTTTATTATGAATGTTTTTGCACAATTGGTTCCGTTGTGATATTGCAAGCAGCTTTATTTCACTTAAGTTATTATCACTCGCGCAATTTTTTTTTGCTACATTATAATTTGACTATACAATCTACTTTGGATCCACTAGCAACTATGTAGTTGAAAAGATGGGTCCTTTTATTGGTTTTGGTAACTTTAAAGGAGATTGTAATCCAGGGGTAGGCAACCCCCGACACACAAAGCCTCTTTTGCCAGCACTCCCCCCCATCAGCAGAGCAGCATAGGGAAGTGTCAGTGAGACACTAATGCATTCCAATTTCACCGCACCTGCACTAAGGGGGAGGCACTGTGCCCCCACACATTGCAAAGGATGGGAAACATTGGTTCTCTGACTTTGCTGTAGCTGCGATCGTCAGCTTTTGTGATGGGGAAGATATTGGGTGCAGTTCTGCTGGGGGGTCCCTATTTCCAGGAGGAGGACTGTCATTGGCCACTGCTAAAGCCAATCACAGTCCTGCTAGCCCCGCCTACCATTTGGAGGAAGATGACTAGCTTGGTTGCCACTACCAATCTCAGAAAGTAGGGATTTCACTGTGATTGAGAAAACCACAATCAGGTGATAGTTTGTGGAATTACTGTTGAGCTTCTGGGAACTTTATTAAGATTATTCCTGAACCTTTGTGTCACTTACTACTGAACCCCACTCTCTGTCCCTTTAAGCCACAGCTAGTGTTCTGCGTAATGAAAATCATACCCAACTTTTGCTGCGGCGTGGAATGCTGCACTTTTTCTCAGCTGCGGGGGCCCAACTTATGATCTTGCACACAGACCCATTGCTTTCAGAAAATGCCCCTGACCTGAGCCCAGCATTGCACATCCATTCCAGATGCTTGTATGTGACATCCCATACATCACATATAAGCATGTGGGCTGGATGCGAGAGTTGGTTCAGCAGGATGAGTGTGCCAGGACAGGTAGATATGTCTCATCTCTGCTTTCTTTCACCACTTTGCATATCACGCATATCATAGATGAGAAGAGGGTACAGCGGTGGAGCAAATGAGCAGGAGGGTACAGCGGTGGGGAAAATGAGCAGGAGGGGTTCAGAGGTGGGACAGATGGCAGGGGGGTACAGTGGTGGAAGAGATGAGAAGGGGGTTCAGCAGTGGGACAGAAGAGCAGGGGGGTACAGTGTTGGGGCAGATGAGAGGGGGGTTCAGCGTTGGGCTAGATAAGCAGGGGGTTCAGTGTTGGGCCAGATGAGCAGAGGGGGTTTAGTGGTGGGACACAGAAAAGCAGAGGGGTAGAACAGTGGGGCAGATGTGAAAGGAGGTGTATTGGTGGGACAGATGAGCGGGGGTTACAGAGGGGGGGCAGTAGAGCAGGGGGAACAGAGGTGGGGCAGTGGAACAGGGGAACAGAGGTGTGGCAGTATAGCAGGGGGAACAGAGGTGGGGAAGTATAGCAGGGGGAACAGAGGTGGGACAGTAGAGCAGGCAGAACAGAGGTGAGGCAGTAGGGCAGTGGGTTACAGAGGTGAGACAGATGTGCAGGGGGTATATTGGTGGGGCACATGAGAAAGTGGGTTACAGTGGTGGGGCAGATGAGCAGATGGGTTCAGTGTTAGGACAGATGAGAAGGTAATTCAGTAGAGAGACAGAAGAGCATGGGGATATGGCGGTGGAGCAGATGTTCAGGGAGGTACAGTGGTGGGGCAGATGAGAAAAGGGGGTACATTGTTGGGGCAAATGAACAGGGGGGTTACAGTGCTGGGAAAAAAGAGCAAGGGTTACAGTGTTTGGGCAGATGAGCAGGGGGGTTCAGTGGTGGGGCAGATGTGCAGGGGGTTACGGTGGTGGGGCAGATGAGAAAGGGGGTACATTGGTGGGGCAGATGTACAGGAGAGGAGCAGGAGGGTACAGTGGTGGGGCAGATGTGAAGGGTAGTACAGTGGTGGGGCAGATGTGCAGGGTAGTACAGTGGTGGGGCAGATGTGCAGGGTAGTACAGTGGTGGGGCAGATGTGCAGGGTAGTACAGTGGTGGGGCAGATGTGCAGGGGGTTACAGTGGTGGGGCAGATGAGCAGGGGCTTACAGTGGTGGGGCAGATGTGCACGATAGTACAGTGGTGGGGCAGATGAGCAGGATGGACAGTGATCTGAGGCGTGAGAGTGCAGGATGTTAATTTCTCACTACTAGTAGTTTAAAGCATTTACTTTATAAAAATCCTTTTCATGATTGAGAGTGTGACGTTGACATTTTTTTGTTATAAAATCTGCATGCTCAATTTCTTTGAAAACCTTTTTCGGCACACTGTGCTCAAAAGTTTGCCTACCCCTGTTGTAATCTGTGTGGTGAGCTTTGGAGTGCTGTTTTTTTTAGTAGAGATGATTTGGAAATCACTCTTTAGGGAAATAGGAATGAAAAAAACCTGACACATGTTTTAACCCTTCCATTGTAGAGGTTCCCTCCTTCATCCTGTTCCAATTACAACTGCAGAGGATTTATCATTCCTCCTTTATTGAATTGTATTATAACGGTACTGTCTGCCCTCATGTTGTAAAGTGCTGTGCAAACTGTTGGCGCTATATAAATCCTGTATTATAATAATAATGGATTAATTTATTTATTACAGGTACTTACTGTATATTGTGCATTCACAAATCAGTCCCTGCCCTCAAGAAGCTTACAATCCAATGTCCCTAACTCACATTCATACATACACATACTAGGGCCATTTTTTTGACAGGAGTCAATTAACCACTTCAGCCCCTGGAAGGATATACCCCTTAATGACCAGGCCATTTTTTGCGATATGGCACTATGTCGCTTTAATTGACAATTGCACGGGCTTACGACGTTGTACACATACAAAACTGAAGTCCTTTTTTCCCACAAATAGAGCTTTCTTTTGGTGGTTTTTGATCACCTCTGCTGGTTTTTATTTTTTATAAACAAGAAAAGAGAGACAATATTGAAAAAAACAAAACACATTTTTTTTACTTTCTGCTATAATACATATCCCCAAAAAAAAAAAAAAAAAAGTAAAAAACTAGGCCAATAAGTTTAGGCCAATATGTATTCTTCTACATATTTTTGCTAAAAAAATCTCAATAAGCATATATTGATTGGTTTGCGCAAAAGTTAGAGCTTCTACAAAATAGGGGATAGATTTAGGGACTTTTAATTTTTTTTATTGTTTTTAATTGGTAATGCTGGCGACATTGCAGCAGACAAATATGATCCTAAGTGACACTTTTTGGGGACCAGTGACACCAATACAGTGACCAGTGCTAAAAAAATTCAATGGTCAATGTATAAATGACACTGGCAGGGAAGGGGTTAACACTAGAGGGCGATTAAAGGGTTAACTATGTTCCCTAGGTGTGTTCTAACTGTGTGGGGGATGGGCTCACTGGGACAACACAGGTCAATGGTTCCTGATTACTTGGAACAGCAGATCTCCATGTTGTCCTCTGTCAGAACGGGGATCTGCCTTGTTTACATAGGCAGATCCCCGCTCTGCCTCTCTGTGGAGCGATTGCGGGTTGCCGGCAGATGTCGAGTCTGCGGGACCCATGCACGTGCACCCTCTGCGTGCAGTGGGCACGCGCCCACAGCATCTCATGCACAAAACGACGTACAGGTACATTGTTTAGCGCATCCGGGCCACCCTGCCGCACTATATGTGCGGTAGGCGGTCCGGAAGTCGGTAACCTACCAGCATGTCTTTGGAGAGTGGGAGGAAACCCATACAGGCACAGGGAGAACATGTAAACTCCAGGCAGGTAGTGCTGTGGCTGGGAATCAAACCGACGACCCTAGTGCTACTAGGCGGAAGTGCTAACCACGTAGTCACTGTGCTGCCCATAGATGTATAGGAGATGTATAGGAGATGTGGAGTAATCTCACCATCAGACACACAATGAGAAATAATAACTTATATGTGTTCTAATGCTGGATGTATTGATAAACAATCAATCACAGTCTTGATCTTTCTAATGAAATCCTGCTAGAAAATGATCGTTGGATACATCCAAGAAGATTAATTTGGTTGAATCCCAATAGACTTTCCTCCAGGACAGAGCATTCTGTTTCAATGAAAATGATTAACTATATGTTAAGACATTTATTTAGTGAAACTGGTTTCTTAAAAAGTTTCCTTATCAAACAATTATTGCAATATCTAACTAATGTTCTTAAAGCAACCCTGCTAAATGTCCAAAAAATCCTGCCAGAAGAACCCTGTAAAGAAGAAGCTAAAAGGGATTGTAAACCCTCATGTTTTTTTAACCTTAATGCATCGTATGCATTAAAGCAGAGTTCCACCCAAAAATGGAACTTCCGCTTGAAGGGAAGGTGACCCCCTGACATGCCACATTTGGCATGTCATTTTTTTGGAGGGGGAGCTGAAACCCTTTTTTTAGAGCCCTTTCACACTGGAGCGGTTTGCAGGCGCTATTGCGCTAATAATAGTGCCTGAAAACCGACCAGAAAGTGCCGCTGCTGTGTATCCAGTGTGAAAGCCCCGGGGGCTTTCACACTGGAGCGATGCGCTGGCAGGACGGTAAAAAAAGTCCTGCCAGCAGCATCTTCGGAGTGGTGAAGGAGCGGTGTATATACCGCTACTTTGCCGCTCCTGCCCATTGAAATCAATGGGACGGCGCGGCTATACCGCTGGCAAAGCGCCTCTGCAGAGGCGCTTTGCGGTGGTATTTTGCCCTTTCTCGGCCGCTAGCGGGGGGTAAAACCGCCCCGCTAGCGGCCGCATACCGCCGGTAAAACGCTGCTAATAATAGCGCCGTTTTACCGCCGACGCCGCCCCCCCGCCCCAGTGTGAAAGGGCTCTTAGGGGGTTCCAGCTACCACTTTCTCCCGGGACTCCGCGGCGCCGGAAGTAAGTTCACCTCTCCCCCCTCCCTCTCTGCAATCATCTGGGATATGTCACAGGTCCCAGATGATTGCCCGGCCAGTCACAGCATGCAGTGCGGCTCGCGCATGCTCAGTGTATGCCTGGCTGTGAAGCCACAGCCGGACGCCCAGGGTGACATTGCCGGCGCCGCAGAGAGGAGGAGAAGACGAGCGGGGCTTTGTTCCCCCGCATCGCTGGACCCTGGGACAGGTAAGTGTCTGATTATTAAAAGTCAGCAGCTGCAGTATTTGTAGCTGCTGACTTTTAATATGTTTTTTTTAGTCGGAACTCCGCTTTAAGGTGATAAAACTTCTGTCACTGACCGCCCCCCCCCCAGTCCCCCCCCCCCCTGTTTAACTCAACTCCCCTCTGCCCATTGTCTCAGCTCTCACTGTTGTCAATCAAATCCAATGACCGGGGCCAAGTCCGGCATTCTGCCTCTATGGGCGCAAATGCTGGACTCGGGAGTGCACCTGCAAGGTTACCCCCCGGGAGAGCGCTTCTCCTAGGGGGCTATACGATGCAAGGAGGAGATACCAGTACCGTCGGGGGACCCCAGAAGTCGAGGGTTGGGGCCACTCTGTGCAAAACGAACTGCACAGTGGAAGTAAGTATGACATGTTTGTTATTTTAAAAAAACAAAAAAAGAAAGCCTTACAATCACTTTAATACTTACCTCTATGATAGGCAACAAATAAAACCCTCTCCCAGAACTAGGAGCACTACTGCTATCCACCATGTCCAGATGTTTTGGATAGCATGCCCCCATTGAAACCCTGTTGGTTCCTCCTGCCAGTCTATATAGCAGTACTATGTCCTGTAGTGTGACATTAGGTAAAGTTTGTGGAGGACAAGCCACAGTACCTGGTCGAGTGGAGCATGGTGGCTGAGTGTATTATCCACCCTATCAAATAGGTTCTCTGAGAGTGCCTCTTCATAGATGCAAAAGTTTCCAAATGTATGAGATGTGGACAAAATCTTAAATCATTAGGGAACAGAGAAATGATTACCTTCCTCCAACCCAAATCCAGTCTCTATTTAGACATTTAAAAAAAGCAATATGCCAAACATTATTTACTGACTTGCCGACCACTTATACGTGATCCGGCACTACCTGTTAGGGGGCACGCCAGTGCACAGTTTCTGTTATTAGTCACAGCAAAAGCCAATAAGTGGGAGCGGCCAATGGATGTCCGCCGACACCCACTGATCGTCGAGGAGAGAGGCTTGATGAAGCTCTGCATATGTAAACAATGCAGAGCTCCATCCTGGCAGTGGGAATGTGAAGGACTTTCTTTCCCTGTAAAGCAGGGAATAAAATCCATTACATCCCTTAGACTCCTTTCACATTGGGTCCACAGGCGTTATTAGGGCCACTCGTTTCAGCGGTGCTTTGGTGCTGTTTAAGCAGCGCTTTTCGTGTGCTAGCGGGGTGCTTTTAACCCCAAAGAAAGGGTTAAAAGCGCCTATGTTGCGGCGCTTCTGAAGCGCTGCCCATTCATTCCAATAAGCAGGGCGTTTTGGGAGTGCTAAATACAATGCCGCTCCCAAAAGATGCTGCTTGCAGGACTTTTCCTAACGTCCCACAAGCGCACGGCCCCAGTGTGAAAAGTCACACTGAAATGAATGGGAGGCGGTTTTCAGGTGCTATTTTTAGCGCTAAAACGCCTGAGAACTACCCCAGTGTGAAAGCAGCACACATAAACACTAGTTAGGCACACATTTAACCCTTTGATCATCCTAGATGTTTAACCCCTTCCCAGCCAGTGTCATTAGTACGTAGACATATGTAGACGTTATAACTTTTGCGTAAACCAATCAATATACGCTTATTGGAATTTGTTTTCCCAAAAATGTAGCAGAATACATTTTGGCAAAAATGTATGCATAAATTAGATTTTTAAAAAAAAATTTTATTGGATATGTTTTATAGCAGAAAGTAAAAAATGTTTTGTTTTTTTTCAAAATTGTCGGTCTTTTTTTCTTTATAGCACAAAGAGGGGCTGAGAGGAGTTTCAGGGGTTAGTACAGCAACCACAGCTTTCAGGCAGCAAGGTACCATGGGATATGTAGTCCTTAGAAATGGAAAGTAAACAGCAGAGTTGAAGCTGCAAAGCATGCAGTCCAGAAAATTGTAAAAAAAGAGATGACCAGGAGACAGGCAGCACTCACAACATGAAAGGAGATATTCAAGTAAGTTTATATTGGATTGTCAAATATAACAATTGTTTGTATTGTTATTACAATGCTGATATAAAATGAAAGTGTGTGCTGAGACCATAGATCTTTTTTTGTCAGAAAAACGTTATTAGGTTTGTACATACATACAGGTTCCAGAACTAAACAGATATCCAAATACCTCTATTGTATATTGTTACAACATTACAAATACTCTACCGATATTCCATTCCAGTCCAAAATGAATAAATTCCAAGTCCCACTTCTCCCCCAAACCATAGATCTTCTTTAACCAGACACAGGAGTCAAGAAATAAACTCCTTATTGCTGTTCCATCTGAATGCACACATTATTGGCACGTCAATAGAAGCTGAAAAAGATTAAACAAATTAGAAAAGGACATGAATACTAAAGAAGAAAGAAAGCATTTTCATATTTTTTTCTAGGCCCACCGAAGGTGTTTACACATATTTTGTAGCAATATGCAGTTCAGTTTTGTATGTGGGACCCAAGATGTACACAGATTTACACTGGGAGTCAGGAAAGATTTGTTTTTTCCTCTTTGAGACATAATTGGCCAGAAACATCTCTAAATGATTCTTTGGCTTCCTCTGGATATACAGGGCAGCGATTCCTAAAGCAGGCCTCAGGAAACCTCACATATTGCTGGATTAGTCTCTTTTGGGATTCTCCAAGAGCTAAATTGTGAGGCGTGGCAATTTAAGATAAGTATTTTGTAAGCTAACTGGTATTATATTTATTGTCAAATGGTACTAAAGTGTAAATGTTGTTTTTTTTTATCTCAATGCATTCTGTGTATTAACCACTTGAACCCACGGAAGATTTTATCCCCTTCATGACCAGGCCATTTTTTGCTATTTAGCACTGCGCTTTATTAACTGGTAACTGCATGCAACACTGTATCCAAACAAAATGTATTCAATTTTTTAAACATAAATAGAGCTTTCTTTTAATGGTATTTGATCACCTCTTTTTTTTTTTTTAGATATAAATGAAAAAATACCCAAAATTAAAGAAAAAATAAAATAAATACTATAAAACATATCTAATAAAATAAAAAAAAATGTAAAAAATCTAATTTCTTCATATTGTCCAAAATATATTCTGCTACATATTTTTGGTAAAAAAATCCAATAGTTGTATATTGATTGGTTTGTATAAAAGTTAGTGTCTACAAACTATGGTGTAGCTACTGGAATTTTTTTTAATAATAGTAATGATGGTGATCAGCCACTTATAGCGGGACTGCGATAGTGCAGAGGAAATCTGACACTGGGGGAGAACTGAGTAACTGCCACTAAAATCACAAGTGACACTAATCCAGTGATCAGTGCTAATAATACATACGGAAACTGTAATGACACTGGCTGGGAGGGGGTTAACATCAGGGGCGATCAAAGGGCTTAAATGTGTACCAATAATGTTTAGTGTGTGTACTGTGTGCTGCTTTTACTAAGCAATGTGCGGGTTTTTACTCCTTGCTTTACAGGAGGGAGGGGCCAGGAGAGCTGGAGGGGGACCTGAGAAGAGGATCGGGGGTGCTCTGTGCAAAACCACTGCACAGGGGAGGTAAGTATGACATACATCGGTCACTTTATTAGGTACACCTTGGTAGTACCGGGATGGACCCCCTTTTGCCTTCAGAACCGTCTTAATTCTTTGTGGCATAGATTTAACAAGGTGTTGGAAACAATCCTCAGAGATTTTGGTCCATAGTGACATGATAGCATCACACAGTTGCTGCAGATTTGTCGGCTGCACATCCATGATGCAAATCTCTCGTTCCACCACATCCCAAAGGTGTTCTATTGGATTGAGATGTGGTGACTGTGGAGTTCAGTGATCTCATTGTCATGTTCAATAAACCAGCGGTGAGATGATTGGAGCTTTGTGACATGGTGCATTAACCTGCTGGAAGGAGCCATCAGAAGATGAGTACACTGTGGTCATAAAGGGATGGACGTGGTCAGCAACAATACTCGTTCAAACAATGCTCAATTGTCACTAAGGGGCTCAAAGTGTGCCAAGAAAATATCCCCCACACCGGCTTGAACCGTTGATACCAGGCAGGATAGATACATACCTTCATGTTATTTATGCCAAATTCTGACCCTATCATATGAATGTCACAGCTGAAATCGAGACTCATCAGACCAGGTAACATTTTTCCAGTCTTCTATTGTCCAATTTTAGTGAGCCTGTGCAAATTGTAGCCTCAGTTTCCTGTTCTTAGCTGACAGGAGTGGCACCCTGCCCTGTGGTCTTCTGCTGCTGTAGTCCATCTGGTTCAAGGCTTGATGTGTTGTGCGCTCAGAGATGGTATTCTGCATACCTTGGTTGTAATGAGTGGTTATTTGAGTTACTGTTGCCTTTCTATCATCTCCGACCAGTGTGCCCATTCTCCTCACGACATCAACATGGAATTTTCATCCACACAATTTCTGCTCACTGCATATTTTCCTCTTTTTCGGAAACCCCAGAGATGGTTGTGCGTAAAAATCCCAGTAGATCAGCAGTTTTTTAAATACTCAGTCAGTCCATCTGACACCAACAACCAGGCCACGTTCAGTCACTTAAATCCCCTTTCTTCCCCATTCTGATGCTCGGTTTGAACTTCAGCAATTCGTCTTCACCACGTCTAGATGACTAAATGCATTGAGTTGCTGCCATGTGATTGTTTGGTAACACAAGTTGCTAATCAGCCAATTAAACAGGTGTACCTAATAAAGTGGCATGCGAGTGTATTTGCTGTTTAAAAAAAAAAAATCTGCCTTTTAGCCCAGGTTCACACTGACAGCGGGAATGGAATTGTGAGAGTTCAGCTGAACTTTCATTCCCGCATGTCAGTCCCAACTTCAGGGCGATTTCAGAGACATCTGTGCGGATTGCTGCACCGATGTCAATGGATCGCTAAAAGTAGTACAGAAACTACTTTTGGAAAACGGCGCAGTGCTGCAAAGACGGCATCGTACGGATTCAGACAGTGCCATTGCCGGCAATTGCCGCCGATTTGGCATGCGATTTGACATGCCAAATCGCTCCAATGTGAACTAGGGCTAACATTACTTTAGGTTTGACTTGATACCTACCGTATATACTCGAGTATAAGTCGTTCCGAGTATAAGTCGAGGCCCTAATTTACCACAAAAAAATGGGAAAAACTTAGGTGACCCGAGTATAAGACGAGGGTGAGAAATGCACAGCTACTGTAAGTGGAAAAGAGGGTCAACAATGCCCATTTGCAGCCTCACTGTGCCCATTTGCATGCCTCACTGTGCCCATTTGCATATATAAATAGATATTAAAAGACACCGCCCTGCCACCTAACAATATCTCCACCGCGCCTGCTGAAAAATAAAAGTGTAATATATCTGTATACAATGATAACCAAACGTGTGGTGAACCAACTCCCCACAACTAAAGTGAAGCAGCCCCTTTAAAATAAATCCAATATGAAAAATGTATTTAATCTAGTATGCCTGTGCAGTTGAAAGCCACCCACAGGCGCTACACAGAAAAAATGAGAGGCGCTATTGATCAATACAAGTGATCATGTGCTACAAACCAGTGATGGTGTGACCCCCTAAAGGTGTCAGCGTATCTACATGATTAAAGTAAACAAACAAAGTTGTAAAAAAAATGTGAAAAAATGTTCAAAACCACACACTAAATATACTAAATGTATGGTAGCAATACAGTGATGGTGTGACCCCCTCCGTATATGTAACTCACCATCAATGAGTGGATCTTTTAGACAAAGATATTAATACCTCTCCAGTGATGAAGTGCAAAATATTCATGCTAAGCATGCACTACATAAATAAAAAATATTCACACTTTCAAAAAATCAGTCCAAAAAAAATGACATGACATCACACGTGATGAATAGTGTCCTAAGTAAGTGATCAATCTTGATGCAACCAGGTGATAACAAATATCTTCCACCTCTCCCTTGGTGCACGGTGCTTCCACTCCCTCAAGAATAACACTCACCGACTAGCTTTGCCTGCACTCTCATGCACGGCAAAAATCGCTTATTTACCACCCCCGGGTAATAGGATCAATCGTTGTTTCCACGGTGATTGTTTAAACATGAGGCCCACATGAAAGAAATAATAAGTGCTCCAATAGTGTGAACCAGTTTAACACTTTTATTAAAATCACTGCAATCTTCTAATATTTCACTCACATTTAAAACGATAAAGACCGGCCAAACAATTAAGGTGCAGATCACATCAAACTGTGTATAGTGGAACCAAACTGCAACAAATGGTCACGGCGGACCCGAGGTGTGTCGGCGCACAGCGTTCAATCTCACCACCTCCCTGACAGCTCCTCCGTGCCTCCGTGTACTCACAAACTTTCTCCCTCCGTAAGGATAGCAGCACTGTGTGTCACGTATCACGGCCACGCCCCCGACATGTTTCGTCACAAGATGACTTACTCATGGGATAGCATGGGACTGTGCCCATTTGCAGCCATAGGTCCCCCGAACTTCAAACTCAGTAGTTAAGGGTTCCTAGATGCTCCCTAGCTGCAGCCAAAATTTGGGGTCTCTGAACCCAAAGGGTCCCGAAATGACATTGCTGCAGATGGACACAGTTGACCGAATTTGGGGCCCCGTATCTTGGGGTCACTTAGTGTTAGGAACCCCAAATTTGGTGTGCAAACCCAGTGGAACTAGCACCATAAAATGTCCGAAGCTGGGGTTTCTAGCACCAAGTGTCCCTGAGATACAGGGCCCCAAAAATCGGTTCAGAAAATGTCAAGCACTTCTGCAGCAGAAAATGACATTTTCTGAACCAGGTTTGGGGCCCTGTATCTCGGGGCCACTTGGTCCTAGGAACCCCAGCTTTGGATATGTTGTGGTACCAGTTCTACTGGGTTTGCACACCAAATTTTGGGTTCCTATCACCAAGTGGCCCTGAGATATGCGGCCCCAAAGTCGGTTCAGAAAATGTCAAGCACTTTTCTGCAGCAGAGAATGACATTTTCCGAACCGATTTTGGGGCCCCGTATCTCGGGGCCACTTAGTGCTAGGAACCCCATCTTTGGATATGTTATGGTACCATTTCCACTGGGTTTGCACACCAAATGGGGTTCCTAGCACAAAATGGCCCTGAGATACGGGGCCCCAAAGTCGGTTCGGAAAATGAAATTTTTTGCTGCAGAAAAGTGCTTGACTCCAGTATAAGTCGAGGGGGGCACTTTCAGCACAAAAAAATGTGCTGAAAAATTCGACTTATACTCAAGTATATACGGTATATGATTTTGTCTATAAAATATTTCTATATTACATACACAAAACCTACAAAATGACACCATTCCATTACAGATTGGGCAAATGAAGGGTGAAAGTGTCAGAGGAAAAACTCCAAATATTCTGCTGGTGCGCAGATCTCTATTTGGGTCCTGGCAGAGAACTATGACACATCTGTGCACACTAGAGTTGCCACCTCATCCCTTTAAAACCAAACACATGTTAATTACGAAGGTTCTGTGGCTGATTAGGTGGTAATTATACTCACTCGGTGCCTTATCTGGATTAAATTAGCTTCAGAACCTGTGTAATTCATATGTGTTCGGGTTTAAAGCAATGAGGTGGCAACCCTAGCGCACACGGAGGATTCCTGCACATACTGGTTTGGGGTATCTGAGACCTGCAGCAGGTGTGGGAACCGCCTATAGCGCCCCAGGATGGACAATCCCTTCATGAACATATGAGGGGGCCATCCTAGGAAGAAGCAGGGTCTCTCTGTCATTCTCAGCCAGGAATTGTTGGGCTGCACCATAAAAAAGGTACAACATGTTTCCAAAAATGGAGAAACACTCCAATGGTGTAAGATGGAGGAAACAGGGGAGAAAAACATCTTCTCATGGGGGAGAATCCACTTTAAAGGAGTAGTAAACTTTAAAAAACTAAATAAAAAAAAAAAAAGGATTTCCACCTGCAAGTTAAAAGCATGGTGTACTAGAATGCATGGCATACTAGCACATTATGAAATACCTTAGAAACTAAGCCCTCCAGCGGCGTGTTGTCACCGCCACCAAGGCTTCCAACTTCCCCCAATCTTCCTTCTGGGTTTGCAGGCTCCAGACACTGGAATGGCTGAGCCGCGATGACATCACTCCTGCGCATGCGCCTCGGAGTCACGGCATGGAACTCTGAAGGAATGGCACAGGTATGCCTAACGTCACCTGCTGCTGCCCTCTGGAATATCTCCTAAATGGTGTATGTTTAGGAGATATTCATCTTACCTACAGGCAGGAGCAGCTGGTCCATAAGGGGCGCAGTCCCCCTAGTTTGCATGCGGGGTGCCTGTCTCATAAGTTTCTATGAGTTTTTTTTTTTTTTTCAAGCCACATGATTAGAGCCTGAGACTCTAATTGACTTGAAAAAGGTTGGGCTCAGGGCACAGAGCACTGCACCCCAAACCCACCCACTTGTGACACCAGCGAATCAATATTCCCTTTAGTCTTCCAGCTTCTCCTCCCGGCCGATCAGAACAGGCAGATTGGGTTGGCCGGGAGGAGAAGCCGGGACCGTGGAGGGGTGAGTGCGGACCTGGAGGGGGGTTTGTTTGCTGCACCCCCCAAAAAAAAGTTTAGTATCACCCGCCACTGCCTACAGGTATGCTTTATTATCAACTTCCCTTTAGGTACAAATCACACGAGGGGTTTACTAGCACTTTAACCGCTTGCCAACCGCCGCATGAACATTTATGTCGGCAGAATGGCACGGACAGGCAAATGGGGGTACAGGTACGTCCCTTTAAATTTGCCATGTGGTCGCGTGCGAGCCGCCCGCGACCCTGCCGTGAGCTCCGCGAGTGTGATTGCGGGTCTCGCGGACTCGATGTCCACGGGGATACCCGCGATCGTCTCATGATGAGGAAGAATGGGGAAATGCTAAACAAGCATACAATAGTAAACAAGCATTTCCCTGTTCTGCCTAGTGATACTGATCACCGCTCCTTGTGATCAGGAGTGGTGATCAGTGTCGTGTCACATGTAGCCCCTCCCCCCACAGTTAGAATCACTCCCTAGAACACACTCAACCCCTCCTGTTAAACCCCTTTCCTGCCAGTCACATTTACACAGTAATCAATGCATTTTTAATCGCACTGAACGCTGTATAAATGTGAATGGTCCAAAAATAGCGCCAAAAGTGTCCGATCAGTTCGTCATAATATCGCAGTCACTATAAAGATCGATGATCGCCGCCATTACTAGTAGAAAAAAAAAATTAATAAAAATGCCATAAAACTATCCCCTATTTTGTAGACGCTATAACTTTTGCGCAAACCAATCAATAAACGCTTATTGCGATTTTTTTTAACCAAAAATATGTAGAATACATATCGGCCTAAACTGAGGAAAAAAAAAGTTTTTTTATATATTTTTGGGGGATATTTATTATAGCAAAAAGTAAAAAATAATGTGTTTTTTTCAAAATTGGCACTCTTTTTTTGTTTATAGCGCAAAAAATAAAAACGCAGAGGTGATCAAATATCACCAAAAGAAAGCTCTATTTGTGGTAAAAAAGGGATGTCAATTTTGTTTGGGAGCCACGTCGCACAACCGCGCAATTGTCAGTTAAAGCGACGCAGTGCCGAATCACAAAAAGTGCTCTGGTCTTTGGCCAACCAAATGGTCTAGGGCTGAAGTGGTTGTAAACACTTTACAACCACTTTTTACTACAGGCAAGCCTATAATTAGTCTTACCTGTAGCTTCACTGGATATTCCCTAAACCTGCAGGGTTTAGATATCCCTGTATTTGCATGTGATTACGTCATCGGCACATGCGCATTCAAGCAAACTGAAGAAATGGCACGTTGCTTTAGTTGTACTGTGCCGTTACCGGTGGCTCCCGTGCACATACGCAGGAGTGATGTCATCGCTACTGCGGCCAATCACAGCACCGGAGCCGCGATACTCGGAGGTAACCCCCTGGATTGATGTCGGCCGCCGGAGCGGTGAACAAGGAACGCTGCGGGGGCTTCAATCTCAGGTAAGTAATTCATAATGAGCTAGTATGCTATGCATACTGGTTCATTATGCCTTTGTCTTGCAGGTTTTTTTTTTTTAAAGGGTTTACAACCACTTTAAAGAGGAACTAAACCCTCCAGGGAGAAAAAAAAGGGCTTCCCCTTCCCTGCAAAGTAAAGGCATAATGTGCTAGTATGCATGGCATACTAGCACATTATGTGACACTTACTGGCAAAAGAAGCCCACGCTGTCCCCGATGCGTCCATTTTTGCCCCTCTTCCTTCCAGGGCCGCGGACTTGGCTATGTATATGGACGGAGCCGCCAGTCACAGCACTCGCTCCTGAAGAACCGGCACGGGCGGCCATTCCTTTAGAGCGCATGCACCGATGATACAGTAAATATTTCCTAAACGGTGCACATTTAGGAGATATTTCCAGTACCTTTAGGTCAGCCTTATTCTCTAGGCTCACCTTTAGGTACAAGTCATGCAGGAGGTTCAGTGAGCAGTATGGAAGCACAGAGAACATGAGGTATGGAGGAATCCATAGAAGAGGAATGTAATGAGGCGCACACCCCCCAGCCCGGCTTCCTCACACACTCTCCATCACGTGCATTCCGTATTAAAGGCACACCACGTGACCCGGCAGTGACAGTCAGCTGCCCGACTGTTTTGTATTTGCCGGTACAAGGTGGAGGATGCGCGCGCAGCTCCCGGAATCGGGCTACACACAGCGACCCAGCGGCAGCATGTCAGAGAACGACGGGGAGACGGTGTCCGGTGACCAGGTGAGTGCTGGGGAGGATGTGACGTCACACCGGGGCGGTGCCCTGGAAGTACCTGTATAGGACAGAGTTGTATGGAGGGGGGAGGTGTGAGGGGCCTCCCAGGTCCTCAGAATGACTTTATTTCCACACAACTTCTAACATGTTACACAAGGTGCTAAGTGACTAAACTTTTTCTGTTGTTTTAGTGTAGAGGGATTAGAATTAGGGGAATGCATCCTCAATTTGTCTTGTTTACCATTATCGGCAAAAAGTGAAAGAAAATCCCAAATGTTAGGTTGTCACCAGAACAGGAATAGAGGGAAAATCTGCCAATGGGGACACGAGTTCTGGTGACAACCAGGGATTCCCCTCAGTTTATGTTTTGGCGATGGGACAAAAAAACTGACGGGCTGTAATCTGGGAAAGGTGCGTCCCGTGCACGTTCTCCCGCACAAAGCCATGTCCCTGCAAGATGCATGTGGTGCCAATAATTAACGGCGCCCCAGTAACATCTTGTAAACGCTGCACATTTGTACCACCAAACCCCCCCAGCGTCCTGCAGTACCACGCGCCTTGCTGTGGGGTGATCTGGAGAAGAGCTTGCTCTACTTTTTCTATGTTCCAGAACATTTGGCAGCTCTGTGAAATGAATGAGCTGTGAAAACCAGGATGCACACGTTCCTAGGGAGAGTCGCTATCCCTTCCGGTCCTCAAGCTGGTTGTCATGGAATGGACATTGGACAGTTATCAGCCACTTTGTGATCACTCTTTTTCTGGTGATAGCTGTCAAAGTTGTGATTTTTCTCACTTCCTGCTGTGGTTCTGGATCAGGAAGTGAATGGAAATCTTTTGCGGACACCGACACCATAAGAAAAAAAAATGAAAGTGGAAGTAAATGAATAAAAACCATCTGTTCTAATAGATTGTGGATTTCTCTTCTGTCATAAGTCTAGGCTCACACATGTTAAAACACGTTGGGGTTGATTTACTAAAATCGGAGAGAGTGCAAAATCTGGTGCAGCTGTGCATGGCACCCAATCAGCTTCCAGGTTTTAGGCCTCATGTACATTGGATGTTTGTACAGCTGCTCCTAGGGGCGTCAGGCGTTTTTTTTTTTTTTTTTTTACAGCTTAACCACTTCCCGCCCGGCCTATAGCAGAATGATGGCTGGGCGGTGGTTCAGTTATCCGACGGAGACTCTTTACCACGTGATCAGCCGTGTCCAATCACGGCTGATCATGATGTAAACAGGAAGAGCCGTTGATCAGCTTTTCCTCACTCACGAGCCGATCAGCGGCTCTCCTGACGGGGGAGGGGTCAGCGCAGCTCCCCCTCAGATGCCCACACTAGACCACCAGGAAGCCCCCAGTATGTGGATAGTCTAGTACATCCCCTATGGACATCCACATGTGAAAAAATATGCCCAAAATATGCCAATCAGTGCCCACAAAAGGGCACTGACTGGCACCTCTGTGGCACATTACAAAACAGGGATGCCCAGAAATTCCACCTATCAGTGCCCATCCGTGCCACCTATCAGTGCCACCCATAATTACCCATCAGTGCCAACTTTACAGTGCCGCCTATCAGTGTCCATCATCAGTGCCCTTCAGTGCCACCTCATCAGTGCCACCTCATTGGTGCCCATCAGTGCCGCCTTATCAGTGCCCGTCATTGAAGAAGAAAACGTACCTATTTAAAAAAAAATGTAACAGAAACAAAGAAAAAACTTGTTTTTTTTTCAAAACTTTCAGTCTTTTTTAATTCCTTGGGCATATAATAAAAATCGCAGAGGTGATCAAATACCACCAAAGAAAAGCTCTATTTGTGAGAACAAAATGATAAAAAATTAGTTTGGGTACAGTGTAACATGACCGCGCAATTGTCATTCAAATTGCGACAGCGCTGAAAGCTGAAATTTGGCTTGGGCAGGAAGGTGTCCAAGTGCCTGGTATTGAAGTGGTTAAAAACGCCTCTGCATGTTATTCTATGTGTCCATGCACACACAGAACACCTGTGCATCCTCGAGCGGGTAAACATGGCCCTGCATGGAACAGGAATCAAATCACCCCATGTAAATGAGGCCCTATGCCCACCTACCTCCATGTCTGTCTAGGTCCGGGAAAAAAAAAAAAAAAAGGACTTCATCTGGGAAAACAAAAAAGTAAACGAAAAAGGACTGCATCCTTTTATGTTTCTCTGGACCTAAACTTGACAAATCAGAGGTAGCCTGATTTAAATAGACACAAGTCCCATTTTATCTGGCCATTCATGGAGCCATCAGCGATCTGCCCCTGTCCGTTGTGTAAATGCAGACACAAACTAAAACTGGCATGGATTGACGCCCATCCTGTTCACCTCTGATTCTGCAGTATTTTACAATATTCAGTTCCATCCTCCTAGGTGCCCTGTAATTTCAGATATAGTGCTCTCTCTTGGTATACAGCCTCCCGAAAGTGCTGCTAGCATAGAGACATCTGCTTTCTTCTTGCCGCTGATTGCCTCAGGTAAGTGTTGGAATCCAGAGATACAGTAGGTGTTTGCTAGCAAAGCAGCCACCCCCGTTCTAGCTGCAGTGTTGGACAGACATGTTCCAATGGAAAGTGCCCTGTTCTACATCTCAGCCAGATTATTGGGGAATCTAGGAAGATGGAACTAAGAAATACACGTAACTGGATACTGAAAAAAAATGGTAATTTGCCGCTTTGCCCTGAATTCGTAGCTGCCATTGCTCACTGTTTTTTAAAGGTGTATTCACCAGGGCTGGTATCTTCCTCTTGGCTTGACTGCCAAGAGAGTTACTGACTTGAAACAAGCATCACAACAAAAGAAATGCTCCGCTCTATGCTTCCCTCTTTACCCTTTTCTCAGCCCACCTTTCATTGCCTTAAAGCTGAACTTCAGGAAAATACTATTTTGGGACATTTGCAGTGTAAGGATAAGTTACCAATAATTCTATCTGCCCTACGTGTGGCTGCTGCTGCATTCGCTAAAACTGTGAAGCTGGCTGTAGATTGTGAAAATTTCAGCACTAACAGCTCCCTCCCGCCTGTCACTCTTTGATTGAAAAATCTGAGGAGCTGGGTGGAAAATTGTGGACCGAACAGCAGCTGCATCCAATCAGATGCAGCCTCTGCCTGGATATTTTGACAGCTCCTGCTGACGGCTGTCAGAGTAAAATATCCCAGGGGGGAGATTCGTCCATCTGTGCTGGACAGGGCAAGACTTAGGGTGGTGAGGGCCCCTGGGCTTGAGTCACTTTCGGACCCTACCTTCTATACATTACTTTAAACCTTTATGGGGCGTACACACGGTCGGACGTTTCGTCTACAAAAGTCCGACAGACTTCCGGCGGACTTGCGGCGGACTTGCAGCAGACTTTCTAACGAACGGACTTGCCTACACACGACCACACAAAAGTCCGACGGATTCGTACGTGATGACGTACACCGGACTAAAATAAGGAAGTTGATAGCCAGTAGCCAATAGCTGCCCTAGCGTGGGTTTTTGTCCGTCGGACTAGCACACAGACGAGCGGATTTTGGGGTCCGTCGTAGTTACGACGTAAAGATTTGAAGCATGTTTCAAATCTAAAGTCCGTCGGATTTGAGGCTGAAAAAGTCCGCTGAAAGTCCGGGGAAGCCCACACACGATCGGATTACCAGGCAGCTTTAGTCCGTCGGCGTCCGTTGGACTTTTGTAGACGAAAAGTCCGACCTTGTGTACGCCCCATAAGTTTTCTTTTAAGCGCGCCACTCTGATACCGTTTGTCCGCCATTACATCACTGTCTAATGCAGACCTCAAGATAAGAGTTTAAGGAATTTTAAGGAAAAAAACTATTTAAGGAAAAAAACTTACATTTAAATGCTCATCAATGCAGCTTTGCACAGCGTCCATCTGCATGCTTGTCAGTGTCATTTGCAGCCTTGTCAGTGTCATTTGCAGCCTTGTCCAG
Source organism: Lithobates clamitans (assembly GCA_037952925.1). NCBI lineage: Eukaryota > Metazoa > Chordata > Amphibia > Anura > Ranidae > Lithobates > Lithobates clamitans. The sequence goes on along the minus strand of JBBGZY010000852.1, from coordinate 5,547,700 downwards.
TGACATTGTAGCCTTGTCCAGTGTCATTTGCAGCCTTGTCATTGTCATTTGCAGCCTCCATCTGCAGCCTTATCAGTGTCCATCTGCAGCCTTGCCCAGGCTGCAGTTAAACTGCAGTGACTTGCCAGTGTCACTGCAGTTTAAATATGGCGCCCCGAGATACACAGAGCTGGTCCTGTGTATCTCGGCTCCTGCTGGCTTTTCTCGGCTCCTCTCGCAGTCCCGCCCAGTCCCGCCCTATGATGGACATAACACAGGTTCAATCGCGGGACTGGGCGTGACTGTGAGCGGAGCCAAGCGCCGCCGCTGGAGCTAGCCGAGTGTACTTGGCTAGCTCCGCTCACAGTCACGCCCAGTCCCTGTGTTATGTCCATCATAGGGTGGGACTAGGCGTGACTGTGAGCTGAACTAGCCGAGTATAGCCAAGTACACTCAGCTGGGGCCCGCTGGGCCCCCTATTGGGCCGGGCCCATGGGCTTGAGCCCACTCAAGCCCTATGGTAAGTCCGGCCCTGGTGCTGGATAGCATGGATGGAGGAATCTGTTCAACTCTTTTTTTAAATTTAATTTTATTTTTTTTCAGCCTACAGTCTGTGTATGGGCAGCCTTAGCTTCATTACGCTGAACATCTGACTCTGAGACTTATGCCTGGTACACACGATAAGATTATCAGACGAATGATCGTCTTTTTTTTTTTTTTATGCTAATCTCAGACCGAATCTGATGAGTTTACTGAAGTCCCGAAAATTTGCGTACAACAGAATAAATATTCGGAAGTGATGTCATGTTTTGTAACGCATTTGTATTGCATTTTTGAACGACAGCTGCACTGATGAAACGAAACGTACAATTTTTTTTTTTTCGTGCATGTCCGATCAAATAATATCGGATGAACTGTCCTGAACGGCTCTCGAAAGCTCTGTACTAACGATCAGATTATCATAAGATCGATTCGAAAGCGGTATTTTTTTATGTACGATTTTCTGATCGTGTGTACAGGGCATTACAGTTCTGGCAAGGAGTACAGCTCTGAAAGTGGGTAGCTTGCACTTCACCTCCTCTATTAGAAAAACAGCTTGTATTCTTTTCACTGAATACACAGTGCTCTGTGATTGGAGGAGGGGAGATTGTGAAGTTAATTGCCCCTCCTCCATTCACAGAATGGCTTTTATATAGTGAAAAGAATACAAGACTTCTTCTAAATGACTGAGGTGGAGAGCAAGTAACCTGCTGTTAGGAACTGTAAGTCCCAGCTCTGGATGTTCTTGTAGTATACGGAATAAATGAAACCAACAGTTTGAAAATGCAAGATCTGCCACAACTGGGCACACATCACTGGTGTCAACCTAATAATGTAAAAGTCTCAATTTTTTTTCCTGGAGTTCAGCGTTAACCACTTAAGCCCCGGACCATTTAGCTGGCCAAAGACCAGAGCACTTTTTGCAATTCGGCACTGCGCCGCTTTAAATGACAATTGCGCGGTCATGCGTCGTGGCTCCCAAACAAAACTGACAACCTTTTTTACCCACAAATAGAGCTTTCTTTTGGACGGTATTTTGATCACCTCTGCGGTTTTTATTTTTTGAGCTATGAACAAAAAAAGCGACAAATTTGAAATTAATGCATTATTTTTTACTTTTTGCTGTAATAAATATCCCCAAAAAATTAAAAAAAAAAACATTTTTTTCCTCAGTTTAGGTCGATATGTATTCTTCTACATATTTTTGGTATTAAAAAAAAATCGCAATAAGCGTTTGGCTTGCGCAAAAGTTATAGCGTCTACAAAATAGGGGATAGTTTTATGGCATTTCTATTAATATTTTTTTTTTTTTTTACTAGTAATGGCAGCTATCAGCGATTTTTATCGTGACTGCGACATTGTGGTGGACACATTGGACAATTTTGACACATTTTTGGGACCATTCACATTTTATATAGCAATCACTGCGATTAAAAATGCATTGATTACTGTGTTAATGTGACTGGCAGTGAAGGGGTTAACTCTAGGTGGTGCTGTAGGGGTTAAGTGTGTCCTAGGAAATGATTCTAACTGTGGTGGTGGGGGGGCTACGTGTGACACATTACTGATCACCGCTCCCGATTACAAGGAGCTGTGATCAGTGAGCACGTCACTAGGCAGAACAGGGAAATGCTTGTTTACATTGGCATTTCCCCGTTCTTCCTCTCCGTGAGATGATCGCGGGTGTCCCCGTGGACATCAAGTCCGCAGGACCCGCAATCCTACTCACGGAGCTTGCGGCGGGTGCGTGCGCAATGGCAAATTCAAAGGGACGTACAGCTACACCCATTTGCGCAGCCGTATATCTACATGCGGCGGTCGGGAACCGGTTAAAGAAGAAGTCTCACCAGACGTATTTGTTGCTGCTTTCCCCCTAGTGCACAGAATGCATATGGTGCTTTGTCTCATCTTTCTAGGTGTTGTTCCTGAGTTATGTGGTCATCTGCCTGCCCCCTCCCTCTCAGCGCTGTCTGACACATCTAGCTAGGAAGACAAGGAGACAAATATTTAATCAGTTGTGATTGGTACTGCTTCTCTCTGGTACCAGGCCTTGTCTTTTTAAGTAGTGATAGGCTCAGATGGATCTGGTAAGCGGCAATCCAGCTTTATTGGTTTCTAGGACGCAGGCAGCCAGACCAGCACAGCGTCATTGGTTAATAAGATGCAGGTTGCTGGGCCACACAGCGTCATGGGTTTTCTATACCAACCAATACCACCCTGTGGCCCAGCTGCTAGCACCATAACAACCAATGATGCTGGGTGTCTGCATCCTAGCAACCAATAAAGCTGGACTATTGGGCGATGGAACGAGCTGAACTTGCCTGAGAGGCCCGGAGGAGTGGAACAGAGAAACTGCCAGTGCTCTTGTCAGGTGCGTTCAGTAAACAAGAGATGGAAAATGGTCTGAATTAGACCTAGAAATCAAGCTTCTGTGTGGGCAGATTAGCAGAAAGGCATTGAATAAAGATGGGATTTTCTTCTGAAATGCATTTATGGTTCACTGTAGAGGCAATGCATTTATGGACCAGTATTCTGCTAACAATGAGTGTGCTTCTATGAGATCCCAACATCCAAAGAAATGGAAGCTGCATGCCAAACACACTTTACATAAAATTGTATTGATCCAGTGATTATTGCATCCACCTAGGTTCACTTGTCTGGTGTGTTTCACTCAGAAATTGGCTTGGTTGTAAAGTTCTATGACTAAGCTCATTCCTAAATGAAATACGTATTTGTTTTAAAAATTACCAGTGTTAAACTACAGTATAAATGTAATCAGTGCTACCCACAAATATGTTCTTTTCAAATTATATCCTTCCAGCACACAAGTGGTTAATGTTCAAATCGCTCAGTGAAACCTTCTTATCTTAGTAGCTGCTGTACACTAATTCCTGCTTTCGCCACACTACAAATACAGACTGCAATACTTCTAAACATCCAGTGTAATATACAAATAAATGTATCCAGAAAAATAAAAATAAACTCAAACTAAAACAGATACAAGGCAAATAAAAACAAATACAGTGAAACTAAATGATATAGGCCTTTAGTATATCCATAGGAGTTGCACTGCCTATTGCATTAGGGTGTGCACCCCAAAGCTCAAGCTTAAGCCCAAGTGTGTGTGTGTGTGTGTGTGTGTATATATATATATATATATGTATATTCTCACAAAAAATTAGCACACCCCTCACATTTTTGTAAATATTTAAAATTTTTATTATATCTTTTCATGTGACAACACTGAAGAAATGACACTTTGCTACAATGTAAAGTAGTGAGTGTACAGCTTGTATAAAAGTGTAAAGTTGTTGTCCCCTCAAAATAACTCAACACACAGCCATTAATGTCTAAACTGCTGGCAACAAAAGTGAGTACACCCATAAGTGAAAATGTCCAAATTGAGCCCAAAGTGTCAATATTTTGTGTCGCCACCATTTTTTTCCAGCAATGCCCTAACCCTCTTGGGCATGGAGTTCACCAGAGCTTCACAGTTTGCCACTGGAGACCTCTTCCACTCCTCCATGACGACATCACAGAGGTGGTGGATGTTAGAGACCTTGTGTTCCTCCACCTTCTGTTTGAAAATGCCCCACAGATGCTCAATGGGGTTTAGGTCTGGAGACATGCTTGGCCAGTCCATCACCTTTACCCTCAGCTTCTTTAGCAAGGCAGATAAATTACCGCTCCAGGAGATGATCCCGTGTTCACACCATGCTTGTGATCAGGAGATGAAGGGTGCCGGCTCAGCAAAGGCAATAACAAGAGAAATAAAATAGGACGGCCACACTCCAAAATAATGCCTTTATTGACAAAACTTATTCCATACACCAACAGAGGCACAGGTACAGATGATAGCTGATGCGTTTTGCACCATTAGTGGCGCTTATTTATAGCTGTCAGTGGTCGTCTTGGGGTGTGTTTGGGGTAATTATCATGTTGCAATACTGCCCTGCGGCCCAGTCTCCGAAGGGAGGAGATCGTGCTCTGCTTCAGTATGTCACAGTACATGTTGGCATTCATGGTTCCCTCAATGAGCTGTAGCTCCCCAGTGCTGGCAGCACTCATGCTGCCCCAGACCATGACACTCCCACCACCAAACTTGACTGTAGGCAAGACACACTTGTCTTTGTATTCCTCACCTGGTTGCTGCCACACACGCTTGACACCATCTGAACCAAATAAATTTATCTTGGTCTCATCAGGTTCCAGTAATCCATGTCCTTAGTCTGCTTGTCTTCAGCAAACTGTTTGTGGGCTTTCTTGTGCATCATCTTTAGAAGAGGCTTCCTTCTGGAGCCACAGCCATGCAGACCAATTTGATACAGTGTGAAGCGTATGGTCTGAGCACTGACAAGCTGACCCCCCCCCCCCCCCCCTTCAACCTCTGCAGCAATACTGGCAGCATATGTCTATTTCCCAAAGACAACCTCTGGATATGATGCTGAGCACATGCATTCAACCTCTTTGGACAACCATGACAGGACCTGTTCTGAGTGGAACCTGTCCTGTTAAACCGCTGTATGGTCTTGGCCACCATGCTGCAGCTCAGTTTCAGGGTCTTTTTATAGTCTTTTTACAGTTTCAGGCCATCTTTTTATATATAATAAATTATGTATACGGTACATAGACACACACACTTTTATAAGTAAATGTAAACAAACATTTTAAAATGTATTAAAACAAGGACAGTGGGCGGTGTCAGTAGAGCAGAGGCTGGTGTCAGGCAGTAGAGCAGTGGGCGTGTCCTCAGAGCAGAGGTGGGTGTCAGTAGAGCATTGGACGGTGTCAGTAAGGCAGAGGTGGGTGCCAGTAGGACAGTGGGTGGTGTCGGTAGAGCAGAGGACCATGTCAGTAGAGCGGTGTACTTTGTCAGTAGGGCAGTGGATGGTGTCAGTCAGTAGGGCAGAGGACGGTGTCAGTAGAGCAGAGATTGATGTGAGTAGTGGACAGTGTCAGTAGTTTTTTTTCTTCTTTTTTATTTTTGTTGTTTTTTTTTCACAATATGAATTTTTATATCTAAACAGACCCCTGATGTCTCCCTTTTTAGGGGTGCAACGGATCGTCATCGATCCGTGATCCGATCCGCGGAGGTTGATCCGTACGGGACACCCGCAATCCGCGGAGCGCTCTGTGGCCTCGGCCATAGGAAAGGCCGCGGCTTCGGCCTAGCTCCGGAGGGGCGGCCATCTTGGTACACCCGGCGGCCATTCAGCACGTGATCGCTCCGTCAAATGATGGAGCGATCACTTTTAACAAACCGGCGTCATGTCATGACGCCGGTTCCTCTCTCCCCTCTGTGTACTGATCTGTACAGTGGAGGGGAGAGATCGGATGGCAGCAGTGCCAATACTCTGCAATGCCCTGCCAATACTCTGAAATGCCCTGCCAATACTCTGCAATTCCCTGCCAATACTCTGCAATGCCCTGCTGCAATACCCTGCCAATACTCTGCAATACCCTGCTGCAATACCCTGCCAATACTCTGCAATGCCCTGCCAATACCCTGCAATACTCTGCCAATACCCTGCACACCCTGCCAATAGGGAGATTGTAGATATTACAGTGGGGGAGATTTTTTTTTTTTGTTGATCCGAAAATGATCCGAACCGTGACTCCTGATCCGAGGAACGATCCGAACCGTGAGTTTTTTGATCCGTTGCACCCCTACTCCTTTTTGAGACAGAAAAAGGGACTGAGGACAGAGATTTCCCAGTCCTTACCTCTGCAGCCTCAGCTGCACTGTATAGTGAATGAATGACAAGTGCTCTGTGCTGAGCGGCCTCCTGTTCATTCACAAATTGAAGCATGGCTATGCAGCAGGGGGAATCTGCACCACATGGGGTATATAGGGTGTACCCTGGCACACCCTGTGCGCATGCCTATGAGTATATCAGTCTAAAATATTTATTTAGAAAACTGATAAGCGCCTTGGTGGATTTCACAATATGAAAGACTGATATACTGAAGGACTATATCATCATTTAGTTTAATTGTATTTGTTTTTATTTGCATTGTATCTGTTTTTAGTTTGAGTTTTATTTTTATTTTTGTGAATACATTTATTTCTATATTATTCTGGATGTTTATATGATTAGTAGCGCTGCACTGTGTTATAGGTTACTGACAAACTAGCTAGCGAAGTCAAGATCAGTTTGATGGCCTTAGAGCTTGCACTATTTAAAGCAGAGACAGCACCTACATTTATATCTTCACGGGTTCTCCCTAAACTGTTTCAGTGGCATGGTGGCCATTTTGGAATTGGATTTTACCTTTTTGTGGGGTGACCTAACAGGCATAAATGGAAAACAACAATGGGGATGGCTCAGTGGAATTCGTCCCGTAATGGTCACTCTTTGACATGATTTAATGTGGCAATTGGTAATATTTTTATCTTTTGGGTGATTTTTCTAATGTAACTCACATGACTGAAAAGTGGACTGGCTGTGGGACTAATACATTTAACAGCCATCTGTAGTAAAAAGCATAGAAGGCTTTCAAGGCACAAAGCCCCCTTCATTGTTGCCTTATAAAGAGTCTTTGTGCTTTCAAAACTTGCCAGGATTTCCACTTTAACTAGCCATGAGAGTTCATATTCCACATTACATTTGTGATTTGGCTTTTATTTGCTCCACATTTATAACTATACTATGGTGGTTGTGCTGCACACAGCAGAAGTCAGGCATGTCTGCAATTTCTCTCCTTTGTCTTCCCCTCCAAAAAAAAATAAGTCAGCAGCTACAAATATTGTACCTGCTGACTTTTAATATAAGAATTTTTACCTGTCCAGGGATCCCGCTGTATCTTCACCTGAACTGATTCTTCAATCGGTGCAGACCTTGGCTTACCTAGTAAGGGAAACAGGCAGTGAAGCCTTGTGGCTTAACAGCTGGTTTCATATTGCACATGCCCGAGCCGCACTGCGCATTGTGAATGATCCTGTAGTCTTCTATGGCCTGTGATGTGTCTCGGAATGTTGTGGGAGAAAGGGGGGGGGGGCAAACTTGCTGCTGCAATCTGAGCTGGGAGTGGATACCTGTCAAAACCAGGTACCCTCTACCCTTCCCCCCAAAAAAGTGCCAAATGTGGCAGTGGAGGGGGGTGAGGGTGCAAACAAGCAGAGCTTCCCCTTTTGAGTGGAGCTTGACTTTTAATTTCTTTTCGTCCCAAGCATTTAGCAGACAGAGTGTGTGTGTGTGTGTGTGTGTGTGTGTGTGTGTGTGTGTGTGTGTGTGTGTGTGTGTGTGTGTGTGTGTGTGTGTGTGTGTGTGTGTGTGACAACACTGAAGAAATGACACTTTGCTACAATGTAAAGTAGTGAGTGTACAGCTTGTATAACAGTGTAAATTTGCTGTCCCCGCAAAATAATTCAACACACATCCATTAGTGTCTAAACTGCTGGCAACAAAAGTGAGTACACCTTAGAGCTGCATGATTCTGGCCAATATGAGAATAACGATTTTTTTTGCTTAGAATAAAGATCACGATCCTTGCAGCGTAACATCTCTCACATTACACAAAACAATTGGGCTAGTTTTTGTTAATTCATTAAAGTGTGTTCTTTCCAAAAAAAAGTGCGTTTGAAAGACCGCTGCGCAAATACCATGTGACATAAAATATTTCAACAACCACTATCTTATTCTTTAGGGTCTCTGCTAAAAAAAATAAAAAAAAAAAAAAAAATATATATATATATATATATATATATATATATATATATATATATATATATATATATATATATATATATATATATGTTTTGGGGGTTCTAAGTAATTTTCTAGAAAAAAAAACAAACTTATTTTAACTTATAAACAACAAGTGTCAGAAAAAGGTTTAGTCTTTAAGTGGTTAAACTGACCTCCTCTACAGACCAAAGTTCATTCCTTTTGATCTAAAAGGACTAAGGCTGGCCATACATGATACAATTTTCTTGTACAACTTTCCCATAGATTTATCAAAACCATATAATATGAGGTCAGACCTAAACACTTTAATTTTGTATGCAATCAGGCAGGCCCTTGCACTACATGGTTGAAGGTAAATCTAAAGAAAATTGAATAAGAAAATTGTATGGTATATGGTCAGCTTAAAGTGATTGTAAAGGTAAAATTAAAAAAAAAAAAAAAATAACAAACATATCATACTTACCTCCACTGTGCAGCTCGTTTTGCACAGAGTGGCCCCGAACCTGCTCTTCTGGGGTCCCCAAGCATTTCTCGCAGCTCCTCCCCGCATCTGATAACCCTCTCAGGGAAGCGATTCTCCGAGGGGGTTACCTTACAGGCTCGCTCACGAGTCCAGCATTCGGCATCCATAGAGGCCAAATGCAGGACTCGGCCCCGCCCTCTGGCACTCGTGTCATTGGATTTGATTGACAGCAGCAGGAGCTAATGGCTGCGCTGCTATTAATCTATCCAATCAAGAGCCGAGAACCCTGGGCAGAGAGACAGCGCATCCCCATGGGTCAAGTTTGAGGGATCAGGTAGGATGCGTTAAGGTGAAAAAACCCGAACCTTCACAACCCCTTTAAGTGTTACAATTAGGGCCGAAACAACTAATCGATTAATCGACAACTAATCGATCATGAAATCAATCGATTACTATTTTCATAATCGATTAATCGGCCAGTAACGTAATGGGGTTAAAAAAAATAAAATTAGCCCTTTATAGTACAAAAAGAGCAAATAATCGCTACTGTAAATATTACTTTCACTGTTCCACAGTAAAAAAAATTAACCCCTTACAGTATTACAGTAGCGATTTGCTCGTTTTGTATTATAAAGGGTTACTTTTATTTTTTTTTTTTAACCCCATTATTTTACTAAACATCTTAGGCCTGGTTCACAGCTATATGTTTTTTGGTGCTTTTTGCAGAAACGCAGTACAGTTCATTTAACATGGTTTGCTATGGGAAACGTTCACATCTATGCTTTTTTTTTTCAGCCGCTGCATATTTGGAAAGTGTTGAGGACTTTTTTCAATGTAAAACTGTGCTTTTTTGGTTTAGTATACTTTAATGGAGAAGCTGCAGAAAAGCATGTAGTGTGTTTTTGCAGCAATTTGCCCAACAACAAATTGGGCAAAAAAAAGCATAAAAAATGCAAAAACACAAATCGCAGCAAAATCACGTTTGCAAAAATCAAAACGCACAGCAAAAAGCACTGCAGAAACTGATCAAAAGCAAACTGCATAGGTGTGCACTGAGCCTTATGCTGGCCACACAGATCAATTTTCAGACGAGAATATTCATACGAAACATCTTTGTACATTTGCTGAATGAAAGCATGTTGTTAGAAAATTTCACTTGCTTTTAACATTGTTTTGAAATGAATGTATATTTCTGAGCGGAAACCACATACACTATCAAAAAATTCCTTTGACCAAGAAGTTTTTTCTATTATTTTACCATCACTGTGGTTGAAAATAAACATCGATTTGACCCCACTAATGATTAGAAAATCGAACAAACGTTCTTAAAATTACATTTTTTTTTTTGAAGGAAGACATTGTTTTTGTATGGCCAGCATAAAATATATTACAGTTTTGTTTGAAAATCTGCAAAACAGCCTTTAACTTTTTTTTTTCTTTAAATAAAATAATTTGATCTCCGAGTCTGATGATATTTACCAGCTTCAACCTCTAATAGTATATACAGTATATCTCCTCTAATAGTATATACAGTATATCTCTTCTGTCTGTTATTCTCAGAGTGGATATTTTGCTCCCTAACCATATAGTTGTTTTTTTATATTTACCACTGCATAGAGATATTTAAGAATAAATTGCCTTTTTTTAAAACTTTACATATTAACTAAATTATACACCACACTTTTTTTAAGGTTATTAACCGATTAATCGAAAAAATAATCGGCCAACTAATCGATTATGAAAATAATCGCTAGTTGCAGCCCTAGTTACAATGTTTCTCCTTGTTTCCATCTAAGCGATGTGAGAAACTTGGCAGGCCGCCTGTGGTTTTTTTTTTTTTTTTTTTAGACAGCTGTCAGCTTTGAGCAGAGAACTCTGCATAGAATTGGGAAAATGCTTTGTTAAGATCGTGAGGGTGGAAGAATCGTGATCTGATTCTTTAACGATTAGTTGTGCAGCGCTAGTACACCCCTAACTGAAATGTCCAATTGGGCCCAAAGTGTCAATATTTTGTTACATTGTGTGTATTTTCCAGCACTGCCTTAATTAACCCTCTTAGGCATGGAGTTCACTAGAGCTTCACAGGTTGCCACTGGAGTCCTCTTCCACTCCTCAATGATGACATCATGGTTCTGGTGGATGTTAGAGACCTTGCACTCCTCCATTTTCCATTTGAGGATGCCCCACAGATGCTCAATAGGATTTAGATCTGGAGACATGTTTGGCCAGTCCATCACCTTTACCCTCAGCTTCTTTAGTAAGGAAGTGGTCATCTTGGAGGTGTGTTTGGGGTCGTTATCATGTTGGAATACTGCCCTGTGACCCAGTCTCCGAAGGGGGGAGAAGCTTCAGTATGTCACAGTACATGTTGACATTCATGGTTTCCTCAATGAACTGTAGCTCCCCAGTGCCGGCAGCACTCCTGCAGCCCCAGACCATGACACTCCCACCACCAAGCTTGACTGTAGGCAAGACACACTTGTCTTTGTACTCCTCACCTGGTTGACACCATCTGAACCAAATAAGTTTATCTTGGTCTCATCAGACCACAGGACATGGTTCCAGTAATCCATGTCCTTAGTCTTCTTGTCTTCAGCAAACTGTTTGTGTGCTTTCTTGTGCATCATCTTTAGAAGAGGCTTCCTTCTGGGACCACAGCCATGCAGACCAATTTGATGCAGTGTGGTGCGTATGGTCTGAGCACTGACAGGCTGACCCCCCCCCCCTTCAACCTCTGCAGCAATGCTGACAGCACTCATACGTCTATTTCCCAAAGACAACCTCTGGATTTGATGCTGAGCATGTGCACTCAACTTCTTTGGTTGACCATGGCGAGGCCTGTTCTGAGTGGAACCTGTCCTGTTAAACCGCTGTATGGTCTTGGCCACCGTGCTGCAGCTCAGTTTCAGGGTCTTTGCAATCTTCTTAATACCTAGGCCATCTTTATGTAGAGCAATAATTCTTTTTTTTTTCAGATCCTCAGAGTTCTTTGTCATGAGGTGCCATGTTGAACTTCCAGTGACCAGTATGAGAGAGTGAGAGCGATAACACCAAATTTAACACACCTGTTCCCCATTCACACCAGTGATGGAAATGGCTAATTGCATGCAATTTGGACATTTCACTTAGGGGTATACTCACTTTGTTGCCAGCGGTTTAGACATTAATAGCTGTGTGTTGAGTTATTTTGCGGGGACAGCAAATTTACACTGTTATACAAGCTGTACACTCACTACTTTACATTGTAGCAAAGTGTCATTTCTTCAGTGTTGTCACATGAAAGGGTATATATTTACAAAAACGTGAGGGGTGTACTCACTTTTGTGAGATACTGTGTGTGTGATATATAATAAAGTATTTCAGTGCTATTTACCTAACATTTTATACCTTAGTCAATGCAACTGCTAAAATGCATGCAGTGAAAACCAGTCTTCAATGAAACAATAACTTTTTACTCCTATTTTGCTTCCAGGGTTCCCTTCTCTGTGGTCTGCTTTCCCTCCCACACTGGCAGCTCTTTTTCAGTGTATGAACATGGGCAGGCTTTTGTTTTTAGAAGGATAATAGAGGCCTTGGCCTAGAGCCACAGGCTGCCCCTTGTTTATATTTTTCTATCTCCTTTATTTCTTATATAAGGCCCAAGGATAAAGTAAAGACATCATCATTTCATTACCCACGGGTTATCCTAATTACTTTAGTATAGAAAGATAGAAGACCACAAAGTTCTGTGGTCATAGGGGGCAGCCCAGAAACGATGGCCAATGGGGCATCTCATTAAAATCTAACCGTGAGCATACAAGTCCCGTAAGGGTTGTAGCTTTTACAAGCATTTTGTATTTGCTGATCTCAAAGGTTCTCTCATCCTATGCAAGCTTTCACATGTTGTAAACCTACTCTTTCAGTTTCAGTTCTATGTGTGTATTGTGTCTAAAAGGTGTGTTGTGTTTTTTTGTTTTTTTTTTACCTTTTTTAGAAAGTTAGAAAGGTTGATGGACTGAATGAAAGTTTCAAATAAGCAACCCTCAGTGAAACCTGACTAATAGTTATGTTTTGAAATGATTTATGAATACAAAGTAGAGTTGTTGCCTCGGGCAGTGTTTCTCAAACTTTGAGACATTGGGTTAAGGTTAGTTAGACCCCATACACACTATTAGATTTTCTGCAGTTTAAATGAGACCCATACTGGTCTCCACTGTAAGGTCTTTCATCAAAACTAGTGAGTTCCAAATTGCTTTCCTTGCTTGTGCTTATCCATTTTTTTTTTTTATTTACAAAGTAATCTTAAAGTGTTACTAAACACACAACAGTAAAATCAGTCTGTATATGCAGTAAAGCATGCTTATTATATTCACTGTGGAACCTAAGGGGTTAATCCTCCTCATTGATCCTGTCTTCTCTTATTCCCCCCCCCGTTTCTTCCACTGTCCCCAATCCATCTCCTGATAGAACAGAGCCTTGGAGGCACTCTGCACATGCTCAGTTTGGTGTGTGTTGTTAGAGAGTTTTTTGTTTTCTTGTGAGGGTGCATCTTATCAGCAACGTCCAGACAGAGGGTCAGGGGTCTTGCAGCCTCATAGGACAGTAAGAGGAGAATGGAAAACGCCTCCTACAAGCTTTAACCAAACGCTGATAGAAGTAACAAGACTGCTATATACTGCTGAATGGAAAAGGTATTTAGCAGTTTATATTTACTAAAATCATTTCATTTCCATGTTCTGTGTACTGTGGGAGACCAGATCTAGTAAATGCAGGGTCCTAGGTTTAGTAACACTTTAATGTCACAACAGTTTCTAAAGCCACTGTTCGGTTACATTTACACTGGTAATGTAGGCCGGTGCAAATTGCAGTGGCAGGAATCTTCTGATTCTTGCTGCGGCTGTGAGAGCCTAGGTGCGGCCGCTGACCCTATTCTGTATGCAGGTGAGCAGAGAGCCATGAATAGCTGCAGCCATTGCTGACCTGACGACATAGTGAATAGGGCTGGAGACACCTAGTCGCTCACAGCTGCAGCAGGAATCTTCTGATCTTCTGCAATTAGTATCGGCCTAAAATGCGGTGTAAATGTAGACTCAAATTTGTTTGATACATTTTTTTTGGGCCGTGTATCAGCATGAGCTCTGTTTGTGGAGGGAAGCTTAACCAGATCATGCACAGCAGTAAAGCTGGCCATATACAGTTAGATCTTTGTTTGCAGAAAAGTTGTTGGTAGGGACTTTTTTTCTTGCCATCATGGAGTCAACTAATTTTGTTCCAAAGCCCTTAATAAGTTTGTCTAGGCTTGTTATTTGAATGGAACCGTATTAGACAGGTTTCATTACAGAATATACACTAATTGGAAACTTTATTAGATACACCTGTTCAATTGCTTGGTAACACAAATTAATAATCAGTCAATCACATTGCAGCAACTCAATGCATTTAGGCATCTAGACGTGGTGAAGACTACTCGCTGAAGTTCAAAACGAGCATCAGAATAGGAAAGAAAGAGAATTTAAGCGATTTTGAATGTGGCATGGTTGTTCGTGTCAGATGGGCTGGAGTATTTAAAAAACTGCTGATCTACTGGGATTTTCACACACAACCATCTCTAGGGTTTACAGAGAATGGTCAGAAAAAGAGAAAATAGTCAGTGAGCGGCAGTTATGTGGAGGAAAATGCCTTGTTGATGTCAGGGAAGAATGGGCAGACTGGTTCGAGATGCTAGAAAGGCAACAGTAACTCAAATAACCACTTGATACAACCAAGGTATTCAGAATACCATCTCTGAACACACAACACATCGAACCTTGAAGCAGATGGGCTACAGCAGCAGAAGATCACTCCGGGTGCCACTCCTGTCAGCTAAGAACAGGCAAATGGGGCTACAATTTGCTCAGGCTCACCAAAATTCGACAATGGAAGATTGGAAAAACGTTGCCTGGTCTGGGGAGTCTTGATTTTAGCTGCAAAATTCAGATGGTGGGGTCAGAATTTGGCGTAGACAACATGAAAGCATGGATCTATCCTGCCTTGTATCAATGGCTCAGGCTGGTGGTGTAATGGTGTGGGGGATATTTTCTTTGAACACTTTGGACCCCTTAGTACCAATTGAGCATCGTTTTACATGCCACTTACCTGAGTATTGTTACTGGTCATGTCCATCCCTTTATGACTACAGTGTACTCATCTTCTGATGGCTCCTTCCAGCAGGATAATGCACCATGTCACAAAGATCAAATCATCTCACCACTGGTTTATTGAACATGACAATGAGATCACTGTACTCCAATGGCCTCCAGATCTCAATCCAATAGAGCACTTTGGAATGTGGTGGAATGGGAGATTCGCATCATGGATGTGCAGCCGAAAAATCTGCACCAACTGCGTGATGCTGTAATGTCAATATGGACCAAATTCTCTGAGGAATGTTTCCAACGCCTAGTTGAATCTAAGCCATGAAGAATTAAGGCAATTCTGAAGGCAAAATGGGGTCAAACCCGGCACTAGCAAGGTGTACCTAATAAAAAGGGGCCGGTGAGTGTACAATTTTCCCAAAGGAAAACCACATTTACAGCTAGAAATTCATTAGTTTAGTTTAAAAAAAAAATTCTTTCTGCTTTTTTGAATTTTTCTGGTCGAAAACAAATGTATGTTGACCTCACTAACCATTAGAAAATCAAAAAAACGCTGCAAAAACCAAACATTTCCAATAAAGTTCTGCTGGTGTATTCCAACTTAAAGCCCTAAGTTTGCCTACAAAAAAAAAATGACAAGTTAAGTGCAAGGGACATTACTTGTCTTCAGTGTGATGTGTGCTTTGCGCTTCTGTCTTCTAGTTCAGTGGAAATCTGCCATCCTCTGATGCCCCCCACACCTGCCAGTGTAATCTTCCAGGATTGTTGGGATTAATAGAGTTGAGCAGTCACAGGCTCTCCTCAAGAGTGCCCGCCCTTTCCACCCAGCTCTCCTCCATTCATAGAAGTCTACTACAGCTTCCGTGAATGAAGCGTGATCTATGAATGGAGGTGGCGGACCTTTCAATCACCCATCCTCCATTCATAGATTGTGATTGACAGTCCCTCACTTCTATTAGTCCCCATCACACCAGAAGATTATGGAAGCAGGGGTGGAAGAAGGGGGCATCAGAGGACGGGGGCCATCAGAGGACGGAAGATCTCTACTGAACTACAAGACCGAAGCACAAGGAATACAACACGCTACAGGTAGGTAATGTAAGAATCTGTGTACGATTAATCAATGTACCATTCTCACCATGAACAAGGAAAATATTTTGGGTGGCATTCCTCTAAACTTTAAAAACAGAAAAAGCATCTGTGGAAAATACATCTGCCTCTGTTTGCTATTATAGGTGTCATACATTGGAAAAGATTGTGCCGAAATTCCAAGATTTCTTGCTTGCAAATATGGTAATTTTGCAAAGAGGCTGGATCTGAGCTTCAACTTATTACAGTAAGTGGCTTTACCTCATATTTCATGTAAAATAAGCATTTGAACTCTTGCCTTAGTTCTTGAGTAGTAAGCTTTAATGACTATATACTTCTATGAAGGATGTCTACTTTAAAGAGACCCTGTTGCCTGATTGTTTATTTTAATAAAAATCTACCTATATGATTATATGTGCATTTAACGTATGCATTTTATTTATGTGTAAACACCTCTCTTGTTTAAATGTCCAAAAACCCTGAGACGGCTGCTTTGTACTGCCATCTTGTATGTGATGTCAGCAGACTCAGAGCTGTCTCTCACATGACATTCTCCTTCACTTCTCCCCCAACAGCTACATAAAAGGTTATGCAGGAAGGTGAAGTGATGGGCATAGATGCTGGGCCAGCACACACAGTATTAAGACCAGGGGTTCCACCCTTTTGACCTTCTTGGGCCAGATTGGAAAAAGAGGAATTATCTTAGGGCCGCACATAAAATACACCAACAATAAGGAGAGCTGATGATCAGTCTGGCAGATCACAAGTCAACGATCCCTGATATAGATAATGTACCTATCTGAGTAATAAAACTTACATAGGTTGAAAAAATACACAAGTCCATCTAGTTAAACCATAAAAATAAATAAATAAAAAATAATATCAAACAATCCCATATAAACAATCCTATACCCACAGTTGATCCAGAGGAAGGCGAAAAACCCCAGCAAAGCATGATCCAATTTGCTACAGCAGGGGAAGAAAATTCCCTCCTGACCCCCAAGAGGCAATCGGATTTTCCCTGGATCAACTTTACCTATAAATGTTAGTACTCAGTTATATTATGTACATTTAGGAAAGAATCCAGGCCTTTCTTAAAGCAATCTACTGAGCTGGCCAGAACCACCTCTGGAGGGAGTCTATTCCACATTTTCACAGCTCTTACTGTGAAGAAACCTTTCCGTATTTGGAAAGAGAATTTATTCTCTCTTCTCAAGAGAGAATAAATTCAGTTCCTCTAATCTTTCCTCATAGTTGAGCTCCTCCATGCCTCTTATCAGTTTGGTTTCTCTTCTCTGCATTTTCTCCAGTTCCCCGATATCCTTTTTGAGAACTGGTGCCCAAAACTGAACTGCATATTCCAGATGAGGTCTTACTAATGATTTGAACAGGGGCAAAATTGTATCTCTCTCTGGAGTCCATACCTCTTAATACAGGAAAGGACTTTGCTCACTTTAGAAACTGCTGCTTGGCATTGCATGTTATTATTAAGCTTATGATTTATCCAAACCCCCAGATCCTTCTCCGCTATTGATTCCCCCAGTTGTTCTCCCCCTAGTATGTATGATGTATGCATATTCTTAGCCCCCAAGTGCATAACTTTACATTTCTCAACATTAAACCTCATCTGCCATATAGACGCCCAATTAGATGCATTGAGGTCGGCTTGTAAATTGGAGACATCCTGTAAGGACGTTATTCCACTGCATAGCTTGGTGTCATCTGCAAAGACTGAAATGGTACTTTTAATCCCAGACCCTATATCATTTATAAAGGTATTAAAAAGTAAGGGTCCCAACACTGAACCTTGGGGTACACCACTGATAACCTTAGACCATTCAGAGTAAGAATCATTAACCACTACTCTCTGAATTCGATATTTTTAGCCAGTTTTCTATCAATTTACAAACTGATCCTTCCAAGCCTGTAGACTTTACCTTACACATGAACCGCGTGTGGGGAACTGTGTCAAACGCTTTTGCAAAATCACAAGTATATCACGTCCACAATGACCCCTCTGTCCAAGGTTTTACTTACCTTTTCATAAAAAGGAATCAGATTTGTTTGACAGCTTCTGTCTTTCATGAATCCATGCTGTCTGTTGCTTAAAATATTTTTTTCCAACAAGAACTCATCTATGTGGTCTTTTATTAAACTCTCCAATATCTTCCCGACTATAGAAGTTAAACTAACAGGTCTACATTTACTTGGTAAAAACTTTGTTCTCTTTTTAAAATATGGACACCACATTGGCCCTACACCAATCCAGTGGTACCATTCCCATCATTAACGAGTCCCTAAAAATCAGAAACAATGTCTTTGAAATGACAGAGCTCATTTCTTTTAGGATCCAAGGGTGGATGTCATCAGATCCAGGTGCTTTATCGACCTTTAGTCTGTCTAAATATTTCTGAACCATATCACTTTTGAACCATTGTGCATAATTTGGGGCTGTGTCAATACCATTCCCATTGTGGACTTGAGCTCCCATCATGCTCCTTTTTGTATACACAGAAGTGAAGAAAGTATTTAATAAATTTGCCTTTTCTTTGTCCCCGGTCACCCACTCTAGATTATTTTGTAAAGTGCCTACATGTTCAGACCTGACCTCTTTACTATTATTATATTATAAAAGTAAGAGGGCAACATAAAACTAGTGCAATATTTGACACTATACTAACGCATCAGTATCTGGTTGGATGCATGGAGTAGCAATTCTCAATAAATTCTTAAGGTGCTCATCTCATATTTTGGTTCAAATTTTGCACTTCGTGTTCTTCATCCTTGAGAATAGTTGCTCACAAATGTAGGTGCTGCCGAAAACTGATAACATGAATAAGGCGTGATTGTGAAGAGTGGGAGATTTTTTTCTTTGCGAAGATAAAACTTAATTCCATGCACATGTTTGCGAAGTGTAAACACATTTTTACAAAAATTTCACCCCAAAAAATTGTAGATTTTTAAGTAAGTTTATGAATTTGTGTTGAGCCACATTCATAGCCATTTCAGGCCGCTGGTTGGACACCTCTGATTTAGACATTCCCAAAACAGGAGTGAGCTATGACAAGAAAGAAGAGGGGGGTTGAGCTAGGGAATTAATTCTGGTAAAGCAGTCAAATGTTTTACCGAATTTAAAAATAACTTTTCAAGTTAATACAAAAGAAAGCTGCAAAGTTAACCTTGATTTTTTTCTGAGTTTTTAGTTGCAATTTCTTAAGTTGTTTACAGGGTCTCTTTAAAGGCATGCATCAGTAAAATATAGCATCAGCAAGCACTTACAGTGTATGTAAATAGCTTTCTGCTAATTTGACATCGGGTGCTGGACGTTTTAAGTTTTTTTTAACTATGTGCTTCCTGGTAACATATTCCATTTTAAATTCCACACCTTTTTATATATATTTTTTTGCTGTGCAGTTAAGATGCTTCCTATTGAACTACAGGAATGAGACAAAATCTTTATTTATTTTTTTTAGTAGGGCTTTGGTGTCATATCAGGGGTCTAAACAGGGGGAATCTGCACCGCAAGGCGGTGATTACACCTGGCACACCCTGTGCACACGCCTATGCAGACGAGCATGCTGGAAAACCAGCAGCCGACTGGCTCCCGATCAGCGCTCTCAGCCAATGCCTAAGAGCACTGCCCAGAGTGTTCTGGTGGGGTGGGCCGTCCCCCTATCAGGACACGATAAGCTCCGCAGGGGAGATTGCTGCACTAACATCAAATTGTTAGTACAGTGGCTCCGACCGGAGCTGTGAGTGGTGTGTACATAGCTTAAGGGTGCAGGAATAAGGTGTATTACATCATTCCTTCCTCCAGCAGGCTTCCTTAATTAATGTGACTGGTCCCTGGCAAGGTGCTCTCCAGTTGTAGTTGCATTCTTGCCTCCTCATGTACAATACAGGGTTAATAGCCCTGCACAGAGCTGGAGCATGCTGTACCAAGGGATAGGGTAAGTAATACACTTTATCTCTGTACCACTAGAATAAATGAGCATTTAAACCTTGCAGTGTGGTGGGCCTCGCTGCAAGGGTAGATTTTGTCTCATTCCTGGAGTTCAGCTTTAAGGTGACTGTCACATTACTCATAAAATGGAATCCAGTAAATGTTTTTCTGTTACAGCACCACTTAAATAGGTTACCTCTAATGAAGAGTATACTATGCCTGGCTGGCTTCTGTGTATACGATCCAAGTTGCCTCTTTAGTGATACTGAATACTACAGAGTGGTGATCTTCTTGTGCTGCAGGAATAAGAGTCAGTGCACTGCAACAGGATCTGGTCATTTGCCGTCCTTCCCCCATCCATTCACAAATGGACACAAGCAACTCCGTGAAGGGATGATGAAAAAGAAGGGGTGGATGAATGACAAGACTCCCCCCTCTCCATTTACAGAATACCTTGCATCCTGTGAAAAGAATACAAAACCTTTTATGAACAAAGGGAGAGATAAGGGAGGGCAGACAACTGGATCCTTTACTATCGTAGCCACTGCCTCTAATCCAAACAGCACTGTAAGATCACCGCTCTGTGTAATATACAGCATAACTGAAGGGAGGATTTGTACAGTGAACAGCAGCCAACATGGTGATACTCTGCATTAGAGGTGAATTAATTGACTGATGTTGTATCCCAAAAAAATGTACAGCTTTAAAACTTTCCATAATGCTTGTAGATACGGATATGAATTTGGGCTTGTTTTAAATGACCTTTTCTGCTTGTTCAGAAGATGTAAATACATATTGTGTATGATCTGAGCATAGGTTTACTGTAAGGTTAAAGTAGTATTAAACCCTCAAAGTTTTTAGCTTAACACATTGAGCACAATAAAATAAACATTCCCTAGTAAAGTATTTGTTAAAATTCTTACCCCAGCAATTGTAGTTTTCAACTTTCAATGATGTTGGCTCCTTCTCCCTGCTATGGTACTGTGTTTCTACTGATGTAAACAGTGTAGGGCAGTGGTTGTCAACTAAAGTACGGCCCCTGACATCACTAAATGCTGCACATAATGTTCAATATATGTAATGATTGAGAGGACTTTCAGAAACTGTAGAACTAATGGAGGAAATGAGGGTCAGAGAGTGCGTACATTCTACATTTGTGACTGGGGATATGTTGCAGAAGACAATATGAAACTGGGGACATGTTACATGAGGCTTTTAGAGGTCAATGCTATTATCCTAAAGATCGTTCTGACTACAGACTGCTGAAGTCCAAGGGCCGCAGGTAAGGGACCAGGGCTGTAAGAGTCTAGTCAACTCTAGTCCTTGCATGCAAGGCGGCTCCATAGGACCCTGCAAGGGAAAGGAGCCACCTTGAAATAGGAAACCTGGGGCAGTGGTCATGGCACTACTTTAAACTTTAGCAAGGATTAAAAGATGAAGAAGCTGCATACTCAGTAGGTGATTGATTAAATCAGCTGCTGAAGGTGCTTACAAACTGAGGGTTTAATATCACTTTAATATTTTACCACAAGTATAAGTTTTTGTCTGAAGGTGAGATAATGCATATAATTGTTGTTGATGATGAATGCAATGCATTGGCTCCCCTGTGGTCCATTGTAAGGTAAGTGCTACTAGTAAGAATTAAACTGTTACATGGGAAAACATTTTATTGGCAAAACATGCAAATAAAGCAAAAATATAATAACTTTTATAGCTCTGACAACACATGGATCTGTGTTATGTTGATGCTAAAAGAGTAAGCTGGCTCCTTTTCAGCTAATTTTGAGGGCTCCTATAAAGGAATTTGCAACCAGAGCTTGCATGGTCACCAGGTAACCCCTTTTTGCTGTTTAACACTTCTCCTTGGCCAGTGAGTTGACATTTTACTTATATAAAGGCAAAGGCTCCAAAAAAAACAAACTTGTGTAGGCAACTTAAAATGCCTGCTACCCAGATGATGAACCAGTATACGTTCATGAATCACCCAACGTTGCATAATGATACTATAAGCTGTTTCCTTCCAACAGGGAATACAGTTGCTAAAGGGAATACAGTTGCAAAAATAATTTTTAAGACTAAAAATGCATAAAGCTTCACTTCCAGATTCACTATCTTGCTAATGGGCCTTATCAGGAGATGTTAAATATGTAACTTACCTGCTCATGGCAGGGATGGAGCTCAAGAGAACTTCTGAGCTTCTGGTTACAAATGTTCAGTAGACTGACTGCATGTTGTGTGCTGATTGCCATAATCACTCCATGTCTTTCATGATACATTTTATAGCTCATCACTTATTTTTAAATGCAGATTTGTTGGAAATTATTTGCAATGTACTGCTCTTGTTTTCATTTTAAAAACAGGTACATGTTTACCTGGAATGCTAAATTGTAGGTTACAGATTCTTGGGATGTTGTATTGGGTGATCTTACATTGATATCTGAGCGATTTGCAGAAAAAGATGGCAGGTTGGGGACTATATCTCATGTCTGTGGGTATCCATGTCTTGCTATTCTCTAGTTTCTCATAAATGAATGTTGAAAGCAAAACTCTTATTCTTGGTGTAAAGGTCAGCTGCCTAAATGTAAGCATAGGACCATGTGAGCCCATGGTTGCAGCACATAGTGATAATATGTTGTTTCACACATTTTTCAGTAGCAATGTTCTCAGGTAATTTTATCCTGTTGTATGCAAACATGCTGTGTACCTTCTGCCTTCTTCTAAAATGTGTGTAGCCTGTTGTATTGAGGTTGTAAGAAAAAAGAAAAACATAACAAATGATTATTACTTTTAAAGGCACAATTCAATGAAAACTGTGCATGTAAACAGATTCTGGGTCTGCAGTCCACCTGCTGAGTCGCCCTAACTTTTTTTATTCTAACCAGCTTTGTAATTTTTACCTACAGGTAAGACTATAATAAGGCTTACCTGTAGGTAAAAATAATATCTCCTACACCTGCACGGTTTAGGAGATAGTCACCGTGCATGCAGCCTCTGACGTCAGCAGCGCATGCACTCTGAAGGTCCGTTGGATCGTAGCCAGAATTTGCCAGAATGTCATTGCGGCTCTGACCACTCACAGCGCCGGAGCCCGCAAACCCAGAAGAAACACAGACGGAACATGTCAGCCCCCTCAGCAGTGACCGGGCGTGCTGCGGGAGCTTCGTCCTAAGGTATTTCATAATGTGCTAGTATGCGATGCATACTAGCATATTATGCTATTGTCTTGCAGGTTTTCTTTTTTTTTGTTCAGCTGTTTACTACCACTTTAGCCAGTGCACCTGGTTGGCCCCCATCAAAATAACAACCAAATTTCCATTTAGGCACATGTAGATACTGTGCCCAGGAACTCTAGCCAGAAAGTAAATAAAGCTTTCACTTGTTAGGTTTAGAGACCTGGTGCAAAATGGGGTGAGATTCCAGTTACGGTATTTCCATTACTAACAGATGCAGTGGTGAGCTTCTAGGAATAAAACACAATTGAAGAATGGAAGACAGGCAGATGATTGATAGTTTTGTCCCCTCCATTCATAGATCGTGTTCCATTCATAGAAGCTGTAGTATGGCTTCTATGAATGGCAGAGTTGGGTAAAAAGGGCAGGCATAGTCAGGCTCTCTTTAGGTTGGCCATAGACGGAGCAAATTTCATTCCTGCAACTACGGTTTTCAGGAAAGAAATTCACTCAATTATCACATCAACACAGTCAGTGTTGATGGGGGAATCCCCCCTGTGGAGCTGTGTTCTCTTGGCAGGAGAAGCTGCCCCCACCGGGAGAACACAGTGATTATTGCTAGCAGCTATAACAGCCGCTATCAATAAACAGGCTGGTTGTACCCAAGTTGATCTATTGATCAGCTTGGGTACATTAAGCCTGTCCATACATGATTCAAATCTCAGCCGATTCCTGCTGAACTGGCAGGGATACGAACTGTCTATGGCCGGCTTTAGCTGTATTAACCCTGCTGCACCAGAAGATTGCAGGGGTGGGGGTGGGTACCAAAACAAAGGAGAATTACTACTAACAGCAGAGAAATCGACACAAGGGACACCTTCTACTGATTGTAAATTATGTCCCTTGTGCTGATTTTTCTGTTTTTGATTTGGGCTTTAATATTGCAGCAGCCTTGCTGAAGGATACACATGCAGATCATGGGACAGGTGTTGAACACAGAGGTGGACAAAACAAAGGATACCATAAAAGAGATTCAAATACAGGTCCCCGAATTACATTGCTGTTTCCAAATGAGCCTCCCCTTCTGCAAGCTGTAGTTTAGGTGAAGTGCTACTTTTCAGCAGCTTCATTCCTGTGCAACAATTCCTTCGGCTTTATTTATTTATCATGTATGGCCTAGTCACGGAACACACCTCTGTCACACACTGTCTCTGATAGAAAGTGCCACAGTCAGCTATGTGGACAATAAGCACTAGAGCCATTCTTACACCGTTAGCCAGCTATAAGTATCCTGTTTTTAGTATGAAATATGCGGAAAGCATTCTGTTGTCAAATATCTAGTGTGGCAAATACTTGAATGAGGCAAACGTGGGCTTTTAGAGTGGGTACCAGTTTTGTAGGAATAGTTTGTAATGATTAAGGATTTAAGATATCGGTGGAAAGAGAATCAGTCTTTTGACATGTCACATGCAGTGTAGCACCTATACAGACATTGAGAAAGGCATCCTTCTATTGGACAATGAGCCGTGTGTTTTAAAATCCTTTCTCTGTCTATCAGATGAAATAAATTTTATGCATTTTGACAGCAGGGGTTTAAGTACAGTGAGTACACTGTTGCAAAGCCTTAAATAAGATTTGTTCTGCATGCCAATCTTGTGTGTAATATGTGAGCATCGTTTCTTCTTGTATTGGTGAGTCTTAATGCGTTCAGTTGATTTCCGTGTATGAATGTTTCTCTAATCAGTGGCATAGATTTGGACATTTTTGAGTGGTTTAGCGAAACATTCATCAGTATACAGTATCTCACAAAAAAAAAAAATGTATTATATCTTTTCATGTGACAACACTGAAGAAATTACACTTTGCTACAATGTAAAGTAGTGAGTGTACAGCTTGTATAACAGTGTAAATTTGCTGTCCCCTCAAAATAACTCCATAGCCATTAATGTCTAAACCGCTGGCAGCAAAAGTGAGTATACCCCTAAGTGAAAATGTCCAAATTGGGCCCAATTAGCCATTTTCCCTCCCCGGTGTCATGTGACTCATTAGTGTTACAAGGTCCCAGGTGTGAATGGGGAGCAGGTGTGTTAAATTTGGTGTTATGGCTCTCACTCTCTAATACTGGTCACTGGAAGTTCAACCTGGCACCTCATGGCAAAGAACTCTCTGAGGATCTTAAAAGAATCCTTGCTCTCCATAAAGTTGGCCTAGGCCATAAGAAGATTGCCAAGACCCTGAAACTGAGCTGCAGCATGGTGGCCAAGACCATACAGCGGTTTAACAGGACAGGCTCCACTCAGAACAGGCCTCGCCATGGTTGACCAAATAAGATGAGTGCATGTGCTCAGCGTTATATCCAGAGCTTGTCTTTGGGAAATAGACATGAGTGCTGCTAGCATTGCTGCAGAGGTTGAAGGGGTGGGGGGTCAGCATGTCGGTGCTCAGACCATACGCCGCACGCTGATTCAAATTGGTCTGCATGGCTGTCATCCCAGAAGGAAGCCTCTTCTAAAGATGATGCACAAGAAAGCCTGAAAACAGTTTGCTGAAGACAAGCAGACTAAGAACATGGATTACTGGAACCATGTCCTGTAGTCTGATGAGACCAAGATAAGCTTATTTAGTTCACATGGTGGCAAGCATGTGTGGCGGCATCCATGTGAGGCGTACAAAGACAAGTGTGTCTTGCCTACAGTCATGCATGGTGGTGGGAGTGTCGTGTTCTGGGGCTGCATGAGTGCTGCTGGCACTGGGGAGCTACAGTTCATTGAGGGAACCATGAATGCCAACATGCTCTGCTTCAGTATGTCACAGTACATGATCCCCTCTCTTCGGAGACTGGGCCGCAGCAGTATTCCAACATAACGACCCCAAACACACCTCCAAGATGACCACCTACAGCTATAACTTACTGCCACTAACAATGCAAAACGTGTCAGCTGTCATCTGTACCTTGCTAAAGAAGCTGAAGGTAAAGGTGATGGACTGGCCAAGCATTCTTCAGCCCTAAACCCTATTGAGCATCTGTGGGGCATCCTCAAATGAAAGACAAAGGATGCAAGGTCTCTAACATCCACCAGCTCCATGTTGTTGTTGTGGAGGAGTGGAAGAGGACTCCAGTGGCAACCTGTGAAGCTCTGGTGAATTCCATGCCCAAGAGGGTTAACGCAGTGCTGGAAAATAATGGTGGCCACACAAAATATTGACACTTTGGGCCCAATTTGGACATTTTCACTTAGGGGTGTACTCACTTTTGTTGCCAGCGGTTTAGACATTAATGGCTGTGTGTTGAGTTATTTTGAGGGGACAGCAAATTTACACTGTTATACAAGCTGTACACTCACTACTTTACATTGTAGCAAAGTGTCATTTCTTCAGTGTTGTCACATGAAAAGATATAATAAAATATTTACAAAAAATGTAATGGGTGTACTCACTTTTGTGAGATACTGTAGATTGTGAGTAATTTACAGATTCAAACTTTTTCTGAAGAAAACTAGTTTAAACAATGTTCTGTTGAATAAGTTTGAGTAATACTAAACAACCACCAGTTGTGGTGTCAGATTCAGGACTTTATACACTGATGAAACTTTTTGACAAAAACTCCTTAAAAAATCTTAAAGCGGAACTAAAACTAACTTTCAAATAACAGTTACATTCCGCCACGTGTCGGGAATGTAACTGTCCCATTTGCTTTTGGGCACAACCAAACTGTCAAACCATCAGTTAGCTGGTGTAATAACTGATCACATGTGCAGCATCATGGTGGTTAAAAGTCAGAGTCCCATGACTGCACTAATGATTAATGAACAGATGTATAGCATTTTAATGGACTCCCACACCATGTTTCTCAAAATTTGGGAGCCTTGGATAGAGTACTCCTTTCTCTCGTTAAACCTGGCCAGTAGAGGTCACCTATGACCATCGCTTGGGAGGATCCTGATGCCCTGTTCCCTCTTCGCCCCCTCACCCTCTTCCTTCCCCCTCTTTCTTCTCCTCCCTTTTTCTCTTCTCCTTTCCCCTACTCTTGGGGTCTTTAACCTTTCATCTTCCTTTGGATTGTCCTTAGGATTGGAAACACACAATTTTACATTTTTTGATTCTTCTTACAGGGTATCCCTCTTGGTTTTCCCATTTGCTTATTTCTGTGTTCTATTGTCTGGCAACGTTTTCATTTGTAGCCCCTATGTGGGCATATTTGGTGTTCACTTTGTTATACATTGAAAACCCAATAAAAAAAAAATTATTAAAGCAGAAAATCAAACATAGATTAAGATGGCAGCTTCCTTTGTTGAAAACGACAGGAGGGTTTAATTTTGCTTTAAGTGGTGTCATTGCTTTGTCTTATGTGTGGATTTTGACTGGTGAGCACCTGACAACCGGTTTCTCTGATTGTGGCTCCTTGATTCTCATTCACCTTGTGTGGAGGTGATCTCGTCATGTAAGCACCTTAATATCTGAATGCATGTTGTAGCCAGATCATGGCTGCCACTGACGCAAGGGTTATAGTAGGCTTTCTGTATGTTCCTCTCTTATGGTGTCTGTAGTGCAGTCCACATTTTTCTGCAGAATACTAAGGAGTTTTGCATTGGAAATTCAGCTGTGGCACAAATATACAGCTGTCAGTAAATGAAGACCTTCTTCTACTTCTTGAATTAGAAACTATGGGATTAGATCCAAAAGATACCACAAGAGTTATAGTGTAATTGTGGAAAAGTCAATGATTATGGAAAATGTGCAAAAGGAGAAAAGGGGAGTGGTGTTATCTCTTGAAAGAAATGCATATTTATCACCATGGATGGTTGTTATTAATGTAGCTGTCTCACAGAAACACATTTTCTGCATTAAATCCATTTAGTATGTGCATTATTTGGCCTGCAAAGCCATGATGACATCAAAGCCCCCTTAGGCATAAGAGCACAGTGCCCTGCTGTGGAAGCTGAAGAGAGCTTGATCAATAAACCTGACATGTTAATGCAGAGCAAATAGAATAAAAGATTTTTTTTTCTGACAAGACATGAAAAATCACCTCGTGGCAGCTGGCAGGCAGAAGCAGTAACTGCACAGACTGTGGCAACGTTGATCTGACAAACAAAAAGGAGAGATGATGGTTATAAGTTGGGTTTGTTTCAAACTTCTTTCTTGACCTGTCAGGTTTTGAAGGTTTCTGAATGGCTTTTTTTTGTCATGTGAAAATTGTAGTCTTGAGTAGTTATGGTGCAGTTATGTCTTCTCGGATTGTAAATGCTGTGGTTTTAATTGATTTCACTTTAGCTGTTGAAGCTGTCAGGCATTTATAATTCCTAAGTCCTATAGATACAGCGCTGGTATGTCATGCTTCAATGTGTAGTTATCAGGAAATTAATATCCTTAATGAACTGGTGCTTTCAAGCTAACAGGGCGTAAAATCCAACTTACCCTTTTCAATTGCTAATAGCATATCCCCCTCCTTTTATTTAGTTTGGAGAACAGCTTTCCAACAGCCTGCTGCTTTGATGCCCGACAAAATGCCAGCTTTGCTGTGGGTACATTGCGTGATCAATTACAATAAATATAGTAATTACACTAGAGTTAGTAATTAACATAATTGTAGTCAATTACTACAAATACAGTGTACAGCTAAATAAATGAGAGGGGAGAAATTAGCAAGCTAATTGATTTATCTTTATAACTGCTTTGTTTCCTGTTCCATAGAATTAGTAGCTTTTATTATTATTATTTTTTTATATCAGCAGTTTATATATATATATATATGTGTGTGTGTGTGTGTGTGTGTGTGTGTGTGTAAAATTATGCACATTTGCATGTTATGTGTGAGCGCACACACACGTGCGCACACATATACAAATTAGAGGCAATGGTTTTAAATATATCTATTCAGTAAAGGATATATTTGGAATGTATCTGGCGTCAGGTTTGCGTTGAATACTTGGGCATTGATTTCACAAATAATTGTGATCCCATGTGTAGTTAAAAATTGGTTCTCCACTATGAAAATACTAATGGAGGAAACCATCTTGGTACTGAATTTCTTTTCATTTTTGAAAAGTTATTTTTTTATTGGATTTTATATAACGTATAAAACAAAAAATAGACAGCTTAACAAGTGGCCTCCAACAAAACAACAACGTAAGAAAAGGCTTACAGTCTAATACCAGGCATTCCATCCACCAGAGGAAGTGCAAAGACAGAAGTGCAATAGACATACCAGGTCACGAATGCTCTAGGAACGATATCAGTCAATACAAAAAGCTTCAGCTTCAGTATGTTAGAAAAATCACCATCTCCAGTATAAGAGCTAAAGATGAGCCCACACACCCTAAGGAAATAAAGGAAAAAAGGGCTCGTGGTCAGCGATTTGAATGCTCAAGGGCTATTGGTATGATCCCTATGAATATATACTTTTTTGCTGAAATACAGAAATACAAAATAGTCACTAGATAAGTTTCCAAAATGTGTTACCAAATGTGTTTGGGGTTGTAGTAGTCCACATGTAAGCAAAGCAACTGTAGACTGTACTACCTATAACAGAGTATTAAATTTACTTATCTATTGACAATATTATTTTGCCTGACATGTTAAGTTGGTCAACACTACATACAGTTGAGCTCAAACGTTTGCATACCCTGGCAGAAATTGTGAAATTTTGGAATTAATATTGAAAATATGACTGATCATGCCAAAAAAACTGTCTTTTATTCAAGGATAGTGATCGAATGAAGCAGTTTTATGATCACACAGTTTTTTGGCTCCTTTTAAAATCATAATAACAGAAATCACCTAAATGGCCCTGATCAAAAGTTTACATACCCTGGAATGTTTGGCCTTGGTACAGACACAGAAGGTGGAACACACAGGTTAAAATGGCTATTAAACGTTAATGTCCCACATTTGTGGCTTTTTAAATCACAATTGGTTGTGTATAAATAGTCAATGAGTTTGTTAGCTCTCACTTGGATGCCCTAAGCAGGAGAGACACTGAGCTATTAGGAGGTAGAAAAGAACAGTCAAAAGACCTGCGTAACAAATTAATGGAACTTTATAAAGATGGAAAAGGATATAAAAAAAACCCCAAAGCCTTATATATGCCAGTCAGTACTGTTTAATGCCTTATTATGAAGTGGAAAATTCGGGGCTCTTTTGATACCAAGCCAAGGTCAGGTAGACCAAGAAAGATTGCAGCCACAACTGGCCGAAGAATTGCCCAGGATACAAAGAAAAACCCACAGGAGAAATACAGGCTGCTCTCCAAAAAGACAGTGTGGTTGTTTTTAAGGAGCACAATTCAACGATACTTGAACAAAAAAGAGCTGCATGGTTGAGCTGCCAGAAGGAAGCCTTTACTGCGCCAATGCCACAAAAAAGCCTATGAGGTACGTCAAGGTGGTGTTAGGCATATTATAACTAGGCTTTTTTGTGGAACTTGTGCAATAAAGGCTTCTTTCTGGCAAATTAACCATGCAGCTCTTTTTTGTTCAAGTATCATCGTATTGTGCTCCTTTAAAAATAACCACACCATCTTTTTCCAGAGCAGCCTGTATTTTTCCTGAGGTTACCTGTGGGTTTTTCTTTGTATCCCGAACAATTCCTGTGATAGTTGTGGCTGAAATCTTTCTTGATCTACCTGACCTTGGCTTGGTATCAAAGATTCCACATTTTCCACTTCTTATTATATGATTGAACAGTACTAACTGGCATATTCAAGACTTTGGAAATCTTTTTGTATCCTTTTCCATCTTTGTAAAGTTTAATTACCTTGTTACACAGGTCTCTTGACCGCTCTTTTCTGCTCCTCATGGCTCAGTGTCTAGCCTGTTTAGTGCATCCATGTGGGAGCTAACAACTCATTGATTATACACAGACACTAATTGCGATTTTGATTTAAAAAGCCACAAATGTGGGAAATTAACCTTTTTAATAGCCATGATAACCTGTGTGTGCCCCCTTCTGTGTCTGTACCAAAGCCAAAGATTCCAGGGTAAACTTTTTTTAAACTTTTGGTCAGGGTCATTTGGGTGATTTCTGTTATCATTATGATTTTAAAAGGGGACAAAAAATTATGTGATAATAAATGGCTTCATGTGATCCCTATCCTTGAAAAAAGGACAGTTTTTTTGGCAAATGCCAAAATGTCACAATTTCTGCCAGGGTATGCAAACATTTGAGCATAACTGTATGTGCATTATTTAAA
Organism: Lithobates clamitans; assembly: GCA_037952925.1. Taxonomy (NCBI): domain Eukaryota; kingdom Metazoa; phylum Chordata; class Amphibia; order Anura; family Ranidae; genus Lithobates; species Lithobates clamitans. The sequence continues at coordinate 5,516,524 of JBBGZY010000852.1, read as the reverse complement.
AACCAAACCACAATCCTTACTTCAGAGACACTATTATGGAATGGTCAACCACCATCAAAATTGCCTACAAGCATTAGTTTGCCTACCTATTTTCAATAAAATTTCATGTGTGACCATTTTGTGTTTACTGCCTTGATATCACTTATTAGTTTTATGTTGTTAGCACAGACACAAATATTATAGGATGCCCATTTATGACTGAGTGAGAATGGTTCCTTCTTTTCCCAAATACAGTTTACCCATCATGCCTCACTTCAAGAAATCTTAACACTAAAGATAACTTCTGGTTTTAGCTCTTGATAAAGCCATTTGCACCCCACGGACTCTTTTGCCAAAACCTCTGTAAAAATAAAGGGCCTCTATTTCTCCCCTTCCTCCCACAATGCAGTGCTGGGTGCCTGTATGTCAAGTCACAAGGCCCACTTGCTGTCATGTGTGGGAAGGGAGAGGGTCTCTAAAGCTTTGTATTCTTTGAGCATACTCTACCTTTTCTCGGCCTATGATGGTAAGGCGAGTATTAGCAGTAAGGAGAGGTGGGCCATTGGGTAAAACTGTTCCTTTTTGGTCTGCATTGGTGGAGCAGAGGTTTATTTAACCTCCCACCCCCAGATGTTTACTTACTTTTGTCCAGCGAATGTAACCTCTCATGTTGTTTACATCCTGGCTGGTAAAATATATAATGTGAGCCTGTGCAGTATATCCCATTAAACTTGAATGGGACATTGCTTTAGCAGTACAGCTGCACCTACATACTAGATTTTGCAAGCTGGGATGTAAACCTTGCAGGAGGCCAATGCCATTGGTAAGTAAGCATTTGGGTGTGTGTGGAGTTTTTTTCTTATTATATTGTAAGGTGGACTTGTCCTTTTTTAGGCCAAAACCTTAACCCAACTTAAGACTAACCGTAGAGCTGTCAAACTTTCCTTTTTGAGACTAAAGCATTTATGCAAAAAACAACTGATGGTAATTAGAACTGTACCTCAAGAATCATCTACATTGGAAGGAAATTTTATAAATGACCAAACATTTGCATTATTGAAAATATTGTTCTTAGAAATAACTGGGCTGTTGGTTATTACACTATATTGTCAAAAGTATTGTGACACCTGACTTTACACGTACATGAAATTTAATGGCATCCCAGTCTTAGGCTGTAGAGTTCAATATTTAGTTGGCCCACCCTTTGCAGCTATAACAGCTTCAACTCTTCTGGGAAGGCTGTCCACAAGGTTTAGGGGTGTGCCTATGGGAATGTTTGACCATTCTTCCAGAAGCGCATTTGTGAGGTCAGGCACTGATGGACGAGAAGGCCTACCTCGCAGTCTTTGCTCTAATTCATCCCAAAGGTGTTCTGTGGGGTTGAGGTCAGGACTGTGCAGGCCAGTCAAGTTCCTCCACCCCAAACTCACTCTTTCACACTATGTTGCCAAAAGTATTGGGCCACCCCTCCAAATCATTTGGTGGAGGGGGGATTATGATGTTGAATTGTTTTTCAGGGGTTGGGCTTGGCCCCTTAGTTCCAGTGAAGGGATGGTCCTTTCCTGTTCCAACATGACTGCGCACCAGTGAACAAAGCAAGGACCATAAAGACATGGATGAGCAAGTTTGGGGTTTTGCATTAAGGTATAACAATTTTCATGATTGCCTCCCCCCCCAAATACTTACCTGAGCCTAATTCTACAGTCCTCACAGGCCTCCCTGAGAGCAGCAGAAGCCATATGCTCCTGCTGCTGTCAATCAAATCCTGTCGGTTGGAGGGCCAAGCAGCACTGTGTGTCAGTAGATGCACACAGCTTGGCACTGAATCGCCCAGCCCTTTGCACTGCTGGGGAACCACAGAAGAGAAGGATTGGGGCTGCTTTGTGCAAAACCATTGCACAGAGCAGATCAGTATAACAGTATTTTTTTTTTTTTTTAAAGAACCTTTGCTATCCCTGTATTATACATTAGAGACCATTTCCGTCTTTATGTCTCATTAAGAGAGACACATTATATTAAAGTTCAACGTTTTATATCCTGACTCTTACTTTTCAGTAGGATATCATGTATTGGGAGCCACATGTATTGTTTATATGCCATTTTACTGAAATACTCTCAAATAATAAAACGAAAATACAAGTTTGAATTTTTACAGATCTTGGCTTTCTATAACCTGCTTGTGAGGTTTTATGTTTTCTGTGTTCTTGTAGGTATTTGCCAGTTATTTCTCACAACCCCAAAACATACTGATTACTGGTTAAGTGGCATTGACCTGTGTCCTCCTTAGCCGTGTGCTTCTATTACTGTGATATTAGTATTAAAACCTCTAGAGAGCAGAATAAATGAAGCTCTTTAGAATATGAATGTTCCATGTCTGCTTTTCTCTTTTAAATCTGTTATGCCTTTCGCTTGTTGAATGTTGTGTCGACACTCCCATTTTCTCCATAAATCAGTGTAAATCTAATCTATGTAATTGGAGCATTTGACGTCCTATATTTTTTTATATTTACTTATTTAGGGACAATGTGATGCGCACTTTTTGGTTTTACAGTTTGATCTGTAGAGCAGACGCTCTTTATCATATGATAGAATAATATCTCATTCACTTTGTACTATGCTCTCTTATAAATATGGAATTTAAAATTCTGAAAAAAATGGAGTTAAAAGATACCATATAGATGCTATTTCAACAGATTGACAGATGTATAAGCACAGTAGTTTTACTTTTGTTATGATATTAATTAGAAACTCATACGTGTTTTATTAAGCCTGCATTTAAAATCTATTGCATTTTTTTATGCTAGAGCCCTCTCACACTGAGCCACGCCGGGCATTAGCGGTAAAGCGCAGCTAGTTTTAGCAGCGCTTTACCGTCATTTTAGCGGCGCTTTTCACCTGCTAGTGGGCACTTTTAACCCCCCACTAGCGGGTGAAGAAAGGGTTTAAATGCGCCTGAAAAGCACCTCTGCCGAAGCGTCCTCCACCGCCCTAAAGATGCTGCTTGCAGGACTTTTTTTAACGTCCTTCCAGCGCATCCCCCCAGTGTGAAAGCACTCGGGCTCTCACACTGGGGCTGCAGGGGAGGCGTTTTTCAGGCGCTTTACAGATGCTATTTTTAGCCCAAAAGCGCTTGAAAAACATCCCAGTGTGAAAGGGGGTCTTGCTGTTTATTTTTTCAGCTGGTTTGAATGGCTAACAATATTTGAATTTAGGATTTTGTAACAAAATTTGGCATTCCATTACTTTTCTATCATAAGCTCGCCACATAGATGGAGAGGGTATACAATCCTAGTTAAAAAAAAAACATTGGTAATAAATACAATTCTGCCTCTGTAACATTGCTTGAAAAGCATTGTAAGAGCTCATGCATATTGCCAATTATGGCCATACACAGATTAGTGTGTTTCTGCGGTGGGCATGGGTACCTAGAGTTAGGGACAGATGTGCACTCCCAGACGCATGCAGTTCTTGTACATGGACACACAGTTGTTCCTAACCACAGGTAATTTTGCCCTCCTGGAATTACATGTGAGCAGCCAAGGACATTATTAGCCAATTATTGGTTTGTACAGGCAGCTACCTGTCAGTGGCCAATCGGAAACACTTAACGGTACCCGCTGTAGAAATAGACTAGTGTGGTGAAGTATGATCCTAACTGGCAGTGTGCGGTGTGTGGCACCATAACCATTTCTATATAATCCTTGCTCTCCTAAAATGTGCTCATTGATAAGTGACTTGCAACATTTTTATGAGCTTGTTAATATATGGAATAAAATGCTAGCTGTGGACAAAATCTAAAATGCTGTTTTAATTTTAGAAGTTTTTCAACTGTGAGCTAAAATTGGACAACTGCTTCTCCCCTTCAGAGCCAGTCACATCATGAGATGTTGGTCATGTGACCTCCCCTGATGAGGCTTGGGAGAATTAGCATTTAGGCAGAGACAGCCAGTTATTGCCCCTAAATGAACATTGAAGATGCCTTACTTTCACAGGAACGGCTTTAAATTGCAGAAGAATTGTTTACATTCCATGAAGTAACTATTTCTGAATTCTCTATATTATTATTATTATTATTACTACTATTATTCAAGTTTGTGGGTTATATGTAAAGTATGGTTATAGTACAGGTGTACTTTGGCTCATTTTACACATTACACACATCTCAAATCTATTGTCCCTCGTAGCATAGTAAGGATTAAAAATTATACTGTTACATATTTACTAAACATTTTGTGTATTTTGCAATGGTCAAGAGAATATGGATGCATTTATAACCACTATTTGGGTGTTTTATGTACCATCACCTTTCCATTTATGGTTTGATAATGGAGGGTAGGGTCAATTGGTCTCAATGTGGTAATTAGGGAATAGAAAGATGTTAGGGCAGGAACACATTCAAGGTATAGACTTTTTTTTCCCAATCAGCCACAGCTAAATATATTAAGTATTTGTTGCTAATCTTAAACTTAATGGAGGGGAGGCAGAGAGCAAAACATCCACATGCACAAATATGTTGGACTGTAGTAAATGATTTCTGTTAACTTTGTTTGCCTCTTTAGAGCAGTGGTCTCCAAACTGCAGCCCGGGGGTCAGACGTGGGCCTTTGCTTGCTTTTATGCGACCCTTGGGACACTATTTCATCCACTGATACCAACAATGAGGCATAATTCCCACCATTGACGCCAACCTTGGAGCACATTTCCCCCCAATGACATCAATGATGGGGCACAATTCCTCCCACTGACACCAATTATGGGGTGCAATTACTCCCATTGAAACAAACTATGGGGCGTTATTTTTTTCCCACTGACGTCGGGACCTTTTCTACTCCCAATGGCCACAGTCTGGCCCCCCGAAAGTCTTCAGGACCGTAAACTGGCTCTTTGTTTAGAAAGTTTCTTGACCACTGCTATAGAGTGAGACTCATAAGGTAAAACTGGTAGGTCATAGTTGCATAGCAGATGACTATTCGTTATAATGGCTTGCAGGGACTTTGCTGAGATTGCCTTATGCTGTTCTGCAACAAATAGCATATATTGAAGAAAAGTGAGCAAACAAGCAGAGGATTGGGGTAAAATGGTGTCAAGATGGAGTCAGTTATGCTACACAAACCATCTGCAATCTGTAAAAAACATCCATTAAAACTACTGTTAAATAAATTAAAATATTTCATGCCATCACAGCAAACTGTCAGTGGTTGCAAGAACACTGTAGTAGCAAATTACATTAACCAGCTACTGAAAATTATATCACACTACAGCATAATATATCATCCCACAAGAATATATTAGACTGCAATAGCAGCATATATTACCGTACAAACCACATTGGGCAGCCAAATCGGTGAACTCTACATAAACTAATGGTCTCATATTATATTGCACTACTGGAGAAATATATAAAATTATGTTCATGTGACTCCCCTCTTATAATATCCACCAGTTCCTCTCCTGTGCAACCACACTAATGTTCACCTATACATTTTTCTTACATAAAACATCTTCAAATCCATCCATCAAGGTAATTCTACACTGACTACCAATGGTCCCAAAATAAATGTGCTTACCCTGTTTCCATTTGTGACTAGTAAATCTCTCCCCCCTCCACCCCTCTTCCATACATTGGTGCCAATGGACTGTTTCATTGGTGGTAATGCCCCCATTACAGCCCATTTTACGCTGACCACCAGAATAATAATGGGATTTATATTGATCATTGATGCAATTTAACACAGGGATTTACACTGGCTGTCAATGGAATGGGATATCCAAAAACAAAAGAAGAAAGCAAAAGGACTTTACTGGTACCAGGGATGACACATATTTACAATTTCAATCATTTTATTTACAGCATAATTTAAAAAAAACAAAAGAACACATTAAATACAGGGGATAATAAACCCTATAAAAGTTTCATCCCCATTGCACAAAAGCATGTAAATCACTGTACATAACTTTAGTGTTTGCAAAACGATAATGTCAACATTTCTCATTGATGCTTCCTCAGGACCTTGTCCTTGCGTCCAAAGAAGAGCAGCCTGACTAAAGAGATACATATTCTAAATATACATAGACTGCAATTGTTCTTAATATATATTAATGATAGCATATGCATTCGCTTGTTCCTCCAGAGCATGGAAGGTGCCAAGAATGGCAGTCGGTGGCAGCGCACCGGCCCAACCAGTCAGGCATGCACTAGAAATTCACATGGCATATATTCGTGGGAAAAAAACATAATGGACATTTTCTAAACCACCAGATGCTTAGGAAAGGAGATAAATAAATCCTATTAGCCCCTATAATAACTGCTTGCTATCAAAGATGATAAATTGTGTTGGCATAAGAGTATGTATGAATGTAATAGGGGGATTTACACGGATCACCAATATATGAGTGACATTTACTGTACTTTGACCACCAGTGTAACAAAAGGATTCTACAATGACTGCCAATGCCCCTGATATAATGGAGATCAGTGCAAGTCCCTCTATTACATTGGTATTCATGTGAATAATCCCCCCCATATATTGGTGTTCTGTGAGAGATGGGGTCCTGTTTTTTCATCTAAGTTATTCATTCAAATCAGCAGCAGGTTAGGATATAACACTTCTGTCTTGTATTTAACATATACCACAACATAAATAGCATCACTAGATCATCAAAGGACAGCGATCTACGAGTCCTCGTATTAACAAATGCTACTGCCTTTTTAATGATACTCAATCTTGAAGATTGACGGAGGACTGCCACAAAATACCGCAAATATACATACAATAGAAAGGGATGTGAAATGAATGAAGAACACTTTTTATTTGTTTTTATTCTTTTTATTGAGTGTTATAGCTTTAAGCACAACATTTGGTGACTACAATAGAATTTGCTGTAAACTGGCCACGCAGGGCCATGCAACAAAACACACTTACTCCTAATTTAGCCATTTTAACCCCCCACCCCCAACCAAACCCAAATCAGGTCTCTCACCTAATCATGAAGCCCCATCTGACTGGAGCGCTGAAGCTAGATAATTCCATTCCCATATCAAGTGTGTAGTAGCTGGATGGTCTGCAAATCACCAGGTCTGTATATGTCATACACCTGAGCCAAAAATTGCCAGAGGTATCTCCAATAACATCGAAGTAGAGGACCTTATTGTTAAACTATCTAGAGGCCTGCTTTTAATCATTTGTATGGAACTAAACTGAGCAGTTTCTTAGTGTTGCTTGCTAGACAAACTTACTGGCTTCCTTACTAGGAAACTTACCCAAGGCCTCAGAGTCCTGTGTCTGACTTCAGACTAAGCCCGTCCTCTTGCCTCTTCTCCCTCTTGTTGGTGGGACTGGTATCATCATGTTACGGTTCCTATAACTTATTTTGATCTCAGCCAATCTTGCTTCAGCTGGCTCTTGATCTGTTTTTACAGACACTTTTTTTTATGAATTGTCCCTTTAAAAACAGATGATTTAACAACACTGTTCCTAAGCTAGTAGCATTGCTGTACCCTCCATCTGGTTCTCTCCATTTTTTCCTTGAGGCTCACTCCCTTAATTTTGCAAAACTGCTGAGAAAGCTGCCACAAACAATTTCTTCCCCTCACATTTACAGATCTAACCTCTTAAGCATACCTACATTTACCTGGGCTGGCAGTCGTTTTGCATTTTAATGACAAATCACGCACGATAACTTTCATTCGAAACGAAAGTGCCTTAAATGTCTTGGGCTGTCAGAATGAGATGCCGGGAGCTTGATGAAAAGAGAACAAAGAAGATAAAGTATGAAGCCTAGATACAGTGCAAAATGAAATAAAACCTTGTACAGCCTGTCACTGGTGTCAGTTGATATTCATATCTAAAGCACATTATAGTATTACTCTGGTACGCATAGCTTACTCATCTGTCTGTTTTAATTCATTACATACCCTTGAGTCCCATGTGTCAGCAGTGGGGAAAAGAGGTGAAAAAAATCAGCTGGCTCTTGTGAATTTTAAGGCCAGTTATGTATAATAATTCAATTGAGGCTTTAAACAGAGAAGCTATCCTCTGCTTGCTTGTGATAGTCTAATTTCCCTTTCACATACCTGCATGATTCCTTAGGCACTTAAAGACAGTTGGCTTAAAGCTGAAATCCGGGCAAACAGCTAATTGAAGGACATACGTACTATAACAGTTGTATTACCTGCAAAGGAATTTATATTTAGGTCCATCCAGCCCTGACATCTACACAGCCCTGTTGGACAGCAGAGCTGGGTTGATGAACTAAATATTTATGTTTCGGTTAAGCAATACAATCCAGTCACTTCCCTAGCTGACTGATGAGGTCATCCCTCTGCTTACACATCCTGTCACCATGTTCCTTATGCTCAAGCAGTACGTATGACTGACACCTTGTCCCGCTCTTCCATCTACTAGTTGGACTACTGTACCAGGCATTAAAAGAGACTGATACCATGTCAAATTCAGGTATTTACAATGGTTATACAGTATTTACAAATATATTTATTGATTTTTGGTGAATACACAACTGCAGAAAAAAAAATAGGTAAAATAATGCTGAGAATATGCAGTAGGCACCATCCAGTGCCTGCTTCTACCAGCACAACACCACTCAACAGCCCAATCTATTTCTGGAGCCCTGCAAAAAATTGATAATTAAAAAAACCCCAGACTTCTGGGTGTGGTACATACGATCCATAACATCCCACTGCCTCCCACAGTTCAATGTTAGGGGTCTAGGCATTCATCCATTAGGCCCAAACTGTCACAATGGTGGCATTTTAAATGGGTTGATATTTCCATTGGATTTTTTGGCTAGCTTCAGATAGGAACATGCACCTTTCACTCCATAAATACATTGCTTACTTCTCCATACAAAGAAACTTCAAATCTAGAACTTTAAAAAAAGCTGTCACCTAAAGTATGTTCATATTTAAACATATTTGATCTGGTGTTTGGTCCAGCAGCACTTATACAACGCCATTACAAAATCCATGGGCAGGCGTTTGTGGTGAACATAGCAGTAAATGGTATGCAATGCTGTTTATTCATTGTAGATTGTGCATGTAATCCAAAGCACATATAAATTGGTATGAATGATATAAATTTAGGTTTTAAAAAAGACCTGTCAGCAGCACATTAAACCTAAGCACTAATAATGCACATAAGGCATGCTGCTGTTGACTAATGTGAGTAAAATGTGACTTTGTGAACATGGCAGAATGGGAGGTTCTCAAGATCCTACTGTATTGTTTAAATGCGAATTTTGTATGTTTCAACCACATCTGACTGTAAGGTAGTTGGGTAATTATTCATGGCCCTATAGCAGAATTGTGGCAGTGGTTTTATTAAGTAAGTGTAACACATTTTTCATATTAAATGCGCAATTTGATATCAAGGTCAGAATCAGAATGAGATTTTCATGACTAAATAATGATTTGAACACTACAGTAGTGTAAACACTATTTTGGGTAGTATATGTTCACCTGTTTAACCACTTTGCTACCAGTGACTTTTTTTTGTGTCTTTTGACATACAGTGGGTATAGAAGAGAATCACCCCCTTTAAAATCACATTTTGTTGCTTTGCAGCCTGAAATGAAGACGCACAGTTTTTGTTTTATCCAGCTGCAACTTTCAACATCCAAGTGAAAGATATAACACCAATATGTCAGAAAAAAAAATTAAAAACAGAATCACTGAGTTGGGAAAAGGATCACCCCCTTCTTAAAAATGACTTGTAAACGCAATCAGGTGTAGTAGGTGTAGGTGTAATCACCTTCTCAATGGCACAAAAAGCCATTTGACTTTCTGCTTTGATCATTTTGATTAGCTTAGCATGAAAAGAGCTGGAAGGTAATTAGTACAACACAGAGCCTCCCTGGATCAGGACGTTGCTCCAAATTGGATGAAAGAGCCAGGAGGAAACTAGTCAGTGAGGCTACCAAGAGGCCTATAGCAACCCAGAAGCAGTTGCAGGAATTTATGAAAAAGAGTGGTCATTGTGAGCATGTGACAACAATATCATAAATTCTCCACAAATGTGACTTGTATGGGAGGGTTGCAAGAAAAAAGCCACTCCTCAAGAAAGGCCACATGTGGTCATGACTGAGCTTTGCCAAAACACACCTTGAAGATTCTGTGGCCACATGGAAAAAGGTGTTATGGTCAGATGAGACTAAAATTGAATTATTTGGTCTCAACACCAAACGATATGTCTGGCGGAAATCTAATACAACTCACCATCCAAATAACATCATTCCTACAGTAAAGCATGGAGGTGATAATATACTTTTATGGGGTGTTTCTTTGCAACAGGAACTGGAGCACTTGTCAGGATAGAAAGAGAAATGGATGGGGCAAAATACTGTCAAATTCTTGAGGAAAATCTGCTGCCCTCTGCCAGAAAGTCTTCAATGGGAAGAAGGTTTACCTTCCAACGGGACAATGCCCCAAATCGCACAGCAAAAGGAGAAAAATGTGTATGCCCTTGCATGGCCTAGTCAGAGCCCAGACTTAAACCCCATTGAAAATCTGTGGAATGACTTGAAGACTGCAGTCAACAAACGGTCACCATAAAATTTAATGGAACATGAGCAGTTAAAAGAAAAAAAAAAGCAGTAATAAGAGTGGGCAAATATTCCAAAGTCTAGATGTGCAAAGTTAGTAGAGATATATCCCAACAGACTATTAAAGCATAAGGCGGTTCAGTAAAATACTGACACAAGGGGGTGATCCTTTTTCCAACTCTGTGATTCTGTTTTTGAATTTTTGTTATTTTTTTTTCCTGACATGGTGTTATATCTTTCACTTGGATATTATAAGTTGCACTGAGAAAATACAGTGCAACTTATAATATCCGGCTTCTATCGAAGGGGCATGATCAAAAAGGCCGGCTTCTATCGAAGGGGCATGATCAAAAAGGTCTGCCCGATAGGCTCCCTTTGGCTGAGCAGGCGAAATTGCTGTACTAACATTGCATAGTTAATACAGTGGCTCCTCCTAAGTTGTTTTTTTTTTTTTACTCAGCCCTGCTGGGTTGAATGAAGAAAAAAATAGTAGTGTGTACTAGGCTTTAGTCGTTAATCATCCGATTAATTATCCAAAATTTGCCCTGCACTTGATTGGGTATTTAAAGTGAACACAGCTTAGCAAAGTGACTGTTCACTTAGCTTACTAAGTAAACAACTTCTACTCCTTTAGTAAGCATGAAACATATGCACATCAAATTTCCAGACTTTTTGATAAGAAGTTTTTGTTGAAAAAATAAATCCACTTAGTAAAGCAGGAAACTCATATCCAAGGGGCACACATTACTATTTACTGGTAAATAAAACAAGGGAATGTGTTTTAGGATTTGTAAATCTAACATCCTTCAACACATCTCATCAAGTACGTTTTAGTAATTGCTGTATCAGCACACAGCACACCAGAAATACCATTATTTTGAGCCTTAATTAGGTTTATGAGGAAAAGAGCAATATATAACTTCACTGGAGATTTTCAGATGAACTTTAAATTGCGTACCTTCATATACAGAGAAAAGAAAATGGGAATTTTTGTTTGGGCATGTAGACATATATTCCCTCCTCATTCTTTTCTCCTTCTCTTATACACTACCCACCCCTCCCCCCACACACATATCTCTCCTCCATATACCCCCTTCAAGTACCCATGCCCCCACCTTTACCTGACCCCCCTTCTCTCCAATCTCTGCTCCCTTTCCTACTCTTTCCCGTATAACGCCTCAGGTGAACATCTTTTCCCTCAACGCCAAGGGTCTGAACTCTGAGAAATGTAGAATACTTCTCAGTAATTAAGGAGATTTAATACACGCATTAATTATGTTCGAAAAACATGCTTTAAAGTGGTATTAAACCCAAAAGCAAACATTTAATATATTTATATGGCATTTACCTCTTTATAAAAGGCGCCATAAGCACAGTCAAAGTGACCCTTGCAGCAGCGTGCAACCAGAATAATGATCAAGACCATGCTTTGAAGCAATATTAGATGCTCTGGTACCTTTTGCAGTGGGAACCCTTTTTTGTGACAACCTGAACCCCCCACTGGATTCAAAAATGGACAAATCCTTCAGCTCTTCTTCATCTTCCCAGAGCCACCCTCAAATGCATCATTCACATGCTTCATGAAGCACAATAGGTGGACGTTCAGTGCCTACAACAGTCAGATACGTGCAACTATATCTTCTATTCTTTCCCTCCCAAATTGTACATTTGCATTGACCTCTTTCTGGTCTGCTACAGAAACATCCTACTTATTGTAAACTTAAAGTGTTACTAAACCCAGAATCCTGTATTCACTATATCTGGTCTCCCACAGTACACAGAACTTGGAAATGCAATAGTTTTAGTGTGAACTGTGAACTGTAAACTGCTAAATACCTTTTTTTTCATCAGCAGTTAGAGCAGTCTGTGACTTCTGTCAGTCTCTGGTTAACCGGTTCCCCACTGGCTCGCGACTATATACTGCAGCAGAATGGCACCGCTGGGTGAAACCCCGTATGGGTACGTTGTACCCTTTAGGAGGGGCTAGGGGCGCACGAGCGCGCCAGCTGCATTGCGAGGTCACGATTTGCGATCGCGCCCGGCGGCTACCCGCAATCGCGTGCACAAGCCCAGCATTCCCCCTCCCTTACACAATTGTGGGGAAAAAATAAATACAAAATGAAGGATTTACAATCCCTTACATCAATAGCCCCCTCTTCATAGCAGAGGAAAACTTAAGGTATAGAGTTTTCAGAAAAAAAGCAAGTAAAAGGCAAGTGGTATTTTTTTGTTACGTTGTGTTATATGATTGAGAACATTTAACAAATTTATAAAGTGGGTGTTATCCCAATTTAGCTGCAAAAGTGAAAATACACTTTAAAGTTGGCCATATTTAGGTAGACATTTTGTGGCTTAGGATAATATCCAAGAACTTGTCTGTTCATATAAAGATTGCTGCCTTTGCTAACAATGGTTCCTCAGCGCTGAAAGCTGAAAAATGGCCTGGGCAGGAAGGGGGTGTAAGTGCCCTGTAGGCAAGTGGTTAATTAAAGTGTTACTAAACCCAGGACCCTGCATTCACTAGATCTGGTCTCCCACAGAACATGGAAATGCAATTATTTTAGTAAATATAAACTGCTTAATACCTTTTCTCATTAGCGCTATATAGCAGTCTTGTGACTCTATCAGTGTCTGGTTAAAGCTTGTAGGAGGAGTTTTCATTCTACTCTGACTGACAGTTCTATGAGGCTGAGGGACCCTTGACCCGCTGTCTGGACAGAGCTGATTGGCCCTGTGCCGATCACATGCACCCTGTCAGGGAAAAAAAAAACTCTCTAGCATTACACACCAAACTGAGCATGTGCAGAGTGCCCCCCAAGGCTCTGTACTTTTAGGAAATGGATTGGGGACTGTGGAAGAAGGAGAGGATCAGAGAAGACAGGATAAAACAGCCTTTTTACACAATGCAGAGGATTAACCCCTTAGGTTCCACAACGAGTATAATAAGCATGCTTTCCTGCATATACAGACTGATATTACTGTTGTGGGTTTAGTAACACTTTAAGCTTTGGAAAAAACACCTGGAAGCTGATTGGTTTCTATGCACAGCTGCACCAAATTTTGCACTCTCCAGTTTTAGTAAATCCACCCCTTACCTTAATAGTTTCTTTAAATTAGGGCCCATTCATGTCTTGATGTCCCGGTGCATAGCGTTACCAGTTTTGTGCATGTTAACATGCATTCCTATAAGACAACTCATTCAAATAAATAGGCTGCCAATGCACCTTTTTTTTTGCGGTGCTAAAGTGTGTGTGTTCCTTTTAGTGCATTGGGGTACGGGTGAAAATTACTGGCATTGCAGCATGCTAATGCATGTAACATGTGCCGCGATACGTTTCCACATTCGTTACCAGAGCGAAAGCGTTTACTGCCCAACTGTTTGGCACGGTGAGCTATGCCTATGAAGTTGTTTAGCCTGAATTCAGAACATATTCATATTCATTGTTGTCTGTCTACCTTTGCCTTTGCTGTTCTTCTCTTCCCATGCATGTCTTATAACATAATGAGGCTATATAGTATATGAACTTTTCGCTTTCTCAACTTTTTTTTTTTTTTCATTTTTTGCTGTGCTAATAAAAACGATTTATATGTATTATGAATCTGTTTTGCATAGGAAATATAATGCCTAAATTACGTTAAGTGTGTCCTTTTCTGAAACATGGGTTTAAATGGATTATTCACCCTTGAAATTGTTAAACTCAAAATTCCTTGGCTTCCTGGGTTCAAATAACACAGATATCTCCCTGGATCGTATAGGGGCAAATGAAACTGTTCAGTTGCAGCGTCCTCTGAGCTTTCACAATTGCGTAGGCTGAATTGGGGTCAGACCTACGATAAATAAAAGCTACATCATACCTGCCAGGCTGAATATAGCAGAGTCTTTGAAAATGTAACCCTAGGCTAAATATCCCCTGTTATGTTTCCACGACTGATGTGTGCTTACCTCGCTATCAATTATTTACCCTGCTGAACTAGTGAACACTGCTTCTGAGATCTCAGGCCTCACTAAGCATCTGATAAACCCAAATCACCTCTTATTGGCAGGAGAGTATATTGTTTTTATTTTTTTTTTTTTAGATTCACCAATCTGTTTTATTTTTTGTTATTTCAAGTTTTATGATAGGTACAATACATTGTTTTACTGTGTGTATAGCAGATAAACTACTGTACTGTACTGTACAGAAACACACCAACCAGACGCATTTTCATCTCATCATTGATTGTGTGAACCAGGCTACCCGGGGTTTCAGATCTCTATGGTATCCCTACTATGGTGAAGATTATTATGGTTTTCTAGTGTTTAGCCTGCACTTAAAGCAGAACTCCAGGCAAACAACTAAATACAGAGTTTAACTAAATATGTGCCTTCTGTACCTGCCAAAGGGTTTGTAATTTTGTATAGGCAACTGTATGATTAAGGCTCCTTTTTAGACCTTAGGGTTGCATTGCGTTGCTGCAAATTTTTATTGTATCACACATTAAAGTGTGTGGTGCTAGGCAGCCTGTTAATTTAGAATAGGATGCCAAAGCAGCAGAAAAGGCCCTTTTTTATTGAAGGGATATAACATGCGCATTGCGGTATGGATCAATGTTAATGTGTTGTGTGGGTGTGTTGACTGCTACAGTCCTTTGGGGTACAATTCAAGGCTGTATGTAAGTAGTGGGTAGTGATGGGGATCTAATTGCTTTTATCACAATGTAAATATTGACTATGTTGTTGGTTAACCTATGGTACTGTATATACTCGAGTATAAGCCGAGATTTTCAGCCCTTTTTTTTAGGCTGAAAGTGCCTCGGCTTATACTCGAGTCACTGCCGTCTGCCTACATGATCAGCGTGTCAGACAGACGGCGGCCATTCCACTGTTCAAAGCCACGCCTCCTCCTCGTCTGTGATAGGCAGAACACTCAATTTCCCAGCAGTCAGTGTTCAGACCATCACGGACATCCTCTCATCCTCGTCCGTGGTATGAGGATGAGTGGATGTCCGTGATAGGCTGAACACTGACTGCTGGGAAATTGAGTGTTTCGCCTAACACAGACGAGGAGGAGGTGCGGCTTTTGAACACTGGAATGGCCGCCGAATGTTATTCTGACATGGAGTATGCAGATCGCCACACGGAGGCTGCAGATCGTCACACGGAGCCATGCACAGGACACAGGGACACATGCACAGGACACAGGTAGGCTGCACAGGACACAGGTAGGTTGCACAGGACACAGGTAGGCTGCACAGGACACAGGTAGGCTGCACAGGACACAGGTAGGCTGCACAGGACACAGGTAGGCTGCACAGGACACAGGTAGGCTGCACAGGACACAGGTAGGCTGCACAGGACACAGGTAGGCTGCACAGGACACAGGGAGGCTGCACAGGACACATGCACAGGATGCAGGTAGGCTGCACAGGACACAGGGAGGCTGCACAGGACACATGCACAGGACACAAGTAGTCTGCACAGGACACAGGGAGGCTGCAAGGGACACAAGTAGGCTGCACAGGACACAGGGATACATGCAAGGGACACAGGGAGGCTGCACAGGACACAGGGAGGTATGCAGCTGCAGATGGGCATTGTTGACCCTCTTTTTCCACTTACAGTAGCTGCTGCATTTCTCACCCTCGGCTTATACTCGGTTTAATAAGTTTTCCCATTTTTTTGTGGTAAATTAGGGGCCTCGGCTTATATTCGGATCGACCTATACTCCAGTATATACGGTACTTTGAAATTAACTTTTAGACTTCCTAAAGCGGAACTTCAATTTCTCAATCAACATTGACTATTTTTCACCCCTATGCTGCTAGCATTAGTATATAGATAGAAAAATATATCGTATTTACTTGTTTTCATTTTTTTTTACATTTCTTTAGTTACTTCCTTGTTTCAATGCCTAGGCAAATGATATCATACATCCCAGGAGCCTTCAGGAAGGGAGGAGGGGATTTCTCAGATAAGCTCACCCATAGAATGGTATGAGATGCTAAGGAACAGACCTGCACAGCTTGGTTTGGGTGAACAGCAGTGAAAAATGGGCCTTGTGTTATCTTTTACAAGTCCCTTTTACATGGTATGGGAATCTTTATGATTCTTTCATGAATTCACCCCGGCTCACAAGCAAGTGGAGGTTAATATGGGCAGTCATCATGAAAGTGGTAATTATTTTTTGATAAATTGAAAGGCATCTAATCATCCCTGTGGAAGAGATGAATTAAATCTAGAAATGCGTTAGATGTATGATGTCCAAGCAAACTATCTGCTGAACAAATCCTCCAAAGAGACATGTAACATTGCCAAAATATCAACTGCATATTGATGTGTACAATGGATCTTGGCCTATATATGGCCACGTTTGTTTTTAACAAGGTTATGTCTTTTTAGAGTTTTGTAATAAAAAGTGGTTATATATATTAATGGTTATGCATTTTTCTTTTTTGGTTGCCTTCAAAATCCCATAAGAGGGTCTTTTTCCCATCTCAAGCTAAGCACACCCTTTCTTGCTTGCATGCCTGAGCTAAGGGCAGGTGGATTCCAGAAAGTAAATGCTACATTAATACTCCAGATGGCCAAGGCCAAAAATGCTAGGGGTTGCTTTTCAAAGTGATTTCTCAACAACATAAAGCATGGAGACATGGATGGAAGGGTGGGTTTATTTTAAGTATTAAAAAAAAATGAAATAGCGTTTTTGGTTTGTGGCAGATGAAGTGTAGTTCCACTTTATGGTGGAACATTTTCTATTGCCTAAACAGAGCAGATTACATTAAAAACTATGATTCCAAAAACTAGAAGCACTGTTGTGTTTGGTATTTCACCTTTAGTGAATTAAAATACCTTTTAAGTATTTGATCTGTCAGAGGTTCTGACCTTCCCCATCACGTCAAAAATGAAAAAACAAAAACAAAAAAAGAGAACTCTCTGCCCCTACCCATTATTGCAATCAAAATAATTTGTGCTATATAGGGACTGAACATAATCCGGTATGGGTACCACTGGATTCCCAGAGCGTCTCTTCAAAATGACAGTACCATGCTAACTGCAATTGCCACATTACACCTACCTACCTCCGTCTTTCCCCCAAAAAATCCTTAAGTGCTTTCTTAAAAAAAATGTGTGGTGGTGATCAGTCATAAAATACTAAAAGGAATTTGGTTTGAGAAGTGTCACTACAGTATATTCTTCTGCATTTGCTCACTTTCATGATGCAAAAAATAAAGCTCCAGAAGGCAGTGATGGGAAGGCCTTGAATGCTTCACTCATGTTAACTTCAGAGAATAGGCTGTATACTGGCAGGAGATGGTGATGTGAGCATTGTCAGGGCTGCATGGCAGAACTTGCAAGTCTTTTGATGGCTGAGCTGCTTTTTCCTTTTGCATTGTCACAATCTTTCAAGAGTCAGTTTTTTTTAAAGATTTCCTACTTTTAGAAATTTGCTTTGAGGCCAGAATAGTAGTTTTATTTGTTGCCTTATTTTTTAAGAAGGGTTTGTGTCCAATTTTATATTTTTTAGTAAAAGGGCTATATACAGTATATTATATTTTTATATATATATATATAATTATCAGGCCTAAGCAAATCTCACCCAGAACTAGGAGCCAGCTTCTAAAATGTAAGAGCCAGCCCTACGGATCCTGCATATTGACTATATAGGTAGCTGAAAGACACATCATTAAGCAATAGGTAAAAGGAAGACATTTTTTCTGTTAGCAAGATGGGGAATATGGCGCTACCTACTGGCAAAAGATGACAAAAATGTCTAGACTAACAGAAATAACAAGATGTGGGTGGAAGAAATGGGGGGAGCATAAATGCTGCACTGGAGATATATGTACCCCACTAATACACAATGCATGTAACCCCCACCTCAAATAAAGTGACTGTGCTATATACGTGAAAAATGTTTGTAACGTGCAGGTGGGTAGTAAGCTCACATCCTATATATAAGTATATATATGTGCCCAAACCTACTGTAAAAGATGCCCACCAAGTAGTCACAAACTGCAACTTTAAGTGTATAGCTGATATTTTTAAGTGTGTCAGGTGCGTGTCATTAGCTACAAGCCCAAAGGAAAAAAGCACATATGTGTCCAATGAACCATATGTGATACCCTAAAACTTCCCTATTAATAAACACTTCAGCTATCAGGATGTGAAATTTCGTGAAGATAATATTAAAAAAATAAAAATAAAGATAAAAATCACATGTATACGTGAAAGACAACCACAATCGAGGGTGTACCATGTGCATATCAAACCATAATGCAGAAAAAATAGAAATAATAATAAATGTGTTCGCATAAAGCCATACTAGGCTGCCATGATAAATGCTTATGGATAAAGTAAGGCTAGGATAAAGCCTCATACACACTATCAGTTTTTCTGCTGAGTTAGTCCTTCAGATTTACCAAAACCATGTAGTGCAAGGGCCTGCCTGATTGCATACACATTGAAACTCCTAAGGTTTGACCTCATATTATATGGTTTTGGTAAATCTGAAGGACTAACTCAGCAGAAAAACTGATAGTGTGTATGGGGCTTAAGAGTTTATATATATATAAATAAATGACAGTCCATATGGTGTACGTCTGATGCTCCTCGGATGTAAAACAAGAAAAATATGTTAGGTGACTTGAGTGCTCGCAGTGTCCACAGGTGACTTCTGTGCTCCCCCTCAAGGGTCCCCACTCACAAATCCAATCACCCCACTGGGGCAATACGCATGTGGATAAACTCAGTGCGACCAATCCTCCACCAAGACTGTCAGTGTGGTTCCAAAAAGAGGGCTCTATCTTCAAGTAGATGACAGAGTGACCTTTACCGAATCCCTCATACAAGAAAGCATATAAGAACTTCCACGGTGTAGTAAAACTAAGTTCATTTATTGAGCGACAGTAAAAATCAAAAACAGACAAAAACTTTTTCAAAAAATCATTCCAATAGCATAAATATATATATACATATACATACAAACTGTATGGAGGCCAGCTCCTGTCACCAGTAGTCAGGCCGCAAAACAGAGGGGTGGACGCAGAGTGGAGACAGTAGCGGTCCCCTGCGCTCCAGCTGCGTTTCACCAGCTCGATAAAACAGGAAGTGACGTAGCGTGCGTGGCGCCGTCGTACGCGTTTCATCATAGACATCCTCAGCGACGGTCCCGGACGGAGGGTCAGGGGTTTTGCAGTCTCATAGGACAGTCATAGGACAGTCAGAAAACTCCTCCAAGCTTAAAACAGTGCTTGGCTGGACATTGATAGAAGTCACAAGACTGCTCTAACTGCTGCTGATAAAAGGTATTTTGCGTTTTATATTTAGTAAAACAATTGCATTTCCATGTTCTGTGTACTGTGGGAGACTTGATATAATGAATGAAGGGTCCTGAGTTTAGTAGCACTTTAAGTGTACACAGCGCACTCACTAGATGTTGTTGACTTCCAAGCTATTAGAAGTCAAATAGAGCTTTTGTGCCGGTGTTCTATACACGTGGCATTTGTTGGTTCTCAACCTCCTGTTGATTTAGTCTATAGATGGGTTTAGCCTCTGGATGCTTTTCCTTTTGAGAACCTTGACAGTACATCCGTCCCTTTTAACAAACTCAATCATGCCAAGCATTACCAGCATAGGAATAGAATAGGGGAAACCTACATAGAGTAGTCATTTTTATTAGGTGCTCTTTAAAATATGTATTGCCCTTACATCAGTGTTTTTACAGATCAGGCCTTCCCAGCGCGTTTTGTCATCAATGTGCCACATCAGGAGGGTGTGGAGAGGTCCACTTAAGGACAATTTGTCTATGGGCTACAAAACGAGCACGCAAAATAGTATTTAACATAGAAGGCTCATTAAAAGAGGAGACAAGGTAGCCCAATAGGCATGTAATTGGTTCAACAGGAATATTCACCTTCAAGAGCCCATTAAGTGTACCCACCACCTCCACCCAATATCTCTGGAGTTTAAGAAACTGCCACAGAAGGCGAATATGAGGGTACCAGGATAGCCAAACCTAGCACAGGCTAGGTCCGGTCAAACCTATGCCATGAAGAAGTTCCGGGGTTCTATACACCCTGTGGAGTATAAAGATTTGAGTCGATTCACTAAAATAGTGTAGCTTTTCCACTTTCACAGTGAAAATTCACTTTGCAAAGTGAATTTTCACTTATCTTAATGAATAAGGTGATAAGTGAAAATCCAGATTGAAAATAATATCCAGTTATGTGCATGAAAAACACAATAAAAAACCCCAAGACTTCTTCTAGTTCAGTGAAAGTGTGTGTATACTGTGTGTGTGAATATATACTGTTTCTATCCCACTGACTTAGACGTCTACTTTAAAACTATGGGGAATATTTATTTAAAAAAAGTTTGCAAAATCTACTGTACTTGGGCTGCATTTCTCAAAGCATCCTATGTGCATTTTTTAGCTGTTCATGAAACCGTGAAGAGCATGGTGCTCAGACATTGTGCACAATTTCAGTAATGTTTGTGGATCAATTGAAGAGCAAAGTATGTGGCTAGTTAGAGCCTCAGTACTAGGCACCTGATGAGCCAGATGATCTGTAGCCAGCCACTGCTGTCCTAACTTCTTCAGGATTGATCATTAGCAAGCAGTATCAGAATTGTAGCTGTTTCATTAATAAGGACAATCTTTGATGTTACTGTAGCCTAAGAAATACATTTCCTAAACTTTTTTAGCTTTTCATCTTCTTCATTTTTAGAAATCGCACAAATGGGGAAAATTTCCTGTTGTAGGAAAAGTACGGTAAATCTACATTCTGGTTCTTTATAAACGTCACTATGTGGGCAATGAAGGGGCAGGTTTTGTGTTTCAGAACTGCATTCTAATGCTTACACTGCTTCTTCTTATCTATGTTAATCGTAATTACTTGAACACAGCGCTCCTATTTGTTGTTGTTTTTCTGTGGCTTTTTAATTTAAAAAAAATTTTTTTTTGGGGGGGATGGGTTTTTGTGGTTAAAAATGTAAGCCTAGATTCTGATAAGATGAGTATGTTACTTTTGTACCGTGTTTTTTTTAATTTTTTATAATTAACCAGAAGAGTTTTGTCTTGTGATGCATGAGACTGGATCTTTGCTATTCCTGCTAGCTGACCCCTTAAGTAGAAGTTTAATAAGGGATAATTTAACATGTGAATTGATAATCCTTTTGTTTGTGCAATAATACCTTTAACTATTTAAGCATAGGATGGGAATAAAACTTGATTAATCAATAGCACAAAATTAACTGTACTAATAAAATGAAGTTTAAGAATATCTTATGAATATTGTATTTTACTTTCTGAAGAAAAACAATTGGTAGCCATTTATATTTAGCTGGACAGCATATGGGCACAGATTATAATAGTATTGGTGCAGCACAGTACTGGGTATAGAATGATAGACGTAAGCATAGTCTAGTACAGTATACAGTAGTGGCCAATATAAAAAATTTCAAGAATATTGTCTCAGTTATGTGGTGTTGCTGTGTGTGGACAATGGTTGGTATGGTGTAGTACAGTGATGGCGAACCTTGGCACCCCAGATGTTTTGGAACTACATTTCCCATGAGGCTCATGCACTCTGCAGTGTGCTTGAGCATCATGGGGAATGTAGTAACAAAACATTTGGGGTACCAAGGTTCGCCATCAATGGTGTAGGGTATCTGGCTTAAGCCTAGCACTCACTATCAGTTTTTTTTCCATTCAACCCAGTGGGCTGAAAGGAGAAAAAAAAAAAAGACGAGCTTGGGAGGAGCTATTGCACAAACCACCCGATGTTAGTACAGTGATCTCCCCGCTATTGTGTTCTGACTGGGTCACTGAATCCCCCCCCCGTCCCGGAACATACTGGTCAGTGATCAGTCATTGACTACGAGTGCTGATCGGATGCCGATCAGCAGATGTTTTTCTGGCATGCCCCTTTAACAGTAGCTGAATCTTCGGCCAGCTTCTGTCGGACAGGCCAAATGGGCCAAATGTCGGCTGGTTTCTTTTGAACCGACCAATGCCAGGCGATATTCCGCCCATGTGTACCAGGCTTTAGTTTAGCAATGACCACAGATATCAGATTAATTACAATACTAGAACACAAATGTAGAAATGTGTGGCAGTGTAATTATTTATTTTTCTTGTTTTTTTATTATTTAAAACCTGTGCATATGGAATGTGATGACCATAATTATTAGAATACAGTGAGAGGGATTTATCAAAACCGGAGCAACCAGAATTGTGCAAGTGTTCCAGTTGAGGCAACGTTGCACATACTGCAGCTGCTGACTTTTAATAATCTGACATTTGCCTGTCCTGGAGTCCAGCGATGTTGGCACTGTAGCTAATGTTTCCATCAGCTGTAGGGTGCATGCCGCCTCCATTGCGAGTAAGGGAACCTGGCAGTGAAGCCTTACGGCTTCACGTCAGGAACCCAACTGTGCATGCGTGAGGCTCCGCTCCTCTCTTCTACTGGCCAGGCGGCTGGGGAAGGAGGAGGGAGGAGGAGGGAGCCCGGGCGGTGAGGTCAATACCCGCTCCCGGAAGTGGGAACAGGATACCTGTGAAAGACAGGTATCCTGTCCCCCCTCCCCCCGAAATGTGCCAAATGTGGTACCTGAGGAGGAGAGGAGTACAGTGAGCGGAAGTTCCACTTTTGGGTGGAACTCCGCTTTAATGAAAACGAAGTAAGAGGGGATTGCATTTAAAATACAATTTTCCCCTAACTTATATATATGTATAAGTTTACTCTCCCTGTACTTGTTAAATATACTATCTGTTGTTGAGTGTGCAACAGTTGAACACAATTTTTTATTTTTTTAAAGTTATCTTTATTATAATTTTAAGTGAGAACAAAACAATACAGAGCCTATTGGGCATACCCAGGCTCGTTCACTACAACTACAAAACTAGATATAAGATGAGGAAAAAAAAAAAAAAAGAGAGAGAGAAAAAAAAAAAAAAAAAAAAAAACACACATAAACTACCTAAACCATTGTACGCTCGACCACCTGTGTAGAAAATTCAAAGCAATTCTTCAATTCCACATATATCCTACAAAGCTCACTTTAGGTTCTTGTGAAATAAAGTGTACATTATAGATACATAATTGCATTCCCCCCCTCCCCCTGACTATTGACCGAGCATCTCAGGGGTGTTATGAGATCGGAGATGCCTCTTGGGTCATTCACGGTACTTAGTAGAACGTTACTAATCGTCCATCGAGTCTGCATTAGTGGACAGGGAATCCGTCCAAATATCCCATATTTTGTGGAATTTTTTGGCACATCCACGTGACAGGTAGGTGTTGAACACAAGTTTAACTTTGTGACTATAGCGGAATGTGCCAGTGCACTGTGCACCCGCATAGCTGCATTTAATCAAAATTGGGAACACACTGGAAAGTGTGACAACACTGCAGGTGGACTGAATAAGTGTTGTCAGTCTAGAACAGAAAGTCTCAGTGAATTTGCATTTAGATAGATTAGGTTGAATTTTGTCAGCGTGTAAGAAAGTAGGTGATATCATGAAGATAAATGTATGACATTGAAAAAACAGAATCCAATGTTTTTAAATGTTTATGCTTTGTTTCTCTTTCTTTTCTTTTCTCCTGGGTTACAACGTGTAAAGAATTTTGTACACTGTACCCCGGGGCAGCCAGTAGATTGGTATGGACATAACCCAAATGTCTAAGACTTTTTCTTTGTGATCTATTTAAATAACATTTCCTTAGCAATAAGGATTTTCACGCTGCATGGGGTAACACACCAATGGAAACGTCATTAGAGCAAAACAAGAAAAACCAGACTGGTTGCTTGAAAAAAATAGATCTATAATTTGGTAAAGTATGTGGCGAGTATGAATCTCTTACCCATACTGAGTAGATCATGGTTTGAAAGTGAAAGCCTTTACACAGATGTTGGTGTAAGTAGCACATTACGTACATTGGAAGATTTCTCATAGAGGACAGCCTAACAAAGGCAGTGTATCCCTCTTAGAAAACTACATTTTTACTTAAGAATCTTTATTAAAAATGATTCAAGGTATATGTATGATCTGCCTTGTATACCGATTTTAATAGGGTTTTCTATTTTTTCCTCTTTAACTTCAGAAAGAACAGTCTGCATTTATATGTGGAATAAAATGACAGTCTGCTTTTATCTCAATTGTAAGCTAATCATGAATGTTCCTTTAAGAAAAATTCTACAGCTTTATGATAATTTCCTTCTGCAGATTCAATGAGAGGACCACTTCAAGACTGCCTCTCTAACTGTCAAAGCAATGTTCGCTTTTGCTCCACTGGAAACAAGACAAAGCAACATGAAAGGCTGTGGCAGGCTGTAAGCAGGTTTTTCTAGCAACTTGCAAACTTGCAATGCAAATGTAGGTATTTGCTATGCAAAGTGTGGTTGCATTAGTGTAAAAAGCTCTTAGAAAAAATGGCAATAATTGCTTATCACATTTCCCTAAACTAATTCATGCCTTGGCTTGGCAGTCTTTTGGTTTTGACAACTAAAAGAAGATTGGAGAACAGGCAGGACATGAAGAGTGAGACAGATAAGCCTGAACTAAAATTGTTTTGCTGAATGTTATTAAAGTCTTCTCATATGGTGCACCTTGCTGTGTTCTGTGTTTGCTCCAAATACTAACGCTGTACACAAACATTATATTGCCTTCTGACTTTCTGCATTGTATGTCAATGAGGGAAACTCAGAAGGGTTAATTTACTAAAGACAAATGGATAGTGCACTTTGCAGTTGCACTTTCAAAGGGAATTTTCTCTGGAGCTTAGTAAATGAGGGGAAGCTCTGCTGACTTCCATCAGCCAATCATGTGCAAGAAAAAATGCTGTTTTTTTTTCCCCCTTGCATGTAATGGAGTATTTTTTGGAAAGTGAAGCTTCAACTGCAAATTTCCTCTTGCAGAGTACACCTGAACTTGCAAAAAGCACAGTCTGTTTACCTTTAGTAAATCAACCCCAGTATATCCCTCTTTGTCATTGGGAACCGATTGAATTTCCTCTAATTTTAAATTGTTCAAAGTAGCCGGCGGTCTGCCTAAGGCCTACCCCAAACAGGCACCTAGAAAATAAGAATTTTTTAACTTTTATTTAAAAAGTGCAATGATCAAGTACGAAATAACATTCAGTGGCACTCGACAGAACAGGAGTCGTAAGTCTACAAAGCAGGTACAATTAAAATGGAGTTGAATTTACAAAGATTTCTGTTTACAGCAGAGACATTAACTTGCATCCCCTTTAAAAGGTTCCAGAAAATATAGACACCGTATGCACATCGTAATTGTTGGTTCACCATGCTGCAGTCAGTACATACAACATTCAAAGGGCTTCAAAACTCAGGACTGCCTGATGCTCTGATGGGGTACAGCACAGTTAACAACCCAATGCAGTGTCTTTCAGTTGCTACTATTAAATAGACCTTTTCAAGAAATACCATAACCACTACCCCTCAATTGGAGAGGTAAAGGGCAAGGACATAAATGGACAAAAGAATGAGGGGGGGTGTTAAAGTCAAGCAATGGGGAAATATTAGGGGAGGATGGGAAGGACGATGTCCGTTTCGCTACT
This sequence comes from Lithobates clamitans, assembly GCA_037952925.1. NCBI lineage: Eukaryota > Metazoa > Chordata > Amphibia > Anura > Ranidae > Lithobates > Lithobates clamitans. Next base: position 5,490,428 of record JBBGZY010000852.1, on the reverse strand, counting down.
TTTGCTCCCATCCTCTCTTCCCCGATGGGTGAGGGTTTAAGAAAAAGGCCTATAGGAGCATAACAGCCCCTATAGGAGGAAGAGGGGTTGTCTATCATGATATCAGAATACTGAGAAGTATAGGTGTATACTGTCTTTTTATTCTTTTTAGGTAAGCTGTGTGAATGGGAATACATAACAAATGTATAGTGGTTTTTTTTTTTCAAATTTGACTGCAAAAATGGAAATATGCTTTAAGAATGTTTGCTAGAATGGAACTAAATATATAATTGAATGAGAGGGGTACTTTATTACTTTTAATCAATCTGTTGACGGTACATCTGTAGCTCCAGTACATGAAGTGAACACATCTGGTTTGTTATGCTGGTACATGTTTAGAAGAAACGCTATTAATGACCACATCACATCAATATATACGCTATATTAGGACATATTGTACGTCTCAGTTCCAATTTCATATTGGCCTATGGACTGATTCCAATTGTGCGGAAGAGATGGAGCAGATCTCCTTTATCCCTTATGGAGGTGTCTGAATCTTTTCCACTACTTGCTCAAATTAGTATAAATGTAAAATACTATATTCAATTTTTCCTTACAGTGTAAACCTCCTACAGTTCTACTTTTGATACTTCTACTTTGGATCAATACAACATAGGTGCTTTCAGCACAACATTCCTTGCCTCCCTTAAAATTTTTTCTAGGAGATTGGTCTTCCCAACTGTCTCCCATTATAGAAGAATGGTTTTGAGAAATGTGCTGCATCCTCTTGTTGCAAAAGGTGACATTCAAGGGATTGCCGATCAAAATTTTAAAACATATGGTCTCATTGTATCAACAGGACTGACAAATTCCTAGGGCTGTTACCCTCTGCCTCAACTATTCCAGTCTGCTTTGCCAGTTTGTAGCACATACCTTGGTCAGTGTCTGTGTTAGGTAATGCTGATGGGTGGAAAGCAAAGACCCAGCACACAACCTATTGATATTCGCTATCTTTAGGTTATTGCCATATATAATGTGATGTTTGTTTTTTTGTTATTTCCAATTTATTGACATACAATGTGACGTCATTTGTTCTATAGCCTTATTGAGGATGTTTTTACACTATATACCTAATTTCAGTACATGTGTATATGATGCATTGAATATTTTAGGTCACGTTTGCTTGACTTATTCCAATGTGCAGTCTGTCCATTAAATTCTGTACTTGTATTTGTTGCATTTTTTTTCTCTGCTTTCTTTTCCTTTCTGTTCTGTTTTGGGAAAAAAAAATTGAAAACCTTAGTAAAAAATATCTGATTAAAAAAATATACGTTACATATATGTCTTGTATAGTTGATTTGGTCATTACAACTCAAGATAATTAGGTGTAAATGCTGTTCACATGCTAAGGAAAGCCAGTTTTGTTTTTTCAAATTTGACTTCAAAAATGGAAACATGCTTTAAGAATGTTTGCTAGAATGGAACTAAATATATAATTGAATGAGGGCTACTTCATTACTTTTAATCAATCTGTTGATGGTACATCTGTAGCAAGTACGTAGCTGTTATGGATGCACGGTAAAACACATATCATAGTGTTGATGCAAACAATCATGATAGTGCAAGACGATTTAACGCTTTTGCTGCCAGAGCCGTTTTAAAATAATTTTTAGCACACATGTTAAAATACAAGTCTTAAACCTGATTAACCAAGATTAGCTAATCATTCCCAAACATTTTATATATTTTCTGAAAGCAGAGACTCTAGAGAAAAAAATGGTGGTAGATGTAGTTTTTCCATATCACATGGTATTTTCAGTAAAAAAAATGCACTAAAGTTAATTTTAAGGCATACAAACACATTACCCGAATTTTGCTAAAAGATGAGATTGCGTCCAGTATACAGATACCCAACATGTTAAGCCTAAAAATTGTGCACACCCCTGAAACAGACTAACTTTGGTACCCATAGTTGTTTATAGACAACACTTTAAAGAAAAAGTTCACCTTTTTACAAATTATAATCAATGCACATTTTTTTGCAGGTAAAAAAAATGTGCATTTATTGTTCTTTGTTCTAGGAGCCTGTAAAGCATTGCAGACTGCTGATGCCATGCAGAACTCCTGCAGACCTGTCAGTGTATCTGCTTGCTCATACCTGAAATGTTCAAGCCAATACACTCTGACAGGAGGAATCAATGAACTACACGTAGACAGCCACTAAGGACTTGTAGTTTTCCATTCACAGAGCACTGTGAATGAGTGGCACAGTCTGGCGAGCAGAACTCTGCATGGCTGTGTTTTTGCACCCTGAATATGGGTGTAACCTGTTATGAAAGGTGAACTTCTCCTTTAACATTTAATAGGTCATCAGGTAGTTGAGCATGAGGGACAACAGTTCACCCCACATGGCTAATGTGTAAGGTAAAGTCTACAGGCTTGGAAAGTTTGTAAATGGATAGAAAACTGGCTAAAAGACTGAATTCAGAGCGTAGTGGTTAATAATTCTTACTCTGAATGGTCTAAGGTTATCAATGGTGTACCCCAAGGTTTAATGTTGAGACCCTTACTTTTTAATATATTTATAAATGATACAGAGTCTGGGATTAGCTATGCAGTGGAATAACGTCCTTACAGGATGTCTCCAACTTACAAGCCGTCCTCAATGCACTGTTTAATTGGGCAACTATGTGGCAAATGAAGTTTAATGTTGAGAAATGTAAAGTTATGCACTTGGGGACTAAGAATATGCATGCATCATTTATACAAGGGGGAGTACAACTGGGGGAATCAATAGTGGAGAAGGATCTGGGGTTTTGGTAGATCATAAGTTTAATAATAGCATGCAATGCCAAGTTGCGTTTTCCAAAGCGAGCTAAATTCTTTCTTGAATTAGGAGAGGTATGGACTCCAGAGAGAGAGATATCATTTTGCCCCTCTACAAATCATTAGTAAGACCTCATCTGGAATATGTAGTTAAGTTTTGTACACCAGTTCACAAAAAGGAGATGGGGAAACTGGAGAAAGTGCAGAGAAGGGCAACCAAACTGAGGCATTGAGGAGCTCAGCTATGAGGAACGATTAGAGGAACTGAATTTATTCTCTCTTGAGAAGATTAGATTAAGGGGGATATGATCAACATATATAAATTCATAAGTGGTCCATATAGTGAATTTGATGGCGAGTTATTCGCTTTAAGGTCATTACAGATGACAAGGGGGCACTCTCTACGTCTGGAGAAAAAGAGATTTGTTCTCCAAATATGGAAAGGTTTCTTCACAGTAAGAGCTTTGAAACTGTGGAATAGACTCCATCAAGACCTGGTGCTGGCCAGCTCAGTAGCTTACTTTAAAAAAGTCCTGGATTCTTTCCTAAATGTACATAAACTGGATACTAACATTTATGGGTAAAGTTGATCCAAGGAATATCCGATTGCCTCTCGGGCAATTTTTTCCCCCGCTGGAGCAAATGGATCATGCTTTGCTGCGGTTTTTTGCCTTCCTCTGGATCAACTGTGGGTAAAGGATTGGACACTATTCCTTCCCCTGATATACGAGGCACAATTCCCCTCACTGACACCAACATTGAGGGTTAATTCCTCCCTCTGACACCAATGATGGGGCATAACTTCTTCCTATGACACCAATGATGGGGAGACATTTCTCCCACTGACATGATGGGGCATTACTCCTTCTACTGGCATCAATGATGGGGAACTATTCCTTCCACTGACACCAAAAATGGAGGGTTATTCCTCCCACTGACATCAACGATAGGGGCACTAGTTCTTCCGCTAATACCAATGATGGGGCACCATTTCTCCTCTTACTGACCACATGGGTACTCTGTATCTTTTTTACTCCCATTGACCACAAAACCTGAGGCATTATCTACTCTCAATGGCCACACAGTCTAGCTCCGCTAAAGTCTAAAGGACAGTAAACTGACCCTTAGTTTAGAAAGTCTGATGGCCCCTGGTCTACATCATCCATTGTGCATACTGCTTATTATCTGCCCTCATCTGCAATATGCAGTTCAGTTTTGGGCACCAGTTCACAAAAAGGATATCGGAGAACTTGAGAAAGTGCAGAGAAGGGCAACCAAACTGATAAGAGGCATGGAGACGCTGAACTGAATTTATTCTCTCTTGAGAATAGCGGTTTAGGGGGATATGATCAAAATTTATAAATTCATAAGTGGTCCATATAGTGAACTTGGTGTTGAGTTATTCACTTTAGGGTCATCACAGAGGACAGGGGGGCACTCTTTACATCTGGAGGAAAATAGATTTCATCTCCAAATACGGAAAGGTTTCTTCACAGTAGGAGCTGTAAAAATGTGGAATAGACTCCCTCAAGAACTGGTGCTGGCCAGCTCAGTAGCTTACTTTAAAAAAGGCCTGGATTCTTTCCTAAATGTACACTAACATTTATGGGTAAAGTTGATCCAAGGAATATCTGATTGCACTTGGGCAATTTTTTCCCCTGCTGGAGCAAATTGGATCATGCTTTGCTGGGTTTTTTTTGCCTTCCTCTGGATCCTAGGATTGGGTATATTTAGCTTCCAGATGTTTTGTTTTTGTCAAAGCTTAGTTGAACAAGCTGAAGTTAGAAGATAATTGGCTATCATGCACAGCTGCACCAGTTTTTGCACTCTCCAATTTTAGTAAATTAACCCCAGTGTGTGGAAATTCACTTGCTGCTGCCAATGTAAGCCTTACATGTGTGGCAGCAAAAGGGTTAAGGTTATGTCAACAAAACAACCCTTTTGGGATAAGTCACCAGCCTGGTTTTTATATTTCTTGGGGAAATTTAGCCACAACCTCTCCATTTTCTATTTTATAGCTATTCTATACTTTGGAGTTTAGGATGTCTCTACTCCTCTTGTATTATTCATAGTATAAAAGAAAAAATCTTGAAGCTAGAATGAGACACCTTTGTAACGTTGCGTGGACTTGGGAACTCAATAATGGGGACCTCATTGCCTGCCCTGAGAGTTGCAGGAAACCATAGGAAGATTTAATATCCTGAGTAAATAACAAAAACCTTTAAGCTGTTTTAAAGTCGATCTCCAAGCAGAACCAATTGTTCCCTCAATCCCACCATCCAAGCCTGCTCCCAACCACAATTTAAAAAAAAGAAAATATTACTCATAAAACATCATTATGTGATCCATCTCTGCAGTTCAGGTCTGTTGCAGACTGTTCTTGTTGATGCTTATTGTGATGCCATCACACTGCTGCTGGAGTCATCAGAACTAAGTGGGGACCCTGCCAATGGACCCTTCTTTCAGCCAATGATAAGCATCCATGTCACCAAGGAACAACATAGGCTCGGAAGACTTGGAATCCAAAGTGTCACATGACTCCAGATTTATGCACTGACTTCTTCTGCCAGGTTTCTTCCAGGTGTCGGTCTTCGGCCATCTTGATTAGCCAGTGTGGAATGATGTCACTTCTGTGAATACACAAGAGTACAGTCATCCCAGCATGTAAGCAATGTGCCAGGATGTACATTGAGCTGCACATGTGTACATGTGCACAGTGTACATTCTACAAAAGACTGTAAGCAGGCAGGTAGGCTTTTTCATTGCATATTTCTTCTACACTAAAGCCTGCCTTTTTCACAGTTTTAGATTTTAGTTTGGCTTTAATCTTATTTCTTTGGTTGTTGAAAGGATATTGCTGCTTCATGGTCCCTGTGTATGTCTTTTAATACTTTCATTTTTGCATTGAAAAATATTACAGTTTATGAAGAAAGCACACACTAAAGTATATTGTTTATGATCATGCGTATTGTTTTTTTTACCATTTTTTCAAATGCTTTTGCAAAATGATATATATCACCTCCACAGCATTATCCAGATCTAGTTTGAAATGTACTTCCTCTTAGAAATATATATGGTTTAGTACAGCAAATCTTATTTCTGTCAATGTGGTTTTTTATTTTTTTTTATAACATATTTCTCAGTGTTATCTTAAGGCGGTATTAAACCTAAAACTAAAAATGTGATATATTGCAGCTTATAAATCCTTACATGTGGTGGCTGCATTAGTTTTCTTTTTTAGGCTTATTTCACTCTGTTTTCACCTGGTAATCTGGCCAGTAACACACTTCCTGCTTTAGGAAGCCTATACATTGGATGAAGGAATAACAGACACCTATAGGCAGTGGCGATGTTAATCTGGAGGGAGTGTAGTGGTATATGTACCAACAGATTTAGATTTACATAGTTACATAGTAGGCGAGGTTGAGAAAAGACACAAGTCCATCAACTCCAACCTATGTGTGTGATTATATGTCAGTATTACATTGTGTATCCCTGTATGTTGCGGTCGTTCAGGTGCTTATCTAATAGTTTTTTGAAACTACCGATGCTCCCCGCTGAGACCACCGCCTGTGGAAGGGAATTCCACATCCTTGCCACTCTTGCAGTAAAGAACCCTCTACGTAGTTTAAGGCTAAACCTCTTTTCTTCTAATTTTAATGAGTGGCCACGTGTCTTGTTAAACTCCCTTCCACAAAAAAGTTTTATCCCTATTGTGGGGTCACCAGTACGGTATTTGTAAATTGAAATCATATCCCCTCTCAAGCGTCTCCTTTCCAGAGAGAATAAACTCAGTGCTCGCAACCTTTCCTCATAACTAAGATCCTCCAGACCCTTTATTAGCTTTGTTGTCCTTCTTTGTACTCGCTCCATTTCCAGTACATCCTCCCTGAGGACTGGTGCCCAGAACTGGACAGCATACTCCAGGTGAGGCCGGACCAGAGTCTTGTAGAGTGGGAGAATTATCGCTTTATCCCTGGAGATTCACTAACAAATTGGAGCCAAACTCCAGCTAAGCTGTTACAGCCACAGTTTTGTTCCTTTAGGATAATGTTTGTATGTTGGTGTGTGTGTGTGTATGTGTGTATATAAATTGCGCTAACCGCCAAATTTTCAGGACAAACTTTCAGGGTATATCCTCTTAAACACCTCAAGCATGTATTAATAAAAGCTGATCATTGTAAGCATCCCTGTCAATATTAAATGGTTTGCTCATCCATCAAACTGCTAAATCTGCAGGGCTTGTTCTGTTGAAATACAACAGACCTATTGGCAGGATAACCAAGTGAAAATAAATGTAAAAAAGCCTTAAAAAGAAAACAAATGCAGCCACCTCATCCAATAACTGGTAAGCTGCAATATATAAAATAATTTTTGGGTTTAATAACATTTTCAACAATATAATTGTAATAATTACACACAATGGATATTAGACTCACCAGTCTAGAAGTACAATTTTAAATACTTCTTAAAGTTAGCTAGTTAAGGTCTGAAAAATGTATGTCTAGCCAGAAATGTTTTTCTTTGAATTGAGTGGAGAATCCCTGTCCTGTTTTTATTGCTATCCAGGGCGCGGTTAGAAACATTTATCCTTACTTCCTGTTCTGCCCACAGTGTTTTACCAGACAGAAGTAAGAGGAGCTCTCCCAACAGCAACACAAACGGAAATAAAAATGATTTTCTTTAGTAGAGTAGGGAAAGGGTAGAAGTTAAGTTTGTATTACTGTCTGTCTTTGTTGTAAATTTTTCCTCCTCTCTGGAAGTCCGTGTGATTATCCCAGAGCCCCAGATAGTATTAGAATGAGTTCCAATCCTTTCCTACTCTATCCAAAACTCGAAAAATAGAATTTTTGTAAACTTTAGCTAGCAACACTGCTGAATTAGTGCTTTCATCTCCAAAACTGTTTGGGGCTATCAGCATATGGCTAAGCTGGCATTAAAACAGAACTACACTGCATCTGAGCTACACAAACCAACAACGCTATTTAATTCATTTTTAATATTCAAAGCAAACTCCCCCATCCATCCACCTCTCTATGCTTTGTTTTGCTGAGAAATCCCTTTCAAACCCCCCCTAGCATTTCTGGCCGTGGCCATCTTGAGTAAGGGCAGATCATTCATGTAATGGAAAAAGACGCACCCGCCGCTCCAGGTGAGACCAGGAAGCATAATGATCCAGTAGGTGCTCGCTCACACAATGTATTTAGAAGAAATGGCCGCACACCACTGTAGATCAAAATTCTTTTTATTTGGACATCCCAAAAACTACAGGAATCAGAATGCTGGGTAGATGCGTTTCACACACTTCACGTGTGCTTAGTCATTGGACTAAGCGCACGTGAAGTGTATGAAACACGTCTACCCAGCATTCCAATTCCTGATCTTCAGTGGTGTGCGGCCATTTCTTCTAAATTTAGGTGATTCATGTAGCCCCTACTTCCTGGAATCCATCTACCCTTAGCTCAGGCATAAAGGCAGGAGGATGTGCTTAGCTGAGAAAGCCCCTCCTCCCCTTCTGAAGACTCCTGGGATTCATGACATCATTTTGCCTAAGTTTAAAACCAGTAAATATGATATACCCTCCTATCTTTTTTTACTAATGCTAGCAGCATAAGAAGTAAAAATAGTCCATGTTGATTGAGAGAGTGAAATTCTGCTTTAAAGTAGAAGTTCAGCCTAAAGCAAACTATCTCTAAATCTAGTCGCAGCCATATTCTAAGACTAATCTATCTATACATACCTTTTTTGAAGCCACTCTGCTCTCCAGCGGTGGAAGCTGCGTGTAGGAGACAGCCAACAATGGGTGGGAAATGCCAGGAAAGTGGCGTCACCCATCAACTTACTATGGGGGTTCCGTTGTCAGCTGCCTCTTCTGCACACTCCCACACACAGAAGCCGCAGCCGACAGCTCAGCGTGGGACCGGATTGCAGATAAGGTATGTATAGAGATTTCTTCTTTACAGGGTTAGATAGGTTAGTCTTAGTATGTGGCTGTGTGTAGATTTAGAGTTAGTTTTAAGCTAAACTTCTACTTTAACTCCCAAACCTATTATTTTACATTGCTATAGCCAACTTTTGTAGTGGCATGAGAGTGTTGGATTGCAAGGGGCAAGGCTCAGTACTGACAGGACAGAAGGGACTTTGGGATCCAACACTTCAGATAATGAGACAATAATTGATTTGAGGGTTTATGAAGATGCACACAGCAATAATGTTGTTTTTTGGGGTCATAATGAGTTAATTTTAAAGCGTATAGCTACTCAAAATCAAAACGCTTATCAATCTTTGGATGTGGTGGCTGCAGTTTCCTTTTTAATGTGTTTTTCTCTTTATTTTCACTTGGTGATCTTGCCAGTAATGTACATCCTGTCCTAGGGTGACAACACTCACTCGGTACTCTGTAGCTATGGAACAACGTTGTCACCCTAGGCCGATCTTCTGATTTGCCCTACAAACACACCCATCTCTCCTCATCTTCCTGTCAAAGAAGATAGCTCGGAAAGTTAATAACATTGTCTGAGATTTCACTTTAGTACACTAGAAGTTACAAGCAGGCCAACCGGTAATTTTCTATGTTTGCAGAGTAAAGCCTGAAAAAAGCACGTGAATGATATCACCACATTTAAGGGCTAGTTAGCTGCAATATATCAGGTTTTTGTTATTGGGTTTAGCTATAATTTAAGTATTCTTGCTATATTTCTCTTCCTTCTGTCATGACAGTTATACTACCTATGAAGATTTCTATAAAACAATTAGAATGTTTCAATTTTCAATACATTGTGGTTGAGACCATCTGTCCAGGGCTGGTGCTTTATAAGCACTATTGTAAGTAGCACCATATCTGTTGGAGTCCTATTACTAATGTAATAAGGGATCATTTTACATTCTATTTGCCCAAACAACTTATGTGGGTAAATGAACCGAAAAACCCTGGAAAAACGTACCTTAAAAGGGTGTTTTTTGTCATGGCCTGTGCGGGTGGTAAGATAGAAAATTACTTTAGCCTACGTGTCTGATTGATGCGCTTTACAGTGATGATATCATAATCACACTAATACATTTAAAAGCTTGAAGGGATTTAACATTTATTGAACAAAGCTCATTGAGACAATCTAAAGGATGTCTTCTGGCTTCCTACCATGATAAAAAAGGACAACATTGTTCATGGCCTCAGTAAAATCAAATGCATTTTTTTTATTTTATGCCATGTTGTAATTACATTTCAAAAGCTTTCTTACAAGTTAAAAGAACAAAAGGTCGTTTTTTTATGACTCATTAGGAATGCTAATATCACAACTGTCAACTCCATTTTTTTCCTTTTCCTTCTTTTTATTTCCTTCTTTTATTTTGTGCTATTGCGGACCTATAAATTCATTTTGCCAGAATTAATAACATTTGTTCTTCTGTTTCAAATGTATACACTGTATGTATTTTAGAAGGTAATGTAGCTCATTGCTACTGCACTACTTACACATAATATATATAATATATACACTGAATATAAAAAGTCTACGCAACCCTGTTTTTTTACCCCCTTCCTGACCAGAGCATTTTTACAATTTGGCACTGCACTGTTTCAACTAGTAATTGCGCGGTCATGCAGCGCTGTACCCAAATAAAATTTGAGCAATTTTTTCCCACAAATAGAGCTTTCTTTTGGTGGTATTTGATCACCTCTGCGATTTTTTAATTTTTTGCGATATAAACCAAAAAGGCCGAAAATTTTGAAAAAAATTATTTTCATTTTCTACTATTTGTTATAAAAGCGTATATTTATTGGTTTGCGCAAAAGTTATAGCTTCTAAAACTAGGGTACGTTTTCTGGAATTTACGCAGCAATTAGTTTATGACTGCCTATTTCATTTCTTGAGGTGCTAAAACGGCAGTGCAGTACAAACACAAACAGTACCCCCCCCCAAAATGACCCCATTTTGGAAAGTAGACACCCCAAGGAATTTGCTGAGAGGCTTGTTGAGCACATTGAATACTATATTTTTTTGTCATAAGGGATTAAAAAATGACAAAAAAAATTAAAATTACACAAAGTTGTCACTGAAATTATGTTTCTCAAACATACCGTGGGCATATGTGAAATTACATCCCAAAATACATTCTGCAGCTTCTACTGAGTACGGGGATACCACATGTGTGGGACCTGGCAGTCTAGCCACGTTCAGGACCTCGAAAACCAAGCACCGCCTTCAGGCTTTCTAAGGGTGTACATTTCTGATTTCACTCCTCACTACCTATCACAGTTTCAGAGGCCATGAAATGCTCAGATAGAATATCCCCCCCCCCCCAAATTACCCCATTTTGGAAAGTAGACACCCCAAGCTATTTGCTGAGAGGCATGTTGAGTCAACGTAATATTTTATATTTTGCCACAAGTTTCGGGAAAATTTAAATTTTTTTTTTCTTCACAAAGTTGTTACTAAATGATATATTTCTCAAACATGCCATGGGCATATGTGAAATTATGGAAAGCGTAATTCTATTACGAAACACTGCGTAGGGCGGAGCGATGTGTTCGCGTCACCTCCCACCACTGTTGTGTTACCAGCAGGACGGGCTGTCTGTGAGCATCTGGCCGGTGCTCCAGACTTCTCTCCAGTCGTTCAACTTTTCAATCTTACATGTGAGTGTTTACTATTTTATTGTTTAATAAAACCCTACGATTTTACACTATCGGAGCTCTCTTTCCATTTATGGTTAACCACTTTGCTGAGGGTTTTGACGTCCCGCTATTGTGAATCAACCCATCCTATACCAAGGCCCCTGATTTTCCATCACAGTGCTAATATCTGGTCCTTAGGTGGCGGTCCGGAGCAATCAATTTTAACAGCTTACTCAGACCCTCTGTAGTGGGGGGTCATGAGTCTCTGGTAAGCGGCCAGTCTCTCCATTTGTGGTGGTGGATCAAACACCTTGTCCCTATCCAGCAGGACTCTAATCACATTCTAATTAACACCTGGGTGATTCATCTTTTCATCGCTACATGGACTTATATTTTTAATTATAATTTTCATTTGTCTCACGGTTTCACATGAAGTATGCACCTTTGTTGGTTCACTCATTATCATTAATTCACATTTTGGTGATTCGTACAATATATTTGTTCTATATATACCTTTATCTGTTTTTTTACTTAAATGATGGACAGATTGCTATTTGTATGGACACTAGTTCATTAGCGCGGTTCCATTTTTTTAGATCCATTTTTTTTAATCGTTTACCTTGTGTTTGTGTTGCATACGGGAATTCGCAGCTTTGTATAATCTTTTCACATATTTTCACCTATGCGCAGTTTCAATTTCCCCCTTTTTTTCTGATATGTGAAATTACACCCCAAAATACATTCTGCTGCTTCTCCTGAGTACGGGGATACCATGTGTGGGACTTTTTGGCAGTCTAGCCGCGTACAGAACCCCCGAAAACCAATCACCGCCTTCAGGCTTTCTAAGGGTGTACATTTTTGATTTCACTCTTCACTACTTTACACAGTTTCGGAGGCCATGAAATGCTCAGATGGCACAACCCCCCCCCCCCAATGACCCCATTTTGAAAAGTAGACACCCCAAGCTATTTGCGGAGAGGCATGTTGAGTATTTTGCAGATCTCACTTTTTGTCACAAAGTTTTGAAAATTGAAAAAAGAAAAAAAATACAATTTCCTTTTTCTTTCTTCATTTTCAAAAACAAGAGAGCTGCAAAATACTTGCCATGCCTCTTAGCAAATACCTTGGAGTGTCTACTTTCCAAAACGAGGTCATTTGGGGGGGGGGGGGGTTGTGCTATCTTGGCATTTCAGGGCCTCCGAAACTGTCATGGGTAGTGAGAAGTGAAATCACTATTTTACACCCTCAGAAATCCTGAAGGCGGTGATTGGTTTTCTTGGTCCTGTATGCGACTTGGCTCCCAAAAAGTCCCACACATGTGGTATCCACGTACTGTAGGAGAAGCAGCAGAATGTATTTTGGGGTATAATTTCACATATGCCTATGGCATGTTTGAGCAATATATCATTTATTGACAACTTTGTGAAAAAAAATGTATTGTCATTTTCCTGAAACTTGTGGTGAATATAAAATATTCCATGGACTCAACATGCCTCTCAACAAATAGCTTGTGGTGTCTACTTTCCAAAAAGTGGTCATTTGGGGGGGGAGGGGAGGGGTTTGACCTGTCCTGGTATTTTATGCACATTAGAAGCTTATGCCACACATCACCCACTCTTCTAACCACTTGACAAAGACAAAGCCCTTTCTGACATTTTTGTTTACATGAAAAAATATTTTCCTTTTGCTAGAAAATTACTTTGAACCCCCAAACATTATATATTTTTTTAAAGAAAAGGCCCCCCAGATTAAAATGGTCGGTGTTGCAATTTTTTTCACACAGTATTTGCGCAGCGATTTTTCATAAGCAATTTTTTTGTAAAAAAACACTTTTTGAATTTTAATGCACTAATACACACTATATTGCCCAAATGTTTGGTAAAATATAAAAGATGATCTTATGCCGAGTACATAGATACCAAACACGACATGCTTTAAAATTGCGCACAACTGTGCAGCGGCAACAAACTACATACATTTTTAAAAGCCTTTACAGGTTACCACTTTAGATTTACAGAGGAGGTCTACTGCTAAACTTACTGCCCTCTATCTGACGTTCGTGGTGATACCTCATATGCATGGTGCAATTGCTGTTTACATTTGACACGAGACCAACGCTTGCGCTCACCATTGCACTGGGGGCAGGGTGCTTTTTTTTTTTTTAGTACTTTGTATATCAAAGTGAATTTCCCCATAAGAAATAATGGAAACTCAGATGATTCGTTCCGCAAACCATTTATTCATAGAATCTTCAGTTTATAGTCCATATAAAAAGATTCTAGCAATGTGATTGTTAACCATAAAATGTCCATCCACAATCGGCAGCTTCATCAAGGGGATTAGAAGCAAAATCCAGGAGGAGCTACACCGTAAAAAAGAGAAGTGAGGCGCCTCTAAAACTTTTTTGTGGAATGGAGTTTAACAAGACACATGGCCACTTATTAAAATTAGAAGAAAAGAGGATTAACCTTAAACTACGTAGGGGGTTCTTTACTGTAAGAGCGGCAAGGATGTGGCATTCCCTTCCACAGGTGGTGGTCTCAGCAGGGGGCATCAGTTGTTTAAAAAAAACTATTAGATAAACACCTGAACGACCACAACATACAGGGATATACAGTGTAATACTGACATATAATCACACACACCTAGGTTGGACTTGATGGACTTGTGTCTTTTTTCAACCTCACCTTCTATGTAACTAAGTGTAGCAATATGTTGCTAAATGTTGTACCTTCATTAAATGTAACTATATTGCTACACTTAGAGGCGCCTCTCTTCGCTTTTATACTCAGTTGTGACATGACGCTACTCTTATATCAAGACATCGCTTGTATATCAAGTCAAAATTTATTAAAAAATTTTGCTTGTCTTGCAAAACGCTCTCAAATCAAGGTTTTACTGTAAATAAATCAGTGCTGCAGCTGAATGGCGTACCTGAAAAGAAAATAATGGTTAACAATAAAACACAGTTAACGGTAAAGTATAAAAGAATTACATACCTGAAAAGCAGACTTGGCAAAACATAGTAACAATAAAAAATTGCAGTTAAATACAGTAAAATAGAGCAGAACAATAGAGAGAATAAAACGACAGCTATTGTTGGCTTTTTATTTCCTTAACTTTTTTTTTTTTTTTTTTGAATTTTTTTACACTTTTATGTGTAACTGTAACTGTTCCAGGTTTGGGTCTCTAAAAATGCGATGGCATCTTTGGAGACCCTGTGATAGTGTGCCCTAGACTGTGCAATGCTGTACCCTACGCTAATACTCCACTAGGGTGTGGTAGCGTTCGAGAACATTCACCGATGCAAAGACCAGGTTGGCCAGGACAGGAGGGACAACAATAGCGGGTGTCACGCCTATATCCGTGCTTGCTACAGACACGACATCTTCTTTGGGGTGATCGATTGGTGGGGGTACCAGGAAGGGCATACGGAAAATGCCTCCCATATAGCCGGCTCACTGCATTTGGATTGGGAACTTGGGCCATAGCACCGTCTGGAAACAGAAGGGTTGTGATCATCTCTTCCTGGAATTTAAGGAAGGATCCAGTTCATCCTGATGCTTTTGTATAAGCGTTCAGCAGAGCCAATTGGAATAAGTATACAGACACTTTTTTTGTAACAGTATCTGGCCTTACAGGCAATTAAGTATGGCTCCATCAACTGGTTGTTGAGGTCCACCCCTCCCATATTAAGGTTGTATTCGTGGACACAGAGGGGTTTCTCCACAACACCAGTCAACGTTGGAATTTGGAATGTCGTATCTGCGTGAATGAAGGGAGGACAGAACGAAAACATTCTTATTATCCCTCCACTTCACTGTTAGAAAATTATTACATCTCAAGCAGGCTCTCTCCCCCAGCCCTAAGACGGGAATCTACAAACCACTGGGGTAAGCCCCAGCGATTAGATTGCACGGTGCCACATGCGCCAATTCCATGATCAAACAAGTGACTAAAAAGTGCTCCCTATGTAGTCTGGGCAGTTCTCCGGCTCCACAAAACTATCTCTTCCCTCGTAAACCATAAAACTATATGTATAGCCTGTTCCCTGTCACAGAGCTTATACATCTTGACCCCATATCTGGCACGCTTGCTGGGAATATACTGTTTGAATGACAAGCGGACAGAAAACTTAATAAGGGACTCATCAACGCAGACAACTTGATGGGGTGTAAACAAGGCTGCAAACTGTTGGTTGAAGTGGTTTATGAGGGGCCGAATTTTGTAAAGGCGATCATATAAAGGGGCACCCCGAGGATGACAGAGTTAATTGTCATTAAAATGCATGAAATGCAAGATCTGCTCGTATTGTGTTCTGGTCATGGAGGCAGAGAACATGGGCATATGGTGAATTAGGTCAGTGGACCAATATGACTGCAACTCACTTTTTTTAGTTATGCCCTACATTGTTACTAATGGAAAGGTCTGATGAACATACTTTTTACATATGTTCTTAATCAGAAACAGCAGTTGGACCTTTTTGGATAACATGTTGATGTCTACCCAATATCAAATATGTATATCAAACTTCATGCATAAAATCCAGACTATATGAATTATTTAGAAGTCATGCGGGTAAATCAACATTGTGCAGGTACAAATCACCTGCAATTGCCTATGGATTGTGTTGGTTATTGATTTAAGGACTCGTTTACACTGTGCCCAGTGATCTGCATTTTTCTGTTTTGGATAAGTGCAGGTCACTGCAAGGGCATTTAGCATTATCTGCAGCGCAGTGTGTAGCATATTGCACCTCTTTGCCTGCTAACTGTGGATCAGCTGCTGCTGACAAAAGCAATCCACTTTATGATTTCTTGGCCATTTTTCAGAGAATATGAATAACGCTAAAAATTTTCTTTCACTCATGGTTAGTGTTTGGCTGAAGCCATTTATTATCAATCAACTGTGTTTACTCTGTGTTTTACTCGTTTACTCTTTTTAAATCACAATGACAACAGAAACTACCCAAATGACCCTGATCAAAAGTTTACATACCCCAGTTCTTAATACCGTGTATTGCCCCTTTAACATCAATGACAGCTTGAAGTCTTTTGTGGTATCTGAAGATGAGGCTCTTTATCTTCTCAGATAGTAAAGCTGCCTATTCCTCTTGGCAAAAAGCCTCCAGTTTCTGTAAATTTTTGGGCTGCCTTGCATGAACTGCACGTTTGAGATCTCCCCAGAGTGTCTCAATGATATTGAGGTCAGGAGACTCAGATGGCCACTCCAGAACCTTCACTTTATTCTGCTGTAGCCAATGACAGGTCGACTTGGCCTCGTGTTTTGCATCATTGTCATGTAGGAATGTCCAATACGTCCCATGTGCAGCTTGCTGACTGATGAATGCAAATGTTGCTCCAGTATTTTTTAATAACATACTGCATTCATCTTGACATCAATTTTGAACAAATTTCCTGTGCCTCTGTAGCCCACACATCCCCAAAACATCAGCGACCCACCTCTTGTGTTTCACAGTAGGAATGGTGTACCTTTCATATAGCCCTTGTTGACTCCTCTCCAAATATAGTGTTTATGGTTGTGGCCAAAAAACTCAATTTTGGTCTCATCACTCCAAATGACTTTGTGCCAAAAGGTTTGAGGCTTGTCTCTGTGCTGTTTGGTGTATTGTAAGCGAGATACTTTGTGGCATTTGCGTAGTAATGGCTTTCTTCTGGCGACTTGACCATGCAGCCCATCTTTCGTCAAGTGCCTCCTTATTGTGCATCTTAAAACAGCCACACCACGTTTTCAGAGAGTCCTGTATGTCACCTAAAGTTATTTGTGTGTTTTTCTTTGCATCCCGAACAATTTTCCTGGCAGTTGTGGCTGAAATTTTACATTTTCCACTTCTTGATTAGAATTTGAACACTGTTGATTGGCATTCTCAATTCCTTGGATATCTTTTTATATCCCTTTCCTATTTTATACAGTTCAACTACCTTTTCCCGCAGATCCTTTAACAATTCTTTTGCTTTCCCCGTGACTCAGAATTCAGAAACGACAAACAGAAAATTCCATAGCTCAACTCACCAACCAGTCTGCTGACCAACCAGATTAACCTGTCCAACAGACTGCGTTTAAAAACAGGGGTTTAGTTAGCACGCATTTAAAAAAGCATGCGTAAGCTGCAAGGCCTCTTCACGGCACCCTGTGTATTGCTTGCAGTCCTAAACGCTACTGAATTTATGAGCGTCTCCACAATGGAAGCACATGCATTCAATGGATAGATCAGGGGCAGGTGGGCCTGGAGGCAACCCAATCCCCCTTAAAGGAACAGGAGCACACTGGACACCCAGCAATAGCACAGTGGCAGCAAAGGTGCCCAGTGTGTCCCCGGACCATATTTACACCAGTAACAAACAATTGGCCCCTGCCCCACCTATAACTGGCCTTCACAGCAAGGAGCACATGGAAGGGCAAATGCATAAAAGAAAAACAGAACATTCCATAGCTCAACTCACCAACTAGTCTGCTGACCAACCAGATTAACCTGCCCAACAGTCTGCGTTAAAAACAGGGGTTTAGTTTGCACGCATTTGCAAACGCATGCGTAAGCTGCAAGGACTCTTCAGGGCTCCCAGTGTATTGCTTGCTTCCAGAAACGTCAGTGCAGCACTGGATGAAAGATGCAAGGGTCTGTCAGGAGTCCAGAAACACACTAATTACAAGCAAACAGATCACAGGTGAGGATGGTTACCTTTTAATAGCCATTCAAACCTGTTTGTGTCAACTTGTGTGCATGTTATCAGGCCAAAATCACCAGGCTTTGTAAACTTTCGATCAGGGTCATTTGGGTAGTTTCTGTTGTCATTATGATTTTAAAAGAGTAAACAAAGTTGATTAATAATAAATGGCTTCAGCCAAACACTAACCATGAGTGAAAGAAATGTTTTTGTGTTATCATTCATATTCTCTGAAAAATGGCCAATAAATCATAATTTCTGCCAGGGTATGTAAACTTATGAGCACAAATGTAGGCCTATGTGAAAAGGGCTGTATGCATTTCAATACAACATATGTCAACACAGTGCCACTGAAATATTGAAGTGAAACAAATATTTCAAGCCTTTCGTGGAACTGGGAATGATGTAAAAAAGAAACAAGACGGGTAAAAGTTCATTAGGATTAAAGCAGAACTACACTGCATCTGAGTATCACAAACTGAAAATGCTATTTTTTTTATTTTTAATATGTAAAAGAAACCCACCCTCCCACTCAAGTCTCTATGCTTTGTTTTGCTGAGACATCACTTTGCACACCCCTAGCATTTCTGGCCGTGGCCATCTTGGGTAAGTGCAGATGATTCATGTAGCATTTACTTTCTAGAATCCATCTACCCATAGCTCAGGCATGCAGACAGGAGGGTATGCTTAGCTGAGAAAACGACTCCTGGGATGTATGACATCATTTGTCTAGGCCTGAAAACCAGGAAGTAACTTAATAAATGTAAAGAAAAGTTTAAAACCAGTAAAACTGATACTTTCCTGTCTATTTACTATTGCTAGCAGCATTAGGCCTCATTGACACTGGATGTTTTTTACAGATGCTATTTTTGGCTTCAGGCATTTTTTTTTTGCAGCCGGTAAACTCCACAGCATGTTATCCTATATTTCAATGCACACGTAGGCTGTTATCAGCATTTTTTGGCAGGGATGTTTTCTAGCTGGAAAAAACCCCCAGAACTAATGGGGTTTAAGAGGAGTTTTTCAGCTGTAAAATGCTCTTAAATACACGGCTATTCAGCGCTTATCCGCGTTTTTGAGCCATACATTTTTTGTAGGAATATAGTTTTGCTGAAAAAAGCTAAAAAACGATATTGCAAAAACACTGCAAAACTCCTTATACAGCTAACGCGACTGGCATTTTTTGTAACGTCAAGTGTGCATGAGGCTTAAAGGGTGCAAGGATTAGAAATTGTCACGTAAGTGCAATGGATGGAGCATAAAAATGCAACAGAACATGCATACAATTTAATGCAAATGGGAATTTGTGCACATGCTTTCTCAGTGTGTTGTAGTGCTATTTTATGTGTATGGAGTGGAAGGACCCTAAAAGTACACTTCATTGTAGTTCCAAGTGAGCCCGTGATGATTGCATGTTGCTGCCACAATCACCTGCTGTTCATTGCACCCGCATGCTGCATTATGTGATTGTGCAGTTAAGGCACATTTGCAGCATGATGCACAAATGTAAGGTCATGGCAGAAGGGTACAAATAAAAGTGAAATTACTGTACTAAACCACATTAGTGTCAAGAAAGAAAATAAAAAGCAGCTAACACTCAGACAAAGTCCAAAACAGAATAAAAAAATATACAGTGTAGCGCTATAAAAAATAAAAAAACAATGAATAATAAACAGTGATGTCTTATAGAATAGTGGTGAATAAACACATAAAAAGTCCAGAGTTCACTAAAGGGGACTTTGAGAGAAAATTCAAAGATATGTCCATCCCATGCTTAATAGCAAATCTTCAATTGGACACGGATAACACAAACAAAGTGCAAATAACTGTGCAGTTGTGAAGAGAACCTCAAGAAGAGGGATAAGGTGGATACTCTTACCAGATATGGTGAACTCACTAACCATTGGTAGTGGGTCAGTCGGGCTTATGTGGACCAAGTGCCACAGGGTTACGGTTGGCTGGAGAGCAGTCACTCTATAAGGGATGATTCCACTCCTCGTCCGTGATGGTCAGGCCGGCAACCTTAGTTTCTTAATGAATCCTCAACGAAGTGAAGGACTTCCACCGCACGGGGGAGCTGTCTGGAGGTTGTAGTTGCACACAGGCGGACTCAATTGGACCGGGATAAAAGCAAAAGAGAATAGAAGGACTCCATATAGTGTGGGTAAAAAACCCAGAAGGCATTTATTTTATAAAACAGTACATCAAATCAATGAGTACAGAATAGTGATCACAAAAATAGGTAAAAATGGATAAAAAGCAATGTAGGGAGCAAGCGTAGCACAATCCGACGCGTTTCATCTCCAAAGACTTCTACTAGGGCCTGAGAAGTGTAGTAGTGTACCTTGGACCCAAAGCGGATGAAGAAAAGCAGTTTGGGCAAGTAATCCTAGACAAAAAAACAACCAACCGCTTAATTAAAAATACAGCTTTTAATTTGTTACCCTCATTTAGCAACTCAACATATTTCCACATTTTGAAAATATTTGTTATGCCTAAAATAATGTGTCATTAGTCACAGAGGACTGGCAGTTTTTAATGTTTTTCCCCTAATATACACAAATAATGTTAAGAATTTAACAGTGACTTATATTTGTTCTGGCTTTTTTTTTATGTATGTATCGAGCTTTAGGTAAATGATGATGCTTTATGGAGGTTAATTATCTGTACAATATTTTGCATCTTCTTTTATCTTTTTTCGTCTGCTGTGTTTGGAAAAACTAAGCAGATGAATTATGAGTGCTTCCCTTCCATGATCCTCTTAAATTTGCTAAATTGCTTTAATGATGATAGGCCGCTGTTAACTTGGGGTTGGGTGGAAAATCATCTGGCTATTTGCATTTTCCTCTGACTTCAAGGCGTTAAACACCCCTTTTTGATGTAGCTCTCTGATTGGTAAGCACATAGCTTATATTTTTATAGCTTGTGGTAGCATTCATTTATTTACACACAAAATGCAATAAATCACATAGTTGGGTCTCTAGCTATCGCAAGAAGCAACCCAACTGCCTGTTAAGGCCTTTGAATTGTGTTTTTTTTTTTTTTTTTTTTAACTGTACATTTCTTTAAAGCTCCAAACGCTCAAATGTATTCCAGTGCTTTACCGATTTTCAGAGTGGAGAGTAAACTTGAACAACAAGCTGTCCATGCTCGGCTCTTTATTTCTGCTCTGTTTAATGTCTGCCTCCTGACATTCCCGGCCAGACATCATTTTAATGGTATGTGTAGTGATAAAGCCAATAATATGTCAAAATGATTGATAATCTAAGCGTTACAGCAATATGACTTTGCTGTCCTCCTCTCAGTCGGCTGTGATGGTTTCCAAATTGAATTCTTACAGCCTGGAAGTATATGTGTACGCGCACACTTGCACAAAACTTGTCTGTTTTTCCTTAGCTGTCCAATTATGCTGAAAGTAAAGCATTTAATTTGGCATTTTGGAAGTGCTGGAAAGCATTATTTTTGTCTATGTTTATCCCACCTTTGTGATTCATATTATGATTTATTTCCAGGGGAGCTGCGAAAAGAGATAACTAAATGTATCTGTGCAATTTAAGAATAATATGAAGGTACCAAAGCATGATAAGACTTGCTTATCAGTTAGCAGTGTTTGAATCAAGATTGTTTGCAAGCAAGCTGCAGAATGCATGCAAACAATCATGATTGGCAGCACTTGATCATACAAATTTAGCTGGATGGCAGCAACATCTGGTTGTATTTGTAATCGTCACCAGAACAATGTGTTTATTTCCAGACATCAAGCAATTTTCATTAAAGGATATCTAAAAGATTCCTTTAAAAAAAAAAAAAAAACATGTCATACTTACTTCCTCTGTGCAGTTGGTTTTGCACAGAGTGGCCCCGATCCAACTCTTCTGGGGTCCCTCAGCGGCGCTCCTGGTTCCTCCTCTTCTCGAGTGCCCCTTTGGAGAGCCCCTCTCCCTCGGGGCACTTGTGCAGGACTCTGCCCCGCCCTCCGGCTCCCACATCATTGGATTTGATTGACAGCAGTGGGATCCAATGGCTGCGCTGCTATCAATATATCAATCTATCCAATCAGGACGTGAGATACCGGCTGGAGCTGATGTGCTTGTCCCCGTCACTGGAAAGACCTGGTTCATGTAAGTAAAAGGGGGGCTCTGGGGGGCTGCTGCATCACAGGAGGTTTTTCACCTTAATGCATAGAATTGCATTAAGGTGAAAAGCCTCCAGGGTTTACAACCCCTTTAAAACCTACTCTGCTCTTGGTGCACCAGCGGGGTATTGCAGTTGGCAATGGGCAGCTGGAGACATCACCGGCGCATGTCCTCTGAAGGTCTGGCATACCGTGCTCCAGGGCAGAGTGAAACATGTTGGGTTTGGGATTCCTACAGTCTGAGTGGCATACAGAGTTTCGGTTTGGGGTTATAGACAGATTTAGCTGCAGAGGAGCATGGGGAAGTATAAATGGTTTAGGGGTGGGCAGCCTACACTTGCAGATGAAGTACATGTAGTGGACATATGAGGAAGTATACCTAACAGTACATTTCTGCTTCTTCAGCACCAGGCAGGATAGTGTGTCAGCAGAGATTGATCAGAACTTCCATGCACAAAGGGCCTAAATACAGAAGTTACCATGACACAAGTACACAGAGTTAGGCTTGTAGGCATTTGTAAGATTTATGCTTGACAAGTGCCATTTTTTCTGATTTCAAAAGCAAAAAACTGTCAGTTTAGACACTGTTGACACTTTTTTAATTGTTTTCATGTGTGTATTTGCATTGATAAGAAATATTGAACTGTAGCTGTTGAGCTATTAGTATGCATACAAACTGAAAAGACTCTGAATGCCTGTTCTTTTAATTTAGTTTCACTTTGTGCTGTTTAATTTCTAATTTTGAAGACCAAAACAATCTTCCATCTGTACAACAGGTACCCTCTGGAGCCTTATCTTACCTTTTAGCTCACCTTGTCCCTCTCCATGCACCACTACAACTTTGTGATACACCTGGTACCTCAGAGTCTGGGGCCAACATGCACACTTCCTTCTAACTCATTCATAAAATGCTTGGTTCCCAAGCAACCTATCCCCAGGTCCAAGCATGTATCATGCGAGTAAATGCCAACGCTGACATTTTCAGAATGGGAGCCTGAAGTGGTGTGTGGGGAGCAGGAATGCAAGATAATAGTAAGATTGGCATGGGAGGGTGTCTGTTTAATACCTAGAGCCTTATTTCAATTAAAATAGCAATGTGACAGGTGAGGTTAAAATATAAATTTACAGTGTTTGCCGCTATTTATTTGGCTACCAAGATATCTTAATGTGGGATTTGCTCTGCTACTTTGGAGGCATTAGAATGTGAAAAATATTTCTGAATGATGGATGTGTATGGTTAAATGTGACAGAAATCTGGCTGTACTGACTGAGTTAGGCTTAGTTAGTCAGCTTTTACTTTGAACAAAGAAAGATAATGGTTTGTATGCAAGATGAATATCCTGACATTTTAGTGCAGAGCTACCTTCATAAGTGTAATTGTATATGTTTGTGTATTAGTGCGATGAAGGTACTATGGTACTGAAATATCAGCATGTTTGATATAATATGCAGTTCAATCCAGGCCTTATTCACTTGGTTACTGCCAAGCATACCTCTTACATATAATCAAACCTCCTTGCCTATCAGCACAGGTGACCAACCAACATTTCACAAGCACAGAAAGCAGTGGACACCAGTATCCCACCCTTCTGACACAAATGTCCATTGTACCTCGCTGCCTGCAAACAGTGATCCATGTACTGACTCCACCTCTTGAGACTCCCCCTTTCAGCACCTTTGTAGTTCAGAAGGCTGGCTCTGTATATTCTCTGATACAACAGTGTCTACTCACAGTGCATAGTGAATATGGGTCACAGAATTCAAGGAAGTAAATATACAGTGGTCTTCACAAAGTAAGTTTACAAATTCCAAGGACATTCAGATTAATAGGAAGGCGTAGGCTAGAAATAATTGAAATACAGTGTGGAAATTAATTTATGGATTTAAAATTTTTACCATAGGTATGCTTTAATTAACATAATTGAAACGCTGACAAAGGCCAAACCAGTGTGTATACATGTAAAATAATGCATTTAGGAATTCATTTGGACACACCAAGTTTAAGTCCGCTGGACTTGGTAATAGGCTGGTTTGTAACTTTTTTGTGGTAAAAGCAGCTATCGCTAAATACTGGCTTATTATTTTTTAACCTATGGTAATGAGCGTGAATATCCTATAGTTATTATGATTTGACTTTGTATGTGTTCACCTGAAGTTTCTTAGGGATGAGTAATCACCAGGCGGCTGGTGCTAAAAAAATTTTTTTTTGGGGGGGGGCACAAACAAACTCCTCCAGGTCTGCATTCACCAGAGGACGCCTTGCATTCCACGGTATTAGAAGCCGGAAACCGGAAGTGACGCAATCACAAATATTTATTCGCTAAAATCAAAAGTGGGAGGGTTCGGGTGCAGTGCTCTACGCCCTGAGGACAACCTGAAACAAGCCAATTGGAGCCAATTAGGGGGGCCGTGCCTCTGCGCCCCTTATGAACTGGCCACCACTGGTAACCACTATGCTTTTTTTTGGCCTATGCTAAAGTTTAGCGACTCTGGAACTCTTAATTTGTCTACACACAAAGCTATTAATAAGTCTATAATCTACCATAACCTTTTTCAACCAGGATGCCGTCAGGTTTCTTCAGGGGTGCCTTGGCAAAATGTCGAAAAATTACCTTAATACTATATACAAGCCAGCAGGTGGATCAGGTCTGCCTTTTAGTTATACAAAGTCACAAGTTTTCATTGTGCGCTATTGAAAACTTCCAGCCCCTGCACAGCATCCTTGTTTGCCCTTCCTCTGCCTTTGTCCATCAGCACTGGTGTCACATTAGCTGATTAAGGGAAAGAAACATTGCAATACTAGTCAGTACCAATGTGAAACGGTATATTTGCTTTGGAAGAATAAATCACATTGGGTGCCCTATGCATGTGGATGTTACTGCATTATATAAAACTATTAGTTTAGATTTTTACATTTAAATATGGGGTGCCTTGAGATTGTGCATCATTTCAATGGTGCATTGACTGAAAAAAGGTTGGGAAACACTGCTTTACCAGAACACCCAGATCCTCCACAACCATTGACTCCCTAAATTGTATTTTATCTAGAATATATAATGCATGCATGTGTTTAGCCTCCAAGTGCATAACTTTACATTTATCAACATTAAGTCTCATTTGCCCATTCGGACAGTACTTGTAAGTTAGAGACACCTTCTAAGGAGATTATTCCACTACCTAGCTTAGTGTTATCTGCACAAATCTTACTTTTAATCTCAGACTCTACTGTATATCATTTATAAATAGGTAAAAAGCAAGGGTCCATATACTGATCCAAGCATTCACTAAGTTTTAACTTACGGTACTTCCTAATAAAAAGAAAGCAGATTTGTTTGACAACGTAGTTTTTTTGTGAATCCATGTTTACTTGCTATTAATATTGTTGTTCTATGTTTTTGTTTTTTTTTTTTAATCAAACTCTGAAGTATCTTCCTGACTATTGAAATTAAACTAACAGGTCTGTAGTGTAAAGACTTGATTTTAAATATAGGCACCACATTGGCCCTGCACCAATCAGGTGGTACCATGCCACTGATTAAAGCGTGTCTTAAACTTAGAAACAATGGCTTCGAAATAACAGAGCCTAACTCCTTGAGGACATATAGGTGTAAACCATCTAGTCCAGGTTCTTTTTTTAACTTTATTTTGTCTACATGTTTCTGGAACATATCAATTTTGAGCCATTGTGGATCATTTGGGTCTATGCCATTACTATGCCCATTATGGACTTATTCTCTCACATTTTCCTTTGTATAGACAGAGCTGAAGAAGGTATATAATGCATTTGCCTTCTCTTTGTTCCCATTCACTAACCCAGAATTATCTTGTAAAGGGCATAGATCTCACTAACCCATAATTATCTTGTAAAGGGCATAGATCATCAGACCCATTTAGTATATGTAAATAATTTTGGGGGTTTATTTTATTCTCCTTCGCAACTAGGCATTATTTTGAATGTATGCGACCTTGATTTTTTTTTTACATATTTTGTTCTTGATTCTTTGTAACTTCCAAATGATTAGAATGTTCCTTCATTTTTATATTTTTAAATGCCCATTTTCTATTCCTTATGGTTTTTTTAACTGTTGACCTTATCCACTTAGGTTTTGCTTTTGCATTTTAAACTTATTGCCCATGGGAATATATTTTGCAGTAGGTATGCACACAGTCAATTTGAAGCATTCCCTTTTCTGTTCTGCCAAACAACAATTGAAATTGTGGCACAATACATTTCTGTTCTGTGTAGTGTTTACGACAATATTCACTCCCAGTCTAAGTATTGTAAAACAACCCTCAGCCTTGCAAATTTGCTTTAAAATTACATAAAAAATAGGTGGACTCATTTTCACATGATGGCAAAATGAGCAGAGTGACCAGGCAGTAGGCAGTAAAAAAATTTAACTTGGGAGTGCATGGAATCACTGAATTGAGGAATGAGGTAAAATACTATGTTCGCCCAGTTCTGGAGATCTCACTTTACAATAAGATGTCTATAAGATAAGCAAATCCAAAGAGGGGACTCAAACATGGTGCTAGGTCTGGGGGATAAAACTTCTCAGAAGAGACTTGAGGAACTTATTATGTATAGCCCTCTGGGAAGAAGGAAAAGAGAGACCATGATTAAAACTTTAAAATACATTAAGGGTGTAAATAAGGTTCAGGGTGGCAATATTTTGAGTACTAAACTGAACTCAAGAATATGGGGCATGACCTTAAGCTAGTAACATAGAAGGAGAAATGTTCAAAGGTAATAATAGGGTGAGAGAGAGCGTATTATTTAATTAAGAGTAGGGGATGCTTGGAACGAACGTCTAGCGGAGGCAGTGATCCAAACAACAATAAGTGAATTTGACTTTAAATTTGCTCTGTTTGATAAACCACTTGCTCTTTCTGCTGTCAGTCTTCTTTAGTAATAAATGTAACAACAATATTTAAACAGATTTTGACTAAAATAAAGGTGGCAAAAAAGTAATCAGCTGCATAGAAATGGAAAAAACACAGGCTTTTTGAGCTATAGAATAGTTGTGGTCCTCATTCAAGTAAAATGATCCATCTGGTCTAGGAGGGATGCATGCAGCCCTAGAAACATCAGTTTGCCATGCCTGTCATAGGGAGTCAGTATGAGGTATTCTGTATCTGTATTAGCCCTAACCACTGACAGCTCGGACATGCGGTGGAGGAGGACTGGCCACATCACAGTTACTATTACTGCTGTGGCTATGTGAGCCCCATAAACAGTATTTTTTTTTTCAGGAAACCTTGCCTTTCTAAAATTACATAACAATAAATTACCAGTTGAAATGGTAATAGTACTTATTTAGCATTAAGAGGTGATCCTATACATGAATAGCACTCTTAAAATTATATAATTTTGAATCTTCTTAGGATAACATCTTACTTAGAATTATTCATACTGTACCTTCTGATGTGTTATGAAAGAAAGTGCAAAGTATAATGTCTACTGCAGTTTGGTGGATGTGCTACTCTAGTAGCTACTGTACAAAAAATATGACAGCCACCCCAACCTATAACTAGCCTTTACAGTAAAGTGCACATGGAAGGGCAATGCATATCGCAAACAAACACAAGATTTCCCAGCACACTTACCAGCTAGTCTACAAAACCACCAAATTGACCCTGCCTTGCAGTTTACGTTAAAAACTGAGTTTTGTTTGTACATATTTGCAAATATATGTATAAACCGCAGTGCCCACAACAAGGGAGCTCTATATATACTGCGGTCCTAACTCTAAAATCTCCAGAGTCTTCATAGTAGGAGCACATATAACAATGGATAGGTTAAGGGCAGGTATGCCTGGAGGGAACCCAGCCCTCCTTAAAGGCTCCGGGGCGCACGTGACACCCAGCAAAAGCACAATGGCAGCAAAGGCATCCAGTGCGTCCCCGCATCCAATTCAACCAACTGAACAAAAAAATGACAACCACCCCAACCTTTAACTAGCCTTTTCAGCAAGGTGCACATGGAAGGACAACGCACATTGCAGACAAACAAAAAACAAGATTTCCCAGCACACTTACCAACCAGCCTGCAAAACAACTGAATTTAGATTATCTAACAGTTTACGTTAAAAATGTACAGTTGGTTGAATTGGATGCAGGGAAGCACTGGATACCTTCACTGCCATTGTGCTTTTGCTGGGTATCATCTGTGTCCCTGTGCCTTTTAAGGAGGAGTGGGCTCCCTTTAGGCACACCTGCCCTTAACCTATTCATTGTTATATGTATTCCTACTATGGAGACTCTGGAAATTTTAGAGTTAGGACCTCAGTATATACAGAGGATTCTTGTAACTACTGACATTCTTTGAATGCTTTAAACAAGTATTTGATTAGGAAGAAGAGAACTAAGTAGAGCTCTCAGTTGTAGTTTCTTTTATTTAGTGCTTGCTTTCCTGGCATGATGTATGGGACTTACAAGATGGAGTAGAGTAAAAAGGAAAAAAAAATTAAAGCAATATCCATTTGGCCACATAAAGTCATTTTCTCTGGCTGTAATAGGTTTTTTTACTGTTTAGTCTTTGAAATCTTACATTTTATCCGTTTTCCAACTCTATATTTCATGTTATTTTCATGGATCTATGTGGACACTGAACCTTGTGATTTGCTGCAAAATTATGTCTTCTTGTGTAAAAATTGTTTTATTTTTCATTTGGAAGTGGGCTTCTGTGACTTTTGTGACTTCCTTTTCATTTCTTAAAACATAGATCCAGTATAATAGTGTGCAATTGTAAGGACCGATTGGACAACATCTATATGTCTATGACAATTGTTAATATGGATTTTTGTCTTCTCTAAGAATATGGCATCTCTTGCCAAAAAATGCCTTTTTGAATCCTGTAATATGGTAAGATAAAAGTGAGTAATTAATGCTTTCATGTAAAAATGTCATACAGGTGATCGGTGCAATTCAGTGCTGAGGACTGGTAAATGAATCATAGTTGTAAGAGAGGCACTGCATTGTGTACATCAGTGGTCTCCAAAATGTGGCCCATGGGCCAGATTCAGCCCTTTGCTTGCCTTTATCCGTCCCTTTGGACACTATTCCTTCCACTGATACACGAGGCACAATTCCCCCCACTGACACCAATATTGAGGGTTAATTCCTCCCTCTGACACCAATGATGGGGCATAACTTCTTCCTATGACACCAATGATGGGGAGACATTTCTCCCACTGACACGATGGGGCATTACTACTTCTACTGGCATCAATGATGGGGAACTATTCCTTCCACTGACACCAATAATGGGGGGTTATTCCTCCCACTGACATCAACGATAGGGGCACTAGTCCTTCCGCTAATACCAATGATGGGGCACCATTTCTCCTCTTACTGACATGGGTACTCTGTATCTTTTTTACTCCCACTGACCACAAAACCTGAGGCATTATCTACTCTCAATGGCCACAGTCTAGCCCCGCTAAAGTCTAAAAGACAGTAAACTGGCCCTTAGTTTAGAAAGTCTGACGGCCCCTGGCCCCTGGCCTACATCATCCATTGTGCATACTGCTTATTATCTGCCCTCATCTGCAATATGCAGTTCAGTTTTGGGCACCAGTTCACAAAAAGGATATCGGAGAACTTGAGAGAGTGCAGAGAAGGGCAACCAAACTGATAAGAGGCATGGAGACGCTAAACTGAATTTATTCTCTCTTGAGAATAGGGGTTTAGGGGGATATGATCAAAATGTATAAATTCATAAGTGGTCGATATAGTGAACTCGGTGTTGAGTTATTCACTTTAGGGTCATCACAGAGGACAGGGGAGCACTTTTTACATCTGGAGGAAAACAGATTTCATCTCCAAATACGGAAAGGTTTCTTCACAGTAGGAGCTGTGAAAATGTGGAATAGACTCCTTCAAGAGCTGGTTCTGGCTAGCTTCATAGATTGCTTTAAACATGGCCTGGATACTTACCTAAATGTACATAATATAACTGGATACCTAACATTTATAGGTAACGTTGATCCAGGAAATATCAGATTGCCTCTCGGGGGACCAGGAAGGATTTTTTTTCCCCTGCTGGAGCAATTTGGATCATGCTTTGCTGGCGTCACAATATTATCTCCGGTGGATTGCAACCAGGGAATTAGTGACCAAAAACTAGATCAGAAGGACTTTCTCCAAGTGATGCGTTTATAAAAAGGAGAGAGAATGGGCCACATAGTGTAATCCCATTTTAAGCAGGAAACATTTATTGAGTACATAAAAAATGAACACTCACATTTGGGAAGATTTGGGAAAAAAGCGCTTTAGTAAAATATGATGACGCAGTTGCATCAGCAGAGCCCGTCCTGTATAACACCATAAGTTTTGTTGACTCATTAGGCGTATGCCTACTTGGGTTCAACTTGTCTGGTAAGCCTTTTTTTCTATTGGTGGCGGATTGTCTACAGACAAACTTGTTCACACAGATTATCCTGGAAGTCACTTTATCCATTGAGAAATATTTTTGAAATGTGGTACAGCGCTGCGCTTAAAGCAAACTAAAGAAGCAGCCAACACACCCGTAGACTCAGGGACAAAAATAGCAACAAGAAATTCAAAGTGTGGCGCTATTAATAGCAATATAAAAAACTAAGCATTAAATGACATCACAAAATTACAATGTGAACCAAAAAAATGCCACGTGAGCACATGTGACAGTGACTAATAAGCAAAATGATAATACATATATGTGTTCAATTCAAATAAACATTAAAAACAAATATCAAATATAAAGTCCAAAACACCAAAGAAAACTCGTGATATCAGTGCATAAACAATTATCAAATATAAAGTCCGAAACACCAAAAAATTTGTGATATCAGTGCATAAGCAATAATGGGCAGGTGTTTTCTTGTACGTGCAGAAAAACTTTCAACCCGGTAGCCTGGTAGATAAATGGACCATAAAAGACCAGAGGTGCACGGAAGTTTGAAGACAGTGCCAGGACCATCACCAGAAACTATGGAGGCTTACCGGAAGTAGTGGCCTGAAATAGCATATGCCATACAGGTCAAAGAGGCTTAGTGACCAACAGGTCTAGATGTATTATCCGGTCAGATGTCTTCGTCACACAAACCATGGGGGGGAGGAATTGGTCAGCACGACTTCCACATTAATAGATATACCACCATAGGCCATGCGAAAGATTCGTATTGCATGTGAGGAATGAAAACACTCACATAGTATAATAACGTATGAACTTGGATTTATTTAAAAAGTAACAGTAAAAAACAGACTCACATTTTTTGTAGATAAAATTAGCGTATCAATCGTGTAGCGTTTTTTATATTGCTATTAATAGCGCCACACTTTGAATTTCTTGTTACTTTATCCATTGAGACCATATATTTATGGACTATATATACACTTAAAAATGCACATGCACTTTAATTGTGTGTAATATTGCACTTTAATGCATCACTGTTGCACTTTAATGTATCACTGTTCACTTTATATTACCTTTTAGCGTATGCTAAATATTGAACTTATTCATCATAACTCATATTTCTTATGACGCTATATGTATATAAGTGATTTTTTGGAATATATGTTTATTTAGTTGGAGTCATTTTTCACTATCATCAAATTTACCAGTGCACTTTCCCATATATATATATAGCTCACTTATCCACAAACTGATCCTTTGTTGTGCTGGCTGATACTGTATTTTATTTAAAGAGACAGCGACACCTGACTTAAAGTGATTGTAAAGGCAGAAGGTTTTTTATCTTCATGCATTCTATGCATGAAGATAACAAAACCTTCTGGGTCCAGCAGCCCCCCATAATTATCTGAGCCCATCTCTATCCAGCGATGTTGCAGGAGAGACTCGGCTGCCTGGGACTTTCCCTCCTCATTGGCTGAGACAGCAGCGGAGTGCTATTGGCTCCCACTGCTGTCAATCAAAGTCAGCGAGCCAATCGGGGGAGAGAGAGGGGCGGGACCTAGCCGCGGCTCCCAGTCTGAATGGACACACAGAGATGCGGCTTGGCTTGGGTGCCCCCATAGCAAGCTGCTTGCTGTGGGGGCACTCAACAGGAGGGAGGGGCCAGGAGCGCTGGCGAGGGACCCAAGAAAAGGAGGATCGGGGCTGCTCTGTGCAAAACCAACTGCACAGAGCAGGTAAGTATAACAGGTTTTTTTTTTAAGCAAATAAATCAAGACTTTAGTCACTTTAACTATGTATGTAACTATGTAACTATCATTCTTACTTACAAACATTTTAGTGTCTATTACAAAAACATTCTGCTCTAGCCATTCAATTATAAAATGACTATTTATTACAAATACTGATATTTAGTAATAGTATTTACAGTAGATGTCTTTTCAAGGCTGCATGCCAAAAACCTTTTTGAATCTCTGTGGCTATGCCAACTTCCAACCTGTCCTCTTACCTATCAGGCCAGGTTATTGCTGTTGTAGTCAAACACACATATATGACACACATTACTGTGTTGGTGTTTGATTATTTTCTGAGGTCAAAGGAAGAATTATGGATTTGTAAACAGACCTTTTGAAACTCAGAGTATGTTATTAATTTGCTGTATTAGAATAATAGCTTACTGCATTATAAAGAAATTGTTGTAGTAGATTTAAATGCATAAGAGACCATCACCTATGAAGTCATCTTGTCCAAAAGCCAAAACTCCACCCTGCAACTGCAAAGTAAATAGAATCTCATGACAGGATAATAAAACTGGAGTCAAGAAAACATCAACTGTAAGTGACAGCTCACAGAGATCTGGTGCTTGTTAGAGCTGGATCAGAAGCCCAGATGCCTGGGATGTAAACTCATGAAGAGAAGATTAATTTATCTGTCATCCCAGACTTTGACAGTTGTTGTAAATCTGATTTAGCTGTAAGCGGAAAGAAGGAGGGAGGACAGAAAGGAGGGGGTAGTAAGGTGGAAGAGTGGGGAGGGGTACAAAGACTTTTTGCATTTGTGAAGGTTGACTAAAGAAAGAAGAAACTTCAACATTTGAGCATAAGAGGAACAAATTAGAATGATGGCCCCTCTAGAGCTGTTGAGTCTCCTGTTGCTGTGGAGTATAAAAGGCTGTAATAGGTGTGGATAGCTCAGGCCCACTGTGAATGAGTAGAAGGTCCAGGCTTATGAATAGAGGCAGTGTGTCTGCTGTTTTGGGCTATGCTGATTGATTGCAGCAAATAATGTAGCATGCTCTCCCGCCCTCACCAAAGTTGTAAACTTGGCAACACCTTAAATGCTGCATATTTGGGGCGAAAATCAGGAAGGATTATTTTGTATTGTGATAGGCATAAATGTCATCAAAACCAAAATAGCATGGGGATTATTTACCAAAATTAAAAATGCATGCATCGGTTCTGAATCTAAATATAATTCTGTATTTTCAGCGTTGTTATGATTCCAACTTGATATACTGTATTGCATTGGATTTACACACCAAATTTATTTTCTTTTTATAAACTTATTTTGGATATTTAACTGACATTTGCTACAAAAACATTATATAGCAAAACATATTTATTGCAAGTCTGTACGACTTATAGAGGGAAAAATCTGTTTTTTTTTTACTGTCTGCAGCAATGTTGAGGTTGCTGTAAAAAAAAAAAAGCAAACTGATTTTCACTCATGGCCCCTCCTGCCTTCTTGAAAACAGACCTTGTGTCACATAGCTGGGGGCAGAAAACAAATTCTGGGATGATTGCATTTCTTCATACCCTTACAGTATCCCATTTAAAGGTCATTGTATCATATTGTATAAGATCTTCCTACCAGTGCTTAGCCTATGGCAAACATCTGCGCTGAATAAAGGCCTGCTGTGTTAACAACAGAAAAGCGGGTACCACATTGCTGCGTAGCAAGGAAGAGGCTGAACACTGACAGTCCTCTTTGTGACATTGGTGTCCCATGCAGCAATTATCAGTCTTTGTCTACGTAAGTGAACATTTTCAGTCCCAGTGAAGCAATATCTATATTTATCTTTACCTGCAAAAGACCGTTTATATCTTTAGGTCCTAAGCAATACAATATTATGTTATGGTATTCTTATTACTCATATAATTATATACAGTATTGTGTATTCATTCACAGTTATGTAAGTACTTTCGTTTTTTTTTTTTTTCTGTTAAGAGGGAATAGATGCCATGAAATTAGCATTGGACACATCCCCTTTGCCTCTTTTTGTAATAGTTGGGTTTTCGTGGTGACTATTCTGGGGTTTGAGGCAGGGAAATGAGAAACCTTGGGCTGGCCAAGAACAACCAGCCTGACTTCCTGAAGAACCATTTACAATAACAGATGGAGGTGGCATCTACCAGTTAGGAGAGGAGTACACTTAAGCTGGGTTCACACTTGTCCAGCTGCGGTTTGCAGACCGGAGCGTTTCTGTTCACCGGGTCAGGTGCGACTTTTTGCCTGAATTCGCACACCTGAACGGGACCCAGAAACACAGGACCCTTTTCAAAACCACACTACAGCTGCCCCGGACGTGTGTGAATCGGCTACATTGAGAGCCGGTCACATTCACATATTATGCAAATTGGATCTGGTTAAAAATGCATCCAATTCGCATATATGTGGGCCCAGCTTTATAGTTACAGTTGTTAGACTTTCTAAACGTTTTCTAGGTAACCTGCATTTTTGGCAAATTTACTTTAGCTAAATATAGCTATTACTGCTAGAGCAGTGATAGAGAAAAGTGCATTACCATTACCAATCATATTTTAGTTTATTGTAGCCAGGTAAGTTAAACATGAGTTCTGATTGGTTGCCCTGGCTTAGAATGCTTTTGCACACTAATGTATTCAATAAGCCTTCTAGTGTTTAATTCGGTGTATTTTAATTACTATGCCATAGCAGCTGTATTTTGTAGATCAGTATAATCTGTAGAACTTTATGTAAACCACAAAATCTATTTTATTGAAACAGAGCCTGTTCAGACAGACAAGTCCTTATAGCCTATCTGAACTTTCAGTTAATATCAACTAAATACATTCCAGGTACATTAAAACCATGCAGATTGCAAAGTCCTACAGTTCATTTTCTTTAGAAAGCAGCCACATCATGAGTAGAAAAACCTGTCCCCTGTGAGCAGGCCGCAGAGAAGGGGCTTTGCTCTGTGTGGAAGTAGTAGTCTCTCTGCAGAAGTCAAACATGTTACCTGCTGAGTCTTAGCTAGAGCTCCCCAATAAGTAGGGAGCATGAGCTTTGTTAGTTGCAGAACTTATATGAATTTGTCCTTTCAAGGCAAAAGCAACCATTCTGTGTTAATTCCCACATTCCCAGAAAAGTTTTACTCTCCTTACCTTTGCTTCCTTGGCACTCCCTATAGTATTAGGAAACGTTACTTATGCCGCGTACACACGGTCGGACTTTTCGTCTACAAAAGTCCAACAGCCTGTCCGACAGACTTTCGACGGACTTTTGGCGGACTTGCGACAGACTTTCTTACGAACGGACTTGCCTAGATACGATCAAAAGTCCGACGGATTCGTACGTGATGACGTACACCGGACTAAAACAAGGAAGTTCATAGCCAGTAGCCAATAGCTGCCCTAGCGTGGGTTTTTGTCCGTCGGACTAGCACACAGACGAGCGGATTTCTGGGTCCGGCGTAGTTTCGACGTAAAGATTTGAAGCATGTCTCAAATCTAAAGTCCGTCAGATTTGAGGCTGGAAAAGTCCGCTGAAAGTCCAGGGAAGCCCACACACGATCGGATTGTCAGCCAGCTTTAGTCCGTCGGCGTCCGTCGGACTTTTGTAGACGAAAAGTCCGACCGTGTGTACGCGGCATTACTACATGTGACAATCTTAGGTCAATCAATGCTGTCAGACAGGGAGTCTATATTTCTGTGAAATGTACAAATCTGGTGATGCATAGCTTATTCAGGACTTTTCTTTCACTCCTGGTGAGTGATATGGAAGAGAAAGGAAGGAAGGTAGGGCTGTTACTGATTAAAATTTTTGTGTTCGATTAATCGTTTTTTTTAAATCGATTAATTGAATAATTCTGATTAATTATAATGCACATACAGATCCAACTACTTTTAGCTGATTTAGCACCGTTGTTATGGCAACGGCCGAAGCCGGACATAGCGGGGCATGGCTAGGACGTCGCACGTCATAAACTCAGCCTCACTGTGCCCATAATCTCAGTCTCACCGTGCCCAAAATCGCAGCCTCACCGTGCCCATAATGCAGTCTCACCGTGCCAATAATCTCAGACTTACCGTGCCCATAATCGCAGTCTCACCATCCCCATAATGCAGTCTCACCGTGCCCATAATCGCAGCCTCACCGTGCCCATAATGCTGTCTCACCGTGCCCATAATTGCAACCTCGCCGTGCCTATAATCGCAGCCTCACCGTACCCATAATGCTGTTTCACCGTGCCCATAATGCTGTCTCACCGTGCCCATAATCGCAGCCTCGCCGTACCTATAACGGCAGCCTCACCGTGCCCATAATGCAGTCTCACTGTGCCCATAATGCAGTCTCACCATGCCCATTATGCAGTCTCACCGTGCCCATAATCGCAGCCTCACTGTAGTCAGTGCCTGTGCCTGGATTACACAGTCTGCAGGCATCTCCCGCTGTGTGTCTCGGAGCTGAGTGGAAAAAATTTGGCCGCACTGTGAGAAAAGTCCCGCCCTCCTCCTAGATCAACTTGTGTGATAGACAGAACACTGCGTCTATCACACGAGCTGATCTAGGAGGAGGGCGGGACTTTTCTTACAGCGCGGTCAAAGTTTTCACACTCAGCTCGGAGACACACAGCAGGAGATGCCCCCAGACTGTGTATGACATATAGTGGAGGAGGAGGGAGCGGAGTGCTGTGCTGCAGCCACAGCTTGTCCCAAAGTGGCCCCAGGGCAGGCAGCCTACCGATCCAAAAAATTTTGATAGATCAAAAAAATTAACGATTAATCGAGGAATTAATCATTCATTTCTGCGGCCCTTAAGGAAAGTATTAAAATACTGCAATAAAATAAACCTAAATAAAAGGTCCTCTTGACATAGCAGTAATAGAGTCACATAAGAGTAATAATTGATGTGATGTATATGTATTGAGCTAATGGTTTTCTTTTAGAAAGTATGTTAAACAATTTTAACTTTTGTGATAAAGACAATATTTTATCTTCTGGATTTTCATTGTCCTTTTCTGGTACCGCTAAAGTCCGTCAGCTGTTCTTTTTCAAATTTCGAAGTATCTTATAGGATGAGGTACCCATGTAGCCCATCATTCTCTAAGCTACCAAGATAAACTTATTTGGTTCAAACGGTGTCAAGCGTGTGTGGTGGCAACCAGGTGATGAGTACAAAGACAAGTGTGTCTTGCCTGCAGTCAAGCATGGTGGTGGGAGTGTCATGGTCTGAGGCTCCATGAGTGCTGCCGGCACTGGGGAGCTCCAGTTCATTGAGGAATGCCAACATGTACTATGACATACTGAAGCAGAGCATGATCCCCTCCCTTCGGAGACTGGGCCGCAGGGCAGTACTCCAACATAACAACCCCAAAC
Organism: Lithobates clamitans; assembly: GCA_037952925.1. Lineage (NCBI taxonomy): Eukaryota > Metazoa > Chordata > Amphibia > Anura > Ranidae > Lithobates > Lithobates clamitans. The sequence goes on along the minus strand of JBBGZY010000852.1, from coordinate 5,452,678 downwards.
ACACCTCCAAGACAACCACTGCCTTGCTATGGAAGCTGAGGGTAAAGGTGATGGACTGGCCAAGCATGTCTCCAGACCTAAACCCTATTGAGCATCTGTGGGCATCCTCAAATGGAAGGCAGAGGCGCGCAAGGTCTCCAACATCCACCAACTCAATGATTTAGTCATGGAGGAGTGGAAGAGGTCTCCAGTGGCAACCTGTGAAGCTCTGGTGAACTCCATGCCCAAGAGTGTTAAGGCAGTGCTGGAAAATAATGGCCACACAAAATATTGTCACTTTGGGCCCAATTTGGACATTTTCACTTAGGGATGTACTCACTTTTGTTGCCAGCGGTTTAGACCAGCGGTTTTAGATAGGATCCTTAATGGTGTTATTACATGTGATGCCTATATCTGATGTTTTTAAATGTCCATGTCCATTCCCCATGTTCTTTGTATGTTATTAATAAAATTCAACTTTTTTACATATTTTTTGTAGTGTATTACAGTTGTGCCTTAAAAGTCCCATTTTTAGCCCCTTGATGCTTCTAACACATTATCGGGGACGTTGGCACAAGTGACCTTTAAGTACCTACAGAGCCACCCTGTATATTAGGTACTTCTGTACTAGGATCTCTCTTTTGCTATATGTGTGTGTATATATATATACACATACATATCTATAATGTATGTGTGTGTATATGTGTGTGTGTGTATATATATATATATATATATATATATATATATATATATATATATATATTACACAATTGTAGACACTGTATATATTTTATTTTGTTTTTTTTTACTTTACATTTTTCACATTGAGTAATTTCATATTGGATTGGCTTCTGTATGTGAACTGTGTGTGTGTGTGTGTGTGTGTGTGTGTGGGGGGGGGGTTCAACTGAAATCTCTGGGGGTTGTAGCCTACCTCAGCAACCCCTGGATCTGGTCATGTTGCACTTGCCTGGTGCTAGCGGGAGTCTCTGCATTAGCCACCATCGGTGCTATGCCAAACACAATCCCTCCAGACATGCCTGGGCCTGGCTTCTCCTTGCCGGCCACCAGCGCAATTGCCGTGCACAGCATCCCTTGGGCCGAAGGTTGGACACTCCTGCCTTAAGGTAAAAACTTTTGGCATTTCGAACCACTTTAAATCCGGGTTCTCAGATCTAAACTGTACTGTGCTTGTTTGTACTTTATTGGCTGCATGGAATAGAGATCCAAGTGCCATCTTCAAATGTTTCAGTACCTAGTTCTAAAAAATTAATATGCCAATCAGACTAAAATGGGTACTTCTTTTTTCAAAATTTTGTCAATAATATTATGTCTCATTTTAATGCTCTTTATTTGTTTAGAAGAGCATGTTTAATAGATTGGTCTGTGATTGAGTCCAAATAAATGTTATGCTGAAGTTTTCATCTCTACCCTTATCAGTTTGACCTCTGCATGTGTAGCCTATCCCTGCTTTGTCCTTGTTCAGCACACAATAGGTTAGATGATGTAAGCGAGTTGTGTAAGCTATTTTCCACATCAGATTTATAAGGGCTTGTTGACACCACACAGCATGTATTATTGTGTTTGCTGGTGTGCCGTGTAAACTTGTGTTGCTGTGTGCTGTAGTGTGTTGTTAAAACGTATTGCAGTGCTTGCTTTATTCTTTTCTTTTCAAGCTTTAATGCAAAAATATGCAATGCATTGCAGTGCGTCAAATTGCTTTGCTTTGCAAAAATGCAGCCCTATTTTTGTCAGCACACACCAACGCAACGTTTTGGTGTGAACTTAGACCATAGGACATAAGGCAAATGGCCTTGTTCTTGAATTGGGCGCCGCTGCCCAACTGTGTTTGTTTGACAGGTTCAGGGTATGCAGATATTTTCCCTTTTTATTAGAAATCCCTTATTTAGCTTGGAAATGTCAGCTCCACTTTTTGATAGTGTAAAGAAAGGAAAAGAGGCCTCCCACAATGGAGGTGGGCGGTTTGGTTAACTCTGTTAATTAGTGCCAGGAAGCAAAATGATCCTGATTGGGAAGAAAGTGGTGACTAAACTGTATTTACACCTCTAGTTGATGCAGCTGGGCATTTAATCCCCTTCTTTTTATTTTTGAAGAAAATCTAACAATTAGCTTTAAATCTGATGTCAATAGAAAGTGAGGAATCCGAAGCAGTAGGTCACCACAGAGTGGTGAATAGTTTTAAGCCCTAGAGCCTACACAAAGGATCCTGACAGTCCACATTTTCTTGAGGTTTAAACAAAGTCTTTGGTAACATTAAAAAATCCTTTGCTTGCATGACTAAACCTATTGAAGATTTAGAGTCTAAAGCCTCCCTAGGCTTAAGGCTAAAAATTTAATTCTCCACCAAAATAGGTAGACTTCTCAAAAACTGTGTGGTGTGTCTTGGCTGATTTATTGCAAAAGGCTTTCTGAGGTTGCTATAAACTGAGAGTTAAGGTCTGTGTTGATCTTTTTTACTTGCTATACATCACTGTTTGCAAATATGATTGTTCTAATGGTAAGCCCTAAATCTCCTTTATTGAAAAAATATGACAATTTGTGAACTCCATTTCTTCTAAATATATCTAGAGGTTCATATCTCCTTTGTGCCTCAGTGCGGTTACTATGAAACGCATTCGCCATGCAATCACCACGCTGTAAACTGTAAATGAGGACCACACACACTTTGTCCTCATCTAGATAGGACAGACACCACAAAAAAAATACATTGGCTGTTGACTGCATTTTTCATGCAAGATATAAACATCAGACAATTTTTTGTTTTTCATTTTGGATGGAGCAGCAGCAATTAGTTGAAAATTGTTAAAAACAGACTGTATAACTGAGCTGGGCTTTAAGTTTCAATTCTGCGTGCTGTTGAGAGTGTGGTTTCAGGATAAACATTTTGGGTCCATTCAGACTACACTTTGTGTTAAAGCACATGTTTTTAACACAATACATTTTTTGTGCATTAAGGCCTTCTGTGTTAAGGTAGCCCATTAGTTTTAAAAAAAACGCACATAATTGCCACAGCTGACCTTTTTTTCAATGCAGCACACCACAATGCCTGTTGTGTGTTGTAGTAAAGGGTTTATGGTATAAACTGGTATATACTGATACAGGAAGTTCTGGTATATCTTATGTTATGCGATTGTCTTGCCAAACTGGCAGAACTACATGTATAAAGCTAGCCATACATACATTTTTTTTTTTGTTCAACCGATTTGTTGAACAAAAGAAAAGTGACCTGATTTTTCCATCCACACATTTGATGTGGTTGGGGGACTCACTCCCATTCTATTGTGTTCTGACAATGGGGAGCCTTCCCCACCATTAGTATACACTGATCAGTGCCGCCAGCTATAGCCAGTGCCACTGATCATTCGGGAAAAACCTGATAATTGACTTCTGTACCACCAGCCTGCTTATACGTATGGCTGCCCTAACAGTACAGATAGCTCTGGAGTAAAGATACAATGAAGACAAGCAGGCAGTGCAAACAATACAATATTTAACTCCTAAGTATACAAGGGTTTTCAGGGATCGCATAAAAGTGGACAGAGTAGGAGAGCTAACCAGATAACTGGATGAGGTAAGGAGTTTCATAGGATGGGAGAGGCTCCTGAAAAGTCCTGGAGGGGAGCATGAGAGGAGGTGACGAGAACTAGAGAGCAGGAGGTCTTGGGAGGAATAAAGAGAATGATTTGGTTGGCAGTTTAAACCTAGATTAGTGATGTAGCTGGGGGCTGAGTTGTAGATGACTTTGTAAGTTAGGGAGATTGGCGGAGAGGGGTAGCAGACACTGAACAGTTGGTAAGTTGGATGAGTCTGGCATATACAGTTGCAACCCCTCCCTTAAAACTGCTGCCATATATACAGTTGTCTACCCCAGTCTTTCAATAAACTTGTTGAACAGATATTGGTGTGCAGCAAATATTTCTTACTTGATCTACATGTTCACAGTTGCGAGCCAGAGCTAGCACCCAACCCTTTCTCTCTGGTGGATTGACATACTGACTTGGAGCAGCAATCTGTCTCATTGTTTTTACCCTCCTCCACAACAGCAGTCATATAAAGAGTTTTCTTCCATCATCTCCCACAACAGCAGCAGCCATATACTGTAAATCAGGGGTAGGCAACTTCGGCCCTCCAGCTGTTTTGAAACTACAAGTCCCATGAGACATTGCAAGACCCTGACAATCACAGGCATGACTCTTAGAGGCAGAGACATAGAAGTTTCACCACAGCTGGAGGGCCAAGGTTGCCTACCCCTGCTGTAAATTATATAGACAGTCCCCTCCCCCCCCCAAAAAAAAAACACTAGCCATGGCAACATGGTAATGGGATTTGTTTGGCCGTGCTAAAACGTTTATTTTTTTGCATTCAGAGGACAATGCAGTTGTATCTTGTCTTCGCTTTGGAACCTGCTATCTCTGGAGCTGATTCACATTGAAGGACAAATGATTTTTCAATGCTTTATATGATCTGTACATGGAATGTGGCTGTAGATAAAAATGGGAGCCTGCTGATTGCATTGTCCTATATTTCAGGGGCTTCTGTGCATAGTGACCACAGACATTCATTGTTGCCTTGCATGGGTTGTCAACAGGGAAACTGTAAATGATTCCTAATACAAATATTTAGAATCCACAGGTAAAAGATTTCTCAGGTGAACTGGGCATCCGGAATATAAATACAGCATAACTTTATAGGGCTGGCTACAGATCTGCTTTAACTGGAGTCTTTTCCCACTAAGGCTTTACGCAGAAGGACATTGAAAAAAAAATTCTGCATGTAGCATTTTAAAGTGTTTTATTATAAATGCTAAGAAGGCTTGTCCAAAATGTCATGGCACCCCTGCATTTCTGTCAGATAATGCACCACTTCACCCAGAAAATTGTTGCAATTACAAATGTTTAGGCATTCTCATGTTTATTTCTTTTGTTTATATTGGTATGACTCAAAAAGGTGGGGAAACAAAAAGCCAAATCTGACACATTCCACACAAAACTCCAAAAATGGACTATATACAATTATTGGCACCTCCAAATTGTAAGAAATAATTGCATTCCAAGTTTGTGATACTCCTGTAATTTGTAATTAAACTCACCTGTATCAAATAACAGGTGCTGAAAATCTAGAAATCACACCGGCAACCAATTAAAATTGTGAAAAATTGACTCTACCTTTCTGTTGTGTGTCTCTCTCTGTGCCACACGGAGTATGGAGACGAGAAAGAGCAGCAAAGAATCGTCTGAGGATTTGAGAACAAAAATTGTGGAAAAGCATGGACAATCTGAAGGTCACAAGTCCATCTCCAGAGATGTTCCTGTGTCCACTGTACGCAACGTTGTCAAGAAGTTTACAGCCCATGGCACTGCAGCTAGTCTTCCTGGAAGTGGACGAAGGAGAAAAATTGAGCAAAGAGTTTGCCAAAATATACCTGAGGATCCTTTTGGGAGAATGCGCTGTGAACAGATGAAACAAAATTGCAGCTTTTGGTAAAGCCCATCATTCTACTGTTTTCGGGAAAAAAATTAGACCTTTAAAGAAAAGAATACCGTCAACCATAATGGAGGTTCACTGATGTTTTGGGGTTGCGCTACTGCTTGAGGCAGTGGATGTCTTGACCGTATGCATGGCATTATGAAATCTGAAGACTACCAAAAATTCTGAGGTGCAATGTAGGGCCCAGTGTCAGAAAGTCAGAGGTCATGGGTCTTTCAGCAGACCAATGACCCAAAGCACATGTCAAAAAGCACCCATAAAGCATTTAGGACAAAGCTCTGGAGAGTACTGAACAGGCCAGCATTGAGACCAGATCTAAATCCCATGGAGCACCTGTGGAGAGATCTCAAAACAACTGTTGGAAAAAGGAATCCTTTCAATCTGAGAGCCCTGGAGCAGTTGGCGGAAGAAGAGTGGTCCAAAATTCTAGTAGAGAGGCGTAAGAAACTCTTTGATGGTTACAGGAAGCGATTGATTTCAGTTATTTTTCCCAAGAAGTGTGCTACCAAATTTTAAAATGAGAGTGCCAATAATTTTTTTCAGTCCATTTTTAGAGTTTTGCATGGAATGTGTCAGATTTGGCTTTTTGTTTCTCCACTTTATTGTGTTTGTACCAATACAAACAAAAGAAATAAACATGAGAATGCCTAAACATTTGTAATTGCAACAATTTTGTGGGTAAAGTAGTACAGGAACCTTTTTATAAGTCGGATCGACTCAAGTCGCTCCTATTAGAATGGTTCCATTGCTGCTAATGGGGCGGGACATGTCATGCGACTTTGAACTTTCAAGTCACATGTCAAGTCGCTGCAGTGTGAACCAGGCCTTAGGCAACACGTTCTTGATCAGTCATACTTTTGTAACTTTTCTTTCTTTTTTCTGGCTGGGTTTGCTCCTTTTCATGGTTTCTTTACTTTCTGAAAACCCTGTTGTGCCAAGATGAAATCATTTAACTAAGCTACAAGGTTTTTTAACAAAAGTTTTATCTGAGCGCAGGCGTGTTCTGTGTTTTCCAGTGTCCAGTAACACAGATTGTTAATCCCATGTACATCAGGCCTGTTCTTAAGCTTTTTATTTGATAAATATATATAAACTATTGAATTTTATCCTAAAGAGATAAATACCATTAGCCCCAACTAGCCTCATATATAGTGTTTTCATTCTGGCACATGAATCAGAAAAGGGAGGAATTCATTGTCTAAGTTAACATTTCAAAGATTGTATCATTTCCATTAGATCACTCTTGCTTTTCTTGCACTCTTCCTGGCAAATGAGCTGTCATGATTCTTGACAGAAGGCTATCATTAGTGTCTAGTCATTAAGATGTGACAACCATTATTGGTTATTAAAGCAGTTTAGGGAATGGCTATTGCCAATCGATATTAACTCACACTTTGGTGAGCACTTTTATATTGTTTGTTCTATGAAAATTGTGCATTTTGAAATATCTTAACCCCTTTTAATGGTGCAAAGTGGTTAAGAGAAAAAGGGGTATTTGATGCATACTGGGGCAATTAAGAATTATCTCATGTAAACTGAAGAAATATACTTGTATAAGAAAACTACCAGTCTGCATACTCAAGCAAGGAACCACATATCTTTTCTTGTGACATTTATAACACCTACATTTTAAAATGAATGGCAAACTGGACACAACAGCTGCATTTCAAATGTAAATTCTCTCTGGTGGGTGTAAGAAAGAAGCATACAATAGTTTCTGGATGTCTAGTGCTTTGCTTTCTACGTTAGTACCTACAGTAAGAATACTCATAAAGACAATTCCTAAGGTCAGCAGGTCAAACACAGGGCTCGGGTCACCTGACATGGGATTGGCAGACAGACTTTTAAAGATTTGCCTTATGTACAGTATCGCACAAAAGTGAGTACACCCCTCACATTTTTGTAAAGTGACACTTTGCTACAATGTAAAGTATTGAGTGTACAGATTGTATAACAGTTTTAAATTGCACACAGCCATTAATGTCTAAACCACTGGCAACAAAAGTGAGTACACCCCTAAATGAAAATGTCCAATTTTGACCCAATTAGCCATTTTCCCTCCCTGGTGTCATGTGACTCGTTAGTGTTACAAGGTCTCAGGTGTGAATGGGGAGCAGGTGTGTTAAATTTGGTGTAATCGCTCTCTCTCTCTCCTACTGGTCACTGGAAGTTCAACATGGCACCTCAAGGCAATGAACTCTCTGAGGATCTGACTAAAAGAATTCTTGCTCTACATAAAGATGGCCTGGGCTATAAGAAGATTGCCAAGACCCTGAAACTGAGTTGCAGCACGGTGGCCAAGACCATACAGAGGTTTAACAGGACAGGTTCCACTCAGAACAGGCCTCGCCATGGTCGACCAAAGAAGTTGAGTGCATGTGCTCAGCATCATATCCAGAGGTTGTCTTTGGGTAATAGACGTATGAGTGCTGTCAGCATTGCTACAGGGGTTAAAGGAGTGGGGGGTAAGCCTGTCAGTGCTCAGACCATACGCAGCACACTGCATCAAATTGGTCTTCATGGCTGTCATCTCAGAAGGAGGCATCTTCTAAAGATGATGCACAAGAAAGCCCACAAACAGTTTGCTGAAGACAAGCAGACTAAGAACATGGATTACTGGAACCATGTCCTGTGGTCGGATGAGACCAAGATAAACGTATTTGGTTCAGATGGTGTCAAGGATGTGTGGCGGCAACCAGGTGAGGAGTACAAAGACAAGCATGTCTTGCCTACAGTCAAACATGATGGTGGGCGTGTCATGGTCTGGGGCTGCATGAGTGCTGCCGCCACTGGGGAGCTACAGTTCATTGAGGGAACCATGAATGCCAACATGTACTGTGACATACTGAAGCAGAGCATGATCCTCCTCCCTTCAGAGACTGGGCCACATGGCAGTATTCCAACATAACGACCCCAGACACACCTCCAAGATGACCACTGCCTTGCTAAAGAAGCTGAGGGTAAAGGTGATGGACTGGCCAAGCAGGTCTCCAGACCTAAACCCTATTGAGCATCTGTGGGCATCCTCAAATGGAAGGTGGAGGAGCGCAAGGTCTCTAACATCCACCAGCTTCGTGATTTAGTCATGGAGGAGTGGAAGAGGACTCCAGTGGCAACCTGTGAAGCTCTGTTGAACTCCATGCCCAAGAAGGTTAAGGCAGTGCTGGAAAATAATGGTTGCCACACAAAATATTGACACTTTGGGCCCAATTTGGACATTTTCACTTAGGGGTGTACTTGCATTTGTTGCCAGCGGTTTAGACATTAATGACTGTGTTGAGTTATTTTGAGGGGGCAGCAAATTTACACTGTTAAACAAGCTGTGCACTCACTACTTTACATTGTAGCAAAGTGTTATTTCTTCAGTGTTGTCACATGAAAAGATGTATTAAAATATTTACAAAAATATATGAGGGGTATACTCACTTTTGTTAGATACTGTATATAGCAAAAAATAATCGAGCCACAGCATGTCATTGCCTATTCAGAAATTCTGTATTGTGCATGAATAGTGGGTGGTAGTATGGATGACAATTCTTTCTGTTTATTTTGGGTCCTGATATACTCGTGGGTGATGATAGAAAGATACATATGTGCAAATGTGGTCTATGTCCCGATGATTGGTCCATGCATATGGGATCAAACTGCTATTTTGCCAGAATGAATATCTGGCTGTGGGCAAATATATTCAAAGTATTTCTTTTAGTATGTTAAGACAATTATTTTAAAAAATCTGCCTATCCAAATTTGTTAAATGATCAACAAAACAAGTTACCTGTTTTGTATTGTAATACATTCCATCACAGTCTGTTGGAGTTATGCCGAGTACACACTAATATTTTTTTTTAGTTCAACCTGAATGAAAAAAAACCTGGCTGCTCAGGTCGGAGCCACTGTACTAACAATTTAATGTTAGCACAGAGATCTCCCCTGCTGTTCCCCCGCCAGAACAGCGCTCTCAGCCAGTGTGTACTGCAGCCACTCTTACAGAAGCCGACCGTTTGGCTGGCTTCTGTAGAAGGGGTAGAAAGGTCTGCCAATCAGCTCCCGATCAGCGCTCTCAGCCACTGGCCGCCTGACATTCAGCCCATGTGTACTAGGCTTTAGGATGGTTTTGGAAAACTGGTTTGCAAGAAGTGTGAAAGAGGTAATCTACGCCAAACTGACAAAACCATACCTGAACAGGGGCAGAGCCTTCAACACCATCTGTCTTTTACATATAATTTAATTTGAACATCTCTACTCCACCATGTAAATTGAGGAATTACCACCTATGCAGACTTCCTGACACCATGGGATTATATACCTAGTATAGGGTGGTTGCACAACTTTTACTCCTACCCTGTTTTGGACAATCAAAATCTACACATTTTATGGTGATTGTATTATTGTGCCTGTGCTACCAGTGTGGATATAAATGCTAGAGTATCTTCCTGACGCTTATTGGAACTATGTTGTGAAGCGCTGAGCATGTTGTAAAGCGCTGCGCAAACTGTTGGCACTACAGTATATAAATCCTGAATAATAATAATAATAATAATAATAACTAAAGTGGCTCAGACAAGCTACACACGTCTTCAACACTCTAGAACAAGTCCAGTTGAATGTGACTACTAGCTATTTAATGACCTGGATAAATAGGAACCTTCACAGACATATTTTTGACAATCCTAACAGTGCAGGATTTACTAAAAACAAAGAGGCTGTTCACTTTGCAGGGGAATTTTCCCTTAGCTTACTGAATGTGATGAAATTCACTTTGAGAAGAATACCTAATAACATGCAAGGAAAAATGACAAAACAAAAGCCACAGTATTTTTGCTTGCACATGATTGGATGGTGGAAGTCAGCAGAGCTTGATCTTATTCCCTAAGCTATGTGTCCGCATGATCAGATTTGATAAAAATCAAGTGTCATACTTGGGTTTTAATTTTATTTTACACATCCAATCAGCTCTTCTCCATTAGAAATGCCTGTCATGTACTTAATACAATAACAAACTTCAAAGTCATATGTTCAGATTGCCCCAATGTCAGTGTTCTCATAGAAGGATACCATTAAAGTGTTAATTACCTCTGCTGTTATTTTGTAGTTCACAGCAAAGCCCCTGTATTTTCTTTAGTTATTTAAATGTTAAAGGATTCTTTCTGCTTTCTCCCACCACAGGTCCCCTATGTAGCACCTGTGGAGTTACATTCACTTTACTGACAAGACCTAAGTCATTTTGAATCTAAAACACTTGTATGCGGTTCTCTGGCATAGTTAAAAGGTTGGCATCTCCTCCCCATTTCTATCTAAACAAGGCTTTACAACCTGGCCCCACATCAAAATGGTTGGGTAGTAGTATCCTGATAATTTATAAACAGCATTGAGTTAAATCACATATTAGCATTGTCTTTTGTCTATGATGACTATTCACATTTCAGTGACAATTATTTGCTACTTCATTGTGGTAAAAGAGCAGGATGTTGCATATTTTACTATGAGAATATTGTCATATTTTCTTACCAACCATTGTTGTAAGGATAGGAATTTTTACATCCATTGCAGTTGTGGTTATTTGGTATTGTACAACAATATCCCCTTTCAATCAGAAATATAAGATCAATTCTTGGCCTGAATGACTTACACAGATAACATGCAAGCAATAGATCAAGTTTGTTAACCACCTCAGCTTGAGAAGGTTTTACCCCCTTCATGACCAGGCCATTTTTTGAGGATTAGCATTGGGCTACTTGATAATTGCGTGGTCATGCAACGCTGTACTCAAACAAAAATGATATTATTTATTTCACACAAATACAGTGCCTTGAAAAAGTATTCATACCCTTTGAAATGTTCCACATTGTGTCATGTTACAACCAGACGTAAATGTATTTTATTGGGATTTTATGTGATGTACCAACACAAAGTGGCACATAATTGTGAAGTGGAAGGAAAATGATAAATGGCTTTTCAAAATTTTTGCAAATAAATATATGAAAAGTGTGGCGTGCATTTGTATTTAGCCTCCTTTACTCTGATACCCCTAACTAAAATCTAGTGGACCCAATTGCCTTCAGAAGTCACCTAATTAGTAAATAGAGTCCACCTGTGTGTAGTTTAATCTCATTATAAATACAGCTGTTCTGTGAAGCCCTCATAGGTTTGTTAGAGAACCTTAGTGAACAAACAACATCATGAAGGCCAAGGAACACTCCAGACAGGTCAGGGATAAAGCTGTGGAGAAGTTTAAAGCAGGGTTAGGTTATATAAAATTATCCCAAGCTTTGAAGGTTTCACAGAGCACTGTTCAATCCATCATCCAAAAATGGAAAGAGTATGGCACAACTGCAAACCTACCAAGACATGGCCGCCCACCTAAACTGACATACTGGGCAAAGAGAGCTTTAATCAGAGAAGCAGCCAAGAGGCCCATGGTAACTCTGGAGGAGCTGCAGAGATCCACAGCTCAAGTGGGAAAATATGTCCACAGGGCAGCTATTAGTCATGCACTCCACAAACCTGGCCTTTATGGAAGAGTGGCAAGAAGAAAGCCATTGTTGAAAGAAAGCCATAAGAAGTCCCGTCCGCAGTTTGCGAGAAGCCATGTGGGGGACACAGCAAACATGTGGAAGAAGGTGCTCTGGTCAGATAAGACCAAAATTTTACTTTTTGGCCTAAAAGCAAAACGCTGGTGGCAGAAAACTAACACTACACATTACCCTGAACAGACCATCCCCACCGTGAAACATGGCGGTGGCAGCATCATGTTGTGGGGATGCTTTTCTTCAGCAGGGACAGGGAAGCTGGTCACAGTTGATGGGAAGATGGATGGAGGGCGATCTTATGCCGCGCACACACAATCGCACATTCCGACAACAAAATCCATGTTTTTTTTCCGACGGATGTTGACTCAAACTTGTCTTGCATACACACGGTCACACAAATGTTGTCGGAAATTCCGAACGTCAAGAACGCAGTGACGTACAACACGTACGACGAGCTCTAGATGTGCAAAGCTGGTAGAGACATACCCAAAAAGACTTGAAGCTGTAACTGCAGCAAAAGATTTTTCTACAAAGCAGGGGTCTCCAAACTTTTCAAACAAAGGGCCAGTTTACTGTCTTTCAGACTTCAGGGGGACCGGATTGTGGCCAGTGGAAAATGTCTCTGGCCCAGCATCAGTGAGAATAAATGGCCTTAGGGTTTGTGGCCAGTAGAACAATAGAAGGAGTAATGCCCCATCATTGGTATTATTGGGAGTAGTATTACCCCATCATTAGTGTCAGTGGAAGATATAGTGCCCCATTCTTGGTGTCAGTAGGAGGAATATTGCCTCATATCATTGGCAGGAATAGTACTCCAAGGGTCACATCTGGCCCACTGACCGCGGTTTTGAGACAACTGCCCCAAAGTATTGACTAAGGGGGGCTGAATACAAATGCACGCCACACTTTTCAGATATTTATTAGTAAAAATTTTCCAAAACCATTTACCATTTTCCTTCCACTTCACAATTATGTGCCACTTACTATCCACAACCTATCCAATAAAAAATCGAATTTCTTCATAAATTTGTAATGTAATGTATTCTGCTTCATGTCATGTCAAGTGTATATTGCTCAATTATAGCATCTATAAACTATGGTGTATATATACTAGAATTTTTAATTTTTTTTATACTACTAATGGCAGTGATCAGCGACTTATAATGGGACTGTGATCGTGCGGCGGGCAATCTGACACTGCGTGGGAACTGACTAACTGCCGCTGACATCACCAGTGACATTAATGCAGTGATCAATGATAATACTATACGCTTGTCCCTGTACTAATGAACTGGCTGGGATTAAATGTGTGCCTAACAATGTGTAATACATGCTTATTTTTACAGATTTTTTTAAAGATCTCTTTGTTTCTTGCAGAGAGAAGAAACAGGGAGATTGTTCCCTCTGTACAGACCCCTGTGTTGATTGTCAACACAGGGCTCTGGGCTGTGATTGGACACAGCCGATCAGCAGGTCCTGGGCATAAAATAATTGGCCAGGACCTGCTGTGTACAATCCTAGTAGGTTTCGGCGGGGGGGCACACATGCGCGCCTCCTAGACCCGGAAACAGTCAGAGACACACCAGTACGTCGCTCTGCCTGTACGGGCCGCCCATAAGTGGTTAAAGTGCATCCAAAGCCAAAACTTATTATTTTGGATGGAGTAGGGAAAAGTTAAAACTGTCAGTTTTCTGTGTTTTTCTTTCAGCTTTCTTCCCTGTGGACACAGCAGGAATTGAAAAAAAAATCTGGAGTGGGGGAGATTTCCTCCTAATTGTTACCAGAACTGGTGTGCTGGTAAAGGTTTGCCCACTATTTCTCTTCTGCCAACAACTAAAAATAAGGGAGTTTATGTGCTAGTTCCAGTGTTCACCAGGACAAATAAGATGAATCTCCCATGCGGAGACACAACTATCAAAAAAAAAAAACTGATGGGATTTTAACAACTCAAAACAGCAAAACAAGATTTGGCTTTAGATACAGTGTAATGCCCAATTGAACCTTCTGTTTAAATCCCCAAAATAAATTCCAGGGGCATCAAGTTGTTCAATGACTTCCAGTTCCATTTCCCTCTAAAGTAGCCAGAGCCTCGGTAGAAAACGCCTGGCAGCAACTTCAGAGTGGGCCTCTTGTTTGTGGCGAAGCAGTGATCTTTTTGCAGAGGTCCAACACCCCTATTTAGTCAGAGCCAGAGCTCTCCAATCAGCAGGGAGCATGAGTTTTGCTGATTGCAGAGCAGGTCTGACTTAGGGGGTTGGGGGTTTGTTCACATGGGCATTGAGGCCTGTATACTATTAACGGCACATTTGTTTTGCACCCCTACCTGGCAGGTGCCGTGTGCAGGCAGCCCATTCATGTCTATGAGGATGCAGCACAGACAGTCACTTTTCCTAATGTGAAAAGCGTTTGGATGCGGATTAGCAACCCCTAACACAGACAGTGTGCGTTCAGGGCCACTTACCCGCAGGTCTGTTACATTAGGACAAGTGGATGTGTCCATGCAACTGCTACGTCCTAGACATGAATGGGCTGCCTGTATGCAGCATCTTCCAGGTAGGGATGCATAAACAAACACCCTTTTCACAGTCCATGGGCCCCAGCGCCCAAGTCAATGAGGCCTTATAAAGAAACTGTAAGACATTGAACACTTTTTGTTTTGATGCACCTGGAATGTATTTAAATTTAAATAGGACAGGGTAAAAATGATAAATACCCTACAACATGACATAGGTATGTCTGCACAGTGGATTATAACCTAGAAATAGATGAAGACATCCCTGGTCACGGTCACCTAACAACCCCCTTTGATATAATCCCACCTTAGGTGAGCTTGGCTCTTTACTAGATCCATAAAAATGGCCATCTCATGGGATTAAATATCTGTCATTTTTTTTACTGTACAAGGATTTAAATCCTTCTCTTCCCTGAAAGAAGAGTTTAGTTTACCTCCCTACTATATATTATTATATAAGCTGCATGTCCTCATATTTCCCAATTCTCCTGTAGGGGTTTTCTTCTTTTCTTTTTGTTTCTTTTTTTTCTTTTTATATTTTGTTTTTGTTTTCGATTTTTGGTAATATTTTTTTACCTGTGTATTTTGTGAATACTCAATAAACAAATTCCTTAAAAATAAAAAAAAGAAATAGATGGAGACAAGGCACATTACTGTATGTGTGTCAAGAAAATAAGAAACTAACCTCATCTGTGGTTCATAACTGTTTTTACACAGGTTTAATTCTAGAATAACATCTTCCTGCCACCATAGTTTGTGATGCTCATTCAAAACCGGTGATATTTTACTGTCAAATTGTATCCTTTTGTATTTGATTGCTACCTATGACTTGTATTTTATCTTGGCACCTTTCAATAAATAGCCCAAAGCCAGTATAATCAAGAGAAGTCATTGTAGAAGGCACATTGGAGTATGAAAGTTAGGCCTATTAATATTCTCGTTTGCAATCCTGCTTAGCAGCTTAATTATTTTTAACAAGTGTTTGTGCCTTTCTGAAATGCATTCTTGTTCACTTATTTGTTTGGTCATGTGCGAAACTTTAATGAAGATACTCTATGCCTTATATAGCACACCACAGTCTACACATGGAAATTTGTTCTGAATGCTAAAGAGCTGTCACCAGATAATGAGATCCAGTGTGTATGTTTTATGATTTTTTGCCAACCTTGCGTCTTTTAAAAGCTTTGTTTTGGTTGCAACCTTAACATAGTGTTTTTAGTAACCATTTTTTGTATCAACAATTTGTGATATATCTATAATCTAGATATCTATAATATATATGTAAATTCCAAAAACTGGGTTAACTGGGCAATTTTTATGTGAGTTTGTGCGATTGCTTTTTGTGTATATGTACAATTAAATCATGTAAATATATTTTTCATTAATCAGAGTTAGATAATGAAGTACAGAATTATGATTAAGGTCTTCAAACACAGCTGGTATTTGGGCTGATTCCTGCTGACTCGGCCAAAATTTGAGCCCAGGGTGGCCTGGCAGCACCACCCAGTCTGACAAAAATCAACTAAGCCAGGTAGAAAATTATCGTTTGAACAGTAACTGCATTCTATTAGTGACACTGTATTCACGTAGCTGCAGGTGCCATGGCTGCCTGAGTAAGAAAGCTGTCAGTGGAGATTCCTCCATCCACACTAAATGGGAGGAAACTGAGCTGTGTAGTGGCCACTAAAACAAAGGTTTAATTCACTAAGCTATAAAACATGCTATTTGCCATAACAGTAGCTTGGTTAAGGTTGATATTAGCTGTCATTGATTCTCATTGCTCTTTTGACAAATAATGATTGGTATAGCTAGCACAGTGAATTTGACCTTTTACTAATTAGTAGTAATGAAATGTCTTATGGGGCATACACACGGTCAGACTTTTCCTCTACAAAAGTCCAACGGACGCCGACGGACTAAAGCTGGCTGGTAATCCGATCGTGTGTGGGCTTCCCCGGACTTTCAGCTGACTTTTTCAGCCTCAAATCCGACGGACTTTAGATTTGAAACATGCTTCAAATCTTTACGTCGTAACTACGACGGACCCCGAAATCCGCTCGTCTGTGTGCTAGTCCGACGGACAAAAACCCACACTAGGGCAGCTATTGGCTACTGGCTATGAACTTCCTTATTTTAGTCTGGTGTACGTCATCACGTACGAATCCGTCGGACTTTTGTGTGGTCGTGTGTAGGCAAGTCCGTTCGTTAGAAAGTCTGCCACAAGTCCGCCGAAAGTCCGCCGGAAGTCTGTCGGACAGGCTGTCGGACTTTTGTAGACAAAAAGTCCGACCGTGTGTATGCCCCATTACAGTTTTGTCATAATACTGCAAATAAAGTAGTTTTTAAAGGTGGCCACACACAATGCAGTCTGATTGCACCAACTCCTTTAAGCTGGTCATAGATGGATTGAAATTCAGCCGGCTCAGCAGGGGCTGTCTGAATTTCGATCCATCTATGGACAGGTTGGTTGTGCAGAAGTTGACCTCTTGATCGACTTCTGTACAACCAGTTTGTTTTTTTTTCCGTCTTCAACTTCTGTTCTGGCCAATAGATCATACGCCTTCAAGATTTACGCATTTCAGATCTACAGTCTTGCTGATGGGTAAAACTGACCTTGCAGTGTCAAACAAGGTCCACTTTTTTCTCAAACCCCCCTTTGCCAAAACACTTTAGCTAAATAAAAAAAAGCCTGTGTGGGGGGAAGAAAATAGAAAATATTCTTACCTTACCCCATCTTCTGTTCTACATAGGGGGATGTCACCATCCTCCTGGTGAGATCCCAGGGAATGCTAATTAACCGAAATCTCACCAAAACATATGCCAGCTCAGTGCAGAAGCACCATCTTGAGAGATTTCAGGTAATCCGGGATCTCCCTGAAAAAATGGTGGCTCCTCCCTTGCATAGGCACCATGGCTGGAATTGCTGGGGGTAAAGTAAGACTTTTTTTTTTCACCCCACATGCTTTGTTTTTTAATTTTGGCTTGAGAGGGCTGTGAAAAATAGGTGAACCTTACTTTTTTAGTGCCACATCCAATTTAAACGTATACTGTGTGCCGTGGTTCCACTCGCTGGCCACTCTGGCTAGCTCTAGAGGGGACTAGACACGTATCGACCGATAGGTAGAACCATAAAATGAAGCAGTGGACACAGAGAGAATGAAGACTGAAGATGGGTAGCAAAAAAGGTTAATCTTGTTTCTCTTGTTTTGCAGGATGCCTTTACTTACCTATTTTTTTGTATTTCGTTGTGATATTCACTTTAAGCCCATTATCCATAACCTATTCATGTGCAATACAAGTGTAGAATTGTAGTTAAAAATCGCCAAAATTAATATGTTGCGCTGCCAAAAATAAGTATCCCGAATTAACCATAAATTCAGTACAAAACACAACATTTATATAGAGAGAAATATAATATATAAATCAATAAATAAGTGATTTGAAAAATTTCTGAAAATGCATAAATGAATAAAGAGTAAATAGATGATTTGAAAAGTTCATAGATGATAAAAAAGCAACCAAGCATAGTGCTAGATGGAACAAACCTGCTCTAATTGTGTGCCTAGCAACAATCACAGTGGTCCTGTGCCTCAGATCTTCACTGCTGTGCACATCACTAAAGAGGGCTATTTAAAGCCTCATACTGGAACCTTAGATCTATTTTGGGATGGATAGATCAAACAAATGGCTACTGCTTCCACCAATAACTAGCCTTTGCAGCAAGGAGCACATGGAAAGGTGACGTATATCAAACAAAATTAAAGAAAATTCCCAGCTTAACTTACCGACCAGCCTGCAACCAACCAAATTATCTAGTCTAACAGTATGTGTTAACAACAGTTTAGCTTGCACACATTTGCAAACACATGCATAAGCTGCAGAGCCACTTCACGGCACCCCAGTATTCTCTGGAGTCCTAACTCGAAATTTTGAGAGCCTCCACAGTGGAAGCACATGCATTATATTGGATAGGCAGAGGACAGGTGAGCCTGGAGGTAGCCCACCCCTCCTTAAAGGCACAGGGGCACACTGGACACCCAGCATATAGCACAATGGCAGCGAAGGTGGATAGATCACACTCAGATCCAATTGCAGTCAGCCAAACAAGGTAATCAGTAATGTCATCGCTTCTCACTCCTTATATCGCCAACAGACACCAAGCACAGTTCCAGAATAGCTCACAACAAAGACCCACATGTAAAAGGAAGGGGATCACTCATGGTGTAGTAGGTTAAAAGTACATTTATTTTAAACTGAACATATACTTACATTTTACATCAAAAAAAGAAAGTGTGGCCTGTATGGTGGGTACCAAAATAGGGATTGATAAGGACTTGTACCATCATCCAGGAATAATTGAATAGCAAAATTGGCAGCCTGATCCCCAAGGTTGCCACAAGAACATGAGGGCAATTGGACTATCACAGTAGAGTAGAGACAATACAATTTTGAATAATATAACAGGATATAAAAGTTACAGAAGATTTTATTGATGCCAAAAAACAAATCGTCATTTACAGATAAAAAACATGGTAGCGGTACAAATATATCACCAGTGAAAGGATTAACCCCAGAAGAGGAGAATCACAATAGGTCAATAGATTACAGATGTCATTTTCCTCCACTAGTTTCGCGGGCAATGGCCGATTCATCGGGAGGGTATCTGTGATAGGATCAAAGAGACAATATAATGATCGAAAGACATAAAGGTAAGGACTTGTAAAGCAGCATCATAATTAAAAGGAGTATTGATGGGGATAAGAAGGGGGAAGGAGCAGTTCAGAGCGCCGCCACCAAGGGAGGTCTCCCGCGGCGACTTGGGGGAGCCACAAATAATAACGATCAGAATCTGGGTACATAAAGTAAAAGGCATGGATATGGTGTGGACTTACCAAGGCAAAAATGTGGGCCAGTGAAGAAGTGAATGAAAAGGTGAGAATAGATGTGGGGTGAACATCAAGATAAAGGTAATAGAATAATGATGAAGTGTGCATTTAAACAACGTGAAGAGACGTGAAAAAAGCATCAAATATTAAGTAAAAAAAATTGTCAAAGTGAAAAATAAATAAGTAAAATTGAAGTGAAACGGGAGGTGCGTTGATTGTGAGGTACATGGGAGTGGAGATGTGAAATGATTTACCTGGTGTGAATGAGTGTAGGACAGGGAGGGAGAAAGAAAGGAGAGGAGACAATGGGGAAAGAAAAAACAAGTATAAGCGAAGAAAGGGTAGGAAGAAGGAAAGAAGGGAGGGAGAGGGAAAACAAAGGACACCAGAAAGGGTGTCCCCCTCTTCCCCCATTTCTTTCCCCCTTTCTGCTGTCCTTTGTATAACAAGTATAAGCGAAAAAAGGATAGGAAGAAGGAAAGAAGGGAGGGAGAGGGAAAACAAAGGACACCAGAAAGGGTGTCCCCCTCTTCCCCCATTTTTTTCCCCCTTTCTGGTGTCCTTTGTTTTCCCTCTCCCTCCCTTCTTTCCTTCTTCCTACCCTTTCTTTGCTTATACTTGTTTTTTCTTTCCCCATTGTCTCCTCTCCTTTCTTTCTCCCTCCCTGTCCTACACTCATTCACACCAGGTAAATGATTTCACTTCTCCACTCCCATGTACCTCACAATCAACGCACGTCCCGTTTCACTTCAATTTTACTTATTTATTTTTCACTTTCACCATTTTTTTCACTTAATATTTGATGCTTTTTTCACGTCTCTTCATGTTGTTTAAATGCACACTTCACCATTATTCTATTACCTTTATCTTGATGTTCACCCCACATCTATTCTCACCTTCTCATTCACTTCTTCACTCACCCATATTTTTGGCTTGGTAAGTCCACACCATATCCATGCCTTTTACTTTATGTACCCAGATTCTGGTCGTTATTATTTGTGGCTCCCCCGAGTCGCCGCGGGAGACCTCCCTTGGTGGCGGCGCTCTGCGCTTGGTGGCTGCTGGGACATGGGTAAGCAGCTCTGTTCCTTCCCCCTTCTTATCCCCATCAATAACCCTTTTAATTATGATGCTGCTTTACAAGTCCTTACCTTTATGTCTTTCGATCATTATATTATCTCTTTGATCCTATCACAGATACCCTCCCGATGAAGCGGCCATTGGGGGTCAGGCTGCCAATTTTGCTATACATTTTAAATCAGGCATTTCATATAAACTGCATCCAGCGCTCCGGCGGGTGTGATGGGGTCGCCGATATAAATCTGCCCTACACGTTTCGTCGGAACAGACATCACTCCGTTGCTCCAGTGTATTTTACACATTTATTATTTATGGTGGAAATTATATTATGTATATATGTACTGAATTTATGGTTGATTCACATTATTTATTTTTGGCAGGGCACCACATTCATTTTGGTGATTTTAAAAATTCACATATATCACAAGAAGTATAAAAGATATTCATTTATATTACTATTTCAATTAAATAGGCTTTCAGTTGTAAGACATCTCTGTTGCTAAGGGGTATAATGTGTTTATTGTTTTTAAATCTATATACAGTATATAGTCATTTTGCTACCTGTGACTTGCACGTTTTGTAGTTGCTATTGTGATAGTTGTGCTCTGTGCTATAACCTGCTCCCTTCGCTATTCTGAATCAGGATCCTGTGTTTTGAATCAAGCATAACAGCATGAAGAATGTGTAAATATTTCATAAGGTTCACACAATTGTTACACACAAGTCTCTGACAATAATAAGGCCCCAGGATGCACTTCTGCTGCTTGTTGGTTTGCTTTCAGCGTATTCTCGCCTGTTTGATTAAGGTTTAGTCTCTGTTGACAGATTACTGCTGGACAAGGCTTCTGGCTGTGCCCCACAGAATGAGTTAAGCTAAGGATTAACCAGTGCACTCTCCCTAATGCAGCCAAACCGTCAATAAGATCAAAAGGTTTTACGGAAGACACTGAGCAATTTAGGAATGAGTCCTTTTTTGAATGAGCCCATGCAAAGAAAGTAAGAATATTTAGCAGCCCCTCTGAAGAAACCGCTTATGTGCTTTCTTTTTTTGTTTATTTTATCCATATAAAAACTATAATAAAGTTAGCCCCTTAAAGTGAACCTGTAACCAACTTTAAAATTGCAGGTAAAAGTACAGAAATATTAAGAATTCTAAATGCATTTTCTTTCCATAAATAATGTGATAACATTTGACTACTCCTGCAGATTCAATTCCCTAACACAGCCCTCTCCCTCTTAGCTTATCATAGCTCTGTCCTCTCCTGGGAGTGGCTAAGCTCCTCCAAACCTCCCTACATTGCCAGTGGAGACTTTAAACAGTCAGGTTATACTGCTGATTACAGGGGCAAACTGCATATGACCAAGATTTGCAAGGGGTTGTCTCTAACCTGATTGATGCAGTATATATCCTGCAGGACCAGCCTGCTGTTTTAGGCCTAGGAGCTCCAAAGGCCTGTAGAAGCTTCATATGTTTTGTAAGCCCCACAGCCTGTCAAAATACCTGAACAGTGGCTGCATTTGATTGGATGCTGCCGCAGTTTGGCAAAAAAAAAATTTAAGCAGGCTCCTTTTGATTAAAGTTGATCGAACAGCCGACCTTTGCCGAGCTGAGTGGGGCCGGTAGGGTTACCCACTGAACAAATTTCTTTCCGGTCCTCTGGAACTATCTGAAATTTGCAGAGCTTAAAGGATCTCATTGTAAACCGTACAAGCTGTAATGAGAAAGGTGTGTGAGATTGAAGTGGGTAAGTCAACATTTGGAACACTTGGAACACAAAGCATATGCAGTGAATTAAATTGTATTCACATTTCACATTAAATTACTACAGTAAGTTCCAGCAAGTACAAAACCAGGGGTGCAACTAGACTCCCAGACAGTCCGGGTCTTGAATCATGTGCCCGGGTTTTGTACTGCTTAAAACCGGGCACATTATTCAGCCCAGACCGGGGACAGACCATTCGGCCGGGGGGGACCATTAGCACATTAGCATCACCCCCAGGCCACTTCATACATCCAGCTGACAGACATTAGTCAGAGCTGCTTCTTACCCCCAGCTGAGGGACATCATTCCATGGTCACTTGCCTTCCCTTCTCTTCCCAACATCACTCCCTGGTCTACCCATAGACACTGCAAGAAATCCCTTCCCAATCTGCCACCGTCCTACCCTCCGCACTCCTCTCCTGTACAAACTGCCCACTGTCATACCCTCTGCACGCCTCTCCTATACATACTGCCACCATCAAACCCTCTGCACTCCTCTCCTATACATACCACCCCCATCATACCCTCCACAATTCTCTCCTATACATACTGCCCCATCATACCCTCTGTTCTCCTCTGATGTACATACTGCCCCCATCATACCCTCCACAATTCTCTCCAATACATACTGACCCCATCATACCCTCTGCACTCCTCTCCTGGAGATTCAGATGTAAAGGGAATCTCTGTGGATTCAGATGTAAAGGGAAACTGCAGAATCAGATGTAAAGGGTAGCTGTGCGGATTCAGAGGTAAAGGGGAACTCTTGTGATTAATTCCATATGATTAGAAATGTTACTTAATCACAAAAATATATGTATAGTGTATACTACATAAAAAATTGCCGTGCATAGCTTTGTACAGTGGTATTGAATTTAATGTACTACAAAAAAAAAGTTGGCATGCGCTGTTAAAGTGTTCGGGTTTGGCTTGACGAAAAGGTGGCAACCTTAGATGCAACACGGGGAGGACACATGGGATCGTCGCTAAAGCTGAATTAGCAATTTACAAAAAGTTAATGTAGAAATGAAGATGTTTAACACTACTTCAAATGGGTCATTTATATTGTTAGCACACCAATAAATAGATAAGGAAAGCATTTTTGGCAGAACACGAGAATTGGCTCTCGCATGAACACTGAATGATTGGCAGCATTTTGTGGCATTTCCTAATTAAACCTAATAGGCTTTTAAAATACGACAAATGCAAAATGATTATGCGTTGAGGATTTTGTCCTGTTTTTAACAGTTCACTGTATTTCAGCTTAGTTTGTTTTTTATTCCTGCTGATTTAACGGGTCAAGTATTTGTTTTTTCTTTCTTTTTAAGGAGGTGATGGGGGAGTAATACCGGCGATATGTATTTATTCTGCCTACCTGTTTGTCTGGACCACTTAAAAAAATAATTAACTGACCATGATCCCCTGATCTTAATAGAGATGTTATCTTAGCAGTATCTCCTTCCCCACAATTTAAATTGTACTTATTGTTTGTCAGCTATTACTGCTTATAATAACTTTGTGTATGTTTGTCAATATCCTGTTGCCTCCTTAATTATGATCACATTGTAGCTCAACTCCAAATACATTGTTTATTGCAATTGACACTGCGGATGTGCTTTGGGAATGGCACAGCAGATGAAAGGGGCAGAGTCACAACACCGGAACTGTTGTGTACCCTGTACACCATTCTGATGCAGATGGAGGTGCAGCTTCCACAGTATTTTCAGCACCAGCTCATTGGGGCTTTATACGAGCTATGCAGGTAAAAAAAATCACTTCTAGATTTAATGAATAACAGCAGATATTAGAAGCTGAAATTTAGGTATGGCATATTTTACATACTTACATTGGTCCAGCTTAGACCAATGTTAGTATGTATGTTCCATACCTGGTTGATCTCTGTGAAAGCTGGCAATCACTGTAGTAGGCACCATTACTACAGTGATCTCCACTAGCTTCCATTTCCCCATTTCCCCATGCCATGTGGCTTTGTGAACACAGAAAGTTACTCACTCGGCACGGGTGCCATTCAGAGAAGACTTTTGCATATTCCCATTGAATGCAAAGTGTTCTTTGATGGGACAAGGTGAAGATCAGAAGGTCACCACTCCACCTTGTCCAATCAAAGAATGCTTTGCATTCAATGAGAAAATGTAATGTTCCCTATTGTTTACATTTAGATAAAGGAGGCAGGGGATTCAACCCTGTGTCATACAGTGGGGACGGAAACTATTCAGACCCCCTTAAATTTTTCACTCTTTGTTACATTGCAGCCATTTGCTAAAATCATGTAAGTTCATTTTTTTCCTCATTAATGTACACACAGCACCCCATATTGACAGAAAAACACAGAATTGTTGACATTTTTGCAGATTTATTTAAAAAAAAAAAGACATTTTCCGACCTGACTTTGGGGCCCCATATCTCGGGGCCCCTTAGTACTAGGAACCCCAAATATGGCTATGTTATAGTGTTAGTCCAACTGTGTTAGCACACCAAATTTGGGGTTCCTAGCACCAAGTGGCTCCGAGATACGGGGCCCCAAATCGCAGAATGTCAAGCACTTTTCTGCAGCAGAGAATGACATTTTGTGACCCGAATTTGGGGCCCCAAGTTATGGGGCCCCCCCAAGATATGGGGCCCCAAATTCGGGTCACAAAATGTCATTCTCTGCTGCAGAAAAGTGCTTGACATTTTGTGACCCGCTTTGGGGCCCCATATCTTGGGGCCACTTAGCGCTAGGAACCCCATATTTGGATACCTTATAACGTTAATCCAACTGTGTTAGCACGCCAAATTTGGAGTTCCTAGCACCAAGTGGCCCCGAGATATGGGGCCCCAAATTTGGGTTGTAAAATGTTCCTTTAAAAACGCGAACGCGGCTAAACGCCGGTGCCGGCGTTTAGCATCTGAAAAGTGAAAAACTTTTGCGTCTGAAGCCATTTTCCAGCTTCTGGAAAAACGAGGTTAAACACAACTGCCTAAAAACGTCAAAAAAACGAGACTGTGTACATGGACACATAAGGTAATATTTAATGGGTTCAGAGGCAGTTGAAAAAAGTGTCCAACTGCCTCTGAACGTGAGTTTAACAACGTCTCGTGTGCATGAGGCCTGACAGCTGTCAAAGGCAGTTCTCTGTCTCTACTAATGATCGGGAGCTGGTAAGACTGATAGGACCATATACCGATCATGGGACTCCCTGTGACAGCCAATCACAGTGGTCACTTGATTAACCTGTCCTTTTTTTGCTGTCTGTTCCCCCATTAGGAAGATTCACCCTCTCTATTTGTCATGTGTACTGTTGTCAATGAAAGTGAAACTAATCCCAAATTTTGGGCTGTCTCCTGAACTGTAATAGAGGGAAAGTCTTGCAAAGGGGGCACTAGTTCTGGTGATAACCAGGGATTCTCTCCCTTTGGAGGGATTTCCTCTCACTCCCTACTTTGGCTAAAGTATAATGCCCTGTAAACACGGTCAGATTTTCTGACGGAAAATGTGTGATAGGACCTTGTTGTCGGAAATTCCGACCGCGTGTAGGCTCCATCACACATTTTCCATCGGATTTTCCGCAACACACAAAGTTTGAGAGCAGGATATAAAATTTTCCGACAACAAAATCCGTTGTCGGAAATTCCGATCGTGTGTACACAAATCCGACGGACAAAGTGCCACGCATGCTCAGAATAAATAAAGAGATGAAAGCTATTGGCCACTGCCTCGTTTATAGTCCCGACGTACGTGTTTTACGTCACCGCGTTTAGAACGATCGGATTTTCCGACAACTTTGTGTGACCGAGTGTATGCAAGACAAGTTTGAGCCAACATCCGTCAGAAAAAATCCTAGGATTTTGTTGTCGGAATGTCCGAACAGAGTCCGACCGTGTGTACGGGGCATTAGAAGTGAAGGGAAATCTCCACAACAAGACAAAATGTAAAAAAAAGAACCGGGGTTATACTCCATAAAGTTCGAGCGGACCTTCACTCATTTTTTCAACTTTCCATCTATTAAATCTTCTGCCCTTGTTGTTTTAACTTTGGATAGTAAAACATTTTTTTTCTGCCAGTAAATACGTTATACAGCCCACTTCCCTTTTCTTGTCTGGTCATTAGCCTAGGCTTATGAGATCATGCACAGCTCTCTCTAACTCTCGTGAGCGTTTGCCAGGAAGGGAGGGGGGATGAGTCATAAGAAGGCCAATGAGAGCTGCAGGGCTGCAGAGCTGGAAGTGTGCCTCTGTGTGTCTGTGTAAATCCAGGAAGTGAACAGGCAGCAGCTTCAGCTGCCCACAGTTAAAATGGATGCACCCAGACATAGTGGAAGGAGATTTCTGCAGCATATTTGGCAAATACAGAATCACAGTATATATAAAATAATATGCAAAGTGGTTGGAGGGAAGCTTCAGAATGGCAAAGATGTTTTATTACAAATTATGTGAGCAGACAGCAGTTCCTCTTTAAGGTTATATTTGGTAAGCAAAGTCAAACCAAAACACCTACTGGTGTTGCTAATCATGGAAAATGTAATTAGATTTTATAGAAGGATTCAGCAGCTCATTTACAACAAAGCCATTTTCTCTGACAGTATCTTTAAAGAGGAAATAAACCCTTGATGGGTATTACTTCCTCTTTTGCTCTCTGCAAAACCCTGCAAATTAAAAGCATACTAGCCCATTATGTGACATTTACCTGCAAACGAAGCCCGCCCTGTTCCTCTGTGCAGGCCGTGTCCATCTTGGCACCTCTTCCTTCTGGGGCCACGTACTCCGGGTCTGTGACTGGCCGGAGCCGCTCTGTGACTCATCGGCGCACTACAAGGGAAATATCGCCTAAACGGCGCACGTTTAGGAGATATTTCCACTACCTAGGCTTACCTATAGGTAAAAGTCACACAAAAGGGTTTACAATCACTTTAAGACCATACTGTACAGATAGGTCTATATCATGTCGCATGTGGGGCTTTGTGTCCCTCAAATACCTAGTCATTTGTTATGGTGCTGATAGCTACCATAATAGTTTTGAACTGGATCCTTATGGTGTTTCTTCCAGTGTGATTACAAGCCCAGGTTGTGTCTGGTCTATTCACATTGTTTTCAATCAAGCCCTGATAAAAGTGGAGTTTTTGAACCCTTGAAACGTGTTGACTACTCTTTTTGGATTACCTCTCAAACTTTTATTGGAAAAAAGTTATATGTGGACCTTTTAGTGGTGGTTTAGCGCTTCAGTTTACGTTTTTGTTACATTACACTACAAGCCAAGGAGACAGTCAAAATCCTCTGTTGTGTAGAAGTCGCCTGACCGAGAACCAAATTAATTACATCAACATCAATACTTTAGGATAGCAATAACAATAGGATAACCTTGTGGGTCCAGCGCTATTTTTTCACGTTCCTCCAAATAAAGTTGTGGAGCTTCTCACATGATACACACATTTTTGGTGCTATTGTGCACTAATCTCCATGTATGAACACAAGCGATCACAAAACCAGAACGCTGACTGGCTTCACTAGCAGTCGGGACACAATGGCGTACAGCCTGTATAGCATCTTGTACTGATTAGAGACCAACATGTTCTCACTTGCATAATAAATTGAAAGTAAGTGGGAAAAAATGGCAAGTAGAGATAAATATACAAAGAGAAGGTGAACACTTAATCAGAAATACGTTTAGAGCAATCTGCGTAAGCTGTACAAATGAGGAATTATGTACTGCTATTGCTGCCCTCCTTCTAAAAGTTGCCTGTCTGCTACAGAGGTTCATTGGCTTTGATACTTACACTGACACTGGACAAGTATTTGATAAGAAAAGTCAGTTAATCTAATCTGCATATATTTTTTTACATAATTGGGAACTTCAAAAGTACTGAAGCTGTCAGAGAAGGGGCAGCCAGGCAAGCAATATTTACTTTCAATGATAAATACGGTACTTAGGGAGGCTTTATATTCTACAACCCATGATAAGACTTTATCCAGGAGTCATATTTACTAAATAAATTGACCAAAATATGTAAAAATAAAAATATTGGTGTGGTTAAAATAAACTGCAGTGAAAACCCTTTGTAGAGGGAAAGTACTGTTCATTTATGTATGTCAATGAAGCAAGGCCCCAAAGATTAAGGAAGGTAGGTTTATTCCTTGCTTATGGTAGATAAAGTAATGGAGCTAAATTCTTCCAGGTTCATTCAGTCTGCTCTCTATCTCTCTCTGTAGTGCTTTCAGGCTCACAGAAGAGAAAGGCAAGTCCTGGGACCATGAGAGGAGGCACATTTTGCAGGACTTTTTCTGCTGAACAGCCACCAAAAATGGCAGAGCAGAGCACCAAGCAAAAAAAACAAACAATAAACATTGGGTTAGACCCTGACTATAAGCAATTGTTTCCAGTATTCTTTCTCCAAAGTGTCTTTGCACCCAAAACTGATGATGTGGATCATAGTAAATGCTGGACAGTTAAACCACCTCATGGTTTTTTATATTTCTCAGGAAGTCTTTGTGGCAGAGTTAGTTCCCATATCCATATACTTGTTGTAACTGTTATTTGGTGGTCCTGTTCTCCTTGATGTACTTAATTTTATATTATGGATAATGCAACAGTAGTAATGGAAACACCTTATGGTGGTTGGGAGTATCTGGCTGACAAACCTTCAGCCAGTGTTGCACAAAGTTCAGCAAACTCCAACCATAACACTACCCTTCTAAAACTGGCTATAGGTGGGTGAAAGGGAAAAAAAAATATGACAGATTCCTCCATCCATACAGACAAGGTGGACGAAGGAATCCGGCCTGCTGGGACATTGTATTCTGACAGCTGGACTTGCTGCTTTCAGAATGCACTGCTCAGCGGCTGCAGCAAGATCAACAAATATTTTCCAACATGTCCCTTCAAAAGAAGTTGATCTAATGATTGACTTCTTTTGAGCAGGGACAGCCATACACTCACTGAAATGACATATGAATTTCGATCCATCTATGGCCAGCTTACGAATTGGTTTGTTAACATGACTTGCTGCTATTTTTTTGTTTCCCTCCTACTCTGTCTTTGAAGCAGTGATTGGTTACTATACATCTTCAAATAGAGTTGCTGTTTATTTTTATTTTTGATTAGATAATTGGGTGAACCATTTGAAATTAGGAGGTAGTCTGTATATCTCACTTAGTTGTGAACTTAACGTTAGCTATATTACCTGCTGGGTTTCTTTTCTCTTTAATGTTGTTATAGTGACAAGTAGAGTTATAAAGCTTGAAATTTGTACAAATCAGTTGTCAATCAATGCGACCTGTCAGTTTGTCAGCAACTTGTGTCCTGCTGTGCAGGGAAAAGGTGGTGAGTATACAGATGAAGTGGAAAGGAGATTTAGACAAGGGGCGACTACAAAGACAGGAAATTAATTCAAATGGCTCTGCAATAAGAAGCTCTGAGGTTTGTGCTGTTCCTGTAGTGTGGCCATTGATTTCTTCTCCTTGATGTTGAGCAGCCATGCAGCCAGAAATTACACATTACACTTAGTTGAAAGCTGCTGTTTATCACCAGCTAAATAACCCCCCATCTGCACATAAAAAGCCAGGTGCTATTTTGCTGGTTGAATGTCGTCAGCTAGGCATGTTAAAGGCATTCTTCACCGTTTTTTTTAGGTTTAACATATACTTGGAACATTGTTGAAGTGAACTTCTGTGAGAAGAAATATGGGCACAGCAATTGCTGACTTTTTAAAGATGCGGGTTCTGGGGCTGTTGTCCAAAAACTGGCATCATTGCCTAAGCTGGCTATAACTACTGTATTGCTGCGTACACACAAGCGGACTTTTCGACCGGACTGGTCCGACGGACCGAGTCCGGCGGACAATTCGACCGTGTGTGGGCTTCATCGGACCTGCAGCGGACTTTTTCGGACGAAAATCTGACGGACTTTAGATTTGGAACATGACTCAAATCTTTACATCGGAACTCTGCCGGACCCAGTTCCTATAGAAAAATCCGCTCGTCTGTATGCTAGTGCGACGGACAAAAACTGACGCTAGGGCTACTGGCTATGAACTTCCTTATTTTAGTTCAGTCGTACTTCATCACGTATGAATCCGTCGGACTGGTGTGATCGTGTGTAGGTAAGTCCGTTCGTTGGGAAAGTCCGTCGAAAGTCCATCAAAGCCTGTCGGACCAGTCCGCTCGTGTGTACACGGCATAAGATTTTGTGGGGCTTAACATGAGCAATCACTTAGTTCCCCCATTCAAATAGATAGAGGAGTCTCTCCTGCTAGTTATTGCGTTCTGACAGCCAACACTCACTGGTGTCAGACCTGAACAGTGACAACATCTGATTGGATGCAGCATCTATTTGGCTAATTATTTTCACACAGCTCCTTCAATTTTCAGATTAAAGGATGTTGAGCCGGAGGATGCTGACAGGGCCACCCATGGCTCAGTTCTTGATGATGGGAACACTCATACTTCTTTCTCATAGACTCACCTTGCCAGTTTAGGGAATTAATATTTTTGGTAGACACATACCTGAAGAGGTACAAGCTCCACTGTTGTGTGTTCTGCTTGTAGTAGGACAGTATAAACTTAAGTCGGCTATACACTAGTAGAATTTTATTATTTTTTGTTTTAAGAATGTTCAATTTTCTAATTGTTAGCGGTATCAAATTCATGTTTGTTTTCAACCACAATGATGAAAAAATTGAAGAACAACAAATACATTTCTAACAGTGAATGTGATTTTTGTTCAGGAAATTACATTCATTCCAAAGTCAAATGTTAAAAGCAAACACAATTATTTTCGAATGATATTTATCCAGTCATCGAATGTAAAAAGAATATTCCTACATACAGTAGATGTCAGTGATGCCTGCAGTTCCTGCATTTCTTCTTATGATTCTTCTTATAATTCAAATGTTGGTTTCTTCTTGAAACTGCATATTCTTCTTTATTAGTATTAACAGTTGTCATCAAGAAAACATCAGTAATGTCTGCCAGATACTCAGAGTGTGTCCAGACTAAAGTGAATGCAGCTTTTCAAGGTCTGGGAATCTGCACTTTATGCAGGTTTTATACATATACAGTACATGCATAACCTAAAGCTGGTCATAGACTTTGGATTGCATACTCACAATCTTGATCTGACCATCTCGCAGTGTCTTTTGACCCAACTCCAGTCATAAACTGTAATCCTTGGGTTTAATAAGAGTTTGTTAGGCCTTGTTCAAACATATGTTGCCTACTGAAGATCAGTTCACATTGGATGACTTTTAAGAGGGCATTTGACAGGCAGCGAGGAGGCATTACATCACCTCCTCACTGCCTGTTTTATCCCCTTAAACCCCACACTAGTGCCCCACATCCACTTCATGCAGTTGCAGGATGCCCTTTTTCAGTTGAATTGGTCATGCTCGGCGGGTGATACTGCCCGCCAAACGCAACAACGGGGATAATCTTTGCAGCACCATGATGCAAAGCATCATGGCTGTGGTATATGTACACCCCATCTGCTGCCTTTGCAGCTTAAGGGGGAGCAGTTTGGAGGGCCATAAAAATGTGGCTCAAGAGCAGGTTTTTGCAACCCCCAAAACGCAAGTGTGAACAAGGCCTTAAGGCTAATCAGGAGTAAGGCAGAAGGAAAAAATAGCAATTGGTTTTCTAAGTTCAAGTTGTCCAATCACATTCTCATCCCAGATTTGTTTGTATAATGTCTGCCAACGTGATTCTATGGTTACCTTAAAAGAGAAGTTTAGGATTTAAAAAAAATAAACATGTATATTCACCTAGCTGAATGCAGCACCTGTCCCTCCACCGGCTCTGCACCGCTGATGACTCATTTCTTCCCTTTGGCTCTAAGCAGAAAGCCGTGACTGTCAGTCAGCGTCTTTCCACTCTGCTCAGCTGGCGCTCACTAGAATGCTGGGCTGTATAGGGGAGGGGCTGGCTCAGGCTCTCAGTGGATCGCTTTCACACTCTCGATTCTGGGCGGGGTCAGGATCTTTTCAGAGCCTAACTGGCACTGTCACATCAGCCGACAGCGGGCTTCAACACGCTGTCGGCTGAAAACAGATCACAGGAGTGCAGAACGAGCTGCACTCCTGTAACCCATAGAAGTATAGTCAAAAAAGCTTTGGTCATACTTCTCCTTTAAGTTCGAGGTCTTGCACACATGTGTGTCATGAAAGTCATTTGGTGCATTTTCAACCAGCGCTGTAATTGTTCACAGGTGGGTATAAATTGTTATTTGTGCTTTGCCTTTATTCAGACAGGTTCTTAGTTAAGTGTTGGCTTCACAGTACATCACACAAAAATAAATGCAGACAGTGTAATTTCTACCAACATAATTCAGGAGTTATCTCTTTTCGGTAGCTGAACTGTACATCGTCTTGGGTGGTCACTTAAAGACACCTTGTCACCTTGGCCATTCAGGATGCAAAGTGACAATTAAATGCCTATCTCCCAACCACTTTATTCTCACCTTTCTAGTGCCTTCCCACAGCTTCTTTCCAAAGCGTCTCAACTGCCTCTAAAATTATGTGTCAGCTGGCATCAAGGTGGTCTCAGAAGGAGCAGTGGCATGATCCCCTCTCATGTGACAGTACACAGGCTTAGCTATTGACTGCTAGAACCAAACATTGCATCCTGGCAGGATTTAACATGCTCTAGAAAAAGTGCCAGGGGAGTGCTGAGAGTTGAGTACAAACCTAATTTCCAAAAAGTTGGGAAGCTGTGTAAAATCTACATAAAACAGAATGCAAGGTTTTGCAAATCTGATAAACTCATATTTTATTCACAAAAGAAAATAGAAAACTTATCAATGTTTAAACTGAGAAAATGTACCATTTGAAGAAAAAAAATAAGGTCATTTTGAAACTGATGGCAGCAACACATCTCAAAAAAGTTGGGACAGGGCAACAAAAAGCTGGCAAAGTAAGTGGTACTTACTAAGGATCAAACAGAAGCGTAGTTAGTAAACAAGCCAAAGGTCAGTAACAAATAGTTGCAGGTTGGGATTACACAGAAGCATAGTCAAGGAACAAGCCAAGGGCTGATATGGAGTGGTAGCAAAATATGGATGGCAGCAGGGCAGACAAGAGTGAGATACTGGCTTAAGAGAGCACAATAGTCTGGCAAACAGGAAGTGCAGAGACATGGCTTAAATCAGGAAGTTCATGGGTGGAACAAAGAGTTCAAGGTTCAGGAGAAGGCAGGGTTGTCCAAGGGATCAGACAAAGTGCTGCCCAGCATTTCAGATAGCTTTGCGAGAAGAGTCCAGGCCCTGACATACGTTTATAAATGATCATAGTGATAAAAAACAATCCATCTATTTAGCAAAAAATAAAAAAAGCCAGTGCTGATTAAATACTCCCAAAAGAAAGCTCTATTTGTGTGAAAAAAAAGATAAAAATGTAATTTGTGTACAGTGTTACATGACTACACAATTGTCATTCAAAGTGCGACAGGGCTACAAGCTGAAAATTGTCCTAAGCAGGAAGAGGGTAAAATGCCTGATATTGAAGTGGTTAAAAGGGAGATCAACAATATGTTTAGCGTTCCTTTTTAGAGTTATCACAACAGAATATTTGCAACATAATCAAGTAGACGTTATAGAAATATTTTTAACATGAAATAGAACATATTTATAGATGTTTGGTTCCCCAAAGGAGATTTTCAGTTTTGTTTTGCCGATTGAAAATAAAAATGATAGTTTACATTTTTGGCTTACAATAACAGTTAGTTATAACATATACACCACGCAAGTACAAAATGAGATATATCCCGTGAAACCATGAGTGGTGTAAAATGTGTTTTTTATATGATATTATATGGTATAACAGTGCAGTTTAAGGGAAGAGAGAGAAACTCCATTGATATTTTGGACATTGATAGGTCAGTTGGCGGGAACAAGAAACTTATGCTCATAAGTGGTCCAAACAGCCATTAAATGTTGGCATTTTGTACTCCCTGGACACAAAATGTGTGGATATGTACAACACAAGCTCTTCGCTCTTCTTTCGTTCTCCTTTTTCCTTGTACACAGCACAGCTGTCCAGGATATGACAGCTACACTATTAGCAGAGCCATTAAGAGGTGTTGAACATTCTCAAGGAAGTGATTTGCAAAAAAACGACAATGTTGGCTGCTGTCGGACATTAATTATATGCTGTATTCTGTTGAGGGGGAATGAAAATGGATCCTTTCCCCTGTGTAAGTCCATGCAAATGTTGCTGTTTAACCCAAAAAAAAGGAGACTCTTAGATTGTTTTGTTCCCCCTTTTTTATTTTTTTAGTAGTTATAAATATTTTTCAATAACAACATTTTCAAACTTAGAATAGTAGTATTTGAAATAGCATCACATTGAAAACATAAAACTAAAGCAACAAACAAAGCAAAAGCACTACTTCTATAGTCTTACTTCTATAGCACTCACCCACTGCCAAGATCTGCCATTGCAGTCCCCAGAATTGCCATGCAAATACTGTTTACAGCACACAGACAAAGCATTTGGCTGCAGTACTGAGGACTACATTGTAGGGGCAGGAGGGAGTGCCCCATGTGCTCATACCTGAAAGCTGCATGTTTTTGGTTTGCACAATGGCAATGCAGTCGGGGAGGCAGGGTAGTGCAGTAGAGGTAGGAGCAGGCACCTCCTGGTGCTTGCACAGCCAACCTGCAATTGCAAAACCAGTCTGCTCCTGAAAAATATACTAAAAAACGTGCATAAATAGTAAATTAATCCACTATAAATGAGCTGTGAAACCCCAGAGGAAGGCACGTGATCCCTGTGCCGAATACGCGTCGGGGAGGGGTAGGACGGAGCTGTCAGCAGTGGAGGAGACATTACACACCACACCGCACGTCATCTGAATTGCAGCTTGTTTATACGCTTGTTAAGTTTGGTGCACTGAAGCACCCACTCAATGTGAGTACCCTCCTGGAGAATTTCTTTTGATTTAATAAAATATCCCTGCTTTATTACACTATGGAGTTTTTACTTCTCTCCTATACATGTGGATACTGACTGCACCTGTGAGGATTGTATTCTTATCATTTCATCCTGAGGGAGCCCAGGATTGGCCCCACTGCGTGTTTGACACAGTTTAAATACTGGGTCACACGAGTAGAGGTGAGCGCAAGCACATGTGGGGTGTCACGGGAGAGCACGTATTGTTTGCTGTGATTTGAGCATCTCGGAGGAACTTTTATCTTATGGACACTGTTTGTACACATTTATTTGGGTTTTAACCCGTGGATTGAGCTGGACACTTGCAATACACAGGTTACCTGTGTACTTGTTGCTGTTTTTATTTTTGCATGGTGCACTTTCAATGGGTTATATTGCTTTTTGCACAATGTCATATGCACTTTGAGGCTAAAATTTTGCACTTTTATAGTATACATATATGGTTTCACAGCTCATTTATAGTGGATTAATTTACTATTTATGCACGTTTTTTAGTATATTTTTCAGCGCAGGCACAATTATATTTTTTTATGCTTTATATTACACGACATGAAACGTGGTTGAGTGCTTGCTGCTAATTAACCAATGATTGTCACCCCTTAGAGGCATTGATCCAGTTGTGGCTCGCAGGAAATTCCCATCTTCAGTCTGCTCCTGGTCAGCAGAATTCTATGTAGTGTTCAGCTTTTTTTTTTCTTTCCTGTGTTATGGGAGACAAGGGCCAATGGGTAAAATTATTTTATTGAGTTCTGCTTTAACCACTTAAGCCCCGGACCATTTGGCTGGCAAAAGACCAGAGCACTTTTTGCGATTCGGCACCTTCTAGTTTTAACTGACAATTGCGCAGTCCTGCGACGCAGCTCCCAAACAAAATTGACGTCCTTTTTTTTCCCCCACAAATAAAGCTTTCTTTTGGTGGTATTTGATCACCTCTGCGGTTTTTATTTTTTGCGCTATAAACAAAAAAAGAGCGGCAATTTTGAAAAAAACGCATTTTTTTTTACTTTTTGCTATAATAAATATCCCAAAAAAAGATATTAAAAAAAAACATTTTTTTCCGTCGGTTTAGGCCGATACGTATTCTTCTACATATTTTTGGTAAAAAATATCGCAATAAGCATTTATTGATTGGTTTGGGCAAAAGTTATAGCATCTACAAATAGGGGATAGTTTTATGGCATTTTTATTAATAATTTTTTTTTTTTTACCAGTAATGGCGGCGAT
Organism: Lithobates clamitans; assembly: GCA_037952925.1. NCBI lineage: Eukaryota > Metazoa > Chordata > Amphibia > Anura > Ranidae > Lithobates > Lithobates clamitans. The sequence goes on along the minus strand of JBBGZY010000852.1, from coordinate 5,416,261 downwards.
CTGCTATTTTTATCGTGACTACCACATTATGGCGGACACATCGGACAATTTTGACACATTTTTGGGACCATTGTCATTTTTACAGCGATCAGTGCGATCAAATTGCACTGATTACTGTAAAAATGACACTGGCAGTGAAGGGGTTAACCACTAGGGGGCTAGGGAGGGGTTAAGTGTGTCCTAGAGATGTGTTCTAACTGTGGAGGGAGGGGCTGTGTGTGACACATCACTGATCATAGCTCCTGATCACAGGGAGCTATGATCAGTGACAGTGTCACTAGGCATAACGGGGAGATGCTTGTTTACATTAGCATCTCCCTGTTCTTCCTCTCCGTGAGACGATTGCAGGTATCCCCGCAGACATTGAGTCCACGGTAATTCAAAGGGACGTACAGGTACGCCCATTTGCCTGTCCGTGCCATTCTGCCGACGTACATTAGCGTGCGACGGTCGCTATGTGGTTAAATGTATTTTGATCAAGATGAATGCAGAACTAACTTTATCCAGTCTTTACCATTGCTTATCCACCTAACTTGCAGGATATTTATGCTGTTGCAAATGGATTAAAAAATACATAAGTTTTCAAAAAGTGTATCTAATCATCGGAAGTAACCTTCTTAGGGAGAGAAGGGTCAAACCTAGTATACAGTACGTTGTATACTGATTACACGTCTGGTGGTCCTGTCCCTAAATATGCCCCTTTTGGAAGGCTGTGCAGTTGGTGATCAAGCAGTTAACAGACCAGGACCTGCCATTCCAAACAGCCACTTTTCTTCTCAACCACATGGACATGTCCCTCTCTAAATACAAACGATCCCTTACAATTCACCAGCTGAATGCAGCCCAAACAGTTATCCCCAGATACTGGTGATCCACCAAGACCCCGGGGACTTTCCGAATGGTTTAATTGTGTTGATCAGGTGGGAGACGTGGAAGAGCTGGTGCATACGAGCAATGAAACTATGTCCTCATATCTTTCTACGTGAACAAGATGGTTCTTGTTTAAGGATTCTGATCTTTGCAAGCATTACCTCCCACCTTGAAAGATTTGTCCTGGGTCTCGGCCTCCCATTAAGTTTTCAAAAGTTTCAAAAGTCCATCTGTTGAGCCGGCCAACGTCCCCCAAAGGTTCCCCCCAAATGTTTCTTTTCCGCCCCCCTTTTTTTTTCTTCTCCCCCTCCCCCAGGGCCCTGCTGTGGCCATTTGCAATCATTTTAATAGACTCCTGTCCTGCCCTCCCATCCGAGCGTGATCTTCAAGCCTTTTCCATCTGGTTTGATATTTTGTTTCCCCACTTACTACCAGATATGGCTAGGTTCCTACAGTTGGGTGACAGCCCACTTTAGGAGTTTATTGTTATTTATTTTTATTTTTTTTTACAAATGTTCACTAAACCCAAAGGATGATTCTGACTGATTTACTAATGCCTTTCTCATGCTGCCTACTCTGCAGTGTATTTGTATACTGATTGTAATTGTTCATGCCAGATGATTTCTGTATTGTTCTTTTAGCTTTGCTCAATAAAATCTTTATGGAAAAAACTCCAGTAAAGCAGTTTTTCATCAAATGCAACTACAGCTGTAGCTGTCCATCCAGTTCAACTTGAGAATGTGTGTGTGACTACTGTTTTCAATATGCCTGTACATTGTGTTCACCAAGAAACACATCTAAAGGTTTTTCTGAACATATCTACACTCTCCACTGAAACCACAAACTGTGGAAGGGAGTTCCACACCCTCACCAATCAAACGGTAAACGGACAGAAAAAGGGTTCCCCTTGGGATTTGGACTTTACCGGCACTTACATAGATATGACATCATAGTAAAAAATATATAGGTTTTTTCAAAATACATAGTTAAAAACATGTAGCATGTGGTACAACTTATGCAAAATGGATGTTATGTAAAAGATATCCTTCATCCCACGGAGTCTATTATAGACACTCCTTTCCTCAAGGGTAGACAAGATATCCTAACCCTCCCACCCCTACCCCAGTACTCCTATGTGCATTACTTTTACTTTTTTCTACATTTGAACCTCATCTGCCATATAGCTGCCCACCCTTCTAGGTCTTCTTGTAAAGTTGCTATATCCTGTTGTGAAGTTATTGCCCTGCTTAGATTTATATTATCACCAAACACTGAGATTGATCTATTTATTCCAACATCTGTAAAGTTTATGAACAAGTTAAACAGAATTGGTCCCAGGATACAGCCGCCCTAAAGTACTCTGCTCACAACGCCAGACCTTTTTTGAAAATTTGCCATTAATCACCACTCTCTAGACACACTTCTGCAATCATTTCCTACATATCATGTCATCCATGCCAAAAGACCTTAATTTGTAGATGAGTCGTTTGTGAGGTACTGTAGTAAATGTCTTAGGAAAATCTAGATACACTGTCCACAGGCCTTCCTTTATCCAAATTACAGCTCACTACCTCATAGAGTGCTAAAAGTGTGGTCTAGCAAGAACGGTTCTTCATGAATCCATGTTGGTTACTACTAATGTCACAGTTTGGTTATACGTTGTAAATAGACTGATAGTACAAGAATGGGTAACGATTGATATGAATTAAATTACAGCCTTATTTTTTTAATAGATGTATTTTAAGAGGCAAGTTTGTAAGGAGGTTTAAGTAATTTCCATATTTTTTAAAATAATTTATCTCACTGACTCACTCTACATGTTGTTCATAATATATTTGGCTTTGTCTGTGACTCGCACATAAATAAATTCTGAGTTTTACACAGAACAACTGGAAATATGTAAACACACAGATTCCGGTTCTCTCAGGGGAGAGGAGACAGATCGTGTGTTCATACTATGTATGAACACCGATCTAGCTCTCCTCCTAGACAGTCCCCCCTACAGTTAGAACACACCTAGGGAACACAGTTAACCCCTTGATTGCCCCCTAGTGTTAACCCCTTCCCTGCCAGTGACATTTATAAAGTATTCAGTGCATTTTTATAGCACTGTTCACTGTATAATTGTTAATGATCCCAAAAATGTCAAAAGTGTGCAATTTGTCCGCCGCAATATTGCAGTCCCGATAAAAATCACAGATTACCGCCGTTAATAGTAAAAAAAAATAAAATAATAAAAATGGCATAAATCTATCCCCTATTTTGTAGACTCTATAACTTGCGTAAACCAATCAATGTACGATTATTGCGATTTTTTTTTTTTTTTTTTACTAAAAATATGTAGAAGGATACATATCGGCTTAAACTAAGGAAAAAATTTGTTTTTTTGAAAAAAAAAAATGTGGGGTATTTATTCTAGCAAAAAGTAAAAGATATTGGGGGTTATTTACTAAAGGCAAATACTCTTTGCATTATAAGTGCAAACTACTAGTGCAAAGGGCACTTGAAATTGCACTGAAAGTGCACTTGGAAGTGCAGTCACTGTAGATCTGAGGGGGGCATGCAAGGAAAATAAAAATCAGCATTTCTTTATCGTACATCGAGGGACACAGAGCACCATATTAATGACTATGTGGGTTATACGCTTAACTTCAGGTGATTGGACACTGGCAACCAATAGTAAGACGACTCCTATACAGGAAGTGCCTCCGTTTTTTCCGCCAGTGTCTTGAAGGTGATGGTCATGGCTGTTGAAGCTCTTCAGTTTCTTCAAAGAATGTCCCACTGAGGACGTTATAATCAGATCCATTCGGATGGTATACTAAGCTAAAGTGGATGGTACCCGAACCTCGGCTCAAGAACGAGGTATTGCTTGTAATGTGTCCTTTTTACCTTGCCCAAGGAAACCACAAAGGGTGCTTTACAGGTCCAGGGGTGTGGACCCCAATGTATGGGGGACCCGGTCCCTGAAGGTCCTTAGAGGCGCTACCCGCCGTGATGGGGGAAGATTAGGCCTGGCAAAACAGGCCCTGCTGTTTGGGAGGGTGAGTACTCCCCTTTGGGGTTCATTATATATATATATGTATTTCCCCCTGTTTTGTTTCAAAACTACCACAGTGAGCCTTGATCCGTTGTCCGGGGTTACAGAGTCCGATTGGCGCGCTTTTAAAAAATGTTTTCAGGCGAGTGCGCATGCGCGACGCACATCCATTGCGTGCGCACCGCTGTCCACGTCACGGCACCGCGTTGGGCGGGTTGCCGGCCGCTGAGGCGCGCACCCGATCCCATGCTAGGGTTTATAGCTTGGAGCTCCTGGCGTGCGCGGAACGATTGTGGGCACGTGAATCGGATGGTCTTGGACAGCGGTGACAGGTTAAGGACTGGTTGTAGTTGTGGGGAGTACTCCTTGGTGTTTCTCGTATGTAAGCAATGTCTTCCAAAAGACGAGCAACATGGAACAAGGCAAGCCCAGGGGTAAGAGTCCCTCCACAAAGAGCAGGAGGCCAACCCCATACTGATGCAGCCTAAGTCTCTGCTGAAGGTCCTGTGGCTTCTGACCTGGCTGAGCCATTACACTTGTCAGGCATAGTAGCCACTACCAATGTACCTGCCTCGGCTTATGTTACTAAGAATGATTTGGCATCTGCCTTAGCAAGCCTGGAAGGCAAGATAGCTGGCTTGATTGCCTCTGTAACACAGGGGGGAAGGAAGCGTGATAGATCTCCCTCCCCTGAGCCTGGGCCAAGTGGTGAGTCACTAGAGCCCCAGGACTCTTATAGCCAGATGGGTCAAGGTGACCTGGAACCAGAATAGGCAGAGGATCCGGAGGAGTTGGTCTTAAAGGACCAGGATGTAGGGGAGGCTGAAGATTCCTCGGCTGAGGACTCTGGCTCTGAAGAACCAATGTTAGCCTCCCATTCCCAGAAATTGTTTATCCAATCTCTAATGGAGATGGTACGAATTGGGTTTAAATTACCTCCGGCTCAGGAGTCTGCACTCTCTTGTTCTACTTTGGGATGTTTGCGACCTAAACAAATTTCCCAAGCCTATCCCTTGCATCCGTTACTGGAGCAGGTAATTTATGCGGACTGGGAACATCCTGACAGGATATACTTACCTCCCAAAAGGTTTTCTGTGTTATACCCTATGGAGGAAAAGTTTAGGAAGAAGTGGAGCACACCTTTGGTAGACGCTGCCATATCTTCTGTGAATAAGAATTTAACCTGTCCAGTGGATAATGCCCAGGTTTTCAAGGATCCGGCTGATAAAAAGCTAGAGTCCTTATTAAAGGCCTCCTTTTTTAGTTGCTGGGGCAGCAGTTCAGTCTGCTAGTGCAGCTATTGGGATTTGTCAATCCCAAAAGGATGGCTTTAAGAGAATAGTAAAGAATATACCTCTCCAGGGGGAATCTGCTGAGGAGGTATCAGAGATCCCTCATGCCTTGTGTTTTGCGGTAGACGCTTTAAAAGACTCAATTCAACAGATGTCCATTTTGCATTGTTATCAGTTCATATGTGCCGAGTATTGTGGCTAAATAACTGGTCTGCTGAGACACCATGTAAAAGGCTACTTGCTGCCTTTCCTTTTCATGGAGAGCGCCTGTTTGGCGATGATCTGTATAAATATATCCAAAAGATCTCAGGAGGTAAGAGCGCTCTGCTTCCTATTAAAAAGAAGGGGAAACAGCCCTCTTATAAAGTTCCTAATCCCTCAGGGCCTGGTGCCTCTTCCCCTAAGCGGTATCGACGGCCTCAGCCGTCGGGGTTTAAAAGACCTCAGGGTCAGAAAAAACCCTAGGCCCAAAAGCCAACCAAGCCCAACTCCAAGTCTACCTTGTGAAGGGGCGCCTCTGCTCTCACGGGTGGGGGGCAGGCTTCGGCTGTTTGGGGAGGCCTGGGAGGAACTGGTTCAAGACAGATGGGTCATTTCCACTGTAAAGAACGGTTACAAAATAGAGTTCCGGGAGGTTCCCCCGAACCGTTTTCTACATTCAAGGGTCTCGGTGGATCCAGAGAAAAGAAGATGCCTATTCCTAGCTTTACACCATCTGCTGATGCATGAGATTACTGGGCAAGATGGTGTCATCTTTCAGCACAGTGCCATATGCACAGTTCCACTCCAGGGTGTTCCAGAACAGTATTCTAAAAACCTGGGACAAGTCAGTTCGAACCCTGGATCAGCCTATGGTTCTATCTCCACAGGTTCTATGGAACCTCTCTCTTGGTGGTTAAGAACCAGCAATTTAAAGAGGGGGAAGTCTTTCCCACCTGTAGCCTGGAAAGTGGTAACCATGGATGCCAGTCTTCTCGGCTGGGGAGCAGTCCTAGAGGAAGCATCTGTTCAAGGAGTATGGTCCCAGACAGAGAGGACTCTGCCCATAAATCTACTAGAGATTCAGGCAGCTCGTCTGGCCCTGCGATTCTGGACGTCCAGGTTGCGAGGGCTTCCTGTCAGAGTCCAGTCCGACAACTCCACAGTAGTGGCATATATCAACCACGAGGGAGGTACCAGGAGTCGGGCAGCCCAAAGAGAGGTAGATCATATTCTAACCTGGGCAGAAAGACATGTGCCTTTTCTGTCGGCAGTGTTTATCCCGGGGGTGGACAATTGACTGAGTCTCCAGAAATTGTTACCAGGGGAATGGTCCCTGCATCCCGAGGTGTTTCTACAGATCTGTCAATACTGGGGGACCCCAGAGGTGGATCTGTTGGCATCCAGATTCAATGCCAAACTGGACAGGTTTGTATCCAGGACCAAGGATCCGCTTGCTGTCGGGATAGACGCATTAGTGGTTCCTTGGGATCAGTATTCTCTGATATATGCCTTTCCTCCAATCCAGATTCTGCCGCACTTACTAAGCAGAATACGGGAGGAACGGAAGCCAGTGATCTTAGTGGCCCCAGCGTGGCCCAGGAGATCATGGTACTCAGAGATTGTAAAGTTGGCAGTAGGGGACCCGTTGTCTCAAGGGCCCATATTGCATCCTTCTTTACGGTCGCTGAATTTGATGGCCTGGCTATTGAGACCAGATTATTGAAAGACCGTGGTATTATGGGTTCAGTCTTGTCCACTTTGATAAACGCTAGAAAGTCAGTTTCTAGAGCTATCTATTACAGAGTATGGAAGTCATACATTTCTTGGTGTGAGAAAAGGAAATGGAACCCTCATAGGTATACGACTGGAAGAGTTCTCGCCTTTCTCCAAACAGGAGTAGACTTGCAGCTCGCTTTAGGGACAATTAAGGGACAGATTTCGGCCTTATCTGTTTTTTTCCAGAGACCAATTGCATCCCATTCTTTGGTGCGGACCTTTGTCAATGGAGTAACGCACCTGAGGCCACCGCTTAAGCCACCTTTTTGTCCTTGGGACCTAAATTTGGTACTTTCAGCCTTGCAGAGTCAGCCCTTTGAACCTATTAGGCATATTCCATTTGTCCTATTGACCAGGAAATTAATTTTCCTAGTGGCTATAACATCGGCTAGAAGGGTGTCAGAAATGGCCGCCCTTTCTTGCAAGGAACCTTTTATGGTTCTTCATCAGGACAGAGTGGTCATGTGTCCTTGTCCGGATGTTCTACCGAAGGTAGTGTCCAAATTTCATTTGAATCAGGATATCATTTTACCTTCCTTTTTTCCAAACCCTAGGGAGGAAAAGTCGCTTCACTCACTGGATGTGGTGAGAGCGATAAAGGTTTACTTGGAAATGTCAGCTCCTTTTCGGAAAACTGACTGCTTTTTTGTCTTGCCTGAGGGTCCTAAGAAGGGACAGCCGGAAACAAGTTCATCTATATCCAGGTGGATTTTCCAGACTATTGTCCAGGCGTATGGATTAAAACGCAGGGTTCCACCCCGGGATTTAAGAGCACACTCCACTAGAAGGGTTAGTGCATCATGGGCAGTACGCCAGCAGGTGTCTATGGCTCAGGTTTGCAAAGCAGCCGTTTGGTCTTCAGTTCATACGTTCACCAGGTTTTACCAGGTGGATGTGAGATCTCAAGGTGAGACTGTTTTTGGCCACAGCGTGTTGCAGGCTGCTTTATGATCTCAGGCCGTTGGGCTTAGGGATAATGTGTTCCCTCCTCAGTTGCATTGCTTTAGGACATCCCACATAGTCATTAATATGATGCTCTGTGTCCCGTGAGGTACGATAAAGAAAAATGGATTTTTAAAACAGCTTACCTGTAAAATTCTTTTCTTGGAGTACATCACCGACACAGAGGTCCCTCCCCTCTTTTTGGGATCGTCATTGCTTGCTACAAAACTGAGGCACTTCCTGTATAGGAGGGGTTATATGGGAGGAACCGTCTTACTATTGGTTGCCAGTGTCCAATCACCTGAAGGTAAGCGTATAACCCACATAGTCATTAATATGGTGCTCTGTGTCCCGTGATGTACTCCAAGAAAAGGATTTTACAGGTAAACTGTTTTAAAAATCCGTTTTTTAGCTTGCACATGATTGGATAATAAAATCAGTAGAGCTCCCCTCCATTTCAGATGTACCCCTCAGATTTACAGTGACTGCACTTCCAAGTGCACTTTCAGTGCAATTTCAAGTGCACTTTGCACTTTTAGTTTGCACTTGTAGAGTAAAGTGGATTTGCCTTTCGTAAATAACCCCCATTGTGTTTTTTTAAAAATTGTTGCTCTTCTTTTGTTTATAGTGCAAAAAATAAAAACCGCAGAGGCGATCAAATACCACCAAAAGAAAGCTCTATTTGTGGGGAAAAAAAGGTTTTCAATTTTGTTTGGGTACAGCGTTGCACGACTGCGCAATTGTCAGTTAAAGCGACACAGTATCGTATCGCAAAAAATGGCCTGGTCATTGAGCAGCCAAATCTTCCGGGGCTGAAGTGGTTAAATAGCCCTAAGACACCCAAAATGCATCATTAAGCTGCTCCCTACTAATTACCATACAGTAATCTCATTTTAGTAATCTAATCTAGTTTTTTGGATCCTTTTTAAATCATAATGATAACAGAAATCACCCAAATGGTCCTGATAAAAAGTTTACATACCCTGGAATTTTTGGTCATGGTACAGACACAGAAGGTGGCACACACAGGTTAAAATGGCAATTAAAGTTTAATTTCCAACATTTGTGGCTTTTTAAATCACAATTAGTGTCTGTGAAAAAAAATAGTCAATGAGTTTGTTAGCTCTCACATGGATGCACTAAGCAGGCTAGACACTGAGCTATGAGGAAGTAGAAAAGAACAGTCAAAAGACCTGCATAACAAATTAATGGAACTTTATAAAGATGGGAAAGGATATAAAAAACCCCAAAGCCTTGAATATGCCAGTCAGTACTGTTTAATCCCTTATTAAGAAGTGGAAAATTCGGGGCTCTTTTGATACCAAGCCAAGGTCAGGTAGACCAAGAAAGATTGCAGCCACTGAAGAATTGCTCAGGATACAAAGAAAAACCCACAGGTAACTGCAGGAGAAATAGAGGCTGCTCTCCATAAAGATGGTGTGGTTATTTTTAAGGAGCACAACAACAATACTTAAACAAAAAAGAGCTGCATGGTTGATCTGCCAGAAAGAAGCCTTTACTGCGCCAATTCCACAAAAAAGCCAATGAGGCATGTCAAGGTGTTATTGGACATATTGTAACCAGGCTTTTTTGTGGAACTTGTACAGTAAAGGCTTCTTTCTGGCAACTTGACCAGGCAGCTCTTTTTTGTTCAAGTATCATTGTATTGTGCTCCTTAAAAACAACCACACCATCTTTTTCCAGAGCAGCCTGTATTTCTCCTAAGGTTACCTAAGGGTTTTCCTTTGTATCACAAATGGTTCCTGTGGCAGTTGTGGCTGAAATCTTTCTTGATCTACCGGACCTTGACTTGGTATCAAGATATCCCCAAAGTTTCCACTTATTAAGTAATTGAACAGTACTGACTGGCATATTCAAGGCTTTGGATATCTTTTTAGATCCTTTTCCATCTTTGTAAAGTTCATTACCTTGTTAGGCAGGTCTTTTGACTGTTCTTTGCTACCTCCTCATGGCTCAGTGTCTAGCCTGCTTAGTGCATCCGCGTGAGCGCTAACAAACTCATTAACTATTTATACACAGTCACTAATTGTGATTTTAAAAGCCACAAATGTGGGAAATTAACCTTTAATTGCCATTTTAACCTGTGTGTGCCACCTTCTATGTCTGTACCAAGGCCAAACATTCCAGGGTATGTAAACTTTTTATCAGGGCCATTTGGGTGATTTCTGTTATTATGATTTAAAAAGGATACAAAAACCTATGTGATAATAAATTGTGATAATAAATTGCTTCATGTGATTGCTATCCTTAGATAAAAGACAGTTTTTTTAGCATGATCAGTCATATTTTCAATATTAATGCCAAAATGCCAGGGTATGCAAACTTTTTAGCAAAACTGTGTGTGTGTGTGTGTGTATATATATATATATATATATATATATATATATATATATATATATATATATATATATATATATATATATATATATATATATATATATATATATATATATATATATATATATATATATATAAATATATATATATGTGTGTGTGTGTGTATGTATGTATATATATATATATATATATATATATATATATATATATATCTTAGTATATGCACCTGTATATACATACAGTGCAACAAACCAGACAGAGCCCTGCTGTGACTGGCCTCCTGACACAAGTTGTTCCTATAAGGGCTTGTGCAGGAAGAATGTGAAATCCCCATGTACAGTGTCTCACAGAAGTTAGTACACCCCTCACATTTTTGTAAATATTTTATTATCTTTTCAAGTAAAAACACTGAAGAAATTACACTTTGCTACAATGTAATGTTGTAAAGTAGTGAGCGTACAGCTTGTATAACAGTGTAAATTTGCTGTCCCCTCAAAATAACTCAACACACAGCCATTAATGTCTAACCGCTGGCAACAATTGAGTACACCCCTAAGTGCCATTAGCCATTTTCCCTCCTGGGTGTCATGTGACTCGTTAGTGTTACACGCTCTCAGGTGTGAATGGGGAGCAGGTGTGGTAAATTTGGTGTTATCGCTCTCACTCTCTCATACTGGTCACTGGAAGTTTAACATGGCACCTCATGGCAAAGAACTGTCTGAGAATCTGAAAAAATTAAATGTTGCTCTACATAAAGATGGCCTAGGCTTTAAGAAGATTGCCAAGACCCTGAAACTAAACTGCACCACGGTGGCCAAGACCATACAGCGGTTTAACAGGACAGGTTCCACTCTTGACAGGCCTCGCCATGGTCGACCAAAGAAGTAGAGTGCACATTCTCAGCGTCATATCCAGAGGTTGTCTTTGGGAAATGGACGTATGAGTGCTGCCAGCAATGCTGCAGAGGTTGAAGTGGTGGTGGGGGGGTCAGCCTGTTAGTGCTCAAACCATACGCTGCACATTGCATCAAATTGGTCTGCATGGCTGTCGTCCCAGAAGGAAGCCTCTTCCAAAGATGATGCACAAGAAAGCCCGCAAACAGTTTGCTGAAGACAAGCAGACTAAGGACATGGATTACTGGAACCATGTCCTGTGGTCTGATGAGACCAAGATAAACTAATTTGGTTCAGATGGTGTCAAGCATGTGTGGCAGCAAATAGGTGAGGCGTACAAAGACAAGTGTGTCTTGCCTACAGTCAAGCATGGTGGTAGAAGTCTCACGGTCTGGGGCTGCATGAGTGCTGCCGGCACCGGGGAGCTACAGTTCATTGAGGGAACCATGATTGCCAACATGTACTGTGACATACTGAAGCAGAGCATGATCCACTCCCTTCGGAGACTGGGTCACAGGGCAGTGTTCCAACATAACGACCCCAAACACACCTCAAGACGACCACTGCCTTGCTAAAGAAGCTGAGCGTGAAGGTGATGGACTGGCCAAGCATGTCTCCAGACCTAAACTCTATTAAGCTTCTGTGGGGCATCCTCAAATGGAAGGCGGAGGAGCGCAAAGTCTCTAACATCCACCAGCTCCGTGATGTTGTAATGGAGGAGTGGAAGAGGACTCCAGTGGCAAGCTTTGGTGAACTCCATGCCCAAGAGGGTTAAGGCAGTGCTGGAAAATAATGATGGCCACACAAAATATTGACACTTTGTACCCAATATGGGCATTTTCACTTAGGGGTGTACTCACTTTTGTTGCCAATGGTTTAAACATTAATGGATGTGTGTTGAGTTACTGTATTTTGAGGGGACAGCGAATTTACACTGTCACACAAGCTGTACACTCACTACTTTACATTGTAGCAAAGTGTTGTTTCTTCAGTGTTGTCACATGAAAAAAATAAAATATTTACAAAAATGTGAGGGGTGTACTCACTTATGTGAGATACTGTATTTAACATGTGAATGTGCTCCCACACAAGCACACTCATACACAACACACAAATACAGAGGGAAACTAACCATACGCTATGAAATAATAATGATTATAAAAAAAAAAACAATCATATAGATGTTAAATATCTCATACATGACATAAAAAAGGTGGTAGGGGGTATTCATTAACAATAAGTCCAGTAAACTGGACCATAAGTGTCCCTCTCAAACTTTCCTATCCATTGGGAACAGCCAACGATAATTAGATCCATAATATTAATATTAGTATGCTAGATCAATATGTAATTGATAAAAAAAACTCAAGTAATAGATACTACTTTAGGTAAGTAAACATTTCAGAAACATCAGTAGAATTAATCTTTAACCATAATCATGCAGGAGGATAAAACCAGTCAACCTTTTGTGGTCCCCATAATAATCCTCTTTCTAATACTCCCTTATTTTTATACAAATGCAACTGGTACTATAGAAATTTACAGCCCAGAGATATTAGAGGATAACACTGATCTTTTTTTTAATTCATAAATGTGGTTTGGTATTTTAATTGGGTTCATCTTAACTATGCTCACCTTGTTCCAAGCCAGAAACTTTGTGAATCAACAGAATCCCTCAAAAAAAGTATTTCGGGTCTCCGTATAAATCAAAATTACCTAGTTATAATAGAGAGGTATAGGTTTAATCTAGTGCAAATATTTTTTTCAAGACCAACTTGCCCTTCCAGTTCTACAACTTGATTTCCACCAGATAAGAAGGAAGGACACCATGCAGTTTTTTACATGTCCAGCCATGAATCCTTCTGTCTGTCATTAGATAGGATTGACTTTTGATGTTGGAGAGATGTATAACACTGTATAGTTGTTAAAAAAAAGGCTAGACTGAAGAAAGTATATGAAAATTATAGTGTTGGGTAAATTGAGCCAGCTCAGGCTTTTGGCTACACTGATGCTGAGATGGAGAGAAGCAATTACTTCTTTACCTAGAGTCCCTGTGGGCGTTCACATTCTAGCTTTGATTTCTTATTGGCATGAATTGTGAATAAGCTGGACAACTGCTCCTTCAACTGACCTTTCAGTGACAGACATTCTAGACTTTGGTCTCGCAGAAAAAAAAAGGTCACTGAACTCCAATTTAAACAGCGTCTGTCATGTTATTAGGACTCCCTGTGTGTCCTTGAGATTTACAACAAGCAAATTGTTCATGTTTTTTTCAGTAGAAGAGTCAAACAGCACTTTCAAGCAGAGAACGTAATCTCCAAATTGCAAGCAGGCTGGGGATGAATTGAAAATCTTAAACTATGCACGTAGGTGCCTGCTATCAGTAGGAGAATAACTGGGCCTGCGGTGCAGAGGCATTTGCTTTTTATTGTCAGAAGAAAAGCAGTAATTTAAACTGTACTTCTTTCTCGTTGTTTCAGTTGTCTTTTTAAGTGATATGATATTTCAAATGCCTCCTGCCCAGCATCCTTTCCAACTGCCTTTTTCCTGTGCAGCTGACTTCCTGGGTTGAATAGCAATGGCCATTATGAGGGAGAGTCATGCTCTTTCGGGTTTTTGATGTACTTGACATCATGGAGTATGTAGCAGGTTGAATGAGGCGATACTGCTGCAGCATGGAAAGCAGTACTGAAGTTAAGTGATTTTGCTGGAACATTGGGGTGACCATTTCACTATGAGGTCCCTGAAAAATATAAGAAATATGGGAGTAATTTCTTCCATCAGTGTTTACTAGTGGCTTAAATAATACTATTGGGTCAAGAGATCCATTAACATGATATAGAAAGAGAGAGATAGATCCTTAACTATATATATATATCTATATATATCTATAGATTTAGATATATATATATACAGTTGTGCTCATAAGTGTACATACCCTGGCAGAATTTATGATTTCTAGGCCATTTTCAGAGAATATGACAATTCTTTTGCTTTCCTCATGACTCAGAATCCAGAAATGTCAGTGCAGCACTGGATGAAAGATGCAAAGGTCTGTCAGGAGTCCAGAAACTCATTGACCTTTTATACAAACACACTAATTACAAGCAAAGAGATCACAGGTGAGGATGGTTACCTTTAATAGCCATTCAAACCCCTTTGTGTCAACTTGGGTGCATGCTATCAGGCCAAAATCACCAGGGTATGTAAACTTTTGATCAGGTTTATTTGGCTAGTTTCCGTTGCCATTATGATTTAAAAAGAGTAAACACAGTGGATTGATAATAAATGGCTTCAGCCAAACACTAGCCATGAGTGAAAGAAACGTTGTTGTGTTATCATTCATATAAACAAAATAAAATGACCATAACACATAATTGATGTTAGTTATTTAGCCATGTAAACAAACAGGCTGCAAAGCCACAATCTCCTGTAGTTTTGGAACTTTTTTGTTGTAAACATTCTGAAAATTGTTTGGGACCCAGCAGTAATCTTGGCATGCCTATATACCTGCAGATCAGATCTTCAGTATGTTTTCCTAGTCTTCGGCAGATTTGCCCAATCAGAGTGATAGCCAAATCTTGCCCATAATGTTTGGAGGGCATTAGAAGAGGTTGTTTGTGAGACAGAAAGACATGATAGTATGGCTATTGAGTAATTGTACCTTTTTGATTCTGTCCATATAATATCCTGTGCAATTAAAGTAGAAAAAACTGAATGACATTTACTTTGCTAAAACATTGTGCGTTATAAACAATCCCTATTACTATTTTAAAAGAGAAGTGCGGGAATGGCAAAAAAACAAAACAGAAAAACAATCGTACTCCCCTAGATGCCAGCTGCAGCTGTCCCCCGCCAGCTCTACTCTGAGCAAACTGAGCAGAAAAACACCGCTGATCACTCTAGCCATCCGCTATGAGCAGAGAGCCGTGACTGTCAGTCACTGGCTGTCTGCTCTCCCCTCCCACGCTCACTGAACCGCTGGACTGCCGGAGGGGTGGGAGGGGCTGGCTCAGACTCTCTGTGGATCGCAGAGAGGCTGAACCAGCTGTCGGTCCCAGCTTCTGGGCGGATCCCAACTGTACAGTTAGGATCTTTTCAGAGCCTGGACTGCCTGAGTGGCATTAGCCAACAGCAGACTCTAGCCCGCTGTTGGCTGCAAACAGGTCACAGAAGTGCTAAACGAACTGCAGTGCTGTGATCCATAGGAGAAGTATAGCCACAAAAGCTCCTTTTAATTTGATACTTATTTTCAGCCTCTTCCTACCCTTACTGCATCTTAGCACTAGCCCGCTGTTGGCTGAAAACAGGTCACAGAAGTGCAGAACGAACTGTAGTGCTGTGATCCATAGGAGAAGTATAGCCACAAAAGCTCCTTTAATTTGATACTTATTTTCAGCCTTTTCCTACCCTTACTGCATCTTAGCACCACAGATCTCCTGTAGTCACTTTGCAGCCTTTTCCTGCACTCTCTCCAGCAATGGCTACATAGCATTTCTCAGGTTGAACACCTTGTCTGTGCAACATGTGTTGAAAAAGCCACCTATAAGAAATGATTTATTTCAAGGCAAACCAGCTGCTCACTTTGCAACAGAAATTGCACTTTGCAAAAAGGATTTGCCCCAGAGCTTAGTAAAAGTGGCAAAATGTCACTTTGCAAAGAATGCCCAATCATTTCCAAGGCAAAAAAATCATTTTTGCTTGCACATGATTAGATGATGGAAGTCAATTCCCTTAAAAAGTGAACAGCCAATTTCCCTTTCGTAAATCAACCCAATAGTGCCCTACGAAAAACTGTGTGACATGGTGACAACAAGACAGTACAATTGGGAAACTAGGACAGGATATTGTCACTTTATAACACAAAAGAATTAAACAAGGACCTTCATTGCAGGATAATCAGGGATTATTCCTTTTGAAACAAGTTTTAAGTGAGGTCATATATAGTTTTTCTATTGGGTGGCAAAGTCAAAGGCCTCCCCTACATGCCCTGTCTATCTGCGTGTCTATTATAAAATAAAGAGAAGTCTGCCAATGCTGACCTCCTGTGGAAAAAGTTAGTTGACTGTCTTCAACAAGACACGCAAAGACTGTTCAGATAAAGGGCAGGAATTTTTAAGGTGCCAATAACCTACATTACAACACCAGAACATTTCATATATTTTATTTAATCAGTTTATATTAAAAAAATAGTATGTACTCAATCCAAGAACTGTACAACATCAAAGTCCATAGATCCAAATAAAAAGTTCAGCAAAGGGGGGCACACCCAGAGAAGAGGGCGAGGTAATGATATGTTGGCCGCAGTAAATTGGGCCAGTAACAACTCTAGTTGCACAGTAGGGGTCAAACAATTATCAGCGCTGCCAATATTCACTTTTTTTGAATAATCGGTATCGATAATAAACTTACCGATATTACTAATATTGCTTCAAGTAGTTGCAGGTATCACCCTGGTACCATTCTTTGGCTTTCTTGTAATAACAAGTAGCGGGAGTGGACGCCACCTTCGGCCGCTCAACCCGGGTCTCCCGACCCACAGGGACCTCCGCCGGCTGGCCAGAAACCCGAACAAAGCTGATTGCTTTGTTCAGGTCTCGGATCTAGTAACCTAGACACGATGTCATGACATCACTTCTGGATTACTCTCACCCTAAAGGCGCCAATTTAAAAAAGAAAAGTATTCAAAAACTCAGATCTTGGCGTTTTGAATACTTTTAACTGCAGTGGAGGGGTTTGGGGTCTTATAGACCCCAGATCCCTCCATAAAGAGTACCTATCACTGCCTTTTACTGTCACAAGTGAGGTTTACATTCCTTGTGACAACAATAAAAGTGATAAAAAAATGTAAAAGGACAGTGTAAATATAAAAACTTTAAGTCTACAGAATATCGACACCTGATATCTGCTTAAAGGCAGCCGAAAAATTGGTATCGTGTCTGAAAAAACAATATCGGTCGGCCCCTAGTGCACAGCCAAAGGTTCTAAAGATCAATTTCCCCTATTCACCCAGGGGGCGATTTCAAGCAAACGCTCCCTTCCAGAGAGACTTGCTGTTTAAGGCAAGCAAACCAAGCCTGTGCACGCCGCGGCTCCCCGCCGATCCCGGTCTGTCTCTGACTTCAGTACTTTCGGTTACTGACTTGGAACAAGCATGCAGTAGAGGAATTCAGAACCCCTTTTCTGTATGTGTGTTCCATGTCAGTAACTCAGATGGATCTGAAGTCATTAGACAAACATTTCTTTTTTGGAGAAAATTTTGGGTGCACAATGAAAAATATTTTTTTTCCATGGATCTTTCTCAACAAATCTCACTGCGTTGATGATCTTCTGACATTGGAACAGAAGTCAACTCATCTGATAAGATCTAGCACGTTCAGCTAGCTTGCCTGAGCAGCACAGATAAATCTTTGTCTCCCTGGCTTCTTCGCAATGACTCATAAATAAATGGTTACTCTTTGGTGCTTATAGTTTTCATTAGAGTGGTCAGAGCACTCATATTGACACCCTGGGCTTCCTATTCAGGGAAATGCAGTAAAATGTATCAGTTCATTTTCAACACGCAATAAATCATCCAAACAGGTAGCCATATGGCAGATAAGACCTTGAAAATATGTCTTCAGCATGTGGAAGAATGATGTTGCTAAAGTCCTGAATGATGCTGGCCAGTTTATACCCATTCATAGGCATTGCAAGCAGTCCGCACATGCTTTCTATGTATATTATATTAACATATGCTGTCAGTGATCGTGTTCCTCTAAAACCCGAGTCTCATGACTAAAAGAACCATAACATGTATTATATAGGTAGAGACAATTATGATTTACAGCTGATTAGTTTAATGTACAGCACCACCAGTCTCCAAATCATTTTGTTTATTTTACTCTTTTAAATCCTGTGTAGGTGGTCAATGACTCAACTGCTGTCCCCAAAAATATTGGGAGTGGTGGTAGGGGTTCTTTCATTACGCAAAGGTATTTACCTTTGTTGTAACTTGATAGCTATACCAATGCAGTAATGAAATTATGCAAAAAATAATTTATAGGCGGGGTTATCTTCTAATTGCTGTCTGAAATAGGAAAGAGAAGGGTGTTTTCAGAGAGGAAACAGATAAGGCATTTGCAGATTGCCCTATTGGTTGACTGAAAGAAAAGCAAGAGTATGATATATGAGTCCTAGTCTCATCCCTGCTCTCCTCTAACCTAGTGTCATTAATCATGGCCATTAGTATTTTTCAGACCTGCCTTCTCCTGCTGAGTGCTTTAGAGAAGCCATTGTCCAACCCCTACTCCCCCTCACTAGCTACAAGAGTCTCTGGATGAAAAAATAATACATGGCGTTTTTTTTTTTTCTCTTTTTTTTCTTTCTGCCACATCTCACCTCTTGTCTGCTTAGTGACACATTTTCCTCTCTCTCCGGGGGAAAAAGCTGGGTTTGCGGTTTGTTTCTCTGTGTAAGCACTTATTCTGTGGCACGTTAACAGGCTGGGCAGCTGTAATATACATTCACGCTCCTGAACAACAGAAACAAGAACCTCCTGCTCCATGCTTGTTACACTTACTGAAAGGCAGGTAAAATTATTTTTAAAGCGGTGGATCACTGTAATTGGTTTCTCCAGAAAGATGCAGTCATCAACCCAAAGAATAATAAGATTGTACAGCATTAATAAATCAGTCTTTCATTTATAAACAGTGCACTTTGCAAGTTACGGATAGGGATCTATTCAGTAGCAGCTTTCATTTTTTTATTAATGTATTGTACACACCAGTAAAACATTTTTTTTTCTTTTAGATAATTGATTGTAAAACAGAAATAAAATTATAGCAGCTCGCTATGCTCATACCAAGATGAATGAAGGTGTGCCACAAGTGAGCCAACTGATCTGTGCAATCCACTCAACCTCTGATGCCTATAATAAAATAATATTATTTAAAACACCAGCACGCTATATTATGCGGTACTCTATAAAATGGTGCTGGTTACAAAGAACATCCTTTAACCCTTTTGCTGCCAGAGCCATTTTTTTGCACAGATGTTAAACTGCACATTTTAGGCCTGAACATTAGTTAAAACCCCTGAAACATATATATTTTCTGAAAGCAGAGACCCGGAGAACTAAATAGTGGCAGCTGCAATCTTTTATGTCACACAATATTAGCGCAACTTTTTGTCAAACTCATATTTTCAGTAAAAAATACTCAAATGTTAATTTTAGTGAACACAAACACATTAAATTATCCTTTCCTTTTTTATTTAAAAAAAAAAAAGATTGCATTGAGTAAATAGATATCCAGTATATCGAGCCTTACAATTGTATCCAAAGCGGCTACAAGCTTCAGTAGCCAAAAATGTCAAACTGTGCTTAGGTTATTCTTTAAACCCTTACAGGTCATCAGTTTAAAATTAACTACAGTATGAATAAAAATATTGCTCTCACTTTGCTGTGTGTGGCAATAACTAGCATCTGGCATGCAGGTTTGTTTGCTAGGGGGGTTTTAAACTTTTTTTTTTTTTTAAAGAGACTGACCGTGGAAGTGACAGATTCTAATAGACCCCTAATGCCTCTCCTACACTCCACTGACACTAATCAAGCACAAATAAGAGTCTGTCACCAGTAATCTCGCTAATATCCTTTTACTCTACCCACCAACACCATGGCCACCCAAACCAAAGCAGGGGGCAGTGGTGCCTGGGTTACATGGCAACAAGGTGGTTGCACATTTTGGTCTGTGTGTAAGTGATCAGGTGGTTTTAAAGCAGAAAACCAACAGTGGCGTTGCTGTGTTAAAGCGGAGGTTCCGCCCGCCCCTTTAAAAATTAAAATTCAGCAGCTGCACATACATTAGGACACTTACCTGCGATGTCAGCACTGCAGCTGATGTTCCCATCAGCTGTTGGGTGCTGCCGCTGCCATTTCTGGTAAGGGAACCCGGCAGTGAAGCCTTACGGCTTCACGACTGGGTCCTTACTGTGCATGCGCAAAGTGTGCAGCGCTCTCTCGCTGGCCCAACAGAAGAGGAGGAGGAGGGGGACAAGCTGCTGACGTACTTCGCCGCAGCCCAGTCTCCCAGAAGTGGGGACGGGGTACCTGTCAAAGACTGGTATCTGCTCCCCCTCCCCCCGAAAGGTGCCAATCATGGCACCGGAGGAGGGGAGGAATCAGATAAGAGAAAGATCCACTTTTGGGTGGAACTCCACTTTAAGGCCCGTGCTGCTGCTGACTTAGGATTTAGGTCAGTGGCAGCAAAAAGCTAAAGTGGGCAAAGAGTATGTAAACCCTTATAAATAAGTCTCTTTTTAGCTCCATTTTGGTCTAGCATGGCAACCAACCATCTTCAATCTTCATCTTGTAAAGTTAAGTTTTGAAAATGAAAGATAAAAGCTGATTAGTTGCCATGCTAAACTGCTCCAGATTCTGACTGCTCCGGTTTTGATAAATTCTGTCTGTTCTTGTAATAAATCAGAAATTGCATAGGCAGGGCTTAAAACACATGCTTTGGAATTCAGAGCCAGAAATACACTGTGTTGTCATGTCAAAGTGAAAGAGAGGTGTACATCACTTCCTCTTTAAGCACTTCCCACTAGAAAAGCATGTGCATTTCATGAGCATTTATCAAGCATTATTGAAGCCTTTTCAATGCATCATAAACACAACAAAAACACATCATAAACACACCATAAATGCTATAAGAGCCTTAATAAGCATCGCTTCATCCTTCATGATCAACGCGTGTGAATGAGCCCTTATTGCCCACCAGAGGTATATGTGACAGGGTGACAATGCAGGACAGCCATTGGAGGACAGGGACAGAGCATTGTCACCCTATACCAGGAAGTGCTTGAACATAGACATATATGACAGGATCACTAGGTATTATTTTTTATATTCATTATGTAAAACTGTGAATTTTATAAGATTGGAATAGACTTTTTAAATACCTGCGTTACCACCAGCATCACCAAGCAATCTTTAATCACTTGCCGACCAGCCACCGCAGTTTAACTGCGGCAGAATGGCACTGCTGGGCGAAACAATGTTACCTTACATCGTGGCGCCCGCAGCGTGTGCCAGGAGCCAATGCGAGTGCCCAGCGTGCGCAATTACCGCCGGGCTCCCGCGATCGTTTGTGACAGAGCAAGAACCGGGATCTGTGTGTTTAAACACACAGATCCCAGTTCTCTCAGGGGGGTAAAGACAGATCGTGCGTTCATGGTACGTATGAACACCGATCTCTCTCTCCTCCTAGTCAGTCCCATCCCCCTACAGTTAGAACACAGTGAGGGAACACAGTTAACCCCTTGATCACCCCCTAGTGTTAACCCCTTCCCTGCCAGTGACATTTATACAGTAATCGGTGCATCTTTATAGCACTGATTGCTGTATAATTGTCAATGGTCCCAAAAATGTGTCAAGAATGTCCGATCTGTCTGCCGCAATATTGCAGTCCCGATAAAAATCGCAGATCACTGCCATTACTAGTAAAAAAAATAAATAAATAAAAAATGCCATAAATCTATTCCCTATTTTGTAGACGCTATAACTTTTGCGCAAGCCAATCAATATACGCTTGTTGCGTTTTTTTTTAAATTTTTTTACCAAAAATATGTAGAAGAATGCATATCAGCCTAAACTGAATTAAAAATTAGCTTTTTTTATAAAAAAAGTGGGATATTTATTAGAGCAAAAAGTAAAAGATATTGTGTTTTTTTTCAAAATTGACACTCTTCTTTTGTTTATAGCGCAAACAATAAAAACCGCAGAGGTGATCAAATACCACCAAAAGAAAGTTCTATTTGTGGGTAAAAAAGGACGTCAATTTTGTTTGGGTACAGCGCCGCACGACCACGCAATCATCAGTTAAAGTAAGGCAGTGCCGTATCGCAAAAAATGGCCTGGTCATTGAGCAGCCAAATCTTCCGGGGCTGAAGTGGTTAAGCTTTTTATGTGGTAGATGTCCAGTGAAGAAATCAGTGGCCGATGCTGACTAAATTATCCCTGTCATGTCCTTTATTTTTATTAACCCAGATTTTTGTTTGCTCATAGGTTTTACACTGCAGTTTTTGTCCCCCACCCCAATTGATTCACCTTGCTTCAGTAATGAGAATAAACAGCCATCTAGGAACGCTGACCGCTGAAACTAATAAAGATGTATGTTTCAGGCTGAACTGTTAGGATGCTTTTGGAATCGGTCTTCCTGTAGTGCTCCATACTACGCCTTTTCTCTCCCATCCTTTCTTTTTTTAAATTACAGTTTGATTAACCCAATCTATTCCAGTCTGGTATGTATGTATATGTGTATATATATATATATATATATAAAACGCTCAGGTTAAACAGTACATATGCTCAAAATCTTACCATTCTTTATTAAAACTGTATTTGGGTAAAGGGTCTAAAGCAGGGGTAGGCAACCTTTAAGACATAGAGATCTACCTTAACAACATGGAGGAGACCAAAGATCACTGGGGTGCGCCTTTTTATTCATTTATAGGAAAAAAATGTACAAACAAGCCCCCAATATTATGTAACGACCTAGAATTCCTTCCAGAGCCAAGAACCAAAGTATCGTGACCACAGTGTGTGTACACCCCTGGGGCGCTGCCTCTGCAGCTTAAGGGGGGTGTAGTTAGGAGGTGGTAAAACTGTGGTTCAACTGAGGGGGTTTTACTGCCTCCCAACCACTAGTGTGAACAAGCCCTAATAAACAGACCACTTTACAAAGTACCATCAAAATAACCCCCTCTGCTCAATGCAATTCACTCCTTACCCATATTCCTCACAACATAGATCTCCCCGAACTTCCCTTATCCTTCCTCCCAGCCTACTTCCTCAGTACAGGCCCCCTTTCCAGCACAGACCAACCAGCTTTCCAACACCGAACCCGCCTCTTTCCTCACCTGCTCTGCCTGCTGGGTTTTCACCCTCCTGTTTCGACAGCAGCCCCAGTGAGCCCACACCTGCTGCTTCAGTAGCTCAGTGCCGGGGCAAGTCTCTTCCACCGCTTGCATCACCCACCCGGCTGTCTCCTCCACTGCACCCCGCCTGGCTCTCTCCTCCACCGCTCCCCGCCTGGATTTCTCCTCCACCGCTCCGCCCACCTGGCTTTCTCCTCCACCATGCTGCCCGTCTGTCTTTCTCCTCCACCGCTCCCCCCGAAGGGTCTCTCCTCCACCGCTCCACTGGCCCAGTTCTCTCCTCCACCGCTCCGCCGGCCCGGATCTCTCCACCGTTCCGCCAGCCTGGCTCTCTCCTCCACCGCTCCGCCCCCCCCCCGGCTCTCTCCTCCACTGGCCCGGCTCTCTCCTCCTCCGGCCCGGCTCTCTCCTCCACCACTTCGCCAGCCCGGCTCTCTCCACCGCTCCTTTCGCCTGACTCTCTCCTCTACCGCTCTGCCCACCCGGCTCTCTCCTTCACTGCTCCGCCCACCCGGCTCTCTCCTCCTAAACCCTGGACTTTTCACCCTGGACTGCCCTGTATGCCACTGGGGAGGAGCAGTTTAGCCCGGGGTTGGCAATGTGATGCGATCTACCTGTCACCTGGCCGCGATTGAAGAGTAGATCGCGATGGACAGGTTGCTGACCCCGGGTCTAAAGAGATGTTAATGTGTAAGGACTAGTTAAAGTGATTGTAAAGTCTCTAGTTTTTTTTTCTATAAAAATAACAAACAACGTTTTATTTGGGGTAATAAAAGACCTCGCATGAACAAACAGATCCTATATGCACCAAAATTAAGAGGGGGTCTTGGGCTTCCTAATTTACTAAACTACTTTCAAGCCGCCCAAATTTCCCAATTAGCTCAAACTACTGCTACAGGCCCTGCACCCATTTGGGTTTCTCTGGAAGCACTTTCCTGCCGCCCTTTGCCTATAGGAGCACTGATGTGGCTTCCCAGTCGATTATGCCCCCCTATATTATGCCCTTCACTATCACATTCACTGGCGGTCTGGGATAGAGCACATCATCGGGTATCCCTATTATCCCCACACACGCCTTTAGCTCCAGTCTTTTGCAATCCAGAATTTCCACCTGGGTTGGTACCACAGTCATTTCATTGGTGGCTTAAAAAAGGTCTGCTAAGAATTGGTGATTACCTTAATGGCAACCAAGTATACTCTTTACAATACTTCAAAGACAAGATGCAGATACCTAATAATAAAATATTCCGATATAATCAAATTGCATCTTTCATCAGACGCAAACTTAATCTAATAATTGAACTGAGTACACTTACAACGTTCGAGTTATCATGTCAGGCAAGGGGTCAATTAAAAGGACGACTATCTGTAGTCTATGCTTCCCTCACTGAACCTATATCAAAACTTTTGTATATGAAACAATGGGAAAAAGATCTGAATCTTAGTTTAGACCTGTGTGAATGGCAAGAAATTCCTTATAAATTATCCAAAATCTCTATCAATACCACACTAATCGAAGCCAACTATAAAACATTATTACGCTGGTACTTGGTCCCAACTCGGGTGGCTAAGATGCATCCATCCACATCATCTAATTGTTTTTGATGCTGTGGTCAATCAGGGACAATGTACCATATTTGGTGGCAGTGCCCCCTGGTAACTAGGTTTTGGATTAGGGTATTTAATCTAATAAATTCAGTGACAGGGGTGAGCATCCGTAGATCCCCAGAAGTAGCCTTATTCCATAGACTACCCGAAGAGATACCCAAGAAATTAACTAAACTAATCACATATATACTGCTAGCTGCAAGGATTACAGTGGCTCGGCATTGGAAGCAAATGAATATTCCGCTAGATTACGTTAAGGATAAAATCAACTGGATTATGGTAAATGACAAACTTACTCACATGCTTCATAATAATTCCAAAAAATTTGATAAAATATGGGACCCATAGATCCGTTACATTTCGCTTCCCTAATGAGCTCTAGATCGACCCTCTTGCATTCTTCTTCTTGCTCTATCTTCTTTCCTATCTTTGTTCTCTTTCTTCCTCTCTATTTTTCCATTTGTATTTTAACCCAATACTTATTGGGTTGTCTTAAAGTCCACTAAGTCTATGATGCTGTCATTACGGGGAAGGGATACAAAATTTCTTATTTTGTCTTATTCATTATCCCTCTTCGACCTCTCCCTTCCCTTCACCTATATAAATATGCTTTACTCAGGTTTTTGAAGTCACTTTATGTGGCCATGATGTTGAGCACTGATTGAACTTAAAGGTTAAGTTAATTATATACACTTATTATTCTCTGCTGTATGTAAAGTTTAATGCTCTACTTGCTTTTTCAGTTCTATCATAGCGTGCTCTTTCTTTCATTATCCTGAAAATTACTTATTTTAGCCTATGGGAAATCATTCACAAGTTAAGCAAGTTAAAAATGGGCTAAAAGCGAAATTGGGTTGCACATGTGACTTGTATGACTTTTCAAATGAGGGATTTTAGAAGTAGGGAAACAGAGTCAGATATGACATCTACACCTGCCTGAAATCTCCTACGCCAAATGCGTGCATGGATTCCTGCTTAAAGGAAAACTTTGCAAGAGAAATATGGAAACTTCCACTTCTGATCTCTGCTTCTGAGAAAGTTAGTTACCTGGTGTCTCCTCTACTCCAATCGCTTCAATACTTCTATAGTTATTGACCCACAACAATAATGCAGTTTAAGGCCTCATGCACCCTAGGCATCAAAAGCGCAACCTTTAACCACATTTGACATTTTAATTCTGCCCCTCTTTATTAACCTATGTCTCCAAAAGCAAACCTAGGGCTAGTGCATTCAGGAGAGGAGCGTTTGCCGCAAAACAAAATGCTTCTAAATGTACTTAAGCACTAGGCGCATTTTAGCACTTGAGCGTTAAGTCATTTAAATGGACAGAATAAATTAATGTTAATATGAAATGTTTCATTCATATGAAACCAAATGCTTAACACACCTGAACATTAAACGCATTTGAAAAAAACATGACTTTAGGCACGTTTATAACGCTGCTTTCTCCTGCCAGAAAAAGGCTATTAGAAGAACTGCAGTGTGCATGAGGCCTAATGTCCCGTACACACGGTCGGATTTTCCGACGGAAAATGTGATAGGACCTTGTTGTCGGAGATTCCAATCGTGTGTAGGCTCCATCACACATTTTCCATAGGATTTTCCGACACACAAAGTTTGAGAGCAGGCTATAAAATTTTCCGACAACAAAATCCGTTGTCGGAAATTCCGATCGTGTGTACACAAATCCGACGGACAAAGTGCCACGCATGTTCAGAATAAATAAAGAGATGAAAGCTATTGGCCAGTGCCCTGTTTATAGTCCCGACGTACGTGTTTTACGTCACCGCGTTTAGAATGATCGGATTTTCCGACAACTTTGTGTGACCGTGTGTATGCAAGACAAGTTTGAGCCAACATCCGTCGGAAAAAATCCTAGGATTTTGTTGTCGGAATGTCCGAACAAAGTCCGACCGTGTGTACGGGGCATTAAAGTTCTGCCTTTGCATTCACTTTACATGTAATAATAAATGTAGACTGTATATATATAGAGAAGGTAAGCAATGGCTGCTTCCATATTTTTCTCTTAAACATTTTTATCTGTTAAATCTAAACATGTCAAAAAAATGTCTTCGATATTTGCTTTGTAGAAGTAAATCACCTCTAATGATAGGTGTCTCTCATATGTGGGGATTCTGCTGCGTTATGCCAAACTTTTTTTTCATGCATCCCATTACTAGTGTAAGCGCTGATCTTTCTCTGCTAAAACCTACAGTTCCATTTCTTATACAGTGCAAACAATGAAGGTTAGTGGGTCGCTCGCACTCCACTTCTATGGTCAAAATATTCTTTTCTTTTCACAGAACACAACTCGTTTTCTAATAGGACAGAAGAGAGATCGTGGTATTCATCCCCTCGCCTCGTGCAGAACACCTTGTATTCTTTGAAAAGATGTGTAAGCTTTAGCACTGGAAGTTTGGAGCTTACACACTAGTGATAGGATAAATGAAACTAAGAGTTTTTTTTGTTTTTTTTTACAAAGTTGATAGCAAAAAATTGTTTTTCCCACCCTCTTAGATTTTAAGCTCTTATGAGCAGGGCCCTCTTAACCCTCCTGTGTTTTATTGTATTGTAACCCTACTGTGTCTCTTATATTGTAAAGCGCTGCGTAAACTGTTGGTGCTAAATCCTGTATAATAGTAATAATAATGCTTTCAGATTTTTCTCAAAAGTCTTTACAATTACCTTATTTGGAAAGTAGTATTCCTGTTGCTAATATCAGTATAAACGTGAAGTTCTTCCATTAGAGTTTGAATTAGATGAAATATAAGCTTTAACAATAACAATACTTTTGAGAGCGTAATAACATAATATGAATCCATATACTATCTGACAAAGGAAGTAGGGGTGCCACACATGGATTTTCAGCCAGTCTATTTGATTTACTGTTTTTTTTAACAGTCAAAATATTAATTTATGCATTTGTTTATGTGCAAATACTTGTCTGGATGTGGCCATCCAGACTCCAGCATGATGTCTGCGGTAGTGGATTCTGACAAGTTACAATACACGTAAGGCCTAGTACACAAGTCTTTTCTACCATATTGTTTTGGCTTTCTCGTGATGTTGAAGAGACAACAATTGTTGGCAGGTCCATCAATGAATAAATTGGCTTAAAGCTGAAGAAGAAATTTCATAACTACCCTTGCAGTGGGGCTTTATTTCCTGCTCCCACACCGCAATTGTCAAACACTCCTTTTGTCTAGGACACCATTCAAAAGTAGTTTTTACTTACCCTATCCCTTGCAGCCCTTCAGCTACACTCTGAGCTGAGGGTGGGCCCTCGGTGACCTCTCTTACAATACAGGACTGCTGGTCCAGCATTGTTCAGAATGACCTTGGATTGTACCCGGCAGTCTGAGCCCCAAAGAAAAGTCAATTTGTAGGACTTGTCACATGGAGAGGAAGAATCTTCCAGGGGTGAGGGATAAGGGAAATAAAACTGCTTTTTAAATATTTTCCTAGTTATTTAATTCCTCAGGTTTCTGAAATCCTGTCAAATAGCCAAACAATTGGAAAATTGATATTGCTATTTACATTGATAGTTACAATTTACAATTGCTATGAGCAATTTGAAGACACTTAAAACATTTTGACCAAATCTTCAGTATAGTAACTTTGTTAAGTTAAAAAAGACCCATGTCTAATGAGTTCAACCAATAGTGAGTGATACATTTAAAACCTTCATCCACGGAATCTTAAACTGGCAGTTGATCCAGAGAAAGCCAAGAAACACCTATAAAGCATGACCTAGTTTTCTCCAACTAGGAAATGCTAATCTCCTTAGGCAATAATTATTTTTCCTTGGATCAACAGTATACAGTATAGTGTTATTATAGATGTTAATAATCAGTAATCATTGTGTGCAATTAAGCCAGGTACATGTAAATTGAAATTTGGCCAGTTCAGCAGGGACCATCTGAATTGTCCTGTGTGTGGCCCTCCAAGTTTGCAGATGCTGTTCATTAGGTTGCTGGTTGTGGACTGGTCCTGCTGAAAAACCTTTTTTGAACAGTGGTGGCAGCCAGTGGATTCCTGTGAATGGTTGAATGGAAAAAAAAAACTAAGGATGTGTTCCTAGCTTAACAAACACATCCAGACTTTTATGGCTAGAATTAGCTCCCGTGAAAGTGTATGCCTTTTTCACAGCTCTAATTATAAAGGGGGTTTTCTATATGCAGATGTTATACCTATTTTCCTCCGGATGCAGGGCTTCCCTTATCATTTGGAGTGACCTTAAAGTGAACAACTTTACATCAAGTTTACAATATGAGCCATATCCAACATCATCATTTCCCCTATGTAAAAACATTTTCTCAAATTGTTCTTCATAACTGAAGTCCTCCATCCCTCTTGTTAGTTTACGTTCCCTTCTCTGCACATTCTCCAGTTACATAACATCCTTTTTTGTGAACTGGTGCTCAAAACTAAACTTCACTGGGCCTAATTCACAAAATTGTGACAGCAGATACCTTATGTTAGAAGTAGCCTATAAAGATATACTCTTATTGATTCTTCAAGCGAAGAGGGTCTAGGGGGTCTTATTGCTGGAATTTTTTAAGGGTGATTTTAACACCCAAGTCACAAAGCTTTTTTACTAACAGATATGACATGCAGATACCAAGGGACGCCTTCAGATACCTGCAGCACCATTCGGTATACTCTGCTTCACCCAAATGCTGGGTAGTTTTTTATCCTCAAACTTTATTCATAATATTTTTTTATGCATACAATAAAATCATAAAATATTTATGCTTTATTTTACTGAAATAAATGATTGTAAAACCTAGCTGGGGTTAAACATTTATTAATGGTGGGATAATTATGAAATATTAACCTGTCTGTTGTGCCCTTAGCATTATAAATGATAAGACCTGCTGCTTCTTGCTTTTTATGTAAGAAAAATCTTGGGAAACGTAGAAATTATTCATTATTTACTCAAAACTGTTTCACTTAGTGGTGAGTTTTTGTGAATAAAGCCCCATATTGCTGAGGTTATTCCACTTGATATTGGTAATTAGAGGTAGAAAATTCCATAGACATTGTTCAAAAAACCCGTCACATTTAGATACATTATAAATGATTGGCTTTACATATCTTCCGAGATAACTGGTGCCTTTTAATATCCTCCCTTTAAACATTAATGGGATTTTAACTGTGTGTACAGCTTGTTTTGAAAAACATTGCAAAATAGCAGTTTGGTCATAACTTTAAAGTAGGTTCCATCAAATGATGGACTTAGTTGAAATGTAAATCACTAAACTTCCTAAATAATACAAGGAAAATAAATTTAAAAAAACCCACTGCCGTTTCCACTCTCACAATGTCCCTTACTCCCAAGTCTCCCTGTTTGTGCTGAACTCGCAGATTTGCAAATTTGTCAGCAAGAAAGAGCTTTAGCTCATCTTTATAAAGCCAAAGTGGTTTCTTGTTAGCTGAGCAGCAAGCTACAGCAGAAAGGGCCTGATTTTGACAACATAATTTACATCTTTGTGGGAAAGTATTGCTGGCAGCTGAACTAATTTGTGCAGGATTAGGTTTGCTTGTCTTTTCTGCTGCTTAACCGCGTTATCTTTCAGGGGCCCGTTTTCAAATATCACTTTTCAAGTGCGCCCTGGAGAGGTGGAATTGATCGGGAATAGAGAGAGCAAAATTGCTCCAATAACTTTACAGTGAAAACAATTACTAAATCATACAAATGTGAGTAATTCTGAAAAGCAGAAAAAGATGTCAGCACTGACATGTCTCCAGTGTTTGTTGAAATTATAATTAAAGGCAATAGCTAAACTGAACTAATATACTTCATATTTTCATTCAATTTTTTTAATATGTATTCTTATTTGTATCCTTTTTTAAAGGGAATGGAAGATTAATTACTGTATATGCAGTTCTCATTCAAATTATTACACTGCAAATCTCTTTTTGGAAATTGTTCTACAGTAAAGAGGTGGTAAATGTGGCAAATTTTTAACCCATGTT
Source organism: Lithobates clamitans (assembly GCA_037952925.1). Lineage (NCBI taxonomy): Eukaryota > Metazoa > Chordata > Amphibia > Anura > Ranidae > Lithobates > Lithobates clamitans. Next base: position 5,385,605 of record JBBGZY010000852.1, on the reverse strand, counting down.
CCAGTAATGTTGAGATAATGATTACGAATACAACACAGTATACAGCAATGCATGTAATATAAACAATGACCGCTCCTCCGTCCTTCTATGAAAGTGGTTTGCACAGCAAATCCAGTCCAGAACATTCATCTAGTATTGCCAGTGCAGTCACTTTATTAATTTACATTAAATGTTTCAGGCTTTTGTTTCGTTTCCGACATTGTCACACTATTCTCACTATGGCAGAGACTCATCAACCTAGCACTGCCATTCTATAAATTGACCTATGAGACCCATGGCTGTCCACAAATATCTGATAAACTTTGATTGCCCTGTCTGGGAACACACCATACTATTTCTCAGTAGTAATGGTGTATATGGGTTCATATCCTAAAAATATCGATTCATATGCATGAGGGAAAAAAGACAAAACAGGCAGAGATGTTATTAGGCTGTAACAACTTTATTGGTCTAATTATGCTACAGGTCCAATATTGTTGTACCTTTACATTGGATTGGCTAAACGTTGTATTAACCACTGTGGTCAAGACACTGGAAACCATATCATATGTTTAGATTTGCACTTATTATGAATGTAATGTACAACTTTGTTGTATCCTTGACCTATAATGGGTTTATGTGTATTGATTGCTTATGCTATATTACTTTCAACCTGCAAATACTATTTCCCTAAAAATAAAGTATATCTGAAGCCATTTTTTCTCATATTTTTAGATTTGATAGACTGGGAAAGGGTTAGAGTTTGGTATACATTCTAATTTATTCTTACGGTAGTTAGTATAATGTTCAAAGCATACCTTAAACAGTTACTTAAAGTAAAGGAAGAAATTACCTTAATTCAACATCACATATCAAAATATTCAGTAGGCCATTGTCATTATACATAGATCTTAACCCTTTCTGTAAAAAGATGTGCTGCCCCCCCCCCCCCCCCAGCAATTGCTATTGGTTCTCTATTGTAATGGGTTCCCTTCAGTGGGAAGCTTGATTTTTACAGGACAAATAATAACTTTGGAATTACTACCTCTGCTTAGGCATTTACATTATATGTTCACTTTGAATTGCCCAGGTTTGTGACAGGTTTTCTTTAATAACTCTACTTGTTAATCAAGCAGAGCTGAACAAAGAATGCCAATGATAGAACCTGTATTGATGATTCTGTGCTTTGACAGAATGATGTCATTTTGGGGCAATCCAAACTTGAAGCAATCTTGGTTTCGTCCATGGAAACATAGCAGGAAAGTAGTTGAATATGATTTATAACCTCTTATAGGGACCTGCATAGAAATTTTAGAACTGTCAAACTTGAAATGCTTACTATGGGGGTTGGCAGCAGTCCATTTTTACCAGCTATGGTTCCACTTTTGGCCCAGCAGCAGAGCTCCAGGCTTGCTCCAGGGGCCTAAACAAATCCTCCGTTTTCATTTCAAGTGGCTCCAAAAATATTAGAATTGCCTTCAGATCTACTTCAGAACTTTTCCTAAGTATCAGCTCTGTAGCTTATAAACAAATGCAAAAGAAAACAATACTTTTCTTGATACATTTACATTGATATAAATATACCAGTCTACATTTGCCTTTTAGTAAAAGAATATGGCACTTAAAAGCTGTTTAATAAACATGAACTGCTTTATTTGTGCAAGGCAAACATCCTTTTTTTGAATGCAATTTGAGAAGTAAATTAACTGAACAAAGTACATGCTAAAAAATAACATTTTGGTTAAAGAACCAAGAAATAGGCTTCTTGATTTATAACTAAGCAAAATATGGCAGGCGCTCAAATAAGAACACTGGAATTCAGGAATTTTGAAACAGTCGGGTTGTATACTGCTACTCAGAGGTATTTCGGACACTGGCAAACAGAAACCAGCCACCCCTGTATAACCCTCTATCCATAATGCCTCAGTTTGGTTAGCAAGCAGTACTTAAGGCCAATAAATACACAGGGATTGGACCTGTGTCCCTCAGTGGATTTCAAGAAAAATATTTTATGGTGGTTACAAAAATCTTTCATCCATTTTAGGAATTCTGAAACAGTCAAGATGTTCAAAAGCAGCCATACTAAGCAGTAGGCAACAGCCTACGGAGGATAGTCTCACTGCTATTGGTGGCCTATAGTGGTTTAAAGAGTGTTTTTTTGGTATCCACAGATGGAAAAAACACCTGAAATGTTCCAGTGATTCACATTTGCAGAGATACCACTATAAGGGATACTACTATAAGGTATACTTACCACATAGTATCATGTGTCCCACATAGTTTCATCTGTGATTCTTTTTTATTTTCATCACAGACAGGAGTTATCTTTGTACTTACTGCAAAACCATTTTCTTGAAGTCCATTGAGGGACACAGAAATTATAATACAGTCGGACTATATGCTGCTGCATGCAAGAGGTTTGGATACTAGCAAACGGCAAAAAAGCTGAAGGCCAGTCATGTATAACTGCACCTCTAACTGTCATGCTTTAGCATTTGCTATTGTACTAGGAGGTTGCATGCCTTTCCCTCAGCTGTGCTAAGAAAAAGTTTAACAATATTTTTGCTTGCCTCTTTATTTACATTTTTTTGGTGTAGAGAACTCCCCCAGAAATGCAGACCCTGAAACTTACCTTAATAAAACATGACTTAACAAGAGTTTGTTAAAATCCATGCAATATACATTGATCACCCAAGGGGAATTGTTTTTTTCTCAACAAATGGGGAGTTATTTCACCCTTTTCACAAAATATTGAAAAAGTGAACTAATAAGACCTTGCCCGACCCTCTGTGGTCCGTGATGCATGTACCCATATATGATCCCCATCTTCTTATGCCCTCTCCAGCACTTTAAAACTGGCTGTGCAGCAGCATATTGCTTGCAGTGGCAAAAGTAAGTTGCTCAGCGTTAGCCATGTTACTGCGTTGACGAATAAGAATCTATGTTTTGCTCTCATTGGTCAATGCAGTTATGTGGCCAACACTGACCAATGAGTACTCGCCATTGCATTCATTATGCTGTTACACAGCCTCTGGCGCTGTGTTTGGGATGTTTTAAAGTGCTGGATTGTTATACCATCTGGCATGAACGACAGAAAATGAGGTACATATAAGGTACATGCAGCAGGGACTGGGTGATGGGAAGGGTGTTTTTTGTATTTTGTATCTTTTTTGAAAAGGTGAGCTAACTGTTTAATCCAGGGATTCTCCAAACTTTCTAAACAAAGGGCCAGTTTACTGTCCTTTAGACTTTAGGGGGCCGAACTGTAGCTATTGGAGGTAGAAAAGGTCCTGAGGTCAGTATGAAAAAATGATGCTCCATCGTTTATTTCAGTGGGAGTAATTGTGTCCCATTATTGATGTCAATGGGAGGAATTGTGTCCCATCATTGATGTCAGTGGGAGGAATTGTGTTGTGCCCCATGGTTGGTGTCATTGGGCCACATTGTTAATGTCATTGGGAGAAATTGTGCCCCATCTTTGGTGTCAGTGGGGGGAATTATGCCCCATTGGTGGCATCAGTGGATGAAATAGTGCCCCAAGGGCTGGATAAAAGCGAGCAAAGGGCCGCATCTGGCCCCCATGCTGCAGTTTGGAGACCACTGGTTTAAACTATGCATAGGTGGCATGGCCTGGACGTCTCAGAGATGCTGTAATTTACATTTCACTCTTACAGAATGAAGTTATGCTTAATCCTTGTAAGCTGTATGGTTCTTGCAGTGCCTGCATAGACAAAGGAGCAATGCGTGCTTCTCCTTATTGCACATGCTTTGTTGCACTCTGCTTTGCGACTTTTTTTTATTGCTTTATGATACCTAAATGAGAATTACCCAATCAAAGAAAAGAACCAAAGAGCAATATTTCAGTGGTTCCCTGACAGCATTTGAATATTTTATTTGCAGTAAATATACTAGCAAGCAAGTGAAAATAAATATGTTAATGTGCATTATATGCATTGTATATGTGTGTTAGCACTTTCTACTGATGAATTTTCACTGCTGCCATTCTGTAGGAGATAATTAATTGCCTTCAGTTCAAGGGTGTAATAATACAATTAATTATGCTAGAAGTTCTTGTCAGGAAAGAATTCTTAACTGGACACCTTTTGCTGTAGCTGAGCTAATATAAGGCTTGTAGCAATTTACATAATGTCAGCCTTGAAGTCTTTTAACCTCTTCACTCCTGAAGGTCATGTCCTAGGTATAATTCCCATACTTGACAAATCATATCCTTATATTTGTGTTGTGATGGAGGAGACCATCTCTTGTTTTGCTGTTTTCTGGTGCATTATATAGTTTGGTTTACTCTTGATAATATGGACAAAATTGAAAGACTTCTAGGGCAACATTTTGAAAGGCAAGTCCAAAGCACTCCAACCCTGCCCTAAAATTGTACTGTATTTACAGTAGGAAAGTCACAATCAGTACTGTGCAGCCCTATCCCTTTAAAGATGCAAGAATTACATATTCATGTCCACTAGTTTAGATGCTGTAAAAGATTCCTTTCCTTACTGCTGGCCTTTGTAATTTTTTTACATTTATTTTCCTGCGCTATTTAATATTCCTTAAGCATAGTTTTACCATGGTCAAGACCTGGGGTCAAACGTTTCTGGTTATCTTATAAAGTTTCTAAAATTCAAAAATGTGTTTTGAATTGTGCTTCTGGCTTTACTTCAACAGCATCAATATCTATTATCTAAAAACCTGCCTGGAGTTTGCATGTTCTCCATGTGCCTGCGTGGGTTTCCTCCGGGTACTCCGGTTTCCTCCCACACTCCAAAGACATGCTGGTAGGTTAATTGGATCCTGTCTAAATTGTCCCTAGTATGTATGAATGTGAGTTAGGGACCTTACATTGTAAGCTCCTTGAGGGTAGGGACTGATGTGAATGTACAATGTATATGTAAAGCGCTGCATAAATTGATGGCGCTATATAAGTACCTGAAATAAATAAATAAATAAAAATAAATAATATTATGTGAGTGTAGTTTTGTGCCTCCTAAAGTGATTGTAAAGGATTTAAATTTTTTTTATAAATAACAAACATGTTATATTTACCCGTTGTGTGCAATGGTTTTGCATAGAGCAACTTCGATCCTCCTCTTCTGGGGTCCCCTGCATGTGCTCCTGGCTTCTCCTGCTTTCCAAGAACCCCCCCCCTCAACAAGCCGCCTGATGAGGGGGGTACTCGTGCGGGCTTTTAATGTCACATGATATTTGCGCAACTGTTTATTAAACGCAAATTTTCAGGAAAAAATATAATACAATTTTACTGCAAAAACACATCATATAATACCCATTTTTGGTTAAAATATGTGGTTGCACTGAATAAATAGATACCAAACATTTCATGTCTTAAACTTATGTGTACCCGCAATATCGCCAAGAACTATGGTGGCCAAAAATCACCATACGTGATGTTTTCAAAGCTTTTATAGCTCATTAGTTTAGAGTTAACTACTGTAGGAGCTCTTGTGCTAGAATTATTGTACTCACGTTCGCGGCAATATGTCACATGTGTGGTGTGACCGCTGTTTACATATGTGTGCCCACCGTGGGCTTGCGTTTATGCAGGTGTGTGAAGCAATGGGGGTTTCTGCATTTTTTTTTTATTTCAATATATTTTATTAGAATTTTTAATTTTTTTTACAACTTTTTTCTTTTATTTATTTTTACTTGATTGCTATCACGATGGGTTAATTACCCCTTATGTGATAGCATTGGGCTGGCGGCACGTACTCTTTATGGAGACATTAGGGGTCTAATTAGAGATGTAACATTTCCGGAAATTTTGAAGCTCAGAAAAAAACCCGTTTTTTTCCGTTTTTTGGGGGGGAAAATGGAAATTTTCAGAAAACTTGAAAAAAATGCTACATTAGCACTTTTTTGTCTTTTTAAGATTGAAAGTCATTCTGTTACGAGAACGAGAAAAACTATGTGCATTGTCATTGTTGTCCTCTTCACTTCGATCCATGAAGGATTTTTTAATATCTACAGGACACTAGTTACATACAAGAATGTGTTTTGTCATCCTGGTAGCATTTGGAAATGCATATTACATCTGTCAAATATTTGCAAATCACATTTTTCTTTTAAGAAGAACTTGTAATGTGAAAATGCCTCCATATGCTAGATGTTGGTCTCACCATTTTTCTGAGGGGAGTAGGAAATAAAAACAAGGAAAAATGACTACTTTGCAAGAAGACACTAATCTATGGCTGTGTGTGAGGGTGGGGGAAGAACCAGATTACTGGTAATTAAATTATTACTTGCGCAAAAGTTTATAAAGATAAACTAATGTAGCTAAATGATTCAGTTTTCTAGATTCAGAATCTGATAAATATAAACTCTTACCTTTATTAATTAAGTATATACTTTCAGGTCCTTTTTGTTGCTCTGTATTTTCTTCCAATGCTTTTGAGGCCTAGTGAAGAGGGCAGAACAAACCAAACACACCCACTAACATGCAAAAGCAAAACTGAAACCTTTTTCTTGTTACAATAGCAGCACAGCACCTCCTAAAGGAAGAAATGCATACTGTTCTTGCATTGGAGGTTTCAGTTTGTTACCTAGGACTTGCTTGTCCTCAGTGCACAGAAATTAGAATAATCTGATGATATACATTTTTTTTTAGAAATGATTTGGAAAATATTTGAACACCCTGTCTTAAAATAGTTTATTCATCATGTTAAAATAAAATATTCCACAATTTTTTTTTTTTCTTTTTTCAATTTTTCCAATTTTTGGGAAAAAAACGAAAAAGCCTTCAGGAAAAAAAATGTTTTTTTTTTCCGAATTTTTCTGTTTTTTTTCCAGGTCTTCACATCTCTAGGTCTAATAGACCCCAATGTCTCCCCTGCCCTTCACCATCGCCCCATTAATTGGATGTCCAGGTCCCGATTACGTTTTGATGTCCACTACTGCGTACCTGCAGCTATTGTTCATGTTTTACGTACATGCTCGTTTGTGAGTATCCATCTTTTGTTGTTTTATCTTTTTAATAAACGCTTTTTGTGGTAATGCACTAGGTCGGTGTGCCCTCTTTTTGTCTTTTTATCCTCTTGTAGTCCATGAATAACCCAATGTTCTGAAGAGGGCTGCAAGACGGCAGATATAGAAGCTTTTTGGCCTTATCTTCATTGAGGTTTTAGTCACTCAAGTGCAGGAGAGAGTTTTTTCTCCCCTGCCCTTCACACCATCTAACCAAGCACAGATCGGCTTGGTTAGATGTACTAGCCAGGAAGTGGTACATGTCAAACCGGAAGTGACACCACTTCTGGTTTCATGGTTTGCATGTGAGATTGAGGCATGGATTTGCCTCGGTCTTGCATCAATCTCTCTCCCCTAGCTGGCCTTCACATTCAGAGTGGCGGCCAGTGGCGGTTGTAATAATTAAAGGCAGATGTTCCCTATCAATGTGATTTAGTTTTTTAGTATGTGTTTTAATAAAGATGTTTTAGCGCGATGATATCACTCTCACATGTTGAGCTCCAACTGGTCTGTGTGAAAAGAAACAGCGTTAAGGACACCCAGCCTCGCACAGCGGAGCTGTGGAATGCTTTCTTTTGATCCCTTTTGACATAAGCAATAAGAGGTCAACTACATTTGGTGAGTCTGGACCCATTGGGGTTGGGGCACAGCGCACATGAAGTGACTTGAAGTGGAATAGCACTGCACTGTCACTTAACCTCTTCAGCCCCGGAATGATTTACCCTCTAAATGACCACGCCATTTTTTGCGATACGGCACTGCGTTATTTTAACTGACAATTGCGTGATGTCCTTTTTGTCCCACAAATAGAGCTTTCTTTTGGTGGTATTTGATCACTCCTGCGGTTTTTATTTTTTGCGCTATAAACAAAAAATGACTGACAATTTTGAAAAAAAAACTATATTTTTTTATTGTTTGCTATAATATATATCCAATAATAAAAAAAAACAAAACAAATTTATTCATCAGTTTAGGCCAATATGTCTACATATTTTTGGTACAAAAATTAAAATAAGCGTATATTGATTGGTTTGCCAAAAGTTGTAGCGTTTACAAAATAGGGGATACATTTATGGCATTTTTATTATTATTTTTTTTAATAGTAATGGCTTTTTTTGGAACCAGTAACATTATTGCAGTGATAAGAGCTAAAAATATGCACTGATCGCTGTATAAATGACACTGGCAGAGAAGGGGTTAACACTAGGTGGCGATCAAAGGGTTAAGTGTGTCCTAGGGAGGTGTTTCTCTGGGGGGAGAGGACTGACTGGGAGTGGGTGGCCAGTGCACCTTAAGTGGTTAAAGAGCACTGGCTTCAATCATTAGAGGATATAATTGATCTACAATATCTCACAAAAGTAAGTGCACCCCTCTTATTTTTGTAAATATTTTATTATATCTTTTCATGTGACAACACTAAGGAAATGACACTTTCCAACAATGTAAAGTAGTCAGTGTACAGCTTGTAAAACAGTGTAAATTTGCTGTCCCCTCAAAATAACTCAACACACAGCCATTAATTTCTAACCCTCTGGCAACAAAAGTGAGTACACCCCTAAGTGAAAATGTCCAAATTGGGCCCAAGTAGCCATTTTTACTCTCCGTTGTCATGTAACTCGTTAGTATTAAAAGTTCTGAGGTGTGAATAGGGAGCAGGTGTGTTAAATTTGGTGTTATCTCTCACTCTCTCATACTGGTCACTGGAAGTTCAACATGGCACCAGATGGCAAAGAACTCTGAGGATCTGAAAAAAAGAATTGTTGCTCTACATAAAGATGGCCTAGATTAGAAGAAGATTGCCAAGACCCTGAAACTGAGCTGCAGCACGGTGGCCAAGACCATACAGTGGTTTAACATGGCAGGTTCCACTCAGAACAGGCCTCGCCATGGTCGACCAAAGAAGTTGAGTGCAGGTGCTCAGCGTCTTTGGGAAATAGACGTGTGAGTGCTGCCAGTATTGATGCAGAGATTAAAGGGGTAGGGGGTTAGCCTGTCAGTGCTCAGACCATACGCCTCACACTGCATCAAATTGGTCTGCATGGCTGTCGTCCCAGAAGAAAGCCTCTTCTAAAGATGATGTACAAGAAAGCCTGCACACAGTTTGCTGAAGACAAGCAGACTAAGGACATGGATTACTGGTACCATCCTGGATCCTTTGGTCTGATGAGACCAAGATAAACTTATTTGTTTCAAATGGTGTCAAGCATGTGTGGTGGCAGCAAGGTGAGGAGTACAAAGACAAGTGTGTCTTGCCTACAGTCAAGCATAGTGGTGGGAGTGTCATAAAGGAAAAGAAACACAGGGCCTCTAAGTGCAGTATTGGTAAATCATTTAATGATAAGTCAAAAGTGAAACTACTGACAAAGGGAGCATAAACACAAGAATGAATGCCATGAATGCCAACTACTACTACTACTGTGACATACTGAAGCAGAGCATGATCCCCTCCCTTCAGAGACTGGGCCGCAGAGCAGTATTCCAACATGATAACGACCCCAAACACACCTCCAAGACAACCACTGCCTTGCTAAAGAAGCTGAGGGTAAAGGTGATGGACTGGCCAAGCATGTCTCCAGACCTAAACCCTATTGAACATCTGTGGGGCATCCTCAAACCGAAGGTGGAGTAGCACAAGGTCTCTGTCATTCACCAGCTCTGTGAAGTTGCCATGGAGGAGTGGAAGAGGACTCCAGTGGCAACCTGTGAAGCTCTGGTGAACTTCATGCCCAAGAGGGTTAAGGCAGTGTCGGAAAATAATGGTGGCCACACAAAATATTGACACTTTGGGCCCAATATGGGCATTTTCACTTAGGGGTGTACTCACTTTTGTTGCCAACGGTTTAGACCTTAATGGCTGTGTGTTGTTATTTTGAGGGGACAGCAACTTTACACTGTTAGGCCCCTTTCACACGGGGCGGACCGTTCAGGGCTGCCTGTCAGTTTTTTAGGCAGACCTTAAATGACATTCCATGCAGGTCTATGGAGCGATGGATGTCAGCGGTGACATCCGACCTGCTAAAATCATGCGTATGGCGATGTGTTCGCCATCCGTCCTGGCGGATCGAATTGGATGAGATCTGATGAAAACGGACATGCTGTCCATTTTCGTCCGATCTCTCCATAGAAATCAGCGGCGCTCGACAGGCCCCTCCCCGCTCAGTGAGCAGAGACGGACCTGTCATCCGCCGGCTCAGCGGAGATGAATAGAGCGATCTCCCGCTGTGCTGGCGGACTCCGCTGATACGGATCCGCCTCGTGTGGAAGGGGCCTTATACAAGCTGTACACTCACTACTTTACATTGTAGCAATTGTCATTTCTTCAGTGTTGTCACATGAAAAGATATAATAAAATATTTACAAAAATGTGCGGGGTGTACTTTTGGCACATTATACTTGAATGATATTTGTATCAAACAGTTTATTATTTAATACCCTCATTACTTATTTAGGCTCTTTTGTTTTTGGATATATCCAGCACATGTAGATGTAAAAAAGAGTGGCACACTTTATACCATTTTTCTCTTACCAATCAATGTGTCTGCATTGAGAGAGTGCAGCTACCCTGAGCTTGTTGCTATTTAACATTGTGCAGGTGTTATAATATTAGCTTGTACATAGTAGTATGTCCAAAGAGCTGATCTGGATACTTTCCTTTCTCTCTCTCTCTCTCTCTCTCTCTCTCTCTCTCTCTCTCTCTCTCTCTCGAGAGAGAGAGAGAGAGAGAGAGAGAGAGAGAGAGAGATCGAGAGAGAGAGAGAGAGAGAGAGAGAGAGAGAGAGAGAGAGAGATTTTTTTATTTATCTGATAAAAAAATGCAGATAGGAACTGTCGAGGTCAGTGATGACAAACCCGGATGTTTTGAAACTACATTTCCCATGATGTTCGTGCACTTTGCAGTGTAGTTTAGCATCATGGGAAATGTCGTTCCACTGGTCTAGGTCATAAAAGCTCCAGTGCCTAGGGGTAGAGTTGGGGAAGCTTAGCCAGGTACCTGGTTATGGTTTTTCATAATGGATAGATAAAAAATGAATGATGATATACAGTCGTGTGGTTCCCAGTGCCTGATTTTGGAGGAGACACCAACTTCTTGTCTTGTCTCTCTTGTTTTTCTTGAAGCTCAAAACAACCCATCTTTCAAGCTTTAGCAATGAAACACGGTCTTGTATTATTTTGTCCATTGGTTTAAAATTAAATTGTACACGTGCTGATAGTTCAAAATGTAATTTATGCTCTTTCGACTAGGGAAAATCTGGGATTTCCATGGGTAAAACCACTGCAACTGATTGACATCCCAGTTAGATCTGCAGTTGATTGACATCCTAGTTAGAGCATTAATTTTACTTTGACATTAGCGATTATGAGTTTCTTGCAATCAAGTGAGCATTCTAGGAATGTCACCGTTGGTTACTATACTCCTTTCACCCTGTTACAATTTACACTAAACACAAAAATCTGGAATATCTGGAATCCACAAAATGATTAAATTGTCAAGCTTACATATCATTATTCTAATTGTTCAACATATTTATCACTGTATGGTGTTCAGGGCACTTTGAAGTAGAATTATAAGCAGGCTATGGACATTCAGTGATTACTATAATCTTCTCAACCAGTATACAGGCTTTTAAACAAGCACTCACTGACCTCTTTAGCTGCAGATGCTGCAGGGATTATCATCCTCAAATTTTACAGAAGATCCGGTGAAGTTGTTCAATTTGAGGCTCTTCATTTTGCCACCCTCACCTTGTGCAGCTGCTCTCTACATTATAGATTAGAAGTCTGGTAGGCAACTCATTGCTGGAAGGAGGGGACACATAACAATTTAGTGAACAAAAAAAATACAGGAAAGCATTTTCCATAGAACTTTGAGGATTAATTATTCCGTGGTGATTGCACATACAGAGGTGAGGTCAGAGATGACTTGTATAAAATAATTGTGCCGCTTGTTAAGAATATGTAAATAACTGCATTTATATAAATTGGTCACAGTTAAACTTCACAGATGTTTCTGAGTTATTTAAACCAGTATTGAACCCAAAAGCAAACTTTTATTATATTACAGCTTACCAACTTTAGATGTGATGGCTGTGTTACTTTCCTTTTTTTTTAGGCTTTCTTTCTTCTATTTTCATTTGGTGATCCAGCCAGCAAGTCTGCTTTTTTTTTTTTTAAATAAAAGCTCTTCAGCAGAATGTCTTAGTTTACATGCATGAGACAAACCAATTAACACTGGCAGGGCTGATAAAAATTATCAGCTTTCATTGTTTTCATGCAAAACTTTTATACCAAAATGAAAATACTGTTTGCTGTAACTGATTTTAAAGTGTGAGCTGGTGTTTGGCTTCCTTAAATATATCTAACACACCTCCCCCCAGACTGACAATGCTCCTGTCTGCTGTGCCTCATGTGCTCATTTATACAGAGTTAGTGTCTCACTAATATGGAAGGTGTGTTACTAGCCAGATCACCAGGTGAAAACAGGGTAAAAAAGTCAAAGAAGAGAAAACTGATGCAGCCACCACATCTAATGATTAGTAAGCTGCAGTATAATACATTTTTGATTTTAGGTTTAATACTGCTTTAAAGCTTTTTGTATCTGCTTCTAAACCAAATGCCAAAACCAAATTCATTAGGCCTCCTTTTATTTTTTATTTCCATCCCACCCCTCCCACATATGAAGGATAACCGCTCCATAAAGACCAGAAGCACCAGGTATTCTCCAGACATGCTTAGGGAGTAAATGTTTAGCTGCATGGTACTTCCAGGATATAGGCTCTGGGTTCCCACTCATGGTGAAAGCCTAATAGGGCGTACACACGGTCGGACTTTGTTCGGACATTCCGACAACAAAATCCATTCCGACGGATGTTGGCTCAAACTTGTCTTGCATACACACGGTCACACAAAGTTGTTGGAAAATCCGATCGTTCTGAACGCGGTGACGTAAAACACGGACTATAAACGGGGCAGTGGCCAATAGCTTTCATCTCTTTATTTATTCTGAGCATGCGTGGCACTTTGTCCATCGGATTTGTGTACACACGATCGGAATTTCCGACAACGGATTTTGTTGTCGGAAAATTTTATCTCCTGCTCTCCAACTTTGTGTGTCGGAAAATCCGATGGAAAATGTCCGATGGAGCCCACACACGGTCGGAATTTCCGACAACACGCTCCAATCGGACATTTTCCATCGGAAAATCCGACCGTGTGTACGGGGCATAAGGCTTGCAAGGTTGAGATGTAGCAAAGCATAGTGCATAGTCAAGTGGAGTAGGCAAGCAGAGAACAACAGAGCCTCATCTGTAACCACAGTCAGGCTTACAAGCAAGGGTCAGTAATAGTGGTTTTGCAGGTAGACTTTAGACTAGATGAGGAGAAAAAAACTAGCTAGATATCGGCAATGGTTAGGCAGATGTGCGAAAGCTGACATATAAGTCCAAATCACTCTACGAGTAAGCAATAGGTGATAGTAGCCAGGAGAAAAAAAGGCAAAAGAGCTAGAACAAGCCAAAGTTTAAGTCCAAGGCAGGTTTGGTGACAACACAAGTGGGAACAAGGACCTCAGGAACAGAATACTGACTTCAGACTATAATAATCCATACCCATAGAACTGTGCCACATGAGACTGTTTACTGACCATTCCAATACGGGGTAATTGTTGACAGATCTAATCAACTGAGCTATTTAATGCCTTTACCTAAACTACCCACCACTCAAAGTTATTTACATTTTTCACTTACCAGGTTTTCATACTCCATGATTTAAGCCTCACACATATTTTAAAAGGTGCCCCATCTTCGCAGCCTGCACTAAATTTACCTGGCTCATAGATACCTACTCTAACTTGCAAGCTACAAGTTTTGTTTATTAACCACTTGCTGACCAGGCCTTTTCTGGAACTTTAAATTAGTAATTTTTGCTAGAAACATTATATTTTTTTTTGTTTAATGTTCTCCAAACATTATATGTTTTTTTAGTAGAGAACTAGAGAATAAAAAGGCGATCGTTGCAATATTTTTTGTCACACTGTATTTGCGCAGTGGTCTTTCAAACGCAATTTTTTGGGAAAAAATACACTTTAATGAATTAAAGAACTAACAAAACACAATAGTTATCCCAATTTATTTGTATAATGTGAAAGATGATGTTACACCGAGTAAATAGATACCTAACATATCATGCTTTAAAATTGTGCACAGTCTTGGAATGGCGACAAACTACAGTACTTAAAAATCTCCATAGGTGACGCTTTAAGTTTTTTTTACAGGTTACCTGTTTAGAGTTACAGGGGAGGTTTTGCACTATTGCTCTCTAATGATCGCTGCGATACCTCACGTGTGGTTTGAACACCGTTTACATATGCGTTACTTCTGCGCGCAAGCAATGGGGTGCTTTACTTTTTTTTTTTTTTTTTCACTGTCCCTTTAATTTATTTTTTTTAAATCACTTTTATTCCTATTACAAGGAATGTAAACTTCCCTTGTAATAGAAATAAGCATGGCAGGTCAACTTTATTGAGAGATCTAGGGTCAAAAAGACCCTAAATCTCTCATTTACCTTTAAAAGCAAAAGAAGAAAACTATTTTTTTTTTTACACTTTGACAAAAAAAACATTTGTTTATGCCCGAGAACCGGACGTGATGTCAGAGATCACTCCGTTCCTCCAAGGGCATAGAGCTGAGTGGGGGCCATCGATGCAGAATCACCCATAGTAAAAAATGATACCAGTGTTATGGCGGCTGACTGCTGCCATAACACCAGTATTAAACGTCAAAGTAATGACGTATTTTTAATATACATCTAGACCTTTTATGCTGTACCTAAACCAAATTCTTCTCAGTGCCCTGACAGCAATATTCAGAGGCAATATGACCTTGAAAATATGGGAACCTTTTTTAACTTGCTTAATATGTTTTGTTTAGGACTTTTACAATATTCCATTTCTATAAATGGAATAAACACTATTATTTGTGGCAGACATTTTGTCGTTTTCTTCTCTTTGCTCACACCACTGTGCAGTAGTAGGAAGGTAAGCCTTCTGAATAAAGTGTGAAGTGAATTTTAAACTCCATTTACACCCTGCTGCCGGGTCTCTAAATGTTTGATTTGCATAACTAGTTAAAATGATATGGGAGCAGCATATTGATTCTATTCCATCTCGCAAAACTGTTAATTAATAATGATAATAAATGTGTCAGCACTTTATTATCTGCTTTGAATTGGCGATGATAAGCGTATTAAAGCCACTATAGTAATAAAACTGCCCTGGCTATTGTTAGGAAAGCTGTGATAGTTTGAATAACCTAGCAATAAATATTTGTGTAATTTGCCAGAGATCAAATTAGAGAATTAATTATGTTTTCTCATGAAGTACGGAATTTGATTAAGCACTTAAAATAATTTCACTTACAGCTCAGTGGTCTGCTTTGGAAAATGATGTTCCTATTGTTCTTTGAAACCTTGTACAGCCACGATTTTAGCAGCATATGTACATAAATGTGTCCTATGTTTATTATTTTCATGGCAGTACTAGATAGGTGGAATGTGGTTTATGTTGATTATTAAGATGTTGCATTATCTTGCAGAATTGCAGCTGTTATAAATATATAATAGCCAAGGGTCTATTTTCCATTAAGTATTTTTTCCCAGTAGCCTAACTGGAAATCTAAACTGCACACAAAATCTGTTGTTGAGAGAAAACATTTAGGTGCCACAAATAAAGGTACATTAATTAGTCACTAAACAGAAAAATTCAATGAGGGACAAATTTGTATTCAATGTGGCCACATAACATAAATACACCATCATTTTAGAAAAAAATGGCAGCACTTTTTGTGAAGATAAAACATTTTCTGTGTTCCCTATACTTCTGTCTGGACCATGTATTTATATTTCTTTAGTGTTTTTCTTTAGTGTTTTGAAGTGGTGGGTGTAAACCCAAAGTCTATCAGGATGTCAGTTCCTAGGGCCTCATTTATAATGGAGGGTAGATTTCGATATCTGCTCCCCGCTGTACACTGCAGTGATACTACTGCTTTTTAAACTGATCCCGTAGACCAATGTTTCTCAACTCCAGTCCTCAAGTACCCCCAACAGGTCATCTTTTTCATGATTTCCCTCAGATAAAACAGCTGTTGTAATTACTATTGCAGTGAAGCTGATCAAATCACCTGTGCAAAATAATGGAAAAAGATTGAAAACATGATCTGTTGGGGGTACTTGAGGTCTGGAGTTGAGAAACATTGCCCGAGACTGCCCATCCATATCCTAGAAAGTAGGCAGAGCTGTTAGACTTTTGTATTAATATTTAGAAATCATCATTTAAAAAAGGCCTACCTTTTCATTAGATTCACAAGATAAGTTCTTAAATTAGTGCAGACAAAAGAAGGGGAAAAGATATAGGCGTGTCTACGCACAGGAAGCCCTACAGCCAAACAACACAGACCATGTATAGATAATAATATAATAAAATCATATAAAGTCCATAATTATAAAGCTCAATGTCTAATCACTAGGGCAGGCTTTTCCAATGAGCAGGAGCAAGCTCTGTATTATTTGTAAAGAAGAGAGAGAGGGGAAAAGCACCCCTAAATGCAGACTGATAAAACTGTTCAGTTTTATCAGGACAGACGATGCCAAAAATGGCCACTCACATAATAATAGATAAAAAGGATGGGCATGGATTAATTATGTCCAACTGGGTCCCGAGTGACATAAATACACAAACATACTTATACATCCTCCCCTTTCCCATTAGCGTGATGAAAGAGCCTGATCGCGGCACAGCACATGCTCTGAAACGCGTAGTTCTACCTTGTTCTTGTGACATCATCCCGCAGACACTGCAGGCCATACTGCGCTCCAGCAACATCTTTGGAGCTCCCCGGCCAGTTTCCTCTTGCTTCTCTCTCCACGGCAGCTGACCCTGGGGGGGTCCCCAGCTGACATCTGCATTCTTTGTCCTGGACATCATATCCTAAGATGAGCCTGTTTTTATCTATTATTATGTGAGTGGCCATTTTTGGCATTGTCTGTCCTTATTAAACAGTTTTATCAGTCTGCACTTAGAGGCGCTTTTCCCCTCTCTTTCTCCAAGTTCCTAAATTACAATATCATAATTTTAGTCAATGTGAATTTCTTAGTTCGAAAACATGACTTCTTGCTGGTAAAAATGTACAAATGTAGATTAGGAAGGGAGAAATTCTATGCGCAAGGCGACCTTTTGAGGTTAGCATCCCTGGCTACAAAGAAAAGAAGCAGGACTGGCTGGGGGAAACATACTCCTTTATTACACAGGGAGCATCTGGTGAATTTTAGTGCTTTTAGGACATAATAGTATAGGTGCACTGTGCAAAATCTCCTTGAATTCTAACGTGACAGTTTCCTTTTAATGTATCATTTCTTCACCTCTTTTAGCATGAGATTTTGTTAATGACCATCTCCACATAATGGGCACATTGGGTTGTGCTCAGGTGGAACAAAACACAACAAGTTGTTAGTATCCTCAGTGGGCTTCAAGCAACCAAGCTTACCACAAGAGAGAAGTACACATGTATGTTACCTGCCACCTGCACTACAGATGTGTACAGCTATAATGACATATTCTGTTTGCTTCATAAACTGTCAATAAATTGAGTTAATTAGTGCTTATTTCCATGCCATTACAACATGACTCCTATTCTGCTTTGTTTGCTGTCTGTAGCTTTAAGATTACCTTTCCTGTTCTTTTTTTGCCATGCTATTTATCCTACAATATCCTTCATATTCCATAAAAGGTATACTTGTTTGGAGGTGGGTATATTTTATTTATACACCATATACTAAATCCAGTAAAACATAAGAACATAAGTTGTACTACTGAATGCAAATTACACTGTTGTGTATGAGTTGTTTAATTTCAGCTCATAAATTAGTGATTATTATTATTAACATGCTACTGCTTTAATTGACACATTTGTAATTTGTGGAATTATTGCCTTATACTTTTGAGCTAAAGGACTAGGATGCCAAGAATAAATCTACAAAGGTTTTAGATAAGTGTCAATGTGCATGTCTATTTATATGAAGAGGTGTTCCACTTTCATCCTTAAAGTGTAAAATCCATTCTCACATTTGTCCTTGGGCTATCTCTGTAATGATATCATACTATTCTGTTTTGAATACTCTATTTTTATGTAGGTATTTGAATCTGCAGGTAAATTTAGTGAGTTCAGTGGCTAAAATCTAGTTCAGTATTGGAGCTTCTCAGTTGCTGAAAGTTGCTGTATTCTGTATATTGCCATAAATTGTGAGACAAACGCAACATATACATTAAAGTGAACCTGAACTAAAAAAGTGAAAATGTGCAATGTGCAATGTTATAGGGAGCATCTACTGTATAATTGTTAAAGCTCAACTCATTTTGTAACAAAGCAGAAAGCATATACTCACCTGATCCTTCGATCCTCTGGAAAATATGGCTCCCCCACAGTCCAGCGGTGGACTGCTCCTAGTCCTGGTGTGATGATGTCAGGAACAATCCACTATTCAAGACCGCTGGAGCGCGGGGGTGTCGGACTGGTCTTGTGTGGGAAGGATCAGGTAAGTATATCTCCGCTCTTCTCTTCCCTAGAGTTGGGATTTAACTGTGCATTAAGCAGTAGTTTGAAAGATTTACCTTTTTCCTACTGAAAAATAATATTGTTATTCCTAGTATGTGGGGTTGATTAAAGCCTCATAGCTGTAAAACTGCAGCGTAATAGGCACTGATGTCTGACACCTCTTAGAGCTCGTTCATACTTGCTCAAAATACTGATGCTTATCAAACGTGCCTATATCGTTAATGTGTGTTAATAGGTACGGTTGATAAGCATTTAAAAAGGATTAAAAAGGCTCCCCCATATGCCTTATGCGTGATCGCGGAATGGTTGACAAGCGCTTTTGGCTTGTTACAACCACACCACAAATGCCTACAATAGCTAGTCGTTAAGGAGCGGGCTGGGAAGCCGGCCCCCCCGGGAAGCGGTGCCACCAGGTGACATTGCTGGGTGGCCCTGCCCCTTAGTTATTTAAGAAATGTCAGGTGGCGAAACAGGCAGACGTGCGGAAGCCTTTGGGGCAAGCTGAGCTTTTTTTTTCTGGTCAGCTGACAGCTGAATGTAAAAACAAGCATTGCCAGCAATAAAAAATTAGCAAAAAAACGGCGTGGGGTCCCCCCAATCCATTTGGGGGGAACCCCACGCCAACATTTTTTTTAAATGGCGTGGTTTCTGGAACCAGCGCTTTTAAAAAATACCCTGATGAGGTCCCCAAAAAGTAGATAAAACTCATTACATATATATTTAGCAGCTAGAATAACTATTGCTAAATATTGGAAGCAGTCGATGATTCCCTTTGAATATGTGAAGAATAAACTTAACTGGATTATGGTTAATGATAGACTTACCTGTATTCTTCGCAACTCTACTAAGAAGTTTGATGTGACATGGGATTCATGGCGAGTTGTAAAGGCAAAGGGTTTTTTTTATCTTAATGCATTTTCTGCATTAAGATAAAAAACCTTCTGTGTGTAGCAAGCCTCCCAGCACCCCCCACCACTTATCCTGAGCCCTTTCTCTATCCAGCGATGTCCACAAATCCCTTGGCCATCCGGGACTCTCCTCCTGATTGCCTGAGGCATTGGCCATTGGCTCCCACGGCTGTCAATCAAAGTCAGGCAATCAGTGGAGAGAGGGGGCGGGGGCCAAGCGACAGCTGCATTTCTGAATGGACACACAGGGTTGCAGCTCGGTTCAGGTGCCCCCATAGCAAGCTGTTGGTTCATGGGGGCACTCGTCAGGAGGGAGGGGCCAGGAGCAGTGAAAAGGGACCCAAGAGGGGGGCGCATGCGCGGCACGGTGCGGGATAGACGTAACTGCTGAGAGCTCCCTCTGACCGGGATCGCCAGGCCAGGTACCCAGGGCTAATTCTGCTCAAATTACCTGAAACATCCCAGCACCCCTGAGGACCATAGCGGTGCATGAAATTGATCAAAAAGAGGGGCAAACGGCGCTCCGGTCACTCCCTAACCAACTATCTCCTCGCCCTGGAAGAACAGCAGGGAAAGATGTCCCAAAATGGTGCCGGCTCACAGGCTGCTCCTAACAGCTCCACACAGACACACATGCGGCCTGCTAAGGAATGTGAGTACAACTCCCCTCTGACTAAAGCAGACCTAGACGCTAGTCTAACAGCTATATATGAGAAGTTAGCTGATAAGATACAGCTTGAACTTCGTGAATCGACCGATGCTTTATCACAGGAGATTGCTAATATAGGAAGCTGGACTGATGTTCTGGAGACTAAGCATGATGAACTCTCCCTTGCACATAGTGACCTCAGGAGAGATTATGAAACACTAGCAGACAGCTTTTCTTTCATGCAGGCACATGTGGAGGATTTAGACAACCGATATCGCAGAAATAATATCAGAGTGCGTGGTATCCCTGAATCTACCATAGATCTCTTCCCTGCAGTGTCTAAAGTCTTCCACAAGCTTGTGCCAGATAAGCCTATGTCAGCCTTTACCTGCGACAGGATTCACAGAGCACTTCGCCCTAAACCACCTCCTGATAAGCTTCCACGCGATATAATATTGTGCATGAAAGATTTTCTTACCAAAGAGGATATCATGAGAGCATCCAGAAATACTCCAAATATTGAACTTGATAGCATTAGATTGCAAATCTATCCTGATATCTCCCCGGCTACCCTTGACCACAGACGCAGGATGAAAGAAGTCACCACAATCCTTCAGACAAATAGAATTAAATATCGCTGGGGTTTCCCATTTAAGCTGTCAGTGATGCATAATGGCATCACATACACGGTGTATAACATCATAGAAGGGAAAGACTTACTCATCAAACTGGGTTTGCTACATCCAGAACCCCCAAACCGTCTCCCTACAACACCCCGTTCATCCCCTATATGGTCTACCCCCTCTTCTCGCCGCATTCAGAGAGACCAAAGAAGATGGCACCAATCCTCTCAGGATCAAGCCTAGGAATTTGTTTCTTCAGTTCCTTTGCCTCATGCTCTGAATCTAAATATATAGCAGCAAATTCTCAAAGAAAAGTTCCTGTTCTTTTTTTTTCTGCATGCATCTAGTTTATATTACTGACGTCAAGTTAAACTTTCAGGCTAAACACCTCTTATTGTAACAGTACAGGTCTGAATGGAGAGACTCTTTTTTTTTTTTTTTTTTTTTTATATATATTTATATTTCTCCCCAATATGAAGTAAGGGAAAGAAAAAATGGGCATTTAATCTCATCCACTCTTTATAAATTTGCCCTAATTCCCGCTTTGCAGCAGAAAAACCTGGACTCACCAAAGCTCCTTTCATAATAACCTTGAGACTGATCCTGCTCACCATCTATCCTTCAAGATACTTGTTGAACTTGACTTTCTCCTCCTGATGGTACCCTATACATTATAATATAAAGCTGAAGTTTTATTTTACCCCCCCCTTTTTTTTTTGCCCCTATTTTCCACCATGTCTCTCTTGTATGAATATTATAGTTGTAGAGGTTATCACAGCCTTAAATTCACAGGTTTACACCTTACATTACTCTTTACATATTCAGGTATTCCTGATATTATGTTTAGAACATTTTTTCTTCCATGCACCTTAAAGTTTGAAAACAATTATTAGCCTGGCACATCCGCCGTCCCTGGTTTGACCCCATGCTCGCACCCACGGCTTGGTGTGGCTCCACCACTGTTTTGGAGGCCGTGTCAGGCCCTGTCTGTGAGTTCGGGACTGTTTTTTGTCCTCATTTAAATTCTATAAGGTCAGACGACTATGTGTCCTCTGGCCCCCTTATGATTAATTACAAATTACATTTCTCTTTTGCCCTTATGGCACTGTTTCTAGGTATTGTACTTTCTGGAAGATTCTACCTCCATCCCTCTACAGGTTTACACAAGAAGAGATTCAAATTATTACACTGTAGTTGTTTTATTGCTTTATGTTATAGCCTTAAACTATATTACACATTTCTAATCTATGGTCGTAGTGCTGGTATTCATATTAACTTGTTACTTCCTACCATATGGAGAACTTTAGCTCACTTCATACATCGGTTACTTTCTAGCCCAATCAAAATAATTAGTTCACTTATTTCCATCAAAAATGGGTCTTAAGATTTTCTCACATAATATACAAGGATTTAACTCCCCACAAAAACAGAGAAAAGCTTTCAGACACTATAAAAGACTGGGTGCAGACATTCTCCTCCTCCAGGAATCTCATTTCTCCTCAGAAAATCACCCACATTACTTTGACAAGACTTATAACCAACATTACTATACTACATTCTCTAATAAATCAAGGGGAGTAGCGATCTTTATTCGCAACTCTATCATATTTGAAATTCAACAAATTTACAAAGACATAGAAAGCCGTTATATCATACTAAAGGGCACAATGAATAACCGCTCAATTACTATCGCTTCCATATACGCCCCTACTGTGGCTCAAACATCATTCTTCAAAAAAAAATTTTGAAACTCTAGACCGCCTTAGCTCTCCTCATATGATATTAGGAGGAGAATTTAATTTAGCCGCACATCCCTCCTTAGACAGAAGCAAAGTTGCCCTCACCTCAAAAGCCTTCTCCAAATCAATGAATTGCTCACTTAGCAAATTCCAACTAATAGATTCCTGGAGAGCCCATAACATTGGTGTGAAAGCTTTTACCCATTATTCCCACCCACATGACTATTATGCCAGGCTTGACTACATCTTCAGTACCCCTATCCTGTTAGCAAACTCCTTGAGGGCTCAAATCCACCCCTGTCCATGGTCTGATAACGACATGGTTGAATTTGAAACATCTCACATTGGTCTTGCTCCTACCCCATTCAACTGGCGTCTGAATGACTCTCTCTTATCAGACCCATCTACACTCCAAGACATAACCACTCATATTGAAGATTACTTTAGAAATAACTCAACAGATGATGACATCTCCCCCACCTTACTCTGGTCAGCAAATAAAGCAGTCCTTAGAGGACAACTGATTAGTATAGCAGCAGCCAAAAATAAACCTAAACTCAGAGAAATTAAGACCCTCACCAAAGACCTTGACCTCTTATACAATAAACTAAACCAATCACCTTCCCCCGAAATCACTAAACTTATCCAATCTAAGCGTCAGGCTCTAGATACAATTCTCTCAGCAGATACAGAAAAATCTCTCAGATTTTCTAAGGCCAAATTTCTGTTATATGGCAATTCCACCTCTGCCATGTTTGCTAAAAAACTTAACCAAGAACATAAACCCCCCCCCCCCCATATATACAAACTACGAAATCAATCGGGTAACCTGGTTACCCACCCTAGAGAAGTTTTAGACATTTTTTCATCCTTTATAAAGATCTTCTCTCAGGCCCCCAAACTCAACCTCATCATACCTCAATCGGGTGGCTTAACAAACAGGCCTCCACTCTCAATGATCCATGCACAGATCCAGAAATCATTAATATAATTAAATCTCTGAAAACATCAACAGCACCTGGCCCAGATGGTTTTACTGCATCATACTACAAAAAATTTGCTACCCTTTTAGCGCCCAGACTAGTCAAACTTTTTAACCATATTCTTATGGGTGGCCAATTTCCAGAAGAAATGCTCCTAGCTAATTTATCCCTTATCCTTAAACCTTTTAAAGACCACACTCTCCCTCAAAATTTTTGCCCCATATCAGTCCTCAATAACGATTTGAAAATCTTCAGCAAACTTTTAGCAAACAGATTGGCTGCAGACATAACTTCCCTTATCCATATAGACCAAACGGGCTTTATACCTGGTAGACAAATTACAGACAACATTAGACTTGTTACAAATATAATCCAAGATGCTAATCTCTTCTCTCGCCCATTATGCCTTCTCAGCCTTGATATACACAAGGCATTCGACAGTGTAAACTGGTCATACCTTAACCACCTACTCCCTAAATTTGGCATTACAGGCAAATTTATCCATGGTTTTAAAGCCCTTTACCATCTCCCTCGAACTAGAATTAAAATCCCAGACCGCAACTCAGAATTCTTTTCCCTAAGTAGAGGTACTAGACAGGGTTGTCCTCTATCCCCACTTTTATTTGCATTAGCTATAGAACCCCTAGCCCAAGCTATAAGAAATAATTCAGACAATTAAGATTATAGCAAAGGCCCAAATGAATTCAAATTAAGCCTATATGCGGATGACGCTTTAGTATTCCTTACTAACCCTCTCACATCCATACCCAACCTCATGTCTGAACTTAAATCCTTTCACGCTTCATCAGGTTTAGGTATTAACATAAAAAAATGCTCAGCCCTTCCTATCAATATCTCCCCTAACTTGATCACCAACCTACAAAAAAATTTTAACTTCATATGGTGCTCCAAATCATTTAAATATCTTGGTGTCCTCATTACATCCCAGCACAAGTTATTATACAAAACAAATTACACCTCACTATTCTCACACATTAGCTCTTTACTTAAAATATGGTCCTCATATCATATCTCCCTCCTTGGTAGGATATGTGCATTTAAGATGACGATTCTTCCCAAACTTCTATACCATTTCCGTGCCCTACCTATTATTGTCCCCAAATCCAGATTAGAAGCTCTTCAAAGAGAGATTAACAGATTTATTGGGTCAAATAAAAGACCAAGATGTAGCTACTCTCTCATGTTCAGGCCACAAAATAAAGGTGGACTTGGCCTCCCAAACATTTGGCAATACTTCCTAGCAACCAAACTCACACAAATGGCCCAATGGTTTGAACCTGCACCATATATGCCATGGCTAAACTTCGAGTCAACTTCAATCTCTCCACACTTTTTACAAGGTTTATTGTGGTCTGACTTAAACTCTCACCATAAAATCCTCAAATTAAATAATATAGTTGCCCATTTTCTCCAATTATGGCTTAAAATTGATAAAACCCTCAACCTATCATCAGATACCCCACCTCTAGCATCCTTTCTAGGTGACTCTAGACTTTTACAAAACCACAATAACAACAATTCATTCCCTCACTGGCGAAACAATAATCTCACTAATCTTAGATCACTGCATTCATACAAAACATTCCCTTCCTTCCCCGCACTACAATCTAAATATAACCTTCCCTCCTCTGAACTAATGAACTACCTCCAGATCAAAAACTTCTATACTGAACATTATTCGTTAACCATTCAATCCTAAACTACACTATTTGAACACATCTGTAAAAATTCCTCAAGAGATAAATGCTTGATTTCCCTACTTTATAAATATCTCAACAGCCTCACGATACCAGAAAAATCTAGCCCAATGCTACACTGGGAAACTGACCTAGACAGTCCCATACCCTTAGAAACTTGGAATACCATGACCGATAATCTTTGCAAATGTAACATGGCAGCTTGTTTTAGAGAATCGCCTATGAAACTATTCTCCAGACTGTATCTGACACCCTTGAAAATCCACTCCTTTTACCCAGCAGCCTCTCCGTATTGTTTCAGGGGTTGCAATGAACCCGGCACTTATCTTCATATTTTTTGGAGCTGTAGACACTTGGAACCTGTTTGGAGAGCTGCCGCTAGTAAAATATAAATAATTACAAAAAAGAAAATCAACCTTTCACCACAAATATGTATACTATATGCGACAATTCCAGATATACCACCTTCCTGCGTTAAGCTTATTCATTCCTTATGCAGTTCTATCCAATGGATGATAGCTCTAAACTGGAAATCCAAAAACTTACCTTGGCCTCAGGTTCTATACAGGATGGAAATGCTTAAATTATCTGAAAGAATCCACCATACTCTTCACGATAGTATGCACATCTTTAATAATAAATGGATTCACTGGGTTTGATAACTAAATCCTACACTATTACGTTTTGCAATCCCTATGCTACTCAGAGGTACTTACAAATATATTCAACATATCTCCATAGGAACTACCTTTCACTCTCACCATTATTACAATTTATAAGGTTATATTGTACTCTCTCTTGTAATGGGTTATATATATTATAAACCTGTAGCGTCTTCAACAGATACTACATACTGTTTTTTTTTATCTCACTTTATGTACATTACTATATATTCAAAAGATATTGTCTACAAAACTTTGTAAACATTTCTTGAATCTTCCAAATAAACTATTGTAAACAAGAAAAGGGACCTGAGAAGAGGAGGATCTGGGCTGCTTTGTGCAAAACCAACTGCACAGAGGAGATAAGTATAACAAGCTTGTTATTTAAAAAAAAAAAAAAAAAAAAGCGAGACTTTACAATCACTTTAATGAATTTCTGGCTAGCCCTTTTATTCCTCTCTCTCTTTATTTCCTTCCTTTTCTTTTCCTTTCCTTGATCTAGTCCCTTCTTATATTTTTTTTTGTTTGTCTGATTTCTTCAATAATTGCAAGATGTTCTGATAGAACATATAGTTCTACGCTAATGATTTTCATAGGAATGTACACAGGGGTTTCCTCTTACTGGTCTTTTTTCCCCCTCCCCATTCCCCAAACCCACCTACCCTTCTTTTTTTTTTGTTCTTTCCCTGTTCCCTGCCCCCTATCTTTTTTCCCTGTGACATACCAGTATTGCATATCAAAATGGCTCGATGGGATAGCGCACAGTCAGTCCCTAGTGGATTGGACCCTTTACCTTATTGGTACTTTAGTATTTTACTATACTGTTTTGTTGTCTCTACTGGTATTCCTACTGAGGATGGTTTAATGCTGAGATCTCCCTGTTTCACTTAAGGAGGTCTTATGTCTATGAATATTTTGGGGGAAAATATTCCTGTGTTTGTTTGGATTAACACCAGTTTGTACTATTGTTCAAAGATTGTGCCTTATATGACATTGTCTTATAACTTCAATAAAAATATTGAAATATAAAAAATGGCATGGGGTCCCCTCTAAAATCTATACCAGACCCTTATCTGAGCATGCAGCCTGGCAGGTCAGGAAAGGGAGGGGAGAGTGCCCCCCTCCTTAACCATACCAAGCCACATGCCTTCAACATGGGGGGGTACTTTGGGGCGGGGGGGTACATTGCACCCATACTCATTCACCAAAAAAGTGTCAAAAAGAAATAAAAACACAGACGCAGTTTTTGACAATTCCTTTATTAGAAATAAAAAACAAAGTCGTCCGGTGTCGTCCATCATCAATCACAACGCCCACCGCCACCGCCAATTCGAAAAAAAAGAAAGGAAAGGGAAAAAATAAAGCTCCGCTCGCACCGGAAGCTCTCGCCCGTCTGCCTGCTTTGCCGCCTAACATTTCTTAAATGTTACCTGGTGGCACCGCCACCTTGTGATGTTGCCAACCCAGCATGCACCGGTCGAGGGCCCGGTATGGATTGGGGGCCCCACAACTTTCTTTTGCCGTTTTTTTTTTTTTTTTTCGTTATTGCCGGCAATGCTTGTTTTTACATTCAGCTGTCAGCGGGTAAGCCCATTGACAGCTGATGATTCATCGGAAGTTAAGGCCGCGGCAGCCGACATTCCGGCCCACTCCTTAACGACCACTAAAGTTCACACTGTGCTAACGCCGCAGCCGGGATACAAACCGCACTGGCATATGGTTGTGGCGTGTTACCATAGACTTAAATAGGAGGTATTTGAAAGGCTTCAAATGCCTCCTGACTATAAGGCTTCAATTTTGAAACAAATCGATGTGAGTCGCGATGCTAATGCTTCATGTTTTTATAATGTGAACAGCACTGTGGGCTGTCCATTATATCATTTGCATAGGCATTCGAGGGGCGTTTTTAATGCCGCTCAAACGCCTGCTTTTAATGCCAGTGTGAACTTAGCCTTAGTCTCACGAGATGTGGAATGAGATTTGGTAATGTTACTACTGTGCTGCTTACTTGCAAATTTCTCCCTGTTTCTGTTTAATTCTGTGGATCTGTGCTTGCTCCACCTTTTCCTGCTGTTTCTTAAAGTGATTGAAAGTCTTGTTTTTTTTTTCAATAAAAATAACAAACCTGTTATACTTACCTGCTCTGTGCAGTGGATTTGCACAGAGCAGCCCCGATCCTCCTCTTTTCGGGTCCCTTTTCTGTGCTCCTGGCCCCTCTTTCCTGTTGAGTGCCCCCACAGCAAGCAGCTTGCTATGGGGGCACCTGAGCCGAGTCACAGCTCTGTGTGTCCATTTAGACATGGAGGTGCGGCCCGGAACCCACCCCTCTCTCTCCTGGTTGGCTGACTGACTTTGACAGCAGTGGGAGCCATTGGCGCTACTGCTGTGTCTCAGCCAATCAAGAGGGAGAGTCTCAGACGGCCAAGACACTAGTTTACATCACTGGACAGAGAGGGGACTCACGTAAGTATTAGGGGGTGCTGGGGAGGCTGCTACACACAGAAGGTTTTTATATCCTAATGCATAGAATGCATTAAAGTGGATGCAAACACAATTCATAAAATGTGAGCTGAGCACATTTATCTGCAGTGTTTTGTTATCTCTCTTCAAAGCCCTGTGTCCTGTAGCTGTCTCCTGCTCCATTCTTCTGTTATTAGCCTGATAACTCCTGACAAGTTCTCTGTCACATATGATAAAAGCAGCCTGAGTTTTGTGTTGGGAAGGATGCTATAAATAGATTAGCAGAGCCCTGAACGATTCAATGAACAGAGCTGAAAGTCTCTACCTATGAGGAGAGGGGGTGTGTGCACCTTTGTCCAATCAGCTGTCTTGCCTGTATGCCCAAGCTTCACTGCAGTGCTAACAGGAAAGAGAAAATCTAACACAATGTGCATGTTCTAAACACTATAAAAGGTCAAAGATATGTATGTAGGGAGATTTGTTTCATCTCTGTGTATCATCTGAGGCTGTTCACTTCACTGGATATATGGGAGGGCTTACATCCACTTTAAAAAACCTTGTGACTTTACAACCCCTTTAAATATTCCCCTATCAGTCATTACACCAGTAATCAGGTGGCACATCTCTGACATGAAGAAGCAAAGCCTTACCTCTACCAAGATGGCCTCCAAACATAGACAGTGCAGAATAAGGCAAGATTGCTGACTAGTCCTTTGGTCTCTGCTTGGCTTTTATTGACCACAGCTTCCATGGTTCAAATCCTCTTTAAATGCATAAGATTAGCTGGCTGTTTGGTTTTGGGTGATCATATCTGGTTGTGGATAACTAGCTTGATAGCATATGCAGAAGTTGTGAAATAGCCAAGAGTGATTATTTTCTGACTTGTCTCCGCCAATGGTCTCCGTTATCTCTTTTCTGGGTCCTAGGATTTAAAGGAAGGGAATAGTGAGAGATGCAACATAAAAAAATTCCAGTGATCACTTGATCCGTCTATTGTACAGGACGACTAGTAGGACACAGGATATATAAATACTTTCTAAATTTAATATAGCAACATTGCTTGGTAATTCACTTTCATCACTAATTCACTTTAAAAGAAAGTGCCTCACAATGAAAAACATCTTGCAGCATTACTTTAGTTAAAAAGACAACTTCTTTTGGCCACTGCTTATAGTTCTTAGTCTGGATCAAAGCTTACAGTCTGTATTAAATGAAGAATAATAAAATAATTTAGGGGAGAAATGGTTATGATTTGCATGTTTGAATGTGGTATAGACAGGCCTAGTCATTTCAATTGCAGGAATTTTTTGCATGTATTTCATATAATAAGTGTTTCTAAACAAAAAAAATGTTCACTAGTGTTGTTTGTGATACTGCAAATGGTTCAAATGTGTATTTTGTGGACTATTTCTTTATACTGTGTGTAAAAACCATATATAACATCATATAATGTAAAGTACATCCCAACTTCAGTTTACCATAAGGTGTTCATGGACCAGTTCTTAGGGCAGCAGGATAAGGGGCTGCACCAAAACGCATTTACAATTGGTGTTCTTTTATTCTGTCCATTTTGCATTACCTGATTACCTTTTGGGCACTTGCTGGTAAATCCAGCAGCAGAACCGAAGCAGCAAGAAATGTAGATACTGAGAGGCGTCATACATTTATCTGATATTCAAGAATTGTGGCATCTCTACATACTGTATATTGCATATATTGCACATGAGTTTCTGTTCTAGTTGTGCACCATGATAATAAAGGACAACTTCACTTTTAGTGTCGGCAGAGTGATGTTCACAGCCCATTTTTGTGATGGGTTGTCAGGGATGGGTGTCTGTTTGCTTTCACAGGGCAGGAGTACTTATACAGCATTTAACAGATGAATTGACATAGATGGTTTATATTGTTTTAGCAGAATCTGATATGAAGCAGGTAGCTAGGGCTCTGTCCCCAGGTTGACTGAGTTAGGAATTCATTTTTGGACTTTCAGCCAGAATGGGCAGGCCAAAGAGCTGCTCTAAAGCATGTAAATCGGAATACCAGGTTAAGATCAACATCATCAGCATGCGTTAGAGACTTGGTACTAATCCCAGACCAATAGGCCTCACTCGCCTCCCTGCAGAGGTGAGGAGCTCCCCTTTACCCCCTTTCTCTTTTGTGATCCCTCCTTCCTCCCTTTTCTTCTTTTTCCACTGCCAGTCTACTGAGTTTCTCTGTGTCCTCTAACAGGGGCATTAGAGGGGTAGCCCTCAACCGCACTGAGTGGACCAAATCAGTGACTCTAGGGTGTTGTCCCAGGCCTCTCTCTGTGGGATAAAACAGACATGTTCAATGCTGACAAGTTGAGGAATGTCTTCTTTTGGTATCACTGTAATGTGTGCTCTGTGTCTGGAGGATTTAGTGACTCTTGGTAACTGGGTCGGGGCTCCGTGTCTGAATGGACACAGGGAGCTGTGACTCGGCTTGGGTGCCCCCATAGCAAGCTGCTTGTTGTGGGGGCACTGAACAGGAGGGAGGGGCCAGGAGCACAGAAGAGGGACCAGAGAAGAGGAGGATATAGACTGCTCTGTGCAAATTCACTGCAACAGAGCAGGTATATATACCATGTTTTGTTCTTTTTATAGGAAAAAAAATCTAGTCTTTAGCCCTGGTTCACACTGGAGCGTTTTGACATGCGATTTGACATGTCAAATCGCATGTCAAGTCGGCAGCAATTGCCATCAATGGCACGTCCTAATCGGTGCGACACTGCGTCTGTGGCACTGCACTGATTTCAAAAAGTAGTTTCTGTACTACTTTTTGCGATTTCGGTCTCCGATTTACATTGACATCTGTGCAGAAATGTGTCTGAAATCGTGGCCGAAATTGGCACTGACATGTGGCTGAACTCACACGGCTTCATTCCCACAGCTCAGTGTGAAGCTGGGCTTACAATCACTTTAAGTTGCTTAAAAGACCACTGTGGTATGCAAAAAAGATTTGACATGCTGGAAATTTGTATAGCCTTCTCCATTGTTCACTGCTAGTTTTGCAGAGATAAGGCAACGCCACCCTTAACTATAAGCAAGAAGATCACCTAACATGAACTGAACAGCGTGCTTGTTATGCCTCTTCTCAAATGGTGGCACCTTCATCAATTTTATTATTTAAAAAAAGAATAAGCCAAGTGTATATGTTAATTTATGATTTATACGTTAAAACTTAAAATCAGAAGCACCAGCTCTGTGCCTAATAACCCCGCTTCACAGATAAATATATTCTTATTTCACTTACGGCTTGCAATAGTCCCTTGCTCCTGTTACACTGAGTAATCTGTGATTTAAATCAGTTTTACGTGCATGTTTTTTTTTTCTTTTCCCTAAATTGGGTGTTATAAATCTAGAGTAGTTGCTGGATATAGCACACGGGAGGATTTCTTATACATTTTAATGTTGCATAAGTAAGAAATAACTGTGGTTCAGCAATAAAATTGCAAATGTAAGCGAAAATAACGATTTTGCATGCCTCTCCCCCACCAAAAAAAATTGTAACTAGGTTACATTTGTTTTGTAAACTCTGATCGTAATTTATTCTTTTATTGAGTGTGCCTCTCACAAGTAGACATTTCCCACTACGCTGCAGTGGATTAGCAAAAAGTCACGGAGTAAAACAATTAGCAATTTATCTCCATAACTATAACACAGGTAATCATACCATTCACATCAAGCAAGGTTTATTTCAACCAGACAGAGAAATAAGAAAAAAGCTGCAGCAACAGATACACTTTGAGAAAGAAACCTGGTACCATAGGCGTTGGTGATGGTAATGTGTAATAGACAAAATAGAATTCCTTCCAACTTTAAGTCCAATGTTTTGTATCTGTGCTATGTTTTCTTCTGACAGGCCTTAGACAGGCCTTAAAACCACAGAGAGAGTCAGCTGTGAGGTATGCAGGAAGTTGGCATGTAAATTATACATATGATAGATTGTGAGAGTTGGAAAATACAGCTTTATCTCTGTGATGAAGATCTACTTCCATGCCAGGTATATGCAAGCTGAAGATGATGGTGAGGAACTTACAAGTTCTTGTTTACCATCGTAGCTACTGGGATTTTCTAGATGATAGAATATAAGGTTTAGTAGCTTTCCCATACATCACCAGATAGATATATAAACAGTCTTAATTAACCACTTCAGCCCCGGAAGGATTTACCCCCTTTCTGACCAGAGTCCTTTTTGCGATTTGGCACTGCGTTGCTTTAACTGACAATTGAGCGAACGTACGACGTTGTACCCAAACAAAATTGACATACTTTTTTTCCCACAAATAAAGCTTTCTTTTGGTGGTATTTGATTGCCTCTGCGGTTTTAATTTTTTGTGCTATAAACAAAAAAAAGCAACAATTTAGAAAAAAAACGTATTATTTTTTACTTTTTGCTATTATAAATATCCCCCAAAAATATATAAAAAAACAATTTTTTTCCTCAGTTTAGGCCGATATGTATTCTTCTACATATTTTTGGTAAAAAAAATCGCAATAAGCGTATATTGATTGGTTTGCACAACATTTATAGCGTCTACAAAATAGGGAATAGCTTTATGGCATTTTTATTATTCATTTTTTGTTTTTTGTGCATGTTTTTGCACCAAACATATCTTGGAATTATGGCCAAAAAGTCCAACCTTGGTTTCATCAGACCATAACACATTTTTCCACATGCTTTTGGGAGACTTCAGATGTGTTTTTCAAAATTTAGTCAGGCTTGGATGTTTTCCGTAACAAAAGGCTTCCATCTTGCCACTCTACCCCATAGCCAACACATATGAAGAATATGGTAGATTGTTATCACATGCACCACACAGCCAGTATTTGTCAGATATTTCTGCAGCTCCTTCAGTGTTGCTGTAGGCCTCTTGGCAGCATCCCTGACCAATTTTTTCCTTGTCTCTAGTTCTTGGTAATGTCACTTTTGTGCCATATTTTCTCCACTTGATGATGACTGTCTTCAATGTGTTCCATGGTATATCTAATGGCTTGGAAATTCTTTTCTACCCTTCTCCTGATACCTTTTAACAATGAGATCCTCTGATGCTTTGGAAGCTCTCTGCGGACCATGGCTTTTGCTGTAGGATGCGACTAAGAAAATGTCAGGAAAGACGTACTAGAACAGCTGAACTTTTATTTGGGGTTAATCAGAGGCAGTTTAAAAGATGGCAGGTGTGTACTGACTGCTATTTAACATGAGTTTGAATTTGATTGCTTAATTCTTAACACCGCTACATCCCCAGTTATAAGAGGGTGTGCACACTTATGCAACCACCTTATTTTAGTTTTTTTTATGTTAACTCCCCCGCTCCTTAAAAGAGTTCAGTTTGTTTTTCATTTGAGTTGTACGGTTTATAGGTCACATTAAAGGTGGGAAAAGTTCTGAAATGATTTATCTTTGCCTCATTTTTTTTACATGACAGAAACCGTACATTTTAACAGGGGTGTGTAGATTTTTATATCCATTGTACCTAAGGGCAAAACTT
The DNA here is from genome assembly GCA_037952925.1 of Lithobates clamitans. Taxonomy (NCBI): domain Eukaryota; kingdom Metazoa; phylum Chordata; class Amphibia; order Anura; family Ranidae; genus Lithobates; species Lithobates clamitans. The sequence goes on along the minus strand of JBBGZY010000852.1, from coordinate 5,351,782 downwards.
TTTTTTACATTTTTTAGCTTTGGATAATGTGAAGAGAGATTAGAACACCTATTATGTTAAATATTGCTGTCTGTGTCCCCTTTAGGCTCGCATCTCTGACTGATGAGGCTCGCAGCAGGGGTCCGGTGCGTCCCTGTTCTCTGTTTCGAGGGCGAATCAGGGCCGAATTTTTGGCTGAATTTCTGGCTGAATTCGGCCCTGAAATGGAGCCAAAGGACCTCTGTGCAATCCGCTCCGGAGTCGCACACAATCTCCGGAGCCGCTCACAATCTCCTGTCATGCGAATTGGATGCAGGGGAAACCCGCATCCAATTCGAACTACTGTGAATCCAGCCTCAGGGAGATTCACCCTCTTTATTTGTCCCTTTTACCACTGGTATTGAAAGTAAAAGAAAATACCAAATTGTGTGTTGTCCCCTGAAAATGAATAGAGGGTAAATCTTCCAATGTGGGCACTACTTCAAGTGACCTGGTGTGCCCCATTGGCTTCCCTTATTTTTCAGGGATTTCCTCTCACTTCCTGTTTGGCTATGGGAAAGAAAGTTAAGTTAAATCACCACAATGGGACAAAGATGGCGAAAAAAATCTAACTTTGGTAATAACCCACCCTTAAGGACCTTACACACGGGCTGAATTGGCCAGCTCAATAGAAACCGGCTGACATTTGGCCTGTGTGTACGGCAGCTGGTCCGACAGAAGTTGGCTGTTCGGCCAGCTTCTTTTGAAGGGGCATGACCAAAAAAGGTCTGCCGATTGGCATCCAATCAGCGCTCTCAGCCAATGGCTGAGAGTCCTACCCAGTGTGTTCTAGGGAGGGGCCGTCCCCCTGTCAGAACAGAATAGCTCAGCAGGGGAGATTGATATACTAACATCGGATTGTTAGTACAGCGGCTCCTCCCGAGCTCTTCAGTTTTTTTTTAGTTCAGCCCACTTGGTTGGACGAAAAATAACTACTAGTATGTACTAGGCTTTACTCTTAAAAAAATAATTTTGACCAATAGTTCTACTTTAACCCCTTTTCATGGCCAGGTTTACAAAGCAGTTTATAGGCTATACAGCTTATGAGGTAATAAAAGAAAACAGCAACCCTGCAACAAATACGCAAACATTTACCCAACAATGATTTTAACCCTAACTATTACAAGCTTAATTTGTTCAGTAATTACTGCTGTCCGATTACCCTGCTTTGTTTGATAAATATACCTTTTCAATATACATTCTTTAAAAAACATCTTCTTTTTTCTTATCTGTTTTTTTTTTGTGGCATTTGTGGTAATCTGATTAGTCAATTTTAAGTATCATCAGTTCAGTGGTAGTCTAGGCCCCCAAGCTAGACACTAGCTGCATGAATATCCTACAGGACGTATCTATCTAAAGGGAATTCCTGGTAAAGTTTGTTCTCAGCTAAATGTGTAAAAATGTTCGTATTCTTCTGATTAGGAGGTATGTACTATCTTATAGATTGTACACATACAGATATATATATATAGCTGATTGTGTTTTAATTAAATATTTTATTAATTATTCAACATTTTTCTTTCTGACAACATTCTGTCTTTTTCTTGTGAAACCATTAACTTTACAATGTGTTTTCTGTTTTTGCCACGCTATAATATTTCTCTTTGTAAATTCCTGTTTGATAATGTAAGGTATTCTTAGTTCATTGATGTAAGTGAAAAAATGCAGATGTATTGTTCAGAAGTTTTTTTTTAACTCTGAATCCAAATTATAACAAGGTATTATTTTACCTTTTTATAGCTGTCTGGATTCTTAATGCATAACTCCCTTTGTTAATTAACAAAATATTTTTGATGTTTTCCTCCTTTGTTACAAAGCTATCCTGCTACCTCTTGATTGCTGGCGCTGCAGGCTGGCATTCACCCATAGCTTTGTTTGAATGCTTTCTGTAGACAAGGGAGCAGTAGGCAAGGTCTGGCTGATGTTGATTAATGTATGTTCGAAGGTAAAAGACTCAAGGGCCAAGCAGCATGGTCCATCCTGGTGGCATCTGATGCTGATTGGCTGTTCCCAGTGTGACTGAGCTAAGAGAGCGGACATTAAGATTAAGTGAGGCTGTCACAAGGAGGAGCACTGCACTGCATCATTCTGGGGAAGAGACAGCTGTGGTGGTAATCCTTCATCGCCAAGGGAGAGCTGCCAGCCATAAGATAGACTGCTAAAGATAACCCTCTATAACTTGTGCTAAAGATCAGAAAACTTTGAATTCACATCCATCTGCTTAGCCCTGTACTAAAGATGAAAGATAGGCAGAATAGGAAATAAGAAAAACTCCATGGGGATTAATCTTGAGTCAGAGCATGCACTGTGCAAGGGCAAGAATGAAACTTCTAGATACCATTCTAAAAGTATTTGCACCTTTCCCTCTCATTTATCAGGCAAAGCTGTATCAGGTCTGCTTAGAAAGACTAATACTCCTTCCTTACAGAAATGACCTTTTTCATGTAAAGTCCTCTGTACTGTCCTTTCCTTGTTCAAGCTCGGCGATGCTGTAAAATTATTCTGGTATGAATCGTGATAAAAACCTTACAATTAATTTACAGTTTGCATATTTTGTATAATTGTACGCACTGAACTTTACAGCAAACCTTTCCCCCTTTTAATAAAAATCACATCGTGCAGCTCTGAAATCATCTCACATTCGTTAGTTAAAAATTTTTGCTTTTAATTACAATTACTGTGTTTCCACTTCCTGGTTTCTTGAGGCACTGGTGATATAACCTTGGCCTCACAGATGCATCCTGGGAGTTTCCTGTCACGTGTTCCAAAAGGTGGGCTCAGAGTTCTAGGCAGTGTTCCAGGAAGTCAAGGGATCATCTGCCCTTTGTAAAGATGGCCACCATGAGAAGAATGGGGAGAAATAATAAAATAGGTATGCAAAGAATAATAATCCTGCATCTATCTATACGTAGCTGTTTGTAGATACAATTACTAAACATTTCTAAAGTGCCTTTGCTGTAATTTTTATGATAAGGGTGAAGGTCCTCTTTAAACAGAAGACCATGCTTTTCCAAATTGTTATCCCTTTATTAATTCATTAAATATTAAACTGGTCCACTGGTTCATTTAGTCATTTTTGCTATTCGAGTATATGTAAACCCTCAAAGAGCTGGAGGAGGAGAAACAGCAGCACACCGATCTTCCCAGTGAAAAGCTGTGGGGGGGGGCGTGTCATGGCAAGTCTGATCATTGGAGGGGAGCATGCTGAGTTCTCAGCACAGCTAGAGAACTGTCCACGCTGGCTGTGCTCTCATGCCTAGATTGGTCAGTTTTTGGTAGGAAAGCAGAGAGACTGGCAGGAACACCCATTCTTTCACACAAAGGAAGCAATACAAAGAGAACAGGATACTTTATCATACAACTACATGTTACAGCAGGCACATATCAGGGATATGAAATGTTGGGTTTACAGTGGGGAAAATAATTCATTGATCCCCGGCAGATTTTGTAAGTTTGCCAACTTACAAAAGAAATGCAGGGCCTATAATTTTTATCATAGGTGTAACACAACAAATGCTATACATTATGTTGCAGTTCAGTGAGTAAAATAAGGTTTGGTCCCCATCAAAACATGACTTGGTACTTGGTGGAGAAACCCTTGTTGGCAAGCACAGAGGTAAGACATTTCTTGTAGTTGGTGACCAGGTTTGCACATATCACAGGAGGCATTTTGGTCCACTTTTCTTTATAGATCTTCTCTAAATCCTTAAAGAGTAACTCCACTTTTAAGAAAAAAAACATTCTTCTCTGAGTGATCTATGTACATTGCAAGGATTATAACAACCTTTTTTGCAGATTCCTACCTTTGTTATTCTGAAGTAAATCCTGTATGTTCCTCTGAGCCTCAGTGATGAGTGGGTCTAATGGGAGTGGTTTCATAATTATCTATCAGGTGTGCACCTGCAGAGCACTAATGAGGAAATTTGCTGGGCCTGCATTCCTTTAGATGTGTTCCTACTGTGAGTGTCTCACCAAAAATTACATTTTTGTTGCAGGGGATGACTGTAATCTGACTTGTATCTTAGGCAGACTTCATGGAAAATTGGTGAGGCAATCACACAAGCAGGAAATTATGTTTCTGGGGGTGGTCAGTACACACTCTGTGTATAGAACAACTCCAGGTAGCCATATTGCAATGCATTCTCAAAAAAAATTGTGACTGCAGATTGAAAAAGAAAGGCTATTTTAATAACATTCAATTACAATATTACTTGTGTCGCAATTGTATACGTTATATTTTTTCTTTATTTGCTGTTTTTTTTTTCCCCATGAAAGTGGAGTTACCCTTTAAGGTTTCTTGGCTGTCTCTTGGCAACTCAAAGTTTCAGCTCCCTCCATACATTTTCTATAGGTTTAAGGTCTGGAGACTGACTAGGCCACTCCATGACCTTAGTGGGCTTCTTCTTGAGCCACTCCTTTGTTGCCTTGACGGGATGTTTTGGATCATTGTAGTGCTGGAAGACCCATCCACGACCCATCTTTAGTGTTCTGGCTGTTTTGGTCTCATCTGACCACAGCACTTTCTCCCAATCCTTCTCTGAATCATTTAGATTTTCATTGGTATGACTGTACATGTGCCTTCTTGAGGAGAGGAACTCGCCGTGTTTGGAGGAAGAAAAATGCTGACTATGACCCTAAGAACATCATCTCTATAGTCAAGCATGGAGGTGGAAACATTATGCTTTGGGGCTGTTTCTCTGCTAAAGGTACAGACCAACTTTGCCGCATTGAGGGGCCAATGGACAGGGTCATGTATTGTAAAATCTTGGATGAGAACCTCCTTCCCTCAGCCATGACACTGAAGATGGGTGATGGATGGGTCTTTCAGCATGGCAAGGATCCCAAACATACTGCCAAGGCAACAAAGAAAAGGTTCAAGAAGAAGCATCTTAAGGTCATGGAGTGGCCTAGCCAGTCTCCAGACCTTAACCCTATAGAAAATGTATGGATGGAGCTGAAACTTCGAGTTGCCAAGAGACAGCCAAGAAACCTTAAGGATTTAGAGAAGATCTGTAAAAGAGTAGACCAAAATCCCTTCTGAGATGTGTGCAAACCTGGTCACAAACTACAAGAAAAGTCTTACCTCTGTGCTTGCCAACAAGGATTTCTCCGCCAATTACTAAGTCCTGTTTTGTTTGGGGTCAAATACCTATTTTACTCCCTGAACTGCAGCCCAATTTATAACATTTGTATCGTGTTTTTTTCTGGATTTGTGGTTGATATTCTGTCTCCGTCATTTGAAGTACACCTATGATAAAAATTATACACACCTAATTTCTTTAACCTCCCTGGCGGTATGATTATTTCGGATTTTAGGTGCTGAAAGCGGTACAATTATTTTGCATGGAAATTTGGCGTTTTATATTGTAGGCCTGTAATTCTTAACAATAACACACTTAAATCTGTCCACCAAGAGTCTAGTAGATATCCCGGGTATGATGAAGTTTGAAACAAAACATAAATTATAATATAATAAATAAATATAAATAATTAAAAAAAAAATAATATAATAAAATAAATTTCCCCACGAATTACTATTGCTCAATTCTGCAAGTGTTCTAATTTACTATCGCTGTTTTCTAGCTGGTCTAAAGCAAATTTTGATGTAAAGGGACACTTTATGGTTGCTATGGACAATCTCAAGTTTCCTGGCTGAAAGAACAGTATATATAATATAAAACTGCATGCAGGGCATTGGACAAAGCACTGGGGACAAAAGGAATGTGAAATAATTTCATACAGTACTGTATGTGTTATGATTTTTAATTTTTTTTAAATTTGCCGCCAGGCTCAGCCCCCATGCGTCGTGACGCTCGCAGGGAACGGAGCCTGGCACAGAGAGGCTTCGGAGGAGACAGAGCCCACAGACACAGCGGGGGACATCGCAGGATCCTGGGGACAAGCTAAGTAACACCGCACCAGGATCCTGCAATGTAATCCCAAGTGTGGCTCGGGGTTACCGCTAATGGTGCTGAAATTTAACCCCGTGCCACACTCGGGAAAACCGTCAGGGAGATTAAGTGGGCAAATTTACAAAATCTGTAAGGGATCAAATTTTATTTTCCCCACTGTACATATTTTTTAAAAGATTGAAACTGCCCGAAAAGTGGCATGTGTATGGCCAGCATTAGGATAGCATCAAATGGTTTTTTTTTACTTTCTCATGTGAAAGAGCAAAAACACCACACTTCAGCAGTTTCATGTAAGGATTATTACTTGGAAAACAACAACCTTCTGTTTTTTTTTTTTTTTGTGTTTTTTTTTGTTGTTGTTTTTTTTTAGATTCACTCTTATACACTGTGGTTGTGAATGTGTTTACTACACTTGTTTAGCTTTTTTCTTAGTGCCAAAGCACAGATGTACTGCTAACACAGAGCAACCTATACACATACTGACTTTAGTAATTGCAACTACTGGATCCTTATATGCTACTGCTATACAATAGAAGAGAGCTGAGTTTGGTCTCTTTCCATGGGGTGTCACCTGATATGGGTTGATTAACTATAATAGATGCTTATTTTGCTTTGGTTGATTGGTTTCACTTGATTAATCTCTCACACCATTAACCCTTATTTCAGGGCATCCTTCAGAGAAAGCGGTGACAGATGCACGATTCTGAACTACAAACATACATCATTAAGAGATTATGTATTGTGTGAATACTTTGCACTGCATATCTTTCCATCATATCATTTGCTGAAAAGAGCTTTCATTGTACTAGAGGGTGGGTGGTGCTGAAAGTGGGGACTGATGTGGGATGGTAAACACACATTTTGCTGGTAATTTCCTTTTTTCCATCCACACTGTTACCCTTGAATTATGTTGTTTAGTGTTGTACTTCTAAACATGTCAAACATCCCATTTAGACTTTCTTGATTTATCTTTTTTAAACATGGCTGTTTAACCATTAACAGTCAGATAAATCTGAAAAGCTTGCAATGCAGGATAATAGTGTAACTGATGAATTGATGTGCTGGGTCAGCATTAATATGTGCTACAGCACTGGTCTGTGTCAACCCCGCAGATCTTAAAGTGGAACTTCATGCTCCCAATCAACATTGATTCATTTAATCCTCATGCTGCTAGCATTAGTAAATAAATTGGTAAGTATATTATATTTACTTGTTTTAAACTTTTTATTTTTTAACATTTTTGCAGTTACTTCCTGGTTTCCTGTCTAGGCAAATGATGTCATACATCCCAGAAATCTTCATAAGGAGGGGCTTTCTCAGCTAAGCACATCCTCCTGATTGCATGCTTGAGATAAGGGCAGATGCATTCCAGGAAGTAAATGCTACATGATCATCTGCCCTTACACGAGATAGCCATGGCCAGAAATGCTAGGGGGGTGTTTTTCAAAGTGATTTCTCAACAAAATAAAGCTTAGAGACACAGATGGATGGGGGAGTTTGCTTTGAATATTAAAAATTAATTAAACAGCGTTTTTGGTTTGTGATGCTCAGATGCAGTGAAGATCCGTTTCAAAAAGGAAAAAAAAGGAAGAGCAGCGCCTTCTAAGTGCAATATAAAAATGGTTTACTATGTTAAAAGTAAGGGACACACTCACAGAATTAAAACCAATTCCAGCATTTGTTATATGTATGGGGGTCATCTGCTCTACCCCGGATGGGATGCTGCTGGTGTTTCAGTGGCCAGAGGTCCCAGCACTTCCAAGCGGGCTCAAAGACACTCAAACACTCGGAGGCACAAGTGACGTCACTACCGGGTGCAGCGGGCATAGCTCACGTTTAGAGCATGCATGCTCCTTTTGTCAGGCTTGGCTTGGAGCCACCAGCGCACCCAGACCTCTGGCCACCAAAATACCAGCAGCATTCCATCTGTGGTAGAGCGGATGAACCCCATACATACAACAAACGCTGGAATTGTTTTTAATCCTGTGAGTGTATCTCTTACTTTTTACACATTAAACCATTTTTATACTGCTCTTAGATGGCGCTGCTATTCCTTTCCTTGGTGTTTTCGGAGTCCCTTCTAGCACTAATTGGAGCTGGCAGCCACTAAGGATGCTGTCTAATATTCATGTATGGACTTAAAACCAATTATGGACTCACAGGCTGTATTTATGGTTATTATTGCCATTTGACCAGGGCATTATAGCTTGCACAGCCTAAGCTGGAGTCCACCAATATTATTTGTTTTCTGTTATTCCTATCAGTGTAATATAGTATATGTGTGTATAATATATATCTGTATATAGTTTCTGTACATTTTTTCAGGCTGTGTGCTTGGGGTAGTACATACCCAACATTTGTGTTATTTTCTTCCCTGTTTACTTCTGTCAGTCTTACCTAGTTTTGTCAGCATTTTTATGCTGCGAGGTTTTGCTTGCTCGCAGCTGCATTTTACATCTCTGTCTCCATCCTTAAAGATGAGAGTCATTTTTTTAAGCTGTAATCTATCCAGGGAAGAAAAGCAGTGTAGTATTAGATATTAGTCAGAGCCATCTTTCTGCACTGTCCAGTCTTCTCGGCTGTCTTTGACCTGCCCTTGCCAAGACCTTTCAGATCTAAAGCCTGCAGGCTTCCAATATCACTTTGCCTGTTGTCAGATTCTGTAGTTCATCACAAGATATGTGTCTCTCAGTTGAAAATAATGCATTGTGACATATTCAGATTTTTGGACCTAAAATAAATTAATGAAGTCCTTTGTCCCCCATCATGCGCATTTTTTTTTTTTTTTACAAGGCCTCCTGCTGCTACTGTAGTATCTAGTTTGTATACCATTAAAATGGTTAATTATATTGCTTCTGAAAGCAAAGTAGGAAATACATGAGTCTCCTGGAAATCTGACTCTGTGCATGCAGGGACCAGAGAGATGGCCCCTTTTTAAAATCATCGCTGTATAATCTGCATACCTAAGTGTAGCAAGCCTGCTCAGGACCCTTTCCTTCCATGACATTGACATATTAGTTACGCTGCCTTTTGCAATTTGATATCTTTAAATTTGCCAGCTTGTTAAGTTTTGATTAATGCGATTCCATTTCACCAAAGTAATTGGCTTGGCCTGTTGTGGAAGGAATCAGGTCTTCCACGGAACAAATGCTGGAACATGCTAATGAGGGAGGGAGTTTGTTAAATTGATGGCGCGGAGTGACAGTTATTAATGATTGTTATGATAAACAGACGAGCCAGGGATTGGGACGAGTCGGGCGAAAGTGACAGTTTAAAAATAACGTATATTGGAAAGTACTAACGAAGTAATATACTGTTACTAAAACAATCATGCAAGTTGTCAGGGGAAGAAATATAATTACACAGCTGCACCGGCTGTGGAGGGAGAGCTGGGATCTGGTGCATAATGGACACGTTTTTTATGTTGGCAAGAAGGAAATTTGTTATGGCAGAAAGGATTGTGGATTGATAAATTAATTGGTTGCCTTGACCAATCTGAAAATGACTTAAATAAACCAGGAAAAAAGGGGACACAGCTAGGCTGCTGACTACTTGCACTTCCTATGGTATTATGGATGTGCAAAAGTATTTTATACCTGCTTAGAAGTAAAAGTTGCTTAATTCTGGTGCCCTATCACAAATTGATAAGATTCTTCAGTGAGAATTGTTATTATTTGAGTCAGCTAAGACTTTAAAGATACACTTCAAATCAGAATGGAAAATTAGCTTTAACAAAGCATACAGGTAGCAAATCCATCTGCATGGGGCTTCAGTTATGTACCCAGGCATTGCTGTAATGCTGTTCAAACCACCCTATTGGTTGGTCATCTGGGGGAGACATCTTTTATATACCGTATATACTCGAGTATAAGTCGTTCCGAGTATAAGTCGAGGCCCTAATTTACCACAAAAAAAATGGGAAAAACTTATTGACCCGAGTATAAGACGAGGGTGAGAAATGCACAGCTACTGTAAGTGGAAAAGAGGGTCAACAATGCCAATTTGCAGCATCACTGTTCCCATTTGCAGCCTCACTGTGCCCATTTGCAGCCATAGGTCCCCTGAACTTCAAACTTGGTAGTTAAGGGTTCCTAGATGCCCCCTAGCTGCAGCCAAAATTTGGGGTCTCTGAACCCAAAGGGTCCCGAAATGACATTGCTGCAGATGGACACAGTTGACCGAATTTGAGGCCCTGTATCTCGGGGCCACTTAGTGCTAAGAACCCCAAATTTGGTGTGCAAACCCAGTGGAACTAGCACCATAAAATATCCAAAGCTGGGGTTTCTAGCACCAAGTGGCCCCGAGAAACAGGGCCCCAAAAATCAGTTCAGAAAATGTCAAGCATTTTTTTGCAGCAGAGAATGACATTTTCCGAACCGGGTTTGGGGCCCTGTATCTCAGGGCCACTTGGTGCTAGGAACTTCAGCTTTGGATATGATAGGGTACCAGTTCCACTGGGTTTGCACACCAAATTTGGAGTTCCTAGCTCCAAGTGGCCCTGAGATATGGGGCCCCAAAGTCGGTTCAGAAAATGTCAAGCACTTTTCTGCAGCAGAGAATGACATTTTCCGAACCGATTTTGGGGCCCCGTATCTCAGGGCCACTTAGTGCTAGGAACTTCATCTTTGGATATGTTGTGGAACCGGGTCCACTGGGTTTGCACACCAAATTTGGGGTTCCTAGCACTAAGTGGCCCCGAGATACGGGGCCCCAAAATCGGTTCGGAAAATGAAATTTTTTGCTGCATAAAAGTGCTTGACTCGAGTATAAGTCGAGGGGGGCACTTTCAGCACAAAAAAATGTGCTGAAAAATTCGACTTATACTCGAGTATATACGGTACCTGTTTGTAATGCAGCAGAAGTGTTTCCAAACAGAGCCTGACTGAAGGCCCTTTGTTTTCTCTTCTCTGATTGGTGTCAACAAGCAGAGAGAGAGGTTATACAATATAGGTTTCAGGAAGAAGAACCACCCAGCTCACATGTATGGATCTGTGCAAAATCTGGCCTCATTGAATTACACAGAATTCAGATTGAGGTAATTTTAGCTATTTTTAATTTAAAATGTTAGCATATGTATCAAAATGCTACATTATTCTTTTGTATCAGTAAGAGATTGTCTGAAAACAATGTCCTGTTTTCTGTATATAGTTACAGATTCTTGATGGGAGATTGGACATTTATGATTCATGGAATTTTGTTGCTTACTGTACTAAGTAATGTACAACAAAAGACAAAACTCATGATAATCTAATTTGCCGTTTTATCCTAATTTGCACATTGTTATTGTTCTTTGCAGATCTATTAACTTTAGTAAAACAGCAAATGCCCACATAATCTGCATTAACCTGTTATTAAATAGGGGGAAAAACATCACTGCCTAACAAGAAGGAAGGAAGGGAAGGACGTAGAATGACCGATGGATTTTTATGTTTGATGGTAGTAAAGTCAGCTATTACAAAAATCGCTGACAGGCAGGGTTTTTATAACAGAAGAGACCCTAGAGGTCTCTTCTGTCATAAATCTACCCCTGCCTGTCTGCGACTATTGTGATCTGAGCTGCACATGCGCAGCTCAGACCACATTTACGGCCCGCTCTGTGTGCTACTGCAATGTGACTCCCGTGCGCATGCGCCGGAGTGACATCACCCCAGCACAGCCAGTCAAGCGGCCGAACATCACAAACCCGGAAGAAAGACCAGACAAAGATGGAGCTGCCGGGGACAAAGGAGAGCGGTGAGAGCATAGCGCTGGAAGGCTGCGTTTGTAGGCAAGTCTGTCATAATATACTAGTATGCAATTGCATACTAGTACATTATGGCTTAAAGCTTCCGGGGGGGACCCATTTGTTAACAAAACAGTAGATTTTACTACCACTTTATAAGGGTGTCTGGTCAAAACCTCTTTTCTCGTGGTACTTTATAATTCACACACTAAGTTTGTTCTCTGTAGTGTGTTTATTGCCAAATACTAAAACTCATTTTTAAACACTCTTGTTTTTTGATAAAACACTTGGGAAATATATTTTTAAACTACATTTGCATGAGCATTTACTCCTTAAAGTGGATTCTCACTGCATCTAAAGGATCACAAACACTATTAAATTCATTTTTAATATTCAGCGCAAACTCCCCCATCCATCCATGTCTCTATGCTTTATTTTGTTGAGAAATCGTTTTGAAAAACAACCCCCTAGCATTTCTGGCTGTAGCCATCTTGAGTAAGGGCAAATAATTAATGTAGCATTTACTTCCTGGAATGCATCTGGCCTTAGCCCAAGCATGCATACAGGAAAGTGTGTTTAGCTGAGAAAACCCCTCATGCTCTCCTCCCTTCCTGAAGACTCCTAGGATGTATGACATCATTTGCCTAGGCAAGAAATCGGGAAGCAACTGAAGAAATGTAAAAAAAAAAAAAGTTTAAAACAAGTAAATATGATATACTTCCCTATCTAGTTACTAATGCTAGCAGCATGAGGATTAAAAATAATCAATGTTGATTGGGATAGTGAAATTCCAATTTAAACTAAGTTTAACTCCCCCATTTATGTTATGTATGTGCAGATTGGGATGTATTCACCCCAGTTGGTTGGGCTGGCCCTGGAGTGGCGTACATGCTGGATGTTGAGATGAATTTGGCACGCAAGCATATATTTTGTGCCAGACTATGTGCCCAGGTACTGAAGAGTGTATTTTTGTTGTGTTTGTATTCACTTGATTGAGTGTTACATGTGGATAACTGGACTGAGCTTCCAAGAGCTGCAGTAGTTGTGCTCAGTGTGAGAAATTGATGACATCCAGGGTATACTGGTCACTTGATTTGAAGGGTAATTTTTCAATTAAGGAAAAATCACCCTTGCAGCCCCTGGATTCTGCATATTAGATAAGATCTCCATGAGCTGTAACTATAGATTTGTATTATCTTTGCTTATTCAGCAGTGAACATTGGGAAATGTGCAACAATTTTCTAACCAAACCTATTGATGACCCAACATTAAGGCGGGGTTCACCCTTTTCTGATGCATCATGTGCATGATGTGTTTTACTGTGTGTTGTGTTAGGGCAGCCCGTTCAAATGAATAGGCTGGAGGTGTAAAAAAAATGGAAATTCATCAATGCAGCGCACCGTATTGCACAGTAGTGCATTGGTGAATGTTGTGGTGTTCTGCAATACTTATGCGTTGGAGCTGCATTGCGTAGCAATCTAAAACATGCAACTTCACTGCAGTGGAAAAGTTAAAATCCAGCATTTACTCTTTGGGGCTGCTTTGGGTCCATGTATGATGAACTTGTCTTACAACTACATCTTTATCATTTTAGATACATCAACAGTTGGATATGGTGGACATAAGTGCTAACTACACAAAGTAGGTTGTTTAAAGGGAAGGCAAAACGTTTTTCACTAATAACATATTTTGAGGTACTGTTGCAGATCTTATTTTGAGCTACCATTGCAAAAAATACCATAAGGCCCAACTGAAGTTTCTTTTAAAATGAAATACATTTAGGCTGCATTCACACCTGAGCGTTTTCAGCTCATAAAACGCCCAACAAGCAAAATCCCATTCATTTCAATGGCACCTGTTCACATCTGAGCTTTTTGTCACCTGAAGCAAAAGGCCTGAAAAAAGCTCAAAAAAGAACACGAGCTTCTTTGGGGCAGATTACAGGCGTTTTTCTGCCTTTTACATTGGTGACCTGAACAAAATCGCTGCAAAAACGCATCAAAATCGTGGTAAAACGCACGACTTTGAAACGCTTAGGTGTGAATGCAGCCTTAGGGTGAAACTCAAAATGTTTTAATTTAATTAGCCCTGACAAGCCATATAATTAGCCATCCCTTGCCCTCCATGTTGTTGTTCCTGAGTCTTACTTGATAAAGCAGTGGTGTGGGCATATCCTCTCTCCTTCATTACAGACCAACCAGGTAAGGGACACTGTATCATCAAAAATAACTATCACCAACACAACATATGGGGGCACTTCACCACTGACCACCATTGTGAGCGGGCACTACTTGGGCCACCAGCATAGGGGATCCTTTCACCACTGGCCACCAATGTAAGCAAACACTGCACTGGCAAGCTTCATTTGGGGGCACTACACTGACCGTCAATGTAAGCGACAAGTTAGTGACTACTACACCCTGTAACCTGTGTTGTACTTTCTAAAACACTTTCTGGCCAAAATGTTTCTTAACTAAACAGTTGCTGGTGGCTAAGCATCCCTGAACTATTTTGGTGAAGTTCTCTGTTAAGGTAAGCTAAGATAGTGCATGAACTGAATCTGTATTCTGTGCAGAAAAAGCACATGTAATGGAATCGTTTTACTTTTAAAAATTAGAACCGGTGCTGAAGTTTATGTGTGTCTGCAAGACCCCTGCTAATTAGAACAGGCTGTCTTTTTACAAAGTACTCAGATCCTCATAAAAATATAAGATAGCCATAAATGGACAGAATAGAAATGTGATCAGTCACTGCACTCCACTCTGCTACTCCAGAACTTACTGAAGTTCAGACTGGGGCAAGGGTGTGCGTGTCTGTCTCTAGCTCTCATCTACATGCTAAAAGCGAGAGGGTCCTTCTTGAACATGGTGTGGCTCTACCCTGTCACCTAATAGCAGGACAATAGCCTGCTTTTAACAGACTCTGGGATACAGGAGAACATCAGTAAATGTACTCCTGTGACCCAAAAGAGATATAAGGCCAAAATAGATTTGTCCACATTTTGCTTTAAAAAAAATGAATAAATAATAAGACAGATGAATGGTATCATTTCCTGTGGCCAAATGAGGCTACTTCTGGTGGTTGGTTACAGATTGTATATGACATTAGTTGCTGTGACAGTCGTGAGACATTATTTGCTATGGCATTCAGTAACAGATTATGTATAGTGACAGATTATATGAAGTGACTTCAGTCAGTATGACAGCCTTTGGGAGATTCTGTACAGTGACTTCAGACACAGTGACAATTGATAATACAACGATGTAAATTATATACTAAAGCATTAGCTGGTATAACTGTTGGTGACAGATTATATACTGTAACATTAGTTAGTGAAATTGTTAGTATAACAGACTTTAATACAGTGATATTGGTATGATAGTCAGTTGGAGAATTGGTACCATGACATTTGTAAATGCTAAAGTGATACTAAACCTTAATTATTGTTTTTTGTTTAGTTTTTATTCAAATAACAAACATTTCAAACTTACCTGCTCTGTGTAGTGGTTTTGCACAGAGCAGCCTCAATCCTCCTCTTCTCTGGTCCCCCGCCGACACTCCTGGCTCCTCCTCTTCGCCGAGCAACATTTAGTTACCAGATTGCAAAAACTCAGAATGATGCCGTGCTATGTGTCCGTATTACCACTTACAATGAGGCAAATCTAGCATGGCAATGTCTGTGGAGAGTACCTAATCACCGCAGTAGATGTGGACACTATTTACTGAGCATTGCCTGTGCTTATACAGAAAGCGCTGGTAGGGATGCAGACATTACTTACTGGGCAATGCTTGTGGGGAGCACATTATCACTCCTGGAGTTGTGGACACTACTTACTGTGCAATCATTTTTGGTGAGGACATAAACTATTGTGTTTAGGCAGGTGTTAAAAAATGCTGTCAATTAAAAATGCTTTCAGAAATAGAAGTGTTAATGGTTTATTTTTATCAATAAACAAAATGGAAAGTAAATGAACAGAACAGAAATCAAAATCGAATCAATATTTAGTGTGATCTACCTTTCCTTCTAAGCAGCATCGGTTCTTCTAGGTACATTTGCACACTTACATTTGTTTTTGCAGGAACTCATAAAGTAGGTTGTTCCAAACATCTTGGAAAATGAACCACATATCTTCTGTGGATGTAGGCTGCCTCAAATCTTTCTGTCTCTTCATTAAGGATGGACTTGTTCGCACACTTCACACGCAGAGCCCGCCAGGAAGTCGGCACCGCGCTACGCTAATCGTAGGAAGTGAGACATTTCCTGATCTCTGCAGCCGCACATCAGGAAAATCTCTCACTGCCTGTGATTAGTGCAGCACCGTACCGACTTCCTGGCGGGCTCTGCACATGGAGTGTGCGAACACGCCTGAGCCCAACCTTACTCTTCATGTAATTCCAGACAGATTTGATGATGGTGAGATCAGGGCTCTGTGGGGGGACCAAACCATCACTTCCAGAACTACTTGTTCTTAATTAAATTGGCTGTATGTTGGGCTCATTGTCCTGCTGCAGAATAAATTTGGGGCCAATCACATGCCTCCCTGATAGTATGGTATGATAAGTATTTGTCTGTATATCTCAGAATTGAAGACACCATTGATCCTGACCAAATCTCCAACTCCATTTGCAGAGATGCAGCCCCAAACTTGCAAGGAACCTCCATCATGCTTTACTGTTGCCTGAAGACACTCATTATTGTACTGCTCTCCAGCCCCCCGGCAAACAAACTGCCTTCTGCTACAGCCAATTATTTTAAAAATGGATTTCTAAGTCCAGAGCACCTGCCTCCAATTTTCTGCACCCCATTTTCTATGTTTTTGTGCATAGTTCAGTCGCTTAGCCTTGTTTCCACGACAGAGTAATGGCTTTTGGTCACAATTTTTCAATGAAGACTACTTCTGGCTAGACTTCTCTGGACAGTAGGTGGGTATACATGGGCCCCACTGGTTTCCACAAGTTCTGCGATGATGGCACTGCTGAAAATCTTCCAATGTTTAAGGGAAGTATGCATGATGTGTCTTTCATCTGCTGCATTTAATTTCCTTGGCCAACCACCTTGCATCAATGGTCTTCAACTTTGCCTGTTTCTTTGTGCTTCTTCAAAAGAGTTTGAATGGCACATCTTGAAATCCCAGTCTGCTTTGAAATG
The DNA here is from genome assembly GCA_037952925.1 of Lithobates clamitans. Taxonomy (NCBI): domain Eukaryota; kingdom Metazoa; phylum Chordata; class Amphibia; order Anura; family Ranidae; genus Lithobates; species Lithobates clamitans. The sequence goes on along the minus strand of JBBGZY010000852.1, from coordinate 5,334,981 downwards.
TATGCCTGCGAGAGACCTTGCTGATGCCGTATAACTACCTTGTGTCTTATTGCTTTGCTCAGTCTTGCCATGGTGTATGACCTGGGACATGAAACTGTCTTCCAGAACCTCACCCAGTAGCTGAGTTTAGCTGTTCCTCATCCAGTTTTAACTGTTTTCATTTCAGTTAATAACTGTGTTTCAACCTTTCTGAACAGTGTCATTGTTTGGGATATGGACATTACTTAGGACTTATGGTGTTTACTGTGCCTCTGAAAAGCGATCCACAAAGTCCAGTTGACAGTTGGCTGGGAGGGTAATATGTTGCCTCCTCACTACCTGGTTTAACCTTTGAAAGACTGCAGCAACATGCCTCAACCCCATGTATTATGTTCACTTGAATAGGTCATGCTTGGCGGTGGTGCTGCCTGCTGAACATGACATGGGGTATAATTTTTAGTGCGGCATGTGTACCGCCTTATCTAGCCACAGTGTTAGGTTAAGATGGGGGGTAAATCTGAAGCTAAACCATCAATTTTTTCACCCTTGTCTTCATTTTTTTTAACTAATGTCTATGCAAATGTTTTCACTGAAACCTGTACTGTTTCTGGATAGGGATGTATGGTCAAAAAGTAGGTATATACATGTTCTTGATTGTATAGGGTTAGTCCTTTTCTCGTGCTCTGAGTTTGGTGACTTTAACTATCAAAAAAAGATCTTAACAAAAAGGACATTTAATGAATAAAACTACTACGTACCTATTACAAATATTTATGAAAGACAGCACAAAAAATTAAAATTTGCATTTTTCGCAAAGGTGTCAGTTTTGGAGGAATTATTTTACACACAGAACAGAAAAATGAGGAAAAGCACTACTGTTTATAGAGCTACTACATGTGTTTATGGGGAGAAACAGCATGCATGCCTGTATTGCTGTATGGGCTTCATTTGGGGCCTTAAGTCAATGGTATTGTGGCTTTCAGGTTCTGTTATCTCATGTTTTTTTTCTGACATCAACATTAGTTTATAGTGGTCTTGAATTGCCAAAGCATCAAAATCAACCCAGAAAAGACATCACTATAAAAACGGACACCCCACAGTAGGTTATGGGGCTGATTTACTGAAGGCAAAAAAGCTGTTCACTTTGCAAAGGAAATGGCACTGTGCAAGGGAAATTACCCCAGAGCTTAGTGAATCATCCAGTCATGTACATACACAAATATGTGTTTTTTTATATCTTTTTTTTATTTTCAAACACAAAATAGAAAACACTATGTTGCAAGCAGAGGGAACATTTGCTACTGTAAAAAAGTTGAATTTTTTCCCTGTGATCAGCATGAGCACCTGATTGGGAACCACAGATGAATTTCTGATTTTCTTAACACGACCCCAAGGCTGCAAGCTGAAGCCCTAGATTCAAAGCTGAACGCTCTTACAGAGCACAGTGAAGCAATGAATAAAATGTGTTTGCGACAATCTTTGTCTTAACTTGCAGCCAATCAGCTTTTAATTTTTCATTTTCTGAGCTGTGTAAAAAATGAAATATAGAAACCCCAATTGAGATAGAACTCTCAGTCCTTTGTTTATAATTTCCCCTCAAGGTGATTGCAGATAGGGGGAAGGTATGCAACGTTACCCAATTTCCCTATTTTCAAAGTGCTTATTATGGTGATCACATGGCACCGAATCAAATAATTTTTTCCTGATCTCTTTTGCAGAACGCAAGGCTTCTAGAAGCAGCTTGGTTCTGTGGCTTAGTGTTCCTACTAAAGCGCCTTGCTGCGATGTACCATAAATGTCAATTCATTTTCTCCAGGCATGGGGATCTTTCTGGGAGAACATTATTCTACAGATTGCAGGTGTTAAGGGTAATAAGCAATGAAGTATAGGCCAAACGTTTCCCATACTTTCCAAGTTTGATGCAGTCCCATGAGCATCTCATTGTCCATAGGCAAATTTCTATGCAATTGAATTCATTCCAGTAAACTTCTTACAGAAGACAGAAGTTAATAAAATTAGAGCTCTTATGAATATTTTCAGAGCCACAGAATTCCATTCTAACTGCCTACATATCACTGTCCATACTTCACTCACTTCACAAAACAACTTGAGAATATCATTATTGGCGAACGTGAGGTAACTTCATCTGTGCTCTATACACAATTCAGCTCATACCTCTTGTGCAACTGCACCTTTCTCTCAAAGCATAGTTCTAACTCCTAATTGTCCAAATGTGTATATCATATAAGGAGAATTTACTTTACTTACATATTGTAAGTTGTGCTTTTAATTAGTTTGTGTTCGCAGCATTTGGATCTATTTTGCACCTCTTTGCATTTAACTACTAACTCGAGTTACATTGCAAGGGCATTATAGAGTGAAGGGAGCCCTAAGCTGCCCATAAATGGATCGAAATTCGGTCAGTTTAGCAGGGGCCAACTACATTTTTATCCATGTATGGCCACTGTGGTTGAGCAGAAGCTGAACTACTGATCAACTTCTGTACAACCACCCTGCTGGAAAATTTCCTTTTAATCAGTGCTGCAGGCTGTAGTGTACAACACTTATTTGTGTATTCTGGCAGCAGGGAAGGCTCCTCACTGTCACAATACGACCTAGTTGGAGGATTCCCCCATCCACCATGAATGTATGGATGGAGTAATTTGGTCAGTTTTCTTTGTTCAACCTGCTGGCTGCCTAATAGGGCGTACACATTCTGACAACAAAATCCTAGGATTTTTTCCGACGGATGTTGGCTCAAACTTGTTTTGTCTACACACGGTCGCACAAAGTTGGCAGGAAAATCCGATCGTTCTAAACGCGGTGACGTAAAACACGTACGTCGGGACTATAAACGGGGCAGTGGCCAATAGCTTTCATCTCTTTATTTATTCTGAGCATGCGTGGCACTTTGTCCGTCGGATTTATGTACACACGATCGGAATTTTTGACAACGGATTTTGTTGTCGGAAAATTTTATCTCCTGCTCTCCAACTTTGTGTGTCGGAAAATCCGATGGAAAATGTCCGATGGAGCCCACACACGGTCGGAATTTCCGACAACACGCTCCGATCGGACATTTTCCATCGGAAAATCCGACCGTGTGTACGGGGCATTAGACTAATGTCATTCCATAGTATAAGATCATGACTCTCTGGGCTTCCTGTCAACATATCCGCATGTTTCCATTTTGATATTTATATGTGAATGCGATAAAATGAATGTAAACGTGCTTTAAAACCTTGGTCTCTTAGTTTGCATATGCAAGATGTCATACTGGCTCATTACACTTTTATGCTATCCTTCATACTGTATGCGGGGCAGTTATGTCTCACCACTCTCTCAAATTGGTCTATGGTGCCTCAGACATTTGAAATTCATAAAAAGTTGTCAGTGACAGCTATATGTATTGTGCTAAATGATACTTTCTGTGGGTGACTTGGGCTGGTAATAAACAACCCAAACCCGCCCTCATCTAATAACCCAAAGTGTTGTTTAGGTGAGAACCAGAATGTTTAGGAATTCCCCACAGGACGCTTTAACAAGCTCTTTGGATGTCGGAAATAGTTGTTTTCACTCACTGAGAATGCAAAACTCCATGCAACCTATCCAGCCTTTCATTATTCCTTTTGAGCAGAGAGAAGAAGGGCTATAACTGCTCATGTAGTGCTATAGTTAGCATTACTGGCTAATCTTTTTTTTTTTCTTGGAAAATATGCTGTAGTGTTAATGTATCTGTGATGACCTTACCAAACTGGATTTTGCATGTTAAAGCAGATACCGCCATGGTGATCTATGATACCTAAAAATCACAGCAATCTTTTAAACAGGTACTGACTTCATCAAGGAAACTGGCACCTAGGTCCACCACTTACCATGTTTACCCATTATCATGATAGGCCCTACTAATCAATAATGGGGCACAGGAGGGGCCAACTATCTTAAGTCCTTGTCTAAATAGCAGAATGACCCCAGACACTTCAGAAAACAATTGAACCTACACACAAACAGTGGGAGGTGTCTGCTTTGATATGTAACTGTCACCTCAGTAACCTTACAGTGGTCATATATTTGCTTTATGTAAGAGTCCTAACTATAGTGTTTGACCTATGTATAATTATGCCCTCTAGTGGCTACAAATGTATATATGAAATAATATGAGAAAATTGTATCAATTTTTAACCAAGCAGACAAAATGACGTGAAGATAAATAGGGAGTAAAAGCATACCTTCTACAATAGTTTAGAATAGCTTTTTTTTTTTCTTTTAAAAGAGGTCTGGTTTTGGCTTAGAAACCATCTACTATAAGACAGAAAGAAGTTTTATTCTCTGCTAAGTTGCTTATTCATCCATCCAGTCAGATCTAGGGCAGCTGGGGTACATTTACACTTCCTCAAAATAAGCTTTTGATCGTTCTGGACATCCAACTGAAAACTGTTCTAAAGTTTGTCCAGGGAATGTACACTGGGCTTCCAGCCGTATCAGGCCGGAAACGTGAATGTTTTATGTTATACCTCTGAAGTGCCGAGAGCTCTAATGGATATGTACAGCTGCCCCAATGTTTTTCACACCCTCTCCGGAAGCAGTGAGGTTACTGAATTGTTATAACAGCTGTGTAGTTTGTGTCGTCACCCTTGGCTCCACTCACCTCTCATCCTGTGGAAAGGAAAAAGATACACGGTTGCCCTGACAGATCCTGTAGGCTTCTTTCTCCAAGTCAGTGGCTATTCTCCCTGTTGACCTCAGCCTGAACTTTGACCAGACCTTGTTACCGGTGGTCATAAATAAAACAGGAGTCCCTTTCATGAGGCCTGTCAAGTTCCTGCCTGACTAGAGGTGATGTATAGTTCACAGAATGACTCCATGCTGGGACCAAACAGTAGGTAGAGATAATTTATATCAGCAGTACAAGCAGGGTCCTGTCATCAAAGCACAATAGCTGTGAACGGTTCACAGAGACAGATCTTTTGGATTGTAGACACTGCTGCTTTGAATACTAGCTAGTATTGTGGAGGTGCATGTGAAAGGCAAGTTACTCTGCGTTTTCTCCAGAGTTTATTTTGCACATATATATTGTATACAACACCTACTGTTCACAGATGTAAAATCACAGGCTTGTTTAGTTATTCATTGCTTTTTGTTCCTTTGTATCTTTTACTGTAATATGCACATGTTTCTATACCAATTCGGAAACCAACTTCTTTAGAGCATATGAGAATGGGCTGTATTAAATTTTTTTCTATTAGACACATTCATTGCATATTTCAGTAATTGGTTTGGGATGCTGCAGTGGTAAACAACTAGGTTAATTTCTAGAGCATTGCTATAGTTCAGTGTTTCTCAACTCCAGTCCTCAAGGCGCCCCAACAGGTCATGTTTTCAGGATTTCCATTATTTTGCACAGGTGATTTGATCAGTTTCACTGCCATAGTAATTACCACAGCCATTTCATCTGAGGGAAATCCTGAAAACATGACCTGTTGGGGCGCCTTGAGGACTGGAGTTGAGAAACACTGCTATAGTTATTACCCTCTAAGATCCATTACGAATGCTGCTGCCAGGCTCACCAACCTTACCAACCGTTCAGTGTCTGCTACTCATCTCTGTCAATCCCTTCACTGGCTTCCACTCACCCTACAAATTAAAATCAAAATACTAACAACAATTTACAAAGCCATCCACAACTCTGCCCCCAGCTACATCACTAATCTAGTCTCAAAATACCAACTTGTTCTCTTCGTTCCTCCCAAGACCTCCTGCTCTCTAGCCCCTTCGTCACTTTCTCCCATGCTCGCCTGCAGGACTTTTCCCGAGCCTCTCCTATCCTATGGAACTTCCTACCCCAATCTGTCCAACTATCTCCTACTCTGCTTTTAGATGATCCCTGAAAACCCTCCTCTTCAGAGAAGTTTATTCTGCCCGTTCCTAACCACTGTACTTTTATTTTCTCCATCAGATCATCCCCCACAGTTATTACATTTTGTATCACTTGACCCTCCTAGATTGTAAGCTTCAATGAGCAGGGCCCTCTGATTCCTCCTGTATTGAATTGTATTGTAACTGTACTATCTGCTGTCATGTTGTAAAGCGCTGGGCAAACTGTTGGCGCTATATAAATCCTGTAAAATAATCTAAAATATAAAAAAATAGAGGTTTCCCTGCATAAACAATGCAGGTTTAAAGTAGGAATATATGGGGAAAAAAAATTTGGTGCGGTAAGTAAGGGCCTGACCCTGAAATCTATTGCCACTCTTATCCTAATGCTAAGATCCAGTGACAAGTTGTATTTCTGTCAACTATCTCAACAAATGCAGAGAAATAGACTTAAAGCTGTAGTCTGCACGTCTAAAGCCACAACCCTCCAGGTAAGTTCCAAATGCCAGCAAAATAGTACAGGTGGCTTTAGTATTTTTAAGTTAGGTCCCCCATTTTAAAAAAAAACACAATATATTCTGTTTTCTTTGCACTTGTAATATACTTGTAATATACTGGCCAAAATAAATTTTAACATTTAAAAAGATAATGTTATGTTCACACACACATTTTTGAATAACATGGAAAGGGATTAGAACGCTTGTCAGTTTTTATTGCTGTCTGTGCCCATTTACACCCTCTCTATTTGTCCTGTTTACCATTATCATTGAAAGGGAAAGTAATAGAAAATCCCAAATTTTGGTGTGTCCGCAGAAAAGTAATAGAGGGGAAGTCTTCCAGTGGGGACCTGGGGGTCCTTATGGAATTTCTTTAATTTGCAGGGATTTCCTCTCACTTACTTTTTGGCCTGTTTTCCTGTTTGTCTATGGAACAGGAAGTGAAGGGAAATCTCCACCATGGGACACAGATGGTGAAAAAAAAATCTGACAGGGCTTATACCCCCCCCTGCTCTATCCAAAATAAAAATAAAAAGTTTTGCCTATAGTTTGACTTTAAGTTATTATTTTACCTTACTGATTCAGCACTAGCAGATTTTGCAGTGCTTTACAGAAGGGATCAAACCTCTTCTGGTACCATTGGAGCCTACGCTCTACGGCTTGACATAGACAGCTAGGATTTGAGCCATGAGTTGCTCTGCAAGCACCACTTGGCTTGACAAAATAAAATTTAAGCATCATCTGAGCTGGGTGGAAAATGAATGGCCAGACAGAGACTGCATCCTGTAAGATGTTCAGAGGTTTCAAACGGTGCTGACGAGCAGTGACTGCATCTGGAAGAGCTGGGTAGTGCCTGCGCTTGAATTTTTGATCCATCTATGGTCAGCCCTAAATCTTTCTAAACACAGGAAGAAAAAAAAACTCAATGCAGGTACTGTAGTGCATTGGCCGGACTTGAAACCAGGGATTTATGAAGCAAGGCTAACGAAGGACTAGCCATACTAACTCTTATGCCCTGTACACACGATAGGATTTTCCGATGGAAAATGTGTGATAGGACCTTGTTGTCGCAAATTCCGACCGTGTGTTGGCTCCATCACACATTATCCATAGGAATTTCCGACACACAAAGTTTGAGAGCTTGCTATAAAATTTTCCGACAACAAAATCCGTTGTCGGAAATCCCGATCGTGTGTACACAAATCCGACGCACAAAGTGCCACGCATGCTCAGAATAAATTAAGAGATGAAAGCTATTGGCTACTGCCCGTTTATAGTCCCGACGTACGTGTTTTACGTCACCGCGTTCAGAACGATTGGATTTTCCGACAACTTTGTCCGACCGTGTGTATGCAAGACAAGTTTGAGCCAACATCCGTCGGAAAAAATCCATTTTGCTGTCGGAATGTCCGATCCATGTCCGACCGTGTGTACAGGGCATTAAATGTTTTTCTTCGTCATACGTTGTTTTAAACAGACTGTGGATTTGTGATTCTTTCAGTGTCATATGTTACAATTAAATATGACCCAAAAAAAAAAGCTAGACATGTGAGCAAATAACCCTAATGTTACTGTTGTCATTGTTGAACCATCAAATATCTTATGGATAAGTTATTCTGTCAATTAAGCCGCAGTGATGAAAATGGGAAGACCTATGGCCTATAGATTCTTTCAGTGCCTTTGCTTGGTGACAGTGCAGAGGACACAGAACACCTATAGCCTCTTGATTGATTTTCTTCCAACTCAGGATGATTATTGTTCCAGTTAAGTGGTTATATCAGATATTTGTAACGTATAACATGTTAAATATTGACAAAAAATATATAATCAACAATGAACAAGGCATGAGACTGTCATATTGAAATTCACTGGTGACATCTTTATCAATGCCTGACATTCTTCCATTCAAGTGTTTTCTAGATTGCCATTAAATTGTGTACAACAATTAAAGAACAAAATAGAACAAAAGATTAAATGGTTTATAGTTAACTACTAAAATGCAAATAACAGTGGCAGTCTATTGTGAAGAAAACAATTCATAGTTTTAGCCATGTTATCTAGAAAAAGAAACCCTAATCAATATCTTTCTAATAATTTAAATTAACACAGGGATCCTACTTTACAGGCATTTACAAATGTCTTGACACCAGTGACAAGACACCACTATACATTGTGGCCCTTATACTAATCTATAGGAGCACCCAAATAACATATAACAAAAAATAAATAAAATACACATATAAATGTAATATAGGGTCTTCAGCTGGCAGAAAGTAGACCTGTATGAATTATTACATAAACATACATGTAAGCTGAACTAAAATCCCCCTGAGCTATCAATTAAAGTGAAACATTATAAGGCTTCAAAAATGAAACAAATCCATCAGAGAGATAACAGCAACATTAGGAGTGGCCAAATCAACAGTCTGGTACATTCTGAGGAAAGAAGAATGCACTGGTGAGCTCAGCAACATAAAAAGGCCTGGACGTCCATGGAAGACAACAGTGGTGGATAATCACAGGATCCTCTCTATGGTAAAGAAAAACCCATTCACAACATCCAGACAAGTAAAGGACACTCTCCGGGAGGTGGGCGTATCATTGTCAAAGTCTACAATCAAGAGAAGACTTCATGAGAACAAATACAGAGGGTGCAAATCATTCAGCCTGAAGAATAGAAAAGCCAGATAAGACTTTGCCAAAAACATCTAAAAAAAAAGCCAGACCAGTTTTGGAAAAGCATTCTTTGGACGGATGAAACTAAGATTTATCTGTACCAGAATGACGGGAAGAAAAAAGTGTGGAGAAGGCTTGGAACAGCTCATGATCCAAAGCACATAACTTCATCTGTAAAACATGGTGGAGGCAGTGTGATGTCACGGGCATGCATGGCTTCCAGTGGCACTGGATCATTGGTGTATATTGATGATATGACAGAAGACAGAAGCAGCTGGATGAATTCTGCAGTGTTTAACCACCTCAATACAGGGCACTTACACCCCCTTCCTGCCCAGGCCATTTTTCAGCTTTCAGCGCTGTTGCACTTTTAATGACAACGTGGACATGCTATACTGTAACTATGTGAAATTTTCAAAATTTTCTATACACAAATAGAGCTTTCTTTTGGTGGTATTTAATCACTGCTGGGTTTTTTATTTTCTACAAAAAAAAAAGACCGAACTTTTTGGGGAAAAAAAGTTTTTCTTAGTTCCTGTCAGTAAATTTTGTAAACAAGTAATTTTTCTCCTTCACTGATGTGCGCTGATGTGGTGGCACTGATGGGCACTGATGAGGTGTCACTTATGGGCACTGATGAGGCGGCACTTATGGGCACTAATTAGGTGGCACTGATGAGGAGGCACTAATATGCTGCACTTATGGGCACTGATAGGTGGCACTAATATGTGGCATTGATGAGCACTAATAGGTGGCACTGATAGGCAGCACCGATGGGCACTGATAGGTGGCAGTGGTGGGCACTGATAGGTGACACGGGTGGGCGGCACTGATGGGCATTGATGGGTGGCACTGATGGGCATTGATGGGCAGCAGTAATGGGCATCGATGGGCGACACTGATAGCTAGCATTGACTGGCATCACTAATGGGTACTGATTGGTGGCACTGGTGGGCACTGATTGCGGGCACTGGTGGACACTGATCACTGGCACTGGTGGCGCTATTGTAATCAGGTCACTTATAATCAGTGCCCTGATTACATGTGTACATGTCTCCTGCGAGGAGAAGCCGCTGATCATGTGAGGCGAGGAGCGCCGATTACCGGCATCTCCGTGTTTACATGTGATTGGACACAGCCGATCACATGGTTAAAGAGCCACTTCCATGGCTTTTTACAGAGATCGGGGTCGTGCCGTGTCCTAGCAAAACGGGCATGCGAGAGCAGCCGTTCTGGGATGACGTCATATGAATGAGAGTCGCACTGCCCCTACGTCATTTGATGGTGGGTGGGCGGCAAGTGGTTAAAGATATACTCTCAGCCCTGATTCCGCCAAATGCAGCAAGGTTGATTGGACAGCGCTTCACAGTACAGATGGACAATGATCCAAAACACAATGCAAAAGCAACTCAGGAGCTTTTGAAGGAAAAGAAGTGGAATATTTTACAATGGCCTAGTCAATCACCTTATCTCCAACCCAATTGAGCATGCATTTCACTTGCTGAAGGCAAAACTAAAGGCAGAAAGACCCTCAAACAAAGAACAACTAAAAACTGCTGCAGTTAGAGCCTGGCAACGCATCAGCAAGGGTAAAACCCAGTCATTGCCAGTAAAGGATTCTCTAAAAAAATATTAAAAATGAACATTTTATTTATGATTATATTCATTTGAGCCCCTGAAAATGGGGGGGGGGGGGGCTGTGTATAAAAATGGTTGCAGTTCCTAAAATTTGTACTTGATATTTATGTTCAACCCCTTGAATTAAAGCTGAAAGACTGCACTTCAAATTGTGCCTGTGTCCAAATATATTTCGACGTAACTGATATATATATATATATATATATATATATATATATATATATATAGATATAGATAGATATAGATAGATAAAGTTAGGTCCAAATATATTTGGACACAGGCACAATTTTCATACTTTTCAGAATAAAATTAAAATAAAGCAATCCAAATGGTATATGTGCAATGAAAAAAATCTGGACAGCCGCACTCCGGATTGGAAAAGTGAAAATAAAATCTTCTTTATTGAAAAATAATAACATGATTTAAAATCCGTACATGGCTCTGTTGGAATACTGCAGCATAACCGCTAACGCGTTTCACGCTCCCATAGAGAGCTTATTCTTCGCTATGAGTAAGCGCTCTATGGGAGCATGAAACGCGTTAGAGGTTATGCTGCAGTATTCCAACAGAGCCATGTACGGATTTTAAATCATGTTATTATTTTTCAATAAAGAAGATTTTATTTTCACTTTTCCAATCCGGAGTGCGGCTGTCAAGATTTTTTTCATTGCACATATACCATTGGAATAGCAATTGCCGGCACCTGGAGCTCTCACAATTATCCACACAGCGGAGGTCGGGAGATTTGAACCCGGTTACCTGGAGCGGTGGCACCCACCTTGTTTATTTAAAGCAATCCAAATGAATTTGAAGTGCAGTCTTTCAGCTGTGTGTTTAATTTTTGCTTCATTTCACTTTTTTACAAGAGACTTTTAGGACACTTGTGGGTAATTAAAATGATCACTATCCAACCAAAATCGAGAAACCCGTTTTGTGTGAGCTTAAGCCGGCCATAGACGGATAAAAATTCGGCCACGTTCAGCAGGGGCCAGCCACGTTTTGATCCATGTATGGGCAGGCTGGTTGTACTGAAGTCGAGCTATTGCTCGACTTCAGTACAACCAGCCTGTCGGGATTTGTTTTGTTCGATCACAGCCAGCGGCTATAACTGCTGTCAGTGACAAACCTCCGTCTGCCAGAATACAATAGCGTAGTGGGAGGGATTACTCCATTAACACTGACTGTTGGTGGGGGGAATCAAACTATTTCTTTCCTTCAACCTGTGGTTTACTTAAAGAAAATTGCATACTGTATAGCCTACTTTATCCTTAAACTCAGTCTAGATAAACCTACATGTTTTTGCGACCCCTTCGCTTTATTGTTTTATACTGCAAATATTTTTTAGGAAGAGTCAGAGTTCTGTATTTGATGTAGTTTGATGACCCCAGGGGTAATAATACCTCTGATTCTACTGTCCCCAGCAAGTAATTCTGTCCTACTTTTGTGCAAGGACCAGATGAAAAGCATTAATTTATCCAAAGAAAATCGAGCAAGTGCTACCAAGAAAGCACATACATATTCTTTTCATGCCACAAAAATGGAAAACGCAGTAAACGAATTACACCTTTTGTGGGGTAATTGGACCCTTCTACCTATTTCCTCAAGCCCATAATTATATTACTGCTGGATAAACCAGCCTCACTCTTCACCCTTTTGAAAGTATGTCCCCGCTGACTATTTTCCCACTTTCCTCTAATGTGAACTGACAGGCCAAGATATGCAGAGTAAGCTTCAAAACCCGGTAATTGTTTTTCAGAGAAAATAAGTTGAATCTGCCGGGTAATAGAACAGCCTCGCTGATTAGTCTTCATTGGGGCTGCCTGCAGGACTAGGCTGACACCTGTCTAAAGTCCCTCTCTGTTCGCACTAGTGCTGATCCCTCTATTCTGCCTGTCACACTGCAGGAGGAAGAGACCCAAGGACCGAGACTTGAAAGGCCTCCCCCTGAACCTTGTCATGCTTTAGCTATTCATCGAGCATTACATAAAAGCCCTGAAAACAAAGATGATTCCACTGCTTTTCAAATGCGAGAAGCAAGAAGTGTTAATGCAGAAGGGCAGCGCGGGTTTCTTTGTTTACATGCACAGGTGTTTGAATAAGTTAGAGGACAACTTCTAACAAAATAGGATGTAAGGAGTTTATTATGTTTGCATTTATTCAGTGCAAAAGCTTACTTAAAGCACACGCAGAGACAGTAGATTTTTGTCTTCCTTTGAATTTCAAATAGGTTTATTTACACCTTTTGCTTTTCAGGAAATAAGAGGCTGTTTTTTCAGGGAAGAACTTAATATTTTATTCCTACTTTATCTTAAATAATACACATGGTTTTGGCATAGACGTTTAGCCATAGGGGCAGAGTTTTTAGCATATGGTGAACAACACATAATGCACGATGACAAAAAATATATATTCAGTAGGAGCTTAGTAAAATGTAAAACATTAGGTGAAAACTGCTTTTTAAAACAACCTGCAACCTTATCTGTAAGGTGTGTGCTGACTGTATTGTTAAAATGTAACAAGGAAAGTTGGCACAGCATTTAGCTTTTGAAATGATTTGTCAAGTGTATTTCCAAGCAGGCCAGTTTGGTGTTTTTCAATTAAAACGGTAGTGCTTAACCAGGGGGTCAAACTAAGAAAAAAACATCCAAATGACACTGGGACTTTTATGTGAGTTCATACAAAGTAATAAGAGAGCAAAAACATTTGGAGAGCTCACTGACTCAGGTCAAGCAGCCCATAGCGTATTTGATTTTCTTTCCTTCCACCATGGGTGGAAGGAAAGAAAATTGATGGTTTCCTCCATCAATACAGTCACTGTTGTTGGGGGAATGTCTCCTGCAGTGCTATTGCGTTCTGCTGGGCACAAGGAGCCTTCCGGGCTGGCAAAACAGATCGATTACTGCTAGCGGCTATAGCCATCAGTAATAATCATGTGTAAAAAATTTGAAATGCTGGTTATACCCAAGTTAATTGAAGGATCGCCTTCCGTACAATTAGCCTGCCCACATGGATCGAATCTCAGCCAGTCTCTGTTGGACCAGCCGAATTTTGATCCATGTATGGCTGGCCTTATGCTGCTCACAACAGTTAAGGTTAACCTCTAGTGGGTACCCCAACAGGTTACCAGAAAAAAACGTGCACTAACGAAAGGAGCACCAGACCAAATTTAGCTTTTTCTCTCACTTTTTGTTTACAGGTTTAAATCAGTATCTTTTGATATAAAATTACTTAGAACCTCCAAACGTTTTATATTTCTTTTTAGCAAAGACGCTAGGGAATAATTTTTTTTTTTTGCACAGCGGTATTTCAAACGCAATTTTGTTTGGGAGTAAATAAAAAAATAATAGTTTTTTTAAATCAAGAAAAAAGTTTTATTGAGAAATAAAACAGAAAACAATAAGTAGTACATACATAGAAATACTAAGACAGCCAAACACAAAATTTGTTTTTAACATTGTCAAGGAACAGTGTAGAAGCCAGTACACCACACTATAATAATAAAGGTCAAAAAAGAGAACTACCTAAAAAAAAAAAAGACATTCAGATTTGCGTTCTTCACCTTTGGCACTAGTTGGCAAGCATACAGGTACCAAGCCACGGACCCCAGAGGTTGTCAAATCTACAGGGATGTCCCCTGTGTTGGTAAATGTATTTCTCCAACCTAAGAGTTTCCCCCATGCATTGTAGCCATTTTTATGCAGGGGGGGGGGACAGCATACTTCCATTTTCTAAGTATTACCTTTCGGGCTTGGAAAAGCTTTCCAGCCACCGCTTCTCTCATAGGGGCCTGTAATTGAAAGTCATCTAAAATGCCCAGAAGGCATGGTTTAGGTTTGAGAGGTATGGAGGTTTGAAACACCGTTTGGTCATCACTCCCACCCAGTAAATATGTAGCATGGGTCACCTCCAAAATAAGTGAATTAAGTCCCTGTAACATTTGTCACGCAAGGGGGAGTCTAGGATCTCCATTTTATGTAACCTGGCCAGAGTGTAGTGAGTCCACAGAAGCAGGCCTGCAATGTCTCCTCAGCCATAATCCCGATGAACCACTTGCACACCACAGCGTATATATACGTATTGCAGTTGGCAAATAGTTATACTAAAAAAATAGCCAACACGTTTCATGGGTCAGGAAAAAACTCCCCCTTTATTAGGGCTACAACAAAACACATTATAATGGTAATGCGGCTGAAAAAAATTATAAGTCTAACAATCATAGAAAATCATGGACAACATATATAAATATACTGTATTTGTGTACAAATGCTTGCATACATAAATGACACATATACACATACAAGTACAAATGCCTAGAAATATAAATAAATATCAGATGGTAACTAATTAGGTGTAATAGGATCATTATTATCAGATTCAACGTGGTCAGTAAATACCATTATACATATAATTAAAATGAAACACACAATTAAATAAAAATATGAAATTTGTCATTACTGCACAGAAGTCATAAACCAGGGTGTATCCATACCCTTGGAGATATGGGAACTAAGTGATAGAAGTGTGGCACTGGATCTCTAATTTTAAAAATTCAGATTGTTTTTATTCCTAAACATTAAATCTTTACCTTGATTCCACATTTTGATTGCACAAAAACAATTGCAAAAATCTCACTACTGTAATTGATTGCTAGCTTGTATATTTGTATTTATTAGTTACATGTGTATTTAATTGCTTTGACAATTTACGCAGCCCTTTACATATTGTACATTCACATCAGTCACTGCTTTCAAGGAGCTTACAATCTAAGCTACCTACCTCACATGCATACATTCACATACTAGGGACAATTTTAGACAGGAACCAATTAACCTATTTATGGGTTAGTCTTTCTATATAAATATTTATGAATTTCTTTTAGCCGTTCTGTTACTTTGCTCTCGTTATGTAAAGTAAAATCAAGTAATTGACCTTTTTTTGAAGTCATACTTATACCTATTAGAACTGGTGATGATAACTTTGACAGTCTGGTAAAATGGGGTATAGGGACACATCGAGCAATTCATTGAAGTCCGTAAATATAAAAAAATTTACAGGGGGAGGGGTGCCCCAATCTAATAAGTGAACTTTGTATTTTGCTGTAAGGTCTCTTTTAAGTGTGGAATGGCATGTAATATCAGCAGGGTGTCATTAGGATCCTAAAAGATCTGGACATGAAAAGGGGGAAAGAAGAGGTGAAACAGTGGCTTGATTGGACAAGTAGCCCCACTGGAAGTTAGCAAGATTTGCAAACATAACCCCTAGTAAATGAAAAAAAAAATCAATAATACAATGCCCCCCCCCCCCCCCCACAGGTTAAAGTGGTATTAAACTAAAAATGTCCTATATTGCAGCTTACCAATCGTCTCAAAAAAAAAAAAAAGAAGAAGATTGGTAAGCTGCAATACAGGACATTTTTAGTTTAATACCACTTTAACCTGTAGGGGGACCATTGTATTATTGATTTTTCTTTTCTTTTCTTTTCTTTTCTTTTTCTTTTGTTTAGATCTTTTTATTTATTTTATTTTAATAGGTAACGAAAAAGAAAAATATTTTGACTCGAATGAGATCTAAACCATACCAATTATCAAATTTAACTATCAACCCATATGCAATAAACGTAAGTCCCCCCATAAGCATTAGATGCCATATATGGCTTATCCAGCCACTTTGCCCAGACTTTGTCAAACTTACTGGGGCAACCCCTATTCGTATAAGTATCTCTAAACAGTGGAAGATTATTATTTACCAATTGTTTCCAGTATAAAAGCATAGGAGAAGAGGATTTCTTCCAATACAAAGCAATAGCTTTTCTCGCATAGAATAATGTAGTATTAGCAAACACTCGCTCTGACACTGTAGGAAGAGTAACCTCCACCAGACCCAACAGACATACAGACATTGAAACCGGCAAGGGAGCAGAGGTAATAGAATTCAATCTACCGCTTCTTCCCAAAAAATAGCTATATGTGGACAGGTCCAGAATATGTGTGATAAATCCCCCTGAACCGCTCCACACCACCAATACTCAGAAGAGCACTCAGGATTTATCTTCCAAAGTCTGTATGGTGTAAGATATGCTCTATGTACCAATTTAAATTGGATCATACGGTCTCTCAAGGACACCAAGGATCGCAAAGGGAAATCCCACACACTCCTCCTGTTTTCCATGTCCAGATCCGGTATGTCTCACACCCATCTAGCCCTAAGACCCTCAATGGCAGTAGGGAAATTAGGCTAATATCGGAATACAACCTCAAGGTGGACCTCTCCGTACATTCAGACCCAAGCACTGATTCTAGAGTGGATTGTGTAATCATTTAACTATCTTGTGGAAACTGGGCATGATATGTATGAGAAAGCTGTAAATATCTAAATAAATGAGAACCAGTCAAGCTAAAAGCTGAGGCAAGTGTAGAAAAAGAGGAAATTTTCTGATCAGTAACCACCTGAGAAAGTACTTTGATTTCATACTTAGTCCATGCAATAGGCTCTGGTAATTTATAAAATTGAGGAAGGATGGGATTTAGCCATAAAGGGGCATTTGGAGAGATTGCAACTTTGGGATAATGTTCACATCTAAGGCCAGCCTCCCAAGCTCGAATAGTGTTGAGCATTGAAGCAGTCAACTGGTAGGGTGTCCTACGACCCCTAAATATGAGTACCTTAAGAGCCTCTATAGAGCCCACCACTGCTGCGTCAAGCCGCAAGGACGCATCCGGGTGGTTAATTTATATCTGGGGTTCTTTGATCCCCATATGAAGTATGATAAAAGTTGATTTAATCTTGTAAAAAAAGGAGCCAGGGAGCCACTGAGGAGAATATCTAAAAAGGTTCATTAGTTTTGGTATAATTTTCATTTTTAAAAGGTTAATACGTCCCAATAAGGATAATGGTAAAGACTTCCACACTTTCAGCTTCAACCCAATATCTTTTAGGATCGGGGTCAGATTCAAGGAAATAAATTCAGAGGCCTGGTGAGAGATTACCATTCCTAAGTACTTAAAGTTCTCTACCCGCTGCAATGGAATATCATTTGAAGCCATACTACAGGCCTCAATATCTATTGGGAACAACAAGGACAATTTACCTTCAGCCCAGTGATAGTTGAAAAAGAATCCAATGATTGTAAAGCTCCGTGGAGAGAGGGTCCAGCATCATTCAAAAATAATAAAAGATCATCTGGATACAGTGCTACCCTCTCCAACCAACCAACCAATCCACAACCCCCTAATATTGGGCGAAGTTCGAAGAGCCTCCGCCACAGGCTCCATAGCAGTAGCGAAGAGGGTCGGAGACAGAGGGCACCCCTGCTGAGTTCCCCTAAATAAAGAAAATGAAGCTGACAATCCTCCCTCCCATTTTAACTGCAGCTGTGGGATGTCTATATAGGACCTGCGACCTTTTATAAATACCATTGGATTTATTTTTCCTTCCATTATCACTTGGAGATCTGGCTAGTAACACATCTCCTGTATTAATGAGACACAGCTCTGGAAGATTGAGCACAGGAAGCACAGCAGAGAGCAGCTTTGTCAGTCTGGTGGGAGGGGAGTGTTTAGATGTACTAGTAGATTTCAAAACACTAACAAATTGACGCCACACTTCAGCTAATACTATATAAGCAGTTACAGCAAACAGTTTTTTTCCTTTTGGGATAAATGTTTTTCATGAATAAATAAAAGCTGATCATTTTACTCACTCCTGTCAGGGTTAAATGGTTTGCCTCATCCATGTAAACTAAAACAATCTGCTGGAGAGCTTGAGCTTTTGAAAAAAAATGTACTTGCTGGCTGGATAACCAGATGAAAATAGAAGAAAGAAAGTCTAAAAAAAAGGAAACTAAAGCAACCATCACATCTAAGAATTGGTAAGCTATAATATAATACATTTTTGCTTTTGGGTTTAATACTGCTTTAATGTGCTAGTATACTAGCACATTACGGCAGATTTACCTTTAAATGGAGCCCTCCAGTGGTTCGCTGCTTCCATCTTCGCCTGGTCTACCTTCTGGGTTCGCAGTCTCCGGCCCTTTGAATGGCCGAGCTGCAATGATGTCACTCCCGCGCATGTGCACAGCAGTTTTTATTGTGGGATGGCTCTCTGGATCCAGAGCGTCACTGCGCATGAACAGTTGATTCATTGGCTAAAGCCGATGTGAATATCTCCTAAACGGCTTAAGTTTAGGCGATATTCACTGTACCAACAGATAAGCCTCATAAACCTGCATTTGCTACCACTTTAACCGCTTCCCGACCACCTCACGCAGATATACTGCGGCAGAAGGGCACGTACAGGCAGATTAACGTACCAGTACATTGCCCTTTAAGAGGCGGCTTGCGGGAGCGCGCCCGCCGGGAGCTCCGTGACTGTGATCGCGGGTCCCGCGGACTCTATGTCTGTGAGGATACCCGCGATCGTCTCACGGTGAGGAAGTACGGGGAGATGCTAATGTAAACAAGCATCTCCCCGTTCTGCCAAATGACACTCTCACTGATCACAGCTCCCTGTAATCGGGAGCAGTGATCAGTGTAGTGTCACACACAGCCCTCCCACCCCACAGTTAGAATCACTCCCTAGGACACACTTAACCCCTACAGCGCCACCTAGTGGTTAACCCCTTCACTGTCAGTCACATTTACACAGTAATCAATGCATTTTTAATCGCACTGATCGCTGTATAAATGTGAATGGTCCCAAAACTGCGCCAAAATTGTCCGACGTGCCCGCCATAATTTCGCAGTCATGATAAAAATCGCTGATTGCCACCATTACTAGTAAAAAAAAATTATTAATAAAAATGCCATAAAACTATCACCTATTCTGTAAATGCTATAACTTTTGCGCAAACCAATCAATAAACGCTTATTGCGATTTTTTTTTTTACCAAAAATATGTAGAAGAATACATATCGGCCTAAACTGAAGAAAAAAAATGTTTTTTTATATATTTTTTGGGGATATTTATTATAGCAAAAAGTAAAAAATAATGGGTTTTTTTCAAAATTGACGCTATTTTTTGTTTATAGCGCAAAAAATAAAAACCGCAGAGGTGATCAAATACCACCAAAAGAAAGCTCTATGTGTGGGAAAAAAAGACGTCAATTTTGTTTGGGAGCCACGTCGCACGACCACGCAATTGTCAATTAAAGCGACGCAGTGCCAAATCTCAAAAAGTGCTCTGGTCTTTGGCCAGCCAAATGGTCCAGGGCTTAAGTGGTTAACCACTTCTTGACCATCTCACATACATTTACGGCGGCAGGTTGGCTCCCCTGCGTGAATTGCCGTACATGTACATCGGCCCCTTTTAAGAGTTATAGCAAGCGCCCGCGCACCCACTGGACAGCGAGGGAACCAATGCGCATGGCCAGCAGGCGTGATGTCCGCTGCCACCCGCAGGCACGAGAGCCACAACGGGGATTTGTGTGTGTAAACACACAAATCCCCGTTCTGACAGGAGAGAAGAGACATATCGTCTGTTCCTAGTAATTAGAAATAATGATCTGTCTCCTCCTCCAGTCAGTACACTGCCCCCACAGTTAGAAACACACACGAGGGAACACATTTAACCCCTTGATCGCCCCCTAGTTTGAACCCCTTCCCTGCCAGTGACATTTACACAGTAATCAGTGCATTTTTATAGCACTGATCGCTGCATAAACGTCAATGGTTCGAAAAAAAGTATCAGATCTGTCCGCCGCAATGTCGCAGTCCCACTAAAAATCGCAGATAGCCGCCATTACTAATAAAAAAAAATTTTTAAATGCCATACATCTATCACCCATTTTGTAGATGCTACTTGTGCGCAAACCAATCAATATACGCTTCGTGCAATTTTTTTTTTTTTTTTTACCAAAGAATAATACATATTGGCTTAAATTGATGAATACATTTTTTTTTAAATTGGGATATTTTTTTAAAGCAAAAAGTAAAAAATATTGTTTTTTTTTTTTTCAAAATTGTCTATTTTTTTTGTTTATAGCGCAAAAAATATAAAAAACGCTTTAAAAAAGTGTTTGTGGGGAAAAAAGGACGTCAATTTTGTTTGGTTACAGTATCGCACATCTGCGCAATTGTCAGTTAAAGCGACGCAGTGCCGTATCGCAAAAAATGGCCTTGTCATTAAGAGGGAAAATCCTTCCAGGTCTCAAGTGGTTAAGCATAAATTGGAGATCCATAGACAAAATACAGACATGACAGGTTCTCTAAATATGTACTGTATATGTGAGGAAAGCCTGTGTGTGATAAGGGCATTTGGGAAGGGTATTTTTATTTATTTACTTAGGAGTAGTTACAGTTTCTCAGAACAATACAAAATGAAAGTTGACAGACAGAAAAAACTAAATGTGCCTGAAATGCACTTTATTCCAACCATCTGGTTGCATCTTTTTTTTTACAGCTCTGTGTGCATTTATTGCTTATTAATCATGCTTACTCAGGGATTTTAATTACTCCCCGTGTAACTGGTCTTTTTTGAACTCAGAAGTTGACCTTTCTTTTTTTCCTGTTCCTTTAAACCATTAATCATACATAATCAACACCAACAGGGCAGTGCCACCAGAGGCTCCCCCTTTTCTACAGCCTTCAACACTGAGCCAGAAAGCTGACTGCAGCTTCACATTATCAGCATCCAGGCATATCTTAATTAATGACTCTACTACATAAAAAAGCAGTGTTACTGTAAGTACACACATTCACACCCCTTCTTCCTCCTGCTTTCCTGTCACTGTCTCTAAAGTTTGCAGTTTTTAAAGTCTATATGTAAAGCAAAGAAAACTTGTATAGTGTAGATTTTGTTAACCACTGAAATAAATAGCTACAAATCTTTTCATTTTGAACCCTTTTAAATATTAAAATACAACCAAATACGTATGCATTTAGTTTTGTTTTATTTTAAGCAGTAAACACCACCATAAATCTTATCGATGCCTAATTCTCGAGTTAGCAAAGGGATATTGGGCATCATGTCACAAAAAATAACCATGGGCTGGGTTCAGTGGACTATGGCTGAGTTTAAATCTGGGCATAGGGTTGGGATTTTTTTTTTTCGCAAGGCTAAAGTGTATATAGGCCTGACCAGCAATGATTTGGATTATAAGCACTACCTTTCTACTTGTTAATAGGAAAGCCTGACATAGGGATAAAAGCTTTGCTGTGTCTGACAGTCTACTAGAGTATATACCACAAACTCTTTATTCTTTGCTATATACCTAACCCAGCAACTTGCTCCTCAGCTAATGCTGAAATAATCTGTTTCATTGACCCAGGGAGCAGAGACTTCAAGTGTTTGTAAAGGCACAAGGTTTTAAAAACCTTCTCTGTGCAGCAGCCCCCCCTAATACTTACCTGAGCCCCCTCTTGATCCAGCGATGTCCACAAGAGCCTTGGCTCTCTGGGGACTTGCACTCCTTTTGGCAGTAGCAGGAGCCAATGGCTCCCGTTGCTGTCAATCACAGCCAGTGAGCCAATCAGGAGGTTGTGTGAATGGACACACAGAGCCACAGGTCAGGAGCGTGCTGCTTGAGTGCCCCCACAGCAAGCTGCTTGCTGTAGGGGCAACTGTCAGAAGGGCGGGGCCAGGAGCGCCGGTGGGAGACCCAAGAAGTGCAGGATCCGGGCTGCTCTGTGCAAAACCATTGCACAGAGCAGGTAAATATAACATGTTTGTTATTACAAAAAAAACAAAACACAAGACGTTAATAGCGCTTTCACTCCCTTGGTCATATGACATTGTTTGGGCCTACTGATGATCCCTGTCCCAGAAATCCAGCCTGATCACCTCCACCTTCTGGTCACATCCAAAATGGTCCCTTGCTTTGGGGCTGTGCCTGCACTACAAGGGTTGACTGATTGTTATGTCTGGGGGAGAGGAGAAACATTTTTACTTACCTGATCCTCCGCTTCCCTGGCAGGCGGCCTCCCCCACAATCAAGTGGTGGATTGTCCCTTGGCATCCTCACATCCAGAGCAGGGCTATTAATCTTGTTCTGGTCTTGATGATGTCAGGGCCTTAGATCACTGGAGCATGGTGTTACAGACGCTGCAGGGATGGTCTAGCTACAGGGAGGAGAGGTGGATTGGGTAAGTAAATCTCCTTTTATCGTTCCCCCCAGGCATAATAGGCAAGCAGTGAACCCTTACAGTGCAGGAAGAGCCCCACTGCAAGGGATCATTTTTCTATTTGCCTGCAATTTGGCTTTAAGGAACAGAAGCACACTGACAAGATCACCCCTCTGCTCATTTTACTGTCTGTCCTCTCCTGTCAGCATGGTTCTTTGCACATGTGCAGTGCTGCGCAGTTCACCTGACTGGTCCTGATTGCTGCCCTCCCTCTCAGAGAACGTTTCTGTTCAGGTAGCGAGAGACATTGCTCTACTCAGTTTACCTTAGCTGAGTTGTTTTTTTAATATATATATATATAATTTGTTGTGCAAAAACTTTGCTTTTTTTTTTTTTGCTTTATTTGTTACATGTTTGAATTATGTTTTACCCTTAGCTTCTTTGACATCGACCTACAGTTGGTAGTTGACTTGTATTTATTGTGAGATGTGTGCCTTGAGCTCGCTATTGTTCACTATTGCTTTACTATTGCTTAAGTAGAATATTTCATGATTAAATCCTGAGGGTGGGGCGAAACACGTTGGAGTTGTGGTTTGGATGAATCAAGCTGAGGCTGCTTTTACCTGCTAACCACTCGGGCTGGGTGAGGTTTGCGGCGACTGGGCTATCTCTCCCTAATTTTTGCAGTATGCTTTGGGTTTGAACGGACCTTTCCTGAGCCTGCACCTTCACTTGCCAGCAGCAGCCAACTCATCAGACCTCGACAGCCTGAGCGCAGGGACCCTTAAGCATTTATCATGGGTCACAATTTAAGTAGAAAAGGCTATTTATAAAATTCCATCTTATGGAGTTTGAAGTGTTTTAACTCAAAATCAAAATGCTTGATAGTCCTAACTATTGTTTAAGCAATATACATTTTAGTGGAGACTCATATTAATGACACTGACATCCTCAGTCTGAAAAAAAAAACCCTGGGTGGTCTATTGCTATAATGCTACCTATTCAACCTATTCAGGAAGGGTCAACATTTGAGTCCGCAAATAGGTGCCCTTTTTCCCTTTTGAACTTAAAATGAACTTGTGCTGGCAAAAAGCCTAACAAAGTAACAGTATGTTGTAACAGCAGGTAGCACATGGTGCCTAGCATTACCTGTATTTAAGAGTAAATCCTCCCATTCATGCAGCTCTTGTCCATGCTAAAAACCATAAAGCTGAGCTCCGACCACATAAACTTTACAGTATTTAAATATATGACTTCCGGTAATAGTTTACCTGAAACAAAAACAAAAAATCAGCAAAGGGAGATTACTTTTCCCTAAGCCTAATTCACAGGCCGAATATCGGGCGGCATCGGCTGGTTCAATAGAAACTGGCCGAGATTCGACCTGTGTGTACTGGAGTCGGTCCAGACTGTTGAAGATGCATGACCGAAGAAGGTCTGCTGATTGGCTTCCGATCACCGGATGACCCCCTCCCAAAAGCCCCCCCCCCCGTAAAAAAGTTAAAGTTTTACTTCAAGTTACTACACTGATCTGAAAAAAAATATACACAAAGCACACAGAAGTTCAAGTAATAATATACATGCCTTTTGTATTTAGGTGATATTTTCCCAGGGTTCTGTTATAGAAGGCAGCATAGTGGCTTAGTTGTTAGCAATTCTGCCTTGCAGCACTGTGGTCTTCAGTTTGAATTCTGGCCAGGACATACATAGAGTTTGTATGTTCTTCCTGTACTTGTGTGGTTTTCCTCCAGGTACTCTGATTCCTTCTGTAATATAAAGACATACTGGTGTAGGGTAATTGGCTCCTGTCTAAATTGGCCCTAGTAGGTGTATGTTTGTTTGTGGGATAGGGACCTTCAATTCTAAGCTTCCTGATGGCAGGGTCTGATGTGATTGTACAGTATTATTGTACAAACGACAGCAACTTGGCCTTGCTTTATAAATATATTCCACAAAATTTGCAATTTAGAATTCACATATAACCTGGATCTGACATGCATGGTCAAACCCCAACATAATAAAGGCAGCTGAGTCATCATTATCATTTCATTATTTATATATATATATATATATATATATATATATATATATATATATAGTATCTCACAAAAGTGAGTACACCCCTCACATGTTTGTAAATATTTTATTCTTTTCATGTGTCAACACTGAAGAAATGACACTTTGCTACAATGTAAAGTAGTGAGTGTACAGCTTGTATAACAGTGTAGATTTGCTGTCCCCTCAAAATAACTCAACACAGCCATTAATGTCTAAACCACTGGGGGCGTGACCGGAAGCCGCTCTGCATGGACGCCTAATCTCTAGCTCTCCTCTAACCCGCAGCTTACAGGCCTGAAAAGGGGGATTTTTAGCTCCATTATATGGGAGGAAACAGAAGGACCAGATCCTCCAGGACCCGGGGTTCGTCCCAACCACCACCCGGCTCCGCTGCGACCATCCAGACATACTTTAATCGGTCCTCCATGTCGGAGGACGGTCGGGACAAGATGGCGCCGACAGCCTCCTCCTCCGCCACGAGACCGCAACGGCAGCAGCTCTCGGCGGCCTCCTCCACACCTCATAACAAGGAGGAGCAGACCCAGGGGATAGATGGACTCTCCGGTCAAGGGACCACAGCGGTGAGTCCCCCTCCACTTCTCCCTGCACACGAGCCGTCCCGGAGCCCACCGCAGGACACCTCACTAGGCCGCACTGCACCTCCTTACACACAGTGCACCGAGGCCTTCCCGCAGCTGCTGCGCTCACTATCAGACCCCTACCTCCGCCAGAGAGGCACGATCTCCCCCACTCCCTCACTCCAATCAAGTGACTTTCCCCCACTACCAGACCCGGAGGGTGACTGGAGCAGCGGTCGGGGTCAAGGTACACACCATGGGAGATTTACCCCCCAGCAAGACCACGGCCCCCCTCCGAGTACCCCCCAGCCACAGAGGCTCGGACGCCAGGGCGCCCTCAGACCGATGGGACAGGGGACAGACTACACTAAATCTTACGCCCAGGTGGCCTGCTCACCAACAGAATCCCCCCTGGATAACCTGGCGGGGGCCTACCCTGCCCCTCCTGGGCAGAGGCCTACATGGGGAGACCCACAGGCGCCTACAATACCGCCTCAGCTGCACTCACAAGACCCATATGATCCTATGCTCCCCCCAGCATTATACAGGGAATCCTCCCCCCCAAACTACCCCCAACCCCATATGGGCCATAGCTCACGTTTGCAGCAGCCCACTTGCTGGCAGGACTGTTTCCAAGCCATACCCACAAAAGAGGACTTCAAACTCCTTATCGAAGAGGTTAAATCTGCATGCCGTGCGGAAATCCAGATCATCCACACTAATCTCAAACATCTCTCTGAGAGGATGGAAATGGCAGAGGAGGAAATCCAAGAGACCAAACTGACAGTCCACCGTACCCAATTACAAGGGGCAGACCACCATTTAATGCTTCGAAACATGCAACGTCACATCGAGGACCTCGACAATAGGGGGCGTCGAAACAATATCCGAGTCAGAGGTCTACCCGAATCAGAGGGTCCTGAAGACCTCCACGAAACCTTGCAGCTTTTATTCAACGACCTCCTTGGGGACCCCCCAGATAAACCTTTAGAAATGGACCGAGCTCATCGGGCCTTGCGTCCCAAAGGACCGGCCTCCAGACCCCGTGATGTTATCTGTAGGGTCCATTCCTTCCCCCTTAAGGAGGACATTATGCGCAAAGCACGTAATGCAAAGAGAGTGGTCTTTGAAAACACACAAATCCAGCTCTTCCCAGATCTCTCTTGGATCACCCTGCAGAAGAGAAGATTGCTCCAGCCCCTGCTTATTTTGCTTCAAGAGAAAGACATTACATATAGATGGGGCTTTCCTTTCAGCCTTACAGCCCGTCGACAGGGTAAATCTGCAACACTACGCTTTCCAGAGGACTTGGAGAACTTTTGCGACACCCTAGAGATCCCTGCCCCCCGGCTGCCTGACTGGGATCTTGTGGATTTGCCAGCGCCACCTCCTGTGGTGTGGCAGAAAGTCCCCCCGACTAAACGCCCAAGAGACCGGGACTCACCTCGAGGATCTGCTAAACCCAAGCCTAAAAAAAGCTGATTGGCGAGACATTTGCCTCTATCCTACCCATTTTTGCTACAACGGCTCCCCCTAAGGCCCTTCTCTTTTTTTTTTATCAGTCATTGTATTTTCAATGTCGGGTTGTTTTTTCAGTTACAGGAGACTAGTTGGTATTAGTCCTGGTTGTTTCCGTCCCACTAGGCCCCCCTGGTGGTTTCTCCTACTAAGGTTCCTTTTTAGAATTTAGATCAGTTAGCCTTATTTTAGTTGCACTTGTATTGAAGGGTTCTCTATGCCCCCCCGGACCGGGCCCTGGCTTGGGGCTCTGGCCGGGGAGGCTTATTGGAACCTACTGGAGCTCGGGTGGTCTATACTGCCCGGCCCCACAATGAATCGTCTATTCTTAATTATGATGGCAATAATCATTTTCTTTTTCTTTTCCCTCTCTCTCTCTTTACCCTTTCCTCTTTTCCCTCCCACCACCCTCTCCCCTTCACTGGTCTGTCGTGGATCTGGGATGGACACCTGGCCGAGCCTCATCTGTGGATCTCTCCGCCCTCCGACTCATGCAGAAACGTCCCAGCAGGACAAGCTAAGTAAACATGCCCCCATATACACTAAGAAACATGGTTAGACTCATATCTCTCAATGTTCACGGGCTGAACTCAAATAAAAAGAGGCATCTTACATTGAAAGAAATCAGGAGGTCAGGAGCAGACATAGCATTACTACAGGAAACACACTTTAATAAGGGGGGTGCCTTCGCCTTCGCATCCAGACATTACTCTCAGGCCTTTCAAGCATTCAACCCTCGTAAACGCGCAGGTGTGGCGATCCTATTTAAACGTGGATCCCCGTTTAAATGCTCAGAGTCTTTCATTGACCCAAAGGGACATTATATAATCTTACGCGGCCAGTGGCAATCACAGGCAATAACCATTTGCAACATCTACGCCCCTAACGTACGTCAGATACAATTCCTATCCAAGGTTCTTGCACGCCTCTTTAAAGCCCCTAACGAATGTCTGATCGTGGGTGGAGATTTCAACCTGGCACATTCGGTGGGATTAGACCGCCATGTGATTAACCCCACGGCCCCACAGACCCGAGCCGCCCGTGATTCCAAACTATTTAGACAACTGACCAGGCGTCACGCACTATTTGACACTTGGCGGACACTCCACCCAGGAGACAGACAATATACCTTTTTCTCAGCCCCCCACCGTATGCATTCCCGCCTAGATTATTTCTTTGTCAATAGCGCCACCCTACGGATTACAAAGACGGCCCAGATCCTTCCCATCTCCTGGTCAGACCATGCCCCCATAACCTTAACACTTGAGATGGGAGTCATGGGGCGTAAACCCAGCAATTGGCAACTAAATAACTTTCTCCTCCAACATGTCCCGTCTAAGTCGGAATTAGAGACGACTTTGAAAAACTACTTCTCAGATAACAATACCCCCGACGTCTCCCTTACCACCCTCTGGGAGGCTCATAAGGCAGTTTTCAGGGGACGATGCATTGCGCTCTCTTCGGCCATGAAGAAAAGCGCAATAGCATCCAAGCTCCAAACTGAGAAAGAACTCAAAGTCCTAGAACTTCGCCTTCAAACCTCACCTTCCATACCTATCCTTAAAAAAGTGGTGTGTCTTAGAAATACCCTTCGAGACCTGGCACTAGGTCAGGTGGAGAAAGCACTCCTACGACTAAAACAAACCTACTACGACAAAGGTAACAAAGCCCACTCCCTTCTAGCACGCAAATTGTCGGAACGCTCCCATATGTCCACCCCTCACCAAATCAAAGATAGGTCAGACACTCTACATACACACCCTCAAGACATAGCCCAAACTTTTGGGGAATTCTACGCCTCCTTATATAACAACCCTGAGATCCCCCATGACCCATTACCTCCCGCCCTTAAGGAACGAATACGACGTTACCTAGCAGACAGTGGCCTTCCTAGACTCCAAAGAACGGACCTTGAGTCACTCAACACCCCAATCACGGAGGAAGAAATAATAGCCACTATAAAAACCCTGCCCACACACAAATCCCCCGGTCCAGATGGGCTCCCCTACGAGTACTATAAGACATTCCTCCCGATTCTATTACCCTACATGTGTAAGATATTTAACGCCTTTTTTCAGAATACTACCATTCCAGCAGATATGCAAAGATCATTTCTCACGCTTATCCCCAAGCCTGACAAGGACCCCTCTGTATGTGCAAGCTACAGGCCAATCGCACTCCTTAACTCAGATTTAAAAATCTTTACTAAGCTTCTCTCAATGCGATTGAACCTGATACTTCCTTCCTTGATACACAAGGATCAGGTGGGCTTTGTCCCCCTGCGTCAGGCAGGGGATAACACGAGACGAATTATTGACCTTATCGAGGTGGCGAACAGGGAAGGAACAAATGCACTGGTTCTGGGTCTCGACGCAGAAAAGGCTTTTGACCGTCTTGGTTGGCCTTTCCTGTTCGCCACACTGCAATATATGGGATTCCGGGGCTCTTTCATGCAGGCTATTAGACATTTATACACCAATCCCTCCTCCCAGGTTAAGACCCCCTTTGCACTATCACAGACCTTCCCGATTACTAATGGAACCCGCCAGGGGTGCCCGCTATCACCGCTACTATTTGCGCTCTGTGTAGAGCCCCTGGCGGCGACCATTCGGAAAAATACAAACATACATGGGATTCAGGTGAGAGATAGGGAATTTAAGCTGGCTTTATTTGCTGACGATATTATACTCACCCTGACCCAACCCAGGATTTCACTTCCCAATCTACATGCTGAGCTCGATTTGTATAGATCCCTATCGGGCTACAAAATAAACACAGCCAAATCTGAAGCCCTGCCTATTAATATACCGGCTCAGGAGATTCAACATTTACAACAATGCTTCTCCTACCATTGGAATGACTCATCCTTAAAATACCTAGGAATTCAGATTACTCCATCCTACTCTACCCTATATAAAGCCAACTATCCACCCCTCCTAAAAAATATCAGAGACCTACTAAGAAAATGGAAGGCACATCATATATCCCTCTTAGGGAGGATAGCCTCGGTTAAGATGGTTATTCTGCCAAAACTGCTTTACCTATTCCAAACTCTCCCCATCCCAGTCCCAACAGCGGAATTGCGGAAAATACAGGCGGACATGATACGCTATATATGGAACTATAAGAGACACAGAATACCGCGATCGGTCCTGCTAGCGTCACGAACGGACGGTGGTCTATCCTTTCCTGACATAACCAAATATTATCAGGCAGCCCAACTGCGAGCCCTGACCTCCTGGTTTACCCAACGCTCCTATAACAAGTGGACAGAAATCGAAAAACTGTGGATGGCACCGGTCCACCCAAACAGTATGTTATGGAATGCGAGGGCGAAGGTAGATTCCTCCCAGCTCCTGGGCCCCATGCTGCACCTTAGCACACTCTGGCGTAGACTATCACGAGCCCACATACTATGCTCCGAGAGATCACTTCTTACGTCCTTTCTATATAACCCCAAAATGCCCGCGGGTCTCACACATCAGATGTCCTCACCGTGGGCGACCAGAAACCTGTTCCACTTTGGTCACCTAGTCCACCCGTGCACTCGCAGACTACTCCCTTTCGCTGAGCTTCAAAAAAAATTTGGCATCCCAAAACAAGCATTCTATGGTTACCTACAACTTCGACACTATGCCCAATCCATTGCCCCAGACCTACAATTCTCAACTCCAACTAGATTTGAGGGCCTGATACTAGAAGGCTCGACTAGACGAGGGCTAATCTCAGACATATACCGAATTTTGAACTCCTACAGTTTCCCGGATCAGGGCAAGCACACATACATGCTCCGATGGGAGAAGTATCTAGGCGAGGAGATACCAGAAAACACATGGCAGGTGATCTGGTCCCAAGCAGCCAAAAGCTCACTCTGTACTTTGTACAAGGAGAACGCATATAAAATTCTCTATTTCTGGTACTTGACACCTGACGTGCTCCGAGCCATATACCCCTCCAGCTCGGACAGATGTTGGCGTTGCTGTAAAGATAGAGGGACTTTATTCCATATCTACTGGTTATGCCCTAAAATTGCCCCGTTCTGGGCGGAAGTCCAATCCCTACTGACTCGCTTGCTGGGAGTACAGGTGCCCTGGTCCCCGAAACTGTTTCTCTTTGGAGTGTCCGGGTTGAATATATCTCGCCATTCTAGGAAACTGATGGGCCATATAATCACGGCGGCAAGGTGCTTGGTTGCACTGCGTTGGAAAAAACAGACCCCTCCCACTCAAACAGATCTATACACCAGAATAAAGGACATAGAGCTCATGGAAAAAATGACAGCCCGCTTACAAGATAGATTAGAAATACATGATAAAGTCTGGGAAGATTGGCATAGACAGGAGGACCCGCCCTAGACCGGCGACAGAACCACCCCCCCCCCTCCTCCCTCCCCCCCTTCTTTCACCTTATATTCTCTTCTCTTTTTCTTTCTCTCTCTACTATCCCTTTCTTTATTTTTGGACAATGTCCAGTATAAAATAGATATCTATTGGTTGACGAATTTTCCAGATAAAGAATGTACTTCATTGTTATTCTATCTAGCCGAAAATACTCCATTGTTTATTGAATGTCAGGCTGAACGTCTACCAATGATGCTATGTATCAAGCAAACTACAACTCTTTTGTACTTTTACATATCTGTGACCAATAAAAATTGTTATTTGAGAAATGTCTAAACCACTGGCAACAGAAGTGAGTACACCCCCAAGTCATTATTTTGTGTGGCCACCATTATTTTCCAGCACTGCCCTAACCCTCTTGGGCATGGAGTTCAAAGGAGCTTCACAGGTTGCCACTGGAGTCCTCTTTCACTCCTCCATGATGACATAACAAAGCTGGTGGATGTTGGAGACCTTGCACTCCTCCACCTTCTGTTTGAGGATGCCCCACAGATGCTCAATAAGATTTAGGTCTGGAGACATGCTTGGCCAGTCCATCACCTTTGCCCTCAGCTTCTTTAGCAAGGCAGTGGTCGTCTTGGAGGTGTGTTTGGGGGTTATTATTATGTTGGAAAACTGCCCTGCGGCCCAGTCTCCAAAGGAAGGGGATCATGCTCTGCTTCAATATGCCACAGTACATGTTGGCATTCATGGTTTCCTCAATGAACTGTAGCTCCCCAGTGCCAGAAGCTATCATGCAGCCCCAGACCATAACACTCCCACCACCATGCATGACTGTAGGCAAGACACACTTGTCTTTGTACTCTTCACCTGGTTGCCGCCACACAAGCTTGACACCATCTGAACCAAATAAGTTTATCTTGGTTTCATCAGACCACAGGACATGGTTCCAGTAATCTATGCCCTTAGTCTGCTTGTCTTCAGCAAACTGTTTGCAGGCTTTCTTGTGCATCATCTTTAGAAGAGGCTTCCTTCTGGGACGACAGCCATGCAGACCAATTTGATGCAGTGTGCGGCGTATGGTTTGAGTACTGACAGGTTGACCCCCCCACCCCATCAACCTCTGCAGCAATGCTGGCAGCACTCATACGTCTGTTTCCCAAAGACAACCTCTGGATATGACGCTGAGCGCGTGCACTCAACTTCTTTGGTCGACTATGCCGAGGCCTGTTCTGAGTGGAACCTGTCTTGTTAAACAGCTGTATGGTCTTGGCCACCGTGCTGCAGCTCAGTTTCAAGGTCTTGGCAATCTTCCTATAGCCTAAGCCATCTTTATGTAGAGCAAGAATTCTTTTTTTCAGATCCTCAGAGAGTTCTTTGCCATGAGATGCCGTGTTGAACTTCCAGTGACCAGTATGCGAGAGTGAGAGCGATAACACCAAATTTAACACACCTGCTCCCCATTCACACCTGAGACCTTGTAACACAAATGAGTCACATGACACCGGGGATTGAAAATGGCTAATTGGGCCCAATTTCGACATTTTCACTTGGGGGTGTACTCACTTTTGTTGCCAGCGGTTTAGACAATAATGGCTGTGTTGAGTTATTTTGAGGGGACAGCACATTTACACTGTTATACAAGCTGTACACACTACTATACATTGTAGCAAAGTGTCATTTCTTCACTGTTGTCGCATGAAAAGATATAATAAAATATTTACAAAAATGTAAGGGGTGTACTCACTTTTGTGAGATACTGTGTATATATGTATATATATATATATATCTCTCTGTATATATTTCAAATGTGACTCAGTAGAATAAGCACAGTCCCTTAATAGGTTCCTCTTACATTTTTAGTTTCTTTTGCATTTGTCACACTTTTCATATACATTAATATTTCCATTATTAACTTGAATTTGCAAAGAAAAAAAAAAATAGAAACCTTTTGGTGTTTTTGCCACTAAAGAACAAAAGTACGTTCATTCCTTGTGTATTGGTGCTCCACTTACTGACTCCTTAGATTTTAATACTGCCTTTGTAATTTTATCTGAAACATGTATACTTTTAATGCTACCACTGTTGGGAGGCTTCCCTAACTTTTTTAGACAATATCAAGTTACCACCTTCTCACCAGAAGATGTTGAGTTAAATTAAAGAAAGGGATTTCAATTTCCATTGTTAATTTGCAGATACGGAAAATTATCTTGGTCCTTTTGCTTAAAGCAACTCTGTCTCTATTTTTAAAATGTGAAAAGCAGTGCTGCCGGCAAAGCAAGACAAAAGACACATCCTGAAATATCTTTAGCGAATGTGCACACTTTTGGGGCTTTTCAATTGCCTGCAAGGGCAGCAGGGGACCCCAGCATCTGACAATCCTGGAAGTGTCAAATTAAATAGATGTTCAAGAAAGATTTTTTCTCCAACCAAGATGGCATGGCCAGCAGGATAGGTAAGTGTTCATTGCTTGCTTTGAAGAAAACAATGCAATGAGAAATACAAAGTTTTACAGTTGTCCCCAGAACAAGAGGTGAGGGTAAATCCTTCAGTGAGGGTCCCCTCCTTGCAGTGACAACTGAATTCCCCTCACTTTGGAAAACAAATATTTAACTTCCTACTGTGTCTCTGGGACCGGAAGTGAAGAGAAATTTCCCTGATGGGAAGCAAACAGAAATAAATAGGCTGACAGGGGTTTTAAGTCTTACCTACTCTATAATAAAAACAAATGTGTATGGGGAAGCATACAAGCACATTTTCCCTATATGTCTTAATGTCAGTGGTCCCTTAGACAAGGAATGCATGACACAGAGACAAATTGATCATGTATGTAACTTCCATATATATTTAACAGTGTTGGCAAATTAGATTTCTGTTGCTTTTTCAAACTAGAAGTAGGTTTAATATGCCTGGTTAGTTGTGCTGAATAATGAAGAATTTTGAATTGTGTACTTAGTGAATTACTGGTTTCACATTTTTCAACTTCCATGCTAATTTTAAGGGTACAGATTTGGTGCAAGACATAAAAATGACAAGATAATCTACCAATCTAACCATTAATCATATTAATTTAGACACCTAGGTCCATATATGCTAAAAAAAAGCTCTAATTTAGTTTGATTGGTTTGAATGGGGCTATCTTAGTGAAGTATTGACTAAATGTGTGGTGTGGATCTTAATTGAACTGCTGTATACCAATCTTAGAAACTGGGTGTGCACAAATGGATACTTTACCTCTTTTTCTTTGGATGGATGGGGTGTCTAGCCATTCAGCTACTCTTCTACATTAATGTCCAGGAACTGGATGTTGGTAGACTAGGTGATTTTATATGCTGGTGACAACTATCTGTACTTGAGAATGCAGGTTCCTCCCTGTGGGCTGCTATCCAAATGATTAATGGGTTAGGTCACTTTTCCAGTTTACACATCAACTGGGATACATCCCTCATATTCTTTATTGATCCTGGAGCAGATGCCTCTGCTATACACACTCTGTTGATCTTGCCTAATCTTAGTCCATTTCTCCTTGCCCTTTAAAACATATGTACAGCATGGGCCCCTTTCCATCTCACTACAAGAACCTCCAAAAAATGTCTTTCTTAATTGTACAATACAGGACTTAGGATCTTAGTCTTAACCATCAGTTATATGTACAACTTATTAAAAAAAAAAGCTACAAGGACTCTATTTACCTCTTTCTACTCCTAGAAAGCCTTATTTTTTTGCTAACGTCTTTAGGTTATGGATTTCTTCTCCTTAAAAGAGATGCTTACTTCTCAAAGATTCTGTCAAGTTCGTAGCTGTGTCATAGCCACTGCCGCTCTACTTCACCATCTTTCTCGATCAGTTGACTCCTTGACTGTGCCTTGAGCGACCAAACCCACACCGCACTTGAATGAAAATGCCAGGTTGGCCTGTAAAGTTGTTTCAGGCACTGGATCCTGCATACACATCACCCATTACCCATTAGCTGCAGGGTTCTGTACGGGTCCATGGCCATGGTCTGCCTGTGGTGGAGCCCTGTTCCTGAAGACTCTTTGGCAGGATGCCAGGATGGGCCAGGATGGGTCTGGTCACTATTATCCTGGCCAGTGGGCAGTGGAGAACATTAGCCATGGTAAATGCTCCTGGCTTGCTCCTTTGCCTGACCCAGTGTGCTGGCACCTGATGCAGGGTGGCTATAGCAGAGCCTGGGCTGCAGCACTTTAAATGTTTTGTTTCAGCCATGGAGCACAGCACTAGCCTTTAAATAGTGACATTATTTCCTGGCCCCTTCTGGTGTAAGCCTATCACATGGAGTCTCACTGCACCTGCACATCACAGCGATCTTTGGACACTTCTTGATTTTAGCATCTTATAGTGATTGGCAGCAGCAAAGGTTGTGAGTATCCTGCATCACACACTGGAGATTGGAGCACAGGATCCAGTGGTCAGAATAGCTCAGTGGAGAGGGTGATAGTCTCTGCCTTGGGGCCCTAGCACTCCCTGTTCTGACAAGTGTCTGATTATCTGCCTTCCCCTGGAAATTGTGCTGGCCCTTTAGTGGCATACTTTTCCCTTCTACCTAACTAGAGAGGAATTTTCTGCCACAATGTCTGACTTTATGGGCAGGATCTCTGTTTTCCTGGAGGCCATAAATTGCAGAAATCACAAAAAGAGCAATTCAGTCTCTCCTTCTGAGTTGGTCTCTGACTTTGTGGCTGGTACTCTGCCTGAGGAGGAGGTATATGAAGAAGATCCCACTCTACTTCTGAGGAGTCAGATCAGGACAAGATGCCCACTGGCGCTTAGAGTCAATCTTATATGGTGACTGGTCTCACATTGAAAAACTCTTTGTCCCTCCTAAGTGTTTTGCTCTGCAAAATCTTATTAAGAAGGGTTTGCCGCAGAAATGGTTGCCTTAGCAAGACTCTTATGCCCCGTACACATGGTCGGATTTTCCTACGGAAAATGTGTGATAGGACCTTGTTGTCAGAAATTCCGACCGTGT
This sequence comes from Lithobates clamitans, assembly GCA_037952925.1. NCBI lineage: Eukaryota > Metazoa > Chordata > Amphibia > Anura > Ranidae > Lithobates > Lithobates clamitans. The sequence goes on along the minus strand of JBBGZY010000852.1, from coordinate 5,298,777 downwards.
GTGGGCTCCATCACACATTTTCCATCGGATTTTCCGACACACAAAGTTTGAGAGCAGGCTATAAAATTTTCCGACAACAAAATCCGTTGTCGGAAATTCCGATCGTGTGTACACAAATCCGACGGACAAAGTGCCACGCATGCTCAGAATAAATAAAGAGATGAAAGCTATTGGCCACTGCCCCGTTTATAGTCCCGACGTACGTGTTTTACGTCACCGCGTTCAGAATGATCGGATTTTCCGACAACTTTGTGTGACCGTGTGTATGCAAGACAAGTTTGAGCCAACATCCGTCGGAAAAAATCCTAGGATTTTGTTGTTGGAATGTCCGAACAAAGTCCGACCGTGTGTATGGGGCATAACAGTTCCAGTGAAGGATAATCCCATGTGCAAGGATTTGGTGAACTACAAGTTAGAAGCCCTCTTTAAGTCCATTCCTAAGACCCCTCCATTCACCCATCAACTGAAGCTTACCTGTGGCTTTGCACTACTGTGTGAATGGCTTGGTGGATACACTTCAAAAGATCTCCAAGATGAGCTTCTACTATGCGCAAAGGATCTCAAATGCTGGTCAGCGGAATTCCTTTGCAAGAGGCATCTCAAGCGGATGCCTTTAAGGGAAGACCTTTTGGTACTTCCATAGACCAGTACACCAAAGAGATCATAGGGGGAAATGTACTCTCCTTCCCCAGAAAAAGATGGTTTGCTCTCCGGCAGGTAGACCTTCAGGTATGAAAACTAAAATTTCCTTTCACCCACCTCTCAGGCTTCACTTTTGTTGGAATAGGTGAAACTCAAAGCTAGTCAAGTCTGGCTCCAAGCCCTCTTCCCAATTAAGGTTTGCCCCCCCCCTTTCCAGAGTGGGGGGGCGGGACATCTGTCAGCTTTTTCGGCCTTCTGGTCCCAAGAAATCTCATACGTTTGAGTCCAGAGTGTCATTTCCAGGGGATACAAACGGTCTCCTTCTCATGCATTTGAATGTTTGCTCCTTTCCTATAAAGATAGGTAGATCTCTATTCTCTAATTTGAGGGCTTCTTCTATTCAAAGTTTCAAGCAAAAAAGAGGAACTTCGCTGATTCTGGATCTGAAAAGTCTCAACTTGTTCCTGCGAATTTCAAAAGTTCTGTTCAAAATCAGCCAGGTTAGTCATTGTCTCCCTTTTTCCTGGTGACCGTCTGGCCTCTGTGGACATCAGAGATGCTTACTTGCACATTCTTTCCTCCTCACCAACACTATCTGCATTTTTCTGTAAGTGCTTAACATGGCCAATTTTTCGCCCTTCAGCCTCTCTGCAGCATCCTGGCTTCACCAAGGTGCTTGCCGCAGTCTTGGATCTGCTCTGTTCTCAGGGGATTTATGTTGTGGGATACCTGGATTATTTCCTGTTAAGGGACTATTCCTCCCAATCCTGTCAGCCAATATTCAGTGGACATTTAGAGTACATGAGCCTGACACTGGATACAGCCTGTCCAGGATCCTCCTCCCCGGGACAAACTTCTGCCCCGCTGTCCTTGTGCCCAGGCCCTCCGGTCCCAGGGTTGAACCTCAGTTCATGCTTGTATGAGTGTATTGGGCCTTATGGTAACCTCTTATGAAGCAATGCTGTCTGTCCAGTTCACTCCAGACTGTTGTGACTCAACATTCTGGCAGCGTGTGGCAAACAGACATGGTCCTTGGACTGCCTCATGCAACTGATTTTCCCAGATGTGTATTTTAACCCAGTGCAGGAGTCGGGGAGACCCTTTCCTACAAGGATATAAAAAGTTCTCAAGACAGTTTCCAGCTTATTGGGTTGATGCAGAGTCCTGGTTGCCATTTCAGTGCAGGGATACTCGTTTATCAGAAAAAGCTCAAACTCCCATCAACATCCTGGAGCTCAGGACAATTCAGTTGTCCCTTCGATGATGCACTTCTCAGCTGCAATGACACCTGACCAGAATCCAGTCAGTGCCACAGGAAGTACTCCCTGGGATGCATCCTGTCTGGTCTGGACCAGCAATGACTACTATCAAGAGGCAAAAATCTCAGCCCTGGCCATTCTGTTCAGAGACTGTTTGCCCCTTATTCTTTCGGTAAAGCCTTTGTGCAGACTGTCGCACACTTTCCCCCCTGTATGTTTCCCTGTGATTCTTTGGGATCTTAATCTGGTTATTGCAGACCTCCAGAGTCCACCCTTCCAACCCATTTGGGATATTCTCTTGAATGACCTCACTCGCAAGGTGGCCTTTCTTCTTGCTATTAGCTCGGTGCAAAGGGTCTCTGAGTAGACCGCCTTATCTTGTAAAGAGCATTGCCTAGTGTTATGCAAGAACAAGGTGGTCCTGAGGTCTAAAGCCTCTGTTGTTTATAAGGTGGTTTCCTTCTTCAACTTCACCCAGGACATTGTCCTTCCCTCCTTGTGTCCTGCTGCGAAACATCCAAAGGAATTTTCTCTCCACTGTCTTAAGGTGATGCATACTGTGAGAGTCTTCCTCTCTGCTACATTCTCTTTTCTGCAATATGATTCCTCCTTTATCCCTCCCAAAGGTTTCCCGTAGGGGGGCCCTGCTTCTTGTTTCACCATTGCTAGATGGAATAGACAAGTAATCGTTCATTCAGGTGGTTATTCACACTTCCTCTCATGCTGTTTTAGGGTGAAGGGGGTGCAAGTTATGTTCTGAGTTCTGTTGATCACCTTCTTGATCTGTTATGCAGGCCTGTTGGTGTTGTTTGCTGTACTGTCCATGCCTCAGTTGGGCTGCTTTTGGGTTTCCCATGGTTAAGACTAAGATCATGTGTCCTGTACTGTGCAGTTAGGAAAACTGGGGTCTGAATTACCAATATAACACTTTTGGATTATGATGCAGGACACAGGCCCCTTCCCTCCTAATGATCTCTCGATTGCTTGCTACAAAACTGGGGCTTGTGGGTAGTAGAACTAGTTATACAGGGTATGTCCCTGCAGCTTTTTTTTTTGCCAGTGTCCAATCACCTGAAGGTAGCTGCATATAATCCATGTTTAAGACTAAGATCCTATGTCCTGTATTGTATTGCAATGAATTACTTTTACTGATAAGTAAGAAATCCCATTTTTTTTATACATTCAAATATGTTTCAGACATTCTATCTGCGTATCCACTACAACTTCCTAAAACAACCTTGTTTCATGGGATGTGGGTTGACCTTACATGTGACCTTTTAATTCCTTAAGAAATGTATAAAATCTGTGGCTAGGGTCCATATTTTATATACCTAAACCAGGGGTGCTCAACCTTTTGAAGAGCGAGGGCCACTTAAGTGATTTGGTAACTGGTCACAGGCCACAATGCACTATGGGGTTATATAGCCCCCTAAACCACAAATGTAAATGAGCCCTTACTGTCCTGAGCCCCTTATAAGGCTGCTATCACACTGATGCAGTTTACTGGCATTGAGGGTGCAGCACAGTGCATCGGTGGCTGTCCTACGGGTTAGCTGTGCTTTGCCATAGGCTTCTATTATCTCTTGTAGGTGTGGTGCACTTTCTGAAAGCACACCAAAACTCATGCATTGAGCACCCCTAACCTAAACCTATATAGAAAAGGGATTACACATTATCGGAGCCACAACGATTTGACAGACCTCTCACGACCTTCGAGGAGTACTGCACGATGGAAGAAAGCCCCTCGAGGGTTCTATCACTAATGTACAACCTCTTAAATTCCCCAACGAGTAACACCACCCTAAAATGTATTACTAAGTGGGAAAGAGACCTACATTGTTCATACTCAGTAGACCAAATTTAACGTATCATCAGATTTACCTTTAAATCATCTATCTGCACCAAAATTCAGGAGACCAACTATAAATTGTTTTCCAGGTGGTATTATACTCCACATGCTTTACACATTTGTTACCCAGATGCCTCCGAACTTTGTTGGAGGTGCCGGGGTGATAAAGGTAAGTTGCTGCATATGTTTTGGTCTTGCCCTGGGCTGGCTCTATTCTGGTCCACAATTAGAACAACAATTCAGAAATTTACGGAATATCCAATACCAAACGATCCGGCCTTCTTTTTACTGCATGTTTCTATACCTGCAAAACTATACAATCGGTCAATTGTATGTCATCTACTTAATGCCGCAAAGGCCTGTATCCCAATCTGCTGGAAACAACAGACGCCACCTTTGATGAAACAATGGATCCAGAAAGTAGATGATATCAGTAAAATGGAAGACTTAGTTCTTGCTGCAAAGCACCAACAGGAAAAGTACAATAAAACTTGGGCGTTATGGAAACAATTTATTTACTCTACGGAGGGAGTTGCCCTTAGAGTTTTCCAATAGAACATAGGCTTAGATGATTTGGAATAACGGAATCGTGCCGAATTAACCAGGGTCCTGGTAAATTCTTCTCCTGACTATTCCCTCCCTCCTCCCCTCCCAGTCCCTTCAACTTTCCCTCTCCCCACTCTCCCCACTCTCCCCCTTCTTTCGTACTAAGTTTTTTCTTTTCTTTTCTCATTTCTCTTCCTTACTATCCTATAATCATACTTAAGTTACAGGCTGAAGATGTGGAATGGATTAACTGTAAATGAAGAGACTATTACTTATAGACTGGAATGAACCGAATGGTTGCCCTTGTTTATAATGTATATCTAACTCATTGTACTACTATGACCTTGTTCCCTTCTCCCACCTCTCCAGAAGGCTGTTGTTATTACTATGTTGTTGTTTTTTTTTGCAATATAACTTATATGTGCAGCTGAGATATGTATGTATTATTTGTTTTTGCCCGTGTTGGGCGTCAATAAAACTATATTTGAAAAAAAAAAGAAAAGGGATTACTGATCCTCATGGAGGTTCAAATGTTGGAATGCAGTGGCAGAGCAAACTAAACTAGTTTCATATATGAGTGAAAGCACTATCAAAGAACACCTATTATATATGCATTTTCATGGACTTTTACACTAGCAAAACAACAAATTGTTAAATACCTGGCATAGAAGCATGTGTTTTCTTACTTAAATCTTGGTCTACAGGGACCTTCGAGGCAATGCGAACGGATGCCCAGGGCCGTTTTATTCTACTAAAGGGGAAGGTGTTTGACATGCAGGTCACCTGTGCGAATGTCTACTTTCCGAATGTAGACCATCCGCATTTTTTACGGACGCTTCTCCCTGAGCTTTTAGAATTTGCAGAGGGGCTGCTTGTTTTTGGGAGCGACCTCAACTTTGCTAAGGACCCTTTGCTGGATGTATCGCGTGGCTCATCCCACCTTCCCTATTCATGCCTTAAGCGCTTGAAGGCAGATTTGCACCTCCTACACTTGGTGGACCACTGGCGGCTCTTGCATCCACAAGAACGTGACTATTCATTCTTTTCACAGATCCACCACACCTACTCACGTCTTGACTACCTTTTGATCACACACAAAGACATCCCCAGAGTGGTGTCTACCTATATTGACGTCAAATCTCTTTCAGACCATGCGCTAGTTCATCTGACTCTTCAGTTACTGACTCAGAATCCTCCATCTTGGAGACTGAATGAGGCCCTACTGCAGTCAGTGGAGACCCGCTCTGAGTTACTCGCCGTCTTGCGGCAACACTTTTCCATTAATAGAGGTTCAGTGGACAATCTGTTGGTTGTCTGGGAGGCTCATAAGGCGGTTGTCCGAGGTACACTGATTGATTAAAATAGGAGCTCGCCTTAAGAACCCTTTCACACTGGGGCGGTTTGCAGGAGCTATTGCGCTAATAATAGCGCCTGCAAACTGACCCAAAAGTGCCGCTGCTTTCATTCCAGTGTGAAAGCACCGAGGACTTTCACACTGGAGCGATGCGCTGGCAGGATGGTAAAAAAAGTCCTGCTAGCAGCATCTTCGGAGCGGTGAAGGAGCGATGTGTATACCGCTCCTTTACCGCTCCTGCCCATTGAAATCAATGGGACGGCGCGGCTATACCGCCGGCAAAGCGCCTCTGCAGAGGCGCTTTGCGGTGGTATTTAACCCTTTCTCGGCCGCTAGCGGGGGTAAAACCGCCCCGCTAGCGGCCGCATATCGACGGTAAAACGCCGCTAATAATAGCGGCATTTTACCGCCGACGCCGCCCCCGCCCCAGTGTGAAAGGGCTCTAAGAGGGAGAGATCCCATCGCACAGACAAACTTTTTGCCAAGATGGGGAACTTGGAATGCTCGTATACACTAGCCTTCCACGATCCACCTTTCAGGATCTCCTTAAAGTTTGTGAGGAGCTCCGCCCTCTCCTGTATCACAAAACAAAGCAAAAACTGGCGTGGGCTCATTGTACAATGTATGAATTCTCCAACAAGTCAGGCACGTTGTTAGCACAGGCCCTGCGTGGTCCGCATACTAAAACCTATATTTTACAGCTTATTGGATCCTCTGGACAGAAGCTAACTACTTCTACTGCAATGGTGGGGGAGTTCAGATCTTTCTATGAGGGTCTTTACAACCTAGGCCACTCTTACCCCTTGGACCCCTCCACAGATGTGGGAACAACTATGCAGTCATATCTTGCTTCTTCAGGTATGCCTTCACTTTCCAGGGCGGTCCAGGAGGAGTTGGAGGAACCCTTTACAGCTGAGGAGCTGGGGGTGGCCTTGGCCCACTCTAAGCCGAAAAAGGCCCCCTTCCCGGATTGCCTGAATACGGCTTACTACAAAGCCTTCTATGAGATGTTGTCCTCACCCTTGATCTCTGCTCTGAACTCCATCATGGAAGGGAAGTCCTTCCCCATGGACACCCTGAGAGCCTACATTTCCCTTATTCCGAAAGAGAGGAAGGATCCTCTGCAATGCGGGAATTATCGCCCTATTGCGCTCCTGAACACCCATTTGAAACTATTCACAAAGGTCTTGGCCAATAGGCTGCTTCCTCATGTTCCAAGTCTTATCCATAGAGATCAGGCAGGCTTTGTGCCCCTTTGTGAGCCTCGAGACAACACAATTTGGGTGATTAATCTGTTCCATGTAGCTAAGTCCTCAAACCGGCCTCTTCTCTTGCTATCCATGGATGCAAAGAAAGCTTTCGACCGGGTGAACTGGCGTTTATCAGGGCCACTCTAGAGCATATCGGACTCGGGTCGTCCATGTTGAGTTGGATCTTATCCCTTTATTCTAATCCTTCAGCCGCAGTCAAGGTCAATGAGACGATATTCATCTTTTTTACCATCACTAATGGCACGCGGCAGGGCTGTCCCTTTCCCCCCCTGATTTTCATACTTTCCCTGGAACCCCTCTTGTTTACAGTTAGGGCAGACCAGGGCATTGCTGGCTACCAAAAATCATTGGGGTTGCACAAAGTGGCCGCGTTTGCAGATGATTTGATCTTTTACCTGACGGATCCGCTCACTTCCCTTCCGAAACTACTTACGTCCATACAGGATTATGGAACTCTTTCTTTTTTCCGAATCAACTTATCCAAGTCCTCTGTCCTAAACATTACTGTTGGTAGTGACACGGTCCGCTCTCTGTGTTCTTTGTTCCCTCTCCACTGGGCGAATAACTCTATCCACTATTTGGGAGTGGACATTACTCCCGACCCCTCTGCGCTTTACACAGCCAACTTTGCCCCCTTGCTTCTTCATCTCAAATCTGACCTACTCCACTGGCGCTCGCTTACCTTAGACCTGGTTTGGCCGCTGTAGTGCGCTCAAGATGACCATGCTACCTAAGGTGTTGTATCTGCTACAGACGCTTCCCATTTGACTCTCTCTGGTATTTTTTAAACGGGTGAGCTCTATGTTCAGAGATTTTGTATGGTCCCACCGAAGACCTCACCTTAAGCTTCAACTACTTCATCTCCCGAAGCCTCAGGGAAGGGTTTGGCCTTCCAGACGTGCGGGCCTTCTACAGCGCAGTAAGCCTTATCAGGTTTGTGGATTGGCACTTTCATGCTGAGGCGAAACATTTGGTGGCCATGGAGGTAGAAGACTCCAATGACACGGCAAAGAGTTGGCCGTGGATAATCTCTCCATTACCGAAGCCTCTCGTGACCATCACACCCTCGGTAGCACATTGTTGGTCTCTAGGGATGCTTTTCGACACTCTTCAGTGTCACCATTACCTTCACCTATGGTACCTATACTGGGTAATCCAGAGTTTGAACCAGGCCTCCAGAACCCTCATTTCCAGGATCTGGCCTCGAGTGGCCGCCTTCACTTTTGTGACTTTATAGGACCTGGAGGTCAGCTCTATTCTTCTGCCGGAGAGACCGCGACTGACCCTCCACTAGACTTCTGGAGCAATCTCCAGCTACGCAATTTTCTCCACCGGTGTTTGCGTTCTCCGGGTATACTTCACCAACTTACGGAACTGGAGCACATCTGCCATAGGAGGGAATCAATCCGCCATTGTCTTTATTTATTTCAGGTACTTGTATAGCGCTGTCAATTTACTTAGTGCTTTACATATACATTGTACATTCAGATCAGTCCCCACCCTCAAGGAGCTTACACTGTAAGGTCCCTAACTCATATTCATACATACACATACTAGGGACAATTTAGACAGGATCCAATTAACCTACAAGCATGTCTTTGGAGTGTGGGAGGAAACCCGGAGTACCCGAAGGAAACCCAGGCAGGCACAGGGAGAACATTGATTTGAACCAGCAACTTTCAATAATTTACTCCTCCCTGATTTGGTGGAGACAGGTTATGTCCCTATGTTCCTTACTAAGTGGGAATCAGACCTTGGAACCCGATTCACTGACTCACAGAAGGAGAAAATCCTTCATTTTGCCCATAAATCTTCCATAGTCACTAGAGTACAAGAGACTTGTTACAAGATCTTGACTCGTGGATACAGGGTACCCACCACTTTTTTTCTCAGGTCCTTAGTATGTACTGGAGATGTGACAATGCCGAGGGAACAATGCTACATATTTTCTGGGATTGTCTCAAACTCTGGCCTTTCTGGCAGGAGGTGATTTGTACTGTCAAGCTCCTGACTAACTTTGATTTGGAGGGGAACCCTGCAGCATGCTTGTTACATCTATCGAACCAACCTATTAAGAAATATAAGGCTTCTCTTACAATTCAGCTACTGAATGTGGCTAAGGCACACATTCCCCTGTGTTGGAGATCTGAGAACCCACCGTCGAAGTCCCTTTGGTTTTCCAAAGTCAATGAACTAAGGCATATGGAGGATCTCACAGCTACCTTGAACAACCGGGAGGAGATCTTTGTGACACCTGGAGAACTTGGCAGCATTTCATATACACTAAAGCTTATCTTCAGGAGGTCTCACAGCTTGGCTGATCTCCTGGACGTGGTCTGGACTTCCTGGGTGAGAGGCTCTGTCTATCCGTCTATTTATCTATTCTGCATCTGTACTTTTTTTTTTAACTACCAAGGGACACTTGGCCCCTTGCGCTTTCTCTTCTCTAACGTCCCCTCCCACTCCCTTTCCCGCTCCCCGCCCTCCCTCCGTATACCTGGCTCAGCCGGGAGCACTTTATTTTTTCAGATATTTGAAAATCCTTTTATGCATTCTCCGTATCTCACTGTTCCATGTCTGGGCCCGGACGGCCATCGGGATGCCCGGCTTCCTGATATATTTTGTTTTATATAGTTGGACAGTTTTAAGTGTACGAGTATTTGTTCTGGGTCTTCCATGTCGCTGCCACCCCATATGCCTTGATGATCAGGTTAATGTTGGTATTATTATATGTACTCATATATACTATCGCTTACCTAGCCTGTTGGCTTATGGATCTAAATGGTGTGACCCTCTTGGTTGTCATTTAAAAAGTAATGCATTCTCCACTTTTGTTTACCTGACTGTAAACCGCATCTTTTTGAAAATAAAGGAATTAAAAAAAAATAAAAAAATCTTGGTCTACCTTGTTTTTTACAGATCTTTGCAGTATTTCGCAGGAAACAACTCCTGCACCTAGCTCTGTGCAGTTTCCGATAATAAAAACTAGTCACTGTTGTTGTTCAAGGTGATCTTGTATCTGCCCCCATAGTTTATTGCAGACGGTCTGTAGTGGGAGGACCTGCTGTGACCCATCCACAGCTCAGCTCCCTGCATAGATTATGTGCAGCCCAATGATGTCACTACTTCTTTTACAAGGTTAATACCTCGGTTTACATTTGGGACACACAAGTATTTTATATCTTTTCTGGCTATTCTGGTGAAATAAGTTTGAATTAAAGTTTTTGTGCCAGGGGTTTAGCTTTAAGGTGTAGCAATATGTTCAGTTTCATGTAGGTATTTGAACTTTGATTGCTTTATTTTGGCTGGGGTGTTTTTTTTGCTGATACCTTAAATTGTTGTTAACTGTTACATTTCTTTAGAACTTGGTTTAACAAATACTGTATAATTCCAGTTTCTGTCCTGCGCAGTAATTTAATAAAAGTATTTTATGAAAGCAAGCACTATTGAAACCATACACACTGTGACTGTGTAAATCAGATTCCTTCCATTTCTGAATGTGTATAAATATGTGTTTAAAGGAAATGCTCAGTAATTTTGTTTTATGCTGAGCTATTAGAGTCTGCTTCCCGCACCATTCATCAGTAACAATTCTTCCTTTAAATTACAGCCACTTGAAAGAGTTATAACAGCTGAAGACTCACTTAGGGGCCTCTTTTGCAGTTTTATAATCGGAAGCCAAAATAATGTTCATTACAGTTTTATCTTTACTATTTCAGTTGTTACTGCATCATTTATTTGTTAATTTATTACCTTCAGTGTCAAAGATGAAGGCGTAGAAGCTTTTCTGTTAATTGGGGCAGGCATGCACCTCTGACTTTACTCCTGACAAGACAGCTCTGTGTAAAATAGACACCTAACAGTCCACAGCAATCTTTTTATTTTACATATTTCAAAATATATAGATCAGGATATCTATCTTAAATGGGAATTGTTCTAAGACTGATCATCTGTTTTTGTGTGGGCATCTTATGGATAGAACGTTGTCAAACACTCTGACAGACTGCTGTCACCTGCAATCCATTGTTCTTCAGGTAGTGTCCGCCAGAAATGTATTTGTGAACAGTGCACATAGCTCATTCACTAAACTTCTTACCATGCCATAAAATGTCTTGTAACCTCTGATTTGCATGCATGCCAAAATGCTGGTCACACCAAAAGGTAATGCCAATGTTTTATGATAACCCACACTCTACTAAATTATTTTGGATATTGGCCAACTAAGATTAATAGCCTTCGTCTTTACTAATTCAGTTGGAAGGATAAAAACCTGAAATATTTAAAAATTATATATGTGGCTGCCACATTTGTCCACTCTTACCAAATAGATATAATGGTATTGGTTTGAGAAAGCTGACTAAACCCTGTAAGGGTTATTGCAGCAGTTAGGCAGGCCATTGATTATTCGATTTTCTCTCCACGGGTGGAAAAAAAATAATCGCTTGATTCCCTCCCGCAGCGTTATTGTGTTCTGCCGGGGAGGAGAGCAGGAAGCCTTTCTAAATGGCAGAACAGAGTGAATACTGCAAGAGACTATAGCCACTGGCAGTAATCGCATGTGAAAAAAATAAGACAGGCTGGTTATACCCAAGTCGGTCAGTGGATCGACTTGGGTATAACTAGCCTGCTCCATAGATGGTTCGAATCCCAGCTGGTCCCTGCTTTACTGGCCGAGATTTGATACATACATATATAGCTGGCTTTAAAGTAGCAGTTCAGCCTAAAACTAGTTATCTCTAAATCTACCCGCAGCCACCTTCTAAGACTAACCTATCTAACCTTGTAAAGCAAAAATCACTATACATACCTTTTCTGCAGGAGACAGCCGACAACGGCTGGGAAGTGACGTCACCCACAGACTTACTATGGGGCTTCCGCCTGCACACTCCCACACATAGAAGCTGCAGCTGACAGCTCAGCGTGGGACCGAAGCGGATTCAGAAAAGGTATGTATAGCGATTTCTTCTTTACAGAGCTAGATAGGTTAGTCTTAGAATGTGGCAGCGGGTAGATTTAGAGTTAGTTTCAAGCTGAATTTCCACTTTAATTCCTACATTATCATACCTCAAGCACCCAAAAATGTTTAAACCGCTAATAATCTAAAGACTGAACTGACAATGATAAGCAGACAAATATGGTCTTCTGTTCCTCGAGCAACTAGGGAAATGTGCATACTTTTGGATCTTTCTCTCTTCTTAGAAAAATTTAACATTGAATGAGGCAGTTTGAGACTCCAGCTAAAATATTTTATTTCATTTTGAATATGGCTGGGGAAGATTAGCAAATCTATTTGGGAGATTCCTCCTCACTTCCTGTCAGTAATCAAGAAACCTGTAAGAAATGGTAACACTTCCCCACTCTATTAAAAAAAAAAAAAAGAAAAGATTTTGCCTAGATTTGGGCTTGCAATAGTTATTATCTTTAAATATTGCATCTCATAAAATATGTAAACTTTTTTTTTCCATAGGAATAGTACCACATTCCATTAGACAGTATATCTTCGAAAAGGCATAACAATTAGAGCTAAGCTTTCTTTGCTTGAAATACATTGTGCTGTCATCCATTTGCTACAAAATGAAGAAAGGTTTGTAAAATCACATCACATAACCCCACTGCCCAAGAGTCCACTTTTGTACTTACTGCACCACATGCTTTGTCAGGTGTGATGCATTGATGGTGAAATGAACCTAAACTGTGAAATCTAGTGAGAAGGTGTAATCTTGTTTTTGAAGAGACTAGTCTCTAATGTCTGCATTGGAATTCACACACATGTAATTCTTTTTTCTGCTTTGCGCATGTGTGTCTTCAGATTTGCAACGTGTTCCCAACGGACAATTGTCATGCCTTGGAATGAGTAGTAATGGATGTATCATAAGCCATATTGTGTGATTTTCTGTATTACAGGTTCAGAACAGTTTTTCATATTACCAGTTTCTTATGCTGTACACATTATGACAGTTAAAATAGTTACATCCATCCCATTGAAAAAATCAAACTTTTGAAATTCCAGGCAAATTAAGAGGTCGGGCCAAACTGATACACTCTGTTGTCTTACTTGACCCTTTTTTTTGCATGTAAAGGTTAATGATAAAAATTGTATATTTAGAAAGGCCATCAACAAGAGTACTGTGTGCTTCATACTCAGGCCAGGACTACAAATGTTAGTATGGCATCAATGCAAATCAAAGTTACATTGCCAGTTACTGCAATGTCTATTTTGGCAGTTAGATGCAAAAAAAAATCGCACAATCATAATAGTTATAACTACCATTTAATAAAACAAATCCTGAATAATGAGATTGGATGATCTTCAGTTGAAAGGCCTTTCTTAATTTGGACATTAAGAAAATGTAACCTGGGTATGTGCAGGTGCCAATAGCCAATGCTTTGTTACCCAGCATACATTTTCAGATTTCTGGCTACAAAATATTTGTTGGTCTCAAATTTAGTTGGAACCAATAAATAAATAGATAATTTGTAATTCCATTTAGTTCACCACATAATTGTTGACAGGTAAAGCCTTAAAAAAAAAAAAAAAGTAGCTAAATTGATTTTTGTACTGTAAGAAGGTCTTTCTTAGGGGTTGTACTCAAGAAAGTTACAATATGTTGTTTGGTGGATGTGCTTGGAGCCCTCCAAGTTCTTGTTAGCCCTGGCTGCAATGAACATGTATGGTTTCCACAGTGGCGTCACTAGGGTTGGTGTCACCCAGTGCGGTAAAACATGGTGTCACCCCCCCAACCCACCAAGTATAGTCGTCCCTTAATACAGACCCCCTTCACTAAGTATAGACCCCCCTCCATCAGTACACACTCCCCCTCAGGAAAAAAATACCCCCCTCCATCAGTACAGACCCCCCAGGACAAACCACCCCTCTCCATCAGTACAGACCCCCCTCAGGACAAACCACCCCCTTCATCAGTACAGACCTCCCTCAGGACAAACTACCCCCTCCATCAGTACAGACCCCCCCTCAGGACAAACCACCCCCCTCCATCAGTGCAGAACCTCCCTCAGTGCAAATCCCCCTCATTGCAAACCCCCCTCAGTGCAGACCCCCCTTCAGTGCAGACCCCCCCTCAGTGCAAACCCCCTTCAGTGCAAACCCCCCTCAGTGCAACCAGATCCCCCTTCAGTGCAGACCCCCCTCAGTCCAAACCCCCCTTAATGCAGACCACCCTCAGTGCAAACCCCCCTCAATGCAGACCCCCCTCAGGATAAACCACCACCCCCCCAATAAGTGCAGACCCCCCTCAGGATATTCCCCCCAATAAGTGCTGACACCCCCTCGGGATAACCCCCCTCCATCAATGAAGACCCTCTCAGGATACCCACTCTCCATCTGTGCAGAGACCCCCCTCAGGTTAACCCCCCCCCCCCTGGCCAGTGCAGGCTCCCCTCAGGATAACCTCCCCCCTCGGTCAGTGCAGACCCCCCTCCCATCCCCTCATGCACCTGGACAGCAGGCAGGGGAAGATTCAGTGTTCAGCCGCCCGTAGAGTTGCTCAGACTGTCACTCACCTGGTGGCTGCGGCGCGCTTCTGTATAATGAAAGGAGGCAGCAGGAGTGAGAGTGAGAAGGCTCACTCAGGGCGAACGTGGCGCGGCACGTCCTGGCTGAAGAGCCCAGCCTCCAGGACCCTCCACCTCCCTCGAGATGGTGTCACCCGGGTGCAGGCCGCACCCCCTGCCCCCCCAGGCGCTGCCACTGGGTTTCCATACACATTAAAAAGATACAGCTACAAAGTGAAGCATAATTCTCATAGAACAGTCAATTCCATGTCGCAGCCCTTAATTATTTGTGCATCATATTGTTGTGACCTCTCGCCAAAAGGCATAATGGCTTGCCCTCATTTCAGTAGACATATAGTTAATAGTGCATGTCTACTGTATACAAAGCCTTGTCACAAATTGCACTTCTGTGTATGAGAAAGATGTAAGATTTTAAAGTATGTTTGTCACCATATTCTCTGTTCCTCAGATTTCCAGACCTAAAGTATCTATTCTAGAGCATTTCTGGATGCTGTGTATGAACGCATTGCATTTTGTGGATTTCATTATTGATTTCAGGCACTGAGGACAATTGGCCCTTTTATTTATTTTGCAATGAGCTCCTTACTTTAATTTTGTCTTCTGTAATGGGGAACACTTTATTTGAAGTATTTGTTGGCAGTGAATGGGTTTCTTCCCAGGGGTGTCTGTTCTGTAAATATGAAAAGCTTCTGTCTCGAGTAGTGAAGTTACGACTTTTGTCTCTTTTGAGATCTGTCAGTCAGCTGCCTTTAAAGGCCAGACAGTCAATAAAGCTTTAGTGTGAAGACTGCCATACACAGCTCAGTTTTTTCAATTGATTCACACATCCATGCTAAACATCATGGTTTGAGGAATTTATACTAGCAGCTATTGTAATCATACAGCTGTGTGTGTAGCCAAAAGTGTTTAAACATAGCAGGTAACAGATACCTTTTTTTTGCTATTTCTGGCCTGTTGGGGAGATTCACCCTAACTTTCTGTACTGAAGACACACCTGGAAGTGAAAGGCAAAGCCAATGTAAGGCAACACCTTCTCTTACTCTAGGTTCACATGCAATGCGTTTTTAGTGCGTTTTGCCATTTTCAGAAAGGCACTACAGTCCATTTAACATGGTTTCCTATGGTACACATCTATACGTTTTGCGGCTGGTGCGTTTTTGGAAAGGGTCGGGGACTTTTTTTCCGCATTTTGCGTGTAATAGACTTCAATAGAATCACACCAGAAAGGCAAGTGTTGTGTTTGCGATGCAATTTTTATGTGTTATGCGTTTTAATTTCCATTTCAAAAATGATATTTATTTGGTTGCTCGGGAGGGGGAGGGAAGCTGGCTGCCATGTCCTTAACAACCGATGAGTCATCAGCTGTCAGCGGGCTTATCAGCTGAAAGCCAAATGTAAAAAAACAAAAAAAATTTGCAAAAAAAATGGCGTGGGGTTCCCCCCACACCAGCCTGCATACCCTCAACATGGGTGCACCAAAGCACCTTCCCCCCCATGTTGATGAGGACAAGGGCCTCTTCCCAACAACCTTGGCTGGTGGTTGTCAGGGTCAGCGGGCGGGGGGCTTATCGGAATCTGGAAGCCCCCATTTACAAGGGGGCCCGCAGATTCCGTCCCCCACTATGTGAATGGGTATCGGGTACATCGTACTCCTACCTATTCATCAAAAAAACTGTTAAATGTTAACAAAATACAAGAGCCGGTTTTTGACAAGTCCTTTATTAAATCAGAAGCGCAGAGCCGTCATCTCCCCGTGCTGTCTTCTTCTTGTGCTGTCTTCTTCCTTGCCGCCACTGTCTTCTTCATTGCCGCCGGTTACCCACTAAGAAACAAAAAAAGCCAGTCTTCTCCTGAAGCTGTCTTCCTCCGTTATGATGTCCCCCGCTGTATGGCACCTCTTATATAGCCATGGGGAGTGGTCATCCAGTGACGTCGCATCAGAGAGCCCGTCCCAAAGCACCCCCCCCATGTTGAGGGCATGCGGCCTGGTATGGTTCAGGAGGGGGGGGCGCTTGTCCCCTCCCTTTCCTGACCTACCAGGCCGCATGCTCGGATAAGGGTCTGGTATGGATTTTGGGAGGAACCCCACGCGTGGTGGGTTCCCACCGAATCCACACTAGACCCGAAGGGCCTGGTATGGACCTGGGGGGGAACCCCACACTATTTTTTTCCTCAAGTTTTTATGCCAGCATTTTTTTTTTTTTACATTCAGCTTTCAGTGAGGAAGCCCGCTGACAGCTGATGACTCATCAGTTGTTAAGGATGCGGCGGCTAGCTTCCCGGCTCCCTCCTTAGCAACCAGCTATTTACAGTGTGTTTACAGTGCGTTTAAAGAGAAAAAAAAACGTAAACCGCAAAATGCATGAAAACTGCATGCAAAAACGCATATAAAGCGTGGGTTTAAAAATACAAAACGCACTGCAAAATGTGCCTGAAAACACATCACTTAAGCAGGATATAAACATTCAGTTTTTTTCTGTTCAACCAGTGGGTTGAATGCATTTTTTTTTTTTTTTTTTACAGATTCCTCATCAACACAATCAATGGGGTTGATTTACTAAAGGCAAATAGGCTGTGCACTGCAAGTGCAGTTGCTCTAGATCTAAGGGGAACATGCAAGGAAAATAAAATTGCTTGCAGATGATTGGATGATAGAAATCAGCAGAGCTTCCCCTCAATTTAGAGCTTCCCATCCAGATCTAGGGCAACTGCACTTGCGGATGTAATTCCAGTGCACAGTATATTTGCCTTTATTAAATCAACCCCATAGTGTGATTTTGGGATTGCTCCCGCTAAACCATTGAATTCTGACAGGGGGGAACTACCCCCCCATAGCAGTATACAGAAATTAGCGCCATTAACTGAAAGTGCTGATCGAATGCTGTTTTTCCAGCATGATCATTCAACCAAAGCCTGTTGAACAGTCAGCCGTGCACGCGTAGCAGAAGTCAGACGGTTCCTGCTGAAATACCTGCTGTTCGGTCAGTGTATACCCTGCTTTGCCTGGTTCACATCTATGCATTTTTAGTGCTTTTTGCATTTTGCAGATTTGCACTACAGAACGTGCCCCATAGGAAACCATGTTAAATGGACTGTAGTGGAAATCTACAAAATGCAAAAAGGACTAAAAATGCATAGGTGTGAACTAGGCCTTAGACAGTGGCTCACCTCCCGTTCTGGGGAAACCTGGAAAACGTTGAATTTGCCATCTCTTTCTGTACTTATGACAATGGTCACTGGGACAAACGGAGACTGTGAATCTCCCTGGCAGGGACACAGACCACAACAAGATTCTTATAGGGGCTCAAACTGTTATTTATGCTATCCAAGCAAAATAAAAAGATTTTGTTTCAGATCAACTTTTTAATGGGTAGTTATGTGTAAAACTTTGGTGACCCTGGTCAAAGTACATATTTTGTTCATTTTTTATTTTGTAGAAAGAAGGGAGGAGGCCAAACATTACATATTTCAGCAAATATTCATATGCAGTTATTGGTTTTGCAATTTTAAAAGATTGAAAAAATAGAATAAGAAATGTTACATGTGCAAATCCCAATATTAAATAAGACTCTACTGACAGAACTCACAGTCTCCATACTAGAAGTCAGCTAACAATCTTTCAGTGCCAGCATTAGTTCTTTTCCCACTCTTCCATGCAGAGCATTTCAAGTTTACAAATATTAAGTCAGTTTGCATATGCTGCATGTTTGAAGTCTGACAACAGATTTTTTTTAAGTAATATTTAAACTGGGTTGGTGAAGGCCATTCCAATCATTAATGAAGGCCCCCTGAGCCCATAGGGAAAGAGAGCCTTGACTGCAGGGAGCAAGGCTCAGTGACTGGGCATGAACATAAGCAAAAGTTCAAGCGGCCTTAAGACCATTGGATTTTTGGGAACGGGGTGAGGGGACAGGGCCTGAACTTTGTAAAAGGTCTTAGCTGATGTAAAATCTCCACTTGCCTGTGGAATAGCAGTTTCAGAAGTGTGGCCCGCCCACCCTCATTTGTTTAAAGTTAGTTGTCAAAGCTTTCTCTGCAATTTTACCTTGCCAGCGTTAAAGGTTTCCTTTAATGGGCTAAGCCCTCGAGTGGAATTTTGATCAGTATAACGTCTGTCTGGCACACATGGTATTGACAGGCCTTTTAGACGTTTCAAAAGTTTCTCACAGTAGAACGGTGACTGGCACTGGTTAAGTGTTTTATATTGGAAGTTGCTTATGTTGGAAATTTCAATAAAGATATGGCCTTGCCCTTTCCAAATTAACCTGTCGTTTTTTGGGCAAGATTTTTGTCAACATGATTTAGGCTTTAAGAGCCCTTTCACACTGCCAGCGGGCCACGGTAGCGGTAAGGAACCGCTAGTTTTAGCGGCCCTTTACTGTTGTTTTAGCGGCCGAAGAAAGGGTTAAATGCACCCGAAAAGCACCGTTGCCAAAGTGCTTTGCAGGCGCTTTGACAGCGGTGCCC
Organism: Lithobates clamitans; assembly: GCA_037952925.1. Taxonomy (NCBI): domain Eukaryota; kingdom Metazoa; phylum Chordata; class Amphibia; order Anura; family Ranidae; genus Lithobates; species Lithobates clamitans. The sequence continues at coordinate 5,279,856 of JBBGZY010000852.1, read as the reverse complement.
ATTCATTTCAGTGGGCAGGGGCGGTGAAGGAGCGGTGTATACACCACTTTTAAACCACTCCAAAGATGCTGCTTGCAGGACTTTTTCTAACGTCCTGCAAGTGCACCGCTCCAGTGTGAAAGCACTCGGGCTTTCACACTGGGGCTGCAGGGGAGGCATTTTTCAGGCGCTTAAAGGCGCTATTTTTAGCCCTTTAGTATCTGAAAAACGCCTCCAGTGTGAAAGGGTTCTAAGCCTATACTCCTCAGCAGTCACGCCCAATTCCAAAGAAGGTTTTATAAACAGCGGGGAAGGGCTAAAACCTGGATTATGTTCAAATTAGTGAGATTTTCTTCTCTTTCCTAGAACAGAAAGTGATCACAATCTGTCCTACAGGAACACAAAGGGCAATAAACACAGTATTTATAGAGTGGGGAAGGTTTAGAACCCCTGTCAGGTTTTTTTTATGTTGTCATTGGGGGAGACTGGCCTAATTTTTACAGTAAGTGAAGATGAATCTTCATCAGGACAACTAACAAACAATAAAAACCTAACAAAGGTTTTACTGTTTCCTAACTCTACCTAAACTAAAAAAGAGTTTTTCTGAAGTTGGACTTTTTCGTGTTTGGATATCGTTCATGTTGCATTATAAAATATGTATTAAATAATTGTCTCATTGTAATATCCATGCTGTTTCAGTGACTATTTCTACTGTAATACAGTAAGTTCCAAAATTTGTTGAAATAATTTTGATGCATCTTCAAAGGCGATAGCAATAAAGCTGGATCTTGACCTAAGATGATCTCTTTGTGAAATGTGCTCTTTTGTTTAGAGTGAATGTCTGAAATGTGTGTTTTTCTGTAGGATGAATGTCTCTGGAATATGTGGCTGAAAGTATGTGATTGTCTGTGTTACAGTTGTCAGCACTGTACTGTTGAGTGCAGCAGTACTGTAAGCCCTGGCCAGCATGACAACATACCCCCCCCATAGGGTGTGTCTGGGATTGAACATTCACAGCTGATATTCAGCCTAGAAGAAGAGCGCCATCTGGTGGGTGAGTGACTTTTCAGCTGGGAATAGAGTTGGATTGAAGGTTAGTAATGCAGTGAAATTTGTTTTTTCCTACTGATATTGCGCAATGTAATAATACTTTTTTCAAACATGGAGTTATGTTTTCATTTAAATGTAACATGCATGTAACTTGAACTTGTGGCGATTTAATTACCATTATTGTCAGAAGTATGAAATTTGTATCATTACATATACTGTATAGTGTATTGTTGGAGATCCTCGCGCATTGGCATTGCAAATTTTAAAATGACTAGACTCATTGCAGTTATAAGATCAGGCACGTGTATAGCAACAGTGGTATCTGCCTGCTATTACTCTTCCCAGGCTTTTTAGTCATAGTGTATGTTGAAAGGTTGGTTAACATTCACATATGAGCATTCTTGCATTTCCCAAGCGGTGATGGATCACTGACTGGCTCTTTGTTTCTAAAAGTCACTACACTGTCCCCTAGTGATGGATAGCAGTGCTCTGCAGTTTCTCCCGACCTCTACAAAATCTAACAATGAAAGTTTTTAGAGGTCACCATAGTGCTTGTATTATAAAAAGCATTTCTAGTTTTTATCTTGCTATGTGCTAAAAAAGCAAATTACCTCAGATGACCTCAATCATTTCTATTCATTAATAACCCTTTGTAGAGTCCAATATTTTTTTACAACTTCATAAATTACACTTGAATTATACACTACATTACATTTTATCAGTGGACCCTCCATTCAAGAATGAAAAGTTCCAGTACTTGAAGGTTTCAACACCAAATGGTTGCTGACATTCGAGAACATACGAACAGCGCCTTTCCTTATTTCAGGGGTTTATTCTCTATGCATCTGGTAGTAACAGGGGTAACAGCTAAAAACACTTGTGTGCAAAGTTGCCTGGTCTTCCTGCCTTCAGACACCAGGACCTAATTCACTTTGTCAAACCCACTCCAAAGGTCTCCTGTGCTGTAGTGCAATGTTTCTTAAAGTAGACGTTCAGCCTAAAACTAAAATCTCTAAATCTACTTGCAGACACAATCTAAAACTAACTTATCCAGCCCCGTAGAGCAAAAATTGCTATACATGCTATTTCTGAAGCCGCTCCTGCTGGTCCCACACTGAGCTGTCAGCAGCAGCTTTTGTGTGTGGGAGTGTAGCCGACAATGGAAGTAACTCTATGGGTGACGTCACTTCTCGAGCATTTGCCAGTCGTTGTCGGTTGTCTCCTACACAGAGCTTCTGACACTGGAGACCGGACTGGAGCGGCTTCAGAAAAAGCATGTATAGCGATTTTTCTCTTTACAGGGCTAGATTGGTTAGTCGTAGATTGTGCCTGCAAGTAGATTTAGAGATTTTAGTTTTAGACTGAACTTTCACTTTAACTCCTATTCATAAGATTTTGCACAAAGTCATGTTTTCCAGGTTTCTTTTAATCTTCCACAAATGAAAAAAGTGAGTATTACTGGTTCAGTACCTACTGCAGATATTTCATGTAACGAACATTTACTATCAACAGCTACAGGTAGGTTCATGCCAGATATTGAAAAACCAGGAAGTCTCTCCAGTTAGCCACCAAGCTCAGAATTTCCCAGTCTATACTGTTCTCTCTAATAGCTGTGTGTGTGACATTTTCTTGGAAGTTGCTGTATATGACTGCCCAGTGGGTAAGGAGAAGTTTAATCTCTTCTTTATTGGGCTCTAATGTATATAATTTTTCTGACTGATATGTCTTGTAACTTTACTTTCTGGTAGAAACCCTCCTTTTTATGTATCTTTTACTAAAGCCTTTAATGCTCTCTACTGCTGTTTTTTGCAATATTGGGCTCAAACCTTCCCGTCATCTCTTTGGCTAGGATGCAGCAATCAAAGAAATGCGTGCACTGGAGCGCACAGTTGAGCAACCTAACTAGCAGCATTTTCCATTTGTGTTGTGAATTAGCGGCAGACAATGACAGCTCAGAGCAGCTGGGGCATTTCGTCACTTTCAACTTCATCACAGGGGGTTACAGGACCCCCGCGCAACGTCACAGGGGGTCACAGGACCCCCACATAACATCACACGACCCCTTGTGATGAAGTCAGAAGTGACAAAACACGTCGGGGTGTGTCTACGCAGCGACCAATACTGACATCAGAACCAGAAGTACTGTAGAGGAGTAACCTAGGAGTCCAGAGGTGATGAGACAACACAGTCTATCACCAGGTTAACCACTTGCCATCCGGCTCATGCCGATATACATCGACAAAGTGGCACGGGTACGCAAAACAACGTACCCATACGTCGCTGCACCATCTGCGGCTAGCTGTCGCGGGGGCCCACCACGTGTCATGGGAGCGTGCCCGCAGGTCCCACGGACTCGATGTCCGCCGGTGGCCGGCGATCGTGGCACAGAGAGGCAGAACGGGGAGATGCCTATGTAAACAAGGCATTTCCCTGTTCTGCCTAGCAACATGACAGGGATCTACTGCTCCCAGTGATCGGGAGCAGTGATCTCTGTCATGTTCTAGTGAGCCCATCTCCCCTACAGTTAGAACATGCTGGGGGGAACACCGTTAACCCCTTTGATCGCCCCCTAGTGTTTAAAACCTTCCCTGCCAGTGACATTTACACAGTAATCAGTGCATTTTTTAGTTTGCTTTATCAATGCCAATGGTTCCAAAATAGTGTCAAAAGTGTCCGATCTGTCCGCCGCAATGTCGCAGTCATGATAAAAATCGCAGATTGCTGTCATTACTAAAAAAAAAAATATTAACAAAAATGCCATAAATCTATCCCCTATTTTATAGACGTGATAACTTTTGCGCAAACCAATCAATGTACGCTTATTGCAATTTTGTTTTACTAAAAATATGTAGAAGAATACATATTGGCCTAAACTGTGGAAGAAAATTTTTTTTTATATATTTTTTGGAGATCTTTATTATAGCAAAAAGTAAAAAAATTGCTTTTTTTTTCAAAATTGTCGCTATTTTTTTGTTTATAGTGCAAAAAATAAAAACTGCAGAGGTTATCAAATGCCACCAATACCACCGCTCTATTTTTGGGAAAAAAGGACATCAATTTTGTTTGAGTACAACGTCGCATGACTGCTTAATTGTTGGTTAAAGCGACGCAGTGCCGTATCGCAAAAAAGTGCTTGGTCAGGCAGGGGGTAAATCCTTCCAGGTCTGAAATGGTTAATAATATTTGATGCCAGTATATATTATGAATTATCAAGGCGCTTTATTTATTTTTAGAATGTAAGTGGTTTTCCACTATTGAATAAAAGTTTTTTATTGTTGGTTACTGTACCATTGGAAGCATCTTCTTTTCTCTTTTTGTTATATGAATGGTTTGTTCTGAGGATCCAAGGATAAACAGGCTGATGTTTAAAGATCTGACATCTGACATTATTTAAGAGAGCTATGCCAACTATGAGAGTGGAAGGCATGACCATCTGGTGAGTGCATTTCTGTTGGGAGAGGGATCACCCAGGCACGAGAGGTGGTGGTTTTGTCGGTGAAGACCCATATGTGTTTGTAGGGAGGATTGGATCACTACTGTCTCACTATTCTTAGTGGGAAATAAGGAATATACACATTATCAGAGTGCTACTGTGACGTGGACACTTTCACTTTATTGTTTGATATTGTATTGTACTACTATGACCACTGCAATGACAGCACCCTTATGGTGAGAGGGAAGACAGATAGGACATATAGTATGTCCTGACTTTCATTATTTCCTTATTCAGTAAAGGCATCTTACACCTGTTATCCTTTTTGCTATAACATATGGTGTCAGCAGATCAAACAGATGCTGTGCTTGGGATCCTAAAAAGCTGTCATAGTGATAGCGTTATAATCAAATCTAGACCAGGGTTTACAATTTGTACTTGCCATCTGATATTACAGTTGTCCAGCAGGGCATAAAAAAGACTACCCCTAGTTGTGATATCTTCCAGGTTCACATTTTCTCATTGATTTTCAAAGTACTTAATTGTAGATGCTTCTGTTCTTTTGAAGAGAGAACTACAATATCCCTCATGCAGATTGCCGCATAAGCAAATTGATGGTGAGAAGTCACAACCTGATGTTTCTGTACACCACCTGCAGTGACAGTGGTCACATAACCATACCATTTATTAACATCCAAATCAGTACATCTTAGCAGGTCTGAGAGTATTCTTGGGGAGGTGTGGTAACTCCTCTTCCTTAAATATGCAGTAATGTCTGGCACTAACAGAAGGGCGGTCGTCTTCTGGCTATAGACATTCTACTGATTCGGGACAAGGTTTGCTAATTTGGTATGCAAAGTTCAGTTTCAGATTTCAGTCAGAATTTTCGGCATCAGCGGCCATTTGTGACCCCACTTTTTCCTTTTTTCTGTCACACAGCAGAGGTGTTTTTTTCTGTTTTGCAAATAGTTTTTTTCTCTGCAGTAGTTATGATGTACTCTATCACCCCCACCTGCGAAATCTGACGCAAAGATGCCTAAGATTTCCCTTTCTGACATTGATCCTCCACAGGATTCTTGTTGAATGCAGAGTCCCTCTTTTCTTCAAAAGAGGAGACTCTGTCAGCCTAATTTCAGTCAACAGTTGTTTCTGTCTAACTATAGAAAACAGTATTTTAAAGAGATTCTCTGGCTTCCAGGTCCGTATTTTCTAAGTGGATTCGACAGGTTGTTGTGCAGGCCTATAGGTGGCGAGATAGGGTTCTCTTTTCACATTTCAGCCCACTCCATTGAGTCAGTGAGTGCTTCAGGGGTTTTTCATCATCAGGCCTCTGTGTCTCAAATCTATATGACTTGCGACTTGGCCTTCTGACATATGTTCTCTACATTCTGTTTGGTCATTATGTCTGCCTCAGCAGATGCTGACTGTGTTAAAAGATTCTGCAAGTGGCTGTTTATTGCACTAGACTTCTGTTTTACAATGGATTTCTCTTGTTGGGCTGGTTCACCTGTGTTTGTGTTGGTGTGCTTGCCCCTCTGTTGGTCTACTTTTTGGCTGCTTAAATATTAATAAACTGTGTCCCTCAATGGGCAGGAGAGAAAATAGGAATTTGTACACTTTAAAACCCCTTTAGGGGAAGTATAGTGTATTTTCATTTTTGAGTTGTTATTGCAGTTTATCTTAAAGTATTTTATTATGTGGCTTTTATATTTTCCATGTGTTCTGTTTTTTTGCTTTTCTATTAAAGGAGAAGTACAACCAAAGCTGGTTTGGCTGTACTACTCCTGTGGATCACAGGAGTGCAGTTCGTTTTTCACTCCTGTGACCCGTTTTCAGCAGAGAATGGGCTGAAGTCTGCTCTCTGCTGATGTCACAGAGTCAGTCCAGGCTCTGCTGATGTCACAGAGTCAGTCCAAACCAGCTTTGGCTCAGGGTCATAATGACCATGGAGTCGGGATCCGCCTAAATCCCTAGACTGACACCCGGCTCAGCCTCTCAGCGAGCCGCTGAGAGACTGATCCAGCTGCTCCTGCCCCTCCACAGCTCAGTGCTTCATTGAGCGAGGAGGGGGCAGAACAGAGATTGACAGTCCCCAGCTCTCTGCTTGGGAGCTGTGAGAACCGATGTTCCGTGACTCGGTTCTCAGTGTAGAGGCGCTGGGGGACAAATGCAGCATTGGTAAGTAGGAATAATAATTAAAAAAACATACTTTTTTTTAAATATACTACTTAATAACTGCTGAGGTAAAATAGCAACACAAAGGGTTGATTTACAAAAACTGGAAAGCACAAAATCTGGTGCGCATGGTAGCCAATCAGCTTCTAACTTCAGCTTGTTCAATAAGCTTTGACAAATCAAAAACCTGGAAGTTGGTTGGTTTCTATGCAGAGCCGTATTTTGCCATCTCCAGTTTTAGTAAATTAACTCCTGAGAGAGTGTATTGTTTTATTTGAGTTGACCTACTCATTGACTTGCATTGTAAAAAGAAAACATAAAGCACAACCATTGTAAAGTACAGGTAGGAAGCAGACCCTTTTGTATAAAATGAGAAAATATGGCTGTACCCATATGCACGTATACAGGTGCATCTCAAAAAATTAGATCATCAAAAAGTGAATTTATTTCAGTAATTAAATTCAAAAAGTGAAACTCATATATTATTTAGATTCATTACACACAGAGTAATATATTTCAAGCGTTTTCTTTTCATTTTGATGATTATGGCTTACAGCTAGTGAAAACCCAAAATTCAGTATTTTAGGAAATTAGCATATTATATAAGACCAATAAAAAAAAAGATTTTTAATACAGAAATGTTGGCTTACTGAAAATTATGTCCATGTACAGTATAGTAAGTACTCAATACTTTGTCGGGGCTCCTTTTGCATGAATTACTGCATTAATGCTGTGTGGCATGGAGGCGATCAGCCTGTGGCACTGCTGAGGTGTTATGGAAGCCCAGAATGCTTTGATAGCAGCCTTCAGCTCATCTGCATTGTTGGGTCTTGGGTCTGGTGTCTCATCTTCCTCTTGACAATGCCCCACAGATTCTCTATGGGGTTTAGGTCAGGCAAGTTTGCTGGCCAACCAAGCACAGTGATACCATGATCGTTAAACCAGCTATTGGTACTTTAGGCAATGCGGGTAGGTGCCACGTTCTGCTGGAAAATGAAATCAGCATCTAGAATCTAGCATCTAGCATCTAGCTCTAGAATTTCCTGGTAGAGGGCTGTGCTGACTTTGGACTTGATAAGACACCGTGGACCAACACCAGCAGATGACTTGGCTCCCCAAATCATCACTGACTATGGAAACTTCACACTGGACCTTATGCAACTTGGTATCTGTGCCTCTCCTTCTGTGCCTTACTCCAGACTCTGGGACCTTGATTACTAAATGAAATGCAAAATTTACTTTCCTCCGAAAAGAGGACTTTGGACCACTGAGCAACAGTCCTGTCCTTTTTCTCCTTAGCTTGGGTAAGACTCTTCTGAGGTTGTCTCTGGTTCAGGAGTGGCTTGACACAAGGAATGCGACTGTTGTAGCCCATGTCCTGGATACGTCTGTATGTGGTGGCTCTTGAAGCACCAACACCAGCCGTAGTCCACTCCTTTTGAATATCCCCAAAATTCTTAAATGGCCTTTGCTTCACAATCCTTTCAAGGCTGCGGTTTTCCCTGTTGCTCAAAAAGTTGAACTCATATTATATAGATTTATTACAGAGTGATATATTTTAAGTATTTCAAGTATCTTTCTTTTAATTTTGATGATTATGGCTTACAGCTAGTGAAAACCCAAAATTCAGTATCTCAGAAAATTAGAATATTGTGAAAAAGTTCAATATTGTAGACCAGGGATCTCCAAACTACAGCCCTCCAGCTGTTGCGGGACTACACGTCCCATGAGGCAATGTAAAACTCTGACATTCAGAGACATGACTAGGAATGCTGGGAATTGTAATACCTGAACAGTTGGAGGGCCGTAGTTTGGAGACCCCTGTTGTAGACTTGTGGTGTCACACTCTAATCAGCTAATTAACTCAAAACACCTGTAAAGGTTTCTTGAGCCTTTAAATGGTCTGCTTCCAAGCATAATATTGGAAAGTTGAGTGGAAGGTAAAAGTTTGGTAGAAAAAGCTTCACAATTGAATTACTGAAATAAATTAACTTTTTGATGATATTCTAATTTTTGGAGACGCACCTATAGTTAGACATACAGTTTTTTTTTTTTTAAGATTAAAACACATGAGGCTCAATTCACACAGCTAGCACCCTGGTATAAGGATACTTTTTTTAAAAAAAGGTGTTTATTTAATTTTTTTTCATATTTTAACATACAAAACAAAGTGGAACAATCGCCATCTAAACCAAAATGAAGGCTTTAATGTTGGCTATGCAGAGCCCCGCAATAGTAAGGAACAGGATAACACATATTATACCATCCACAAAGTATCACAGCACAACCGTTAATATATCTAGACAGACTCAACTGTACAGTACACATGGGCAATCCGTATCGACCAATAACAGAAGGAAAAAGCAGAGGCAAAACATAACTACCACACATACTACCATCACTCATAAGGATACTTGTCTGATGCAGAAAAATACCCGTCGGTCTGCCAGAAATGCACGCAGTTCTATCCTGTGTGGGCTGACAACACACAGCATTTTGGTGACAGAATGATGTCAGCCCTGCCCAGTTGTCTTTTGCTAAACTACTCAAACACTCCCACTTCCATCATCTGAACAACATAGACACTAATTAATTTGTAATTCTAGCTAAGAACTAGGAGGGCTAATTAGGCTTTGATATAACACAGAATATGTCGACAACACACAGTTCAGCTCTTAATTTCCAATATGATCAACAGGTATTTTGTGCACTTATGAGACGGATATAATACAACGCTTTTAATAGTATATTTAACAGACCAAATAGGAGAAGTTTTTTGTTAGGGTTTCAATACACTGCACATCATGTTCAGGGTATGAAATGTTCAGTAAGCTGTCTGACTTCAGTCTTACAACAGCAGATGGTCAAAGACTACAAACATACTAAAAGCATGCTTGTAGACTTGGGACATGCTGCTGAAGACAATCAGGAAAAGGACTTATTGCAGAAGACTGCTAGATAACACCGCCATTACAACCCCTTCACAAATAATGCTCCCACATTTGTGTTCCCTACCAGCCACATAAAATTTGACTATCCATTTCCCATAACAATATAACAAGTGTTTGGCGCAAAGGTTAAAAGCAATAATCCACATAAATGACAATATTATGCATATAAATGATGAACTGGAACAAGGGATAAGAAAAGATAATAATAGTCCATGATGGTGTGCATAAAGTCGATGATGAGGTATAAAGCCCACATTCATGGCAGCCTTCCAGTGGGGATGGAAACCATATTCCCAAAAAGCACTGTAAGAAACAAAGAAAGGAGGCGCCTCTGGGTGCAGACTTAAAAACAATTTTAATAAAAAGAGCAGCAACAGAGATTTCACTCACATTTGTGTTGAGTTAAAAAGGCATATGAGAGTCCCAGATGTAACTGGAGAGGTCCGTGAGGTCGATCATCCCTGCCATGGATGTGTAATCAGACTGGTCTTTCAGATGCACTGTGTCCACCAGCCAGCAATGATGGAGGAGTACCAGAATGAGGCTTGGAAGGCAAACAGCAATCCAGGCGAGGGGCGATGATGTCACACACATGCGACGCGTTTCCTGAGTCAACAAAACTTTTTTTTTTTTCCTTTGGATAGAGTGGAGAGGGATTAGAACCCCTGTCAGTTTTTATTGCAAACTGTGCCCTCGGTATGGAGATTTACCCTCTCTACTGTTTACCTTTAACATTGAAAGTAAAGAAATACACACATTTTGGGTTGTTCTCAGAAAAGTAATAAATGGGAAATGTTCTGAGTGGGATGGTCTGTCTGCTAGTATCACTTGACCAGTCCCAATGTTGTAATAAGAGAAATGTTGCCTTATAGATATATAATCAAATTATCAACAAAGAACAAAAGGTTGATTATAGAGAACTTAAGCACTGAGCCGGAGATGCCTAAAAATGCTATGTCAAGCTTTGGGTATCTCTCTCACAAGTGGGCCGGTGACGCAACTTGTGTAGTCGATGCTGCGGTTAACCTTTACAGTGCTGTAAGACAGCCTCTGAAGGAGGTATCTGGCGGTTGTGAGGAGGTACACATGGGAATATTTGTAGCAGAAGACACCTGCAGGTGATAGGATGCACACCATTACACGTAACTAATTAGCAGGTAGTTGTCAGTATTAAGGCATTTGATACATTTGGAATTAACACTATTCCTTATTATACAGCTAGATTTACTTTGCTCTTGACCTACTTAAATTCGGAAGGTAAATTTGAATACATTTCATTTGTGTTTTAAATTCTCTTACTTAGAACCTGGAAACATTTTGTAAAATAAATTCAAAAAGTTTATTTTAATGTTGTGATAATACAGCTGTATTAAAACTTTACCATAAAACATGTTAAATAAGCACCAGGCTTTAAAACAGAAACAACAAGAAGTATGTTAGCATATTGTTATTGGATAACTCTTTATTAAATAAAATGTTGCAGAAATCACTGGCAATGGTTTTAGGGCAACCCAATAAAGTGACCTGATTCTGTGCTTCATTGCAAGTGGAAATGCACCAGTGTACTTCTGTAAGCTTTCCATACCAGGATTCGCCATCTCGGAAGCATCCATACACCAACATCTCCCAAAAATCAATGTCACCTATGATGCGTTTAAGAGCTAAATGCAGCCTTCTCCAAACAAAGGCTAGTTAGTTAAACAATAATATACCTAAATTATGTTCTGACACATATCAATGCAACATGGCAATGAAAAAACCCACATCTGTCGCATACCTGTATGCAGAGCCTGAAATGATGAGTGTGGCCTTTTACACAGTTCCCATTCATGCACCCCTGAATGTTGAGATAGGGACCGCAGCAGCTAAGGAAAGGCACAACGGCCAAGGTGTTAGACACTGTGAGCAGGAACTTGGGAGTGCTTGTATCTGACAAGCACATGTACAGCTGGTGGTGCACTGTATAAACACCAAGCCCAGTTGATGGTGGAATCGGGTCCCACAACTGGTTGCAAGGACACCAGGACATAAGCAGATTCATAAGCAGGGACAGGCAGAAGTTGGCAAAAGTCAACCATCGAGGTACAGATTCACTAGGCAGAAATGTGGTCAGTAATCTAGGTCGGTGTCAGTAGTGAAGGCAGACAGCAAACATGAGCAGGCAATGGTAATCCAAAAACAAGGTCAGAATGAAGCTAGGTTAGCAATAGGATTAAGGATGCGCATCAAGGCTGGATCACAGGAACAAGGCTAAAGACCATAGAACAAGTGCAGAGCTGAGGTTTAATTAGGCCGCTTGGTATCAGTAAACATGCATGCACGTATGTGCACTCGCATGCCCCCATGTGTGAGCAATGATGAATGTACAGTCTGTCTTTCATGTACATGCATTAGGCAGACAGGGCATCTTAGCCCGACGGCTGGCACCATGTTCCTGACAAAAGCTGTCACACAGTACCATATAACAATTGCAATCATATAATGTAATTCAGCTTTATCTGCAATCATAAAACTTTTTTCCCACATGCTATCAACACTCTTAAGCTTGAAAAATGTTTGTGACATAACACTTTGAGATCATGTGGTTTCCAAGTTTCTGTATCTGTTGATTTGTCAGTATGTGGTAAGGAAGTCTTCCCATAAGCTGCATACTGACATGTCATGTGTAGGCTTGTACCCTACACTCCATCTTGAACCCCATTTCCCATATTTTACTTATTCTGCTCATGCAGTGGCAGCAGATGAAATTATGTTGTGCAGGTGCTGCTGCAGGATTCAGTAATCTCTGACTTCTGGGTTGGACTTTACTGGCTGGTAATCCCCAAAGGTCAAAGGTTTTCCCCCAACTAAGTTGGGGAAAATATTTTTTTGCACAGTCCATGTTTTGCTCCTCTTACTCCCTCCCTGCAGCCTCTGAGTCCTTCCCCTGTTTTACACAGCTCCCAGTGTGAGTACTAACCTCAGAGTATGGTACCCCTGTGCAGCCTGCAGCTGCAGAAAAATGTATTTTTCACATCAAACATATCTCTGCATCTACCTGGCACTTTCTATCCACACATCTCTGTTCACTCAGTCACTCTCCCTGCAAATTGCTCCTTATAATAAGCATCTCTATGATGTTGTAATGCAACAAAAAAAAAAACTACACTAAATAAATACCTGCTCAATTGATAACTTTCAACTAGGTATAGATAAGACTGCATAGAAAGAATGAATAGTGTGATGGTAGAACCACCCTATAATATACGCAAAAAATAAAAGTATTGCTGGAAATTACTTCACTTCCCTCTGACCTAGGCACCTCCCTCATCCGCTTAGAGGAGAAGTGAAAGAAGAGGTTTCTGCATGGTGGGTTTTGGATACAGCCGCAGAGATGAAAGTTTTACAGGCAGGCAAGCATGAACATTTTTTTCCCTAGCTATTTTACAGAGATTGCTTAGAAAAAAATGACATGCTTAATTCTGCTTTAACTATAGAAACACATATAGCAGGTGTGTCTTTGTGGTACTAATAGCAACTGCAAAGAAAAAGGAGGAGCGACTGCCCCCAAGAAGGTTGCTCTACACAATGATTCCTAGCAAGAGTAGGATTAACGAGTGGTGAAGGAGCTGGGTGGTGTTGTTGAACCCCTTGCCCTTAGCAGGCCAAGTTGCTGCTACTGTGTCAATCCTGGTAACAGACGATCGCTTCAAACTATTAATTGCTTACACTTGGTATTTAATATTATCTGCTAAGGGGCCTTTAACAAGAGAAAAATGTTATATTCTTATTGAATAGTTCAGTGCCACTAACAAGAAAAGAAAATGTCCTGCCAGGCAGAATCAAAAAAACACTTCTGTGTTAATTCATGCCCCTATTCTTTTCATTTTTTTTTTTACAAGCATTACTTTGATTTTGAAGCAATTCTAGATGACATACTTGTGTCTTATTCTAATGACCTGTCAGAGATGCCTGTGGTCAGCAATATCTTAATCTGTAGCCTTCTGGTTTCAAAATAATCAGTACCATTTGTACTGTGTACTTACCCACACCTCTTTCCCCCACAGTCTTTGTTGTCTGCATTTTTTTAAATATATATTTCCTTCCTCCCAGCCCCTCCCCTATCTTTTTCTTCTTTCTCCCACCCCTTTTTTTATTTTATGGGAAGTAATTTGATTTTATTAATAGCTTTCTGTCTCAGATTTGGGTATCCGGCCGGATAGCTGCCGCACTGTCTGTGTTTCGCTCCTCTCCGCTTATTTTTCTCTTGTTAAAGTCATCAAACGCTTGACAGCTGCATAACTCTTTTTAAAGCATTCCTGCTCTGACAGGTATTACCGATATTCGTCATTTGACTTACAGTAAGTGACAGCTGGAATTAGTTTTATGCGGCAGTGGAAGCTGTCTCTGAGGTAGCAAGTCCAGTCAAATTTGTATTGTATTTCTTTAATGTGCTGCCTCTTCCAAGTGGATATTAAAGGCAGTGGGCAACTGGGAGAAGCTGTAGACAGAGCATATAATGCAGGGAGGTGTCTTGTTAAAGTTCCTTTTGCATTTGTTCTGTTTCTTTTCCGATTGGTTATTTATTCACTCCCTGGATGTGAAGAACGTTCTGAATATTAAATGCAAGGCAGTGCAGTGTTTGTGTACAAAGCTTTTATACAAGGTGACAGTCGGCTGTACGTTTTATGCATCAGATTACTGGCCCAACGATTTATATCCTGGTGTAAAAGCTTGGTGTCTCGTTGGGATCTACTGTTTTGTGAACACTATGGGTGCAAGACTTTCATTTCCATTTATGCATACATTTCTCCTTTTCTTACACAGGAAACAGTAATTGTTTCCTTTGGTTTCTGTAAACTGCATACATAATCAGTTTTAATAAACAACGCATTCACCGGTAATTTAAGAAACGCTTCTGTTTGTAACTTGAGGAGCTCATCAACTTCCTCAAACATTTCTTTTCTAAAAAAAATAAATAAAAAATAATTAAAAATTACAAGACATTGACTTTTTTGTTTTCATTAAACACACGCTCTGCATTAAAGTAAATTAATTTTACAGGCACAGTTGGTTTCTTTCTGCAGTCAAGTGGGACCGGCAATCCAATTTTTTAGTGTCACAAGGTCTCACAAGAATAATCTTTGAGCATTGCTTCATAGGGGAGGAAAAATGAAACAAGAAAAATAAAATGAGCAGAGACAGATTGGTTTTATGTAAAGAGTTGGGTCATCGACAGGGGAGTAACGTGGAGTTAAGTACTTGTGACATCTCTCACCAACACAGCATATCAAGAGTCTATTTAAACAATCTCTCCCCTCAACCCCTGCTAGTTTACATTAGCTTAGTGTGTCCTTTTTCAAAATACATTTTTTTTTTTTAGTTTTTTTTTTTTTCTTACTCTCTTCTAAAATCCTAATCTTGTACAGCCCCCCTTTTTCGTTCCCAAGCACACACCACAGCAGTTGGCAAAACGTGTTAAATTAATTCAGTTGCAATTAGCAGATTTATGAGAGAGTCCCAATGTTATCCCTTAATTGGAGAGCATAAAACGGTAAAGCGAGTATGTGCTCCCTTCTCTTTGTGTAATAGGCAATCTGTCTTTGCCAAGGTGTGATGGATGGAGTGGTATCATGCCCTTGCCTTGCTTTATATTGGCTGTCAGCTCTTAACGGGGACTGAAGCATCAGGGTAACAAAAATTGATATAATGACTTAATGCGCCTTATTCTCTGTGAGCTACATCAGTTTAGAGCACTTCAGAGAGAAAAATGTGTGCAAAATATCAGAGGCTCATTTATCAAACTGTTTTCATTAACATACAGCCTGGCGCTGGCACTGCTCTCAATGAGAAGAGGAAGCTGCAGCAAAGAACAATTCATTTGGGGCCTCGTATTTCTTGGATGAAAGGAGCCATCTAATACAAAGGAAATAATGCAAGATGCTGCCTTTTTTTCCGTGTGTGTCTGGCCACATCTAGCCCCCTCCCAACTCCAAGCAGTGTCAAGTTTATTTTGGTTGTTTTGCAAAATTGGAGCATCAGCGGTGCATGCAATTAATGTTTCTTTTATGTCATTTAATTAGGAATAGAAAACATAGTACTGGATTATATATATATATATATATATATATATATATAATGTGTATATCTAATGTTTTTGTTTTTTGTTTTTATGTAAACATAATGGATGCAATTTTTTTTTCCCCTAAAAATATTTATAACTCAACAAATAGGTATATTGCATATTGCACAGAGTATGGTTTCTTGGTGCCCTACATTCATTCACAGGGTTGAACAACGCACCTGATAGTTTATTCCCATGTGTTGTGACTGAACTATAAAGTGCCAATGCACTATTCCCAACACACATGTTCCTGTAGAAATGGCTGTGTGTATAAGTGGGTGCTGAAGTGACCACCGGCTGGAACTGTGTCAGAGCAAGAGAATGTCATTAGCACTCACCGATCACATTGCCACAGCAGGTTTAAACGTTTCGGAGCCATACAGGACCCCTTCATCATGCCAGATGAAGGGATCCTGCATGGCTCTGAAATGTTGCAATCTGCGGTAATGAAGTGATTGCTGATTAAAGCTTTGGACCCACTCTAACCGCTTTAGCCCCGGAAGATTTTACCCCCTTCCCTACCAGAGCACTTTTTGCGATTCGGCACTGCGTCGATTTAACTGACAATTGCACAGTCGTGCGACGTTGCAACCAAACAAAATTGACGTCCATTTTTTCCCACAAATAGAGCTTTCTTTTGGTGCTATTTAATCACCTCTGTGGTTTTTATTTTTTGCGCTATAAACAAAAACAGAGCGACAATTTTGAAAAAAAAGCAATATTTTTTACTTTTTGCTATAATAAATATCCCCCAAAAATATATAAAAAAACTAATTTTTTCCTCAGTTTAGGCCGATATGTATTCTTCTACATATTTTTGGTAAAAAAAATTGCAATAAGCGTATGTTGATTGGTTTGTGCAAAAGTTATAGCGTCTACAAAATAGGGGATAGTTTTATGGCATTTTTATTATTAATTTTTTTTATTAGTAATGGCGGCGATCTGCAATTTTTATCATGACTGCGACATTATGGCAGACACATCGGACACTTTTGACACTATTTTGGGACCATTGTCATTTATACAGCGATCAGTGCTATAAAAATGCACGGATTACTGTGTAAATGACACTGGCAGGGAAGGGGTTAAACGCTAGGGGGCGATCAAGGGGTTAAGTGTGTCCTAGGGAGTGATTCTAACGCTGGGGGGATGGGCTACCACTCGCATGACAGCGATCACTGATGACAGGGAGCAGTAATCTCTGTCATGTCTCTAGGCAGAATGGGGAAATGCCTTGTTTACATAGGCATCTCCCCGTTCTGCTGCTCCGTGACATGATCGCCGGGACACCAGCGGACATCGGGTCCCACGGGCACGGTCACGATGTATGCGGCGCGCGCCCGCTATCCCCGCCAATTAAAGGGGACATACAGGTACGCCCACTTGCCCACCGCTGCCATTGTGCCGATGCATATCGGCGTGCAGCAGTCGGCAAGTGGCTAGAGATCCTTGGTGTACTGGTGACATTCTCTTGCCCTGGACTATAAACTGAGCCTATCATCAAAAATAATAAGTAGCTGCCTACACATTCCTTTTTTAATTTCATCAGCACCAATGGGCCACCAAAACCTGGAGTATTCTGATATGCATATTTCAAAATGCTCAGACATTCAAGGGATGATGTCAATTTCCTGGTTCCCCGCTGTACTCAGTGGTTCCTCCCACCTCCCATATCATTAAAGCAGAGCTATACTTGCCTCGCCTACAGTGATCTGATGTCCATGAGCATCCTCGCCAGCCGCTTACATCTTCGGACATTTTTCTGGGTTTCAGTCTTCTGTGCCTGGATAACATCACTTCCATGCATGTATGGGAGTTTATTCATCTTGAAAAATGCTGAAATTGTACACTGAGCTGTGTGTGCGCGCATCTTAGTGTACATTGCGAACCAGCAGGTAAGAATACTTTTATGCAAAAGACACTTACTTTGTCTCTTCTACAACTGAAATCTGTCTGTTCATAAAAATGTAAAGTTCCACTTGAGGCTGGTTTCACACTATTGCGTATTATATGTGGGTTTCCCCACATCCAATTCGCATGTCAGGAGATTGTGACCCGCTCTCTATGGCATCCTGCGCGTCTTCTGGTCTGTTTCAGGTCCGAATTCAGCCAAAAATTTGGATTGAAATCGGACCTGAAACGGTGAACAGGGACGCACTGGACCCCTGCTGTGAGCCGCTCCGTGCGGCAGTGTGAACCCAGCCTCACTGTCCCTTTCCCAAGCAGCACATATTCACCCTCTCTTTGCTCCACCACTCTTTAATTCAGCTGTCAGGAGTGTAAAATACACCTGGTATTTTGTATAGAAGAGCAAGTGATTCACTCCCTTCCTCTCATGTGCTTGCCTTTTAGCCTTGCTAACAGTCTTCCGGGGGCACGTGTTCCAATGACAACTGTCTAAGAGAGGTGGTCAACTTGAAAATTATAAAGGGCCTTAAGTCCTATGTATAGTCCTCAAAACTTTGAGAGGGCTTCACAGTGGCCGTGTATTTTTATCTGTTGAGGTGCATCACATTGAGTTAGGCAGCCCATTCAAAATGAATGAGGTTTATTGCACCTCAGTGCCCAAAAATATTGGTTCTGCTGCATTTCTTGCAGTGCACCACAATCCAGGCAGAAGAGAAAGTAGGAGTAAAAGAAGCCTTATCGTGGCTTTACAAAATAATAGTAACTTCTACCAGTGGCAGTATTATTTATTCCCTTCACATTATGGTCGAAGGCCGTATTGTTAAACCTACGGTTATTACTAATTCAGCCGTGATTTTTTTTTTTTTGTAGCCCTTTCAATGCCATGACTTTTGGTGCACGCCATTGGCAGTGAAAGGCTTAAAGCTTGCACTGTGTTTGTGTATGTGTTTGAAATAGAGAGTGAGACCATTCCAGCACTCCATTCAATGTAAATGTCTTGGTGCTCCACACGAAAGAGATAATACAAAACGAAGTAAAGTAGGCACTCAGAGGGCTTCAAAAGGAAGAATGTACAGAATGTTCTCTGTTCTTCTATGGAAGCCCTTCGAGTGCCTATAATATTTTTTACAGATTTTGATTTTATTGTATACTGCTGTTTATCGGAACCTTGCAAGGTACAGTGACAGGTGTTAGCAATGCTTTTCTTATATTATGATTGTCAGCCTGCTTGTAAAGCTGTTTCAAAATCTTGCTTTGAATCAGGCCCTTAGGGCTTCTGTTATACCTGCTGGACGTTGATATATGATACATAAGAAACTGAACTTTGAAGAATATATTTACTGCATTCAGCAATATTCATTCCTCTGTTATCAGGCTTATAGTTGTAGGATAAATTTAATACACACAATCCTCTTTGCAGCTCCAATTAGTTTGTAGCTACAATCAATAAGATGTGATGGATGACCTGATGGAAAGGACTGATCATTTTACTACATTGATTACCTTGTAAGTTCTGAACATAATAAGAAATTATTAGCAGTGACTGATTTTGTGTGCTGTCTAATGTGAGTAATTTGATATTGTCTTCCTACAGTTCCTGTGTTTTGAAAGTGACAATACAAAGATTTTTTTAAACGCAAATTAAATTTTTAAGCAAACTTAGGAACTCTGGTAATGGTCAGCATTTGGATACACAAACACATCATACAAAGGGCCCATTCACATAGCATTGTGTTAACGTGCACAAATCCAGACGTTTAACACACACTATCACACATTAACACTCAGTTGTATTCTAATGCACATGCCAGGTGCTTTAACATGCATTGCGCTTAAAAATAAGTGATGCAGTACTTTTTTCAGCATAGTGCAAGTCATTTTGCTGCTATGCATTACACTGCAATGGACGACCGCCTGCCATTGAGAATGAATGGCATCACACCTAGCATGTGTTGCCATGTGCTGTGCGATAATGTGTGCTAAATGTACGGAATACCCCACTATGGTGTGAATGAGTCCTAAAGAAAAGAAAAACAGATTGAATGGAATATCTTGCCAGAACCTACTCAGTCTTTTCAACTTTGTATTTGACATTTATTCGTGTTGCCCGGTATGCATTGCAAGACAAAAACAGAACATTCCATAGCTCAACTCACCAACCAGTCTGCCAGCCGACCAAATTATCCTGTCCAACAGTCTGCGTTAAAAACAGGGGTTTAGTTAGCACGCATTTGCAAACGCATGCGTAAGCTGCAAGGCCTCTTCACGGCACCCTGTGTATGCTTGCAGTCCTAACACTACTGAATTTTTAAGCGTCTCCACAATGAGAGCACATGCATTAAATGGATAGATGAGGGACAGGTGGGCCTGGAGGCAGCCCAATCCCCCTTAAAGGAACAGGAGCACACTGGACACCCAGCAAGAGCACAATGGCAGCAAAGGTGCCCAGTGTGTCCCCGGACCATATTTACACCAGTAACAAACAAATGGCCCCTGCCCCACCTATAACTGGCCTTCACAGCAAGGAGCACATGGAAAGGCTATCACATGAAAGACAAAAGCAGGACATTTCCTAGCTCAACTCACCAACCAGTCTGCCAACCGACCAAATTAACCTGTCCAACAGTCTGCGTTAAAAACAGGGGTTTAGTTATCACGCATTTGGTGACATTTAGTGACAATTGCGCAAATGCTTTCCTCTGAATTTTTCTGTCTTCTTTTGCTGCTACTAGATGGTGAGCTTATAGTGGAGCTCCCACCCCACCTCACCCCACCTCACCTCACCCCACCCCACCTTTAACAAACCTGACTACAATAATGCAATCTATAGTAAAACTTTTAAAGTTAATACGTGCCTGCCTCCTTTTTGCACCGTTTCCTTTTTGCACTGTGTCTTAGCACTCTATCCCCACCACCAGCCAGAGTCTATCACTGCTAATTTTAAAAACTGTCATCGGCAGCTGCCCTCCTTTTACCTGCCAGCCCACTGATGACGTTTGTGCCTCATCTGGAGCATGCTCTGTAGTACATTACACTAATCTGTTGAAACAGATTTCAATGTTGTATAGTACATCCACCTAATCTCACGCATACGCCGTACAATATTGCATTCATCAGTTAAAAGAAAAAACGTGATCTTCCCTGAGATCTCATAAGAAAAGAAATCTCCCTGGAAGGCACTATGATGTATCCTTCTCAATGTGCTCCTGTGAGGCCCTGGCTATGTCACCAGTACCTTTTATAAAACCAGAAAGTAAATTCAATTAAAATATAAATTTCTCAATAAACGTTTTCATTTATCTTAGAATGGAATGTATTTGTTGTTGTTGATGCACCTGTGTTTTTTTTGTTTGGGTGCAAAAGCCCACTTTAAATCTACACCCTTGTTCCGGCTTGATTTGGCAACAACTTTTATTTTCAAGTGTAAGCAGAAGTAGTTGACACGAGGTTTGCCAAACGATGTATTTCTAACTACCTTTAAACTCATGGGCACTTAGGGCTCATTCACACCTACGCTTGTACCTTTGTCTCATGTTCCCTTTTTTTTATTATTATTTTTTTTTCTTATGGGACTGCTCACTTCTCTTTAAAAAAATTTGATACTACTCTCTGCACTCGGCATAGCTGATACTCATGGTAAATTATTTTAATGATGGTTGCCAGGTGCAACTGAATTAATGAGCCGCAAATTGTGGTAAAGGAATGTGTGATCAGACCTACAGCTTGATTTTAATTAATTTCAATCATTTATATAAATTATTTGTAACAGATAAAGTAGGTATACGTATAGTAATCTCCTTAATTAGATGTGGTATCTATTCTCTATTATCTCCCTCTCTTCATATCCTTACAATACTGGCATTGGAGCCCATTCTATGTTTAATAGGAATTGTTAAAAAAATAAAATAGGATTAGGGTAAACATAGGTGCGTTATCCATCCATTCTCAGAGTTACTTTTCTTAACCACTTGCTTACTGGGCACTTAAACCCCCTCCTGCCCAGGCCAATTGACAGCTTTATCGCTCGCACTCTTTGAACGACATTTGGACGGTCATGAAACACTCTACCCAAATTAAATTTTTATAGTTTTTTCACACAAATAGAGCATTTTTTGGGTGGGTTTTTATTTTTTGCTAAAAAATAAAAAAAAAAACAGAAAATTTTGAAAAAAATAATTAAAAACAGTTTTATAGTTTTGTTATAAAATTTTAAAAACTGGTAATTTTACTCCTTCATTGATGTGCGCTGATGGGCTGCACTGATGGGCACTGATAGGCTGCACTGAGAGGCACTGATAAGGCAGCACTGATGGGCACTGATAGGTGGCAATGATAGGCGGCACTGATCGGTGGCATTGGTAGGTGACAATGATGAGGCACTGATTGGCAGCACTGTTGGGCACTGATAGGTGGCACTGGTTGTCATTGATAGGTGGCACTGGTGGGCACTGATAGTGGCACTGGTGGGCACCAGTAGGCGGCACTGATGTGCATCTGTAGGTGGCACTGGTGGGCACTGGCAGGTGGCACTGGAGGGCACTGCATTGCAGCAGTGCCTCTCCGTGTTCAGGACCGATGTCCCTCTGTCAGAAGCCAGTGATCGTCTTTTTTTTCCCTCATGCCGTCAGCGTGAGAAAAAAAAAGCAGATTACCGATCTTTTGTTTACATAACATGATCAGCTGACAGCTGATCACGTGGTAAGGGGGCAGGGGCGTGCAGGCGGCTCATGCACAGGAGGATGCGTCCCGGCAAATAAGGCTGTAGCCATCATTCGGCTATAGCGCCTGCAGGAGGTGGTTAATGTTTATTTCGGTGGAAGTGATTAAAATAGGGGGACAGCTCATTATGAGCAAAAATAAAGGTTTTTTTTTCAAATTGGTTGGATATAATTGGGTATTCTTTGTGAAGTAAATTTTCTCCACCTTCATTAAGCTAAGGACCCCAGAAAAAGACCTGTTAAAACACGCTAGTTTACAAATTGTGGAAATTCCACACCATTGCTATTCTCACTGGAAATTACCTTTTAAAAGTCATATACAGTTCTTTTAGGCCCCTTTCACACTGGGGCGGTTTGCAGGCGTTATTGCGCTAAAAATAGCGCCTGCAAACCTCCCCTAAACAGCCTCCGCTGTTTGTTCAGTGTGAAAGCCCGAGGGCTTTCACACTGAAGCGGTGCGCTGGCAGGAGAAGAAAAAATCTCCTGCAAGCCACATCTTTGGAGTGGTGAAGGAGCGGTGTATTCACCGCTCCTAAACCGCTCCTTCCCATTGAAATCAATGGGATAGTGCGGCTATACCGCGGTAATACCGCGGCTATAGCCACGCTATACGAGGGGTTTTAACCCTTTTTCGGCCGCCAGCGGGGGGTTAAAACCGCACCGCTAGCGGCTGAATACCGCGGTAAAACAGCGCTAAAAATAGCGCTGTTTTACCGCCGACGCCCCCTACCGCCCCAGTGTGAAAGGGGCCTTACTGGTAATGGAAAACCGTTTTGTGACAGCTAAAGATGTACAGAAATCTCTAAAACCTAAAATAAATTTTTAATTTGTTTAAAAAGAACATTGATCAAGCGCTCTTTATGGAAGCTTTACTACAGAAGATGCCACTGCTCTCCAAATTAAACATTCTTGTTCATTTTACACAGCGTTCTGTTTGTAAAAAAAAAAAAAACACTGCATACCAACACCAAAACCTCATCCTGCTGTAAAGCACGGTGATGAAAGGCTACGTTGCTACCTTAGGGCCTGGACAGCTTGATATCATTGTGGGACCTACTGTAGATGTTTTAAGCTGTATCAAAAAATTATACAGCCGACTCTCAGGAGTTTTGGTGATGATCTAAGACTCAAAATATGTTTGGCATGCAACAATTGATAAATAACCTAGGACTAAATCAACAACAGATTAGCTCAGACAAAAGAAACAAAGTATAGAAAGCCATATTACAGCAGAATTTTCAAATGGGTGTGTCAAATTATAAGTTAAATTGGGTAATTAATCAACTGTATCCTCTTGCGATGAAAATACAGTTACACATAGATTGATTATATTAGTAAGTTGATTAGTAATCACTTTTGCAAATCAGAATCTCTGCAATATAAACAAATAAAGCTTCACCATGAATATTGTATTATAGTTAAAGTAGAACTAAGGGCAAACTTTTTTTTCATTTTGAAGATAGTAAAGAATGGTTATAACCAATGTCGGTTTCTATTTTTGTAATCTGTGTCCAATTGGGAAAATTTCCCTTCACTTCCTGTCCCATGGCCAAAACAGGAAGCTAGAGGAAATCTATTCAAAATGAGGGCATCCTTGATTGTCACCAGAACTAGTGTCCCCACTAAGATTTTTCCATTACTCTTCTAGAGACAACCCAACATTTTGAATTCTCTTTTACTTTCATCCTTGCTGATAATGATAAACGTGACAAATTAAAAAGAGTGAATCTCCTTGACGGGGGCACAAGCAGCAATATAAATCTGACAGGTGTTATAATCCCTCTCCACACTATCCAAAACTTTAAAAAAAACTTTTGCCTTTAGTTATACTTTAAGGCATGAATCCAAAATTTCTACACAAAGAGCCCATTTATTAACAAGCTATTTGGCCCTAGTGCTCTCATACTGCTGCTTTAAAATCAAACTGTAAAACAAAGGAGTGAGCCCCATTCATGGAATTTTCTCTGCTGAGTTATGCAGGGGTATAGAGCCGTATGCTGTGGGATGCCTAAGGCTCTATACCCCTGCCTGTATTTTATGAATGACTATGAAGAGGCAGACGCAGTGTGCAGTAAATATTGTTGAGTCCTGAGGAGAGAGGATAGTAATATCCAATCTCCACTATAAATAAGCCTTCTGTTTCCACTGTCTGTCAACAGGTAAATCTCTGTATCAAAATATGAATGTGGGCGTGGCCATGATAAAACTGCTGATCACTTAGCAATGACAGTATAAATTGTTTATTATATTTACTATGAGTATGTAATGCTGACAATTTACATGGCACTGTACAAATTGTACATTATCTTCATTCCCTGTCCTCAAGCACTTTTCAATCTAAGGTCCCTATATTATATGCATACATACACCTATTAGGGCCAAATGTAAAATCAATTACTTAATGTCTTACTATTTTAGTCAGCTTTAAATGTTTGTTATACATCATTTGTTATCTGAAAGAAATGTTGATTGAATAACATGATTAGAGGTGGGCAATTCATTTTCCCAAAGGACTACATGAAAAACTGGAAATTTGGTGGAGAACCAAACTTAATTCTGGTCAATATTAGTTGGACCTGGGAATTCTGTAAGTGTGTAAACATATAAACACCTGGCACTAGGAATAACAGGTATAAATGCTCATGAAATGGGTCTCTTTCAGATGGGAGGTTGGGGGGGGGGGAAACAGGCAGGTGAGCCCATGTTCCTGTTCACTCGAGAGTGGTAAAAATGTGTCAGCTTGCTTGAAATATGTTTGGTGTTGTAACAAATGTTCTCTGAGCTTTATGCCACATACCTTTCACACGCTTACACCTTTTTTTTAAGTTATAGTCTATTTTAGTAGCTGGGTTAAGGCCATAGCAGTATCATACTGAGAAATACCCTAAAAAGGTTTTGGTGATAGTCAAAGAGGAGGATAAACACTAGGGGCAGTGTCTGCCACTCCTTCATTAGGGTGTACGTTTATGATCGTGAGATAAGCCACGATATCGACTATGGCACCATATCTCTACTGTGCAGCAGTTTATAAAGCTGTGATGAGAAGTGAAGATAATATCTCCTCTTTTCATCATGGCTCAGTGAGAAGCTGACAGTGAAATGAATGCAAATAGCTAGTTTATTAAGGTACAATGTTAGTACCTCACTGGCCATTTCCTCACTTCTTACTTCTCCACCTGAGAGACGGCAATAGCAAGTAGAAAAGAGGGAAATGGTTGAGATGTGAGGAGGAACCAGGTGGATTATGCCCCCCGGCTTCCTCTGTCACTCTCAGCAGCTCCTATAAAAAATAGAACATAAGAACTGGTTCATACATATATAAGCTATTCTAAACTTTACAGGGGCTGCTGAAAGTGACAGGGGAAGCAAGGGACATAATCCCCTTGGTTCCTCCTCACATCTCAACCATTTCCCTCTTCTCTCCCTGCTATCGCCACCTCTTTGAATAAATGTGTGTGTATACAGTATGTAGTTATATACAGTGGGGGAAAAACTATTTGATCCCCTGTAGATTTTGTAGGTTTGCCAACTTACAAAGAAATAGAGGGTCTATAATTTTTATCTCAGGTGTATTTTAAATGATAGAGACAGAATATCAACCAAAAATCCAGAAAAAACACATGATACAATGTTATAAATTGAGTTGCAGTTCAGTGAGTAAAATAAGTATTTGATCCCCAAGCAAAACATGATTTAGTACTTGGTGGAGAAAGGTTTGTTGGCAAGCACAGAGGTAAGACATTTCTTGTAGTTGGTTATCAGGTTTGCACACATCGCAGGAGGGATTTTTGTCCACTCTTCTTTACAGATCTTCTCTAAATCCTTAAGGTTTCTTGGCTGTCGCTTGGCAACTTGAAGTTTCAGCTCCCTCCATACATTTTTTATAGGATTAAAGTCTGGAGACTGGCTAGGCTACTCCATAACCTTAATGTGCGTCTTCTTGAGCCACTCCTTTGTTACCTTTGCGGTATTTTTTGGGTCATTGTCATGCTGAAAGACCCATCCATGACCCATCTTCAGTTCTGGCCGAGGGAAGAAGGTTCTCATCCAAAATTTTACAATACATGGCCCCGTACATTGGCTCCTCAATGCGGCAAAGTCGGCCTGTACCTTTCGCAGAGAAACAGCCCCAAAGCATAATGTTTCCACCTCCGTGCTTGACTGTAGGGATGGTGTTCTTAGGGTCATAGTCAGCATTTTTCTTCCTCCAAATGCAGCGAGTCCCCCTCCTTAAGAAGGCACATGTGCAGTCATGCCAATGAACATCTAAATGATTCAGAGAAGGATTGGGAGATAGTATTGTGGTCAGATGAGACCAAAATTTAGCTCTTTGGCATTAAAGTTGAGGTCCTGCCGAATTTTTTTTTTTTAAAGTCAGCAGCTACAAATACTGCAGCTACTTGACAATTACCTGTCCAGGGCGCCCGCGATGTCGACACCCGAAGCTGAGCCGCCATCTTTGGTAGGCATGGGCTGTCTGTTCTTGTCGAACATGAGTTTCGACACGAACATTAGCTGTTTGTCGAATAGCGAACACTTTGGGGTGTTCGTGCCAAATTTGAAAGCTGCGGAACACCCTTTAAAAGTCTATGGGAGAAATCAAAAGTGCTAATTTTAAAGGTTAATATGCAAGCTATTGTCATAAAAAGTGTTTGGGGACCTGGATCCTGCCCCAGGGGACATGTATCAATGCAAAAAAAGTTTTAAAAACGGCCGTTTTTTCGGGAGCAGTGATTTTAATGCTTAAAGTGAAACAATAAAAGTGAAATATTCCTTTAAATTTCGTACCTGGGGGGGTGTCTATAGTATGCCTGTGAAGTGGCGCATGTTTCCCATGTTTACAACTGTCTGAGAGCAAAATGACATTTCTAAAGGAAAAGAAAGTCATTTAAAAGTACTAGCGGTAGTGCCGGCAGCAATAATGAATTGTCGGGTCTCTGCAATACTCATAAAAGTCATTGAAAAAAACGGCCTGGGACTCCCCCACAGTGCATTACCAGGCCCTTTGGGTCTGGTATGAATATTAAGGGGAACCCCGAACCAAAATTAAAAAAAAAAAATGCGTGGGGGTCCCCCCAAAATCCATACCAGACCCTTCAGGTCTGGTATGGATTTTAAGGGAAACCCCGCTCCAAAATTTAAAAAAAAATAGCGTGGGGGTCCCCCTAAAAATCCATACCAGACCCTTATCCAAGCATGCAACCTGGCAGGCCGCAGAAAAAGAGGGAGAACGAGAGAGCGCCCCCCCTCCTGAACCGTACAAGGCCACATGCCCTCAACATGGGGAGGATGTCCCCATGTTGATGAGGACAAGGGCCTCAGCCCCCCAACCCTTGACCGGTGGTTGTGGGGGTCTGCGGGTGGGGGGCTTATTAGAATTTGGAAGACCCCTTTAACAAGGAGACCCCCAGATCCCACCTCCCCTGTGTGAAATGGTAATGGGGTACAAATGTACCCCTACCATTTCACAAAAAAATGTCAAAAATGTTAAAAAAAAACAAGAGACAGTTTTTGACAATTCCTTTATTAATGTCTTTTTCTTTCCCTGCTTCTTTTTCTGGTCTTCATTCGGGTTTCTTCCTCGATCTTGCTTCTTCCTCTTCTTCCTCCGATCCTCTGCTTCTTCCTTCGGTCTTCCTGTCCGCATCTTCCTCAGGCTTCTTCTTCCCTGCTTCATTCTCCGGACGATCCACATCCATGGGCGGTTCCCGCTGTTTGACGCTTCTGTTCATCTGACAGTTCTTATAAAACTGAGGATGGGGCCCCCGGTGACCCCGCCCCCCTCTGACGCACGGGGACTTCACAAGGACTTCCCTATGGTTTTCCTCGTGGTGTCAGAGGGGGCGGGGTCATCCGTTACATAAGCTGTCCAGCGCAGATGATCTCTGCTTTCATTTTGGTAAACATCACAGAGACCATCTCCTGCGTTCCTGTTAAAGACTTGCTTGGCTGACATTCCTTCTGGCTCCAGATCCTGCTTGCTGTTCCATTATCCTGTTCCCTGGCTTGCTGACTTTCTGGCTTGCCTGACTATCCGTTCCGGTTACCGAACTTTGGCTATGTTTTGACTATGTTTGTTCTATTTACTTTTAGTATTAAACAAGTGTGATTTAACTGTACTTCTGTCTCGGTCTGATTCATGGTTTCTGACAGCATCATCTTTAGAAGAGGCTTCCTTCTGGGATGACAGGCATGCAGACCAATTTGATGCAGTGTGTGGCGTATGGTCTGAGCACTGACAGGCTGACCCCCCACCCCTTCAACCTCTACAACAATGCTGGCAGCACTCATACGTCTATTTCCCAAAGACAACCTCTGGATATGACGCTGAGCATGTGCACTCAACTCCTTTGGTCGATCATGGCGAGGCCTGTTCTGAGTGGAACCTGCCCTGTTAAACCGCTGTATAGTCTTGGCCACCATGCTGCAGCTCAGTTTCAGAGTCTTGGCAATCTTCTTATAGCCTAGGTCAGCTTTATGTAGAGCAAAATTCTTTTTTTCAGATCCTCAGAGAGTTTTTTGCCATAAGGTGCCATGTTGAACTTCCAGTGACCAATATGAGAGAGTGAGAGCGATAACACCAAATTTAAGTTTCTAAAAGAGAGGGGGGTCTGTGGGACTTTATATGAGGAGATGACGTTATTATCAGCCTCCATCCCTATTATTGTGTATTATCTTACTCCATGCAGGTATTTAATTATATGTGTAGTATATGAATTTTTTATCGAATATGAATTATGAGACAAATGTCCTACTCCTTTACATATATTATAGATATGTCAATTATAATGCCACACAACACTTGACCCTCCACATACTTAATTTAAAGTCCCGCCTCCCTGTTCTCTAACACCAAATTTAACACACCTGCTCCCCATTCACACCTGAGACCTTGTAACACTAACAAGTCATATGACACCGGGGAGGGAAAATGGCTAATTGTGTCCAATTTGGACATTTTCACTTAGGGGTGTACTCATTTTTGTTGTCAGCGGTTTAGACATTAATAGCTGTGTGGTGAGTTATTTTGAGGGGCCAGCAAATTTACACTGTTATACAAGCAGTACACTCATTTTTTTACATTGTAGCAAAGTGTAATTTCTTCAGTGTTGTCACATGAACAGATATAATAAAATATTTACAAAAAAATGTGCTGGGTGTACTCACTTTTGTGAGATACTGTATATATACGTGAGATGTCTCCTGAGCCACCCTCTCTGATCCCTGGCCCTTTTTAGTTTCCATATTTTTTTTTCCTTCTCTCACTTTCTACCTCCTCCTCCTTTTTTTCTTTTACCCTTTCTTTTATGATTTTAGCCATCTATACCTACAAAAATACAGAAAATCTGGTGAACATCCCCTGATAGCTTTTTAACACAGTGAAAGGCCGTGATGTGTAAAGGCCCTCCGCATTTGTTTAAAAACGTACACCTAAAGGTGTATTTTTTTTTTTTCGCTGACAGTGGAAAAACCTTTTAAAAATCTTCCTTGGTATTTAAAATGAATGTTGTAGAAATATAATAGTACGTTGAGATGAAAGCAAGCACCATAAGATGTGAATGTGTTCAATTTATGTCACTAATGGTCTTCCCCAAGTGCTCTGTAACCACTCAAAGCACAAGCCTCTGTTACTGTTCCCTCCTCTCCTATTATCCCCTCCCTCACCCACGTTACACGTTACTATGTTATTAGCTAAGGAGAGTAGTGTCCGTTTATAAATGACTAAATGTTGTTTATATATGGCGTGGGCTCCAGAAATCTTATGCTACAAGATATTTTTTCTGCCATCTTGCAGACCATTTTATTGAGGTTTCATAATTTTGTTGTTTTGGACCTCATGGTCCTTTTTTATACCATTTGGCGGTCCTGACAAGTTGTTTTCATGATTGATTTCTTGCAATTATAATGTGTTCCTGGTTTACATTATGCTACCATTCATCATAGGAGGGATCATCTCCCTATTTGTAAGTGATTTATGGGACCTAATAGATGGCGTATTTCATTTGATTTCATGTCCCCCCCTTTTTTTTTGTATGTAACTTGTATGTACAGAGCTTTGCGAGGATTGTTCACGGCTCTGCTTTGTATTGTTCCTCCTTTATTTTCAGAAAACAATAAAAACAATTAAAATAGAAAGCACAAGCCTACAGTATTTGGTAGCACTAATATGTCTGAACGCACAATTTGCAATGCAGTGTCCTGGACCTAAATAACCAATATCCAGGAAGGCAGGGATGAGTAAATATAACTTTGAGAGTGCCATTACTTTTCCCTATCCAAACATATTTAAATATTTTACCATAAACTACAAATACCAGTGGTAATAGTGAAGCACTGAATATTTTCCTCTATTGCCCATGACCTGTAACTAGCATGCTCGTAGTTCTGCCACTATTACATAGAGAGTACTTTGTTATCATTTAATGTAAAAAAAAATGCCCAATAACACTAGTAGAACTTTCTTACAAGCCCATCCACAACCCTATGTTTTCAGAAGAAAGATCTCTAGATCTCTAGAATAGTGTTAAAAGTATTTTAATTAGTTTTTAGTCTCTTTATTCCCTATACCAACACCCTTGCAGTTTGTAAGAACATAAAGGGAATGAAAGCCTGGTGTGACTTTGCTGTGAAATATGTAGTGCTGAGCACAGCACAGGATAAGGACATCATTACACTTTCATGACAGATAAGCTTGCACTGTTCAAGTGTAAACTCATTTGTCTTTCTCTGACCTTTAAATAGTACTGTACTATTGTGGTGGATTTAAATCAATAATTTTGTCAAAACAAAATATACAACATTCTCTTTCTCCTTCACACCGCAGTTCTAGAAGGGGGGAGGAGTGCAAGACTCTTTTATTAGTTGAATTTCTTTTTTCCCTTCACCATATTATAGAAATTGATCAGATATACTGCTCTTTGTAATAGCCATTTTCTTTTTAACGACACATACATAAATTACTCTGATGCTTTGGTATGTATGTGCATTTTTAAATCATATTTTTGAAGCATCTGTCTAATCCAAATTATCTTAAAGGGTTAGTTCACTTTTACTCACTTTTTGACTTTTGCATTTAAGTGTTCTAACATGCAGTTCTCCGTGCTTACTTTTTTTGGTTGCTCATTACATTGTCCTCCCCTGCAGGAGGCAGGACGTACTGAGCAGTGGATCACATGCATTGGTATGCATCTCATACTACCACATTATGAGAGACTTACCTTAAAACAAAGCCCTCCAACAGCGTGCTGTCACTGCTGACAGGGCTTCCATCTTTACCTGGTCTTCCTTCTGGGTTCGCGGGCCCCGGCTACATGAGTGGCCAGGGGCACGATGACGTTTATGACACGGGCTCTGAAGGTCCGACACAGTATGCAAGACCTTCAGAGCGCATGTGCTGGTAATGTTACCACCTGCATTCAGTGTGAATATCTCCTAAACAGTTCAAGTTTAGGAGATATTCACAGTACCTACAGGTAAGCCTTATTATGGGCTTACTTGTAGGTACAAGTGGTAAAACTGAATTTACTACCACTTTAGTGTATTGTTAATACTGTAGTGCAGGGGTCTCCAAAGTGTGGGACGTGGGTTGGATGTGGCCTTTTTCTTGCCTTTATCTGACCCTTGGGGCACTATTTCTTACACTAATATGTGGCACTATTCCTTCCACTGACACCAAAGGCAGAGCACTATTCCTTCCACTGATGTCAACAATGGGGTACTATTCCTCTCACTGATACCAATGATGGGGCACTATTCTTCCCACTGACACAAATGATGGGGCACTATTCCTTCCACTGACACCAATGATGTGGCACTATTCCTCCCACTGGCACCAATGATGTGGCACTATTCCTCCCACTGACACAATAGTGGGATACTATACCTCCCTTTGACACCAGTTATGGAATTTACTTCCACTGACCACCAAGCTTATGGCATTGATTACTTCTACTAATGTTAGGGCATTTTCTACTCCTACTGGCCACAGTCCAGCCCCCCCAAAGTTAGTAAACTGGCCCTTTGTTTTGAAAGTTCGGAGACCCCTGCTGTAATGCATAGGGAGGATTTAGGCAAAAGTAAGTAATGGTGAGCTAACGCTTTAATGTTAA
This sequence comes from Lithobates clamitans, assembly GCA_037952925.1. Lineage (NCBI taxonomy): Eukaryota > Metazoa > Chordata > Amphibia > Anura > Ranidae > Lithobates > Lithobates clamitans. The sequence goes on along the minus strand of JBBGZY010000852.1, from coordinate 5,247,430 downwards.
ACAACAGTCAAGGATTCTGAGAGCTGGGGAAGGCTCCAGGAAAAGACACCTTTCTGAACCCCCTGCATTGTTTTAAAATTGGTTTTAAATGTGAAAGGCCGAATCCAGTCACTGCACACCGGCAGCCTTGGGGGGATTTGGCTATAGGCAGGACAACTGAGTACTTCAAGGAATTTAGCTAGTACTTACTGTGTCCATACTACAGTACCACTGGGAGGTATATAATCCGCCACCGTCAGGGGGGAAAAAAACAGCTTCCTTCTTGGATGTACAACAAGGAGAATAGGGATGTGCTTCCATAACAAAGCCTCCACAGCCACCACCCCAGTTTAAAGCTTGTCATTGTTGCACACATAAAATACAGTTCTGCTATCATTTTCATGATCATATCACTCTTTGTAGTTCCCAACCATTGCTTATGTCATTAGTAAGTTTGGTGTCTTATCTGCTATGTTATAATACTGGAATGAAGCAGAGAGAAGCATGTCCCAGCTGTGAGCAGGTTAAACACGGCAATACAAGAGCAGTTACCATACAGCAGCATAATGAGTTCCTTTCTGCTTAGCATGGTTCCCAGTGATATACAACTTGCAATTAAGCATGGCTTGGTGATCTGGTGATTAATGTCGAAACGACTCCTGAAGGAGCCGCACAGACCTCCCCGTCACATACTTCATGCTGTTTACAGCTGGGTCCCTATTAACAGTAAGATTCAAAGGGCCATTTACAATTCAGTAACCTTTATGACGGCGAACTCTTCAATCAGCATTTTATTTCTTTTGTAACACTTTAGTCATCTACAAATGTCAGAGTGAAATAGGAATATGAAATATTTAGGATTATCAGGTGGAAGGTGGCGGAAAGGTTAACCATATCTTTGCTGTACAAAAAGGGGTTAAAACGAATTGTACCACGTCCTTTTTTTTTATCTCAACATCTTTGATGGATGTCTGTATTCTGAATATTTTAACTTCATATAAGACAACAACTTGATAAAAAAGATGCAATAATTTATATGTTGCTAAAATGGCTGTTTATTTGAGCGTTCATTTTTTTTTATCATGCGGTAAGCTTTTCAAGTTGATATCTGTTGGTTTTTGCAGTGTGGTTGCCTGCAAACTGTCATAAGGAGAGCAAAGAGGAGTCTCCTGCATAGCATAAAAGATTTATTGATTATGGCTTCCAGCTTTAAAATGTTCAGTATTGCAAAGCAAAGGGTAGTAAATTACAAAAAGCTATCATAACTAAACTGAGCACTCCTTACATCATGGCGCTAGGAAACATTCATTCTTAATACTGCAATGCTTAGAGACGAGGGTGTAGCATTAAAGGGGCAGAGAGGGTAACCGATTCCCGGCCCATGAGGTCAGATGACCCTCACATGACTACTGCATCAATACATTCTGTGCAGAATAGTACAGCATTTCTTTCCCCCCTGGATCCTCCTCAACTTTTCCCATCTTCTTTTGTGCTTATAAAGATTATTAAGGATAATGTTTACCCAAATTTATCAAAAAAAAAGTAGCAACTCAAGGGCTAGATGTGATAGTCATTATTTTGTGTCTAACATGAATATGGGGCCTAGTTTCAATTTGTTCACATGTAGCTTTAAGCTTTGCTTATTATCTAATATATTTATTGTATTTTATCTCTTTGTAAGCCAATAGTAAAAAAGATTTCTTTACTATACTGTACAGGGAACAGGCATTCAAATCACAATGGAAGGGTTATATGCTACATCTTCAGGTGATTGAACATTGGCAAAGCCACTCAAAGCTTTAAAACTCCCTCACAGAATCCTACCACTATGCGAGCCTGAGATTTTTTTCTAGTGTCTTTAGGTAATGGATGTATCTCTCTGTGTAAAAGAATATTGGTAGCTATTGAATAGCAAAGTATCCTATCAAGTAATGTTACAGGCTGCTACAGGCTGCACCAGCCCACTGTCGCAGAGGATTTCAGCTTTCTGGGTGCTGTGGGAACTATACCCTGCTCCCACCTAAAGATAGTGGGGAACAGGACATGCTAGTAAGGTTACAATTGTGCCGAGCCTATTGTACGAGTCACACACCTAACTATATGGTACAGGATATGCGTCCCTGTAAGATGCTCTACAGGTTCAATGCCATGGTCCACGTGCAGGGGAGCTTTGTCTTTGAAGATCCCCTTCTCATCGGAGGGAGGATGTGCATGACCGAAGTGGGCAAAGTTACACATCGATTTCCCTGGGGATCAATGTGTTGGGTGAATATCTGAAATGGATGGATAAATTCATTGAGATACACCAGTGCCATTTCTGGCCCAGCCTTTCCAATGTGCTTTTCTATCACTTACCTTGTCCGCAGGAGGTTTAAAATTTTGTCAGTTTATTTGAATTTTTAAAATGATTTTCAGATTCCATCACTTTCTGTAGATTCTCTCAGCATTCACTTCCTATAGCTCATCTTCCAGCAGCCTTCACTGCCTTGTTGCATCACAGAAGAGGGTGTGATAGGACGTGTTCACCACTCTGCACCACACCTCCCTTATTACAATACTACCTTCCACCCACTTTCTATACAGTCTGATTGTAAAATCTCCTTTAGATCTTCCATCTGCTATGTAGTACAAGGGCCTGCTTGATTTGATACAAATTGAATAGATTGTTCAGGTGTGTCCTCCTGTTTCATAGTTCTGGTAAATCTAAAGGAAATTGTACAGAGATTGTATAATAAGTTTGCTTAGTGCATGACCATCTTTATACAAGTGATATGGGAAGAGGAGGATGGAAATGGCGCTGTTCTTTGTGGGGTGAATAATAGCGGTGAGTGCGTTTCCTATGGCGCACCTTTTAAGAAGCACTTTTTTAGAAGCACTGAATAACAATTTGCAGGAGCACTTTGTCATATTATTTTGGACTTTGTAATACACCAGTATTTAAGGACTTTACATGTACGTTGGGTTTAGCACTATAGTACTACTATCATCATATATTTGTGATTTTTGCACAGGCAAACATATATATATTTTTTATATGCACATATGTTTTTTTGATGTTAGAGTTTGTTTACTAGCATCATTATTATTAGATGGTGGTGGTCCTCTGAATAGGAGGCTCACACAATATTATTACACAGCAGCATATCACAGTGTGGACGCTGGACAGTGTTTTTTTGTGTTTTTTGCTTTATTATGGTTTTTACACTTTTTGTCATATTTAGACATCAACACTGCTAGGTTTTGCACATTTGCACTTTTCCAAGCACTTTAGCACATACTAATATTGGGAATCCCTCACGCATTTTGAGGGTCTGGATCATTTAACCACTTCGCGCCTGGCATATAGCAGCATGACGGCCGGGCAGTGGTTCAGTTATCCTGACTGGGCGTCATATAACGTCCAGCAGGATAACAGCCGTTGCGCGGCCGTGGGAGCGCGCATCGCGGCAATCAGTGGTGAAGTGTGTCAGTCTTACACACCGCTACACCGGTCTCGGTAAAAAACCTTTGCGGAGGCTCTTGACCACGTGATCAGCCGTGTCCAATCACGGCTGATCACGATGTAAACAGGCCGTTGATCGACTTTTCCTCACTCGCGTCTGACAGACGCGAGTAGAGTAGAGCCGATCGGCGGCTCTCCTGACAGGGGGGGGTCTGCGCTGATTGTTTATCAGCGCAGCCCCTCCTCAGATGCCCACACTGGACCACCAGGGAAGCCACCAGGACCTTCAGGGAAGCCCCCAACATGTGGATGGCCAGGTACGTACCCCATGGCCATCCACATATACAAAAATATGCCAAATATATGCCAATCAGTACCAGAAATGGGAAATGACTGGCAACATTATGCAGCAGATCAGACAAGTGATGCCCAGCAATGCCACCCATCGGTGCCACCCATTAGCGTCCATTACTACCACCTCTCAGTGCTCATCCATGCCCATCAGTGCCCACCTATCAGTGACCATCAGTGCCCATCCGTGCCACCCATAAGTACCCCTTAGTGCCACCCATAATTACCCATCAGTGCCGCATATGAGTGCCCATCAGTGTCACCTATGAGTGCCCATCAGTGCCGCATACCGGTGCCGCCCATCAGTGCCACCTCATCGGTGCCCATCAGTGCTCGTCATTGAAGGAGAAAACTTATTATTTACAAATTATTTTAACAGAAACGAAGAAAAACATTATTTTTTTCAAAATTTTCAGTCTTTTTTTATTTTATTTGTTGCGCAAAAAATAAAAATCGGAGAGGTGATCAAATACCACCAAAAGAAAGCTCTATTTGTGGAAACAAAATGATAAAAAAATTGTTTGGGTACAGTGTAGCATGACTGCGCAATTGTCATTCAAATTGCAACAGTGCTGAAAGCTGAAAATTGGCTTGGGCAGGAAGGTGTATAAGTACCTGGTATTGAAGTGGTTAAAGTAAGAACAGCGCCATTTCTATCCTGCTCTTCACGGCACCCATATCATTCTATTTTCACCCTAGGGTGGATTTATTGATAGAGGCTGCAGTTCTTTATGTTTTGCACTTTTTTCACCATAAGCGCGGGAGTTTACATTATTCTAATCTTTATACAAGTACATAGGAGGGAGTGGACAAAGACACTCAGAGAAGCTTCAGAAGTTTTCTTAAGTGGAGCGTGGTGCGTTTGCCGCACTTGGGGTGCGTTTTACATGTAAAGACAACATAAGCACAATGCACATTTGCAGCGTTTCTGAAAAATATGGCAAAGTGCGCATTTTCTGTGCAGTTTGCCATGCGTTTGGAAACGCACAGATATGAATGGAGCGTCATTGTTCTTGTGTAAACGCACCAAATTCACTTTCAGGCTCCATTTACACCTAGAAGAATTGGGAGCGCATGTTTTTTGGCTAGTATTTCCAGTGACACACGTAGGACAGCCCGTTGATTTTAAGGGGCTGCACTACACATGGCAAAGTAGCTCCTGGGACATTTTGGCATGGGGTGAGTTGCATGTTTTTTACTGCATTTGTCACCTGTTTTTTTGCCGTTTATTAATGACACTGAAAGCGTAACTAGGTAATTTTAGGTGTATGAATGTGGTCATACACTATACAATCTGATTGTACAATCTCTGTACAATCTCCTTTAGACTTACCAAAACTATATAATAGGAGGACACACCATCTATCCAATCACTCTGTATCCAATCAGGCAAGCTCTTGCACTACATCATGGGTGTCCCGTGGGCGTAATGCGGCCCCAGGGAGTTTAGCATGCAGCCTAAGCCCATCTGGAGGGACGCTGAGGAAGCCAGGCAAATGTACATGTGGAGAAATGCCGGGGATGCTGTGAAAACTTAGTTGGGTGAAAGGCTTGTGCTAATGAGGTCAACTGGTAAACTCCTTCCTGTGTCTTATTGGTTTCTCTGTCTCAAATCTATACCAGGGAGTCTCTGAAGCTTTCTAAGAAATATAGCAAGGGCAGGGGTTAGGCCTTGTTCTCAAAATCAAAGAAAGCTTGTATTTTTCTGCAACCGAGGTACATTCATGGTATATTGGTACATAGGGGAGCTGGATTTTTTAAAAAAAAGTGAACTTGGCCTTTAAGGGGAGCAGACACTATGCAGGTGGTCTCAGATACATTTAGTCACTGGTGCCCTATAGAGCAGGGATAGGCAACCTTTGAGAGATGAAGATCTACTTGAACAACACTGATGAAGCCAAAGATCACTGGGTACAGTGTCTCCCCTTCCTCACCCCCCAAAAAAAGAACAATAAGACCGAGCTAAACTGACCTAAATAAGTATTACAAAAGTGTGCAGGGTTTAGGAGTGCATTATGCAGAGAATGCAGGGATCATGAGTACATTATTCTCAGAATGCAGAGATCAGGAGCGGGCTGTGCTCAGAGTGCAGGGATCAGGAGAGTGTCGCACTCAGAATGCAGGGATCATGAGTGCATTACGCTCAGAATACAGGACTCAGGTGTGCATTGCGGTCGGAATGCAGGGATCAGGAGTGTGTTGCGCTCAGAATACAGGGATCAGGAGTGCATTATGCTCAGAATGCAGTGTTCTGGAGTGCATTACACTCAGAATGCAGGGTTCAGGAGTGCGTTACGCTGGGAATGCAGGGTTTAGGAGTGTGTTGCACTCAGAATGCAGGGTTCAGGAATGCATTGTGGTCAGAATGCAGGGTTCAGGAATGCGTTACGCTCAGAATGCAGAGTTCAGGAGTGCGTTGCGGTCAAAATGCAAGGATCAGGAGTGTGGCACTCAGAATGCAGGGATCAGGAGTGCATTACGCTCAGAATGCAGGGATCAGGAGCGCATTACGCTCAGAATGCAGGGTTCAGGAGTGCGTTGCAGTCAGAATGCAGGGTTCAGGAGTGCGTTGCAGTCAGAATGCAAGGATCAGGAGTGTGTTGCACTCAGGATGCAAGGATCAGGAGTGTGTTGCACTCAGAATGCAGGGATCAGGAGTGCATCACTCTCAGAATTCAGGGTTTAAGAGTGCGTTACCCTCAGAATGCAGGGTTTAGGAGTGCATTTCACTCAGAATGCAGGGTTCGGGAGTGCATTTCACTCAGAATGCAGGGTTCAGGAGTGCGTTACGCTCAGAATGCAGGGTTCAGGAGTGCGTTGTGGTCTGAATGCAGGGATCAGGAGTGCATTATGCTTGGAATGTAGGGTTCAAGAGTGCATTGCGCTCAGAATTCAGGGTTTAGGGGTGCGTTGCGCACAGAATGCAGGGTTTAGGGGTGCGTTGTGCTCAGAATGCAGGGTTTGGGAGTGCGTTACGCTCAGAATGCAGGGTTCAGGAGTGCGTTGCAGTCTGAATGCAGGGATCAGGAGTGTCTTACGCTCAGAATGCAGGGGTCAGGACTGCATTGCGCTCAGAATGCAGGGTTTAGGAGTGGGTTGTGCTCAGAATGCAGGGTTTAGGGGTGCGTTGTGCTCAGAATGCAGGGTTTAGGAGTGTGTTGTGCTCAGAATGCAGGGATCAGGGGGGTGGGGGGTGATGTGAAGGATGGTAGAGTACACTGCTATGGGGGTGACCCTGCCCATAACAGTGTCCTCTGCCCCTTTTACCTCACCTTCAACCCCCCCACACACAGTGGTGTCTTTGCCCCCCCTTCCCCTATAGCAGTAACCTCTGCACCCTTCTCTCCCCTCCCCTCCCATAGCACAGTGTCCTACCTGTTTCCACAGCGGAGACCGGGAGTCAGCACAGTTCTGGACAGAGGGCCATGGCTGGCAGAGTGACTTTTCATATTAGCAAGCTGGTGATAACATAACATAACAAAAAAGGTAATTTGGCCAGCTCCTCCTCACTCCCTCTGTCCTGAACTATGCTTCCTCTCGGTCTCTGCTGTTCACTGATCACAGTGGCGGAGGAGGATGGAGGCGGGAGTGACAGAGACCGGGACATAGATGGCGCGGATGAGGCTGGCAGGGGGACCAGGACTAGCACATAGAAGGCGGGGGTCGGCGGCACAGGAACCTGTTTGCAGTCTACCTGTCACCTGCCTGCGGTCGACAGGTGGACCGCGATCGACGGGTTGCCAACCCCCCGCTATAGAGAAACCAGCATATGCAATGGAAGACTCCAAACACAGTGGGAAGGTTAAAGGCAGTTTGGCAGATGTACTGTCACTTCCTACTACGCCAGGTATTTTATGCCAAGCGTTGTACTGTTTCCAAAAAGGAACCCAGAATCTGAAAATTGTCCCCCAATCAACTTGGTGGCAGCATTGTCTACATTACAGCATACTTTTTGCATAAGCAGAGAAGAATTTTATACTTAATATCTTCTCTTAGATGAGAAATGGCGACATTTTTCAAAGATTAGCAATCAGATTCAGATTTGTTGTGAAAGAAGGTCCCCTCTCCTCAAAATAGAAAGACACAATTAAGTGCTTGTGGGGGAGATGTGCAAATGTCTCAAGCTGGACCTAGGGGCCATAGGTGACCGGCATGGGGTCTAGGAAACAGAAAAAGCCTTCTAATGTTTTTCCTGTGCATGCCTTGGTTAAAGGGTTACTAAACCCACAACAGTAAAATCAGTCTGTATATGCAGTAAAGCATGCTTGTTATACTCACTGGGAAACCTAAGGGGTTAATTCTCTTCATTGTGTAAAAAAGGCTGTTTGATCCTGTATGCACAGATCCTCCTCTTCTTCCGCTGACACCAAAACAGGTCTGGATAGTACAGAGCCTTTTAAAGTCAGGCTGCACATGGTTAGTTTGGTGTGTATTGCTAGAGAGTTTTTTTTTCTTGTTAGAGTGCATGTGATCAGCACAGGGCCAAATAGCACTGTCGAGACAGAGTTTCAGAGGTTACGGATCCTGATAAGACAGCTCGGTGCAGTATGAAAACTCCTCCTACAAGCTTTAACCAGGAACTGATAGAAGTCATAAGACTGCTAAATACTCATGATATGGAAAGGTATTTAGCAGTTTATATTTACTAATATGATTTCATTTCCATGTTCTGTGGGAGAGCAGATATAGTGAATGCAGGGTTCTGGGTTTAGTAGCACTTTAAGGATATTTTGTATGAGGCCTGGAAACATCCCAAAAAGATTTATGCTCATTCTAAGTGCTTTGCACAGCAGTATCCCATTGATGGGGAATTATCCCCATCAATGTGTTGTTTCAGAGAATGATTCAACTCTCATTACTTCTCTGTTTTAAATAAAACTCTCATAGTTTTGGTAGTTTTGTTAATGATGTGCCAACTTTTCAGAATGCTTCAGATAAGTGCTCTAAAGCCCTGTTCAAAGCATCTTTTTCTCACTCATGACCAACCACAGTGTGTCAGGCACTGTGGGGTTGATTTACTAAAACTAGAGAGTGCAATCGGCTTCTAACTTCAGCTCGTTCAATTTAGCTGTGACAAAAAAAACTGGAAGCTGATTGGTTTCTATGCAGAGCTGCACCAGATTTTGTACTTTGCAGTTTTAGTAAATCAACCCCTTAGGATCTGGTCCAGGCAAATGGCTAGGAATCCTGGCAGAATTGTGGTCAGTTCCCTAATTTACATCAACTGAGACTGTTGCCAGTGGCCTTATGCTACTGCGTGGACAGGATGAGTGATATGCTGCATCAGTTCTCTAACATTTTTCATCTGTCTGTTGTGGCTGCAAAGGAGTCTCTGGCTGAAATGCTGGTTGACTAAACCTGCCTGTATGAAACAATTGAAACGGGTGACATTTGAAAGTAAACACACCTTTTTGGAGAGTTTTGGGGAGTCAAGAGGGTGATGGGTGATAAACGCAATCTTTTTCCCATAAAGAAGAAATGGGTAAGCTGGGTACTATGAGAAAAAGCAGTCAATTCCTTTTCTCACAAGTTTTGGATTTTCAAATCCTCCAAACCAGGTCCTAAGTCCCCTTTGCAATAAAGGAGTGCTTCCACTGTTGTCAGTGGGGAAGCTTCTGCTGTTTTTTTAACTGTCTGTTGTTGGGAGATCTTGGACACCTGAGTACAGGAGGTTGTCTTTTCTGGGTACAAACTGGTGTTTAAAACCCACCCTCCACCTTTTTTTTTTGCCCTCATATATGACTTTGCCATTTCTGCACAGAGCAGCTTTACACAAATCTTTATCCCAGCTCTTGGGTTTGGGGGCTGTGACCTTGGTTTAAGAGGGAGAGAGCCTTTAGGCATTCTATTCAAACCTATTTATAGTTCCCAAGCTGAACGGGATTGTCAGACCCATCCTGACCTCAAATCTTTAAACCCTTTTCTGAGGGTCATAAAGTTGGAATCAATGAGATCAGATATAGCAGCCCTCTGTCTGGGGGCATTCATGGCATTAATCGACATAAGAGATTCATTCTTACACATCCAGATTTTTCCTTCCACACCATAATGCTTTGAGGGGGAGGAACAACATTTTGAGTTTGTGGCCCTTCCCTTTGGGCTGATCAGGGCTCCTTGAGTTTTCACAAAAATCTTGGCACTGTTGCTGGCGCTGATATGTTCCCAAATGGATCACATCCTAGGCTACGTCTGTGGGAGAGGTCGATCTTTACCTTAACCTCCCTGGCGGTATGATTATTTTGGATTTTAGGTGCTGAAAGCAGTACAATTATTTTGCATGGAAATGTGGCGTTTTATATTGTAGGCCTGTAATTTTTAACAATAACACACTTAAATCTGTCCACCAAGAGTCTAGTAGATATCCCGGGTATGATGATGTTTGAAACACAAAATCATAAATTATAATATAATAAATAAATATAAATAATTAAAAAAATAATAATATAATAATAATAAAATAAATTTCCCCACGATTCACTATCACTCAATTCTGCAAGTGTTCTAATTTACTATCGCTGTTTTCTAGCTGGTCTAAAGCCACTTTTGATGTAAAGGGACACTTTTTGGTTGCTATGGACAATCTCAAGTTTCCAGGCAGAAAGAACAGTATATATAATATAAAACTGCATGCAGAGCATTGGACAAAGCACTAGAGACAAAAGGGATGTGAAATAATTTCATACAGTACTGTAATCTGTAAGATTACAGTACTGTATGTGTTATGTTTTTTACACTTTTTTGAATTTGCCGCCAGGCTCCGCCCCTGTGCGTCGCGACGCTCGCAGGGAACGGAGCCTGGCACAGAGAGGCTTCGGAGGAGGACAGAGCCCACAGACAGCGCAGGGGGACATCGCAGGATCCTGGGGACAAGGAAAGTATACCACACCAGGATCCTGCAATGCAATCCCGAGTGTGGCTCGGGGTTACCGCTAATGGTGCTGAAATTTAACCCCAAGCCACACTCGGGAATACCATCAGGTAGGTTAAAGGAGAAGTATAGCCAAGGCTTTTTTTGGCTATACTTCTCCTATGGAGCTAAAAAGTGTAGTTCGTTTTGCACTCCTGTGGCCCATTTTCAGCTGACAGCGGGTTAAACCCCACTGTCAGATGATGTCATAAACCCAGTCCAGGCTCTAAAAAGATCTTGACCATATGGTTGGTGGTTGGAATTTGCCCAGAAGCCTGGACCGGTGTTCTATCGCAATGTGCCCTCTGTCGAAAATTGCCCACGCATGCTCAGAATGGAAGGACACTCCAGCTGAGTTGCCGATCAGCTGGAGTGACGTCACCATAGCGCATGCGCACATCGTAGGAGGTTTTTTTTGGATGGGAGATACCATTTCACTGGCACAATTGAAAGCTATGCAAAGAGTGGAGAGACAACGTAGATGTCAGATTGTGCCTTGCTGTAAACCTGTGGTGCAACAGCGAGGCACCATATGACAAATATGGTGTCCCTCTGCTGTTTGCATTGCATTAAATTGTGCTCGAGAAATGGTATCTCCCATTGAAAAAAGGCTCCTACGATGTGCGCATGCGCTATGGTAACGTCACGCCAGCTGATCGGGAAATCAGCTGGAGTGCCCTTCTGTTCTGCTTATGCGTGGGCACTTTTCAACAGAACACCAGCAGCTGGCTCAGCCTCTCAGTGAGGTGCTGAGAGCCTGAGTCACATGCTCCTGCCCCATGCACAGCCCAGCGCTCCAGTGAGTGCTGGAGGGGCAGAGCAGAGAGTCGGTGATTGACAGTCACTGGCTCTCTGAAGGTTGAGGAAATCCTCCAAAAGACAATAGAGGTTCTTCAGAGATTTGTTTGGATTATTGATCTGTGGAACTGCATTAGTATCTGTAATACCCTGGTTTGGTCTTGGAGATGGCTCAGAACAAATAGTTTTTACCACAGGAGAAAGTCCTTTCGCTTTGGGTGCAGGCTCGGAACTTCCAGTCTACTGCAAGTCACTTAGTGAGGGCATTCATGTGGGTGCTTGGGACCATAGTGGCCTCATTTGAAGCAGTGCTGTATGCTCAAATGCATTCCAGACCTCTGCATATTAACAGATCTCTCAGCCTGGAACAGGTTGACTCAGTTTTTCCATTTGGGTTTGTGCAGTACCTAACTTTATGTAAACTTACATTGTGAGTAAATCTTCTTCCATTATCACTCATGTGATTACACATGATGCTTGTACTGTATCCATAATGATGTTTTTTTTTCACAATAGAAATCCATAATGATGTTTGTTTCGTCATTATGAGCACCCTAAAAAGGTCTACTGAACTACTTCGCACAATTTGCGAAATGTGTTGAAATGCAGTATCCTGTGGTTTCCCACTCCTCATCAATATCTGAGTCATAGTTTTGATTATGTATAACATCTCATATTTATTTATGTGATCAAACAGCTACCTGTCACTATGGTGGGCTGACTATGCAAGGGTGTTGGCTTGCGTGAATTGATCCTCTCAAGTGGCTTTGACGCACATTCTGACTTGGCTTTAATATGTAAAACTGAATAAAATATGGCGCTGTGAGGGATTACTTTGTAGCTACATCCAAAAGTCAGAACACTGTTAAAGCTGCCTGAGGGCCCTAAGAAGAGTTTTTCTTCCTCATTGTCCACTATTGCCAGATTGATTTGCCATGTCATTTCTCATGCCTATACACTGAATGGTAAGGAGCCTCCTTTTCCAGTTAAGGCCCATTCTATTAGATCTAAAGCATTAATGGTAGTAGTATTAGGTTCATGTGTGGCCCTTTTTTTTGAAAAACATACACTATGGCATTTCAACAAAAAGGATTGAGCCTATAATTTACAGTTAAGATTTCTATCTTTGACATCATCTGGTTGGTCATTAGTTTTATACACCATGCTATATGATCAAAGCATAATGTTAAATCACTAAAACTAGTTTACATATGCATGGGAAGTGTCTCCTTAGGTGTGTAGGTCTTAAAATGACACATTATTGTTAAGGATGAGCTCAGGTGTGTTCGCAAACCGCACGTGCAGAGCCCGCCAGGAAGTCGGCACTGCACAGCGCTAATCACAGGCAGTGAGACATATATGCAGCCGCGCATCGGGACAATGTCTCACTGTTTGTGATTAGCGCACCGCAGTGCCGTCTTCCTGGCCGTCTCTGCACGTGCTGTTTGCGAACACACCTGAGCTCATCCTTAATTATCCTATGCCATGTATGTGGACAGAGTTGGAAAGCATGACTTTCTTGCCATAGAAAGGAAAAAGATTTTTCTGTAAGAAAGTTTTTAGAACATAAGCCAGAGACATAATTTTTTAGTTGGAGAGTTGGGGGACAACACAAAAAAATGACATATATATCTATAGATATATATATATATATATATACTATATTGTTAAAAGTATTGGGAAGCCTGCCTTTACATGCACACAAACTTTAATGGCATCCCAGTCTTAGTCCGTAGGGTTTAATATTGAGTTGGCCCACCCTTTGCAGCTATAACAGCTTCAACTCTTCTGGGAAGGCTGTCCACAGGGTTTAGGAGTGTGTCTATGGGAATTTTTGACCATTCTTCCAGAAGCGCATTTGTGAGGTCAGGCGCTGATGTTGGATGAGAAGGCCTGGCTCGCCGTCTCCACTCTAATTCATGCCAAAGATGTTCTATCGGGTTGAGATCAGGATTCTGTGCAGGCCAGTCAAGTTCCTCCACCCTAAACTTGCTCATCCATGTCTTTATGGACCTTGCTTTGTGCACTGGTGCGCAGTTATGTTGGAACAGGAAGGGGCCGTCCCCAAACTGTTCCCACAAAGTTGGGAGCACAAAATTGTCCAAAATGTCTTGGTATGCTGACACCTTAAAGCGGTTGTATACCCTTTTTTGTTATTTTTACCTACAGGTAAGCCTATAATAAGGTTTACCTGTAGGTAAAATTAATATCTCCTAAACCTGTACAGTTTAGGAGATATTCACTTTGCATGCAGCCGCTAAAAGGCACATGACAGACCATCTGGAATTTGCCAAATGGCACATGAAGGACTCTTAGCCCATGAGAAACAAAATTCTCTGGTCCGATGAAACAAAGACTGAACTCTTTGGCCTAAATGGCAAGCATCATGTCTGGAGGAAACCAGGCACCACTCATCGCCTGGCCAATACCATCCCTACAGTGAAGCATGGTGGTTGGGATATTTTTTAGCAGCAGGAACTGGGAGACTAGTCAGGATCGAGGGAAAGATGAATGCTGCAATGTACAGAGACATCCTTGATGAAAAACTGCTCCAGAGTGCTCTGGACCTCAGACTGGGGTGAAGGTTCATCTTCCAATAGGACAAGGACCCCAAGCACACAGCCAAGATAACAAAGGAGTGTTCTAAGGGACAACTCTGTGAATGTCCTTGAGTAGCCCAGCCAGATCCCAGACTTGAACCCGATTGAACATCTCTGGAGGGATCTGAAAATGGCTGTGCACCAACGCTCCCTATCCAACCTGATGAGGCTTGAGAAGTCCTGCGAAGCAGAATGGGAGAAACTGCCCTAAAATAGATGTGCCAAGCTTGTAGCATCATACTCAACAAGACTTGAGGCTCTAATTGGTGCCAAAGGTGCTTCAACAAAGTATTAAGCAAGGGCTGTGTGTGAATACCTATGTACATGGGATTTTTTTTGTTTTTTATTTTCTATAAATTTGCAAAGATTTCAAACAAACTTATTTCACGTTGTCTTTATGGAGTATTGTTTGTAGAATGTTGAGGACCATAATGAATTGACTATTTTGGAATAAGGCTGTAACATAACAAAATGTGAAAAAAGTGAAGCGTTGTAAATACTTTCCGGAGGCACTATATATACTGTGTGTGTGTGTGTATGTATATATAGATATATATCTAGATAGATAGATGTAGATATATATATATATATATATATGTATATATAATAATATAGACATAATTTTGTTGCAATTTGTTCGTTTTATTCAGTAAGATAGTTCAAAGGGCAACGACAATAGGCGAATTGCAATTATACACGGCAACCTATTAGAAATTGTCTCTTAACTGACTAATGTCATTATTTCCCTTTACATTGCCTCTCTGAATATGCCAATTAAACAACTTTATGCCAAGTCACTGTGGATACAGAGCTGCCTTTACTGCACCTTATATCAGAGATGGCTGTACTGATTTTGTCAGTTAAGTTTCATTATTTGTTGTTTTTATATGGTTTACAACTCTGGCATCACTATATTAACCCTAACCACTGGTATGTGGACTAACATAATTAACTATGGTTTTGGCTCCAAGAAATATATTTTATTTATATTCTCCACATGTGCCTTCTCTCTTTGACCTCTTACCACCTAACACTCCAGAACCAAGAGAGCCCTCAGTTTTATCATTTATGCCCTAGCCATTTCAGAAACATCAGCTCTTCCTGGCCTTCCATTCCCTAGCTTGTAGCATTTTCACTCAAGATCAAGAGCGATGAGCTGGAGGTTTCAGGCTGAATCTCCGAGCAAAGGGCCGACGTGACACGGGTTATTATTTATTTGTCATCTCGAATGTAATAAGCTCTAGATACAGCACCGGCAGACCTTGATTTATTGCGCTGTCGGCATCAAGCAACGCCGCAACTGGTGTACCATGCAAAATGGATACGGAAGTGTCAGCCATGTCTATCTATCATGAATGAAGCTTTTTCTCTCTCCCTCTCCCCATCCGCTCCCACCTCCCTCTCTGTCATACTCATAACACATTCTCACTTCATGCCAGAATACATAAACAATCTTTCATTATTTTGATGCATTTTTTCTGTATTTGTTCTTTACAGAACATAAACTTCAAATTTATGTCTTTTTGCACTATGATGTTCACATACTTTGGCTTGATAGATAAATGGAGTTATGGATTGATGCATATGTACCAATTATTTAAAGTTTTCTATCACCAGGCTTTTTGTTTCAGCACAGATATCATTTTGTTTATCACAGTCATTGTGAAAAGCATTTTATTTAAACTCCTGTAACACTATGTATATGCATGTTATAGAAATATTTTCAGAATATTGAATGAAATGTAGCATTTACAAGACAACTACAATTATAGATTTCTCTTTCAGTATATAATCTTAGGCTTTAAAAACCTGAGTGAAATGCAGACTAATTCGCCATTCAAAATGATTTGACGACATGAGACCAGAATGATTGTTTATTCTTTCTGAAATAATTTTAAAATTTCCTTAAATATTGATATTATAATTAGATCAAAGTTCCTGTATTATTTTATAATTACAAGTTATTTAAAGTAGTAATGCATTAAAATCATTTATGTTTTGCATGCAATTTAGAGTGCCAAATAAAAAAGTTTTTGGTTCTTCCAGAACAAAATCTTACTATACTGTATTTGAAGTCCAAGTCTGAAGTCTTTATTTTTTCATATAATCAAATAAATATTCCCTTCAATGCTACTGCACCTGTCATTTAATATATATTTGCTAAGAAATAATCCCTGCTTCCATAATGGCTATGAAAATCAGTAGCAAATCTTGATGTAATGTCACGAGCTATATGTGTTTGAAATTGAACTTGTAAAATGCCGAAGATCATTATGTCAGCAAGGGTCTGCTGTCAACTAAATTTCCTGAAAGTATACATTACTGATTGCACTTGATACTAACCAACGTCTTGCTTCTATTTACAATGCTACCATAATTTTAAATCCCAAGCCAGGCAAAGATATTACCACACCGGGCTCTTACAGACCCATATCCCTACTCAATACAGATACTAAATTGATAGAAAAGATTTAAGTCAGCTGCCTTGTCACATTGATTTAGAAATGAATACACACACTGACCAGTCAGGATTTATCCCTGGCCGGTTAACCTCAATCAACAATAGGTGTGTCTTTCCTAATATGTACCCCCCCCCCCCCCCATAATTATGTAAGCAGAGTTATACTGTCGTTGGACACCTCTGGGGCTTTCAGTAGTGTTGAATAGTCCTACCTTTTGGGAGATGTTTCCCTCTTTAGAATAGGCCCTAATATTATTGCCTGTATCAAGATCCTCTACTCTGTGCCATTGGCCAACGCTAGTGTTAATGGAGAATGTTCTGCCTCTATACCCCCTACTTGGGGCACCTAATAGGGCTGTCCCCTGTCACCTCTCTTATTTGCACTAGCATTTGAGCCATTGGCAATGTTAAGATTTTTGATGTTTAAAGATTCTCCTCGTATTGTAGGTTTGTGTAAGGGGATAGTGCGGAAAAAAATAGTTTTATATGCTTACCTTATCAACCTTATATAAATAATTTCAGCATGATCCAAAGAATATCTGAATCTTCTTCCCCTGTTTAACAAATTATGAGAGTCAAAACTGGTGTATTCTGTCTTTATCGGTGGTTGGACACACAGATCTCCTACAATTTATTTTGTTAAATATTACATGCCCTGTTTAATGTGTTGAAATAGAAAAGGGGTCAAGATAGACCTAAATTGTAACTTTTGCAATGACCCCTTAATGAAGAAGACTTGGCTGTCCCTAACCTGTGGCTATATTATATTGCCACGCAATTACAGGACTTAGTTGGGTTGGCCAACATTGATAATAGAGACCCCACTCACACACTTATGATGCACATTCTTGGAGCAAAATCCCTTGCTTTTTCCTTACAATCAAACCAATTACTTGACTTGCAAATTTCCCCCTGTTTGCTCCTTATACAAAAAACGTTGAACATAATGAAGATTTTATAATGATATAAAGGCTATAACATGTAACGGTTTCCTGACGAAGTTCCGGTGGGCTAAATGAAACATGTAGACAACATTCACATGATGAACCCCCTGCAGATGACCCATCAGATGGTCCAACCACAGGCTTTTCAGCACAGCTGACTCCCAATACTCTACCACGCTGGATGTTCTCACATGTCACCGGAGCATACTGGAGTATACCTGAGTGTGGAGTTTACAGCCACTATCATGTCCAATTACCCTCTACACGAAGTATGGGAATTCAGGATGGCATTTGTGCACTGTGGACTATCCCTATGAGATTGGAAGCAGCTAAGGATACATGCACCAGCTCTTTTGAAAAACAGCTTAACGAAGGACTGTGAGTACTATATGTAACATCACACTTATCTGGTTATCACATCTGGGATCCTCCCTGTGTATGCCAGCAGCAAATTCTATGACTTGCCTGTGATCTATTAGTACTCACACATGCCAATGAGGATGTATCATGTGCCCTGCTGAGTGTTTACCTGCTGGTTGCTGGGTTATCCCCACACATGGATTCAGTCCATACTACTGACTCACTGGTTGATTGATTACCTAGTCTCCTTTACATCTATGGGATGGATTGCCAATGCCGGTTATAGTCTCTGCAGCTAATGAAGTTCTATCCTGGCTCAGTCTTCAGGGACTTTTCAGCTGTCTGCAGTGTGACTCTTCATGCTTACCATCCTTGACTATGACTGACCATATCTAGCGGGCATTTTGGGGGGTTGTTCCTGTGGTGGGCTCTGTCAGCACCGTGGTGAGGTGCCCCACTTGCCCATTGAGGTTTTTAAGGTGTGACACCTTCAACAGTGGGGCTAGATACTGCCACAGTAGTTCTTTTAGGGCCATTGTTTTGTAGGGTGTTCTGCTTGGGGATAGGTTAGGCCCAGCTCCCTTGAGGCTTAGGGTGAGTTTTATGCTAGGTGGGAAGGTGCATTGTCTGTCCTCTAGGGGGGGGCAGTTTGGTGTTATACGCTGATATTTTTACCTTTTTGATAAGTAAACTTGTTAGGTTACTCTCTATCGGTGTGTTTATATCTCTTGTTTTTTTGTGTTTATTGTTTGTGTGTGACGGGAGTCACTTTGGGTGGGGGACTTGTGGATCCCAGCTTACCTTGGAGAGCTCTGGAAACTCTGTGTCCAGCTCCCCCGTCCCCTCCTATGTGTAAATCACCCTGTGTCCATTAGGGGCACAGGGTGACCCAGAACCCTAGTCTGATCTGTGCTGTTTGGACTCTGTACAGCCACACTGGAATGTTGTATATATTGCGTGTTGTCCCATTGTTCTATTGTGTCTCTCTGCCTTAGGAGAAATGTATTATGGGGTAGAGAGGGGAGGGGCGAATTCCTCCAACAACTCTCCCTGCTGATTGAACCGTTTACCCCGCTCTGAATCAAAGGGAGGGGGGAGTTGTTCCCTCAGTGTATACCTGTGTACCTGTGTTTGAATAAACAATTTGATGTTTTTCACCCTACATTGAGTTACGGCTAATGACTGGGTGAGCTAAGGGGTCTTGGATAGTGCTGGTTCTGGACAGAGGAAGCTTTTACGACGGGCAGACTCATCTTGAGTACAGGGGTCGATCACATTGTGCATCTGATTTTCTGAAACACACCCTCCTAGTATTACTAGGTGAGTCCTATACATCTCATCTTTAGCAGGACTCCCATATGTCTATGTTTATTGCTACCCTGTTTGTCTGTCAGATTCCTTGCCTTTCCTCTATAACTTTGTAGACTGCTGCCTTTGAAGTCTCACTGACCCTGTATGTAACCTGGTTAATTCATGCCTGAACCATCAGGTTCCCAACTTGTGAAAGCCCAGCAGCCACATTCCAGTAAGGGTCGTTGGTGAAGACGACTTGTATTGATTTGGCCCCTTCTGTTTTTAGGATGCAGTGGTGCGAAGTAAAGCAACATACATATTTCTTTTAGGGAATGAGGACCCCGCCCACAGCATTGTGCATAAGGGTCGAATTTTTTTTTTGACTAATAATGGAGTAACTGGCATAAAAATATTTTGAAAATATTAAGGAGCTTTGTTTATCTTCAGCAGGGGTGCGTAGGCATTGAAACCATTTGACTGTCCTCTTTTCATAAGATCATCTATTTTTGTAACTTGTAACTGAAGCAAAATTAAGGTTTAAATGTGCAAAACGTACACACATTCCTGGCTGTGAGCAGTTTTCACATACTTACATCATGGTGGGAATGTAGTGCAAAAACTAGAAAACGTTAAAGCTGAATTCCAGTCACAATCATTTTCATTTAAAGAGGGGGTCGACAAACTGTTGATTACAGGTAGGTGACGGATAGACCGCAATCCTTCTTTCTGGACCCCTGGAACCTCAACAGGAGGGGCTGCAAGGGCGGCATTTACTGGTACCAATTTAGCACTGGTACTGTCTTTTCCGCCTGCAGCCACTGAAAACTGTATCTCCTCCTCTCCCTCCTGGGAACAAAGGGGATTGGTACCAGTAAACGCCAATCCCATCACCCCCTCCTGTCCCGCCCCCCCCCCCCATACTTACACTGTCCACTGTTCTACTGACACTATCCACAGTCTTAGTGACACAACCCCTGCCCTACTGACACTGTCTACACACCGTCCACTGCCCTTTCAACACTGTCCACTGCTCTACTGACTTGCACTGTCCACTTTTAATGTAATTTAAGTTTATATTTATACAGTGGCATTTGTTTAATTTTATTTTTCAACATTTTCCTTATAATTTTGGTAGACCCCGCTAGTTAAAAAAAAACAAAAAAAACAAAAAACAGGTGCGCCGAATCCCGGTGATCATTGATCTCTTTCATGTTGTTCAGATAGATCTCTGCCTCTCAAAGCTTGCCTAACCCTGGGTTAAAGTGAAAGTTTTTTTAGTTTTGGATAGAGTGGAAAGGGACTAGACCACCTGTCAGTTTTTATTGCTGTCTGTGCTCTTGTCCCTTTGTCTATTTGTCCTGTTTACTGTTATTATAGAACACAGAGATTCCCTCCCTTTATCTATAATGAAAAAATAAGCTTTGCCTTTAGTTAAACTTTATATCCTCTGCATCAAGTGAAGAATATATTTAAAGTCACTTTGTGTGTACCAAATGCATTTACAAACTTGGACATCACCTTGTAACCATAGTGGTGACAAATCACTGTGCTGTTCATAGCCTATGCAGAGCTGTGGGTGGGTAAAAAACTACAAGGGGAGAATATAAGACCATTCAACCTACACACGGAGAGAGAGCAGCAGTGACTAGTCATCATTCTATTTTTCCGTTTTTTTTTTTTTTGTTTGTTTTTTAAATCATACTTACCAAGGTGGATGCAGCATTGGCCTGTGCTGCATCTGTCCTCTGCTGGCTCTAGGACTGAGAACCAAGCAATGAAACCCTGTTAATTGCTCCGTTCTCAGAGAGTCACCGGCTCTCTGCTCTGCTCCCCCTGCGTTTACTGGAGCGATGTGCTGAGGAGGGGGCGGGAGCAGCAGACTCAGGCTCTCAGTGGCTCTCTGACAGGCTGAGCCCAGTGCTGGTCCAGGATTGTGGGAGGATACCGACCATATTGTTGATCTTTCCCCAGCCTGGACCGGCTCTGTGACGTCAGCCGACAGCGGGCTTCAGCCTGCTGTCTGCTGAAAACGGGTCACAGGAGTGCAGAATGAACTGCACTCCTGTGATCCATAGGAGAAGTACAGCCAAACGAGCTTTGTCTGTACTTCTCCTTTTAATAAACTGTTTTAAATTGTCATACAAATATATATTTAACCACTTCGATACAATTTTTTTTTACCAAAAATAGAGCTTTCTTTTGGTGGTATTTGATCACCATTGGGTTTCTTTATTTTTTGTGCTACAAATAAAAAAAGACCAAAAAAAAGTTTTTCTTTGTTTCTGTTCTGTCTCCTTCACTGATGAGCACTGATAAGGTGGCACTGATGGGCACTGATGAGGTGGCATTGATGACAGGGCACTTATACGCGGCACTGATAGGTGGCACTGATGGGCACTCATAGGTGGCACTGATAGGCACTCATAGGTGGCATTAATGGGCACTCATAGGTGGCACTGGTGGGCGCTTATAGGCGGCAGTGATGGACACTGATTGCACTGATAGGCAGCACTGAATAGGAGGTACTGATGGGCACAGATTGGCATCCCTAATGGGCACTTATTGGCAATGATTGGCATCCCTGGTGGGCTCTAGTGGGCATCCCTGGTGGGCTCTAATGGCCATCCCTGGTGGGTTTTAGTGGGCATCCTCGATCAGTCTACACTGATAATCAATGTGCTGATTATCAGAGCAGACTCCCCCTGTCAGGAGAGCCCCTGATTGGCTCTCCTCTACCCGTGCTTTGTCAGAGCGAGTAGAGGAAAAGCTGATAAATGGCACTTCCTGGTTACCATGTGATGAGCTGTGATTGAACACTGCTCATCACATGGTAAAGAGCCTACGTCATAGGCTCTTTACAAAGATCAGAGATGCGGTGCGTTAGAGCTACACACCACACCACCGATCGCCGCACCCTCCTTGGGCGCGCGCTAGTGGCTTATCCTGCTAGACATCATATGACACCCAGTCAGGATAATACAACCACTTTCCGGCCTTCATTCTGCTATATGGCGGGCGGGAAGTTGTTAAAGCGGGGGTCCACCTACATCAACCTAAAAAAAAAAAATATTAAAAGGCAGCAGCTACAAATACTGCAGCTGCTGACTTTTAATACATGGCCACTTACCTGTCCCAGAGTCCATCGATGTCGGCAGGCGACGCCGAGAACCCGCTCGGTTCTCGGCAGCTGCCGCCGCCATCCTGGGTGAGGGAATCAGGAAGTGAAGCGTTGCGGCTTCACTTCCCGGTTCTCTACTGCGCATGCGCGAGTTGCGCTGCGCATCGTAACTGGTCCCCGCCATCTCCTGGGAGCTGTGTGTTTCCCAGGAGACAGCGCGGAGGGACAGGAAGAGGTATAGACTCCCATGGGAGACTATGCCGGAAGTGGGTGCAGATATCTGTCTTAGACAGGTATCTGCACCCCCCTGAAAGGTGCCAAATGTGACACCGGAGGGGGGGAGGGTTCCGAAAAGCGGAAGTTCCATTTTTGTGTGGAACTCTGCTTTAAAATCAAATCTTTATTATTTTTTGGCAATAATATGGTGTGAGTAGATTTCATCCAGTCACAGGCTGTGTCACGCCCCTCCAGTCTGTGTCTTAGAATAAGAGGAAGGTGAAGCCTCCATCAAGTAAGATGTAATATCCCACCCCCATTGTGTTTATCTGGTTAGTAGCCATGGAGGAGGAGGGAAGGAGTGGGCTTTCCTTTACAAATGTGTATACACCCACTTGTGTGAGTCTATAGTCACATGGGCTTCCAAGATGTGATATGTAGGAAATTCTCAGCATGAAAACTCACAGAAATCTGTGCATGTGCAGAGCTGCCAACACTGCACTGCAAAATCTCTAAACTAAATTGGCAGCATGAACAGAGGGTAGAGATAAAGAGCAGCAGAATCAACCAGGATTTTTGTAGAATTCAGAAAAACAAATCTCATAGTGACTGAGTGAGTATAAACAGCGTGTAATACACCATTTATTGATAGTCTTTTATGATGTGAGTTTAGTGACACTTTAATGAATGAAGCAAAGCTTTGCTGGCTTTCATCATCTAATCATGTGCAAGCAAATTTTTTTTTTTTTTTTTACCTTGCACGATTGAATATTTTTTGCAAAGTGAACTTTCATCACAATCGCTAAGCTCTGGGGAAAGTTCAGTTGGAAAGTGCAACTTCCCTTGCAAAGCAAACAGCCTATTTTTCCTTAGTAAATCATCCTTAAAGTTTTTTTTTTTTTTTTTTACCTTTTATCTAGATGAGAAATGCATGCTAAGCAACACTAGGAGAACTGAGGGATCTCATCTGGCAGCAGGAAATAAAGCTGAGGGCCTATTTATAATATGTTCATTCAGTAAAGAACAAACTATTTGTTGCTGTCTAATTAGTGATGTTGCACATTCTTGGTCATGCAGAGAATAGTTGTCTTTTATGTATCTATCTATCACACCCATGACACAGCATGTTGGCAGGAGGTATTAAGAGTACATATTAAAAGCCCCAATCTGTTACTTGAAATTGATTAGACTTTAACACCTCTCATAAGATTAATAGTTTAGTTCTGATAAACGGTGAATATAACACACGTCTTCAAACATTCCATGTGATTATTTTTAAGAAATATTTGTATAAGGAAGACATTTGCATGTGTGCTGAAAATACATAAATACGCTATCTTAATAACTCTGTGAAATTAAGACATTAAATTAAGCAGAATGCAGCAGAGCATTTATAGAAGGCGATTTACCCATTTATTAAGCAAACAATATGTAACACTGTGTTTCAGTTAGACAGTTGCTATTTTTTAGGTATGTAGATCGAAGAAAAACACTTTTTCGTTTCTAAAGCAAAGTGTGTCCTGAATTTTAAGTTTATACATTTATTAATGAACCACATTTAGTATTTCAAAGTTCTCTGTCCATTTATTGACTTCTTATAATCTGTCTTCTTTTGGCGTTACTCCTAGCATGTTTTCATCACAGACTATAAATACCATCAGAATGTGTGGTCAATAAGATCTGCTGAGGAACACTACTTTGTGTTTTGTTTTTTTGTCCTCATTCACCAATATCTGGGCCCGAGACATTAGTCACCACCAATCTCATTGGTGCATTCATTTTGTTTTCAGTGGCCACGGGCTCCTGGTGCTTTACATTCCCTTGACAGTTCTCCCTACATCCCAGACACACACCTCCCTTTTAATTTACGGCTTAATTTCTCTCCTAATTCAGAAGATTGATGCCGGAAGGCTATTTGCCGAATTATGGAAATGTCAGTACGTTTTATTGTTGTAATAAAGGGATTCCTATATATCACTTGCTCTATGGGGATTCCAGGCTTTCTGCATGCATCTTCCTAGCAACGGATGCTGGCTAAAACTGCCAGCACTTAAATTCTTAACAGGAGGTGCAAAGGAAAGGGTATGAGGAATCAACATGCCATCCCTTGAGACAAGATTAATTGTGAGCACATGGTGGCAAAGTAACCCAGTCACTGAAATATTCTAAGTAAATTATTCTTGCCTAGAAATTCTGTTCTGGTTAGTTTACCTGTAAGCTACCTAAATATACAAAGATTTTTTTTTTAGATATTTTTTTTATTGATTTTGTGATATGCAAGCACAACAACAAAGAGCAGCAAGAAAATAATTCAGCTCTCTTATCTTCCATTGGTGGATACATAGAAGCAAAGATAGTGACCGTTGTTGGGGCATAGTAAAGGAAAAATCTGTTGAAGATTTGACAAACCTATACTTTACAATTCCCCTGGATTATTTAACACGAGTGTAGCTGTGGGTGGTGATCAAGACCATCGGCCTCAGATCTTGTCAAACAGCTGTGGGATGTCTCCAGATGTATAAGTGAACTGGCATAAAGGTAATGTGGCGGTAACTAAATTTCCATTTTTATAGTGACAAAGGGGAGTGCCTTTTCTATGTAATGAGAATATTTTTTGGCCTAAAAGTAGGGTGTTTGTAATCATTTTTTTTTACATGAGAAGACAAGTTCAATAACTATACCCAGTAGGCATATTTTAGCGCAACAAATATCTGGAAGACCAAGAAATCCCCCTGTAAATAAAGTAGCATTCAACCAAGATTGTTGTAGAAAGTCGTAGGACTACATAGCGTGGAGGAAATCTGCTTCCATTCCACAGTCAGGGAAACATCGAGATGAAGGCCAACGTTTCAGATTTTAGGAGAGTATAGTAAATGTGATTATTCAATTTCAATTGAATAAAGTTGTCCTTGGAGGAGTTGACTCGGTATATACATTTTCTCGAAGACCTTCTAATTTTATAAGGTATTCTCTAGAAGCTGGTTCTGTCAATTATTTTTTTATTTAGGAGTTGGTCCTAGATTTTGCAGTAAAAGCTGCATACTACTGGGTGAATGAGTTGGCAGAAGGATCTTTTCTAACTTTATGTGGGAAAATTCTACAATCGATGTGCTGAACTGTACCCCAACTGCATGTTGGAGTTTGAGGAAATATACTGTAAATACTTATTATGGGACTCTCATGTTCCATCTGTATGTGTGGAAGGATTTGAGCCCAAGTTCAACAAAAAGTTAATGAAGAAATTTAACTGTCCGCACTCGACATACGCGAACGCCTGTTAAGGGTAAAGGATGCGGGGGTCGACAGCCTTGGTGCTACTCGACCTCTCCGCAGCCTTTGACACTATTGACCATCAAATCCCAGGAGATCGCATGGAATACCTTTTTGGATGTAGTGGCACTGTCCTCCGTTGGATCAACTCCTTTCTCATGGATAGGACCCATCAAGTGCAGATGAACGCTTGCAGCTCGCCAATGGAACCATTTCTCTATGGGGTCCCGCAGGGCTTGGCATTGTCGCCCCTGCTATTCAACTGCTATATGCTCCCACTCGCTGACATTATTGCTACACACAAATTAGCATGCCAGATCTACGCAGATGACACGCAGATCTTGGCTGATGCTGACAATGGGCCAAATATGCACCTACTACTGAGAAATGGCGTCCTTCACATACAAAAATGGATGGCCGACAACAAGCTAGGCCTCAATGAAGAAAAGACTGAGGTGATGCTGGTGGGTCCTCAATCAACCACCAATTTTCTCTTGGCCTGGCCCACTTCATTCTGCCCCATCCCAACGCCGGCAAAACAGGTCAGGAACCTAGGTATCATCTTTGATCCCTACCTATCATTTATACCTCATGCAAAACTCTGTATCAAAAATTCCAACTTTTATATACAGAGACTCCGGAAAATTAAAGATCTATTTTCGCACAAAAACTGGCTAACTCTTGTACAGGGCCTTGTGCATTCCCGGTTGGATTGCTCTAACATCTTTTTTCTTGGACTTCCATTGAAGTGGCAAAAAAAATTGCAAGCAATTCAGAATCAAGCTACTCGCCTGGTCTCCGGATGCGCCAGAACAGACCACATCTCTCCCGTGCTGGAAAAACTGCACTGGCTCCCTATCACCAAGCGAGTACTATTCAAGGCAATGTGCTATATGTATAGGGCACACCGGAAACTGGGCCCAATTTATTTGTCTGAATGGGCCCCTCACCATGTACCGTCAAGACCACTCTGATCGGCCAACTTACTTCTCACAGAACCGAAAATCGGCAGACTAAAATTTACTGGTAACAGACGCCTGGTTACAAAGGGCAATGAGCGGTGGAACTCCCTTCCAGCGTCTCTAAAGTCCTTACCCTCCCTCCTGAGTTTAAAAACCTTCCTCTTTATCCAGGCCTACGGATAATATGATGAAGAATAGAAATCATACAAAAACATGGATTTTGTATGCTCATTTTTCCTCCCCCATCTGGAGGGTTGCCCCCCCCCCCCCCCGGTTCTTCTCTGTTTTTACTCTACCTCTTTCCTATTGGGCACGCTAGGCTCCTTTTTTTAAAGTTCTTTTGGAAATCTCACTTGATTTTAGGGTCTTGGTGCACCTAGACGCGCTCCTCACGGAGCGCATTCGGCGCAATACAAATCCCATATCAAATCAAATCAAACTCATACCCCAAATCAGGTTTTTGGACCAAGGATTGATGTAACATTTCATATTTATAATGTGAAGGATTTTTAATGTGACCTTTATCATAGTAGTACCCTTGAGATAGCTTATGATATGTCAGAATACTGAAGAGATTCATAGAGTCATCATAAGAGTCATCATGGCTGCCATTGTGGCTGTGCATGCATTACCTCTAGATGGTCTTAGCCAGTCCTTGATGTTAATTCGTTGTGTTGCAAGGTTTCAGGTAATCCAGGGTTGGGGATATTTGGGATCTATCATGGAAGATATTGGTTATTTTTTTTTAACTTTAAAGCCCTACCAACAACATTTTTTAACAGTACATGTTTATGTGGATTTGCGTAACATCGGTGAAATATGAAAGGTAAATATCTGCCTTTAAATCTCTAAAGTCTTGGCCAAAAACAAAATAAAAATATCTCTCAATTTTCAAATTGTATTCTTTATGCTGAATGCTATGATTTCTTTCCTAAAATCCTGTAAAAGAAGTGTAAATATTTCACAAATTAAATTACCACTCCCCGTCTGTTCAGACATCTATTGACCCAAGTGATATTTAAAGCTGGATTCCTGGCACACAAACTTTAATTTAAATATATTCTTCAATAACCACAAAAGGTATAAATTGCCTTTGTGCTCATCAAATGTCTTTGCAAACCCCGATATCACTTTGTAAATGTAGCAGTGACATCATCACTGTGCTGTACAGTTGAACCCAGCAGACCCACCCACTACAGGCTACTTGCAGAAAATTACAGAAAGGAGCCGATACAAGACCAGTCAACCTGCACAAGGAGATGGAGCAACAGTGACTGGTCTTTATTACAGGAAGCTCCTGTACAGAGGAAACATTTTATAATGAATAACTGCACAGATCTGTAAGAATTAAACAAAGCACACCAAGATTCAAGTAAAAATACATATGCCTTATGATTTAGATATTATTTGCTTATCCCAGAGTTCAGCTTTGAAAAGGGGTGTAGAGGGTTTTCCAAAGGTTTTCCTTAAAGCAGTAATAATCCCACAACCAAAAATGTAATATATTGCAGCTCACCAATCATAAGATGTATTGGCTGTATTTGTTTTCTTTTTTTAAGCTTTTTTCCCCCCTCTGTTTTCCCCTGGTGATCCAAACAGTAATACACCTCCTGTATTATACAAGAAGCCCAGGGGCAGATTTGATTTGGACAACACTATTTTCAGTCTGGGGGAAGGGGAGTGTTAGATGTACTAGTGGATTTAAATATACTAACACATTGAAGTTGACACTAGCTAATACTTTATAATCAGTTACAGCAAACAGTTTTTCTTCGTGTGATAAAGGGTTTACATAAATAAAAGCTGATCATTTTAATCACCCCTCTCAGTGTTAAATGGTCTTTCTCATCCATGTACAGTCAGGTCCATAAATATTGGGACATCGACACAATTTTAATCTTTTTGGCTCTATTCACCACCACAATGGATTTGAAATGAAATGAACAAGATGTGCTTTAACTGCAGACTTTCAGCTTTAATTTGAAGGTATTTACATCCAAATCAGGTGAACGGTGTAGGAATTACAACAGTTTGTATATGTGCCTCCCACTTTTTAAGGGACCAAAAGTAATGGGGCAATTGGCTGCTCAGCTGTTCCATGGCCAGGTGTATGTTACTCCCTCATTATCCCATTTACAAGGAGCAGATAAAAGGTCCAGAGTTCATTTCAAGTGTGCTATTTGCATTTGAAATCTGTTGCTGTCAACTCTCAATATGAGATCCAAAGAGCTGTCACTATCAATGAAGCAAGCCATCATTAGGCTGAAAAAACAAAACAAACCCATCAGAGAGATAGCAAAAACATTAGGTGTGGCCAAATCAACTGTTTGGAACATCCTTAAAAAGAAAGCACCGTTGAGCTCAGCAACACCAAAAGATCTGGAAGACCACGGAAAACAACTGTGGTGGATGACCGAAGAATTCTTTCCCTGGTGAAGAACACACCCTTCACAACAGTTGGCCAGATCAAGAACACTCTCCAGGAGGTAGGTTTATGTGTGTCAAAGTCAACAATCAAGGGAAGACTTCACCAGAGTGAATACAGAGGGTTCACCACAAGATGTAAACCATTGGTAAGCCTCAAAAACAGGAAGACCAGATTAGAGTTTGCCAAACAACTAACATCTAAAAAAAAACCTTCACAGTTCTGGAACAACATCCTATGGACAGATGAGACCAAGATCAACTTGTACCAGAGTGATGGGAAGAGAAGAGTATGGAGAAGGAAAGGAACTGCTCATGATCCAAAGCATACCACCTCATCAGTGAAGCATGGTGGTGGTAGTGTCATGGCGTGGGCATGTATGGCTGCCAAAAGAACTGGTTCTCTTGTATTTATTGATGATGTAACTGCTGACAAAAGCAGCAGGCAATATTATCTGCTCATTTTCAGCAAAATGGTTCAGAACTCATTGGACGGCGCTTCACAGTGCAGACGGACAATGACCCGAAGCATACTGCGAAAACAACCAAAGAGTTTTTTAAGTGAAAGAAGTGGAATGTTATGCAATGGCGAAGTCAATCACCTGACCTGAATCCAATTGAGCATGCATTTCACTTGCTGAAGACAAAACTGAAGGGAAAATGCCCCAAGAAAAAGCAGGAACTGAAGACAGTTGCAGTAGAGGCCTGGCAGAGCATCACCAGGGATGAAACCCAGCGTCTGGTGATGTCTATGCGTTCCAGACTTCAGGCTGTAATTGACTGCAAAGGATTTGCAACCAAGTATTAAAAAGTGAAAGTTTGATGGATGATTGTTAATCTGTCCCATAACTTTTGGTCCCTTAAAAAGTGGGAGGCACATATACAAACTGTTGTAATTCCTACACCGTTCACCTGATTTGGATGTAAACACCCTCAAATTAAAGCTGAAAGTCTGCAGTTAAAGCACATCTTGTTAGTTTCATTTCAAATCCATTGTGGTGGTGTATAAAGCCAAAAAGATTAGAATTGTGTTGATGTCCCTGTAACTGCAAGAGAGCTTTTCTGTTTAAAAACAACAGACTTACTGACTGGATCACTAGATGAAAATTCAAGAAAGCCTAAAAAAGGAAACTAATGCAGCCATCACATCTAAGAATTGGTAAGCTTCAATATAGTAAATGTTTGATTTTGGGTTTAATACTGCTATAAATATTATATTCAAGAGTAAGTAACCCTAGGTTCCGTAATTGCTTTAAAAAAAAGGCCTGGATTCTTTCCTAAATGTACATAATATACCTGGATAGTAATATTTATAAGTAAAGTTGATCCAGGGAATATCCGATTGCCTCTCGGAGGATCAGGAAGGTTTTTTTTCTTTCTGCTGGAGCAAATTGGATCATGCTTTGCTGGGTTTTTGTTTTTGCCTTCCTCTGAAACAACTGTGGGTATAGGATTGTGTATATGATTGTAACATTTTGTTTATTTTTTGTCCTCTTTTATTGTCTGAACAAGATGGACTTGAGTCTTGTTTTTTAACAAGACTAACTATGAAAGGAAATATAGGGGAAAAATGTGTGAAAAAATTTAGTCAGGTTATTTGAAGTACTTTATATAAATTGTACATATTTCCCCTTTGCATCCAGCAGGCGAAAGGTCTGTGCTGAGAACAGATCTAAGCAGTAGAATCCCTGGGTACACACACTAAAGCTAGGAACACACTATGCGAAAGTTGGTTTGCTCCTAAATAACCATACAAAACTCGCTTTGTGAATGTCCCTATCGACCACCTCCCATGCCACATTCTTCGACTGAGGAAGAGTCAGGCAGAAAACTGTTGGCTGAACAGCAGCGGCATCCAATCAGATGCTGCTGCTGTTCACGTTTTCTGACAGACGCCAGCTACGTCCATCAGAAATAAATAGCCACAGCACAAGATTCCTTTATATGTGCTGTATAACATGCATGAGGGAATCTATTCAATTATTTTTGTTCAGCCTATAGGTTGCCTATAGGTTTCCTAATCTATGCATGTATACACAACATTATACAGCTGAATGAGTCAACTCAATGACTAATGCCGAGACCAACACATGATCAGAATTTCCGTCAGAAAAAACTTGGATGGTTTTTCCAACGGAATTCCGCTCAAGCTTGCCTTACATACGCACGGTCACACAAAAGTTCTCTGAACTTTCGACCGTCAAGCATGCGGTGATGTACAACACTATGACGAGCCGAGAAAATTAAGTTCAATGCTTCCGAGCATGCGTCAAATTGTTTCCGAGCATGCGTGATTTTTTGCGTGTCCGAATTGCATACAGACTAACGCATTTTCGGATAGGAACTTTTCCCGACTGAAAAATAGAGAACATGCTCTCAATCTTTTTCTGGCTGGAGTTCCGCCAGCAAAAGACCCATGGAGCATACACACGGTCGCATTTTCTGACAAAAAGCTCTCATCGGAGTTTTGCTGGCGGCATTTCCAATCATGTGTACGCGGCATTAGAGGAGGAAGACACTTTCTTCCTGTTCTTCTGTACAGATGGGAAGTCTAGATCTTCAGGCTGCAGGAGCAGACAACAAGTGGAGTGTAGCTACTGTGGCCTCTTCTTAAGCTGCCTATAGATGGATAGAATTTCGAAGGAAAATTCTTAGGAAAACTCATATGAAAACTCTCAGAAGGTTCAAATGTTGTCAGAAAGATTTTGTTTGCTTTTAACATTTGATTTTGGAATAAAGGGACTTTGCTGAACGAAAACCCACATACACTGTTAGAATTTCAGTTGAGAAAAATGTTCCATCCTGCATTTTGAAATTTTCTTATCACTGCAGTCAAACAGGTCGACCTTGACCCCACTAATGATTCGAAAAATAAATAAACTTTGTTTGAACATGCTTTTCCTAAAAGTTTTCGTTTTGAAATTCTACCCATCTATGACCAGCTTTCAGAATCCCAGCATACTTTGCCCACACTGAAACATAAAATCACCTTGTATTAAATGTTTATTTGTTAAATATGAATATTACACCAAACTAAAAATAATCACAGAAATTAATTGATAAGCATTAAAATTTACCTAAAACAATAGTTTCCCTTTAAGAAGTGAAGTGTGTGTTGGCAATTTGATTGCTATAACCACTTGCCAACCACCCCAAAGCAGATTTACTGATACAGGGTATATATATATATATATATATATATATATGTGATTCTGCACTTCTGGGGTAGGGGGTGCATGCGTGCTCTGCTTCTCCTGTGATTTGTCACAGCAAAAGCCGATCAGTGGGTTCCGGCCATTGGATGTCCGCCGGCACTCGCTGATCATTGAAGAGAGAGGCTGGATGGAGCTCTGCATATGTAAACAATGCAGAGCTCCGTCCTGACAGGGGGGAAGTGATAGATTCTTTTTCCCTGCAAAGCAGGAAAAAAAATCCACCACAGCCCTAAGTAAAAACAGTACACATCATATACACAAACAACTCTTTGATCGCCCCAGATGTTTAGCCCTTTCCCATTAGTACATTGATAGTGCTTATTTTTCACAAGGAGTACTGTATTAGTGTCACTGGTTCCCACAAAGTGTCAAAAGTGTCAGTGTCCGATTGTCCACCGCAATATCGCAGTCCCGCTATAAGTCGCTGATCGCCGCCATTACTAGTATAAAAAAAAAAAATCCAGTACATATCCCATAGTTTTTAGATGCTATAAATTTTGTGCAAACCAATCAATATACACTTATTGGGATTTATTTTACCGAAAATATGTAGCAGAATACATATTGGTCTAAATTTATGAAGATATTTTTTTTTTTTTAAATTATTGGTTATATTTTATAGCAGAAAGTAAAAAATATTGTTTTTTTTTGTTTATAGCGCAAAAAATAAAAAACACAGTGTTGATCAAATACCACCAAAAGAAAGCTCTATTTGTGGGAAAAAAATGACAAAAATTTTATTTGGGTACAGCGTTGCTTGACTGCGCAATTGTCAGTTAAAGTAATGCAGTGCCATATCACAAAAAATGGCCTGGTCATGAAGGGGAGTAACTCTTCCGGAGGGCAAAGTGGTTAAACTACTATTTAAATGCTATTGATTGAATTGAGCCTATTATAACAAAAAAGAACACTTCTGTTTCAATATGGTCTCTTCACTTGAAAAGTGAGCACAACAAGCCGTCACAGTAGTAAACCGTTTATTTTAATGTGTGATCTCTGTTTTAGTAGTAAGGGGTTAACAGTCTCCTACAAGGTAATCAATACCTGTGATCTATTGCAGGACCTGCCAATACATTAATGGCTCCATCCTGTGTTTGAAGGCGCCATTAATCATGGCGGTGCCACAGTGCTTAGCAGGCATCCATGCAAACCACTCGCCCTCCGAGAAGGAGGGGGAAAAGAAAGGAATGACCCGAAGCAATTAACGTCCAGGCATTCTGCAGCTCGAGGGCCTGATGACTTTTACATACTGAAATAGTAAGCGAGACCTCAATGGTAAATCAATAAAACAATAAGATAAACTATTTTAATAAGATTGAGGCACCCAGTTCATCATGCTCTTCCGTTATTTATGGATGCTTCTGTGAATATAAATAAATACTTACTTAGTGGCTAACAGCAGGGCTTCCGTTTAATGTCCCAGAATACAGGAAAATTATTCTCAATATACACAAAGCTCAGAAATATATATTTCTTCATTTCCTGTAGCAGAGACAATATATTTAGCTATAAAAGCTTTGTAATAATTCCCCCCCCCACATAATAGAAATTAGAATTTTGCTTCTCAGTGAGTTTATAAACTGAACTATGTTACACTGATGCATAATATGTAATATTTTAACACTGATGGATGTGATGGGAGTTTGTTTAACATTTCTACTTGGTGCAGACTTATAATTTATTAATAAATCCCCATCACTTAAAACACTGTTTTAAAATTGGAGTTTATAGACAGGGGCGTGTGCATATCAGAAAAAATCCACAGGAAATTGTGTTTTCTGGTCACACAGGCTTGCAATCTAATTACAATCTTGCACTTTTACATCCTTCTAAAGACCCATACACACGATCTGACTTTTTGACAACAAACATGCAAATTAGCTGTTTTAAGGCAACATCCGACCGTGTGTACGCTCCATCGGACAAACATTTTCGTTTTTCATCGGACAAATGTTGGCTGTGCGAACAGACAAACTTGGCGGGAACAAAAGTCCTATGTCGGCTAGGCCGATCGTGTGTACACAAAACCATCGGACTTTAGTCCAAAGTGCAAACACACATGCTCAGAACCAATGCAAAAGATCAGACAACAATATAGAAGTTGACCAAAGGGTGGCACCGGAGAATTGAACTTCCTATTTTGAAGTGTCGTCAGTACGTTGAAACGTCACTACATTTGTGTTTGTTGCCTAAACAGTCCTGCCGTGTGTATGCATACCAAGTTCACGGCCAATGCCCTTTGGACAGAAATCCACGGAAAAGTTTGTTTAAAGTCCGATCGTGTGTACGAGGCTTAAGTTATAGTAAAGTGCTACATTGTGTTCCTAAAATTCAAGGTATATGCAGGGCCAGATTACCCACTAGGTGAACAAGAAGCCTAGGGCTGACATGTGATGGGGTACCCAGCTGCTGCCCTGCTACCCAAATTCCCTGACTGCTGTGATTCCCACCTGCTGAATCAATGCACTGTTTAGGAAAGTGGAAAAATAGCACTGGACCTATAAGGTGATTTTATTGGCATTGCTAACTTATCTTATGTTATTGATGTAGGTAATCTGGTTCCTGGACAGGTGGCTTCTACACCCCAGAGAATATCTATGGTCTCCTTGGCTTGTAATGTAACGAAAACATAAATTGAAGCGCCACACCATTGCTTAAAGGTCCAGATGTTACTTTATTTAAAAAAAAATCAGTAAAAAACTGCCTCTTTCATCAGAGCTTAAAATTGAAAACGATGTAAATGGGCTAGAGGTAATCTGGACCTTTTAGATTGAGTTCACATATGTGCAAAGTGAATGCGGGTTTCCCTGTGTGACTGGCTCTCAATGGAGCTGGTTCACACATGTCCAGGGTGGCCGCAGTCCACCTTTCAAAAGGGTCCAGTGCGTGTTTGGGCCTGGTTTAGGTGCGAATTCAGGCAAAAATTTGGACCTGATTCACACCTGAACCGGTGAACAGGAACACACCGGACCCAATGCTGGGAACTGCAGCCACACATATGTGAACCCGGCCTCCATGATATTAATGTGATTACAAGCATGGGTCTTGTCAGCAGCTTGTTTTTCCATTTACATTGTTTTCAGTCTCAAGCCTTGATGAAGGGGGCAGTTTTGGACCCTTAAAACTCACTGGGGTTGACCTAGTAAAGGCAGATAGACTGTGGACTTTGCAAATGCAGTCGCATTAATTTTCCCCAGGGCTTAGTGAATGTGATGAAGTTTTACTGTGTAAAGAATACTCAATCAGGTTCAAGGAAAATAAGAAAAAACAGCATTTTTGCTTGCACATGATTGGATGATGAAAATCAGCAGCACTTCACCACATTCACTAAGCTCTGGGGAAAATGGATGTGACTGCACTTGCAAAGTGCACAATCTATTTGCCTTTAGTAAATCAAAACAGACTAAAAGCATACTGTACATTCAGAGGGAAAGAGAACAAAGGCAGAGAAAAGTGCTCAGGGTGCTTTAAAATACGCCTGTTCTTGTTAGGTCTTGTGATTGACACACCTCTGCTATATTGTACAGGCAGACAGATTGCACCTCTGAAATCAGGTTCATCTTTTCAGATTATCGTGTCAACTTTCAGCCTCTAGATTGCTTATCGGGCAATGAATCAGCATTGTCACTTTTGTCCATTAAGCGGGCATCACCCAGTATGCAGTAAAGCTTAAAGTGATTGTAAAGCTTTGTTCAAAAAAAATAATATAAATAAATAACAAACATGTCATACTTACCTGCTCTGTAGAATGCATTAAGGTGAAAAACTGTGGGGGTTTACAACCCCTTTAACTGGTTGTCACCCACCCACCATCAAATGACGGTGGGGCGGTGTAGCTCTTGTTCCTGGATGACGTCATATGACGACGCCCCAGAACGGTTGTATTAGTGCCCACCAGTGCCGCCTATCAGTGCCCACCAGTGTCGCCTATTAGTGCCCATCAGTGCCCATAAGTGCGGCATATTGGTGCCTCCTCATCAGTGTCCATAAGTGCCGCCTCATCAGTGCCCACCAGTTCAGCCTATCAGAGCCCATCAGTGCCGCCTCATCAACACACAGCAGTGAAGGCGAAAAATTGCTAAGTTACAAAATTTACTGACCGAAAAAATAAAAAACCCAGCAGTGATTAAATACCACCAAAAGAAAGCTTTATTTGTGTGAAGAAAATGATAAAAAATTTGTTTGTGTACAGTGTAGCGCAGTTGTCATTCAAAGTGCGACAGCGCTAAAAGCTGAAAAATGGCTTGGGCAGGAGGGGGGTGTTAGTGCCTGGTAGGCAATTGGTAAACTTGGGCACCATTTCAAGTATGACTCACCACCATATGCTAAACACAATCATCTTGTAACTCTATGATACTATTTAGATCCAATACTATGCTGTGAAAAAGCAGAGATTAAAAATTGATATGTAAAAAAAGGAAGAAGAAAAAACAGCAGGTAGAACGAAAATAATTTAGCAACATTGCTCAAATGCTTAAAGCTGACCCAAGGGAAAGAGTCTTAAGATATACAGTAACTAACCTAGGTAGGGCAACTGAGTGGAGGTGTTTATATTGCGCTGTTGCAGCAGTTTAGATCTTGCTTTGCTTATTACAGTATAATTCACATGAAGAAATTGGAGATGACAAGCAGACAAAGTGTTCTCAGTTTGTGCACTTCCTTCATCGAGAGTGTGTCCAGTCTCATCCAGTGATCAGTGCTGAAATGTATTGTAGGTAGAAGAAAAAACAATCAATTTCTCATTACAACCAAAGTACAAAAATATATCTGCATTTAAAAATGTTGGGAAGAAATAAATTCAGGTTGGTATTTTTTTCAATTTGTCTAGCTGTTTATAAATTGATAATATGAGAACTATGTTTAGACGAAACCATGTAGGTAGATGCTGGAGAAACAATTTCTTAGTGAGATCTTTGAGCTTGAGTTTCTGGGTCTGCACAGCTGTTTTGGCCATTCTGAGGGAGTTGCAATCTGGCCGTTAGATTGTTAATATTGTGAATATGTTTTAAATAGTGGAGTATTCATGCGTGGGTGAAATAAACAAAATGTAAAGGAGAACAGGAGAAGAGCCAGTAAAGATGACAGATAAATCTCATTGTTGGAATACCTTAAAGTGTTACTAAACCCACAACCATAAAAACAGTATGTATATGCAGTAAAGTATGCTTGTTATACTCACTGTGGAACCGAAGGGATTCATCCTATAAATTGTGCAAAAAGACGGTTTGATCTTGTCTTTTTTGATCCTCCGCCTTTTTCCACAGTCCCCAATCCAACCCCTGATAGTACAGAGCATTGGGGACAAGCTTCACATGCTCAGTTTGGTGTGTATTGCAAGAGAGATTTTATTTTCTTGGGAGGGTGCATGTCATCATCACAGGGCCAATCAGCACTGTCCAGACAGAGGGTCAGGGGTCATGCAGCCTCATAGGACAGCCAGAGGAAAATGAAAACTCCTCCTACAGTCTGTATCCAGACACTGATAGAAGTCACAAGACTGCTATATACTGCTGATGAGAAAAGGTATTTAGCAGTTTATATTTACTAAATAAATTGCAATTCCATGTTCTGTGTTCTGTGGGAGACCAGATATAGTGAATGCATGTCCTGGGTTTAGTAACACTTTAAGACATAAAACAAACTAGGGGCTGACTCAATCCCCCATAATCCATAAACTATCACCCTTGGGTTGACCAGGGGTCTCCAAACTGCAGCCCATGGGCCTGATGTGGCCCTTTGCTTGCCTTTATCTGGCTCTTGGGGCACTATTCCTTCAACGGATACGAGGCACTATTCCTGCCACTGACACCAACATCAGGGTACTATTCCTCCCACTGACACCAGAGATGGGGAATTAATTCTCCCACTGACACCAATAATGGGTGCACTTTCCCTCCCACTGACACCAATGATGTAATTTATTTACTTCCACTGACCATCATGCCTTTGGCATTGTTTACTCCCACCATTACGATCATTTTCTACTCCCACTGGCCACAGTTCGGCCCACTAAAGTTTGAAGGGCAGTAACTGGTCCTTTGTGTCGAAAGTTTGGAGACCCCTGCCCTATACTGTACATTTCATATAAACAAGTCAGTACTAAGTGTGAAGGTTCTGGAAGCCAAACGCATCAAATTTAAACTGGCAGCTGATGGTCACTGTTGTTCAACAGCAATTACCTGACAAAGTGATATTAGTTCACACAGTTGTTTTCTAACTTGCTGGTATATTGCAGACTGGTCTACTTGCCTCTCACGTGTTCTTATCGGGTGTTTATAATGGTAATGGGCCAATAGGAATGTGTGGGGTGGGGGTGGGCCAGCACTGAACATTACTAGGAAGTATCCAAAATCGCTTCAGGGATACCAAGATAAAGATATGCATAGGCACTGCTCAGCACTTGCATTGTAGTTATGGCGCCTATTCAGTACCAAAACATTGACAGGATTACTTTAGTCATAAATCATTTTATTATTAAAGTCACCTATGGCAAGCATGTCTAATTACCAAGCAAACCCCTAATAACTGAAAATGTACCCTTTTATGTTACTGTGTTATTCTTTCTCTGTAGCTTTGTTGTAGAAAGTCACAACAGGTTTTGAAAATCTCTTAAATAATGTGGATATGGGTTAATCAGGGCAAGAGAAAATAAGAACTGTGGTTTGAAGTCACTTCCATTACGTAAAGCTTTGCAAAAAAAGGTGGGTCTGTGAGAATTGCAATATGGGAGCTGTTGCTGGTGCAGGTTCAAAGTCTTCAATGACCTTTAACAAGTATGTAGCAAAAGAATGTTTGTAAATGCTTAATTCTTGTCCTGCGAACTTGTTCCAGATCAGTAACTCACAGGGTAGTAGACATCAGATAAGGATGACAGCCCTGGAACCTCCAATGGCAGCTGCCATATTTCTATTGTCATGTTTTCATTTAATGCCCATTCCCCCAACAAGGCATTGCTGTAAGGCTTTTTTCACATTGCTGCAATATCAAAGTTGTGCGACTTCCAGTGTGACTTTGTATTGCAACTTGCTTGCAACTTGATGCGATTTTTATGTTTTGCAACTTTGGCGTTGGCCATTCATAACAATACTAACCTTCTACACTGATTTTCCTTTTTAATTTCTTGTTTCCCTGTGTTTTATGGAGCTTAGCCTATGGCTATGGATAGGTGGACAATATATTTTGAGAGGTGACATTGCCTGGAAGAAGATTTTAGAGCTGCAGGGATGGGCTGGGCCACAAGTACACAGCAGACAATGGACAAAGAGTGGTGTATAAGGTTACAAAAACCCCCTGAAGTCAGATCATGTCACAGCCAAAGTCGCATTGATAAGACACAGATACAACACTCAAGTCACACGAGTCATGTGTCACAACATACTTCATCATAAATTACAGCACGCTCCTTACACGGGCCCCAATGTAGAAGAAATCGATCCTGCTCATTTTATTTTTTTAACCCCAGTGCACAATGTCTATTGTGGTGTACTGTAGAACAGGTATCTTCAGTAGATGCATTTATGTCCTTTTCAAAATGATTGGCACAGCAACGTTTATCACTGTGCTTGGTGTGTTACTATGTGTTCTGGCAATAGACAAAGTGGTGTTAACACTTCAGCAACATGCAAAAATGTTACAGCTGTATACTTTGTGACCTGATGCTCAAGTGGCATACATACTATTGTATATACCCTAATGCCCTGTACACACGACCAGTTTTCCCTTCGGAATAAACTCTGAAGGTTTTTCTGATGGAGTTCTGACGGAATTCCATTCAAGCTGTCTTGCATACACACGGTCACACCAAATTCCGACCGTCCAGAACGCAGTGTCGTACAGCACGTACGACGGGACTAGAAAACGGAA
Organism: Lithobates clamitans; assembly: GCA_037952925.1. Lineage (NCBI taxonomy): Eukaryota > Metazoa > Chordata > Amphibia > Anura > Ranidae > Lithobates > Lithobates clamitans. The sequence continues at coordinate 5,207,227 of JBBGZY010000852.1, read as the reverse complement.
ATTCAATAGCCAGTAGCCAGTAGCTTCCTTCTCGTACTTGCTTCAGAGCATGTCATTTTTGGTACGTCGGAACAGCATATAGACGATCGGTTTTCCCGATAGGAATTGGTTCCGTCGGAAAAATTTAGAACATGTTCTCTTTCTAGGCCCGTCAGAATTTTCGACGTAAAAAGTCCGATGGGGCATACACACGATAGGAATATACAATGAAAAGCTCCCGTCTGACTTTTTCTGTCGGACATTCCGCTCACGTGTAGACGGCATTAGGCCAGGTTTACTTTAGTGCAGTAACTTATGCACTGTAATGAGCATTTTGTTAAGGCAGCCCATTCCTTTTGAACTGCACCCTTTATTGGGAACACAACGCATGGAAACATGCACTGGAGCGTTGCATTGCTTAGTTTCCCACTAGATTATATGTACCTTCTAATGTGTTTTAGGCGCGTTCTTCACCTAATCCCTTGTGCAAAAGTCCTGAGAGTGCTGCTGGGCCATCTTGTTTTTGAGGAAAGTAGCAGACTCAGAGCTATCACTCAAATGATGCTCAATAGTATTCCTCCTTTGTGCGTCCTCCAGCTACTACATAAAAGGTTATGTAAGGAGGTGTAGGGCCTACCAGTATGGAAAGTAAATAGACACTCTCAGAATTGGAGAGGTCTATGATGTGCAAGAAGACAGGGGGCTATGCTAGGGAATTGACACTCCTAAAATAGTCAACTTTACTAGAAAGTTTAGAGGCATAATAATAAGTCAAAAGAAATTTTTTATAGGAGAGAAAACTGTTTCATGGAAAGCATGTAAAATACTTGATTTTTTTTCTGTGCTTTTACTCACAGCTTTTTTATTTGGTGACAGGATCTCTTTAACGGGCTATTCCTGGTATTGCTGCTAAGGTAACAGAGGCTAAAAAGCACGACTAACACCAATGATGAGATCTAATGATAGGGCAATATGAAAGTTCCACAATTCTCTAGTGCAGCCTTTCTCATCCAGGGTTTTGTGGAACCCTAAAGCTGGCTACACATTATACAATTTTCTTGTTCGATTTTCTTTAGATTTACCTTCAACCATGTAGTGCAAGGGCCGTCCTGATTGCATACAAATTGAAAGTGTTTAGGATTGACCTCATATTATGAGTTTTTTGTAAATCTAAAGGAAAATTGTACAAGAAAAATGTATGTTATGTAGCCAGTTTAAGGTTCCTCCATAGGTTGCTAGGGGTTTTATGAGCAATGAGCAACTTATGCCCCTCAGATGAGTAAACGCTGCCACCAATTCTCTTTTTAGCTATCTGTAAGGGGGGATACTTCCCAATGGTCACAGGTATAAGATGCATTCTTCTAAGTGATCATGACACTAATGTGCAACTTTTGATATAGTAGTTATTAGCAGAGTCCCTAATTATTATTATTATTATTATACAGGATTTATATAGCGCCAACAGTTTATGCAGCGCTTTACAATATAAAAGGGAGACAATACAGTTATAATACAATAAAATACAAGAGGATTAAGAGGGCCCTGCTCAGAAGAGCTTACAATCTAAGCACGTAAAGTTATTTCAAGGGTTCTTCCATGTTAAAAAAAAGTTTGAGAAAGGCTGCTCTAGAGTTTGTAATAATGTTATTTATACTTCATAATGGTGTCTGTAATGGTTTTGCTAGCTCCATTACTGTGGTTTCATGGCTGTTAAGCCATAAGTAAAAGCTTTTGTTTTGGGCCTTGTATACAACTACCCTGCTGTTATGCGTGGTACCATAGCATGCTGATATTATATAGCTACCTATATCTATTCTGAACCTCCCCATCTGTCTGATAGATTGACTGCTACCCCAGCCACTTCACAAAGTTTGGAAGTAGAATAGAAAGCCACTAAAAGCAAGGCTTGGCAGATGCGGTACATAGTATTTGCCGGGTCAATTACATTTTTAACTTAATGCGCTTAATTTTCTTCATTACCCACAGCTGATATATACATATTCTAGTGTTATGCCTTTCTACTTTAATAGATTTTTTAAAATTATTTCTAGAACAGCTACACAGAAAAAGTGATATGCAATACCAAAGATGGAATTTTGACTTGGAAGTATAATGAATCAAACATTTGATATAGTTTCTGTTTCTGACATTTTTTGCCTGCAAGGACTAGAGATTCATTCTGTTATGTTTTTTTCTTAGGTTATAATTCAATCTGTGTTTCAACTTGCAGTAATGGTTAAGTAGGTTAAATTACTTATTTTATATTTGCATATGGGTCCCCGCTGCATGCTAAAGCAGTTGGAGATGTAAGGACTAAAATTACCATACAAGTACAAAGTTTAAATTTATTTGCGTAGTTCTTACATAAAATAATCCCCCCAGCACATTTCAATAGTATACCGCTTAAAATGCAAACAGGGAAATAAACATCAAAAATTTATATTGGATCTTGATGCAAGGCTTCAGTCAGTAATCAAGAATAAGAAAGTATTTTCTTGTTTCTTTTATGTCAGATGTTTTATATGTTTGATGACTTCTATATAAAACCCAGTGCTGTACTCTGTCATGGTAAAATTATGAAAATAAATGAGGTGTAACTATCGCATATGTTGGCTATACATGGAAAACTAAAATAAAAATAACTGGTAAGCAGTTAGAATCAATATACCATTTATGGTCCAGACAAATGTATGCAGTTCACTTTGGTCATATATTTCCTTTAAAGTAAACCTGTCACAAGCCTCAGGCTGAGCATATGATAAAAGGATGTTTATCTAGAAGTCACTTTCTGTAAAAACCACACGTCAGAATGATTGGTACATCCAGGAATATGGGCAGCGAACACTGTATGCAAATCTCCACTCTTGCTGTAAAAGTCAAGTGTTGCCCTGCCCCTTCACCTCTTGTGCTACTCTGTTGATCCTTACTGTATATAGAGAGGGGTATTCAATAGGTGGAAAGGGTACAGTCAAGCTTGACCGTTTACAGGAAAAGTCAAAATTTACATAATACTTAAACTTTTGATCTTTTGATCTATACTGATCATTCAACAAAAAGTTGAGTGACATCTATCCCCAAGTTTAGCTTTTCAGATTGTTGCGGCACCTGCCTGCATCAGACAGTGAATCAGAAGTTATGATGCTTCATTCATTCATTCATTGACTGAATATAGTTACAAGTCTTGTTACAGGTCATGTATTTTCAGCTTATTTAGGCTACATTCACATGGATGTTTACATTTCAGTTTAGCATCCTTTGGAAGACTTTTCTAAAAGCAGCTGGACTCACACAATGCAGAGTAATCATGTTAGGTTACATTCACAGCAGTAATTTACGCCAGGGGGAATTATAGCTTCAGGAATGCTCTGATACCTGCTGCATCTCTGAGCGACTAAGTGTGGCCACCTTCCACGTTCGTCATAGTAACAGGTTGCTGAGGGCCACAGCTATTCTCAGCTCTCTGCACAGCCAGCAGATACCTGCGGTAATCACACCTGGACACACACAAAGTGCACCCAGTGGCAAACACCGCAGGTAATCACTGGCTGTGCAGACAGCCGCGAATAGCTGTGGCCCCCGGCGACCTGTCATTATGGTGGACAGGGCTGGCAGCCGCACCTTGTCATTCAGAGCGACAGCAGGAATCAGAAGATTCCAAGTGCTACAATTCGCACCAGCCTAAATCACCGGTGTAAATGCAACCTTATTTATACATATTGATCAGCAATGTTGTAGTTGTTTAGGAAAAAAAGGAAAGTGCTGTGTCCAGGGTGAACAATCTGCAGCTAAACATGCCTTACGTTTAGCTGCAGGTAGCTGCATTGTTGCAGAAAATGACACGCTTCCCCTTTTTGGAAATAGAACCAAGAAAAGAAACGCGCCTAAGAGCTTTTAGGCAGCAGAAAAGTTCAAACTAAATCATTAATGGATATGAAAATTATTTTTTTGTGGTACAAAATGACATAAAATATCAATGACACTTTAAAAACATATACTTTGGTATGCATGACCTCATTATATGACCAACAAAGATGTCCTTGTATACTGGCAAATAATATATAGAGCTATCACACTTAATGTTATCGATCAGCAAGTACCCCAAAGCGTTTCAATTATACACGTTGCAATCTTCCTCAGGGGGATGAGGACATCTAATTTATGAAATAATATCAAGTTAGAGCATTTGAAAACAGAACAGAACAATGCTTATATATACAGTTATGCTCAAAAGTTTACATACCCTGGCAGAATGTATGATTTCTTGTCCATTTTTCAGAGAATATGAATGATAACACAAAAACATTTATTTCACTCACGGTTAGTGTTTGGTTGAAGCCATTTATTATCAATCAACTGTGTTTACTCTTTTTAAATCATAATGGCAACAGAAACTCCCCAAATTACCCTGATCAAACATTTTGGTTCGATAACATGCACACAAGTTGACACAAAGGAGTTTGAATGGCTATTAAAAGGTAACCATTCTCACCTGTGATCTGTTTGCTTGTAATTAGTGTGTGTGTATAAAAGGCCAATGCGTTTCTGGACTCCTGACAGACCCTTGCATTTTTCATCTAGTGCTGCACTGACGTTTCTGGATTCTGAGTCATTGGGAAAGCAAAACATTGTCAAAGGATCTGCAGGAAAAGGTAGTTGAACTATATAAAACAGGAAAGAGTTATAAAAAGATATCCAAGCAGTGGCGTCACTAGGGTTGGTGTCACCCGGTGCCGAAAAAATTGGTGTCACCCCCCTCCACCAACTACCTCAGTACAGACCCCCCTCCACTAACTACAGACCCCAGTCCATCAATATAGCCCCCCTTCCTCAGTACAGACCCCCTTCCATCAATATAGACCCCCCACTAAGTACAGACTCCCCTCCCTCAGTACAGACCCCCTCCATCAGTACAGACCCCCTTTCCTCAGTATAGACCCCCCCACTAAGTACTGACCCCCTCCCTCAGTACAGACTCCCCCATCAGTACAGAAACCCTCCCTCAGTGCAGAGTCTGCAGACCCCCCTCCATCAGTATCAACCTCCCACCTCAGTGCAGACCGCCCCATCAGTACATACACCCCCCTCAGTGCTGACCCCCATCAGTATAGAATCCCCACTCAGTGCAGAGCCCCCATTAGTATAGAACCCCCTTAGTGCAGAGCCCCCATTAGTATAGAATCCCTTCAGTGCAGAGCCATTAGTATAGAATCCCCCCAGTGCAGAGGCCCCATTAGTATACAATCCCCCTCAGTGCAGAGCCTCCCATTAGTATAGAATCCCCCCTCAGTGCAGAGCCCCCATTAGTATAGAATCCCCCTCAGTGCAAAGTCTCCCATTAGTATAGAATCCCCCCAGTGCAGAGCCCCCATTAGTAGAGAATCCCCCAGTGCAGATCCCCCATTAGTATAGAATCCCCCTCAGTGCAGAGCCTCCCATTAGTATAGAATCCCCCCTCAGTGCAGAGCCCCCATTAGTATAGAATCCCCCCTCAGTGCAGAGCCCCCATTAGTATAGAATCCCCCAGTGCAGAGCCCCCATTAGTATAGAATCCCCCTCAGTGCAGAGCCCCCCATTAGTATAGAATCCCCCCAGTGCAGAGCCCCCATTAGTATAGAATCCCCCAGTGCAGAGCCCCCATTAGTATAGAATCCCCCTCAGTGCAGAGCCCCCATTAGTATAGAATCCCCCTCAGTGCAGAGCCCCCCATTAGTATAGAATCCCCCCAGTGCAGAGCCCCCCATTAGTATAGAATCCCCCAGTGCAGAGCCCCCCATTAGTATAGAATCCCCCTCAGTGCAGCGCCCCCCATTAGTATAGAATCCCCCTCAGTGCAGAGCCCCCCATTAGTATAGAATCCCCCAGTGCAGAGCCCCCATTAGTATAGAATCCCCCCAGTGCAGAGCCCCCCATTAGTATAGAATCCCCCCAGTGCAGAGCCCCCATTAGTATAGAATCCCCCAGTGCAGAGCCCCCCATTAGTATAGAATCCCCCCAGTGCAGAGCCCCCATTAGTATAGAATCCCCCAGTGCAGAGCCCCCCATTAGTATAGAATCCAACCAGTGCAGAGCCCCCATTAGTATAGAATCCCCCCTGCACATGTCCACCCACATACTGTATTGTATACATGAAGTTTACAGACCTCAGAACAGCGCGGATGATACACACAGCAGTCACAGCCTTGTGTGTCCCTCGGGCTCCTCCTCCTTCTCCTGTGTGAATGTAAACAGAGAGGAGGGGGAGGCGGCTTCAGTCCGCTGTGCTGAGGGACACAGCGCAAGTCCCGTGGAGCAGATCAGGGCAGCGGGCAGTGTTAGCGGTGCGTGCCGCTACCTACGGGTGTCACCCCTCTGGCGGGTGTCACCCGGGTGCGGACCGCACCCACCTAACAACGCCACTGTATCCAAGGAATTGAGAATGCCAATCAGCAGTGTTCAAACTAATCAAGAAGTGGAAAATGAGGGGTTCTGTTGAAACCAAAAAATTTCAGCCACAACTGCCAGAAAAATTGTTTGGGATGCAAAGAAAAACCCACATTATAACTTCAGGTAAAAATACAGGACTCTCTGAAAACATGTGATGTGGCTGTTTCAAGATGCACAAAAAGGAAAGAAAGAAAGATGGGCTGCATGGTCGAGTCGCCAGAAGAAAGCCATTACTATGCAAATGCCACAAAGTATCCCACTTACAATACGCCAAACAGCACAGAGACAAGCCTCAAACCTTCTAGCACAAAGTCATTTGGAGTGATGAGACCAAAATTGAGCTTTTTGGCCACAACCATAAACGCTACATTTGGAGGGGAGTCAACAAGGCCTAAGATGAAAGGTACGGAGGTGGATCGCTAATGTTTTGGGGATGTGTGAGCTACAAAGGCACAGGAAATTTGTTCAAAATTGTTGGCAATATGAATGCAGTATGTTATCAAAAAATACTGGAGGAACATTTGCATTCATCAGATCAGGACAAAATATTCCCTAGTTAGATGTTAGAGGATGTAACAATCTTCACTTTATTTACCTTTCTCTATACCTCTCTACCTGACTCGGGGTGGGTTTACCCCAGAACACGGTGTTGGAAAGGTGCAGGTGCCAATTAATTTTTTATGGCACCCTAAATGCAGATCGCAACGTAGTGCATTGTGGACACCAAATCGCACGGTACCGTAGTACCATGCATTTTGGTTAGTACCATGCGTGTAAACTTACCCTCAATCTTCTCGTCTCAAGCAGGCACACATTGATGAGCTTTGTTCTGCACTCCATTCCAATTACACAGCTCTATGTCCTTGCTCAGAAGACTACCAACAAAGTGGAAGAGGTGGTATCTGGAATTTAACATCCCTACAAGAATGGGGTATTGAGGGAAAAAAAAGCCTGAAAACACTGATGCAGCTAAATGCCGCTGAAAATACAGTTAAACTCATAACCTCAATCTGCAGGAAATATTTCAACTTTTTTCAAGTGCAAATTACTGGCGTTTAGCTGCTATCAGATACAAACATCCATTTGAATGTAGCCTGGGGTGTTTTCATGGAGTCCCCTTTTAGCCCTTCACAGACTGACATCCAGTATTTTACCTTTTGACTAGTTATCTGCAGTGCCAATGATGTGGACAGTGTAATGACATGGTATTGGACTTTGTGAAGTGTTCTTTAAACTGTCACATTTTTTTTTTTTACCTGTGCTCATGGTCTGCCAGCTTCTGCAGATTTGCAAAGCCAGCCTATCCACAAAGTGAATTTGGAGAACAAAGAAGTAGCCAAAAATTTGTACACCTGTTGTTCCAGCCTTCTTGCTACAAAGGTGATTTGTTCTGATTAGAGTTTTTTGGTAATTTATGTACTGATCAGCAGAACCTTTCCAATTCAAAATTTTTGAGTAGTGGACATTTTAGGTGTAAAGGTTTATTACAATTCTTTGAAAGATGATCTCACTAATAAGAAATGAATTTATTGTAATTGGTTGACAGTCTTAAAATACATGTACTCCCAATCACCAAACTGTCACATAAGCTTTAACATGTTACTGTCATTTCAAAAGTTATTAGCAACCTTTTTAAATTTTCAAATATAATTAAAATAATTCTGGCATGAAGAAGCAATGTTGCATTAGAGCCTCGGCTGTCCGGGACTCTCCCTCCTCATTGGCTGAGCCAGCAGCGGGCAGGATTGGCTCCCGCTGCTGTCAATTAAAGTCAGTGAGCTAATGAGAAGAGAAAGGGGGCAGGGCCGAGCCGCGGCTCCGTGTCTGAATGGACACACAGAGCAGTAGCTAGGCTCGGGTGCCCCCGCAGAAAGCTGCTTGCTGTGGGGGCATTCGGCAGGAGGGAGGGGCCAGGAGCGCCGGGGAGGGACCCATGAAGAGGAGGATCTAGGCTGCTCTGTGCAAAACAGCTGCACAGAGCAGGTAAGCATAACCTGTTTATTTTTAAACAAACACAAAGAATGGCTAATAGTATCACAATGAAAATAAGACAAAGTCATAAGACATAAAGTCCTTTTTAAGTGGTCACCAGCCTTTGATGTGTATCACTGTGCTCCAGCAGTTCTAACATTACACATGAGAGTGTTTAAGCAACATTTAAGCAACATTTAAGCAGATTAATCCTAGCTTTTGAGCATTTGGTTAGTTTTGTTTTTACATGTAAACACAAGTTTCATGGGAATTTCTAAGTAACCTGGTGCTTAGGTTTGCTTACTTATATGTAGTAAAAGTGTTCAAAGTAGTTTCATTGTAGCTCCAAACATATATTATGTTTCTACAGTGTTGATGATATCATAGTGGTATGTAAAATATGATTTTTGTAACTTGTATTACTTTCAGTTAAAGCAAAATAGCTTAAGTGAGCAAAGAAAAAAGGCATAGCAGAGGCATCCTACTGAGAAAGGGATTATTTCTCAAGTTCCTGGGCTCCCAGTTGTATAGTTACAGGCATGCTGCAGCATTAATGTTTACGCATAATGTTTTGCCATGTAATTTAGGTTGAACTGCTGTTCACTTACTTAACATTTATAGGTCAAGCTACCTGCTGAAAGGACAAGGAGAAAGATTATTGTTGACTTTACGGCTGAGAAAAGCAGAGAGCATGCTGGTACTACACCCGTTCTGCCTGACTGCCTGCCTGTGTGTTCCAGCACATGCCACTTCTTCCAGGCACCGGGGGAAAAAAGAAAACACTTTCTAGAACTCTGATCCCCACTGAGAACTAGCAAACAGGCTACTTAGTTGGTAGTCGAAGGTTTTGAATGATGGCACTGTTGTCCCTATGTTGAGCAACAGGGAGGAAAACTGACAGGTTATTAAAATAAGTTTAAAAAACTGAAATAAAATGCATGTGTATAGGTTTTTCCCCACTTACATTTTTTTTTCAAACTAGTAAATCATTTACCAATTTAATTATAGGACCTGCAGTAATGATAAGTCATACTTAATGAGGTAACAGTAATGCTTCCTTTCTGTGTGCAAATTAGCAGCACCAAAAGAAGTAGAAGAGACCAGAAATTGTATTCAAATTGGTTTAACCTTTAACCTTTGCAGTAGAGTTCTGTAATTATAGTGGCACCATGCCTGCCATGCTTGCCAGATCTGCGTGCCTCACATGGCCTTCTGTACGTGTCTGCCCAAAGGCAATGGGCAAAATAACATGGAGCATATTAAAGTGCTGTTTCTTGTTAGTACCACTTTCAATTACATTGGAGTAGAGTAGGCTTGTAAAAACATCTACTACTGCACTAAGCTGAACCATAAAAATACTTGTGCAGCCACGTGGAAAATAAGAAACTGCCTTTCCAACTTTGACCAGGCTTAGAGGTCTCTTTTTTTTCCTTTTCAGTACATGATACTTTTTTATATACTGTATGTGCTATAACAGTACAGTTTCAGAACAGAATTTCAGGAGATCTTCTCCCTTCTTCTAGACCAGTACTAACTACAGTTATACAGGAATATGACTCTTCTCCCAGTGACTACCAAACCCAAAACACTTGTATAGTATAAAAATTGGGATCGAATGCACCTTAAAAATCTAATATGAAATGAATATGAAAGAGTAGTTGTGTGATGGATAATGCTTTATTTTGCTAAAATAAAAAAAGGCACATATTTAGGGCCCTTTCACACCAGGTGCATTGGGACTACACTGGGCAGCCTTGTTTAGTACAACCCCAGTGCAAGACAAGGTTAAAGGCCTTGTTTCCTATCATGCCAGTTTACACTACCACACTGCGGTCGTGTATTCTGAAAAAAAGTACTGCAAGCATCACTACCTTCACACAACACACCAGTGGCTGCATTTCAATGAAGCTACTGGTGTAAACGGACCCTTATGCCTGTTTTTTTAAATAAGAAAAGTCAAAAGAGGTAGTCCATATTTTTCGGCCAGATATGCAATTTAAATTGCTGAAATAAGTTTGAGAGAACAGTCTGCTTAATTTAATAATAATAATATAATAATAATACAATTATTTTGGTTTATCCATGAACTCCAGTCATCTTGCCAATTTGAATCTTTTTTTCCTTTCAACTTTCTTCCAGTGATCATGGAAGATTTGCGCTTGGTTTTATTGGATGGTTTTTAAGGGCTAAGTGCACCTCAATAACAACAGCTCTATCTGTCTCAAAAAGCTATATAAAGTTAATTTAGGTACAGTGTTGCATGATGGAGAAATTTTCGGTCAAACTATCACAGCAATGAAAAATGGCCTGGACCGGAAGGGGTGCAACAGGCCAGTCCTGAAGTGGTTATGTTGCTCTATATGTAAACTGAGCTACAGAGGGTCTGGGGCCTTCTATTGGCAGCCCATATACCCCTTCACTCCTTTATTTGTACTGTTGTAGTCATCTTTATCATTATTATGTATACAGTGGTGACCAATAAACAATTAAATACAAATTCTAAGGCTAGGTTCATACATGCATGGTGCAAATTGAAGCTCCATTTTCAAAACTAATTGACAAAGTAGTTGTTCAGCGTTTCAGGTCAGTTTTTGATCAGGATCAGGTTAGGATTTTATCCTGTTCACAACTGAATGACATGTGCGATTCATAAGCATTCCCATAGAAGTCAATTCAGACACACCGTAGCCAGACCGCACTGCTCAGATAACTGACGGGGCTCTTTTTCAACTTGCACTGAATCCGCACTCTGGCTGCACCGGACATATTTGAACAGGCATAGAAAGCAATATTCTTTCAGATGTCATGCGAATTGGATGTGGTTCAAAACGCCCAGTGCTGTTGCTTACAGTGTGGAAAAACAAAGAAAGATCAATATTTCCAGAAGGATGGAAAAGTTTTAAACTCCACATGACCCCGTGACATCCAGCTCTCCACTTATTTGTAAAACTTCACCTTCCCTGTCCCCTAAGTGAGCCCCTAACACAAAACCCTCTTCCCAATACTTGACCTAAGTGATCCCTTAAAACCTTACCTTTACACCTAACAAATATATTACCTTTAAATAGTCCAAAAACATCAACTTCTTTACCCTACACTCAGTTAACATTGCTGACTTGTTTTTAAAGGTGTGAACTCCAGGACATTTATCCTAGGCCTTGTTTCACTGCCTATCGAGTCATTGACCTGGAGCAATTTAGCAATCGTATCGCTTGTATTTTCTCTCCTAAGAGGTTCCTTTTTTAAATTCTATTTCTAAGCTTGCAGCTAAATGCAATATTTAAATAAATGTATGGCAAATGTGTATAACTGCCTTAAAATTTAATAGTATGTGTAGCTTGTTGGATGGAGAAGGTTTGAAAAGATGTACTGAAGAATGCTGCTTTACAGTTCTTTAGGAAGAGGGTGGTTCAGAGGGAAGAGTCATGTAGGACTATATATATAATACATTGTATTTAATTATAATCATTTTTCTTTTAAACAAAAAAGAAGAAAACGGATTCTGAAGTAGTGGATGTTATTTTGTGGAATGTGTCAGAGATGTTTGAATCCCCCCAAATGTGCACATCACCCTTCACAGAATAACGGAAACCATTATCTTAGATATTTTTTTGCTTACAGGTTATTTCCTAGCTATATACACCACTAAGTTCATTCTTATGCTTTTAGGAGTGTCTTCACCTAACAGTCAAACAAGGCACAAATTTATTTTGAGAGGATTGTTTACAATATGGCCTGTTTTTATATTGTGTGTTTTGGGTCAGATAAGATAGAATTCCTCTAATTTAATTATTTTTGAATTCACTTTAGTTACATATGGCCTTCTATGAATCTTGGGTATTTCTAATTAGGCGATTGTTGGATAACTTTGAATGTGTATTTACATTATAAAAAAAAGTGTTTGAATTTGACATTTGGGGGTGATTTACTGAAGGAAAATGAGGTGAAGCTTCACTTTGCAAAGAACACCCAATCACATGCACGGAAAAAAACAAACAAAAAAAAACAGCATTTTTGCTTACATGGTATTTAATGGTGGAAGTCTGCTCATTTACTAAATTCTGGAGCAAATTCCCTTGCAGAGTGCAACTGCACTTGCAAAGTGCATAGTCTATTTGACTATAGTATATCAAGCCAATAGTCTAGACCCAAGTTAAAATGTCAGTGAGACTTCAGGTGCGACTTGGCTGATATCTGTGCCACTTCATGCACAGATGTCTATGCAAGTTGCACCTGAAATAGACAAAAATAGTGCAGGAACTTGCACCGATTTGAACAGTTCTATTGCCAACAATAGAGTGTGACTTGTCATGCCATTTGGACCTGTCAAATCACATGACAAATCACACTGGTGTGAACGGGGACTTAGTGTACAAAGCTTACCACAATTATGTGTATAATATTCCCCTTCTTGGAGAACTAGCTTCTTTTGTGGGTATATTTTAATTGTTTGTGTTGAAGGTATATTTGTTTTTTCAGTATGTTTACTTGTTGGATTATGTTTTATATCCTTGTGTATAGTCTGCCAATTTGTAAATAAGATTATGACAATTTTCTCACTGACATGGGTACAAAGGCAGAAATGCTGTCTCTTGTAAGCTCCCCCTCCGCTTCTCACGTTAATCACCTATCAAGTTAATATTGCCCTGGTTTTTTTTGGAATAGCAAAGATGGCACATTTATGAAACACTTTACAGTTGGGTTTTCTGCTTTGGTTGCTTTGAGATGCCAAAACAAGTGAAGCCCCATTCAAATTAAGAATGGAAATAAAACCAAAAAAAGGCAGAGGGAGGAGGACAACCCACCTGTCAAGTTATGTGGCCGGTCTCACCACCTATCATGGTCTGAGGGACACCAAAGTCTTTACACTATGGTGCAGTACACACTATGGTGTCCAGAAGAGAGAAGATAATGCTATCTTCTCTACATCATAAATGGGCCTCTTAATAAAAATGTTTTGGTGAAAGTCTTGTTATGGGTCTAGGATTATTATTATTATTATTTATTATTATTCAAGGTGCTTATATAGTGCCATCAATTTATGCAGTGCTTTACATATACATTGTACATTCACATCAGCCCCTACCCTCAAGGTGCTTACAATCTTAGGTTTAAAGCAAGCCATGGATAACCTGACTTTCTTGGTGGAAGGAAAAAAAATCACTCGATTCCCCCATCAACAGTCAGTGTTGATGTGGGAATGCCTCCCTGCAGCGCTATTGCATTCTGCTTGCGGGGGAGTGGGGAGCCTTCCCGGTTGGCCGAATACAATGATTACTGCCAATAGCTATAGCCACTGGCAGGATCGCATGTAGAAATATCTGACAGGCTGGTTTTACCCAAGTTGATCGATGGCTTGACTTGGGTACAATCAGCCTGCCCATACATGGAGTTAGATTTGGCCAGTCCATGCTGAACCTGCCAAATTTTGATGTATGACCGACTTTAAAATTGCTTTGTAGGCAAGGTATTGGTAGAGTCTTTATCTTCCATCAGTCTGCAATATAGTGCAATGATGAAGATTTAAGCTGACAGAACTTGTAGTCTTTCCAAGGTAATTACATTTTTTGTGCAAATTGTAGATTCATGTACCTGCAGGATGCCACACTATCAAAGGGAGCATAGCACACATGTCAGTGACTGTTGTCATTTTAATTTAGATCCATTTTGTTGCCAACTGAGCAAAAATGTGTGACTTTTTTTCTTTTGGATGTTCAGATCCCTCATTGATACAGCAAATGAAATGCAAAATAAATCTTAGGTATTCATTAAATTTATTTCAAAAAGAAAATTCCTCTTTGTAAGTCCGGTTGTTCTTTTATCAAAATGTTTTCAGTTTTTTTTTTTCAGGAAATGTGCTTGTTTTATCCACTCTCATATCCTCGTCTGGCACATTTTGGAGTGCTGCAAAAACTTGCTGTTGAGTAAACCTGCAAATTACCTAACCTTGACCTCCTGGCCTGTGCTAATCCATATTTCCTAAGTGTTATTTTCTGATGGAATGAGGTATTCCTAGTGACACTGTTATTTACTGCAGCAGTTGCTTGGCTGGCTGAGAGAATCTGATAACGTCAGATTAGAAGAGCTAGAGGCACTACCTTGATGGGGCTGTCATTAATCAGTGGGACCACTCTCCCGGCTTAGGATGGCAGGGTGTTTTCTTGGCTGTAGAATGGCAACACAAATCAAATCCAGAGTGCAAAGAATGAAGAATACTCAGTGCTGTTGAAATAACCGTTTTATTTGGATAACTTTAGAAAGATTCATCACTCATATCAGAAAATGATAAAATGAATTGTGAGCATTTGGCCCTGAATATCGCTGCAAACAAATCGGCTAATGTGTTTAACCTGTACGCTTCTTTGGTAAGATTGAAACAGATTTGGTGTGTTTGCTATATGAACACTTTATAAATAGACACTGCACTTCATAAAGCACTGTATTATTGGAATTGACTAGTTCCATCAGGTTTTTTTGAAAAATCTAATCTGGGACATTGCTGCGAAAAAGGTCATTGTCTGCATCTAAGCAAAATTCCTCACAAATCTGCATATTTGTTTGTTTCCTTTCGTTTGAAGGAGCAAAATGATATATGGTTACAAAATAATTGATTATACCAAGAGTCTATCCATTGTTTAATTGTCTTGATGGTGTGCATTTGGGATCAGCCAGGAATGGCATGATCACAATGATTGCTTGGTAATGGAAATAAGAGCCTAAACCAGTAACTGGAAAAAGATAACCATTAAGTATTGATGGAAGAAATTTGTACTTACAGAAATATGGAGGCATTCATTGCTGACTTCTTTCTGAAAAAAGTTTCCTGGCTGCCCAGGGTATCAGACTTTTTCAAAAGAGAGTTCAGCAATAGTAGTTTATGTTCTCCCTACAGATGTCCTTTTTAACCTGAACTCTAGGCAAACAGTAAAAATATACATCAATACTTTGATGTGTTTATTTAATTTCTGTCTACCTGTTCATATTAGATGACGTTCAGTTATACTGCAACTGGTGAAAGGCCATGCACTTTGTTCATATGCTCATATACAGTATATGCACATTTAGATTTAGAGTATACATTACAAAACATACTTACATGCACTTAAAGATCATTGTTGCTGCAAAATTTAGCGTTTTATTGTTTTTTTTAATAAACATAGCAAAGTTTCTATTGGTTCAGCACCTATATTGCCAATGTTGGCCCACAGATCTCTACAGCAATTATGTTATAGTGAAAGGCACCCTGTTTTGCAAGAAGGGAAAGGGGATTTGGTGTAAGCAGATCTTCACTGGCCTGTATTGGGTCTTACCTTTCAATCAGAAGGTCCATCTACAAATTATCTGAAGGGATAAATTCATCTTATAGAGAGGCTTGGTAGCAATGTGAGTGTGGAATTCTGGGATGTCTCCTTGTTACAGGGATACCAGCTCATATATCTAAAGATATTTTATCAAGTGATACATGAAATAATGCGTAGAAGGTGAATTTTAATAGAAACCATATTTTTACCAGTCTTATGTCTGTACATTGAGAGCAGATGCACCATACATACAAACAATTTTATGTATGTGGAAGGTTTTGCTCTAGGACATAACCTTTTAACAGAGCAGTGCCCATAGATGAGGCTGTAATTAATTATAAGAGCAATCAAAGCTTATAAGTGTATAACAGGATTAGTATAAAATAGTACGACACTTTGTGGGACAGCACTAGGTCACAGAGGCAAAATAAGTTTGTGCTCAAGTAGTATCACTCACTAAATATATGTAGCCAAAATGGGGAAGGGATATTTGCATTTGCTGTTGAATGATTAAATAATGCTATAAAAGCTAAAGAAACAAATGTCTGTGATAGTAGCAAGCATCAGTAAAAAAAAAAAGGTCTGGACATTAACAGCATTCCAGGACCCAACACTACAATTGTGCTAATGGCTCTGTAGGGTAGAGAGATTTGGTAGTCCTGGCTTTGAGAAAAAGAAGCAGCATCATGGGATTGGGTACTCCAGATAATTAAAATAACTGAACACAGATTTTGGAAGTTTATTGCTGCACAATTCTATATATATGGTAAATCCAAGTGCATTGTGCTTTGCCTGTTCCTCCATGTTCCCATTTTTATGTTACAGTACACACCGAGTGATGTGAGTTCTTATTCTGTTCATCCACATCACTCACTCTTTATTGACGAACTGCCCTTCACAGTAATGGACCAGTAGAGAGAAGCCACCTTAATCCGCTCCTTTTTGACAAACTTCTGAATACGTTTCCAGTGAACATTATTAGAGGTATTAACAAAGTGGTCTTAGGCTAGGTTCACACATGGCCTATTAGAATTTCTCTTTCATTTTCACTGGGAATTTCCAAAGCAGCTGTTCAATGGTTCAGCTGCAATTTGGATATGGCCATCGCCGTCTTTAACAATAGCTGGTTGTTAAGGAGCAGGCTAGGAAGCCGGCCTCCCCATCCATAACAACGGATGACTCATCAGGATTCCCCGTTGACAGCTGAATGTAAAAAAAACAAGGCTGGCATTAAAAAATTTGCAAAAAAAAAAACAGCATGGGAGTCCCACCCCCAATCCATACCAGGCCCTTGATGAGGCATCATCAAGGCAACCTAATACAGCTTGCGAGTATTCATCTACGCCCCGGCTAATACCACCCTCCAGGACAACCACCTCCGGCAACAATTGGTGGCCCAGACAGTTATTCCAGTCTCTCAGCTTTTAACTTCCAGCAGTGGGTATCACATTCCCACTATAGTGACCAAGCCAGTGATGTATCTGCATGCAGAGGAAAGATCAACAGCTAAACCATAGCAGCATTGCGGTGTTCTTCTCCCTTTCCCGTGTCAGCGTCTTAGCTGGACTGACGCCACTGACACACGCGGGACGGAGTTCCCTTCCATCCCCCTGCTGCAAGCGTCTGATCACCATCTACACGCCAGCGAGCGTGCCCTTTCACCAGCTACACTATTATACAGCAGAGGTATTGGCGGCAGCATTTTCCCTTCTTTTCCCCTCACCTGCTATGGGAGAACTGATTTGACTTGAACACTGTCCGGCTCCTCGTTGCTCAGCGGACTTCACGTGACAACGTAAGCTTTTCCATTTTTAATACCCTTGTTTTTATAAAGGACCATTTGTTTATTTGCAAGATTGAATAAATTTATTCATCATTCTTCATCTATTGTGGGACTGTATGCTTATTCAACCCATTAAGCGCTGGATTTCTGTGTTTTGATTGCTGTGGCTAACATAGTAACCAGTACATATCCATAGTAACCAGTACATATGATCATTGAATCTGTCTCCTTGCAGAAGGTGTATAAAGTAAGCTAAGATGGTACTCTTTGTGACATTTTACTGAGTACCTCTTCATGTAATAGAGAACAGAAAAACTTGTTTAAACCTCCACCCTTGTCAACAACAAGCATGATATATATTTTTATAGTAAGTTGCCATTTTTCTTTAAATGTCTACATATTACCTACAAAGCTGGTCTCTCTCTTGAGACACAGGCAGAATGTGTTTGAATCCCAGCGTTCAATTTGTTTTTTCTACAACAAAAAAGTGAGACATGAATTTGGGAACTGAGGAACTTAAGGTACCTTTAGACATAAGCAAATGTTCACCTGATCCACCCATTGACGGTCTGTTAGGAACATACCTATGTCACTACACTCTTTTTAACTTGGACAAGCTTTGGGTGAGCCATATTTGAGTGTGATTAGGGGTAACCAGCGAATGTTGAAGTAAAATAGTGAGTCAAAATTGTTAATTAGCCAGTACAGGTTCTTGACATCCATTTTTAGGACAGGCAGAGATGAGCATATCCAACTCTGCAATCTAACAAAGTCTGAATATTCATAGTTCATGAGTTTGCTAAGTAAAATGGTAAGGTGATCCTTTAGGCCTTCCTCACATCTGTGCGGTCCAGTGTGTTAAAGGGAACCTGTGTCCAGACTATGCAAACTAAAGTATTTATACATTCTGAACAAGCAATAAAAGCACTTCAAAACAAATCCTTATTCACCACTTTGACTATAGGCATAGTGGAGAAATACATTTTCAAAATTCACAACAGTGACACAGAACCTCCGCTTTTACTATGAAAACAGATCTTGGCAGCCTGTTAGCCTTGTAATTTAAATAAGCAGCTGCTACTTCTAAATTATTATGGTTCATTCACATTAGCTGAACATTAACATGCTGCAGTGCCATCCAATGTGCTGTGAAAAAATGCAGCATATCTGCATTTTGTGATTCGGGAAGGCTGGCAACTCTGATGCTCTTGAAAAAAAGTACTTTATTTGTTACATGGATACAGAGGTACAGGCTATATGCTGATGTGTTTCAGCTATGAAGCCTTCATAAAAGCTTGATGAAGGCTTCATAGCCAAAACGCGTCAGTTATAGCCCGATAGCCTGTACCCCTGTATCCATGTAACAAGTAAAGTACTTTTATTCAAGAGCATCCAAGTTGCCAGACTTCCTTTTCAAGAATTGCACCTGTGTGCCCTTACAGTGATTAGCATTGATCAGGAGCAGAAACACCATTCACAGCATATTGTGTGAACAGGCTCTTAGAAACTGACTTGAAAGACTGAAACTCTATGCTATAGAGTCTTTGTTTGTAATCTTAGAGAATTACTTCACAGTACAAGCAGCTAGAGAGGTGAGTAAAGGCTTTTTTTAAAGATTCAAAACTCTTTTACTGCTTGACCAGAAAATACACCTGCACTATTTTTCCCAAAGAACACCCCAATGTGCAACACAGGTGCATTGGGTGTGCATTCTTTAGTGCACCGAGGTGCCATTCAAAATGAATAATACCCCCAATTAGTCTTTACACATATGTTGTTGGTGGGTGATGACAGCGGTGGCTCCATGGTTCTAGAGGTGAACACTGCAGGGTCCTATGAAAGTCTGAAATTCCTACTTTAGACAGGGCCTCATGCACTCACAGGATCAATAAAAACAACACTAAGAGCCTGGAGACTGGCCCAAAAGCTATTATCTGAGGATAACAACAGAGTTTTCCCATTTTCCCCTCTCTGAATGAATCCATGTTACCCCCCCCCCCCCCAAATGAGTATACCTGAACCAGCATTATGGGCGAGCAAAGGGATTAAGACCATAGGAGATATTGTCTCCCGACACAAACTGTCAACATTTGACCAACTAAAAATAAATTTGCCCTTCCAAATTGGTTTCTGTTCCGATACAGTTGCGGCATGTCTTTGTCTACCAGTTTTGTTTGATGGATTTAGTAACTCAACCCTCAAAGATTGCTACAGGATGATGCTCTGTGTAATTCGTTCTCTTAAGACTATAAAGAATTGTTCCACAATAGACCTCTCGCAATTATTAGATGTAGAGAAACATGGGATGGAGATGTTCCTGATCTAGAGGGGACAATTGGGATGACATGTGGGACTACCCCTTTCAGCACCTTGTTTTGGCTAAAGATTGGTCAATAACCATACAAATTACTTCATCGTATTTACTATATGCCGGCAGACTTCTCTCATGTTGTTTTTTTGGCTCTGCCCAGTAGTTCAGCAATACTGGAGGGATGTTACGCATTTTATCACTAGAGTTACATCCTTGTCTATCCCGTTTACTATCCCAGTTTGTTTATTGTGCCTGATTAGGGGACTTGCAAACATAATGGCCCTTAGAACGCTGTGGAGTTTATTGCTTTTATATGTCCGAAAATCAATAATCTTACACTGCAAAAAGCCATTGGCCCCCAATGCCCCACACTAAATAATTGGTAGAGTCTGGTAAATGCAGCACGTCCATTGTATAAGACCACATATCTTAATCAGTTGTCCTAAGAAATTGGAGAATGTATGGGGTTGCTGGACCTCAGTAGTTAACACAAAAACGGGTAGACCCACATGGTTTTCCTCTCACAACGGGGGGGGGGGGGGAGGTCACATTGAGCAATGGATGGCATTGATCTGGCCTGCCCACTGTTTCACCTCCAAGCTTTGATTTTTCTCAGCTGCTGTAAGATTGTTCTGTTCTGAATTGTTGTACAGGCAGTGGGCTATGATCTATTTGGGGCTTTCAGTTTACCTCCAGCTCTGTAGTTCTAACTTTGTATGCATATTATTATCTGGGTCAAAGCAATTTGCTGTTCAGTCTGGGAGAGTTAACAGCTGCACAGGGAGTAGAAAAGGGGGGGAGAGGGGTGGAGCAACCTCTTACTGCTTACTCAGGGGTTGTTTTTTTGTATGTTTTTATCTGTATTTTTACTTTCTTAAAAATCCAATAAAACAGTATGAAAAAAAAATAATGGTACCCCAACGCATTACCGCCTGCATGTTAAATACCAAAATAAGTATAAAGGCAGCCAATTCACTAATATCCTTTGAATAAAAGGCTATCTACAAGGCCCACTGCTTTATTTGTGACCTCAGCTTTGAATGGGAAGAACAATGGGAATTCCCTAATTATTAGATTAATATACAATGCATTGTATGAGAAGGTCAGTGACACATTGGGGTTGATTTACTAAAACTGGAGGGTGCAAAATTTAGTGCAGATGGGCAGATGGGCATGGTAGCCAGTCAGCTTCTAACAAAAAAACCTGGAAGCTGATTGCTATGCAGAGCTGCACCAGATTTTTCACTCTCCAGTTTTAGTAAATCAACCCCTACATGTTCTTATTAAGTAAATGACATAAAACGTTAACACAATTACATATTCCTCTGCCTGTCACTCAAATAAAAAGGAAATCAGCACTGGTTCCCTACCTTTGTGAAATTATAAGAAATATTTTTTTTTTCTAAAGACATTTCAACCTTCCTATGTTGTACAGTAGAGACTCATGGCCTCCGTTCTGACAATCTATCGGAATTGTGTTGCTGTTTCCAGGGATTAGGTAAGATTGAGAACAGTCAACTGAACTAAAATGGAGGCTGTCAGGCTTCTTTAATTTCTTTCTGTATGAGCTGATTTGTGTGGTATCTCCCCACATCCATGTGGACAGCCAAAGCTAGTCATTTGATTTGTATCAACATTTTGTGAGGCAAAATAAACAGTATCTGATAAAAACTGTGACTGTCTAATATTTTATATTTATATAAAGATATCATATAAAAAATGTATATAAACATGAAGTTAATTCTTATGGCCCCCATTTGTTCCCGTAACATCTCATTACCTCCACTGTGGGGGTTTCAACACGTGGTATTTTCCAAATGTTATACAAGTCACCCAGCAGTTGATGTTTGCTGCTCTGTTTAAAACTAAGTATTGTCCTTATCGCTTTGCTGGGCAAATATTGTAAATATAGCTTCCCTTACCCAGCCTCCCTGTTGGTTCAGAAGGTAATTGCTACACAGGATATTGTTAGTATGAAAGTGTAATCAAGTGCATTTTCAAGCTTTGCAGAGAACAGCAGGTACACACTCTGAGCTCTAATTTGCATCGGCCATACACATATTTTAGAAACTATTTACCCATTACCTCTTAGGTCACTGGCCTAATAATGCAACAAAGCAGTTTTTGAAATTGCAGATAATTTTCAGCACTCCGTTCTGTGTGTAGTATTGATGGGGAAGGGAGGTTGATTAGGGTCTGGGGATTTGTGCTTGATGGGAACAATCTGGAAGGAGTGAAAAATTATTAAACACACACAGCGGGAGCCACAGGATTTAGCATTGTCGTGCAGTGCTATTAATTCTCATCGCATGCTTTAGCAGTTGGCTGCACACTGTGAATATGGTTTATTACCGAAGCAGCACAATATTCCTGCCGTCGTTGTAATGTAAGACTAAATGCTAATTAGGACTCTAGCAATAATTAGAAGATCTCTGTTATACCCATGTGAAAGCGGAAGCACCCAGGTTGCATATGTAAGAAATAGAAGTCGTTTTTTTTTTTTAAGCAGCAACTGTTTCTGAAAAATGTTTTGCTGCTTTTGCAAAATTGCATACTGACGTAATTGTAAGAACAAATAGCCTACCATAATAGATGTATTAAATATTAGTACACAGAAAAGACAAGTCCTGTCGTTTTTGCAATGCCATACATTTGTGCTAGCTGTTAGGGCCCATTTGCAAGTAAAAAAAAAAAAGAAACGGCGTCTTGTGCTGTGTTTTTTTTTTTTAAGCGTTTAGAATGTGCACATATCACTCCCAAAAATGCTTATTGCCTGCTGACCCACCAATTTCAATACTTTCCAACTCACTGAACTAAGATAAGTATACAGATTAGTAAATTCAGAAGTTCTTATTTGCAAATTTGTTCTGGACCAGTAATTTTAAAGCATTGAAGCCAGAGGATCACCATAATGTTAATGCGACTAGCATCCTCCAAATGAGAGGACAGCAGTGGCAGCCTCTTTATCTGAATATGCTTGTAAAAAACCTATGGATTTCTGACCCCAATGCAGGTTCTATTGTAGAGCTTGTTACTGCTACAAGGCCTGTGTTCATGATGTGTTTGTTATGAGTCTGCTGCTTATCACTATGTTTGTATGTAACCAAGAAGAGGCCTTTTTCTACAGTAAGAAAAGAGTATGATGATCTCACTAAGTATTGGGTAAAGACATTACAAGTTCAGCTCTGACATGTGTAATGAAGCTCAAGTATTACCAGCTAGCCCTCTTACAACCATAATAGAGAACTGTAGAGCATGGCACCTAATCATATATTCTAATGCAGTTCAAATTAATTCTCTTCACTTCTGAATTTATTATTTAACATATGCTGTATAAAATCACACATTTGTATGACTGAAAAAAGCTCATGTGTCTTAGATCTATGTTTTACAGTTTAGGGTGATTTCCAAAAAGAAAGCCAATGCCAAGAGAAACCACTGGTGGCCTCTCTTGAAAATGCTATTTTCTGCCTGTCAGCCACCTCTTTCCTTTCATGGCTGTCAAATTTGCCATCTGCTATGCCTCTGTCAGTCCACCAGCCATATTTCTACTTCTGGCCATCAGTGCCCTTCCTGCAATCATCTAGCCCGGGCCTATAGGCTGTGGGCAGGTGTGGATAATAACTGCGTCATTTGGCTGTACACACCCAGCAGAGCCCACAGCTCCTGGTACCTTATCCAGCAGCGGCTGGAGCCCTGTCCTAAGTCGCTTATAACTGAGGTAAGCTGTAGGCAATCAGGAAAGAGGCCTGCAGTCTGCAAATGATTGCAGTGTTAGAAGAGAGTTGTAGGGTGAACAGTTTTGGAAGAGGGTAGAAGGGGATGTAGAGGTGAGCAGTGTTAGAAGAACGTGGAAAGGGGTGCAAAGTGAGCCATATTGGAAGAGTGTTGCAGATGTGGACTGTATTGAAAAAAGGGGTGAGCAACATTGGGAGAGGGTGGCAGGGGATGCAGAGGTGAGCACTGTTGAAAGAGGGTCGCAAGGAGTGCAGAAGTGAACAGTGTTAGGAGAAGGTTGCAGATGTGAACAGTGTTGAAAAATAGGTGCAGGGGTGAACCCTGATGCTGAGAGTGCACGCTCCAAGTGTCTTGAAAGCCAGGCTTTGGACTGTCAGGAGGTACCAGCATCCCCTCTCCACCTTCAGCAGTGGATCAATTGAACAGATTACAGGAGCAGTACAGAGACCAGGGGAATCAGCAGCAGCATGGCCGAGTGGAGTAGACCTACATTGAAGGATGCATATCTAGCACTACATGAGCTGGACAGATGTGTTGCCTGCCTAGTGCCTGCTATGAATATCTATTGATCTACCTTGCAGTCATGTAATGATTACATGTCTGTAAGGTAGATCAACAGGGATATTGAGTAGGCACTAGAAACCAGATAGCAACCAATTGAGCTGTAAGTTTGAAAATGACTTGCTAAGCTATTGCTAGACTTGCCAGGCTTCACAAGTTTGTTGCACAATTGCAGCAAGTCCCCATTGCATGACTCCAGATCAACTTTTTTGCAAACATTCTGCAAGTCTGCTGCAAGTTCTTGTTCAGTTATGTTGTGCAATAGTCATCCCACCACAGGGGTCACTGTGACTTGCAGAGTTCTTGCTGTAGACTCACTACTGCAACTTTGCTCTTGCTAGAGACTTGCCACAAATTGGAAAAGTGTCAACTAGAACTTGTGCTCCAAGTGATCTGCAAGTGTACAACTTGCCTGTGAAAATGTGCAGCAAGTTAACAAGATTTACAATTCAACACTGCTACAAATTTGTGGCAAGTTATTCTTGCTATCTGGGAAAGGCGAATAATGTGTATATTCCTATACATGCATATTTTTTCATTTCCATACTTTTATTGTAGTTTAATGGGCTGCCTTAATACAAAGCACATTAACACACAACATAATACATGTTAATGCATTGAAAATAAGTAAATACCGTTGTGGCATGGAAGGTTTTGGATGAAAATGACTGGGTCTTGGTCTCAGTGATTTAGAGAACTACTGGCCTATAGAACCAGTTTCTGGTGAAAATAAAACTGCGCAGGTTCTTTTTTCATGAAGAGTGCTTCAAGAATGCATTAAGGCACAGCACCATGTCTAAAATTTGAGTTGCTTTCACTGACCTCTTCTGGAACCTGCATTCTTTGGAGCTGTGGGAAAGCAGGTGGATATCAAGTGTCCAGGACACTGATATGAGCATGCTTATTCTAGGTCCATGACTACTCGGATAGTGAAGGAAGGATGAACATGACAGTATGAATTATGCATCTTCCAAAACAAGTCAGGAATGTTAGCTCCCATGTTCCTATGGAGACCAGTTCATTCTGAGCCATCAGTTCTACATTCAGGCTTTAGACTTGGCTAAGGTACAGTGCCTTGAAAAAGTATTTATACCCCTTGGCAGCTGTTCTGTGAAGCTCTCAGAGGCGTGTTAGAGAACCTTAGTGAACAAAAACCATCACGAAGGCCAAGGAGCACACCATACAGGTCAGGGATAAAGTTGTGGAGAAGTTTAAAGCAAGTTTAGGTTATAAAAAAAAATTCTAAGCTTTAAAGCATCACACGGAGCACTGTTCAATTCATCATCTGAAAATTGAAAGAGTGTGGCACAACTGCAAATCTACCAAGACATAGCTGTCCACCTAAACTGACAGCCTGGGCAAGGAGAGCATTAATCATAGAATCAGCCAAGAGACCCATGGCAACTCTGGAGGAGCTGCAGAGATCCACAGCTCAGGTAGGAGAATCTGTCCACAGGACAACGGTTAGTCATGCTCTTCACAAAATTGGGCTTTATGGAAGAGTGGCAAGAATAAAGCCATTGTTAAAAGAAAACCATAAGAAGTCCAGTTTGCAGTTTGCGAGAAGCCACGTGGGAGGCGCAGCAAACATGTGGAAGAAGGTGCTCTGGTCGGATGAGACAAAAATTGAACATTCTGGCCTAGCAAAACGCTATGTGTGACGGAAACTTTACACTGCATATCACCCTGAACACACCATCCCCACTGTGAAACATGGTGGTGGCAGCATCATGTTGTGGGGGATGCATTTCTTCAGCAGGGACAGGGAAGATGGTCAGAGTTGATTGGAAGATGGATGGAGCAAAATACAGGGCAATCTTAGAAGAAAACCTGTTAGAGTCTGCAAAAGACTTAAGACTGGGGTGGAGGGTCAGCTTCCAGCAGGACAACGACCCTAAACATATTACATTTTTAGAACAATTCATGACCCTAAACATACAGCCAGAGCTAGAATGGAATGGTTTAGATCAAAGCATATTCATGTGTTATGCCCCGTACACACGGTCGGATTTTCCGACAGAAAATGTGTGATAGGACCTTGTTGTCGGAAATTCCGACCGTGTGTAGGCTCCATCACACATTTTCCATCGGATTTTCCGACACACAAAGTTTGAGAGCAGGTTATATAAAATTTTCCAAAAACAAAATCCGTTGTCGGAAATTCCGATCGTGTGTACACAAATCCGATGGAAAAAGTGCCACGCATGCTCAGAATAAATAAAGAGATGAAAGCTATTGGCTACTGCCCCGTTTATAGTCCCAACGTACGTGTTTTACGTCACCACGTTTAGAACGATCGGATTTTCCGACAACTTTGTGTGACCGTGTGTATGCAAGACAAGTTTGAGCCAACATCCGTCGTAAAAAATCCTAGGATTTTGTTGTCGGAATGCCCGAACAAAGTCCGACCGTGTGTACGGGGCATTAGAATGGCCCAGTCAAAGTTCAGACCTAAATCCAATTGAGAATCTGTGGCAAGACTTGAGCATTGCTGTTCACAGACTCTCTCTCATCCAATCTGACAGAGCTTGAGCTATTTGGCAAAGAAGAATGGGCAAAAATTTCACTCTCTAGATGTGCAAAGCTGTTAGAGACATCCCCAAAAAGACTTGCAGCTGTAATTCCAGCGAAAGTAGGTTCTACAAAGTATTGGAAGCTGAAAACAAATGCACGCCACACTTTTCACATATTTATTTGTAAAAAAAATTGAAAACCATTTTAGTTTCCTTCCACTTCACAATTATGTGTCACTTTGTGTTGGTCTACTACATAAAATCCCCAAAAATATGTTTTTGGTTGTAACATGACAAAATGTGTAAAATGTCAAGGGGTATGAATACTTTTTCAAGGCACTGTATATAACATGATTATGCACACTATGAAGCGTTCTATACTATGTTTTAAGCCTGCAGGTCTTAAAAGAAAAATGGTAAAAAGTGAAGGACACAAAGTACAAAGTCATTTCTTAAAGCTGATAGTCTGCCCGATGCTTTATGGCACCACCAAAGTAAGCCCAATCCCAGAAGGCTTTAATTCTCGCTTCCACTTAAAAATGTGGCCATGACACCCTTTTCATGAAAAATTAAAAATCTAAAATGTCCTGCCAAGTCCCACACTCTTATGCTGCTGTAGGGGAAAAAAAAGGGAGGTGGGGGCGACAGGAAGATTGAAAACACAGCTACACGAAAATTAATTTTCTGTTCTGCGAGAGTGATGGCAAATCAATTAATCTTGATGTATTATTTTATGCAGGACAGGGTACAGGGAGCAGCACAGAGAATGCTTACAGCTGTTCGCTTTGCTAGGGACATATATTACCCTCGCTGGCTCTGACAGCTTCTGAAGGAAATGGCTGAAGGGTGGAAGGCAGGTGAATCAGCAGCAACAATTTATTGGAGAATTCAGAGAGTTTCTAAGGGACCGATATAAAAACCTGCACTTGAAGAGTGAAGTATTGAGTGCTTTTGTGACTGAACTAGCTACTTGTCAATATTTATAGCTTCTGTATTTGTTCCATGTCCCTATTTGTTTGATTAACTAGTCAGATGTTGCTTTATGCTGCTGTGATTTATTTCTGCTGCCTTATGGAGCGTTCTTGATGTGTTAAGCTGGGCTACACTAGCAGCCCTTGAACAAGCTGAATTAACTCTCCTCTTTCCTGTTTGATTGCATTGCTTTTTATTAAAAATTACATAAACCTGAACTTTTAGCAATGTGTTTACATGCTAATGAATGGTCATAAAGGTTGTATGGACTTGCTATATTATCCATTAATGCATTGCAGATTTCCCTTGTAAAGAACACCCTGTGCAGTTAGCTTACAGGCAGGTTTACATTGTATTATACATTTTAAAGTCACAGAGGCTGATTTGCTAAAAAAAAAAAAAAAAAAAAAGTGGACGCCAATATCAACCAGATTCATTGTTTTAGTTTTTGTAATAAAGAGAATAGGGAATGTAAGCCACTCCCTGTGCATAAGATAAACTTTGTAAAACCGAGCTGCCAAGCGGCAGAAAATATAGCTTGCTTCTCACTGTGACCAATTTAGTGTTTCGTATGCTTGCTGTCCTGACTTAAACAATGACTATAAGGAACAGTTCAGTTTTTATCGTCTTTATTTTTAATAAATCAATATCAAGATCTGTCATA
This sequence comes from Lithobates clamitans, assembly GCA_037952925.1. Lineage (NCBI taxonomy): Eukaryota > Metazoa > Chordata > Amphibia > Anura > Ranidae > Lithobates > Lithobates clamitans. The sequence goes on along the minus strand of JBBGZY010000852.1, from coordinate 5,179,011 downwards.
GAAAAATACTGAATGACTTTTCGGTGTCTAATAAACAAATACAATATTAATAATTTAATACTGCATATTATTAGACTCAGTATATGTAGCTTGTTTGCTGAATTGTCTTATTTTTGCAGTACAATATACTATGTTGTCATTTGAAAATACAATGTGCTTATAAATTTGACCACAAAATGAATTATTATTAAATATATATTATTAAACATAGATCCAGTCTAGATTATCAGTTCTAATAAGTTATAAGCTTTACAAACTGAAGCTAATATAGGCACTTAAAGTAGAATTCCACCTTAAAACTAAAATCTCTGCATCTACAGACATCCACGATCTAACACTAACTTATCTAACCCTGTAAAGAAGAAACCAGTATACATACCTTTTCTGCAGCCGATCCGACCCGAGACCACGCTGAGCTGTCAGCCGTGGCTTTGCTGTGGAGGCGGTTGCAGAGAACACATCAGACAACGGAAGCCCCATAGTAACTGTATGGGTGACGTCACTCCCAATTAATTTCACAGCCGTTGTCGGCTGAGTCCTCTGCAGAGCTTCAGCGCTGGAGACCGGGTCGAAATCGGCTTCAGAAAAGGTATGTATACTGAGTGTGTATGCTCCATCAGACTATTGCTGGTGGAATTCCAGCCAGCAAAAGATTGAGAGCATGTTCTCTTTTTTTCGGTCGGGGAAAGTTCCTATCTGAAAATGTGTTCGTTTGTATGCAATTCGGACGCGCAAAAAATCACGCATGCTCGGAAACAATTTGACGCATGCTCGGAAGCATTGAACTTCATTTTCTTGACTCGTCTTAGTGATGTACGTCACCGCGTTCGTGACAGTCGAAAGTTCAGAGAACTGTTGTGTGACCGTGTGTATACAAGACAAGCTTGAGCGGAATTCCGTTGGAAAAAACCATCCAAGTTTTTTCTGACAGAAATTCCGATCGTGTGTATGCGGCATAAGAATGTGGATGTCAATAGATACAAGGATTTTAGTTTTAGGGTGGACTTTCACTTTAATGTTCACCATAAAGCCACAAGCTACAGTGGGGCAAAAAAGTATTTAGTCAGCCATCAATTGTGCAAGTTCTCCCACTTAAAAAGATAAGAGAGGCCTGTAATTGTCATAATAGGTATACCTCAACTATGAGAGACAAAATGTGAAACAAATCCAGCCAATCACATTGTCTGATTTTTGAAAGAATTTATTTGCAAATTATGGTGTAAAATAAGTATTTGGTCACCTACAAACAAGCAAGATTTCTGGCTCTCACAGACCTGTATCTTTTTTTCTTTAAGAGGCTCCTCTGTCCTCCACTCATTACCTGTATTATTGGCACCTGTTTGAACTTGTTATCAGTATAAAAAACACCTGTCCAAAACCTCAACCTCAGTCACACTCCAAACTCCACTATGGTGAAGACCAAAGAGCTGTCAAAGGACACCAGAAACAAAATTGTAGACCTGCACCAGACTGGGAAGACTGAATCTGCAATAGGCAAGCAGCTTGGTGTGAAGAAATCAACTGTGGGAGCAATAATTAGGAAAGGGAAGACATACAAGACCACTGATAATCTCCCTCGATCTGGGGCTCCACGGAAGATCTCACCCCGTGGGGTCAAAATGATCACAAAAACGGTGAGCAAAAATCCCAGAACCACACAGTGGGGACCTAGTGAATGACCTGTAGAGAGCTGGGACCAACGTAACAAAGGCTACCATCAGTAACACACTACGCCACCAGGGACTCAGATCCTGCAGTGCCAGATGTGTCCCCCTGCTTAAGCCAGTACATGTCCGGGCCCGTCTGAGGTTTGCTAGAGAACATTTGGATGATCCAGAAGAGGATTGGGAGAATGTCATATGGTCAGATGAAACCAAAGTAAAACTGGTAGAAACACAACTCGTCGTGTTTGGAGGAGAGAGAATGCTGAGTTGCAACCAAAGAACACCATACCTACTATGAAGCATGGGGGTGGCAACATCATGCTTTGGGCCTGTTTCTCTGCAAAGGGAACAGGATGACTGATCCGTGTACATGAAAGAATGAATGGAGCCATGTATCGTGAGATTTTGAGTGCAAACCTCCTCCCATCAGCAAGGGCATTGAAAATGAAATGTGGCTGGGTCTTTCAGCATGACAATGATCCCAAACACACTGCCCAGGCAACAAAGGAGTGGCTTCGTAAGATTAATTTCAAGGTCCTGGAGTGGCCTAGCCAGTCTCCAGATCTCAACCCCATAGAAAACCTTTGGAGGGAGTTGAAAGTCCGTGTTGCCCAGCGACAGCCCCAAAACATCACTGCTCGAGAGGAGATCTGCATGGAGGAATGGGCCAACATACCAGCAACAGTGTGTGACAACCTTGTGAAGACTTACAGAAAACGTTTGACGTCTGTCATTGCCAACAAAGGATATATAACAAAGTATTGAGATGAACATTTGATATTGACAAAATACTTATTTTCCACCATAATTTCAAATAAATTATTTAAAAAATCAGACAATGTGATTGTCTGAATTTGTTTCCACATTTTGTCTCTCATAGTTGAGGTATACCTATGATGACAATTGCAGGCCTCTCTCATCTTTTTAAGTGGGAGAACTTGCACAATTGGTGGCTGACTAAATAATTTTTTGCCCCACTGTAACTGGTGTTTTTGCCAAACACAAAATTTTGATAAAGCACAACATATTTCAAAAAAATACGTTTAACATTCCAGTAGTTCTGATTTTATCAAGTACATACTGCTCTTTATTACAACATGTTTGGTAATCCCTAGAAATATACATTTTGTTGTTTGGTTGACTGTATAAATGGGGAGTCTGATTTGGCCTTTATTTCTAGGCCTAAATTTAGCCTAAGTTCCCTTCTATTATTTTCCTTTGTGCAAATTGGTGCTACATACGCCTCATTCCTTGTATTTTATTTATCATAACTAAGATATGTAATTATTTTATCCAAATCATCACGTTATAGTTTGTGCAGGCTGCATAGTAAAAATAACCCTTTCTGTAGAAGTCCCATGGGTTAAAGAAAAGCAGAAGCTATGGGCCATTTTTCCTGGTTTTCTATGAATTACTGCCACTGCCCCTGTATCTTTCAGAGCTGCTAATGAGCTCAGAGTTACACTGTGTGCAGGAAGGAGATTTAAAGGAAGAATTAATTTGGAAAGTTGAGGATTAGACAGATAAGAGAAAATGAGAGAGAATAAAATGTGGTAGCTATGTATTTTGTCTTGTAAATGACTTTGTGCTGCCAGGATGGGGAAGCTATTTGTTCAGGGATAGGAGGGTGATAATGAAACTGATCATATACATGGTCTATTACCATAATGAATTTTAACACGCACTTTGTTATGTGATATTTTATTTATGAGCTCTTCGATGTTATAGATAAAGATGAGATTCTTGGATGCATTATATTACGCCTTGTTTTTATAAACACATTGAGTAGTTTAATAAACATAATTTATTTCAGGGTGTTTTCTGTGCCTTCTTAAAATCAGCAAAATTTATCTGAGATTATCTTAAGGTTAATGAAGTCTAACGTTAAGAAAATATTACCCTGTAATATCATAGTCTTCTGTACTCGAATGGTAATTGCCTAATGCTTTAGACTACCCGATACTTTATACTGCATATGCCTTGTCCCATTAATCCTATTTTTTACAAGTTACTGGTTGGCCATTTCATTAGGCATTATATATCAGTGTTTATTTGCCTAAATGGCTGGCTTTATTAAAACAAACAAATTGAGTGCAAGTGCTGATAATTAATCATGTGCCTGAGGTTTTTACTTCCGTGAATGGAGGGGGAAGTTCCACTGCTGCAGATGAAAGACACTTTCAAAAGATTTTCATCCCATCACATTGCCATTTATTGTATGTACTAAAAAAAACAGCATTACTTAACACTTGCGATAAAGATAAATCAGAGTTTGGGTGCCTTCAGTCAAGTAATGCATATATATACCCTGTTTTTTTTAAATGTACATTTATTAAAGTGATTGTAAACGATCACCTTGTAAAACAACCCATTCAGTTTAAAATAGAAATGAAATGCAAAACACTTTTGTATAGATAGAAAAAAACATTATAAATACCTTTTTTTCCCCCTTTTTTTTTTTTATACGTGATCACATTCCCTCTGTTCTCAGCTGCATAAGAGCTGGGGGGGAAGGAGAAGCAGCAGCACACTGAGCTGCCCAGTGAAAGGCTGTGCAGCAGGGGATGTGTCAGGACAAGTCTTATCATTGGAGAACAGGCTGAGTTCCCAGCATAACGACAAGAAAAAGAGAGAAGCGCACAGATCTAGCGCATTACCACAATGCATTTTATTAGAGAGTAAAATCAACAATTGTCATATTCACAAAAGCATAACGTGTACGCAAAATGAGACCGATCGCCTTCAGGTCTGCTGTAGTCCACCAAAGGGGTGTGGGAAGACCAGGCGACATCTGTAATGACTGACACATTTCAAGGGTGAACCCTCTTCTTCAGAGCCAAAACGATGAAGCATCATTTTTCTTGGCGTTTTGCAGTCTATAAGGATACCCATTGTCCTGAGGGGGCAGGAAGGCCGTAGGCACCGAGGAAGAATCTTTACACCATACACCCCTCAGCTCAGCTCTTGAACGCAGGAGAGTAACTTGTTTTCAGCATACCTAGAGAACTGACCACGATGTGTTCTCCTGCTTAGTGTGATCAGTTTTTAATAGGAAAATAGAGGGACTGGCAGGTACACCAGGGATTTCACACAAAGGAAGCAATACAAAGGATACTTTCTCATACAAGTACATGGTACAGCAGGCACATATCGGGAATATGAAGTGTTGGGGTAACAAACGCTTTAAAGCTGCTTTCACACTGGGGCGGTGGGGGCGTCGGCAGAAAAACAGCGCTATTTTTAGCGCTGCTTTACCGTCGTTTTTGCGGCGGTGTTCGGCCACTAGCGGTGCGGTTTTAACCCCCGCTGGTGGCCGAAAAAAGGATTAAAACCGCTCGCATAACGCGGCTATAGCCGCGGTATAGCCGCGCTGCCCCATTAATTTCAATGGGCAGGAGTGGTGAAGGAGCGGTGAATACACCGCTCCAAAGATGCGGCTTGCAGGAGTTTTTTTCTTCTGCCAGCGCACCGCTTCAGTGTGAAAGCCCTCGGGCTTTCACACTGAACAAACAGTAGAAGCTGTTTTGGGTCGGTTTGCAGGCGGTATTTTTAGCGCAATAACGCCTGCAAACCGCCCCAGTGTGAAAGGGCTCTAAGTGTTTGTTATATAAAGTTTTAATGCTTTTTTTCGCAACTGCTTTTTAAATTGAGATATCAATATAGTTTCCTTTTTGGGGTTAGTCTGGATAAATATTTCTTTCCATCCTCCTACTATGTGAGCTTAGGTAATATAATAGAAATAGGGGAGGATTCCTTAGCCAGTTCATGGCTTATAATGCTGCTTTTGGCCTTTGTACTTTAAATTGTGCATAGGTATCTGTGCTTGAAGTGAACTGCCATGTCTCCCATATTTCTGTACAAAAACAGTTGCTTGTCATATGAACTATAACGCAAACCTAAGCTTAGCCCATTCAGGGCAAAGAAAAAGATCATTTTGAATCCCCTCTTCCCCTGTGGTGCATCCTGGCCTTTCTTTTTCTCCCTCGCCACTCCAGTTTGGCTGACGGAAGCAAGAGAAACCATTCTTTGCAAGCTAGGTGTCAGTCGAGTAGTAGCTTACACAGGGCTATGGTAAATGGTGATTGGCCCAGCACTGTCCCATGGAATTGGTCACATGCTCTTCCATACCGAGACATTTTGGTTATTTTCTCTGTTGTGCACTGCCTATGATGATTATGTAAATGAGAAACTGCATCCAAACTAAAACAAATAATAAATCATTTAGCTGTTCATACTGCAGCACGCGAACTGTTTGCCAGTGCCATTGTAATCTGGTGCAGTTTTAAATGGCAATTGAGGGAAAAAAAAACACATTTAGACTGTAACAACTGTGGACAAGTGGATGTCAATTTATTGAGCGGCACCCCAACACATAAGTACAGTAGGTGCCAGTGAACCAGCATTGTGTTAAAAAAAATTCTTCAGGTTCAGTTTTTCTTATTGTTGACATGCATTGGCAGCTCAATGAACACCTTAAAGTGGTTCTAAAGCCTAGATATTTTTTTTTACCTTAAAGCATTTCCTGCATTAAGGTAAAAAAAGACTCACTAGCAGTAGCATCCCTTCACTTCCTCCCCTTAAATACTTGCCTCGCTCGATCCAGCAGTGTGCCCCTCTGTAGTGTTTTTTTCCTTTCTCCCTGTATTCACAGAACAGAGATGCAACAGTGGGAGTCATTAGCTCCTGCTGCTGTTAATCAAATCCTGTGAGCGGAGGATGGGCCTGAGTTGTTCTGTGTTTGTCTATAGATGCACACAGCCCGGCTTGGGAGCGAGCCCGCATGTCTGTCCCCAAAGCAAACAACGTGCTATAAGTATATAAAAGAAAAATGCAGTGCATAAATGTCCATAAAAGAAGAGAAAAAGTCAATCAATCAATCCTGGGACGCACCCAATAAGTGAATGATCCTTGACTTATAGTTGAGCATGAGTCTTCCACCAACACTACAGTAAGCCTTATGCGCCATACACACGATCGGACTTTCCGACAACAAAACCGTGGATTTTTGTTCAAAGGATGTTGGCTCCAACTTGTCTTGCATTCACACGGTCACACAAATGTTGGCCAACAATTACAAACGTAGTGGCGTACAAGACGTACGTGATATCTCCATTATGAACACTAGTTATATCTCCAGCTCGTACTTAATTTTGAGCATGCGTGGACTTTTGTCTGACGGACTTGTGTACACACGATTGGAAAGTCTGACAACAAACATTTGTTGGCGGAAAATTTGAGAACCTGCTAGGCAACATTTGTTGGCAGCAAGTCCAACAACAAATGTCCGATGGAGCATACACACGGTCGGACTTTCCGCCAACAGGCTCACATCCAACATTTGTTGTCGGAAAATCAGATTGTGTGTACGGGGCATTACTCTTACCCTTAGGAACGGACCACTAGATTATAGGTGCTCATTAACGCCCAAATACCAATAATATACCACGTTTAATATTCTAGTTCAAAAAATGTACGTTTTACAACCAAATACATATATGGCAGATCTTAAAACATGGTGGGCACAGGCAACAAATTATAATGGATGTCTTTTTTATAGATCAGTTAATTTGCATATTAGCAGTCTTCCTTACCTCATAATTTGTGGTTAAGTATATTTAGAGTTTGAAACAGTTGTCATTCAAAACTATAGAAATGCTCTTGTTTAGACTATAAGTCTTCTTTAACAGAGTACTATATATTGTACTTTGCATCCTCCTGAGTGGTTATCAGAATAAAATACAGGCAACTATCTGTTTGGATGGATGTATATATTCTTTACTTATTGTTACTTCGTTAGCGAAGCTATCTTAAAGTGATTGTAAAGGATTTTTTTTTTTTTTTTTAAATAACAAACATGTTATACTTATCTGCTGTGCGCAAAGGTTTTGCACAGAGCAGCTCCCAATCCTCCTATTTTGGGGTCCCCCATTGGTGCTCCTGGCTCTTCCTGCCTTCCGAGTTACCGCCCTAGAAAGCCGATTTCTAGGAGGGTACTCCTGTGGGCTCTATCCCGAGCCACATTGTGTTAACACACACAGTGCTGCTAGGCTCCGCCCCCGCTCCCTTGTCACTGGATTTGATTGTTGGCAGCAGGAGCCACAGAGAGAGAGAGAGAGAGAGAGAGAGAGCAGCACTGCTGCTCTCGAGCACAGGACTGAGATCTGTCTCAGGTAAGTATTTAAGGGGGGGGGGTTGCACCTAAAATAATTTTTATATCAATGCAGAGAATGCATTAAGATAAAAAACCTTTAGCCTTAACAACCACTTTAATTCTCACTATTGTATCTAGTACATTAGATCGGGGGTCGGCAACCCATCGATTGCGGTCCACCTGTTGACTGCAGGCAGGTAACAGGTAGACTGCGAACAGGTTCCTGCACAGCCAACCCCCGCCTTCTAATTGCTGGTTTTTGTCTCCCCTCCCAGCCACCAGCTGCCTCCCCATCTATATCCCGGTCTCTCTCTATCTCTCTCTCTTCCTCCCACCTCTATCCTCCTACACCGCTGTGATCAGTGAACAGCGGAGACCGGGAGGAAGCGCAGCTCAGGATGGAGGGCGGGAGGAGGGGCTGGCCAAATTACCTTTTTATGTTAAACTGCTGGTGATTGGTTGCTAGGACCCAGGACACAGCTTGCTAAAATGAAAGTCACTCTGCCAGCTCCTGTACCCTGTCCAGAACTGTGCTGCCTCCCAGTGTCTGCAGAGGACACCACTGTGTGTGTGTGGGGTGGGGGAAGCGGCGATGTGAAGGGGGCCTAGGACAAGGTTATGGACAGGGTCACCCCCATAGAAGTGTCCTCTACCACCATTCTCACCCCCTTTCCCTAATCCTTGAGCATTCTGAGTGCAACCCACTCCTAAACCCTGCATTCTGAGCGCAACACACCCCCTAAACCCTGCATTCTGAGTGCAACGCACTCCTGATCCCCTGCATTCTGAGCGAATCACACCCCTAAACCCTGCATTCTGAGCGCAATGCACCCCTAAACACTGCATTCTGAGCGCAGCGCATTCCAGATCCCCTGCATTCTGAGCGCAATGAACCCCTAAACCCTGCATTCTGAGCACAATGCACTACTGATCCCCTGCATTCTGAGCGCAACGCTCCCCTAAACCCTGCATTCTGAGCGTAATGCACTCCTGATCCTTGCTTTCTGAGCGTAATGCACACCTGAACCCTGCTTTCTGAGCGTAACACACTGACACTCCACCATGTATTACAGATGATGTTGTGTGCTTTGGATCATGAGCTGTTCCAAGCCTTCGCCACGCTTTTTTTTCCCCGTCATTCTAGTACAGATTAATCTTGGTTTCATCTCTCCAAAGAATGCTTTTCCAGAACTGGCCTGGCTTTTTTAAATGTTTTTTGGCAAAGTCTAATCTGACTTTTCTATTCTTCAGGTTTATGAATGGTTTGCAGCTTGTGGTGAACACTACAAATTTGCTCTATTGAAGTCTTTTCTTGATTATAAACTTTGACAATGATACGCCCACCTCCTGGAGAGTGTCCTTCACTTGTCTGGATGTTGTCAATGGGTTTTTCTTTACCATAGAGAGGATCCTGCGATCATCCACCACATCCACCACCACTGTGTTTTCCATGGACGCCCAGGTTTTTTTATGTTTCTGAGCTCACCGGTGTGTTCTTTCCTCAGAATGTATCAAACTTTTGATTTGGCCACTCCTAATGTTGCTGCTATCTCTCTGATAGAATTGTTTTTGTTTTTGAAGCCTTACAATGGCCTGTTTCACTTGCATGGACAACTCCTTTGAGCACAAGATGCAGGTTCAAAGCAATAGATTCCAAATGCGAATACCACACTTTGAATCAACTGCAGACTTTTTACCTGCTTAATTGATGAAAAAATAACGAAGGAGTAGCCCACACCTGGCAATGAAACAGCTTTTGATTCAATTGTCCAATTATTTTTGGTCTCTTGAAAAAGGGGGGGAGGTGACTATTCTTAATGGCTGCAATTCCTAAACCCTTCCTCTGGTTTGGATGTTCAAACCCCTAAATTAAACCTGAGAGTGTGCACTTTCAGCCCATTTCCATTATAGAACTATAGCTTGAATATGTTTTAGCAAATACCTGAAAAAAAATCTAAAATTGTGCCTGTGTCTAAATATATATGGACCTAATTGTGTATATATATTTACATAAATATAGCTCACAAAAGTGAGTACACCCCTCACATTTTTGTAAATATTTTATTATATCTTTTCATGGCAAAAGAAAGTGTTTCACCATGTCAGGTCAAAGAAGTGTAGTTGCCACATCCCTAATATGTGATTAAAAAAAGAGAGATCCCCCTTCATTGGGACTTTTAAGGCAACATACACTTGAATAATGCAAAAAATAAAATGTATTAGATATACATAAAAATATTCGATAATAGAAATGATCAATAGTTAAAAAAACATCAAAGTTTGTACAAGAAATATACACATATGAAAAACAAAACAACAATTTACATGAAAAATATGACAATCAAAATAATAATACTCTCCGGTATATAATAATCCCTGGTAACAACGCGTTTCTGGTTAAACACCTTCGTCAGCGGAATAGGATAGGATTAAGTATAGTCACAGTTTGTTTTTACATGCAAATTGATTCCTTAGAGGAAAAATGGGTTAAGTAACTGTGCGAGTGGGGGTATAGGTGGACGCCAACCAAAAAAGCCGTAAGGTCTTAGAACACAAAAATTTCCTGATTTGATATTTGCCTGATGGGCAGCAAAGAATGGATTCTAGCGATTTGACAGAACATTGTCCAAAATAGAGGACAGGTGGCTGCTGAGAGCTTTAAATAAGGCTCCTAATCGATCAATGACACCAAGACGTCCTTAATCCTATGGGTAGATGTCTTCCCATAGCAATCTGTACAGGTCCAAAAACTGGCGTCTCCCCACTCTGCAGTGCCAGGAGTGGAAGAGGACTCCAGTGGCAACCTGTGAAGCTCTGGTGAACTCCATACCCAAGAGGGTTAAGGCAGTGCTGAAAAATAATGGTGGCCACACAAAATATTGACACTTTGGGCCCAATTTGGACAAATTCACATTTAGGGGTGTACTCACTTTTGTTTCCAGTGGTTTAGACATTAACGGCTGTGTGTTGAGGTATTTTGAGAGGACAGCAAATTTACAGTTATACAAGCTGTACACACACACTACTTTACATTGTAGCAAAATGCCATTTCTTCAGTGTTGTCACATAAAAAGATATAATAAAATATTTACAAAAATGTGAGGGGTATACTCACTTATGTGAGATACAGTGTGTGTGTGTGTGTATATATATATATATATATATATATATATATATATATATATACACAGTGCCTTGAAAAAGTATTCATACCCCTTGACATTTCTCACATTTTGTCATGTTACAACCAAAAATATAAATGTATTTTATTGGGATTTTATGTGACAGACCAACACAAAATGGCACACAATTGTGAAGTGAAAGGAAAATAATAAATGGTTTTCATCATTTGTATTCAGCCCCCCTGAGTCCATACTTTGTAGAACCACCTTTTACTTCAATTACAACTGCAAGTCTTTTTGGGGATGTCTCTACCAGCTTTGCACATCTAGAGTGCGACATTTTTTCCCATTCTTCTTTGCAAAATAGCTCAAGCTCTGTCAGATTGGATGGAGAGCCTCTGTGAATGGCAATTTGGATTTTGACTGGGCCATTCTAACACATGAATATGCTTTAATCTAAACCATTCCATTGTAGCTCTGGTTGTATGTTTAGGATTTTTGTCCTGCTGGAAGGTGAACCTCCACCCCAGTCTCAAGTTTTTTGCAGACGCTAACAGGTTTTCTTCTAAGATTGTCCTGTATTTGGCTCCATCCATCTTCCCATCAACTCTGACCAGCTTCCCTGTCCCTGCTAAAGAAAAGCATCCTCACAACATGATGCTGCCACCATCATGTTTCTCGGTGGGGATGGTGTGTTCACTGTGATGTGCAGTGTTAGTTTTCTGCCACACATAGAATTTTGCTTTTAGGCCAAAAAGTTGAATTATGGTCTTATCTGACCAGAGCACCTTCTTCAACATGTTTGCTGTGTCCCCCACATGACTTCTCGTAAATTGCAAACTGGACTTCTTATGACTTTCAACAATGGCTTTCTTCTTGCCACCCTTCAATAAAGGCCAGGTTTGTGGAGTGCACAACTAATAGTTGTCCTGTGGACAGTTTCTCCCACCTGAGCTGTGGATCTCTGCAGCTCCTCCAGAGTTACCATAGGCCTCTTGGCTGCTTCTCTGATTTAATGCTCTCCTTGCACGGCCTGTCAGTTTAGGTGGACAGCCATATCTTGGTAGGTTTGCAGTTGTGCCATACTCTTTCCATTTTTGGATGATGGATTTAACATTGCTTGAGATGTTCAAAGCTTGGGATCATTTTTTTATAACCTAACCCTGCTTTAAACTTCTCCACTACTTTATCCCTGACCTGTCTGGTGTGTTCATTGGCCTTCACGATGCTGTTTCTTTATTAAGGTTCTCTGACAAAACTCTGAGGGCTTCACAGAACAGCTGTATTTATACTGAGATTAAATTACACACAGATGGACTCTATTTACTAATTAGGTGACTTCTGAAGGCAATTGGTTCCACTAGATTTTAGTTAGGGGTATCAGAGGAAAAGGGGCTGAATATACTGTAAATGCACGCCACACTTTTCAAATATTTATTTTAAAAAAATGTTGAACCTTGTAACATAAATATACTGGAAAAAGGTGCAGCACATAAATCTTAAAGCGTATGCATCAAAGAATGAACAAATTAACGTACATTACTATCAGTATGAGAATATATATTGACATATAATCCAGCAAAGTGCAAAATAAATAATAAAGTGCTCTTCCGCCTTTATTTTATTTATTTTTACATTTTAACAATCAAAAGTCCAATTAAATGTCCCATAGAAAGTGAAACTTCCATGTTGGATAATGACTTCCAGTGTTGATATTCATCCACCTGTGCAAACTGAAGTGCTACTATTCCACCACCCTTATGCACTCACCAGATTATTAATAAGCATCAGCATATGAGATCAGCCTTTTACCAAAGCGCATGGAATCAAACAGTAAGCCTCCACTTCCAGATAGCCTCCATCCAAAAACGACAATATACCAAATGAAAGCTCACCACACAGAGCCTCTTTCACTTTTGACTGAACCTGTAACTTCTTCATCCTTTCAGTGCAGCTTAAACTTTGGGGGAATCATGTTCAATTACAAAAAACAGCAATGGAACAGAAGCTTTATGGCTGCTTTCCTTATAAATTATCCAGCTATAGGGCCAGAAGGCTTTGCCAATGAACAGAAAAAGACAAGCGGAGTATTGAGGAATAAGGTGTCAAAGGCAATCTGTGTTTGAATCACTGTTAATAGTGTCTGCTACTGCTTGCCAGTATCGAACTAGCGTGAAGCCTGAGCATATGAATGAGGTTTAATAGGGTGTGGTATGTTCTGTGTAGTATAGTATGCAGATAATCTCTGCATGGGTAACAAGGATAACAGTGGGAACTGTTCCAAAATATTGATTCAAAAGTCTTCCATTAAGATACCTATATCAACATTCCAACCTGCCTTACCCGGAATAGGGTGATTGGTGAGATAAGTAGTCAGAAGTAAGGTATCTAGACTGGAGATAACAGCTGTGTCCACTAAAGTGTTTATTAATGGTATTGGCCTTGGTTGCTAGGGCATGTTGCAGTTGCAAGTATTGATAGAAACTATGGGTAGGGACCTGCTAGTCTGTCTGTACAGTATATTCTTCTGTAAATTATTTAGTCCTATTCAACTGGACTTGTTCTGTAATGTTGAAGATGTGTCGCTGTTTGCCCAAGCAGCTTCTTCAGGACAAAGAAACCTCTTCAAAATTAATTTCGGTTGAATGTGACTAACTACTTTTAGCTATACCTGGATAAAATGTAACCTTCAAAGACAATTTCATTACTACATTTTGACACAACCAACCTTGGCATTTAAACTAAGCGACAGATAACATTCCTTCACAAAGGTCAAACTGGACAAGATTTGATCTTTTTCATCTTTAGGGGAGTAGTTAGATAGTTTTATGCTTCACAGAGGGAATCTTCGGTAGACATCCAACTTTCCATCCAATCATATATTTTCTTTAAATATTAAATCTCTTGTTCTTTTGGGGTTTCTTGTTATGCTGTAACAATGTGATTTATGTAATCATCTGCCTAAAGCCTGGTAGCCTTACTATGGTAAGATATTTGCCCTTCCTCAAAGTCACCAGTACATACTGCAAGGTTCAGAGCATGTGCAGTTGACACATCCTTCCTATAGAAAAGAGAAGGATTAGCAGCTTCCCACAGGGAAATTTTCAGCAAGCTGAAAAACTTCTATTAGCAGTACACATTTCCAGCAATAAAAATGCACTGGTCATTACCTCTTGGGATCCTCATACAGCACTTGGTCATATTTGGTCACTGTATGACCCATTGCTTAATTATTGCAGTATGATCATTTACCCACTTTATTTTTAAAATGTTCTGCCACCTTCTAAGGATAAAATAGGTTAATTACATCATTATTTAAAGAAACAGTAATAAAATGGCTGCTTACTACCATTCAGAGACGTTTGTAACAGTTTTTACCTTAAAACACAAAAGCGCAATTCTTACACTTTGCTTTCAGTCAGCAGCAAGACATACAGTCGTATGCAAAAGTTTAGGAACCCCTGACAATTTCCATGATTGTCATTTATAAATATTTGGTTGTTTGGATCAGCAATTTCATTTTGATCTATCAAATAACTGAAAGACACAGTAATATTTCAGTAGTGAAATGAGGTTTATTGGATTAACAGAAAATGCGCAATATGCATCAAAACAAAATTAGACAGGTGCATAAATTTGGGCACAGAAAAATCACATCAATGTAGTAGTAGAGCCTCCTTTAGCAGAAATAACAGCCTCTAGATGCTTCCTATAGCCTGTAATGAGTGTCTAGATTCTGGATGAATGTATTTTGCACCATTCCTCCTTACAAAACATCTCCAGTTCAGTTAGGTTTGATGGTTGCCGAGCATGGACAGTCCACTTCAAATCACCCCACAGATGTACAATGATATTCAGGTCTGGGGACTGGGATGGCCATTCCAGAACATTGTACTTGTTCCCCTGCATAAATGCCCGAGTAGATTTTGAGCAGTGTTTTGGGTCGTTGTCTTGTTAAAATATCCAGCCCTGACGTAAATTCAAATTTGTGACTGATTCCACAACATTATTCTCAACAATCTGCTGATATTGAGTGGAATCCATGCGACCCTCAACTTTAACCAGATTACCAGTACCGGCAATGGCCACACAGCCCCACAGCATGATGGAACCTCCACCAAATTTTACTGTGGGTAGCAAGTGTTTTTCTTGGAATGCTGTGTTCTTTTGCCACCATGCATAAGGCACCTTGTTATGACCAAATAACTCAATCTTTGTTTCATCAGTTCACAGCACCTTTTTCCAAAACTAAGCTGGCTTGTCCAAATGTGAGTTTGCATACCTCAAGCGACTCAGTTTGTGGCGTGTGTGCAGAAAAGGCTTCTTTCGCATCACTCTCCCATACAGCTTCTCCCTGTGCAAAGTGCGCTGAATTGTTGAAGGATACACAGTGACACCATCTGCAGCACGTTGATGTTGTAGGTCTTTGGAGGTGGTCCGTGGGCTGATTTTGACCGTTCTCACCATCCTTCACCTTTGCTTGTCCAATATTTTATGTGGCCTGCCACTTCTGGGCTCAACAAGAACTGTGCCTGTGGTCTTCCATTTCCTCACTATGTTCCTCACAGTGGACACTGACAGCTTATATCTCTGCGATAACTTTTTGTAGCCTTCCCCTAAACCATAATGTAAAACAATCTTTGTTTTCAGCTCATTTGAGAGTTGTTTTGAGGTCCCCATGTTGCCATCTTCAGAGGAGAGTCAAAGAGAACAACAACTTGCAATTGGCCACCTTAAATACCTTTTCTCATGATTGGATGCACCTGTCTATGAAGTTCAAGGCTTAATGAGCTCACCAAACCAATTGTGTGTTCAAATTCATCAGTGCTAAGTAGTTACAGGTATTAAAATCAACAAAATGACAAGGGTGCCCAAATTTATACACCTGTCTAATTTTGTTTTGATGCATATTGCGCATTTTCTGTTAATCCAATGAACCTCATTTCACTACTGAAACATTATTGTGTCCTTCAGTTATTTGATAGATCAAAATGAAATTGCTAATCCAAACACCCAAATATTTAAAAAATGACAATCATGGAAATTGTCAGGGATTCCTAAACTTTTGCATAGCATTGTTATACTGTGGTGTAATGTCTCTATCCAATTTAATCTGCAATTTTAGTCCTCAGGGAGAAAAGAGCTATATGAATATAATTATTATTATCAGCTTTCTGTGTTTCTATCATTTGACTCCTTTCCATGTTTGATCTACCATCATAATATCAGCTGCCTATTAATAACTTGTTGATAGGACCAAGGTTAAACTCATACTAAAGTCTTACTTTTTTTGTTTACCTGCTCTGTGCAGTGGGTTTTGCACAGAGTAGCCCAGATCCTCCTCTTCTCTGGTCTCTCGCCAGCACTCCTGACCCCTCCCTCCTGCCGAGTGCCCCCACAGCAAACAGCTTGCCATAGGGTCACCCGAGCCGTGCCGCTGCTCTGTGTGTCCATTCAGACACAGAGCCGTGGCTCAGCCCCGCCCCTTCTCTCACCTTATTGGCTCACTGACTTTGACAGCCAATGGCGCCCGTTGTGTGTCACAGCCAATCAGGAGGGAGAGTGCAAAGAATGCATTGAGATAAAAAAACTCTGCCTTTAGAACCACTTTTTTAAAGTAAACAGTAGTTTTTATTAGTCAAGGTTTTTTTTTTTATAGAAATAGATTTTTTTTAATCACTTTTATCACTGTCTCCTGTCTCCGAATATCGGCCAGTTTCTACTGAACCAGCCAATGCCCCCCGACATTCATTGCATAGGGGGCTTCAGTCTCGGGTAAATGAGCAGGTATTACACAGCATAGACTCCGCTATTACCACCAACCTCAGCCCAGATGCCTTACGTTGTTTTTATAGTAACGACTCAAATTTACCTCCCTACCTGTAGATTATTTCTCTTCATTTATTCTCTTTTAACTTATTCCTGGATTGAGAATTGACCTATTACTCCTTGTGACGTCCATTAGCAGACTTGCACAATTCTTGCAGGGAGTTCCTGAAGTTCCTGCAACCCCCCAGAGTTACACCTTAGCCTCACCTTATTTTTTTAAATGATCAGCTGCTCCTTTTTTAGTAAATCAACGCCGATGTGTGACCAAGGCACACCTAATCTTCATACTTCCAGGTCAGCAACTCCAAAAGTACTGAAGGTAGCAGATGCAAATGGAAGCCAGGACAGTAGTATTTTCTGGAGGAAGTTAGCACTGGTAGCCTACATATAACCATAGCTTCTCTTTCTGTAATCAAAATGAAATGTCTATGTGTTACACACATTATTCCCAATTGATTAGGACAAGGAAAAATTATGGTGATTGAATCAAAACTTATTAAGCTTAGGGCAAATTTCTGAAATTGAATAAATGCTTACAAGGTCTGTATAAGTGATCAATCCCTTCTTTTTTAGTAAATCAACCCCAATGTGACAACAAGGCCTAAAATCAGAACACTCGATCTTCATACTTCCAGGTCAACAACTCCAAAAGTATTGAAGGTATCAGATGCAAATAGAAGCCAGGACAGTAGTATTTTTTGAAGGTGGTCCGCATTTATAGCCTACATATAACTACAGTACAGCTTCTCTTTCTGTAATTAGAGTGAAATGTTTACGTGTTACACACATAATTCCCAAATAATTAGAACAAGGCAAAATGATGGCTCTTGAGACAAAACTTCATTGGCTTTGGGCAAATTTGTGAAATTGAATAAACGCTTCCGAATGTTTGGCACCCACTTGAGCAGTGGCACAAGATAACATTCTAAATCATGGAATTATGAAGAGAGAAAATCCCTTAATTGCAACAAGTTCTCAAACGTGGAAAAGCACAATCCACCAGAGAAAATTGGCAGCATTCTGCCGAGCAGATTTAACAGCTGGAACACATCTTTTTCAAACATTTTTTTCTGCAATAAACCCAACAATTTGTTCACAGACTGCTGTGATATGGTTATAATTCTGCTTTGCTTACATTCCTCTTCTGGGTTTTCTTTTTTATCTTTTCATCCCAGAGTGAGAATAAGGTTAATTTACATTTTCACTGTAATTTCTTTAGGAAAAATAAATAAGTAGCAGTTTTGTTTTCCCTGTGTTTCTTGGATCATTGAGTTTCTCTTGTGAAAAGCACATCGTTTTGTTATGAATAACATATATATAAGATTAGCCTGTAATGTATATAATAGAGTTCAGTGTAATTTTACTGACAGTATTCTGTGCAATGTGTGTGTGTTAAAAGATGTGCGTTATGTGAATCATTTTCTGTTTCTTTTATACTTTTTTTTTTTTATTGTGTTCTGTTGTCAAAAATCTTTGCTTTATTGAAGCTTTTCACTAAACAGCTCAATGCAGAGCAGGGGCATTTTTCTCTAATACTAAAACATGCAACTAATTATGCAGCTGCATTCCTGTCAGTGTCGGAATCAGACTTCATCATGGTTTTTCACATCAAGCGACATGAAAGGCTTTCACCGTTTTAAGCATGACTGATTATTTTTCAAATTAAAAAAATTGAGAAAGTGATTTGTATAGTATTCATTGGCACATATAATTAGAATAATTCAGTCATCTTATAGACAAGAATCATTCAAAATGATTGTTCACCGAGTGGGCACAAGACCTACTTACCAAGATATATTTTGCCTGTCACTGCTCAGGCAAGTAGGTTAGAGCAGACCCTAATCCTATTCTAACTCAAACCTAAAAATCCATCAGACACTTACCTACCAGGGCTTTGGGCTCCAGCCGGCTGTACACATGAGAGCACAACTGTGGCAAGACTTGTGGCCACTGTAAAGGGCAGGTTTTATGTTCAAGCAGAGCCAGCCAATATGTAGTTCTGCCTAAACATTGACTTGCCCCATAGCTGCAGTTATACTCCTTTCTTTCCCCACATCTGCTCATAGGTACATGGTTTACAAATTTACCTAATGGACAGGTTGAGGAAGCAGCAGTTACTCATAGGTAAGTGGTTAACAAGTTTACCTAATTGGACCAGTTGATGAAAGTGAGGGGGAGTTTTAAAATAGGTTTGGATAAATGTAGGGTTTTGTGATCATATAACAAAAGGCTACCTTGTGTTAATTAAAAAAATAAACTTGCATACTTTTTAAGAAAATGGGTACCTTTTTTTAGGTATTTTTGTACTGGATTTGCCATAACTACTGTCTATATTTTTACACATTCAAAGGCTTAAAGGATGAGTTCACCTCTACAAAAAAAATAATAAATGCACATTTTTTTGGGTGTAAAAAAATATGCATTTATTATTATTTTTTTGTAATGGACCTATAAAGCATTGCACCCACGATCTGTATTGCCACAGTCCTGCAGACTGTGTATCTGTTTGGCCATACCTCTGACAAGGCCAGGCAGTTACACTGTGACAGGAAGCATGAAAGAACTACCACAGTGCTCAACAGTTTTCCCATTGAGAGAACATTGTGATTGGATTGTGACAGCTGGGGGGGGGGATCCCCTGCTAGCTGTCAGAACAGGGGATCGGGGGGGGGGGGCTGGGGGGGGTGAATCTGTACCATGTTACACCCTGAATATGGGTGTAACATGTAACATGTTACAAATGGTGAACTTTAACATTGTGTTAAGTTTTGCTGAATTGCAAAAATGTGTTAATTAAAGGTAAACTGGTGCTGACCGAGGAAATAACAGTTTTTGAAAATCTTATTGTCTTCAGTATATTGATATCTATTTTTCTAATAATAGAAGGCACTAATATTCCTAGTGCCCTTTGTGGAATTGGGGTGATTATGCTTATGTGGTAGGTGCTTTTACAATAAGTTGCACCAGTCCAAAACTGTACTTTAGGGTGTGGCAGCCCACTTTTATTGAACAAAACGTTTCAGATAAACATCAGTTACCCACGCAGGGCTTTCCACCATCAACATGAATATTCAACTGAAAGTGCCGATCCATGTGGCCTCTCTTGTCAGCAGCACCGCTGCTCTTCATACATGGCCCTCTGACTGTGTTGCCCAGCTCTGAATCACTTGTCACTCTTAGCTTTTAGTCGCAGCGCCCTTCTGCGTGGCCCACTCCTGGCCTCTGGATGGGGGTTCTCCTGACACCCTAAGAGGATCCCACCTGACTACTGGGATGAGACCTCCTGTCTCTTGGCTACTGACTGGAATGTCTCTGACCCCTGGTTGAGGCCTTCTGTCCCCCGAATCCTGGCTGGAGCTCTTCTGACCCCTGGGGGAGACCTTCTGTCTCCAAACTGGGAGCCCTGAGCTACAGTACCTTGAAAAAGTATTCATACCCATTGACATTTTCCACATTTTCTAATGTTTCAACCAAAAAACGTAAATGCTTTATTGGTATTTTATGTGATAGACCAACACAAAGTGGCACATAATTGTGAAGTGGAAGGAAAATTAATAAATGCTTTTCAAAATTTTTTACAAATATGTAAAAAGTGTGGCTTGTGTTTTGTATTCAGCCCCCTTTACTCTCATAACCCTAACTAAAATCTAGTGGAACCAATTGCTCTCAGAAGTCACCTAATTAGTAATTAGAGTCCACCTGTGTGTAGTTTAATCTCCCTGTAAAGACAGCTGTTCTGTGAAGCACCCAGAGGTTTGTTAGAGAACCTTAGTGAACAAACAGCATTATGAAGGCCAAAGAACACACCAGACAGGTCAGAGATGGGGCGTGGCCTGACGAGGCATGTGAGCAGACCTGCTGCACGGAGCTCCTGCTGGCGATCCTGTGAAAAATCCTTTCCTCTCAAGGGATTCTGCCCGGATTTCGCCACAAATACTGTCCGCTGACATCCAGACCTGCTGGCTACCCGAACTGAGCCGAAGCTGACCCTGGGGAACCATGGAGACGACACGGCCGCGGTGCCCCAAGCTGGCCAAGATGGCATCTGGCAGTCACAGTCTTCTAAAGCAACACGAGGCATGGAGAAGAAAACCAAGCAGGGGGTAAGTTAAACAAACCCCCGAAGCCCAAAGAGCAGCCCAGGGATATGCTTTGCTATACCCAGAAGCTGTTGGGTATTGGTGATTCATCCTTGAATGCTTCACAACTGCACACACACTCCCCTGAGCCTGCAGACAGGGAAGATGCAAGCCTGCTAGATGACACAGTGCCATTAGACTCTCATAATGACCCTATGCCTGATATATTTGATCTATCTTCAGAAGACAGTGCTCAACCCACACTTAGTGATATCCTGCATGCAGTCCACAAATGCACTGCCTCTGTGGATGACCTGGAAGAGAAGTTTGGAGGGCTGAGGGAAATGGTTTCTCTCCTCCGTCAAGACCTCCAGAAGATCAGGGAAAGAACCACAGCAGTGGAGGGCAGGGTGAGGGATGTGGAAGATCAGTTGCTCCCTCTGAATAGTGATGTTAGATTGGCTACTCAGCAGGCATTCCAAGCCCTTAACAAAACAGATGACATCGAGAACCGCCTGAGACACAATAACGTTCGCATAGTGGGGCTCCCAGAAAAGGTGGAGGGCAGGGATCCCACAGCATTTGTTGAAGGTTGGCTGTAGGATGTGTTTGGCAAATAAGCCTTCTCACCTATCTACACTGTGGAAAGGGTATACAGGGTACCCCTGAGGCCCCTCCCACCTGGCAACCCTCCCTGCTAGGTACTAGCCAGGCTTCTGAATTACAAGGATCGGGAGGTAGTGCTGCGCCTGGCCAGAGAGAAGGGGGCCATTCACTACAACTGCTCCAAAATCTCATTCTACCCGGATATCTCTCAATGGAGGTGCAACGCAGACGATCAAAGTTTGCGGATTTCAAGAAGAGGTTACAAAGGCTGCAGTTATCCTATGCTTTGTTATTCCCGGCTAAGCTGAGTGTAACAACCAGAGGTCAGAATCAGTTCCTTGAAAGTGCACAAGATGTGGACATTTGGCTGGATCAAAATGATCAAGATCTCCGCCACCGCGGACGCAAAGATGGTGCTAGATGAACCCTGCTTGGAAATACAAGGAATGGGGGAATGTCGGGTGCTAAGTCCCTTATACAGTTTGCCTTTTAGGCTCGATTCACACCTATGCATTTTTTGTGCTTTTTGCATTTTGCAGATTTGGACTACAGATCGTGTTCCATAGGAAACCATGTTAAATGGACTGTAGTGCAAATCTGCAAAATGCAAAAAGCACTAAAACTGCATAGGTGTGAATCCAGCCTTATAGAGCAACTATCCCTGCAATCAATACACAGCGAGTGACTACACACTTTTCACTTTTTGGTTCTGCTGCTTACACCAGCCTGCATGGGTGATGTTACCATGTTGGATGCGTGTGAACCATCTGTGTCATGGGATACATGGCCCTTGTTTCGGTGCTCCGTTGGCACGAGAAGATATGATAGAACATACACCTTACAATGCCTGGGAAGTTCTAGCTATGTCCGGTGGACCATGGCTGTGTCCCAGAGTATCTTTTGCATCAGCTTGTGTTTTATTTTCTTCAATTCATATGCCACGCAGTTGTGCGAGATTGACTGCCTCCTACTCACAATGTTTTTCAAATGTATTACCCCCTTGAGGGGCATGCTTTGTTTAATGCGTTTTCTACTAACCATTCCAAGTTATCGACGTGCCCAGACTGGCTGGATAACTAGGGGATCATTGATCCCCACTGGGCCCCCTTATCAGTATATATCTAAGAGTATGCAATGTCATCCACACCTATTATGTCTTGAAATGTCCGAGAAGTGAATGACCCCCTGAAACGGACCATGATCTCCTCTTGCCTGCGCAAATTTCACCCAGCCATTATTGGCCTGCAGGAGACTCACCTCCTGGGGGACAATGTGGGATTTCTGCAATACGCATGGGTTGGAAAGGCGTATCACTCCACTCATACACAAAGCACTGGCCTATCAGGAGCTTGACTCACTGGTAGACGCCTCTGGCAGATCTGTATTTTTATACTGCAAACTGTTCACCATAAACTTGCTTGTAGCTTTTGTATATATTCCACCCCCGTTCTCGCAGGAAGTGTTGCAGTTGCTGCTGTCGTACCTGCAAACAAGCCTGATGTTTCGGTGTTGATTATGGGGGACTTTAATTGCTACCTAGACCCTAGATTGGATAGGCACCCCCAATTCCCCCCCCCCAGGATTGGCAGGGGTACAGCTCTCAGCTGCCTGCTCTCTGAGGTGGACTGGACAGATATATGGCACATGTGTAACCCAGACATGAAACAAATTTCATGTTTCTCCAAAACTCATGGCTCCCTGTTGATTATACCTCCAGGAATAATTCCCACGAGGAGTGTCTGACCACTCCCCTGTGGCTCTATGGCTGATTACCCAGCCCCCACTTCACTACTCAAGGCCCCTTGGAAGCTTAACGCCTTCTGGCTCAAACTGTTCACCTCACCAGAACGTATAACAGCACAAATTGATGGCTTTTTCCAATACCATAGCCAATACATTGATACAATTCAAAAGTGGGAAACTTTCAAAGCATACCTCAGGGGGGTGTTCATGGCAGAAATATAAAATGTCCAATGGAACTCTTCCGCTCTACTGAAGCAGGTGGGAGACCAGGTGCGACGGCTGGAACTATCCTATGTTACACACCCAAAAGACTTTGCAAGGAGGCATGGATGTCGGCCCAGGACTCCTTGGATTGCCTGAGATCCTCCAATGCAGAACGTAACAGGTTCTTCACTAAGCTTGCTTTCTATGAGGAGCGGGAAAAAATGGGTCGCCTATTGGCAAGAATTGCTAGATCTCAGCAACAATCCCCAGCCATCGGGGCAATCCCAATGCCAGTGGCCGAGTGGTTAGTGATCCGGAACAAATCATATCTGAGATGGCATCCTTCTACACAGACCTTTATGGGTCGAGGGATGATTACTCATATACAGATCTTGAGAATTACCTCTCTGGTATTGACTTACCCTCCCTGTCTGACGGGGGCCAGACAACTGTTGGAAGCACCTCTAACTTTGGAGGAGCTACAGAGGGCAGCAAGCTCATTTCCCACAAGCAAGGACCCCGGGTAGGATGCTCTCCCCATGGAGGTCTTTACCTATTATGGTGAACAGGTACTGCCAAGGTTGCTGGAGATGTTCAGTGCCTCCACTGGGGAGGGGCGCCTCCCACCCTCAATAGCCAGAGCTAATGTGATAGTATTGCTTAAGCCTGGGAAGGTTTCCTATAGACCCATCTCCCTCCTTCAGAGCAATGTTAAGATCCTGGCCAAGTTCTTGGCGCTCCAGGTCAATGGGATCATAGCCCCTATAATACCTCCTGACCAGGCTGGATTTATGCCACACAAGTCCACAGCCGCTAAACTCAGACGCCTTTTTCTGAACATGCAAATACAGGCGGACAATGGGGGACACAGGGCTCTGCTGTCCCTTGATGCCTGTGGGCGGTGCTATCCAAATTGGGATTCGGAGATCGATTCGTAGCTTGGGTCAGACTGCTATATGCGTCCCCACAAGCGACAATTAGGACGTCGGGCAGAATGTCTCACGCGTTTGCTCTGAGCTGCAGTATGAGGCAGGGTTGCCCCCTGTCTCCCCTGCTCTTTGCTCTCGCCATAGAACTGCGGCGGCACTGGTGAGGGCCAGCCCGGGGATTACGGGGTTGAGATTTGGTGATCTTCATGAGAAGATCATGTTGTATGCTGACGACCTGATGCTTTTCCTGAGGGACACCACTACCTCTTTAGCCGAAGTGACGGCCATAATTTCCAGCTTTGGGCACTACACCGGTCTGACCATAAACTGGTCCAAATCGGCCTTAATGGTGCTTGGCGGGCATCGGGAGGTGGATCTGCCTGATTCTTGTCCAATCCCAGTAGTGACCTCATTCAAATACCTAGGAATACAAATATCACCCAGACCTGTGGACTGCTGCCCATTAAATGTGTACCCCCTACTATCTCGATTTTGGGTCAAAATTAACACGTGGAATAATCTTAAACTATCGCTGGCGGGTAAAGCCAACCTAATAAAAATTATATTGATGCCACAGTTGTTATATTTTCTCCACAACTCCCCTGTTGTAATTCACTTGAAAATATTCAGGGTGGTTAACACCCTCTTCAGACGCCTACTGTGGAATACAGCCCCCTCAGGATCAAACTAGAACAGTTGCAAAAAATATGGAACAAGGGCAGGCAGATGCAGGGATGCTGGGATTCACTGAATATAGCCCGATATAGGAGAACCTCTCCTATGCTGAACTGGCAAAACTACAACAGGGACCCAAGTGGCGCTGCTTCTGTGTAACTTTGCTGTCACACATATTTCAGGACGGCAAGTTGCTTCTTTCCCCAAGTTACAAAATAGGTTTACTTTGCCCTCCACCATGTATTACTCCTATCTCCAGCTCAGACAAGCTGTGGGCACCCAGAGGAATGCTAACCACTGAATTATGTCCAATACCCCTATTTTCCACCTCTTACAAACAAGTACTGAAACTAAAGGGGTCATCTCGCATTGTTACCAAATGCTGCAAACACACCATTTAAGAGCTCACCCCACTAAGGCAATGTCCCTATCGGAAAAAGACTTAGGCTCACTCACGGGAGACCAATGGGAGGAAGTCCTGCAATCTATTACTACCTGCTTTCTTGACGTTGCCCAAAAAGTCTCCCAATTATATATTGTACTTCGGGTACTCTACACCCCACTTAGACTACATAAGATGGGTAGGCAGCCCCTGTGCGGCAGGTGTGGGAAACACCAGGGGGATCTCATTCATCTGCTCTGGTGATGCCCAAAGCTCCATCGTTACTGGAATGCGGTACTTTGGATGCTTAATCAAGTGTTCCAAACAATCGTCCCCCTAGATCCAATTCACTGTATCATGGGAGTTCTGGAGGAGGTTATTCCCGAGGAGAATAGCATTCTCTAGGGCACTGTTTTAAGCCCAAAAACTCATCCTGATGGGATGGAAATCGATCTCACTGCCCACAGTTGCCTCATGGATAACGCACATGGAGAACACCTTAGTCATGGAAAGGTATATCTATCAACATAAAGGAAGCCCAGGTAGATTAAAAAAAATCCGGTCGCCATGGCTGGATACACCTGGGCTAAGTACCAGGGAACTGGTGATGTCCAGAATCTTAGAGTGCCCTACGGGAGGACCCTAACAAGCTAGGGTTGCTCAACACCAGATGTAATGTATATGTGTATGTGCTTCAGCATATTGTGGACTTGAAGGTCATGATGACTGGATTAAAGTTAAAGGCACTAGGATAACCATGAAATGTAACTATAGCTATATGCAAATGCATTGTTTGTTCATTGGAAACTGTCTAAACTTGTTCAATAAACACCTTTTTGATAAAAAAAAAAGACAGGTCAGGGATAAAGTGGTGGAGAAGTTTAAAGCAGGGTTAGGTTAAGAAAAAAAAGTATCCAAAGCTTTGCAGCTTTGAACATCTCACAGAGCACTGCTCAATCCATCATCCAAAAATGCAAAGAGTATGGCACAACTGCAAACCCAACAAGACATGGCCGTCCACCTAAACGAACAATCTTGGCAAGGAGAGCATTAATCAGAGAAGCAGCCAAGAGGCCCATGGTAACTCTAGGGAGCTGCAGAGATCCACAGCTCAGGTGGGAGAATCTGTCCGCAGGACAACTATTAGTCGGGCAGTTCACAAATCTGGCCTTTTTGGAACAGTGGCAAGAAGAAAGCCGTTGTTGAAAAAAAGCCATAAGAAGTCCTGTTTGCAGTTTGCAAGAACCCATGTGGTTGTAACATGAGAAAATGTGGAAAATGTCAAGGGGTATGAATACTTTTTCAAGGCTCTGTATCCTCGGGCTTGAGTATATAATGGCCCTGCACATCCGTGTACTCACTTAGGCTGAAGGGATGCAGTAAAGTCCAGGCACAGATTTGAAGGTTCCGTCCCACCCAATACATTTTGTAACCTTCAAGCTTCAGGACCCAGTCCAGGTTTACCAAATCCAGAGAGCCAAAAACACAGCTTTCTCTGCTCAGAAACGATAGTCTGGAACTTCACATTAAGCCTTATTGTGAATTCTGTGTCATTTTCCCCTACATTTTCACAGTGGCAAGGCCTAGCGCTGTCACACCTCCCAGCAGAAACCATGCCACCTACAGTACCCTCCTTTATATAATCTGTACTTAAAATAAATAAATAAAACATGTTAGGCAAGATCAGTGTTGTGACCACATTGAAAAAAAATGAAGATTTTTTTTTTTACATTAATTTGGAAACACCTGCTATCTGAATCATAAAGCCATAGAGGTAAACTACCAGTGGCGGACTGTAGTATATTTTCTTGGGGGGGCAGCAAACAGTGCACAGCCAGCCTACAAACCCCCCCCCCCATTGGGGTCGGTCACCCGCAACACTTACCCTGGGCAGTGCTTCCCTCCGGGTGTTGGGTGGCCGGCTTCCCTTCTGTTTCCTTCTCTGCATCACGGCGGTGTCCTCACTGTGCATCTCCTCTTCGGCATCACTGCGGTGTCCTCGCCGTGCGTCTCCTCCCTCAGCCAATAGGGTAGCTTCTCCTTTCGGCCAGTTGGGAAACAGGTCTCAGGACCCACTTCCTGATCTCTCTCCTGCGAGGCAGAATCAGTGTTACAATAGCGAATATTCATTCACTATTGTCACACAACTGGGTGGGCTCAGAGCGCAGTGCTCTGTGCCCTGAGCCCACCCTTTTTTGAAGCCTATTAGCCTCTGACTCTAATCACGTGTTTAAACGGATGCACAGATTGGGGGGGCGGCGCCCGTGCCCACTGGAAACTACATAGAGGTAGATGCTCTGAACAGTGCAGATCATGGGATGATGCATTCACCTTGAGTGCTGTAATGTTCTCTATGGTAGTAGCAGCCTCTGCAGACTCATCCATGTGGTTTTGAACTGGACAGTCTTGGTTTTTATAAACACTGTATACACTAGTTATTTAATTGCTGTGCAGAGTATCTGGTTACCACACCCATTCTGTGGGGTCGTTGTCCTGTCCCGGCAGTGGCTTCTGCATAAACATAACAAACAGTCGCTGTAGTCTTCATGTATCAATACACTGTAACAATAACCGTTATAAAATATTTTGGTCAGTGCTTACAGTATGTGTAAATCAAAGAATTGTATCTACCCATGCTGTCATTTACAGCACACCTGCAATTTTGAAACTGCTTTGAAACAAAAGTTGTTCCTAATTAACTTTCTGGTAGCTCTTTGTTAATCATCATGCTTTGTGCTGTGCTGTAATGCAGCTGCATTCTAGGCCCAGAATGTCATTTAAATAGAACTGCATTGCATGGTGCGCTACCCTGCATTATGGTAACTCACACATTTTACTGCTTGTTACTGCAAGGCACTAATGGGCCCCTTAATAGTACGAATGGGCCCCTAAATTGCCATATGCAATATATTTAACATGCATTGCAATCCAATGTACTAATTAAGACAAGCCCCACTAACAAATACTTTGCAGTTTACCTGGTATACAAACCACACAAATCTGGTGTTAATGAGCCCCCTCAATTTTATAACTGAAGTAAAAGGGCCTGTGGGTAATTCCTAGGCCCCTGTTTGTAGCAGGCAGCTGATACTGTTATCTGATAGACAGTGCAGTGTTACTCCACACCTGCATTTTACATCTCATTCAGATAGTGCAGGCCATAGTGTAGAGCCTGTTCAATAGAATTCTCTGTGCGTAATGTGGTAAATGGAAGAATTGCTGGTCACATGACTCTGACAGGTCATGTGATAAGGCTTTCCTTCTCCAGCATTTTTCTTTTTTCAGTGTTAACAATGGCACTTCACTTCGAGTCTCAAAGTAAGCGAAGCACAATGCTGTGCTTTATGTTGTTTTTTGGACTAGGGCCATTGTCACTGATTTACAAATGGAAAGTGTTAGAAGTATGTTTAAATAGCAATGTACCTGTCAAGTGACTTTGCAGCAAACAAACATTGTAGATCCAATATTGCCCAGTAAGCTTGTCTCATAATTTATCCACCATTGTCTACCAAGGATTACCATCTATTGAATGTATTATGCAAGTAATAAACAGTCTGTTGAATCCACAAATTCAGTAATGTTATTGTGAAATGTGTGACTCTCTCTACGCTACCTGTTGTAATGGGTCTCTATAGGGCTTACACATTATAACACATAGCAGAATTTAAATCGAAATAACACTTAGCAACCAGTTAGGATTCATCTTTTATTGATCTGAAATCAATAAATTTAAAGTGATTGTAAACCCTTAGATAGCTTCCAGAAAGCAGGGGGCGGCGGGGAGTTTAAATTACACCCAGTGCGGAGAACTGAGAGCAGATTGGAGGGAAGGGACACACCCTCTTCACACAGCTCACAGGAACAGAGCTGAGGCTGTCAATCACACACACACTGTGTGCTGGAGCTCCCCCCCAATCAAATTGTTTTTCGTTTAGTGTTAGGAAAACTTGTCAAAAGTGACTCATGCATTTAGCAAAGGAACATGTCAGCAGAAACAAAATGACACTTAGAGGTTGATTTACTAAAACTGGAGAGTGCAAAATCTGGTGCAGCTGTGCATGGTAGCCAATCAGCTCCTAACTTCAGCTTGTTCATTTAACCACTTGCCGAACAGCTGCCGTCATTATACTGCTGCAGGTTGGCTCTATTGCACGGATCGCCGTAGCTGTATGTTGGGTCATGCAATAGATACAGCGGGCACGCAAGGTTCCTGAGCCGATGCACATGACTGGCTGCCATGATGTCCACTGGCCACTCGCAATCGCTCCACAGAGAGCCAGAATAAGGATCTGTCAATGTAAACAAACAGATCTCCGTTCTGACAGGGGAGTAGAGGGAGATCATCTGTTCCTAGTGTTTAGGAACAGCGATCTCTCTCCTCCTCCAGTCAGTACACTCCCCCCACAGATAGAAACACCTCCCAGGGAACACATTTAACCCCTTGATCTCCACTAGTGTTAACCCCTTCCCTGCCAGTGTCATTCATACATTAATTGATTCATCTTTTATAGCACTGATCGCTGTATAAATGTCACTGGTCCCAAAAAACTGTCTGATCTTTCCGCCGCAATGTTGCAGTCTCGCTAAAAGTCGCTGATCACCACCATTACTAGTAAAAAAAGAAAAGAATAATAAAAATGCCATAAATCTATCACCTATTTTGTAGACGCTATAACGTTTGTGCAAACCAATTAATATACGCTTATTGGATCTTTTTTTACCAAAAACTTGTAGAAGAATACATATTGGCCTAAACTGATAAAGAAATTAGTTTTTTTAGATTTTTTTGGGGAGATTTATTGTAGCAAAAAGTAAAAAATATTGCTTTTCTTTCAAAATTGTCGCTCCTTTTTTGTTCATAGCACAAAAAATAAAAACCACAGAGGTGATGAAATACCACCAAAAGAAAGCTCTATTTGTGGGAAAGAAAGGACAAAAATTTTGTTTGGGTACAACGTCACACGACCGGGCAATTGTCAGTTAAAGTGACGCAGTGCTGTATCGCAAAAATTGGCCTGGTCATTAAGGGGGTAAATCCTTCCAGTCCTTAAGTGCTTAAGCTTTAACAAAAAAACTGGAAGCTGATTGGTTTCTGTGCAGCATTGCACCAGGTTTTGCACTCTCCAGTTTTAGTAAATCAACCCCTTAGTGCTCTGGCTTGAGACAAATATACACTTTAGAGGGATATGCTTTGTTCATATTTCATGCCTGGAGTTTACAACCACTGTAAATCGGTTTGCTATAGGTTCCTGCACTTTGCACATCATAACCACACTTGGCACTACCTTATTAAATGAACCCAAAGGTGGTTAAAGGCAATACAGTTTCATAAAGTTGTCAGCTCAGTTTTAAAAGGTTCCCTGCAGCTGGTTTTGTTGATATTAAAATATGTTAATTAAAACAGGGTTAGAAAAGATGTATTATCAGTGGAATTGGACAGCTGTTTAGTGAAAATTGGAGTGCAATAAATCACCAATAGACAAACCTGATCTTCACTGGAGCTTGCAATGTGTTGTTGATCTTGGCACAGTTCGTCATAACATTCATTCATTTTCACAAGGCGTAATCATTCAAATCCATACCACCCACAGATACATCCCACTGTTATTATTGTGACAAGACCTAAAGAGATTCTTTCCAGACATACACTAAAGTTCATCAAGATGTGTTATATGAGAAAAAAATAAAATGTTAAATATTTCTTACTTTTTTTACCTGTTCAGGCTTTGTTCTTTACACAGTTAAGTGAGAACTTTTTTGTGTAAATACATGTAAAAGTACACAGAGAGGTGTAAGGAAGTAACATGTCATTGTTATATGTCCTATAATATTTGTTCAAATGTCCCATCTTGGCCAGCAGTGCGTTCTTCTTCTAGGGCCACCATAGTCAGACCTGTCTGGGTACTTTGTGTGCTTCCAGATGCCTTGCCCAGCAAAACTCTTCCAAGGGTGATGGGGGTGTCTCTACCACTTGACCCACTACACTACTTACTGGGCCTTCCTTTCTCAGGTATTACCAAAAAAAGTAATAGGCTAATTTCTCACATCCTCCCTGCTGCTAAGAGACTGATTTCTTTATGCTGGCTATCCAATTCCCCCCTACCATGGTCTAGACTTCTTCAGCTTATTGCAGAGACTCGCAGAATGGAATATATGATGGCCATTGTGCATGACACCATACCCCAATTTGACAAAATCTGGGAGCCTTGGGATAGTTCGGAATATGGAACGTAAATTCCGTCCATTGAGTCCTGAAATCTATATGCTCCATTCTCTGACTCTACCTACAGAGACCCATTTTCCTACCATTCTTCCCAGGTATATAGTAGTTTGATTTCCTCTGGAGTTTTCTGACCATACTTATATACTCTAAATCAGCTTTGTCTTACATGTATGACCTCTGTATATGTTTTTGCTATGCTTATAAGTTGATGTATATTCTTTGTATTTAGATGTGCAGTACCCTTCTGTGTCCTGCCTTTGTGGACATTTTTTTCCCCTATGTTTCAAACCTTTGATTGATTTATATACTCAAACATTCTGTAATCTTTTCATTGAAAACAAATTAATAAAAATACAATTTAAAAAAAAAAAACCCTTCCAAGGAACCACCTTGAACCAGACACCATGGAATGAAAAGAAATGGAAAAAAACTTACACTACAGAATGAATATGAATGAAATTTGTAAGTTTAGAAATCTGTCTGAACATTCATCCTCAATTCTGCATATAGTAGATGCAAACGCTAACTGAAAGCTATCAAAGACAACTGAAACTTTTATGAATAAAACACCCTTTTCACCTTTTTTCATCCTTTGATGCATCTCTAGGGTGGGCTGCATGATATTTTTCAGGGTGGGTTCAATGGGGGTAACAAATCCCTTTTGGAAGCCCATGTAACAGAGTGTATAAGGACATTCATGGCAGGATCACCGGGTATTATTTTAATGAAAGCTGCAAATGTAAAAATGTTCAAAATAGCTTTTGAAATTTTGGATACATTTTATTTATTTTCATTTACAATTGTTTTTTAAATCTACAATAATAGAAAAGAGAACAAGGACAAAAGAGAACAAGGCACCAAAATAAAGGGTAAATCTTTCGTGAAATTTTAGTGATTTGGTTTACATTTATGTCAAAAATGAGAGATTGATATGATCATATATAATTTCTTATTGGCCTTCTGAAAATTATACATGTATGGTTCTCATGCTTATCCAATGGCTTCTATTTGAACAAATTAGTATGAGGACAAATAAAAAAAATTAAATAGAACCAATTAAAAATTGAACTACAAAGCTTCTGAACACTGTTCAGGACACTATTCAGAAGCTTTGTTTTACAAAGAAAGAGGCAATAACAGGTGGGGGAGTAGAAGTGGGATGGGGAAAGGAGGGAAGAAGAATAGGATGCAAAGTGTACACCCAAAGTAGTTGAAGTTTTTTAGTGCATGCACTGTATACTGGTAGAAAGGTTAAAGGAATTTATTTATAGGTGTCTTTTAAGTCTAAAGCCTCATACACACTATTAGTTTTTTTTTTTTTTTCATTCAACCTGAAAAAAAAACCTGACAGCTCAAGTCAGAGCTGCTGCACTAACAATCTGATGTTAGTACAACAATCTCCCCTGCTGTGCTATTGTGTTCTGACGGGGGCGGCCCCTCCGCCAGAACACTCCGGCTGAGAGCGATGATGGGGAACCGATCAGCGGACCTCTTTCCGTCAAGCCCCTTCGACAGAAGCCAGCCAAATGCCTGGCTTCTGTTGGAACCGGCTGCTGTACACACAAGCTGAATATCGGCCGGTTTCTATTAAACCGGCCGATGCTGCCCAACATTAGGCTTGTGTGTTCCAGGCTTAAGATATGTACATATAATATGGAAGAATGATCATCTGTTCAGAGTTGAACACCAGTCAAAACTCTTTGCTGTTTTTAAGTATGGATGGTTTTAAAGCTTTATATAATTTTTTTTTTCTTGTGTTACATGTGCCATGTAGGTGAGAGACTGAACCAGAAGTGAGAAGAAACCTTCCCACTTGTCAGTAGAACAAGAGAAAAAGGTTTAGCTGGAGTTCTATTTTAGGAAAGCTGCAAAAATAGCCCTTTAAATTAAAAGCCCCCTAATAATATTGAGTGCCCAGGTTAAATTTTCATACTCTTTTCACAGAACTTATTTAAAGCTAGAGACAGAGAAAAAAAAATCACCATAAAAGTGGAAAACCTGTGCATATTTACCGATCATTTCATCTTTTTTCTTTTTCTCTAGTGAAATCAAAGAAGGAATGTGACTGATCCCTATGGACAAATTCTCTACTTTTGTACAGAATGTTTTTTTTCTATAGGCCTCTGTAGTCATTGCAGTTATATTTGTAAGATTTATGTCTTTACAAAGGAAACATAAGGGTCCATTTATAAAGCAGTGATGTGGCCTTACTGTGGCCATGCCGCTGCTTTAAAAAAGAGAAAAAGTGTACTGGTACATTTATAAAGCACAGCTGTGGGCTTTACAAATGTGCCCTCTGCTTCAGGATTCTCAAATAAGTGAAGCCCCATTTATTTTAATTAATGGGGAAAAAAAGTGCCAGGAGGAGGAGAGCCCAGTGGTGTGACCATCAAATGACCAAGCTCTCCTCTTATTATGCAGCGTCATGCAGAGAGCAGTGAATATTCTGAAGGACATCAGTCTCCACTTTGGTATATGCTACCCTCATAATGTATCTTTTATACCCTGAAAATGTATTATTCTGCCCCAATTATAGTTTTAATTCCAGAGCTATCCTGGTCCTATTTAATGGCTGTGAGGTAAAGTGTGAATGTGACAATGTGAGGAAGAAATGTAGGCACCCCAGAAATGTAAATGAACGTCAAGGTATTTTTAATCATCTGGAAATAGTTTGTGCTGTTGTGTGTTATCAGGGAGGGAGCACTGCGAATTGGGTGCTAACTCGATAATTAGATTGTTTTCATACTGAAGTAATGGACTGCTCTACAAATAGATAACATTTCTGGATCTCAATGTGGTTGTAAGTGGTGTTAATTTGTAAATAACCTTCCAAGGCTGCAGGGACATTGTCAGTACCAAAATGGTTAATAAAGACTATCCCTTGGCCTCATTAGTAATGCTTGTTTAGTGCATGTTAACTATCAAGAGATGTTGATAGCTAAATGTCATGCTTGTAATTTTGGCTTTTAGAAGAAACAGGCCTGTTGCAATCAAAACTGATTAATAATGTTATTTATCTTAGAGAAGAGCTGTCACAGGACTGGTAAAAATGACAAATGGTTATGTGTTTGGAAAGAAAGTACACGGGACTCTCGCCAAGCTTGAGAAATGAAGCAGACTCGTGCACTGCAGCCCCGGCTAAACCCATGACACACGCATCACCATAATAGCGATAAGATGGGAAATTTGCATCATTTCCAAAGGACAGGCAAGAGATTAAGTTACAAATAATATTTCTTTCTATCAGCACAAGGTTCTGACAGCATTGCCTGCTGACAGGAGGCAGAGAAACTGACAAAAAGAAGTGACAGGTTCCCCACACAAATGATGGCATATCAACAAAATTGAATTGCAGGAATGAAATCAACGCAAGTTCCTCAGCCAAGGACTATTCCAAATCTAAACAGACAGTTGTTTATTTTCAAACTGTTTCCTGTCTTTTACTTCCTAGTGACTTTATTTTTTGTCCCTAATATATCCTTTTTAAAATACAAAATAGATGGGAGGAAGTATGTTTCGGATCAAAGTTAATTAGATCATGTAAATGATATTAAATATTTTAAGTCCTAAACGGATGTACAGTACTTACGATATGTCTTCTTTTAGGTACATACATTTTACTGCAAAATGTATATTTTAGGCCCGGTTCATTCTTATGCGAATTGGATGCGGGTTTCCCCTCATCCAATTACATGACAGGAGAGTGTGACTGGCTCTCAACGGAGTCGGTTCACATATCTCCAGGGCCGCTGCGGAGCGCACTGCAGAAGGGTCCTATGCCTCTTTGGCTCAGTTTCAGGTCCGAATTCAGGCAAAAATCCGGACCTGATTCGCACCTGAAAAGGACAACAGTAACACACCGGACCCCTGCTGTGAGCCGCTCCGCAAACAGTGTGAACCCAGCCTCAGTCCCATGAAGACCATAAACCTTGTAATAAGTAATTTTCAATAATTACTTTAATGAGCTCTTTTTAGATTGAAAGTGTATGTATGTCCAAATAGTTTTTTTGCTTTGGATAGAGTAGGTAAGGGTTCAAAACCCTGCTAGTGTTTTTTTTTTGCTGTCTATGTACCATTGAGGAAATTGTCCTCCATTTCCTGTCCCTGACACGCAATAGGAAGTTGAAAGAAAATTCCCAAAGTGAGGAAAATTCCCCTCATACCATTGTATGTCGCGTACACACGAGCGGACTTTCCGGCAAACTTTTCCGGCGTACCAGAGTCTGTCGGACAATTCGATCGTGTGTGGGCTCCAGCGGACTTTTTTTTCTCAAAAGTTTGCCGGACTTAGATTTGAAACATGTTTCAAATCTATCCGACGGACTCGAGTCCGGACGAAAAGTCCGTTCGTCTGTATGATAGTTCGAAGGACAAAAAGCCACGCTAGGGCAGCTATTGGCTACTGGCTATGAACTTCCTTGTTTTAGTCCGTTCGTACGTCATCACGTACGAATTCGTCGGACTTTGGTTGATTGTGTGTAGGCAAGTCCGTTCATTCAGAAAGTCCGTCGTATAGTCTGTCGAAAAGTCCGCCGGGCAAAGTATGCCACAAAGTCCGCTCGTGTGTACGCGGCATAAGACATTTGTCTCTGAAGCAGGGACATGGAACAATTTCCTTTTACTGCTTGTTCTAGGGACAACTTTCAATTTTTGGACCTCACTTTCTGTCTAAATGACAATGGTCACCAGTACAAATAGAGGGTATATCTCCTCAGTGGGACCACAGCAATAAAAACTTGAACCCTCCAAACTTTAGTGGTCCCGCAGACCAAACCTTTTGGTGTATCACTTTTGGTCTGTGGGACACTTTCCTATGTAGTGTTATTGACTGTCCCTGTTACATACTCAGTACCATCCTAGTGCTGGTTAATTACCTCCGCACAGTGCAGATGTCAGGGCCAGTGAAGTAAGGACATAACTATTAGGATAGAGACCAGTACTGGGAAGGAAGGGAGGTGTTCTCCTGGGATGACCTGCAGGTGCATCTATTTCACATGGCTGCTTCACCCATGGTGGTTATTTCAGTTCATATTGCTTGTATTTAGGGTGGTGATTTATTCTGCCCCTATATAGCAATATTTTACCTAATGAGCAAAACAGAAAAATACGTACTGCTGCAAGGGAGCTGGTCCTACATTCCTTAGCTCACAGGAGTCACTGGCCCCAGGCTTTGCCCAGTCCAAGTACATAGAAAGAAATTCAAGGAGTAGGATCCTCAATGCAAGGTCAAAGTTTATTAGTACAGACAGATGCACAGTGTAGAAAGGTATCACAATAAGAAACCTTGATGCATTTTGCACACAAAGTGATAAGTCTTCAGGACCTTATGACTAAGCATTTTGTGAGCCTGCCTGAGTTGCACACCACTTTTTTGGTCAGAGCCCGAGCTAGCGAGAAAAAACATTTGGTGCTGTTTTTACACTATTAGTATATAAAGCGATAAAAACTTCAGTAAAGAATACCACCCCCCCCCAAAAAAAATATAACAATACAGAGAAGAAGATAGATACAACTTGTGACTCGTTTAGATAGTTTAAGTTCAGATATGTCAGAAGTGATTTAGTCAGATTAGAATCAGTCAAGATCAGTGTGTGTGCATTTCTGAAATTATATTAGGTTTGGTAAAGTGATTTCCATGTAATGTCCTATCAAAAGGAATGTGGTGACCTTTGAGTAACCTCAAGGTAGGTCCAAACAGGAGGAAGAATCTAACTGGTTTCAGAGTTTGTTGTCTATATTTACTGTGTCAACTCGCCTATGAAAAGTTTGGTTCCTATGGATGATTATCCATAACTTTATGACGACCAACCTAATATTGAGTAGGTCCCCTTTTTGCCACCAAAACATCCTTGATCTGTTGAGGCATGGCCTCCACTAGACCTCTGAAGGTATGCTGTGGTATCTGGCACCAAGCTGTTAGTAGCAGATTCTTTAGGTCCTGTAAGTTGCAAGGTGGGGCCTCCATGAATGGGACTTGTTTTTCCAGCACGTCCCACAGATGCTCGCTTAGATTGAGATCTGTAGAATTTGGAGGCCAAGTCAAAACCTCAAACCTATTGTTAGATTTCTGAAACCAGTCTTGAATTTTTCAGACCAGTACACCTTCTTCCATTGCTCTATAGCCTATTTTGATACTCATGTGCCAATTGTAGGCACTTATGGCTGTGGACATGGGTCAGCATAGGCACCCTGACTGCTACGGAGCCCCGTGTGCAACAAACTGCAATGCACTGCACATGTATTTTTCTTTTTGCACTGTTTTTTACACTTTTATCTGAACCAGTATTAACTTTTTCAGCAATTTGAGCTACAGCAGTTCTTCTATTGGATCAGACTACACAGGCCAGCCTTTGCTCCCCACATGCATTAATAAGCCTTGGCCAACCATGGCCCCACCACTGGTTTGCCAGTTTGCCTTCCTTGGACCACCTATGGTAGGTTCTGACCACTGCAGACCAAAAACATCCCACAGCTGCAGTTTTGGAGATGCTCTGACCCAGTTGTCTAACCATTGCAATTTGGTCTTTGTCACTGTCAATCAAATCCCTGTGTTTGCCCACTTTCTCAGCTTCAGGGACAGCATGTTCACTTACTGCCTCATATTTCCCAAGCAATTTCAAATGCCATTGTAATGAGATAACCTAAGTTATTCCCTTTACTTATCAGTGGTGATAAAGGTATATATAGTAATGCACAAACTGAGAGCAGGCTCAACTAGTGCAGACACACACTGGAAGTCTTCGTCTGCTTTGCAAGGGTGCTGTATGGGCTTTTGCTCTGTTGCTTTACTTTTAGCCCAGGTTCACACTATAGCCATCTCAGACATCACATATGATTGGCACCCGCACCACAGGTGCCGATCACATGCAATGTTTGTGCGATGCGAGTTCAGCCATACAGATTTGCAGAAAAAAAGATGCAGGGACTTTTTTCCCCCGCACTGGAATCGGATCGCATGGGTGTTCTCACCCATGCGATCCGATTCCTGTCCAAATCCACAGTTCGAACTGCGATCTGTAAATTGATCTGAGGGTGTCATTAACCCCTTCCTGACCAGCCGCCGGAACGCCGAAGAGGGACCCAAGAAGAGGAGGATCCGGGCTGCTCTGTGCAAATCCACTGCACAGACCTTGTAAGTATAACATGTTTGTTATTTTTATAGAAAAAAAAAACACTAAACTTTACAATCACTTTAGGTTACCAAAACTGAAGAGTGCAAAATCTGTAACAGTTGTGCAAAGAAACCAATCAGCTTCCAGGTTTTTTTGTTAAGGCTTACTTTTTGCACTCCCCAGTTTTAGTAAATCAACCCTATGTATTATTATTAATATTATCTAATAAACTTCAGTTTGACTAATGGGTCATATTTGATTTACTGATCCTTACCATTAACAGTTGATGCTTAAAGAGGAACTTCAGGTCCTCAGTGCAGGCATGTTTCCTTGCAGCTTCACAGCCGGCTTTCCACTGCGCATGTGCAAGTCCTTCTGTGCCTTGTCAATGGTCCTGGGACCTGTGATGTGTTCCAAGAGGTTGTGGGGATGGTGTGGAAGAACTTCCAGTGGAATTGCCAAGGAGATTCCAGCAGAAGTGTGATCGGGTACCTGCTAAAACTAGGTACCAGCTCCACCCCTCAAAAAAATAAAGTGCCAATAATATTAGAGGACAGGGGAAGTATTCTTAAAAGTGGAACTTATTATTTAGATTGACGTTCCACTTTAAATATACCATTAGCTCAAAGCCTTACCTGGTCTTCACCTAAGAATATCACACCTGCCACATGAATATTTTTATCTAAATAGGCCGTTGTAATAAGAGAAGTTCTATTCATTTCTGTCAGCTTAGGCTGATAATGTTTTGACCCTGTGTGAATGAATAGATTGTGTATGCTCAGTAAGTGAAGTTAAAAAAAAAAGTTCATATCCCCAGGTTTTGCAAATCTTGTATGAAAAGAATCCAAAGTACACCTGTTTAAACCTTGTCAGAGAATTGTTTGAAGGGTAAACAGTGCTTTATAAAATGCATTATGAAGCTGACTTGTTTGGCATGGCAGTACATTCACAGCAGTCTTTAATTATGTCCAAGCTGTCAAACTGGAAAGTCATATTTCTTTGTTACAGATCAGATCTGAAGTATGAGGGCTTTGAAAGCTGTAAAGATGAAAGACCAGAAAGCTATTCAAACACTTCATTCAAATATGCTGTAATAGAAAGGGAAGACGTCACTCTTAGGCTATAGTGTTCTGGCTGCTGATAACCTAAATGCACTTTCTAGTTTTGATTAAAAGCTTGCCGATCAATCACAGATTACCCTTTGTAATTGATAGGGATTTTTGACAATCTTGGCCACTACTTCAGTCAGATATGAAATAACTGAAATAGAACAAACACATCTATGGATCATGTTCTTGTGTCTGTTGAAAAAAGATATTAGTTTATCTTAAAATGTGAATTTATTTTGTGTTTTGAATTGTTCCTGTCAGCTTCTATTCATTCCTTACCACACTTCTTAAGTGCTTTACTTTTGATAATTTAATGACCTGGTGTGAATTAGAAAACATACAATATATTTTGGTTCGCCTTTGTAAGGCTTATGCCGTGTATACATGACCGGTTTTGCCGTCGGAATAAACTCCGAAGGTTTCTCCGACGGAATGCCATTCAAGCGGTCTTGCCTACACACGGTCAAACCAAAGTCCGACTGTCCAGAGCGCGGTGACGTACAGCACGTACGATGGGACTAGAAAGAGGAAGTTCAATAGCCAGTAGCCAATACCTTCTGTCTCGTACTTGCTTCAGAGCATTTGGTTCATCGGAACAGTATACAGAGGAACGGTTTTCCCGATAGGAATTGGTTCAGTCGGAAATATTTAGAACATGTTCCATTTCTAGGTCCGTCAGAATTTTCGAAAAAGAAAGTCCGATGAGGCCTACAAAGGATCGGAATAGACAATGAAAAGATTCCGTCGAACTTTTTCTGTCGGACATTCCACTCGTGTGTACGCGGCTTTAGAATTTCACAGGTTTGTGGCTACATTATATCTATAGGCGATCTTGCAGTTATATACTCGTTCACTTAAAATATTTTATCACGGAATTAACAGTAATAATTCCTTCTCTCAATGCAGTCATCTTTAATTAGATATTTCCTAAAAACAAGTATTTAATATTTTTTGTACAGTCTATATATGATGAACTGAGCAATGCGCAGTAAATCGGATTTAAATTACAACCATTTAGTCCAACAATGCACCCATTATCAACATTTTGAGACCAAAATCTTCATTTCCAAATGTTCTACATTAGAGCTTCTCATTGATATTTTGCATGCTACCTATTCATAATATTTTGTTTTTTAAACCGAAAATTATGTCACTGTAAGTAAAGATAGCTGTGTGTGTAGTTAATATTATTTTAGACTCCAGTCCTAGCTATTCATTGCCTTACAAAGCCACTATGTCCATACGTATTAGTTTTAAAAGCTCAGTATTACTGACGCTATTGCAGTGGACCCATTACCTGCCCGAGCAAGCCTTTCTTCCTTATAATTCCTAAACATATATTTGATAAGAATGGGCCCATAGTATGCACCCTTTGTTGGCTACACTGATTTCATGCCTCTGCTTCTTACCTGGATTTGTCACCTTGGCTGATATCTCTTATTCAAGGAGACAATGCTAACTTGCATACTAACATCTCAGTCTGGGAATGAACAGAGGAGTGTTTGTCACTCAGTAGCGATCATTCTTCAAATAAAAGGTTAGCCAGACAGAGCCCTTAATCAGAGGATCGCTCTTCCCTGTCAGCACTGCCTTTTAAACAGCCCTGATGAAGACTGGCTGTCATGGCAAGGCGAGATAGGCAGAAGCGATTGATCTTTATAAATCATCTTCCGTACCTGCATTGGTACTATGAAGATTGATTCAGGGGTATTTTTCTTAAGCCATCTCCCCTAACACTACTTGTGAAGTTTCAGCTTGATTAGGTACGTGTTTTCCGAATTGCCAGGTAGTTGGTGAAAGTTATTAAAACAAAATAATTTTTTGTGAGATCTATAAGGAACCATTGTACTTTACAAACTGGGGTAACTTTTTGGACTTACAGCTAACAAGACCTAACCTCTATTTAATAGCCTCCCACTCCCTGATGTAAAATTGATAAAAACCCATACAAAAAAAAAAGTTTAATATTGAAAAATTAAATATTGATTAGAAGTTAGGTTGAGCTTAACCATTTCAGCCATGGAAGGATTTACCCCTTAATGACCAAGCTGTTTTTTGCGATACGGCACTGCGTTATTTTAACTGACAATTGCGCAGTCGTGCAATGTTGTACCTAAACAAAATTCATGTCCTTTTTTTCCCAGAAATAGAGCTTTCTTTTGGCGGCATTTGATCACCTCTGTGGTTTTAATTTTTTACAAAATAAACAAAAAAAGAGCAACAATTTTGAAAAAAAAACCTATATTTTTTACTTTCTGCTATAAAACATATCTAACCAAAATATGTAGAAAATCAAATTTCTTCATCAGTTTTTACACCAATTTGTATTCTGCTACATATTTTGGTTAAAAAAAATCCCAATTAACACATATTGATTGGTTTGCGCAAAAGTTACCGTGTCTACAAACCATGGCATAGATTTAGGGACTTTTTATTTATTTTTATTTTTTTTTACTAGTAATGGCGGGTCATTCAGTGATTTTTTGACCGGACTGGTCCGACGGTCTATCCGACGGACTTTCGGCGGACTTTCCCAACGAACAGACTTGTCTACACACGATAACAACAATGTCCGACGGATTCATACATGATGACGTACGACCGGACTAAAATAAGGAAGTTCATAGCCAGTAGCCAATAGCTGCCCTAGCGTCGTTTTTTGTCCGTCGGACTGGCATACAGATGAGCGGACTTTTCGACCGGACTCGAGTCCGTCGGAAAGATTTGAAACATGTTCCAAATCTAAAGTCAGTCATATTTTCCACCGAAAAAGTCAGCTGCAGGTCCGATGAAGCCCACACACGGTCAAATTGTCTGCTGGACTCGGTCCGTCGGACCATTTTGGGCGAAAAGTCCGCTCGTGTGTACGCGGCATAAGTGACACTTTTCT
This sequence comes from Lithobates clamitans, assembly GCA_037952925.1. NCBI lineage: Eukaryota > Metazoa > Chordata > Amphibia > Anura > Ranidae > Lithobates > Lithobates clamitans. Next base: position 5,136,293 of record JBBGZY010000852.1, on the reverse strand, counting down.
TGGGCCAGTGACACCAATATAGTGATAAGTGCTAAAAAAATGCACTGGCACTGTATACATGACACTGGCAGGGAAGGGGTTAACAGGGGCAATCAAAGGGTTAAATGTGTTCCCTGGGAGTTCTTTCTAACTGTGTGGGGGATGCTGACACTAGACAGAGAGAGAGATCTGTGTTCCTGAATACTAGGAATCACAGATCTCTCTTTTTGTCTGTGACAGAACAACGGCCTGCCTTGTTTACATAGTCAAAGTGCTGTTCTTTCATACCCGAGAATGATCGTGGGTGGTCGGTGGTCATCGTGCGCGCCCCAGACCAGGGAGTGCGGACAACCTACAGGCCGGGCTGCCCTACTGCAGTATATGTGCAGTTGGACGGTCCGGAACTGGTTAAAGTGATTGTAAAGTCTTGTTTTTTTTTTCTAAAAAAATAACAAACCTGCTCTGTTAATGATTTTGCACAGCCTGGATCCTCCACTTCTCAGGTCCCTCTTCTGTGCTCTTGGCTCCTCCTCCCTCCTGTTTTGTACCCTCACAGCCGCATCTCCGTGTGTCCATTCAGATATGGAGCTGTGGTTCGGCCTTGTCCCCTTTCTCTCCTGATTGGCTAACTGACTTTGATTGACAGCAGCGGGAGCCAATGGCACCACTGCTGTGTCTCAGCCAATCGAGAGGGAGAGTCCTGGATGGCTGAGACACTCGTGGACATCGCTGGACAGAGCTGGACAGAGATGGGGCTCAGGTAAGTATTAGGGGGGCAAGGAGGGCTGCTGCACACAGAGGGCTTTTTATCTTTCTGCATAGAATGCAAGGTCTACGTTATGTATACAAGTATAAGAATGAGGACCGATGTTCCAAAACAAACTCTTGTCAATCTTCTAGTTTTCACAGGGTACTGTAGTCTATAGGTGCTCATGGACACAAGATGTTGCTGCTGATTTAACCAATTAAAGTGATCAGGAAACAGTCATATTTTAATGACCACTTTGTGACCTTTGAAGTCACCCAATACCTGTTCGGTTTCAACTTATGAATGCAAGCTTTGATGATTCTAAAATGCATGTTTATGGCCCTTTCATTATAATAACCAATAGTCCTGCAGTAAGATGTTTCAGTGGCCATCTTCTGAGCACCATCTCACATCTATGAGCACCTAGTGTCATTGTTGTGTGTCTCCGTTAAGGGGTGTACAGTAATATGCTAATTATTTTTGATTGAATAGGCACATGTGCATAAATAATTGTAAGATTTTATTTTGTGTTTATAACCAAATGACTCATCACGTTCTAAGAAGCTCTAAGCTTCTTTGATTATTATAAACCATTATGATTGGTTGCCTGGGGCACTGTGATATTTTTTTCTTCAGTAACAACCTTACATTCTGTTCTGTTCCAATGTTTGTCTGTGCATTTGTTGAGATAGATTTGTCCATTTTTTCAATACAATTAAATACTCAAACATTAAAAAAAAAATGTACTGAGGAAGATACCTATTTTGCAAATGTCACTTTAAATGAAAGTCTACAATAATCAACTAAAATTTGTGGACCAAAAAATACAATAAATATAAGAAAATTGTAAAAAATAATTTTACCCTCTACATAAGACCTCTGATTTCACAGAAACATACCATCCTCTTGACTGAATTAGAGAATCCATTGATTCCCACTGGTTGTTAGATGCTAAAGAGTCCTTTTATCGACATGTCTGTTGGCAGTTTTCAGTATATTCAACGTCTAATTATCGCCCTCAGCTGGAAGAAACACCTTGCAGTGATCAGACAGTGAGAGACAAGAGTCAATAGCTACTAGTGCATTGTTCTCTGAGATGCTATTGAGCAGTATGTCAAGTAGAGATGATTTATGCGACTGGAAAGTAAAATTCCTCTGATGGTCAGCATAGCTTAACCCTCTAAACCATTCAGGGTAAATGCATACATTTTCTGGTAGGGTCTCTTCACTGTTAGTGAATATTGACTTTGTTAAAGTAGTGAGTGCAATAAAATTTAATACTGATTTAGAACTGGACGTAAAGCCAAAACTTTCTTGTTTTGGATAGAGTGGGGAAAGGTTAGAACCCTTGTTGGATTTCTATTGCTAACCAGGGTTCTTTTAGAGACCATTCCCCTTCACCTTCTGTCCCATGCATTTTAATTTCTCTGTGTCTGTGAAAATTTTCCCTTGCTTCCTGTCCAGTGAAACCGCTGTCATCATGAAATGGTGGGGTAAACGGAGCTCTGGGAGCATTAGGCAGACCTTTTTAAGACACACTACCATCTAATTTGACATAGTAGCATGTAAGACTGGTTATACATGTAAAGATGGGGCCTCTGAACTTTGCAACCAAACTCTTCTAAGGATTGAGGCTGGGTATACACCATTTTAAATTGAATGTGGGTTCCCCGCATGCAAGTCGCAATAGCAGAAGATTTTTACCGGCTTTCTATGGAGCTGGTTCACATTTCTCCACTGTGGCTCCGGGGTGAATTTGCACAGGAGCCCTGTGCGTCTTTTGGTCTGTTTCAAGTCCAAATTCAGCCAAAAATTCGGGCTGAAATCAGACCTGAAACGGTGAACCAGGACGCATCGGACTCCTGCTGGGAGCAGCATGCGGCGATGGTGTGAACCCAGCCTTAGTCATACTTTTATTAGTCCCATGCATTCAATTTCCAGATCTAAAGGTCAGCAAAATGAATGCTGCACAATTAACACATACATTCACTATCACAGTCATGTGACTAAGTTTGACCAAGTACCCAAGTTAGAACAGTACCCAACTGGAGGAGATTAATGTGACAATAAAGACATCCCCAACACACTGGGCCTATAATTGGCAAATAAGATCACCTAAAATAATATTGTTTGGGGTAGTAATAGACTCCTAAAATCTTCTTGCACTGCACATTGATTGTTTAAAATCTAAAAATCTAAGTTTAGTTAAAGCATATCTATACTCAAAATGTAAAATCACATATTTGTTTCTGCATTGTATTTCAATAATTTCTAACCTATTCCTAATAATCTATGTTCTTTAAGTTTGTAAACTTACTTTGTGAAGATTCCCACATATTTACTTTCTGGAAGTCTGTGAGCCTTATTCACTGTGCCCTGTTGATAGAGACTGCTATGTCACACAATTCACAGAGCCTGCCTTCTCAACTACAAAGAAGCTGAGAGGAGTCTCAGGAGGTGGAGTCAGTACAAGAATTGCTGCTTGCAGGCAGCAAGGTACCATGGGATATGTAGTTCTTAACCACCGAAGGTTTTACCCCTTTCATGACCAGACCATGTTTTGCTATTCAGCATGTTATAAAACATAGCCAATAAAAAAAATCAAAAGATCAAATTTCTTCACAAATTTAGGCCGAAATGTATTATTTGGTAAAAAATCCCAATAAGTGTATATTAACCACTTGCTGACCGCGCTATAGCTGAATGACAGCTACAGCGTGGGTGTCCAGTTCTGGGAGGGCGTCTTTTGACGTCCTCCCAGAATCGCACACCCATGCGTTCTGTGATCAGCTGTGTCCTTCTGACCACAGATCGGGGTAAAGCGCCAATCGCAGTGATTGGACACAGCTGATCACGATGTAAACACACTTGCCAGGTATCTGTATTCCTTTCCTTACGCTGCCGCAGCGTGAGGAGAGGAGAGAGCCAGTAACCGAAAGGGGACATCTATGCTGATATTCAGGGCACTGATGATCAGTGCAGCCCCAACAGTGCCCATCAGTGCTGCCAGTCAGTGCCCATCAGTGCACATCAGTGAAAGAGAAAAAGTACCTGTTTGCTAAATTTTATAACAGAAGCTAAAAAAAAGGGGTTTTATTTGTTTTGTTTTTCAAATGTTTGGTCTATTTTCGTTTGTTTAGCAAAAAATAAAAAAAAACAGTGGTGATTAACCACTCGATCTCCGGGAAGATTTACCCTTCTTCATGACCAGGCCACTTTTTGCAATACTTTAAGTGACAATTGTGCAGTCATGCAATGCTGTATCTAAATAACATTTATGTAATTTTTTTCCCCACAGAGTTTTCTTTTGATGGTGTTTGATCACCACTGCAGTTTTTATTTTTTGCGCTATAAAAATAAAAAATCTGCCAATTTTGTAAAAAATGTATATTTTTTTACATTTTTGCTATAAAACATATCCAATAAAAAAATAAATAAAAAAAATCTAATTTCTTCATAAATTTAGGCCAATATGTATTCTGCTACATGTTTTTGGTAAAAAAAATCCCATTAAGTGTAGATTGGTTTACACAAACACAAACGTTAGAGCGTCTACAAACTATATGGTATATATTGTAATTTTTATTTTTATACTAGTATTGGCAGCGATGAGCAACTTCTTAGCAGGACTGCAATTTTGCGGTGGACAATCGGACCCTAACTGACACTTTTGCGGGAACCAATGACACTAATCAAGTGATCAGTGTCAAAAATTTGCACTACTACTGAGGGGTGCCGCAATGTGCGAATTGTAGCCTCAGTTTCCTGTTCTTAGCTGACAGGAGTGGCACCCGCTGTGGTCTTCTGCTGCTGTAGCCTTTCTGCTTCAAGGTGCAATGTGTTGTGTGTTCAGAGATGTTTTTCTGTCTTCCTTGGTTGTAACAAGTGGTTATTTGAGTTACTGTTGCATTTCTATATCTGGAACCAGTTTGCCCATTCTCCTCTGACCTCTGCCATCAACAAGGCATTTTCGTCTACACAACTGCCACTCACTGGATATTTTCTCTTTTTTGGACCATTCTTTGTAAACCCTAGACATGGTTCTGCGTGAAAATCCCAGTAGATCAGCAGTTTTTGAAATACTCAGACCAGCCCGTCCGGCACCAACAACCATGCCATATTCAAAGTCGAAAATCCCCTTTCTTCCCCATTCTGATGCTTAGTTTGAACTTCAGCAAGTCGTCTTCACCACGTTTAGATGCCTAAATGCATTGAGTTGCTGTCATGTGATTGGCTGATTAGCATTTTGTGTTACCAAGCAATTGAACAGGTGGCCGGTAAGTGTATATAAGTGATCCTGTGCACAGCTACCGCTCTGTAGCAGTAAAAGTGCAATAGGGCTGTCAGCAAGTGGTTAAATAGCACCAAAAGAAAGCTCTATTTGTGTGAACAAAATGCCTAAAATTTCATATGGGTACAGTCCTGCATGACCGCACAATTGTCATTCACAGTGCGGCAGCGCTAAAAGCTGAAAATTGGTCTGGATAGGAAGTGGGTGAAAGTGGCAAGTAGGCAAGTGGTTAATTGATTTGCATGAAAGTTTGAAAGTTATAGCGCCTACATACTATGGTAAATATACTGGAATTTACGCAGCTATAGATGCTATACTGTAATACTGGTGATAATTGACTTTTGAATGTGACTGTGATAGTATGGTGGGCAATCTGGCACAAACAGACACTGGCTGGGAGGGCCACTAACTGACATGGACGTCGCTAGTGACACTAATACAGTGATTGGTCATAATAATGTACACTGTACTAATGAAACTGGCTGGGAAAGGGTTAAAGTCTAGGGGAAATCAAGGGGTTATCTGTGTGCCTAACAAGTGTAATCTGTGTAATGTGTGCTGCTTTTACTTACTAATCTGACTCTTTTTTTTCTCCCGGCTTTTCAGGGAGAAGAAACAGCCAGATCGCTGTTCTGTGTTTTTGTAAACACAGAACACTGTGTGTGATTGGACACAGCCGATCAACAGGTTTCCGCCAAAATCATTGGCTTAAATCTGCTGCCATACTCGTGCTATGTCCAATCACAGCATGGGTCAGCAGTAAATGTACATTGCCGAGCCTGCACCTCTCGCAGTATATTTATTCTGAGCAGTCGGTAGGTGGTTAAAAATGAAATGTAAACAGCAGAGGAGAAGCTGCAAAGTATGCAGGGAATCTAGGAAATTGTGGAAAATGATGACCAGCAGACAGGCAGCGCTCACAACATGAAAGAAGATTTTTCAAGTGCTTGTGGTGGAGCTTGTCTATGAATATGCAAACATCAACTTTAAAAGTGACGCTTTGTTCTTAGGTGCTTTCTAAGGGCTATGGGTGATGCCCATTGTGAATAGAAAGCTATGAAATGATGTTTGTTTTCTGATACAGATTTAAGTTTATATGATTTGAGTTTCTCACAAATTACCCTTACAATAGATGAATTCCAAATTATAGATCTATGCACAGATGAATGTCTATATATATATATGGTAGTGGCTTCTTTGACTGCACATAGATGCCAGGCCCAATTTGCTCAAATCACAGAGTAACAAAATTTATGAGACTGCACTAAGTCGTCTCACAAAACTTTAAAATTCCAGCAGGACTGTAATGGGCCGTACACACGATAGGATTTTCTGACAACAAATGATCGATGTGAGCTTGTTGTCGGAAATTTCGACCGTGTGTATGCTCCATCGGACATTTGCTGTCGGAATTTCTGTCAACAACTGTTTGAGAGCAGGTTCTCAAATTTTCCGACAACAAGGGTTGTTGTCGGAAATTCCGAGCGTATGTACACAATTCCGATGCACAAAAGTCCACGCATGCTCGGAATCAAGCAGACGAGCCGCACCGGCTATTGAACTTCATTTTTCTTGGCTCGTCGTACGTGTTGTACGTCACTGCGTCCTTTCTGATCGGAATTTCCAACAACATTTGTGTGACCGTGTGTATGCAAGACAAGTTTGAGCCAACATCCGTCGGAAAAAAATCCACGGTTTTGTTGTCGGAATGTCCGATCTTGTGTACATAGCATAAATCTTTTTGTATCACAGCTTTGTGTCGAGTGCGCTATAGTACAGGTGTGTCTAGTTTTACTGAAATGCACAGCAATGTACAGAACATGTCATCACGCAGTATATGTACACTATATTGCCAAAAGTATTGGGACCTTTGCCTTTACACGCACATGAACTCTTAATGGCATCCCAGTCTTAGTCTGTAGCGTTCAATATTGAGTTGGCCCACCCTTTGCAGCCATAACAGCTTCAACTCTTCTGTGAAGGCTGTCCACAAGGTTTAGGAGTGTGTCTATGGGAATGTTTGACCATTCTTCCAGAAGCGCATTTGTGAGGTCAGACAATGATATTGGGAATCGAAACAAAGAAAGAGTTTCACCGCTCAGGTAGGTCTGAACCCAGGTGAATAATTGACGTGAATCCTTCAGAGGTGAAGAGTCCCAGGTGCTGGCTAAATGCAAGGTAGAGCAGAGCTTTGAACGAGAAAATCTGGATGCTGCACACTGGATAAAGTTGAAAAAATGCCTTTATTATAAAAACTGGATCATCAAAAATACAGGACAATCTGGCAGGATGTACAGGCTCAGTTGACACGTTTCGCGCTCATGATGAGCGCTTACTCAAGAGTAAGCGGACTCGGAGTTTCCACTCTAATTCATCCCAGAGGTGTTCTATCGGGTTGAGGTTAGGACTGTGCAGGCCAGTTTAGTTCCTCCACCCCAAACTCACTCAAATCATGTCTTTATGGACCTTGCTTTGTGCACTGATCCAAATCATTTAGTGGAGGGCGGATTATTGTGTGGGGTTGTTTTTTAGTGGTTGGGCTTGGCTCCTTAGTTCCAGTGAGGGGAACGCTTAGAGCGTCAAGAGTTTCATGCTCCCAACTTTGTGGGAACAGTTTGGGATTGGCCCCTCCTGTTCCAACATAACTGCGTACCAGTGCACAAAGCAAGGTCCATAAAGATATGGATGAGCGAGTTTGGGATGGAGGAACTGGCCTGCACAGAGGCCTAATCTCAACCCAATAGAACACCTTTGGGATGAATTCCAGCGCAGACTGCGGGCCAGGCTTTCTCTCCAACATCAGTGCCTATCCTCACAAATGCGCTTCTGGAAGAATGATCAAACATTCCCATAGACACTCCTAAACCCTGTGGACAGCCTTCCCAGAAGAGTTGAAGCTATTATAACTGCAAAGGGTGGGCCAACTCAATATTGAATGGACTAAGACTGGGATGCCATTAAAGTTCATAAGTGTGTAAAGGCAGGCGTCCCAATACTTTTGGTAATATAGTGTATCTTAAGCACAGGGGTGTGGAGCCAGTCTTGAGCATAAGTGTCTTAGAGAATAATGGAATCTGCATAGAGATAAAAGTGAGTATGGCCATTATACCCTGTAGATGTTTTCTATACCAAGCATATCATATGCACTGGACTGTAGGATAAAAATTAATTGAGTGGAAGTAAAGTCTTTTTTAAGGTTGGGTAGTAAATACGCACCTAAATGTACCTAAAGCAGAGCTCTGACCCAACAGCTAAATTCACAGCTCATAGTGTTCCAGTGTAGGTCTAATATTGCTGGTTCATGTGATCTTGTGAGGATAACATAAGACTATATTTGGCAGGTATGCTAGCAGCATTATATTATATATTTAACAATTTCTATAATACAAAAAATCCAGTTTAAAAACACACTGCTGCCATCTAAAAACTTTCAAAACAAGCAGCATGCATAAGAAGATGATTGATGCTTTCCAGACTGGTGGGCGCTGTCACCTAGAGCTATAACCAGTGAAGAATCTTTAGTATCTAACAAAATTCCACTTGTCTTAGATGCCTGGTTCCCCACTGCACTCGGTGGTTTCTTCTTCCAGCTGTTAATACAGGCCAGGCATGTGACACAACCTGAATTGTGTTGGATACTGAAGATTCTTCTGCGGCCATAGCAATTGAAGAGAGGAAAGAGCACCCAAGTACTAATCATCTTCTTTTGCAGAATGCTTGTTTTTAAATTATTTTGGTTGGTGAAAAAGTAACGGTAAATATATCTGTGAAGGTTTTCATTCAAGCACATTCAAGGAAAATGTTAACTGTTTTTCAAATTTTTTACAAATATGTGAAAAGTGTGGGGTGCATTTGTATTCAGCCCCCCTGAGTCATTACTTTGTAGAACCACCTTTCTCTGCAATTACAGCTGCAAGTCATTTTGGGGATGTCTCTACCAGCTTTGTACATCTAGACAATGACATTTTTGCCCATTCTTCTTTGCAAAATAACTCAAGCTCTGTCAGATTGGATGGAGAGGGTCTTTGAACAGCAATTTTCAAGTCTTGCCACAGACTCTCAATTGGATTTAGGTCTAGACTTTGACTGGACCATTCTAACACATGAATATGCTTTGATCTAAACCATCCCATTGTAGCTCTGGCTGTATGTTTAACCACTTCAATATCAAGGGCGTCATATGACGTCCTTTACTTTGTTAGGGGAGATATGAATGATGCCTTTAGGTACAGGCATCATCCAGATATCATTCTCTCCAGCCGGCGATTCTATGCATGATAAGAATGATCATAGCGACAGTTCCGCCGCTTGATCGTTCTTATAGGCAACGGGAGGGGATGTCCCCCCCTCCCACCGCCATCCGGTGCTTCTCCGGGCTCTTCCGTGCTATCGGGGGCCCGGAGAAAGAATCGGCCGCCGCCGGATGACGACCACAGAGATTTCCAGTGACCAGATGGTCACCAGTCATCTCTATGACCGTCGGAGGCCGTCATAACGTCGCGCCCGAGTTCCTGGAAATAAACCATGCCGCGGTTGCGGCTGTCAGCATGGGATTGGTGATTTTTTTTTCCGATCTCATGCTTTCCAGCCTAGAGGAGAGATGCGGGGTCTTATTGACCCTGCATCTCTCCATAAAGAGGACCTCTCACAATAGATTCCTATTACAAGGGATGTCTACATTCTAAATCTAAAGATCTAAAAAAAGTGTAAAAATAAAAAGAATTAAGTAAAATAAAAAAAAATAAAAAATTAAAACGCCCCGTCCCCGACAGCTCGCGTTCAGAAGCGAATGCACATGTAAGCCCCGCCCACATATGTAAATGCCGTTCAAACCACACATGTGAGGTATTGCCGCGTTCGTTACAGCGTGAGCAATAATTCTAGCACTAGACCTCCTCTGTAACTCTAAACTGGTATCCTGTAAAAATTTTCAAAGTGTCGCCTATGGAGATTTTTAAGTACCGAAGTTTGGCGCCATTTCATGAGTGTGCGCAATTTTAAAGCGTGACATGTTAGGTATCTATTTACTCGGTGTAACATCATCTTTCACATTATACAAAAAAATTGGGCTAACTTTACTGTTTTTTTTTTTTTTTTTGAAAAATGTTTGCGCAAATACTGTGCAAGATAAATAGTTGCAATGACCGCCATTTTATAGGCAGAATAGGCCCAGTATGGAAGTGGTTAAGGTCATTGTCCTACTGAAAGGTGAACCTCGGCCCAAGTCTTTTACAGACTCTAACAGGTTTTCTTCTAAGATTGCCCTGTATTTGGCTCCATCCATCTTCCTATCAACTCTGACCAGCTTCCCTGTCCCTGCTGAAGAGAAGCATCCCCACAATGTGATACTGCCATCACCATGTTTCACAGTGGGAATGGTGTGTTCAGGGTGATGTCCAGTGTTAGTTTTCCACCACACATAGCGTTTTGCTTTTAGGCCAAAAAGTTCAATTTTGGTCTCATCTGACCAGAGACTTAGACATTAAGGTCTATATGGAACCTATCCATATAGACCAATATCATCATTTTGACTCCCACCACCCACTGGCACACAAGCTCGAATTTATTATAATGGCAATGATGGTAGCAACGAACACAAATCCTAAAGACAAAGAATACAGAAAGTTTGTAGCTACCCAGACTGAACTTTTGTTCAAGGTCAAGAAAAAAACACAGGGCAAGCAAAAAAATTAAACAAGCAGAGCACACGGGGTAATATAGTAATCCTGTATGTAGCTGAAATGTTCAAAAAACTCATGAGGATCTTTAGCAAACATCACATAACTGTCTGTGTCTTTTCTCAAGTAGTTTTTTGCTACAAGAAGTTCCTAATCCTTACATTGTTAGAATAAGATATTTATAAGTGTGTGTGTACCTGCTTTTAGCTTTCTTCTGTTATCCCTTGAACTTTTGCATGTTTGCTGAGTGTGGTTTGGGAAAAATGACAATTGCAATTAAACAATAACAATGATCTGTTGGGACAATTGGATCCTCCGCAGGCCCTGGTCTTTATGTTCTTGTTTGTCCTTTGTTAGATCATGTTTCTTCTTCCTATTGTACAACTTTAACAAAACACAACTTAAGAAAACTGCCAATTAAAATAGAAATATATTTTTGCTGCAATGATATGATAAATTTGCTTCTTATGATATATCCCCATTGAAACCAATAGGAGGCTAGCAGCTTCCCCAGCTATACATAGCCACTCACATGTAATCGCTCAAGGAGCGACTACCTGTGAATGATTGGCTCTGGGCGCAGACAATCTCTGTCCAGAACCAGTCATTGGCAGGTAATCCTTTCATGAGCCATTAAATGTGAGTGACTGTGAATAGCTGTGGTAGCTCTTAGCTTCCTATTGTTTTCAATGGGGCTTCCTGTCTGCAGCTAATTGCAAGGAACCCCCGCTGGGTTTCCTTGAATCTAATCGCTAATGATCCCATTTGAAAATATGAATGGGGTCTAAAACTGAACTCTGGGGAAACAGCTAAATACACAAATGAATTACATCTATGTGAGCTATTGACCTGCTAAACAGGGACGTAACTACAGATCATGGAAACTTACCAGCACAGTTGGTACACTACTAGGGACTGTTGCTGTGGACAAAAGTTATCAGGGAAGGGGTGGGCATCAATGCAAGAACTTGACATTATTATTAATTTGGGCATCAATGCAAGAACTTGACATTATTATTAACATTTAACATTATTATTATTTAACATTATTTTCCAGCTAACCAGTCAGTCTTCAGTAGCTTACCAGTCTTTTTTAGTATCTCAGATCTCAGTGCTTTAGTGTAAACTCTACTCCATCCCACACTACAACAAGCAAGTTGTGGAGGAAATAATAATGACCATTAAAACATTTTATATCATATTCTGTGACCCTAATACAAGCTGCCTTAAACTGAGTTTTTTCAGAATTACAAACAGCTGTCAGTTTTTAGCTGAGGAGACACTCTGGAATTTTTTTAAGAAGACTGTTGGACATACAGGGTTAATTTCAGTTCTAGCTGAGATGACCAGAAGCTCTGATGGCACTAAATTTATACTATCAAGACAGCGAAACAAATTCCCTCATCGAATAGCCTGCAAAATGGGACCTGTGGCTAGTGACAACGATTCTGAGGTCTCCTCGTGTACATCTGACGCCAACTCTTATAAAAATTGTTAATATAGCAGGGGATACAGAGTCCGAATCAACAGCAACCTCTACAATCCCTAATGGTACAGCACTGAATGTGTTTCATCCTCACATGCACACAGTTTTTCTATGTTTAATTTGTTTCAACAGTCCCTCTAATAGAGCCTCCTTCGACCTCCAGGCTGACCATGTGGTCAGGTATGAGGCCCCATGAGATTCATGTGTATTGCATTTGTAATACCTATATGGTGTCAGGCTGGTGCTTGGTGATTTTAAGTCGCAATTTGGAACATGTGACATGATCCACCCTTGTTTAGGGTGGAATATGTAACATGTTCCAGCAGCTGCAGCCTCTCCCCCCCTTCCCCCTCCCTGTGACTGCAAGCAGGGAATCTTCTCCCTGCACCCACTGTCACTATTTAAATATAACCCGGCTGTTTGGGGCTCCGCCATTTATTCACAGTTTGCTGTAAATGCACGAACTACAACTACCGTCAGCCATTGCAGCTGACGGCTTGTAGTTTTGAATGGATGGTAAAGTTGCTGATGAGCAGCCTAGTAGTTCATTCACAAGCCCTGCAGCTTGTAAACAGCTGAAAGCTGCAGGGCTTGTCTTCAGGGTTTGGGCATTGCACCCCTGATCCACTGATCACAAATGCAATGCTTTCCAGACTCCTTAGGGAAAAAATAATAAATGCACATTTTTTTCCTGCAAAAAATAAAAAAAGCCGAGCAATGCATTCGCCTTATTTACCATCAATAGAAATTGCATACATGTGTTTTCCTGGCTTAATATGCGGTAGAGCATCAACTGCCAGCTATACAAACATAGATTAGCATTGATCTCTGAAGGCAGCATCACATTACATAAACTTATCAATTGTCCTAATGATTGACACCTAAAACTGCAAATTCTTTATTTCAGCCTTTATTACGGGAACCCCTTCCTGGTGCAGTTTACCATTATCTAAATTCAGTACCTGCAGTCTTTCCAAGGACAGTCTTCTTGACATTCCAGATCCCACTTCCCTGGATTTGTTTTCTAGATGTGTAGTAAAAATAATAGCTTTTCACTGTGAGGTATCATCCCACCAACCACACAAGCTGGTCTGTGTTAAGGTTACCATATTTTAAAAATGAAAGCGAGGAGCACCCTATTAACTATGCCCATTTTTGACCACAAAACCACACTCTCAAAATCACACCTATTTTTAACTCCCATAAACAATTGGTACAGCCCAGTACACATGTGCCAAAATTCAGCAGGTTCAGCAGGAACCAACTGAATTTCGGTATGTGTGTTTCACTATCTGTTCAACAGAAGCCATTCTAGTGACCGGATTCTGTTGAACAGTCCTGCTGGAAAACGAGTATTAGATCAGCGCATGCAGTCAATAGTTGCAGCGCTGATCAGTGTACTCTTGACAGGGGAGTCCCTGCTGTCAGCATACAATAGTGCAGCAGGGAGGTCCCTGCATCCACAAAATTTCTGTAGATGCAGGAGTAAGTTTTTTTTTGTTCAGCCTACTGGTTAAAAAAACTGAAAATGTGTGTATACCCAGACTTTTAGAAAAAGAGGCAGACATTCAAAGAATAACGACAGAATATAGTAGCCCCCATTGTAACAAGAGACAAAAACTGTGCACATGGTAGGTGTGGCTAAGTTGCAGTAACAGTAAATAGCCTATATGCTGCTAAGGGTCAAGAAAGGGTAAAGCATACAGTTCAGTAGTACGCATTAAAGTGGTTGTAAAAGTAAAAAGCTTTTTATGCATTCTCTGCATTAAAGGGGTCATGTTTTTTCACCTTAATGCATCCTATGCATTAAGGTGAAAAAACTTTTGTCACTGACCGGCCCCCTAGTCCTGCAATTCACATGCCGGCGACGCGCTCTTCCCCTCTGCCCATTGTCTCAGCTCTTGATTGGATAGATTGATAGCAGTGCAGCCATTGGCTCCCGCTGCTGTCAATCAAATCCAATGGCCCAGGGGGCGTCTATGGACACAAATGCTGGACTCACGCGCCCACAAGGTAAACCCCCCCCCCCCGGGAGATTGCTTCTCTTAGGTAGGGGGTTAAACAATGCGGGGAGGAGCTACCAGAACTGCCGGGGGACACCAGAAGTCGAGGACCAGGGCCACTCTGTGCAAAATGAACTGCACAGTGGAGGTAAGTATGACATGTTTGTTACTTAAAAAAAAAACCGAAGCGTTACAATCACTTTAAGGTAAAAAACCTTTTCATGTCTTGCCGCCCCCCCCATAAAAAACTTACCTGAGACAGATCTTGATACAGTGCTGTGCCCAGCTTTAGCAGTGCTGTTCTTCTCTCCCCTCTTCTCACAGGAGGCTTGGCAGGGACAGGAGCAGGAGCTATTGGCTCCTGCTGCTGTCATTCAAATCCTGTGAGCATGAGCCCACATGAGTGCCCCCATAGCAAGCTGTTACTTTTTAAAAAAATAACATACAAAGTACAGGGGTCAGGAATAAGTAACGTACAGTGTGGTAATTGTGCCATTTTGGATTGGCACGTGCACAGTGTAACTTGAGTTGGAGCCTGTGTATTGCAGTGCACTACAATGCCCAGCTCCTTGGTGAAATCTGAGGTTGCCTGTTTTCCGGGGACTGTCCCTGGGAAATGGGGATGAATGGTAATATGGCTCACCCACTTTTGTCACTGATCAGGTAGAGAGCACAGATACTAGTTCATGTCAACTTTCTCTATTCCACAATCTTTGGTCTTGTCAGGGTGTTGGGCTTTAGTCATTTTCTAGTTAGTTGCTCAGGTTGTATACTGTGCTATACAATGTATAATTTAGACCACTCCACTCTGAAATTTGTGCTGTGCAATATACTGTATATAGTCCACACCTTTCAACTCTGTACATTGTGTTATATATTGTATTCTCTACACCTCTTCTATTTGTACATTTTATAGATTTCTTGCCTCTACACTCTATACAGTGAACTCTGCATTAGATATTTGTCATCACTCTACTATGTACACTGTGCTGTACATTATATGGAAATGCTCTACTATTTCCACACTGCCCCACTATGTGTACTGTGCTGTCCATTATTTACTGGACACTGCTCCACCATGCTCTCTGTGCTGTACATTCTATGATCCAAAATGGCTACACACTATACACTACTGTATGTTATATACTCCTCATTTCTTCATTGTGCACACTGTAATATATGGTATATGGTTGTCTTTTGGACTTGCACTTAACTTTATTGTTGCAGATAATGGATTAAGGGGCATGTAGAATTGATTAGATGTTTACTAAAAGTGTCAATTGCTATTAAGGTCCCTTACTTACTTATGTTTGACATGTGGATTCTATGCTAATTATTTTGACTCCAGGTATTGACTAAAATGTCAAAGGGTATTGGCACTTACATCAATACAGAACAATTATCTTACCGCTTTAAAGCAACCCTGTCATGACAGAATCATTGAAGCTGCCTTTCCTATCCTCTACATATGAAAATGCCATTTACCTGGCTGACATGACCCTGCTGTTTCAGTAAACACCCTGACACTGATCCAGAATATGTACGTAAATATGACATCTGATTTTCTGATCTGCATGTTTATTCTGGGTTAGTGATTCAGCAAATGCTAAAGTCAGGATAGCAAGGCCCTGTATTTCTGGAAAGAGGGCAGTAATGGCGGCCCCCACATTTCTCCTACAACAGCTTTAATTAAAGTTTCTTCTCAGAAGCACAAGCTTAGATGGCTCCTGGCTCTGTATCTTCATCTTCTGCAATGTACAAGTGTGAATATGGACCCTAAGCTACTCCAAAATAGCATCTTCTTAACTATTTCAGTCCAGCACAGACACCTCTACTTTGCACCATTTCTTGCACTTGCTTCCTGAAAATGGATATTGCAGGCACTTTTCAAGCAATGTCAAATGTATTGTTTTAGTGGATGACTTTTTGTGTTATCCCCCTCTTCCCTAGAATTACTTATTTATTTATTTTAAACAATGAAGAATCCGCCAATATCTTGTCATTTGTTACAGTGTAGCAGAGCTAGTGAAGCACGCCGGCGGGCGCTTCATCAGGAGTGCTCATTCAGAGTGATGAATGTACCTAAACACACATTTGTTCGTAAAACTTGCAGAGTGGATGAGCATCATTAGGTATGAGGAATAGGTGCCTCACGCTGAGAGAAGAGGGGGCCAAACAGATGCTGCGCATTTTTTGCAGACATCTTTCATCCTGCGGCTCGTCATTAATATCCTTGAAGGTGATCTTTTTTGTGTCTTCTCTTATTTAATAAGCATAAAAACATTGCGGGCAAAAGCTGCAGTGCTGATCACACAGATTTTGTTAGCTTGCTTAGTAAATGTGAATAAGCTGTTCAATAAATTAACCCTTCCAGGCCAGTGCAGCTGTAATTGTTAAAGGTAGCATTAGACAGCAGTGCTTTTCCCAATGCCTCTAAAAGCGACATAACCCAGTCTGGCCAATAACGGATCAGAAAATAACAATATGGCCATACTGCAACTACAATGTATGCGTGCGTGTGCATATATATATATATATATATATATATCTATATCTATTTGGACACAGGCGCAATTTTTGTTTTTTTCAGGTGTTTACAAAAAGTTCAGGCTATAGTTATATAATAGATATGAAGTGAAAGTGCACACTCTCAGGTTAATTTGAGGGTATGTACATCCAAAATGGGGGAAAGGTTTAGGAATTACAGCTCTTAAGAGTAGCCATCCCCCCTTTTTCAAGGGACCAAAAGTACGTGGACAATTTAATCAAAAGCTGTTTCATGGCCAGGTGTGGGCTACTCTTTAATTCTTTCTTCATCAGCTAAGCAGGTAAAAGGTCTGGAGTTGATTCTAAGTGTGGTATTTGCATTTGGAATCTATTGCTGTGAACCTACATCATGCATTCAAAGGAGCTGTCCATGCAAGTGAAACAGGCCATTGTAAGGCTTCAAAAACATATCCAGCAGAGAGATAGCAGCAACATTAGGGGTGGCCAAATCAACAGTTTGGTACAGTTTCTGAGGAAAGATCTGGATCCTCTCTATGGTAAAGAAAAACCCATTCACAACATCCAGACAAGTGAAGGACACTCTCCAGGAGGTGGGCATGTCATTGTGAAAGTCTACAATCAAGAGAAGACTTCACAAGAACAAATTCAGAGGGTTCGCCACTAGCTGCAAACCATTCATAAGCCTAAAGAATAGAAAAGCCAGATTTGACTTTGCCAAAAAACATCTAAAAAAAAGCCAGACCAGTTCTGGAAAAGCATTCTTTGGACGGATGAAACTAAGATTAACTTGTACCAGAATGACGGGAGGAAAAAAGTATGGAGAAGGCTCATGATCCAAAACACACAACGTCATCTGTAAAATAATGGTGGAGGCAGGGTGATGGCATGGCCATGCATGGCTTACAGTGGCACTGGGTCATTGATGTTTATTGATGATGTGACAGAAGACAGAAGCAGCCGGATGAATTCTGCAGTATTCAGAGATATACTGTCAGCCCAGATTCAGCCAAATGTAGCAAAGTTGATCGGACAGAGCTTTGCAGTACAGATGGACAATGATCCAAAACACACTGCAAAAGCAACCCAGGAGCTTTTGAAGGTAAAGAAGTGCACTGGCCGAGTGAATCACCTGAGTTGAACCCAATTGAGCATGCATTTCACTTGCTGAAGGCAAAACTAAAGGCAGAAAGACCCACATACAAAGAATAACTGGCGACAGCTGCAGTTAGAGCCTAGCAAAGCAGTAGAAAGGAGGAAACACAGCCTTTGGTAATGTCCATGGGTTCTAGACTTCAGGCAGTCATTGCTAGTAAAGGAATCTCTACAAAATATTAAAAATGAACATTTTATTTTGGATTATATTCATTTTTCCAATTACATTTGAGCCCCTGAAAATAGGGGAACTGTGTATAAAAATGATTGCAGTTCCTAAACTTTGTACTTGATATTTATGTTCAACCCCTTGATTTAAAGCTGAAATTCTGCACTTCAAATTCATTTGGATTGTTTAGCTTTAATTTTTTTCTGGTGGCATATGAAGCCAAAAGTATGAAAACCGTGCCTGTGTCCAAATATATATGGACCTAATGCCTGGTACACACGATGAGATTGATCGTCTTTTTTTTTTTTTTGCATGCTAATCTCAGATCGAATCTGATGAGTTTACTAAAGTCACGAAAATTCCCGCGCGTAAGAAAAATAATTCGGAAGTGATGTCATGTGTTGTAATACATTTATATTGCATTATCAAAGATAGCTGTACTGATTAAACGAAAATCGCACAATCTGGCATTGCACGAAAATTTTTTTCGTGCATGTCCAATAGAATAATATTGGATGAACTGTCATGATCGCCCCTCGAAAGCTCTGTACTAACGATCCGATTATCGTACAATCGCTTCGAAAGCAGTATTTTCCGTACATTTTTCTGATCGTGTTTACGGGGCATAACTGTGTGTGTATATATATATATATATATATATATATATATATATATATATATATATATATATATATATATTGTGGAGAGGCAACCCTGTGTCGCTGTGTATATTAGCAATTTCAGCCTGGTTTTTATAAAGACAGGAATGCTGATTGCACACCCGTGGGCTTGGTTTATATTCTTCCCAGGATTAGAGCTCAGGGCTCAGACTTGGAGAAAGCTCCACTAAACAGGAAGTCTGGCCTAGGAGGTCGGGAGGGTCCCAGTAAAAGACAGCTCCAGGAGAAAGAGACAGGAGGTCTCAGAGTCTAAGGTTGCAGGTGGAAGCCTGTGTGTGCACATCTGTAGACTGCGACTGAACAGCCCAAAGCTGACAGTGAGTAAGCCGGGAGGCTGAAGTTTGTGTTTTATACAGTGCTGGTGGAACCCCCTTCGAGGGAAGATTACTGGTTGTTGGAACTTTTTTGTTACTTTTAAATAAAAGTGGGCTGCCATGCCCTAAAAACACAGTCTGCATTGTCACGTTTCTGGAAAACTGCATGCACTACTTGAACCTAATCACCTCGATATCTTTATATATATATATATCTTTATATATATATATATCTTTATATATATATATATATATATATATATATATATATATATATATATATATATATTACACACACAGCGGGTAAAATAAGTATTGAACACGTCACCATTTTCTAGGTAAATAGATTTCTAAAGGTGCTATTGAAATGAAATTTTCACCACATGTCATTAACATCCCATGCAATCCATACATACAAAGAAACCAAAACAAATAAGTTCAGAAGTGAAGTTATGTGTAATAAAATGGAGTAGCACAGGGAAAAAGTATTGAACACATGAAGAAAGGGAGGTGCAAAAAGGCATGGAAAGCCAAGAAACCAGCCAAAATCTATCAGTAATTAGAAAGCAATCTGGCCCCTTGTCAGTTCAAATTAATTAATGCTGGTTCAGTCTCAACTGATGGCCTATAAAAAGGGGTCTCATT
Organism: Lithobates clamitans; assembly: GCA_037952925.1. Lineage (NCBI taxonomy): Eukaryota > Metazoa > Chordata > Amphibia > Anura > Ranidae > Lithobates > Lithobates clamitans. The sequence continues at coordinate 5,116,640 of JBBGZY010000852.1, read as the reverse complement.
ACCTAGGTGTCAAACAAGAAATATCTCATGATGTGTAAAAGCAAAGTGCTCTCTCAAGACCTTCACAACATTATTGTTGCAAAACATACTGATGGCATTGGTTACAGAAGGATTTCTAAACTTCTGGATGTTCCAGTGAGCACTGTTGGGGCCATAATCCAGAAGTGGAAAGAACATAATTTCACCATAAACCAGCCACAACCAAGTGCTCCTCGCAAGATTTCTGACAAAGGAATGAAAACAATTATCAGAAGAGTTGTCCAAGAGCCAAGGACCACTTGTGGAGAGCTTCAGAAAGGCCTGGAATTAGCAGGTACAATTATTTCAAAGAAAACAATAAGTAATGCACTCAACCACCATGGCTTGTATGCACGCTCACTACGCAAGACTCCATTGCTGAAGAAAAAGCATGTTGAAGCTCATTTAAAGTTTGCTGCACAACATTTAGACAAGCCTGTGAAATAGTAGTTAAGTATAGTCTAGTCAGATGAGACCAAAATTGAACTCTTTGGATGCCATAATACACACCATGTTTGGAGGTCAAATAGCACTGCACATCACCCCAAAAACACCATACCAACACTGAAGTTTGGAGGTGGGAACATCATGGTGTGGTGCTGTTTTTCGGCATGCAGTACTGGCAAACTTCATATTATTGAAGAGAGGATCAATGGAAAAATGTACCAAGACATTCTTGATAAAAATCTGCTGCCATCTACCAGGTGATGAAGATGAAAGGAGGGTGGACATTTCAACAAGACAATGTTCCCAAACACAAAGCCAAGGAAACTCTCAATTGGTTTCAAAGAAAGAAAATAAAGCTGCTAGAATGGCCCAACCATTTACCTGTCTTGAATCCAATAAAAAAATGTATGGAAAGAACTAAAGATCAGAGTTCGTAGAAGAGGCCCACCGAACCTTCAAGAGTTGAAGACTGTGTGGAAGAATGGGCAAAAATCACTCCTGAGCAACGCATGCGACTAGTTTCTCCATACAGGAGGCGTCTTGAAGCTGTAAGTACCAACAAAGGATTTTGTACTAAATATTAAATAAGTTTCAGTTAGCGTATTCAATACTTTTTCCCTGTGTCATTCCATTTTATTACACATAACTTCATTTCTGAAAGTATTTATTTTGGTTTCTTTGTATGTATTGATTGCATGGGATGTTAGCGACTTGGTGAAAATTTCATGTCAATAGCACCTGTAGAAACATATTTACCTAGAAAAATGGTAACGTGTTCAATACTTATTTTACCCGTTGTATGTATTAATAAATATATTGTACAGGACGCCAAGGTATACAAGATATTTGGGGTATGGCCCCTTTAAGGGAAGTGCGGCAGTGTTCAGGGGGTCACCCAGAATAGGTCAGGAATTCCGGGGAGTAGAGTCAATCAGGATAGGACTGACTCGCAGTCCTCTCTGTCTTAATAGAGAGTTATTTGGGACCCTGAATTTGGGAGGCTCTGAAGTGATATTCGGGTGGGAAAGAGCCTCCACCCCTGACCACAAGGGGTTAAAGGCCTTCAGGAAACAGCTCATAAAAGACAGGAAGTCGTAATGAGCTGTGTATCTGTTGGAAGCTGCTAAAGATTAAACAAGGGCTCTTAAAACTCTGGGGTGAAGACGCGGCCACAAACTGTAAGTGCCTTTTCTTTAATTTTCTTTGTGCTGAAGATAAGCGGACTTTGTTTTATATTTTTGTGCTGTGTGCTGAATGAAGCTTTATTTTTGATTTGCTTACAAATAAAGCCTTTTTGTTTAAAGTTTAAACGGTTTATGCACTTGGTCCCATGGAGCTATTATCCCACAAACTTTACAATATATTATATATTTCTGGTCAAAGGGCATACTGCAACTTGTTCGATTTATACTGTGGGAGCACTGCTTTTAGAAAACATTTATCATTACAGTGTTAAGGCTAAGTTAATATTTAGGGGCATGTTACATGTTACACCTATATTTAGGGTATAACATGTAACATATAACATGCTTCTAGTGACCCTCCTCCCGCTGCCAGCACTCCTTGCTTTGTAACAGCAGGTGGGGGATCTTCTCCCCACACCCGCTTTCACAATTTGAAAACAGCGTGGCTGTGGTGGGTTCCGCCCACACGACAGTATCATCCATTCACAGTTTTCTGTGAATGAATTATGCCGCGTACACACGAGCGGACTTTACGGCAGACTTTGCTCGGCGGACTTTTCGACAGACTTTACGACGGACTTTCTGAATGAACGGACTTGCCTACACACAATCCACCAAAGTCCGTCAAATTCGTACGTGATGACGTACGACCGGACTAAAACAAGGAAGTTCCTAGCCAGTAGCCAATAGCTGCCCTAGCGTGGCTTTTTGTCCGTCGAACTAGCATACAGACGAGCAGACTTTTCGACCGGACTCGATTTTGACGGATTGATTTAAAACATGTTTCAAATCTAAGTCCGTCCAACTTTTGAGAAAACAAAGTCCGCTGGAGCCCACACACGATCTAATTGTCTGATGAAATCCAGTCCGCCGGGCAAAGTCTGCCGTAAAGTTCGCTCGTGTGTATGCGGCATTAGACTACAAGTACAGTCAGAGGCTGACGACTTATAGTTCTCAATGAACTGCGAGGGAGCTGGTGAGCACTGTCGTAGTCCATTGAGTCCTTCTGCTATTCAGTACCTGCCTGTCTGTATCAGAGATACTGACATACTTCTTACTGAGTGTCTGCAGGATCCATACATTGCACAAAGCTTTAAAGGCTGCAATGTAAAAAAATAATAAATGCACTTTTTTTTTTTAACCTGCAAAAAGATGTGAATTTATTATTAGTATTATTTTTTTTTTACAAAAGGTGAACTTATCCTTTAAAGCAGTATAAGTAATATGGAAAATAAAATAAATACCGTAATTTTGTTTGACTTTTAGGGTAGCTCAAAAGAAGAGCTTATCATTTTCCAGTTTCTAAAACTAGAATTTAGCTTTCTGAGCTATTGTTCTGACCAACTAGGCCTAAAACATTTTGTCACGTGTAAAGCTGCAGAGTTTTTAAGGTACACAAGTCAGTTGCTGCGAATGATTACAAGTCTCCAGTAAACCTACCGCCTCTCAATCTTTAAATCTTCCTCTTTGCACCTGAACCATCCCAGAGCCACACGTGTCATTCCTCAGCCATTTCTCCTGTGGCTGAAATGTGACTTGGCTTCAAGATGTCATTCTTAAAGGCAACCATGTTGTATTTTTTATTAAGTACACATTTTGAGCATTTATTTTAACATGTACCCAAGAGTAATTTTAGATTTGACTATACCATTTTTATTTTTGCTGTTCCATATTTTAATATTTAATCTTTTGGGGGATTTTACCTACAGATTTATAATGCTCCCTCCGTTGGTCCGATAACCTATGCATGCTTCCTATCTGCTACTGTTTTTTTTTTTTTTTTTTTACTTAGGCACAGATTTACTTATTCATGCTTTACTGCATTTTTCCTCTATACCTGTGCTGGGGCAATTTATAACATCCCCCCAATTTGACAGGGGAAGCAAACATATTCTATGTAATTCTTTGAATCCTATTAGATTGTAAGCTCCCAGTAGCAGGGCCCTCCTAACCCTCTTATATTGTTGCTGTATGGTCTCCCTTTATATTGTAAAGCAATTCACAAACTGTTGGCAGTATATAAATCCTGTATAATAATAATGTATAAATATATTCCTTACTAAACTCTCATTTTTTTTCTTTTCTTTAAAAATAAAAAAAATTTATAGTTACATAGTCAGGTTGAAAAAAGACACAAGTCCATCCAGTTCAACCATAAAAAAAGTAAATAAATAAAATATAACATATCATACAATCCCACATACCCAATCCTATACCCACAGTTGATTCAGAGAAAGGCAAACCCCCCCCCCCCCCCAGAAAAGCATGATCCAATTTCCTACAGCAGGGAAAAAAATTCCTTCCTGATCCCAGAGAGGCAATCGGATTTTGCCTGAATCAACTTTACTTATAAATGTTAGTACCCAGTTATATTACTTACCTCCTCTGTGTAGTGGTTTAGCACAGAGCAGCCCCAATCCTCCTCTTCTCAGGTCCCATGCCAGAGCTCCTGGCTCCTCCCTCCTGTCGAGTGCCCCCACAGCAAGCAGCTTGCTATGGGGGCACTCGAGCCAAGCTGCAGCTCTGTGTATCCATTCAGACACGGAGCCGCAGTTCGGCCCCACCCCCTCCCTCTCCTCATTGGCTAACTGACTTTGACATCTGCGGGAGCCAGTGGTGCCACTTCTGTGTCTCAGCCAATCAGGATTGAGAGTCCCGGTCGGCCGTGGAACTCGTGCACATCGCTGGGTTGAGATGGGGCTCAGGTTAGTATTAGGGAGCCGAGGGTTTATGGGGGCTGCTACACACGGAAGGTTTTTTTATCCTAATGCATAGAAACTTCTGCCTTTAGAACCACTTTAATTGTATATCTGACGTTAGTAATATCACAACAGGGGCTTAACTTTATATGTGGCATACTGCTGTTTGGTACCTTTTGCTCCATGTATTGACGATCGCTGGAGCAACATTTGCATCTTTGTGTCACAGTCGATAAAAGATATGCCTTAATTTTTGACATACTCATTTTGTTTGTAAGCCTGTTTATGAAGGTTGAAATGCTCAGTTTGACATTTTCTTTTCCAGTTTTAACCATTTTGCACTTCAACTTACATCTAAAAGTGCTTTTGACAGTCCCTCTGAAATCTTGTATAGAAAGAAGTTGCAAAGCTCAAACACTTCTCTACTTTAAAAAAAGACGTAGTTTTTTTTTTTTTTTTTTTTTTTTACATTGCAAAGCATGTGTGCCATATTGCTCATCTTCTGCAATACAATGTCATTTGTAGCTTATTTTTTTTACCAAACTGTTCTAGTAACTAGTAACAAACTATTCAAACATTGATTAAAGAGCAACTTCAAAAATTCTAGGTACATGTTTAATGTGTATGTAAAGTGCTACTGGTAGATATTTTTTTCAAGTACATTGTTAACAGTTATTATCTGTTGGTGACAACTTGTCAGATATGACTAATATTTTCCTATATTTTTTATGTGTATGTACCTTTACCTAAAACATAATAGATGCAATCAGTCCTATTTTACTATGTTGACTCATCTGGTCTAGATCAATTAGCAGTAGCTTCAGGCTTAATTAAATTGGGCATAAGGTGATGGAGTATTTGGAAAGTTTGAAGTGGTATTAATGCCCGGTATACATGATGAGATTATTGGACGAATGATCGTCCGTTTTTTTTTTTTTTTTTGCATGCTAATCTCAGTTTGAATCTGAAGAGGGTTCACACTGGAGAACGCAGCGGCTCACAGCAGGAGCCTGGTGCGTCTCCATTCACGGTTTCAGGTCCGATTTCAGCTCACATTTTTGGCTGAATTCGGACCTGAAACAGGCCAAAAGACACACCGGGCTGCTGTGCAATTTGCTCCGGAGCCGCTGCGGAGATGTGTGAACCGGCTCCATAGAGAGCCAGTCACAATCTCCTGCTTTGCGATTTGGATGCGGCGAAATCCGCGTCCGATTTGCAATAATGTGAACCCAGCCTAAATGTTTTTACCTTAAGACCCCTTTCACACTGAAGTCGCTTTACAGGCGTTTTAGCGCTAAAAATAGTTCCTGTAAAGTGCCTGTAAACTGCCTCCCATGGGGCAGTGCGCTTGTAGGACGGAGAAAAAAAAGTCTTGCAAGCAGTGTCTTTGGAGCAGTGTATACACTGCTCCCCAACTGCCCCTGCCTTTGAAATCAATGAGCAGTGCTGCCAAAGCACCTGCAAATCGCTTCGGCAGCGGCGCTTTTCTGGCACTTTTAACCCCTTGTTAACCCCTTCTTTGGGGTTAAAAGCGCCCGCTACTGCTCCCACCTGCACAGCGCCTGCTAACGTGGGGCGGTCTTCAGTGTGAAAGGGGTCTAATGCATTAATTGCATTAAGAAGGGTGAAAGGGGTTAAAAAGGTACTAAGTCCCCCCCTTTTTTTTTAGTACATAATATGTATGGTTTGCTTACACCTCCATACCAGGCCTATTTTGGCACTCCTCTCCTACATGTAAAAATCAGCTTTTTTTTTGCTAGAAAGTTACTCAGAACCCCCAAACATTTTATTTGTTTTTTAGCAGAGACCCTAGGAAATAAAATGGCAGTTGTTGCAACTTTGTATGTCACACGGTATTTGCACAGCAATTTTTCAAGCGTGCTTTTTTTGCAGAAAAAAAACAGTTTTATGAATTAAAAAAAAAAAAACCTAAAGTTACCCCAATTTTTTTTTATAATGTGAAATATGATGTTACGCTGCGTAAATAGATACCTAACATGTCACGCTTTAAAATTGCGCACACTCGTGGAATGGCGCCAAACTTCAGTATTTAAAGATCTCCATAGGCGACCCTTTAGATTTTTTTTACAGGTTACCTGTTTAGAGTTACAGAGGACTCTCGCTGTAACATTCCTGGCGATACCTCACATATGTGGTTTGAATGCTGTTTAAAAATGTGGGCGTGACGTATGTATACGTTCGCTTCTACATGAGAGCAAGGGGGGGCAGGGGTGCTCTACATTTGTGATTTTTTTTTTCATTGTTTGATTTTTTTTTATTTTTTTTTACACTTTCCCTTTAGTTTTTTTTTTTTTCTTTTTTGATCATTTTTATTCCTATTACAGGGAATGTAAACATCCCTTGTAATAGGAATATATCCACATCTCTCCTCTAGGCTGGAAAGACTGAGATTAAAAAAAGAATAAAGGGATGTCAGCCATTCCAGTTGAGTACACGGCAATGTTTACATCTGCCGAGCCGGACATGATATCATAACGTCGCACCCAGCCTCTGAAGATCATAGAGACTGCTGGGGGACCATCTGGTCCGCGGGATTTTCATGGTAAACTTCCACTGCCGGTGGATTCCTTCTCTGGCTTCCTGATCGCACAGGTGAGTCGGTAGAAACACTGGAGGGCTGAACAGCTGCTATGATTGTTCTTACGGTGCAGGAAATCGCCAGCAGAGAAAAAAGATATCTGAATGATGCCTGTAGCTGCAGGCATCATTGAGATATCTCCACTCAAAGTCCAGGACGTCGCATGACAGCCTTGAGCGGGAAGTGGTTAAAGGAGTATAGCCAAACCTTGTTTGGTCTTACTACTTCTGTGGATCACAGAAGTGCAGTTCCTTCTGCACTTCTGTGACCCCTTTTTAACCAAGCCATTCCAATCTAGGAAAAGATTGCGACCATATGGTCAGGATCCACCCATAAGCCTGCCCCTGGCTCAGCCTCTCAGCAAGCCGCTTCTGCCCCCTCCACAGGCCAGCACTCCAGTGAGCATACAGGGGGCAGAGCAGAGAGCTGAGCGATCAGTGGTGATTCCCAGTTCTCAGTCTAAAGGCTCCTACACACTATAAGAAAATCGGGCCAATATTTTCATCTGAGGAACTTTCGTATGATTTCCGTATAGTGTGTGCACAACTTTCGACAGACGATTCCGAATTTTCGTACTAAAATTCCCGAAGGGACAAACTACAAAATGTTTCTCATACGGGAACAGAATGAATGATTTTCTTTTATAGTGTACTGTTTTCGTACGATTTTCATATAAGAAAAATCAGAAATGAAAGAATGGGCATGATCAGAAACAATAAACAACAAAAAAAAAGCTTTTCTCGTACGAGAATTTTCATACAAATTTTTGTTCATTGGATCCAATTTGCTGCAAAACAACAAGTAAAATCGAACGATCGTTCGTCCGATTTTCTTATGGTGTGTACGCTACTTTAGAGCCGGCGTGGGACAGATGCTGCATCCACCTAGGTAAGTATGATTTCTAAAACAAAAACAATACAAACTTTTCTTTTACCACTTGCCTTCCAAGCATATTCTGACACTTCTCTCCTACATGGTAAATCAGCTTTTTTTTTGCTAGAAAATTACTGCTAAACATTATAGATTTTTTTAAGTACAGATGCTCAATTGGATTGAGATCTAAAGCATTTGGAGGCTCTGTGGTCCAGTTCTGAGGCTCATGTACCCATTGTCGGCGCTTTTGACATGGATCAGCAAGGGCGCCCTGACCGCTTTGCGGCTACAAAACCCCATACACAACTAACTACGATGCACAGTGTCTTCTGACACCTTTTTATCAGAGCAAGCATGAACTTTTTTAGCAATTTGAGCCACAGTAGCTCCTCTATTATATTGGATTACACTGGCCAGCCCTGGCTCCCCACATACATCAATCAGCCTTGGTTACCAATGACCCTGTCGCAAGTTCGCCAGTTTTCTTTCCTTGGATCACTTTAGGTAGGTCCTGACCACTGCAGACTGAGAATATCCCTTAAGAACATACTGTTTTTGGAGATGATCTGACCCAGTCGTTTAGCCATTACAATTTGGCCCTTGTCAAAGTCTAGTGACTTTGAAGTGCAACTTTGGTGCAACTTTGGATGGGTGGGACTTGGATGTGACTTGTCCCTCAGCAAAGTCTGACACACTGTTGCACTACTGTTGCATGTAAAACATTCAGGTACAACTTTCATGCTACTTTTGAAGGATACCTTTGAAGTGTGTCTATGGCCCTCAAATTGCATGAAAGTGGGACCAAAGTGCATGAACTACTTTGAAGTCTCTGCAACTTTAGGTCACTCATATATGAAAAGTTATCATTGGAAAACATGGGGTACAACTTGTAATGTGACTTTGATGTCCAAAGTCGCACGACAAGTCCCACAAGTGGGAATGGAGCCTTATTGTCTGCTTTAAACACATCAACTTTAGGAACAATATGTTCACTTGCTGCCTCATATATCCCACCCAGTTTCAGATGCCATTTTAATGAGAGAATCAATGTTATTCCCTTTACCTGTGAGTGGTGATAATGTTATGGCTGACTGGTGTATATTGATGTTGTTGGCAATCACTGAGGAAAGACATTTCTTGTAGTTGGCCACCAGGTTTGCACACATCTCAGGAGGGATTTTGTCCCACTCCTCTTTGCAGATCCTTTCCAAGTCATTAAGGTTTTCAAGGTGGATGTTTGGAACCTTCAGCTCCCTCCACATATTTTCTATGGGATTAAGGTCTGGACACTGGCTAGGCCACTCCAGGACCTTAATGTGCTTCTTCTTGAGCCACTCCTTTGTTGCCTTGGACGTATGTTGTGGGTCATTGTCATGCTGGAATACCCATCCACGACCCATTTTCAATGCCACGGCTAAGGGAAGGAGGTTCTTACCCAAGATTTGACGGTACATGGGCCCGTTCATCGTCCCTTTGATGTGGTGAAGTTGTCCTGTCCCCTTAGCAGAAAACCCCCCCAAAGCATAATGTTTCCACCTCCATGTTTGACTGTGGGATGGTGTTCTTGGGGTCATAGGCAGCATTCCTCCTCCTCCAAACACGTTGAGTTGAGTTGATGCCACAGAGCTCGATTTTGGTCTCCTCTGACCACAACATTTTCACTCAGTTCTCCTTTGAATCATTCAGATGTTCATTAGCAAACTTCAGACGGGTCTGTACATGTGCATTCTTGAGCAGGGGGACCTTGTGGGTGCTGCAGGATTTCAGTCCTTCATGGCGTAGTGTGTTACCAAATGTTTTCTTGGTGACTTTGGTCCCAACTACCTTGAGATCATTGACAAGATTCTCCCGTGTAGTTCTGGGCTGATTCCTCACCGTTCTCATGATCATTGAAACTCCACTAGGGAGATTGACAGTTATTTTGTGCTTCTTCCATTTGCGAATAATTGCACCAACTGTTGTCAGCCTCTCACCAAGCTGCTTGGCAATGGTCTTGTAACCCATTCCAGCCTTGTGAAGGTCTACAATCTTGGACAGCTCTTTGGTCTTGGCCATGGTGGAGAGACTGAAATCTGATTGATTGCTTCTGTGGACAGGTCTCTTTTATACAGGTAACAAGCTGAGATTAGGAGCACTCCCTTTAAGAGAGTGCTCCTAATCTCAGCTCGTTACCTATATAGAAGATACCTGGGAGCCAGAAATCTTGCTGATGGATAGGGAATCAAATACTTATTTCACCCAGTTTTTCTGGATATTTTTGTTGTTATTCTGTCTCTCACTGTTAAAATAAACCTACCAATAAAATTATAGACTGATCACTTCTTTGTCAGTGGGCAAACGTACAAAATCACCAGGGGATAAAATACTTTTTTTTTACTCACTGTAGGTACATGGCTGTGTGTGAGGCAGAGTGCTGCCAGGGGGAAGAGCCTCAGGGTGTTATAGTTACAAGGCTGTGTGTGAGGCAGAGTGCTGCCAGGGGGATCAGCCTGAGGGGGTTATAGGTACATGGCTGTGTGTGAGGCAGAGTGCTGCCAGGGGAGGAGCCTCATGAGGTTTTAGGTACATGGCTGTTTGTGAGACAGAGGGCTGCCAGGGAGAGGAGCCTCTGGGTTATAGGTATGTGGCTGTGTGTGAGGAAGAGTGCTGCCAGGGGGAGGAGCCTTATGAGGTTATAGGTGCATGGCTGTGTGTGAGGCAGAGTGCTGCCGGGGGGGGGGGGCCTCGGGGTTATAGGTACATGGCTGTGTGTGAGGCAGAGTGCTGCCAGGGGGAGGAGCCTCATGAGGTTATAGGTGCATGGCTGTGTGTGAGGCAGAGGGCTGCCGGGGGGGGGGGGGCCTCGGGGGTTGTAGGTACATGGCTGTGTGTGAGGCAGAGGGCTGCCAGGGGAAGGAGCCTCAGGGGTTATAGGTACATGGCTGTGTGTGAGGGAGAGTGCTGCCAGGGGGAGGAGCCTCAGAACATAGTAAAGGAAAGTAAAGGAAGTCTGTGTCTGAGGTAATAACACAGCTAAAAAGGAAAAGGTAATAGAAAACTTTTGAAAAGCAGATGTTCTCTTTAGAACTGTCACTGACTAATACTTTTAGTAGGTGTGTAATCATTTGTTTTTACAGATATTCAAGTAAATTACAAGTAAACGATGTAAAATAAAATGTATTATGTGTTACACATACTGTATATTATATACATCTTTTCATCTCTGTCAATTCAGTAATTGTTCCTCAAACAATTTCATTTGATGCAGCTGGCAGTAAGTCAAACCCAAAGAAATATGTAGGTATGGTGTAGGCGCTCATACAATACCTGGGCTCCATGAACCGCAGAGGACAGCGCTGGGACTTGTGTTACTTTACCACGTCTGTGCTTTGTTTCCTTCACTCACAAGACTAGGAATGGGAGCTGCCACTGTTTTGGGTTCATTTCATTAAGGTAGGCAGAGCATGGCTACAGATGGACACCAGAGCTTAAAGTCGGGAAGAAACAAGCATTCATTTACAAGATGCAGTGGTGTACCTTTAAGAACGAATGGAAATGTAGTGCACTGACAAGAAAAAAACATGCTTTTTTTGTGCCTTGTGGGAACATGCGTAATAACACAGGTGTTTGCACAGATGTGAACTGAGCCTTCCATGTTAAAGTGTAACTCCACTCTTTAAGGTTCTAAGGCCTCATTCATATGGAGTAATTACATCCATGCCCAATGCAGGGCTGTTATTTACTGGCATAGGGATGCACAGGTGTTGTGTTCATCTCTGTGCCGGTGTTCTATCGAAATTACGCAACATCACTTACGCAACATCACTCCAGCTGATATGTTGATCAGCTGGTGTGACATGAACACTGCACATGTGCAGATAGTCGGAGGCGTTATCTGATGATCTTCAAAGGGAGAATGTAATCCTCAATTTCTGCCTGCCTCTCTGCTAATGCCTCTGACGATCTGTGCATGCTCAGTGTTGACATCACACCAGCTGATCAACATATCAGCTGGAATGAATTTGCGTACTGCGCATGGGCAGATCGTCGGAGGCATTATCCTACAGAGATGCACTATGTGATAGAACACTGGCAGTCCCATAGCTGTAAATTGAGACGTGGCGGCTGCACGGACACAGCTGCTGCTCCCAACATGGCATCCATGCAGTACAGGTGGACAGCACTGAATGCATCCAGGCCAGTAAATCACATCCCTGCATGGGGCATGGATGTAAATGTGAACGAGACCTTATATGAAGATGTGTTATACTTATTGGCTTTCAGTCATATTATGTGTGTTTTCTTAATCAGGATTCATGCATAGAAAGAAGCATTTTTTTTAAAAAAACTGTGTATCTGACTTTATTGGAGTCCTTGGAATTCCTGTGAGAGACTTTGTACCCCTTCCTGCACCAGGTGAAGGAGTTATCACTGAAGGAAACAGACAATGCCCCATTTGCCCTTGGCATAAATAAATAAATGTCAAATATACTGACAGATAAGCTCAGCATTTGGGAGGCTGAGACAGGGCAAGAAGTATGCCAGCGTCCATAGTTGGTGTATGTAGGTAGGTACTGACCTAGCAGTGGTCTTCCAGGTAGTAATCAAGCTGTCTTAAGCCCTGCCCTCACACATTCATATAGGCCTATCACTATGATGAACAGCCTCATTGCCCAGTAGGAATGTGCAGGAGGCATGAAAGGGTAGGCAAGCTTTGGCACTACTAGGAAGTGCTGAAGCTTTGCCTATCAGAATTGCCTGACATTTGGTTGTAAGGACTAGTTTACACTTAAAAACAAGGCTTCAGACACGCTTTGTTAAAGCTCTCTAAATGCCAGTCAAAGCCCTTGTCACAAATAAAATGGCTGGCTTACAGTCCTGTTTCCACCTTGTGTTTGCTTTGCTTTGCTTCGGCTTTGCTTCAAAAAGTATACCCCATGTCGCTTTAGTGGTGCTTTAAAGCGCCTTCAAAGCCTCAATAGAGCTCTATTACAAAGCTAGCTTGAAGCTCGCTTGAAGCACCTGTGGCTTTTGAGAGGCTTTAATTCAGCTTTAGCTTTGCTTTGTTTTGGAGAAATTGCAGGTATGAGATATTCACACACACAGGGCATCTGTCAAGCTTCAACAAAGCTTCAAAAGAGCATCACTGAAGCATCACCGACGCTTTACCGAAGCATCACCAAAGCTTCTGTATTGAAGCCAAAGCAATTGTAAATGAGCCCTAAGGGAAAGGTCTCAGAGGCCGCTGCAGATTTGACTATTCCCCCCCAGTGACAGTCACTCGTGTAAACTCCTTGTTGGGCACTCGTGTAACAGTGTCAGTGCGCTGCTCCAACTATAATGACACAGTCTGGTCTTTATTACACTGTTATGGCTGCAATTAGTACACTGCTCCTATGTGGGAGACACAGTCTGGCACAATAGAGAAATCAAGCTGTTCATAATTCCACTTATCTGGAACCCTGCAGCATAACAACTTGTACTTTCTTATTAACACAGCCTGCTCTATGAGATATCCTCCAACTGCCAACCTACATCACACTGCCCACTTAGTATGAATGCACCCTTATTGGAAACTTGATATCACCCCATTAAATAAAAGGGCCATTCTCATATAGAGAAGTTTTTCTCTCACAGCCGCATAAGGCCAAATGAGCGAGACAACCATACCAACTACATTCGAGCAATACATATTGACAAGCTCTAAATTAACTTTTTTCTCTCTTCATCTCATTTTAAAAAATTAATTCTATAAAAAAGTGTTTCCAAATCCTCAGAGAAGAAGCAGGTAAGAATCTTAGATACAGTCAGTACAATCCTTGTTACATGAAGTGGTCCTGGGGGTGTTTTTTTTTTTATCTCGAAGGCCTCTTTACCACAGGCGGCTGTCCTGCCGCTGTTAAAAGCATGTTTTGTTATTTTGCAATTCCAAGACTTTAGGCACATCGATCACTGGCAGTTGCACATTGCGATTAGCAGCGATTACATGCGGCTGCTTTTAGCTGCGGCGGAACATTCTTGCCATTTCTGATGTGCTTCCTGTTTTTCTTTCCTTGTTTCTGCTGCTATCCGCAGGTGAAATAGTACACTGCGATTACGTGCGGTTATGTACAGATAGCTGTGATAAATCAGACCTGGACGCAGTCAAATTTATTTTTTCTAACCGCACAAAATATCAAAATATATATATCTATTTTATCAAAAATACTGATCTACGCAGGATCTTACTGGCAGAACGTTCCTATGTAAAAAAACAGCATTAAATGGTCGATAAAGTGCTTGCTTTTACGCACATATAGATGGAAACGTCTCTACAGCATTTAGATGCATAAAATTCTACTTTACTTCCATTAGATTAGATTTACACTTGTATGCATGTACATTCCTTTACATGCTTATATATGAGTACATCCGTTGAAGGCGGACACAGATTTTTCTATTTTAAATTTACATATCTGAATGCGGGGCAGGCTCACTGATCTTTATGCACTGTGTGCATGGACTCATAGAGAACAATAGAAATGCATTCAGAAACGTAAAAACAAAAACAAAAAACAATACTGATAGAAATGTTAGTTCTTTGGCTGCTGTGCGCATGAGCCTACTGTGCCAGTCTTTGGCTGCTGTGTGCATGTTATATTGTCTTGAGGTCAGCTATAACTTTGAATGCCTATGTGATTATTATGTGCCATGCCTACTCGATCAGTAAGCCCAAAGAGCAGTACAAAGCCGGTTCAGTTCACACTGGAATTCAGTGCACAGTAAGCCACGTTCCCATCTCTCGATCGTGCTTCCGTCATTTCAAGAGGGCCCTAAATGCAATGCAACATTTTTCTGGGAAACCCAAACATCAGTTTGCCATTGTTTTGACCCTGAAAATATGAGATTCACTGACATGTTATGTAATGGAGAAGGGGGGCACAATTAAGGGCCCACCGACTTGAGACGGTGGCCACACACCTCCTATGGCAGGGATCTGCAATTAGCGGACCTCCAGTTGTTGCCAAACTACAAGTCCCATCATACCTCTGCCTCTGGGTGTCATGCTTGTGGCTCTCAGAGTCTTGCTATGCCACATGGGACTTGTAGTTCTGCAACAGCTGGAGGTCCACTAATTGCATATCCCTGTCCTATGGTTATAGGTAATGATAGTCCGTAACTACTGGGCAAGCTAGATAGTTAGGGTACTGTCTCTTTAAGAATTGGGCTGGAGGATTCCAGGATCCAATGGGAATCCTTGGAATGTTCTGGAGAACCAGGATAAGTTATTTAAGGGCTCCTGTGGGGCTTATTCCGTTTCCCACAGGGCCAGAACAGCAGCACAAGAGCTCCCTCCCTCCCCAGTTACAGGCACTTTTTATGTGGTTGGGTCACCCTGGATTTCTAGGGGGGACATTTTGTATATGGTACAATGTTGATGCCTTGCTGCTCGAGTTCTAATAACTGGGCAGTTAATGATGTTTGTTTGTATTAAAGTGATGCTGAAATGTATTATTTAAAATATATTATATATTGAAATATGTAAACCAATAAAGGTGCCGTGGCCAATATTTTACCAAATTCAATATCGTTTGGTTTATTTAATGGGTGGTATCTGGGGAAAACGTTTATTGAGGTGAGTGTGGCCTTCAGTCTCATGAATGACATATCTGTTAATCTTAGGAACCCAGTTCTGTTGTCCCTCTTGGGGTTCTGAAGTTTGTTGCAATTAAGAATCTAAAATATTCTCCATTAGTTTTATTACTCTCCCTGTACATGTAGTAGCGTGGTACATCTTTGTAAATATTTGCATAGGGGTTGTTGGTGTCATAGGGTAGTTTGAATGCAATCTATGTCTTTCTCCAAGTGAACCTTTCTCTTGATATGCCAAAGCACACCTCTGCCATTCTGCAGACAGGTTAAAGCAATAACAATTAATGACCAGCTGTTTGTTTAATTAATGGAGAACAGGTGCAACTGTGTTGTTTCATAATGTTGCAAATTGTGTGTAGCCATTTGTTCTCTCCATGTCACTGGAAGAGTCTGGGGCCAGAACTTCAATTCATCTGGCAAATGATCACCATGTAAAAACCATCAAAAAGAGATGATAAAATAACTCCTCTAAAAACTGAACAGTGCATCTCCGTTCTTATTCTTCATTCATTTCCTACTTAAAGCAGGGGTCCACCTATCTATCTTTTTTTTTTTTTTGGAGTTCATTCAAAAACTTTTCTTCTCATGATTATCTACTCACATGTTCTGTGTAATAAGTCTGCCTGTGTCCAATTTCGTTGTAAAGAATAACTTATAAAATTCACTGAAGGCGGTTTCCATCTTCATTGTGGGCATTTGAAGCCCACAAGCATGTATTTCCTGGATGCAGTGAATGCTGTGCTCCCAGCATTCACCGAGATGTTGTGATGACGCTGTTGCACAATGCATGCTGGGAAGCCTGAGACTAGCTCCCAGGGGACTGTGGGAGGTCTGGGGAGGCTAGAAACCGCCTACTCCCATGGGAGGAAAACCAGGAAGTGCTAAGAAGATTAGAAAAAAAAAGGTAATTACGGCGATTTCAATTTTTTTACACAGCATGTCAGCATCTAGGCAAGGAAGAGAATGCATAGAGATAATGTTCAAAATTTGGGTGGAACCCCGCTTTAAAGGAAAAAAGGTGCCTGTTGATAGCGCATGTCTTTCTAGCAAACCTAGTAGTCGTGAACAGGCTATAGTAATGCCTACACCCAGTAGTGCATGATCATAACCCTCCTCCAGCACCAGTGGTGCAAGGAATCACAGGCCACTAAAATTGCCTGTTTCAACAATTCATGACTGTATTGAACACTGGCCTGCCACTTTCCACATATTCCTACTGGCCATCATTATGAGTAAAGGATTTGGAATTCTGTTCAGACAATCATGGCATTAAAGCTTAATTCTGGACAAAAACTATTTTTGTACATTTGCACAGTAAAATGTAATTACCATTACTGATGAAGTATGTGCTATGTGACTGCTAGCATTCATTTATTTCATGGGTGCTTAACCTGTGGCCCTCCAGCTGTTGAACTACAAGTCCCATGAGGCATTGCATGGCTGACAGTTACAAGTATGACTCCCAAAGGCAGAGGCATGATAGGACTTTTAGTTCCACAATGACTGGAGGGCCATAGGTTGAGCATCTATGATTTATTTCCTTATTTTCATTCAACCCTTACTCTCCTGTCAGTACCATCTGTCTGGTGCTGAGATTTCCAGTTCGGGCTGCAGTTCATTGATCACAGTGGCTCGGTCGCTGTACCCCCATTCTCCTTTCCTATAAAGTCTTGCATTCTTTTCACAGAGTGCAAAGGTGTTCAGATGAACATCATAATCTTCCCTCATCCAATCACAGAACATTTTTGCATTCTGTGAAAAAGAACACAAGTATTTTTCTGAACAGAAGATGATGTACAGTGAGCAACTACGATATGTATACTACAGCCGGAACTGGAAATCTTGCACTGGACATTCAGCGAATGCAGGCTGAATCAAAGTAAGAGATTTATCAAACGCTACAGCAGCCAGAGTTGGAGTACACTTCATCAATGGTCATTTATTTTGATGCAGATCTAAGTGAAATATGACTATCATAGAAAATGCCTCCGGTGCATGAATGTGTTATCCTGGTTCAAGTATTGGATTCATAGCACAGGGATACACTTTAGTTTTTGCTGCCCTCTAGGACTGGGGGTGTCCTGAAGCTACTACAAGAAACAAATACAAAAGGGGGCACCAGCCTAGTGCATTATCCCACAATAATAATTTATCCCGGAGTTAAATAAATTTATTTTGTGGGATGATGCACTAGGCTGGTGCGCCCTTTTCTGTTTATTTCTCTAAGTGAAATCTGACCTAACTTTAGTTGTTCTCTTCTGCAGCCCAAGAGCCCTGACTCTTATGCCGCGTACACACGGTCGAACTTTACGGCAAACTTTGCCCGGCGGACTTTTCGACGTACTTTACGACGGACTTTCTGAATGAACGGACTTGCCTACACACAATCCACCAAAGTCTGTCAAATTCGTACGTGATGACGTACGACCGGACTAAAATAAGGAAGTTCATAGCCAGTAGCCAATAGCTGCCCTAGCGTGGCTTTTTGTCCATCGAACTAGCATACAGACGAGCGGACTTTTCGACCGGACTCCAGTTCGACGGATATAGTTAAAACATGTTTCAAATCTAAGTCCGTCCAACTTTTGAGCAAACAAAGTCCGCTGGAGCCCACACACGATCGAATTGTCAGACGAAATCCCGTCCGCCAGGCAAAGTCTGCCGTAAAGTCCGCTCGTGTGTACGCGGCATAAGTCAGTTGTAATTTGACTTTAACCATTCCTGGTATGTTGGCTCCTAGCCCCACCCTTTCCTCTCAAATGTTCCTGTTGCTCAATAGGAATGCCGTAATCATGATGGACTAATTGCTTTTGGTGCTGGTTTACTCTAGTTAACCGCTTGCTGACCGGCTCGTACAGGCAGATTAACGTACCTGTACGTTGCCCTTTAAGAAGCGGTTTGCGGGCGCGGGCACCCGCCACGACCTCCGTGAGTGTGATCGCGGGTCCCGCGAACTCGATGTCCGCAGTGATACCCGCGATCGTCTCACAGAGAGGAAGAACAGGGAAATGCTGATGTAAACAAGCATTTCCCTGTTCTGCCTAGTGACATTGACACTCATCAAAGCGGGAGCGGTGATCAGTGTCGTGTCACATACCGCCCCTCCCCCCTACAGTTAGAATCACTCCCTAGGACACACTTAACCCCTACAGCGCCACCTAGTGCTTAACCCGTTCACTGCCAGTCACATTTACACAGTAATCAATGCATTATTTATTGCACTGATTGCTGTATAAATGTGAATGGTCCCAAAATTGCACCAAAAGTGTCTGATCTGTCCGCCATAATGTCGCAGTCATGATAAAAATCGCTGATCGCCGCCATTACTAGTAAAAAAAAAAAAATATTAATAAAAATGCCATAAAACTATCCCCTATTTTGTAGACACTATAACTTTTGTGCAAACCAATCAATAAATGCTTATTGCGATTTTTTTTTTTTTTTTACCAAAAATATGTAGAAGAATACCTATCGGCCTAAACGAAGGAAAAAAAATGTTTTTTATATATTTTTTGGGGATATTTATTATAGCAAAAAGTAAAAAATTGTCGCTATTTTTTTGTTTATAGCGCAAAAAACGAGTTGATCAAATACCACCTTAGAAAGCTCTATTTGTGGGGAAAAAAGGACATCAATTTTGTTTGGGAGCCACGTCGCACGACCGCGCAATTGTTAGTTAAAGCGACGCAGTGCCGAATTGCAAAAATTGCTCTGGTCTTTGGGCAGCCAAATGATCCGGGGCTTAAGTGGTTAAACATTACCCTCAAAACACATTTATCAAGCAACTTAGTGACCTAATTAGATGCAAATCAAGCTGCCTCTTATTTAAAGTTGTTATAAAGGTAAAACATTTTTTTTCCTTAATGCCTTCACCACATTAAGGTAAAAAACCTTATTAATAGTGCATCCCCTCTGCCCCCCCCCCAATACTCACCAGAGCCTGGTCTCAGTGCTGTGCACGTCTGCAGCAGCTCTTCTCCTCTCTCCCCTGCCTCATAGGCTTGGCTTAGAGCAGTAGGAGCCAATGGCTTTGTCAACAGCTGTTAGCAGAGAGCAGGGGGCTGGGCTGAGTCCCACTGTCTGTGTCAATAGACGCAGGCAGCGAGGCTCAGGTTTGAGCATGCACGAGCGCCCACAAAGGAAGTGGCTTGATGGGGGAGTCGGCAGGGGACCCGAGAAAAGGAAGATCACAGCTGCTTTGTGCAAATCTATTGAACAGAGCAGGTAAGTATAACATGTTTATTATTTTAATGAAAAAAAAAGCGTAAAGCTTTACAATCGCTTTAACGATGTCTATGTAATAGTTTTCCTGTGTATTTGTAACCCCTTTGTCTGTAACTTTGGACAGCAAACTGTGAAAGCATTGCAAAATCTGAAACAGGTTTAGCACCTAATGTAAGATGAAACCAATTCCCACTCTTAACAGATGAAGAAGTGGTCAGGGTCAGGTGTTATACTTTTGTAATGCTTCTTTAGAGCAACTGAGGGAGAAAAGGATGAATCAAGCTATAGCCTTGCAGGTTGAAAATTAGTCTCAGTGCTCCTGTTTAGTACTTCTTTGCTGTGCTACAGAAATAGAGAAATGTATGTAGGCTGCTGACATCTGAGCTACAGCTGGTACTAGCAAATCAGAAACTGGTAGTTTGGCGATGCCATAACAAATTGTTTCACAATGCATCACAGAAGATGTGGTTATGCCCAATAGGAAATGTTTACAGTTTTTTGATAACCATTTAGTTTATGTACTGCAGTTTACAGCTTTTTACATTTGAATACAGAATTCTTTGTGTTTATAGTTTCCTTGTGGTAGCTGTCAAAAGCTGTCGTTGAGGAACCTGGACAGGCATAAGTGAGCAATAGCTAATGACTAGCATATACTGTATGTCTTTCATATATCCAGGAACTAGAACTTCACTGTCAAGTTCCACCCATTCGCCAACATTGAATAATTCATAAAATGAATCTTGCCATAGCAAAATACTTGCTTTTCAGTGAAAATAAACATGCTTGCTAGTTTAATGACTTAATTACTGAGCTTTGCTCGAGTAATAGTAGAACTATGCCTATATAGTAGTTATTTATGATGATATTTATAATAAAAGTTAAAAACGTGAAAAACTTGTCTTCTACAGACTGTATGAATAAACTGCACTTTATTTTTTTATGATGGTATGCATTTATTATATAGATGTGCCATGACAGGTTTTCACTTATTTTTAATTAATGAAAAATATTGTTTATTTATTATTATTATAGTGCTGAATGCAGTTGATGTAATATTGTAATTTAATGCAAATGTTCACATAAAATATATGTCGATATTTGCATAATGATATTTACGATAGTTTTATTTTCATTCGAAAAAAGGGTCTTTTAATTTTTACTTTCCATTTCTCTCTTTTTGCCCTGAGAAGAAAATGCTAGTTCCATTCGGTTCCATGCTCTGAAGATAAATTAGTGACTTCTAAATAATGCAGTGAACCCTAATTCTCTTTGATTAGCCGTGAGTTAGATGATGGCGACCCAATGAAATTGGTCATCAGCATAAATAATGAACTGATAAAATGCTAAGTCACTGCCGATCATAAATCACAGCAAATCCACTTTCTCTGGAAGTCACTGAAATTAGAAGTCCATGCTCCTATTAATTATTTTGCCTCTTGAAGACGACAGTGTTATAAATCAGCCCTGAAAGGCCCTTCACTTAGGAAGCTGAAGGAGTCAGACTGCCTGCAAATTGCTTTGTATATGGACCTAATTGTTTCCTAACTAATCCACCTTGGAAAAAAGAAAGCCACAGCTAAAAGCCACGCCATACATTTCAATATAACCCCTATTCTTTCTCTTTAACCTCCATATAGACTGTGGCATTTGTGACATTCATTCTACCAGACTGGATTTGAGACTTTAATTATAATGTCTTAAATAAAGAAAACATTAATGTTAAATATGTAAATCTCTAAGACGAGACTAATATATTTTCATTGTTCATTGGGTCATTCTAGACCTAGTCTTATCATCATCTCATTAGATATGGATAATAAACAGCTTCCTGTACTTTTATATATTATGTTGGATATTAAACTTATAAATGGATCATATGGTCCCAAGATGTTTTCACCTGTCAACTTGCATGAGCAGATTTGGGCATATATTTGTACAAAGAATTCTGCATAAATACAGCTATACAATGTTATTGCAGAGCAACCTGATTGCATGGATCAGTATCACAACTTTTAACCGCTTATACATGGTCTCCTCATGGCTAATGAAGGATTTTTGAGGGTCAGACTGTATATATGAAGCATCTTGTCTATAGACACCTTTAGCACATTGCTAGTAGCCTGTGTGCAACATAGAGTATATATGTTTACCTAAAATAGACAACTGTCTCGAGATGCTGGAAAATATCTTCTGTTGGAAAGGCTGGGGTGGCATACAGCCTGCATTTACCACAGTTAGGCCATATGCTCAAATGGTTTTTCACTGCAACAATTTGCAAAAAAGTATACAGTAATTAAAATACAGCTAAGACTTTTTTTCCACTTTTGCATAAAGCACTTAAGGGTCAAACCTTCTATCAGATATCAAATGAGTTCATTTTTCTGTTTAAAAACTGTCTGTGCCACTTTAGAGCTTGTTCTGTCTGACACTAGTCACCTGGAAGGGTGAAATGGGTAAAGAACACATACAGTATTAAAAGTCTGAAAGAAGTTTCATACCTTTCGCATTCTACAACTTGCTGCCTGTTAAGAGGATTTCTCCTCACTTTTTGTTCAATCTGACAAACAACAAATCAGAAGTGGGGAAATTACCTCTCACTTTTTGCAGAAATAAATGAAAACCTGACAGGTGTTCTAAGTATTCTTGTTTCAACTGCATAACTTTAGCACTAGTTTCAGATACCTCATGGTACTATTTAAAATTCATTGACAGGAGCATTTTGTCTGCAGTTGACCTCCTTCTGACCTACATTTGACCTGCTTTAAGTTGATTTTGTACTTCCAATGCCAAGTCTAAGAGCCCTTTCACACTGTTGCGGGGGCGGCATCGGCGGTAAAACGCCGCTATTATTAGCGGCGTTTTACCGTCGGTATTCGGCCATTTCAACATCATGCGGTGGGCGATCAGCATTAATTTGTTGCCATTAACTTTGTCCTGTCCACAGTTCTCTGGGTCTTCCCCAAGGTGCTTTTCTCAGTTGTGGCTCTCCTCTGCTTAGGTTATTCACAGGTTCTGCAGAGCTTTGGTTGGATTATCAACCTTAAAAAGTCATTCCTGGACCTGTCTCAATGAGTGATGTACCTGGAAGCATAGAAGAACACAGAGGGTGCATAGGCCTAGCCCATTATCATCCAAATATATTTTTATTTAATAAAAATGGAGCTGAATATACTCACAAACCAGTACTTGTGTCATAGCATTATCATAAAATCATCCACTTAAATCCATATGCGGAAATGACAACACTTGTAGTCACATCGGCTAACGCATTTCAAGGTTTCCCTCTTATTCAGAGCCTTGTTTAGATGTCTTAGTGTTGACCAGGAACTTTTCAGTCAGGATCAGTGCTTTCTCTGTTTAGTGCTACTGTATATAGCTTCCTTGTTCCTCAAGTCTGATAACACGTTGGGACTTACCAAACAGCGCAGGAGAAAGAACGTTTTGATATGCTCTGAAGTGATGTACCTGGGTCTGATGCTGGACATGGCTCTGTCTAGAAACTTACTGCTGCAGGACAAACTTCTGTCCCTTTGTTCTCATGCTAGGCCCCTTTGTGCCCAGAGGAAACCTTGATCCATGCTTTATGAGGGTCTTGGGTCCTATGGTTGCCTCCTTTGCCTTAGGGATGGTACAATTCAACATTCTGGTCACATAAGACAAACGGACTCAGTCTTGGGACCAACCATGCATCTAACCCCCAAGGCCAGTCTCTCCCTAACTTGGGAAAGCCCCTTCCCCCACAGTCATGGAAGGTTATTATGATGGATGCCAGCCTTGTGGGCCGTGAAGTAGTCCTAAACACCCTATTGGTTGTCAAAGAAAGCCTGCCTTCCAATCAAAATTCTATAGCCCAGGGCAATTTGGTGGTTTCTTCAATGCTGGACTCCTATATTGTGAGGTCACCCCACAAGAATCTAATTGGACAAAGCCACGCTGTGGCTTACATTAGTTATCAAGAAAACACCACAATTCATTCAAGGGAAGCAGAATAGATCTCCTCTTGTGCAGGTTTTCACATTCTGGCTCTTTCAGCCACTCAGCAGATTTTGCAGCAAAATGGATAGGTTTGAGTGGACGCTCTGGTGATGCCATTACATCAGTATAACCTGATCTACACCTTTCCACCCCTCCAGATTTTTCCTTGCCTGCGGGATTAAGAAGAAGGGCATTCACGTGATCCTCATGGCACCAAATTGAGCCAAGAGGATATGGTACTCAGGCATACTTAATTCTTGGCAGATTCTCCGTGGACCCTTCAGAATTGTCTGGACTTCTTGCCACAAGGGCCAGTGTTTCAGCCTGCTTATTGATTACTGACTATAAGGCATGACTGTTGAAGCCACAGTCTTGAGGATAGGGGCCTTTTGGACTACCCTCTTGAAGACTAGGAAGTTGACTTCTGTGTCATTTACCATTGCACCTGGAAGGTCTACTTTGCTTGGTGTTAGCTGAGGAACCTTAATCCTAGAAAGTACTCCATGGGGCATAATCTGTCCTTTCTCCAGCCTAGTCTGGACCTATGTTTTACCTTGAGTACCATTAGGGGACAAATCCCCAGATATCAATGATAACTTGCCAAAAAATTGTGACATTGTTGAATTATAAGTCTGTTACCTTGCTGCACATTTTCACTGGCAAGTTGTACACTTGCAGAGCACTTGAAGCACACATTCTAGTTGACACTTTTCCAATTTGTAGCAAATTTGCGTGGCAAGTCTCAAGCAACAGCAACGTTGCAGTGGTGTGTCTACAGCAAGAACTCTGCAAGTCACAGTGACCTGTGGTGGGATGACTATTGCACAACATAACCAGAACTTGCAGCAGACTTGCAGAATATTTGCAAAGAAAGTTGATCTGGAGTCATGCAATGTGGACTTGCTGCAATTGTACAACAAACTTTTGAAGCCTGGCAAGTCTAGCAATAGCTTAGCAAGTCATTTTCAATCTTGCAGCTCAATTGCTTGCTATCTGGGTTAAGACTTTTTTTCATGGAGTAGCTCCCATTTCTCCACCTCTTCGTTTCCCAAGTCCCCGTAGGAGCTCAGCTTGATTCTCTCAGCTCTCTAGAAGTCACTCTTTGAACTCATTAGTGATATTCCCATTTCTGACCTTACCTGTAAGGTGGTCTTTCTTATATCTATCACCTTAGCGAGGAGAGTCTCTGTTTGTAGCCTTATCCTTTAGGAGCCAAGACAAAGTTGTCTTGAGTCCTAAGGGCTCCTTCCTCGCAAATGTTATCCCTGCCTTCCACCTTAATCAGTATATTGCCTTTCCTTCTATATGTCCTACTTTCAGTCATCCTAGGGAAATGTAGACATGTCTGGGCATGATGCATGCTGTGAGTTTACTGCTCAGCTACTACTGTTTTTAGGAAAGAAATCGTTTTCTTTGCTACGTGTAACAGACCAGTTATCATTAGAGCCTATAGTTTGAAGTATAGGGTTCCTCACTTCCCTATTAAAATTGTTTAATGATACATCATGGACAAGAAAAATATAAAAAAGTGTATATGCAAAACAGTTGTTCTGAGTACAGCATGTAGAAGCGATCCAGCATCTTTTTAGCCACTCAGATTGCTTTCACATTTTTCTGCATCCATCGCCAGCCACGGTCCCCGATATAACCTCTTCAACCAGAGGGCATACGGGTAAATCCTTTTGGGGGAAGGGGTTAATAATCTTTATAACCTACTGTGACAATGCTTGGCCATGCCACTATGTAAAAAGAGGAAAAAGGTACACAAGGTTCTCACAAATACAGATCAAGGGATCTCAGAATCACAGTTATGAGTAGGGAAAATAGTTTTTTCGTTTTTCTCCGTGTTTTGTAATTCCTGGATAGAGTTCTGGAGTCCAAAGGCTGCAGAGTCTTGGGATGGATGCAGCTTTCAACCCTTTGCCTAGGTCTTACCGGAGACCAGAAGGCAAATGTGCACAGTGCTTATAAGCAAAGGAATTTCTGAAGGTCGGGGCTCCACCCAGGAGGCAGAAGGTCCCTATCCCAGGGCAGGGCAGGGGGCTGCGAGAGTGCAGGGTGAGCTGCAAAAGAGGTGTCAAGATGTACATCAGCACTGTCGTGCTGTGTAAAGGTCTGTGGGATCAGTGCAGAGGCCTGAGCAGCGGTGCTGCAAGAGGGAGCCAGGAAGCTAAAGTTGTTTATTTTTGTGTTTTTAAAGTGATGGAGGATACCCCTTCAAGGGTAACAGTTTGGCTCTGTGGAACTTTTGCTTTCTTTTTAAATAAAAGTGGACCAACAAGCCTTAAAACAATGAATGAATGAACTTACTGGAAACACACTACACTTCAGCAATACCCATAGAATATCACACCTACTGATATTAATGTAGCATGTAACCATTCTCAAAATTGGCATAGAGGCACTCACAGGTCTTGCAGAGGAGTTGGATCAGAATATCAGTGTTTTTATTGTCTATAGTGTGTATGTATTTATATTGTGTATGTAATTGTTTTCAGTGGGAGTTCCATGAGACCTTAAAACTATTTCAAGTGTACTCCATGGAATTTCATGGAAATAGGTTATGAAGTGGCTGGTCCAATGCCCGTGCTTTTCTTTTTTCACCACCTGTGAGTTTAATTCACTGAGAGAATATACAATGTAACAAACAGTATTCCATTTTGTAATACCATGAAAGGTATGCTGCTGATATACAGCTAAATTGTGAGCTAACCTATACAGGATTGCTGCTTCTGAAGTTAAATTTAAAAGGTGTTTTGCATGGAGAAAAGCATAAATACAGCATCTCCTCCTTACTACCGTGCTTATAAATATGTTTTTATGGATTTTAAACATAAAGGTAGCTGGTGTCCTCCTCTATGGATTTATTAGATTCCCTGACATTTTAGCTGTAGTCGTTACATGATATTTATGAATGCAGGAATGCTAGTTCCCCTGATATATATATATATATTTATTTATTTTCATTTATGGTACCTAGTTCAGGAACTGTACATTTTGAAATTTTTATTACATTGGTTTTTGTCAGAAGCAAAGAATGCATCCAGGTGCAATACACTAAAGAGGGTATATTAATCTTCTTCATCTACCCTTTTGATTTATGAATTGTTTTCTTTTATTGGAGTATTAAGCACGGCAATCAGTGCTGACTACTAAGCATGTAAATAATTAAAAAAATATATGATCTAAATTTTTTTTTTTTTAATTATAAATGCTACTCTTCTTGAGTGTAAAGTATGATTTTGGACAGTTCAGTTCTGAAGTTATTGCACCATTATATGTGCAATTGTCTTTTGTAGCTTACATCTGCAGGGGATGATGATTTATCAAGGAGTATTTTACAGCACCAAGAAAAATCTGCTCCTTGTATCATCAAGTGAAAACTTAAAATTTTCTTCTCAAGATGATTGGATGTTTGAATTCATCTTGAAAATGATGGACCACTTTTAAAAACATGTTTCTTTCATAAATTCCTTCAATAGTGTTTGTTGTTGTTTGGGCAAACGAAAGCCGGCCATAGATGTTTCGATTCGAACCATGTATTGGCAGGTTGATTGTACCCAAGTCGATCCATTGAACTGCCAGCAATATGAAATATGAAACGCCTCGGGAGGGGTCCCCCCATCAATACTGACTGTGTTGATGAGGTAATAGAGCAATTTTCTTTCCTGTAACCCATGGCCTGCCTTGCCATGGCCTCCCGTTCCATTCACCCTAGTGTGATTTTCAGATTTTCCCCCTTTTCTCTTTTCCCCCTCCTCTTCCTTTCCCCCACCTCCCCTTCCTCCCCCTTATTTGTCGGATTCCAATATTCTGGTATTTTCTAAACATTGGACTTTATCACACTGAAATACATATAATTCTTACTGTTGGATGTGGAGTGATTTATGGGATCTGGTTTCTCCCCACGGGCCTGGCAACCTTATACCACCAAGCTTTTTACAAGTACAATTACAAGTGATAAACCGATACCCACTTTCTAATCTCACCATGTCATATATAAACGTATGACTTTATTAAACTTATGTTATATTCCATCCTCTTTGGCATTCAGAATAGGTATAATATATAAATATTATTCCACGTTTGATTGATATCAGATATGCAATGTATGAGATATTTTTGTGAGGAGCTGTTTAATGGTTATTTTCTTATGTTTATTGTTACAATACCCTGTAGTAAGGTCCTGGGGCCTGATAAATCGGGGTTCCCCACGAAATGCATTCACCTGATAGACGGATCTCAAGGCCACAGGAATAACAACCTTGGATGGCTAACTTGTGTGTACGATTTTAACACTTTTTTAATACTTGCTATATGCTTAACCACCTCAGCCCTGGAAGATTTTTACCCCCTTCCTGACCAGAGCACTTTTTACAATTTGGCACTGCGTTGCTTTAACTGACAATTGCGCGGTTCTGCGATGCTGTACCCAAACAAAGTTTTCATCCTTTTTTTTCCCCCACAAATAGAGATTTCTTTTGGTGGTATTTGATCACCTCTGCGGTTTTTATTTTTTGCGCTAAAAACAAAAAAAGAGAGACAATTTTGGAAAAAATTATTTTTTTTACTTTCTGTTATAATATCCCCAAAAAATATATAAAAAAAAAACACATTTCTTCCTCAGTTGTATTCTTCTACGTATTTTTGGTAAAAAAAAAAATTGCAATAAGTGTATATAGATTGGTTTGCGCAAAATTTATAGCATCCTAAAATAGATTTATGGCATTTTTATTAATATTTTTTTTTTAGTGGTGTGGTCCCGCAGCTGCCAGAGAGAGAGTAATACGTGACAGGCGGATTACTCAGAAAAGGTACAAGCGCTTGGATTTCTTCACAATTTGAGTGTTTGTAATTTGTTCTGTTTTAATAAAATGTAAACCGGTAAGCGCTGTGGAGTTTCTTGTTTTAACTGTTCTGGGTTGCAATTGAGTTTATTGGAAGTAACCATCAGAAAAACTATGCTGGGAAATGCTGAAAAGTCCTGAGGCTTAATGCATTCTGTATATAAACTCCTATAGTTTTAGAGGTCCATCCAAATAAGTGAGAGCACATCTGATGGGCACTGGTGGAAGAGCATTTAAAGGATTTGTGCAATGAAAAGTTATATGATACACCTAAGAGTAGAGTGTGGCACACTGTGAATAGGAGTGTCATTTGTGGAACTGGTATCATTGAGATCACTCAGGAGAGTTTTAAGAGTGATATACACTATGGGGTTGATTTACTAAAGGGAAAAAAACTGTGCACTTTGCAGAGTGCAGTTGCCCTCTGCAAGTGCAATTGCTCCAGAGCTTAGTAACTGAGGTAAGGCTTCACTTTGCAAAGAGTACCCAATCCCGTGCAAGAAAAATTTAAAAAACTGCATTTTTGCTTGCACATGATTGGATGATAGAAGTCAGTAGAGCTTCTGCTCATTTACCAAGCTCTGAAGCAACTGCTCTTGAAGAGGGCAACTGTACTTTGCAAAGTGCACAGTCTTTTTCCCTTCCCTACCCCTCTCTCATCCATCACAGAGCCAGCTCTCTGAGGACAGCAGCCGCCTAGCCTACCAGCCTACTTTAACCACTACATTACCAGTTACCACTTAACCCTTGAACTTCCAGCCTGTCCCCTATGGCCTGTCCCCAATCTTACAACTATATTTTGCTTTCTGAAATAATTGTTCATGAAACTGTCGAAGAGATATGGTTTGCACAAGGAACAGCTGTTGAAGTGTATTCAGATTAGGCCCACTTTCAAAAGTGATAAGCAAAAATATGTTCTCCCTCACTTTAGGAAAATCTAGTAAAATTATATTTCCATTCAGATCTGTCATTGATCCTATTCCGGGCTTACCTTTTCTGTATATTCAATGAGGAATCAATCCAATTATGTGAATATGAGTGAGTCACATGGGTATATTTACTAAAACGGGAACACTCATAATCTGGTGCAGCTGTGCATGGTAGCCAGTCAGCTTGTAACCTCAGTTTGTGCAATTAAGCATTGGCAATAAAACCTGGACTCTAATTGGTTTCTCTGCAGAGCTGCACAAGATTTTGCACTCTCCAGTTTTAGTAAATAACCCCCATGTTGAGTAATTATGCCATTTAGTCAAAAAAGTGATCCTGAGAGTTGATAAACTGAGGTAGCAGAACTGAAAACAACGAGACTGATCAGTTCAAGGCCTTTGTAGGTGTCTTTGGGGCTCATAAGTGTGTCGGAAGGCGGATGCTCAGACACTCTGATAGTGCCTTAAGTTTTTCTGTTTGATTATAAAGAGGATGTGCTGTGTGAACAAGAGTCATTATTCTCTAGCTTGATTCTGCCTTTCCTCTGATTACCAATGCATGGCTTCAGAGTCCTTTGCTTTTGGAAGCTGTGATGCTGTAAAAAGACATCATATTTCATATCCATATTGTTTAAAGGTAATTATAAAAATTTCCAGGGTCTCTTGACAAGCCACAGATTGGAATACATTATGAAGCGTTTTGCATATACTAATAAAGAAGTATACCTCTCTTTAAATGCTTGACGAGGAATCTTCAGCTTGCTAATTTATGAGAGTGCCATTTATTACTCTAGGAATAGAGTGCCATATTTGCATATTTTGCTTCCTATCTCAGATCTTAGGGACAAGCTCCCCTTTTTTATCTTTCTTCTTGCCTTGATCTTCTGCTGGGTGATTTATAAGGTGTTGGACTTGGCTGTATAAATCCATCCTCTTTTTTTTTTTTTTCTCCCTCTATCCTTCTAGCTGCAAAGTATTTGCACCTACTGATTTCTTGCTGTGATTTCTAGGTCAACCTTCCCCCAGCTGAAGCCAGCTTAATAACTCACTCTCACATCAGCCTTTGTGGTGACAGCCAAGGAAAAGAGAAATTATCACCCATTTCCGAGGACCTTTTGGATGTTTACGGCAAAAACAATTTTTCTTTTTTTTTTTTTTGCTTGCTTAAATTAAAACGAAGCAAATGATTAAATTGTTTTGATTTATAGAGTCTGTTCTTGCAGGACGATAAAGTCCACTGATCTGGAAGGGCATCAAGAGAATTTATGCCACCTACACAAAAAGGCACTGTGCAGCCATTTCTGGGGGACAACAAGTTGTGAATTAAGCATCCAGACTGGCCATATGGGTCTAAAATACATTGCGAAGCACCCCAGGAGTAGTGATAAATTGAACTGTTCTTTGTGTGTGTAAATCTTGATCCCAGGAACTGCTGGAACCTGAAGCAGCTCTGAGAGATAAATCTTGAGGGGTGGTTATAAAAGAGAAGAGTCCCATATTAAACCCCAGAGCTGATAACTTTAGCTGAGAGGCGGGTGCGGTGTCCTTGCTTTGACATTTGCTGACTGGTATTTGTTTCCCTTTTAAATAAGGAGCTGTAAGTCTGTGAGAATGATGGTCTGGTCATGGTGACATTGCATCTCCAACCAAGGTTACTGGCTGCAGGACCAGTCAGGCTATCCTCTTTTCTTTCTTACACACCCAGCGAAATTGTTATTTGCCTCTTTGAAAACTTTGATATAAAAATGATATCGTTTAACTTCTAAGCATCTTCATTTTTATTTTTATTTTTTTTTTGTAGAGTTTGCAGCAACAGAATATAAAATAAAGGTAGTAGGAAAACATAGGTATTTAGAAGCAAATTGTGCATTTTTCTCTGATCATAAATGTTACCAAAGGCAAAATGTAAACAAAACTGCTGCAGGCTAATGTCATGTCTGACCTGATAGGAAGCTGTGCTTGTTTGTTTTTTTTTTTGTTTTTTTTTTTCAGCTTTATTACTATATGACACTTCATTCATGTCACTGCACAGCAAAACGTTGCATTGTGCTGCTGTGCGGAGAAATGCAATGCCATCCAGTTTGGTGTGGATAAATGCAGACATGCATTTGCACTACAATGCCACCGCACATCACACCAACCTTGCTGTATTAATGGGGTGCACATACTGTGTGTGTGTGTATATGTATATATATATATATATATATATATATATGTATGTATATATATATATATATTTATATATATATATATATATACTATATTACCAAAAGTATTGGGATGCCTGCCTTTACAGGCACACGAACTTTAATTACATCCCAGCCTAATGCCCCGTACACACGGTCGGACTTTGTTCGGACATTCCGACAACAAAATTCTATGATTTTTTTCCGACGGATGTTGGCTCAAACTTGTCTTGCATACACACGCTCACACAAAGTTGTCGGAAAATCCGATCGTTCTAAACGCGGTGACGTAAAACACGTACGTCGGGACTATAAACGGGGTAGTGGGCAATAGCTTTCATCTCTTTATTTATTCTGAGCATGCGTGGCACTTTGTCCGTCGGATTTGTGTACACACGATTGGAATTTCCGACAACGGATTTTGTTGTCGGAAAATTTTATATCCTGCTTTCAAACTTTGTGTGTCAGAAAATCCGATGGAAAATGTCCGATGGAGCCCACACACGGTCGGAATTTCCGACAACACGCTCCGATCAGACATTTTCCATCGGAAAATCCGACCGTGTGTACGGGGCATTAGTCCGTAGGGTTCAATATTGAGTTGGCCCACCCTTCACAGCAATAACAGCGTCAACTCTTCTGGGAAGGCTGTCCACAAGGTTTAGGAGTGTGTCTATGGGAATGTTTGACCATTCTTCCAGAAGCGCATTTGTGAGGTCGAGCACTGATGTGGACCAGAAGGCCTGGCTCGTAGTCACTGCTCTTTTATCCCAAAGGTGTTCTATCATGTTGAGGTGCAGGCCAGTCAAGTTCCTCCACCCCAAACTCATCCATGTCTTTACGGACTTTGCTTTCTGCACTGGTCAAAATCATTTGGTGGAGGGGGGATTATGACTTGGGGTTGTTTTTATGGGGTTGGGCTTGGCCCCTTAATTCCAGTGAAGGGAACTCCTAAGGCGTCAGCATACCAAGACATTTTGGACAATTTTATGCTCCCAACTTTGTGGGAACAGTTTGAGGATGGCCTCTTCCTGTTCCAACATGACTACATTTAAAGGCAGGCATCCCAATACTTTTGGTAATATAGTGTATATTTATACAGTATATAACAAGTGTGCTAAAAAACATTAATTTATTTACTATTACCTATTTATAGGAAAACTCTAGCTTGGTTAAAACTGACAAACTACATTAATATTTTAATAATTTAAAACTTAACTCCAGGTAAATATAAACACATAATTTATTGTCGATGCTTTGTGGCTGTTTTTCTGCTAAAGGTACAAGCCGACTTTGCCGCATTGAGGGGCCAATGGATGGGGCCATGTATTGTAAAATCTTGGATGAGAACCTTCTTCTCTCAGCCAGAACACTGAAGATAGGTCGTGGATGGGTCTTCCAGCATGGCAATGACCCAAAACATACCGCCAATGCGACAAAGGAGTGGCTCAAGAAGAAGCATATTAAGGTCATGGAGTGGCCTAGTCAGTCTTCAGACCTTAATCCTATAGAAAATGTATGGAGGGAGCTGAAACTTTGAGTTGCCAAGCGACAGACTAGAAACCTTAAAGGGGTTGTAAACCTTTGTGGCTTTTCATCTCAGTGCATAGAATGCATTGAGGTGAAATGTTCTGGCACTTCAGGATGGTACCAAAGTTTTCCTGCCATGTCCTGCTTCCAGGATATTATTTTCCAGTGAGTCTGCCCTTCATAGTGATAAGCCAATAAGGCTGGGTACACATGGGCCGAGTAACAGCCAGTTGTTTGATCCTGACTTCTTTGATCCTCCCCCCTTCCACTGTCCCTTGATAATTTCCTGATAACACAGAACCTATAAATTGAGTCTATTGTCTCTTTAATGTTTTGGCTTTTAAATCCACTTTTCCATTTTATTCTGTAAAACCAGCATTTTCCTAACAAAAATTCTAAATTTTTACTTGAAGATGGAAGCATAATTTTTGGGGGGAATACCTATAATTTGGTGCATGTGAGAGAGTCTGACCTCCAAGTGAGGGACACCAAGTGGGGGACTTGTGGGTTTCTTTCCGGGGTTTTCAGGGGAAGAAAGGCTGTTGGTGCTGTTCAAGCTTAAAGCATAATAGAATTCTGTGATATCTATGTGGCATTGCACTGGTTTGATCCTTCAGGAGGATACCCATTACTACTGGCCTGGGAGTTCAGCTGAAAATTAGGATGTTAAATGTAATACAATATGACTTCAGCATCAGAGGGACAGTATAAAGCTGTCTTTTCTAATAGATAAGTCTGCAGAGTAGGTAATGTTATTGTCACCTGACAGATATTTTATAAGCCTTGGACATAACTCCCATATTGGTCAATTTAGAGCAACTGTTTGGAGTGGGCTTTGCAGCTGAGGTCAGTGAACTTTCTCCAACTTTGTGAACACCTGGATGTTTTGAAGGCTGCTGGTTGGTGCTTTGTGGGAGTTATACACAATGCAGCTACAGCAGGTGCCCCTGGGACATTATTACCATTATTTTCAGCTTTAATACAAACATGAATTACCAGCTGACACTTTGTATATACCCTTTTAAAGAAACCTTCCACAATTTCAATGGAAATAGATGTTTCTGGAATCTTCTAAGTTGCTTTGATTAGTTTATACATTTATTCCAAATGAGAATATTGTCTTTAAAAGGATATTAAAGGCTTTTTTGTTGCCTAAAATAAAAAGAAAGATGTTATACTTACCTGTTTTATGCAACAATATTGTGCAGAGAGATACTTTACCTCCTCATTATTGGTTCCTCTTTCCGGGTGCTCTATCAGCAAGTGCAGTGCTAAGGGGGCACCTATGCAGGTGCAATCTTAAGCTGGGCTGTGTGTGTCCATTGACACACACATCACCAGTAAGCCAAGCTTCCGCACCCTCATACAGGAGTTTGACTGACAGCAGCAGGAGCCTATGGCTAATTTACATAAAAAAACGGTGATCATGCTCCCCAATGCTTTACTGCTTGAAAGATTTTTCCCTTTATGGGATAAACAGTGAGAGCTTGTCACTTCAATTCCCTGGGCAGTACAGTGGACCCATGTCATTATGCACCTCTAGCAATAGCTGGGTGAACTAGGGCTAACAAAAAAGGTGAGGGCTGTAAGCAGAGACAGCACTGATGTGTGCGGCCTTTGAGACCTCCATGATACCTTACACAGTATACATGCCTCTAACAGAAGTGCAGCCTGAACTTCTATTTTTGGATCTAAAATTACTAACTGCAGCTGGTTTATCCGCTCTCACTGTACCTCCTTGTTAATACCCAGGAAGAATCTAAGAGGTCAAATCACTAATGTTTACTGCATGCAATAAGGGTATCATATTACTCATTTCCATGCATTATCGCATGCAGTAAATAAAGTCCAATTCATTAAAAAAAATAACGATCATTACCAGGGGAAAAAAAATGTGCCGGTAACTATTGCATAAAAAGCTCTTAAGTCCAATTCAAAAATGGACCAGGGAGTAAAAAAGCATGCAATATTTACCACCAGGGTTTTGCTGGCAGTATCACATTTATTTTCCAAAAAACAGCATGGGGGTTGAGAGGACCCCCACGCTGTTTTTTGAAAAATAGCTGGTTGCTAAGGAGTGGGCCAGGAAGCCGCATCCTCAACAATGGATGACTCATCAGCTGAATGTAAAAAAAAAAAAAATGAATTAAAAATTATGAAAACAAAATGGCCATTTGGGTCTAGTATGAATTTTAAGGGGAACCCCATGCCAATATTTTTTTTTAAAAATGGCGTGGGGTCCCCCCCTAAAAGCCGTACCAGACCCTTATCTGAGCATGCAGCCCGGCAGGTCAGGAAAGGGGGGGGGCACATGCCCTTAACATGGGGGGGGGGCTGTTTGGTGCTTTGGGGCAGACCTAGCATGCCCCGGTTCATGATGTCACAAGGGGGCAGGGCCATTACTTGCACAATCGTTACCGCATGCAATATTTTACCGCATTTTATGAGCTGTTATTTAACTCTCAGTTAATAAACCCCAAGCTAGTGTCCCTCATGATCCTATTAAAGGTGTATAGTAACAAGGATTGTTATTAATCACTGACACTCTAGAATTATCTATTAGGCTTGGTTCACACTGCTGCGTCATGGTATCTGACTTGTGAGACCCCAAGTCGCATTACATGTCAAATTCAATGTTTCTCAATGAGAGCCATCTTAACTGATACTATACAAGTCGCTCTGACTTTAGAGAAGGTGCACTACTTTCGTCCGACCTGGATGCAATTTTAGCCCTTGTACAGGCTCCTAAATAACATCGAAGTCAGATCAAGTTGGAAGCAAGTCGCAGAGCAAAGTCCTAGGTAAAGTCCTACGACTTTACCATTGCAGCAGTGTGAACCAAGCCTTACAGTCAAAATATAGTTGTACTAGGTAGATATTTGTTTTTGTTTAAAATTATTTGTCTTAAATTATACATTGCAGGCTTTGCAGAGTGAAGAAGTTGATACAATATAAGTGTGGTTGTAACAAGAATGGTTATATAGTATCTCACAAAAGTGAGTATACCCCTCACACTGAAGAAATTACACTTTGCTACAATGTAAAGTAATGAGTGTACAGCTTGTATAACAGTGTCAATTTGCTGTCCCCTGAAAATAATTCAACACACAGTCTAAACTGCTAGCAACAAAAGTGAGTATACCCCTAAGTGAAAATGTCCAATTAGCTATTTTCCCTCTCCGGTGTCATGTGACTTGTTAGTGTTACAAGGTCTCAGGTGTGAATGGGGAGCAGCTGTGTTAAAATTTGTGTTATCGCTCTCACTCTCTCATACTGGTCACTGGGAGTTTAACATGGCACCTCATGGCAAAGAACTCTCTGAGGATCTGAAAAAAAGAATTGTTGCTCTACATAAAGATGGCCTAGCCTATAAGAAGATTGCCAAGATTTCACTTCCTTGCATCATGATCCACTCACATGAGGTATCACTTAGATGTATTAGCCTTGACCTGGCTTTATCTGACACCCAGGTTGTTAGTTCTTTTTTTTTCTTGGTGGTATCATCTCACTACATTCCTTTCCCTCTCTCCTTTTTGTTTTTCCTGCACTCCCCTTACATCTTACTCCATCTCCACTAGGGCTATAATAGTATCACCATTTATACTAATATATTCACCCCACTCTTGTGGGTTACCAAGTAATTTTGTACCCCAAAAAATATTTGAATGTTGTTCACAGAAGCCCTCCAGTGATATGATTTGTCTACACTCTTCATCTCTTGGGGATCAGCCCTGTGTGGCAACCTATACACGGTTGCGCTGCGTTGGTTTGGGTATTGGCCAGGGGTTTTCGCCCACTCAGTTTCTGGAGATGATGCCCCCGGGAAGCCCCAAGTCCTAGTGTTTTTTAAGGGGGTTACCTTTTTGTTTCTGCCCCCCCCCCCCCCGGTCTCAGCCTGTGAACATGCTAGATCACGCAGGATCTTTTTATTGTATTTATTACAGAAATATTTCACGTGCTTGCTCCTGAAGATTGGATATATCCATGAAACACGTCGACCTAGTTCTATGCTGTGTTTATAAACTTTTATGCCAAGAACTTGGTCCTATTGTTGCATGGTATCATGTGCTATATATATATATATATATATATATATATATATATATATATATATATAAATATATAATGTATGTATTCTATTGGATACTAACCTTGACTTCATTATTTTATTGTTTTATACTTTGTTATGCAGTTTGACGTGTAACCAATAAAATCTATTGACCTTTCCATCCACTTACTACCGTGTGCTTAAGTCCCACTCCCCCTTTTTTCTTTGTATACAATAGGGATGGAGGTAGATGTCCTATGGCCATTGCCTCATTTAAAGTCCCAATTCCCCCCTTTTATAAGAAGATTGCCAAGACCCTGAAACTGAGCTGCAGCACGGTGGCCAAGACCATACAGTGGTTTAACAGGACAGATAAACTTATTTTTTTCAGATGGTGTCAAGTGTGTGTGGCGGCAACCAGGTGAGGCATACAAAGACAAGTGTGTCTTGCCTACAGTCAAGCATGGTGGTGGGAGTGTCATGGTCTGGGGCTGCTTGAGTGCTGCCGACACTGGGGAGCTACAGTTCATTGAGAGAGCCAACATGTACTGTGACATACTGAAGCAGAGCATGACCCCCTCCCTTTGGGCCGCAGGGCAGTATTCCAACATAATGACCCCAAACCCACCAAGACAACCACTGCCTTGCTAAAGAAGCTGAGGGTAAAGGTGATGGACTGGCCAACCATGTCTCCAGACCTAAACCCCATTGAGCATCTGTGGGGCATTCTGAAACGAAAGGTGGGGAGCGCAAGGTCTCTAACATCCACCAGCTCCGTGAAGTCGTCATGGAGGAGTGGAAGAGGACTCCAGTGGCAACCTGTGAAGCTATTGTGAACTCCATGCCCAAGAGGATTAAGGCAGTGCTGGAAAATAATGGTGGACACACAAAATATTGACATTTTGGGCCCAATTTGGACATTTTCACTTAGAGGTGTACTCACTTTTGTTGCCAGCGGTTTAGACAATACAATACTGTATATCATTTGTAGTATAGTGTGGGCATAGGCAGTGCTGCCATGTTGTTTTAATCTTGTGTTGTAAGAGGAATTGTAGGGTTGTTTCTTCCCTGTTTAACTTTTAAGGTACCGTATATACTCGAGTATAAGTCGAATTTTTCAGCACATTTTTTCGTGCTGAAAGTGCCCCCCTCGACTTATACTCGAGTCAAGCACTTTTCTGCAGCAAAAAATTTCATTTTCCGAACCGACTTTGGGGCCCCATATCTCAGGGCCACTTGGTGCTAGAAACCCCAAATTTGGTATGCAAACCCAGTGGACCTGGTACCACAACATATCCAAAGCTGGGGTTCCTAGCACTAAGTGGCCCCGAGATACGGGGCCCCAAAATCGGTTCGGAAAATGTCATTCTATGCTGCAGAAAAGTGCTTGACATTTTCTGAACCAATTTTGGGGCCCCATATCTCAGGGCCACTTGGTGCTAGGAACCCCAAATTTGGTGTGCAAACCCAGTGGAACTGGTTACATAACATATCCAAAGGTGGGGTTCCTAGCACCAAGTGGCCCTGAGATACGGGGCCCCAAAACTGGTTCGGAAAATGTCATTCTATGCTGCAGAAAAGTGCTTGACATTTTCTGAACCAATTTTGGGGCCCCATATCTCAGGGCCACTTGGTGCTAGGAACCCCAAATTTGGTGTGCAAACCCAGTGGAACTGGTTACATAACATACCCAAAGGTGGGGTTCCTAGCACCAAGTGGCCCTGAGATACGGGGCCCCAAAACTGGTTCGGAAAATGTCATTCTCTG
Organism: Lithobates clamitans; assembly: GCA_037952925.1. Taxonomy (NCBI): domain Eukaryota; kingdom Metazoa; phylum Chordata; class Amphibia; order Anura; family Ranidae; genus Lithobates; species Lithobates clamitans. Next base: position 5,077,706 of record JBBGZY010000852.1, on the reverse strand, counting down.
CTGCAGAAAAGTGCTTGACATTTTCTGAACTGATTTTTGGGGCCCTGTATCTCGGGGCCACTTGATGCTAGAAACCCCAGCTTTGGAAATGTTATGGTGCTAGTTCCACTGGGTTTGCACACCAAATTTGGGGTTCTTAGCACTAAGTGACCCCGAGATACGGGGCCCCAAATTTGGTCAACTGTGTCCATCTGCAGCAATGTCATTTCGGGACCCTTTGGGTTCAGAGACCCCAAATTTTGGCTGCAGCTAGGGGGCATCTAGGAACCCTTAACTACCGAGTTTGAAGTTCAGGGGACCTATGGCTGCAAATGGGCACAGTGAGGCATGCAAATGGACACAGTGATGCTGCAAATGGGCATTGTTGACCCTCTTTTCCACTTAAAGTAGCTGTGCATTTCTCACCCTCGTCTTATACTCGGGTCAATAAGTTTTTCACATTTTTTTGTGGTAAATTAGGGCCTCGACTTATACTCGGAACGACTTATACTCGAGTATATACGGTAAGTATACTTCATTGTTGAATTTGAGGTGTGTAAACTCATGTGGTATATTGATTGACACACTCGCTATATTTTCAGAGTGCTTAATATGTTAGCAATTTCAGGACAACTATGCCAGAGAAGTTTATCTGGGAATTTACTGTGTACTTTTTAAAAACATCAAAGTTCATGCATCTGCCAAGCATATGAGTGAAAGGTTGAGGTGTTTGGATCATTATCTATATGGGCTTTTGAAATACAACTCCAGTGTAACCTTTTTAGAATGTTCAGTTATACACAAATGATTACGGTAGAAGTTTAGCTATCACATTATTTTGTAAGTTGATCTTGGGGAAATCCATGAGGTAGCAATAAATCTGCTTGCTATTTAAATCTAGTACTCTGCAGATCCTTATAAAGATAGGCTGCTGCTCTTTTGCAAAGTTAAATGCAGTACCTGGCAGGTTCAAATCTTTAAATGTCTCCAAGTGATCAGATGAGTCTATGATCAAGGGATATATTACATATGGTCAAAAGGATCACCCTGTGAACTCTGGTAGATTACAGGTAAGAGTGCTGCATCAGTAATTTGTTGGCAATAAAATATTCCTAGAAAACTGCATTCTTTGCCATCATTGGGGATTTCAGTCATTCTCCACATCCACATATTTCACAGTTATGACAAACTAAAACCAGATTGAAAGTACCTGCAACAATCCTGCAATAATGAAATGTTACTGTTGCCTTCATGTGTACAGGGATGAACTGCCCTCTCTGCTCCTGCATTAGGCAAGGAAGGTATGCTCCCTGTATTTGTGAATAGAAGGAACTCTCGGCTAATTCTATTTGCCAGATAGAGGCAGCAGATAGTTTGTGTGTGTGGTGGTGGTGGTGGGGGGGGGGGGGGGAGTGTTGTTGAGAAGGGTTAGCTCAGGACCTTCATATGCTTCCTCTTTTGCTTCCTCTCTTCCTCCTCTGTTTTAAAGGGCAAGTGTATCTTTGGTACAAGTTGTCATATAACCGCTTGCCAACTACGCACTGCAGTTTTACTGCTTCAGCGTAGGCCACCTGCGCAGAACCACGTGTATATACTTTATACTCAATTCTGCCTTTCCAGGTAGGGGACACGCGTACCCGCCCACCCAATTGCACTGTCATTGGCTCGCTTACATGCCAATCACCAGGTCCCAATCAATGATTCATGGCTGGAACCTGCCGATCGGCGGAGAGGGAGACAGGAGAGAGATCTGTGTATGTAAACAACACAGATCTCTCTCCTGACAGTGGGAATGTGATGTTTTTTGTATCCCTGCAAAGCAGGGAGTAAAAACCATCACATCCCTAAATAAAAGCACCACACTGTAAACACACAAGCACTTGCTAGGCACAGAGTTAACCCTTTGATTGCCCCAGATGTTAACCCCTTCCTTCCCATTGTCATTAGTACAGTGACCGTGCACTTTATTAGCACTGATGACTGTATTAGTGTCAGTGGCAGTTAGTGTTTTCACTTCGCACTATCACAGTTCCACTATAAGTCGCTGATGGCCGCCATTACTAATATCAAAAAAGAAAAACTATATGTTTATATAGCATCATTTGAAGACACTATAATTTTTGCGCAAACCAATTAATATACACTTATTAAGAATTTTTTTTTACCAAAGACATGTAACAGAATACATTTTGGCCTAAATTTATGAAGAAATGTTATTTTTTTATGCGATATGTTTTATAGCAAAAAGTTAAAAAATATGGTTTTCCTTTTAAAATTTTCAGTCTTTTTAATTTCTCATAGCACAAAAAATAAAAAAAACCCAGTGGTGATCAAATGCCACCAAAATTAAGCTCTATTTATGGGGAAAATGTATACAAATTTTGTTTGTGTACAGCGTTGCATGACCGCACAATTGTCAGTTAACCACTTGCCGGACGTGCAAAGGAATTGCACTGCGGCAAAGTGTCTCTATTGCGCAAAATTACATACCTGTATTTCATTTCGTGCAATAGCCTCTTGGGGGCGCCGCCGCAGACCCAATCACGTGCTGATTGGACAGAGGGGGAGACAATCAGTGGGTCCGGTGGACCCGATGTTCGCCGGTCACCCGCAATCATTCCATTAAACAAGGCAGATAGATGACTGTTCTGACAGGGGAGAAGATGGAGATCTTGTGTTTCTGCTAAGCTGGAACACAAATCTCTGTCTTCACCCAGTCACAGCAATCCCTACACAGTTAGCAAGCACTCCCAGGGAACATATTTAACCCTTTGATTGCCCTTGATGGTAATCCCTTCCCTGCAAGGTCATTAGTACAGTGACCATGCATTTCTTTTAGCACTGATCACTGTATTAGTGTCACTGGTCCCCAAAAAGTGTCACTTAGTGTCAGATTTGTCCGCAGTCCCACTAAAAATCGATGATCGCCATTATTAGTAAAAATAATAAAAATTCCATAAATCTATCCCATAGTTTGTAGACACAATAACTTTTGCTCAAACCAATCAACATATGCATATTGGGATTTTATTTACCAAAAATATGTAGCAGAATACTTGGCCAATCCCCAGACGACGTCCGCTAGTGACGAAACGCGTAGGGAGGAGCCTATGACGTCACCACGTCCGTATTCTGTGTAGGGCTTACACAAACCAGGAAGGCGGAGGCAGCAGACGGAGGCGCAGACTGTCAGCTGTACGCGATATGCTGTTTTTACTACGAGATTTTGTAAGTGCAATTCTTTTAATAAAACGACTGTGCAGACTATATTATGCGATGGTTTTCCTTTCTCTCCTTGAATCCTGAGATACCATCTGTCGCCCATCGGTATTATTGAGCTGAGGTTGTGGGGAGCCCCGAAATTCCCTGTGCTGTTTTTGACCGCTGTAATGGCGGTCAACGGGATCTGGTGAGCATATTTGATATTTCACCTCGGGTGTGAGGAACTACAGAAGATTCTCTCTACTGCACCCTCATCTCTGTTGTGGCCCCCTTTTGCACTCTTTTCTTGATTCATCACGGACTCTTCCTTGTTTTGCCTTTTGGATTCTATCTGTCCATCCTACTAATTTTGGGACATTGGATTATGTTATTTTTTAACTTGCACTAATATTTTGACTATTGTATCAATTCATTTTATTTGTTCTTAGCGCCGCATCTTTTTTGTATTATTATTTATGGTGGGATTTGGAGACTAGATCTCGATGCAGGCTGCTTAGTTTTCACTACACTGTATTTTTGGTTCACCTTAAGCGCAGCTTTTATTTTTGTTTTTGCCAGAATACATATTAGCCTAAATTGATGAAGAATTATTTTTTTTTCTTTTTTTTTAGATTTTTTTTTATTGGATGTGTTTTATAGCAGAAAGTTAAAAATTTAGTTTTTAGTTTTTTTTTTCATAATTTGCGCACTTTTGTTGTTTATAGCACAAAAAAATAAAAAAAACTGCAGAGGTGATCAAATACCACCAAAAGAAAGCTCTATTTATTGGGATAAAAAAGGACATCAATTTTATTTGGGTACAGCGCCGCACGCCACAATTGTCAGTTAAAGTTACACAGTGCCGTATCGCAAAAAAAGGCCTGGTCGTTAAAGCAGAGTTCCACCCATAAGTGGAACTTCTGCTATAAGTATTTCTTACCCCCCGACATGCCACACTTGGCAAGTCATTTTTTTTTGGGGGGGGGGGGGCAGGTACCTAATTTTGACAGGTACCCAGCTCCCACTTCTGCTTGAGCCGCCTAGGTGACTCCTCCTCTCCCCCTAGGCGGCCCCTCCCTCCCTGCAATCTTCTGGGACAGGTCTTCAGGACGTGCATCGCGACTCGCACCCGGCTGTGAAGCCGCAAGCTATTACAGCCGGGTGCCCACATTAGTAATGCCGGCACCGCGGACAGGCGAGGGAGAGAAGCGAAGGCACCCACATCGCTGGACCATGGGACAGATGAATGTCTGTTTATTAAAAGTCAGCAGCTATCCTTTTTGTAGCTGCTGACTTATAATAAACACAGAACTGAGTGGAACTCCGCTTTAAGGGGGTAAGAGCTTAAAGTAGCGCCACGCCATATAGCAAAAAATGGCCTGGTCATGAAGAGGGGTAAATCTTCCAGAGCTGAAGTGGTTAATGAATGCAGCAACCACCCTAAGTGTAGCTCACTTGGTTTTATACTTGCCTTCATCCTTAATCCACAGATCTTCACTGTGCGGCCCCATAGTAATCAGCCTTTCTTCACAAAACATCCTAGCCTGGACCTCTTCAACCTGCCCAATTCATTTTTTGAGAGCCATACTCTGCAGTCCACCACTGGGTGCCACCATGAGTATGGCTTCCAAGAAGAATGAATGGCTTCGAAGCACTTAAGTGCAGGCTGGAGAGGACCTGGCTAGGATGTTTTAAGGAAAAAAGGCTGTGCAGCTCCTGATGGGGCTGAAAAATGAAGATCTCTGGGTTAGAGGATGAATGTGACTATGAGACTAGTTGGGTTGCACTCAGGGAGGGTAGCTATATTTATTAAAGAGCATCTTGTTACAATGGTACAGTTATAGCACCAAATCTACAGCAGCTTAGTTAATAAACAAAACTCTTATCTACTTACTTTACTTACCTCTCTCTATACCTTAATTTTTCTCTCACTTTCTCGGAGTTCTCTTCCATGCTGTTTCCAACAGCTTAATATAAAAATGAATTGCTAACTTTTTGCCTATACTTTCTTATTCTTATTGAGCATGGACTTGAGAATAAAAAATCCTTTACTCCATAAAAGCTACGAAGAAAATTCTAAATATCCAGTGCAGCCCTTAAGTGCCCATTTGCACCTTTGCTCGTATTAACACAAATTTATATGCGTTGAAGCATATTGCATTAAAGCAAACCATTCCTCTTGAATGGGCTTTCAATGTGCCTTATTGCAAAAAAATGACACCTTTGCTTTTTTTTTTTTTTTTTTTTTTTTTTTACAATGCGGTACACAGCAGCATTTAGGAGGTGCTTTTGACATGTGTAACTGTAACTCATTGATGTGAATCAAATTAAGGGGAGACATGTTTGAGGCATTTGTGATCCTGGAAAATAGCTGGACAAAAAAAGAGAAACTTCCAAAATGATCACTTTTCTTAATGCAAGCAATGTGTTTCTGCTGATTAAACATGTGAATCAACGCCTTAAAGAACTCAGTCAAGGAGAAGAAAAACAGTTGCAGCTGTGAAGTGTTGTACAAGGCCCCTTTCACACAGGCGTTCCGTATGTCCGTTTTTCATCCATGGGTTGACGGATGAAAAACGGACATAATTGTATCTAAATGGGATAGCGGACGTTAGCGGAAGATCATCCGCTAACATTTGTCTTTGCTAAGCTCTGTTTTTTTATGAATAAAATCCTATTTTTCTTTCGTACAAAAAATGGAACGGATGAAAAACGGATGCTAGCGGACGATCCGCTGACATGCGTTTTTAAATCTTTTTTTTCCCCCTCATTAAACACACTGTATATACAGTGGGGCAAAAAAGTATTTAGTCAGCCACCAATTGTGCAAGTTCTCCCACTTGAAACGATGAGAGAGGCCTGTAATTGTCATCATAGGTATACCTCAACTATGAGAGACAAAATGTGGAAACAAATCCAGACAATCACATTGTCTGATTTTTGAAAGAATTTATTTGCAAATTATGGTGGAAAATAAGTATTTGCTCACCTACAAACAAGCAAGATTTCTGGCTCTCACAGACCTGTATCTTCTTCTTTAAGAGGCTCCTCTGTCCTCCACTCATTACCTGTATTATTGGCACCTGTTTGAACTTGTTATCAGTATAAAAAACACCTGTCCACAACCTCAACCTCAGTCACACTCCAAACTCCACTATGGTGAAGACCAAAGAGCTGTCAAAGGACACCAGAAACAAAATTGTAGACCTGCACCAGGCTTGGAAGACTGAATCTGCAATAGGCAAGCAGCTTGGTGTGAAGAAATCGACTGTGGGAGCAATAATTAGGAAATTTAAGACATACAAGACCACTGATAATCTCCCTTGATCTGGGGCTCCACGCAAGATCTCACCCCGTGGGGTCAAAATGATGACAAGAACGGTGAGCAAAAATCCCAGAACCACACGGGGGGACCTAGTGAATGACCTGTAGAGAGCTGGGACCAATGTAACAAAGGCTACCATCAGTAACACACTACGCCACCAGGGACTCAGATCCTGCAGTGCCAGATGTGTCCCCCTGCTTAAGCCAGTACATGTCCAGGCCCGTCTGAGGTTTGCTAGAGAACATTTGGATGATCCAGAAGAGGAATGTCATATGGTCAGATGAAACCAAAGTAAAACTGGTAGAAACACAACTCGTCGTGTTTGGAGGAGAGAGAATGCTGAGTTGCAACCAAAGAACACCATACCTACTGTGAAGCATGGGGGTGGCAACATCATGCTTTGGAGCTGTTTCTCTGCAAAGGGAACAGGATGACTGATCCATGTACATGAAAGAATGAATGGGGCCATGTATCGTGAGATTTTGAGTGCAAACCTCCTCCCATCAGCAAGGGCATTGAAAATGAAATGTGGCTCCTCTGTCCTTCACTCATTACCTGTATTAATGGCACCTGTTTGAACTTGTTATCAGTATAAAAGACACCTTTCCACAACCTCAAACAGTCACGCTCCAAACTCCACTATGGTGAAGACCAAAGAGCTGTCAAAGGACACCAGAAACAAAATTGTAGACCTGCACCAGGCTGGGAAGACTGAATCTGCAATAGCTTGGTGTGAAGAAACTTAACTGTGGGAGCAATAATTAGAACATGGAAGACATACAAGACCACTGATAATCTCCCTCGATCTGGGGCTCCATGCAAGATCTCACCCCGTGGGGACAAAATGATCACAAGAACGGTGAGCAAAAATCCCAGAACCACACGGGGGGACCTAGTGAATGACCTGCAGAGAGCTGGGACCAACATAACAAAGGCTACCATCAGTAACACACTACGCCGCCAGGGACTCAGATCCTGCAGTGCCAGACGTGTCCCCCTGCTTAAGCCAGTACATGTCCAGGCCCATCTGAGGTTTGCTAGAGAGCATTTGGATGATCCAGAAAAGGATTGGGAGAATGTCATATGGTCAGATGAAACCAAAGTAGAACTGTTTGGTAGAATCACAACTCGTCGTGGAGGAGAGAAAATGCTGAGTTGCAACCAAAGAACACCATACCTACTGTGAAGCACGGGGGTGGCAACATCATGCTTTGGGGCTGTTTCTCTGCAAAGGGAACAGGACGACTGGCTGTCAGCAGGGAACCCTGCTGACAGCTGATGACTTATCATTTGTTAAGGCCCCCTCCTTAGCAACCTGCTATATACAGTACAGTGTTTGAAGTTCAGTTGAGTCACTTATTTTTTTTGTAAAAAATGGATGCCAGCGGACATGAAAATGGATGTAAAATTGACATCCATATCTGTTTTTGATCCATGTTTTTACAAAAAAAAAAACATGACTGAACTGAACTAAAAAAAGGAACGCCCATGTGAAAGCAGCCTAAATGGAAAACCGCGCATATAGTGCAAAAAACAAACAGAAGAGAAAAAGCTGCAAACACACATAGAAAATATCCCTTCTAATATTAAACTATGAAAAACAGAGTGCTGTGCTAAAAATTGAATAGGGAGTGAGAAATATAGAAATGTGAAACAAATATAAAGGACACTAAAGTCAACAAAGTCCAACAAATTTTTTTCCTTGTGAATCTTGTGTTAATTCTTGTGCATTAAATCTTGTGAAGTCAGATGCTGAATAGAGTGCATCAATCAAAAATCTTCATATGTAAGTGAAATCCAACACTAACACCTGTGCAGTAGATGAAATGAGGGCTTACCAGACCACCAGTACCCCCTTATTCAGAGTGGTCAACAAGAGCTCCAACCAGTATATCACCAGCTGTAACACATCTCCCAATGGAACGCCAATATGACCGCCCAAACCCAACAAAGAATAACTTCCTCCAGAGTTTGATTAACACGTATTCATATGGGGGTAACAAGGAAAAAAACTCCTCATGGTGTAGTAAATTGAATAAAGGTTTATTGATTAAAAAATTACACTTACAAGAGTAAAATCACAATACGCATTGTGCTAAACCCGGCCAGCACACAGATCATAGTTCAGGTATTTTCACAATATGTAATGATGTCACAGGAAGGCTCTGCCCAATGCGTTTTGTCAGCAAGAGGATATCTTCCAGGGCACCGGGTGCAGGTGTGAAGTGCCTGAACATATCTGCAGCAGTGTCCCAAACTCTATAATTGAGGGAAATGGTGGACAAACTTCTACACATTGGTTCATTACTGTGATGGGCCGTCTCATTGGTTAATGGGAATGTGCACAAAGGAAAAGAGTTGGGCAAGCTTCAGTAAAATGTGTTGGAACTTTGCTTGTCAAAACAGCAAAGAATTTGGCAATAACAGGAGGGTTTAGGAGGCTGCTGCAAGTACCTCTAGGTGACTGCAATTTATGCTTGCAACAGTTTTGTTTTTTTTCCTGTTACAGAGTACCTTTAAATAAATGTTCTTTAGACAACACTGATGGTTATACATGATCCTCAGCATGAAATTATTGAGTTTGAGCATGTTAGAAAGTTACAATGGTTTGTGAAAAAGAAGCAAAAACTTTTTTGATCAGCCATTGTAGTGGTTGAAACTAATTTGTTATAGTTCTTTACATGCAACTGATCATATTTAACATGGCAATAAAGTGCAGTAATCCAAAACAACTTCTTCTCTTTATGTAGTATCTATAGCCCTGGTAACCAACTTATGGCACTTACTATTGTGCAGCCATTGTTCTGTGTACAAAACACCTCCAGGTAGCCATATTGCATTGCATTTTCTGAAATTTATAGAGCTGCAGATGGAAAAGGAAAGATCATTTTTAATGACATTCAATTACAATATGACTTGTGTCGCAATTGTATACGCTATATTATTTTTTCTTTATTTGATATTTTTTTCCCCCCACAAAAGTGGAGTTACCCTTTGAAGCATTTGTTACCCCAACACTTCATATTCCTGATATGTGCCTGCTGTACCATGTATTTGTATGGTAAAGTATCCTCTTCTCTTTGTATTGCTTCCTTTCCTGTGAAATCCCTGGTGTTCCTGCCAGTCCCATTTTTGGGGCGAGGGGGGTGGCAAACAAAAGCCCGCCACCCCCAACACCCCCCTATTCGGTCGGTCAATCAGTCAACCCCCCTTCGCTCGCTCGTCCACCCACTAGCCCCACACTTACCCCATCTAGGTTGCAGGCAGCTTCGGGTCCTTCCTGAGTCTCCTCCTCCTCAGTGGCTTGACCCTGCATCTCCTCCTCAGCGGCATCACCCTGTGTCTCCTCCTCGGCGGCAAGTATGGTTGCTTCTCCTCCCGGACAATCAGGAAACTGGTCTTAAGACCCGATTGGCCAGGAGGAGAATAAGGAAGACAATAGCGAATATTAATGATGACCACACTAAGCAGGAGAGCACAGTGTGGTTCATTTTCTAGCTATGCTGGGAACTCAGTATGCTCTCCTCCAGTGATCAGACTTGTCCTGAAACCCCCCCTGCACAGCCATTTACTGGAAAGCTCAGTGTGCTCCTATGCCACTAAGAACAGAAGGAATGTGGTCACTTATAAAAAAAAGGTGTTTATAATGTTTTTTATATCTATACAAAAATGTTTTGCATTTAATTTCTATTTTAAACTAAATTAGTTGTTTTACAAGGTGATCATTTACAATTACTTTTATCACGACTAGTAGATATAAACTATTTATTAGACTGGCTTCTGCTAGTTGTTTAATTTATTTCATTCAGAATTTTTACTTTTTTGTGCTTCCCATGCCCTTTTTATATATTTTTAACTCTATGTTTTTTAAATTTGCTAATAAAAACATCATATTTGACATCAGTAATTTAAGGAAGCATTGTACTATGATACTGTAATGACAGTTAACTCTAGCAGTCTTATGTCTCCAGTCTCTGACTCTCTCCTTTAGCATCCCTCCAATTTTTAACAGGTTCTATAGCATATCTCCAGGCCTTGACCATCTACTGTAGTATGTCCGCAGTCCGTCAGTTTGCTGTAGTAATACATACTTGGAATATTATATACGGCCCCTTATTGATTTTAAGGACCACACTCAAGGTCCTTTATATCGAGGACGTTGAAGGGCAGTTATCTAGAACAATGTTTCTCAACTTCAGTCCTCCAGTACCCCCTAACAGGTCATGTTTTCAGGATTTCCCTCAGATGAAACGGCTGTGTTAATTACTAAGGCAGTGAAACTGATCAAATCACCTGTGCAAAATAATGGAAATCCTGAAAACATGACCTATTGGGGGTACTTGAGGACTGGAGTTGAGAAACCTTGATCTAGAGCACACTAGTGCCCCAAAATAATATTTAAACTTTAAAATTTTTATGTTTTTTTATAAAAAATTGTGCTGTTTTATGTTTATTACAATCTATAATATATTATAGCACAGTCTTCCATGTTTTAGCTAGGGCATTATATTACTTCTCTGTTTGTCCTTGTATCCATAAGAGATTAAGCAGCACTCTCATGCTGCAGCAAGAATAAGCTTGTTTTAGAAATACTTCACATGTGTGGGAGACAGCTGGTACTGGAGATGGATGCAGAGATGCATATGCTGATGTTGCTTAATGGCGTGTTGCCTAATAAACACAAAGATAAAGTGGCTGCTGTAATACAGAGCTGTATTTTAAAGGATATGATGATATATTGATACATTGACAATTGCCTTTCCCTCAATAGTTTTTTTACAGGAAATATTATTTGGCATACAAGGTTACATGATGCTGTCCCAGAATAAAATTCTTCTAGATTCTTGCTATACATTACACAAAATTACCAGAGAACATATCTGTAAAAACCCGGGTAAAAATTGCCTTTGCCCCCCCCGACTTAACATCAGGTCAGAAAGCTATTGAGCTTGGTTGCCAGAGGTTACAGCATATCATTAATGCTCATTGACTGGATGCTAGAGGTTACAACAAACATCACGACTCATCAATTAGTTGTTAGAGGTTACAGCACATCATTTCTGCTAACCGATTGGTTGCTTGAGGCTACTGCACATCCTCACCCCTCAGTGATTGGTTGCTAGAGGTTACATGCTTACCGCTCCACTCATTGGTTGCTAGAGGTTACATGTTTACCGTTCACTAATTGGTTGCTAGAGGTTACTGTGCATCATTACCACTTACTTTTTGGTTGCTAGAGGTCACAGCACATCAATACAGCTCACTGATTGGTTGCTGAAGGTTGCAGCAGATCATCTTCTCACTGCCTGCACACAATGGACTGGAGAGGTGAGGGGGACCCATCAATAGACAGAAAATTCCTAGAACTTGCTATTGGCAATGAGCAGAGCACACACAGCTATGAAGGTTAACTGAGTGCAGCTAGGAACAGAGCCCAATAGGAGCAGTATCCCTGAGGACAAGTTACCAGAAATAAATGACTAGTTATGCCCCCTGCAGTAGAGCAGTGTGGATTGGTGAGCTACGTACAGAGTTCAGGGTTAAGGGGTGCGCTATGGACAGAGTGCAGGGTTAAGGGGTGCGCTATGGACAGAGTGCAGGTTTTAAGGGTGAGGTGTGTACAGAGTGCAGGATCTAGGGGTGAGCTGTGTACAGAGTGCAGAATCTAGGGGTGAGCTGTGTACAGAGAGCAGGATCGAGAGGTGAGCTATATACAAGGTGCAGGATTGAGAGGTGAGCTGTGTACAGAGTGCAGGATCGAGGGTGTGCTGTGTACAGAGTGCAGGATTGAGGGGTGAGCTGTGTATGGAGTGCAGGATTGAGGGGTGAGCTGTTTACGGAGTGCAGGATTGAGGGGTGAGCTGTGTACGGAGTGCAGGATTGAGGGGTGATCTGTGTACGGAGTGCAGGATTGAGGGGTGAGCTGTCTACGGAGTGCAGGATTGAGGGTTGAGCTGTATACGGAGTGCAGGATTGAGGGGTGAGCTGTGTAAGGGGTGCAGGATTGAGGGGTGAGATGTGTACGTAGTGGAGGATTGAGGGGTGAGCTGTGTACAGAGTGCAGGATTGAGGGGTGAGCTGTGTACGGAGTGCAGGATTGAGGGGTGATCTGTGTATGGAGTGCAGGATTGAGGGGTGAGCTGTGTACGGAGTGCAGGATTGAGGGGGGGATCTGTACGGAGTGCATGATTTAGGGTTGTGTTGTGCACACCTTCACACTCCCCCCCCCCCCAGCAAGCTCTCTTCTCCCCAGATTCCAGTTTGGAGCTTACCCCCATCAATACACAGCATTTCTCTGGCATCCCCCCCCTTTTTTTTCAGTACTGAGCACATCCTGAGTCCTAGCCAGCTAAATAACGTCAGAGTGTGGCTGCAGAAGACCAGCTGTAACTTACTGAATGTCCGTGGCTGGGAGCAGCTTCTGCCAGTGTACATCTCCCGCCCCCTCGCTCCTCTGTTCTCTCTGCTCTCTGATAGAGATCGAGGATGTGTTTTGCAGAAAAGGGAGGGATGTGAACAGGCCGCCAGGAGGAGAGCGCTGTCAATTGTAAATACAGAAGCAGCGCTCCTGTATTTTCAAGTGACAATAGCGGGCAGCTCAGCAACCAGCGCCGGAGGTGGAGGAACTCGGCTGAAATGAAAGCCGACGGGCAGCACGGGCTCCAGGGGCAGCTGCTTTGGGCCCCACAACGATGGCGGGGCCCTGGGCAGATGCTCCGTTTTCCCTGTAGTAAAGACGGCCCTGCGTATATACCCTCAGAAACTTTACCATGGACAACAGTTTTTACATTCTGGATATGAAGGTTATCTAGCTCATTAGGGGTATGCAATTTACCTGCCCATCACAAAGATTATCTCTACTACCATCCCATCTTTGGAACTTTTAACGCAGACAGAGATTTATTGTATTAAATCATTATTCCACTTTTGCAGTCAAATTTGAGAAAAAAATAGTTAATGTGTTGCCAGTTACACAGCATACCTAAGAATAAATATTTCTTTCTTTTTGAATGTTTATTTGGAGCAGGCCTCTGGGCAGACTGCATGCTACTCTGGACAGTTTCACACTGATTCTCTTCCCAGTGACAAATAAGGGCACTTGGAGCTTCTCTCATTGACATACAGTGCATGAGGCCTAGCTTCGAATTGGATGCCAGTTCCCCACATCCAATTCGCAATAGCAGGAGATTGTGACTGGCTCTCTATGGAGCCGATTCATATGTCCGCTGTGGCTCCGGTGCAAATTTGCACCGGGTCCTGTACGTCTTTTGGTCTGTTTCAGTTCCCGAATTCAGCCAGAAATTTGGGCTGTAATTGGACCTGAAACAGTGAACGGGGACGCACTGGACTCCTGCCGCATGCAGCTCAGATTTGAACCCAGCCTTAGAGCATTAACCTTTTGTTAGAACAGCCTGTGTTTAAATCCAGTTTATAATGATATATAATGATATCTGCCAGCACAGTATAGACAGGGTGAATTATGGTAAACACAAACTCCTTCATAAACATTACAGAGAAAGGAAAGCCAAGTAGTTTTCCCACTGTTCTTTTTTTTTTTTTTTTCTTTAGCATTAAAATAGTAAGTAGCAAGCTTTATTTATTTTTTTAAAGACGATGTAACAAATATAAAGTATTCGGTCTCCCCATTTAACTGCAAAAGTGGAAATAGGGGAAGAAGTCACGTGATCGGTGATGACACGCGTAGGGACGGAATAGGCTGTTTCACATTGCTAGACACAGAACGAGTTCGCTGCTCGTAGGAGAGAGGTTTGCTCTGCATTGTTTTTATGTGAGTACATCTACTTATAGATTTTTAAGAAAGCATTACCTGGTTAAGACATACTTCACTATCAAGTACCTTTGTCCTGCATATTCCTGTACATACATACCTGAGATGTGGAGGCTGAGCTAGGATCTGCGCTGGTCCAGGACCCCTGATAGGACCATAGCCACTTGTAATCAGCTGCCATTAGGATAACCCAACACCGGCAAGCGTGGATATAGGGACGCGATGGAGGCTCAGGACCTGGCGTTTTAGCTACAATTCATGCGGTTGACCTAGCACCGCTAGGTAAGGGGCCACTGCTTACATTAGTGTTTTATGCACGAAGAGGACACTGAGTGAATTGCATCCCAGACACCCCACTGTTGTTTTGTTGAATACACCAGAACTTGCTTTTGCACCTTCTATGACTTTTACACTGGCACTTTAAGTTTGCTGCACTTACTGGCATGTCATTGGTCATTTGTTTCGCAGGCCAGCACAATATATTTTACATCACTATTATTGGGACATTTATTTATATTATTTATCATCCATATTGCGTTGGATTGATGTGTTTTATTTGCGATATCTAGATCACCTTTAAGCACTGGCACTTTGTACGTTTTGCACCATTTATAAGGATATGTTCTTGATGGTTATTTCTGATTTATTCTATGTATTTTTATTTAGAATTATGCACATGAAGTAGTGTTTATGTCCCTTTGTGCACCTACACATGATTATCTAGATTTATATGTTTTTAGTGTCAACACTTATTTATGCGATTTTACATGCAATTTTTTTTTTTTTTTGTCATTTAGTATATACCAACTGAAAAGGATTTTTTATGCACTTTTTTTCACATACACAGGATGCTGATCATTAAGACTTGAATGTTTTTAGTGTCAACACTTATTTTATGCGATTTATGTTATTATGCGATTTAATGTCATTTTATTAATTGACCACAGACAGAGATTTACAGCTTTCTTCTGGTTAGCGCAGCACCTCTCCCCTATACCTCAGTTTGATTTTGGGCTTATGTCTGACCCTTGCTTCGGTGCATGCAGCTGTACAGTCGCATACGTGCGTTTTTACTATTTTTTCTGAGTTTTTCTTTTCTTTTCTTTTTCCAATTGGGTAGCGCAGGAATATTCTTAACACATTTCACTGCATGTGGTATTGCCACACTTGGGCGGAGTAGCAGAATGTGCTTTGGGGTGTATTTCTAAGTTTGCCTATAATGTGTATTAGAAATATTTTATTACGGTAATTGCCAACTTTGTGTAAAAAAACACATTTTCATTTACATTCAGCATTTTCCAAAAAAAATGAAGTCTTCAAAAGATTCACCATGCCTCTTAAAAAATACCTTGGGGTGTTTTCTTCCCGAAAATTTGGTAATTTTGTGGGTATTTCCACTGATTCTCGAGGCCCTTCAAAAATGTGATAGGTGGTCAGGAAATTAGATATTGAATGTATGCCCCATGAACATCTGAAGGTGCTCCTTGGATTTCAGGCCCCTCTATGTGGCGAGGCTATGAAAAGGTCTTATGCATGTGGTAATGCCATGCTTAGAAAGATTAGCAGAATGTGTTTTAGGTGTAATTCTAAGTAGGCCCATGATGTGTGTTAGAAATATCTTCTTAGGTGACAACTTTGTGTAAGAAATACATTTTAATTTTCTTTACTGCATTTCCAAAAACTGCCAAAAGTGACATTTTCAAAAGACTCAATATGCCTTTCAGAAAATACCTTGGAGTTTTTACTTTCAAAAAATGGGTCATTTTGTGGGTGTTTCCACTGTCCTGGTTCTCCAGGGCCTCCAAAATGTGATAGGTAGTCAGGACATTATATGTGTAATTTATGCCTCTAGAATGACTGAAGGTGCTCCTTGGATTTTAGGCCTCTCTATGTGGCTAGGCTTTGAAAAAGTCTCACATGTTTTATCTCCATACTCAGGAGGCGTAGCAGAATATGTTTGGGTTGTAATTGTAGGTATATCCATGCTGTGTTTGAGAAATAACTTGTTAAAAGTTGTGAAAGTTGTTAAATAATAATTGTTTTGTGAAAAAAAAAATATTTAATGCATTCATTTTCCAAAATAGTGTGAAAAACAATTACATCTTCAAACAACTCACCATGCCTCTTATTAAATAACTTGGACTGTCTGTTTTCCAAAAAAGGGGTAATTTAGGGGGTTATTTGTACTGTGCTGGCATTTTGGGTCCTCGAAAAATGAGATAGGCAGTAAGTACAGCAGGACTATAATTTTCAAATATATATACCATAGTTTGTAAACTCTATAACTTTCACAAAGACTAAATAATATACTCCAATTTGGGTTATTTTTACCAAAGAAATGTAGCAGACTACATTTAGTCTAAAAATATGAAGAAAAATAATTCATTTTCAAAATGTTCTAACAGAACCAAGAAAAACATGAAAACATACACATTTCATACAGTGTTGCAGTAATCGTCATTCAAAGTAGGACAGTGCTGAAAAATGGCCTGGACTGGAAGGGGGTGAAAGTATTTGGACTTAAAGTGGTAAACTGTGCTGAAGTTCTGAATGTTTATCTAAACCCTATTGAAGTCAATGGGAGACAAATATTTAAAATTTGTTCTGGACATTTTCAAGGCTAAGAGGCAACGGATTCTCAAACAAATTACATGGCTGCTAGGCACTGCCCTGGGGAACATACTGTATACTTAAATGTGCACACAAAATATTTTTTATAATACCATTTGGCAGGGAGTAGCAATTTTAATAATGCTTAAAATGAAGCCTTAAAATTCAGATTTCCTTTCAATAACATGCTTGGGGATGCCCTAAACCTGCATATGAATTGACACACCTGCACAATGTATACAATGTACTACAATAACATATTGCTGGTAAAAACAGCTTGTGGACCCCTCAAAATAGATACCAGACCTTTACAAGCCTGGTATGTATTTTGGGGTGCCTTTGGAGAAGTCCCCATGCTGTTGTCTAAAATGCCACTTCTTTTGTATTACATCCTACATTAAAAATGAAGAAAACATTGTGGGGTCCCCCTCCCAAAATTCAGGCCAAAACCCTTATCTTTGTTGGGACCGTACACATAAAAAAACAGCACGGGATTCCCCCCAAAACCCATAACTGATACTACAGATCTGTTATATATTTTAAGGGGGGCCCCATAAAAAAATTACATTGGGTTCCATACAAATCCCTCATTCATACCAAACTCCTTTTCCATCAAAGCATCTTGTCTCCATACTGATGAGTACACGTGCCTCTTCCCCGCAACCCTACCCCAAGGTTTGTGGGGTCTGTGGGGGGGGCTTATCAGAATTTGGAAGACCCTTTTAAAAATAGGGAAAGCCCGATATAACCTGCCCTCCCATGAAGAAGTATAGGGTAAATAGGACCTCCTATTATATCCCCGATTCATCTTTGGCAGCCATCTTGCTTAGGTAGCATGATGCTCTGTCATGACTTTTTCATGTCTCTGGCACTTGCTATTAGTGCATGGGATTGACTCCATCCTCCATTTATGATCATTTTGTGTGTACTACTTTGGTTTTGTTTTTCTGTGCTTTCAATTTGGAGGTTTGCTTGCCATTGTTTTTAAGCTGGAAGTTTGACCTTTGCACTTGATGATGTCATCACATGTGGGTGGTAATGAAGGGAGGGTTTTTTGTTTTTGTTTTGTTTCACTTCACTGTTCACTTCACTTCACTGTCCTGAGGAAGATGAGCTTGTGCCTAATTGAAACGTCAAAACAATCAGATGTAGTGGTAAATTTGGTCCAGTAAAACCATGTCTGGCTAAATTGTTTGTCTCTGTCAGAGTTTAGAAGATCTTCCATTTACTTTATTTTGTTTAGCTTGACTATCCATACTGCAGTAGAAGAGCTATCAGCTGCTTCCACAGTTCTGGGATGCAGCTTCTGGCAGCAATAAACAGATGGGGCAGGACGGATTTTTTTTGTATGCCTTTTGTGGAAGGGTGTTATTGTGTTATAAATAGAATGCATGCTCATCTGAGAAAATATTATTTGTGCATCTTTGGCATATATGGCACATTTTATTCCAGAAGTGTTGTAAGGAAGGGCAGGTCCAGAAAACATGTATGTGTTTCTTGGAGAGGTTGTAAATCTTCTGCAACATTTGAAAATAAATGCTGAAGGGTAGCTGGCCTGAAGGCAGAAATGTGAGTGCTGAACTGTTCTCCAGCCCACTATCCAGTATCATAATATTTTGTGCTTTATGGATATTCACTTTGACTAATTTCCGAAACCTTGGGACCACCAAACCAGGTTTGATAAAGGGGTTCACAGTAATTGGGAAGAGGGGAAATGGCGGAGAAATGCAAGTGTTTTTGACAGATGGACCACAAAACCCCAAGGGTGGAGTGGATCTTGACCGATGAGGAGATGTCTTTGTAGCACCAGGGGGTAGGGCGTTAAGTGGGTTATGTTTGGACTGTTCTAGTGCTATCCACTGCTTGAGGGAGCAGTGTCGGCACCAGTTCAGGACCCTTGTGAGATGGCAGGCAGCCTGATAAAGTGAAACATCTGGCAGGGCAATCCCACTGTGTTCCTTACATAGCTTTAAAACTGACCATAATAATCTGGGAGGTTTATTAGCCCAAAGAAAGACCCAGAAAGTGGTGTTTGCTGCTTTAAGAAATAAAATTAGGGAATGTACAGGAAAGGCCTGCAGGAGATACAGTAATGTTAGACTTCAAGATGTTACACCTGCCAAACCATGAATACTGCCATGGGTGTCATTTAGCGAGGTCCTGTTTAGGTTGAGAGGAGGAAAATTGCTCGCATAAGTGTTTGTAAAGTCCCTAGTAATGTGGGTTCCTAGATAAAAAAAAGAACATATGTAATACATCTCTGCAAAACATGCTTTTTCTACTTAAGGCCTTTTTCACATGAAAGGTCTAATCAAGTCCACCTGCAGGAAAAATAACAAATTGTAGGCAGATATGTTAAAGGGCAAAAAACACACACATTAGTATAAAACAAGAAATACTTCATTAAACATGTATTAAGCTAAAAACACATAGAAAACACAGGCTCATAATTGGCAATAACCAAAGGCTCAAACAGAGCCAGTTGCCCATATGATGTCCCCGTGATATAGCATGGGCTGGGGAATTGGTTATGGTCCAGATAGTGTGGATCCAATGTCCAAAGAATTTTGAGACTGAAGCTCTTCTTCAGGGTTGGTCCCGGATTGGAGGGTAGTTGGGTGTAAATGGACAGTGGAGACCGTTTTCACCAAGCTGCCCATAGAGCAGAGCAGGTCCGTGTCTGCTCGGTTTCTGCAGAGCTCAAATGGACAGTCATCCACCCGCTCTGCTCTGATCAGCAGACAGATCCCCTGCTGTTTAAAACGGAGTCCACCCCATGTAAAAGATGCCTATGTTTCATGATTTAAAAGCACTGTACAGAAAATACGTGTTGATTTGCCTCAAATCCAGCTTTCTTTCCAAATAAAACAATCCTTTTGCCTCCTGGTGTGTAGCGAAAAAAGGGTTTTTGGACATGTACTTCTGCGGACATGCATACAATAATATGAACTCATGCATACGCCAATATCAAGTGAGATCTTAGCAGCTGTCCCTGGAAGAATTTTACAAGCCTGCTGATGACATCACAGAGAGTGATAAAAGCTGTTTATTGATGAAGGGACAGTGAAATTGAAAGGAAAATAATTATACAGAAATGTTCCAGAGGTGTCAAGGGTGATTTGTAGGTAAATATTGGTCATGCCTAAACAAATCTTTAAGGCCTTGTACCTAAAATTATAAACTCACACATCTTATTAGTGCTGCCTGTAATTAGCATGTGTTGCATTATCTTTACCTTTACCAGTTTTTAATTAATCACATTTAATTGTGCATGTAAAGTTGAGCAACATTTAATGAATCAAACACTTTGTATGATATTGTAGTTTAGCTACTAAAACCAGCACATGTGTGTGCTGTGGTTGTTGAGGCTGTTAAAGCTTATTGCAAGTAATAGTGACACAGAGCTGGATTGAAAAACACAACCAAAAAGGCAAAAGTGTGTGTGTGTGTGTGTGTGTGTCTGGGAGAGAGAGGCCAGTGTGGTGCATAAAAGGCCTTGCTAAGTTTGTCAGGTTTGTCTTGGATTTGGAAGAGCTTATTCCTGAATCTGCAGAGGTTTATTTGGGAAGGGGCATTTGCAGCTTATTAGGATGTACAGTGTAATAATGCATTACTGGCACTGTTATGAAAGAAAATCATGGAAAAGCTTACCCCACATATAATGTATGAGCTAAGCTAAACCCCAACATTATTTGGGCACAATGTTAGTGCTACGCAAGAAATAACAGCAAAATCTTGGAAAAACACAATTTGCGTTTTGGGGAAGTTACAATTGAAATAAATGGTACCATCATCAATGAAAAATTGGCAGCTTTCCCGAACAAACCCAAGATAACTTTAAAAAGAATGTCAGCCTTGGAAAAGATACATACAACTTCTGAATAGTGACACCGCAACTTTTATTCAATAAATCAATGCCACACTGATCCATACCATACGATACCACAGGTCCAAGACTTCATCCCTCCTCCCCCTTTACCCTAGTCACTAGTATCCTACCCCCAAGCCCAGACACCTCCATTCACACTGGAAATTGACAATCTTCATGTACCTTTGCACAATACTTTATACTACATTATTTGGCACAATACATGTCCCATGTATGGCTTAAAGCTAATGATTCTTTATAGAAAACCGAAGTTGACTTAAATAAAACAGCCTAATGTGTAATGTCCTAACTATATTGTTCATCTGCTTAATAGCTGAGTATATAGCACACAATTCTACATCTCAAACATTTCTACAACAAACTACATTTCCAAAAAAGTTGGGACGCTGTGTAAAATCTAAATAACAGAATGATACAAATCTCATAAACCCCTATTTGCAAATCTCATAAACCCATTATTTATTCACAATAGAAAATAGAAAGATATCAAATGTTTTAACTAAGAATATGTATAATTTTAGGAAAAAAAATAAGGTCATTGTGAAATTGATGGCAGCAACACTTCTCAAAAAAGTTGGGACAAGGCCATGTTTACCACAATGTGGCATCCCCTCTTCTTTTAATAGCACTCTGTAAATGAGCCACGCTGTTGTCATAGATGCAATATGAGGTTTAGTATTATCTTTCTGAAATATGTAAGGCCTTCCCTGAAAAAAACCTGGATTTATCTTTAAGCATTAAAAAAGTGAAATGCAAACATATACCAAACACATATATGTGAATCCACAGGAGCGCAACAATATCACCTAATTGCTTCAGTGCTTGATACAAAAATAAAAAAAAATGTTCAAAAATTAAAAGAAACAAAGAAAGAAGTCCAATAACAGTCTTCTTTTGCCAATAATGATTTCATGCAAAATGATAAATGCCAGTGATGTTCTATTAGGAAAAACACAAAAAATGATCCACCACCGCTGTGTGTCACATCCGACCCACTTTCCTAATCAGATGGCAACTCACCAAATGCTGTTGCCCACCATTCTCATGGTTAGGCTAATACGGTATAAGAGTCAGCTGTTAAGAGATTCCTTAGTAAGCCAAATCACTTCTCCACCCCTCTTGCAGTAGAGGTACACATCTGTGGGTACATCAAAAAGAAAGGCTCCACTAGTATACTATTGGAAAAAGAGAATTGTTGGGACTTTGTATGAGACCATGACCATCCAGTACACAGGTCTCCATCCCCAGTATACTATTGTCAAAGCACAATCTTTAATTTAAAATCAATATCCAATCCACTCACACGTTACACATCTTATATCAAACATTGTATAGCTCGCAGCATATTAAAGCTATCCCATAAGTCTCACCACCTCCACGCTGGCTCACGACTTTCTCGGTATCACAGAGTCATGCTTGTTTTTAATGTTTAATGCAGTCCCTGGCCTGAAGATCATGGGCATCCAATATTATGTTTCGGCCTTGTCCCTTGCACACGAGGATTAATCTAGATTCTCTGAATCATTTGATATTATGTATTGTAGATGATGATATATTTAAAGTTTTTGCAGTTTTAAGTTGAGGAACATTTGACAATTTTAAGATACAGCTTTTCACAGATTGGTGAACCTCTGCTCATCTTTACTTCTGAGACACTCTGATCCTCTAAAATGCTTTTTTTTTTTAGCTGGTCATGTTACTGACCTGTTGCCAATTAACCTAATTAGTTGCAAATGTTCTTCCAGCTCTTCCTTGTTAGTACCAATTACTTTGTTTTTTGTTGCCCTGTCCCAACTTTTTTGAGATGTGTTCCTGCCATCAATTTAAAAATTACATTTTTTTCCTAAAATTTAACATTTCCTCAGTTTTACACATTTGATATGTTTTCTATATTCTAGAGTGTTAAAAATATTGCGTTTATTGGATTTGCAAATCATTGCATTCTGTTTTTTTGTAGATTTTACACAATATCCCAACATTTTTGGAATTAGGGTTGTATAACTGGTAGCGTTGGGTATATAATTGGGTAGAGTTCAATTGAGACAATCTATCTGATTAAACAAAAAAGAGTTGTTGAATGAACTGAAAAAAGCTAAAGGTATAATTATCAAGAAAAGTGAAAAGGGTGGTAATGTGGTTTTAATGAGTGAGGATAACTACGTTAGGGAAGTGAAGAGACAACTGGGTAATCAAGACATCAGTCTAATGCCCCGTACACACGGTCGGATTTTCCGACGGAAAATGTGTGATAGGACTTTGTTGTCGGAAATTCCGACCGTGTGTAGGCTCCATCACACATTTTCCATCGGATTTTCCGACACACAAAGTTGGACAGCAGGAGATAAAATTTTCCGACAACAAAATCCGTTGTCGGAAATTCCGATCGTGTGTACACAAATCCGACGGACAAAGTGCCACGCATGCTCAGAATAAATAAAGGGATGAAAGCTATTGGCCACTGCCCCGTTTATAGTCCCGACGTACGTGTTTTACGTCACCGCGTTTAGAATGATCAGATTTTCCGACAACTTTGTGTGACCGTGTGTATGCAAGACAAGTTTGAGCCAACATCCGTCAGAAAAAATCCTAGGATTTTGTTGTCGGAATGTCCGAACAAAGTCCGACCGTGTGTACGGGGCATAAGACTTTCAAACTCTCCCTTTTCTGATTTGGTTGTCGAACTAAAGTATAAGCTAACTTTAGCACAGGAATAAGAAGTTTTATCTAAAAGAGAACTAAAATACCTCTGGGTCGCTGAATATAACATTCCAGTCCTCTATATTATTCCTAAACTTCACAAAGATCTACAAACCCCCCAAGGAGACCCATTGTGTCTGCAATTAATGGACCCCTTGAAAGGGTGGGTCAATATGTTAATGGTCTTCTTAAAACATTGGTTCCTGCTCTTGCATCATATGTAAGAGATACAAAAGGTGTCCTCAACAAATTGAGGGACATTGAAGTTGAGGATGAATGGCCCCTCGTCGGCATTGATGTTGAGTCACTTTATATGTCAATCCCCCATTTCTGGGGTCAAAAAGCTGTTGAGTTTTTCTTGGTGAAATATTTTCCTGAGATGGCACGTCAAAATGAATTTGTACTTGACCTTTTGAACTTTGTTCTCAATAACAACTATTTTGAGTTCAATGATGTGTATTACCAACAGGTGTCGGGCACCTCTATGGGGGCTCCCTGGGCACCCCAATATGCATGCCTACATTTGGGTATGTGGGAGGAGTCTAAGGTCTATACATTAGGATCATTCAATAGATTCGCGAGGACATGGATACGTTATATTGATGATTCCTGATGGTCTGGAAGGGAACCGAGGCTGATCTTAATGAGTTAATTTGTAAACTTAATGGAAATACATTAAACTTACATATGGTTTTGATTTGATATCAGTTCCTTTCCTTGACCTCAGGATCACCAAGAAGGATGGCCTTTTGGTCACTTCAACATTTCGAAAACCCACAGCCGCTAATACTCTACTTAGAGCAGATAGCTTTCATCCCAGATCTCTGGTAAAGGGTATCCCTATGGAGCAGTTTCTCCGTATTCGGAGAAACTGTTCAAGCGATGTGGTATTTAAAAAGGAGGCCCATGACATGTATGCTAGGTTTAGGGAGAGAGGCTACAGCCATAAAATACTTAGAGCAGCAAAGAAGAGAGCAATGAAGCTAGATAGATCTTCCCTAATAGTAGTGGTCAAAGGTCAGGGACATTTTCGAACGGCATTGGTCAGTTTTTGTCAGAAACAATGAATCAGACTGAGACAGAAGTACAGTTTAATCACACTTGTTTAATAATAATAATAAAAAGGTAAACAGAGTAAATGTAGTCAAAACATAGCCAAAGTTCAGGAACTGGAACAGATAGTCAGACAAGCTAAAACTTCAGGGAGCCAGAAATGAGCATAGTAGAGCAGCAAGCAGGATCAGAGCCAGAAGGAATGTCAGCCAAGCAAGTCTTTAACAGGAACACAGGAGAGCGTCTCTAGAGATGTGATCAAGGCGAAGGCAGAGATAATCTGGGCTGGACGGCATAAGTAGGCAGGACTGACGAGCAGGATATCAACAGGTGAGTCACTGTGGAGAGAAAGGAGCTGGAAATTAGCCGACAGCTGAGCGGCCAGCTTTAAGAAGAAAGGGCTGAGCGCAGCCCTGACAGTTTTGTGTCGCTGTCCCACTTTATCTGGGATAGTTGGAGATTATCCACATATGACTGCCCGGAGAGCTCCATATCTTTCCAAAATGCTCACTTGGTCTGAATATATCAGGTCAACAGATGATTCCTGGCTTATGTCCTTTTCAAGATCAAAAGGGATTTACCTTTGTGAGCACTGTCAGATTTGGTGTTATGCCGAGCGTACTGAGACGTTTACCAATGCGGACAATACGCAAATCTATAGGATTAAAAGCCTTATTAATTGTGCCACTACCAAAGTGATTTATAGTTTACAGTGTCCCTGTGATAAAATTTATATAGGGAAGATAAAGCATCTCGGGGACATCAAACATAAAGAGCAAAAAAAGTCTATTAGCTCAGCATTTCCTTTTACATCATCAGTCCAAACCCGATGGGATGAGGGTAAATGTGTCAGGGCTGGGCTCAGCCTTTCCTTTTCTAAGCTGGCTGCTCAGCTGTTGGCTAATTGCCACCTCCTTTCTCTCAACAGTGACTCACCTGTTTATGATATCCTGCTAGTCAGTCCTGCCTACTTAAGCCGTCCAGCCCAGATGATCTCTGCTTTCACCTTGGTCACATCTCTAGAAACGCTCTCCTGTGTTCCTGTTAAAGACTTGCTTGGCTTACATTCCTTCTGGCTCCAGATCCTGCTTGCTGTTCTACTATGTTCATCTCTGGCTCCCTGATGTTTTGACTATCCATTCCGGTTCCTGAACTCTGGCTATGTTTTGACTACATTTACTACCTTTTTATTATTATTATTATTAAACAAGTGTGATTTAACTGTACTTCTTTCTCAATCTGACTCATGGTTTCTGACAAAAGGAAATTTATGCTCTGCAACTTAGTAAGAGACAAGGTGATTTTGATAGTTTTTAAAAAAGAAAAATTCTGAATATATAAATTATGATTCCAAACGGACTTAACAGAGAATTTAATATTCAAGTATTTCTGGAACAGTGATTTTCCCCAATATTTTTGGTTCTCTTTAATATTTTTGGTTCTTTTTAATTTAATTTTTAATTTATTATTCATTTTTGGTTTATTTTTTGGAAGTATTTATGGAAATATTTATAGTACATGTATATGTCTTTAATATATATATTTTATAATATCTTCAATCTTGTCTCCCTTTCCTCTGTGTGAGTGTGTGTGTGTGTATATACGCACACATATTGAGGTCCCTACACAATTTATTTTATTTGTCTGATCAGATTATGCTGTGTGTGCACTAATATAATTTATAATATATTAATTTATTTGTTTAATATTTATTCACTTTTGTATATTTTCACATTTTTTACTTTAAAAAAAATGTTTTTCTTTGGAGATGCTGTGATCATTATGATGCCTAGGGGTTAATATAATTAAAAAATACTGTGTAAGTCTGGGTTAAACACATGTCTATATTTGATTCACTTGTGAGTTAATTGAAGCTGAGTTGAAATTTTGTGTATTTAAACTGGCCTCAGCTAGTGGGCGCTAGTCCTGATGAAATTGGGGTTTCCCAGTGAAACGCGTTGACGTCACTCCCTGCAGCGCCAGAAGCCACCTCAAGCATTACCCGGCATCACGAAAAGGAAAACACAAAAACTGCGCTAGACTTATGGAAAAAACAAAGACTGCAACTCAAATGTGGGATATACACAATAAACAGGTAGAGTAAAGGAGGTTGCGCCCACAAATTAACATGATTTAACACAGTCCATAACTTCAGTTCATGATATGCAACACAGTGAGATCACACAAAATGAAGAAGTGCCCGACACCATATAAACTGCCTGCTTACCGAATAGCAGGCAATATAAAGCGTTCGGCTGTAACCCAGCCGCAGCCTTGACTGTAAGAACGGCTGCTGAACACACACAGGAGGCCTCGTACTGGGTATATTATTGGCAATCACTTGAGCGTCTCGCTGTGTCGTGGCCATACAGGGATGTACTCCAGATATGCTATACACTGACTTTAGTGATCTACTATCTCAGCTGAGCAGCTCTTCTCTGTTCTCGTATAAGATACCAGACTATTGGCCTTGAATTGTACTTTATCGTGTCATCAAGAGACCGAGGCTCTGACTGAGAAGAGTCTTCTGGGGATGGGCTGCATAGATGGAGGAAGCCTCTCCAGGGTTCCCGCTGCCACACTGTGACGATGGCGGCCGCGTGTTTCTGGTGATGGATCAGCCACAGGGAAAGTGTCTGCTCCGAGTTGCTCAGCTCCGACGGTACGTCCCCTTTAAATCGCGGCATTTTGGGGAGCGCGCGGTTGCGTACTCCATGACCGTGCCTGCGGGTCTCGCGGACTTGATGTCCGCCGGGGGCCAGCGATCATGTCACGGAGCGGCAGAACGAGGAGATGCCTATGTAAACAAGGCATTTCCCTGTTCTGCCTAGCAACATTACAGAGATCTACTGCTTCCTTTCATCTGGAGCAGTGATCTCTGTCATGTTCTAGTGAGGCAATCCCCCCCCACAGTTAGAATCACTCCCCAGGACACGCTTAACCCCCTTGATCGCCCCCTAGTGTTTAACCCCTTCCCTGCCAGTGTCATTTACACAGTAATCAGTGCATTTTTATAGCACTGATCACTGTATAAATGACAATGGTCCCAAAATAGTGTCAAAAGTGTCCGCCATAATGTCGCAGTCACGATAAAAATCGCAGATCACCGCCATTACTAATAAAAAAAACAATTATAATAAAAATGCCATAAATCTATCCCCTATTTAGTAGACGCTATAACTTTTGCACAAACCAATCAATATATGCTTATTGCGATTTTTTTTAACCAAAAATATGTAGAAGAATACATATCGGCCTAAACTGAGAAGGAAATTTGGTTTTTTTATATTTTTTGGGGGGATATTTATTATAGCAAAAAGTGAAAAATATTGCTTTTTATTCAAAATTGTCGCTCTTTTTTTGTTTATAGCGCAAAAAATAAAAACCGCAGAGGTGATCAAATACCAACAAAAGAAAGCTCTATTTGTGGGGAAAAAAGGACGTCAATTTTGTTTGGGTGCAACATCGCACGACCGCGCAAATGTCAGTTAAAGCGACGCAGTGCTGTATCGCAAAAAGTGCTCTGGTTAGGAAGGGGGTAAATCCTTCCGGGGCTGAAGTGGTTAAAATTCACACTGGATCTTTTGTTGGTCTGTGCACATTCATCGCAGGAATCTGTTAATTGGGTTTCTATGCACACTCTGACACACTCTGTGCCTCCAAATCTAAATGTGTTCAAGGCCCATTGCCCTCTCTAAATTCTGATTCAGAGCCTTCACAGCCTTCTCCTAAATGTATCCATAAGTGGGCTCTGCCCACTTTGGACACTCCAATCACCCACCTTAATGAACATACCACCAAACAAGTCAGTGATATTCCTACCTTTGAGGATATCAACGACCATCAGTTGGATTCCATTCTAAGATTTCAGTTTGAATTATCTGGTATAATTGTTCGGCCCTTAGCCATATCAGAGTGTATTTAACTTCATAAAAAGAGACTGCTGCACCTTGAGGTCAAGCCTTCATACTTGAAACTTTTGGAGCAAATGTATAAAGCACTGCATACAGCTGTGATGCTCCTTTGCCAGCATCTAGCTTGTGTTCTGCATCTTTTTACATGAATAGGGTGCTTTGGCTTCATGCCTGGCATGCCAAGGTTACCTTAAAGGGGATTTATTTATGCACCCTTTAAAAGTAGATGTCTCAATTCTCATACTGTGCCAGTAGATGGGGTGGAACAATTCCATTCTTCACCTAATTCTACAGCAGTAACTTGATCATAGTCCCCCTCAAGTGGCAAATCTAGAGGTCAGAAATCCTATGTCTCCTCTGTTTAACCCTTTGCTTGAAAGTTCACCCCTGCTTTTCCAATTGTAGGACTGTCTGTTGTCTTGTTGGGTCTTTCATTGACTGTATCCTTGCAGTTGGAGGCCAGGCTATATGCCTCCTGAAGGAAGTGGTATAACCCACATGTACAAAAATTACTACTGTTCTCTGTCTCCCATAGACTTCAGGAAAATGATTGAGGGCACAAATCTTATTTTTTCCTAAATTCCCTTTCATGTGTTTGGGGTTTTTAAGTGAACACATCTTCACCTTATCCACTAACATTCATTTTGTAACGAGAAAACAGAATTTCCAGAATAAAAATTCACTTTGCTAGGTGAATAATCTATATTCCTATAGTAAGTTAATCCCACTGTATTCCTTTTCCCAGGCCCTCAACCCGCTAATATTCACCTTCACAACATCCCCCCGCCTATCATTAGTACGTTGCAGCTGACACAAAATACCCTGTGTAATCTCTATGAAGAATGCTTTCAGAGCTTATATAGGGGTAAATTATATCATGCCCCTCCATCATGTGACAATGTTGGGGCCTTGTGATTGAGTGCTTCAGGTTTTGCATTATGGGAGCAGGTCATATGCTGAACCATACTCAGATGCGCTGGCTGTGGGCATTGTGACAGCTGCAATAGAGCAAGGATGGGAGAAGGGGAAAATAAGTGAGTTGGGTGTGGGCTAGTGTCAGTCTCCTAAACACCTGCAGATGTGTACTTATCTTGTCAGTTGCTGAAAGTATTGAATTGTCCTGCACTCAGATTAACACGCAAAGCTGCCTGTTCTGTGTCAAGATCCTGGTGCCAAGAACAACTCACCATGTGTTAAGATTTAGTAGGTATTTGGCAATTGTTGCAATTGTAATTTTTGAACAGACTGGCTGATTGGTGTCCCTTTTGAGCAGATTAGTGGGTTGTGCAGCTAAGGTAATCCATATAAATTTTGGTGGTCAAGTTTGGCCAGCTGTGTGTTTTATGTAAAACTAAATTCTACAACAATTCTACAAATAAGGCTCAATAATTGAAACACTTCAGCTTGAGCGGTCCCTATGTTGGGGACTTGTCGTTGTGGCTGAATTGTGCAAATTGTGAGTGCCACTGTTCCTTCACAGTGCATTCAGAGCTTGCACAGCTACTTTTCGACTTGGCACCCAATACCTGGAAGACAATGGGTAATGGAAGCTTGAGAGTCATAGACGATCTTACATAATGAGGTTGATTTGCTCTACATAGAAGCCAATCAGCTTCCAGACTTCCAAGCTGGAGTTAGAAGCTGATTGACTACCATGCACAGCTGCACCAGATGTTGCACTCTCCAGTTTTAGGAAATCAACCCCATTGTCTCTAAAATATATTGTGGTTATTGTTATGTTTTGTGTTATTAAATGCAACTAGTGTGAATACCTGAATTTGTCTTGCTATTCTCTCCTCTAGTTCCTTATACAGCAGGACTGGGAGAAGGAGAGCTATTGTTCTGAACCAATCAGGCTCTGCTTTAGTAAAAATGTGCTAACAGGAAATATCCTGATTGGAAGAGAGCAGAGTGAGCTGAGTGATGACTGATCAGTTTGCTGCTGCTTGTATGCTCATGGTCCAATTGGGTGTGTTCTTGACCAAGCCGTACTTGCTTCTGCATTGTTCTGACCTGCTTTTTCTGCTTCCCTGGAGTTAAGATTTCAGTGGCTCCCTTATTCAGTCAGCGGCATCCTGTAATCAGAAATAAATTGAGTTTGTAATTTTGAAATTGATTTTCACACACATGTCCATGTATACATTATTACTGTCTGTCTTAGGTGTTGTCAGAACTGTAAGCAATTCCACACATGCTGACAAGCCAGAGTAAAAAATGAAACTAGATCACAGATTCCAGATGACTGATTTAGTTTGCAGTTTTAGTTATGAAATGGTACCCGACAGACCGAATGTCTCAGTGATCAGATCTGTTCTGATCAAGACAACAAGAGGGAAAATGCCCTTGCTTTTTTGCTTCATTTGTTTCTGCACAAACACTAACACACCCTCAAATTAGGATCCTGGATGCGTGCTGTAAATGGCTTGTGTGAGCACCCCTGTCACATCCTTTACAATTCAGCATTCCCTTCCTCCAGCACGACACACAGTGCACTTTTAACTCTGCATAGCAAAGCCCACGGAAATGTGTCAGCAATAAAATACAGCCAATCAGTGGCATTACATCAGTGCAAGGCTAGAGTGCCAACACAGAAGTCACAAAATCAAATGCTATCACTTATCAAGTTATGCTAATGAGCCTAATAAAAGCTTCTGGTAGTTTATTCAAGACTCCACAATGAGCACAGCTATTTAATCAGACAAGAAAAGGCAATGGGTGGGAAGTTATATGAAGTGACACACAAGACACAATATCAAATTATGTTCATTCCCCTCTGCCTGTGCTGCTTGGCGCCCTTCTGTATGGACTGTGTTTAGTTACTGTTTCTTAAGAGGTTAAAAACACTGCCAATGGGCTGCACAACACACATATTGTAAATATTATTTAGCTCATTCTGAATAAATAAGCTACCTAACATATCACTGGCTGATTTACAGTATATATAGTTAGGTCCATATATATTTGGATACAGGCACAATTTTCATACTTTTGTCTCTGTATGCCACCAGAATAAAATACAACGAAACAATCCAAACTAATTTGAAGTGCAGACTTTCAGCTTTAATTCAAGGGGTTGAGCATAAATATCAAGTACAGATTTTAGGAACTGCAACCATTTTTTACCCAGTTCCCCCATTTTAAAATGGCTCAAATGTAATTGGTATTACTATTACTATTAATATTTTGTTGAGAATCCTTTACTGGCAATGACTGCCTGATGTCTGGAACCCATGCACATTACCAAAGACTGGGTTTCCTCCTTTCTGATGCTTTTCCAGACTTTAACTGCTGCTGTCTTCAGTTATTCTTTGTTTGTGGGTCTTTCTGCCTTTAGTTTTGCCTTTAGCAAGTGAAATGCATGCTCAGTTGGGTTGAGATCAGGTGATTGACTCAGCCATTGCAGAATATTCCACTTATTTTCCTTTAATCGCTCCTGGGTTGCTTTTGCAGTGTGTTTTGTATCTTTGTCCATCTGTACTGTGAAGCACCGTCCAATCAACTTTGCTGCATTTTGCTGAATCTTGGCTGACAGTATATATCTCTAAACACTGCAGAATACATCCTGCTGCTTCTGTCTTCTGCCACATCATCAATAAACACCAATGACTCAGTGCCACTGGAAGCAATGCATGCCCATGCCATCACACTGCCTCCACCATGTTTTACAGATGACATTTTGTGCTTTGGATTATGAGCTGTTCCAAGCCTTCTCTACACTTTTTTTGTCCCGCCATTCTGGTACAGATTAATCTTAGTTTCATCCTTCCAAAGAATGCTTTTCCAGAACTGGTCTGGCTTTTTTAGATGTTTTTGGCAAAGTCTAATCTGGCTTTTCTATTCTTCAGGCTTATGAATGGTTTGCACCTTGTGGTGAACCCTCTGTATTTGCCCACCTCCTGGAGAGTGTCCTTCACTTGTCTGGATGTTGTGAATGGGTTTTTCTTTACCATAGAGAGGATCCTGCGAACATCCACCACTGTTTTCTTCCGTGGACGTCTTTTTATGTTGCTAAGCTCACCAGTACGTTCTTCTCTCCTCAGAATGTACCAAACTATTGATTTGGCCACTCCTAATGTTGCTGCTATCTCTCTGATGGATTTATTAGTTTTTGAAGCCTTACAATGGCCTGTTTCACTCGCAGGGACAGCTCTTTTGAATGCATGATTTAGGTTCACAGCAATAGATTCCAAATGCAAATACCACACTTAGAATCAACTATAAACCTTTTACCTGCTTAATTGATGAAGAAATTATGAAAGAGTAGCCCACACCTGGGCATGAAACAGCTTTTGATTCAATTGTCCAATGACTTTTGGTCCCTTGAAAAAAGGGTGGGGGTGGCTATTCTTAAAAGCTGTAATTCCTAAACCCTTCCTCCGATTTGGATGTACATACCCTCAAATTAAACCTGAGAGTGTGCCCTTTCAGCCCATATCCATTATATAACTAAAGCTTGAATATGTTTTGGTAAATACCTGAAAAAAAATTGTTCCTATGTCCAAATATATGTGGACCTAACTGTAGTTTGGTTAGTTGTTTAGCTATGGTTTCATTTTTTTTTTGTGCATCCAAATCTGTGTGTGTCTCACACACATAGAAACAGAATATGGTTGATAGTACCCTGTGAGGCGCCTACATCCCTATTGTATGTACAAATGCAGAGTTTTGCCCATTGGGACTTTAGATGAAGTGCCACACAGCCAGTAATAAAAACATGGTATAAGTTTATTGAGTATGCCAGCAATAGAACTGGGAAAAGGTGTCATAATAATCCATGGTAATTGTGTCATAGCATCTATGGTGATCCAACTTGTTTTGTGAGTTCAGTCTCACTCTTCAGGGGTTGATGCATTGACCTGCTCTATAAAGTATAATGGTTAAAAGTAATAACATAGTAATGAAGATGGAAATATGTCAGATAAATTGAATTGTGGAAATGAGACTAAGGGATCCATACTCACAAAGATGCAGGATGCTGCATGCCAAAATCGCACCGGCAGCCGCTGGAGATGTCTAACCCGGGAGCTGTGGGTAAAGGATCCAAAAATAGTCCTGAATGTATATGCACATTTTTGGTGTCACTTTTTGGTCCATTGCCTAATTCTCTCCTGTTATGGATGGTTGTCAGAAAGTAAGGTAAACTAATGTGCAGGCAGTGCTAAGTTTGCTTTTTAAACTGAATGCCATGTTCATTTTGATGAGCTACAGCACAAAACAAAGTATCTTTGGCTCAGTTTGCTATTTCTGACCAAGCAGCTATGGAGGATGTTCAGCATTTATAGGAAATGCATGCACCCTCTTTTAAATTAATGGGTAGGAGACCTTGTAAGGGCAAATTTATGAAAGTACCAAGCTTTACAGCCTGGATTTTTTCTAATATACAAACATATGTGTAGAGTTGTACTAAACTTCCAACATTTTAGATTCCTTGTTGTTTTTACCACAGCCTAAATAGCTGTGCTGAAGCTTAAAAAAAATTGAAACAGCTAAAGATAATTATTAGCTTCACAACATGTACTAAGGCTCAGATTCCACATGGTATTCTATAACATACTATTTTTTAATTGTGTAATGTCAAGCTTTTCCTAGTAAACCTAGCCTGATGTACGTACGTCAGGCTAGGCACAGAGCAGCGGTGACGTCCGAACACTTGTGGAGGTTGCTGGACAAACAAATGTTTCCATTTTGAGCCTTATTTTTCTCGTTTTTGTTGTAAGTACAACTTTTAATAAACTCCTGTGTGCTTTTAAAAGAATGTTGCGCAATGAGTTTATCTTACTCTTTCATATAAATGTGTGACCCGATTCTGATGTCTCCTTGGCTGATGATAACTGTGGAGTATACCTGTGGAATCCAATTAACACACTTAAAACTTGGTCACTTTCACAAAAACTTAAATATGGAGTTGCCTACTGCCGGTCTTTCTTTGGCAGTTTTGCATATGCTGATGGAAAGTGTGGATCCACTTATGTAGCAGTGATTTTTTCAGAGTAAGAATGTTCTTATATGAGCTCTGACAACATACTTTGTGGTGTGTATTCTTTGAGTACAAGAAACATGAAATGTCTTGTGGAGTTTCATCAGTCAGTAACCCTTCTAGTCAGAGTCACAATGTGCTGCAAGTCAGTTGGCTTCTGAGCTAGGACTGTGTCTTTCAGGAGAGCTGGTGACAGCTGACTTCTATGACCTCTATGTCTGTTAAAGTCTCAGTGAGATGGAGTCTTGGAAGTTCGATTATTACTGACAGATTTGTAAGTGAGAGGAAGCTGATCTCTCTGCAGAGAGCTGATAATTTAAGACAAGCTTTAACTGTGATTCAGTGAGAAGGAATCAGCTTAAAAAAATGTAAATGTACAGAGTGTGGATTTGTAATATAAAGCAAAGCAACAAGCCTTTGTAATAAAAAAATGAACCTTTACAATCACTTTTAGTTTACTTGATATTGGATGGTTTATTCTGATGTTCCTATCATTATCCAACAGCCATTTAAAACATTGATTTACTAGGGCTGCCTGTGTTCCTCCTTTCCATTTTGCACATGTGCGATAATTAAAGTGGTTGTAAGCCCTTACAGTGAAGTGACTGGCCTCGGTGATGCACAGAGATTAAACAAATCCTCTTACATAAGTTGTGCCTATTTATCAGCAGTCTTCTCTACATCAGTTCAAATTGCAGGATTTAAAAAAGCTTTTCTGAGCTTTCAGAAAAAAGGGAGCAGGGAGTTGAAATTACACTCTGCAGAGCTCAGTAAGGAGAGCTCTGAGAGCTGATTGGAGGGAAGGGACACACCCCTCTTCACACAGCTCAGAGGAACAGAGCTGAGGCAGTCAATTAGCTGAAGCTCCCTCCCCGTCACCTTTTTTCTCTTGGTGTCAGGAAAACTTGTCAGAAGTGACTCATGTTGATAGCAGAGGAACGAAGCAGCAGACAGAAATGACACTTAGTGCTCTTAATTGAGACAAGTACGTACTATAAAGGAATATGCTTTGTTCATATGTCATGTCTGAAGTTTACAACTACTTTAAGTAAGACAAAGTCTGAAAGGTTTGTATTGATGAATGGAACCTGTTAAACACCTTGGTATTTAAACAGCATTTTCCTCCCTGCTCCCTACTTATTTGAATAAAGCATTTTGGGAAGGGGAATGGAGGATGGACAAATACCCTCTACAAAATACCCTTGTTACTGTAAGTTTACTAGTTTGCTGTTTGGAAATGTCATTGAAAATGAGGACCACCTCCCTCCTTTTACCGTCTGTCCCTGTTAATTAGAAGTGCCCATATTGGGGAAATTAACTATGAAATACTAAAAAATGATGAATTATCCCTTGTTTGAAAGTATAAATTAAAGGTTTAGTGTATATAAAATTTGTCATGTTTAATTGCGAGTTCAATTAAAATTCCAGATAATGATGATTTATACGGGTTTCTGTGCAATTTGATATTCATTAGCGGAGCCAGACACACGCCGATATTAGCTCATTTATTATGCTTCCTTTTGTTGAACTAAGCCTTGTGAAAGCAATCTGCTGAAACTTTGCTAAACTCATTCAGCTAAATGAATATTTGGCAGCTGTTGCTGTTATTGAGTTGGTCACCGTGCCTTCGTTTCACTCATTTAGGGCATAAATCATACCCAGGGAATGATAAACAGGAGCTGCTCATTACAGAACCATCTAGGGAGGTTATGGCTGACACTGCACAGCAACTGCATGACAGGCATGCCCCATGATAACTGTATTTAACCCCTTTGGAACTACAACAATCACAATGGTGATTTAGGACTTTTTGTGCATAATGTAGACAGGCTAAATTGTATTCCCAAAATGTCTTATTGTATTGAAAATGCATGGCCGTGCGCATTTGCCAGCACGGTATCTAAATCGTAATATCTTAAAAAAAAAAAATAATGAGCAATCTTTCTTTAAAATACAGTGGAATAGAAATTGCTCAATTGACAATGCAGTGAAATAATTTGTGATGGTATGGGGTACACTGAGAAGGATGCTGGGGACTGATGCATTTCGTGTTCATAACAATCTGGAAATTATAATGGCACATAATGAAAAATGGCTTTGTGTGCACCTTTAATGCAGTACAAATGTGAAACAACACAAAGTGATGTGAGCAGATATAAATGATTTGCTTTGGGTTTAGTCCCAGAGTGGGGCTTTAGATCAATATTAAACCCAAAAACAAACATTTAATATATTGCCGCTTATTGTCAGGAGCGTGTGCGCTCCTGCTCCCTCTTAGCTGCTGGTTCCAGCATCCAGGTTTTGGCTGATGCATTCTCCTTGTTTGTCTGTCCACTTGCAGGGTGATTGGTTGTGGCCAGACTCTAGGTGGAGACCCAACCTAATTTAAACTAGCCAAGCTTGCAGTTTCATGCTTGTGGTAGAGTGTGTAATACCTGATCAAGCTCCCTGTTTGTCTGCCCTGCTCTGCTAGATTGGATTTCCCTGCGTATGACCTTGGGTCAGATAACGACTATTCTCTGAACTCTGCCTGCCTTTTACCTGAAATGTCATTGAACCACTCTGCCTGTCTGCCAACCGCAAGTAACTGTTTGCTTTGCTTAGTTACTGCCTGCCCTGGCGTGGTGGCCAGGCATTACTGCATTGTGTATAAGTCCTGGGGGCAACCGAGTACCAGTAGGCCAGCTTGCCTTATGGAAAAGGGGACTGCTATAGTTGTAGAACACAGTAGCCAGCTATAGTGTTTGACCACCTGCATCAGGGGTATGCGTGACACTTACCAACCCTTAAATATGGTGGCTGCAATAGTTTTCCCTTTTTAAGCTTTTTTTTTTTTCCTTTTTTTTTTTTCACCTGGTGATCCTGCCAGTAATACACTTCCAGTATTAGAGTGTCTCCACTCTGGGTGGAGAAGCAATTTAGGCACCATTGGACAGCAGCAGGGTGGATAAAGATCAATTATTTTTTTTTAAACAAATACAAAAAATCATGTTTTTTTTTTTTTTTTTTAATTTAAATCAGATTTTTTTTTAATTAAATGTGATTTTTATCAAATTTATTTTAACCACTTAAGGACCGAGCCTCTTTTTGACACTTGTTGTTTACAATTTAAAATCAGTTTTGTTTTTGCTAGAAAATTACTTAGAACCCCCAAACATTATATATTTTTTTCAGATACCCTAGAGAATAAAATGGCAGTCATTTCAATACTTTATGTCACACCGCATTTGCGCAGCAGTCTTACAAGCGCAATGTTTTGGGAAAAAATACACATTTTTGAGTTTAAAAAATAAAACAACAATAAAGTTAGCCCAATTTTTTTCTATATTGTGAAAGATAATGTTACACTGAGTAAATTGATACCCAACATGTCATGCTTCAAAATTGCGCCCCCTCGTGGAATGGTGACAAACGTTGGCACTTAAAAATCTCCATTGGCGACATTTAAAAATTTCTACAGGTTACCAGTTTTGAGTTATAGAGGAGGTCTCATGAGAGAACTATTGCTCTCATTCTAACAATCGCAGTGATACCTCACATGTGTGGTTCGAACAGCGTTTTTATATTTGGGCGTGACTTATGTATGCGTTCACACAATTTCACAGTGTCCATGAGATAAAATAAAGTTCAGGAATATACCTTTATCCCATTGTTTTGCAAATCTTTATACACTACAAACTATGATTGAATTGGTCCTGATATCGCTGTTTTACTAACCTGACAGCCTATTATTCTAAATAGGAAACTTTCATTTTGTTTTTTGCAAGTATTAAAGATTCTAACTACTAGCAAGAATAAGCCCTTACATTTAAAGAGCACCTGCCATTTCAGATCCATCATGGTAGCACCTGTTAGCGTGCATCCACTCACCTGCTGCCGCCACATCCCTCACCTTGTTGTGTCACTGCCGCATCACCAGCTGTCCCAATAATGTGAATAGGACTGTCTGAGTCAACAGCAGGCCAGAGGAAGAGCCGCTGCAGGACAGAGATGACAGTTGCTCTTTGAAAATTATGATGACACAGACAACGGGTGGGCAAGTAGCATGACACAGACAATGGATGCCCTGCATCACCCCAGTTCGGCCCTCACAAGGTGCAGGCGCGGGCAGCAGAGAGATTACATCATCTCTCACTGCCTGTCCTCACTCACTCACTGAAAAGCTGGGAAGAGAAGCCTCCTTCTGTGCTGTCACTGTTGCCTGCCACCAAATTGCTTCTATATTTAAAAAGTGACAAGCTGCATCTGGTATTTTTTGGTGGCAGGCAACAGTGGGAAGCTTCTGCTGGTGACAGGATATTGACAATCCGCAGCTGGTGGCAGGCGACGTGGAAAGTGACAATCCGCAGCTGGTGGCAGGCGATGTGGCAAGTGAAAATCTGCAGCTAGTGGCAGGTGAAGTGGCAAGTGACAATCCGCATCTGGTGGCAGGCAACAATCCACATCCAGTGGCAGGCAGTGTGGCAAGTGACAATCCGTGTCTGGTGGCAGGCGACATGGCAAGTGACAATCCGCATC
This sequence comes from Lithobates clamitans, assembly GCA_037952925.1. Lineage (NCBI taxonomy): Eukaryota > Metazoa > Chordata > Amphibia > Anura > Ranidae > Lithobates > Lithobates clamitans. The sequence continues at coordinate 5,038,754 of JBBGZY010000852.1, read as the reverse complement.
TGGCAGGTGACATGGCAAATGACAATCCGCATCTGAAGGTAGGTGATGTGACAAGTGACAAGCTGTATTTAGTGGCAGGTGATGTGGCAAGTGATAAGCTGCAACTGGTGGCAGGCAACATGGCAAGTTGCATCTGGTGGCAGGTGACATGGCAAGTGACAAGCTGCATCTGGTGGCAGATGACATGGCATGTGACAAGCTGCAACTTGTGGCAGGCAATGTGATGAACTGCATCTGAAGAAAGGTGACATGACAAGCTGTATCTGATGGCAGGTGATGTGGCAAGTGACAAGTTACATCTGGTTCCAGGCAACGTGGCAAGTGACGCGCTGCATCTGAAGGAAGGTGATGTGACGAGTTGTATCTGGCAGGTGATGTAGCAAGTGACAAGTTACATCTGGTGGCAGGCGATGTGGCAAGTGACAAGCTGCATCCGGTGGCAGGCGATGTGGCAAGTGACAAGCTGCATCTGAAGGAAGGTGATGTGACAAGCTGTATCTGAATGCACGTGATGTGGCAAGTGACAAACTGCATCTGGTGGCAGGCAATGGTGGCAAGTGACACGCTCAGGGCTCCCACTGATTTTGCATTATGGTGAGTTGAACTATTTCATTTTATATTACAATGTAATAATAGAAACAATGCGCTTCAATCATCCTGACACCATATCAACTATGGTGCTTTGATGATTGAAGCGTCAACACCAGCCATTACTTACCCCGACAAATTGCCCATGAAAAACCGCATTGCCCCCCTCCCCCCACCCAGGCCTTGGCCTTATTTTTCTTCCACGCAGCCGGGCCCCAGTACCAAAATAGTTGGGAACCACTGCTGTAACTGAAACTTTAGCTAAACAACTTGGTCCACTAAAGGAAGCTAAAAAATAACAGACTTACTGACTAGGTGAATATACCAATATAGAAAAAAATAAAGAAAAAAAGGCAACCACTACATAAAAGAACTGCTAAGCTGCTATATACTGTATTTCATTGTTGTTGTAGAATTTACTACCACTTTAAAGTCGAAGTATAGTCAAAAATGATTGTTGACCATTTCCACAGTAGATTCACTCTAATGAGATGTGCCGTATCTCTGCAGCATTTGTTTTATATCTTACTTTTACTCAGGCAGCAGTCTTCTGTTGGTGCCGAGGGTTCCGGCACTAAAATTATGTATTCTGTCTGCAGTTCATTTAGTACCCTGATCACTGAGGGTCATTTGCTTGACACCTCCACCAAAAAAAGCCTTGCATTCTCTTCAGAGAATAATGAGTTCTGTGATTATCGGTGGTGTGGTTGAACATCACAATCCCCCCCTCCTACAATCACAGAACACCTTGTAAACTATCTAAAATTTACAATCAATTTTTCACAGTACGGCATATACCCCTACATGTTTCCACAGTACCACAGCTCCCATATAACCCTGCCTCCTCCAACCGTCATGCCATTTTGCTAGTGTCCTAGGAAGTTGGATGTCTTTTTCTATGCTTTGCTGAGAAAATATTCTAACTATTTTTGCTAGCCTTTATATTTTTCCTTGATCAAATATTCAGTACATCGTAGATATTTTTTCATTGGTGTCTTAAATCAAGACTTCAAGTCTCTACACAACAGCTATCCTCCGCAAAAAATTTGGAGGGCATTATGGATCATCTAGTCTCTGATCTATTTCTACTGCCCTGACTTGGTTACTTCTGGCTGCCTATGACCCTCAGCACTACTTGCTGTTTGGGTCTGTAAATACGCATGGCCTTGCCTTATTTTGGGCCTAGTTGTTTTCCACTGCAATGGGTAACCTCAGCTCCTACTCTATGCTTTTAGGGGTATCCCTAAAGGGAAGCGACACATGCAACCTTTACAAGTCCACCCATGTATTTTAGCAAATCCCATACGTCAAAAAAATATTTATAATCTTGATTGATGCAGTGCGTTCTACCATACAGTTGTCGGATCAGCCTGCTGTTCCAGGCATAAGGTCTTTTAGAGTGCTTACATCTGAAAAGACCTTCCCAATACACCCAGTATGTAATGCATTTCTCTACATGAGCTGGAAAAAACCTATGGAATCTTGAGTTTCTGCTGACAATGTGAAGGAGCTTTTCCTTTTGAAAGGGAATTTATCAATAAGTGGCCTATGGCCACTTCAGTTGTCCACCTTAAAATGCATTCTACTAAACAAGTTGATGGTGTCCTTGCCTGTAGGGAATTCACTGACAGAGAGTTGACTCCCTACTTAGGGTTCAGTTTGAATTAACTGGAGTAACTTTCCTCTAACACTTATTTCCATCTCCCTGACGCAGAGATGTCCTCATTTCTTATCTTGCTTCATCTTTAAAACAGACTTTGTTAACCACCTAAATTTGGTGTCATAGCTTGTTCAGTGTTGGCTACCAAAACTCTTACCAGTTAGATACTGACCACCTTTTTATCGCAGGTTTCCTACTCTGAACTTTTACAAACGTTTTCATGTTTATGAACGAGCTTATATTATTAGTAGCCACAATCCTACTGGCTAGTAGCACATTGTCCAAATGTATCTGTTTCTTCGTGCTATGACCTATATTCTGTAATTTCAATAAAATCTATTGAAAGTGACTTAACTGGAGTAACTCTCTATTCTCTGTTGGCTTTGACTTTGAATTGTGAAATGAGGTCACAATGGATCCTTGTGTCCTGGTACTTTTGGAACAAATGCCTGGAGCCCTAAGCTTCAGCTGTGATAGCCTTTTTGCAATCATTTAAGTTTGTATTTCACAAGGGGATGATGGGCAGGACATGCTATTCAAGATAGAATGTTTTTAATTATGAGTCCTCTATTATATACTTTGGGTTGTGAATGATAGGATCAGTGGTAACCAGACGAAATCTTTTTCATACACACAACTAAGCCACAGATCCATCCGCGCTGGGGAAGGGCGTTTTGCCCTCTTTAAAAATGGCGATCACAATCGCGGGACACCTTGAGCTCAGATGGGGGCGTTTCCATTTGAATGTTAGGATACTTATAGGTGGTGAGTCAGCACGCCGCCCGTGCCCCTGGAAGACGTCACCTCTGACGAAATGGTGTAGGGAGGAGCGACGTGCTGACGTCACCACGATCCTCGCTGATCCCGGAAGATACGGGCAGCAGTGTGCAGCCGGCAGGCAATTGTTTTATGCGAACCTATTTCTACTACACCGTGAGTGTGATTCTTTTAATTTTTTAAATAAAGTGTCTAAAACTTGTTACGCTATGGGAGCTTTTTTCACTTATCTTTACATGACAAACGAGTGATCATTTGCCACGCAGAAGATTCCCAATAGAGAGGTCCTTGAGTGTCACTTTCTCGGTCCACACCCGAGGCTGGGGTTACACAGCCACATGCCTGCTTGATCTCCCGAAAAGAGATCTAAGGAGTCGGTAAGGGGCCATCTTCTTACATAGGTGGAGGAGCTTTCCTGTCATCACTGAATCCCGGGTGATCTAGCCATATGTCATACACCATTCGGATGCTTACCACTCTCTCCCTGGCATAAATCTTGCACCTATATGAACTGTACACTTTTGTGCACTCTGCATTTTGGACTTTACGTTTTTTATTAGCATTTTTTCTTTGGTTATTGTGTGGGTCATATTATCACTGTTATAATTCACGTACAGATATTTATATTATACTCTTCAGGATGTACTCACTATTTTATTTGTTTATGTCACTTATTGCAGCGCAGCCTTTTAATTTTTGATTTGTACAACAAATGGATGTGTCTCACATTGCAAGGTTGCAGCTTGTTCACATATAATTTTTTATTCAATTTGGGGATAGCGCAGTTTATTTTTTTCAGCTTACAAGGGGATGATGTCTGTTCACATGTGTAGAGCACTTTGGCTATATGCCTGGGATGCCTCTCGCTTTTTATATTGTAAAGCGCTGCGTAAACTGTTGGCGCTATATAAATCCTGTATAATAATAATGCCTTTAGGCACTAACCGTTTAGAGAATGTCCCCCCCCCTTCGTGGAAGGACTCTCTTAGTGCATGTATTCTCTTCCCTTGTCCTACTCCGTGAAGCTGGCCCTCCAAAACAGACCGATCCCCTTAGTGAGTCAGTTGTTTGATCTGACCTCCACTGGACTCCATCTGGAGGCTGCAAGGTCTTCAATCCAGTTTGAAATCCTACCCTGCTACAGACTGGGGGACCTACTCCCTATGCCAGACAAGGTTGAGTAAGTTTTTTGTGACAACACTATCTTTCTTACAGTCAAGATATTGTCTTTTAAATCTCCAAGGAATAAATATGTGAATTAATGAGCTTGTTAAGCCCAGACAAACTACAACACTCAGGAGTGGTCTGATAAACCAGGCTCACAATGGGTAAAAAACTAAAAAGTATCAAATAAAGAGATGAAAATTGTGGTAAAGGATTGGTGAATGACAATACTGACTATGTATACCAACAGTGTTAAAAGATTTGCATAGGATAACCCAGAGTGTTAAAAATAGCTAAAACTAGGAGCTGCAGCTAGAAGACCAGAGAGGACGCTCACTTTCCAACCACAGGAAGAAAACAAAAGAAACAACGGCACAACCCCATAGTGTAGCATTACAAATAGAATATATGACAATTTACTGAAAAATAGAAATGCACTCACAAGTATGCATGTGTAGGGCATGGCATAATAGTGACTTGGGAACCAGAAAAGTCTGAGGGGCAGCCAGAGAACCACCAGCCTTGGCTACCAGCTGGGGATGAAGCGTGCTGAAGATGGAGGAAGCCGCTGTCACTGCAACTGTAATCAGTATTCAACCCAGGACTGGCATCCCCGGCCTCTCTGGAGACGCATGGGTTGTAGACACGGGACACATTTCAAAGTCCATTGGCTTTAGTTGACTTCTTCATCAGGCGGCTGATGAAGAAGTCAACTGGCTTCGAGACTTATCCTGTGTCTTCAATGCATGTCTTTACAGTGATGTCCAGGATTCCAGTCCTGGGTTGAACACTGGTTGCTCTTGCAGAGACAGCGGCTTCATCCATCTTCAGCACGCTTTATCCCCACTTTATATTTTTAAAACGCCAAAAAGTTATTTTAGTAAAATTAATTAAACTCACACTATACTCGTTAACATCCATTGCTATTTATGTGATTACATAGTGCTGAATTGCTATTGAGCTTTTAGCTTGGTGCACTGTCAATCACTGTGTACTCATTATACTGGCCCCTCCCCTCTGCACACTTTATATCATAGCTCCTGAGTTCCACTCGTTAGTTTGAAGAAGGAGCGGGGCTGCCACGTCACTCGCAGCCTGTATGCTCAGGAAACGCGTCTCTTTTCCAGTAACGTCATCCCTCGCCTGCACACCACCTGCACCTTACGCCTCGTTCTGAGTTCTCTCCACTGCGGCTGGCTTTTTACCATCCAGCGGTGTTATATCGAGTAGAGTGTGTCCACCTCACAGGAATGGATTGACGACCTGATGATCACATACCCTCATGTTGGGATTTCCTATGCCTACTTATGACTTCTCAAATCTGAGTTGCCTGTACTAAGTGTTATTAAACTTGTCATACATCTGCACCCAGAGGCGCCTCTCTCCTTGTGTCTACCCTAAACATACAGCCAGAGCTACAATGGAATGGTTTAGATCAAATCATAGTCATGTGTTAGAATGGCCCAGGCAAAGTCCAGACCTAAATCCAATTGAGAATCTGTGGCAAGACTTGAAAATTGCTGTTCACAGACACTCTCCATCCAGTCTAACAGAGCTTGAGCTATTTTGCAAAGAAGAATGGGCAAAATGTCACTCTCTAGATGTGCAAAGCTGGTAGAGACATCCCCTAAAAGACTTGCAGCTCTAATTGCAGCGAAAGGTGGTTCTGCAAAGTATTGACTAGGGGGGGCTAAATACAAATACACGCCACACTTTTCACATTTTTTTTGTAACAAACATGGAAAACCATTTATCATTTTCCTTCCACCTCACAATTATGTGCCATTTTGTGTTGGTCTATCACAGAAAAATCCCTATAAAATTACATTTTTGGTTGTAACATGACAAAATGTGGAAAATGTCAAGGGGTGTGAATACTTTTTCAAGGCACTGTATTGGGTCTGTAGACTGAAAAAGATTTAACAGGCAATCCAGGCAAGAGCTGACCATATAAATTCAGGTGTCAACAGAAATTTGAGAGCAACATACAGTATGAATGAAGATACAGCGCTCAAATGGTTTCTTCTTCCACCCTCTTCAAGGACATCTGAGTGGATATCTGTCCAGAAGCAAAGTCAGCGACAGACCTGACATCCATCAGTATTCAGAAGCGAAGGTCAAAAATGAGCCTTCACTACATATATTCAGATGTACTGGAGCCATTATGGCCATTGCAATGGAAGCTGGTATACCAGGAAGCTTCAAAAATGTACACTACCACTAAATCTTTCATGATTATTATTTAAATATTTATTTTATTCTGCTTGCCATATTTGTTTACATACATTCTAATGATATCTTAATAATAAATAATAAAATTGAATACGGTCATAATCATGTACTGCCTCTTGACATTTTTTCATAATAGATGTGTGAAGTGTAGACAATTTTGCTGAGCATTACAGAACTTCCCTGTGAAAATAAATTGAATACAGAGCATCATGTTTCATTTTGCTCTGCTGACTTCCCAGGAACAGGATTTTATTTGTCACGTCATACGCCGAACTTTATACGATAGATTATTAAACACCACACTATGAGCACCAAATTTTCCTGTAGTAATTTTGTATTGCTTTGGTTAACTTACAAAATTACTTTAGGTTATGCCTTTTAAATACACATTCCATGCATTGAATGACATGGGTTGAAAGGGGTTGTAAAGTTAGAAGATTTTTTATCTAAAAGCAGTAGTAAACAGCAGAAAAAAACCCAAAAAAAGAAAAACCTGCAAGACAATAGGATAATGTCCTAGTTGCATTGCATACTAGCACAATATGAAATACTTACCTTAGAACAAAGCTCCCGCAGCGTGCCCAGTCACCGCTGAGGGGGCTGACATGTTCCCTCTGCCTTTCTTTAGGGTTCGCGGGCTACGGCACTGTGAGTGGCATGCGCGCGGGAGTCCTCCATTGCAGAGTGAATATCTCCTAAACCATACAGCACTGAAGAGGCATCCGAGAAGAGGAGGACCTGGGCTGCTCTGTGCAAATCCACTGCAACATAGCAGGTAAGTATAACATGTTTGTTATTTTTATAGAAAAAAAAAAAAGGAAACTTTATAATCACTTTAAGGTTAGGCATAAAAAAATCGACAGAGGTTTTGCTGCATTTTATTATTGTGGTTGTGGATCTGTTTTAGTAAGCCTTGACAAGGATTCAGGACACAATGGAGCCTCTGGAAGTGATCATTCTTAGGGCTGGCTTAAAGAAGCTCCTTGGAATTCAACATTAAACCAAAAGCTATAGTAGTAAGCATGCTAGTTTATAGGATAAATTGTGTTTGTGTTTTTCTTTAAGAAAACATAAGCCATGGGTTTATACACCTATATAGCCACTTAGTTAGCACTCCTGCCTTGCAGCATTGGGGTCCTTGGTTCAAATCCCAACTAAGACACTACCTGCATGTAGTTTGCATGTTATCCTCTTTGATTGTGTGAGCTTTCTCTGAGTACTTTAGTTTCCTCCCATACTCCAAAGACACGCTGATAGGTAAACTGGCTCTAGTATGTGTATGTAAGCCAGTGAAGTAGTGCCCTTTAGACTGTAGGCTCCATGGGGGCAGAGACCAATGTGTATATGTAAAGCACAATGTAAATTTTTAGCACAATATAAATACTTGTTATGATGACAAAAAAATATTGTTCTGTGCTTGGAATGCAATTTCACATTAAATAGTGAAATGATTTCAATAACCTACCAATAGTACTGACACCTACAAAGTTGTTATTAAATTAGTGGAATACAATCAAGATTTCGACATCTATGTGTGTCATGTGATATTGCAATATGCCGGGTTTTTTTTGTCAAGAAATAACATTGTTTGTTTTTTCTGTAGGTATCCGAGGCCTTGAAAGCCACATTACCACCCATAGCAGACATTTTAGTAGGTGGAAAAGCTGTTTTATGGCTCAGATCTTCCACACTATTACAATTCCAGCGCTAAGCGGGGTAGTTGAGTTTAATGCTAATAAATGCTTATTCTGCTCCTCTCTTGGGATATTCCTGCCCCTAGAGGAATACTAAGCTTCTTGAAGGAGAATGATTGTGGCGGGGCTGCCTAGATGTAGGCCAGGCTGAAATGCAAGAAAATTATTAAGTAGAAAAGGTAATTCCTCCTCAAACTTGAATGGTCCTTATTCATTTCCTCAGATTACCATCAAATTTATGTCCCTAGCACAAGCTGCATTATTGAGTTTCACAGATAGATTCCTTTTGCTTTCATTGTCATCGTCGGTGGAATGACATTCTCATACGTGTCTCCACTAATGCCTCAAAATTACTTCATCTGCAAATGTAACAATTGAGCAGATCATTTTAATAAGATTCGCTCTGACTTCAGACTCAGCCGTCTCCCGTTCTTTTATAGAATGCAAATTGTAACCTGTTTTTAAAGCCACGCCATGCAGTGAACTTTAATGGGATTTGACAACATCATATTAGGCACAACAACTACGCATAATGTACCGAAAAATTGGACGTGAAATTGGGAACATAGCAGAGAACAAAGTAAATTTACATGGTTTGGTGGTTTGAATGTCTGATATCATATTCTCTCATGCAAGCCCTATAAAAAAGCAAGGGGATTTAAGAATGGATATCAGCAGAAAGTGCTTTTAAAGGGTGAGTTGATGGATAGCTTGTCAGAAAAAATAATTGCATTGGATTGGAAAGTGGGTATGCGTGCTGAGGGGGGAGAGAGGGAGAGCAGGCAGAGGTTGATGGGGAATGACAATAGTCTGTCAAGACACAGTGGCTGCCCGGAGAAGTGTGAAGCCAGAGCGTTGCGGTGGCAAAAGAGAGCAGGCTGTCAGAGCGGGAAAGTGGCTTTAATACCTTGAAAAGCAAAGGAATCCGCCTGTCAGCCTTGCTCAGCGACGCTGAAAGTGGGAGAGAACATGGCATAAAGTTAGAACCATTAAATGGGCAAAAGGAGGGGGGTAAAAGCTGCAAGTAGATGGGAGCGAGAGAACAAGGAATAGTGAGAGCACAATGCACATAGCTGTAGTGTCCACGTGGGCTTTGAATTGTTTGTTTATGTGTATATATTTTGCCAGTGTCTAAGAAACACTACGTAAAAGGGGCCGTGGAAGCAGAAAGGGGTGTGCATTGGTTTAGGGTGGTAGTACACTCAGTAAGTGACTCATACATTTAGCATATTTTTATCTAAGCTGTGCAGTGCTCAAATGCTTATTTAAAATATAATTAAAATTCCTTTAGAAAAAATAAGTGTTTATAGTAGATAGGAAAAGAATTTACATTCCTGAGTATAATAATATTTTTCTATTTTTATGACACTGTAATTTGTAGAAATATACTGAGCAGGGTGCAGTGTTATGATGTCTTGTCTATACAGTAATTCCCCAGTATATGTAGCACTTTGTGGTGCTCTATTACATATGATGGTGCTATGAAAAAAATAATAAAAATATAAAAATGGCATTAGCTACATATGATATTTAACTAGAATGTGTACGTACTGACTATAAAACCTTCTGTTGTAGAAGACACTGTAACTTAGGTATATTATATTAGTCATGTAAGTGCTTTTAGTTCAGTTGTGCTTAACCCTCTCTTGCTGCTAACCTGTACCCATTTTTTTCAGATTATAAAAGCTGGGACATCAAGATGTGGTGTTATTAAAAAAAAAATGAATGTTGGCTCCCAACTGTAATGACGAAAAACTGGTGAAATGTAACAGAAATGAAAATAATTAGGCCGCTTTTTTGGGAGTTCCTCCTTTAGTTTTCTCTGCTGAATAAAATGGCTGATATCCAGTTTAAGGTAGCATAAGGCGAAAATAAAGTGTGCTGAGGCTAATTACATAAAAAAAAAAATATATATCTGTAAAATACATTTCAATAAATGATTTTAGCCACTGTCAAAATATCACATAAATAATTGGGAAACTCCATTTCAAAGCAGCTTTATAAATAGGGGAAGCCATTGGAATGAATAGTTTGCAGGAATATAAGGCAACACATAGGTTTCCCCCCCCCAAAAAATGTGTTCTTGTAGCCTTACCCCGTTGAAGGCACATAAAGGCAATCAGCTTGACTGTGCTCTGAAAGATTCCTGTCAAGGTTGCAAATGTGTACAGTTTAAACATAAAACGTGAAGAGAGGCAGAGCATTACTGGAAAAACAGAAACTGTTATCTCAGCATCGTGTGAAAAAAATGTAGCACAGACACACCATGTTCAGCCAATCATTGAACATTTTATCTGAAGTTACATTTTTTGTGTCCATTTAAGAATAAATTACAGTAGATTATGGCCTTGTTGCTGCAACAAATATGGTTATAACCAGTTTTAATAACCTGAACAGACAAAAGGGAGCGGTGTGTTTTATAGAATTGGTTTCATGCTCTCCCGCGGATCTATGAATATACTAAAGAGCTTATCTAGTAAATGATAAACCTTATCTTGGGTATTATACTGATGATGAATCTGTCATAGCCTATGGGTGGTCTGCAATTATCATTTTTAGATGAAAGTGGAATGCATAGCCATAATATAGAGCCTGTCTTAGATAAAGAAATAGAGGATTTTGTTAAAGTAATCACACTACCTTTTCGAAGCAGAGTTAGAGAGGTAGTATATAAAAACAATTTACCAATCTGTTTCTCTTGTCACACTCTAAACTTACATAGTAATGTGAAGGCAAGTGATAGCTAGCTTTTAGCACACTCTGCGTGTCTCTCACCCACCTTCAAACCCAGTAAATAAGCGATTTTACCTTGTTTGTGCCATTATGCTGTGTGAATGAGGCAAATAACACTTTAAAGCAGCTTAGCTGCAGATATCTTGCTGTGATGGGACTTAATACATGAGAGATTGTGTTCATATGGATGTGGGTAGAGGCTTGTTTTCCAGCTGTATTTTGTGAAGAATTTACCACGGGGGGTTCTGAGGGGTCACTTTAGTGTTAGCGATTTCCATGGTATAATCTTTGCTTGTGCCTGTACCCTACCTTTAGAAATAACAAATTACCGTAACAAGTTGTTTCCTTAAATATAAGTGTTTTCCATCTCCCTGCGTCTAACCTACTAGTTGTAGCACACGCACAATGCACCACATCTTACTTTTTTGAGTAGTAGATGTTTATCTACAAGGTTGAACCTTTATAAAAATTACTTTCTAGGATAGAAAAATATGTAATATTTGTTTCAGAAATTCCATTATTTCTGCACCCTACAACACATTATTATATTGTAAAAAAACACCATGAAACATCCACTGTTAAACTAGCCTTGGTGATTAGATCAAAGGTTGAATGTGTCAGTCCATTTTGAATGTTTTTGGATTAGACTTTTTGGGCTTTATTTATTCAGGTGTCTGTAATAAGACATGTCAGTGCCTTTCACATCAACAAATCAGAATACTCCTTTTTTAAAATAACACTGGATAAATAATATATGTAACATTTGGTAGCTATAGGACACAGTTTTACTATTTGTCCTGTTGCTTCAAGAGAGTACTCCCAGTCACAGGTTCTCCAGGCACATACTGTGTTTGATGCTGAAAAGTTGAATTACCAAGGGAAAAAAAAAGAGGGGGCAAAGGGTAGAGGAGAGGGGGATTGCCCGGGGACAGAAGAAAGAGGGTCAGCTGGGGGGGGGGGGGGAATAATGGATTCAATTAAACTCCATTAGATGTTGACTGTCCCTGAGCATCTGTCCTGGTTGACCAGGACTAAACCTTGTGAATTTTTTTTCTACAGTTCTGCTCTCATAGGTCTATACAAGAATAGCACATTATGTATTCCCTTCCTCCAGGTAGACACTGTTGGGGGACAGGGCAACTTCCACCTTAGCAAATCTCCCACATTGTGTAGAAGGTTGCATAGGCGAGAAAGAGCTTGGACGTGTCTACCTGCCACCACATCCTCCATCACACCCAGTAACAGAAGCAGAGGGTCAGGCCTCAAGGCTAAGTCATAGTTTTTTTTAAAGAACATCAACCACCGATTACAAGAAGGGATAAAATTCTGGACAGGACCACACCATAAGACGAAGCCGGTAGATGGTACCACACTACGAACATAAAGAACTCAGGTTAGGGTAAATATTGGTAACAAATATATAGATATAGAGGCTTGTCTCTAAACATGCGTAGAGTACCGTGATCTAAGCCTTATGATTGCCTACCAACCCCTAATGACTTGTAACCAAAAAATGTGTCCCAGACAGATGGGGACCAAAAGAACAGCGGGGCTTATTGGAAAGGCAATAGAAAAGATGTATAATAAATCAATGAAAAATTTATTGTTGGTACACAGTAGAAAAACATGAAGAAATGTACAGCAGCTTGACCATAAAATGACCTTGCCCTAATAAAATTTGATCAAAGCCTTGATTGATCAAAAACGAAAAAACGCACAGACATGGGGAACATGTAACAGGACATACAAGAACAAACGTCCGGACGTCAAAGCTATTGATGTCTGCGCAAACCAACAATGAGGAGTATGCAGCAATTGCTGAATGAGGTTTCGCTAAGCAGACATCAATTCCCCCGGGGGAGGGGCGGCTCAAAATGCGGAATGGGGGGGGGATTGGGTGGGTGGGGAAGGGACGGGGGCTCAGGGAAAGGGAGAGGGTGAATAACCGTGGACAGGGATGCCGGGATGGGTCCTGGGACATCAATATGTGTTGATGGTGAAAATATGCCGGCCTTCCATGTAAAGTTGGTGGGTTGTGGTAACCAGAATTCGGGGTAGTATACAGCTGTACAGCTATCATATACAGTAGTCCGGTGTGGTGTAGGTACTTCTACACATAGCCTTCCTATGGTTGGGACAGGCAATACTTGGCATGAGCAGCACTACATATACAGATGGCTGTGTACGTTACCACTCCCGGGTCCCGGTTGGGAATCCTTAAGTATTGCCGGATAGCAGTAGCCTCTGTGTGTTGAGCTGCTCCACTGGCCACTGTAGACAGTACCGAACACTGTCCCGGTATGGTTATTCACACACCATGAACCAGATAGTGTTGTTCGTTGGGATGGATGGACGGCCGTGCAGCTGCATCTATTTCCTTCCGTACGGTTTGTTCACAGCTTGGAGCGGAACGCCCTCTCGATAGGTGAGCCGGCTAACCCCAACGGGGGATGACAGCAGGCGTGACGTCTGGGCGGGATGACGTCAACGCGTTTCACAACATAAACTTGTGTAGCTTCATCTGGACGACAAGTTTATGTTGTGAAACGCGTTGACGTCATCCCGCCCAGACGTCACGCCTGCTGTCATCCCCCGTTGGGGTTAGCCGGCTCACCTATCGAGAGGGCGTTCCGCTCCAAGCTGTGAACAAACCGTACGGAAGGAAATAGATGCAGCTGCACGGCCGTCCATCCATCCCAACGAACAACACTATCTGGTTCATGGTGTGTGAATAACCATACCGGGACAGTGTTCGGTACTGTCTACAGTGGCCAGTGGAGCAGCTCAACACACAGAGGCTACTGCTATCCGGCAATACTTAAGGATTCCCAACCGGGACCCGGGAGTGGTAACGTACACAGCCATCTGTATATGTAGTGCTGCTCATGCCAAGTATTGCCTGTCCCAACCATAGGAAGGCTATGTGTAGAAGTACCTACACCACACCGGACTACTGTATATGATAGCTGTACAGCTGTATACTACCCCGAATTCTGGTTACCACAACCCACCAACTTTACATGGAAGGCCGGCATATTTTCACCATCAACACATATTGATGTCCCAGGACCCATCCCGGCATCCCTGTCCACGGTTATTCACCCTCTCCCTTTCCCTGAGCCCCCGTCCCTTCCCCACCCACCCAATCCCCCCCCCATTCCGCATTTTGAGCCGCCCCTCCCCCGGGGGAATTGATGTCTGCTTAGCGAAACCTCATTCAGCAATTGCTGCATACTCCTCATTGTTGGTTTGCGCAGACATCAATAGCTTTGACGTCCGGACGTTTGTTCTTGTATGTCCTGTTACATGTTCCCCATGTCTGTGCGTTTTTTCGTTTTTGATCAATCAAGGCTTTGATCAAATTTTATTAGGGCAAGGTCATTTTATGGTCAAGCTGCTGTACATTTCTTCATGTTTTTCTACTGTGTACCAACAATAAATTTTTCATTGATTTATTATACATCTTTTCTATTGCCTTTCCAATAAGCCCCGCTGTTCTTTTGGTCCCCATCTGTCTGGGACACATTTTTTGGTTATAAATATTGGACAAGCATTCGGGGGTATAGTAGACCCTATGTAAGAATTTAAGTTGTATGAATCTGACCCTGGCCGAGATCATGGAGGTCACATACGAGGAAACACAGTCCTCCCAGTCATCTTCCGTAAGGTCAGGAATATTTCCTCGCCAGCGCTCATAGGTCAGGGTCAGTTTGACATTGTGGGCTGCGGATAGGTGGAGATAAAGGGAAGACAATGGCTTTCCCATCACACTCGAGGTAAGGAAGCACTCAACAGGATCAGACTCCAGGACTATGGGCTCAGGGAATTGGGCCGTAAGCGCATGCTGCAGTTGTAGATAACGAAACATCATGTAGCTGGGCAAGGAGTACACTTGTTTGAGAGCTGCAAAGGACATCACTCTCCCATCAGTAATGACATGTTTGAGCGTTGTAATCCCCCAAGTAGCCCATAAATGTGGATCAAGGAGGGAATACAAATAAAGGATTTCCCCATAGCGGGATATGAGGCAAAAAGGTAGACTGCACTCTATATATGGCTCTTGCCTGATGCCACAACCGAATAGTCGCCCCCATAAGGCTCGTGACTGGTCCTTGAAAAACCAGATTACTAAGGGCAGCATAGGAGGACAGTACCAGTCTTAACTGGAAGCATGATACTTTCAAAATACACTAAAGATGCATGACATCAGCCCAGGATGCCTTAGCAAGAAGATTGGGGAGAATGTATATGCCTGATTATTATTAGCCTATATGCTCTCCGGCATCAGGCATCTTCTTTACGGAATGGTGGTCTTCCTTAACTCTGCCAGACAGAAATACAAATTGTATAATTGGCATAACAGTTCTCCTTATTTATTTCAGCAGTGCATATGACTGCCTACATTTCATCTTTAACTTTTGCGTAACAGCATTCTCTGATCTTTACAGGGAAGTGGCCACTAGCTGCAAACTGGTGAGTGGGGCATGACCACACCTGGCTCATTGATAATAATGACAAGCCTTAGGCAGTGCCTGCTCAGTTGTTTGCAGCTCATGGAACACAGCAGGGCTTTTGTGATCAGAACAGCGGCATAGGAGGCTGTCATCCTTGGGGACTTCTTCTGAAAATGCAATTTGCCTTGCTCTTCTGTTTGTGCAATGATTATTAAAACTTTTTGAGATCTGGAGAATTTATGGAGATCAGAAATGATGCCACTCTAATTTGCATGTTTATTTTTAGCATTTTTAGATAAAGGTTAGCAATGGTAGCCCTCATGTTTCTCTCAGCACAGGGTGCATTTGAAAACAAAAGCCCAATTGTGAAGTACTGTGGTCTTTGGGGATTTATAGTTCTTGTTTCCTCAGTCTTTGAAAATAGATTCCTTAGGGGCACACCGATTGTAACACAGGTTCATACCTGTAAAAAAGAATATTGTGACGTAAGTTCATATCTTTAAAAAAAAAATAGTAACACAGGTTTAGCACATTATGTTTTTGAAGAGCCCCCAAGAATTGTAAAGACGCTTTTTGGTACTTTTGGTACACTAAATAATTTTAGCATGGCTTTTACAAAATTACTTGCCTTAAAGTTTATATAAAGCCTAACGATGAGCCTCTATTTGCTGTTTTGGTCTGCTAAGTATACAATTGAAAGCATTTTGTTATGTCTGTTTGAGTATAAAAAAATAAAAAAATAAAAATACCCGCTATCCTGCCACAAATACAGGGAACTCCTAACTTGCTGTGCACCCTGCCTCTGCCGTACTAAAATCTCAAAATGCAATCAGCCCTGATTTTGTTCACCTCTGTTGAACTTCAGAACCCCCCCCCCCTCTAGTTATGAGGATGAATAGAGGGGGAGGTGTTTTGTTGTCCAAACTAGGGCATACAGCCTATGGTGGCAAAAAACAAATGCATCCACCATCCCCAAGAACTGGTAAACTGCAATATAATTTTTAAAATTTTTCTGGTATTTACAATTTGTATGCTTGCAAATTGTGTTTATATATTTTTTTGAGAAATTTACCTAGCTACCTTAAAATACAGTTCAGTAAAAGCCATTCAGTACACAGCTGTGTGATTATATAGGCTGAATAAATCTCTGTCTTGCCCTTAGTCTTCCCATCAATATCCTGGGATTCTGTCTGTTTACCTGTCTTTGCATTTATCTAGTTGTCTATCTAGCTGTTGGCACCAGGTATCTATCTATCTTACTGCCTCTTCTAATCTTGTTTCACATACAGGATTCATAACAGGAGAATTCATCTGTATTTAGTAGTATAGGACTCCAAAGTTGTTGGTAGTCTGTTAAATGCAGTAAAACGTTGTTAAAATATTGTTATGTAATGTATATTATGAATTGTTTTATTGTAACCAGAAAGCAACAGCGTAGTCTATTGTAAGTATTGTATGCTTTATCAGTAGATCAAACTTTATTAGAAAGAACACACGCCGTACAGTATATGGATGTGCATGTGCATTTTCCTCATTAATGTACACACAGCACCCCATATTGACACAGAATTGTTGACATTTTTGCAGATTTATTAAAAAAAGAAAAACTGAAATATATCACATGCTCCTAAGTATTCAGACCCTTTGCTGTGACACTCATATATTTAACTCAGGTGCTGTCCATTTCTTCTGATTATCCTTGACATAGTTCTACACCTTCATTTGAGTCCATCTATATTATACTGATTGAACTTGATTAGGAAAGCCACACACCTGTCTATATAAGACCTTACAGCTCACAGTGCATGTCAGAGCAAATGAGAATCATGAGGTCAAAGGAACTGCCTGAAGAGCTCAGAGACAGAACTGTGGCAAGGCACAGATCTGGCCAAGGTTACAAAAAAATTTCTGCTGCACTTAAGGTTCCGAAGAGCACAGTGGCCTCCATAATCCTTAAATGGAAGACGTTTGGGATGACCAGAACCCTTCCTAGAGCTGGCTGTCCGGCTAAACTGAGCTATCGGGGGAGAAGAGCCTTGTGAGAGAGGTAAAGAAGAACCCAAAGATCACTGTGGTTGAGCTCCAGAGATGCAGTCGGGAGATGGGAGAAAGTTGTAGAAAGTCAACCATCACTGCAGCCCTCCACCAGTTGGGGCTTTATGGCAGAGTGGCCCGACGGAAGCCTCTCCTTAGTGCAAGACACATGAAAGCCTGCATGGAGTTTGCTAAATAAACACCTGAAGGACTCCAAGATGGTGAGAAATAAGATCCTCTGGTCTGATGAGACCAAGATAGAACTTTTTGGCCTTAATTCTAAGCGGTATGTTTGGAGAAAACCAGGCACTGCTCATCACCTGTCCAATACAGTCCCAACAGTGAAGCATGGTGGTGGCAGCATCATGCTGTGGGGGTGTTTTTTAGCTGCAGGGACAGGACAACTGGTTGCAATGGAGGGAAAGATGAATGCGGCCAAGTACAGAGATATCCTGGACAAAAACCTTCTCCAGAGTGCTCAGGACCTCAGACTGGGCCGAAGGTTTACCTTCTAACAAGACAATGACCCTAAGCACACAGCTAAAATAACGAAGGAGTGGCTTCACAACAACTCTGTGACTGTTCTTGAATGGCCCAGCCAGAGCCTTGACTTAAACCAAATCGAGCATCTCTGGAGAGACCTTAAAATGGCTGTCCACCAACGTTTACCATCAAACCTGACAGAACTGGAGAGGATCTGCAAGGACGAATGGCAGAGGATCCCCAAATCCAGGTGTGAAAAACTTGTTGCATGTTTCCCAAAAAGACTCATGGCTGTATTAGATCAAAAGGGTGCTTCTACTAAATACTGAGCAAAGGGTCTGAATACTTAGGACCATGTGATATTTCAGTTTTTCTTTTTTGATAAATCTGCAAAAACATCAACAATTCTGTATTTTTCTGTCAATATGGGGTGCTGTGTGTACATTAATGAGGAAAAAATGAACTTAAATGATTTTAGCAAATGGCTGCAATATAACAAAGAGTGAAAATTTAAGGAGGTCTGAATACTTTCCGTCCCCACTGTGTATATATACAGTATTTCACATAAGTGAGTACACCCCTCACATTTTTGTAAATATTTTATTATATCTTTTCATTAGACAACAATGAAGAAATTACACTTTGCTACAATGTAAAGTAGTGATTGTACAGCTTGTATGACAGTGTAAATTTGCTGTCCCCTCAAAATAACGCACATCCATTAATGTCTAAACTGCTGGCAACAAAAGTGAGTACACCCCTGAGTAAAAATGTCCAAATTGGGCCCAATTAGCCATTTTCCCTCCCCGGTGTCATGTGGCTCGTTAGTGTTACAAGGTCTCAGGTGTAAATGGAGAGCAGGTGTGTTAAATTTGGTATTATCGCTCTCACTCTCTCATACTGGTCACTGGAAGTTCAACATGGCACCTCATGGCAAAGAACTCTCTGAGGATCTGAAAAAAAGAATTATTGCTCTACATAAAGATTGCCTAGGCTATAAGAAGATTGCCAAGACCCTGAAACTGAGCTGCAGCACGGTGGCCAAGACCATGCAGCGGTTTAACAGGACAGGTTCCACTCAGAACAGGCCTCGCCATGGTCAACCAAAGAAGTTGAGTGCTCATGTTCAGCATCATATCCAGAGGTTATCCTTGGGAAATAGACGTATGAGTGCTGCCAGCACTGCTGCAGAGGTTGAAGGGGTGGGGGGATAGCCTGTCAGTGCTCAGACCATACGCCGCACACTGCATCAAATTGGTCTGCATGGCTGTTGTCCCAGAAGGAGGCCTCTTCTGAAGATGATGCACAAGAAAGCCCGTAAACAGTTTGCTGAAGACAAGCAGACTAAGAACATGGATAAACATATTTGGTTCAGATGGTGTCATGGGTGTGAGGCGGCAACCAGGTGAGGAGTACAAAGACAAGTGTGTCTTGCCTATAGTAAAGCATGGTGGTGGGTGTGACAGGATCTGGGGCTGCATGAGTGCTGCCAGCACTGGGGAACTACAGTTCATTGAGGTAACCATGAATGCCAACTTGTACTGTGATCCCCTCCTTTGGAGACTGGGCCGCAGGGCAGTATTCCAACATAACGACCCCAAACACACCTCCAAGATGACCACTGCCTTGCTAAAGAAGTTGAGGGTAAAGGTGATGGACTGGTCAAGCATGTCTCCAGACTTAAACCCTATTGAGCATCTGTGGGGCACCCTAAAATTGGAGGTGGAGGAGTGCAAGGTCTCTAACATCCACCAGCTCCGTGATGTCGTCGTGGAGGAGGACTCCAGTGGCAACCTGTAAAGCTCTGGTGTACTCTATGCCCAAGAGGGATAATGCAATGCTGGAAAATAATGGTGGCCACACAAAATATTGACACTTTGGGCCCATATTGGACATTTTCACTTAGGGGTGCACTCACTTTTGTTGCCAGCGGTTTAGACATTAATGGCTGTGTGTTGAGTTATTTTGAGGGGACAGCAACTTTACACTGTCATACAAGCTGTGCACTCACTACTTTACATTGTAGCAAAGTGTAATTTCTTCAGTCACATGAAAAGATATAAACAGCTACACCTTATCCCAGTGTTTCTCAACTCCAGTTCTCAAGGCGCACCAACAGGTCATGTTTTCAGGATTTCTCTCAGAGGAAATGGCTGTGGTAATTACTAAGGCAGTGATACTAATTAAAACACCTGTGCAAAATAATAGTAAGCCTGAAAACATGACCTGTTGGGGCACCTTCAGGACTGGAGTTGAGAAACACTGCCTTATCTCTCCGCTGCCCTGTCACATGAACAATGTCAATGCACTGGTCACATGGTCTAGGTAAAGTCAAATGATTACTGTTCGATCCACCTCTTCTGCTGACTGTGTAAATATTACAATAAATGCAAACTGAAAACTACAGAAAACCCCCATATTTTTAAACACATTGCTGTCCTATAAATAAACCAAAATGCCATCTCTAATAGTAACCTAACAGCAGCAACATACTTCTGTTTTTTATATTTTATCTTAAATTTTCAAACATTTCTGTTGACTGGGGGTATCAATCAGAATCTAGAAGCACATCAAATATTTAAAGGTTTCTTTTATAACAATGTAACTTTATGTGTGAATGCAGGCATCACTAAAGTCTGCTTTCCTCCTTCCCTCAGTCTCCTCATGACCTTGGCATAATTCTTGCTGATGGCATCTCCTATTTATTTATTTTGTCCCTCTTCTCTGGTTGCCTCTCCGTCATCGTTCATCATGATTATTGTTGAATTTTTTACTTGTCATTACTCACTATAAATCATTGATTGTCGCCTTTCCCCTTTGTCACACGTACTCACAGAGAAGCCCTTTGCCTTGGAAATGATCTGTGCTTTGGTCCTCCATTCATCCATTATAAGGGCTGTCTGCTGCACAAGTCGATCCTTTGTTAGCTATAGGTCCTTTATCATTTCTCCAATCAACATCTGACACTTGGATCTAATCAGGTCCCCTGCCAATCTCACATACTTTTCCCCCTATTCCCCTGGAGTTCATATTTCAGACAAGGTAGTGTTTAGGTTGTTTTTACCAAAATAAAGTATAACTGTCACTGTACTAAATTCAGATATGTATGAAATGTCCCTAATAGGCATATTAGTAGACCTAATAGTCCTCAAAACTTTGATGACTTTTACATACATCTGTTACTTTGCAAATAGACTTAGGTTCCCTAAGGGCCCTAAACCAGAGTATGCACCATATGCAAGTTAAGTAACACTCCCTTCCTGTCCTTGAATATCCCAATGCAGTGCACTTCCCTCAACAGATAAAACTGCATGGAGGGTGCTTTTTTTAGTGTAATCAAAAAAATCAAAAAAGTGTAATCAAAAAATCGCAGATGGCCCTTATTTGGTTGTTTAGTTGAAAAGCGTCAGAAAACAGTGCTTTCCTATGTTCTTGCTGGCTGCTTTGAACTTGTATGTCTATTTTTTATATGAGAATAGCGCAGAGTGTTATATGTATTTTAAACTTTTACAAAGCTCACTTTAAATATATATAAATTCTTATTTACCCATGCTTGGTAGAATACAAATGCAACAGCTGCTGCATTAAACACTCTTAAGAGTCATAAATTCTCACATACACAAACAGCACTAAAAAATATCCTAAACCATACCCAATCTAAATCTTAAATATTTAAAAAACCTCCCTCTCCTGCAAACAATATACCACTGACTTATAATAGTGCAATAAATTTGACATAAGCATTTCAAAATCAATTGTAAATTGTCCAGTGCTCAATCAATTACCTTATTTATCGGCGTATAACACGCACTTTTTTCACCTTAAAATCAGGTGAAAATCGTGGGTGCGTGTTATACGCCGATCCCCCGCAGATTGTGAGCCTCTCGACGGCTTTCTGCTGATCTCGGCAGCTTTCTGCGGCTCTCGCAGTCCACCGAAAGCCACCGAGAGCCGCCGAGAGTGGCCGAGCGCCGCAGAGATATACAGGACATCCGGCTCTGTATCTTGGCGGTGCCATTTTTAAATGGCAAGGTACTGACAGTGTACAGACTGTCTGCAAATGACACAGGGGCAAGGCTGCAATTGACACTGACAAGGATGCAATGATGGACACTGACAAGGCTGACAAGGCTGCAATGATGGACACTGACAAGGCTGCAATGATGGATAAGGCTGCAGATGGACACTGATAAGGCTGCAAATGACACTGACAAGGCTGCAAGGCTGCAGATGGACACTGACAAGACTGCATTGATGGGCATTTAAATGTTATTATTATTATTATTATACAGGATTTATATAGCGCCAACAGTTTACATAGCGCTTTACAACTTGAGGGTAGACAGTACAAATACAATACACTTTGATACAGTAGGAATCAGAGGGCCCTGCTCCTTAGAGCTTACAATCTAAGAGGGAAGGTCAAAAGATACAAGAGGTAATAACTGTGGGTGATGTGCTGATTGAGAAGATAAATGTACAGTTGTTAGGTGGGGGCCAGATAGGCTTCTCTGAAGAGATGAGTTTTCAGGGATCGTCTGAAAGTGGATAAAGTAGGAGAAAATCGGACGGATTGGGGTAGAGCATTCCAGAGGATGGGGGAGGCTCTGGAGAAGTCCTGAAGGCGAGCATGGGATGAGGTGACAAGGGAGTTTGAGAGCAGGAGGTCTTGGGAAGAGCGAAGAGAACAATTAGGTTGGTTTTTTGTGACTAGGTTAGAGATGTAGCTGGGGGCCAGGTTGTGGATGGCTTTGTAAGTTATAGTTAGTATCTTGAATTTAATTTGGTGACTGAGTGGCAGCCAATGGAGGGATTGGCAGAGGGGTGTAGCAGACGCTGAGCGGTTTGTGTGGTGGATGAGCCTGGCAGCAGCGTTCATGATGGACTGAAGTGGGGATAGCCTATTTAGAGGTAAACCAATGAGAAGGGAGTTGCAGTAGTCGAGGCGGGAGATGACCAGGGAGTGGATTAGAAGCTTTGTGGTGACATTGGTTAGGAAGGGGCGTATCTTGGAGATGTTGCGGAGATTGAGGCGGCAAGCTTTGGATAGTGATAGAATGTGGGGTCGAAAGGTTAGTTCAGAGTCCAGGATTACACCTAGGACCCTGGCGTGGGGAGATGGGTTGATAGTTGAGCCGTTGATATTGACAGGGAAAGCAGGGGAAGTGGCACCTGAGGGAGGAAATATCATGAGCTCGGTTTTGGATAGGTTAAGTTTGAGGAAGTGATGTGACATCCAGGCTGATATGTCTGCTAGTAAGTTGGTAATGCGTGAGGAGACAGATGGAGAGGGCTGGGGGGTGGAGAGATAGATTTGGGTGTCATCAGCGTAGAGATGATATTGAAAGCCATGGGAGGCAATCAACTGACCCAAGGAGGTGGTGTAGATTGAGAAAAGGAGAGGTCCAAGAACAGAACCTTGGGGGACCCCAAAGGAAAAAGGAAGAGGAGAGGAGGAAGTAGAGTTGTAAGTGACACTGAAGGAGCGGTGTGATAGGTAGGATGAGAACCAGCGAAGAATACAGTCACGGAGACCAAAGGAGTGGAGTTTTTTGAGGAGGAGGGGGTGGTCCACTGTGTCAAAGGCAGCAGAGAGATCCAGGAGAAGTAGTACAGAATAGTGTCCATTGGCTTTAGCCATTAGTAGGTCATTTGAGAGTTTAAGGAGAGCAGTTTCCGTGGAGTGTTGAGGGCGAAAACCGGACTGGAGGGGATCTAGAAGTTTATTCATGGTCAGATGGTCGCTTAGTCGGTTGTAGACCAGTCTTTCAAGAAGTTTGGAGGAGAAGAAGAGTAAGGAGATTGGACGAAAGTTGTTGAGATTGGTGGGATCCAGTGAGGGCTTTTTTAGTATGGGGATGACTAGCGCATGTTTTAGAGAGTTTGGGAAGATGCCACAGGAGAGGGAGAGGTTGAAAATGTGAGTTAGAGAGTGTAGAATCAAGTCAGAGGGTGAGCGTAGCATTTGCAAGGGAACAGGATCCAGGGGGCAAGTGGTTAGATGGGTGATAGATAAAAGTTTAGCAACCTCAGTAATAGTAGCAGGGTTGAATGAGGGAAGTAATGATTGTATCTGTGGACATGGGGTGTTGCATGGGGGAGGTTTTTGCGCATTGGTGATCTCCTCATGAATTGTATCAATCTTAGTTTTGAAGTGATTGGCAATCTCCTGGGCAGTGAGTGAGTTGATGGGTGGAGGCAGTGGAGGACAGAGTAGAGTATTGAAGGTAAAGATGTAGAAATGTAAGTTTTTTTTCCTTAAACTTCCCTCCTAAAATTTTTTTCCTTATAATTCCCTCCTAAACTTGGGGTGCATGTTATACGCCGGCGCGTGTTATACGCAGATAAATACGGTAATCCACAAAGTGTCCCATGTTTATTCAAAATGTGACCAGTGCTGTATTCCTTCCACATTAGCAAAAGCTCTGTTTTAGATCCTTATGAGTGTTGGTAAACCACCACTGTGTGCTTCACAACACTCGATGCTACTTATGTGTCTCTACCTCCGAGACATTGTGTGCCACCTCTAAACACTTATTCTCTATTATGATCCAGATTTCACATTATATAATTCCTAGCAGTATGTCCTTTGTTTTGAAAATGTCAAATATGTAAAGCAGAATAAATTATATATATATATATATATATATATATATATATATATATATATATATATATATATACATACATATATATACATACATATATATACAGGGGCGTCACTAGGGGGTGGCTTTTGGGGGGGCTATAGCCCTGAATCTGGGGCCAATAGCCCCGAGTCTCAGCAGGGGTCCCCAAGGGGACGGGAGGCTCTCTGGGGACCCTTATGTAAGTGGGGGGCTCTCTGGGGACCTTGATGCAAGGGAGAGGCTCTCTGGGGACCCTAATGTAAGGGGGGCTCTCTAGGTACCCTGATGTAAGTGGGGTGCCCTCTGGGTACCCTGATGAAAGGGGGAGGCTGTCTGAGGACTCTGATGTAAGGAGGAGGCTCTCTGGGGAACCTGATATAAGGGGGGCTCTCTGGGGACCCTGATGTAAGTGGGGGGCTCTCTGGGGATATATATACACACACACACGTATATTACTGTATATACATGTGTATGCTTGCATAAGCGTATGACTTTTTTTACTTTCTTTACTACGCTGCTATGGGCTTTAGCCCCAGATCTTTTGTAGACCTAGCAACGCCCCTGTATATATATATATATATATATATATATATATATAGATACATAGATACATACACAGTATAAGTATATGTGTATATACAGTTGTGCTTATAAGTTTACATACTCTGGCTGAATGATTTCTTGGCCATTTTTCAGAAAATATGAATGATAACACAAAAACTTTTCTTTCGCTCATGGTTAGTGTTTGGCTGAAACCATTTTTTACTCTTTTTAAATCATAATGGCAACAGAAACTACCCAAATGACCCTAATCATGGTTAGTGTTTGGCTGAAACCATTTATTACTCTTTTTAAATCATAATGGCAACAGAAACTACCCAAATGACCCTAATCAAAAGTTTACATCCCCCAGTTCTTAATACCGTGTATTGCCCCCTTTAACATCAATGACAGCTTGAAGTCTTTTGTAGTATTTGTGGATGAGGCTTTTAATCTTCTCAGATGGTAAAGCTGCCCATTCCTCTTGGCAAAAAGCCTCCAGTTCCTGTAAATTCTTGGGCTATTTTGCATGAACTCCACGTTTGAGATCTCCCCAGAGTGGCTCAATGATATTGAGGTCAGGAGTGAGATTGCCACTCCAGAACCTTCACTTTATTCTGTTGTAGGCATTGATAGGTCGACTTGGCCTTGTGTTTTGGATCACTGTCATGTTGGAATGTCCAAGTACGTCCCATGCACAGCTTCCTGGCTGATGAATGCAAATGTTCCTCCAGTATTTTTTGATAACATTCTGCATTCATATTGCCAGCAATTTTGACCAAATTTGTAGCTCACACATCCTCAAAACATCAGTGATCCACCTCCGTACCTTTTATCATAGACCTTGTTGACTCCTCTCCAATTGTAGCATTTATGGTTGTGGCGAAAAGCTCAATTTTCGTCTCATCACTCCAAATGACCAGAAGGTTTGAGGCTTGTCTCTGTGCTGTTTGGTGTATTGTAAGCGGGATACTTTGTGGCATTTGCGTAGTAATGGCTTTCTTCTGGCGACTCAACCATGCATCCCATCTTTCTTTAAGTGCCTACTTATTGTGCATCTTGAAACAGCCACACCACGTTTTCAGAGAGTCCTGTATTTCACCTGAAGTTATTTGTGGGTTTTTCTTTGCAACCTGAACAATTTTCCTGGCAGTTGTGGCTGAAATTTTAGTTGGTCTACCTGACTGTGGTTTGGTTTCAACAGAACCCCTCAATTCCCACTTCTTGATTAGATTTTGAACACTGCTGATTGGCATTCTCAATTCCTTGGATATCTTTTTATATCTTTTTTCCTGTTTTATACAGTTCAACCACCTTTTCCCACAGATCCTTTGACAATTCTCTTGCTTTCCCCATGACTCAAAATCCAGAAATGTCAGTGCAGCAATGGATGAAAGATGCAAGGGTCTGTCAGGAGTCCAGAAACGCATTGACCTTTTATACACACACACTAATTACAAGCAAACAGATCACAGGTGAGGATGGTTACCTTTAATAGCCATTCAAGCCCCCTTGTGTTAACTTGTGTGCATGTTATCAGGAAAAAAATCACCAGGGTATGTCAACTTTTGATCAGGGTCATTTGGGTAGTTTCTGAGTTAAAGACCAACCATGAGTGAAAAATGTTTTTGTGTTACCATTCATATTCTCTGAAAAGGGGCCAAGAAATCATACATTCTGCCATGTACACTTATGAGCACAACTGTGGGTGTGTATATATATATATATATATATATATATATAACATTTTACCAAGTTCTGCCAACCCTGTTCACAGTCCAGCACTGTTCCAGTTATCCCCCTTAATCCAACACCACTAGCCACTTTTAGGCTGAATTAAACTCATGAATCCTATGAGCCCAGCCTGTCATTTACATCCCCTGTTGGGCTTGTCATCACATATACTGTGCTCAAAATAGTCCCGGACTTAAATGCACTCATACATCATTAACTGAGCACTGTATGGTCCAGGAAGAATGACTGCTCTACTGACTAAAGCCAACCACTAGGTTGTACAAAAATAAATGAGCTGATCCCCCCCCCCCATCCACACATTCCATGTGGATGAGGGAATTCTTTCCACTGAGCTATTATATTCTGACAGTGGGGAAAACATCCCTGCCCTCAGAATACAATGATCAGTGTTGCCGGCACTGATCGTTCAGCAAAAATCTGACAGATTGGTTGTAGACATGTTGATTCGTAGATCAACTTGTGTACAGCCAACCTGCCCATACATGGATGGAAATTCGGCCAGTCCCTAATGGACCAGCCGAATTCCAATCAATATGGCTGGCTTAAAAAAAGAGGAAGCTTTTTTTTAAGATTGGGAATGGGGTTCCAGGAAGGGGATGGGAGGAAGTTGAAAAGGGAAAAACTCCATGCTGGAATTTCACTTTAATCTTCTTTAGGCTTCACTAGGCTGCTACTACTTGATACCCCAGTGCTGACCGTGAAATGGGTTTATAACCAATGGTCTGGAGTTTGTCTAAATAGTAATCCATTACTATCATAGTAGAGGTAACTGTAGTCTTTTACTTCAGCTAGTCTTAGTATGTTCCCAGAAGGTAGATAGAATCAGTCCATTCAATAGTATATTTCAGTTATAGGTAGAGCCTTGACTTTCCCCTCAGACCTACAGTAATTATCGAGACTTGCTAGTAGTGAAAGTTGCCATACCTCCTTCCCCTACAGGGCCTATAAATCAGGCTATAGGAGCAAGGGTCTCCACAATTAAGGGGCTGAAAAAACTCATCTGCTACTATATACATGTAAGTGCACTATTATGTGATGGTTAGTGTTAACTAATATGTATTTTCCATAGTTACAGGCTGGACTCACAATTATCTATAAATGTGTGCTTTTTCAAACGGAAAAGTGGGGCTAGCTGATTCCCTCGATGAATCCTTTCTCATAAATGAATGGGAAGGATATGTAAAATGTTATATATATGGGTCTTACTGGGCATAATTTGGGTTTATTTAACATTTGCAAAATAATTCCCTCAATAGTATGCGACACGCGGAGTGTCGTGGATTAGCAAATTGGCATGCTAGTTACGCAGCTATGCTTTCAAAAATAGAGGTGTTATTTCCACACTATTTGTTTCCCCTTAAGGACAGGCCTATAGGAAAAGCTTTGACTAAATAGGATGCGTCTCTTTTATTGTGTGATAATGCTGCATAATTTGTCCTACATGCAGGCTTCTGGGGAATAAAGTTTAACGAAGAAAAAAAAAAGTGTTAGACCAATCTTTGTGACAGGGTGATGCTTCCTTTGAGAGTAAGGTTCACATCCTATTCTGTCTTCCCTCTTCAAGAAGCCTAGTATATAGGCAGCTGAGAGACTCTTAAGATGGAACATTCCCTAATCAGCTTTATCATTCACATCTGAATTTATCTTATTTGAGCGAAAATGCCGATATATTAGCAAGCAAGCATGGTACGCAAGGTGACCCTAGCAACTTAATGACATAATCCATTATCCTTAATGAAGTCAATATCTTGTCTTTTAGCTGTCAGTCTGGTGGGGCGATTAATTGCAGTGTCATTAAAGTTAGCTCTCTTTTCATTTGAGCTTGACAAGTCGCATAAAACTAATGTTCTTACTTATCAGGCTTTGGAATAGAATGGAGGGGAAGGAGCGCAGCTGGGGGGGACTGCAACAGACAACACTGTCTGTCCTTTCCAGCATTCCACCCGGGAAAATAAGGAAGAACGCAGGATATATTACAGTGTTGACATATTTTTGTTATACAAGGAAAATGTCAAAATCTGTAGCTCTATATTCCTTTTGTTTAAAATAGAGAATAAGATCATGTGCTTTCTACCTATATTGTTACCTGATATCACTACATTTTCATATCCTGAGCTTATTCCACACATGCTTTTATTTTTATTTACATGCATGTAAGTAATATACGTTTTTTATTAATGTAAATGGGATTTGGTAGGTGTAATTCTACAAACATTCAGCAAATGTAGAGAGCAGTGGGTACAATCTCACCTCTTACTCCATCATCGTGACACTGTAAAGAGAATCAGTCACTATTGGGAATATGCAAGTAACATAAAGTGGATAGCAAGTAAAGATAATAAAGATAGTCAAGGGTCAGGGATTAATGGCCATATCCAGCAAGAATTTTTAAATAAACTTTCCAGTATTATTATAACTAGTACTTTAATGTGGTCACATGACCACCAACACCATGATCCGTTTTTTTCCACTTCGGGTAGTAGGCAGATTCCACCTGGGGGGGGGGGGGGGGGCTTGATAGCACAGCAGGCAGTGTTGGCACTGGCAACACTTGCAGGTTCCTGATCGCAGGTGCAATGACGCTATTCATTCACCTGAATGTGGAGACACATTGGAGAGTTGAAAACAGAACTTCTATTTTAGCGGTGCTGTGTTTTTGTTTATAGCCCTTCACTGGAACTAAGGAATTATTACATGCACCAGTAATCACAGGTGAAAACTTGAAATTGGAGGAGAACTTTACAATAATATTGTAAACCACAAAAGGATAATCCATTTGTGGAATGATTGATTTTGGGTGGAATTACACCTTGTATCATACATCCGTAGCTTTACTTATCAAGGACATGGATTTGCTCCTTAAAAGATGTCAGCTGGCTGCTAACTGTTTTTTTATTAGGTCCAGTATGAAGAGAACAACTATTCAGTGGTTCTAAGAGAATTGCTTGGACTAAAGTAGGTACAAAAAAGGGAAGGCTTGCCAAATTGTTGGCTTTTTCTTTTTTTGCATTTTGTTTCTTTACTGTAAAAGTGTTTTAAACATTTATAAATAGAATAAAATATTAAAAATAATAAAACTGGAGAAGGCCCAAAACTAAGTTCTACATTTCTAGTAACATCATAGCAGTAGTTTACAAGTAACCTAAATCCTACTACAATCTATACCCTGTGCCTTTAATATTCTAAACTATTTTTCTTTTTAAAAGAATAGCAAATTAGCATGTAAAATAAAAAAAATACATAGCCAACAATTTTAAGGCTGGCTAAATTTGGCAGATGCAGATGGGCAAACTCTTTTATGTTCTATATGATTTTTGCAAATGAACATACCTGAGCTTTACTTGCAATAACTAGATAGAATCTTGGTAAACAAGTACTAATGACCATTCATTAGGATCACAAACTATGTAAGAGTCATAGACATCTTCAAACATGCATAGACATGTTTGCGTTTTTTTTTTTCCCAGAAAAGTAATGTTTGGAAATACAGTAAGTTTAGCTGTAATTAAAACATAAAATGTCAGTAGCAGTCAACATCAGTGGAATGGAGTGACTCTGTGTATTTGTTCAAGGTGATAGAAGGTCTGCATGTGTATGACAGGAATAATTACATGAATACATATAGTATACAATACCTGCAAATAAAGTCAGGAAATTCCAATATTCTAACAGTTTGGACTTACTGGGGTGCCTTCTATGCTGCGTCATTGTTTTATATTTTATATTTTATGGCTGTTGATTTGTGCCAGTAAATCGAGTTGCATGAAGCAGTTCTGTGAGTAGTCCCTGCAGACAATGCTGTTCAAGGCCCAGGCTAGCAATACTGCATTACAAGCATCACTCCCTGCCTTCCCCCCATCTCTAGGCTCCAAGTCAGGGTGGCTGTAATTTACAGTGTGTTATCTTTGTCTATAGCCAGCAAGCTGATATGAAGTAAATCAAGGTACGAGTAATGAAAGACTGAAAATTTATTCCTTGGAGCACACTTTAAAGTGTAGTATCTGTTATAGTGGCACTGCCTGAAGATTCTGAAATGAGACTCAGCTGACACGCCATAAAGAACCTCTGAGGCTCATGTTAATGCTGTTTGTCTGGGGTTAGTAATTGGGTTCTACTGATGAGTTGTGTGAAGACAAAGTGAGAAGCCAAGCACGGATTGTAAATCTTACATTGTTGGAACAAGAAGCAATCCTAACAAATATTGATCCTTGCTTTTGGCTGCAGGCAAAGAGAAGGGAAGGAAAGAGAAGGCAAAGTCCTGCTGAGGAGCTGTGGTTTCAATTGCACCAATTACCTTTAGTGAAAGTGACACTCGTTGTGGGACATCACCAATCTCTTAAAGCGCGTATTATCCATGATTAGGCTTTTTTAGAAATTGCCCCACGGAAGCATAGGCAGCTGGTGCGGTGTCTCAATTATTGCTTTCAGCCAAAGCTAGAAATAAGATACCATAGCAGTTGTTTGAAAGCAGTCCGAAAAAGCTGTTTTTCCTTAGTTTACTGTATTTCTTTTTACATTAACTAGTAAGGATGATAGTCATGGTCCATCAATAAAGATCAAGTAACAGTCATTTTGCAAAAGCTCATCCCCTAAAAGTAAGGCAGTTTCTGTTAGCCAATCTAGGAACCTCAGCCTAGAAAGGCTATCTTTGCATAGAAAAATAAAACTGAGAGTGGTATGGCTATTATGTTTATGCTTACAACTCCTATTATTCCTAAAATGACAGGCCAACTTTAGTGATGCCGCTGGCACAACTGGCTTTAGCTGTGGCAACATTATAGCAGCCCTATTGTTATTGTTTAGTGTATTGTGCAATATATTTGATAATATTTTAAAGCTTGTTAAGTGAATTAAATTTACTGTCCCACCTCTTTTTTCCATTATACTTTAAAGCTGAACTCTGGGATAAGCATATATTGTCTAATAGGCATTGTATTCTTACATGAATCTTAGGGCTCATTTACACTTGCTTCGACTTCAACACACATTAACCGCTAGTTTACACTTGCTTCAAAACAAGGCTTCGGACACACTTTGTTAAAGCTCTCTGAAGGCTAGTTAAAGCTCCTGTCACTAAATAAAATAGTTAGCTTACAGTCCTGTTTATACCTTGCTTTTGCTTTGCTTTGCTTTGCTTTGCTTCGGCTTTGCTTCAAAAATTTTACCCCACATAATTTTAATGGTGCTTCAAAGCGTCTTCAAAGCCTCCATACAAGTCTATGGCAAAGCTTGCCCGAAGCCCCATCGAAGCTCCACCAAAGCCTCATCAAAGCCCCACCGAAGTCTCACCGAAACCTCATCGAAGCACTAAGCAAAAGCAAGGTTTAAATGGGTCTGTAATCTAATAATTTTATTTAGTGACAGGAGCTTTGACTGGCATTCAGAGAGCTTTAAAAAAACGTGTCTGAAGCCATGTTTTGAAGCCAGTGTAAACTAGCCCTAAGTGTGTATTTCAGTGCAGTAACCCAGTGGGAAACATTACCTCTGGGCAGGAGATTCCTGTAGTAAAGACCAGTCACTGCTTCTCTTGCCTCTTGTGCTCGGCGACTGGTCTTGTATTCACCACCCTCCTCTAATTGTTTGCAGGCAGCCTGTAGTTGGTGGACCTCCTGCTCTTTCCACAGGCTATGTACAGCACAGTGATGATGCCACTGCTACTTTTACAAGGTAATGTTTGAGTTTGCAAAGGAATTTGGTGCACACAAAGTGAATTTATATTCTTTGTGGCTATTAAGGAATATGTTTAAATGCTAGTTACCATATATAAAATCTGTATGAGTCTCCTGGCCCCCTTTAACGTAGTATGCTCCCACACGTATCCAGATGTAGCACAGATGTGCTCTCCTTGGCCCAGCCCTCTGCTGTAATCCCTATTTTGCCCATGTTTTGCAGACAACAGGTTCTGTAGAGTTGCAAGCGAGCGTTTACTTAGCACATCTCAGTAGAAAATGTTGTCACATTTACGTCCTACAGCAAAAGTGTCTGACCTAAAAACAAATGAAAGCCCTGCATGGCAAAGAGCAGGGCAGTGGGTAACAAGTCAGTGCTGCATCTGAAGTCTGTGTGGGGACACAATCAAGGAGGGTGGAGGAGCCCATATAAGTTTTTGTTTTTTGTTTTTTTAAACGTAACTTGTAAAGGTGTACTGATGTGTCCCTATACATCCCTTTACTGTTGATTAATATTGGTTGTTGTATGTTTTTTTTATTTCAATCTGACTTATTAAAGCACTTACATAGATACAAACATATAGGTAGTACGGAGTTTGAAAAGTGATACAGGATCTCCAAGGAAGCATTGATATTGGACTTAATCACATTGTCACGTTTACCAAGGTTTATGAGGTTTAATGTAAAAAAGTGAAAAATAATACATTTGGGTGGCAAAAATATGAATGCAATCTACTCATTGGGGGGGGGGGACCTCTGGGGGAATCTAGGATGGAAAAGGGGAGCTACAGTTCATTGAGGGAACCATGAATGCCAAAATGTACTGTGACATACTGAAGCAGAGCATGACCCCATCCCTTCAGATTGGGCCACAGGGCAGTATTCCAACATGATAACGACCCCAAACACACCTCCAAGATGACCACTACCTTGCTAAAGAAGCTGAGGGTAAAAGTGATGGACTGGCCAAGCATGTCTCCAGACCTAAACCCTATTGAGCATCTGCGGGGCATCCTCAAACGGAAGGTGGAGGAGCGCAAGGTCTCTAACATCCACCAGCTCTGTGATGTCATCATGGAGGAGTGGAAGAGGACTCCAGTGGCAACCTGTGAAGCTCTGGTGAACTCCATGCCCAAGAGGGTTAAGGCAGTGCTGGAAAATAATGGTGTCCACACAAAATATTGACATTTTGGGCCCAATTTAGACATTTTCACTTGGGGTGTACTCACTTTTGTTGCCAGCAGTTTAGACATTAATGGCTGTGTGTTGAGTTATTTTGAGGGGACCGCAAATTTACACTGTTATCCTATCCAAAACTAAAAAAAAAAGTTTTGCCTTTAATTATACTTTAAGGTGTATATGAATCTGTCACAGAATTATGTAAGACAGAACATTGGGGTTGATTTACTAAAGGCAAATCCACTTTGCACTACAAGTGCACTTGGAATTGCAGTCACTTTAGATCTGAGGGGAAGATCTGAAATGAGGGGAAGCTCTGCTGATTTTATCATCCAATCATGTACAAGCAAAAATGCTGTTTTTTATTTTTCTTGCATGTCCCCCTCAGATCTACAGCGACTGCACTTCCAAGTGCACTTGCAGTGCACTTGTAGTGCAAAGTGAATTTGCCTTTAGTATTGTCTATTAGTATTTAGTATTGTCACCTGCCTGATGAAGGGGTCCTGCGTGGCTCTGAAACGTCACTTCTATTTATTTTTTTGATACTATGTAATTACATTTTTGGACCCAATTTTGGAGATCCTGGTGTGCTGGTGACACTTCCTTCTCATGATTGCAGTCGGTTCCAGCCATTGGTCATTTCAGCACCCAATTTAAGGTACAGCCGTTTGTGCAGGAACATGTGCATTGGGAGTATTGCATTGAGGGTTTTCTTTAGTGTACACCACTGCTGAATTCCTGCTGAAGTTTCAGTGGGTTTTCTCTTCTCTTGTTATAAAGTCAGAGTAAACTAGAGTGAGCACAAACCCTGAAATCAGTGGATATGTGAGTCAAGGAGCCATGGGGTTGAAAATCTATTTAAACTGAGGTGTTAATTTTAGGGAAACACTGAGCTGAGTTTTGTATCTTCACTCAACTACCTGTAATTGTTTAATGTTTTTCTTAGTCTATTATCAAGAAAAAGACTGTATTATGTTCTGATTTCTTGCTTTAGGCGGCAATAAACTGCTTAACCATCAACTGATTTTTCTGAAGAGCTGATGAATGAAACAATTTGAACATGTTCATTACTATTTAGAATACAAAGTACAATGCAATAGTGACCTTATTTAGGCGGGATACTGACTTCTTCAAAATATAGGGTACATCTGTTTTAAAGATGTTTTTGTGATATTTTTTACAATATTTACCTATGTTAATCTAATTTTGAATAAATACTATATATAATAGATTACGTCCTTGATTAGGCAACTCAGATTTCAGTTCCTAATTACAAAGGTTTTGTATATACTCTAACATATTCCTCCCAACACTTTCAGTTGTTTAAGGTTATTGCTACACACTATCTGAATTCAATTTCTATAGCTGTGATTTCACCTGTCCAGTAGATATGTTTTCTGTGCTGAAGTGGTTAAATGTCCCTGTAGCAGATAGGAATTTGCTTGTCAGAGCTGGTGGCATCTGCTTTGATTTACTTTCACGGGGATGAGGCCAGTGTCTGCAGAATGATATAGCCTTGCAGGATATGGGGGAATTTGTTACCGTTTGCTTTGACAGGAAGATAATTGCTGATGGTTAACAGAGAAGAGTCAATGCCATTGGTCCAGTGACAGCACCTGGGAAGAATGTTGAGTCAGCAGCCAGGAACAGAAGTGACCTCAGGCCTCCAGGCACAAAGTACCCTATGAAAGCATTGCAGTAAAGCTGACAACATTAAAGGCCTCCTTTAAAGTGTCAGCCAATCTTTAGGTTCAGCACATACTCATTCATTTGTCACTCAGTACGTACCTTATTTTAGCATAGAGTAATTATTTAGCTTCTGACCGAAGTGCTATAACTTTCAAATATACTGTAAGCTCACCAATAAATGAGTCTAAAAGTGGGGCATTTACAGTCCCACTGGTGCTATAACAAAGACAAAAATACAGCAGATTGTGCAGAAAAATGGAAAGATAGATATTAGAAGTTTGGAGGCACAGGACTTATGGATCATGAAGAGCCTAAGCAAGCTTCTGCCTTCCAGATGTATCTTGGGAAACAAATTGTCATCCAGTTTCCTCTTTCTTAGCTTCACAGAATGCATGCAAATTCTAAAGCTAGTTAAAATGTTGTTAATAATGAGTGATGCAATAGAAAGATATTTTCTTAGGAACCATTGTTGTATTATAATAGTACAGTTACCTTTTCTGGTCACTTGTACATACAATTGTACAGATAAGCCAAAGGGCTTTTTTAGGCCTCTCAAAAACTTTCAAACTTTGTGGTAAAACTTCCACTATTCAGAGCTTAGTTCCAGGTTAGGTGTTACACCACAGGTCACACTATTAACAACAACTTCCACCCAGAGCCCTTATAAGGTACTCGGGTACTTCCTTTTGCTCTTTTGCCATGAGGACTTTCCTACAGGACAGCTGACACGGGGGTTGCTGCATATTCTTCTCTGGGCACACTTACCTCATTTCCACAGCCTAACCTGTAAGTACGCCACAGAGGATTACCCCTATAGCAATAGCGGAAACCAGGCACATGGGAATTGTTTCCTAAACCCCCACTTCAGGGGCTTCTACCTAATTAAAACACAGAGTGACACATTGCTCTCCATGGGTTTCATCTTCAAAACCAAAATTCAGCTCTTCCTTTGGCTCAAGACTTGGAACACAATCCTCGTCCCAAGGAGTTGTTTTTCCGGTCCCTCTGGAGGACAATTCAAAGGTTTCTACTCCAAAACCCCTTGGGAGTATTTAGCTTATCCCGGATCAAAAATCCCTAAACGTGTACCTTTTGTATACAAGTTTTGCACAGAATCTTCAAGGTCAGTTATTGCCTCTTTGAGACAAGTGGAATACTTGGTTTCAGTAGCAGTTCAAGATGCTTGCCTCCATATTTCCATTTACGCATCTCATCAGCACTTTCTGTGCTTTGTAGTAGGAGACAAACATTTCCAATTTGTTGCACTGCCACTTGACCTATTCCCTGAACCCAGAGTATTCCCCAAATTGCTTGCACTCCATCTCAGCCTCTGAAGAACTCTTCATCTCCCTCACAACTATCTGAAAATGTCCAAGGGACTATCCAGATTCTTTAGGCTTTTGATCAATTTCCATAAATCTTCCCTCCAGCCAGTGTTAATTTTGCCAGCAAATTTCGATTTAGTTTTAGTCTTAAACTTTTGACTAAAATTCCGTTTTAGTTTTAGTCCCATTTTAGTCATTTGCAATTGTTTTAGTTTTGGTTGTATTTAGTCGACTAAAATTTCCAGTACATTTTAGTCGTTTAAAATGTAATATTTTTAGTTAAATTGTAATGCATTATTTAAGCATTTCTCTGCAATTTCTAAACTCATTATATACACTTCTGGAGTGAAAAATCTAATATGTTGTTTGTTGTTTGGGTTTGAATATGCACTACAGACACAGATTTAGTCGTTATATAACGCCTTTAAGGTAAACCAAATTTCATTACAGGAATGTTGCTTTTTTGACAGAAGTGTAACGTAAAAAATATATATATATATTATAAAAACTTTGCATGATGATGCCACCATGCAGTGCACATTTACATGAACTTTAACAGTTCAAGAAACTGAACACAACAAAACATTTCAGCAGCTACAGCTGTGGCCAAAAGTTTGGAGAATGGCACAAATATTCATTTTCACAAAGTCTGCTGCCTCAGTTTTTATGATGGCAATTTGCATATACTCCAGAATGTTATAAGGAAGGATCAGATGAATTGCAATTAATTGCAAAGTTCCTCTTTGCCATGAAAATGAACTTATTCCCATAAAAAAACATTTCCACTGCATTTGTGAAACAGGCTTCAGGGCGCCCAAAAAAGTCAAGCAAGCATCAGGACCATCTCCTACAGTTGATTCAGCTGCTGGATTGGGGCACCACTAGTGCAGAGCTTGCTCAGGAAGGCAGCAGACAGGTGTGAGTGCATCTGCATGTACAGTGACGATGGCCTGGTGTCAAAAAGAGCAGCAAAGAGGCCACTTCACTCCAGGAAAAACATCAGGGACAGACTGATATTCTGCAAAAGTTACAGGGATTGGATTGCTGCAGACGACTGGAGTAAAGTAATTTTCTCTAAAGAAATCCCCTTTCTGATTGTTTTGGGCATTAAAAAAAAACCTTGAATGGACAAGAAAAGATGAGCGCTATCATCAGTCCTGTGTCATGCCAACACTAAAGCATCCGGAGACCATTAAT
Organism: Lithobates clamitans; assembly: GCA_037952925.1. NCBI lineage: Eukaryota > Metazoa > Chordata > Amphibia > Anura > Ranidae > Lithobates > Lithobates clamitans. The sequence goes on along the minus strand of JBBGZY010000852.1, from coordinate 5,000,952 downwards.
GTTTGGGTGGGTTACTTCTCAGCCAAGGGAGTGAGCTCATTCACAATTTTGCCTAAGAAGCCAAGAATAAAGAATAGGTATTAAGTACAAAAACATCCTCCTAGAACAACTTCTCCTAACCATCCATGAACAGTTTAGTGATGAACAATGTCTTTTCCAGCTTAAAGGAGCACCTTACCATACGGTAAAGCTGGATACACACTATACAATTTTTGTTGTTCGATTTCCTTTAGATTTACCTTCAACCATTTAGTGTGGGGGCCTGCCTGATTGCATACAAATTGAAAATGTTTAGTTTTGACCTCAATTTAATGGTTTTGGTAAATCTACTAGAAAAAATCTGAAAAAAATTGTATAATGTGTATCCAGCTTTAAGCAAAAGTGATAACTAAGTGGCATGGGGAACAAAACATGGACATTTTGGGTCCATGGCCAGGAAACTCCCCAGACCTTAATTCCATTGAGAGGTCAATCCTCAAGAAGCAGGTGAACAAAAAAAAACAAAACAAATTCTGACAAACTCCAAGCATTGATTATGCAAGAATGGGCTGCCATCAGTCAGGACATGGCCCAGAAGTTGATTGACAACATGCCAGGGCGAATTGCAGATGTAGAGGTCTTGAAAAAGAAGAGTTAACACTGCAAATTCTGACTGTTTGCATAAACTTAATGTAATTGTCAATAAAAGCCTTTGACACTTATGAAATGCTTGCAATTATACTTCAGTATACCATAATAACATATGACAAAAAGATCTAAAAACACTGAAGCAGCAGACTTCGTGAAAATTTATATTTGTGTCATTCTCAAAACTTTTGGCCAGTGGCCACAGTGTACAAGCAACACACAGCACACTGCACAGGGACTGTCACTGGCAGTCTGGTACAGCATAATAAACTAATACTTGAAGGTAATGCTTATTTCTACAATAAGAATCAGTTTACTGTCAGTTTATTATTTCAATAGTTCTAATTCTCAGATACATTCAAAGAAAAAGTGCACATTCTACAGTGCAATTAGTGTGTGGATTATAACAGTCACCAGTTTTTATCAACTCCTCTCCTTTCTCTCTCTCTCATAATTGGCAATGGCAATAGAGGTACTGTATCTCACAAAAGTGAGTACACCCCTCACATTTTTGTAAATATTTTATTATATCTTTTCATGAGACAACAAATTGTGAAGAAATTACACTTTGCTACAATGTAAAGTAGTAAGTGTACAGCTTGTATAACAGTGTAAATTTGCTGTCCCCTGAAAATAACTCAACACACAGCCATTAATGTCTAAACCGCTGCCAACAAAAGTGAGTACACCCCTAAGTGAAAATATCCAAATTGGGCTCAATTAGCCATTTTCCCTCCCCGGTGTCATGTGACTTTTTACAAGGTCTCAGGTGTGAATTCTTTAGGTGTGTTAAATTTGGTGTTATCGCTCTCACGCTCTCATACTGGTCACTGGAAGTTTAACATGGCACCTCATGGCAAAGAACTCTGAGGATCTGAAAAAAAGAATTGTTGCTCTACATAAAGATGGCCTAGGCTATAAGAAGATTGCCAAGACCCTGAAACTGAGCTGCAGCATGGTGGCCAAGACCATACAGCGGTTTAACAGGATAGGTTCCATTCAGAACAGGCCTCGCCATGGTCGACAAAGAAGTTGAGTGCTCGTGCTTAGCATCATATCCAGCGGTTGTCTTTGGGAAATGGACGTATGAGTGCTGCCATCATTGGATGCAGAGGTTGAGGGGGTGGGGTTCAGCCTGTCAGTGCTCAGACCATACGCTGCACACTGCATCAAATTGGTCTGCATGGCTATCACAGAAGGAAGACTCTTCTTAAGATGATGCACAAGAAAGCCCACAAACCATTTGTTGAAGACTGGCAGACTAAGGACATGGATTACTGGTACCATGTCCTGTGGTCTGATGAGACCAAGATAAACTTATTTGGTTCAGATGGTGTCAAGCGTGTGTGGTGGCAACCAGGTGAGGAGTACAAAGACAAGTGTGTCTTGCCTACAGTCAACCATGGTAGTGGGAGTGTCATGGTCTGGGGCTGCATGAGTGCTGCCGACACTGGGGAGCTACAGTTCATTGAGGGAACCATGAATGCCAACATGTACTGTGACACACTGAAGCAGAGCGCGATCCCCTCCCTTCAGAGACTGGGCCGTAGGGCAGTATTCCAACATAACGACCCCACACACCTTGCTAAAGAAGCTGAGGGTAAAGGTGATGGACTGGCCAAGCATGTCTCCAGACCCAAACCCTATTGAGCATCTGTGGGGCATGCTCAAACAGAAGGTGGAGGAGCGCAAGGTCTCTAACATCCACCAGCTATGTGATGTCATCATGGAGGAGTGGAACTCCATGCCCAAGAGGTTTAAGGCAGTGCTGGAAAATAATGGTGGCCACACAAAATATTGACACTTTGGGCCCAACTTGGACATTTTCACTTAGGGGTGTACTCACTTTTGTTGCCAGCGGTTTAGACATTAATAGCTGTGTGTTGAGTTATTTTGAGGGGGCAGCAAATTTACACTGTTATACAAGCTGAACACTCACTACTTTACATTGCAGCAAAGTGTAATTTCTTCAGTGTTCACACATAAAAAAATATAATAAAATATTTACAAAAATGTGAGGGGTGTACTCACTTTTGTAAGATACCAGTGGCAGAACTACCCGGGTCGCAGCAGTCGCCCTTTTGACTGGGCCCTGATGTTCCACCGTTGTGTGGAGGCCCAAAAGCCCGGGATATGGCTCCACGGTTGCTGGCTGCAGCTATGAGCAGAGAATGTCTATTACACTCTCTGTCACATTGCCCGCCCCCCTCTTCGCACGGGCAGGAGAGAAAAAGATAGAGAGAGCAGGAACTGCTCCTCCTGCCCCCTTCCTCCTGTGCGTCCCAGCGGCCCCGCCCACTTTTCAGTCCCCGGCAGCTCCATGCCTCGCAAAGTCCACCAGCCTGCAGCTAGATAGTGGAGGAAAGGCCAGCTTGTACCATGGATGCTGCAACCCTCCACAGAGGATCCACAGCTCTCCAGGACAGCCTTTCTTCTCTCAGTGATTGAAAACAAAGCAGCACACGGGTGGGTCAGTCACTGAGGGGACTGAATAGAGAGTGTTGTCACCTCCAGAGCCCTTCTACCAACACAGCAGCCTGCTGGGGTTTCCCTGGTGTGGTGCATTACAAGCCCCAGCATGCTCTGCCAGCCTATTTGTATGTATAGTACAGGCTAGTAGGCCTTTCTTGCTGACCACAGTGGCAGAACTCCAGGGCCCAAGTCTCTACCTATTGTGAGTGAAGCATCTCTCCCTTCCTCTCTTATCTCAACAGCCTCTGAGCACACTAATGTAAGGGAGAGCTCTGTGGACTGTAATGTAAAGGGGGACTCTGATGTAAGTGGGGGCTTTGGTGAGCAGAGACCCCCTTACATCAGGATTCCCAGAGCCCCCCTTACATCAAAGCTCCCCCTTAGGGCCCTTTCAGATAGGCAGACTCTGCCAAGTGGATCAGCCTGCTCAGCGGGGGATCTCTCCGCTGAGCAGGCAGATGACAGGTCCATATCCACTCCACTTGTGTAGAGCAGACACGGACACAGCCTTCTGTTCTCTATGGGCCGGTCTGACTGTCATCCAATACGCTAGACGGATGATGAATGGATCCCAATCCTGTTTTCATTGAGCCGAATGCAGGCAGGTGTAAAAGGACACGTCTGTTTACATCTGCCTCCCCATACAGAACAATGGGTGGTCCAATCGGTTCGCACATGTAAAAGGGCCCTTACAGTGCAAGTGGAAATTCTGCAGACTTTGAAGTAACAGGGACTCAGGGAACCCTGCTTAAAGAGGAATGTTGGGAACGATGATGTAAGTGGGGGCTCCAGTTATCAGGGACCCCCTTACATCAGAGTATTCACTGTTCTTCCTTAAATCAAAGTCCCCAGAGTTCTCCCTTATATCAGTGTCTGCACAGTCCCACCTTACAGTGTAAGGGGACTCTGCAAGTTCAGATGTAAAGGGGAACTATAGATTCAGAAGGGAAACTTTGCGTATTCAGATGTAAACCGGAACTATGTGGACTCTGTTGCAAGGGGGAACTCTTGTGATTAGAATTGTTATTTAATCACAAAATATATGTATAGTGTATACTACAGAAAATAATTTGCTGTGGGCTGCTAAAGTCTTGGGTTTAGTTTGAAGAAAAGGGGGCAACCCCTGCAGGATCATAATCAAGGGCCCCACAATGGGAGAAAAGGACCCAAAAATCATTGGAAAAGGCCCCAGGACCAGAGGTCAGGGGGGCCCTTCATGGTTCCTTGCACTGGGTCCCTGAAGGTTCTAGTTACGCCTCTGTGAGATACTGTAAATATCACACTAAAAAGACTACTGGGGCAGGGTCCCGACGTAAGACTGTCCTTTTTGACAGTTACTGATCTATTTTTTTTTTCATTAGTGTGATATTTACCTCGATTGTCAAATTTGTCAATGCTAAGAGAGAGGAGTTGATAAAAAGTGGTGGTTGTTATTGTTCCACATACTAATGGCATTTATATGGCTTTTTTCCTATAAATTTAATTGACAACTAAAACTGTTGTTGAATTGTTGATTCTTCCTATCACAATAAGCACAACCCACAAATATTAGGTATGCTTCTTATGTTAGAAATAGAATTTTATTCTCTAGGTATATCTATTGGTTTCAATTCATTTTAAGGAAAGCACTTTGTGCCAACATGACCCTTGCTCTATTCCGGCGGCCTCTAGGGAGGTCACCTGTGACACCGAATACCCTCTCTGTAAAGGCTTGAGAAGCTGGCATAGCCAGCAGGTCTAATGCAAATGGTTTTAACTGTTGATAAAAAGTGTCACTCTTTGACAGCCAAAAATCTGTTGCGGTGTCCTCACTAATGGTGACAACTTGGTGCAAAAGCTCTTCCTTATATTTTCTGATCTTCTGCTCTATGCTGTTTGGGGAGATCCTCTGTCTGGGTCATCTGCAGCATTTAAAAATAAAACAAAAGACTCGCTGCTTAGATGGTGGATGGTGCTTATTCGACTTCCTGCATTTGTTCAATATTCTCCTGTTCCACATGATCTTCAGACAATTCCTCATCTTGTATGTGGCAATGTGAATTTTCTTACGTCATATTCTTCTGCCTTTTTAAGCAAATCCTGAATATCCACATCAACCAGGGTTTCACAGACAGTAGGGTTGACAAAACAAGCAGCTGCTGCATTTTATCAGTTGGATCTAAGAATGAAGCAAAATGCTGGTTCACACTCCCTTTCATTTTCTGTGCAATTGTGGTAAGGTCTTGGTAGCTAGTGGTCTGTTTTAAGTTTTCAAGGTAGCTGCATAGATCAAAGAGGGCAGGGACATGGACATGGTATCACTCTGGGGGGTTTTAGTATGTTCTGCAAAGGGCAGCAGTAGGTCATGCAAAGATGTAAACTTTTGCCATTTACTAGGGAGCAAGCTGTCCCATCCCATGATGTTTGTGATTTGGCAGGCCGACTCTTTCACTTTGAGGAGTCTTGTGATCATGTTGAATGTACTTGACCAGTGTGTGGGGCAGTCATTTAAAAGAGTAAGGCCACAATGCTCCAATATCTTTTCTGTTGCAATGGAAATGGTTCACTATTGATCTTGCTTTATGCAGGATTATGTAGGATTCTCTTTACACTTCTCCACCATGTGGGCCACAAGTTGTAAGGCAGTGGTTCTCAAGTCCAGTCCTCAAGGCGCCCCAACAGGTCATGTTTTCAAGATTTCCCTCAGAAGAAATAGCTGTGGTAATTACTAAGGTAGTGAAACTGATCAAATCACCTGTGCCAAATAATGGTAAGCCTGAAAACATGACCTGCTGGGGCGCCTTGAGGACTGGAGTTGAGAAACACTGTTGTAAGGTATGCATCACACATGGTGTCCGGTCCATGTCGATCTGTTGGTACCTAACAAGTGGAACACAGCTAAATAAGCATGAAGTATAGAAAAGGTTACTGTCCCATTCTATTTAATTCTTAACAACTTATGGGAATACTTTTACACAAGATTACAAATAAAGTGGAAAAATAACAAAAATGCACCAGTAGAGTAGAGCAGATGGTGCCTCCATATCAATTCTCTCAAATCCATGTGATAATTGACTGGTGTCAACATGTGAAAGAATAATAAAAACGTTTTACCGCAGATCTTCCATTTCGGACTGGGGGAGTCTTCCTCACTAGAGTTGGGTGGTTCTGCTGCTTCTGTAGTTTGTTTAAATGCTGCGACCATGTTAATCTCATTGTCTGCTATCACTGTAAGGATCTTCCTCTTTGGTATGTCCCACTCTTGCAAGCATTTGTCCACACATGATTTAATTGTCTGTGCAGTGTGTGGGTGGGCTACTTGTTCAAAGGCCAACAATATGTATTCAGGTTTATGTTGTTCAACAGAAATGTAGCATGCACTTCTAGCAAGAAATAGAGCTATGAGTCCTTTCTTGGTCCACAAATCAGTGCAAATAGATACTCTCCAGGCAGCAGCCAGTCTCTTTTTGAATTCTTGTTTTTCATCCTAATACTGTTTGTCAATCAGATTGCTTATTTTAGTTTTCTTTGGAACAGTCAGCTTCCTATCTACTGTCTCCATCATGCTAACATCCTCATCTTCAATCATTCTGACTGGTAATCTGGTACGCCCAATTCATCATGCTATGGCCTCCTCCCTGGCCTATTGTTCCTTAGAGTCAATTTTGTATTTTGAACAACCTAAAAGAGCATCACATATTGTTTGCTGTGGTGGTGCACTGGCTTGACTTGGCTCATCATTGGAGGTTTTCTGTATCTATGGGTTTGAATTAGGGGGAAAATATCAAGTTATTCTGATTTTACGCTTTCTCTCACCCCACACCGTCAGCTCCAAGTTGTCTCTCTATAATATACTATATGTATGGCACTTCCCAGGGCAGGACTTAGGCCTTTAGGCGCCCTGTGCTGTGCGAAATTGACAGTGCCCCTCCCAGTGACACCACATGCATATATATATATATATATATATATATATATATATATATATATATATATATATATATATATATATATATATATATATATATATCTATCTATCTATCTATCTATCTATCTATCTATCTATCTATCTATATATATATATATATATATATATATATAGATTTTGTAACATTGATGTCTAGCTCAGTGGTAGATGCCTTTTCAGTGAGTTCACAGCGAACAGGTTTAAGGGCATGGTAGCCCACTTTTATTAAAAGCAACAAAATAAAGGAAAGTTAATACATGCACTTGGATGCCCACACAGGGGTTCTTCTCCCAAAAACAATAACAAATGAAAAATGCCAATCCACCTGGCTCTTAAGGCATCGCTCAGCCTTGGGCGCAGTACCTTGCTACTCAGGCCTTCCACATCAGGCTCTCATCTGTCTCCTTGGACACACACAGCTTCAACGCACACAGCATCTATCTAGAAAGCAGCCCCTCACTGCTCTGATCCTCAGACTTGGGTCTCTGGCTTCCACTAGTGAACACCTGCACTCTCTGGACTCCTCGGGAGGGTGGAGCCCAGAACCCTAATCCTGAATCTGCTATAAGCCCAGGACCCACCTGCTCAATCAACTAGCCAGACTCCTGGCTGTTCCCAAAGCCGGTCCCAGGATTGAAGATTCTGTCCCACCCATAACGCTATGGAATCTCCGGGCTCCAGGTCCCCAACTGGATTTTACAAACTTTGGAGGAAACTGATAAAACCGATTCCTTCACATTAAATACCCCTGGAGCCCCTTAACCTGCCTATTTGAGAACCCTGGTCGACAATTACTAGGACAGGGAACTGTACTGTCACAATATAAATATATATATATATATATATATATATATATATATATATATATATATATATTTATATTTATTTATTGGTGAGATACCTCGATTTGGGGAAAGCAGCAGCTGATAGATATTATGAAATCACTCCCATTAAGATTCAATGACTAAGTGCCCAACATGGACAGAAAAACTATTACTTCAGAATAACAAAAGTTATGAAATCTGACTGCAACAAAATTTAAAAAAAAAATCCCTGCAATGTACATAGATAAGACTGTTATCAACAAAAGAGAAAGAGGAGTTAAAGCGGGGTTCCACCCAAATTTTGAACATTATCTCTATGCATTCTCTTCCTTGCCTAGATGCTGACATGCTGTGTAAAAAAATTGAAATTGCCGTAATTACCTTTTTTTTTCTAATCTTCTTAGCACTTTCTGGTTTTCCTCCCATGGGAGTAGGCGTGTTTCTAGCCTCTCCCAGACCTCCCACAGTCCCCTGGGAGCTAGTCTCAGGCTTCCCAGCATGTATTGTGCAACAGCGTCATCACAACATCTCGGTGAATGCTGGGAGCACAGCATTCACCGCATCCAGGAAATACATGCTTGTGGGCTTCAAATGCCCACAATGAAGATGGAAACCACCTTCAGTGAATTTTATTAGTTATTCTTTACTACGAAATCAGACACAGGCGGACTTATTACACAGAACATGTGAGTAGATAATCATGAGAAGAAAAGTTTGTGAATGAACTCCAAAAAAAAAAAAAACGATAGATAGGTGGACCCCCGCTTTAAGTGTGCTGTTCTTGCCTTTGTATGAATTTCAGTATGAGTTGTCTGCAAATGACGCTTCAAGTTTGTTGTATTTTTACCAGCAAGTGTCGCTCCACATGGTTTGCAAATTGTCTTGTTGTCCTTAACTCCTTGTCGGAGCCTAGAGTGTATGGTATTTCCTGTACCCTTACATGCTCACTCCACCAGATCAGTGGGAGCTTCCAGGGCATTCCACCATCAGGCGTCTGTTGCTCAACTTTGTAAGTCAGCTACTTGGTCTACAATTCATATAATTTCCAAATTGTACCAGGTAGATGTTCATTCCTCTGTGATTGCATATTTTGGCTTCAAGTTCTTTCAGCAGCACCCTGGCCTTTGCCCTTTTTCTGTGTTGTTGTAGGCCCGTTGGCATAGTTCTGTTTTCCTTGTTGTTTCCCACCCTTCTAATTCATTGCTTGGGGATGTTCCAGGGTCCATGAATATCCAGCCTGTGTCCTATATTGTGCAATTGAAATAAAATGAATTTTGACTTACCTGCAAATTCTGTATCTTGGAGTACAGGATAAGGGCCACAATCCCCTCTGGTCTCATAAAGTGGGGTAGGCTTATAAGGGGACAAGGTGTAAGGTATGGGGGGGGGGGGGCTAAAAACTTTGCCAGTGTCTGATCATCTGAAGGTAGCAGCAGCCTATAGCCAGAGTCTATGAATATCTAGCCATTGTCCTGTACTGTACTCCAAGATGTGGAAATTGAAGTCAAATTTTTTTTTTTCTGTATGGCAGTAATGGGCACATTATTAGTGGCAGAGATTTGTTCATTTTTGCATGCTTATGTTTTCTGAACTAATGGTATAACTGTTCATACTCAACATTAGGTAGGATAACATTTTTTATTTTACTTTTTCAATTCTGTCTGTCACTTTATCCATGAAGAGAAACATTTTTATAGCCAAATACAGAAGACAGGAAAGATATAGAGGAAAATAACTTTCCAGCAGCTCAGCCCAAACATGTCATATGCTAACACTCTGAGCCTTATTTTGATGTCACTTGGAATATTGTAGATGATGGGAGCTGAGAGAGGGAAGAATAAAAGCTGGGTTGCCAGTGGCTGTGATGAAAATAGGTGGATGAGCAATCAAAGGCTAGGTAATATGACACTGTAAGTCTGGAAGCCTCAGGTGAGAAATAGACTTGGAATGGGCCTGTTAAATGGAACGAATACAGCTTCAGGTTCTGACGTTGTGATTGCAGCATCTACAGTTACGACATAGCAATTTTATTTCCTTTACCGTTTGGTAAGTAGCCATGTTATGAAAATATGAAGTGTGTTTAGAGTGTTGGGTATGAAAGAATTAAAAAGAAAAATGTGCCACTCTTGAGTACCATTTCTTATGAGCATGAGTATAGTAACAGCGTAAAGTGATACTAAAGTCTCTGTTTTTTTGTATGAAAATAACAAACATCTTATCCTTTGCACAGACCCTTCTTGGGTCCCTCTTTAGGGCTCCTGGCCCCTCCTTCCTGTTGAGTGCCCCCACAGCAAACAGCTTGCTATGGGGGCACCCGAGCCGAGCCGCAGCTCCATGTCTCCATTCAGACATGGAGCCGAGACTCGGCCCCACCCCCTCTCTTTCTCTCCTCATTGGCTCACTGAATTGACAGCAGCGTGAGCCAATGGCCCCCACGGCTCTGTCTCAGCCAATCAGGAAGGAGAGCTAAGTCTCTGTACAACATTGAGATGGCCTCAGTTAAGTATTAGGGGGGCTGAGGGGAGGCAACTGCACACAGAAGTTTTTTATCTTCATGCATAGAATGTATCAAGATAAAAAACCTACTGCCTTTCCAACCACTTTAAATCTGGCTGATATGAGCAACAGGCACTATCTTGTCATACATTTCCGATTGATGAGTGAAAAGAGAAGTCATTTACTATATCTATTCATTAAATTAATTCAATATTATATGTTATAGTTCTGACATATTCTAAAGCTTAGTACACATGGGCCTAATGTCGGGTTTCTATTGAACTGGCCGATGCCGCCTGCCATTCGGACCATGTGTACTGGAGTCGGTTCGGCCGGCGTCTGACGAAGGGGCATGACCGAACAAGGTCTGCCGATTGGTTACCGATCAGTTACCGATCAGCGCTATCAGCCAATGGCCCTGTCAGAGCACAATAGAACAGCAGGGGAGATTGCTGTTCTAACGTTGGATAGTTAGTTGCAGGTTGCTGCATAATGACTTGCAGTGCAATCCCTCAGCATTCACTCAGATTGACACTGTAATGTAAATAATAAAATACTGTATGTCTAAAGTCATTCCAAAAAGTAACAGAATGTTTTCTAATTCAAATCTGCTGTGATTGACCTTGATCTGAAGTAATAGTGAGTTTTATTTTCAAAAACACAAAAACAAAAAAGTGTGCTGTCCCTTTAATTGTAATCCTGTCTTCAGGGTATGTATGTATCAACAGCAAACAATGATGACTGATTGACCAAAAGGGTAAAGGATGACCTATATCCCTCCATAAGGTGCTAATAACTAGTGCAAAAAAATTGATTATGAATACAAAAATATAACCTGAAGTGCAAAGCGCAAATAAACAAAGAGTGCAATATTACACAATTAACACGGAAAGAATTATATACAGTCCCAATGTGCAAAAAATATGCAAAATAAATAATTTCGTGAAATATACCTTTATGAATCCACTTATTTTAAATAATAAGATGTGCATAGTTCATAGAATGAATTAATTCAAAGTGAAATTAAAATCCATCAAAATGCACTTCAGTGAACCCGGTGCTCTTTGAAACAAAAGAAGTGCTCCAGTGTCTAAAAATCCTTCACCGAATGATAAAGCCATTTACTAGACCATATAGATCTCAAAGCATAAAGGTAATGAGCGTTTCCCGCAGCCCAAGCAGGCAGAGCCGATGCTCTCACTACCGAATCTCTCCACCTGTCAGTGACTCCCGTGGCCAATTATAGTAGCTGTGTCCCCATCAGCAGTCTATGTGACCCACTCCTAGCTTGATCAAGGGCTTTTAAATGTGGGGTTTGTTTTGGTCACATGGCAGGGTGTCTCTTTGTGCTGTGTAATTGTGATCCCATCAAGAGACGGAATAAGGAAATAAAAACTGATCAGATTTCCACGCTTATTGCCATTACCCTAACTGCTTCCACGGTATCTGCATATAGCGGCTTTGTCTGCTTGGGCTGCGGGAAGCACTCATTACCTTTACCTTTAAACTTAAAGAATAAAAGCCATCTATATAACAACACTTCAGCTAGCCAGTATTTGTGACAGTGAAGCACTCAGTATTATCATTAAGCATATGTGTAAACTGGACTCTGTGATGTTATGTCAAACATTCATAGCATAGTGAGAATGAAAAGCGCCTGCATTGGAACGTTTCTCATTCCTTCTTAAGATTATGGAGGGGGAAGAGACACTGTTAGATGAGTATGCATTCTGCACAGTACTGGGGCAGGTTGTGTTTCCATACATTCCACGTTTTACACATGTTGTACCTCCTGTATTACTGGAAAAAAAACTATTTTGTGAATTTCCACATATAACCAGCCATGATTTTCTGCAAGTGTTAAAATGCAAATGTTTCTCCCGTGGATCTGCAGTTGCAATGTGTTTGTAGAAAAGACTTTTCAGAAGCCTCCTCCCTCATTCTCATGTCCCTGAAACTCACTCCCTGACTTTACCCAAAGACTGTAAAAAGCTTGAAGTCTCATTTCAGACAAACTGTTGAATATAAAATAGCACCTCTGACAATGTTCCTGTGATACTCAACCCAATGCCTAGGTCAGGAACTATAGCTGAGGAGTGTTTCTTCTGCCTTTATCAGCTCCCGGTCCTTTAAGGCAAGCAGGCCTACCAGTACTTGGTTACCCTCAGGTCCTAATACACATTGCTATACTTAATGGCTAGAAGGCATCAGTACTAAATAAAGATAACATGACAGGGTACCTGTAGTCTAGGCTGGTGAGGCAAGGATTGTGGTCTCTGTGGAAGAGCATCTTTGTCACAGTTCAGTGGTTGGTGGTGGTCTGGGATGGCAGTAGCTGATAGTGTAATCCAAAGACAAGTTCCAAGATCAGGGCAGGTATCAGGCAAGCCTAATCCATTAAACAGTCCAAGGTCAATGCAGATAAGGGCATGTGTAAATCATTCTGAGGTTAGGGCTGGTAGCCGGCAATCATTATCCAGTAAGCAATTCAACTTCAAGGCTGGCAGCAGTCCAGAAAAAGAATCCAAGTCCATGGTGGAGGCCAGCACAACAGCATCCAAGAGAGGTTAACAGCCAAGGATAAATAAAGCATGACTGGTAGGAAGGCAAGAAGCAAACGCTTTCACAGTTCCAGAGCACTGGGCTTGTGAATTAGGGCACCACAGCCATGTAACCAATGAGGAGCTGATTGAGCAGAACTGCCAAATAGGGTGGGAGATATGTCAGGCCAGGAGAGAAGAGATACTTGTGGCTGCAAAGGAGTGGCGGCCTCAACTTATAATAACAATAACAATCCCTAGGCTTACTGCTCTGGAAATTCCATAATTAACGCATCTTTGATAAGATGCACATTCATTTTTATCTTTCTTAGTAAATGAGGCAAAAGAAAGTGAAAATTCACTTTGTAGAGACTACCCAATCACGAGGAGGGAATAGAAACATTTTTTAAAAAAACAGATTTGCATGCACAATTTTGAATAAAGCCAACATTGCTTTTTTCTTATTCACTAAGTTAAGTGAATTTATTCTTTGTAAAGTTAATTTTCACTTTGAAAGTAAAAATACTGTACTTCTTTAGTAAGTCAGGGTCATTGTATGCACACTTGGATAGCAAGCAGGTCATGTTGTACTTTCAGATTTCCAATATCATTTGGGACTTAAAGTATAACTAAACTAAAATGTTTTTTTTTTTTGTAGTTTTGGATAGAGAGAAGATGGATTAGATCACCTTTCAGTTTTTATTGCTGTCTGTGTCCCCATTAACCACTTCTGGACTGCCCCACGTACATTTACTGTGGCAGGGTGGTCCGGGTGCGCAAATACACGTACCTGTGCGTGATTTCGTGCACACAGTTTAGGGGGCACGTGCGCATCGGCAGCGTGCTGCTCCAGCTGCGATTGGACACAGCAGGAACCAATCAGCGGATTTGCCGATTGTTCACAGTAGAGACAGAACAGCAGTGTGCCGATGTAAACAAAGCACAACGATGCTCTGTCAGGGAGGAAAAGAGAGAGATTGTGTTTCAGCTAAGCTGAATCACAATCTCTCTTTTCCTCCAGTGAATCCACTCCCCCACAGTTGGAAAACACCTCCCAGGGAACACATTTAACCCTTCATCGCCCCTGTAGTTAACCCTTTCCCTGCCAGTGTCATTTATACAGGGGTCAGTGCATTTTTTTAGCACTGATCACTGTATTGCTGTCACTGGTCCCCAAAAAGTGTAACTTGGGTCAGATTTGTCCGCCGCAGTCCCACTAACAATCGCCGCCATTACCAGTAAAAACAATAAAAAAAATTTAAAGTCCCTAAATCTATCCCCTATTTTGTAGACGCTATAACTTTTGTGCAAACCAATCAATGTATGCTTACTGGGATTTTTTTTTCACCACAAATATGTAGCAGAATACATATTGGCCCAAATTGATGAAGAAATTTGTTTTTTTACATTTTTTTTAAATGTATTATAGCAGAAAGTAAAAAATATTGTTTTTTTTCCCCAAAAATTGTGAGTCCTTTTTTGTTTATAGCGCAAAAAATAAAAACCTGAGAGCTGATCAAATACCACCAAAAGAAATCTCTGTTTTGGGGAAAAAGTACATTGATTTTGTTTGGGTACAGCTTCGCACGTCCGCACAATTGTCAGTTAAAGTGACGCAGTGCCATATCGCAAAAAATGGCCTGGTCAGGAAATGGGTAAAACCTTCCAGGGCTGAAGTGGTGAAGGAGTGAAAGTAAAAGAAAATCCCAAATTTCCCTTAACGTCTTTCAGGACAGCACCTTGAGAGCGTGGCTCCACCCACTTGACAGGAAACACACCTCCACCAAACTTTAAAAGGAGGCTCCTTCCCACTTATCATCAGTTTATGTGTTTCCTCCGGCGGGAACACATGTGGGGGTTTGGAGCTCTCAAGGTTCTGTCCTGAGAGAACAGGCTCCCTACTCCACTATTTTTACCTACCTCAGGAGAGCCGATTCCTCCCATTTTCCACAGGCTTACGGGTGCCGGGTGGATGGGCTCCTTCTCCCTCGTCAGTGCTCGGGGAGAGCCAGGACTGCTCCGGGTATTGCTGCTCCCAGGCAGGGGCGTCAGGCATGTCAGGCATTTCTGTTTGTTTTTTCTTGCCTGCACATGTTTTTTTCCCTGACGCCGCCGCCATCTTGGGAAGGGCAGTCAGAGGACTGCATCCGCCGGATGTGAGGTATCCGGAAGTGGGGCGGCATCCATGGAGCAGGCGCCAGGCGTCATTTCCGCCGGAAGCGCAGGGGGAGGAGGGAGGAATAGGTCTGGTGCCTATTTATTGCCGGTTCCGGTCCGGCGCACAGGTGCTATTGGAGTCCGGAACCGGCGTTTTCGCCACAGGCATCACGCTGCTGCCTCAGCATGGATTCAGGAACCGCAGCGAGTGGAACAGGCACAGGCACCAGCAAGGCCCAGGTAAGGAGCAGACTGTAGTTTCTGCTCAGCTTTACTGTGGGGTCTCTCTCTAGCCCTCTTCTCTCTAAATGTTAGTGAAGTTTGAGGGTATTTTTTCCCCCTGGTGGCGGAGGGGCCTGTCAGGGCACATGAGTCTGATAGCTTGTCTCACTGTGCACCTGTGGTGAGCAACCTTGAGTAATCAGGCTGACTCTAAAAGATGGTTTGTCTTTTTTCTCTCTCTTTTTTCCCTTATCATGGCAGGCCAAGAGCTCTGACCCTGGGATTAGAAAGAAATGTCCTTCATGCAAAATTAAGTTAAATGAAGGCTGGAAAAAGGCTTTATGTCAAGCATGTATTGACTCCTTGGTGAGGGAAGAAACCACTTCCGCATGCAGTGATCTAATCGCATCTGCCAAAAAGGAATTGGATGCTACCATTCAATCCTTCAGATCCTCACTCACCTATCCATCTGCAAGTCAGCCCACTACCTCACAGTCCTCTCAAGGCTCACTGTTAGTCCCGGCAGTAGAGGCGGAAATGGGTCCTCTGAACCGGGAAGGGCTTTCCCCATCCCATTCTAATGAATCGAATGAGGATAGTGATGAGCTGGAAAATATGTCTTCCAAGTATAAATTGTCTTTGGATCAGGTGGATGGCCTTTTAAAGGCTATTTATGCTACTCTAGGCCTTGAGGAAGAGCATAAGGAGATGTCTTTACATGACAAGATGTATGCAGGGCTTAGTGAGTCTAAGTCCCGTACCTTTCCAGTCCATGCAGTGATTTCTGAAACAATCAGAAAAGAATGGGCTGACCCTGATAGGAAACCATTTTTCTCTAGGGCTCATAAGAGAAGGTTCCCTTTTTATGAAGACCCAGCAGCTCTTTGGAATAAGGTTCCAAAACTTGATGCAGCCTTTTCTCAGGTGTCAAGATCTACTGATCTAGCATTTGAGGACATGGGGATCTTAAAAGACCCCATGGATAAAAAAATGGATCAACAGCTCAAGCGGACTTGGCAATCCATTATGGGCAACCTTAAGCCAGCAATGGCAACTACTTGCATCTCCAGGAACTTGGAGTATTGGGTAAATCAGCTTAAAGCTCATATAATAGCAGATTCCCCTAAGCAAGAAATCCTTGACTCCTTTTCTACCCTCTCAGCAGCCGTAGCCTATGTCTCTGATGCCTCAGCAGAGTCTATCAGGATGACAGCTAAGGCGGCAGCCCTTGCTAATTCGGTTAGACGGGCTTTATGGCTAAAGACTTGGCAAGGGGACACAGCATCTAAAAACAAATTATGCGGGGTCCCTTTTCTAGGAGACTTACTGTTCGGCCCTGATTTGGATTCAGTTCTGGACAGGACTGCAGATAAAAAGAAATCTTTTCCTGTCAAGAAGAAGAAACAACCAGTCAAACGGTTTTTTCGTCCTCAAAGGGCTCAGGAACAGAACAAGTCTCAAGAGAAAAAGAAAAGCTGGTCAGGGCAGAGGGGTAAGGGCAGAGGAAATGTCCTTTTCCATCCTCCTGCGTCAGCCAGCAAGACGCAATGACAGTCGGTTACAGGTAGGGGGAAGACTACAAGACTTTCTCCCCTATTGGGCAAGCATAACAGAAAACCAGTACATTCTGAATATGCTAGCCCAGGGTTACAATATAGAATTTTCAGATCTCCCCCTAGAAAGGTACTTGGTGACAAATCTTCCAAGAGATGTAACAAAATCCCTGGCAATGAAGAGCCTATTAAAGGATCTGATAGATCAGGGGGTTATGACTTACGTCCCACAGGGGGAGCTTTATCAGGGATTTTATTCCCGTATATTCCTGATAAAGAAACCATCCGGAGATTTTCGGTTAATCCTAAACCTGAAACCGCTGAACAGATCAGTCCAATACAAAAGGTTTCGTATGGACTCCATCTTCACGGTCAAGAATCTATTGACGAGGGAATGCTTTATGGCATCAATAGACCTCCGAGATGCCTATCTGCATATCCCTATAGCCCCGCAGTCCCAAAGATTCCTAAGATTGGCGATAAATTTGGGAAAAGAGGTTCTGCACTTGCAATTCAGGGCCCTCCCCTTTGGCCTGTCTTCTGCCCCACGAATATTCACAAAAATAATGGCAGAAGCGCTTGCACCTCTTCGCATGCAGGGGATTGCGGTAATTCCGTACTTGGACGACCTACCCCTTTTTGCCCCCTCCAGGGAAAGACTGCTAGACAACCTCGGAAAGACCCGAGGTCATCTAGAAACCCTGGGTTGGATCATAAATATGCAGAAGTCAAATTTCGTTCCAGCCCAGAAAATACTATTCCTGGGGTATCAGATCTGTTCAAAGGAACAAAAGATTTTTCTCCCAGAAGAGAAGAAGGGGAAAGTCCTGAAGGTGGTAGCGTCCTTGCAGGCAAGCCAGCAATTATCAGTCCGACAAGTGATGTCATCCCTAGGAACCCTAACCGCAACCATACCAGCCATTCAATGGGCAAGGTTACATTTCAGGCCTCTCCAGAGCTTTCTCCTGAGAATATGGAATCACAGGTCAGAATCTCTGGAAGCAAAAGTAAAGATACCCACCAAAGTCAAGAGATCACTTTGGTGGTGGAGAAGACAGGAGAATCTGTCAGAAGGCCTGCTCTGGTCATTTCCAATAGAAAAAGTGGTAACGACAGATGCCAGTGTATGGGGTTGGGGAGCTCACTTAGACCAAGACTTCGCGCAAGGAATGTGGTCTCGGACAGAGGCAAAGAGGTCCTCAAATTGGAGGGAACTAAAGGCAGTCGCCTTAGCTTTAGATGCCTTCTCTCCTATCCTTCAAGGTTCTCATGTCCGGGTCCTCTCAGACAACGCCACTACCATAGCCTACCTAAACAAACAGGGAGGTACAAGAAGCAAAACACTTCAGTTGCTAGCTTCAAAGATCCTGGTTTGGGCAGAAAAGCATGTTCGGTCCTTATCAGCAGTCCACCTCAAAGGCACCTTAAATGTAGTGGCAGATTATCTAAGCAGAAGGCGGATTCAGGAGTCAGAATGGAGCCTGAATCCGGAAATCTTTGCAATGATTACCAGGGCCTGGGGTCAACCGCAAATAGACCTATTTGCGTCACAGGAAAATACACAACTCCCAGTATTTTTCTCGATTCACAGAAACGACAAGGCCCAGGGGACAGATGCGTTAATCCAGCCCTGGATCTTCCATCTGGGTTACGCATTTCCTCCTTTCCAACTTATCCCGTTGGTGTTAAGGAAGATACAGAGGGAGAAGGTGGCAGTAATCCTAATTACTCCATTTTGGCCAAAGAGGGCATGGTTTTCCACCATTCTACAGATGGCAGTCAAACCATTTTGGCGGCTGCCTCTCCGGCAGAACCTGCTCCTACAGGGTCCAATACAGCATCCGGGAGTGGCCAGTCTAAGCCTCACGGCCTGGTTTCTGAGGAGCAGTTGTTAAGAAACAAAGGTCTGTCACAACCCTTGGTAACTACCTTACTTTCCAGTAGGAAGATAGTGACCAGAAAAATCTATGCTAAATATTGGAAGGTCTTCAACTCTTTTTGTCATTTGACTAAGAGAAAAGTAAAAAATTTAGTGTCAATTTTGGAATTTCTTCAAGAGGGGGCAGACAAGGGATTGTCAGTCAGCACCCTTAAAGTTCAAGTAGCTGCTTTGGGAGTATTTCTAGAAAGACCAATCTCTTCTGAGCCCTTGGTTATAAGATTTTTCAAGGCACTTACCAGATCTAGACCAGCTCCGGCTAAGCACTTTCCCAATTGGGATCTATCAGTGGTCCTGCAAGCCCTTACAAAGGAACCTTTTGAACCACTACAAGGAATCTCTCTAAGGAATCTTACTCTTAAGACCTTGTTCTTAGTTGCAATAACGTCAGCAAGGAGAATTGGTGAGCTGCACGCCCTATCTGTTAAGAGACCCTTTTTAACTATCTACACAGATAGGATTGTACTTAAAACCGATCCGGGTTTTTTGCCAAAGGTAGCGTCAGCACACAATAGGTCGCAGGAGATCATCCTGCCAACCTTTTGCTCTAACCCTTCGGGGGAAAAAGAAGGCAAATTCCACAATTTGGATGTAAGAAGGACCTTATTACAGTATCTGGAGGTAACAAGTAACTTTAGATCCTCGGATTCTCTATTTATACTTTTTTCGGGTAAAAAGAAGGGCCAACAAGCTTCTAAGGGGTCTATAGCTAGATGGCTTAAATCAGCTATTCTAGCAGCCTACTCTCAGTCGGGGCTCTCTCCCCCGCTGGGAATTAAAGCACATTCTACCAGGGCTCAGGCCACTACATGGGCAGAAATGGCTGGTGCCACCCCAGATCAGATTTGTAGGGCGGCTACGTGGTCAAGTTACCTTACGTTTGTCCGTCATTACAGGCTGGATCTTCTGTCAGCCAGTGAACAGGCTTTTGGCAGAAAGGTCTTGCAGGCTGTGGTCCCTCCCTAAGGGGGTAAGTCTCTGTTATCCTCTCAAGGTGCTGTCCTGAAAGACGTTAAGGGAAAAATCAAGTTAGACTTACCGGTAACTTGTTTTCCAGGAGTCTTTCAGGACAGCAGCAACCCGCCCTTATTGTATTAAATTACTATGCTGTGACTAACCATATTCTGATTATGTGTTCCAGCTTGGGCCGGAGGTTCTCTACTACTACTGATGATAAGTGGGAAGGAGCCTCCTTTTAAAGTTTGGTGGAGGTGTGTTTCCTGTCAAGTGGGTGGAGCCACGCTCTCAAGGTGCTGTCCTGAAAGACTCCTGGAAAACAAGTTACCGGTAAGTCTAACTTGATTTTTTGGGTTGTTCCCAGAAAAGTAATAGGGGGGAAATATTTCAAAGGAGACACTAATTCTGGTGACCTGGGGGTCCCCCAAGCGATTCCCTTCATTTGCAAATCGGCTCTCACTGAGCTCTGCAGAATGTAACTTCAGCTCCCTGTCCCCTGCTTTCTGAAAGCTCAGACAAGCTGTATACATTCTGGACTTTGAACAGCTGAAGACAAGACTGCAGATAACCAGGTACAACTTGTGGGGGAGCATTTGTGTAATCTTTGTGTATCACAGGAGGTTGGACACTTTACTGGGTTTATATAAACGTTTACAGCCACTTTAAGAAATGAATAGAGTTCCATTCCAAATTCTGCCAGGGGAACAATTATTTAGACCCATGAAATAACGTGGCATTTCCTCTATTGCTTTTCACACACACTCACCTGAAAACAAAGACCGCTATCTGATACCCCTAATTGTTCCAGGATTTCAAGCTGAGATCATCCCTTCACTGTGACCTTGATGGCCTTAGTAAACCTGTAACATCAGTGGAAAGGAGGGAAAAGGATGTTTTAATTAAGATAATTATTTGTCTCTTTTCTGATGTTTATTTCCTTGCCATCATATAGATGCTTGTTAGTTGTGATAATGACCCAGATGAAATGGTGTGATTTGAAACCAAACAAGTATACCTGAACATTTTATCCAACATCATTCTTTATATAGAGTTGTTTTCCTGATGTACAAGCATATTGTTTGTACATGTGCCATGTAACATCTCTGTCATCCCAGCTGGCCATTTGTTCTCTCAAAACTGAAGTGCTGAAAACAGTGCGTTTCTGCAGTTGAGTTAAATGGTTTTTCCCTCTCAGTCCTGAATGGTATTATTTTGTGTCCTCAGTTTCTACCATTATCTGACCCCAAGTTGTATTTTTTCTGAATGACAATGAAAATAATTGAAAACGCTGATTGGCAGTACAGTTAAGTTGTCAACACAAGCATTTAATTTGTCAGTAGGACTTGTTAAATTGTCAAAAATCATATAAAAAAGTCCCTCCTATAGTCACTGATGATATACATTATAGATGTGTACAAGTTAAATGGACCATTTTGGAGATAAGAGTTGAAAAAGAATTTGAAATGTGTATTTTTTGTAAACTCTATTTTGCTTTTTGCTTACCGTGTTTTTTTTTTCCATTGAAGAAAGACATAGAAAGCTTTAGAATTTATTCTGAGCGTTTCTGACCCTTTATTTTACTTCCACTTGTGTTGCTGGTTTACACAACATTCACTCTTGCGGAAAAAAAGCTTTTACAAAATGTAAAAAGTATAGAACTGTTACATTATTTTAAGATGACAGTTTTCATGACACTGTTTCACTTTGTTTCATTTTTAATTGAAAATATTTGTAGAGAGGATATATACACTCACCAGCCACTTTATTAGGTACACCTTGCTAGAACCGGGTTGGACTCCCTTTTGCTTTCAGAACTGCCTTAATTCTTCGTGGCATAGATTTACCAAGGCATTGGAAACATTCCTCAAGAGATTTTGGTCCATATTGACATGATAGCATCACGCAGTTGCTGTAGATTTGTCGGCTGCACATCCATGATGTAAATCTTTCGTTCTCCAGATGCTCTATTGGATTGAGATCTGGTGGTTGATGCCGTTGGAGTACAGTGAAGTCATTGTCCTGTTCAAGAAACCAGTGGTGAGATGATTTGATCTTTGTGACATTGTGCATTATCCTGCTTGAAGGAGACATCAGAAGATGGGTACACTGTAGTCATAAAGGGATGGACATTGCCTGTAACAATACTCAGGTAGGCCGTGGCATTTAAACAATGCTTAATAGGTACTAAGGGGCCCAAAGGCGGCCAATAAAATATCCCCCACACCATTACACCATCACAACCAGCCTAAACTGTTGATACAAGGCAGGATGGATCCATGCTTTCATGTTTACATCAAATTATGACCCTACCATTTGAATTTTGCAGCTGAAATCAAGATTTATCAGACCAGGCAATGTTTTTCCAGTCTTATAGTGTCCAATTTTTTTATACTCTGTATATATTCAAATTCAGTGTGGTCGTCCTTCATAATATACCTTAATTTTGTAAAGTGGAGGCTGGATTATGCAATACAAAACTAATCCTGCATGGACATGGAGTGCAAATGAAAACGTGGAACAGACATTTTATCTATATATATATATATCTTAAAAAACTAAAGATATGTACAGTATCTCACAAAAGTAAGTACACCCCTCACATTTTTATAAATATTTTATTATATCTTTTCATGTGACAACACTGAAGAAATTAAACTTTGCTACAGTGTAAAGTAGTACAGCCAGTATAACCATGTAAATTTGCTGTCCCCTCAAAATAACTCAACACACAGCCATTAATGTCTAAACTGCTGGCAACAAAAGTGAGTACACCCCTAAGTGAAAATGTCCAAATTGGGCCCAATTAGCCATTTTTCCTCCTCGGTGGCAAAGGTGATGGACTGCCCAATCATGTCTCCAGACCTAAACCCTATTAAGCATCTGTGGGGCATCCTCAAATGGAAGGTGGAGGAGCGCAATGTCTCTAAAATCACCCAGCTCTGTGATGCCTTCATGAAGGAGTGGAAGAGCACTCCAGTGGCAACCTGTGAAGCTTTGGTGAACTTCATGCCCAAGAGGGTTAAGGCAGTGCTGGAAAATAATGGTGGCCACACAAAATATTGACATTTTGGGCCCAATTTGGACATTTAGGGGTGTACTCACTTTTGTTGCCAGCGGTTTAGACATTAATGGCTGCGTGTTGAGTTATTTTGAGGGGACAGCAAATTTACACTGTTATACAAGCTGTACACTCACTACTTTACATTGTAGCAAAGTGTAATTTCTTCAGTGTTGTCACATGAAAAGATATAATAAAATATTTACCAAAATGTAAGGGGTGTGCTCACTTTTTTGATATATTTTGTATTTAGAAAACTAATTAAGTTGACTATAGTTACTTGCCTCTCGTCTCTCCAGTCTCTCTGTCTCGCTGTTCTGTCCTCACACAAGTTATAAACGTGCTCCGCCATTTAAACAAAAAAAAAAAAGGTTGACTTCTTCTTTACTGTTTGCCAGCCCACGATTAAGTCTGTGCGTGATCATGAACTGTGCGATATCAGGGGCAGTTTGTTATTGTGTAAACATTGCCATGATGTTAGCCAAAATACCTATCTTGTCATGTTTCGGGAAAAAAATATTTTGTGAGATCTTGCAATTTGCAAACGTGATCTCCCTGGAAGGCATTGGTGACACAGCCTGTCAGACTTACACGTACCTGACTGATGAACCCGGTATAGCAGGGGAGGCCTCCCGTACGTATCTGGTTCCCGGCCCCTGGTAGTGTAAACAGAAGGCACAGGAGCGCAGAGTGGTAAGAGAGCCTGGCGGGTGACTTGCGGAGGTAAGGCCCAGGATCCTGATGCGTATGGTCTGGAAGTCCTAGGAAGTAAGGGACTAAGCGACTGGTGCAGAGCAGGAGCAGAAATGGCAGGTCCGGTCTCAGGCAGAGTTGGCAGCAGACAATCAGCAAGGTACATAGGAACAGGCAGGCTCAAAGTCCGGGTCACAGGCAGGGTTGGCAGCAGGCGGGCAACGTAGTACAGAGGAGCAGGCAGAGACGTAGTCAAGGGAAGCCGTGGTCAGGTGCAGGCAGATAACAAGAAAAGTCCAAGACAAGCCGGGGTGCCGACGCCATGCCGACGCGCCCAGGCGCGAACCGGTGCACACTGGAGCGCCCAATAGCCGATCTTCTTGGAGAGCTTCTCTGACACAGCCTTTCTAGGGGGGACCTGTGGGGCTTTAGTTATATCACCAGCTCCTCTGAAGTCCAAGAAGTATAAAACTTTTAAATTGGCAGTACACAAAATAAAGCATTAATGTGATATATCACTTACCTGCCGTTCACATCCACGCAATTTGACATGTCAAGTCGCATGCCAAATCGCAGCATATTACCGGCAATGGCACTGTCCCAATCGGTGCGAAGCCGCACCAATTTCCAAAAGTAGTTCCTACACCACTTTTAGCAACTTGGGTGATTTCAATAGACATCTGTGCATGAACCCACACAGATGTCTTTTAAAATGGCCCCCAAACTCGCACTGAAATGCGGGTTTGAAATTGCATGAGTTCAGCTGAACTTGCATGATTTCAAACCCACATACAGTGTAAACGCACCCTTAAGGATGTTTATTTTAGGTACATGAGAGTTAACCCAACTGATAGTTCTGTATACCACGTGGGGACTCTATTGATCTATGGGTATGTCCGCCCTTGAGTTCCTGGACCTTCACATCCACTGTGGCCATTAAGTTACCATAAAGGGACCTATAGTGAGGGGAAAAAGGTATTTGATGCCCTGCTGATTTTGTACTTTTTCCCACTGACAAAGAAATGGTCAGTCTATAATTTTAATTGTAGGTTTATTTTAACGGTGAGAGACGGAATAATAGCAAAATCCAAAAAAAGCATTTTAAAATAGTTATAAATTGATTTGCATTTTAATGAGTGAAAAAAGTATTTGACCCCTTCACAAAACATGACTTAGTACTTGGTGGCAAAACCCTTGTTGGCAATCACAGAGGTCAGACGGTTCTTGTAGTTGGCCACCAGGTTTGCACACATCTCAGGAGGGATTTTGTCCCACTCCTCTTTGCAGATCCTCTCATTAAGTCATTAAGGTTTCGAGGCTGATGTTTGGAAACTCGAACCTTCAGCTCCCCCCACATATTTTCTATGGGATTAAAGTCTGGAGACTGGCTAGGCCACTCCAGGACCTTAATGTGCTTCTTCTTGAGCCACTCCTTTGTTGCCTTGGCCATGTGTTTTGGGTCATTGTCATGCTGAAATACCCATCCACTACCCATTTTCAATGCCCTGGCTGAGGGAAGCAGGTTCTCATCCAAGATTTGATGATACATGCCCCGTCCATCGTCCCTTTGATGCGGTAAAATTGTCCTGTCCCCTTAGCAGAAAAACCCCTCAAAGCATAATGTTTCCACCTCCAAACACAGCGAGTTGAGTTGATGCCAAAGAGCATTTGGTCTCATCTGATCACAACACTTTCATCCAGTTCTCCTCTGAATCATTCATCAGAATCGGCAAACTTCAAACAGCTCTGTACATGTGCTTTCTTAAGCAGGGGGACCTTGCGGGCACTGCAGGATTTCAGTCCTTCACGGCGTAGTGTGTTACCAATTGTTTTCTTGGTGACTATGGTCCCAGCTGCCTTGAGGTCATTGACAAGATTTTCCCATGTAGTTCTGTGCTGATTCCTCAGCGTTCTCATGAACATTGAAACTCCACGAGGTGAGATCTTGCATGGAGCCCCAG
This sequence comes from Lithobates clamitans, assembly GCA_037952925.1. NCBI lineage: Eukaryota > Metazoa > Chordata > Amphibia > Anura > Ranidae > Lithobates > Lithobates clamitans. The sequence goes on along the minus strand of JBBGZY010000852.1, from coordinate 4,975,507 downwards.
AGCGAGGGAAATTGACAGTTATTATGTGTTTCTTCCATTCATTTGCAAATAAACGCACCAACTGTTGTCACCCTCTCACCAAGCTGCTTGGCGATGGTCTTGTAAACCATTCCAGCCTTGTGTAGGTCTACAATCCTGTCCCTGATATCCTTGGACAGCTCTTTGGTCTTGGCCATGGTAGAGAGATTGGAATCTGATTGATTGCTTCTGTGGACAGGTGTCTTTTATACAAGTAACAAGCTGAGATTAGGTGCACTCCCTATAAGAGAGTGCTCCTAATCGCAGCTTGTTACCTGTATAGAAGACACCTGGGAACCAGAAATCTTGCTGATTGATGGGGGATCAAATACTTATTTCACTCATTAAAATGCACATTTTTAATTTTTTGAAATGCATTTTTCTGCATATTTTTGTTTTTATTCTGTTTCTCACTGTTAAAATAAACCTACCATTAAACTGTTATGCCCCGTACACACGGTCGGATTTTCCGATGGAAAATGTCCGATCGGAGCGTGTTGTCGGAAATTCCGACCGTGTGTGGACTCCATCGGACATTTTCCATCGGATTTTCCGACACACAAAGTTGGAGAGCAGGAGATAAAATTTTCCGACAACAAAATCCGTTGTCGGAAATTCCGATCGTGTGTACACAAATCCGACGGACAAAGTGCCACGCATGCTCAGAATAAATAAAGAGATGAAAGCTATTGGCCACTGCCCCGTTTATAGTCCCGACGTACGTGTTTTTACGTCACCGTGTTTAGAACGATCGGATTTTCCGACAACTTTGTGCGACCGTGTGTAGACAAAACAAGTTTGAGCCAACATCCGTCGGAAAAAATCCTAGGATTTTGTTGTCGGAATGTCCGAACAAAGTCCGACCGTGTGTACGCCCTATTAGACTGATCATTTCTTTGTCTGTGGGCAAATGTACAAAATCAGCAGGGGATCAAATACTTTTTTCCCCTCACTGTATTCTCCCCATGAGGATGCCTAGCCCACAAAGCTACTCATATAACTAAAATATCACTTTATATTTCTACGCTTTACACTTTTGTTGAATCCGATGGACCCTTCAACACACGTTGATGAAATAAAAACATGAATTCATGTAATTCAACAGGTGCCTTCTAAAATTGCACAACCATCACTGGTCTAAAAAGTCAGATAGAAATGCACTTTCCATCTGGTTTTTGGTACAGTGCTAGATGTGTTGCAACACATTAGTGGCTTCCATTTTTTAGCAACAAGGATTTATTAGGTCTGGCATAGTGGCTACGCCTCAGGAATGCAAACTGTTTTTGGGGACCGATGACCTTTTTAAGAAATGTAGGGCCCATCCATGAGATGTACGCCCTGAGTCCACCAATTTCTTAAAATGGCTCAATGTCTGGGCCTGTTTATTGCCTTTTTAAAAAATATTTTCACAGTGTCTACCCCCTTCCTGACCACTGTATGTGATATCTAATTATCTGCCCCACCAAGAACCAGTGCAAAAATACAGTCTAGTTGCAGCTGCAAATGGAGAATTGTGTCAATTATCACATCAGCCAGTGCAGACATTCTCAGTTTGGGTCTGATCTCAGTCAGTCAAATTTCACACAACACAGAGTTTCACCGGTTATCACAATGCAGACAAAGTTATTATTTGAGTCTTATTGGCCTGCATTCAGTAGCTCACCACAAAAAAACAGGGATCCCCCAGGAGAGGCCATTCACCCAAGTTGAGAAATTCAAGTGTAATAGGCCAAAAAGAGTGCCAACCCCTTACTTTTTCTACTGTCAACACCAGCACTGACTGTTTATAACATCCTCTGCCTGCAGATCAGTCTGCTAAGGAGTATTTTTGAGTCCATTTAACATTCTGCCATTTCACCAAGCCTTAATGAAGGGGGCTTGTGTGGCCCACAAAATGTGTTGGCTGTCCTTTTTCCTGCTTGTTGTATCAAATTGAACAATAATAACTTTGTACTCTTAAAGCGTTTGTTACCCCAAAACTTGATATTCCTGATATGTGCCTGCTGTACCATGTACTTGTATTCAAAAGTATTCTGTTCTCTTTGTATGCTTCCTTTATGTGAAAGCCCTGGTGTTCCTGCCAGTCCCTCTGCTTTCCTATTAAAAACTGACCACACTAAGCAGGAGAGTACACTGTGGTCACTGGGAACTCGGTGTGCTTCCCTGAAATGATCAGACTTGTCCTGACATGCTCCCTGCTGCACAGCCATTCACTGGGAAGCTCAGCGTACTGCTGCTTCTCCTCCCCCAGCTCTTATGCAGCTGAAAACACAAGGGGAAAAGGGTATTTATAATGTATTTTTTATATCTATACAAAAATGTTTTGCCTTTCATTACTATTTTAATGATTTTTCATTTATCGCTCTCTTATTATTACCAAATTTATCGGCGTATAACACGCACTTTTTCCTCCTTTAAAATAGGGGGAAAATCATGTGTGCGTGTTATACACAGATACAGGCTGCCACCGAGGAGGAGGGGACGAGCGCTGCCGAAATAGAGCGGTATCTCTTGTGTGCTCGGCAGTCACGCTCAGTCCCGCCCCCTGGACAGCTCCTAGCATGGTCGTCCCGGCATTGGACCGGCATTATGTCCATTATGGTCATAGGATCCGCGCCAAGGGGTGGGACTGGGTGTGACGCCGAGCCGAGTACACAGGAGATCCAGCTCTATTTTGGCAGCGCTCATCCCCACCTATCCCTCGATGGCAGCATATATAACGGCAAGGCTGCAGATGGACACTGAGCAATGCTGCAGGTGGGCACTGATTAAACTGCAGATGGGCACTGATTAGGCTGCAGATGGGCACTGATTAGACTGCAGATGGGCACTGATTAGGTTGCAGATGGGCACTGATTAGGCTGCAGATGGGCACTGATTAGACTGCATATGGACCCAGATCAGGCTGCAGATAGGCACAGATCAGGCTGCATTGAAGCTGCAGACGGGCACTAATCAGGCTGCATTGATGCTCACTGACCATTATTTTGCTTCAAAGTGGTTTCTTTTAAAAAAAAGTTTTTGAAACTTCCCTCTTAAATTGGGGTGCATGTTATATCCCGACGCGTGTTATACGCCGATAAATACGGTACTTTCTGTTAGCTGTCTTTGCCGATGTTGGGGTGATTTACCCTCTCTATAGGTCATGTTCAAAAGTGTAAGAAAATCCCACATTTTGGGTCATCACTAAAACAATAATAGAGAGGAAATATTCCAATGGGGGCAGTCATTTTGATGATTCTGGTGACAACTAGGGATTACCTCACTATGTTTTGGCTTTTTGGGAGAGGAGCTGAAGGAAAATTTCCCCAAAGGGACACAGATAGCAAAAAAGTTTTGCCTATAGTTCTACTTCATATTTTCTATTCTGTGCTTTTTTGTTTTCTCTCTCTGATGTACCTAAACATTATACTGTTGTTGTCAGAGACTGCAAGCATCCTACAGTGTTGGGATGGTCTGGCCTGCACATATACATGGCTCTGCAACTAGTATTCCCAGAGCATCTGTTCACTGTTAGATGATTCACAGTGGGGTGGCCTTGTGTACAATTATGTCTGAATGAAAACACAAACTCGGTTCCCTATATGCATTTCAAATGGTAAATTCAAAGTGTTATAATATAAAGAAAACTCATTTTTTAAGTTTCTTTATTTTGATGATGGTCGTCAGTCATTTTAATACTGTGATATGCACAGTTATTCATTCTCATTACACTGTAAAGTTACAAAAGAACGAAAACGCATTCCAAAACTGGGCATACATATGATACTATCAAGAATACTGTCTGCAAAATCTTTGAATGTCTGTGGCTTTCTGAACATTTCTGGATGGGTCACACAGGCAGATGTTCATGTCAAATTTATGTATTCATTGAGATAATATCTTGTGTTTTGTTCTGCTCTAATCTGGGAACATGAGATTGATTGATTAGCATGTACTGTTTTCTTTCTACGACTATAAGACTCTGCCTAATTGAAAATGGCATCTTCAAGCATGTAGCTGTCAGAAATGATTAATGCACATCAGGCTGACCCCTTCTTTTCTTGGGAGATCACAAGGGCGACAAGCTGATGTTTTAGGGGTTTCAGACACAACATTAGAGAAGAGAAAAAAAGGAATTCTATATCTTTCTCTCATCTTTTTTTGCAGTAGAACATGCCAAAGACTATGGAAAGGTTGTAGTTAAGGTTATAATATACTACTCAGAGTTACTATAATACAATCTCTCTCTCTGCTATGTGTCCCTTAAATAATGCTCCACATTTCACCTTCTGCCTTCTTCCTGATGTAATCTAAGTCCCCTGTACATGTGAACTTGCTTGTTTATTATGTTGAGAAATATGCTGAAGAATCCAAAGAAAAAATATCTCTACCTATACCATTAGAAGCAATGCACTCGCTAACCCATGCTTCATGATTAAAATGTCTTTAAAAGAAAAAGCATTCTTGTTTGTCAGGGCAACCAGTAGATAGTGCACTTCTTACTCTTTCCTATACTGCTGTAAAACCCTAAAAGGATTATTCTTGTTACTATTAGTCACAAAAATAGTTTTCCCTTCAGGCACTATTGATCATGTAGTCCTCTGATACAGGAAGAGAGGTACCTTAATTGTATAGTTCATTGACCAATCATTGTACAGTTACATACTGTATAATAATGGCCATGAATATCACTAATTATTATGAGTACAGCAATTGTTCGACAAAGGAATGTGGGGTTTTGACAGGGCACATGTAGCACAGGAGGGTAATGTCATTGTATACGAGACCCAGCCAAAAATGTCAGGTTAATGTGTGCATACTTTGTAATTAGTATTATTACTGGCAAGAACCCTTTTTTCCAGGGGGTGAACTTGTGAATTTTCGTGTTGCGCCCAAATATATGTACAGTGTTCTATTAGGTATGCTTGCTAATATAAACTTTCAGTAGGTGCTTCAAAATAACCTTGTGGCTAGGAAGCTTGGGGGCCTAAATCTTTCTAAACCTTTTTTAAAAGTGGTTCCGCCACTGATTTTGTAGTTATCCTTTATGTGCCAGTCTTTTCAAAACCATTTAAATACCAAAAATATAGTATATATATTTTATACATATACTTATGGAGGTATCATGGAGATAGTATACTCAGGGCATGGAAATCACAGATACTTAGTTTCAATGAGGTTAAACACTGTGTGCAGGACACAATGATTAATGAAAAACTCATCGCGATTATTAAGGATACATATGACAAATTCTTATGTACCTGGCAACCTTGGCCTGATCACTTTCCACTATTCCAATTGATGTTACACTTCTTGGAGCTTTGATTAAATTATATACATTCTGCTATCTTTAGCACCAGCCTCTGTGGCTCCCCCCTCCACTCTTTTTTCTTTTGTCCCCATTCTCTTCTTTTCCACCCCCTGTCCCTGTTTTTTTCCACTTGTCAGCTGATTAATTTGGGCATCTTCTGCCAGATTGGTAGGCCGCCTTTTTTGTTTTTTTCCCCTAGTTTTATCTACATTCCGGTGATTATTAGCTATAATTATATCTTCCTATGCATCATCAGACGGGTCTATGATGTGCCAAATTTTTCTGAGTTTATATGCCCATGGCCTTTCTTGCGATATTTCTTTCACTATTTTATTTTATTACAATATTTTTGTGCTAGTGTGTATATGCTATACTGCATTATTCAATGTTTTGTTTTTTTTTTACTTCTGCTCTAAGGTCAGTTGTATCGGCGAGAAGACTATTTTGTGTTCTGGTATTCTGTGCTGTTCTGTTTGTATGAGGACCATTTCTACAAGCTGTATTTAAAACCAAACATTTAACGAATACTGGTTGTAAGTCCTTTTCACTATGTTCTTAGATATTATACTTTAAGGGATGGCTCTTGTGCAAGTGAAAAATTTGTATTATGTGATCTTTCAGTGATCCAGTCATATTGGAGTGCCTGTACTACTGTTTTAAAAAGCTCACTCCCCGCCCCCTAAAAAGTAAGGAATATGGCATGCCAATTATATAGGCTGGCTTGAAAATAAAGTGTAGTGTTAAAAAAATGCAACAGCAGTAAACTAAAATAATACTACGCTTGCTCCCCACATTGCTTTCTATACTTTTTAACTTGTGATCACCAAGTATTTTTTGTGCGCATCTATTACCGATGTATCACACTTTTTAAGAATAAATCTCCCTGTTTTTGACCTGCACCATATGGAGCCTCTCCATTTTTTCTTATCCATATTTTGGTTTGATTGAGCCTAATCCCTCGCCTGCCACCAGTCGTCAGATGGCTCTCCTATTCTAGTGGGAGCTCTACTCCTCCCCGGAAGGGGTATTCAAATCTCGGACCTTCGAGCAGATCCAGACTGCAGAGAAGTGGACCTATCCCGTTCGGAGTGACCATTTTTCCAGCCAGCTCTCCATCTTGAGGCGGTCGGCCCATATGAGCTCGATTGATCCACTGCCGCTGGCAAGTGGGTCCACCCTATCTGGTAAGAGTACCCATCTACATCTTTCTGATAGAAGGCCTTCCTGTTTCAACAGTCTTACAGACAGATTTATGTTGTCACATTATCACGCCACTTAAGGACCAGCCTCGTTTTGGATTTTAGGTGTTTACATGTTTAAAACAGTTTTTTTTTGCTAGAAAATTACTTAGAACCCCAAACATTATATATTGTTTTTTTTCTAACACCCTAGAGAATAAAATGGCGGTCATTGCAATACTTTTTTTTTGCACCGTATTTGCGCAGCGGTCTTATAAGCACACTTTTTTTGGAAAAAAAAATCACTTTTTTGAATAAAAAATAAGACAACAGTAAAGTTAGCTCAATTTTTTTTTTATATTGTGAAATATAATGTTACGCCAAGTAAATTGATACCCAACATGTCACGCTTCAAAATTGCGCCCGCTCGTGGAATGGCGTCAAACTTTTACCCTTAAAAATCTCCATAGGCGATGTTTAAAAAATTCTACAGGTTGCATGTTTTATGTTACAGAGGAGGTCTAGGGCTAGAATTATTGCTCTACCAGTCGCGGAGACACCTCGCATGTGTGGTTTGACCACCATTCACTTCTGTGCGCGAGCTCGTCGGGACAGGGTGCTTTAAAACATTTTTTTTCTTATTTATTTTACTTTATTTTATTTTTTTTTTCACTGTTTAAAAAAAAAAAAAAAATGGGATCACTTTTATTCCTATTACAAGGAATGTAAACATCCCTTGTAATAGAAAAAAGCATGACAGGTCCTCTTAAATATGAGATCTGGGGTCAAAAAGTCCTCAGATCTCATATTTTGAATTTAGACTTTAATGCAAAAAAAAAAAAAGCCGTTTGAAACCGTCCTATGGTATGGATACGGGTGGGGGCCATCTTAGCCTCACTCGTCTCCATACCCAGGAAGTGAGAGGACCCGATCGCCTCCGCTGCTACCGACGGCTCCGGTAAGCGGCGGAGGGCGCGGGAGAGCGGCGGGAGGTGGGGTGGCACCTCTCCCGCCGCCGATAATGGTGATCTCGCGGCGAACCCGCCACAGAGACCACCATTATCGTGTACAGAACCACCGGCCCTAAAGATGGATATCTCGGTTGTGGCAGCAGCTGTTGCCGTTACCGAGATATCCATCTTCAAAGTAATGACGTATATATACAGTGGCCGGTCGGTAAGTGGCTATTGAAGACTCACAAGTCACATGTTTGATGGACACACTTCTTAGGAATTTTATTTTGTTTATCTTCATTGGAACTTTATTTTCACCAATTTACCTTTTTTTGCATATTGGATTTGCACCTTGCATGTTTGCATTTTCTGTTTACATGTTTCATGTAGTATTATTTTAGTTCACTGCTGTTGCATTTTTTTTAGCGCTACACTTTATTTTTTCACATTTGGTTGGGATTTTGTTTTAGTGTTAGCAGCTTTTCTTTATTTATATTTGATCTAGCGCAGTAATTTCCCCAAATCTTCCCATTTTGTGGTTTGAAAATAGACTAGCATTTGAACTTGGGGGGGGGGGGGGGGATATTATTGACTTATTGTGGGTTAAAAGGAAATTTGATGCCCTCTACTCTAGCACATTTAAATGGTTTATTTAGCATAATAAACTCTGGAAAAAGGGTTATGGCACTGAATACCCAAAAAGAGGCAAAAATACAGCTCCACTTTTCTTAAAGGAAAGTAAGTAGCTGGCCTTTAAAAGCAGCCAAGCTTGACCTAGGCCTTTCCTGCTCATCGCCCTCTGGATGTTCCTTTCTGCAGGATGGCAAAAAATCATACAGGCCCCCCCAGACACAGGACAATTTCTGTTTCCTTAGGTCCAAACTCAGGCCCTATGCTCAGCAATTACCTTCCCAGGCAGCTGGCCTGGACAACAAGGTCCTCCTCACCTGGTAGGAGCTCAGGAGGCAAAAGACCAGACTCCTCTTACACTAACATCCTCTCTAGACCAACTCTGGTGTCCTCTCCAGGCAAAGCCCAGGATGACAGCAGCCCAAAAAGACAAAAGACCCTTCTGAAAATTCACCTGAAATATTTATCCTCTTTCACAGCATGCATCTTTGACAATAAACCTCCTAGTAACTGGCTAAAGAGAAGATATTCATAATTCATGACCTTGTTTCTGCTCGCTCTACCATATAAATAAGATAAATCCATCCAGGTTTTGTTAGATCTCTTAAGAACAGATGAATGTTTTTGTGAATAATGAATGATTGTCTTTTAATATAATAATATAATTTAAAATAATTGGTTGGTGTACGGTGAGTCTTAGTTGATTGTGTCTTAAAGTGATTGTAAGGGTTTTTTTTTCTTCCTTTTTTTTAATAAGAAACATATCGTACTTACCTCCACTGTGCAGCTCGTTTTGCACAGAGTGGCCCCAAACCTGCTCTTCTGGGGTCCCCAAGCAGCTCTCGCGGCTCCTCCCCACATCTGTTAACTCCCTGGGTGAAGTGCTCTCCCGGGGGATTACCTTGCGGGCGCGCTCCCGAGTCCAGAATTCGCCGTCCATAGAGGCCGAATGCAGGACTCGGCCCCGCCCCCCGGCGCCCGCGTCATTGGATTTGATTGACAGCAGCGGTAGCCAATGGCCACGCTGCTATCCATTTATCCAATCAAGAGCCAAGACAGCGCGTCACCGTGGGTCAAGATTCAGGACTCAGGTAAGTAAAACAGGGGGGCTGGGGGGCCGGTCACTGCCAGGTGTTTTTTCAACTTAATACATAGGATGCATTAAGGTGAAAAAACTCGTAGGTTTACAACCCCTTTAAGAAATAGGCCCCTATTCTTATCTTACTTTGTTATTATACTGCAAAATAGTAGTCTTACAGCGTATCCCTGAAAACATTTTATATTCATTTGTTAAATACAAAGTGGTAAAAGGCAAGGATACCTCATTTATCTGTGCACAATTTAGACTCCTTATCTAATAGCACAGACTTATTCCTTGTAACTAACAATAATGAAGGCTGCCTTTAAGAAATCTCCCATGATCGGCCAGGCATTACAGATGAGGTCAGTGGAATTGCTTCTGGCTTTAGTATGATGGATGAGAGAGGGAATGAGTTTCTACTGCTAGACACAGTGAAATCTTTTCATTGTCACCGACAGGCCTATGAGGAGCTGATGTATGAGGTAGCAGGCCACAGGAACGCCCTTTTCTTGCCCTGGCTCACTTTTAATATATCCGTGAGCTGCTGAATGAGGATTGATAAAAGCTGAAGGATTGCAGCAAAGTTAAACATGGGTTAAGAAAGGAACAGGCCTAACTATGGAAAAAAGGACATACCAGCAGCTGTTGTCTGATGTATGGTGAAGGACATGGGACAAATCAATTTTGAGAAAGTCCTTCTAACCAACTTTTTATTACTAATATGATAACATGGAAATATAGATTGGCTTGGCTCAGGTGTGCGGTTATGTTATATGAAATTAGTATGATTTTTTCTAAATGCATCGGGCATGCAATTGTATCGGAAATTATAATATTATATTGTATTATTTTTATTTATACTGATAAAATCTTTGCACAAAATGTATGTGGAACTATCTAGCGGTCTTTACTGTTTGTGCCTATGGCAGGAAGATACAAGTATCCAGAGTTTTGCCAAAACAGCCAAGGTTCTGCCTTGAGTTACACCATGTAGTTTTTCTCTGTGCAGACCCCATACACACTTAGATTTTCTGCAGATTTTTCTCTTCAGATTTATCAAAATCATATAATATGAGGTCAAACCTTAAGAGTTTCAATTTGTATGCAATCAGGCAGACCCTTGTACTACATGGTTTTGGTAAATCTGAAGACAAAAATCTGCAGAAAATCTAATAGTGTGTATGGGGTCTTAGTCACATATTCCTGTGGAGGAGACCAGCATTTTAGTGTTACTGACCCCCTAGTGGATTCCTAATCATAATCTGTGAAGTATGCACTTTAGAGACAAAAGCTGTGAACTTTAACCTTAACAGCCCTGGATGTCATATTAGCACCAGTAATCAGGTATATCTCTTTGAATGTTGGACAGCAATTTAACATGCTATACTGTGACATGTGGTTTGCTTAATTCACATATTTCATGTTTTATTCTTACACTAACGGTGCTCATGAAAAAAAAAAAAAAAAGTGTATTTAACACAAGGCAAGCAGTGCCCTTATCTGTAATACCCGAACACTGTGGCAGGTGGCAGTATTTCTCATAAGGCATTCCCAGTTTTGTTTTGTTTTTTGTTTGTTTTGTTTTTTATGGCAAAAAACATTGTGGGAGGATTTTCAAGTCATCTTACTAAAATTTAATTAGTTTTAAACAGCAAAATAACCACCGTTACATTTACAAAGCGTGTTCTGCAGGGTTCATTTTAGGGATCAAGAATAAAAACCATTGTACAACCTTTGGTTGTAGATTCTTTTTAGCAGAAATGTAATGTCCTCTGTTTTAATAGTTCTTTTTGTCTGGGGTTTCCCCTTAAGCACCCCAAATAAATGATTGCAAGCCTTAATTATCCAGCATCTTTAAACCAGAGCTCAAAATTTAATTGAACTTTTCATGCTTCTTGCTCCCTAGCCAAACAATTTGTACAAAAAAAATTGAATTACCAATCTGACTTTTTTGCATTGATTATTATAACATTAAGAGAGTCCCAGGAGTTTCCAGGCTGTAAAAAACTAAATTGTATAACATTACTCACAATAACGCATATGTTATAATCGCAAAGAACTTACTTAAAATTCAATCCACTTTGGCATCATTATCATGTATCAACATAATAAATGAGTCCTTCAGAGCACGGTAATTATAATTTGATAAATCATCAGCAGAAAATTAACTGGATGTCAAAACATTCATTGGAAAGGGTGATGAATCGGCGATGATTGCAGTGATGAATCGTGTTAATCTGCTCTGTATGAAGCCAGCGAAATGGCTAAGCAGCCCAAGATGGATGGGGCATAGAAACAGCAAGGTCAGGACACAGTTCTGCAGAAAGTGAGGGAGAGAGAAAGAGAGAAGGGGGAGGGAAGCCATAAAATAAAAAGGAGACAGAGGGAGATTAGACTGCAAAGGCAGGCGAAAGAACAGGAAAATGAATACTTCCAAGTTAAAAAAAAAAAAAAAAGTAACAGCAAAATTTTCCTGGGGTTTTGAGCTACAATATTTAGGATTGGCCTGTGTAAAAGCCACTGGACTGCCCCTAAAATTACCATTTTTTATGTAGCTGCAGGATATATCTTTTTTTTTTACAGAATATATTCTGTTTTAAAGTGCAGGAATGCAACAATAAAGATATCTGGTTTGGCCTTTGTGTCTTATTATTATGAAGAATATATTCATAAGATAAAAAAGCCAATACACATACACTTCTCATTATGCCCGATGTAAGTTACATTTAGTAAAGTAAATGATGTTTCCACTTTCAAATTACATTAGTTATTGTTTTGTACATTTTATTTTTCAATTCTATATGCGGTTTTAGCTTTATTTTTTTTATCCTGTAGCACAAATGTTTGCTTTAGTGCTCTTAGAATACTGAGTGGTTCTCTTTGCCTTGAGAAACTGCTTTCTTTAAAATATTTAGAAATATCCAATCAGATTTTGTGAAATACCTGATGACACTCATTGCTAAACAGTGTTCTACAAGCATTCTCTACAAGTAGGCCCCCTTTTTAAGGCTGATCATAAACTTCTCCTTCCTGCTCCCTTTCAAATTCAGATATGACTCATGGGTGAGAATCACACTGTTATTGGTTAGCCCAGGTGTTTATTTGTTTATTTATTACAGGTACTTCTATAGCCCTGTCAATTTACATAGCACTTTACATTTACCGTATATTGTACATTCACATCAGTCCCTGCCCTCAAGGAGAAATGTAGAAGAAGGAAAGGCGCCTCTAAGTGTGGTATTAAAGGATTCAATTCAGGGCAGAAGGGGTTAAAAACACTTACAGATTCCTGGAGTAATAAAAGCATGTAACATGGAGTCCTCATGTGTGTTCCTAGTCCTTCCTCTGTCCGCGGATGGAGAGCAGGGGGTGCCATCCAGCAGCTGTCAGAATTCTCCAATACATGCAGGAGCGAGGAGGCAGTAAGGCAACCTGTGTTCTGGGTTCACGCTGGAACACACAAGGCTGATGGCGTCAGTGAAGGGCGGTGGGCGCTAACGCATTTCGAAGTATGTGCGGCTCCTTTGTCAGACCTACGCCAATATTTTTCAGATGTGCTTATGAGAGGTTTGGGGGAGGAGTATGGGCAAATGGATGATTGATGGAAATGGGGATTGTATTGTTGCAGACGTGCCGCAAGTGCGGCCAGGGCGGCAATACACAAGCAGATTTTGTCGCATTAGATACTGGTTTGCTCTGAGAATATCTTGACACTGGTAAGTCCAGTAGGCGTAAGCTGGAGGCTAGATAATGGCTCTTCATAGGGAATATAAGTGGTGATGGATTTCATGGTGGCATGTGTTATGCTGTTAAACTGTGCGCTGTGTGGCTTATGCGTAATTAGTAAATTATCTAGTTGTGAGGGAGGGACAGTTATGTGTATGTCAGATATTGTGACAGTTTTTATAGTATATTGTTTATTTTCAGTTCTTTGTTGATACCTCCTGGTGAGAGTACATCTAGGGCATATATCCAGTATGTTTCCCTTTGGCAGAGGCATTGGAATCTCTCTGCCGTGGGGAAACTGGCTGGTATGGATTTGATGATCCACACTTTTAGGCCTTGGGTTGATTTAAGGTGGTATTCCACAAAGTGTCGGGGAACACTGTGGTCATCTCTGTTTCAATGAAATGGCAGTGCTCTCCAAAACGCTTGCATAGGGGACGTGTGGTTCTACCTACGTAATGGAGGCCGCAGGGGCAGGACAGGCGATAGACTACATGGTCTGTGAAGCAGGTGTAGAATTCTTGAATTTTGTAGGTTTCCCCTTTTACTGTAAATTCTTTTTGCCCATGGTGTACAAAACTGCATGTGAGGCAAAGGAGTTTATGGCATTGGTTCATCCCGATGATGGCGAGGAACTTTAGCCATGGGGATATGTACTTGTTTGTTTTTAACTTACTCGGGGCAATTTTCCCTTTTATGGCGGGGGCTTTTCTGTATGAGAATTTGGGTTTAATTGGTATGCTGTCTTTTAGATGGAGTCCTGCAGTAGTATAGGCCAATGTTTTGTACTATATGTTCCATATTTTTGTGTTTGTTGTGGAATTGAGTGATGAACTGGATGACATTCGATGTATTATTGGTTTTGTGGGTAGAAGTGCCTGGGTTTACGTATGTGGCATATGCTTGTTTGATGAGCGGTAGTGGATAGCCCTTTTCTATAAATTTTTGTTTGAGGGTTATGCTCTGGGCCTGATAATCTGCCTGCTTAGTGCAATTATGTCTGAGGCGACGGAATTGGCTTTTAGGGATGTTGTTTAGCCAGCACGGGTGGTGACATCTATTGTAGTGTAGGAAGGAGTTGCCTGCGGTAGATTTATAGTAGTTCTTGCCTTTTTCATTTTCGTGATATAGGTCAAGGTCCTGGAATGCTAAGTGTGTGTTATCATGTACGGAGGTGAAAGATAGGCCCATGTTGTTGTTATTACAGTGGGAGACAACCTGTTCAATGTGGTTAGTGTGTCTGTCCCAAATGATGATGTCATCGATGTAGCAACTATAGAAAATGATCTTGGCATAAAGGGGTGTTTGGCCCATATGTGTTGTGCCTCATGCAGTACCATGGGTTTGGGGGTAGTAATTATATTTCAATAGAAAGTATTTGTGAATTGTACTTGGTTGGGGTGGATAGATGAATCATCCATCAGGAAGTTTTGAATGGACTGCATTCCAACATTATTGGGGATAGATGTGTACAATGATTGAATTTCCAGGGAGAGCCAGGAGTAATTGAGCTCCCATTGGTATTGTAGTTCAAGTAGATCTATTCCATCCTTAATGTAGGATAGGAGGTTAAATACAAAGGGTTGCAGGAAATAATCTATGTACTGGGAAAAACCACTGGTAATACTGTTCATGGAGGCCACTATGGACCTGCCTGGGGGATTGGTAGTGCATGTGTGCACTTTGGGTAAATGGTAAAAGTATGGTGTATGGTGGTATTTTCTGACTAGAAAGAATACTTCATTTTTGGTGATGACGTGTGGCTTAAGTGGTGAAGCCTGGTATGGGGTCATTGGACAGTTTGATGTACAGTATGTTTGTAAATCTCCAAGTAATCTAATGACCTCTGCTGGTTTTAAAATTTGTGAAGATTTTCTTGTTTGTTTTGAGTGAGCTGATCTCTCTGAATGTGTGAGGTTGTGGTTTTTATGGGGGTTTTGTTCTTTTTGGGACATTAGTAGTAGCTCCGAATAGACCATGTGGTAGAAAGTTTCAAGGCACGGCACTTTGGATTGTGTGGGATAGAAATTAGACAAAGGGTGGAAAGTGGTCTGTTTCACTGCTGGGGAGCTAATGAGATGTTGGGTAGACAGAAGTGCATCAAGTTCGGGTCCTTAGGGTTAAGAGGGGGTCCAGTTCCTTCCTGGTATAGTTCCTCTAATATTCCTAGAGATATTTTTTCGTCTATAATGAGATTGTTGATGGGAGGGGGTTGGTTGCTTCAATATGATAAGGTAAGGGTCCGTTCATGGCTGCTTTTATATTCTAAAATCGTTTTACAGTTAGGTTGCAGATAAATTTGTTTAGGTCTTTGAAAAACTGAAAAGTGTTGGGTTGTATGGTGGGTGCAAATGTAAGTCCCTCTGTGAGTAGGGTGGTTTCCTGAAGAGTAAGTGTGTGTGAAGATAGGTTGAAAATATTCACCATAAGCAGGGCTTTCTGGTGTATGGGCTTGGGTTTGGCTCCTCTCCCCCTACACCCTACAAAAGGGAAAATCGCCCCGAGTATCCCCATCGCTAAAGTTCTTCTCCATCATCGGGACGTACCAATGCCAAAAACCCCTCTGCCTCAAACGCAGTTTTGTACACCATGGGCAAAAAGAATTTACAGTAAAGGTGACAAACTTACAAAATTCAAGAATTCTAAACCTGCTCCACAGACCATGTAGTCTATTGCCTGTCCTGCTCCTGCGGCCTCCATTATGTATGTAGAACCATATGCCCCCTACGCAAAGGTTTTGAAAAGCACCGATGATTCATTGAAGCTGGCAGAGATGACCACAGTGTTCCCTGACACTTTGCGGAATACCTCCTTAAATCCACCCAAAGGGCTAAAAGTGTGGATCAGCGAATCCATACCAGCCAGTTTCCCAGCAGCAGAGAGATCCCAGCGCCTTTGCCAAAGGGAAACATACTGGATATATGCCCTAGACGCACTCTCACCAGGAGGTATCAATGAAGAACTGGAAATAAACACTATACTATAAACTGTCCCAACGTCTGACATACACATAACTGTCCCTCCCATTGCAACCAGATAAATTACTAATTACGCATAAGCCACACAGCGTACAGGTCAACAGCATAACACATTCCACCATGAAATCCATCACCACTTATATTCCCTATGAAGAGCCATAATCTAGCCTCCAGCTTATGCCTACTGGACTTACCAGTGTCATGACATTCTCAGAGCCAACATAGATAATCCTCAAAAACTGATACCCACCACTATGTTCTGGTCTTCTAAGCAATCAGTTCATCCACAAGAAATATGCAATCCCCCATCCTGGATCATTATACTCTGTATACCCGCAAAATCTAAGGGCGATTATAACCTCCTCATTACCAACATCCTCTCCTTCATTCTATTCCCAAGTTTATACTTACATTTTTCAACCAGTATCTAATACGACACAATCTATGTGGGTATTGCCACCCTGGCCGCACTCGTGGCATGTCTGCAACAATACAATCCCCATTTCCATCAATCATCCATTCACCCAGCCCATACTCCTCCCCCACACCTCTCATAAGCCCATCTGGAAAATATGGGTGTAGGTCTGAGGAAGGAACTGTGCATGCTCTGAAACGCGTTACCTCCCTTCACTGACGCCATCGGCCTTGTGTGAACCCGGAACACAGGCCGCCTCACTGCCTCCTCGCTCCTGCATGTATTGGAGAATTCTGACAGCTGCTGGACGCCTCCCCCCTGCTCTCCATCCACGGACAGAGGAAGGACTAGGAAGACACATGAAGACTCCATGTTACATGCTTTTATTACTCCACAATCCTGTAAGTGTTTTTAACCTCTGGTGCACTGAATTAAATCTTTCAATATCGCACTTAGAGGCACCTTTCTTTCTTCTAAATTTCTTCAGAGTTGCTTCTCTTCCTCAAAAGCGCTGCCTGAAGTGCCATCTCTCCATCATCACCCTAGACCAGCCATCCACCTCCACCAGAGCACCCTTACCTCTCCTTCTTCCTGCCCTCAAGAATCTTACAATCTAAGGTCCCTAACTCAGATTCATACATACACATACGAAGGCCAATTTAGACAGGAGCCAGTTAACCTACCAGCATGTGTTTGGAGTGTGGGAGGAGACCAGAGGATCCCAGTGTTACAGATGACAGGTAGATGTATTTCTGCTTCTTTTTGGGGGGAGAGGTTTTTGCTGTACTTTCCTTGTTTTTAACAATAAAAAGAACAGCATCTACTGTTGCCCAGACCACTGTCCAAAGTGTGGTCATAGCTTTTACTAGGTCCTTGACACTGAGGACTCCTGAGACTTTCCTGTTCAAAAAGCCGGAGCAGTATGTGAACAACTGCTATTTTGTAGTTTAGATGGATAACATCCAAAAGTTTATAAAAAAAACACACACCACATCAACTGTTGAGAGAACAAAATGGGTTTATTTCTTCACAAAATATAATTTATTTATTTTTTGTTAAATAATTTCCTCATGGTCTCTCAAACATTGGTCTGGTGCTCCTATTTTTACTTGAACCTCTTGGATTTCTTCCAGCACACCCCCTAGAGACTCCCTGGTGTCCATGTATTACCAACCAGGGATGTTGTACTCTTCAGTATGGTTTATATCCTGACTGTGAATATCATATCACCGCTACCTCACTCCCAGTAATGGTATGGAGCCCGCTGTCCATCCACCGCTAGCTCTCTACATGCACTTCACTTAACTCTTCCTCTTGCATGCCTATCTACAGGATAAGCACCCTGTTAGTGCAGATCCGCTCCCTGGCTATGGTAGATGCATCACTGCTGAAGGAGTGCCGACAACATCTCCCTCGCTTCAAGAGGCCTGCCACATGTACACCCTTAATGACAGCCTGCTAGAGAAACCTTTGTTACCCTTGGTAACCACTTGCATCTTCACACTGTGTTAACTCTTGTACCTCTGTCTTCATACACCAAGGTGTTTAGTGACCTGAGCTGTAACTGTATGTGCCGGTTACTTGCATTGCACCACTTGAGTAACTTCAGACCAGGCAGAGGCAAAGATTATAAAGCTTTACTTAAATAAATTAACATGATAACAAAGACAGACGACAGTCCAAAAAAAAGTGCAAACATTTTCCTAACATTCTTAGTCCCTAATTCAGGCTTGTGGCTGCCCCAGCTTACCTGCACAGGAAAGAGTCCATCTTTGGCAAAGTTTATGGCTGGCATGTTTAGGATGGACTGCAAGCCCCAATAATCCTCTTGGGCAGTGGGAACACTGATACATCACTGGATATCCAGACCCCCCTGTACAAAGCACCCCCCAATGTTGAGGGCATGTGGCCTGGTATGGTTTAGGAGGAGGGGGGTGCTTCCCCCCCTTTTGTGAGTATAGACAACATAAAGGATCTATAGACCTGTGCTTTTAATCCCTTCTGGTGTGCTATATAGTCAGCCGAGGGTCTGCACAAAGGGAATACTGGCTAGTGTTCTGAAGAGCTTGTCCAACTGTTTGCTACGACATAGAACTTTACTCAGTTCTACTACTTTTGGACTGCCACAGCCTGCCATAACTGGATTGTACCTGAGGAGCTTAGCCCTGCTACTACTACTGAGGAACTTTGCTCACTCCTGAAACTACTTTGTGCTAATTTAAAGGAGAAGCCTGCTATCTGCTTTCAGCAAGGACTTCACCAGAGCTTAACCGAGAGGTCAGTTAGATGTCCTCAATTGTGAATAATTCTATTTCTTGGAGTATCCCACTAAATTCCCTTCCCTATCCAAGTTCTCCAGAAATAAAACCGCAAAAACAAAACCCCTGGACTGCTCGTTGAAGACAACGAACTGAAGTGAGTGCTCCTGGTTGTGTGAATCTACCTTGTGCTTGGCTGTGGGGCAAAAGTGGGGAAGACCTGGGCAAACTACCTGTGGCTCCTTCGGGGGTAGCACTACATACGCAGTGTAACTTATAACATCCAAGTGAAAGATATAACACCAACATGTCAGAAAAAATAAAAGAGAGATTCAAAAACAGAATCACTGAGTTGGAAAAAGGATTACCCCCTTGTGTCAGTATTTTGTTAAACCACCTTTTGCTTTAATTACAGCCTTTAGTCTGTTGAGATATGTCTCTACTAACTTTACACATCTAGACTTTGCAATATTTGCCCACTCTTCTTTGTAGAACTGCTCAGAACTGCTTTGCAGAACTGACTGTTTTTGGACTGCAGTCTTCAAGTCACAGATTTTCAATGGGGTTTAGGTCTGGGCTCTGACTAGGCCATGCAAGGACATGCACCCTTTTCTCCTTCAACCACTGTGTGGTAATGTTTGCTGTGTGTTTTGGGTCAATGTCATGTTGGGCAGTAAACCACCTTCCCATTGACAACTTTCTGGCAGAGGGCGGCCGATTTTCCTAGAGAATGTGATAGTATTTTGTCCCATCCATTTTTTCTTCTATCCTGACAAGTTCTCCAGTCCCTGCTGCAGAGAAACACCTCCATACCAAGATATTACCACCTTCATGCTTTACTGTAGGAATGATGTTATTTGGATGGTGAGCTGTATTGGATTTCCACCAGACATATTGTTTGGTGTTGAGGCCAAATAATGAAATGTTCCCATCTGACCATAATACCTTATTCCATGTGGACTCATAATCTTCAAGGTGCGTTATGGCAAAGCTCAGTCATGACTGCATGTGGCCTTTTTTGTGGAGTGGCTTTTTTCTTGCAACCCTCCCATACAAACCACATTTGTGGAGAATTTGTGATATTGTTGTTGCATGCACACAATTACCACTCTTTGTAAAAAAATTCCTGCAACTGCTTCAGAGTTGCTGTAGGCCTCTTGGTAGCCTCTCTGACTAGTTTCCTCCTGGCTCTTTCATCCAGTTTGGAGCAACGTCTTGATCCAGGGAGGGTCTGTGTTGTGCCAAATACCTTTCACTTCTTAATAATAGACTTCACTGTGCTTCTAGGCATTGATAACGCCTTTGAATTTTTTTGTATCCATCTCCTTACTTGTGCCTGTCCACAACTTTATCCCGGAGATCTTTTGACAGTGTCTTGCTACCCATAGCTGATTGTTTGTTTCAGTTGCACTATCAGAGACTGAAATGCTCCAGGAAAGCTCAAAATTACCACAGTTGATTGCAATTGAAAGTCAAATGGTTTTGTATGCTATTTAGAAGGTGATTAGCTATACCTAATTGAGTTTACAAGTCAGTTTTAGGAGGGGAGTGGGGGTGATCCCTTTTCCAACTCAGTGATTCTATTTTTGAATTATTTTTTTTACATTTTCTGACGTGTTGGTGTTATATCTTTCACTTAGATGTTATAAGTTGCACTGAGTAAATACAGCTGGATAAAGCAAAAACTGTATATATCTTAATTTCAGGCTGCAAAGCAACAAAATGTGATTATTTTAAAGGTGTGCAATTCTTTTCTATATCCACTGTATGTATTCAGTGCCAAAAATCAGCAATCCAAAGTGAATCTCTTCACACACCTCTGTGACCCATTTGGGTGGATCTTCACCTATTTCGGTGGACCTTACTAATATGGTAAGGTCAGTAACAGCTTAATATTGCAATCTTTCGAAGGAGATCCTTCTCAGCTCAGTAGCTTCTAAGACTGTCTCCAGATCCAGGTCCTCTTACTATCCCATATAAACAGTCCGAATCATCCGTGGATATATAAGCTCAAAGAAACAAGGAAAGCAACTACTCATTTATTGTAAAAAAAATAAATAAAAATTACAATTGTAAAGGAAACATCAGCTTGTAATCGTATCAAAATATGCCAGACAATGCTTGAGCTGGTATTGAGCCTAAGCGCATAAACATGTGCTATGTATTGATTAGTAAGACAAAAATACAGAAATCCAAGATCTGAGTTGTTGGTCAGTTTATTTGTGTGCATACTTGCAAATACAATTGCAAAATATATGCATATGACACACTTCCTTTATTAAAACAAAGCTAGAAGAATGTTTATGCTTTTGTGTGCATACTCACAAATGCATGCAAATATGTACAAGTGATATACAACCCATCCTCGCATTTTTTTTGCCAGCAATGTCTGATGCTCTTACATCAGTACAGTGGGCAATAGGCCTTACTGTTGAGTTGACTGTTTTTGGCTTGACATACACTTTAAAGCAGAACTCCAGCCTAAAATAAGATTAAAGTGAAACGCCATTTTAAAAGATTACATAACAAAACCAGCTTTTGCTGCAATTTTTTTGCTTCAGTTTAGGGATTTCCCAGCATAACTTTTCTTTCTCCTGCTGGATAATTTCAATCTAATGGCGTTTATCATTCAACCCATTTCCTCTGAGCCCTGGCTGTCCTAAAATGGCTCCAGCCTGTAGCTAGACCAGGGGTCTTCAAACTACGGCCCTCCAGTTGTTCAGGAACTACAATTCCCATCATGCCTAGTCATGTCTGTGAATGTTAGAGCTTTACAATGCCTCGTGGGATGTGTAGTTCCGCAACAGCTGGAGGGCCGTAGTTTGAGGATCCCTGAACTAGACAGTGAAAGGAGAAGCAACACAGTGATGAGCCCATTTCTCTGTCAATTTCTTTTTCTATCAGCAAGCCTTTTGTCAGCACATAAACTGATTAACTCCTTGTGCTTCTTCTTCCTCCCACACTCCAGCTCTACTGCAAAGGGACTACAAGAGGCTGATCGCAGGTCCCTAAAGTGTATTTAAAAGCAAAACTTTTTTTTCTCATTTTGGAGTAAGGGAAGGCTAAAATTCCTGTCAGTTTTTTTTTCCATCTGTATCCCATAGGGGAGATTTCCCTCCACTTCCGAGCCCTTAGCCAAAACAGGAAGTGAGAGAAAGTCTCTCCAAGGTGATGGAATCACAATGTGTCACCAGAACTAGTGTCTCCATTGGAAAATTTCCTCTCTATTTACTGTCCTGATGTCAACCCAAAATTTGGGATTTACTTTTACTTTCACTTTCAATGATGACAGTAAACAGGACAAATAGAGCAGGTAAATCTCCCTAAAGAGGGTGAAGCCATCCCTTTGTTGATTTGGATGTAAGCTTTGGGTCATTGTCATGCTGAAATATGCAGTTCCTCTTCATGTTCAGCTTTCTAGCAGAAGCCTGAAGGTTTTGTGACAATATTGACTGGTATTTGGAACTGTTCATAATTCTCTCTACCTTGTTCCAGCTGAAGAAAAACAACCCCAAAGCATGATGCTGTTATCACCATGCTTCACGGTGGGTATGGTGTTCTTTTGGTGATGTGCAGTGTTATTTTTGCACCAAACATAACTTTTGGAATTATGGCCAAAAAGTTCAACCTTGGTTTCATCAGACCATAACACATTTTCCCACATGCTTTTGGAAGACTTCAGATGTGTTTTTGCAAAATTTAGCCGTGCTTGGATGTTTTTCTTGGTAAGAAAAGGCTTCCATCTTGCCACTCTCCCCCATAGCCCAGACATTTGAAGAATACGGGAGATTGTTGTCACATGTACCCCACAGCCAGTACTTGACAGATATTCCTGCAGCTCCTTTAATGTTGCTGACCTCCTTGACCAGTTTTCTTCAAATTTGGAGGGACGTCCTGTTCTTGGCAATGTCACTGTTGTGCCATATTTTCTCCACTTGATGACGACTATCTTCACTGTGTTCCATGGTATATCTAATGCCTTGGAAAATATTTTGTACCCTTCACCTGACTGATACCTTTTAACAGTGAGATCCCTCTGATGCTTTGGAAGATCTCTGCGGACCATGGATTTTGCTGTAAGATGTGACTAAGAAAATGTCAGGAAAGACCTACTAGAACAGCTGAACTTTATTTGGGGTTAATTAGAGGCACTTTAAATCATGACAGGTGTGTACTGACTCCTATTTAACATGAGTTTGAATGTGATTGCTTAATTCTGAACACAGCTACATCCCCAGTTATAAGAGGGTGCGCACACTTATGCAACCACATTATTATTTTTTTACTCCCGCCCCCCCCCCCCCTAAAAGATGTTGTATAGTTTATAGGTCACATTAAAGGTGAAAAAAGTTCTGAAATGATTTATCTTTGTCTGTCTCATTTTTAGATCACAGAAACCTGACATTTTAACAGGGGTGTGTGGACTTTTTATATCCACTGTATATATGTTTTAGGTCATGTTGCCTACTCCAGTAGAGAAGATACACTCAAAATTAGTTTTAGTTTTGTTGAACCCCTTCCACCCAACCTTTATAATGTAGAAAGAACTTTCAGAGGGATTCAATAAAAATTTACAAAATATGAATCTGGTTTTGAGTGCTCTTTACACTTTTGCAAATGCTGGAAAGTCATAGCAAGATGTATTTTCCTTAACAAAATGCTGTTTTCTGTCCAAAGGGTTGGAAAGCATTGCAAAATGCTAGCATGAGCTCATGCTTTAGTACAACTTTATCATTTTTATTCTGAACGTTTTCAAATTTAATAAGGCTTTTTTTTTTCAAACTTCTCTTTTACTTTTTCATTTGTAATAAATGCAGCAACACATTGATACATCAACTGTTAAAGCAGTATTAAACCCAAAAGCAACCCTTTAGGCTAATACAGGATATGCGAAATGGGGACCAATCAAAAACATAGAGGAAATTTACAAAAAAGTGCAGATAAGACACCTGGGTTTTAAATTTAACTTGCTTTTAGCAGTTTATTGCCAGAAAGTTCATACACTAAATATTTGCTTTACAGTACATAATGATACTACAGCAGACTGTTAATAAGCTGTACTGTGGAATGCACCATTATATTATTAGCCATGCTATGCCAGTGATCTTGACATAAGAACTCCAGAAATTTGCCATTCCTTTTTGTTTACTTGATTGAAAACAAGCTTTAATTCTCAATTGCACATTCCCTTCAAGTTTTATTAAATGAGTTATACATTTCCTCTGCCGTTTCTTCATAGCTCAAGAGGTTTAATTTGTATGTGTTGCCTCTTACAATATGCTTTCTGTAATGCTGCAGATGCCTCTTCCTGAGCTTCAGTAAACAACAGGCTCTCCGCCAGCATTTTGACTGAACGTTTGCCAAGTGGCAAAACTATTAGTTAACTGTGTAATGACTGCTGGGTGGAGCCACATGCTTTTATCTAAGCCTTGCCAGGAAGCAGAATACAGCACCATGGGAAGCAATTATATTTGCTAAGACTCCTGGGTTGTGCTATTTGTTGAAAGAAAGCTCCCAGAGCATCCCCAAACTGTAGCCAACACTCACTGGTAATGCTAGGATAACTGAATTTTTCAGTTCCCCCATCTGACGATCATTTCCTTCCCCCTTGGAGTCTTTCAATCTGTAGTTTGTTGTGTATTATTGTGTGCGGTGATCAAGTTTTCTAGTATTGTTTTATATTAATGGTACAGTACAGGACAAATTATTCATACAACTTGAGTTATAGGCTTGTACTTTCAGGTGACTGGACATTACAAGCTTTTGAGGGCACACACCTCTGGGGTGGCCCCCCATAACCGTAACCCTCTCTGTGAATCCTTAGTTTTTTCTAGTGTCTGTAGGTGATTGACCTCTTCAGCTCCCCTTAGAAATCAACTTCACTAGTTTGTTAGTGGTTTTTTTTTTTTTATTTCTCTATTATTTTTTAGAATTCTTAAATCAACCCTTACTGTCTTTTAATGCAGAAGCAGTGTAACCACTGGATCCTGCTTGGGGCACACACCTTGGCACTTGGTGCAACTCATCTTTTAACCACTTAAGTAAGCCTCAGGAGGATTTCCCCCCTTAATGACCAGGCCATTTTTTGATATACGGCACTGCATTGCTTTAACTGACAATTGCGTGGTCATGCAACGCTGTACCCAAACAAAATCG
Organism: Lithobates clamitans; assembly: GCA_037952925.1. Taxonomy (NCBI): domain Eukaryota; kingdom Metazoa; phylum Chordata; class Amphibia; order Anura; family Ranidae; genus Lithobates; species Lithobates clamitans. Next base: position 4,950,821 of record JBBGZY010000852.1, on the reverse strand, counting down.
ACGTCATTTTTTTTCCACAAATAGAGCTTTCATTTGGTGGTATTTGATCACCTCTGCGGTTTTTAATTTTTTGCGCTATAAACAAAAAAATAGCAACAGTTTTAAAAAAAAAGCAATATTTTTTACTTTTTTCCTATAATAAATATCCATCAAAAACATATAAAAAACCAAATTTCTTCCTCAGTTTAGGTCGAAATGTATTCCACTACATATTTTTGGTAAAAAATCGCAATAAGCATATATTGATTGGTTTGCGCAAATGTTATAGCGTCTACAAAATAAAGTATATATTTATGGCATTTTTATGATTATTTTTCTTAACCAGCTGTACCAGTTCGTGCATTTGGGACCTGGGTGGTCAGTCAGGTTTGTACCTCCAGCAGTGCACCCCCTGAGCCCGGATGGCTGTGGTCACTCCCAGGCGGGCTAGGATCTCTGCCTTCAGATGCTCATAGTCGCTGATGTGCTCGGTTGGCAGGTCAAAGTAGGCCTTTTGTGGGTCACCGGTAAGGAAAGGGGAGATAATGCCAGCCCATTGGTCATGGGGTCACTCCTCTCTCCGCTACCCTCTCAAAGGTAGTGAGAAAGGCCTCTACATCATCGCTGGGTGTCAGTTTTTGTAAGAAATGGCTGGCCCTCACCGATACTTGGTTGCCAGCTGCGACGACAGCTTGCTCTCGACCCTGAGCCAGACGCTGTACTGCCTCCTGCAAGGCAGCCACCTGTGCACCTGTGCAGCCTGTGCCAGGGCCTGCTGCTGCTGAGCCATCGCTTCCTCATGGCCATGGTTTGCCTCTGCTGAGGCTTGCTGCTTGGTCACGGTGGCTTGCGCCAGTGCCTTCATGACCTCCTCCATGCCTTTTCCTTCTGTTTGCAGTGTCTGAGCTCATTTCAAGACAAGACAAGACATGCCATAGATACACTGTCTCTTTAAATGTCAGTTTTCGGTTTTATACGCCTTTTGCGGCTGCAAATGCACTCTGCCCGCATCCAAGGCACCAGTTGTCAAGTTGGGGGTTGTAACTCCACAGAACCAAGTGCAAAGCCGGTAAAACCTTCAACAAAAAGGCTTTTATTTTCAACAGGGAAATCAAAATAAGGCTTCCAGTAGCACACAAGCATAAGAATACAAAATAAGGCCCCTTTCACACGGCAAGCCCGCTCGGATCCGCCTGTCTGTTTTTCAGGCGGATCCAAGCGGGCCATCCATTGGGGAGATGGATGTCAGCGGAGATGTGCCTGCTGACACCCGTCTGCCATCCGATCCGCTAAACTCAGACGTATGGCTATACGTTCGCCATCCGTCTGGGCGGATCGGATGAGCTCTGATAAAAACGGACATGCTGTCCATTTTTGTCCGACCCCTCCATAGGATTCAGCGGTGATCTGACAGGCTCCTCCCGCTCAGTGAGCAGAGATGGACCTGTCATCCGCCGGCTCAGCGGAGATCAATGGAGAGATCTCCTGCTGAGCTGGCGGACTCCGCTAAGCAGATCCGCCTTGTGTGAATGAGGCCTGCAGTCTGCTTATCTTCAGCACAAAGTAAAAGTAAAAAGGCACCTACAGTTCATGGATGGCTTTTCACCCCAAGGTTTTAGCACAGTCCTTCTCAGCTATTTAAGCAGCCTTCAGCACACTCACAGCTCTCCCAGACAGATGTATTAACCAACTCCTCACCAACACACCCAACACTACTTACTATATTTAAGAGCTGCTTTCTGGAGGCTCTTAATCCTGTGTGTGCTGGAATCCCTGTAGTCAGGGGTGGTGACCCTTTCCCACCCGAATATCACTTCAGGGCCTCCGAAATTCTGGGTCCCAAATATCTCTCTATTAACACAGAGAGAACTGCGACTCAGTCCTCTCCTGATTAAAGCTATTCCTGGGAATTCCTCACCCATCCTGGGCGACCCCCTGAATACTTCCTCACTTCCCTTAAAGGGACCATAACCCAAATATCAGTGCTATATAGCACCCGTCCAGGACCCAACCTTGGCATCCTGTACAATATATCTATCTATCTATCTATCTATCTATCTATCTATCTATCTATCTATCTATCTAGATAACTATATATATTCATTCACAGATGTTCTAGGGTGAGTTTGTGAGCCCATTCCAAATGCATGGCAACCAAAAATTAATGGTTCCCTATGAATGCAGTTCACACCAGCATGTTGCATTGCATTTGCCCAGTGATTAAAAAAAGTAAGGCATACATACGTACCACACCTATTTTGAAATTACATGCCCCATGTTCCTCCCTTCTTTTTACTTGTGATGCCCCTGCACTCGAAAAGGGGAACCCTAAGCATTGGTCACGTGTTCTTGTTCTGGAGCATGTTTTTAGGAATGTACTAACAGGGAAAGTAATTAACATCCACTATTTAATGTTATGCACTATTTGTATTGAAGTATATGTCGTATGACTAGTTTTTAGGTTTTTATAGGGAAGTATCGTCTCTTACACACCTGAAGAAGTGAACTAGGTATAGAAATGCATAGATGAATCAGGATCCCTATATCTATTGTAGTATCACAGAGTTATAGTATAGGGATATTGAGGCCTTTATTGAGGCCTTGTGAGAATGATGGAGACACCTGCTACCACAGAGAATTCTAGCCATTTGTGTCTTTCATAGATATAACAAGCCATTGAGTAATCTAGCCCACTAGTAGCTAAAAAAATAGTTTTCTTTATAATGCTAACTTTAAAGGTACAGTATATGCATAGTTAACCATGTATGAAGTGAAAATTTAGCAAACTGTTTATTTTACTTATAGGTTAAGAAGTGGCCCAGAATTTAAAAATGTATACATAATACAATGGTTTTGTCTGTGTAGACTTTCATATTTTCTGCCAAGTCTGTGTTTGATTAACTAGTCTGTACTTTTGGCAACAGTTGTGCCTTGATAAGTTTTTGTCATTATAAAGTATTATGCACACATTACAAAGTAAACTGTAGGACATCAATTCACTATTAGCATGTGTGGGAATTGCCCTCTCTTACTCCTCCCTTTCATTAATTGGATTGGGGTTATATGTGTTTCGCTTAAGAACAGCGATGATCACTAATGGAATGACCTTGAAATCATTATCTCTCTCTGAGCTATGAGACAAAGATTGTTATTCATGTTTCCTATATTTGCCATTACTTGAACATAATGACCATATAATATATTGTCCACATACTTACACAATTTGAAAAGTGTCATGTATATGCAATATACCCAGTGATGGGTCGTTTCCATTTGATTACGGGAAGTAATTTGGCTGGTGTGTGACATTAAAGTCTGTGAATCCTTAACCCTTGTATATAAGACACTCGGAAAAGGAATTACAATATTAGTTGGATTGTATTGATGCTGCAACACATATCTTTTTAGCCTTTTTAACAATATAGCACAGCTGGATTTTTCAGTAACACTGAAGAACCTTCTGCAAGTAATATTAGCATGGCAACCAACTTAATTATATTGCACTTACTGTGGTCTGGTATGTGGACTTCACCGTGACTGGGCTGTCCTATTTCGTAGGATGGTGAATAAATGTCTAGTGACAGTGAACCACTTCTTCTGCTGTCGATAAATACAATGCAGGTACTCTGTGTATATGTATCACCAGTAGTTTCATAACTGTTTTTATGCTTACTTTATGTAGCAAGGTCCCGAGTCCCCTTTGGTCTAATGAGAACCTCCAGAGTTAGGGACAGCTGACATCCTTCTGTGTAGAGTGGGTTACAAGGCATAGTGGGTGTAATGCAAGGTAGATTCATGGTCGCCAGACACTTCTTGAATGCAAAGAGATTTATTTTCTCTTGAACAGAACTGTGGGAGAGAGGGTTTAGGGCCAGGACAACCTTTAGTTGCAATTTGAATTAGCAGACTCAGAGACTTCTATAGGTAGACAGCCATGCAGGGAAAGGCATCCAGCAAGACACCATATCTGCATGTGAAGGATCGCTGTCTCATATGGCACAGTCTTATAACAGTTTCTAACGCAAGTTGTAACTTACTTCTGTACTTCATCTACAATCACTTCTTGTAGATCTTCACTTCACTGAGCTCCCAGTCTCTCTCACTAGACTTGCTGATCCACTGACACTGGTTCTCCTGAGCTCTTCCAAACTTCTCACTGAGTATCTTCCTCAAGCGTCACCCCACTGGCCTGCTTGGTCCCTAGCTTGGCACACAAAGCTGCTCTGCAAGCGTCACCTCCACTGGCTGGGTCCCTTGCTTGGCACTCACAGATACTCCTCAGGCTTCACCCCACTGGCCTGGTCGGTCCCTGGCTTGGCACACAAGGCTGCTCTTCAAGCGTCACCCCCGCTGGGTCCCTAGCTTGACGCCTGCTGAAGTTTCCAAATTTTTCACCATCCCCGGTTGGTGAGAATACTGGTCCGATACAGGCTTCAGCTACTCACTGCGGTCCCGGGTAGTAAAGTGGATGGCCCCTTAGTGGCGACAGCTTCCCCTCTACCTCTGACCAGGACAGTTTCTCTGGCCAGCAGAAACATCACTTATGATAAGACTGCAAGCCACAGTCCCAACCCTACGCTGCTCTCTTGCTTCTGGATAGGCCCTCAGACAGCCTAGCAACCAGATGTTTCCCTGATAGGCCTCAGGCACTGGCCTTGCAGCCCGTGGCAGAACAACACACGTCCACCCAGACAGCCGTCCAGGTGGCACAGAACTCCGGTTACCTGACCTCACCCAAATAATTAGGCTCTCTCAGCAGGCCAAGGAACCCAGGAAGAACCCTGCCCATTGGCTGAGATACCCTATCTATTCCTAATCTGTCCTTGCAATGCCCTTGTCTTATCTAATGTTACCAGATACCCAGCCATCTAGAGACAGAAGAGAGAAGTGCAGCAGTTCCAGAATTAGGGTGGAATCAATTGATCCCCTAACAATTGGCCAAGGCAACTATGCCTGGCAGGTAAATGTACTAGCAACCCTGCCTAAACATCAGGGTGCTACATCTAGATACAATGTCAGTTTTTATGTTGAGACAAATGGGTGTGATGTTTCCAGTATATACATGGAACATATGAGGTCTATAGGTAATAAAGCTGCTACGAATTTAATGTGAATACAACTAAAGGCATCTTTGAGCCCTTGAAATTTCTGGATTTAACTGGTTAGTGACCACAATATGTAGAGTCATGTTTCTCTGCATATTGCCCTATACCCAGGGAATGTAAATCTACAGTATGTTCCACTGTGACAGCATGAGTGAAACTGCAGTGCCCCTAGTGCTGTTACTGCAAAAACATTACCTGCTATGACAATATGCAGCACAAGTCTTTGGATCCATTTTGTCTTGTGTCAGTTGCTCAGGCTTGTGTTGAGTAGGCTGCTTTTTAAGTGGCCCCTCCCCAATGCTAAAAAATAGCATACACTTAAAGTGATTGTAAAGGTTCGTTTTTTTTAAATAACTGGCTCCTCCTCTTCATCAGGTGCCCCTATGGAGAGCTGCTTTCCACTTTTCATGGGGGCACCCATGCGGGCGTGCAGGCATAAATTACTCATTGTTTTCATAATTACTACACCAGTCCAGTAGCCTTAGCTCCTCAGTAAATCTTCAAATAACTGTTATTTGCACTGGTATAAATTTGTGTAGCCAGGATTGTGACTGTTAGTTTCTGCAGACTGATCATCTTTGCCTCCAGCAATATGGAAAGAATCACAACAAAAATGTCTGTAATACAAAGCTGCGGTTACCATCTTGAAGGAGACCATGGGCAATGTTTACTTACGCAGTGTCTCCAATACAGAAGGGCGGCAATATTAGTTGAGCCCAAACCATTGCCAGATTGATGGTGATTGATGCAAGAAGCATCCTGGGCTTAAATGGAGCCTAAGAACCAGGGGAAAGGCACATGCTACAGCTGAGTGAGAGAGGTAGACTGTGTTGCCAGAAAATGCAGGGCCAGTGTGACAGGCTGCTGGCGGTGCCACTTCTGCAGAGCTGGAGCACATATGTTGCTGCTGTAGAGGGAAAAGACTGCTGCTGCTGCATGGGGACAGGAAAAGTAAGTGTGCAGAGACTGGAGAGACAACAAAGTCAAATGGCCCCATTGCAGGTGAAGCTTAGACGGATCCATTCAACAGAGACTCCTTCAGGGGGGAGCACTACAAGTGGGTGCTTAAAGGGCCAAGAATCCCTTTTGGTCCTTTTGCTGTGTATGACCACTTCTGGAGGAATGAGCCAGGCAAATGAGATGGATCCTGGGAGGTGGGCAAGTAGTTTAGAGAGCAGTATTGACGGTCAGGGTTGAACATAGTGGACAACATCCCCAGAGATACCTGTATGGAAGAACAGATCTGCCAAGCAGCTATGGCACTAGCTCCTGCCCAGCAAGTGTTCATACTGGACACAAAAATGGGCTAAGCCACCTCCCACACCTTTGTACTCCTGAAGTGGAGGGAAGAAACTATGACCTGTTTAAGGATGAGAGCCTACATCTGACAAGTGATATTGAGGTGCAGTTAATTCACCTGAACCCGCCAGAAAGTCACTAAGAGAGTCCTAGTCAGATCAAACCAGATCTAGGGGTGGTTTCTATGGCCTCCATGCAATCTTCAGGATTTCCCTTTGCTTGGGTACTAAAAACTGTGCCAGAAAGACCACTGAGCCATTGGGGGGAGGACTTTGATACCTGGATTGACAAGGCAGGATTTTAAATAATAGGAGATGGCAGACACCATAAAAATATAGAAGGATCTATTTTTTTACTTTAATACAACTTTAAGACAATAATGTCTGTAATCCAAAGCGGTGACAGCCATCTTGAAGAACATTATGGGCAAATGTTATCTATGCAGTGTTTTCAACACGGGGCGGCCATATTTGGTGAGCCTTAATCATTGCCAGACTGACTGTGATCAGCCCAAAGAGCAGCATGGGCTGGAGTGCATTGTTGGGATTTTTAGCTCGTACACCAGAATTAGGGAAGGAAAGTGTGCTGCAGCCAAGGCTTTTTTAAGATAAGGCTGCAGGAAGACAGGGCTGGTGGGTGTGCAGAGACTGGAGGGACAACAAGCTGAACTGCCAGTGACTGAGAGAACCCTGGGCACACTTGATGCAGCCGCTGCTGACCACATTCTGTGGTCCCTGAGCAATTCTGTTCAAGTGGGTTTCTGATCTTCTGTGAGGTGTGTTGAGGATTCATAAGCCAATTGTTGGGGATGGTGAAAACACTGTGGCAGGTCCAGCCAGAGACTACAGTTGACCCCTGACCTTCAGGAGAGGACTACCTGCTACTGAGCAGTGGCTTGAGAGGATTAGACCCTTTCACCACTTTAAAGAATGACTTCCTGAAGCCTGGAAATTAACTGTTGTGGAGAGAGGCAACTTGGATACTAACTTCTTCTTTCATTTTTTCTGTTATGTTGGATAGTTAACTAGCAAATAGGGGGCCCCAATGGCTCCAGGATTTTAGGTTACAATAGTATAGGGAGGGACTCTGGTTACAATTAGTAGGATTACTTGGTGAACTATCATTCACTGCTATGTTGCTACTGTATGTGTGCATGATTATTCATAGAAACTGTGCCCCTAATGCTATTGCTTTTCTCTGTGCTTGTTGGCATTATTGTTTTACATTGTAGTATTTTGCTATTTCTCTACTATTTAAAAAAATAGGTTTTTGCCTTTCATTAAAGCCCATAAAACTCCACCAGCTGTGTCGGTGAGTCTTGGGTCATGATTGGCTGGTCATTACTGGGGAAGATAAAAAGAACCTGATCAACATGAACTTCTTTGGGCATTTATAGCTAAAAGAAGGGAAAAATAAAAAATCATTAAAGATTAATCTGTTCAAAAGGGATATTGCATTTATAAATATAATCTAATAGACTAGTATAACCCACTGATTTCTTATATCTTTGTTGGTGGATACTTGCTGCTAAATGCTGGAGAGTTGAAACACGCAATGGCATCTTATATCTTCTGGGGACTGCAGTGGTGAGATCTTACCACCATAGTTCACAGTTCTGTTCACAGCTTCCCTGGAATTTTGAGCCTTTCCACTCACCATCTAATGTTCCCACTGCTCCAAATGCATACTCCATAATATACAATGCAAAAAAAATCACAAGAGTGAGACCCAGTGTAATAACCATGTCTGGTGAGAGCTTCTTAGAAATGTAAAATAACCATTTGCTGGTACGTAAGAAATCATGTTAGTTTGGACTATACTGACTCTTTCATATATATTTATGCAGATCTTTATTATTGTAAAATTAATGCAACACTATAAACCATTGCCACATAAATAATCCATTGTAGAAGTTCCAACTGAAGCTATTGGATAGTATGCATCACACTTGATTGCAGGCCAATTAGAAAAAAAAAATGTTCAGTATACAGCCCACCATCTTCTGAGGAGGAGTGGGGTTAATATTTCAACACTTTGTAGTATTAGCCTGCCGGGTAAGTGGTTTGACTTTCAGTTCTCCTTGATGCATGTTATCTTAGTTCCCATATTGCAGAATTGTCGTTTATTTATTGTGAATCCTCATTTATTACAAAAAGAGGGCAAGAATTAATGGTTTTGAACGTATTAATGCATTACTTGGGAGAAATTCAAATTCTACTATTTATGGTAAACTGCCTGATACATGAAATGTGAGAGGGTACATTGACACTACAAACTGTAAAAGCTGGATTCCATTTGAAAGTGAGTAAAATCGAAAAAGAAATATTGAAGCTTTGAAAATTGGAAAAGATGGTAATCTGATTAGGAATATATATAGAACTTGCTTCAACACAATGTGCTTGGTTGAAACACTTACATATTACATAGTTATATAGTAGGTGATGTTGAAAAAAGACACAAGTCCATCAAGTCCAACCTATGTGTGTGGTTATATGTCAGTATTACCTTGTATGTTGTGGTTGTTCAGGTGCTTATCTAATAGATTCTTGAAACTATCGATGCTCCCCGCTGATACCACTGCCTGTGGAAGGGAATTCCACATCCTTTCCGCTCTTACAGCAAAGAACACTCTACGTAGTTAAACCTCTTTTCTTCTAATTTTAATGAGGCCACATGTCTTGTTACACTCCCTTCCGCGAAAAAGTTTTATCCCTATTGTGGGGTGACCAGTACGGTACTTGTAAATTGAAATCATATCCCCCCTCAAGCTTCTCTTCTCCAGAGAGAATAAGTTCAGTGCTCGCAACCTTTCCTCATAACTAATATCCTCCAGACCCTTTACTAGCTTTGTTGCCCTTTGTACTCACTCCATTTCCAGTACATCGTTCCTGAGGATTGGTGCCCAGAACTGGACAGCATACTCAATGTGCGGCCGGACCAGAGTCTTGTAGAGCGGGAGAATTATCATTTTATCTCTGGAATTTTTCCTCTTTTTAATGTATGCCAATATTCTGTTTGCTTTGTTAGCAGCAGGTTGGCATTGCAAGCCGTTGCTGAGCCTATCATCTACTAGGACCCCCGGGTCCTTTTCCATCCTAGATTCCCCCAGAGGTTCTCCCTTAGTGTATAGTTTGCATTCATATTTTTGCCACCCAAATGCATTATTTTACATTTTTCTTCATTGAACCTCATTTGCCATGTAGTTGCCCACCTCATTAATTTGTTCAGATCTTTTTGCACATCCTGCAGAGAAGTTATTGCCCTGCTTAGCTTAGTATCATCCGCAAATACAGAGATTGAACTGTTTACCCCATGCTCTGGGTCGTTTATGGACAAATTAAACAGGATTGGTCCCAGAACAGAACTCTGGGGGACCCCACTACCCACCACTGACCATTTGGAGTACTCCCTATTTATCACCGCCCTCTGAACTCACCCTTGAAGCCAGTTTTCAGTCCATGTACTCACCCTATGGTCCATGCCAACAGACCTCATTTTATACAGTAAACGTTTATGGGGGACTGTGTCAAATGCTTTTGCAAAATCCAGATACACCATGTCTACGGGCCTTCCTTTATCTAGATGGCAACTCACCTCCTCATAGAAGGTTAATAGATTGGTTTGGCAAGAACGATTCTTCATGAATCCATACTGATTACTGCTAATGATACCGTTCTCATTACTAAAATATTGTATATAGTCCCTTATCATCCCCTCCAAGAGTTTACATACTATTGATGTTAGGCTAACTGGTCTGTAATTTCCAGGGATGTATTTTGGGCCCTTTTTAAATATTGGTGCTACATTGGCTTTTCTCCAATCAGCTGGTACCATTCCAGTCAGTAGACTGTCAGTAAAAATTATGAACAATGGTCTGGCAATTACTTGACTGAGTTCCCCAAGTACTCTCGGGTGCAAGCCATCTGGACCCGGTGATTTATTATTGTTAAGTTTCCCAAGTCTAATTTTAATTCTATCCTCTGTTAACCATGGAGGTGCTTCCTGTGATGTGTCATTAGGATAAACACTGCAGTTTTGGTTACTGAAGCCCCCCGATTCCCTCATGAAGACTGAGGAGAAGAATAAATTCAATACCTTCACCATCGCCCCATCCTTTGTAACCAGATATTCTTCCTCGTTCTTTATGGGGCCAATATGGTCTGTCCTCCCTTTTTTACTGTTTACATACTTAAAGAATTTCTTGGTATTTTTTTTGCTCTCCTCCGCTATGTGTCTTTCATGTTCTATCTTAACCGTCCTTATTGCACCCTTACATTTCTTGTTGCATTCTTTATAAAGTCTGAATGCTGAGAATGATCCCTCAACCTTTTATTTTTTTGAAGGCCTTCTCCTTTGCTTTTATATGCATTTTTACATTGGAGTTAAGCCATGCAGGATTTTGTTCGCTCTTTTAAATTTATTACCCAATGGGATGCATTCACTAATGCCCTTATTTAATATGCTCTTCCATCCGTGATGTGCCAAACCCGAGCGCCCGGTAGACAACATACAGTTCGGCGCTCCAGGTCTTTGTTACAGATTGGCCTCTCTGTCCTTCTAAGAGTTGAGTCCCCTACCACCAGAATCTGTCTTTCCTTTCCCTTCACTCCCCCCCCACTCTCACTGGAGGAGTTCTTCCCCTGGCAGCTAGGAGAGTGCCTCAGCTCCAGCAGTGCTGGTCCCTAACTGGTTTTACCAATGTTACTCAGTGGAGCGTACTTTTTGGGATGCTCCAGCCCTGGATCAGTCTCCCTGGCACTTCCCCCTCTACCCTTCCCGACTGTCACCCATTTACTCTTTCCTAGTGCCTGCACCTCTTTGTCTCCACCCGCCTCTGTGCTGGCCCCTGCCGGCACCTGCCGTGTACGTTCCTGGCTCTCCTTTAGTATGGAGGGACTTCTCAGAGCTGACAGTTGCTTCCCCGGATTCTGACTTCAATTAGAATGTCACAGTAGACCCTGAGTAGGGTGTGGGATCATCCACTTCTGCTTTAGGAAACAAATCTGCCCTGAACCCAGGCGAGCATGGACTCATTTCAGCTTATACAAACAGTAATTTGGGGTAGATGGCACTACCTACTCATGGTTAATACCAAGACGTTGATAGAAAAGAGAGAGGGGGGCCTGAGTGCTACACCACTAGTAGGTGTGTCACACCTATACTCAATGTATATGATCCCACCTTAGGTAAAATACCAGTGATTCAGATATAGGTGTGTCTATGATCTATCACTGAGTGATATGTTAGCATCCTATGCAATATATTTAATCCCAAACTCAATTATAATACCATTACTTCAAAAATAAACATGTCTGTGATATATATTAGCATTCTATGCACCATAAGAGTATGTGCCTAAGTGACCTTGTAGAAATTTCCAGCCTCTTAGTGTAAGTTAAATAAACGAAACGTGATCCGTGACAGATATGTCCCAAAAATTTTAAGAGAACATATGAAGCACACTCTACACAATAACCTTATAATGATTCCCTAGTGGTTCCCTTGTAGTAATAACCAGAATATAGGACCTGATGCCAGTATTAAAAATAAATTCATTAAATTATAAAACACAATCATAAATATATCACCATGTGTATATCCAAAGTGCAAGTAGCAAATTAGGTGAAGCCGCACTATGCGGACATGCTATGCGTCCGTAAAAAGTATAAGAAAAAGTTCACATATAGATGTGCAAATAACAGTCCATATAGTGTGCATTTAATATTCTTCAAAAAATGTGACAAAGGTCAAATGGTGACTTAGGTGCTCGCAGTATCCTCTGGTGACTTTGTGCTCCCCCTCAAGGGTCCCCACTCACCGAATCCACTCGCCCCAAAGGGGCAATGCTCATATAGATGTGTATAGAATACAGCGCTGTCAGTGATAATTATAAGACATGCAAAATATAATCAGCTGTCTGTGCACGTAATTCAGCTGCAGTTAAAAAATATGGGATACCCACATCAGACAAGATAATAACAAAGGGAAACTGCGCTAAAAAGCAAAACTTAGTTTTGCACACATATGGTTTAAAGTCCATCCGTTGCATACACACAGGTATCAGATATCAGTCCTTGCAGGGTTCAAAAAAGGTATCTATCCACATCCTCAATCAAGGTGACAGCACACTTGTAACCACCATAGAAACGAGTGTAGAAGATAGGACAGTCCTCCACCTATAAGCCAACTGCCCCTTACCAGCTCCTTTGATCTCTGGTAAGGAGATCACAAAACGCTTTTTAGCTTATAACCCAGCTACAGTCTTGGGGTGGAACATCAGACACAATATCCGTAGTTTCCTTATATGAGTCTCCTCAGCATCTCCATGGGCCAGTCATAAGAGAAAAAGAAAGGCTTCCATAGTGTATAACGTCTAAAACTTTTATTAATAAAAAGGTAATGCACTTACATCATACTCGAATAATAAGGCATCAAGCAGAAAACAAGCCGGCCGGCTCTCTAAAACAATCGCCCGTATCTTCCGGGACTGCGTGGTGGTGTATAGTGTTAGTGGCGTCAGCACGCCGCTCTCCCTACGCCGTTTCGTCAAACCTGACGTCGTCCAGGGGCACGGGCGGCGTGCTGATCACCACCAGTTATATTCCTAAACAACAGAGGAAGGACCGCCCAATCCTGAGGTCCGAGCCGTCCCTGATGCAAGTGCCGCCATATTGCAATGGGGCAGATGCCAGTGAATTGCCAGGGAGATGTTCCAGTGTTTGTTGGATATTCACCCTTAGCCTAAAATAAAAATATATCTCCTCTACTTATACTTTATGGATAAAGGGGGGGCAAAACTCAAAATGTGCACCTCCCTTCTCCATAAATATTAGTATCAATGCCGATACTGAGAGATCAGTAAAACGAAGTGGTGGCATCTAGTGGTCAGATTCCAGATTGCATGTTTAATTACCCTGAATATGACTACTGGATCTGAACATAGGAATTTGAAACCATAACCTCTAGCATACATAAAAAATATATATACTAGATTGCCCCACCTCTATAGAAAAAGAAAGAAACAAAGAAAACTACAAAAATGAAATAAAAAAAAATAAAATAATAATAAACAATTAAAATATGGATGCTCTTTGGTTCCACAGATCATCTGTAGTCATGGCCACAGAAAATGTTGAGCATTCTTCTGGATACTAGAAAAAGTAAAAATGGGCACTGAAATAACAGTGGCATAACCCCTACTGAATGGGGATTACTTGTCATGTTTAGGGTTAGGTTTGTGAAAAACCATATTTTGAAGTGTAACCTACCAGAAGAAATAAAAAGATATAAATGAAAATAAAGAAAAGAAAAGAAACAGTACAAGATGAACCTCAATATATACCTCCCCCCCCACACGGTGCCACAGGGAACTCAGGACTGGTTCACATATATGTTCCCTAACTATTATCGATAAAAGAGTTGACATCTGTGTCTATATTGAGGCCATAAGGAGTGTAACATCGTACTCTATGGATCCACGCCATTTCCATCTTAGATAGTTCCCTGACCAAAGATCCGCCTCTCCAGTGTGCCTCATATTTGTCTATTGCTAAAAAAATAGTGTTAGCCGGGTCCCGATTATGAACCATATCGTAATGTTTGGAAACGGAATGGAATTTGAAGCCTGTTTTGATGTTGGTTATGTGTTCCCCGAGACGGACCTGCATGGTGCGTTTGGTTCTGCCTACGTATTGAAAACCACATGGGCATTGGAGCAGGTACACTACCCCAGTGGAACTACATGTTATGAATGGTTCTATTTTATGTTCCCTAGAGGTACTAGTGGAAACAAATGATACTGTTTTCTTGTTTTTAATTAGATTGAGCTTACAGACTTGGCACCTACGGCATTGGTGGTAGCCGGAAAGACCTTGGAAAAAGGATAGTCTTTTACCAGGAGGGTCAACCACATTTGGGGCAATAATGTTCCTCAACGAGGGAGCACCTCTATATATTATCTGGGGTTTTTTTGGCAAAAAGTATTAATCAGTCCATCATTGCCCAACAGGTGCCAATGTTTACTGATAATTTTCTTGATTTGGTAATGCTGAGTTGAATAGGAAGTGATAAAGGGAATGACAGGGCTCTCCTTCTTTCTCTTGGGGGCCATATCCAAAAATTCTGATCTGTCCCGTCTTTCTACTTGCTCGATAAGAGTCTCCAGTGGCTCGCCCTCATACCCCTTCTCCAGGAACCTCTTTTTCAGAATGTTTGCTTGAACTCTAAAATCTTCCACATTAGAACAGTTGCGCCTCATCCTGACAAACTGGCTCATAGGTACCGACTTAAGCCAGCTGTCCTTATGGCAACTGTCAAGGGGTATAAATGCATTCCGATCAGTCTTTTTAAAAAAAGTGATCGTTTTGAAAGAGTCTACTTCCCTATAGATGGTCAAGTCTAAAAAATTGATCTTTTCTTGGCTGGCTTCATGCACAAACCTTATCCCCCTTTCATTGTTGTTAATATGGGAGAAAAACTCATCCAGCTCGGGAATAGAGCCTTCCCAGAGGAGGAGGACGTCATCTATATACCTGGCCCAAAAGACCAGGTGTGGACTACGGTCCTTATAGATGACGTCCTCCTCCCACTTGGCCATGAAAAGATTAGCCAAGCTTGGGGCGTACTTAGCGCCCATAGCAACCCCTCTTTGCTGGCGATAGTACTCCTGATTGTACCAAAAATAATTATGGTTTGCTGCAAAGTCCAATAGTTCCATGATATAATCCTGCTGTTTAATTGGAATTTTGGAAAGTGCATTAAGAAAATGCTTAACAGCTGCAAATCCCAACTGATGTGGAATTATGGTGTATAATGAAGTTACATCCGCTGTAACCAACCATGTTCGACTATTGGGTTTCAGCTGAGACAGTAAGTTTATCACGTGCTTAGTGTCCTTTATGTAAGAGGGCATTTGTTGTACTAGGGGTTGCAAAAAGAAGTCTATGTACTTGCCCACCCGGGACGTGACCGAATCGATGCCACTGACTATGGGTCGTCCCGGGGGGCAAGTCAGACTCTTATGGATTTTGGGCAGACAGTACAGTATCGGGACCCGTGGGGCCTTGGGGACCAAGAAGGTTCTCTCTTTTTCATTGAGTATCCCTTCCTGGTATCCCTTGGTTACTAGTTTTTCTAAGTCACTCTTATATTTGATCACTGGGTTGCCCGGTAAGGGGATATAAGTATCTTGATCACCTACAATGTTAGACATTTCCTGTAAATAGTCTGTCCTGTCAAGAATAACTATCCCCCCACCTTTATCCGCAGGCCGGATAACAATTCCCCTATTATTACACAGGGAATCCAATCCTTCCTTCAGTTTATTACTGATCTTATGGTTAACCACTTTAAGGGAATCTAGATCTCGCAGGACCACATCCCTAAATACCCTTAGAGAAGGTGCCAGAGAGCCAGGGGGATTAAAAGTGGAAGCATTGGCTAATCATATAGATGTAACCGCTGCAATCAATTCACCACCGTAGTTATTACGATTCCAAGGATGGGCCTCAATCTTCAGGTAGATTAGAGCATGATCTTTAATTAGTCCCTTATAGGAGAAAAGAGATGTAGACTCTCATAGTGTAGTAAAATGATTTAAATTAATTAAAAAACATTAAACAGATAAAAAGAAAAAGTCCCGCGGCAAAAACTTCCAAATAGGCATTCCAAAAGCCATATGCTGCAATGTGTAAATATATATGGCAGGCTCCTAAATGGCAGTCGAGCCTCAGAACACACAACAAGCGCTAGACGCAGGATGGAGACAGCAGCGGTGCACTGCGTTCCATCTGCGTTCCACCAGCTCGTAAACCAGGAAGTGACGTAGCGGGCGTGGCGCCATCGTATGCGTTTCGTCATAGACACCTTCAGCGATGTCGCTGAGGACGTCTATGACGAAACGCATACGATGGAGGCAGGTTAAATCAAGTAGAAGATTTTTTGTCCCATGTTGTCTTCAATCCAGAAAGAAGGACAGGAAGACCAAGAAGAGCAGCCACAGCAGACCACATGTCAGAATGATCCAGTGATTCAAAAAAATACTGACCTATTTAAATGGTGAATGGCCATTTGCCTTACCAAGACATCTTTAGTCATACTACAAAGTAAAAACTGTAAAAGCAGTAGCTTATGGTTGCCAACATTCCTGTAATATGTATACAAAATAGAAAAACCCTCAAAATGCGACTTTGACAGCAACACAAGCCGAAGCAGTTATTTGACACTCTATTGATATCATATAGTATAAAATAATCAAAACTTTTTTATGACAAAAAACAGTAGAGTAAAAATAATGTAATGTGTAGGAAAAGGTACAGGCTATTCATTTAACTTCCCACTGTTGCAACCTAATGATTGTATAGTGTTGGCACAAATTGTGGATTTGAGTTGTAAAAACTCAGTAATAACCGAGTTGTCACCTTTGAAAGGTGTTTACCTTTTAAGAGGACACAGAGCAGTAATTCCAGTTATACTGAGACAATTAGTCCTAAAAATGGCTCATGAAGTTTATCTAGGTGGGGACAAAAGAACTTTGCAAAGAAGCAGTGTGGTGACCTGTTATAGACAACCAAATAGAAACCTTGTTTTTCAACAGTGAACCATGCTTGCTCAGTAAAAATCTGAAGAAAACAGCTGCTCCATTACAAGTTGGATTTTTTCCAAAAGACCCATGGAATACAATCCAATTGGATGCATGCTGATAAATTATAGTAGCACCAAAACATCAAAGATTCTTTTTAAGGTATTTAAGCTTTGTACTCAAAATGGCCAGAAGTGGCTACAACAGAAGTCATCCCCACTGAAGTTGTCATCACCACCTTGAATGCATAATTCTCAAGGTGGGGGCTACACCTAGAAATCATTTACAACAATGGTCCACAATTTATTTCAAAGAAGTTTGAGATTTTCCTTAAGTCCAAGGAATAAAAGCACATCTCAACACTACATTACGACCTACAGGTCAGTGGAGGTGTGGAACGTTTTACTAGACATTTAAAAAGGCACGCCTATTCAACAAAGCTATAACTACTACAGGTCAACTCCTTGTAGCAACACTAGAGAATCATTTGAAAAACGGATGATGGGCTATGATCCATGAACGTCACTCACAAGTTTAAAGCCAGCAAACAGAGCAGCAGAACCCCTAAACCTGCATGCTAGAGTTTAGAAATTCCAGGACTATGCAAAAACTTACAAAGAGCTAAAAAGAAACACCAAGACAACAACGCTCATTCCTGACCATAACAAGGCCACTAACCAAGTCAAACGTTATCCCCCGTCTATAAAATCCTGTGCGAATCCACAGTGAGTTTGGACCAGTAATGTATAGGCTGGAGGATGGAGCATAAAAAATAAATAAAGTGCGCTAATTATATGAAAATACACACATAGATGTGAATACATGTGGGTAATAGTAAAAACCACAATCTACTGAGAGCAAGTAAATGACTCCATGAGTGGTAAAAATATATAAGTGCAAAACATAAAAACTCAAATAAAAAGAAAAAACAAAAAATGTGTACATGTGAAATACAATGATATTAATAGCGTGAAAATCTGAAAATCAAACAAACTCAGTCCATGGGTTCAAATATAAAAAGTTCATCAGTGAAAAAAAGCTTCCATCCACTATACAGCTCAGCAGCAACTAATCCCCCTATGAGTGGATTGACAAAGGAGAGAGATGTGCAGGATGGTGCAAATCCACTGGCGGTGACTCCAATAAGTGAGAAAGTGATAAAGGTGGACTCTTACCCTCCGTGTTGGACCCCCTCCTTGGCAGGGTCTATCAGGCATGCAGATTTTTGCCCTCTGCAGGGACCATGTAATGAGAAGATCTCCCCAGCAGCTGTTAGGAATGTTGACAACTCATGGAGTCATTTACTTGCTCTCAGTAGATTGTGGTTTTTACTATTACCCACATGTATTCACATCTATGTGTGTATTTTCATATAATTAGCGCACTTTATTTATTTTTTATTTTTTATGGTATACACAGATATTGGTGTATTTTGTGTGCAGCTTTTACCTTTACCTTTTTTGCTCTGCAGCGCAGTTTTTCTTTTTATTTTTGGAGGATGGAGCAACTTGGCATGTGAGCACGTTAGTACCTGTTTGAGATCCTTTGGTCAGGCAGGACACTACTTTTAACATGGAGATGATGTGTGTAGCTCTACCACACAGCCATACACATGTGGAAGCCTAGACAACACTTACCACTCTCAAGGACGGGAGAGTAGAGCTTGGTGGAGTTTAGAATGCACAAAATCTTTACCTAAGCACCTGGCCATGTACTTTATATTGTTATGAAGCATTGAAATGTAAAGCGGAGAGGTGCAATTGTTTATCCTTTACTAGCCAGTCATAGACTGGGTGCATGGTGGTGACCAGGTGTATTCCCTAACTGCAGTAGAGAAAAGTTAGGTCACTGTTGTGTATTTGTTCAGAATGATCGGATTTTCCGACAACTTTGTGTGATCGTGTGTATGCAAGACAAGTATGAGCCAACATCCGTCGGAAAAAATCTAGGATTTTGTTGTCGGAATGTCCGATCAATGTCCGACCGTGTGTATGGGGCATTAGGACTGGATGGACAGGGATACAAATATTTTGGCAGGTAAAGCAGCTCACATATACAGCATGTCGTTTATTTCAAATGTGTATTTGTTTGCCTGGAGTTCAGCTTTAATAAAATGTATCCTTCGCATGTGGGTTTGTAGCAAACATACATAAGTCCTGTTGGATGTCCATGTGGCAACAGACAGCAATAAAACCTAAGGCAAGCTCTTGTGTCGTTTTTGGTCTGTCGGAATAGCATAAAGACTAGCAGTTTTCCCAATAGGAATTGGTTCCGTCGGAAATATTTAGAACATGTTCTATTTCTAGGTCCGTCAGAATTTTCGAAAAAAAAGTCTGATGGAGCATACACACGATCGGAATAGACGATGAAAAGCTTCCATCGGACTTTTTCTGTCGGACATTCCGCTCGTGTGTACGCGGCTTTACTGTCTTAATAATATTTATACTATATGCTAATCAATACAATATAGTTGCTAAATACTTCAAAAGTACAGCTTCCAAAATGACCACAGAAATTAATGGATCTATATGTTACAGGTAATGTGTTACCAGGCAACATATGATAAGCTGTTACTAATATGTGGCTGTCATCTGTTCCTGTGAGACTCTAATGCCGCGTACACACGAGCGGACTTTACGGCAGACTTTGCCCGGCGGACGGGATTTCGTCGGACAATTCGATCGTGTGTGGGCTCCAGCGGACTTTGTTTTCTCAAAAGTTGGACGCACTTAGATTTGAAACATGTTTCTCGAGTCCGGTCATAAAGTCTGCTCGTCTGTATGCTAGTTCACTGGACAAAAAGCCACGCTAGGGCAGCTATTGGCTACTGGCTATGAACTTCCTTATTTTAAGCCGGTTGTACGTCATCACGTACGAATTCGACAGACTTTGGTTGATAGTGTGTAGGCAAGTTTGTTCATTCGGAAAGTCCGTCGTAAAGTCTGTCAAAGTCCGCCAGACAAAGTCTGCCGTAAAGTCTGTGTGTACGCTGCATTATTTATACACAATGGAGTTGATGATATATATTAAACTACTACACTGGTGGATCCCACTAATAATATAAACATGCATGCTTTGTAAGTTATGTAATGGTCAGTAGTTAGAGGAATAAGGGTCTGTGAACCACAGGAGTAGTGAAGCCATATTTTACAATATAAATCCAGGAAAGGAAAAGCTACCCTTGGAGCAGTAGTGGGAGTAGTCTTTGCTAAATTCATCCCTCCATGGATTGGCATCCATAAAACGAATACCTTATGAACAAAATATTCAAAACTAAAACCTTCTCTGAGAGTGATTAATAAATATATGGTGCATTGCTGCTCTCTATCTGTCCAAAAAAAAGGCAAAAAATATCCAGTGAGCTGGAAAATGTCTACTCAATATTAACTAATATCAACTAATACATCCATATAAGTGAAATCTGCACGTGCAACTGTGATAAAGACATATTCCACAGTATAAACAGTTTCTTAGTAATTCCTCCTTTTTGCATCTAAATTGTGATTCCCATATAAAATTGTGGTAACCCTTGTGTCCTCCGCCATTCACACAAACTGCTCACCTTCTTTTTTTGACCTATAAATTATAGGTCAACCTTCGCCTTCCTCTTTAGGAAGGGATGTTATTAACATCCACTGAATCCACAACCCTCCTGGTAGAGTCCCACACCTCTTCTCCTTGCATTTTATATACAGTATATAAACATCAAGCTGCTTTTACAGTCATTAGTAGGTGCTTAAAAGAGAAGAAATACAGCCTCATAGTGCTTTACTGTTTTAAACCACATTACCACCTTTATTTAAATGTTAGAAATACACTCACAATACATTGTGCACAAGCTGGTGCACTACAGAAAAAAAGCATATGCTGGCCCCTTAAGATGTGTGTCCGTGCAGCCAAGCTCTAAGCAAACACAACCTTACTTCTGCTCTGTAGCTTTGTGATGTCACTGGCTCCCCCCTATTACACCAATCATGTTGCTTCCTCAGAGGGTGTGGAGCGCTGTGACATCTGCCGGGTTCTTATGGTCTATCTTGTTTACCCCATGCTATGGGGACCACCCATGCCATTTTCTTTACTACTCTCTGTCATGTGTTATTATGTTACTTTAGAGATATACCCATGCCATGTTGCCTATGTGTTCCCATTCTAGTTTGTGTATTATGGGCTGTTCAAAATTACTATAATAATGGTAATACCCTCTACTATCTATTCCATTATGTTTGCTTGCTGCATATATTATATATAAAAAAAATGATATCCTATATCTCAAGGGTCCTTTCGTTAAATGAACTATGCTAAAAACTCATTAAAAACATACTTATTAGAGACATTACATAGATAAAATACATATTTGTCATCCTATATCAACATTATGTGCATATATAATATATCTATGTACAAGAAAGATGCTTAAAAAAGCAATTACGAAATAATTTAAAATACTCAAAATAAATAAATACAAATTATAAATATTAAAATATTAGTAATATAGATAATAGTTTACTGTGTATACTGTGGGGCATTTATTTATCACTGTTGCATGTGGAGATTTCACTTATATGGGTGTTATGTATTTGAGTTGTGCATCACATAGAGTAGAAATTTTCCAGCTCACTGGATAATTTTTAATTTTTTTTTTGCATGATACTGTACATAAGGTGTATATTACACTTTGTTGTGCAAGCAGCAGCTAATAGGATAACTGTGTGGAGTGGACATAGTATATATTGTTTTGTGATTGCACAAAAGTCTATTGTTACACATTCTGTGACAATTGGGCATTCGATTAACTAAAGTCTATGCAATCTGCAGTTCTTTCACAAAAATACATTTACATAATAACCTACATACTCCTCCCTGCTGTTATCTGGGGCCTAAGTGTATATGTCAGATTCACTGTGCAAAATCTGAAAATAACCCAAATGTATTTTGTAAGTTGTTCGTTTTTTTTATGCCATAAAGCACCATGTATTTTTATCATGGCAAATCATTTTTTATAACATTTTGTCCCTTTACAAATGCTCATGTTGCATGTCAGAAGCTTTCACTCTGCAGAATCTGTCACATTCGCTTCCAAGTTTTTGATTGTCTAAATAACACAGTAACCCATCATTCAGTTGTCTAGAACACTGACAGTACAATAACCCATAATTCTTACTGCCACTCAGCGCCTCAAGGTTACCATTTTGTACTTTGCTCTCAAGGAGTGTTCATTTAAATGTTTGAGGGTGAGAATAGGAATGTGTTCTGTCGCACCTCAGCTGTCCTTTGCTTTATGAATTTGTGCTACATATTTTTGTGGCACCATTGATATTAATCATAAGCTATGCTTACACCCCTTTCTCCAAAAGTGTTGCTCATTACCCTTGGATATTAAATATAATTCATCTCATGGTGTTGAACTGAACAAGGAAAGTCCATTAGTGTATAATGTAATGTAATGTCTTTACAGTTGTTTTACAGCTTGCAGCAGAACCCTGAGATTTGAATATGCCGCTTAATGTTATTGTAACTTATAATTTATCTACATTATTCAATAATGGACTGGTAAAAAAAAAAAAAAACACTTGGAACAATCACAGAAATAATACACTTGTTACATTTGAAAAAAATGAACATTTTTTTTTTTTTGCAGGATCATAGAAAAAGGGGATTTGGCTTATTACCTTTTTCAAATGACACTCAGGCTTTTTTCAGATATCTCCCCTTGAGTCATTCATTGAGTTGGTTCCCCAATATTTTTAGAAAGAAGCATATGCCTGGGATATAGTAGAGCAGATGTCAGATGATGCTGCATGGGTAAAAGACCTGAATTTGTCTGAGACATATTTTGCACTCTCCAGCTTTAGTAAATAAAACCTACTGTGTCCTAATGGTGTGTTCAGTCTTGCCATTGTGTAAGATTTTTGCATTGAACTGTCTTCAGCAACCTCAGCAAGTTAGTAGAGCATGGCTTTGCCTCTCCTAGTTTTATTTCTAATACACAGTTGATTCTGTTTGATGTAATGATTTTACCTATGTTATCTTTTTTAATATTAGCATCTGTTTTGGTATTTGTTTATTCATTCACTGGTCCACTTAAAAAAAAAAAAAAAAAACTGTGTGCAAGTGTACCTGTAAGAATTGCTGTTTTGAAAGGGTAGACACACCAAATATTGATTTGATTTGGATTTTTTCCTATTTAGGTAGGCTGTCCAACTATATAGTTATTGGTAAATTTGATTACTGTAATGATCATATCTTGAAAATCTAGCTGCTGCCTGGCTAGCCTAAATATATATAATGCCATAACAATTTCAGCTCTGAGCACTACAGGCAAATCATGGCTGGTGGAAGGGTCCAACAAAGTACAGTATAACATTACATCACCCTGTCTTAGTACTTATCTCAAGAACCCTCAGCCCTGATTTGAGCAGTGGGTTGACTCTTGAAAGGAGATATGCAACAATCAAAATGCTTGAAGAGAGGATGTCAGTCTGAAGGAGTAATGCTGCGTACACGCGACCGGACTGTCCGGCAGAAAAAGTCTGACGGAATCCTTCCGTCGGACATTCCGATCGTGTGTGGGCTTCATCTGACTTTTTCTTTCTAAAATTCTGACGGACCTAGAAATAGAACACGTTTCAAATCTTTCCCACGGAATCAGTTCCTATCGGGAAAACCGCTCGTCTGTATGCTATTCCGACGGACCAAAAACGACGCAATGGCAGCTATTGGCTACTGGCTATTGAACTTCCTTTTTCTAGTCCCGTCGTACGTCATCGCGTTCTAAACGATCATACTTTGGTGTGATTGTGTGTAGGCAAGTCCGTTTCAGCGGAACTCTATTGGAAAGACTGTAGGAGTCTATTCTGGTGGAAAGTCCGGTTGTGTGTACACACCATTAGAGTTGTAAGCAGACTAGGTAATGCCCACATGTGATACTGAGTCTCTATGAGTAAAATAACTGTGGTGGTCTTATAAGTGCAGTCACTGTAGATCTGAGGGGGACATGCAAGGAAAATAAAAAACAGCATTTTAGATTGCACATGATTGGATGATAAAATCAGCAGAGCTTCCCCTCATTTCAGATCTACCCCTTAGATTTACAGCGATTGCACTTCCAAGTGCATTTTTAGTGCACTTTCAAGTGCACTTGTAGTGCAAAGTGGATTTGCCTTTCGTAAATAACCCCTATATTTTTAATCAATAAAAATAACATTTAGGCATCTATAATTCACACTAAATATTTAAAAAAATGTCACAGATTATAAATAAAGATTTCCAATATGGCAAGTTTTTGCCAAGCAACCAGCAAATTTGTGCAAAAGCAGTACTTAGCACCACATTACCAGAATTAGAACTGAACAAATGCCACAGGCTGAAAGGTGTTAATTATCAGCTGGCTAATAGCTTATAATTAGAAAACAGATGATATATAATGCATGTAAAAACCATGTTGACATACATTTTATACTGGTCTTCATCCTGCAAACAAATACCGAAATTCTTTTTCATACCTCTATATAAAGATCCTGAATTATTTTGGAAATAGATTATTCCATGAATAAATACCCTCAAGGTTGGTTGGCTTTTTCCCAAAGTGAATATGTTTGCCCTTTTCCTTAATAGTAAAAGTTACCTCTTTATGAATTTCCATGATATTGGAATGGTTAATCTCATGAAGTATTCTAAGTTCTCCATTAACCAACCTAGAATGGAAATAAACATCCATTTTGCCTGCAGAGTAGTCAGGATTACCCAAGTAAGACCATGTTTACATGGGACGTATTGATGCATATGCTCGTTTGATGCCTTGTTTACCGCATCGGGATGCACTGGTGTCCCATGCATTCAGTCCCACTCATGTCAGTTGGGACGTAGCAGCTGCTCTCAATTTCACTGCCATGTGGGTGTAGGTGCGTGCAAGTGTGTGTCCCCGCACACACACTGTGTGAGTTCAGGGACACACAACCAGACCCATATGTATGTCAGATTGGGAGGAGAGGCAGTGTCTTTTCAGCTGCTGCGTCCCAATTGACATCAATGTGACTGCTTTATGTGGATGAGGGAACACCTGTGGATACCTGTGCAAGTAAACACGGACTCACATGGGTGTACGCATTGATATACCCAGTGAGAAAAAGGCCTAAGAAAGAAAGAATAAATAGCTAAAAAACTTACTTTTTTAGGCTATTGGTAGGAATTGATAGAATGATTTTATAAGTGCGAAATCAACTTGTCTGTTTATAGCAAGTCTTGGGAATAGATTGTTCCATGAATAAATACCCTCACGATTGGTTAGCTTTTGCCCAAAGTTAATATTTTTGCCCATTTGCTTAGCAGTAAAAGTTGACTCTCATAATATCATAAAATGATATTTGAGTGGTTAAACTCATGAAGTATATTCAGCTCTCCATTAATCAACCAAAAATGTGAATGAACATCTATGCTGCCTGTGGGACAGTCAGGACTACTAAGTAAGAACCCAAGAAAGAATAAATAGCTAAAATAGTTACTTTTTTAAGCTATTGTTAAGAATTTGAGAGGGGAATCTACTTCTCTGTTTATAGCAAGTGCCTTAGTGATAAATTATGAAACAAATATATAACTAAAAATACTTTCTATATATTTTTTAAGATTTACTATTACTCAAAGAACAAGGTTCTAAAAATCTGCACAATAATACAATTGTGGATTTTCATAAAAGGGGATAAGAATCCCAAGATATCTTCCACCCCAGGTAAACATCAGTAAGGTTTAAGAAATTTGAGTTTTTCCCACTAAATTCAGTCTGAAATTATTCCAGCCTCTAATAGTTTAGTTTCACCACCAGGTAACAAATTAATATCTATATCTGTTTTATTGGTATAAGAAGTATTATTTCAATTGCCTGGAGGATTATATCAAAGAGTAACGTCAACCTTATCATAAAGATGACAACATAGGCAAATTTAGAAATGTTTAGTAATGGGGATCTACAGATAAATAGGCTTTTTGTTCTTTACATACAGTATTTTATGTTTCTCCCCATTCTTCCAATGGTGGCCATTTTCACTAAGGGCATATGCTGGAACAAATCTGGGTTTACCTCCTGTGACACATGAAAGGAACTTCCCTGGAAGCAGTTGTGAGGCCAAGGTTACAATAACCAGTGCCTCAAGAAGTAAAATAAAAAACTTTGTTTAACCTCTTGGCGCTGAGCGCACACAAATATGTGGCCTCTTGGCGGACGGGCCTTGGTGCCGAGTGGCCGCATATTTGCATGTAATCGCTCTGACAGTGCACAGAGCTCCTGGAACAGTGACCAGCGGCTCACGGAAAGTTCCCAATCGGGACTTTTCTGAATGTGTGACCACCGTGACAGCCAATTATGGCGGTCATGTGGCCATAAGCCCCACTTCCCAGCATAGCAAACCCCTTAAGGGGCCATTGGCAGCTGGCGTCAAGGTATTAAATAATGACTGTAAAATTATTTTGTATCTATATGCAGAGCTGCATACTGATGTGGTTTTTAGTGAAAGGGGAAAAGGTCACGTTTCAAGGATCCAATTATCGGCCAACAAAAATAAGGGAAAAAGAAAATTATCAATCCAAGTTACAAACAGAAACTATAGTAGCTATCCTCAGCATGTTCCACATAAGGTTACATTCATAGTGTGTGTGTAAATATCCAAATAAATTTAAGTGTACTATATGTAAGCCCTAGCAATAACCATATTTTTTTTGCTCCCTTTTGGTCTTTTAAATATTCCAAGTGTTTTGTTATAGCTGTTTAAATGCAAAAAATACCCGTTGATTAGGTAAGAGTTTCAGAGCTGTCCTGTGTCCTCTGCACACTTCCTGTGTTGTGAGTAAATGGCCCTCTCAGTACTTCTCTTGACAATATTGAATGATTAACTTTTATGTTGTGGAGATGGAAGAGTAGATAGGTCTGAATATTTGCCATATGTAACTGGAGCGTGGGATTCTTTGCAACTCCCAAGATGTAATTTACGTAATAAGAAATTGTTTCACCTTTTTGTAACCTTTACGTGGTTGAAAACCTCAGACATAAAATATGAACAAAGCATATCCCTCTATAGTGTGTTTGTCAGAAACCATGATGAGACAGAGACAGAAGTACAGTTAAGTCACACTAAAAGTAAAAACTAAACTAAAAAACTAAAAGTTAAAAATCACTAAAAGTAAAAAATAACAAACGTAGTCAAAACATAGCCAAAGTTCAGTAACTGGAACGGATAGTCAGCCAAGCCAGAAGTCAGGTATCAATGTAGTGAAACAGCAAGTAGGATCTGGAGCCAGAAGGGATGTCAGCAAAGCAAGTCTTTAAACAGGAACGCAGGAGATAGTCTCTGTGTTGTTGACCAAGGCAAAGGCAGAGATCCACTGGACTGAATGGCTTAAGTAGGCAGGACAGACGAGCAGGATATCATCAACAGCTGAGTAACTGTGGAGAGATAGGAGCTGACACTTAGCTGACAGCTGAGCGGCCAGCCCTGAGAAGGAAGGGCTGAGCCCAGCCCTGACAGTGTTCTTCTCTTAATTAAAAGCACGAAGCGTCATTTCTGTCTGATGCTTCGTTCCTCTGCTATCAGCATAAATCACTTCTGACAATTTTTCCCTACACCAAGAAAGAAAAGGTGACAGGGGAGGGACTTCCAGCTGATTGACAGCCTCAGCTCTGTTCCTGTGAGATGTGTGTCTCTTCCCTCCAATCAGCTCCTAGAGCTCTCCTCACTGAGCTCACCAGAGTGTAACATCATCTGTCAGCCCCTTTTTTCTGAACTCTACGACAAGCTTATAAATTCAACACTTTGAACAGGTGAAGACTGCAGATACACAGGTACAACTTATGTAGGAGGATTTCTTTTATGTCTGTGTATTACCGAGGATAGTCCCTTAACTGGGTATACTGTATATAAGGGTTTACAACCACTTTAAATGTATTTTATCAGTTTGTTAACCTCTCCGTGCTGAGTGCAAGCAAATATGCGGCCGGGACTTGGCGGCGAGCGGCCGCATATTTCCCTGCAATAGCGCTGACAGTGCTGTGCTGAGAGCACATGCCTTGTGCGCTCCCGGCACAGTGACCAGCGACTCACGGAAAGTTCACGAACGCCGTTTGCGATCGGGACTTTTCCGATCATGTGACAGCCAATCACAGCGATCACGTGGCCATAAGCCCCATCTCCCGGCATAGCAACCTCCTTAACAGGTGGCGGAAGCCGACGCCAAGGTGTTAATCTCTATGCGTGTCATAGAATGTATACAGTTGTGCTCATAAGTTTACATACCCTGGCAGAATTTGATTTCTTGGCCATTTTTCAGAGAATATGACTGATAACACAAAAACATTTCTTTGACTCGTAGTTAGTGTTTGGCTGAAGCCATTTATTATCAATCAACTGTGTTTACTCTTTTTAAATCATAAAGGCGACAGAAACTACCCAAGTGACCCTGATCAAAAGTTTACATACCCTGGTGATTTTGGTCTGATTAACATGCACACAAGTTGACACAAAGGGGTTTGAGTGGCTATTAAAGATAACCACCCTCACCTGTGATCTGTTTGCTTGTAATTAGTGTGTGTGTGTGTATAAAAGGTCAATGAGTTTCTGAACTCCTGACAGACCCTTGCATTTTTCATCCAGTGCTGCACTGATGTTTCTGGATTCTAAGCCATGGGGAAAGCAAAAGAGTTGTCAAAGGATCTGTGGGACAAAGTAGTTGAACTATATAAAACAGGAAAGGGATATAAAAAGATATCCAAGGAACTGAGAATGCCAATCAGCAGTGTTCAAACTCTAATCAAGAAGTGGAAAATGAGGGGTTCTGTTGAAACCAAACCACGGTCAGGTAGACCAACTAATTATTTTTTTTGTTTAATTTTTGTCTATTGATCAAAACATGAGAAAAACATGTAGAAAAACGTACAATAAGCATATATGCATACAAGTGTAAAGAAAACAATGTCCGGAGACACACAGGAACAAAAAACTCCCATTATGGGACAGACAATTCTGTGTATAGAACTGGGTCTAGGAGGAAGAGAAGTTAGCAAATGCATTTTAACATTGTAAGATAAATGTGCATATATTTGAGACAACAGGGGAAACGGAGGGGGGAGTAGGGGTAGAGGGGGGATAATAAAGGAAAAATTAAGGGAAAAAGAGGGAGTGGGTATGAGAAGGTTGAGGGGGAGCTAAGAAAAGAGGAAAGTGAGAGAGAGAGAGAGGCTGGTAGTCGATGGACTTCACAAAACATTACATAGCAGATTCGTTTATCATTAGGCTAGGTCTGCATATCTATGGACTAATTGGTTGTAAGGAAAAAGTTTGTTGTAAGCATTCTTTCAGGAGACGCATACATAATGTCCTTGTACTCAATAGAACTTTTAAATTAGTTCCACTGGGACCAAGTTGCGGTGTGGCGTTTTAGGTTATCTCTGGCTATAAGGGTGAGTTCTTCTATAAGGCAGGTGTTTTCCACTGCCTGTACCCAATTTTTCAGTGAAGGGGCAGAAGGCTGGCCCCAGATGGCTGGGATGAGGGCTTTGGCAGCGTTCAGCAGGTGTGGGGTAAGGGAACGCTTGTAAGATCCAACTGTTTCCAATATATTGTGCAGAAGTATAGTCCACGGATCTGGGGGTAAGGAGGAGCTCGTTATTTGGTTCACAAGGTGAATTATGTTCGACCAGAAGGGTTGGATTACCGGGTACGACCACCAGATGTGAGCGTGGGTTGCTGTGTTCCCGCAGTTCCACCAACACAGCGGGGAACTGGAGGGGAACATACCGTGCAGTTTAGCTTTGGTATAGTGCCATCTTGTCAACAGCTTGTAGTTCATTTCAGCTGTCTTAGTGGAAGTAGAAGAGACATCAGCAAGCTGTAGTATTTTATCCCTCTGATCTTCAGAGACGTGCGAGTTCAAATCGGACTCCCATTTGTTGAGGAATTCCGGGTGCAAGGGGTTATGCAGCTGTATAATAGCTTTATAGAATTGTGAGATGCAATGGAGAGGGGGGTCTTTGTAAAAGAACATATATTCAATCGGCGTTAGTTCTTGAGCATTTCGTATTGGATGTGGAAGAGAGTGAACAAATTGTTGTAATTGTTTGTATCTCCATTTGTCCATGAAAGAAGAAAAAAGTAATAAATTCAGCGCTGATTGATTTGATATTATAAATGCAAGCAGGCACTAAGGTCAACTCAAAAAATACCTCAAAAACAATATATATATAAAAAGTGCTGCGCAAATAAAAGTTCATAAACAACTAAATATTAATAGATATTGAAATGTCAATGTGAAAGAGCAGGAACCGCCGGTGACAATAGGTAACTGGATGGTGACTTTATCCCTCCACCACTTTAAGATGGCCCCTCACCTCAGATATTCGACCTGAAACAGGTCACATCGCTTGTAAGGATTGAATGGGTCAGTCATAAGGTTACTCCTTTGGTTCCTTCAGCTTACAACGCTCAGTATAGCCAGATGGTATATGTAAAGTAGAAAGCGACAGACCATAGTGTTCTCCGTGTAACAGTTTTATTAAATGAATAAAAAGTGAATAAAACAGCACATCAGTGACACTCACATATAACCGGCACTCCGATCCGAGTGCCGGCCAGCAGGCTTGTGATCGTATCTGTCGGAAGACCGCGGGTGACGTCACACGCTCCTTACCCCCGTACGCGTTACGTCCTATGGGCGGGACTTCATCGGCGTGGGGCGGGATGCGCAGTGACGGCCCGCATTGTTGCTATTATACACCATGGCGACGGCAGCACCAATCAGAAGGCCAGAAGCAGTGATCAGGAGGACAAACACCTCCCTGTCATTCATTTATAACTATTATCCTTTGCTCCCAACGAAAGTTACATAGATGGGCGCCGCCAGCAATAAGCATATTTAAATTATATGATATGCAGAAATAATTGTTTGCAGTATCGAAATGGCATATATCCTGATACATAGCAAACTCCGTAAATGTATATGTCATAATGTTTCTTTTAAAAATTATACGCATGAGTAATGCAAAGTCGCATACAAAAATAAACGCATAACATATAAGAATGATTGCTTACAATGCCCGGATAGGCATATATCACTATGCACAGCAAACACTCTAAATCTCCAAATTGGAGTATCTAAAACTAATAAATTGATAAAAATTGATAAAATTAAATGCGCATAAATTAATGCAGCAAAATCGCATGTAGAAAAAACCCATACACGATACGTGTGGATAATACAAAAGAAGAGACGTCAACCCACGGGAATCCATCAAATACGATCACATGTACAATTAAAAATAGAAATAAAATAAACAAAAAAAAAAAAAAAAATGTCATCTATTTGAAATAAAACAATTTAAATCAAAATCAACGTTCATTCCTAAGGGGGAGAGAACTTTGGTCTCATAGATCCAGAACGACTCCCTACGACTGAGCTGTCTGATGTAATGACCACCCCTCCAGTGTCGCGGTACCTTTTCTATCCCCCAGAATTTTAAGCATCTGGGGTCTTTTTGATGAAAAAGGCGAAAATGCCTAGAGACACTGTGGGTTTTAACCCCCCGCTTGATGTTACTAATATGTTCTCCAATTCTTACATGGAGTGCTCTTGAGGTCCGGCCTACATACTGAAGGCCACAATCGCACTCCAGCATGTAGACCACCCCCACTGTCGAACACGTAATCAAACTCTCAATTTTGTAACTTTTTTGCGTGGCATATGAAACAAACTCCTTGCGTCTCTTAATGTTTCTGCAGGCCTTCCTGCATGTGGCACACTTCCCACATGCATAAAAGCCAGAAAGGAACCCAAAAAGGCCACTAGTCACAGTCTTAGGCGGATCGATGACCCCAGGTGCCACACGATCACGCAAAGTCGGAGCTTTGCGATATATAAACCGAGGTTGATCAGGAAGCACTGGGCCCAGGGTCCTATCTCCCTTGAGTATAGGCCAATGTCTGGCTATGATATGTTCTAATTTTTTGTACTGAATATTGTAATCTAGTATAATACGATAATTGGATATATTGGTATTATCCTCCAAAGGTTTCACCTTGTCTGCGACTACAATATTTCTATCGATTGTCAGTACATTAGCTATTTCCGCATCTACAGAAGCTTGGGTATAGCCTTTCTCCTTGAACCTCTCCGCAAGTACCTGCGATTGTGCAAGATAGTCATCATCTGAAGTACAGTTACGACGTAAGCGGATAAATTGGCCTCTGGGTATATTACAGAGCCAAGATTTATGGTGGCAACTGTTGAGAGGGATATATGCATTTCTATCGGTTGTTTTGAAATGATTCCTGGTGTGGAAAGCCCCTTCTCCTTTAAAAATTTCCAGGTCAAGGAATACAATCTGTTGGTGGCTAATTGTCCAAGTCAGCTCGATATTTTTATTATTAGCATTCAGCCTATCCATAAAGGTCTGTAAACTGGGCCTATCCCCCTCCCAGACCATGATTAAGTCGTCTATATAGCGTCTGTAACACGACAGTTGTGGGGGGGATCTCCAATCTTTCAAGTGATCACATTTCATTTCTATTGGAAAGTTTGGAGTTTTGTTTGTTAAATAATTATTTTTGGTTCAATGGGGACTTTTACTTACAGACCAGAGGAGTCGCAATGGGGGCTAGGTTTGCTCCCAGTGTGGCCAATTTATTTATGGCCCACTGGGAGGAGGACATTATATTTGAAGATCCCCCCCCACAACTGTCGTGTTACAGACGCTATATAGACGACTTAATCATGGTCTGGGAGGGGGATAGGCCCAGTTTACAGACCTTTATGGATAGGCTGAATGCTAATAATAAAAATATCGAGCTGACTTGGACAATTAGCCACCAACAGATTGTATTCCTTGACCTGGAAATTTTTAAAGGAGAAGGGGCTTTCCACACCAGGAATCATTTCAAAACAACCGATAGAAATGCATATATCCCTCTCAACAGTTGCCACCATAAATCTTGGCTCTGTAATATACCCAGAGGCCAATTTATCCGCTTACGTCGTAACTGTACTTCAGATGATGACTATCTTGCACAATCGCAGGTACTTGCGGAGAGGTTCAAGGAGAAAGGCTATACCCAAGCTTCTGTAGATGCGGAAATAGCTAATGTACTGACAATCGATAGAAATATTGTAGTCGCAGACAAGGTGAAACCTTTGGAGGATAATACCAATATATCCAATTATCGTATTATACTAGATTACAATATTCAGTACAAAAAATTAGAACATATCATAGCCAGACATTGGCCTATACTCAAGGGAGATAGGACCCTGGGCCCAGTGCTTCCTGATCAACCTCGGTTTATATATCGCAAAGCTCCGACTTTGCGTGATCGTGTGGCACCTGGGGTCATCGATCCGCCTAAGACTGTGACTAGTGGCCTTTTTGGGTTCCTTTCTGGCTTTTATGCATGTGGGAAGTGTGCCACATGCAGGAAGGCCTGCAGAAACATTAAGAGACGCAAGGAGTTTGTTTCATATGCCACGCAAAAAAGTTACAAAATTGAGAGTTTGATTACGTGTTCGACAGTGGGGGTGGTCTACATGCTGGAGTGCGATTGTGGCCTTCAGTATGTAGGCCGGACCTCAAGAGCACTCCATGTAAGAATTGGAGAACATATTAGTAACATCAAGCGGGGGGTGAAAAGCCACATTGTCTCTAGGCATTTTCGCCTTTTTCATCAAAAAGACCCCAGATGCTTAAAATTCTGGGGGATAGAAAAGGTACCGCGACACTGGAGGGGTGGTCATTACATCAGACAGCTCAGTCGTAGGGAGTCGTTCTGGATCTATGAGACCAAAGTTCTCTCCCCCTTAGGAATGAACGTTGATTTTGATTTAAATTGTTTTATTTCAAATAGATGACATTTTTTTTTTTTTTTTTTTTTGTTGTTTATTTTATTTCTATTTTTAATTGTACATGTGATCGTATTTGATGGATTCCCGTGGGTTGACGTCTCTTCTTTTGTATTATCCACACGTATCGTGTATGGGTTTTTTCTACATGCGATTTTGCTGCATTAATTTATGCGCATTTAATTTTATCAATTTTTATCAATTTATTAGTTTTAGATACTCCAATTTGGAGATTTAGAGTGTTTGCTGTGCATAGTGATATATGCCTATCCGGGCATTGTAAGCAATCATTCTTATATGTTATGCGTTTATTTTTGTATGCGACTTTGCATTACTCATGCGTATAATTTTTAAAAGAAACATTATGACATATACATTTACGGAGTTTGCTATGTATCAGGATATATGCCATTTCGATACTGCAAACAATTATTTCTGCATATCATATAATTTAAATATGCTTATTGCTGGCGGCGCCCATCTATGTAACTTTCGTTGGGAGCAAAGGATAATAGTTATAAATGAATGACAGGGAGGTGTTTGTCCTCCTGATCACTGCTTCTGGCCTTCTGATTGGTGCTGCCGTCGCCATGGTGTATAATAGCAACAATGCGGGCCGTCACTGCGCATCCCGCCCCACGCCGATGAAGTCCCGCCCATAGGACGTAACGCGTACGGGGGTAAGGAGCGTGTGACGTCACCCGCGGTCTTCCGACAGATACGATCACAAGCCTGCTGGCCGGCACTCGGAACGGAGTGCCGGTTATATGTGAGTGTCACTGATGTGCTGTTTTATTCACTTTTTATTCATTTAATAAAACTGTTACATGGAGAACACTATGGTCTGTCGCTTTCTACTTTACATATACCATCTGGCTATACTGAGCGTTGTAAGCTGAAGAAACCAAAGGAGTAACCTTATGACTGACCCATTCAATCCTTACAAGCGATGTGACCTGTTTCAGGTCGAATATCTGAGGTGAGGGGCCATCTTAAAGTGGTGGAGGGATAAAGTCACCATCCAGTTACCTATTGTCACCGGCGGTTCCTGCTCTTTCACATTGACATTTCAATATCTATTAATATTTAGTTGTTTATGAACTTTTATTTGCGCAGCACTTTTTATATATATATTGTCCATGAAAGAAGCCTGTTTAGGCCTGTCAGGGCTGGCTCAGCCCTTCCTTCTCTGAGCTGGCCGCTCAGCTGTCGGCTAATTGCCAGCTCTCATCTCTCTCCACAGCTAACCAGCTGTTGTGGATCTGCTCATCAGTCCCGCCTACTTAAAGATCTCCAGCTCACTTCATTCCTGCCTTCGCTTTGGTCACATCACACAAAACCATCTCCTGCATTCCTGTTTAAAGACTGGCTTTGCTGACATTCCTTCTTGCTCCTTATCCTGCTTGCTGTTCCTCTACTTGGATCCCTAACTTCTGGCCTGGCTGTTTACCTGATCTGGTTACTGAACTCTGGCTTGGCAGATTACCTGATCTGGTTACTGAACTCTGGCTTGACTGACCACCCGATCTGGTTACTGGACTCTGGCTATGCTTTGACTACGCTTACTCTATTTACCTTTTTATTTTTATTAATAAAGATGTGTGATTTTACTGTACTTCTGTTTTGGTCTGGTTCATGGTTTCTGACAGTAGGCAAAGGCCATGAATTCAGAACATACAGTGAATCCACTTGTTGGTAATATTTGGATGAGCAAGATCACCGCATGGATCAGTTTGCCATGGAGTTACAAACGCTCCTGAGTCGCACGGCTCACCTGGAATCCCCCACTGTGGCTGCTCCGGTACAACCTGAGTTGCAGGCCGTCCCTGCTGCTGCGCCAGTCTTTGTGCAGGCACCCGCCTTGAGTATTACTTCTATAAGAGTTATGTCTGGTTCCGCCCAGCTTGCCCAGCGATTTGGGGGCGATCCAGTTCAATGCAGAGGGTTTCTCAACCAAGTTAAGATATACTTTAAGATGCTGACCCAGGCGTTTCCCATGGACAGAAGCAAAGTAGGGTTCTTGATATCTTTGCTTTCTGAGAGAGCCTTGGCCTGGGCTAACCCTCTATGGGAGACACAAAAACCTGTTATCTTGAGTTACCCTGAGTTTTTGGCCTCCTTTAAAAGGGTATTTGATGTTCCTGCATGCTCTGCTTCTGCTTCCAAGTGCCTCATGTCCATCAAACAGAGTATGAGAACTGTTGCCGACTACGCCATTGAGTTCCGTACTCTGGCAGCAGAGGTTGCTTGGAACAATGAGGCCCTCATGGCTGCTTTTTCTCATGGTCTCTCGGATTCCATCAAGGATGAGATAGCAGCCCGAGATATACCCACTGAGCTGGAGAGCTTGATCTCGTTTGCCATCCTCATTGACTCCAGACTCAGAGAAAGACTTTCTTTTAAGGAGCGCTTGCGGAAGCCTGCTGTACGTTTGCCTCTGAGCTTTGCAGTCCCACCCGTGCCTCCCTCACCTCCCATGCCTCCTGGTACCGAGTTGGTCAGTGAAGATGAACCCATGCACTTGGGCTTCACACGTCTCTCTGCGAATGAGAGAGCCTTTAGAAGTAGGGAGAGATTGTGTCTTTATTGTGGCCAGGCAGGTCACTTCTTGAAGTCTTGTCCTACCCGTCCTGGGAACACCCAAACCTTGAGGTCCTGTCATGGACAGACCTTAGGTGGTGTTGTGTCATCCCCAGTTATCCAGAAGGATAAGCCCCTGGTTTTGGTCACCCTTTCTTGGGCTGAGTCATCTATCGAGATACAGGCTCTAATCGACTCTGGGGCTGCAGGCCGGTTCATTGATGCTGCCTTTGTATCAAAGCACTCGATTCCACTGCAGCTGCGTGACACTCCACTTGCCATTGAGGCTCTTGACGGGAGACCTCTACAGCCTACCCATGTGACTCATGAGACGGTTCCGTTGTCCATGGCCGTAGGGGCTCTTCACCATGAGATAATCCAATTCCAAGTGATTTCCTCTCCTAAGTTTCTGCTGCTTATTGGTTATCCTTGGTTACAGAGGCACAACTCCCCTTTTGATTGGCTCTATGTTGAAGTTCTCTCCTGGTCACCACAATGCAGTGAAACATGCTTCTGGAAGGTAGCCAAGGTCCTGTGTACCTCTTCACTCTCCTCCCTGCCAGAGGAGTACCGTGATTTTAGCAATGTCTTTGTCAAGCTGGTAGTTAGCCTCCACACTGGCCGTATGATTGCGCAATTGACCTTCAACCTGGTGCCACTCCCCCTCGTGGCCAGGTTTACCCTTTGTCGGTCTTGGAGGATAAAGCCATGGAGGAGTATGTTGTAGACGCACTTTCTCGGGGTTTCATCCACAAATCCTCGTCTCCTGTTGGCGCTGGTTTCTTCTTTGTGAAGAAGAGGAGCAGTAAATTTAGACCTTGTATTGATTATAGGGGTCTCAATCGTTTCACAATTAAGAATGCCTACCCGATTCCGTTTATTACAGAGTTATTTGACTTCCTCAAGGGAGCAACGGTTTTCACTAAGCTTGATCTGAGAGGGGCTTACAATCTCGTGAAGATTAAGGAGGGCGACAAGTGGAAAACTGTGTTTAATACCAGAATAGGCCATTATGAGTATCTCGTAATGCCTTTTGGCCTTTGTAACACCCTGGCAGTCTTCCAGGAATGTATTAACGATGATCTCCGAGATTTGTTGCAGTTCTGTGTGGTGGTTTATCTCGATGATATCCTCATATTTTCCAAGTCCCTGGAGAGACACCACACAGATGTCTGTCGTGTGCTTCAGAAATTAAGAGAGAACAATCTCTATTGTAAACTGAAGAATTGTGAGTTCCATCGGGAACAGGTTAAATTTCTGGGCTATGCCATTTCCACTGCTGGTTTTTCAATGGACCCAGAGAAACTTTCGGCAGTCCTACAGTGGCCTCGGCCCGTGGGGTTATGTCCTCTGCAGCATTTCCTGGGTTTTGCCAACTATTATCAGAAGTTTATTCGTAACTTCTCGTCCCTGGTCAAGCCCCTGACCAATATGACCAGAAAGAACGGTAACCCACAGAGTTGGTCTCTGGAGTCCATTAAGGCCTTTGAAAGTCTCAAGGCTGCCTTTGTTTCTGCTCCTGTATTGGCACATCCTGATCCTACGTTACCTTTTATCCTTGAGGTTGATGCTTCTGAGACTGGTGTTAGCGCCCTTCTGTCTCAACGTCTTACCTCTGAGAGTGCTATGCATCCTTGTGGCTACTTTTTCAAGAAATTGTCACCTGCCGAGTGCAATTACGAGATTGGTGACAGAGAGCTGTTGGCAATCATTTTAGCCCTGAAAGAATGGAGGCATCTCCTCGAAGGTACCACTGTGCCGGTTCTCATTCCTACTGACCATAAGAATCTCACATTCTTGTCTGAGGCTAAACGCCTCTCTCCCAGAAGGGCGCGATGGGCTCTTTTCTTGTCAAGTTTCAATTACATTGTCTCATTCTTACCCGGTACTAAGAATGTAAGGGCTGACGCCTTGTCACGACAATTTTCCTTCACTTCAAAGTTGGAGTCGGTTCCGGTTCCTATGATTCCTCCTGATCGTATTCTGGCTACAGTTCGCACCAGTCTTACTTCTCCTTTGGGTGACAAAATTCTTGCTGCTCAGGTCGATGTTCCTCCTGAGAAACCTTGTGACCGCTGCTTTGTCCCAGAGTGTCTCCGTACTGCCGTGCTCCAGACTTACCATTCTCCCAAGGCAGCTGGCCACCCTGGTAAGAATCAACTCGTTTGGTCCATTTCCCAACAATTTTGGTGGCCTAGTCTACGTGCTGATGTAACTGCCTTTGTAGCTGCCTGTACCATGTGTGCTCAGAGTAAGACTCCACAAAACCTTCCAGTGGGCCTCCTACAATCCATACCCAATGGAGAGAGGCCCTAGACCAACCTGTCTATGGATTTCATTGTGGAGTTGCCCAACTCCCAAGGCAACACAGTTATCCTTATGGTGGTTGACCGGTTCTCAACGATGTGTCATTGAATTCCACTTAAGAAGTTGCCCACTTCTAAGGCACTGGCTTCCATTTTTGCTCGGGAGATTTTTCGCTTACATGGGCTACCAAAGGTGATTGTTTCGGACAGGGGTAGTCAGTTTGTGCCCCGGTTCTGGCGAGCCTTTTGTGCACAGCTGGGAATTCAGCTTGCTTTCTCCTCTGCGTATCACCCGCAGTCTAATGGGCTGCAGAACGAGCAAAACAGTCCTTGGAGCAATTCCTACATTGCTATATCTCTGACCATCACAACAACTGGTCAGACCTATTGCCATGGGCGGAGTTTGCTCACAACAGTGGCACAAAGCTTTACCGATTTTATGCTTACGGCAGTAGAATCCAACCCATCCAGTAAGCGTATTCCATCTTTTCACTTACTTTGAAGATATCTGAGCACACCGTTGAGAAGCTGAATGTATTGCCACACGGATCACTTACATTGATTGTGGACTTTTGTGTTTCAGCAACACGGCACCATTGGGACATTATGTTTATGTGCACAGAGATCACCCATACATGTGTTTTTTAGTGCTACATTTATTTAATTTATGGTATTCATTCTTGTCACATGGTTTGTAGCAGCTTACCCATTATTACCTATCTTCATTCTTTAGGGTAGCGCATTAATCATCCCCTTTCCTAATGATGGGTACAGACTCCATGCTGACCGCAGAAGCCTGCCTGCGCCTTCCTACCAGGTTGGAGACAGAGTCTGGCTGTCATCTCCCAACCTTCGACTTAGTGTTCCCTCACTGAAGTTCGCACCTCGGTTTATTGGGTCTTTCCGTATCCTTCGCAGGATTAACCCAGTGGCTTATGCGTTGGACCTTCCTCCTAGTATGCGCATCTCAATTGTGTTTCATGTCTCCTTATTGTAACCATTGGTCTGCAACCGCTTTACCACCTCGGTGCCACGTCCTCACCCTATTCAGGTTGAGAACCGTGAGGAGTATGAGGTACAAACCATTGTTGACTCCCGTAGGTTCCGTGGGCGCATACAGTACCTGATGCATTAGAAGAAGTACGGTCCGGAGGAACGCTTCTGGGTCTCATCCACGGACGTACATGCTCCTGCCCTCCTCCGTGATTTCCATAGATGTTTCCCCCTCAAGACCGGTGGTCTTCCAGAGGGGGAGGGGTCGTTAAGGGGGGTACTGTCAGGGCTGGCTCAGCCCTTCCTTCTCTGAGCTGGCCGCTCAGCTGTCGGCTAATTGCCAGCTCTCATCTCTCTCCACAGTTAACCAGCTGTTGTGGATCTGCTCGTCAGTCCCGCCTACTTAAAGATCTCCAGCTCACTTCATTCCTGCCTTCGCTTTGGTCACATCACAAGAAACCATCTCTTGCGTTCCGATTTAAAGACTGGCTTTGCTGGCATCCCTTTTGGCTCCTTATCCTGCTTGCTGTTCCTCTACTTGGATCCCTGACTTCTGGCCTGGGTGATTACCCGATCTAGTTACTGAACTCTGGCTTGGCTGACTACCCGATCCCGTTACTGGACTCTGGCTATGCTTTGACTACGCTTACTCTATTTACCTTTTTATTTTTATTAATAAACAAGTGTGATTTTACTGTACTTCTGTCTCGGTCTGGTGCATGGTTTCTGACAAGGCCCCAGTATATCTGTTAGGGGTCTGAGATTGCCTGCATGAGTGAGATGATGGAGAAGGAGCGGTCCCTCAGGTGACCAAGATTTAAAGCCAGTGTCCATGTTTCCGGGGAGAAAAAGTTGTGGTTCTGTATGGGCAATAAGTGAGAGTTGTAGTTCCAAGAAAATTTTTTGTGCAGAGAGTCCCAAACTGCAGAGAGTTTGCAAATGTGGAGGCAGTTAGTGGTGAAATATTGGGCAAGAAGGCTCTAAAAGAGCATGGAATCCAGGGCATGATAGACAAGTCGGCACCACTCAGCTCATGTTCCAATTTAACCCATAATTTAGTATCACTAGCATACTTCCATTCCGAGATCCTAGATAATGCAATGGCATGGTAATGCGCCTTAAAGTTTGAAAAGCCAGACCTCCTGCCATTTTGGAGCGGAAAAGGATCACTCTGGCTATCCTAGGGTGTCTGCCCTTCCAAACGAAGCGGGATATCATGGTCTGTAGAATAGAGAAGAATCCTACAGGCACACCCAGCGGCAACATTTGAAAGATGAATAGGACTCTAGGAAGAATGTTCATTTTAATAATATTTTTTTTCCCTAACCAACAGTGTTTGAGAGAGGACCATAGTCTGACTTAATACAGTTGAGTAATGGGATGTAATTTAATCTAAAAAGGGAGTGAAGCTGGGGAGTAACATGAATACATAGGTATTTTAAACTGTCTGTTTTCCATTGGAAGGGAAATTGAGGTTTTAATCGCATGGCGGTGGAATTAGGAATATTAATATTTAGAATTTCCAATTTGGATAGGTTTATTTTAAAATTAGACAGAGTTTGGAAGGTTTGGAAGGCGAACATAAGGTTTGGCAGAGAAATTTGTGGTTGTTGAATAAAGAACAGAATGTTATCTGCATACGCTGCGTATTTGTGTATTTTTGGGCCCACTTTGATTCCTTGGATGCTACTGTTGTGTTTGATATGTGCTAAGAAAGGTTCAAGGGAAATAGCAAACAATAGGGGAAAAGTAGACAACCTTGCCTAGTTCCATTATGTAGAGTTAAAGGGTCACTCCACGTTCCATTAATTCGAATTTGAGCCGTTGGGAGGGAATACAGGGAGGAAATGCGGTAAAACATTTTAGGACCAGACCGAGTCATCTTAAGGTATTCCCAGTCCACCCTATCAAAAGCTTTTGCAGCATCAGTAGAAAGAAGGAGGGTGGATTGGGAACACCTCAGAACATAGTAGATTAGTGGGAGGGTGCGTAAGGAATTCTCCCTGGCTTCCCTCCCTGGAATGAAACCAGTTTGATCTGCCGAAATCCATTTAGGTAAAAGAGGGAGTAATCTAGTGGCCATAACTTTGGCCATAATTTTGGTGTCAAGATTTGTTTGGGATATAGGGCGATAACTTCCACAGAGAGTGGGGTCCTTACCAGGTTTAGGGATGATGGTAATATGGGCTGTCAAAGATTCTGGTCGGTATCCTGTGGTTTTGGAAATGGAATTGGCATAAGAAGTTAGTCGGGGAAGGAGGATGTCACTAAAAGTCTTATAATACCGTGCGGTATAACTGTCCGGGCCAGGTGCTTTACCCGATGGGGTGCTTTTTAATGCTGATTGAAACTCTTCAATCGTGAAGTCAGACTCCAACTGTTTGAGAGTTTTGCGGGAGAGTCTGGGTAAGTTTGCTTGTTTCAGGAAAGAAAGTATACGTGAACGTTTCTCTAGTGGGGAGATTGTGTCCAGAGCCCCTTTGACGCTGTATAGTTCAGTGTAAAATTCTTTGAATGCTTTGGCGATTTGGGGGTATGAATGGGCCATTTCTCCTGAGGAAAATTTGACTTTGGAAATGAAGGAAGCAGATTTCTTCACTCGAATGGAGCGAGCTAGTTGTTTACCAGGTTTTTTTCACCCCATTCATATAATGTTTGGGAGAAAATTTGAAACTGTCTTTTTGTTTGAGAATCAAGCAAAGCTTTCAGTTCTTCTCTTTTCTGCAAAAGAGCTTCTAAATGGGATTTATGTAGGGACAATTTATGCTGTCTGTCTAATTTATGTATTTGTAATAGTCATTAAGCTGCTGACTCTGTTCTTTCTTCCTTCTGGCTCCCAGCTCGATAAGTCTGCCCCTCATCGTAGCCTTGTGAGCCTCCCACAGTATAGAGGGAGCTATCTCCGTTGACCCATTCTCTGTGAAG
The DNA here is from genome assembly GCA_037952925.1 of Lithobates clamitans. Taxonomy (NCBI): domain Eukaryota; kingdom Metazoa; phylum Chordata; class Amphibia; order Anura; family Ranidae; genus Lithobates; species Lithobates clamitans. The sequence goes on along the minus strand of JBBGZY010000852.1, from coordinate 4,908,189 downwards.
TACTGCTTCATGGCTGTGGCCAACAGAGAGACATCCACAGGGTTAGACAGGAGGGAATCATTGAGCTTCCAATTAGTGGTGCGTTTGGGTAGTGAGGGGATATCTAGACAAATAGAGACCGGGGCATGGTCAGAAAGAAAGAAGCAGTACCTATCAATGCTGATTTCAAGAGGGGAAGGTGAAAGCTATGAGTAAGCACTTGGACAAGTGTGAAACGCGTTAGCCTATGATCTGTACACTCTGTCTATGATGTCCTGTATCTGATGTATTCCTGATTTTAAAATAAAGAAACTTGGATTATTACTTCTTGGAGTGCGGCTGTCCAGATCTTCTCGTTTGCACATGGTCTAGGAAAATGTTGTCGATTCTAGAGTAATGCCCCGTACACACGGTCGGATTTTCCGATGTAAAATGTCCGATCGGAGCGTGTTGTCGGAAATTCCGACCGTGTGTGGGCTCCATCGGACATTTTCCATCGGATTTTCCGACACACAAAGTTGGAGAGCAGGAGATAAAATTTTCCGACAACAAAATCCGTTGTCGGAAATTCCAATCGTGTGTACACAAAGCCGACGGACAAAGTGCCACGCATGCTCAGAATAAATAAAGAGATGAAAGCTATTGGCCACTGCCCCGTTTATAGTCCCGACGTACGTGTTTTACGCCACCGCGTTCAGAACGATCGGATTTTCCGACAACTTTGTGTGACCGTGTGTATGCAAGACAAGTTTGAGCCAACATCCGTAGGAAAAAATCCTAGGATTTTGTTGTCGGAATGTCCGATCAATGTCCGACCGTGTGTACGGGGCATAAGAGTGGTGGGTTTTGGAATATAGGGAGAAATCCTTGTCTTTAGGGTGAAGTGTTCGCCAAGCGTCAATTAGCTGAAGCTCATGTTGTCCACCATTAATGAAGGATAACCGTTTGAAAGGTATGTTGAATCGTCCCTGGGATGTGTCCAAAATGGGGTCAAGTGGCATATTAATATCACCTCCTAGTATAGTAATTCCCTTTTTAAAAGAAGCTAGTTTGGTCAAGACTTGAGACAAGAAAAAGGGTTGATTATGATTCAGGCAGTAAATGTTTGCTAGTTTGCATTGGGTGTTGCCTATAGAGCCCCTCAAAAACAAAAACCTTTGGCTTTATTCGTATCCGAGAGGCTGTAATACCATTTCGGGAAGTGAGGTGTGAAGAGCCTAACCGGTGTAGTAAGTGTAAGATGCGTTTCCTGGAGAAAAGCAATGGAACAAGAGACTCATTTCAGTTCTCTTAGCACTTGGTGACGCTTAGTTGCATGGTTTAGGCCTCTAACATTTTGTGAGAGGATATTTAGAGTAGCCATAGGGAGTTTGGAACGTGCACCTCCAGCCTGTGGTGCTATCTATACCAGCAAAAATTAGAAGAGAGTAGGTAAAGCGAGGGAAAGGGAGAGAAAAGTGTGAGAAAAAGAAAATAGGCCTGAAGATAAATCATAATTAGTAGTAGAAGCACACCAATGGGAAAAATTTTAGAATCACGCGGGATACCGCGGTGTTCCCGTAGGGATGGGTGATGGCGAGCGGCCCATATGACCCCAGTTAGGGGGTCGCCAGAAAAATCGTAGGGGCCACTCACTCCCACCAACCCCAGAAGGAGGAGGAGGGGGACATGGTTGTAGGAGCCTGGGGTTCCGTCCAGGCCTGGCCATAAATATAAACATTTTGAACTTTATATAAACCTCTGGTATTAGGTGAAACGATGAACAAACAATCAAAGAAAAAAGAAAGTCTGTTAACAGCAAGGATTTAGAGCAAAAGTACGTGTTTGAACTCCATGGGAGACAAGACAACTGCATTCAGGGCTTGACATCACTGTAACAGTAATAACGTAACAGCAGAGCAAACTTTCAATTGTCTGCCAGCGCAGAATGCATAACATGTAGGTTAATTAAGTTGTGGGGAAAAGGTCAGCTCACCCATTCTTCTGAGAAGAACCCAGAGTGTTGGTGCGCCTCTTTTTAAGAGGGGTGCTTTTCCAAATAGGGTCCAAAGGAGTGGCAAAGTCTGGCAGCATGTCTTGCCATCCCGGGAGATCTACCGGTGGGATTCCAATCTCACGGAAGAATGCCCGGAGGCCCTCCGGGAACCTCAGGGTAGCGGAACGACCATTTTTGGTAGCAATGAGGCAGGCAGGAAATCCCCATCTGTATGTCGCTCCATCCCCTCTTAATTGATCCAGAAGCAGTTTAAGTGCTCTGCGACGCTCAAGTGTCTCTTTGAAGAGATCAGGGAAAATATTGAGAGTGTCGCCATCAAAATCAATGTTTGGAGTGCCACATAGTTTGATCACTATGGCGTTCTTATCCTCGAAGTAATGCAGGCGACAAACAACGTCTCTGGGTAATTCCGTGGCTAAGTTACGTGGACGAAGGGCCCTATGGACCCGGTCAAAGCGTAGGGGGTCAGTGACCGATTTTCCCAGAATGGTGTTTAGGATGCCACGGATCATAGGTTCAAGATCAGTGTCTTTAGTTGCTTCTGGGAACCTCCGAATGCTTAAATTGTTCCTGCGATTGCTGTTTTCCAAATCCTCTATAGAGAGAGGAATGATGAACCAGTGCCAGTCTCTTCACAGAAATCTGCAGCTCCCTAATGGCTGCTGCCTGGGAGTACTGACTTTTCTCAGTTTCCTTCACTTTCTCTAATAAATGGAACACATCAGAGCGTACTGCTGTAATTTCTTTTTTGATTGATTTCTCAAGGCTTCGGAACATCCCCGCCATTTACCTTTTTAACCTGCTTACCAGAGATGACATCTCGGAGCCAGTGGGAGAGCCGGGATCCTCCATGAGCTCCGATCTGTATGAGGAGGCAGGGGAGCTCTCTCGAGGTGACGCTGCATGTTCGGAGCAGGATCCACAGGACCTCGCGGCTCTAGCCTGTGATGGCCTCGTGCTGGAGCCTCGTGCTGGGACTGTGTTTTTCGTGGGTCCTCTCCTTAAGCGTTTAAGCATTTAGCCTGGTTATTGCGGGATCTGGCAGCTTTGGCAGGCATTGCCAGAGGTGTTCAGGCCTTCGCTGGGGCGGAGCTCTGCTCAAACACGTCCGACCAGCGCCATGCGGAAACCACGCCCCCATAGACCAACTAATATTTCAGCCACCACTGCCAGGAAAATTGTTTGGGATGCAAAGAAAAACCCACAAATAACTTCAGGTGAAATACAGGACTCTCTGAAAACATGTGGTTTGGCTGTTTCAAGATGCATATTAAGGAGGCACTTGAAGAAAGATGGGCTGCATGGTCGAGTCACCAGAAGAAAGCCATTACTATGCAAATGCCACAAAGTATCCCGCTTACAATACGCCAAACAGCACAGAGACAAGCCTCAAACCTTCTGGCACAAAGTAATCTGGAGTAATGAGACCAAAATTGAGCTTTTTGGTCACACCCATAAATGCTACATTTGGAGAGGCGTCAACAAGGCCTATGATGAAAGGTGCAGAGGTGGATCGCTGATGTTTTGGGGATTCCACAAGTCAGCCCCCGTTTTTCATGTGCCTTCTGGAATTCCTGCTCGGTCTTCAACAAACTAGCTTCTGTCAATGACCTTTTCCTCTCCAAATACCTTAATCTATTTGCTCTTACTGAAACCTGGCTCCAGGAATTCAACACTACCTCTTCAGCTGCCCTGTCCCACAGTGGACTCCTCTGCACTCACTCCACCAGACCCAGTGGACAAAAGGGGGTGACATCGGACTTCTCCTCTCCCCACAATGCACCTTCCAGGTTCTTCCCACACCTCCCGCTCTTTCCCCCTGCTCTTTTAAAGTGCACTACATTCGTCTTTTCTATCCAGCTTGTCTGATGGTCGCAGTCATGTATCGGCCTCCTGGACCAGTGTCACGCTTTCTGGATGACTTCTCTGCTTGGCTACTATACTTTCTCTCCTCTGAAGTACCTGCCATCATCCTTGGTGACTTTAACATTCCAATCAATGTTAATACTGCAACCACTTCTCAACTACTCAACCTAACCTCCTCTTTTAACCTAACACAATGGACACAAACCACCACTCACGCCAATGGCAATACGCTTGACCTCGAATTCTCCCATTGCTGCACTCCCTGCAACCTCTCTAACACCACATTTCCTCTCTCTCATCACAACCTTATCCGTTTCACACTCTCCTTGTCTCCTACCTCCCATGCTGCCAACCCACAAACCACTACCTGCAGGAACCTTCGCAACCTTAACCCTTCCCTTTTTCATTCTGCTACTGATGCCCCTTACGACAAAATTGCATCCCTGTCCTGCCCAGACCTAACCACTTCCATCTACAACAACACGCTGTCATCCTCCCTAGACGCACTTGCTCCTCTTTCTACATGCAGAACCAGGCCCCATCTGCCACAACCCTGGCAAACAGACGACACCAGAAGACCCAAGAGATGCAGCCGTGCTCTTGAGCGAGCATGGTGTAAATTTAAATCCCTGAAAGACTTTACCCTCTATAAATACGCCCTTCTCAAATACAACTCCTGCCTCCACACTGCTAAACAAACCTACTACAACACTCTCATCAAAACCCTCTCATCCAAATCTCGTCAACTCTTTTCTACCCTTAATTCCCCCCCCACTGCCCCCACCCACCAACTTGCTTACCGCTCAACAGATTGACAAACATTTCAAAAGCAAAATCAACACAATTCGCAAGGAGATATCCAGCATTCAACTTCCTCCCCTACCCAACACATCAGGTCCAACACCAGACTCAATACTCTCCTCCTTCTTCCCAGTTACCACCAATGAAGTTGATAAACTCCTCTCCATGGCCCACCTTACCACCTGTCCCCTGGACCCTGTCCCCTCACAATTACTGCATAGTTACATAGTTACATAGTAGGTGAGGTTGAAAAAAAGACACAAGTCCATCAAGTCCAACCTATGTGTGTGATTATGTGTCAGTATTACATTACATATCCCTGTATATTGCGGTCATTCAGGTGATTATCTAATAGTTTCTTGAAGCTAACAATGCTCCCCGCTGAGACCACCGCCTGTGGAAGGGAATTCCACATCCTTGCCGCTCTTACAGTAAAGAACCCTCTACGTAGTTTAAGGTTAAACCTCTTTTCTTCTAATTGTAATGAGTGGCCACGAGTCTTATTAAACTCTCTTCTGCGAAAAAGTTTTATCCCTATTGTGGGGTCACCAGTACAGTATTTGTAACTTGAAATCATATCCCCTCTCAAGCGTCTCTTCTCCAGAGAGAATAAGTTCAGTGCTCGCAACCTTTCCTCATAACTAAGATCCTCCAGACCCTTTATTAGCTTTGTTGCCCTTCTTTGTACTTGCTCCATTTCCAGTACGTCCTTCCTGAGGACTGGTGCTCAGAACTGGACAGCATACTCCAGGTGCGGGCGGACCAGAGTCTTGTAGAGCGGGAGAATTATCGTTTTATCTCTGCAGTTGATCCCCCTTTTAATGCATGCCAATATTCTGTTTGCTTTATTAGCAGCAGCTTAGCATTGCATGCCATTGCTGAGCCTATCATCCACTAGGACCCCCAGGTCCTTTTCCATCCTAGATTCCCCCAGAGGTTCTCCCCCCAGTGTATAGATTGCATTCATATTTTTGCCACCCAAATGCATTATTTTACATTTTTCTACATTGAACCTCATTTGCCATGTAGTCGCCCACCCCAATTAATTTGTTCAGGTCTTTTTGCAAGATTTTCCACATCCTGCGGAGAAGTTATTGCCCTGCTTAGCTTAGTATCGTCTGCAAATATAGATTGAACTGTTTATCCCATCCTCCAGGTCGTTTATGAACAAATTAAATAGGATTGGTCCCAGCACAGGACCTTGGGGAACCCCACTACCCACCCCTGACCATTCTGAGTACTCCCCATTTATCACCACCCTCTGAACACGCCCTTGTAGCCAGTTTTCAATCCATGTACTCACCCTATGGTCCATGCCAACGCACCTTATTTTGTACAGTAAACGTTTATGGGGAACTGTGTCAAATGCTTTTGCAAAATCCAGATACACCACGTCTACGGCCCTTCCTTTATCTAGATGGCAACTCACCTCCTCATAGAAGGTTAATAGATTGGTTTGGCAAGAACGATTCTTCATGAATCCATGCTGATTACTGCTAATGATATCATTCTTATTACTAAAATCTTGTATATAGTCCCTTATCATCCCCTCCAAGAGTTTACATACTATTGATGTTAGGCTAACTGGTCTGTAATTCCCAGGGATGTTTTTTGGGCCCTTTTTAAATATTGCGACCACCTTCCCACTTTATCCTAAACTTTATCCTAAACTCCCTAACCCACATCTTCAACCTCTCCTCCGGCACCTTTCCTTCCCCTGTCAAACATGCACTGGTTACCCCCATACTTAAAAAACCCTCACTAGACCCCACCTGTATAAATAACTTAAGACCCATCTCCCTGCTCCCATTTGCCTCCAAGCTCATCGAATGCCTTGTCCATAACCAAATCAGTCGCTACCTCACGGACAACAACCTTCTCGACCCCCTACAGTCCGGCTTCCATCCACAACATTTCACTGAAACTGCCCTACTAAAACTCACCAATGACCTACTAACTGCTAAAGCCAATGGCCATTACTCCATACTCCTACTCTTAGACCTCTCCACCTTCGACACAGTTGACCACCTGCTCTTCCTCAGCAAACTACACTCCCTTGGCCTCTGTGAGCCTGCTTTATCATTCCCCAGCCGTACGAGTCCCAGTCACCCTCCATCCCCGTCCATCCCCCTCCCCCCTTCCCCCCCTTTTTTTCTCCACCCCCCTCACAACCCCCCTCCCCCCCTTCCTTACCCATATTTTCAACTACAAATAATATGAACACATACCTGAAACACACCACTCTCTCCCGGCATGTCTCTATTTCCCAGCTTACCTGCATATTCACTATTTTATCCCCTACCTTCCATGTCTACACACATTTATAATATAATACCCTATGTGTGCGTCAGTTTTATACCTTCGTACCATCCATAATCTCCCACTACCATACCACCGCTTCCTCTATCCAGCATTGTATAGTTTTACCCCCCCTCTCGCCCCCCCCCCCATAATAACCTATAACTACATCCCATGATAAAACCTCTTATATACAGTCAGGTCTATAAATAGTGTGACACTGACACAATTCTAATCTTTTTGGCTCTATACACCACCACAATGGATTTTAAATGAAACGAACAAGATGTGCTTTAACTGCAGACTTTCAGCTTTAATTTGAGGATACTTACATCCAAATCAGGTGAACGGTGTAGGAATTACAACAGTTTGTATATGTGCCTCCAACTTTTTAAGGGACCAAAAGTAAGGAGACAATTGGCTGCTTAGCTGTTCCATGGCCAATTGTGTGTTATTCCCTCATTATCCCATTTACAAGGAGCAGATAAAAGGTCCAGAGTTAATTTCCAGTGTGCTATTTGCATTTGGAATCTGTTGCTGTCAACTCTCAATATGAGATCCAAAGAGCTGTCACTATCAGTGAAGCAAGCCATCATTAGGCTGAAAAAACAAAACAAACCCATCAGAGAGATAGCAAAAACATTAGGTGTGGCCAAATCAACTGTTTGGAACATTCTTAAAAAGAAAGAACGCACCGGTGAGCTCAGCAACACCAAAAGACCCGGAAGACCACGGAAAACAACTGTGGTGGATGACCGAAGAATTCTTTCCCTCGTGAAGAAAACACCCTTCACAACAGTTGGCCAGATCAAGAACACTCTCCAGGAGGTAGGTGTATGTGTGTCAAAGTCAAAAATCAAGAGAAGACTTCACCAGAGTGAATACAGAGGGTTCACCACAAGATGTAAACCATTGGTGAGCCTCAAAAACAGGAAGGCCAGATTAGAGTTTGCCAAACAACATCTAAAAAAGCCTTCACAGTTCTGGAACAACATCCTATGGACAGATGAGACCAAGATCAACTTGTACCAGAGTGATGGGAAGAGAAGAGTATGGAGAAGGAAAGGAACTGCTCATGATCCAAAGCATACCACCTCATCAGTGAAGCATGGTGGTGGTAGTGTCATGGCGTGGGCATGTATGGCTGCCAATGGAACTGGTTCTCTTGTATTTATTGATGATGTGACTGCTGACAAAAGCAGCAGGATGAATTCTGAAGTGTTTCAGGCAATATTATCTGCTCATATTCAGCAAAATGCTTCAGAACTCATTGGACGGCGCTTCACAGTGCAGATGGACAATGACCCGAAGCATACTGCGAAAGCAACCAAAGAGTTTTTTAAAGGAAAGAAGTGGAATGTTATGAAATGGCCAAGTCAATCACCTGACCTGAATCCAATTGAGCATGCATTTCACTTGCTGAAGACAAAACTGAAGGGAAAATGCCCCAAGAACAAGCAGGAACTGAAGACAGTTGCAGTAGAGGCCTGGCAGAGCATCACCAGGATTGAAACCCAGTGTCTGGTGATGTCTATGTGTTCTAGACTTCAGGCTGGAATTGACTGCAAAGGGTTTGCAACCAAGTATTAAAAAGTGAAAGTTTGATGGATGATTGTTAATCTGTCCCATTACTTTTTGTCCCTTAAAAAGTGGGAGGCACATATACCAACTGTTGTAATTCCTACACCGTTCACCTGATTTGGATGTAAATACCCTCAAATTAAAGCTGAAAGTCTGCAGTTAAAGCACATCTTATTTGTTTCATTTCAAATCCATTGTGGTGGCATATAGAGCCAAAAAGATTAGAATTGTGTCGATGTCCCAATATTTATGGACCTCACTGTACATACCTTTTCTCCACAGTAACCCCATCTACCCAGGTTATATCCTTAATACTACCCCCTGAGTATACCGTAGTCTTATTACTCCCCGCTCTCACCCACAAGCACTATTACAGTACACTATCATCATATTCTACATGCAATTTGCCATGTGTGCGCGCGCATGCATGTATGCATATATGTATCCATGTGCACATGTGCGTCTGATGCATGCTGCATGCGCATATATATGACTTGCATTCTCTCTATTTCTCACTTTATTTTCACTCTACTATTAATTATATTCTTTATTATATATTTATTATATATATTATTTATTTATTTTTTATTTTATTATTGTTTTAATTCTTATTTTTTTATTTATTTGTAATCATTTTTTATTTACTTGTATTCTCATTTTTCATTTTTTATTTACTTGTATTCTCTTTTCACTTTTCATTCTCACCTATCCCATTTCTCCCATTTTTATTACCTTTTTTTCCCCCATTCTTCTTTCCCATCCCCAGCTCTATCCCTCATCCTTCTTCTGCTCACACATATACCAGCCATATAATTCTTTTTTACACACATTTGTGGGCTACATTATCAATTCATCTTTTTGCCTTATAAATATTGTTCTAGCCGACGTGTTGCATGACACGCAACAAACGCTGCCTGGCTGACCAATTTAGTTTTGAACACCGCCCCTTCCCCTCCTCCTCTCTCCCTATATAATAAGTACCTATCATGGCCAATATTCATGCCTGATGAAGGAGCACACATGCTCCGAACGCGAGCGCTACAGCCACGCCCCCCGCTCTCCAACATCTGAAGTATACACCGATGTACCTGCTGACGCGCTGGCTGAGGGAATCCCACACCTCGGAGCTACGGACGCCACCGGAAGCGGCTGGGGTCTGACCCCACCACAGCCCAGCGGGAAATCGGATGAGACTCTACGATGTTCAGGACAACTATTTCATGCCTGTTTTTATTACTCAAATGTGAGTGCATAATATTTAAACATTATTAAAGCCTTGTTTTATCTAATTTACTACCCTTAGAGCGGTGCTGCTTTTTTCTGTTTGTCTTTCCCATCTGCTCTGAGAAGCTTGCTGTCGCTCATCTTATATATCGGAACCTAGTACTGTAGGTTTAAGACCGCTTTAACTGTTTGTGACCTCCTGGTGATACCCTATTGCCTGATCCACACCACTGCCCCATATCTTTTCACTAGCAGCACCTGTCGGCGCTCCATTCCCCCTCTGTTCCTTGTTATCCTCCTACCTATCTCAGTGCACTTTCAGTGTCACTTACAACTCCATCTCCTCCGCTCCTCTTTCTCTCTCTCTTTTGGGGTACCCCCAAGGCTCTGTCCTTGGGCCCCTCCTATTCTCGCTCTATACCTCTTCCCTGGGCCAGTCGATAACCTCCCATGGCTTTCAATACAACCTCTATGCCAATGACACTCAGATCTATCTCTCCACTCAACTCACCCCCTCAATGTACTCACGGATCTCAAACTTACTGAATGACTTATTGGTATGGATGTTACACCACTTTTTCAAACTCAATCTTTCTAAAATTGAGCTTGTTATATTCCCCCCCCCCATGACTTTCCAATTAAGATCAACAGCACAGCCGTTGGTCCCTCCACACATGCCAGGGTGCTGGGTGTAATCCTTGACTCTGACCTCGCCTTCAGCCCCCACATTAAATCACTAGCTAAATCCTGCCGCCTTAAACTCTGCAACATCTCCAGAATTCGACCCTTCCTGACAAATGCAACTTATTCACTCTTTGATTATTTCCTGCCTTGATTACTGCAACTCTCTCCTTAATGGCCTACCCTTACACAGGCTACCCCTTCAGTCTATTATGAATGTTGCTGCTAGACTAATACACATCACTAACCGATCTGTGACTGCTGCCCCTCTCTGCCAATCCCTTCATTGGCTTTTCTACCCCACTGTACAAAATTCTAAATGCTAACCACAACATACAAGGCCATCCACAACATCGCCCAAAGCTACATCACACACCTCATCTGCAGATATCACCCAAATCGTCCCCTCCGCTCCTCCCAGGACCTCCTGCTCTCTAGCTCCCTTGTTACCACCTCTCATGCTTGCCTTCAGGACTTCTCCAGAGCCTCTCCCATCCTCTGGACATCCCTGCCCCGGTATATCCGATCAGTCCCTAACCTGTCCACCTTTAGGAGATCCCTGAAAACTCACTTATTCAGGGAAGCCTATCCCTCACCCACCTAATAACTGTACTGTAATTGTGCTGCCCCCCCTCTACATTGTAAAGCGCTGCGTAAACTGTTGGCGCTATATAAATCATGTATAATAATAATAAGGTGTGAGTTACAAAGGCACAGCAAATTTGGTCAAAATTGTTGGCAAGATGAATGAAGTATGTTATCAAAAAATACTGGAGGAACATTTGCATTCATCAGCCAGGAAGCTGCGCATGGGACGTACTTGGACATTCCAGCATGACAATGATCCAAAACACAAGGCCAGGTCGACCTGTCATTGGCTACAGCAGAATAAAGTGAAGGTTCTGGAGTGGCTATCTCAGTCTCCTGACCTCAATATCATTGAGCCACTCTGGGGAGATCTCAAACATGCAGTTCATGCAAGACAGCCCAAGAATTTACAGGAACTGGAGGATTTTTTGCCAAGAGGAATGGGCAGCTTTACCATCTGAGAAGATAAAGAGCCTCATCCACAAATACCACAAAAGACTTCAAGATGTCATTGATGTTAAAGGGGGCAATGCACAGTATTAAGAACTGGGGTATGTATACTTTTGATCAGGGTAATTTGGGTAGTTTCTGTTGCCATTATGATTTTAAAAGAGTAAACACAGTTGATTGATAATAAATGGCTTCAGCCAAACACTAACCATGAGTGAAAGAAACGTTTTTGTGTTATCATTCATATTCTCTGAAAAATGGCCAAGAAATCATAAATTCTGCCAGGGTAAACTTATGAGCACAACTGTATGTTATAATATATATATATATATATATATATATATATATATATATATAGATAGATATATAATTCTATATACTTGTGTAAGATACTTACAAAACTCTGCTTTGAAATGAGACACTTCGACAATTACAGTGTTGGCTGTTGACATTTACCACTTGAGAACTTGTCTCAGAAGTTTTTTGTGTTTCAATAGCCAGCAGCCAAAACAAAACTGGTTTGTTGCGTGGAGATGTAAATCAGTGAATTATCCCTAAAAGCCATGGCACCATTGTCCTAATAGTACAGAACATGACATTCAGGACTCTCCCACTCAGACAAGTCTTTGCCGATGCTGGTGTTTATTTTGGATCTTCAGATTATGGAGTAATGCACTACTTTGCATTTTCTTGCATGCAATAGTTTTAAGGGCAGAAGCAGCTTTGTATTAGGAAATCAGTTTGTAGTATGTGATCCATCAGTCAGTGTGTATATAGAAGAAATATCATAGATGCAAAATCACAATATTTCATGGTAATTGCCAAGCATAAGGTTCACCCTTACTGTTTGCCATGGAAAGTAAGTGCAATCTACTTTTTTTACCTTTTTTTTCTGTACCCTAACTTGGCAAACTTGGCATTACAATCTAGGACATTTTTTTATTAAAAAAATGGAAGGGTTTCTTAAGCCTCATACACACGATAGGACTTTGTACAAACTTTCCCTTGGATTTTTGTACAAAGGGAGTTGGCCAGAAGTTTGTCTTGCATACAGACGACGGGACTTTTCCAGCCAACTTTCACCATATCACGTGGTTTTTCAGCTCTTTACCACCACCCTTTGGTCAACTTGTGTAATGTTGTCTGATATTGTGTCAATCTCGCCACTTTTTTTTTGGTGAGATTGACACCTTGCGAGCAGGGTTGACACTGGTGCAGGGATCCGACTTGGATCCCCGCCAATGCCAGGCACTGTGTTTGGTATGAATCTTGAGGGGGAACTCCACGCCAAATTTTAAATAAAAAACCGGCATGGGTTCCCCTCCAGGGGCATACCAGGCCCTTCGGTCTGGTACGGATATTAAAAGGAACCCCCTACGCCGAACAAACGGCGTGGGGGTCCCCCCAAGTCCATACCAGACCCTTATCCGAGCACACAGCCCGACCGGTCAGGAAAGGGGGTGGGGACGAGCGAGCGCCCCCCCCTCCTGAGCCGTACCAGGCCGCATGCCCTCAACATGGGGGGTGGGTGCTTTGGGGGAAGGGGGCGCCCTGCGGGCCCCCCACCCCAAAGCACCTTGTCCCCATGTTGATGAGGACAAGGGCCTCTTCCCGACAACCCTGGCCGTTGGTTGTCGGGGTCTGCGGGCGGGGCGCTTATCGGATGATGACATGACCACGCCCCCTTATGACCTCACAGTCCCAGCATGCCCCGGGACTGTGATGTCATAGGGGGGCGGGGTCACAGCCTATATAAGTCCGTTGCGGAGCGCACAGAGACCATTCCGGCTGGAGAGAGCGTCGTGTCAACATCTCTGGAAGAGAAGAGGGAAGAAGACGATCCAGAAGTCCGGACCACCGCTGGCAAAAGAGCGCCAGAAGATAACGGTGGAGCCGGCAGAAGATGCGAACACCGGGAGAAGATGCCGGAGAGACCTCCGAAGTCAGAAGAGGACCCCCGTAGTTGGAAGAAGACCCCCGAAGTTGGAAGAGGACCCCCGAAGTTGGAAGAAGACCCCGGAGTTGCCTAATAAATTACTTTAAAAACCTGTGTACTGTGTTTTTTATTGACACTTTTTCCTAGGTGAATGGGTAGGGGTACGATGTACCCCATACTTATTCACATAGGGTGGGGGGCCAGGATCTGGGGGCCTCCTTATTAAAGGGGGCTCCCAGATTCCGATAAGCCCCCTGCCCGCAGACCCTGACAACCAACGGCCAGGGTTGTCGGGAAGAGGCCCTTGTCCTTATCAACATGGGGACAAGGTGCTTTGGGGTGGGGGGCCCGCAGAGCGCCCCCTTCCCCCAAAGCACCCACCCCCCATGTTGAGGGCATGCGGCCTGGTACGGCTCAGGAGGGGGGGTCGCTCGCTCGTCCCCACTCCCTTTCCTGACCAGCCAGGCTGCGTGCTCGGATAAGGGTCTGGTATGGATTTTGGGGGGACCCCCACGCCGTTTTTGCGGCGTAGGGGGTTCCCCTTAAAATCCATACCAGACCGAAGGGCCTGGTATTCCCCAGAGGGGAATTCCCCCTCGCGCCCGCCGCAGTAGGAAAATGTGTTTTTCCTATTGCAGCTAGCGCAAGATGTACAGTACCCTGCTGCCGGGAAACATTCTCGCGGCTGCGTACTGTATTTTGTACAAAAGTCCGATGGCTTTGTGTATACACGATCGGACTTTGCTCCATCGGACTTTTGTTGCCGGAAAGTTTGTCCGTTCACACAGCCAACAAAAGTCCGATGGAAACTGAAAAAGTTTGTCCGATGGAGCGTACACACGGTCGGATGTTGCTCCAAAACAGCTCATTTGCATGTTTGTTGTCAAAAAGTCCGATCGTGTGTACGGCCCTTTAGGCTTAAGTTTTATTTTTTAATGGATTCCAACATATTTTTCCAAAACCTTTGCATCTGTTTCATATTGGAGTTACAATTTTATTCTGTTTTCAGCTAGCTGTATATTATTCATATACGCATACTATATCTTTCATGTTAACCGTACAGCACTGCATTATTGCTAATCACTGGTGTCATCATTGTGTATTATGTGTTTATTTTCCTGGAATATATATATATATTTGACTTGAGATCAAGAGCATAAAACCTTAAGGATTTCCTGGTCCCGTTTTTTCTTAATGTTCCATCTAACTGCCTTATTATATTTCCTGTTTTGCGCCTAGCTATGCATTTCAGACCCACTGACAGTATAATTGACCTAAAAGTTCTTGATTTCATCTTAATGCACTGTTCAGAATGTACATCAACTACCCAAAAAAAACTAATTTCTGTCTACATTTCACTTGAATTCCATTTTGAAGAAAGCATTTCTTTTTTTCTCCTTTCTTTTTTGTCATCATTATTTCTTTGTGAATAGCCTTGGTATCTTGAGAGATGGAGTTAGACTTATACCGTATGCAATTGTACTACCTTTATTAACTTTGTCTCATTATACATGATAAACACACATTAGTGAGATTCACTGCATGTTTTGGAGAATGAATGGGGGATCTTTTTAAACTGTTTCTGACACTCTGTAACCTGGGGGTTTAATGGCATTCTTTCTTTTGATTCAATAATTTATCTGTCAGAAAGAGAAGGGGGGTTGGAATACCATAGAAGCTGCCAGGTTGACATACTCATTTCGGAAGGAATGAGATGCTGTGAAATAGTCTTTAACATACACTTGCTTTTCTCTTTCTTTTTTATTCCCTGAAAGAAAATGCTTCTACTCTATCTCTTTCTTTTAAAGACAAAAACAATTTAGCTGACATTTTAACCTAGCCATGAATTGAACATGTAGATGCTTCTTGACTTGGATAATTGTCCAGCAGCATATAACATGCAGATTTGTAGAACAAAATGTTATATATTTAGTAACTACTTTCCTTAGCAGCTGTGTTAAAGGGGGCCTTTTGATAAAAAAAAGTTTAATTCAATGCATGTGCTATATTTTTTTTGTATGCAATATACTGTATTTATCCTGCCAGGTTCACTTACTTTTAGCATTGCACTGTACTGCACTACATCCCTTTAAAACCCATATTAATTACACAGGTTCTGCGGCTGATTAAGGTGGTAATTCTTCCCACTTTGTGCCTTATCTATATTAAATTAGCCTCAGAACATATGTAATTAATATGTGTTCAGTTTTAACCACTTCCCGACCAGCCGCCGCAGTTATACTGCGGCAGGTTGGCTCCCCTGGGTGAACCGTTGTAACTATATGTCGTCTCGCTTTCAGATCACTAGGGGGCGCGCAAACACCCATGGTGCACTGCCAGAACTGATGCGTGTGCCCGGCAATGACTGCCGGGCACCCGCGATCGCTCCACACAGAGACAGAATGGCGATCTGTCAATGTAAACAGACAGATCTCTGTGCTGACAGGGGAGAGGAGACTGATCTGTTGTTCATACTTAAGCTGGCCATACACCTATAGATTATCTGCAGATTTTCTATGGTTAGATAGAAAATGTGCAACAGATCTCTCCATGCTCGCTAAACTGTGTGGATGGAGGAATCTCCCACTTTTTCCATCTAACCATAGAAAATCTGCAGATAATCTATAGGTGTATGGCCAGCCTAAGTGTGAACAATGATCGGTCTCCTCACCCAGGCAGTCCCATCCCCCCACAGTTAGAATCACTCCCTAAGACACACAGTTAACCCCTTGATCGCCCCCTACTGTTAATCCCTTCCTCGCCAGTGTCATTTAACTAATCAGTGCATTTTTATAGCACTGATTGCTGTATAAATGTCAATGGTCCCAAAAAAGTGACAAAAGTGTCCGATCTGTCACCCACAATGTCGCAGTCTCGATAAAAATCTCAGATCACTACCCTTACTAGTAAAAAAATAATAATAATAAAAATGCCATAAATATAGCCCCTATTTTGTAGATGCTTTTGCACAAACCAATCAATATAACCTTATTGTGATTTTTTTTAACCAAAAATATGTAGAAGTATACATATTGGCCCAAACTGAGGAAGAAGTTTGTTTTTTAAATTTGGGGATTTTTGTTATAGCAAAAAGTAAAAAATATTGTTTTTTTTTTTAAATTGGCGCTCTTTTTTTGTTTATAGTGCAAAAAATAAAAATCACAGAGGTGATCAATTACCATCAAAAGAAAGCTCTATTTGTAGGAAAAAAATGACATCAATTTTGTTTTTTGTACAAAGTTCAAGTTCAACTCATCCAAAACTGATCCCAAATGCAAACTAGGTACACCTGAAGGTAAACCCATCTACACAAGCCCTAAAGTGTGTGTGATCTGAAAGCTAACCACTACCTTTGTAGGTAATCTGATGATTCTGCTTTGATATTAGAACACACATTGCGGGCCCCTTTGCGAATTCTCACATCAGGAAAGCCTGGTGTAGGTAAAAATATTTGTACTAAAAAACTTCTTATGCCACGTACAGACGACCGGAATTTCCGACAACCAAACCGTGCATTTATTTCCAGTGGATATTGGCTGAAACTTGTCTTGCATACACATGGTCGCACAAATGTTTTCGGAAAGTCCGATCGGCAAGAACGCGCTGACGTACAACACGTACGACGGGACTAGAAAAAGGAAGTTCAATAGCCAGTGCAGCTCTTCTGCTTGATTCCGAGCATGCGTGGAATTTTGTGCGTTGGAATTGTGTACACACAATCAGAATTTCCGACACAGATTTTGCTGTCGGAAAATTTGAGATCCAGCTCTCAAATTTTTGTTGTCGGAAATTCCGACAAAAAATGTCCAATGGAGCCTACACACGGTCGGAATTTCCGACAAGCTCACATCAAACATTTGTTGTCGGAAATTCCGATCGTGTGTAGGCGGCATTTGGCTTTAAACTTGACTTGGAAGTTTGAACATGATGCAGGAACCAGAGAGTGAATAAGTTACAGAGCAGGCTTATAGCCCATCTCTGGGCAACAGTAACCACCCTTACTGGATGCAATGGACTACAGAGTACTCAGATTGAGGTACATTGAATGATTGAGTGAAATGTCACAGTTGCGGTATTCCCTGGATAGCATTAGAAGCTCACTATCTTGAATTAGTAATTGTAATATGTAACACGTCACCTTATTCTAAACTTAATCCCTAGCAATATGCTTAAAATTAACTCCTAACACTAAGGGGTATATTTATAAATGATTCAATTCAAGATTCACACAGATTTCACCCAAGAGTAACATATTTTTCTCCCTGGATTAAATTGGAAAACTGTATGAATCCTGGGAGAAACGTGTGTGACTCTTAGGCAAAAACATTTATAAATAGAATCTTTGATATTGACACTAGAACATAAACCCCTAAAACCTCAGCTAGCTAAAAATCACAATGCAAGGGCTAATTATTTATCAACCACCCCCCCGACATGCGCACACACACACACACACACACACACACACACACACACACACAAAGCATACACACACATAAAAAGCACAATTAGGGGGAAATAAGTCTGCAAACTCTGCTTATTAGTGTCTCACCCCCCCCCCCCACCCCCAAGTTTTTCAGATCTTTGGCATTCCCATGATCTTACTGGATAACTTGTAATGTTACCCTCACCTAGACACCTGCAAGAGAAAGTCTAGGTGTAAGGTAAAACTATATTATCTTAAAGTGACACAATATCCTTATTCCCTCCAAAAATAATTTATACACATCCACGCGTGGCCTTGTAATCTATTCCTCATTTAATTGTTCCTTATAGCAACCTCCATGAACTCCCACCGTAACTTTTTTCCCTCTCGCTACCAATTGTTTGAAAAAAATGCACTGCTCTATGAACACTACAAATCCCATAATCCCAAGTTTGTCTCAGGAGCAAGATAGGGTGGCTACGTTCCTACATACAGTGGGACCATGGAGAACAAGCATAGCCACCCTCTAAAAAGAAGTTGGATCACAGCAACAAAAAAAAAGGGAATTTGGAGATCTGGAGGAGGTTGAGAGTAATAGAAGGTACTTTTTTTTTAGTTAAGAAAATATATTTTATTTGTACAGCACATTGTCGCTATCTTCACGTGATTGGACACTAGCAAATACTTTGCTGAGACATAACCCTGTTCACTCTGTGGTGCTCCAGCTTTTGCTAGTGTCCTTGGGTGATATACCTCTTTTCCTTTTAGAAAACATTTTTTTAAGTTTTTTTTTCTCCTTTTTTTTTTTTACTAGATTTCCTTTCCTGCTATGACTGGCACTTTTATCAAGATCTAACTGCTTAATGCCTTATGGCTCACTAGCAGTTTCTGGGTCATTTACCCTTGGTGTATAACTTGGAATTACCAGACTCTACTACATTTGCACAAGGCAAGGGAGGGTCTGACATTTTAGCAGAGGCTGCGGAAGTTTTTCTTTAAAGTGGCTTCTCCCCGTATGCTGGCTACAGTGGACTCACTGATTGAAGCAATGTGTACTAGTCTCTGGATAGATACTCATAGTTCTGGACTGAACACTGGCCTAGAAAACTCAACAGTGAACTGTCGCCTAATATAGATAATCCTATTCTTTCTGCAAGCCTACAGCTTTTACCAGTGGCGGCTGGTGCTAAAAAATTTGGGGGGGGCACAAATAAACTGAAAAAAATTTGAAAAAAAAACCCATCAAACGCTGCCACTGTGCCATCAAATGCTGCGACTGTGCTATCAACTACAGCCAGTGTGCCCATCAAATTCTGCCAGTGTGGCAAATTCTCCATAACCCCCCCCCCCCACGTCATTTGCCCACAATAGGACCTACAGATAGATAGACACTGGGTGGGATAGATAGACAGACAGATAGATATTGGGTTAGAGGGGGAGAATGAGTGAGATAGATAGATAGATAGATAGATAGATAGATAGATAGATAGATAGATAGATAGATAGATAGAATGTCACCAGGGACCGTGCCTGGCTGGGCAAAGCTATAGATGTAATAAAAAATATATATTCAGCAAAGACCCCTAAGACCCCTTTCACACTGGGGAGATTTGCAGGCGCTATTGCGCTAAAAATAGCACCTGCAAACAGACCCGAAACAGCCGCTGCTGTGTCTCCAGTGTGAAAGCCAGAGGGCTTTCACACTGGAGCGGTGCGCTAGCAGTACGGAAAAAAAAGTTCTGCTAGCAGCATCTTCGGAGCGGTGTATACACCGATCCTGCCCATTGAAATCAATGGGGCAGCACGGTTATAATGCTTTGCGGTGGTTTTTAATCCTTTCTCGGCCGGTAGCGGATGTAAAACCGCCTGCTAGTGGCCGAATACCGCCGCTAAAACGACGGTAAAGCGCCGCTAATAATAGCGGCGCTTTACCGCCGCCGATGCCCCTGCCCTAGTGTGACAGGGGCTAATGTTAACTTGATAAAATTAATTAAATATAGTTGCAAGCTGAACACTACAAGGCCAATACACATACCTTAATACAAATTCAAAGCATAACAGTGCAGTGCAAACCAATCAATAATAAATAGTTAAAAAGTAAATTTCTCCAAGAAAGTTCATAATTGCAGGAATCAACAGGATGTCTGCCACTGTGAGGATGTATGTCCAAACAGGCATGCAAGTGTCAGAGTGAGACAAGCACCTCCACCTAAGACGTTAGCAAAGAAGGTGAGCAGCTGCTAATGTCTTTGGTGGAGGTGCTTGTCTCACTCTGACACTTGCATATTAGATAGACAGACAGACAGACACTGCGGGGGGTGGGGGGGGATAGATAAACAGTTGATGAGGACTTACATATCTCTGAGGCTCCGTCCTGTGCAGGCTGCAGTCCGTGGCTAATGACAGCTGTCCTGTCACCTCCTCTGCCTCCTTCCGTCCATACACTGGCTGGCTGGGTAGGATGTCTTCTCTCGGTGTGACTTTGTAGTCACACGGCAGTAGAGGAGTCCGCTGCCCATGCTTCCGCTGCTCGGGCGCACTGGGAGATGAAAGCGGAAGTGACATCAGAACTCGAATGTCACTCAATGCACCGGCCATACTAATGCATACAATATGCATAGTAATGCGGAAGCTACTCGGCGCGATGGATCGCGCCACAAGGCGGGTTAAAAGCCTGCAAATGAAGCGCCGCGTCTGAAACCTTGTGATTGCATAGACGTGGCGCTTCCCATAGTGCACTGTGCCCGGTGCTTGGACACAATGCACTTAAGGACCTCTTTTTCGATTTTTTTTTTTTTTTAAAGGGCCAGTTTTAAAAATTTTTATTTCTTTTTTTTTTGGTGCCTACAGGAGGTAGGGCGGGGCCCGGGCGCCCCCTATGGACGGGCCGCCACTGGCTTTTACTCTAAGGCCATACTTATCTGCGTAGAAGCCATTGAAAATGTGATTCATCGAGTCTCTAGAATAGCTTTACTTTCTATGCATATGCATGGAATTTTATGGCTTAGAGCTTGGTCAGCTGACCCTGCTCCACAAAGGTGCCTTTTGCATCTGCTCTTTTAAGGTGAGTTGCCCTTTGGAAAATTCCCTGAGCAATATATTGAGGTAGGTAAAGAGGGAAGAGGGTTCCTACCTGACTATTCACAATCAGACCTCTCTGTTCATCTGTTCATGCACCGTTTAGGAGATATTTACTGTACATGCAGCCGATGATGTCACTGGCGCATGCACTCTGACGATTCCTTCAGAGACTTGTACCGGAAATGGTGGCTCCCAGGCGCATGCATCGAGTGATGTCGACCATTTTAAAAAGCTTTGGGTTTTAAAAGCTTTCAGGTAATTTGTATCTAGTTGTAGAGAAGAAAGTTTTTCGGGGGATGAAATGTATGTTATTAAAGTGTATTGGAACTTTTTTGTACTTAAATTTAATAATAATAAAAGATATTGAAAAAAAAAAAAAAGAATCATGGCTCCGACCAGTCACACAGCCGTCGACAGGGAAGGAAGACTGGATGAAGATAGAAGCGCTTGCATCAGTGATAGCTCGGTACTGGAAGGCTTCGTTTTCAGTTAAGTTTAACATAATTTGTTAGTATGCAATGCATATAAGCACATTAAGACATTACCTTGCAGGGTTAAAAAAAAACAAAAAAAATTATGGTGCAGTTTGCTACCACTTTAACACATGGGCCTTAATCCTAATCAATAATATTAACACACAGGGATTAACACAGGTCCTGTGATGCAGGTTGCTGGCAGGACACACAGAACACTGTATCGCTGGAGGCACATAGAAACTGGAAACAGGCTGAATGAACACTGGTAACACTAGCGATCATAAAGATAACACTGAAAGACACTTAAGAGATCACAGGTGATCTGGCTGCTAGTATGTGACTATATTGCTCAAACACTGAGCAACCCACATGCTAGCCCTTTAACAGCACCCCCTCTGTGGCACCAGTAAAAACAGAAAGCTGACAGCAGCACACAGAGAGCAAGACTCAGCATTGGAGCTTAGGTGAGCATGACATTCTTTTTTGTGCCAGTATTACATTTCTTAGGAAAGTGAATGATGTTTCGTATAGGGTGCCCCAGGGCCCTCAAGAATCTGTGAGTCTGAAGAAGAGAGGAAAAGGATAGGTGATATGTAATTGGTGGGTCTTACATTTTTTTTTAAATATTAAATGTTACCATAACAAGAACACTCTTAAAAAGGAACTGCTGTCTGCTCACATAATTTGTAATAAAAACATCTGCCATTCTGAAGCTTCCCTCCAACCACTTTGTATATTATTTTATATATACTGTGGTTCTGTGCTTGCAAAATATGCTGCAGAAATCTTCCTCCACTGAGTCTGGCTGCATCCATTTTAACTGTGGGCAGCTGAAGCTGCTGCCTGTTCACTTCCTGGATTTACACAGAGGCACACCTCCAGCTCTGCAGCTCTCATTGACCCTCTTATGTCTCACCCCTCTCCTTTCCTGGCAAACTTTCACGAGAGTTAGAAAGAGAGCTGTGCACAATGTCATTAGCCTAACAAGAAAGAGGAAGTGGGCTGTATAACGTATTCACTATCTAAGTTAAAACCATAAGGGCAGAAGATTTAATAGATGGAAAGATAAAAATAACTGAAAGTCAGCTTCAAAGAGATAAGAGCATCTGGGCATATTTTTAAAGCGTTAGTTCACCTTTACTAAACAACTGTATGGACTAGTGGTACTCCCGCGCTATCACTTTAAATAAGATTTAGGGACTTAACTTCAGCAGACACCTATTAAGGAATCCGTGACCAATAAAGTGTAATAAATAATAGAACTATGGTGTTGCGCTGTCAAGTGCCAATGTGTAGAAACCATAATAGAAATATAAAAAAGTTGTGTGCTCTTGAACAGGAAGTACATGGAAGATGAAATATAGATGAATAAATGAATGAGTACAAAAACTAATAACCAAGAATGTGCAAAGTGACCACAATGTAAAGTGCCAATAACATACAGATATAGTGACAAATATAAAAATAAAAAAGTGAAAGTCCAAGTGCAGACAATGCTATGTCTGATATGATGAATTCAGCTAGGTGATCTATCTTTTCCACATTTCATACAGCGAATTAAGGCGATTGGTGTCTTTTCTTAAAGTTGCTATGACACCAGTGCTCTCAAGCCTCTCACCTTACTGCTGTAAGATAATTGCATTGCATAGATATCTCTCTTTGGGGGTCCGTGTATTTCCGCCTGCCTCCAGGGGTCTTTCTATGGTAAACCCAGGCCTGTAAAACTGTACGACCAGTATTGCCTCCACTATGATGAAATGAGAGATATTCCTGCGCTACCCGATTGGAAAAAGAAAGGGAGGAAAGGCAAAAAAAGTGAAAGCTGTAGAGATCGTATGCGACTGATGATCCCGGGAGTTCTGCCTGGTACACTCCATGGGGATGGTATATAAAGAAGGGGTCTCCAATAGTGTGATATTGTTTTCCAAATTTTAATGTTGTCAGGGCTGGGCTCAGCCCTTCCTTCTCAGAGCTGGCCGCTCAACTGTCGGCTAATTGCCAGATCCTATCTCTCCACAGTTACTCAGCTGTCGATGATATCCTGCTCACCAGTCCTGCCTACTTAAGCTGTTCAGCCCAGTGAATCTCTGCCTTCGCCTTGGTCAACATCACAGAGACTATCTCCTTCATTCCTGTTAAAGACTTGCTTGGCTGACATCCCTTCTGGCTCCAGATCCTGCTTGCTGTTTTACTACGCTCATCTCTGGCTCTCTGACATTTGGCTTGTCTGACTATCCGTTCCGGTTCCTAAACTCTGGCTATGTTTTGACTACGTTTGTTCTATTTACTTTTATTATTAAACAAGTGTGATTTAACTGTACTTCTGTCTCGGTCTGATTTCATGATTTCTAACAAATGTTTAAAAAACAGCCAGTTTTACTCACTTTTAACAAAGTAATTATGGGCATATACTCCAAAAGCAACAAGCTTGCACTCCTGCGTCACTTCCGGGATGCCTGTCGCTCAATCAAAACGTGCATCGTCATGCCCACGTGACTTCATCCAAAGGTTGGAGCCACGAGGGAGCAAACAAACAGATAGCATCTTATGACTCAGTCTGTCATTGCAAGCATAGATAATAACCGATTGAAATTTAACAGACAGCTTGTCATTCAGTTCAGATTGGACTTGTGTCTTTTTTCAACCTCACCTACTATGTAACTATATAATTGGTGCATATACTCCTGAAAAAGCCAAAAGTTATTTGGCGAAACATGTCTAGATTATCTACATTATCACTGTAACATGGAATAAATAAACTATGTCTGTTGAACAAACAAATTTGTCTATGACTTAGAATTTTATACAAAAAATGTTTTTAAGTGATATGAAATAAATAATGATTCATTTTATGAATACTGTGTTAATTTGCACCTTTAAAGTCCTTAGTCTCTCTTTACTTGTTCATTTTATATTCATTATGAAACTGAAAGGAAATACAAATGTAATAAACTTTCAAAATTTTTTTCCCAAATTTCACCTAATAGGAAATATTATTTTGCTTAAAATGGGCTTAAATCCATTTTGACTGTAGCCAATTTCACACATTTATTGGGGGGGGATTTACTAAAACTGGTGTACTCAGAATCTGGTGCACCTGTGCATGGCAGCCAATCAGCTTCTAACTTTAGCTTGTTCAATTAAACTTTGCAATATAAACTGAAAGCTGATTGGTTTCTATGCTTCGCTGCACCAGATTTTGCATACTTTAGTTTTAGTAAATTTCCCCCACTGTGTTATCTCACCCAGTATAAAAAATCACCCCCTTATACTCACCTGACAGTACTTTGGGGCTTAGCTTCAGTCCCATTGTAACTTCCAGTGGTTGGCTATGGCTAAGCGCAGGACCTCTGTGCATGTAGTGATACGGATTGTCTGGTCACCCTGTCCACAGAGCTTGCACACACTGCTTTGCACTGCTGTAATATGCCAGCATCACAGCCAGAGTGCCAGCAACTACTTTCAGCTAAGACCTTGTGTGTTCTGGGCATTTTGCCCTGGTTCCTCAGATTCTGGCATTTTTTGTGTATACCATCCAGCTCCACTCCCAGAAATCTGTAAAAGTATATGAAAGGCTAAAAAATGTGATAGGTGGACAATGTACAAGTCATACTAACATTTAAGACCACATGCCCCCAGGGACAATAGCCCAAAATGCAGATGTCCTGGGCATTTATCCCTGGGTTCATATGGCCCTAATTGTTAGTTTTGCTTGATACACCATCCAGCCCTATCCAGTTGACACATTTCTCAGCCTCATAGATTTTTTCAGGCTGCTGGTACTGGGTCTGGACGGTGCACCTGTGCCTTCTGTCTGCACAAATGCTGTCCATCCAATCCTGAGAGGCTACTTTCACACTAGGGCGTCGGCGGTAAAGCGCTGCTATTTTTTTAGCGGCACTTTCCTGTCGTTTTAGCGGCGCTATTCGATAGCTAGCGGGGCCATTTCAACCCCTGCTAGCGGCCGAAAAAGGGTTAAAACTGCAAGGGGGGGTTAATCCCTGCAGCGGCACTCTTCCGGTGGTTTGGTGGCGCTGCCCATTGACTTCAATGGGCAGGGGCACTTTATGAGCGGTGTGTACACCGCTCCTATAGCACTGCAAAGATGCTGCTTGCAGTACATTTTGTACCGTCCTGCAAGCGCACCACTCCAGCGTGAAAGCACTTGGGCTTTCACACTGGAGTGAGAGGAGTGACTCTTTACAGGCACTATTTTTAGCTATTTTAGCTCAGCCAGCCTGGTGACTTGATTTTACTCTGCTGCAGTTCAGCAACACAGCCTGATCTTCTCCTTACCTTCAGCCCAAAGCTGGGTACATGCTGTTTGAAAATCAGCCAAAACCAGCCAGACTTAAAAAAATAAATAAATAAACATCTCATACTTGCCTGCTCTGTGTAATGTTTTTGCACAGAGCAGCCTCGATCCTCAGGGCTGCTCTAAAGACCATTTTTTTGTGGAAGGGACATGCTGGAAAACCAGCATCTGATCAGCAGTGTGGATGTAATGTCAGAATATAAGAGCACAGCAGGGGAGATTGTCGCACCAACTTCACTTGTGTTGTCAGTCTTTTTTCATTCAACCTAGTTAAAAAAAATTTGCATTGTGTATGGGGCTTAAAGTGATATCAAAGATTACTTTTGTTTTTAAATAAAATAATAAACATGTCTTACGCACCTGCTGTGTACAAAGGTTTTGCACAGAATAGCCCCGATCCTCTTCTTCTGGGGTTCCCTGCCAGCGCTCCTGGCTCCCCCTCTTCAGCAAGTGCTCATAGAAAGCCTCTTGAGCTCGCTCCTGAGCCACCTTGTCTGCATCTATTGACACAGATTGGGTGGCTAAGCCCCGCTGCCAGCTCCTCATCACAGCATTTGATTGACAGCAGCGGTAGCCAATGGCTCCTGCTGCTATCAATCTGCCCAGAGAGGAGGGACAGAACCGAAGCCTCAGCTCTTATGCTCAGTGCTGGATTGTGAATGGGCTCAGGTAAGTATGAGGGGGGCAGGGGGATTCTGTTACACAGAAGGTTTTTTACCTTAATGCATACAATGCATTAAGGTAAAAACTTTTAGGCTTTAGAACCACTTTAAGGTTGAAGAATGAAGGAGCAGCAAAAGACTGTTAAGTCATCTCTTTGTTCTCTCCTTCTGAAAACGTTTCCTGTGCTCACATTTGCATGCAGTACCCCTGATTGGTTCCAGTCTTGCCCTCCATCTCCCAGTATAATGCTATCCCACAGGGGATTACAGGAGGATAAAATCAAGTCAAATTCAGATTCTATACTATAGTAGTTGCATTTAAAGGGTAACTCCATTTTCGTTGGGAAATAAAATAATATATCATATACAATTGCGACACAAGTCATATTGTAATTGAATGTTATTAAAAATTACCTTTTCTTTTCACTTTGCAGCTCTGTAATGCAAAATGTAATGTAATTCTGAAAATGCTGAATTCTGAAAATGCAATGCAGTGTGGCTACCTGGAGGTGTTCCATACACAATGGTGTACAGAACACCCCCCAGATATGGTGTACAGAACACCCCCCAGATATGGTGTACAGAACTCCCCCCAGATATGGTGTACAGAACTCCCCCCAGATATGGTGTACAGAACTCCCCCCAGATATGGTGTACAGAACACCCCCCAGATATGGTGTACAGAACACCCCCCAGATATGGTGTACAGAACACCCCCAGATATGGTGTACAGAACACCCCCCAGATATGGTGTACAGAACACCCCCCAGATATGGTGTACAGAACACCCCCCAGATATGGTGTACAGAACTCCCCCCAGATATGGTGTACAGAACTCCCCCCAGATATGGTGTACAGAACTCCCCCCAGATATGGTGTACAGAACTCTCCCCAGATATGGTGTACAGAACACCCCCCAGATATGGTGTACAGAACACCCCCCAGATATGGTGTACAGAACTCCCCCCAGATATGGTGTACAGAACACCCCCCAGATATGTAATTTCCTGCTTGTGTGATTGGCTTACTGATTTTCTCAGAAGTCAGATTTTTTGCCATCCCCGCAATGAAAATGTGATTTTTGGTATGATAATCTCAAAGGGAAATCATGTCTAAAGGGATTCAGCAGTTTTCCTCATTAGTGCCCTGCACGTTCAGCAGCTGATTTGATAATTATAAAAACACTCCCATACAGATTCACTTGGCACATGGACACAGTCAAACAGACAACTATTCCTTCAGAATAACAAAAGGTAGGAATCAGCAACAACATTTTGTTAAAATCCTTGCAATGTACATACTGTAGATCTGCCAGAGGGGAATGTTTTTTTTTTTTTTTCAACAGAAGTGGAGTTACTCTTTATTTGCATTTATTGATTTTCTAATAAATATATAACTACATTTATTGGTGATGTTTAACAATTGCCTGGAGTTCATCTTTATGTCTGTGGAAGTTATGGCAAATATAATTTCCTACCCACAATATGCAGTATTCAGTACTGCAAGGGCAAGCAATGCACTTATCATGGACAGGAAAGCTTGTGTTTCCTCCTCAAATATAATAGAGCTCCAGAAGTCCACTTGACGCCTTAGTTAAACAGCCAGTGAGTGATTCTTGCATTTCAAAGGCACAATGCTCTTTCCTTGGAGAGAGGCGGGAGGGGGAAGAGAACCAAAGGCTGTTGGAAACCTTTTAATTAGTACTAATTACCTCAGAAGAACACATTGGGGGCGTAGATAGGATTTGTGTCAGCGAACGGGGAGATCAAAGATTGCGTTGTTAGCATTTTAATCTGTTGGCTGTAAAAATAAGGATGAGCTGATAATAGGGCCCGAGAGAAAGTAAAAGTTCTACCACAGACCATTGTTTTTCCTTAGGCTACTTTAATGTTCTTTTATTTTCTATTATGTTAACAGACAAAATATTTCTTAGTATTTCTCTTTCCTTGTTATGTGAATGCAAATTTTCCAGCTAATCTGTATTGAACTTTCCATAACAAGAAAATGCACAATATTCACAAACCTAAATAGGGCGCACCCTTGTTCTGGCCATCTAAACCAGGTCCTTCTTTAAAACATCCAAGCACATTATGAGAAGACTCAGTGAGGACAATAAAGGGTCATCCACCCAAAAGTTAAATGGAACAACCAAATATTCTCTGAATAAAGGTGACCTACACTATCAGATATCGTGTGTATAAAGAACGTCTGACAGCTTCCAGCCTGCTTGCTGATCTCTGAGCCAATCAAAGTATCCACAAAGATTTCTTAGATGAACTTTACTTCTGTGTGTACTATCACAGTCATGCAGTGCCCTCTGTATGACAGTAAATTGGTCTTTAAGGCCCCAAACTTTGTATTTTATTTTTGATAGATTGGGTAAAGTTTAGAGCCGCTGGCAGGCTTTTATTGCTATCAGTGGTCCTAATATGGAAGATCTACCCGATGGGGATAAAAACAAAACACATTTTTCTGTTTCAATAATTTTTATTAAAGATTTTCAGAGAACAAAATTAAAGAGATTCCAGCATTGATTTTGAACAATATGTAACGTCCACAGTTCTAAGTGTATACTGTATAAAAATAGAAAGTCACACTTTATAATTGCATAAGTACAATGCAAAGGACATATTACAACAATCTGCATGGTATTAGGCCATGCTCCCTGAGACAACTAGCCTCTTATATTTCAGGGGTATATAACCACAATCTGTAATAATGTTGCTCTATGAACCACAATATTATTTGCTAGTTTCAAAACAGACTGTAAAACCTAGAACTCTGGTTATGTCTTTCTATGTTATGGTAACAATGCAATTTAATGGGGTTCAGAGTACGTTCTTCATGTTAAGAAATGTACATCCCCTTAATTAAATAGAGGATGCTCCATCCCCCAAAAACGCGGAATCACGCAGTCCGAGTGCCTCAAAACCAAAATCCAACTAAAAAAAAGGGGACCAAAAAGAACAAAGAAGAGATGGAAAGAAGAAGAGAAAGGAGGAGGGGAAGAGGGAAAGGACTCAGCGCTCTGGGATCATTAGTCAAGTATCTGATCCATGACAAAACACATTTTTGGGAAAGTGAGGAAGAGTTAGAACATTCACAATATTTGTATTGATGTCTGATCCTAGTAACAGCTACACTAGCAAGAGTGCAGGCAAATATCTCCAAAAAGTTCACAAAATCAGTGACAAAAGTTTCAACTCTAATACAAAATCAAAATTGCTCGAGTTAGGCTTAAAAGTAAACCTGCCATGGGAGAAGTATGGGGTTTTCCATTACTGTTTTTTCTGAAACTACTAGTTACTTGGCTGCCAATGGCTTCAGATCACTCGCTTTAAACAAACATACATAGCAGGTGTCAGAAGTCTTTATCAACATGCATTTCTTGGTCATTTAGTCAGCGTCAGTATGTCATCCAGACAGCTAGCATTTTCATAAAAAGAGGTCAGAAATAGCCTCCAAGCATCTCTCATGATGGAGTCTCTTAGAGTGATTGTAAATGATTACTTGTAAAACAATCCATAGAAATGAAAGGCAAAACATTTTTGTACAGATATAAAAAAAAAAATTATAAACACTTTTTCCCCTTTTTTATAAGTGATAACATTCTCTCTGTTCTCAGCTGCATAAGAGCCGGGGGCAGGAGAAGCAGCATCATACTGAGCAATAGTTTGGCGTGCGTTCCACGCACATCAGGGGCTCCCTACTTGATACCCTGGAATACAGTGGATGGCTAACTGCGTCTTATGGATGGATAAATGTCCACGTTTATTACATTGGTAATGGTAACTTGATATGCTAGAGCCAGGTCATCAACATTTCCTAACTGAAGTACATTGAGTGGCTTAAGTATACTTGAACATTATTGATCATTGTGGAATAAAATCAAAGCTGCAATAGTGATTACTCAAAATATGATTGCATTACGTTGCTGATTTTCCCTGATTTGATCATCAAATACCCATTAGAGCAATAGTAGTAGGAATAATAACAGCAAAAAAATATTTTCAGGGTCAGTTTTAGCCAGATGTTATTTAAGGATGTTCTCTATCTGCAAAAGCAAAGTCCCTGACACCCTTGGAAACTTCAGCAACTCATGTTGATTGGGTAAGAGGCCTCTGGCACACTGGGGTCTCTGGGAGTAATGAACTGCCACCATTAAGTGCTCTGGTAGGATCAAAGGCTGACATTTTGTATAGAAACTTTTTTAGGCATCTTTCACATGGGTTGTTCGATCAGGTCCGCCTGTCAGTTTTTCAGGCGGACTTGATCGGACCCTCCATTGACTCCTATGAAGCGGCGGATGTCAGCAGGGACATGTCCTCTGACATCCGCCACTATCCGATCCTGTCCACCAAATCCTGATGGATGGTGGTCCTATTTTCCATTCATCTGGCGGATTGGATAGCTTCAGATGAAAACGGACAGGTGGTCAGTTTTCACCCAATCTCCCCATAGAGGAGAGCAGGACTGGGTCTGTCTCCGCTCTTCCCAGTGAGCCGAGACGGACCTGTTATCTGCCTGCTCAGCGGAGTGATCCCCCGCTGGGAAACGGAGTTCGTCCAACGGAGGCGGCCGTGTGAAAGGGGCATTAGTGGTTAATTGCTTGTTTTATTGGCCAGGTGCAGCAAGAATCTTCATATCTCATTATGCAAATCAAATAGAAATGTTAGACATTTTTAAATTTATAAAGCAGCTTTTAAGCTATACTCTTTCAACAACTGCAGGAAGCCTAAACATGA
This sequence comes from Lithobates clamitans, assembly GCA_037952925.1. NCBI lineage: Eukaryota > Metazoa > Chordata > Amphibia > Anura > Ranidae > Lithobates > Lithobates clamitans. The sequence continues at coordinate 4,877,084 of JBBGZY010000852.1, read as the reverse complement.
AATTGAGCACACTGATCTTTAACCTTTCAATAATGTATAGCACAATGTATTGCACCTTATGTATCGCTTTCTGTTTCACTCTACATGGAGCCTTTCAACAGCTTTCAGAGAAATAAATACTCCTGCTGACAATGAACAAAGGTGTATTGTAACAGACAGTCTTCATGCTCTTTTATGCTGCCAAATTTTGGCAACAGGAACCTACATTGGTGTTTTGTGTTAGGTAGCTGCGTATTGGTAGGTTGGGGACATTTTGGCTTTATTTATATATTTATTCAATATGATGATAATTCTAGCAAGGAGATAGTCACACCTTGGCATTGACAGGGAGGCATGGCTCAACATTTCTAAGAGAGATTGCTTTACAAGTTTGCATGAATACTAGAGGTGATTGAGTGATTACATTTAAAAAAAGTCTACAATCTTCACTATCAAAAAGAACAACTCTCAAACAGAAACCTGCCTTAATTTTAAAAATGCTGTGTACAGATGACACCCTGTTTGACAGTACTTCCCAAACAGCTCTGACTATCCAACTAACATGTTGTTGGAGTGAAGTTTGCATACAGGACTCAGTACCAAGCCATCATCCCTGCCAAGAGCTCTAGTTGCAAACTTATCCACTAGACACCTTTAGTGATCCCAAGTCATTAATCAAAGCAGAGTACTGCCTTGACCCAGACAAGTTCTCTTTTAAGTGCAGTGTCCTCTACAACTGAAAAGGAATAATTTGCTGCCTGATTCAATGATCCATCAGTGGAGCAAGCAGACCTAATGACATGTGAGAATATTAACCTCCCAGCACACACAGAGCTGTGAATCCTGCATGGCGGTCTATAACTCACCTGTCACCCCAGCCTCACTTTGCCTATCTTGCTGTCTCTCGTCTTCACTTACATTGTGAAACTTGGGACATGAAGAAGAGCCCCAGACTCTGAAAAAATAATCATCTTCTGTCACAGAACCAAGAAAGCCAACAAAGGATTTTAGCAGCTTAGTGGTCCGAAATTGAGCATGACTCCTAAATATTGTGCTGTGACAGTCTAAGATGTGAAAGTCGGGTATCTATTATCAGTCTATCAAGAACCTTTTTACTGCAAGTTACTGTTGTGTGAATAACAAAACTTCTATAAGCACCTTACTAAAGCACAACATTTCCTCTGCTATATCTAGGTGGAATGTTTTACTTCCCAAGGTATATCACTAACATCAAGTAAAACTAATATAAACTGTAAAAAGTAATACACATTAGTGTTCTCTTTAGTTTTCAGTGATAATACATTCTTAAAGTATTTAATAAGACTTTACATGTTTATTTGCAGCCATCTCTTCCCTACATCTATTCCAAAGTGCACAATTGTGATAAAAATCCTTCTTCATCTGTGAGGAGCGGAGAGGAGGGGGACGAGAGCTGCAGTTAGAGCTCTTATACACTGTGTGAGAGCTGATTGGAGCAAAGGGACACCACCCCCCTTTCACACACAGGCACAGGAATGAAGGAGCATGCAGTGCTCTGTTTAGACAAGCTCTGTGCTGAGCTCCCTCCTGTCACAAATGTATCCTATGTGTCAGGAAAACTGCTCAGAAGTGACTCATGCTGATAACAGAGGAACAAAGCCCCAGAAAGAAATGACAGAGCTTATAGTATCTCACAAAAGTGAGTACACCCCTCACATTTTTGTAAATATTTTATCATATCTTTTCATGTGACAACACTGAAGAAATGACACTTTGCTACAATGTAAAGTAGTGAGTGTGCAGCTTGTATAAGGGTGTAAGTTTGCTGTCCCCTCAAAATAACTCAAAACACAGTCATTAATGTCTATACCGCTGGCAACAAAAGTGAATACACCCCTAAGTGAAGATGTCCAAATTGGGCCAAAAGTGTCAATATTTTGTGTGGCCACTATTATTTTCCAGCACTGCCTTAACCCTCTTGGGCATGGAGTTCACCAGAGCTTCACAGGTTGCCACTGGAGTCCTCTTCCACCCCTCCATGACAACATCACGGAGCTGGTGGATGTTGGAGACTTGCGCTCCTCCACCTTCTGTTTCAGGATGCCCCACAGGTGGATATAGGTCTGGAGACGTGCTTGGCCAGTCCATCACCCTTACCCTCAGCTTCTTTAGCAAGGCAGTGGTCGCCTTGGAGGTGTGTTTGGGGTCGTTATCATGTTGCAATACTGCCTAGTCTCCGAAGAGAGGGGATCATGCGCTGCTTTAGTATGTCACAGTACATGTTGACATTCATGGTTCCCTCAATGAACTGTAGCTCCCATGTGCTGGCAGCACTCATGCCCTGCTCCCACCACCATGCTTGACTGTAGGCAATACACACTTGTCTTTGCACTCTTCACCTGGTTGCCGCCACACACGCTTGATACCATCTGAATTAAATACTTTTATCTTGGTCTCATGAGACCACAGGATATAGTTCCAGTAATCTATGTCCTTAGTCCGCTTGTCTTCAGCAAACTGTTTGAGCACTGACAGGCTGACCCCCCGCCCCTTCAATCCCTGCAGCAATGCTGGCAGTACTCATACGTCTATTCCCCAAAGACAACCTCTGGATATGACGCTGAGCACGTGCACTCAACTTCTTTGGCCTAGAAGAACAACAATGGCGCCACTCTAAGTGCAGTATTAAAACAAATTTAATGAGTCATAAAAACAGGTACTCACAAAAGTACAAGTATTCAGGCATGTAAGTGCTGGGCAGGAAATGCCAGGTGTCCCAGGGGTTTGTTCCGGTCACGTCCTCAGATGTTGTTCCGCTCGGAGACGAGATGTGCTGCTGTATGGGCGGCAGATCCGGCTGCTGGAACGCACTGTGGTGACGTGTGGATCTGTGGGAACGAAGGCACTTCCGGGTCTAGGCAGGGGTGACGAATAGGCGACGCGTTTGCGGAGCTGCGCTCCTTCCTCAGGCCTAACGTGACCTGTGATTGGTCAATTGTGTTATAGTCTAACATGGGCTTGGATTGGAGGAAAGATCTGTCAATCACTGTTAGGCATAGGCTGTGTGCTGGACGCTGTGTGCTGGTATGTCAGCGTCTACAGCTGTGTCGAATCTTAGTGCAAGACAGCGGTATGTGTTTGCAAGGGAAGAAAAGATGATGTTACTAATTGAGATCATATAGTCTTTAAGAAAACAAGGGGGAAGAAGAGAGAGGGTTTTTTAATTAAACCACAAAGAAGGAAAACGGATGGGCATATGTTGGTAAATAGATGTGTAGCTAGAGTTACTGTTGTTAGATGAACTCCCTATTGTGACAATGTTGTACATTGAGAATTATGCATACCTAATGAAATGAGGAATGGGAAATTTAAAAAGCTCAATAAACTATGGTACACCAGGATAATATTAAAATTATTGTGTTGTTACAAAATGATTATGGTAATAGAATGATGGTGATGGATTGATAATTAAATAAATTATAAGAATTGTGTTGTTAGAAAATTATGTTGTTAAAAAATTATATATATATATATATATATATGTTGTAAAAAAACCGTAAATAAATAAAAAATTAATAGAAAAATTAAAAAATATGTTGGAGAAATATATATAAGAAAAGGAATATTATATATATATATAAAAAGAATATAATATATATAAAAAAGGAGAAATATTATATATATAAAAAAGGTAAGATTCTTGAGAAAATAATGAATGGATATTTATAATGTTGTGGTGATTTTGATGTTTTTGGCAGAACTGCTGAATTGTGAAAGGGGGTTGGGGTATGGTTTGGTAGGAGACCGCACCGGTAAGTTTTGGATTATGAAAAGGAGGGGGGGGGAAAGAGTATATCCTGCTAGGATTTGGAAGTTGAGCTTGATGTGTTAGTGGCCAATAATACATCAAATAAAAAAACCTGGGGGGGGGGGGGCGGTTTGGGGGGGGAGAACAGAGGGGGGGGAAGAAGGCGGGGGAAAGAAGGGGGAAAAAAAAAAGGGAAATGAGGGGGGGGGAAAGGGGGGGAAAAAACAAGAGAGGGGGGGGGGAGGGGAAAGGAGCAGATGTGTAGATGTTGCTGGGGTTCATGCTTCAGAATGCAGAAAAAGGGGGGGGTTAGAGGACAAACTTCATGTTGGGAGTTGGAGCATCCCGGTGGGGCTTGGGGGACTAGGAGAGCAGTCAGATGAGACTGCTTGTCTCTATTTCCTCGTTGAGTCCTCCAGGGGTCAAAGTGTCCAAAGTGAATATCCAGTATGTTTCCCTCTGGCAGAGGCGTTTAAAACGCTCTGCCGGTGGGAACGTACTGGGAACTGACTCAATGATCCAAACCTTGAGACCAGATGAAGAATGATTGTGTTTGCGTAGGAAGTGGAGGGGAACACTGTGATGGTCATCTCCTGCCTCTACTAGGCGGCGATGCTCACCAAACCTCTTTCTCAACGTGCGTATAGTGCGGCCTACGTAGTGTAACCCACAAGGACATGTCAAGCAATAGATGACGAATTCTGTGGAACAGTTATAAAAGTTACTGATCTGATAAGTCTGTCCCTTGATGGTGAATTCTTTCTGGCCGTGATGGACATGGCTGCATGTGAGGCATAGTTTTTTACGGCATTGGTACATTCCAATGAGGGGGACGAGACAGAGAGATGTTGTCTTGGGATTTTGTTGACTTTTATATTTGCTGGGTGCTACCAGATTTTTGATGTTTCTGCTCTTTCGATAGGTGAATTTGGGTTTAGGAGTGATGGTGGATTTTAAATGTGGGTCCTGTAAAAGGATCGACCAATGTTTGGTGAGTATGCGTTCCATGGGTTTGTGTTTGGAGTGAAATTGGGTTACAAATCTCACCGGCTGTGTTGCGGATTGGGTGGTTTCGCTGGTGGATATGGGGGGTTCTGACAGATAAAGATCAAAGGCTTCGTTTATGAGTTTTGGTGGGAAAGCCTTGTCTGAGAATTTTTGTTTTAAGTGGGACCCTTCCGTGATGTAGTCAGATTGTCTGGTACAGTTTCTGCGTAACCTGCAGAACTGGCTCTTGGGAATATTGGCAATCCATCTTGGATGGTGGCAACTCTGATGGTGCAAGAAGGAGTTGCCTGCTGTCGGCTTGTTATAGTTTTTGGCCAGAATTTTGCCTTTGTCATGAAAAAGTAGGAGGTCTAAAAATGCGAGTTGGGACCGATCATGTTCGGAGGTGAAGCTGAGGCCATGTTCGGTGTTGTTGCAGTGTTTGATGAAGTCAGAGAAAAGCGACTCCGGGCCATCCCAAATGATGATGATATCATCTATATACCTCCCATAGAACACTATATGGGAGGTAAAGGGGTTGTTGAGCCAAATGTGATTGGCCTCCCAGAAGCCCATGGTTAGATTCGCGTAACTGGGTGCGAAATTCGCACCCATGGCTGTGCCCTTTGTTTGGAGGAAAAAATCGCCATCGAACTCAAAATAATTGTGGGTCAGGCAGAATTCTGTGGCCTCTAGGATGAATTCTGCCTGACCGGGGTTCAACATGGGATCGGCAGAAAGGAAGCTGGCGATGGCTCTGAGACCTATGTGATGTGGAATGGAGGTATAAAGCGAACTAACATCTAGGGAAGCCCACATGTATGTGGATTCCCAAGTGTAGTGTTCTAGCTGTTGCATGAGGTGAAATCTGTCTCGGATGTAAGAAGGAAGACTGATTGCAAGTGGTTGTAGAAACTGATCTATATATTGGGAAATGGAACTGGTGATGCTGTCCATGGCGGCAACTATGGGTCGACCTGGTGGATTTTGGATACTTTTATGTATTTTCGGAATGTGATAGAAATACGGGGTGGAAAAAAATGGCCGATTAAAGAAGGCATACTCATGTTTTGAGATGATGTTATTATTTTTAGCTCTATCTGTGAGCGTTTTGACTTCTAGAACAAAGCTAGACAAAGGGTCACAGCGCAATTTCTGGTATGTAGTGTGGTCTGACAGAAGACGGCGGGCTTCAGCTAGGTAGTCACTGCGATCTTGGACCACAATGCCCCCGCCTTTGTCCGCCGTCTTGATGACTATGTTATGATTGTCAGTGAGATTTTTGAGGGATATTTTTTCCTGGGTAGTGAGATTGGAGTGATATGAATGACTGTCGTGTGTCGACTGGCAAAGATTTTTAATGTCAGAGAAAACTACTTGATAGAAGGTTTGCAAATAGGGTCCTTTTGAGTGTGTGGGATTGAATACGGATTTTGGCCTGAAGGTACTGTACTGTATGGGGGGAGAGGTAGAGGGATGCTGAGTGAGAAGAAGTAAATCTATATCCTCGTCATCACTCTCCATGTTGTACAATTCCTTTAGGATACTCAATTCGGGTGGATCACTGTTGTTTAGAGAAACATAGGGTTCAACCAAATTTGGAGGTGTGTGACTATCAGTGACTGGAAGTGTTTTAATGCTATACTGGCGTTTGAGAGTGAGGTTACGAATAAACATATGGAGGTCTTTAAATAACTGAAATGAATTGGGTAGTGAGGTGGGGGCAAAATTGAGACCCCGTTGTAGGATGGAGACCTCAGCTGAGGACAGGTGATGGGAAGATAGATTATATATTTTTATGGTTTGAGGGATTTGGCCCTGTGATTTATGTCGTTGTTTTCCCCCTCGTTTGCCACGTCTTCTAATTTTCTTTTTCCTGTGTGTGGGCGGCTGGGTAACGAGGGGGGAATTACTAAAAAATCCTGTGTAATGGGTGAAGAGCAGTTGGATGGGGCTAATAAGGTAAATGCTGTAGAATCTGTATGGGGAAGGGGACTGTGTGTCTGTGTGTTGGCTTCCTGAAGACCAGCACCAGGGGCAGGGGTATGACTGGTGGACTTGGCCAAAACTGGGGTTGGAATTGAACCAGATGTAGAATTGGGTTTGGCAGAATCTATAGTATGGTTCTGGGATGAAGAAGAAATGCTTGCGTTGATGTTATTGACTCTTGTGGGCCCACTGGGAGTAATTATCTCATTGGTCTGGGTGGGATTGGCCGGGGGATGAGGATGATGATTATTAGAATGAGTATTATGATTAAAATTTTGATTTGAGTTTGAACGGGGTCTGGTTCTCTTATTGGGTATGCGTTGAGGTTTGGGAGTGAGTGGATGTGATAAGTTTCTGGAGTGGGAGTTGGTGGGATGCATAGACTTAAACAAGGGTTTAGGCCTTGACAGTGGCCATGGTCTGTTGCCTGGAGGTTCCACTATGCATTCCATAAGGGGTATGAGGTGGGTGGGGGGATGGGTTGAATGATTTGTGTTAGGAGTGCGGTGGCTCCTTTTCCAATTGAAGACCCTCCCTAGGTTGAAGTCATCTAGGTCTCTCCTCATTTTTCCCAATTTGGTCTGAATCAAGGCGTCTTCATCTTTTTTACTGTGGTGTTTGAGGGTATTGAGCCAAGAGTGGGGTAAACTGGCTGTGGTGGTATTCAAACGGGAAATGTGGGTCTTAATTTGTTCAACCAAATCCTGATATTTGATCTGTCTCTGTTGAGACATCTACACATCTGCTCCTTTCCCCTCCCCCCCCCTCTCTTGTTTTTTCCCCCCCTTTCCCCCCCCCCTCATTTCCCTTTTTTTTTCCCCCTTCTTTCCCCCGCCTTCTTTCCCCCCCTCTGTTCTCCCCCCCCCCAACCCGCCCCCCCCCCAGGTTTTTTTATTTGATGTATTATTGGCCACTAACACATCAAGCTCAACTTCCAAATCCTAGCAGGATATACTCTTTCCCCCCCCCCTCCTTTTCATAATCCAAAACTTACCGGTGCGGTCTCCTACCAAACCATACCCCAACCCCCTTTCACAATTCAGCAGTTCTGCCAAAAACATCAAAATCACCACAACATTATAAATATCCATTCATTATTTTCTCAAGAATCTTACCTTTTTTATATATATAATATTTCTCCTTTTTTATATATATTATATTCTTTTTATATATATATATAATATTCCTTTTCTTATATATATTTCTCCAACATATTTTTTAATTTTTCTATTAATTTTTTATTTATTTACGGTTTTTTTACAACATATATATATATATATATATATATATAATTTTTTAACAACATAATTTTCTAACAACACAATTCTTATAATTTATTTAATTATCAATCCATCACCATCATTCTATTACCATAATCATTTTGTAACAACACAATAATTTTAATATTATCCTGGTGTACCATAGTTTATTGAGCTTTTTAAATTTCCCATTCCCCATTTCATTAGGTATGCATAATTCTCAATGTACAACATTGTCACAATAGGGAGTTCATCTAACAACAGTAACTCCAGCTACACATCTATTTACCAACATATGCCCATCCGTTTTCCTTCTTTGTGGTTTAATTAAAAAACCCTCTCTCTTCTTCCCCCTTGTTTTCTTAAAGACTATATGATCTCAATTAGTAACATCATCTTTTCTTCCCTTGCAAACACATACCGCTGTCTTGCACTAAGATTCGACACAGCTGTAGACGCTGACATACCAGCACACAGCGTCCAGCACACAGCCTATGCCTAACAGTGATTGACAGATCTTTCCTCCAATCCAAGCCCATGTTAGACTATAACACAATTGACCAATCACAGGTCACGTTAGGCCTGAGGAAGGAGCGCAGCTCCGCAAACGCGTCGCCTATTCGTCACCCCTGCCTAGACCCGGAAGTGCCTTCGTTCCCACAGATCCACACGTCACCACAGTGCGTTCCAGCAGCCGGATCTGCCGCCCATACAGCAGCACATCTCGTCTCCGAGCGGAACAACATCTGAGGACGTGACCGGAACAAACCCCTGGGACACCTGGCATTTCCTGCCCAGCACTTACATGCCTGAATACTTGTACTTTTGTGAGTACCTGTTTTTATGACTCATTAAATTTGTTTTAATACTGCACTTAGAGTGGCGCCATTGTTGTTCTTCTACTCCTACAGTTCCCAGAGGATTGCTTCTTCTTCAACAACAGGGCTGCCTTCTACAATTGCTTTTATTGGATTTTAATTCAGTTTATATTGGACTGCAACATCCTATAGTTGCTGTTGTTTAAAACACCGTTTATATTTACCATTTCAGATTGTCATTTCATATTATAAGTTATACAGCACCCAATCACCCCATCTACTGTTCATAAGTAGACTTATCACTGCTGTCTGACCATATTGAATATAGCGCTCACATCCACATGTTTTCAACTTCTTTGGCCAACCATGGCGAGTCCTGTTCTGAGTGGAACCTGTCCTGTTAAACCGCTGTATGGTCTTGGCCACCATGCTGCAGCTCAGTTTCAGGGTCTTGGCAATCTTCTTATAGCTTAGGGCCATCTTTTTGTAGAGCAACAATTCTTTTTTTCAGATCCTCAGAGTTCTTTGCCATGAGGTGCCATGTTGAACTTCCAGTGACCAGTATGAGAGAGTGAGATCGATAACACCAAATTTAACACACCTGCTTCCCATTCACACCTGAGACCTTATAACACTAACATTAACATGACACCAGGGAGGGAAAATGGTTAATTGGGCTCAATTTGAACATTTTCACTTAGGGGTATACTCACTTTTGTTGCCAGCGGTTTAGAGATTAATGGCTGTGTGTTGAGTTATTTTGAGGGGACAGCAAATTTACACCGTTATACAAGCTGTACACTCACTACTTTACATTGTAGCAAAGTGTCATTTCTTCAGTGTTGTCACATGAAAAGATATATCAAAATATTTACAAAAATGTGAGGTATGTACTCACTTTTGTGAGATACCGTATGTGCTTTGTTCAGATTTCATGACTGAGGTTTACAACCACTTTAACTGGCTTCCAGTTCTACAGAGAAACTGTTAAAAATTCTAAATCTAATCCAGAATCTAACTCCTCCATACATTTGATTTCCAGTTTCAGATATCCTCTCAAATGCATCCTCCATTCTGCACATGGCCTTTTGTCTTTTAGCCTAGCCATTTATAGACTGCAATATGTTTGCAGCTTACCAGTGGTATACCAGGATGATGCCTGCAGCTACAGGCATCATCCCATTATTGTATTTTTCTGTGGGCGCCTGGCTTATTTTGTAAAAACCATCCTAGCAGTTAATTAGATGCTGGATTGAATTTACAGGGGACGGGAAGGGTTGCCCCCTTCTGCTGCCCACTGGTGCCTCTCTGGGTTTTCTGTCCTGTACAGCTCTATGGTACATTGGCTGCAGTTACAGAAAAATACTTGTTGATTTTGCCAGAAATCCAGTGCCTTTGTAACTTTTTGTACACTGAGCTGGAATCTTAAACAATGTTATTTATGTATTTACTTATTACAGCTACTTATATAGTGCTGGCTGTCAATTTACATAGAGCTTCACATATATATTGCACATTCACATCAGTCCCTACCCTCAAGGAGCTTACAATCTATGGTCACTCACGTACATACACATACTAGGGCCAATTTAGACATGATCCAATTAACCTAACATCAGTCTATCTAATTCCCTGTGAACTACAGAATGCTTCACTCCTATGATATGTAATTGAGGAGAGGGGGAGGAGAGGTGTAGCCTAAATCATTAGAGTAGCAGAGGTGCCATAGATAGAGGAGTGTTGTCACCCTTGGACTAGGAGTGTGTTACTGGCAGGATAACTAGTTTAAAATTAAAGCTTAAAAAAAATTAATGCAGCTATCACATATATTAGGCACTGGTGAGCTGAAATATATAACATTTTTATTTGACGTTGTAGTAAGTATATTAGCGTACAGTACAGTAGTGCACATTGTTCTAACAAGACAGTAATGTTCTTAGAGAATTTAGCAGCATTTTATTATCCCCGGAAATTGTTTCAAAATTTTGACCAGTACAGTGTAAACCGTTCATATTCTTATAAACATTTTTGTGGCCACCAGTTTGCGTTTTTATTTATTTTTTTAATTGATGCATCCTAAGTTGATCTTATGGTACTGAATAGTGAGACACAAATATGACTAAATATAAAATACTATAATAGACAGGCTATGACTTACAATGCTTGTACTTGTATGTGTTTTTTTTTTTTTTTTTTACATGCAGGCTTATTATATAAGACAATGGAAAATAAACAGGTCAACATAAATTACAGTTCACTTTTCACTACTTTAGGGCAGTCAGCACAATAAATGATGGTTGTTAAATTAGTTATCATGCTTTCTACCCTGCCCTATCTCATTAAAGGATATCCAGACTAAGCCCTGTGGATATACTGGCTGCATTTGTTTACTATTTTAACTACTTTTAACCACTGCTGGTACCATGGATCACTGTGACCAATCACAGCAGATCACATGGCAATTGTACACTATGAATGGCTTCTATTCATGCCATTCATTGTGTTAATCTCTGTGATTTGTCACAGTGATCACATGGTACAGACAGGGCCAATCAGCCCATCTGTACCATGTGATTAGCTGTGGCCAATCACAGCTAATCGCAATAGTACACACTGATTGAATGGATGTGATTCATAAAAAATGGGTGCTTATAACAGTTAAAAATTTAAAAAAAAACCTGATCACTTGATACCCTCCCCAGATTAGTACAGTGTTACTAGCACTGTATTGCTCTACTCACAGTATGTAAAATAAAATAGTAAATAAAAAAGAAAAACAATTGTAATTAAAAGAAAGTACCTTTCCAAAATATTTAATAAAATGTAATATGTGACCAAGGTAATCATGACTGCTGCATCCCTCTGCTCTCCCCTCTCCCCATCCCTCCCTCCCTGCTTGTCAGTGTGTGAGCCGCCTCCGCCCCTTTAGTAGCTGGAAGTAAAGGTAAAGAAATATTACTGCCAGCTTCTCTGTTCTATCAATCTATCCTAAACTGTAAATGTTTTTTATAAAATAATGCCTGTAAATACTTTATCTCATATCTTTTATGGCTGGTTATGGACCTCCCCAGCTGATGTCAGAGGGGAATTTCAGCCCCTCGCGTTTTAGCCCCTAGATCGGAGGAGGAGAGCCCACAGAAGTCACGTGACCGGCCATAAACGATATGAGAGTATTTACAGAAATCGATATATAAAAACTTTACACAGTGTAGGATAAATTGATAGAACAGGGGGCTGGCAGATATTTTTCATTACCTTTACAACCACTTTAAGTCTGAATGCTCATGTAAAATGCAACTGTACAGTATGAGATCCAATCTAGGACATGAGCTTAGAATGTTTTATTGTTTTTATTCCTTTTACAAAATATTTTTGTATATAGGATACAATTATCCCAAAGTATATTCAAGCACAGACAAACTGCATTCACAAGCTCATCATGCAGGCTTTCAAGGTCATTATGTACATGTACACGTGTACACTGAGGTTCATTGCAAAAGTGCAGAATTCATATAATTCCAGTGAGCTAAAATCTGATTGGCTCTGTGGGTTCCTGCACTTTGCATAGCATTATTGAATATGTCAGAAAGGAAAAATGCAAAAACATGGGTAATAACTGCATGGATGTACTTTCATTGGAAAGTATTGTATATACTGATGAAAATCTGGCAGGAAGGTTGTACAACTGGAAAACCAGATGCTTCAATTCAATAACAAAAATTAACCATATACCTTAAAGTGCATGACAGTACAATGTGTTCTGACACAAAGACCGTTATTGGTGACCCTGGAATGTGACTGTCATTTTAAAAGAGCAGAAAACTAAACAACAGCCTCTATAGATTTTGTCCTGTTATACAACCCACAAGATATCAAAATGTTGTATGGTTTCAATTTGGCAAAATGACTAGGGATATCAAGCTGGTGTTTTCACCCCCTTCCTGCCCAGGACAATTGTCAGATTTCTTCGCTGTCACGCTTTGACAATTACTCAGTCATGCAACAATGCACCCAAATTACATTTTTATAAATTTTTGAGACGAATAGAGCTTTCTTTTGGTAGTATTTAATCACCACTGTTTTTTTTTGTTTTTTTTTTGCTAAGGCTACTTTCACACTGAGGAGCATTTCAGATGTTTTAGCGCTAAAAATAGCACCTGAAAAGAGCCTCTCAAGCCACCCCAGCGTGAAAGGCCGAGTGCTTTCACACTGGGGCGGTGTGCTTGCAGGACCGAAAAAAAAAAGTCCTGCAAGCAGCGTCTTTGAGACGGTGCGGGAGTGGTGTAAACGGTACACCGCTCCTAAACCGCCCCTGCCATTGAAATCAACATGGGCACTTTTAACCCCTTGTTAACCCCTTCTTTGGGGTTAAAAGTGCCGTGCTCCCACCCGCACAGCGCATTTAAAGCGCCACTAAAATGAGCCACACTTTACCGCTAGTGCGGGGCGGGTTGCAGTGTGAAAGGGGTCTAGATAAATTAAAAAAGGCTAAATATTTTGAATAAAAAGTGTTTTTCTTTGATTCTGTTATAACATTTTGCAAATAAATAATCTTTCTTAATAAATTTAGGCCAAAATGTATTCTGCTATATTCCTTTGGTAAAATTTACCCAAAACAGTGTGTAATATTTAATCTGTAGGAAAGTTATAGTGTCTACAAACCATTGTGTATATATATATATTTGAAAATTGATCTTTTTTTTTTTTTTTTAGACCGTGACACTGTACTACTCTGGGAAAGTAATATGTCTTTTTTTTTTTTTTACACACTATGATTGCTTAAAATAGTGGTGATCACTGTTACAAGCACTCATTTTTTTACATGGCATCCATTTATTCATTGTGTACTATTGTGAAGCTGTGATTGGCCACAGCTATCATATGGTACAGAAGCACTGTGATTGGTCCTGTCTGTACCATGTGATATCTGGGGCCATTCCCAGAGATCAACACAATGAATGGCAATGAGTGAAAGTCATTAATTGTGTACAGCTGTCATGTGATCACTGTGATTGGTCACAGTGAGCACATGGTAACAGCACTGGCCCAATACAATGATCTGTTATCCACTGTGTCCAGAGGACACAATGGGTGACAGATTGCACTGTAGCATGTCCCCTACAGTGAGCACGAGGTATGTGACTGGGAGGACTTCTTATGGCTTCCACCAAGGATGGCAAAGCTCCCACTTAATTTAACAATAGGCTGGGCAGGGAGCAGTTAACGCAAGAACATACATTCCGCAATAATAATGGCATCAAAATTAGTGTGTGCTGTAAATTTCCTCCAACGTTTCTTCTGTTCCTTCCTGCTGGAAGTCGCCATTTTGTTGTATCCCAGAGCAGTCACTTCCTTATTGGAAACCCCCCCCCCCTCTCCTTGGTCTCCAAAATTATATGTCACTTTCTTCACTTAAATATGTACATTTGCAACCTTTATTGTATGCCTTGGTTCAGATAGAGAGGAAGACTGACAGCCTGATAGAAATAAAGGCTGATAGAAGTTTTACAGTGTTGAAGTGAGGGAGAAAGAAAATATCAGGAAGATAAAATAAGACACTATCCTTGTATGTTTAACTCTTTTTTTTTTGTCTCCCTGGCAGCAGGATTTTTACTGTCACTTCAGCTTTTCTTTTCTGTTTGCCTAATCTGTGTTCCCTTGGCACATTCTGTGTCATTTCTGCTGTTTTCTTCTCCCTGCAGCAACAGTAAGGCTCGGTTCACACTGGGGCGACTTGTCAGGCGACCTAGTCGCCTGACAAGTCGCCTCCCGTCGCCTCCCGTTCTGCGCTATGGAACCGTTCTAATCGGAGCGACGCAAGTCGCTCCGACTTAGAAAAAGGTTCCTGTATTACTTTGGGGGCGACTTGGGGCGACTTGCATAGACTTCTATGCAGAAGTCGTCTCGCAAGTCGCCCCGGCAGTCGTTTGCAGGTCGCCTCGCTGAGGCGACCTGCAAGTCGTGCCGCCCATATGTGAACCGAGCCTAAGTGCCGGTTCACACAGGGGCAACACTACTTGCAGGCCGACTCACCGAGGCGACCTGCACACGACTTCAGCGGCGACTTGAAAAACGACATCTGTATAGAAGTCAATGCAAGTCGCCTGAAGGCGCCCCAAAAATACTACAGGAACCTTTTTCTAAGTCAGAGCGACTTGCATCGCTCCTATTAGAACGGTTCCGTAGTACAGAACGGTACACGACCTGTCAGGCGGCTAAGTCGCCTGACAAGTTGCCCCTGTGTGATCCGGGGCTAAATCTTAAAGTGATAATAAAGGCCTTCTTTTTGTTTGTAAATAACAAACATGTCATACTTACCTGCTCTGTGCAATAGTTTTGCACAAAGCAGCCCCGATCCTTCTTCCTCCTGCTGAGTGCCCCCAGAGCAAAGCAGTTTGCAATGGTTGCACCCAAGCAGGCACATTCACGAACCACGGCTCTGCGTGTCTATTTATACACAGAGCTGCGGCTCGGCCCCACCCCCTCTCTCCTCATTGGCTCACTGGCTGTGATTGACAGCAGAGGGAGCCAATGAGAAGGAAGTGTCCACAGAGTAAGGTTATTCTTCCTTGCATAGTTTTGCACATACAGTACAGTGCCTTGAAAAATTATTCATACCCCTTGAAATTTTCCACATTTTCTCATGTTACAGCCAAAACATAAATGTATTTTATTGGGATTTTATGTGATAGACCAACACAAAGTGACACATAATTGTGAAGTGGAAGAAAAATTATAAATGGTTTTCAAAATTGTATGCAAATAAATATCTGAGTGTGGCGTGCATTTGTATTCTGCCTCCTTTACTCTGATACCCCTAACTAAAATCTAGTGGAACCAATTGCCCTCAGAAGTTACCTAATTAGTAATAGGGTCCACCTGTGTGTAATGTAATCTCAGTATAAATACAGCTGTTCTGTGAAGCCCTCAGAGGTTTCTTAGAGAACCTTAGTGAACAAACAGCATCATGAATGCCAATGAACACACCAGACAGGTTAGGGATAAAGTTGTGGTGAATTTTAAAGCAGTGTTAGGTTATAAAAAATATCCCAAGGTTTGAACATCTCACAAAGATGTTCTGAGAAAACATTTACGTTTTATTGGTGGTAAAATGACAAAATTTGGAAAATTTTAAGGGGTTTGAATACTTTTTCCAGGCACTGTAAGTAGTTGAGAAAATAGTTTTTGTGAACGTTTATCAAGATTGAAATATTTCAGTTTGTATTAATAACTGTGTCTGAAAGTGTGTGAAATGCATGGATTTTACATCATGAAATGGGGTATACTTTTGTAGAAAACAGACCCACACTTTATAATCACCTACTCAGAGAAATCTAACATAAAGATGTCAGTGCCTAATTTGGAAAACCTAAGGGTCATATTCAATATATTACTTAGTTTTTTTAGTTTTATCACTATCTTTATCAGTAATCAGATATTGCTTACAAGCCTATCCTAGACTATCCTATCTATTAAGTGGTAGCCTTCAATCAGTCTAGTGCTGGCACACCAAAGTGATTTTCCACCTGAATCAGTCGACGTTTAAATTGACTTTTGTTGAGCTGTGTGGTGCTGGTAGTCACTCGACATTCAAGCTGTGTATTAAGATGCTTATGCATATCATAGGACAGCCATTTTCGTTCCATTTGGAGATGTAAGCAGCACCCTAATACCAGCTCTATATTAAACATGTTGTGTAATCTTATTGGCAGGCGCAGCACAACATACATTTACATGCCACAACCAATATGTTATGTTATGCTTTCACTGATTTGACTCAAGTAAAGTGAAATCTAATATATTGCTTTGTTGTTGTGCACTTGCACATCTTGCCTTTCCTTTGCATTTCTTTATTGAACAGCCCTAACTGTGGAAATTAATATTCATTTTGTAACCTTCTTTATGTTGTGCTTGGAACAAACTTTGCATTTTTCTGTATTTGAACCCCACACTGGACTTGTTTTCGGTATTTATAAAGCAGCAACAATTTATGCAGTGCTTTACATATTGTACAGTCACATCAGTTCCTCCTCTCAAGGAGCTTACAAACTAATGCTGCGTACACACGATCGGATTTTCCGACTGTGTGTAGGATCCATCGGACAATTTTTGTCGGAATTTCCGACAACAAAAATTTGAGAGCTGGATCTCAAATTTTCAGACAACAAAATCCGTTGGAAATTCCGATCGTGTGTACACAATTCCGACGCTTTTTCTCAGCTCGTCGTACGTGTTGTACGTCACCGCGTTCTTGACGTTCGGAATTTCCAACAACATTTGTGCGACCGTGTTTATGCAAGACAAGCTTGAGCCAACATCCGTCAAAAAAAAATCCCGTGATTTCGTGGTCGGAATGTCCGATCGTGGCATTAGGCTCCTACCACACATACAGTGGGGGAAAAAGGTATTTGATCCCCTGCTGATTTTGTATGTTTGCCCACTGACTCAGAAATGATCAGTCTATAATTTTAATGGTAGGTTTATTTTAACAGTGAGAGACAGAATAACAACAAAAATATCCAGAAAAACGCATTTCAAAAAAGTTATAAATTGATTTCCATTTTATTGAGTGAAATAAGTATTTGACCCCTATTAATCAGCAAGATTTCTGCCTCCCAAATGTCTTTCTATACAGGTAATGAACTGAGATTAGCAGCATTCTCTTAAAGGGAGTGCTCCTAACCTCAGCTTGTTACCTGTAAAAAGACACCTGTCCACAGAAGCAATCAATCAGATTCCAATCTCTAAACCTTGGCCAAGACCAAAGAGCTGTCCAAAACACATGTGCAGACCCATCTGAAGTTTGCTAATGAACATCTGATTTATAGGAGAACTGGGCGAAAGTGTTGTGGTCAAATGAGACCAAAATCAAACTCTTTGGCATCAACTCAACTCGCCTTTTTGAAAGAGGAGGAATGCTGCCTATAAACTCAAGAACACCATCCCCACCGTCAAACATGGAGGTGGAACATTATGCTTTGGGGGTGTTTTTCTGCTAAGGGGACAGGACAACTTCACCGTTTCAAAAGGACAATGGACGGGGCCATGTACCATCAAATCTTGGATGAGAACCTCCTTCCCTCAAGCAGAGCATTGAAAATGGGTCATGGACTGTTTAGGACCCCCAACGAATATCTGATAATTGGCGGGGACTTTACCTTATCCTATTCGGTTGGACTGGATCGCCACGTACTGAACCCCACAGACCCACAAACCCGAGCTGCCAGGGACTTAAAATTATTTTGCCAAATCACCAGACGTTATGTCCTATTCGACACATGGCGGGCCCTACATCCGGGAAATAGACAATACACATTCTTTTCTGCCCCCCACCGCATGCACTCCCGCATCGACTACTTTTTCATCAACAATGCTACCCTTTGTGCCACTAAGGATGCCCAGATCCTACCGATTTCCTGATCTGATCACGCCCCCGTGATTATGACCTTGGAAATAGGTACCCTTACCCGCAAACCGTGTAACTGGCAATTAAACAACTTCCTCCTCCAACACATCCCCTCTAAATCGGAACTAGAGTCCGCATTGCAGCATTATTTCCTTGAAAATTACACTCCTGATATTTCCCCCTCCACTCTCTGGGAGGCCCACAAGGCGGTCCTCAGGGGACGCTGTATAGCGATCTCCTCGGACATGAAGAAAGATGCAAAAGCCTCTAAACTCCGAGCCGAAAGGGACCTTAGGGCCCTAGAGCTCCAATTACAATCCTCACCGTCCATATCTCTCCTAAAAAAAAATTGTCTGCTTACGAACTACCCTCCGAGACCTGGCAGAAGGCCAAGTAGAGAAGGCACTACTTAGATTAAAACAAACCTACTACGACAAAGGTAACAAAGCCCACTCTCTATTGGCACGCAAACTGTCAGAACGCTCCCCCATGACTACCCCCACCAAATAAAGGACAGAAGGGGCGCCCTCCTATCACGCCCTCAAGATATAGTTCAAGCCTTTGAGGAATTTTACACAGCCCTATACAGTGACCCCGAGATCCCACATGATCCCCTCCCCCCTGACCTGAACGACTGCTTGAAACACTACCTGGAGGATAGTGGTATCCCCAAGCTTCAGGCATTTTGACCTACTTTCCCTCAATGCACCTATTACAGCAGAAGAACTGACAGCCACCATTAAGATCCTGCCATCACATAAATCCCCTGGCCCAGATGGCCTCCCCTATGAATATTACAAATCATTCCTCCCAATTCTCCTACCACATTTGTGCAAGCTGTTTAATGCTTTTCTTCAGCAAACCCCTATTCCCTTGGACATGCAAAGGTAATTTTTCACATTAATCCCCAAACCCGACAAAGATCCTTCATTATGCACTAGTTACAGGCCGATCGCACTCTTAAACTCTGACCTGAAATTTTTTACTAAGCTCCTCTCGATGCGATTGAACCTGATACTGCCATCTTTGATACACAAGGATCAGGTGGGCTTTGTCCCCCTCCGTCAAGCAGGGGACAATACGAGATGGATTATTGACCTAATAGATGTGGCGAACAGGGACAAACTAGAGACTCTAGTTCTTGGGCTGGATGCCGAAAAGGCTTTTGACCGCCTTAGCTGGCCTTTCCTGTTCGCCACGCTGAAATGCATGGGGTTTCGGGGCCCCTTCCTACAAGCTATTGAGCACTTATACACAAATCCCACGTCTCAGGTTAAGACCCCCTTTGCCCTGTCCTCTGCCTTTCCAATTGCGAATGGGACCCGCCAGGGGTGCCCACTCTCACCACTACTGTTTGTACTGTGTGTTGAGCCCCTGGCGGCTTCCATTCGTAGAAACCCGGACATACATGGGGTCCCGGTGCGGGGAAGGGAATTTAAACTAGCACTGTTCGCAGATGACATCATACTTACCCTGACCCAACCTAGGACCTCGCTACCCAACCTACGAACTTGACCTCTATAGATCCCTCTCTGGCTATAAAATAAACGCGGCTAAATCGGAGGCTCTACCTATCAATATCCCAGCAGCAGAGAACCAACACCTACAGCAATGCTTTCCATACCACTGAAAGACGACAGCTCTGAAATATTTGGGAGTTCAGATCACCCCATATTACGCTACCCTATACCGAGCTAACTTTCCTCCCCTGTTCAGGTCCATAAGGGATCTGCTACAGAAATGGAAGGTTCACCATATCTCCCTCCTGGGGAGGGTGGCCTCTGTTAAGATGACCATCCTCCCCAAACTTCTTTATCTCTTCCAAACGCTGCCCATCCCAATTCCATATGCTGACTTGAGAAAACTCCAGGCAGATTTAGTGCGCTTTGTCTGGAATTATAGGAGACATAGAATATCTCAGTCAGTCCTGACGACGTCGCGCTCTGACGGTGGGTTGGCATTTCCTGACTTAAATAAATATTACCAAGCTGCCCAGCTGCGTGCCCTGGCCTCCTGGTTTCCCCAATGATCCTACAACAGATGGACAGAAATCGAAAAAATATGGCTGGCACCCACACTTTCAAATAGCCTGCTCTGGAATGCAAACGTGGAGGTGGACTCGGCCCGGCTTTTAGGTCCCATGCTCCACCTTAGATCGCTCTGGCGCAGGCTATCCCGAGTACATGAGCTGGGCTCAGAGAGATCGCTCTTAACGTCCTTCCATTATAACCCCAGAATGCCTGCGGGTCTTACACATCAGATGTCTTCGCCATTGGCGACACGGAATTTATTCCACTTTGGCCATTTAGTGCAACCCTGTACACACAGGATGCTCTCATTCGTTGAACTCCAAAAAAAATTTGATTTACCTCGCCTGGTGTTTAATGGGTACTTGCAAATAAGACACTATGCCCAATCTTTTGCCCCGAACCTCCAATTCTCAGCGCCAACGCCCTTTGAGAGCTTGATGTTGGGGGGCTCTGCACGCCGAGGCTTAATTTCAGATATATATCGGCTGTTAAACTCCTACTCCTTTTCCACCCAAGGTAAGCATGCATATATGTTTCGCTGGGAGAAGGCATTGGGAGAGGAAATCCCAGAGATAACGTGGCGGACTATCTGGTTTCAGGCAGCAAAGAGCTCCTTCTGCACGCTCTACAAGGAGAACGCCTACAAAATACTTTTTTTTTGGTACCTGACGCCAGATGATCCTAATGCCATTTACCCTTCCAGCTCGGATAGATGTTGGCGCTGCCAGGGATCCAGGGGGATACTGTATCACGTCTTTTGGACTTGCCCCAAGATAGTGCCTTTCTGGACAGAGACACAGCTCTTACTGTCTCGCCTTCTAGGAGTACAGGTCCCCAGAACTCCGAAATCATTCCTCCTTGGAGTTTCTTCTCTGCAGATTCCCAAACATTCCAAAAAACTGCTTACACATGTTCTGACGGCTGCGAGATGCCTTGTTGCCCTCCATTGGAAACAACAAGACCCGCCCACCCAAACAGACTTATACACCAGAATAAAAGACATGGAGCTGATGGAAAAAATGACAGGTAGATTACAATAGATTGGAAGCACATGACAAAGTCTGGGAAGAGTGGCATAGACGAGAGGACCCGCCCTGAGCTGGTGGTTGAGCCTCCCAATTCCTCTCCCTCCCTCCCCACCCTATTCTATCTTTCTTTTCTCTACTGTGTTCTTTTTTCTCTCTCCTCTTTGGCATTTGCTGAGGTCCATGTCGGAACCTACTTGTCCACTACTAACTCTTATGTGGAACCAGCTATGAATCCCTTCTGTTTGGTTTATTATTTACTAACGTTTGATGTATACTGGCTTTATTGCTGGTCTGTTGAAGTCTGTGCATTACAGTGTCAGTGTTCTGTTTATTCACTTGCCTTTATGTTCAATAAAAAAAAAATGGGTCATGGATTGGTATTCCAGCATGACAATGACCCAAAACACATGGCCAAGGCAACAAAGGAGTGACTAAAGAAGAAGCACGTTAAGGTCCTGGAGTGGCCTAGCCAGTCTCCAGACCTTAATCCTATAGAAAAACAGCAGGGGAGATTGCTTAAGTTTCAAGTTACCAAACGTCAGCCTCGAAACCTTAATGACTTGGAAAGGATCTGCAAAGAGGAGTGGGACAAAATACCTCCTGAGATGTGTGCAAACCTTGGTGGCCAACTGCAAGAAATGTCTGAACTCTGTGATTGCCAACAAGTGTTTTGCCACCAAGTACTAAGTCATGTTTTGCAAAGGGGTCAAATACTTATTTCACTCATTAAAATGCAAATCAATTTATAATTTTTATGAAATGTATTTTTCTGAATATTTTTGTTGTTATTCTGTCCCTCACTGTTAAAATAAACCTATCATTAAAATTATAGACTGATCATTTCTTTGTCAGTGGGCAAACGTACAAAATCAACAGGGGATCAAATACTTTTTTCCCTCACTGTACATACTAGGACAAATTTGGACAGGAACCAATTCACCTACCAGTGTTTCTTTGTCTTTGGAGTGTGGGAGGAACCTAGAGTACCCAGAGGAAACCCACACAAGCACATGAGAACATGCAAACTCCATGCAGGTAGTGTCCTGGTTAGAATTTGAACCAAAGACCCTAGTGCTGCAAGGAAGAAGTGTTAACTGCTAAGCCACCATGCTGCGAAATTTTTTAAAATAATAATTTAACTGCGTTCAGAGCAACAAGCCATATTCCAGCTGTCATTGTGATAAATAAGGTCCTCCTCAGGAGCAAGCATTAAACTCTTATTTATTGTGTTACCTGACTGGTTAACACAGTAGTGGGTATTCTCGTTTGTAGTTAAAATCATCAGATTGTTTGCACTTTTTGTACTATACATATCAAACTGGTTGTCCCAGATTTTTATTTTGAAATGTAAACTGTCATTGCAGATTTTTGTGATGCCTTTATAGTACACAAATATGTGTTATTGACTGGGCATGATGCACTTTTTGAACAGAGGATCTTATAAAGTCTTCAAATGGCATAAAAGAGAAAAACTGGACAGACATAGATGGAAAATAAATATTCACAGCCAATAAGTTCTGCTAAACTATGAATGAGTTAAGCTCAAAATTATACCCTCCAATCCTACACTGTATTTATTGATGTTGCAGGGGAGTAGGCAGAGAGGGGTGGTTGGTATTTACTCAGGCGTGAATGATGGATGACATCTTAAATTTGTGCCCAGGGATTGAAGGTGAACTGTGACAGCCTTATTTATCTTGGGAACGGAGGTTGGGTCTACAAAAGACTAGGTGCTTGGAGATGCCAGACATTGACAAATACATCTCACTAGATTTTGGGACATTGTTGGTTATCCTTTTCTACCACCTTATAGTGTGCCACATGCTGTTTAATTTTATAGACAATAAATGTAACCTAGAATATTTCCTGCTTTTTAAAAGTGTTTGATTTTGATCTACTTTTTTTCTTTCTTTTTTTTTTTTTATTATTTATCGTTTCATACTGAACTAGCTTACACTTAATTTAGCACTTCAATCCAACTTACTAGGTTGGATTATGCGAAGCAACTGAGCAGTACAACTTCTGGTGTACTTGGAGGCAGGCATCCTAAACCTTGCTAGATTTGGGTGTACATGAGCCAATCTTGCAAATTCAGGCCCTTCACACCCTTGCTGCATTTCAGTATTTTGCGGTGTATAGAGCAAATGTTACACAATTATCAAGTATCTTAAAGCACCTTTATTATCTTGCATTAATCTTCTTTTTTAGGCTTTCTCTCCTTTATTTTCACCTGGTGATTCAGCCAGGAAGTCTGCTGTTTTTCAACAGAACCTTCTCTCCTGCAAATGTAGCAGTTAAACTGTTAAGATAAATTTACCACGGACAGGGATGCTTACAATGATCGGCTTTTATTTGTGTAAAAAACATTACCCCAAAAGAAAAAATATTGCTTTTAAATTAAAAATTTAAAAAAAAAAACAAAAAAAACAAAAAAAAAACAAAACAGTGTAGTAACATTCTTTTCTGCTCACGAGTTCCTGCATCCCAATAGATGACCTTGCAAACCTCATCTTTTGGGTACTATGCCTTCTCCAAGTCTCATCACCTACCCCATGTAGGCAGAATACAAATTGACTATTTGCTTTTATTAATTGAACCCCAATGAATTTGTAGATCCTGAAAAAAAATGCTGCCTATTGTTCTGTTGCTGTAAGTGGGGCAGTAGGCAGTTAAGTATATCTCCCTTCCAACTCTGCTGTTATGAACAACACTTGTATATGCAACATATGTGAGACATCTGCTTTATGACTGGCCACTGCTGGGTTTTGCAAAGCATTAAAATAATGTTGTGCGGTGTGCTGGAGAGCAGGGTTGAGGCTTGGTTAGCAGCCCATTGCACAACAGTTCAACTCAAAAGCTCATGATAAAACAGTTGGTTAATATATTATCTTTACATAGATTGAAGCCTAGAAAACCAAATACAATGTTTTGGGAATGTATAGTTGGTATGTGTTTTCTTTCTTCCTTTATAATGGATAGGACTAAGATTTTTTTTTTTTGTATATTCTTTTTTATATTAGATGAGCAGAATCCTACCAGAATCTCTGGTAAGATTTCCTCTCACTTCCTCCAATTTCCCCAGTGGAAATTTCTTCATACTTCCTCTCTCCTTCCAAATGGAAGAATTCCTCTCATCTTCCCAATGGGACACTGGTGACATACAAAATAAATCTGCCTGAGGTCCTAACCATTCCTTAAGCTTAGTACACACTGCTATTTTATTTTTGTTCAACCCAGCGGTCTGAATAAAAAAGAACTGACAGCTCAGGTTGGAGCCGCAATACTAACAATCCAATGTTAGTACAGCAATCTCCCCTGCTGTTCTATTTTGTTCTGACAGAACACTCTGGTCTGCACAGAGCAGGAGCCTGTCGGCAGACCTTTGTAGAACTGGGTGCAGTTCACACGGGCCAAATATCGGCTGGTTTCTATTGAACTGGTCAATGCTGCCCGGCAATCGACTGGTGTGTGCGGGGCTTTATTCTATCTAAATTTAAAAAAAAAAAAAAAAAGTTTTGGCTTTGGATATTTTAATTGTTTACATTAAATTCAGTGATCTATTTTTGTGTGTAGCTAAGAAAACATACCTGCTCCAGTGGGGCCCAAATCGTCATTGAAATTTGTTTTCAAGGTCTTCTTTGGATTTTCAGAATCCTGATACTGTTATACATATAAAAAGCACATATACTCTGTAGCAAGTATTAGGCACCACAAAGTTTATGTATATTTGTTGTGACTCTGCTTTTCATGTTCTTCTCCTCTTTGTGTTTTCTTCTTACAGATCTTTGGATGGATTGGAGGGTTTCATTTGTCTGGAAGAGCTAATACTGGACAACAACCTGCTGGGAAATCATGTTTGCTTCCCTTTACTTCCATTCCTACACACATTGACTGCCAATAAGAATCAGATATCCTTTTTACATAAATCAGTCTGGTAGATCACTTTCCATGTCATAATGTAAGTATGATAGGGAAAAGTGAAACGTGGCTCTCTAAATTATTACCAAAAAAAAATGTATAGCTGTGTTGAGGAGGTCTCCCTTGACAGTCAATAGTGCTGTCATGACTTCCTGCCTGCAGTTTTCCCGCCTGTGTAAATCTCCACTCCTTGCTTCTGTGTTTCTCCTAGTCCTCTGATTCCTTTCACACATGTTGTATGGTTTCTGTGCTCACCTATGGGCATCTCCTGCTATTCTGTGGGTTTATATTTTCTTTTCCTTCCATCACTTCCTGGCTTGCCTCCCAGTTTGCACCCCTATATAACACATGCTCAGTGCAGCCCACGTTGCCTGAGCAACTTCCTAGTTCTCTGAGCTCCTGTTTATCTGTATTCAGTGTCTGACTTCCCATGCTTCGTCTGCCATCTGTACTCGCCTGCCACTCGTCCTTCCTTGGCTTGTTTCCTGGATTTCCTTCTGTCTCCTGCTGTTTTTACTCTGCACATGTGAGTGCTCTCCGCATCCTTAGCTGGGCATACCTGGGGGCTGTGACCTGGTTCCAGCTTGCTGCAAGTCCATACCCACCATCAGGGGCCCTGGTGAAGAAGCAGGCTGAAGCTTAGACTCCATGCCCTGGAAAACCCTGAGTTGCCAATCTACAAGGGTACACTATCACAGACATCTAACCCTAACCAGCTATTAGATAAGAATAATGTAC
Organism: Lithobates clamitans; assembly: GCA_037952925.1. Classification (NCBI taxonomy): domain Eukaryota; kingdom Metazoa; phylum Chordata; class Amphibia; order Anura; family Ranidae; genus Lithobates; species Lithobates clamitans. The sequence goes on along the minus strand of JBBGZY010000852.1, from coordinate 4,851,145 downwards.
CCTACCAAATCTTTACTATTTATCTTGTGTATGAATAATTGGAACAAAAATAACGTGTGGCTAATATTTTGTAGGTTTTTTTGTACTTAAAAGAAAAATATGTATTATTTCAAAGGGGGGCACTCAGAAATGGCTTTGTTTTATTTAGCTGTATTCATACTTTACATTTGTCTCTATTTCCTCATACAAAAAAATGGTTGACATGAATGTCTGCACATGAACTACCAGAAATCTTGTTAAGCAGGGTATAGAACAAAAGGACTATCATAGACAAATGTCTATAACCCAGCCCATTGTTCTATGGATTTCTGTACTTCCATTTCAAGACTTCAAGGACACAAATCACCTCTCAGTGACATGTCAAACCAAAGAATAGGCACACAGGTGATGAATTGGTTTATGGTATTGTCGTACAGCCAGACTACATCCAAAACACATGTAGGGTATTTCTGTTATTGCTTTTCCCCTAGCAAGCTAGGTTTAAATCTAAAACATGCAAATGCTACTTCTCAGAGGATAATACATCATTGGACAATATACACATCAAATTACGGCCCCTGCTCTGTTAACAAGGTTTTTTTTTTTTTTAACATTCATGAGTGTAAAATGTATAGATCCACAAAGTCTAAGCTGGTATTCTTTCAGTCTAATCAGTTGAATGATCAGTACATATCAATGGCCAATGGACACTTTGTGAACAGTTAGACATGAAGGGTTCATGAACAGATATTTGCTAGCTTTACTAAATTATACATTGTGCATACCCAACACTCTTTGTCTTTTGCTTAGTGATTTCCTCTTGTTCTAAAAAATATTCTGCTTGGTCTCCTTGAAAATCATACAAAAAAAGGTCACTGCCCCCACCTATAACTGGTCTTCGCAGCAAGGAGCACTGGAAGGGCAAATGCATGTAAAATAAAACCAAAGAATTTCCAAGCTCAACTTACCAAGCAGCCTGCGACCAACCGAATTAACCTGCCTAACAGTATGCGTTAAAAACAGGGGTTTAGTTGCACACATTTGCTCGCAGGCTGGTTGGTAAGTCGAGCTTGGAAATTCTTTGGTTTTATTTTACATGCGTTTGCCCTTCCAGTGCTCCTTGCTGTGAAGACCAGTTATAGGTGTGGGCAGTGACCTTTTTTTGTATTGTTGACATATTGGTCAGGCAACACACTGACACCTTTGCTGCCATTGTGCAATGAGCTGGGTGTTCAGTGTGCTCCTGCGCATTTAAGGAGGGTTGGGCTCCCTCCAGTCATCTGCCCTTCATCTATCCATTAGAATACATGTGCTCCCACTGTGGAGACTCTTCAAAGTTAGAGTTAGAGCCGGTTTACACGGGGGCGACTTGTCAGGCGACCTAGCCGCCTGACAAGTCGCCTCCCGTTCTGTACAATGGAACCGTTCTAATCGGAGCGACACAAGTCGCTCCGACTTAGAAGAAAGGTTCCTGTACTACTTTGGGGGCGACTTGCATAGACTTCTATACAGAAGTCGTCTTGCAAGTCGCCGCGGCAGTCGTGTGCAGGTCGCCTTGGTGAGGCGACCTGCAAGTCGTGCCGCTTCCTATGTGAACCGGCTCTCGGGGTCTGCAGGATATAGGGTGCCTTGCCATGGCCTGCAGCTTATGCATGTATTTGCAAATGTGTGCAACTAAACCCCTGTTTTTACCGCATACTGTTAGGCAGGTTAATTCGGTTGGTCGCAGGCTGGTTGGTAGGTTGAGCTTGGAAATACTTTGGTTTTATTTTACTCTCCTTGAAAATCACTGAAAACATCAAATAAGTAAACCTTTTACAGATTTTCTTTTCTTGTGATGGATTAGTATGGCTACTTGCTAGACTTTTTTTACTACTTGGGAAATTAGAGCTATGCAGACCTACTTTTCTGTCTCCATGTATTTCACTTTCCTGAAAAAGTCCTATGACTGAGCAATACCCAAGCTTTTTCTTAAATGAAGAAAAATCCCTGAACTTCTGGAGTCCTTTGTTATACCACATCTGCCTCCACTGGTACTAGCTGCATTTGGCATGATTTTTACCAGGTTGATAGACAGCATACTCCAATTCTACAGGCCTTGTGGCCCAGAATTGTTCCAGAGCCCCCAACTTATCTGTGTCTAAGTAAGTCAAATGGTTGTTGTGAATAGAGATTTAAACCCTATTTTCTGCCAAACATTCTTTTAAATTGCCTGTAAGCACCCAAAACTACAGCAAAAAGTTTGGATTTGAATGTTTGTTGTTCACTGTTGATTTTTACATCACTGTTCATCTATGTTTAAGACCATTCTCCCAGATTTTCAACTCTACTTTTCTTAGGGTCGATGACGGCATGGAGTCTAATAAAGACAGATTCACTGTGTTTGGTCGCAAGTGTTGATAGGCTGTGTTGTCTTTCTTGATGTCTTTTAGAAATATCATTGTATAGTCTAGGTCTACAGTTGCTCACACTTAATTCTTAAATGATGTCCTTAAAGCCAATTTTAAGAATCTTTGCTGCAAAACAATGCTGTCCAAATATCACTTGACAGTCCTCAAATCTACCTGTTTATAGCCGCACAGAACAATGATTAGGGGATCCTGCAGATACCACTGGCTAAAGGGTTGAGTAGGGAAAGGTTATACTATTAGATGTTTAGTCCTGTCTGTGTCCTCACTAAATATATTCTTCTCAATAGCCATGTAGTCACCAGGTAAGGAAGTGGTGTTAAATGTCCCCAATAAGATGTTATAATTCTACCCATTTTAAATTAGAAACTATGCGCACATATTTTAGATGGATTTAGGCTTCAAAGCCTTTACAGGGCCTTAATCATAACTGTTCCTGTCAGTGGAGATGGGGTACTGCTGGTTCTACCTATTCCATGGTGGAACAATAACAGTCATGCCAGATTTCTAAGCAATATCAGGTTTGAATGTATAAGGATTTGCCAAGACCTCTGTCTTAATAGTCTTACAGTACTCCACTTAAAAGCAGCTTGCATTAAAATATCCTACAGTGGATTAGCCATACAAATAACTAGGTTGACATAACTGACTTTCATGCTACTACTGTAGCTGTCAGCATAAATACTGTGTTTGTTTTATATACATATTTAATACACATCACTCAAAAAAGTAAATTGAACATTAGAAAACCTGTTTTGCAGTTTACTCCCTTACATAGCTAGTGGAAGGATATTAGAATGTTAAAGTAGAAACATATTTGAAGGAAAATTCAGTATTGCAAATATGTTTAAACTAAAGACACAAATCTGTTAATGGAAGCAAACAACTTTTCTGCAGTTTAGTCACAATCAAAAGACTTTAGGAAGTGGCACAATAAAGAAATAAACATTTGAAATATTTGTGTGAGCCCTCTGGTGGTAGAAATACAGTATGCAATATCTTATGGACTGAACAGCTGCTAGGAAGTTTTAGAAAACGGTTTTATTTATCAGATTCAAATTTTCCCAGTTATGATAGGGCTTTTCACATGTGTAGCACAGCAATACTTTCATTAATAATATTACCTTAAAACTTTTAAATTTAAACCAATTAAGTTATTGGTAATAAACAAATGATTATACCTTAAACATAAGGGAAAGGGTGTACTGTAACATGACAGCAACATAAAAGACAGATTTAATTTTCCTAGCTTTTGCAGACTGCTAAAATACATTTGGATGTTGTGTGTTACCCTGCTTGAATGGTTGAAAATCTATTATTTTTCCATATTTTATCATTTAGGGCATATTTATAAAGCAGTGAATGTGACATTCACGGGTGATTAATCATTTTTTGTAATTTAAAACACTTGCATCAGGAAGATTTACCTGCAGTGAATATTTGCTGAATGTCACATTTAATGCTTTAAATTTTCCCCTTAATTATTTTAATCTGATTAAAAGGAAATGACAACACAGAAGAAGAAGGTAGCAGTTTTTTTGTATTCAGAGTCTTTTCACAATGGCAGGCCATTTATTCTCTAATAAATTTTGATAACTATAGTTAAAGATAACATTCTAGAATTTGAAGGTTGCCCTGGACCTTACATGTTCCACTCCTCATGCAGAGTGTGCACTGGATAGTGAAAAATAATCACTTTTTACTCATACCCTCCTGCACCCTTTTGGGGAAGGTATAATTAGAACGTTTGGATTTTCCTGGTTAATATAATCCTTGTAGGATAATCTTGGTGTGGTAGTATTTCTTTTCTCCCTCCTTCATAAACATGCACGTTTGTCTGTTCCAGGTATTCCTAGTTATGTAAATGCCTTCCAGTTGTTTGATCATGCCTGCATGTCCAAAGAGCATCCAGTACTTGGGGGGGGGGGGGGGGGGGGGGGATTTAAGTAGTAATGGTCATTAAAAGAAGAAAAAAAAAGAGATGAAAACAACCATGAAAGAAAACATGAAAAATTAAGGGTTGAAATATGTTTTGCTGAAAATCTGAATTTTCTGCACCAAAGTGCTGGGAAATGCTGCAATGCTTCTCCCCAATTCAGCTTGAATTGCACACATAATTGAGTAATTGTTTATTCTGTTTTTAGAGAAAGGGGAACAACCCCTAAACGATCACAGATATTTTTGTGTTTTGGAAAGTCTGACGTTTTTGTTATGGTGCAGAAATTTTATTTGTCATAACAAGCACTTATGACACAAATATTATTATCTATTTGGAGTTAACTGTACATATAGTAACTCAGTTTTGCCGGCACTCAAAATGGTTGCATTACTTGAAAATATCAAGCCATGTTGGCTAATAAAAAGCTAATTATGTGATTATTTAAAGTATCACTTACAATAATTGTTCCATTTGTGGGTGTTGTTACACAAAAAGATCTTCTAACATGCAAGAAAATTGTTGAGATGAATAGCAAACATTCCTTTTTTTCAGTGGAGAAAAGGGAGCAAAGCTTCGATTGCCCAAAATTTGTGGTAGTTATCACTTGTGCATGAATGATTCTCACTACCCAAAGGTCTCAGTGTTTGTGTACTCTTATGCACTAGAAAATGTTATGCTGATTTTACCGACTTTCTAGCAGCCTTCAGTGCCATAAGAGTTGAACAATTACAAGCCAACCTACCACAAAAAAATTGGATTATTTCAAGGTTTCCATAGAAACTGTTGATCGCTGATTGATTTATTCTGTTAGGCTCTTGCAATTTAAAGTCAGTTGAAAACAGCATAAATTTGACTTGTCTGTGGCCTTTTTTTAGCTTCCCTCTTTGGTTAAAGGACCACTAGTGCCCAACCCTAGGGCCAAGGGCTGCATGTGGCCTTTTGGTGCTTGGCATCGCATCAGTCATAAAATGGAGCTATTCCAGAGGGATGGTCCATCCAAGGTGTGGTAGACCATTTGGTGAAGAAGGATTGTTTTGTAGCAGATTCCTTAACATTTCTTGTGATACCTGACAGAGCTGGATCACTTTCTGGACTCACTGGCTGCGTCTGCCCCATCCTTGGAGTACCTGAGCTTGCTTGGCAACCAGGCTTGTCCGAATGAACTTGTTAGCAAAGAGAAAGATGAAGATGATTATCAGCGATACAGGTTGGTGGCCTTTTAAATTTAAATTGTTGATTTTATGTGAACACAATATAGCATTTCAATTTGTTATATATCACCACTAAATCTCTGATGTGGTATAGAGTACAGGTATCTTGTTTTCAATATAAATGTCACTTATCTTAACCACACAGTACAGGACACAGGAATTCATTTAGGGTTTTATGTAACCTCTCAATGTCCATACAATGGACATCCACACCATGAGGTTCCAGTTTTTTACTAGTGTCCTTAGGCAATGGACACCTGCTGTTGGAGAAGATTTTTTTCTACTTTTCACCCAGTTTCCTTTCCTCCTTCAACTGACACATCTGTCAAAATCTGACTGCTTATTGCCTTATAGCTCACTAGTAGTTTCCTGATTGGTTACCCATGGTGTAAACCTAGGAAACTGTGCCCAGACTCCATGGCAATTGACCAACTTGTAATGTTTGCTCTGGCATTGGCTCCTGTGTTAGGCGCTTACTTTAGCACATGGTGCATTGCGCATAGTTAGCCACAGGGTGCTCTCCACATCCAGGACTGTGGTTCATTCCCATGAAACCTGTCCTTGAAGATCCCTTCATGGGAATGCCCACTGTGATGGGCGAGGCCTAGACCCAGGAGGGGACCAGTGACATTAATAAGGCAAAGCAAGGTTTCCCTGTACCTTTACATACCAGTTCCTGGCTATACATGTCTTGTTAAATTGTTACTTGGATCTGTAGTACACACAACTTTATATTCTTTTATCCTCCGAGGCACACCACAGTGCTAAGAACACAAACAGTTTTGAAGGCACAGTTTACAGTACAACCTTGTTGTTTACCTAATTAAATTTGGCAGTCTTTTTTTCTACCTCACTACCAGAAGCTCCCCTCTGACTAGTAAAGTAGTGCTTATGCTCCTCACTGTACAATTTCGGACACCATTTTCCATTTACAATGCAAGATGATAATTTGCTGTCTCACCTGATGCCTAATAACCTCAGTGACACAGCCAAAAGAACTCAGCGCTATGCCTGGGTTGTTGAGATTCACACCAGACATGCTGAATCCTCTTCGGTTTGCCTCTGTTCTTTGAGTACCCTGAAGGGGAAGATCCTTACTTGGCAATGGTGAATTGCAGGTGCTTTGGTGCTGAAGCACATGAGACAAGTACCGCGAGTTCTGTAGTAGATCCTGAGGAAACTCTTAAGTTCCTCTCAGGTTAGTAGCTGTTCCCTTGTTCCAGAGTTCTTACACTGACAATATTCCAGCCCCCTGATGTGGGCTCCCTTGCAGCCTGTCTGACAAAAGCAGAATTCTCTGCAACTATGACTTATTCCAAAGGCTATTCCCACTTCTGGAAGCAATGGTTGCTATCAGCCATAAACACTTTTTTGCCTCTGCTCCCTCTTAATATATTCAATCATTAGGACTTGAATTGCCTGGCTCACTTACACTTACATTTGCAGGAGGCTGACGCTGACATTTTAGCTGCTGAAGATTTTTCACCATTGAAATTTCATTAAGTTAATCCTTTGGCTTCTGGCCATATGCTGGCCACTGTGAACTCACTGATTAGTCTCTAGATAGTTCCATCTAGTTCTGCACAACATTTACCTACTCCATTAGGCTTAGGAAGGAAAGCAAAATCTAGAAACTTTATATGTTGATTGGCCTAACTTTGAGAGACTGTTCACTCCTCTGTACATGTTTGCTGTCTTGTACCCTATGGAAGAGGAATTCAAAAAGAAATGACCTGTTCCCACTGTGGACCCAGCCATTCTTGCATTGAATAAACAAGCTACTGTTCATACTGAGGGCATTCTCTCCTTCAATAAGTCAGTTGGTAGGCATTTGGAGACTCTTTAGAAATCCTCCTTTGCTCTGGCAGATGCAGCAGTCTGTTGCCAGTCTATCAGTTGCCCTGACTATGGCAAACTGGACTGGAGAATTCAACAGTGAATTTAAAAAAATAAAAAATTAAATACATTTAAAAAATAATCCTATTCTTTCTATAAGACTACAGCTTTTCCCCTCCATCCTAGTATATGCTCCTCTTTCTTTGTGGCATGCTGATCACTTCCCCCATACTCTGCAATCTATCACTTAGGGTAGCTCTCACCTGGGTGCACCCCCTTAAAAGGTCCTTAGTAAGAATGGAACCTTCTCCTCTTCATTGCCCCTTTGCAGCTGTAGTTATGCCTTGGCTCACTCTGTTTTTTCTTCCTGGGAGCCATCCTTTTTTTCTGCTACAGGGGGACAAAGTACCCTGGAAGCCAGTCCTTCTCGCTTCCCTGGCACTAGTTATATCATTTCAGTTACCCTCCTCATGTCCTGCCTTTATGGTACGACAAACAATGTTTGCTTCACCTTATGGGTGGGTCAGGACTGCCATGTCTTTCCTTGGAAGCTGACCACATTTTCTGTTTTCCCACAACTCGGTGCCTCTATGGAATTCTTTCCTCCTGTTCCACCCAACTGGGTGGTTATTTTGCCTCTTTGCTAGGCCTTCTGCTCTTGGAAACGAGTTTCTCCTTTCTTATCTGAGCCCCTTCTTTCAGAGGTGACAGGGTTCTTGGGCTTTTTCTGCATCAAGCATCTTTTTTTTTTCCCAGCTTGCATGGCTACCACCTGATCTTTTGTTCATATTTTCATAACTGTTTTCTTCACCAGGTAGCTGTTGGGCCTCTGAATTGCGTGCCTCAGATGCAAGATGCTTATGCTGTTAACTGTTCATTTTATCTGGTGTCCCTTGTTTTTTCCTGTAGGCCTGTTGCTATTGTTTTGGCTATTTTGTTGCCCAGCCATCCACTCCTCAAATGCAGAAATGGGAATGTACTATGGGCAAAGAATCAATACTTGTTTTTTGTACTGTGCATATAACATAAAATGAATATTGACATACCTGTAAATCCCATATCTTGGAGTACAAGACAGAACACAGGTTCCTCTCCTCTTTCCCCTGTGTTCTCTTTACTGCTTGCTAAAAAAACTGAAGCCTCACAGAGCAGGCTGGGTTATATAGATACGCTGGAAAGCACTACTATCATGTGAAGGTAGTGGCATATAACCTATGGTCTAAGATGGTACTCCAAGATACAGACTTTTCATTAAAATTCCTTTTTCTTTTCCTTTCAAGTGGCTCATCTTAAAAGTCAGCGTGCCTAGCAGCAGCATCTTCCTCTGTAATCAAACAGAAGATGGTATTTGCCAACAGAAATTAGTGTAATACCAGCCTAAAAAGAAGTATTTATTTGGAATATGGCCAGATTCCAGTGCTAGCTATGTGAAGCTGCATATTCTCTGCAGAGAAACAGGGCGTCTTTTTATTTTTTATTTTTTATGGCTGAATATAACAATGGGCAGCACAGTAGCTAACTGGCTGGCACTTGCAGCAATGGGGTCGTCAGTTCGAATCTCAAACCACGGCACTACCTCCCTGAAGTTTGCATGTTCTGCTTGTTCCTGCACGGGTTTCCTCCTGGTAGTCTAGTTTCCTCCCACACTCCAAAGACATGCTGGTAGGTTAAATGTCTCCAGTCTAAATTGGTCCTAGTATATGTGTATGTATGAATGTGAGTTAGGGACCTTAGATTGTAAGCTTCTTGAGAGCAGGGACTGATGTTAATGTATAATATATATGTAAAGCTCTGCATAAATTGTCAGCGCTATTTAGGTACCTGTACTAAATAATAGTCTGGGGGGTCCTTGCACATACGGATTTCATCTTTTTACCCTAGGATACACAGATGTGATAGGCAATCAGTAGATACTTAGAAAAACGCATAAAGCAAACAGAAACAAATTGCTATGAAAAGAGATGCAATTATAGTATTACATAGTAAATATTTATCTGATTAATGTCAGTATCTTTATTTACCAGTTTTTATATAAAAAAAACATACAGTATACTGATATCTGAAGTTCCACCTGGGGGGAGAGGCAGTTTTATTTCCAAACAGGGAATAAAAACATTTTTCAGTTCTCATACCTGGTGTTCAGATGACTACCCTGCTAATTTTATTTATTTTATTTATTTCAGGTACTTATATAGCGCTGTCAATTTACGCAGCACTTTACATATCTATTATACATTCACATCAGTCCCTACCCTCAAGGAGCTTACAATCTAAGGTCCCTAACTCACATTCATACAGATACATACTAGGGCCAATTTAGACAGGATCCAATTAACCTACCAGCATGTCTTTAGAGTTGATAATAGAATGAGCTTAAAGCCAGTGTCAGTAAAATTAAGTAAGACCGTTTTAGAAGATGTCAGCAAGTAAAGGCCCACTCTAAGTAAAGGTTTTGCTGTTTGCTGCTTGGTTTTCATTGAACAGAACATATTTACCTGTATATGTCAAACACTGATCTCTTTTATGATACAGTTTAGATGAAATGGTCAAGAGACCTTCTTTCTCAGATGGAGCATTCAAGCATTGCCAGTTCTTCCAACAATACATCAATCTCATCTTTCTTTGTGCCATTTATAAAGAAACTGACACCACACATAACCTAAAGTAAGCTTTACTCAGGTTAAACTCATCCTTGGATATTGTAAATCTTGATGGTCTGGTTACACACAACTTCTTAAGGTAGACACAGAAATTGTAAGCATTTCTCTCAGACCTGCCAATGTATCATCTAAGGAAGAGGAGATAGACTATTCAGTTCAATTTAAATATAAAAAATATAAAAATAAAATACAGAAATCAAAGATCAATGATATTATAGTTTGTCAGTATCTGTTACCATATATCTTTCCTAAAGCTGATCTACAGTAAACAGCCAAATGAAAGATGAAATACATATGTGAGAGCTGGTTTACATCCCAAAATTATTAGTATTTCTGTCCATCCAGTCCTGAAATTTACACAGCTCTGCCACACAGCAGTTTCATTTTCACTTGCATGTCTCTTCCTCAGACCACCCTTTGAACAGAAAAACGAGAAGAAGCACACTTATGAGCTTATCTCTCTGTCTTTCTGTTCTCTCCTCATATCAGCATGACCCTTTGCACTGCAGCACATTCCTTAAACTGCTTCTCCCTCTCTAAGCTCACCTGCAAAGGGACTGCAAGAGGATGATATCAAGTCAGATTAAGGTATGTTCGTTGCTTGCTATAAAAAAAAATACATTAAAATTACATTTATATGTATTTATGATTACAGAGTTAAACAAAAGTGTATCATTGAGCAAAATTTTAAATCATATATTCATTTCCATATTATATTTCAAATACTTCTAGTCTACTCATATTATATATATATATATATATGAATGATCTTGAAACTAACTTTGTGAAGAATCCCACACATTTACTTGAAGTATGTGACCCAGATGTTTGCAGGCATAAAGTATACCAATCATAACTTTTCCAGCATTTTTGCATAGCTGGGGTACCATAGTTGGGGTGTAAAGCTGGCCATAGAAGTGAACGGCTGTATGCACATATGACGTATTTCCTGAACACATTTGGGAAACACACCGTGCATGCATGTGTAGGGAAACACCAATGCAGAGACTCCTTGGCATTACACAAATACAAGCACATACAACTATGTATTTCTAAGAGTGGGTGTACATACCTACTGCTGCACCTCTCTGGCTCCAAACATCTGTGTTCATAAGCCCATATTCACAATGCCCTGTGTCACACATTTCACAGAGCCTGCTGTCTGAACTACGAGGGGGAGGGGGAATTTTAGGAGTCAGTAAAGGAATCACTGCTTGCAGGCAGCAGGGTACCATGAGATATGTTGTCCTTAGCAGGGTTTGTTTTTTGGTACAATACATTTGCCCAGGGATGAGGGACAAAGCCCAGAGAACCGTGGCTCTCATGCACAGTGCTGGATCGTGATGGGGTTCAGGTAAATATAGGGAGGTGAGGGGGCAAGTCTGTGACGCAAAAGGTTATTAAGGTAAAAAAAATCTTGAGGCTTTAGAACCGCTTTAAGCTGGAAAATACGGTACTCCGTACTGGCACCTGTGACTCTGATCCTGTATGCAGAGCTACTGAATGTCCTATTGTTCACTTACCAACTCCAGGGACATATTTGTCACACTTAAATGACTCAGATCATCAAACAGATTTTATTATTACACAAAGATAACATGAGTAAATACAAAATGCAGTTTTTAAATGATGGTTTAATTTATTAAGGCAAAAAAACTGTCCAAACCTGCCTGGCTTTATGTGAAAAAGTAATTGCCCCCTAAACCTAATAACTGGTTGTGCCACCCTTGGCGGCAACAACTGCAATCAAGCATTTGCGATAACTGGCAATGAGTCTTTCACATTGCTGTGGAGCACTTTCGGCCCACTTTTTGCAGAATTGTTTTAATTCAGCCACATTGGAGGGTTTTCCAGCATGAACGGTCTGTGTAAGGTCATGATACAGCATCTCAATTGGATTTAAGTCCAGGCTTTGACTAAGCCACTCCAAAACCTAAATTTTGCTTTGTTTGAATCATTTGGAGGTGGACTTGCTGTTGTGTTCCTGATCATTGTTTTGCTGCATTACTCAAGTGCACTTGAGCTTGAGGTCATGAACTGATGGCCGGACATTCTACATAGTTACATAGTTAGTCAGGTTGAAAAAAGACACAAGTCCATCCAGTTAAACCATAAAATAAATTAATAAATAAAATAAAAAATATAGTACAATCCAATATACCCAATTCTATACCCACAGTTGATCCAGAGGAAGGCAAAAAACCCCAGCAGAGCATGCTCCAATTTGCTACAGCAGGGGAAAAAATTCCTTCCTGATCCCCCAAGAGAGATTCGGATTTTCCCTGGATCAACTTTACCTATAAATGTCAGTACCCAGTTATATTATGTACATTTAGGAAAGTATCCAGGCCTTTCTTAAAGCAATCTACTGAGCTGGCCAGAACCACCTCTGGCGGGAGTCTATTCCACATTTTTACAGCTCTTACTGTGGAGAAACCTTTCCGTATTTAGAGATGAAATCTCTTTTCCTCTAGACGTAAAGAGTGCCCCCGTGTCCTCTGTGTTGAACGTAAAGAGAATAACTCAACACCAAGTTCACTATATGGACCCCTTATATATTTGAACATGTTGATCATATCCCCCCTTATTCTCCTCTTCTCAAGAATAAATTCAGTTCCTCTAATCTTTCCTCATAGCTGAGCTCCTCCATGCCTCTTCTCAGTTTGGTTGCCCTTCTCTGCACTTTCTCCAGTTCCCCCGATATCCTTTTTGAGAACTGGTGCCCAAAACTGAACTGCATATTCCAGATGAGGTCTTACTAATGATTTGAACGGGGGCAAAATGATATCTCTCTCTCTGTCCATACTCTCTTAATACAAGAAAGGACTTTGCTCGCTTTGGGAACCGCAGCTTGTCATTGCATGTTATTATTGAGCTTATGATCTACCAAAACCCCCAGATCCTTTTCTACTACGGATTCCCCCAGTTGTACTCCCCCTAGCATGTATGATGCATGCATATACTTAGCCCCCAAGTGCATAACTTTACATTTCTCAACATTAAACCTCACCTGCCACATAGTCGCCCAATTAGACAGTGCATTAAGGTCGGCTTGTAAATTGGAGACATCCTGCAAGGACGTTATTCCACTGCATAGCTTGGTGTCATCTGCAGACAGAAATGTTACTTTTGATCCCAGACCCAATATCATTTATAAAGATAATAAAAAGTAAGGGTCCCAGCACTGAACCTTGGGGTACACCACTGATAACTTTAGACCATTCAGAGTAAGAATCATTAAGCACTACTCTCTGAATCCTATCTTTTAGCCAGTTTTCTATCCATTTACAAACTGATATTTCCAAGCCTGTAGACTTTACCTTACACATGAGCCGTGTGTGCGGAACTGTATCAAACGCTTTTGCAAAATCCAAGTATACCACGTCCACAGCCACCCCTCTGTCCAAGGTTTTACTTACCTCTTCATAAAAAGAAATCAGATTTGTCTGACAACTTATGTCTTTCATGAATCCATACTGTCTGTTGCTTAAAATGTTTTTTTCCAGCAAGAACTCGTCTATGTGGTCTTTTATTAAACGCTCCAGTATCTTCCTGACTATAAAAGTTAAACTAACAGGTCTATAGTTACTTGGTAAAGACTTTGATCCCTTTTTAAATATAGGCACCACGTTCGCCCCAAGGCCAATCCAGTGGTACTATTACCGTCATTAATGAGTCCCTAAAAATTAGATACACTGGCTTTGAAATTACAGAGCTCAATTCTTTTAGGATCAGTGGGTGGATGCCATCAGGTCCAGGTGCTTTATCCACCTTTATTCTGTCTAAATATTTCTGGACCATATCACTTTTAAGCCATTGTGGATCATTCGGGCCTGTGTCAATACCACCCCCATTATGGACATGAGCTCCCCCATGCTCTTTTGTATACACAGAGGTGAAGAAAGTATTTAATAAATTAGCCTTTTCTTTGTCCCCAGTCACCCACTCCAGGTTATTTTGTAAAGGGCCTACATGCTCAGACCTGACCTTTTTACTATTAATATATTTAAAGAATTTTTTGGGGTTTGTCCTACTATCTTTTGAAATCTGTGCTTCATTTTGATTTTTTGCATCCTTGATTTCCTTTTTACATATTCTGTTAAATTCTTTGTAACATTTAAACGACACTAGTATTCCTTCATTTTTATATTTTTTAAAAGCTCTTTTCTTATTGTTTATAGCTTTTTTAACTTTGACTGTGAGCCACATAGGTTTTATTTTTAGCCTTTTAAACTTATTGCTCATGGGAATATACTTTGCAGTGAGGTCCTTTTTGAAGAATTCCCATTTCTTTTTTGTGTTTATCAATGCCAATATTCCCTCCCAGTCTAAATCCTGGAGAGCAGCCCTCATCCTTGGAAAATTTGCTCTCTTGAAGTTAAGCCCCGGTTCACACAAGGGCGGCACGACCTGCAGGTCGCCTCACCGAGGCGACCTGCACACTACTCCCACGGCGACTTGCAAAATGACTTCTGTATAGAAGTCTATGCAAGTCGCCCCCAAAGTAGTACAGGAACCTTTTTCTAAGTCGGAGCGACTTGCGTCGCTCCTATTAGAATGGTTCCATTGTACAGAACGGGAGGCGACTTGTCAGGCGGCTAGAGCAAAATATTACAGCGCACACATGCAAAAAAGACATTTACCTCCAGCAGGGCTAGTTTAAAACACCTAGACAATCTAAAAATATTAGCAAAAAATATGGGGATTTGGTCACACCATATTGCTATATGGTGCTAAGCCCACTTAATGCGACAAAGTACCACATAATTAGTGGGTCCTACACTATCCATGGATTGGGAGATCCTGCTTCTCTGAACCATGAGAGCAAACACTCTTCTATATGGGAGAACTTTGAGGTCTCCACCCATGACACAAGTGGACACTAATGAGAGGCACTTAATGAATTAGAGTGGGGTGCCGCGCACCCAAAGGGATTTGGTCAGAATCCATGCAATAAACAAACAAGATATTTGGGGGGCACACCCTAAAAGATGCATTAAAGCTGGAGCAGCCATAAGACCATACAGCAGAGCAAAATATTACAGCGCACACATGCAAAAAAGACATTTACCTCCAGCAGGTCGCCTGACAAGTCGCCCCTGTGTGAACCGGCACTAAGTGTTTTTATCTTTCCCGTATGTATTTCTTGTTTACAGCTAACATCAAATGAAATCATTATGATCGCTGCTACCCAGGTGTTCCTTTATCTGAACATTAGTAATAAGCTTTGCATGGTTTGAGATTACCAGGTCCAACAGAGCTTCATTCCTAGGGCCTCAATAAACTGGACCATAAAATTGTCCTGTAATAGGTTTAGAAATTTTTGCCCTTTAACTGTCCCAGCAGTGCCATTACTCCAGTCAATTTCTGGGTAGTTAAAATCCCCCATTATTATCATCGTCCCAGCCCTTACAGCCCTCCTTTAGGATTTTCTGGTAGAGCTCAGAATTCATGGTTCCATCAATTATGGTAAGTCATCCAGGTCCTGAAGCTGCAAAGCAGCCACAGACCATCACACTACCACCACCATGTCTGACTGTTGGTATGATGTTCTTGTTATGAAATGCTGTATTCGTTTTATGCCAGATGTAACGGGACGCATACCTTCCAAAAAGTTACATTTTTGTCTCATCAGTCCACAGAATATTTGCCTAAAAGTCTTGGGGATAATTGAGATGTTTTTTGGTAAATGTGAGATGAGCCTTTGCGTTCTTTTTGGTCAGCAGTGGCTTTGGCCTTGGAACTCTCTCATGGATGTCATTTTTGCCCCAGACTCTTTCTTATTGTTGAATCATGAACACTGGTCTTACCTGAGGCAAGTGAGGCCTGCAGTTCTTTAGATGTTGTTCTGGGTTCTTTTATGACCTCCTGGATGAGTCGTCATCATGCTCTTGGAGTAATTTATGTAGGCCGGCCACTCCTGGGAAGGTTCACCACTATTCCAAGTTATCTCCATTTGTGGATAATGGCTCTCTCCGTGCTTCACTGGAGTTCCAAAGCCTTAGAAATGACTTTGAAACCCTTCCTAGACCGATTTCTAATCTGTTCTTGAATTTTATTTTATTTATTTATTTATTTTAGGTACTTATATAGCGCCGTCAATTTACGCAGCGCTTTACATATATATTATACATTCACATCAGTCCCTATACCCTCAAGGAGCTTATAATCTAAGGTCCCTAACTTACATTCATACATACTAGGGCCAATTTAGACAGGATCCAATTAACCTACCAGCATGTCTTTGGAGTGAATTTGAATCTGTTCTTGAATTCTTTTAGATTGTGGCATGATGTGTGGCTTTTTATGATCTGATAGCGTGCTTCACTTTGTCATACAGCTTCTATTTATGTGATTTCTTGATTTAACAGGTCTGGCAGTAATCGGGCCTGGGTATGGCAAGGGAAATTTATCTCAGCTTTCCAAAAAAATTGTGGTTAATCACAGTTCATTCATGATTCAGCATGGGAGGGGGCAATTACTTTTTCACATAGCCAGGCAGGTTTGAACAGCTTTTTTCCCTTAATAAATGAAATAATAATTTAAAAACTGCACCTTGGATTTACTCAGGTTATCTTTGTGTAATATTAAAAATTTTTGATGATCTAAATCATTTAAGTGTGACAAATATGCAAAAAAATTAAAAATCTGGAATGGGCAAATACTTTTTTCACAGCACTGTATATACTGATAATTTCAATTTGTATTACAATATTTTCTCCCCTCTGTATTTCCCTGAAGAAGCAGGTAACCACAAAACTTGTTGAGAGCCTGATGGCCTGCAACTAAAACACCTCGGGAGATATTTCCTATAGACTTCTTCAGTGGGGGTGTACGAACCATCAAAGATAGAATTCTTGTGTTTTATGTCCCAAAAGGACGCTTTTTTATTGTAACTGTTTGTGAAATAAAATAATATATTGATTTTAAACCAACTTTGTAATGTCTTTCGACAGTACCCAGAAAATCCTGCTGTCCCACCCCTTTCCAAAATATTCTCAATAAAAGATTATCCTATAAGTAAAGAGCTCACTTAATTTGCCTCTTTTAAATTTGCTTGTAGTTTAGCATTAATGTTTATTATTATTGCGATTGCAAGGAAGAATGTTTGATTGTGACACATGTCCTTCTGTCAGATATGACCTGCAGTTTTATTGTTAACAGAACAATAATTACAGAATAACTTTAGTGGCACCAATGTCATTGTTAACAAGAAGAATTTGACATTTACAGAACTTTTTTCACTACAGTAACAATACTTAACCTGAGAATAAAGTTCACTGTGGTCTAGGTGAACTTCACGAGTCAAGTATTCCTTGTTTGAGGGGAATATGCTCAAGGCCAATTTCACATGTATTAGATGACATCAAAGGGGGTAGCTGAACAAACCAGCTGGCTAAGCCTCCAGCTCTTTCATTTTGAAGTTTTGTTTCAGCACCTGAAGCAGTTAAATATTTGGCTACAAAACAATGCCCTGTCTGTTGGTGTGTCTGCATTATAACCAGGAAGCTGAGGGGGAAATGCAGATCAAGATGTGTAGTGATCTAGAGCTGGAATTTTATGCAATGCAAATGGAAGAGCCACAGCAAACGTGGATGAGTGCTGTGACTTTAGTGCTCCTATACTCCTGTACTTGTCCTAGACCTTCATCTCTGCTATTCATCACAAATTTTTCTCTTAAGCAAGGTGACATATCATTTTTGTTAGAGCAGAAAATGTTTTGGCCAGTTTTGATATCTAACTTCTTTGAAGGCAGGTATGACACGTATCACAGTTTGACAAAAAGCATCTCACCCCACTAATTCATTGCAGCTTACATTTTTGGACAGAATGAGTAATAATCTATGGAGCGCCACAGGGCCTGTCATCGATTTATTACAGGCTTTGTCAGTTAAACTTTGTGGTACTTAGTATAAGAAAGTAAGAACTAACTAAAAACATTTTTTTGAAGGACAGCCAAGTTTACTGTGCTTTGAGTTTGTTGTGTACTTTCATATGACAAACTGCAACATTTTGCTTTGGTACCAAAATGAAAGCGTTGCGCACAGAGCAGGCTTATTATGAAAATGGCAGGCATATTGCAGTAATAAAAGCTGAGCTAGTTAGATGAGTACATGTGTCTATGTACAGGTTAAATGGTAGAATGTCTGGTAGGCAGAGACAGCCACTGTTAGCCTTACAGTCACAGGATATCACTTGCCTGCTCTTCACGCTTCACCTTTTGCAAGTACTAAATTCCCTAGACAGAAAGTCTTGAGTAGACAGAAGCTGTCATCCCCTGTCCTCCTGCGTCTCCAAACTGAATGAGAGTGGCTGAGTCCTCCTTTCGTTCTGTGCTGTGATCCGTACCCAGCCAGTGATGACAACCTTGCTTCTGTTTCTGCCGGCGCCTTTGTCACTACTGTCCCCTTTGGATGGGCTCTTTCATCTAATCATTAAAATCCATGTTTAGTACTTGCCCCACCTGGTTCACTCACCTGAATGTTTGCTACTCCTTTCATCAGTAGAGAAGTGCCTTTGGTGTATTTCTACTATATTATGTAGGATACAGTGCCTTGAAAAAGTATTCATACTCCTTGAAATTTCCCACATTTTGTCATGTTACAACCAAAAACGTAATTGTATTTCATTGGGATTTTATGTGATAGACCAACACAAAGTGTCACATAATTGTGCATTGGAAGGAAAATGATAAATGGTTTTCCAAATTTTTTACAAATAAGTATCTGAAAAGTGTGGTGTACATTTGTATTCAGCCCCCTTTTACTCTGATACCCCTAACTAAAATCTAGTGGAACCAATTGCCTTCAGAAGTCACCTAATTAGTAAATAGAGTCCACCTGTGTGTAATTTGGTCTCAGGATAAATACATGCTTTTCTGTGAAACCCTCAGAGGTTTGTTAGAGAACTTTAGTGAACAAAAAACATCACAAATGCCAAGGGATACAGTTGTGGAGAAGTTTAAAGCAGGGTTAGGTTATAAAAAGCATCTAGAGCACTGTTCAATCCATCATCCGAAAATGGAAAGACTATGGCACAACTGCAAACCTACCAAGACATGGCCGTCCACCTAAACTGATAGGCCGCACAAGGAGAGCATTAACCAGAGAAACAGCCAAGAGGCTCATGTTAACTCTGGTGGAGCTGCAGAGATCCACAGCTCAGGTGGGAGAATCTGTCCACAGGACAACTATTAGTCGTGCACTCCACAAATCTAGCCTTTATGAAAGAGTGGCAAGAAGAAAGCCATTGTTGAAAGAAAGCCATAAGAAGTCCTGTTTGCGAGAAGCCATATGGGGGACACAGCAAACATGGCGAAGAAGGTACCCTGGTCAGATGAGACCAAAATTGAAGTTTTTGGCCTAAAATAAAACGCTATGTGTGTCGGAAAACTAATGCCCCGTACACACGGTCGGATTTTCCGATGGAAAATGTCCGATCGGAGCGTGTTGTCGGAAATTCCGACCGTGTGTGGGCTCCATCGGACATTTTCCATCGGATTTTCCGACACACAAAGTTGGACAGCAGGAGATAAAATTTTCCGACAACAAAATCCGTTGTCGGAAATTCCGATCGTGTGTACACAAATCCGACAGACAAAGTGCCACGCATGCTCAGAATAAATAAAGAGATGAAAGCTATTGGCCACTGCCCCGTTTATAGTCCCGACGTACGTGTTTTACGTCACCGTGTTTAGAACGATCGGATTTTCCGACAACTTTGTGTGACCGTGTGTATGCAAGACAAGTTTGAGCCAACATCCGTCGGAAAAAATCCTAGGATTTTGTTGTCGGAATGTCCGAACAAAGTCCGACCGTGTGTACGGGGCATTACAATGCACATCACCCTGAACACACCATCCCCACCGTGAATCATGTTGTGGGCATGCTTTTCATCAGCAAGGACAGGGAAGCCTGTCAGAGTTGATGGGAAGATGGATGGAGCCAAATAAAGGGAAAATATGTTAGAGTCTTCAAAAAACTTAAGACTGGGGTGGAGGTTCACCTTCCATCAGGAAAACGACCCTAAATATACAGCCAGAGCTACAATGGAATGGTTTAGATCAGGGGTCTCAAACTGGTGGCCCTCCAGCTGTTGCAAAACTACAAGTCCCATCCTGCCTCTGCCTGTGGGAGACATGCTTGTAACTGTCAGCCTTGCAATGTCTCATGGGACTGGTTTTGCAACAGCTGGAGGGCCACCAGTTTGAGACCCCTGGTTTAGATCAAAGCATATTCAAGCGCTAGAATGGCCCACTCAAAGTCCAGACCTAAATCTAATTGAGAATCTGTGTGAAGGCTTGAGAATTGTTGCTCACAGACATTCTCCATCCAATCTGACAGAGCTTGAGCTATTTTGCAAAGAAGAATGGGCAAAGGTGTCACTCTCTAGATGTGCAAAGCCAGTAGAGACATACCCAAAAAGACTTGCAGCTGTAATTGCAGCGAAAGGTGGTTCTATAAAGTATTGACTCAGGGGGCTGAATACAAATGCACCCCATACTTTTCAAATATTTATTTGTTAAAAATGTTGGAAACCATTTATCATTTTCCTTTCACTTCACAATTATGTGCCACTTTGTGTTGGTCCATGAAATAAAATTCCAATAAAATACATTCACGTTTTTGGTTGTAACATGACATAATGTGTAAAATTTCAAGGTATATGAATACTTTTTCAAGGCACTGTATGTAGCTGCTAGTTTGTAATACTGCTTCCTGAATGTGTTTATGAAAGTACCTGGTGGGTGAAATACAGTATACTATAATACCATTTTATATGTTGTCATAGTGTTTATGAATAAACTACACATGCTTCCAATGGAATTGTTTAGTTCAGCATGGTTCACAAAACCTTCTCAATAACCAGGTGCTGTAGTAGAGCCAGTTGTCACTTTCATTGTGTGAAGAGATGGATGTGCATGTGAATCATAGGGCAAACTTTGACAATGACAAATGTTCATTTATGGCTCTCTTTTTTTTCAGGTACTTTGTCCTGAACAAACTTCCTAATCTAAAGTTTTTGGATACCAGGAAAGTGACAAACAAAGAGCGTGAAGTGGCAGGTTCCAGAGGAGCATTCATGAGAGTGGTGAAGCCCAAAGAAAATAAGGTGAGAGAATACCAAAAATTATAACAAACTCAAAGCAGACAACTGAAGAAAACTTTCTTTACAAGACCACAGTTTAGTGGTGTAGCAACCGGACCCTGCTCCACAAAGGCACGCAGGGCCAACCTAACCATATCAAATTTATTCTCTCCATTATTTATTATTGCAGTTGTATAGTGGGATTAGGTACACATGAAGGGTTACGGCGGTTCGGGAGTTTGGATGCAGAGGTAATAGTATGGCATGCTACCTCCCAGGGCTAGGTATAGGAGTTGAGGGATAATAAATCTGGAAAAGAGAATGTGAGATTAAGCCTGGGTTCACACTTGTATGACCAATGCTCCGACATTGGCAACTTATGTCACATGACGTGTGAAAATCAATGTTTCCCAATGATAGCCGTTTTAACTGGTCCAACACAAGTCGGTCCGACTTTGAAAATGCTCCCTGCACTTCTTTGGTCTGAATTTGATCCTACTTCATCCCATTGAATATCATTGAAGTTGGATCAAGGTAGGATCCGTGTCCTAACCATCTGACTTGTGACATCCGACATGGTGATTACAGCAGCAGTAAAAGGAATTTATGTCACTCTGGGATTGTTTTGATTGGTCAAAGGACAAGTCGTACTCAAAGGTCTCAAAGTTGGAGCAAAATCTTATCTTGTTCATTCAAGTTGGATGGAAGTAGGACTGAAGTAGTGTCGATGTAGGACAGATGTAGCAGAGCAAAGTAGGATTATAGTCGTATAACAGTCGTGTCGTATCAGTGTGAACCAAGCCTCAGGACCCAGGTGTGTCAAGAATAGCATTAATATTCCTTTACATTGAATAATGAAATGAAAATATCCTATATATTCCCAAGTGCTCTAAAATGTTTAACTTTTGATGTTGATAAAGATAATTATGTCTAGAAAAAAAGAATCTTGATTGCGGTCTGAGCATGCCTAATGTAACATACTGTAGATGAACAATGAAAAAGAGAGAATAGCGCATGGATCTCATGCAAAAGAAAAATTATACCTTAGGTATAAAAACAAATTGGCTAATCACATTTTTTTGCAAAGGAACATATCCGCACTATTTGTCGCATTCATAGCTAGAAAGACCTAACTGGATTTGTGTTGTGTATATATGATTATAACTGCACTATGACCTCAGACCCATAGCAGGCCACTGAATCTGAAAAATATTCTTCTAATACAAAAGATTGGAGGCTCCTGTGTATCCCCATCTAGAATGGCTGAATGTGTAAACTGAACTTAATGGAGCCTAATTAATGTAGGACTAGTCCAACAATGTTAATATTAACCATATTTCTGCTGTTGTTCTTAATGTGTTATATCTACAGAAATTAAAATAAATTGTTAGCAAACAGAATGCATGTTATAACACACAGTGTGCTTCTGGTGAAGTTTTATCACATGCAATCATTAAGTAATGGTGGGTTAGCCGACAAGGTCAGCCAATGATGGAAGCAGAAGGTCTAATGAGATGTTTTGTTTTGTTTTGCTCCTGCGTTGATTTCTGTTGGTACATTTTCCAAACAGCAGGCAGGGGGCCATCAATACTGTAGAAAATACACCACAATTAGTGCTTGCTCTCATGTTAATTTCTGCACAGATCCCTGTAATTGTCACTAATCGCAATTAGACAGAAAAAGGCTGCATAGACATTTGCATTGTTCCCCTGTGCTGTGTCTAGACAGGGCAATATGTAATACCACTTTTTATACTACAAGTGTCAGCAATGTAGTTGAGTAAATAAAATACATTACTAGAGTTCTATGGCCATAATTGTCTGATTGTTTATTCTCAGTGCTTATTTAAGTGGTCCTTTACATTTTTAGAATCCCACCACAAAGCTGTCCTTTAATTTTACACAGTTTTATCTGCAAAGATTGTAGTCAAGCTTCATTGACTATATTTAATAATACCAGATCTGTACGAAAAGTGTAATGCGATATGAAGGTTGTAAGTTTACCCCAGTCTCGAACAATATACACTACAACCTTACGACCTTAATAAATTACAAGGGTTTCATGGATTATATGCTAAAGGACTTTGCTTTATATGTCAATTGCATATTACCAATGTGGCTAAAACTTTTTGTATGTTACAGGATAAGATTCAGCTTCCTAGCCAAACATGTTTTCTGTACCTACAACTGTGACATGCCATGAGCTGTCAGACCTGTATTCAAAAGCTAACCTTGACAAATATGCCCCTCATTTCCCTCCTAGCTCACATAGATATGAAAAAGGGTTGGCATATGCAAATACAACACAAACTAGGAAATACATTTGGGTCCTAAATCATATGACTAGTGGGTGGCAGCATTAGAAGTCATCCCAAAAGTGTCTCTCTTCCCCTCTCAAAAACTTGAACACCTTTTTATCTTACATAGAGCAATATTGCACCCTCTCCTAGATTATCACCATTGTGCTAGAGGCCCTGCAGACTTAATTCATATGCTATGGTGTTGCCCCATTTTTTTTACTATTAGGAAGAAACAGTGCAAAATATATCAGCTGTTTTGCATACAATCCCAGAGGCTCCACTTACCTGCCTATTGGGTTATCTAGATTAGGAACTATTTTGCCCTGAGATGTCTGCCCCAGTGATCAGAAATGTATTTTTATTTTTTTGATCAAATATCTTTTTGTTCAAGAATTTTCAAGGTACAGTACATAGTTAATGCATGTAAATGCGGTGGTCTCAAGTGTACCATAAATGTATGCAGTATATAATAACAAACAATGAACTGTGTAAACAGAAAGGCTGGCACTAAAATAGTACTGAACCTAAAGAACAATTATGAGGATTGTTTTCAAGTGTAAAGATTTGAGAGATAAACTCTAATAATGGCTAAAGCACTGTGAAGTGGGGGGGGGGGGGGGCAGTTGATATGGGGGAAAGGGTTATATGATACGAAAACGCTTGCAAAAACCTTATTGCTGCAAATAAATCACTATGTGATCAAAGCTTGGAATGCAGATGACTCACTATATGCCCACCAGAATGTCAAGGCTATCTTCCTCTACCAAAGTTTCCATTACTATAATCATGTCGTTGAATATGTGGGCCCATTTCAGAAGATGGGGCAAAGAACTAGTTGTCCAATGACAGGATATAGCTACCTGGGATGTTAACAAGCAATGCTGTAGAACGCCCTTTTTAATTTTTGAAATTGACACAGGAATCATCAACAGTAGGGCAACTGCAGGTAATGCCTGAACATCGGATTTGCAAATAGAATTATATGAAGTAAATCCATTCAGTTAAAATAATGAAAGCAGGTGGCAGCCCCACCAGGTATGGAGTTAGGAGCCTTCAGCTTCCATACTTCTCCAACACAGGCTATAGGTCAGTGGTTCTCAACTCCAGTCCTCAGGACCCACCAACAGGCCAGGTTTGCAAGATAGCTGAAATACATCACAGGTGATATCACTTGCTGCTCAGTGATTTCAGTATTCTAGTCTGCAACTCCCCAAGGTAATACTTAAAATCTGGCCTGTTGGTGGGTCCCGAGGACTGGAGTTGAGAACCACTGCTATAGGTGATTGAGTACATACCATGCAAGTCCACTGGGCCCGGTACTATAAGGACACTTTCTTGTAGCTCTTCTCCTTAAAATAAGAAGAGTTTGTGGGTGAAAATAAACAAAGTCCAAGGCAGTGTCCTCTGAAACAAAATAGTGGAAGGGGCCTCTCATGACACATATTCATTAGACATTTGAAGCATTTGAAATTGTTCAAAGGGGAACTATCCAGCCAAATTTTATTTGGATTTATCCCTCAGGACAGAAGTCACTCCTTACACTGTATATCATTCACCCTTGCAAACCATGGTGCTACTGTAGATGGGGGCTGTTATTTCCATGCACTTGGAATACAGATCCCTTTGACATCTAGAAGATGTAGAAGTAGTGACTTAGGGTAACATTTTCTAGGAAAAGGTGTCAGATTTAAAATAATAGCGGCTGGGTTGTCAAAAGGGGATATATCTATAGGTTGTT
Source organism: Lithobates clamitans (assembly GCA_037952925.1). Lineage (NCBI taxonomy): Eukaryota > Metazoa > Chordata > Amphibia > Anura > Ranidae > Lithobates > Lithobates clamitans. The sequence goes on along the minus strand of JBBGZY010000852.1, from coordinate 4,825,987 downwards.
GCGCTATTTGAAGAACCTGTTGCCAGAAGGGGCGGATGAAAGGGAATTGGCAAAAATATGTGCATAATACCACGTACACATGAGCAGAATTTCCGATGGGAGCTTTTCATCGTATATTCCGACCGTGCATATGCCCCATTGGACTTTTTCTGTCGAAAATTCAGACGGACTTAGATAGAGAACATGTTCTATATTTTTCCGACGGAACAAATTACTATCGGAAAAAACGCTCGTCTGTATGCTGTTCAGTCGCACCAAAAACGACGCATGCTCTGAAGCAAGTACGAGACAGAAGCTATTGGCTACTGGCTATTGAACTTTTGTTTTCTAGTCCCGTCATACGTGTTGTACGTCGCCGCGTTCTGGACGGTCGGAATTTCATGTGGCCGTGTGTATGCAAGACAGCTTGAGTGGAATTCCGTCTGAACTCCGGAAAAACCTTCAGAGTTTTTTTCTGATGGCAAAACCGGTCGTGTGTACAGGGCATCAGAGTGCTTTTGTGCTTCTTACATCTCTAGCACAGGTCACTTTGTCATGGCAATAAAGGACGGTTAAGGTCCTGTACTGCTGTCCTATACCGCTGTGTCAGGATCTTGTAAGTAATTTCTTGGTACTTACTGTTATTCAAGGGTTTGTGCGCAAAGAGCAGGATTTAGTCTCTTTGTGAATGTGGTATTTTTTCATTTGGACAGGTATATTGGGTCTTGTCGGGGGTATATATCTTGTCACAGTAGTGAGGGGTCTCCACATTCTCTATTCTGGAGTCTCAGAGTCTGTTTAAAGATCTGTAATATTCACCCATTTTTCAGAGCTCAGAAGATTTGAGGCTCACATATGTACCTGTTCAGACCAAGTTCTGAATACTCCATCTGAAAGACCTGAGACAAAATCTGGATGGCCAAAAACAGACATTAAGAGAGAGGGGAAGCTCTGCAAGTCTAGTGATTTGTAATATCTGTCTAGTTCAAGTAAAGATGGCCTGATCAGAGGGTTGGATAAAAGATTTTGTATTGCCTTCTTATCTGCTCAAGTAATTCCCAATCGTGAAGAGTCATGTTCAAAGGACACCCACATCTTTTTTGGTTCTAATGTAAGGATGAAAAACCTGCCTGGTTCTGTTGCTTATGTCCAGCAGGCTGGATTTGAAACCATTTATTTGTACTTTTTTTAGTCAATGTAAACCAATAAAAAATAACTGATATAAAAATAATATCAGATCTTTAAGATTGTGCCATAATGTATACAATTTACACTCAGGTATTGTAATATACCGTATAAAGATAGCTGCAAGTTGCATATGCCCAGCCAGATAAAAAATAATCCAGCTCCCTCCTTAATGGACTTCCATAATACTTGGAGTACATGGAATGCACACCCTCTTAGACCTCACAACGGCCATTATTTATCAACCATGTCAGTATATGGTAGGAGATTTAAACCCTGCAAAAGTCATAGTTGGAGACTTACAATGAACTGGTTACTACACTGCAAAAATGTAGACCATGAACATGTTGTAAAAGAAGATTCATATTTACCTTTCTGTCAGAGGATAAGTTAAATCCTCCTTTTCTTCCAAAGATAAAAGTTTGCTCCGTTAAGTGACATTGGTGAAACCAGTCAGGGACCAGCACTGCTGGAGCTGAGTGACTCTCCTAGCTGCCAGGGGAATGACTCCTCCAATGAGGGTGGGAGTAAAGCCAAGGGAAAGGAAAGACAGATTCTGGTGGTAGGGGACTCAATTCTCAGAAGATCATAGAGGGCAATCTGTCACAAAGACCTGAAGCGCTGAACTGTATTTTGTCTACCTGGTGCTCGGTTTCGGCACATCATGGATCTGATGGACAGATTACTGGGAGTAGCAGGGGAAGACCTGGCTATCATGGTGCATGTTGGCACCAATGACAAAGTCAGAGGAAGATGGAGTGTCCTAAAAAAACAATTTTAGGGACTTAGGAGCTAAATTGAGGAAAAGGACCTCCAAGGTGAATTGTGGCACAGCCACATAGTAAATGTGTCATAGAATTCAAGAAAGTGTGTGGATCTACCCAAAGTAAGTTTACACATTTCACGATTGTTCAGATTAATAGAAGTAGGCTAGAAATAACTGAAACTCAATGCGGATTTGAATATATGATTTTACATTTTGTAACATAGATACACTCCAAGTTGAGAAAAAGACAAAACGCACAGTAAAATAATTCATTCAATCCATTGCTCAAGGCTTGCTCTTCATTTATTCCATTGTTTTCCAGAACTTAAAAAGGAACTGTATGTATGTTTGGACGATGGTGCAAAATCTTGGGTTACTTTCAATGAAAGCTGACAAATGACTTTGGGGTTTTAAGCTGCTTTGATAACCCTATCCATCAGGCCTGCTATACATTATCTGTCCATATACAGTATATGGCATGTTTCAGTCATTCACTGGCAACTGGCCCAGTCACTGAAGGCCTGGTTAGACTGAAGAAAGTACGAAATTACAATTGAGACTCCAGACAAAACAAAGTAATTATCACAATAATGTGCTTCTAGCAAGTGTTACTATCTTCCCTGCTATGGAACCTATACATTATCCTTGGTACCTACAAAAGATATACACTATATTACCAAAAGTATTGGTGCGCCTGCCTTTACATGATCTTTAATGGCATCCCAGTCTTAGTCCGTAGGGTTCAATATTGAGTTGGCCCACTATTTGCAACTATACCAGCTTCAACTCTTTTGGGAAGGCTCTCCACAAGGTTTAGGAGTGTTTCTATGGGAATGTTTGACCATTCTTCCAGAAGCGCATTTGTGAGGTCAGGCACTGATGTGGATGAGAAGGCCTGGCTCGCAGTCTCTGCTCTAATTCATCCCAAAGGTCTTCTATCGGGTTAGGTGAGGACTCTGTGCAGGCCAGTCAAGTTCCTCCACCCCTAGCTCACTCATCTATGTCTTTATGGACCTTGTTTGTGCACTGGTGCGCAGCCATGTTTGAACAGAAAGGAGCCATCCCCAAACTGTTCCCCACAAAGTTGGGAGCATGAAATTGTCCAAAATGTCTTGGTATGCTGATGCCTTAAGAGTTCCCTTTACTGGAACTATGGGGCCAAGCCCAACCCCTGAAAAACAACCCCACACCATAATCCCCCCTCCACCAAATGATTTGGCCAGTGCACAAAGCAAGGTCCATAAAGACATGGATGAGCAAGTTTGGGGTGAAGGAACTTGACTGTCCTGCACAGAGTCCTGAACTCAACCCGATACTTTTGGGATGAATTAAAGCGGAGACTGCGAGCCAGGCCTTCTCGTCCACATGCCTGACTTCAGGGGAGTTGAAGCTGCAAAGGGTGGGCCAACTCAATATTGAACCCTACGGACTAAGGGCCAGTTCACACCATAGAAAAGCAGCCCGGATGCAATCCAGATGCTTTTCTGCATGCGTGTTTTTAACCTTCAATAAGGACATGCGTGTTCCAGTGCATTTTTGGAGCATTCCAGTGCGTTTTCGATGCATTTTACAGCGTTTCAGTGCAGGAAAATGCAGCATGTTCTACTTTTTTTTATGGAACTGGAACGCACTGGAACTGCATGTACTGGTCCGAACTATGCCATTGAAAACCATATAACCTACTTTCCAATGCGTTTTTGATGCAGAAAAAAATGCACAGGACTGCATGTAGTGTGAACTGGCCCTAAGACTTGGATTAAAGTTGATGTGCATGTAAAGACAGGCGTCCAAATACTTTTGGTTATATAGTGTATACATAGATGACAGTCATAGAGTGGAAAATGCTACTGCTGGTTGACATTTGGAGTTGCTGGTTTTGTACTTTTTGTAACTCCCAGTAGCTCTAATTTTTCCGCATTCATGTTTTCTATATGAATGGTTTGCTTTTGACTAACTAGAGTTATAAATTAACACTGTGCCTTTGAGCAGATTGTGTAGATTATTTCTTAGGCTCGGTTCACACAGGGGCAACACGATTTCAGTGCGACTTTGTACGGCGACTTCAACGCAACTTCAGCGCGACTTCAGCGCGACTTTAGCAAATTACAACGCGACTTCAAGTCGCCTCCAGGACAGGCGACTTCGGCTGTGGCCAATCACAGGCCAATCAGCTCTCTGGGAGATAGGGGTTTGCCTGGGCAAACAATATTTTTTGCCTGCAAAGTCGCTTGACTTTAGAGAGAGATCCGACTTGGAGGCGACTTCCATTGATTTCTATGGTACAGGTCGCCTACGAAGTCGGATCCAAGTAGTACAGGGAGTACGCTCTGAAGTCGGAGCCACTTCAGTAGTGTCTATTAAGACGCTCCCATTCACTGTCATGTGAATCTCTTTCTGGGGCGACTTGGGGCGACTTGAGGGGCGACAAGTCGGATCCCAAGTCGTCATAGTGTGAACCGAGCCTTATTGTATGTATTCATTCATACACATAACTAGGACCAAATTAGACTGGAGCCAATTAACCTACCAGTATGTCTCTGGAGTGTGGGAGGAAACCGGAGTACCTGGAGGAAACCCACACAGGCACAGGGAGAACATGCAAACTCCAGGCAGGTAGTGTCGTGGTTATAACTAGTTATGAGTTGGGCAAAATTAGGAAAAATGTTTTTGTCCTGCTTTACCTCAGTTATGTACCCAAAGGTGTGCATTTACAAGTTAACAAGAAAGAAATACATCTTTCTGTGATCGAAAAGAATTATATGTTCTGCTATGTTGTATAAAATTAAGCATCTACAACTGATGTTCCAAATGGCAAAAATATTTATTATTATAGGTTAAATATACTAAACTCAAAAACAAAAATGTCCTAATTGATCAGTTGGTAGGTTAAGTGGCTGCATTTGTTTTCTTTCTTGTTTTCAAGCATTTTTTTCCCTTCATTTTAATTTGGTAAATAGTTGTACTTGTTTACATACAAACCTTTGGTGTCACCTTTTGGAAGATTTACTATCTCTTCTTGTTCTGTGTCAATTTTTGATTGCTCATCATATCCTGCCCTTGTGATAATGGTACTGAGGAAGAATCCCTCCAGTGGGGACGCAGAATGCGTTAAAAATCTGCCAGGAGTTCTAATCATTTCTGTTAAAGTAAAATATATATATTTTGGATAAAAATACACTTTTTAAAGAGACTGTGGGGTTGATTAAAAGAGAAGTATGGGAATGTTTTTTGCCAAGAATCATACTTACCTAGGCGGATGCAACATCGGTCTCCCGTCGGCTCTAAGACTTAGAACCGAGCGATCAAACACCGCTGATCGCTAGGTCCTCAGAGCTCCCTGAGCAGAAAGTTTGACCAGCACAGGCAGCAAGGGCCCTTTCACACGGACGTGTTCATGTACAGGCTCTGCTTTGCTCAGCGGGGGATCCCTCTGCCGATCCCCGCTGAGTAGGCAGATGACAGGTCTGTCTCTGCACACTGTGCAGGGACCGACCTGTCAGAGCCCTGCTCTCCTCTATGGGGGATCGAATGAAGATGGACCATAGAGTCTGTTTTCATCCGATCCGCAGACGGATGGAAAAATAGGGTTTTCCTCCATCACACTTTAGCGGATCGGAGCGGGTCGGATGTCAGCGGACATGTCACCGCTGACATCCGTCGCTTTGTAGACCTGTATGGAGCGTCCACCTAAAAAACTGACAGGCGGACCTGAATGGTCCGCCCTTGTGAAAGAGGCCTAACTAGACTATCCTAGAAGAGGAGTGGGCTATGATGTGCAAGGAGGGAGGGGGCTGTACTAGCGAATGGACCTTGCTGGAGTAGTCAGATTTTCTAGCAAGTTCAAAAGCACATTGCAAGTGCATTAAAAAATAATTAATTGAAAAGAAAAAAAACTGCAAGCAGAGATTTTACTTACTTTTTTTTTGCTTAAGTTGGTGACAGGGTCTGTTTAAAGCTGATCCCCAGCCAGTGACCACTAAACTTTCTGGATGTCCCTCCAGTTGTTCAGGAACTACAATTCCCATCCTGCCTAGTCATGTCTGTTAATGTCAGAGGTTTGCAATGCCTCATAGGAGATGAAGTTCCGCAACAGCTGGAGGGCCATAGTTTGGAGATCCCCGATCTAGTCAATTCACCAGGTAGATTGATAACATTCTAAATGCCTGAAATATTTATCTGAATCTGTAATCACACAATGCATCAGGTCCCGAGTCTAATCTTTTGGACTGCAGAGTGGAAGGGTCCTTCAATGGGTGGCCACACCGCTACCTGGTGACATGGATACTTCTCATTGCTTGTCCATTGGCAAGGTCCCAAAGACTTGTCATGAAAATTGAGATTACCAGTTTTCACTCCTGTGAGAGCCGCCATAGATGACCCTTTGTGGGTGAGCGGGTGGGGGGCAAGCAACATTTGTTTGGAGATGGGCTTTAAGAGAAGTGGGTAGCTCTATTATGAGAGGAAAAAAGGGACAGGTTTGTGCCTTATACATTTAATTAAGACCAGTTGTATTTCCAGTGCATAGTTGATAATGTCATTTTTTAGCAAACAAAATATTATATCTAAGTATATTTGGGATAATTGCTAGATTGTTTTCATGGCTGCAATTGACTGTCTATTTTGAGTGATGTGAATAATCTGCAAGAAGAAGGTCACTGATTGGCAGCATCCCTGATACTGTCTGTAGTTTCTAAGCTCTGCTAGCTTTTCACGTCCAGGTTAATTGTCAGCTATTGCACAAGTACCCTTCTGATTGAACACAGTTGCATCTGTCATTAGGACAGGCTAGTCTGTCAGAATGATTGAGCCATTCACCTGTGCTTAAGTGAGGATATTCATAAAACTTGCAATAAAGTCTGGCCCTAAAAATCAAAGCAAAGCTATGAATTACTGCACTTTCCAGCTGTGCCTCTATATACAGAGGAATGTTGAGTACTCCAGATGGCCTAGTGGCTGGTTCACTATGAATTTGCTAACCATTGCCAAAGATGCAAGCTTACCTCTGCACTGAGTTTGACCTGGAATATCTGTAGGTTAAATATATGCATCCTTTTAGTTGCCTTACTTACTTATTGTTTTGAAAGTTTAATGCCTTCTCCTCTATTTATTTCATTTGTTTAATTTTTCATGTTGCAAGTTGTTGCCCTAACTAAAGGAAAAACTGTTTATTAAATTATTGCAAAGTCATAGGTGGTTAGAAGCTGTTTGCAGACTCACAAGCTGTAAAATAGGTAAATAAGATAGTCCTTGCTAACGTGGGAAGCAGTAGAATTTCTACCCTCAACAACAGATATCTAGGAGGATTGAAAAAAAAAAAGTGAGTAAAAATATCTTTGCTTATCTATACTCAGTGCTATGTATATTGTATTGTATATGTATATTGCTACTGTATATTTGACAGTTTTGTGTCAATTAGGGAGCATCTAGCAGTTTTTAATAATAATAATACAAATAATAAGAAAACTAATAATAATAACCGTAAACATATAAGGTTGAAAGGTTCAGTGCTATCTACTGTTTGGTTTAGATCAGTTTCTGATTGCAAGCAACCCAACCTAATTGGAGCATTTCAGTGGTTTTGATTGGCTTCTCTCAAAATTATGATTGTTTGGCCTAGAACCCAGAGTTTGAAATCTGATGAGAAAGTCGCTTAAAGTAGAACTATAGGCAGAATTTTTTTTTTTTTTTGGATAGAGTAAGGCAGGGTCATAACCACTGTCAGATTAATTTCTGCCATCTGTGTCCCATTTGGGAGATTTCCCTTCACTTCCTGTCCCATTCCCAAAACAGGAAGTGAGAGGAAATCCTGCTAATTACGGAAATCTCTTGGGGTCCCTCAGGCCACCAGAACTAGTGTAGTGTCCCCCTTGGAAGATTTCCCCTCTTACTTTTCTGGAGACAACCCAAAATTTAGAGTTACAATTGAATGGTTAATATCAAAGCATATTCGTGTACTAGAATGGCCCAGTCAAAGTCCAGACCTGAATCTGAGGCAAGACTTGAAAATTGCTGTTAACAGATGCTCTCCATCCAATCTGACAGAGCTTGTGCTATTTTGCAAAGAAGAATGGGCAAACATAGTTAGGATAGTGATTCCCCGACATTGGAGAACAACAGATGTGCCTTCCTTGGGCGATTGGGTTGTTGAGGTGGATCAGATAAGAGATCTGGAGCGCGTGTTGGCACAGGAAGCAGGGAGGGAGGAACAGTTCTCCATCACCTGGACCTTGTGGTCAATGTTTCGATACTCCGATGACTTCTCAGTATGGGTCAGGGATGACCCACCTCTATCCACCGGCTAGCCATGCCGGGGTGCCTTTCTTTCCCACCGCCTTTCTTTCCCACCTTTTTTATTATTCTCTATTGCTGTTCCCATCAACACTCTTTCTTCTCTTTTCTTTTGCCAACTCTCATGCATATAATGAACCAAACAAGTAAAAAGTTGAATAAAGGTCATATACCTAAAATAGTTCAACGACTTGAATACCTAATATAAGTAAACAAAAGATCACGACAGCATATCAGCCTGATTTGGTAGATCCTTATAATGCCAACACGCAAATCATAAGGGTAAACATATGTTGGATCCCACATGTTTGTTACTCTTCTCATATATCTAAAGGCTTTTATGATCAATACGAGACTTCGTTGATATACCTGAGACTATGTGCCAAAATGTTATTCTATAGGTTCATCTCTGATAAAGTTTAAATCCATTGTTCTGTGCATACTATATGTAATGTTCTAATGTAGAACACTTTTTTATATATGTTAAACTTTTTTCTCTTGAAATAAAATAAGATTGAAAAGAATGGGCAAACATTTCACTCTCTAGATGTCCAAAGCTGATAGAGACATACCCAAAAAGACTTGCAGATGTAATTGAGGCTAAAAGTGGTTCTACAAATATTGACTCAGGAGGGCTGAATACAAATGCACTCCACACTTTTCAGATATTTATTTGTAAAAAATTTTGAAAACCATTTATCATTTCCCTTTTGCGTCACAATTATGTGCCACTTTGAGTTGGTCTATCACATAAGATCCCAATAAAATACATTTACGTGTTTGGTTGTAACATGACAAAATGTAGAAAATTTCAAGGGGTATGAATACTTTTTCAAGGCACTGTACCTCCAGGCCTCCCCCTCTATCTGTGACTTTTGAGCCTTCAAGGGATCCCTTTGAGTTAAAAAGACTGCTAAAACCTTTCAGATGCACCTACTAATCGAAGATCACCTTAATGGAGACTCCTGATAAACTGTTTACACTTCCCAAATGTTTCTTAGCCCTATACCCATTTGAGGAGTCTTTTATTAAGAATGGGGCCTTTCCAGTTGTAGATCTGGTAATTTCCTGAACTAAAAAAGCACTGCCGATCCCTGTGGAGTATGCGCCATTGTATAAGGATCCCATAGATAAAAGTCTGAAGTTTCTTTCCGGAACCCTGTTTTCTCTGACAGGATCTGCATTACAACCTGTCATAGTTATGATGTTAGTCTGTCAAACACTAGGGAAATGGAATAGGCTCATGAGGGTCATGTAGCATTTAGAGTTTGTACTTGACAGCACTGAGCTACTGTGTAGATGGATTAGTGGATACCTTCATATGAGTCTCCTGTCAGTGAACAAGTGGAGAACTCATGGTTGAAATGTTGGGCTGCAGAGCAAGCATGCAACAAGGGTTTGTTGTGCATGCCCTTTGAGGGATACTGTTTTTTTGCCGCTGCCTTGGACACCCTCATTAAGGATGTCAGCTTTGGGTAAGAGTACTCTTCTACCTCAGCAGAAGAAATTTAGACTCCAGCCTCAGAAGACTCACCCTCCTCCCTCATCCCAAGGCCAAAAAGAGTTGGTTTGGTTACTAGCTGGCCTCAACATCAAAAGTTGCACCCAAACTAGGTACCAAATTCAACCAAGAGCCTTGGGCTTCCAAGTCCCCCAAACCCGCTGATAATGCCTTTTTGGCATGAAGGGGTGTCTTTCGCTTTCCTAAGTGTGGGGGGGGGGCAGGTGTAAGTCTTTGTGGATACCTGGACATACTACATCTCAGATGCCTGGGTACAAGAGGTGACTTCCAGGGGCTACAAGCTTTAAGCCCCCTCCCTGATATATGTCTTCAAACCTGCCTGTGTTACCGTTTTAGTACAGGAAAGTGCAAGACTGAATTTACGGCTGGAGTTCATCTGTAGCCGAAAAGATAAAATAAATTATTTTAAAGCCTTCCTACAGGTAATGTATTTAAAAATAGCCCCCAAAAGGGGTTAAAAAAGCAGATCAGGCTGCAGGTTGAATAAGGCGCATCCTGCAAGTTCAGGCTGACATTGACCTGCCCCTTGAGAGGTTGTCACTACAGTGAACTGCACTCACAGTGTAATCATGACATCATCAGCACCTCTTTGCATCAGTGAGGACAGCCCACTGCTAGATCTGAGGAGGACTCTAATGTCATATGACCAGCCTGAAGTCATTTAGAAAAGGTTTGTATATAATAAAATGCATAAAATACAGCAGGGAGGTTTGCAAGGAGGAGTCCAAAGTAAAGCATTACTTAATATATATAAAATGAGCCTATGTCATGGACACTATTTTGGCCCTTTAAATGGGTTTTATCTTGCTAAGCCTGGGAATCTAACATTACAAGGCACTTTTATCCCTGCTTCCAAAGGGCTTCCTAAATGATGCACCACAAGGATCATTTTCTCTGCTGCAATAAAATGAAGAAATAATATGCTTTGAAAGTGATTTATGATGGCACCTAAAAAGCCAAATTTACAAAGAAGTATTTTGGATCTGGGGCAACCCCAGGAGTCAGGTCAAAAATGAGTCTAAGCATGATTTAAAAGGCTCCATTTGTGACATGACATTTAATGTGTGTGCAGTGAGACCCATGTGTCCCTAATAAAAAAGCATTACTCTTTAAATACAAGACGCATGCTGGTTTATTTTTTTCCTCTTTTGTAGAAACTTTAACCTTTTCTTGCAGTTGCAGAAATGCTAACCACAAAGGAAGTTTTACATGTAATAAAACTTCCAGCCTATAAAATCACATTTCATTAAATTGGCTAGTGGGTAGACAGCTGGGCAAGGAATGAAATAAATTAATGTACACACAGCTGAGAAGCTGATTGTTTACACTATATAATTGTCAGTTGGAATGCATTTAACATGTAACCACACCAAACCTCTAGTGCCAGATATGATTTTTAACCAAAAGGCAATAATAAAACATAAATTAGAAGGGCTAAACTGAGTAAAAAAATCACCAAATTACCACACCCACTAATATAGGTAGTACAGGGATTGTGTTTATTATTAACATTATTTTGGTGCAAAATAATTGTCCTTTAACTCGCTAACATTACTTTAAGGCTTGCAGTAATAGATGTTTTTTTTTTAATGCCAGTGTGTGGTATCCTGGTTTTGCTTCTGGTAAATTGTGTGTGCTCAAGTGTTGGATTTATCCAGAGCAACACAAATAAAATCCCTGTTATGGACTCATGCACATGGATATATGCTTGAATGTGTGCTGTTGTGCTTCTTATTACAGGTCCATGCAAAAGCAACTCAGCAGTGAATTGGATGCAATTCAGAAGCAATTCAAAGAAACTCAAAAGCAACCAAACCCATACCAAATATGGCTTGATTCTGGTTGTGATGCCCATGTACATGTGCCCTAAAATATGGCCCACTTTATTTTTACAGGGAAACTTTTCCTGTTGGTTATCTAAAATGTGGCTAGAGCTTTAAAGGATTCTATAAATACTGCACCTTGGTTTTCCAATAATTTTTATTGAGGCAGTTTAGACAAACAATAAGGTACAAGTGAATATCAAGCTAAGGTCTTACATTGAGAAATAACAGAGCACCTCATTCTAATCATGCAACATCTAAGCAATATTTAAGTGGCATTCCACAACCAACTGCACTCTGAGGGGTAGAATGATGGTATGCAGAAAACACAGGGTGCTGTGATTGGGGTCATCCATACGCATTAGATAATTTTGAGGTAATAATCTCACATAAGGTAATGCAGATCCACTACTGCATGTGTATACTGATCTTGAAAAGCTATGAAAGTAGAATCTATAAAACTGAACAAAATTTCCAGTACCAGGCAAAGGAACACCATGCTTCCATACTTAGGCTAGAAAAGAACCTGCAGCCTACGCTAATGCGTTCATGGGCAATTAGTATGAGAACTAATAGAAGGGGAAAAAGAGTAGATTCAAGGAAAAAGAAGGAAGAGAAGAGATATACAGCCTGATTACCGTGTCCCAGACTTTCGGCCCCGGGCCACCCCACCCACTAAGGAGATTAGAGGTATCTAATCCAGGGGTTCTAAACTTTTTCAAAGCAAAGTTGTTTGTCCCAGAAGATGCCAGCCAATGTTTCATTAATCATGATCCAAGAGATTTTGTGTTTGACTAGCGCAAGGTTAATCAAAGGAGATTTCCATGCTCACGCTATGGTTATTTTAGGTGCAAAAAAAAAAAAAAGGCGAGGGTTCTGAGATGTTTGGGTTCCTCACTTGATAGGTCAGAGAATAAAAGATTTTTGGGGACATTCAAACCAGTCACCCAGTATACCAAATTAAATATTTTGCTCCAGAACCGTTGAACCTCCGGGCAGGTCCACCAAATATGGAACATATTGCCCTCCTGCCGGCACCCCTTGACGCAAAGGGGTGAAGCATTGGGGTATGTTTTCACCAACCGTGCTGGGACGAGATACCATGGGGACAATAATTTGTCATTCGCCACCAAGGAAGTATAAAAGTGTAAAGTCTCGTTTTAAAACAAATAAAATAAATAACAAATATGTCATACTTACCTCCTCTGCGCAAGGGTTTTGCACAGAGTGGCCCCGACCCTCCTCTTTTTGGGTCCCTCTGTGGCGCTCCTGGCTCTTCCCTGCTTCGGCTGCCCCCACGGAGAAGCGCTTTCCCTAAGGGCACTTGTGCGAGTGCACTCCTGTGTCCTGCTGCTGCGTCCATCGACACAGACAGCAGGACTCGGCCCCGCCCCCCAGCTCCCGCATCATTGGATTTGATTGACAGCAGTGGGAGCCAATGGCTGCTGCTGCTATAAATCTATCCGATGAGGACCCGAGACACCGGCTGGAGCTGGTGTGCTTGTCCCCGTCACTGGAAAGCTGGGGCTCAGGTAAGTAAAAGGGGGGCTCTGGGGGACTGCTGCAACACAGGAGGTTTTTCACCTTAATGCATAGAATGCATTAAGGTGAAAAACCTCAAGGGTTTATAACCCCTTTAAGGATTTCTTTGTGCACTATGGTTGACCATTGGAACCAAACGTCCTCCTCTATAGTCTCCCCAAGGTCTGACTCCCAAGCTAATTGGTAAGAGTTTTGAACCCTGGTCCACGAACAGAGTTTATGAAATACTGCCATGCGCCCCTGGACTGCGCAAACACCTATTTTCATAAAAGATCCTGGTGGAGATATCCACCTGATCCGGACACAGCACCTGTAAATAGCGACTGATCTAAAATACTGCACCTTTAATTAGAATGTTGAGTGCTTTAATGGAAGCTGAATCTGTTAAAGCTGACCTTGACCTAGTTTCTGTTTTTGGTTGGAATTGCCTAACAGTATAGACAAGTTTTCTTATGTGCTTTATTATTTTTTAATGTTTGGAGTTGATGAGATACTTGGTCTTCCTTGGTTTCATTATTCTGCCTATTAAGAGTTGTAAATGCCATATAGGTCAATATGTAATTTACAATTCCAATAAGCAGGATAATAAAACTATTATGCACTCAAGTTCTACATTCTGGTCAATTCCCATCCCTTTATCCCGGTGATGGCAGTGTCTGTTTTTTTTTTTCAAACCACAAGAGTCATGCTTGGTGGTGCGCAGAGCCTTATGCCTATATCTGACCCCAGTAAGCTGGGGTTGGTGTATTGAGTGATTGGTTCACCTTATCTTTTTGTGAGAATTTGGCTGAAGTCTGCAGACATGAGTGTTATACTGGGTAGTCTTAAGCCTCGTACACACGATCAGATTTTCCGCAGACAAAACGTTGGACTTTTGTCCAAAGGGCGTTTGCCATGAACTTGTTTTGCATACAAACGGCAAACAATTGTCGGCCAACAAACATGTACGTAGTGACGTACTACGTGGCTTTTCAGCTCTTTAGCGCCACCCTTTGGGCACCTCCTGCTAATGTTGTGTTTGGTGAGCATTGATTCTGAGCATGCGTGTTTGTACTTTGGACTTTTGTCTGACGGACTTGTGTACACATGATCGGAAAATCTGACAAGAGACCGTTGTCCGCGGAAAATTTATAAGCCTGCCATCCATTTGTTCGCAGAAAATCCAACAAAAATTGTCCGATGGAGCGTACAAACGGTCGGATTTTAGGCCAACAGTCTGTCAACACACAATTCCCGTCGGAAAATCAGATTGTGTGTACGAGGCTTGCAAGTTTCATGTGGAGTATGGACAGGAATAGAGTAAATATAAAATCATATTTATTTATTACAGATACCAAAGGACAAGGGAGGGGTAAAAGTCATACACTAAGTAGAGTGGACGGTGATATCCAGCAGAAATGGTAGACAGTCCACAGCTCAGGGCTGGCCATATAAGGGAAGCGGAAGCACACTCCAAACATGTAGGAAAAAAAGCAGGAAAAGAGGTGCCTTCTAAGTGCAGACAGTGTAGTATTTAATAGGACAAAGGTATAAAAACACTCACATGGAGGTTAGTATGTGTCAGCATATCAGAATAGTCCTGCAGTGGTGAGTCGTCACATGCCCCTGCAGTCCATGTGCGTTCCAGCCTTCCTTCCTGGACTTATCCACACACAGAGCCGGTGGACGACTCCTACAGGAAAATGAGCGGCACAGCAACACGGACCAGCGCGCACAGAGACTCACCGCTGAAGGACTATCCTGATATGCTGACCCATACTAACCTCCATGTGAGTGTTTTTTTATACCTTTGTCTTATTAAATACTACACTGTCTGCACTTATAAGGCGCCTCTTTTTCAGCTTTTTTCCTACAAGTTTGGAGTGTGCTTATGCTTCCCTCAAGAGGCCAGCCCTGAGCTGTGTACTGTCTACCATTCCTGCTGGATATCACCATCCACTCTACTTAGACTTTCACAGCTCCCTTGTCCTTTGCCACACCATCCTTATCCAGGACTCATGGTTTCTGGCATCATTGATCACAGTTTGCGCCATAACCATCCCCTTTGCTATATCAATTTAAGCAGCTCTTTACATGCTGTTCATACACAACAGTCCCTGCCCTCAAGGAGCATATAATCTAAGGTCCTTATCACACATGCAATTATGGGTCAATTTGAACAGGAGCCAATAACCCTACAAACACTTAGGGATATATTTATAAAAGACAAAAACAGAACATTCCATAGCTCAACTCACCAACCAGCCTGCCAATCCCCCTTTAAAGGAACAGGAGCACACTGGGCACCCAGCAAGTAGCACAGTGGCAGCAAAGGTGCCCAGTGTGTCCTCGGACCATATTTACACAAGTAACAAACAAATAGCCCTTGCCCCCACCTATAACTGGCCTTCACAGCAAGGAGCACATGGAAGGGCAAACGCATGAAAGACAAAAATAGAACATTCCATAGCTCAACTCACTAACCAGTCTACCAACCAACCAAATTAACCTGTCCAACAGTCTGCGTTCAAAACAGGGGTTTAGTTAGCACGCATTTGCAAACGCATGTGTAAGCTGCAAGGCCTCTTCACTGCACCCTGTGTATGCTTTCAATCCTAAACGCTACTGAATTTATGAGCGTCTCCACAATGGGAGTGCATGCATTAAATAGATGAGCAGGTGGACCTGGAGGCAGCCCAATCCCCCTTAAAGGAACAGGAGCACACTGGACACCCAGCACGTAGCACAGTGGCAGCAAAGGTGCGTCCCTGGACCATATTTACACCAGTAACAAACAAATGGCCCCTGCAATGAACTCGGCATTCACCAAACCTTCACTGTAGGTGAATTCATCACTGTATTAAAAAAAAAGACCCCTCATTAACATTTTTTAACTTTTAGTTAATCCATGAAGGGGACCAAGTGTATATATCACTTGGTCCTGTCCGGATCAGTGACCCCCATTGGAAATTCAAAAAAGAGCTGATCTTTATTTCAGAGTAGTAAAAGATCACTCAGCTCTGTGGCTCTGTGTCTCTATCTGTGGCTGACTCTACACGTACACAGCCCCGCTCATGGATCACACAGCCCCGTAGCACTGTGAGATCATATGCTTTTATGGATGAGCGATCAGGGCTATTGGAACCAGAGCCTTGTATGACATTGTCCTGTAGCACTGAAAGATCACTCATCCATGGCGGTGACCCATAAGCCATTGATGTGCATGCCACAGATAGACACACTGCTCCGCAGGCTGTGTGATCTTTTGCGAATCACTGCACTAGTCTCTAGTGTGGCCTCTGCTGCCAGAGACCAGAGCTGTCACACATAAATCCACCCCCTTTCAGGTAGCTTATTTGCATGGGAACAGGAGGGGGGACAAACTGTCCGACCATGTTTGGAAATGCAGAACTGACTCTGAAAATGTAGTTCCTTAACCTCTACCCACACACCGCGCTTTCCTTTAAAAAGGATTGGCAATCTTATGACTACTTTGATTGGCTGTCACAATGGTCACATGATAAGAAGCCAGTCCAGCCAGCTACCAATTGTTAGTTTGGATTGAGCACTGTCTGACATCTTGGTCTCTGCGCTGGGAGCATGCAGTGAGCTTGCTCTTAGTGCAAAAACATCAGCCTGAGAGGAGGAGGAAGAGGAGGAGTCCTCAAAACGCATCCTGTGACCAAGCTAGACGTGTGTGAGGCCACTGGATGACCAGAATCTCCTGGAGCGAGGAAGCAAGGCAGTCTGTGTGTTTATATACCCACCGGCCGACTCCACAGCAGTGCGGATGCTATGCACTGACTCTTGTCCAACCCGCCTTTTGGACTGTTGATGTAATGCAGCCTTGATCCCTTTGATTTTTTTATGCTATACAGTTCACCTTTTTGGGTAGTTTTCATTGTTTATGAAGACTTACTAAACTAGATGCACTTCACTGTCTCTCTCCCTTGCCTTTTTTTGTTTTACACAGAAACATCGGCCACTCAGCAGCACATAGGTGTGGTGTGTGGGAGTTAAAGGGCCACCCTTTTGTCACCGCACATATGTGTTGCGTGGGAAGTAACAGGTTAAAAAATGTCAATGCTTTTGGGCATTATAGAGTATAACAGTTTTGATCTTCCTTTTCTGGTTTTAGCTCATTACCTTGCTTTATTTTTTTCTTTGAAACTCTTAAGTTTTACAAATCCTTTTTACAAGCATAGGATTATTAATAATATGAGTAACTACATTATAAGAACTTTTTTTTAAGTTTTTAAATTAGCAAGTGACTGTGTTAAAGTGAACATTGTCTGTCTCAGCAAAGAGCCATATATGAATGTATATTAAACTCATCAGTATGTCCCATGACAGAAGGAGGTATGTTTTCTCCTAGTTAAACACTTCAGCGCACACAAAAAAGCAGAAGAGTTAAACATACAGGAAAAGTACACATACCCCCTGAACTTGTTCCCTAAATGCCAGAGTTTTGCCAAGCCCTACCAGTGAGAAGAAAGCAAATGAAAGTGCCTTTTTTTCCTCTTTGCTTTTCTCTATCTTTTTTTTTTCTAACTCCCTCTTTCTCTTTGTTAAGTTAGTGCTCACACAAAGCAGCTTTGTGGCTTTTCCAGACTTGTCACAGCCGTCAGTCGGGATAAGGAAAACGATATTGTTTCCAGTACTTGAGTTCCTTCCGTGCTGACATGTGCCACTCGATGAGGATGATAAATGCCTCCCTCATTAGCTTGGGGTGTGGGATTACTGGCTGACAACACATTAATCACCAGCTTCGGTGGCAGACTGACGAGCAATAGACATTGTTAACAAAACTTTTCTAATATGTCACTCTTCTGTCTGGCAGGCAATAATCAATCACTCAGATTGGCAGCCCTGATAAATCATACTATTTATACTCTATGTAATGAAAGATCTTTCCCACATCCTGTCATTTTTATTTTTTTTTTGACGACAGGCGCACACTTTTCATTTGCAACCCTTGGCATGGAACGAGTTAATGGCCTTACCGGGCCCAAAACAAAGTTTTCCTTTCCTAAATCATAGTGTGCACTGCTAAGTTACTGTGCTTAGCCAAGTAATGATCTCTGTTCAATCCAAGGTCTTTGCCCAAACACCGCTGAGGGTGACTCCACGGGATTATATTATGTACCCATTTATACCAGCCAAAACTTACCACCAATGTGCCATGTTTGTCAGCATTCTGTATGCATCCCCATTAGTGTGTTTATTTATTTCCTAAACCCCCATTGTGCATACTCACCCTTATATTTTTTAAAATAATGAAAATCTGAACGATATATCTGCTACCTATTTTAAGAAATAGAAATATCCTCTAAGTATTTCAGATAGACCTTGTGGTATACATTACATCTGAGCTGGTGTGTATTTTTGTTTTTCTACTTTTTACCTGTTATTGCCTGTGTGCTCCCTTGTAAATGTGCATGGTACAGCTTTAATAAATGTAAAAATTTAATATTAGTTTAATATCCTTTAAATTGAAACTCATTTTTATAGCATGCATTGCAATGTAAGGCATTCTGCATTTAAATCTGAGACAGGAAATTATAATTAAAACAAAACTTCAACCCAAAAAGTTAAAAAAAAGAAAAAGTTACTCATTGTCAGGTTTTTATGGCTGTCTGTATACTGGTTGGGGAGACTTCCTCCCAGGGCAGAAAGGGATTGGAAATTTCTCATATTGTGAGGTGCAAAAATATATTTTTAGTAGAATGTGGAATGGGTAGAACTTTTTTTTTTGGTTTATTTCCCTCTGATATTTTATGCACCAGTTGTTAATTGTTTTCTCAATTTCCTGTACTGGCTTACAAGAACAGGAATTGGGGGTATTTCTCCCCAATGTAGGTCACAGACTGAAATAAAAACCGAACAGAAAGCATGGTGTAGTTGTTGGAGTTAAGCTTTAATGGCTGTTATATAATAGGATAGCCTAAAAATTCAAATCCACTCCACATCCTAAATAGGTGCTTTTTTTTTTTTCTTTTTGTACGGGGTAGGGGGCTATTCAGCTGGCTTGTGGTGACCAGCCAGGAAGGCTTCTTGTGCAGTTTTGATTTGTTACTTGTGGTGCACACCATGCACTTTACCTGAAGAACATTTTCCACATTTTATGAGATCAACCAACTGAAATGTGCAACAGGAATATGTGCTGTTTGATAGAGAGATAGAAAGATCAGGGTTTAGTAGTGGATTGTCCCTTCAAAACGGGTCTAAGGACACGTGCACTCCTACCTTCCTACCTTCTGCTATGTTACTTTTAAAGAGTTGTGCTGAATATGTTCTCTTCACGTACCAACATACATAAGAACATTTGTACTAGTAATTTGTACAAGTTACAAATAAAGGTTGAGCAAATGCTTCTTATGTAACACAGACAACTTATTCTTACATATGCAGTGTGCACATATTTCAATAATGAAGCAAAATCAGTAGATGTGAGGAGTCCTTATGTGGTTATGCTCCCTAAATTGGATTGTTTTTTGTGCCATGAACTCTTCCGATTCAGATCACATTGCATTGCAGCTCGCACTGTTTAAAAACATACTTTTTTTTGCAAAAATAAAGCATTATAACATATTATTTATTTGTATTAATTAACCAGTTTAAAGATCATTGAACTGCAGACTGGGTTTATAGATGTAAAATGTGACAGTCTTGGAAATACTGTAGCAGATCAGAGCTAATAACTGTAAAGACGGAGCATTGAACGGTAACGCAAAGAACAGCACTTATTTACTTCTTGGTTACATGTTACTGACAATGCTTTGGCTCCCATGGGAAGCTGTGTGTTGCCCACAGGTCATGTGACAAAAAGGGGACAAGGTCCGTAACAGGATATAGGCAGCCCTTGTTTCTTTAACAGTTCTGTCTGCTATATGATTAATGTCCCTGCAGGCTCTCACTGGGTCAGGTGAGGGCCTGTCACTACAGCTGCAAATGACACTTCCAGCAGATGTTACACCTCACACTTGTTTTTACTGTCATCTCTAAATAAGAGAACTTGGAGTGTGTAAAGATAAATAATGGCCTGGCCTCATGTGCGCACGTTTCTGTGTAACAATGTGATTTCTTAGGTTGCAGCCATGTGTACATAATTTAATAATGTCCTACTATAATTAGGACTGTCTGCTGGATAGCAGTTGGGCTTTAAAATGCATCTACTTATTTAGATTGTATGCAGAAGCCTTTTTATGTCCTACACCTATTTATTACTTAAAGTGTTACTAAACGCAGTACCCTGCATTCACTATATCTGGTCTCCCACAGAACATGGAAATGCAATTATTTTAGTAAATATAAATTGCTGAATACCTTTTCTCATCATTAGTATATATAGCAGTCTTGTGACTTCTATCAGTGTCTGGTTTACGCTTGTAGGAGGAGTTTTCACTCTACTCTGACTGTCCTATGAGGCATCAGGACCCCTGAACCTCTGTCTGGACAGTGGTGATTGGCCCTGTGCTGATCACATGCATGCTCCCAAGAAAAAAAAAAAAAACAGTCTCTAGCAATACACACCAAACTGAGCATGTGCAGAGTGATTCCAAAGGCCCTGCCTTTATCAGGAGATGGATTGGGGACAGTGGAAGAAAGGGACGATCAGAGAAGACAGGATCACACAGCCTTTTTACACAATGTGGAGGATTAACCCCTTAGGTTCCACAGTGAGTATAACAATCACGCTTTACTGCATATACAGACTGATTTTACTGTTGTGGGTTGAGTAACACTTTAAAGAGGAGGTCCAGCCCCCCCACAAAAAATGTAAGTTAGCAGCTACAAATGCTGTAACTGCTGACTTTTGATATTAGGACATTTACCTGTCCTGGAACCCAGCGATGTCGGCACCCCAGCCGATGTTTCCAGGTACCCATTCCCCATCCCCCCCGAAAGGTGCCAAATGTGGTACCAGAGAGGGGAAGGAAGCAGATAAGCGGAGCTTTCACTTTTACGTCGAAATCTGCTTTAGGTATTAAATAATTTAATACACCTTTCTTCATTAAGTTACATACGTAGAACTTTTCACATCAGTCCATCACTAGTGACACTTGTAGTCCAATGCAGCTATTCCAGATATACATATGCGCACACAGAAACATGCACACATTCTAAGGCCAATTCATTTCTTGATATTTGTGGGAAAATCGGAAAAAAACATGATATTCTATGCCTAAAGGTTCCCAACTGCATATGATCCCAGAACCTCAGAGCCATATTCAAAAGTGCTCATCCTCTTTCTTACTCCTAAAAGAGTCATATTAAATCTTCATCACCATCCCATGTTAATTTACAACCACTTAGCCTAATGCTAAATATACATTGTAATATATTTACATGCAGATTCATCGAGTGTAGAGCTGCAGAAAAGTATTTTGCTCAAGCCGTGCGCATGTCTCCAAAAGTGATGTCTTACTTTAAGAACCTCTCCTAGGTCAAAGGCTGCATGCCAAAGATGAGATCCTAAAATGTGAATGAAGTAGTGGGTAATATGGCACAAATGTTCTCTCTCTTTGCTCTTTATTTCTTCTTAATTAGTCCCAGGAGTAGGCATTGATTTTGTAGCACTGGTAGCTAGCATCTGCTGGTATTGGACAGGTCATTCTGTCTGTGTCCTTCCCTCCTAAATACCCAGCAGGTGACATTTCTTGCAAGGGAAAAGGCACTAGCTCAATGTGACACTGGCTGTCTCTCCTGTCCCTCGACGGGCACAGATGGCTGGTCGAATGAAGACATCAAGCTAATAGGTACGTTGACAGCTCTCTGCAGTGCTGGAACTTTTCATGCTTAGAGAGAGAGAAAGAGATGGACAGACAGCATCAGTGCCAAGGCGTGTGGGCTCCACTGAAGCAATGGCATATGGCCTGCTTCACAAGGAGCTTAGAGGAAGGAAAGAAATCAGTAGGTGAC
Source organism: Lithobates clamitans (assembly GCA_037952925.1). Classification (NCBI taxonomy): domain Eukaryota; kingdom Metazoa; phylum Chordata; class Amphibia; order Anura; family Ranidae; genus Lithobates; species Lithobates clamitans. Next base: position 4,803,981 of record JBBGZY010000852.1, on the reverse strand, counting down.
ACAATGTGGGCCCAGCATGAAGGCATCTCCTTACCAAGTCCCAGTTGCTGTCAGTTTCTACACAGGACATTGACGCTTGTACAAACACATTACTAATAACACTAAGCATTCACATTATCATAATACATAAAACTTTATTCAATAATATTTGGAATACAAACACATTAAAGACAATATAAACCATGTTTTGTAAATATGCTTTCAAATGTAAACTCTTATATTAAGACATATTACACCAATATTTGTTTTAAATTTACTTTGCTTAAAGAGAATCTGTTACCTTTGAACAATGCAAGAGCTTGAAAATTCAAACCTTAGTTATTATAACAGTGCTGTCTTGCTTATGAAATATTTATATTTGCATTTTTATTTAACTTATGATTTCTGAGGATAACTCTGGAGTTGAGAACCAGATTGCAAGAGCACCTCGATGTCTGATCCTCCTATTACCAGACTTCATACTTATAACTTAGACTTCTGTGTGCATAACACTATAAAATAACAAAGGCATGTGTTTTAAGACAAATGTAAACAATGAGGGCATCTATTATTTGAAATAAGAAGAAATGGCTGCATACCACGGCTGGTCCTTTTTTTTAAATATATCACACCTTGATACACACAGGACATTGACAGGCTGTAAATGGTTGACGTGTTTTACACAAGAAAACTGTGCTTAAAGTGGAGCTCCACCCAAAAGTGGAAGCTCCGCTTATCTGCCTCCTCCCCTCCTCTGGTGCCACATTTGGCACCTTTCAGGGGGTAAGGGGGTACCTGGTTTTGACAGGTACCCGCTCCCTCTTCTGAGTGATCTTGCGAAATCATCTGGAAGTTCAGCCCCTGTCCTCCTTCTTCCCCCACTGCAAGGCCATTCACAAAGCACAGTGCGCTTTACACATGCGCAGTAGGGAACCAGCTGTGAAGCTGTAAGGCTTCACTGCTGGTTTCCCTTACAAGCAATGGCGACGCCAGCACCCTGGAGCTGATGGGATAATCGGCTGGGGTGAAGACACGGTGGGATCCCTGGACAGGTAAGTGTCCTAATATTAAAAGTCAGCAGCTACAGTATTTGTAGCTGCCGACTTTTCATTTTTTTTTTGAAGGAGGCTGGGCCTCCTCTTTAATCATAACCCTTACACAACCATTTGTGTGTATCAAGTTGGGATATATTCAGTAAAGGACTCAGGACCAGGCGTGGTGTGCAGCCATTTCTTCTTCCATTGTATGCTTCAAGCGTGCCAGGGCGGCACCCACGTGTTGGGCCTTATTATCTCATCTGGACCGGCTTGTCTCTTATGCCCTGTACACATGGTCGGACATTGATCGGACATTCCGACAACAAAATCCATGGATTTTTTCCGACGGCTGTTGGCTCAAACTTGTCTTGCATACACACGGTTGCACAAAGTTGTCGGAAAATCCGATCGTTCTAAACGCGGTGACGTAAAACACGTACGTCGGGGTTATAAATGGGGCAGTAGCCAATAGCTTTCGTCTCTTAATTTATTCTGAGCATGCGTGGCACTTTGTGTGTCGGATTTGTGTACACACGATCGGAATTTCCGACAACGGATTTTGTTGTCGGAAAATTTTAGGGCAAGCTCTCAAACTTTGTGTGTCGGAAATTCCGATGGAAAATGTGTGATGGAGCCCACACACGGTCGGAATTTCCGACAAGGTCCTATCACACATTTTCCGTCGGATCCGAATCCGACCGTGTGTACAGGGCATTACTCTCCATCTATTATTTGATACCATTGTGCACACTTAAAAGCCGGAAGACCGCCTGTGTTATCAGTGCTAGGTCAGGCATTGCCAATACAACTTTTTTAGATCTTGTTCCATACGTAATAGGCCCATAAGAGGAAGATTTGTGGTGCACAAAATTTGACTCATGACGCTTATTGCACTGATGATAAACAAAAAGTTATTTTCTCTTTAATAAAAGGTTCTGGTCTGTGTAAGGCTAAGTAGCATGCATATGATCCAGCTACTAACCTATCATCATTATAACTGATAGTTCCAATAATGTGTTGTCTTGTGACTCAAGGAAAGTAGAAAAAGGGCCGCATACCCTTGCCAGTAGTGGTTGGCTGAAAAGTATACAGTATGACCTGGTCAATAGCCCTGTTTGGTTGAGAATGCTCAACTACAGTATATCCACAAACAATGATCATCTCCTGATTATTAAACGGAGAAAAGTGTGACCTGACCTGTCCACAGTAAAAGGCCTCCATCCCTGGCTATATGAAATAGAAACAAAGGAAAAGAATGGGATTTTAAATGAGGCTTATTGCTGCAAAAATGAGTGTATGGAGTAAATATATGATATAAACCTTTATTGTATCAAAAGCAATTCCGTGGTCTAGAAATGCATGATAATTTCAAAACATACATAACCATATACAAAGGCTGACATTTTGGTAAAAATATACCATGAACACATACACTCTACACAATGATGATACATAATAATACATATTCATAACTGAGTACATGCTGTATAAAAGCCAAACTGTCTTGGCATCACAGGAATAGAAAAACTCTACGCGTTTCATGAATCACGTTCACTCATCAGGAGTATGGATGCAAAAATTAATTCACTGTAAGTACAAAAAAATCAAATCTATGAATATAATAAACCCTTCATAAAAATGAGGGAGGGAAAACTTTCTGAACGATACAAAAAAGTTCCATTAGGGACCCCCTCTCCCACTTCCTTCATCCTAACATGAGCCAGTTTAGTTCTTGGGCTAATCTGTAAGTATTAGTATATCTTAATATTCCCTAAAGGAACTTTTTTTTATTGTTCAGAAAGTTTTCCCTCCCTCATTTTTATGAAGGGTTTATTATATTTATATGATTTTTCTGTACTTACAGCGAATTAATTTTTGCATCGATACTCCTGATGAGTGAACGTGATAAACAAAACGCGAGTTTTTCTATTCATGTGATGCTAAGACAATTTGGCTTTTATATAGCATGTACTCAGTTATAATTATGTATCATCATTGTATACAGTGTATGTGTCCATGGTATATTTTTACCAAAATGTCAGCCTTTGTATATGGTTATGTATGTTTTGAAAACATTATGCATTTCTTTTGATACAGTAAAGGTTTTATCATATATTTACTCCATACATATTTATTTTTGCAGCAATACGCCTCATTTAAAGTCCCATTATTTTCCTTTGTTTCCTCCTAAATTATTGTTCATTCACATACAGAGAAATGTCCCACATGTCTAATGGCTTTTATGATATGTTACTGAATTTGTTGTTGCTGTTTGCAAATATACAGTGCCTTAAAAAAGTATTCATATACCTTGAAATTTTCCACATTTTGTCATATTACAACCAAAAATGTAAATGTATTTTATTGCGATTTTATGTGATAGACCAACACAAAGTGGCCTATAATTGTGATGTGGAAGGAAAATGATAAATGGTTTTCAACATTTTTTACAAATAAATATGTGAAAAGTGTAGCGTGCATTTGTATTCTGCCTCCGAGTCAATATTTTGTAGAATCACTTTTTGATGCAATTGCAGCTGCAAGTTTTTTTGTCTCTACCAGCTTTGTACATCTAGAGAGTGACATTTTTGCACATTCTTCTTCGCAAAATAGCTCAAGCTCTGTCAGATTGGATGGAGAGCGTCTGTGAACAGAAATTTTCAAGTCTTGCCACAGATTCGCAATTGGATTTAGGTCTGGACTTTGACTGGGTCATTCTAACACATGAATATGCTTTGATCTAAATCATTCCTTTGTAGCTCTGGCTGTATGTTTAGGGTCATTGTCCGGCTGGAAGGTGAACTTCCACCCCAGTCTCAAGTCTTTTGCAGACTGTAACAGGTTTTCTTCTAAAATTGCCCTGTATTTGGCTCCATCCATCTTCCCATCAACTCTGAACAGCTTCCCTGTCCTTGCTGAAGAAACGCATTCACACAACATGATGCTCCCACCACCATGTTTCATGGTGGGGATGCTGTGTTCAGGGTGATGTGCAGTGTTAGTTTTCCGCCACACATAGCATTTTGCTTTTAGGCCAAAAAGTTACATTTTGGTCTCATCTGACCAGAGCACCTTCTTCCACATGTTTGCTGTGTCCCCACATGGCTTTTTGCAAACTGCAAACGGGACTTCTTATGGGTTTCTTTCAACAATGGCTTTCTTCTTGCCACTCTTCCATAAAGGCCAGATTTGTGGAGTGCACAACTAATAGTTGTCCTGTGGACAGAATCTCCCACCTGAGCTGTGGATCTCTGCAGCTCCTCCAGAGTTGTCATGGGTCTCTTGGCTGCTTCTCTGATGAATGCTCTCATTGCCCAGCCTGTCAGTTTAGGTGAACAGCAGTGTCTTGGTAGGTGTCAGGGCTGGGTCCAGCCCTTCCTTCTCTGAGCTGGCCACTCAGCTGTCGGCTAATTGCTAGCTCCTATCTCTCCATAGTGACTCACCTGTTGATGATCCTGTTCATCAGTCCTGCCTACTTAAGCCGTCCAGTCCAGATGACCTCTGCCTTCACCTTGGTCACATCTCTAGAGACGCTCTCCTGTGTTCCTGTTAAAGACTTGCTTGGCTGACATTCCTTCTGGCTCCAGATCCTACTTGCTGTTCTACTATGCTGTTTTCTGTGTTCCTGACGTGTTGGCTTGTCTGACTATCCGTTCTGGTTCCTGAACTCTGGCTATGTTTTGACTACGTTTACTCTGTTTACCTTTTTGTATTATTATTAAACATGATGTGATTTAACTGTATTTCTGTCTCAGTCTGATTCATGGTTTCTGTCTGTAGGTTTGCAGTTGTGCCATACTCTTTCCATTTTCGGATGATGGATTGAACAGTGCTCCATGAATGGCATGCATTTGTACTCGGCCACCTTTACCCTGATACCCTTAAACTAAAATCTAGTAGAACTAATTTCCTTCAGAAGTCACCTAATTCATAAATAGAGTCCACCTGTGTGTAATTTAATCTCAGTATAAATACACCTGTTTTGTGCAGCCCTCAGAGGTTTGTTAGAGAACCTTAGTGAACAAACAGCATCATGAAGCTTTGTATTTCTGTCTAAGTCTGATTCATGGTTTCTGTCAGTAGGTTTGCAGTTTTGTCATACTCTTTCCATTTTCGGATGATGAATTGAACAGTGCTCCGTGTGAAAAGTGTGGCATGCATTTCAAAGCTTAGGATATTTTTTTATAACCTAACCCTGCTTTACACTTCTCCAGAACTTTATCCCTGACCTGCCTGGTGTGTTCCTTGGCCTTCATGATGCTGTTGGTTTACTAAGATTCTCTAACAAACCTGAGGGCTGCACAGAACAGCTGTATTTATACTGAGATTAAATTACACACAGGTGGACTCTATTTACAAATGAGGTAACTTCTGAAGGAAATTAGTTGCACTAGATTTTAGTTAGGGGTATCAGAGTAAAGGGGGCTGAATACAAATGCACGACACACTTTTCAGATATTTATTTGTAAAATATTTTAAAAACCATTTATCATTTTCCTTCCACTTCACAATTACTGTATGTGCCGCTTTGTGTTGATCTATCACATAAAATCCCAATAAAATACATTTACTTTGTTGGTTGTAACATGACAACATGTGGAAATTTCAAGGGATATGAATGCGTTTTCAATGCACTGTAAATATTATAGCATGCAGTTCAATAACATAATATGTGTGGCTTGTTCCACACTGGGGTGGTTTTCAGGCACTTTAGCGCTAAAAATAGCCTCTGCAAAGCACCTGAAAACCACCTCCCATTTATTCCAGTGTGTCTTTTCATGCTTGTGGGACATTCTGAAAAGTCCTGCAAGCAACATCTTTGGGGCAGGTTGGGAACGCTGTATTTAGCGCTCCCAAAACGCCCTGCCCATTGTTATGAAACAGGAGTTTTTAACCCTTTTTTTGGGGTTAAGAGCGCCCTGCTAGCGGCCACTGAAACGAGCGGCTCTTTCAGTGTGAAAGTATCTTTAAAAACCTTCCTTAGGCATTTTTGTAGTACATATATAAACTATTAATTTGACTAAATCTCACTTCAATTTCCAAAAGACGAAAAAAAGAATCTCTGCATTAAGACACTTAGGCTGAGTTCACACTATTAGGAATTGGATGCGGATTTCCCTGCATCCAATTCGCATATCAGGAGATTGTGACCGGCTCTCAATGGAACCGGTTTACACATCTCTGGAGCGGCTTCAAAGCGAATTGCACAGAAGTCCTGTGCATCTTCTGATCTGTTTCAGTTCCGAATTCAGCCAAAAATTCAGACAAAAATCAGACCTGAAATGGTGAACAGGGACGCATTGGACCTCTGCTGTGAGCCATTCCATATGAACCCAGAGGGGCAATTAAAAAAAAAAAAAAAACTATGCGAATGCTTCAACATTCGCACAGCCATCACAAATAATTTCTGAAATCCAATATGTATATTTCTTATGGTGTTCAGCTCCATCTAGTGGCCATAATGCGGTAACTTTGTGATTGCAGTATTTCAGAAAAATACTGCATTGGGTCCATTAGATGGAGCTGAAAATCATGGAAAATACCCATATTAGACATGTTTGGGGGATTATTCATGATGGCTGTGCGATTATGGGCATTCACATGGCTTTTTTTTTCATAAATAGACCCCTTACTGTTTCTGCAGTCCACATGAATACAACCTGGTTAAAAAAGGTGGCATTTTTGAATATCTGTTCCTCCCATTATGCACACCTGTGCCATTGTGATCAGCATATGTAACCAGTGGGGTGATCAGCAGAACCAGTAGGAGAGATGTTGAGGATGCCATCATTTACATTGCTCTCTTCTCTGTATTCCTGGAAAGATGCAGTGAGTCATTTACTGTCAACTAATTATTGTGGTTATTCGAAATATTCATTTGTACTTTCAGAACTTTGACAGATTTCAGCAGATGAAAAACATTTTGTGTGTGGCTGTGCAAATGTATTCTACACATTTGTGCAGTTTTAGGTATGTACCAACGCTGCCCTCTGAAGCAACCAGTCTCGTATCAGAATGCTGCAATCTTTACATTGGCCCCAGGATCTCCTATACATTCTCACTTGCAATTATGCCCCGTACACACGGTCGGATTTTCCGATGGAAAATGTCCGATCGGAGCGTGTTGTCGGAAATTCCGACCGTGTGTGGGCTCCATCGGACATTTTCCATCGGATTTTCCGACACACAAAGTTGGAGAGCAGGAGATAAAATTTTCCGACAACAAAATCCGTTGTCGGAAATTCCGATCGTGTGTACACAAAGCCGACGGACAAAGTGCCACGCATGCTCAGAATAAATAAAGAGATGAAAGCCATTGGCCACTGCCCCGTTTATAGTCCCGACGTACGTGTTTTACGTCACCGCATTCAGAACGATCGGATTTTCCGACAACTTTGTGTGACCGTGTGTATGCAAGACAAGTTTGAGCCAACATCCGTTGGAAAAAATCCTAGGATTTTGTTGTCGGAATGTCCGAACAAAGTCCGACCGTGTGTACGGGGCATTAGTGTTTAATAAAAATAGGGCCTTCTACAAACAGAACTATGAAAATCTGCCCCTACTATATCATACAGTCAGTTCCTTCCTATATAGATGATCTCTATCAGCATGAGAGCCCCCCAGTTATGCAGAAGTTCAATTGTAATTGTGGGAACAGCCATTTTGAATCTTTATCTGCATCTGTTTTAATGCTTGGAGCAATGTCAAGAGCTCATGTCTGTATTACGTTTACTACTATACAGTCAGAAATGTAAATAGAAACTTTAATTTCACTGCTGATATCTAATAGGCACTATAACTTTTACGCGAACCAATCGATATACAGTTATTGGGATTTTTTTTACCATAGACATGTAGCACAACACATTTTGGCCTAAATTCATGAAGAAATGTTATTATTTAGAAAAAAGTTATTGGATATGTTTTATAACAAAACAAAAAATATTGTTTTTTTTAAAAAATGTTCAGTCTTTTTTCGTTTATGTATTAAAAAGTAAAAAACCCAGTGGTGAAAGAAAGCTCTATTTGTGTGAAAAAAAATATATAAATTGTATTTGGGTACAGGGTTACATGACCGAGCAATTACCAGTTAAGGTAGCACAGTGCTAAATAAGAAAAAAGGGCCTGAAGGGGGTAAGACCTTCCGGAGCAGAGGTGGATATATATGTTTTCTTCAACAGTTTGAGCTTACTTCACACAGGTTAACTTTAATAGATAAAGCTGAGTTCTGTCATCTGTGGCCCCCTTTTACTTGCACAGACTATAGATGACCTTTACATCCCATTAATATCATTCATTCCATTGTTAGCCAGACTGCGCAAAATGTTTTTCCGCTACTATGACAAAAACAGATTCTTCAAAAACTAGTATGTGCTGGTGCTTAGAAATGCCATTCATGTGACTCGGACCTGGCAACAGGCCACCTATCGACTGAGTAGTTTTTCACATGGTGATGGTGGTGGTGGGGCAGAGGTTGGTGTACCTAAATCTTAGAAGTAGGGCTATTTTGAAGGGCCCAGCCTCACTGCAAACTGTTGAACAATACAGTTAAAGGTGCCATATGGCATCTTACAGAACCTACTATCCACTTCTGAATTAGTTCATCATGTTTTGTGAAAACAAGGGACTGATTTAACAAAGGACTTGCAGTGCTACACACTCAGAGGAATAGTGTCTGTAAAGAAGATGAGCTCTGCCAGCTGGTTGGTGGTGCCAGTGTGGCAGGGTGTACCTGATAACAGGTTATATTCCATTATCTTCTGCTGTGATGAGAGGAAGACACAACAAGGAGATACCTATGGGGTCTCCATCAATTTCCCTCCGACATGCGTTATGTGATTGATGAGCTTGCCTAGGGCACTAAAGTTTACTCTTTCATCCGTTCATAATTTATACATCTTATAAAGCAAGTGGATAAAACCTTGTGAGCTGCCACACTCCTACCCTAAAGTCAAAATCTAGAAAAAAAAATATAAAAAAAAAAATTGAATAAATAAAAATAAATATAAATGTAAAAAAATATATAATAAAAATAAAAATAAACAGCTGCCAACACTACCCACACTTCCCAAATGCGACAATACAAACTGATATACCAAATGTGCGGCGCTAAAAAATAAAATGAAATGAAATATAAAAATAGAATTTAACTATTAAACTAATAACTAAATCCATATAACCTATGACGTAAAGCTAATAAGATCATCCATTAAGTATAAATAAAGTTGATGCATACAAATCATCAATAATATAAAAAGTCCATTATAAAAACATAGATATAGAACGTGATGGTAATATCTTCATGCAGTGTCCAAAAATATACAGTTGTGCTCATAAGTTTACATACCCTGGCAGAATTTATGATTTCTTGGCCATTTTTCAGAGAATATGAATGATAACACGAAAAATTTTCTTTCACTCATGATTAGTGGTTGGCTGAAGCCATTTATTATGAATCAACTGTGTTTACTCTTTTTAAATCATAATCACAACAGAAACTACCCAAGTGACCCTGGTCAAAAGTTTACATACCCAGTTGTTAATACCATGTATTTCCTCTTTAACATCAATGACAGCTTGAAGTCTTTTGTGGTATTTGTGGATGAGGCGCTTTATCTTCTCAGATGGTAAAGCTGCCTATTCCTTTAGGCAAAAAATCTCCAGTTCCTGTAAATTCTTGTGCTGTCTTGCATAAACTGCACGTTTGAGATCTTCCCAGAGTGGCTCAATGATATTGAGGTCAGGAGACTGAGATGGCCACTCCAGAACCTTCACTTCATTCTGCTTTAGCTAGTGACAGGACAACTTGGCCTTGTGTTTTGGATCATTACCATGTTGGAATGTCCAAGTACGTTCCATGTGCAGCTTCCTGGCTGATGAATGCAAATGTTCCTCCAGTATTTTTTGATAACATACCACATTCATCTTGCCATCAATTTTGACCAAATTTCCTGTGCCTTTGTAGCTCACACATCCCCAAAACATCAGCGATCCACCTCCGTGTTTCACAGTAGGAATGGTGTACCTTTCATCATAGGACTTGACTCCTCTCCAATTGAAGCGTTTATGGTTGTGGCCAAAAAGCTCAATTTTGGTCTCATCACTCCAAATGACTTTGTGCCAGAAGGTTCAAGGCTTGTCTCTGTGCTGTTTAGCGTATTGTAAATGGGATACTTTGTGGCATTTGTGTAGTAATGGCTTTCTTCTGGTGACTCAACCATGCAGCCCATCTTTCTTCAAGTGCCTCCTTATTGTGCATCTTGAAACACCCACACCACATGTTTTCAGAGAGTCCTGTATTTCACCTATAGTTATTTGTGGGTTTTTCTTTGCATCCCGAACAATTTTCTTGGCAGTTGTGGCTGAAATTTTAGTTGGTCTACCTGACCATGGTTTGGTTTCAACAGAACCCCTCATTTTCCACTTCTTGATTAGAGTTTGAACACTGCTGATTGGCATTCTCAATTCCTTGGATATCTTTTTATATCCCTTTCCTATTTTATACAGTTCAACTACCTTTTCCCGCAGATCCTTTAACAATTCTTTTGCTTTCCCCATGACTCGGAATCCAGTAACGTCAGTGCAGCACTGGATGAAAGATGCAAGGGTCTGTCAGGAGTCCGGAAACTCATTGACCTTTTATACACACACACACACACACTAATTACAAGCAAACAGATTACAGGTGAGAATGGTTACCTTTAATAGCCATTCAACCCCCTTTATGTCAACTTGTGTGCATGTTATCATGCCAAAATCACCAAGGTATGTAAACTTTTGATCAGGGCCATTTGGGTAGTTTCTGTTTTAATTATGATTTAAAAAGAGTAAACACAGTTGATTGATAAAAAATGGCTTCAGCCAAACACTAACCATGAGTGAAAGAAATGTTTTTGTGTTATCATTCATGTTCTCTGAAAAATGGCCAAGAAATCATTAATTCTGCTAGGGTATGTAAACTTATGAGCACAACTGTATATAAGAAAAGTGCACGTGCTCCGTGTATTGCACAAAAATCCTTAATATTTCAAAATTCCAAAGACATAAACATAAAACATGATGATGGTATCTTCATGCGTTGTGCACACACCCCCCCACCAGGTGTACCCTCACCTTAAAGGCTTTTTAAAAAATCCTGTGATAAATAATATTATCAGCTTGGGAAGATCCTCCTATGGTTCCTCTTTCCTGTGGTGGCTGGTTATGGCCTAAATGCTGATACAAAGATCACAAGCCATCGCTCCCTCCTGGCTATCAGCAATCTCCTCATATATAACACATGTGAAAGACAATAGAAGCTTGCAATGGTGTGATAACGTTTTTAAAACAGGTTTATTGCAACTTAAAATCCCACATAGATGTACACTCACATTTAACACAATAAAAACACGCCTTGATATGCTTATGGACAAAAAGGGGGTGATAATGTCACCTGGAGACTGAATCTGCAGCCACGGTTCCCAGCGTTCGCCCCATCCTAAGCCTGTTGTACAAGAGGCTCCTTGCTTTCTTCCTCCTCAGCCGATCAAGCTCCTCCACGTGCACTTTTCTTATATATATTTTTGGACACTGCATGAAGATATTGCCACCACGTTCTATGTCTGTTTTTATAATGGACTTTTTATATTATTGATGATTTGTGGGCTTTACATGGAGCACGTGCACTTTATTTATATTTAATGTTTGATCCTATTACCTTTACGTCGTAAGTTATATGGATTTAGTTATTAGTTTAATAGTTGGCTAATTTTATATTTCATTTCATTTTATATTTAGCACCACACATTTGGTATATCAGTTTATACATCTTATGCTTGCCAGAACAAAAGATGGCCCAGTAACTGAAAGAGTATAACAAAGCAGTCTGGGCTAGATTTTAATTTAACTGTATTTGGTCAGGGGATGAGAAAGTGAGTAGTTTGATAGAGTCTCTCTGGGAGGGGTGTTGGTTTACAAAAAACTGTATATTAAAAAACATTTTACCTATGGATACACTTTTAATTATACTGTTGTTCCGTGTTCACAGATCTACAACCTTTGCATGTTGTTAGATAACATGTTTCTGGCAATCACAGTGTTAAGTTCCCTCAGTTGCATGTGTTCCCTTTGTAGGGATGTTCTGGATACTTTGCAAACTCTCAGCCAGCAGGTCTGTTTTACATTGTGTTGTTGGAATGCTGGACAGGATTTACATCAACACAAGGAAAGCTAATTTATCATATTTTCATCCATCTCTTTTCATTTGTGATGAGGGATGAGGAAGTGGTGCATTATTGTTACGCTAACTTTGATTGAACTGCTTCCAACACTGAGATCTTTCCTGACACCCCCTCCTTTCCAAACTGTCATACCTGTTTTGTGTCATCATGGTAACTACATAGCTCTGCTTTTTTAAGGGCATGCACTGAGTAGGCAATGGAAACATCTGTCAGGCATGAAATAACACCAGGTAGCCATGTGGTGGCCCTGGGACAGGGTGGATAATGTTCGTTTTGGAGCCTACAGGGAACTGTACCCCATGCAGATCTTTGTCATAGTTCAGATTATGAAAGGACATCCTGATAATCTGACAAACAAAACAAGATTTATCATCTTTTGAAATATTGCCAAGAAGCATTCACATATCCGTATATGATTCTTAATTTCTTAAACAGAATCTTTCATCAGATTGTAATTAAAGAAGAACTCCAGCAAGCCCCGTTTGCTTCGTACTGTTGAAAGTCACAAGAGTTTTTTTTTCATGAAGTAATACAGAAAAGATGGAAGTGGGTGCTCTGTGGATCCAGAGGTGGGACAAGTAAATGTAACCCTGGAATCTGATGTTCTGCTGCACAGTGATTTTCCAGAAATAGGGGGTAAATGTATGTTTGGGTGAAGCAAACTGTAAATCTTCACACACACTGTGCAGAAACATATCCTCAATAGTAAAGAAACTGTTATAACTTGCTTGAGTGGAAGCACAGCAGTGCTTGGTCAATGACTCTGCTATAAATGTGCAGCTCGCATTTCTCAGTGCTTGTTCAATCATATTTTATTATCTCCATCTAAGATGGCCACATGAAATAACTTCTATGTGATTCTTGTAAAAATGACACATTTTTATTCTGAAAAAGATGTTTACCATTGAATTTTCCTGTATGGTTACATCCTCAGCATGTCATACATGAGATGATCAGAATCTGGTATAACAACTGGTAAAATGAATCAACAGAAGCTTTTCTTTTTGAGCTTCAATGGTAAGTACACTTTCACACAAGGTATATTTGGGGGGGCGGGGCTTAGGCGCCCTAGCGAGGTGCACTAGAACTACACTTGCTAATTGCCTAGGTTCTAGGCAGGAGTTTGCGTCCATGTGAAAATCAACATTAAGGAATAGATTGCAAGCTCTAACGAGCAGGGCCCTCTGATTCCTACTGTATTGAATAGAATTGTAACTGTACTGTCTGTCCTCATGTTGTAAAGTGCTGTGCAAACTGTTGGCGTTATATAAATCCTGTAAAATAATAAAAAATTATACTAACTTCGGACCTAGAAACAAGCCACAATGAACACAGGTAACCCTTAGCTAACTGAAGGTACTGTTAACACTAAGCACACTAGACACCACTACAGTTAGAAAACACAAACTCCCAGGGGGGCAGCATTTAGAAACCAGTGCTGCAGAAACTGCATCGGCATCCACCAACCCAACAATACCTTTCACCTCACTCCACAGTTACAAGTGGATTCAGGAAATTAACCTCACTCTGTAACTATATGTTCGCTCTCACTCATTCTCTCTCTCTCTCAGGAGCCCCTCTACATCTCTCCTGTGATGCCCACGCTAGGTCCCTAGGCACTCTCTGACACAAGTTTGGCCCCAAAATGCAGAAAGCTGGCTGTTGGTGAAGGGGACAAGCACGACATCTCTTTACTACCAGAGTTATGCCGCGTACACACGGTCGGACTTTCTAGAAAGCTAGGTCCGACGTACTTGCCGCCAGACTTCCGGCGGACTACCGCCGGACTTTCTGAACGGCCGGACTTGCCTACACACGGCCGGACTTTCCGGAATCCGGTCTTCCCGACGGACTTCCGCCGGACTTTCAGAATGAACGGACTTTCCCACACACGGACAAGTCCGTTCATTTTGAACGTGACTTTGGTACGACGGGACTAGAAAAGGAATTCAATCTCGCCGCTTTTTTTGGCGAGATTGAAACCTTGCGAGCCCCGTCGCAGGCCCTTAGGTCTGGTATGGATTATAAAGGGGAACCCCTACGCCGAAAAAACGGCGTGGGGTCCCCCTAAAATCCATACCAGACCCCGATCCGAGCACGCAGCCTGGCCGGTCAGGAAAGGGGGTGGGGACGAGCGAGCGCCCCCCCCTCCTGAACCGTACCAGGCCGCATGCCCTCAACATGGGGGGGGTGCTTTGGGGGAGGGGGGCGCCCTGCGCCCCCCCCCCCAAAGCACCTTGTCCCCATGTTGATGAGGACAAGGGCCTCTTCCCGACAACCCTGGCCGTTGGTTGTCGGGGTCTGCGGGCGGGGGCTTATCGGAATCTGGGAGCCCCCTTTAATAAGGGGGCCCCCAGATCCCGGCCCCCCACCCTATGTAAATGAGTATGGGGTACATGGTACCCCTACCCATTTACCTAGGTAAAAAGTGTCAGTAATAAAACACAACACAGGTTTTTAAAATAATTTATTAAACAGCTCCGGGGGGGGGGGTCTTCTTCCGTCTTCGGGGGTCCCTCCGGTTCATCTTCTCCCGGCGTCCGGTTGGTTCTTCTCCGCTCTCCGGCCTCTTCTCCCGGTGTCGCAGGTCTTCGGCCGGCCCCTCCGCTGTCTTCATGTAGCTCTATTGCGAGCGGAGGTCCGGACTTCTTGGCTTCTTGGCTTCTTGGCTTCTCTTCTCTTCTCTTCCCCCAGATGTTGACACGACGCTCTCTCCGGCTGGACTGGTCTCTGAGGGCTGCGTTGTGACTTATATAGGCGGAGACCCCGCCCCCATATGATGTCACAGTCCCTGGGCATGCTGGGACTGTGACGTTTTAGGGGGCGTGGTCGACCACGCCCCCTAAAACGTCACAGTCCCAGCATGCCCAGGGACTGTGACATCATATGGGGGCGGGGTCTCCGCCTATATAAGTCACAACGCAGCCCTCAGAGACCAGTCCAGCCGGAGAGAGCGTCGTGTCAACATCTGGGGGAAGAGAAGAGAAGAGAAGCCAAGAAGCCAAGAAGCCAAGAAGTCCGGACCTCCGCTCGCAATAGAGCTACATGAAGACAGCGGAGGGGCCGGCCGAAGACCTGCGACACCGGGAGAAGAGGCCGGAGAGCGGAGAAGAACCAACCGGACGCCGGGAGAAGATGAACCGGAGGGACCCCCGAAGACGGAAGAAGACCCCCCCCCCCGGAGCTGTTTAATAAATTATTTTAAAAACCTGTGTTGTGTTTTATTACTGACACTTTTTACCTAGGTAAATGGGTAGGGGTACCATGTACCCCATACTCATTTACATAGGGTGGGGGGCCGGGATCTGGGGGCCCCCTTATTAAAGGGGGCTCCCAGATTCCGATAAGCCCCCGCCCGCAGACCCCGACAACCAACGGCCAGGGTTGTCGGGAAGAGGCCCTTGTCCTCATCAACATGGGGACAAGGTGCTTTGGGGGGGGGGGCGCAGGGCGCCCCCCTCCCCCAAAGCACCCCCCCCATGTTGAGGGCATGCGGCCTGGTACGGTTCAGGAGGGGGGGGGGCGCTCGCTCGTCCCCACCCCCTTTCCTGACCGGCCAGGCTGCGTGCTCGGATCGGGGTCTGGTATGGATTTTAGGGGGACCCCACGCCGTTTTTTCGGCGTAGGGGTTCCCCTTTATAATCCATACCAGACCTAAGGGCCTGGTATGCCCCGCGCTCGCCGCAATAGGAAGATTTGTTTTTCCTATTGCAGCGAGTGCGAGATGCAGTAACCTGCCCCTCCGTCGTATCTGGTCCTTCGGACTAGCATACAGACGAACGGGCTTTCCGTCAGGAACTGAGTCCGGCGGAGGTACGACGTAAAGATTTGAAGCAGGCTTCAAATCTAAAGTACGTCGGATTTCCGCAAAAATCCGACCGAAACGGTCCGTCGGAAGTCCGATGGAGACCACACACGGTCGGACTTTCCGCGGGACTTTGTCCGGCGGCGTCCGTCGGACTTTTGCAGGTGAAAAGTCCGACCGTGTGTACGCGGCATAACTGTCACCCTAAGCCAAGTCACTCATTCCCTGGCTAGTTGGCTGCCTTGAGCTATGATACATGTATGGTTGTTCCTAGCTATTTGGCCTACACTAGACCTAAAACTACATACTGAACTGAAGTGTACTGTATCAACTCTAACCTACAGTCCCCTTGTTACAAGTCCTGTTCTTTGGATACACCATTCAATACACCACTTAAGAAGAAACTTCACATCATACATTAAACAGTTAACAGCAACTTTACTGAAGCAAGGCAACATACAGGATCAGTTCTTATCAGGCAACTTCTCACATTAATTCCTGTACAAGGTTCTTTAGTTGCCCATAGGGTAATTCCTTCGCATCCATTAAAGGCAGAGTCCATGATTGGTCATTAATCTACCTGAGGTAGCACAGAGTCTATATAGTTAATGTTTTCACAAAGATCCTTAAAAGGTTCTAAGTCCAAGATTCGTAGAGTCCTCTGGCTTCCAGTCCAGAGCCCCAAAAGACCCCCCCCCCCAGCTGGGGTGCCATCTGACAGCATAACAGCCCACGTCTTGTTAGTATTTCCAGCAACTCTTCCGGGGCACTGAAGGGCCCCTTGTTATGTGGATCTGTGGAAAATTGGCAAGAAAAACTAGCCAATCAATCCCTCAGATCCACCACACATCTACATTGTAACCATTTCACAGGAAAGACAGCAGACTTGACCCAGATAACTGCAGAATATACAGTGCCTTGAAAAAGTATTCATACCCCTTTAAATTTTCCACATTTTGTTATGTAACAAACAAAAATATAAATGTATTTTATTGGAGTTTTATGTGATAGACCAACACAAAGTGGCACATAATTGTGAAGTGGAAGGAATATGATAAATGGTTTTCAATATTTTTTACAAATAAATATGTGAAAAGTGTGGCGTGCATTTGTATTCAGCCCCCCTGAGTCAATACTTTGTAGAACCACCTTTCACTGCAATTACAGCTGCAAGTCTTTTTGGGTATGTCTCTACCAGCTTTGTACATCTAGAGAGTGAAAAGTTTGCCCATTCTTCTGTGCAAAATAGCTCAAGCTCTGTAAGACTGGATGGAGAGCATCTGTGAACAGCAATTTTCAAGTCTTGCCACAGATTCTCAATTGGATTTAGGTCTGGACTTTGACTGGGCCATTCTAACACTGAATATGCTTTGATCTAAACCATTCCATTGTAGCTCTGGCTGTATGTTTGAGGTCATTGTCCTGCTGGAAGGTGAACCTCCACCCCAGTCTCAAGTCTTTTGCAGACTCTAACAGGTTTTCTTCTAAGATTACCCTGTATTTCGCTCCATCCATCTTCCCATCAACTCTGACTAGCTTCCCTGTCCCTGCTGAAGAAAAGCATCCCCACAACATGATGCTGCCACCACCATGTTTCACGGTGGGGATGGCATGTTCAGGGTGATTATGCAGTGTTAGTTTTCCGCCACACAGTGTTTTGCTTTTAGCCCAAAAAGTTAAATTTTGTTTTTCATCTGACCAGAGCACCTTCTTCCACATGTTTGCTGTGTCCCCCACATTTGTTCTCGCAAACTGCAAATGGGACTTCTTATGGCTTTATTTCAACAATGACTTTCTTGCTGCCATTCTTCCATAAAGGCCAAATTTGTAGAGAGCACGACTTATAGTTGTCCTATGGACAGATATTCCCACCTGAGCTGTGGATCTCCAGAGTTACCGTGTGCCTCTTGGCTGCTTCTCTGATTGATGCTCTCCTTGCCTGGCCTGTCAGTTTAGGTGGATGGCCATGTCTTGGTAGATTTGCAGTTGTGCCATATTCTTTCCATTTTTGGATGATGAATTGAACAGTGCTCAGTGAGATGTTCGAAGCTTGGGATATTTTTTTTATAACCTAACCCTGTTTTAAACTTCTCCACAACCTTATCTCTGACCTTTCTGTTGTGTTCCTCGCTCTTCATGATGCTGTTTGTTCACTAAGGTTCTCTAATGCCGCGTACACACGAGCGGACTTTATGGCAGACTTTGTCCTGCGGACTTTACGACAGACTTTACGATGGACTTTCCGAATATATGTACTTGCCTACACACAATCAACCAAAGTCCAACGGATTCGTACATGATGACGTACGACCGGACTAAAAAAAGGAAGTTCCTAGCTAGTAGCCAATAGCTGCCCTAGCGTCGGTTTTTGTCCGTTGGACTTGCATACAGATGAGCGGCTTTTCGACCGGACTCGAGTCCATCGAAAAGATTTGAAACATGTTTCATTTCTAGGTCCGTCGAACTTTTGGGGAAAAAAAGTCCGCAGGAGCCCACACACGATCTAATTGTCCGACGGACTCCGGTCCGCCGAACCAAGTATGCTGTGAAGTCTGGTCGTGTGTACGCGGCATTACAGACCTCTGAGGGCTTCACAGAACAGCTGTATTTATACTGAGAATAGATTACACACAGGTGGACCCTATTTACTAATTAGGTGACTTCTGAAGGCAATTGGTTCCACTAGATTTTAGTTAGGGGTATCAGAGTAAAGGGGGCTGAATACAAATGCATGCCACACTTTTCAGATATTTATTTGTAAAAAATGTTGAAAACCATTTATAATTTTCCTTCCACTTCTCATTTATGTACCACTTTGTGTTGTTCTATCACATAAAATCCCAATAAAATACATTTACGTTTTTGGTTGTAACATGACAAAATGTGAAAAATTTCAATGGGTATGAATACTTTTTCAAGACACTGTTAGGCCTGGTTCACACCTATGCATTTTTTAGTGCATTTTCAGGTTTGCAGAAACACACTACAGTTCATTTAACATGGTTTCCTATAGGTCACGTTCACATCTGTGAATTTTATGGAAGGGGCCAGGGACTTGTTTCTGGTTTTTGTTTCCATAGACTTCAATGGATCAAAAATGTGCATTTAAAAAAGGCAAAATGCACCTGAGATATGCAAACTGCAACCTGCATAGGCGTGAACCAGGCCTAAGTCAGCATAGAAAATAACATACCTACCTACACACTTACCTTGCCCCCTCCTTTCCCTACGGCTGCTTACTTATTACTTTTTTCAGCCTCCTACCTTAAAGTTTACATCCTACTGACCTAGATCTTCTTCCTGCAATCTGCGCCTGCAAAGTCAATCCAAATATACTTCTATGGGGCCATCGCCCAAAGGTTTCCTGCCTTGGGAGTCAGAAAAAAACAGAATGACTATGCTTTGTTTAAAAGTATACTTATCCTTTCTGATATTAGTTATGATGTTGTATTGGTGCAGTGGGTTAAAAACTCAGTATGGCTCCAACTAAGTCTCAAAGAGCTGGGCAGGCACGGGCAACATATTATTCTGGGTGCATGGTATAGGACAGTGGTCTCCAAGCTGCGACCAGTTGGTCAGTTGCAGCTCTGTCTAGCCTTTTTTGGTCCTTGGGGCACTATTCCTCTTGCTATTACAGGGCACTGTTCCTCCCACTGACACCAATGATAGGGCACTATTCCTTCCACTGACACCAATCATGGGGCACCATTTCTTCCACTGACATCAACGATGGGACACTATTCCTCCCACTGACACCAACAATGGAGGACTATTTCTTCCACTGACACCAACAATAGGGCACTATTCCTCCCACTGACACCAACGATGGGGCACTATTCCTTTCACTAATATGAACAATTGAATAGAAATATGAATAAATGTGACTTCCGTGCTACCCCTATTATTGTAAGCCAAAGATACCTAAATAAAGGTGATATATCAACTGTGCTCCTATTTGAATAGAATGTGTAATTATATATGAGGGGTGTTACTCACATATCTATGCGTTCCCGCACTGTGTAGTTGTAGCAATATTATATATATATATGTGTGTATGTATATATGTATATATATATATATATATATATATATATATATATATATATATATATACTATATATAAAATGCGGTGCTCTCCTGCAGTGCGATCACAATATATCAATTGATGCAATGAAACAAAAAAATGAAATCCCTTCAATCAAAATAAATAATAAATACACTATATTGGTGCATGAGTGACTTACTTTACGTGAAATATATATATTCCATTTACGTGTGTGTAACCAAATAGCAATATAAAGTCCACAAGACTCAGAAAAAACAATATCTTGCTCCACTTTCTGCTGTGTGATCACATCATTCATCAACATGCAGTAGGTCCCACCACCTTCCTCCAAATGCACTCACCTCCGAACCTGGACCAAAAACTCTCATTATTAGGTCTATATGTGCTTTGTCCCCCTGGGGGTATGAATATGCACCAATTTCTACTCACATAAGGATTTTCTCCTTTAAAGCTTGCTACCTAGTATGTGTTCCTTTAAGGCAGGGGTCCCCAATCTGTGAACCATGGAGCCGGTGCCAGTCCATGGCTTGTTGGGGGCCAGACCGTCCGGCAGTGGGTGGGTAGCAGGAGAGCAAGCAAGCATAAAATGCACTGCCACCCTCCCACCACCAGAGGGCACCCGCTTCCTTTCCCCCAGCACCACTACTCTCT
The DNA here is from genome assembly GCA_037952925.1 of Lithobates clamitans. Taxonomy (NCBI): domain Eukaryota; kingdom Metazoa; phylum Chordata; class Amphibia; order Anura; family Ranidae; genus Lithobates; species Lithobates clamitans. The sequence continues at coordinate 4,783,224 of JBBGZY010000852.1, read as the reverse complement.
TCCCTCTCTGTGGTCACCTTACCTATGGAAAGGAAGAGAGGGATGGAGGAGAATCTAGGCCGGAGGTGACATGCTGCACATGCCCGCATCCCCCCGGAGATGACAGGTTGCAGTCAACACCCCGCCCCAGATGACAAGGGCAGAGCACACACAAACGAGGTGACAATCTGCACACCACCAGGAGGTGGCAGGCTGCACCAACACCCCCCCCTCAGGTGACAGGTGGCACTCACACAAAGGAGGTGACAGGCAGCACACACACTCGCCACCCCAGCCCCCTAAACAGCATACACCCAGCCCCTCCCCCCAGATAACAGGTGGCACTCACACAAGGGAGGTGATGGGCAGCACACACACCCCAACTCCCTCCTCCTACCCAACCTATCACCAAACACACCCACCCCACCCTAGTCTGTGGAGGAGCCTTTATAGCTGAGGCCAGTCTTCCTTGGTGCCAGGGAGGTTGGGGACCGCTGCTTTTAGGGGCCTCCGATCTCTGCCTTTTCCACTGTAAAATGCTCAAGCAGACATCAGAAGGATTCTCCTAGTGTAGTACTAAAATTGTATTAAAAGTATTGCACTTAGAGTTAAAAAGAGGTAAAATTGCCTTTAAGACATAAAAAAAATCTGTGATAAACTCTTCTTTGGCATCAGCGTCACCCAGCTCCTTCAGGGCACTATTCCTCTCACTGAGACCAATGATGGGGCACTTTTCCTCTCACTGATATGAACAATTGTCACTGTTCCTACCACCAGTGCCAAAGATGGGGCACTATTCCTCCACCAATGACGACGGACACCATGTAATTTTCTTACTCTCAGACAACCAAGCCTCAGCCACTGTTTACTACCACTGATGCTGGGACATTTTCTACTTCCACTGGCCAAACTTCGGCCCCCTAAAAACTGAAGGTCAGTAAAAACTATCAACTGATGAAAGCCTCTTAAAGAGAGCCAGACACTGTTGGACTTCTGAGGGAAACTGTTCTTTAAGCATTTAAACAATTTATTTTCTTTAATATACAGTTTTCTCTCCTAACAGAATGAAAAAGCAGAGCAGTATAATTTCTATGCTGCTGTTTGCCTGGGATAGTCTTTTCTGCTCACCAGAAAATGTTTTTGTAAGAACCATACCGTGACTGCCATTGTAAAAAAGAGGCATGGACCTGGGGCTGGGTGTCAGCTGTCTTGGCTCAATTCTTCTTCTCTTTTGCTGTCTTTTGTTTTTCACAGAATAGTGTAAATAAAGCCGTCCCCAAAACAGTGATCTAATTAGTACTGTGCAAAACTTATCAGTCCAGAGCAACTGCTGCCATTTTTCTGCACCCCAGTTCCTATGTTTTCTTGTATAGTTTGTCGCTAAGCCTTGTTTACATGTCCTATGCATGAAAACATTGGAACTGGTGTGCAGATAAATGGCAGCAGGTGCTCTGAACTGATGGGTCAAAATTTGAAATATCTGGCTGTTGCAGGAGGCAGTTTATTCAGATCCGTGATTGGTTCTCCAAGATGTTTGGAACAACCTACCTGCTAAGTTCCTTCAAAAACTGGTAGAAGTTTACCTTGAAGAACTGATACCGCTTTAAAGGCAAAGGGATGTCACACCAAATATTTGAATTGGATTACTCATCTGTTCATTTACCTTCCATTTTGCTAACTGATAAAATTTAAACTATTCACAATTCTGATTCTAAAAACATTTTTTAATTTACAGCATTTTTATATATAGTATACTCGTACCAGTTTGTTTTTTTTTTGCCTTCTTGTATAAGAAAGTTTGATTACATATTACTTATTAACAATGGTAGGTTTGGCAATAGAGATAAGTCTTAGATAAATAGATCCAGACATCAGTTTGTTTAGAGTTGTTCATGTTATAAATAGCAGGATGAGGGTTTAAGGAAACATAATAAAACTAGATGGAAGTAACATATTACATAGACTTTTTACCTTTCTAATATCTTAGACAGAAAGAGAACATTAGGGCATGTTTATAAAAGATGAATTTTACAACCACCAGCCCCAGTAAGGTTTAGGTGGTCACCACAGTGGTGAATCACTGACATTATCAATTATTTAATGTTAAAGATGAAGTATAATATAGTAATGTAAAACATTCCCTTCTTCTCCTCTCTCCTCATCAACATTCAAAAACCTATGAGTCTTGTGAATTATGTGAATTAGTTATGTGATAGAAAAGGTATCACTTTAAAGTAGTTGTAAAGGCAGACTTTTTTTTTTTTTTTTGCCTTACTGCATACCTAACTGTAGCTTAAAGTGTTACTAAAAATCAGTCTTTATATGCAGTAAAGCATGCTTCTTATATTTACTGTGGAACCTAATGGGTTAAATACTGCGCATTGTGTAAAAAGGCTGTTTGATCCTGTCTTCTCTGATCCTTCCCTTCTTCCATGGTCCCCAATCCATCTCCTGGCAGTACAGAGCTTTGGAGTCATTCTGCATATGCTCAGTTTGGTGTGTATTGCTAGAGAGGTTTTTTTTCTTGGGAGGGTGCATGTGATTGGCACATGGCCAATAAGCACTGTCAACATAGAGGGTCAGGGGTCCTGCAGACTCATAGGTCACAGTCAGAGGAGAATGAAATCTCCTCCTACAAGCTTTACCAGACACCGATAGAAGTCATAATACTGATATATACGGCCGATGAGAAAAGGTATTTAGCCATTTATATTAGCAAAAAATTAAATTTCCATGTTATGTGTACTGTGGGAGACCAGATATAGTGAATTCAGGGTCCTGGGTGTAGTAACACTTTAACTGGTAGACATCCTCTGATTAATATTAACTGCCAGTTTCTCAAGTAAACTAAAGCTCTTTAGATTACAGTGTAAACCTTAACTTTCCCTACTTTGATTTTTTTTTTATATAGATTACATTTTTTTATTTCATTAAAATTAAAAGAGGGCCCTCCTCTTCTCCCCCCCTCCTCTTCTCCCCACCGCCTTCTCCTCTTCCCCCTCCCTCTTTCCTTTCCCCATCTTCTCTCCCATCTTTATCCCCCTCCTAAACGATTCCCAACGGGTAGAGAGTTTGGAGTGAGTGGCTGACTTAATAGTTGGCCCCCTTGTCCACTCTTCTCAGGAAATGGAGACATGCAGAGAACAGGCCATGAATCAGGCTAGGGGCCCCGACTTTCCTGTGACCTTGACAAGTTGACAGGCAAATGCAATTCCTTACACAAACTTCACAATTTAAGAATGTCTTAACGTGCTCTTTTTTTGCCTTGTCATGTCGAGGGTTTTGATGATACTTTATGCATGAAGTACCATGTTGAATATGTTGATGATGTGTAACCTTTGTTGGTACTCCAGTTGGAGCCCCACTCTTGTGTATTGATACGTCTGTGATGTCTTTCAATATCTTTAATAAAGATCTGAGAAAAAAAAGAGGGCAAAATGCAGAGTGAATCCAGGGTGCATCACAAAGAGTACAAAGAGTTTTTGCTAGTGTCTTTAGGTGATGGACTCCTTCTGTTTAGGGAAATGTTTCTATTTTTTGCTACTTCAACTGACACTTCTATTGAGATCTGGCTGGTTATTGCTTAATGGCTCACTAATTTTCCACATTAGTTACCCTCGGTGTAGTTGACTTGTAATGTTTGCTTCTGGCACTGGATCTTGCGTTAAGTGATCACCTTGGTACGTGGTGCAATGCATGTAGTTAGCCACAGGGTGCTATACAGGTCCAAAACTGTGGTCCATTTCTGTGGCATTTGGATCCTGAAGAACCCTTCCAGGGGTATGTCCACTGTGACAGGCCAAGCCTGGACCCTGGACAAGACCAGCGACATGGAAAAGGTACGACAGGGTTTCACTTTTATTGGTTACTGGCTAAAACAGGTCTTGTTGGATCATTACTTGGCACTGTAGTACATTATATCAGTTTATGTTACAAGACACATCACAGTGCCAACTGCACAATCAGTTTTAAAGGGACAGGCTATGGCGTAATCTGCAGTTTTTTTTCTCCCTAGTTCCTCTCTGGCTAGTGACATAGTACTTCTAAGACTCCTAACTCTGAACTTGCTTCCACCATTTTTCACTGACAACGCAAGCTGATCGTTTGCAGTTTTACCTGTTGCCTAATATTGCAGAGACACAGCTACAGGGACTCGATTAGTGACAGGATTAGTAAGATTCCTTCATACCGAATAGTAAGTTCCCCCACGTGGAAGATTCTCACTCAGCAATGGCATTGACACCTCTCCAGCCCCCTGAATCGGGCTGCTTCTAAGATGTGCACCATGCAACATGTCTGACCAAAGCAGAATTCTCTGACACTATGCCTGATCTATTCCAAAGGCTATCACCACTACTGGAATCAGCAGAGGTACCACCAGTAGCCATAAACAGTCATCTGTCTTTCCTCACCCTGTCTATATTCAAGTCTTACAACCTGAATTGCCTGATGTACTTACATTTGCAGAAGGAAAGGGGGACTTAGACATCTTAGCGGATACTGCTGAAGATTTTTCACAACCAAAATGTTGTGAAGTTATCCATCAGCTTCTTGCCATATGCTGGCTATAGTGGACTCATTGATTGAGACAGTGCGATCTCCATAGTCTTTGACTACATACATCTAATTCTGCAGAGCCGTCACCTATCTTATTATGCACAAGAAAGAAGACAATATATGGAAAGCCTTTCTCTATTCTTGATCAAGCTGATTGGGCTCAATAGGATAATTGTCCAAAGTCTGAGAGGTTATTAACTCCTTCTGATATGCTTTCTGCTTTGTGCCCTCGAAGAGGAATTTGAAAGAGATGGGCTGTTCCCACTGTGGACCTGGTGATTTTTGCAATAAATAATAAATGTACTGTTCTTATTAAGGGATTCCCTTCTTTTAAAATTCAGTTGATGGGAATCCTCCTTGTTCTGGCAGGTCCAGCCTTGCAGCCAGCTCTTACCACTCTGTCATTTGCCCTGACCATGATGAACTAGACTGGAGAACTCAACAGTGAACATTCTCCTAGATGATCCCATTCCTTCTGTAAGACTACAGCTCTCGCCTTCAGCCCTACTATTCTGCGTCAATGCCATGGAAAATGTGATGCGTCACATCTCCAGAAAGTCCTTACTTCCTTTCACCTCTAAGCCCACTGGACTTGCTCAGAAGCCTTTTTCATAATGAAGGTTCACCCCTACTCCTAGAGGTGAGGGGGCATTTACTGACTTTTGCTTCAGCATAGAACAGAGACATCCCAGCCCTATATTTCACTCTGTGTTTTGGAGCGAAACACAAGTCTATATTGCTGTCCCCACTCTATTGTTTTTTACTATCTATTCCTACTTGCTGCTTCACATAAAATCACACAGTTTCCCTACACCTTCTTGCTTTACATTCACAAAGGGTGGTCATCTCTTTATATCCTGCACAGTACCCCTTGTCTGTTAAGGGATACGTGTCCCATTAGGCCTGGAAACATCTATTCTACTTACTGCAGTAGCTAGGCTTCTGTCTGCTCTCCTCTAAACCTGCCACCATATCTGTCATATGAGAGGTTTTTTAGCTTTATTTTCAAAATGTTTTTATTGGTATTATGGTTGAAAACAAAGTTCACATAACACTTCGGTGTACAAAATCAGTTGAAACCAGCAAGAGAAAAAAATCACAAAAGAGATATACAAGAATTATGTATGATAGGTTGTATATCACAATGAGTACTACAGATAGTAACAAACTAGAGCAAAATGAAAAAGGAGAAAAGGCTGGTGAGAACATGAAAAACAATCTTTAACCACTTCAATACTGAACACTTTCAACTCCTTCCTGCCAAGGCCATTTTTAACTGTTCAGCGTTGTCACACTTTGAATGACAATTGGTCATTTATTTTTTGAGGAAAACCAGCAAGAAAGAGCCACTAGGAAAACCTGTGGACTGTACTGCTCTTGCCCACAGAAGGTGTGTAGATAGTAATTCCTTAATTAGCCATGTGCCTGGCTGGGAAGCAAATTGGTAAGCAACAGACAAAGGGTTGACAAAAAAGCTGAATTGCTTTGAAATGCATACCTGTAAACAAGTTAGCATTATAGTATAGAGCAGGTGGCTTTCTGGTGTGGTTCCTGGACCCAGTGGCTTCCTCCATTTCCCCTTGCAGCATCGGATCCTCCAGTAGCAGGCATAGCTTCTCCCCAGCCTGTGGCCAAGGTGGGGAGCCAGACATCCCTTGCAAGGACTTCATTCCAGCTCCAGCATCCTGCCTCGTACCGCACCCCCTCTTCCATTTGTATGTGAGTGTAACACTTTATTGTCTTTTATCATCATTACATCTCTCCCCACATTACTGCACTATAAGATGTGCGCTCTCTTTTCTTTTGTTTTTTTTATCATTTTTTGAGACAGATAGAGCTTTTTTTGGTGGTATTTAATCTCCACTGGGTTTTTATTTTTGCTATATAAACAAAAAAATACTGAAAATGTTGAGCAAAACACATTTTTCAAAGTTTCTGTTATACAGTATGTATTTGAAAATTGATCAATCCGGATGTACTGACTGCCTATCTCATTTCTTGAGGCCCTAATATAGCAAGATAATACAAATACCCTCCAAAGGATCCATGGTATTTAGTAGCGGCATTGTGAGTTTTTTGCAGTTGTAATTTTTTGTCCCAATTTTTGGGAAAATTAAGAAATTAAATAACATTTCTTTTTTTTTTTTTCACAAAGTTGTCATTTTTACAAGTTATGTCTCACACACAGGATAGGCAAACCTATAATTACACCCCAAAACACATTCTGCTATGCCTCCTAAATATAGGGATATCACATGTGTGAGACTTTTTTTATAGCTTAGATGCATAGAGGGGCCCAAAATCCAAGGAGCACATGTGGTCTTTCAAGGAGCATAAATTACACATCTAAATTTGTGACTACCTATCACAATTTTTGAGGCCCTGGAGCGCCAGAACAGTGAAAACACCTATAAAACTACCACATTTTGCAAAGCAAACACCCCAAGGTATTTGCTAAGATGCATGGTGAAACTTTTGAAGACTTAATTTTTTTCCTGCAATTTTTTGGAAAATGCAGAATGAAAATGATTTTTCTTTACAGAAAGTTGTCAATTTAATAAGATATTTCTCAGTTACAGCACAGGCATACTTACAATTACCAGCCAAAACACATTCTGCTATGCCTCCTGAGTATGATGATACCACATGTGTGAGACTATTTCAGCATTTGGACTGATTATGCACCTGACATTGTATCTTGTGTATCAAACAAATCAACCAGGGGCGTGGCCTGACCTGGCTTGAAGGTGGCTGCTTAGCTCTGAGGCTCCCGCTGCCACTTGACCTGCACTCAGCCTAACGGAGGTACAATCCGCCTATAAACAGCTAATCTAATGGGGACTGCCTCACAGAATTCATCTACATCCCGATCCCATTTGCCCCGGGAACAACCAGGGACTTTGGGCCACAATATCCCTGAAATATTTTACTCAGGCAGGGGGAACATGGCGTCTTCCCACCACAGGAATTCACACACCACAGCTCCCTCTTCTCTGGGATCGCCACCCCTCACCATCCCCTCAATCTCCTCAGACAGGGATGGTATGGAGGAATCACCACAACCTCACCTGAACATCAACGATCTGCGGAATATCGCCGCAGACATTAAGGATACGCTCTCAGCGGCCATTTCACTTGGATATCCGAGCACTCGCTGATAGAGTTCAGGCCGTGGAAAGAATGGCAGAGCGCCAGGACACGCAGCTTCGCAAGACCACACAGCATGTTGATGAGCATACCCTCTAAATGAGGGACATGCAGAGACACATGGAAGACCTCGACAATAGAGGCAGACGCCATAACCTGAGGGTCAGAGGACTTCCCGAAACGATCGAGGGGGAGCAAATATCTTCTGCGGTCATGGGTTTATTCAATGGACTGTTGAGCAGACCCCACCAGACTCCCATTGAAATGGAGAGGATCCACCGAGCCCTGAGACCCAAAGGGAAGGATACTGACCCCCCAAGGGACATAGTCTGCTGCCTAGTTGATTTTAAACTCAAAGAAGACATCCTCAGACAAGCAAGAAACAAGCCACAAATCATCCATGAAGGGAAGACAATACAAATTTATCAGGATCTCTCAGGCATCACGCTGCAGCATCGCAGAGATCTGAGACCCTTGCTGGACACTCTCCACACTAAGGGCATTGCATGCAAATGGAAGTTCCCCTTCTGTCTGTCAGCCACAGCACAGGGTCGCATGGCACTGTTGAAAGTACTTGGAGATCTCCCTCACTTCTGTGCCACTCTAAACATCCCGTTGGTGGAGGTGCCTAACTGGTACGTGGGTTTTCGCCGCTCTGCTATGAGAAGAGATTACCCGCCTTTAGAACCGCTGGAGGCACAGGACACAAGACACCGGAGTAGGCATTCTCCATCAGCCCCAGCTCAGCACACTGCTAGTCGTAACTTCCACCAAATTGCTAGCCCCTCCAACTCTCCCAGCTCGAGGAGAGCCAGACAGGACCGCTAAACTCCCTTACAGGTACTCAGTAATCTAACAATGGGGTTAGGCCATGTTCGGCTCGTATTTACTTTATTAGACTGAGTTGAACTGTTCTGTTATCTTTAAGGGGTCTACAAACGACCATTATTGCTCTTCTCCAACCAGGCAATACATTTCTGACTTGCCTGTCTCCACCTCCAAAGACTCCTCCTTCCGCACAACGGCTGGTTTGCCATCCACTCCTGCCGCTTCCTGCAGTGCTTGCGTATTCACCTGCCTACAACTACAAACCCCATAACGTCTTGCGATCGACGACCGGATCTACTAGGGAGTCTCTGCCGATGATGACAGCGGCTTCCTTTTTTCCAGCTCCGCCTATCTAGGAAGTAATGCGGAGTGAAGACCTAATTCTGCACACTTCTACAACGGAACACTGTTCAATAGAACACTGGTTCCAGTCCTGATGTCCCATAAGGATACACCTCCCAAACCGGACTTAGACACTCTCCGCTCCCACCGAAACGGACGTGCACCTCTTCTATCATTGGAGCCTTATCTGGAACTCAGCGGAATCCCGATCGGCAAGCTGAAAGACCCATGTCCCACACCGGGAGCGGCTTACGTCACACTTGCAGACCCTCACTTCACGTCCCGCGACACCGCCAGTCACCAAGTTTACTCCGGAAGTCACCACTGTCGCCAGTAAGACCTGACTGCATTTACAAACAGGTATATATGAATGCACTCATCAGACCCTACACAGTCTTACTTAGATACCCCCTCACTGGTCGGACATGGTGAAAACAAGCCATATTTAATCCGGGACATCGCACTCTATTGTTAGCCTATCTGCTGGGGATTGAAATCTGATAATTTGCCAAACACGTACGAATGCGTACAGACCCCCAATGACCTTACAAATATAATAATATGGTCTCCTCTTAGGCACTGCTATTACCTATTGTTACTTTACTTTTTAGGTTATAATGTTTGATCGTATATCTTTCTGTTTACCAATATGCTAGTTATACAGCTTAAGATTCAGCTGCTTGACGAACAATTTTCATCCTACAACTGTAACTCGGCCGATGTTCTTTACGTTGTTAGCCTCATTCTGACCCAATGGCAACTCCAGAAGTTATTAACTATCACCAGCATGGCGTACTGACACACTGACAAGACACCCCTACATACGTGAGTGTATAAACTTATCTAAACTTAAATTTCTCCAGTGTCCACGTCCTACTGTCTCTACCTTCCATCAGAATCCTACACTGTCACTTATCTTACTACCCCCCATGAAAGTACGTATGACCTCCCTCAATCCAATCCTCTCCATAGTCTAGTGGTAGCGGGACATCCGTTATTTTCGGACACTATCCCGTGCCAGGTTATATCCAACCCCCACACAGTAGTGGAGCGAGGTGCAGTTCCGCTGAGTGCGAGGTGCACACTGTTCACACTCTGTACACTACCGATTCCCCACTGACATCGAGTTAAGCGGATAGATTATCGGCTACCCCATCAGTTCCCCCGTAGTGTTCACTACACCAAACTTCTGACTTCACATACTACAACAGCGTACACCCCCTCCTTCCTAACTGACCCATATCCCTCATACCCATCCATTCATGGCGGAGGAAATGGACCCTACCATCATACCACACGATCAAGCCCAACCTCGCACACAACTTATGCCCCGTACACACGGTCGGATTTTCTGACGGAAAATGTGTGATAGGACCTTGTTGTCGGAAATTCCAACCATGTGTAGGCTCCATCACACATTTTCCATCGGATTTTCCGACCCACAAAGTTTGAGAGCAGAATATAAAATTTTCCGACAACAAAAGCCGTTGTCGGAAATTCCGATCGTGTGTACACAAATCCAACGGACAAAGTGCCACGCATGCTCAGAATAAATAAAGGGATGAAAGCTATTGGCCACTGCCCCGTTTATAGTCCCAACGTACGTGTTTTACATCACCACGTTCAGAACGATCAGATTTTCCGACAACTTTGTGTGACTGTGTGTATGCAAGACAAGTTTGAGCCAACATCCGTCAGAAAAAATCCTAGGATTTTGTTGTCGGAATGTCCGAGCAAAGTCCGACCGTGTGTACGGGGCATTAAACTGTGCTCTCTAAATGTACGCGGGCTCAATACACCCGAAAAGAGATCACAATTACTATCGTCCTTGCTGAAATCCAAAACCCATATTGCGCTCATTCAGGAAACACACTTCAGAATGGACATTGTCCCTAAGCTACATGACAAACACTTTCCGACAGTTTACCATGCCTCCAATAAAGACGCCAAGTCCAAAGGGGTGTCCGTCCTTATATCCTAACATTGTCCAATTACCATTGCAGACATCCAAAGGGACCCACAAGGTAGGTTTCTTTTTCTAAAAGGCACTCTACACAATCAGCCTATTACCATTGTCAATATCTATGCTCCAAATACACAAGTGGCTTTTTTTCATAAAACATTCCAACAACTACTGACATTCCGTTCGGGTACTCTAATAGTCGGAGGTGATTTCAACGTTGCCCTCAACCCTTCTCTTGACACGTCCAATGGTTCATCAGCACTCACGTACAGAGCCCTACGCGCTATAAAGACACAATTCAGTGAAATGTTGATACACGACACATGGCGCACTTTACATCCCAATGATAAGGATTTTACCTTTTTCTCGCCGCCACATACCAAATATTCCAGGCTCGACCACTTTTTTGTTTCCCAAAACGACCTCTCCTTCCTCACTAAGGCAACTATGGAGCCGATGGTTCTGTCGGACCACAACCCCATCACCATGACCCTTAATTACCTTCCATGAAGGTTTGATCTCACATCTGGCGCCTTGACAACTCTCTACTCACCGACCCAGAAATGTCCCACATCATAGACCAGAATCTTACACATTATTTCACAGAAAACACACTAGGAGATTCCTCTCCAGAGACAATCTGGGCTGCGCACAAATGTGTAATTAGGGGTGACCTTATCGCCATGGCCACCAAAAGGCATAAACTCAGGAAAGCACGGATTGAAGAACTAACCAATCATATCTCCTCTTTAGAACAAAAACACAAGGCAGCCCTAGCAACTGAGGCCCTGACAGATTTGATTCGAACAAGAGAAGAACTCTTGGAAGAGTTACATAAAACACTAAAACGTAAATACGCACTGACCCAAAGGGTCTTCTATGAATTTGGCAATAAATCTGGACGACTGTTGGCCAGAGCCCTACAGACTAAGACAGCGACACACACTATTCACTCGATCGAAGACCCCGTAGGGAACACCTTATCAACATCAGAAGCGATAACAGACCAATTTGTACAATATTTCTCCAAATTATATAATCTACCTACCCCACAGCTGACAAACGCTCCCAATGACAGGACGGCAGCGATCCAACGGTGGGTTTTATCCCTGGCAGGGAAGCTAGGGACAATACTACAAAAGCTCTAAACATTAACCATTGGCTCTCAAAAACTTCTACACAAGGCTTTTTTCTGTCCCTGGACGCGGAGAAGGCGTTCGACAGGGTGGCTTGGGATTTTATGGAAGCAACATTACAAGCAGTGGGCATACCACAGCACCTACTTCAGATGATTCTAGTTCTATACTCAGCCCCCACAGCTAAAATTAGAGTAAACGTCCGTCTGTCGGGCGCCTTCTCTGTCTCCAATGGTACCAGACAGGGATGTCCTTTATCTCCTTTAATTTTTATACTTACCATGGAACCCCTGCTCCGTAAACTCAGAGAGAACCCAGATATCAAAGGCCTGCAGATCAATCAAACACAATATAAGGTAGCAACCTACGCAGATGATATTCTGCTCTTCCTGACTGACCCGGTAAACACTATCCCTAACCTCCTCAAGGACTTTTCGCTTTTCAAATCCCTCTCTAACCTACAAATAAACTTCTCAAAATCAAAAGCCCTAAACATTACCTACCAACCGCATTAGTTACGCAATGTAAGCACAACTTTCCATTCTGCTGGGAACCGCACACCATCACGTACCTTGGTATCAAAATCCCTGCCAAACTAACAGACCTCTACACCCAGAATTTTTAAACTGTCCTTCAAACCATTCAAGACGACCTGCACAAATGGCATACAGGACCGTTTTCGTGGTTTGGCAGGACAGCCATTTTGAAAATGAACGTATTGCCCAGACTTCTGTATCTCTTTCAAGCCATCCCAACAGCTTTCTTTTCAGCATACAAACGGATGTGTAGAACATTCATATGGACCTCCAAACCAGCCAGACTAAGTTGGGACAGATTGACGCTCCCCAAAGCATGGGGAGGCTTAGGCTTGCCGGACATCCAAAAGTATCATTAGGCATGCCACTTGACCAGAATTGTTGACTGGCATGTACATGGACGCAGCAAAGATTGGATCCAGCTTGAAAACGCTTTTACCCAGATTCCACTGAAGCATTTACCGTGGATTAATCCTACTACTCTCCATACAGAACTTAAATCACATCCATTAATCAACGCCACAATGTTACACTTTAAAGCGGTATGCAAAATACAACATTTGAGACCTACACACGGACCCATGACCCCGCTAGAAGACAATCCAGACTTCCAACCAGGCCCGGCCTTGCGCAACCCAGCGGTAGATCCACACAGGCCATGACTAAGAGCACAACAATTCTTTCATAATGGAGAACTCCTGACACATACAGCCATGACCGCTAAATTCCCAGAACACCTCATTCCTTGGTACAAATATCTACAAATCCGCCACTTCCTTCAAAACTCGAACCCCAACGCACTCTGGCACAGGGAGCACAAACCTTTTGAACTCATTTGCAATAGCGCAGAACCTCAACGACACTTAATCTTGACTGTATATACGCTCCTATCCTCGACACGCAAAATCAAAGAAGACAAAATGGTCCGACAGTGGGAAGCGGACCTTAATCTTTCCATCGGATTTTCCGACCCACAAAGTTTGAGAGCAGGATATAAAATTTTCCGACAACAAAAGCCGTTGTCGGAAATTCCGATCGTGTGTACACAAATCCAACGGACAAAGTGCCACGCATGCTCAGAATAAATAAAGGGATGAAAGCTATTGGCCACTGCCCCGTTTATAGTCCCAACGTACGTGTTTTACATCACCACGTTCAGAACGATCAGATTTTCCGACAACTTTGTGTGACTGTGTGTATGCAAGACAAGTTTGAGCCAACATCCGTCAGAAAAAATCCTAGGATTTTGTTGTCGGAATGTCTGAGCAAAGTCCGACCGTGTGTACGGGGCATTAAACTGTGCTCTCTAAATGTACGCGGGCTCAATACACCCGAAAAGAGATCACAATTACTATCGTCCTTGCTGAAATCCAAAACCCATATTGCGCTCATTCAGGAAACACACTTTAGAATGGACATTGTCCCTAAGCTACATGACAAACACTTTCCGACAGTTTACCATGCCTCCAATAAAGACGCCAAGTCCAAAGGGGTGTCCGTCCTTATATCCTAACATTGTCCAATTACCATTGCAGACATCCAAAGGGACCCACAAGGTAGGTTTCTTTTTCTAAAAGGCACTCTACACAATCAGCCTATTACCATTGTCAATATCTATGCTCCAAATACACAAGTGGCTTTTTTTCATAAAACATTCCAACAACTACTGACATTCCGTTCGGGTACTCTAATAGTCGGAGGTGATTTCAACGTTGCCCTTAACCCTTCTCTTGACACGTCCAATGGTTCATCAGCACTCTGAGGATTGGGAGACATTTACAACCATATACACAAAGGTTCCCTTAATGCATCCACTCAAGAAAGCAGATATACAATTTTCACAAAATGGTACAGGACGCCCGACAAAATTCATAAATTCCACCCTAGTCTCCCCCCGGTGTGCTGGAGATGTAACACAGCACACTACTCCATATCTAGTCTAATCATCCAAATTTCGACATACACCCCCGAATTTACTCCTGCACAATTCCTACTACATTACACCTCCATCCCCCAGTCGGTGTACAAAAAGTCCCTTGTACTCCACCTCATTAATGCGGCAAATCAATGTGTCCCGGTACATTGGAGAAGTACATCTCCCCCCACGCTCACAGAATGGATACAACGAGTAGACAGAGTGGCTGAGATGGAAAACCTCATCCACCAATTTAGAGAGGATCCTTCTAAATACAAAACAACATGGGCATGTTGGTCACACTTTAGAGAATCGCTAGCAGCAAACACTCCCAACCATACCTCTCCTGCCACCTCCTAGAACAACACACAACCTCCGGTGACACCTCTGCCCCCCTATCCTCCTTCCCATACCCTATCTCATTATCAACAATGCTCTTTACACATATATTCAGCTTTTTGAATTACTCCTTCTATCCCCAGTCCAAATTAGGGCCCTTTAAGCCTACCCAAACAGGTTCACGCCGCTGACAAGACACCATTTCTAACCTCTATCCCACAAACTCAGGCCCTCTGGAACATAGGACTCTACCTTACGAATTTAGGGCTCCCTCATAAGGTATAACCTACCGACCCGACATACGCCTTGATTTCACATATGTAGACCCACCCACCGGACACAGTCAGAACCCTTTAGGGATGTCCGGAGGCGAGGGTTAGTACGGTCAGTACAAATTCATAACTCTCACTGAGCTCATCTCACAATTATACTCCAGCTTTCTGGTATAGAAAACTGTAGATCACTCCTATTCTTCTCGATACTGTCCAGATTACCCAAACAGAGATACATACAAACCTTGATTAAATTGATTAAACCACAGATACTCCTCACAGCAAATACAAGTTATCGAACTACATAGATACCACTGTCTCTCTCAATGTTCTTGTCAACCTGGTTTTGTCTGATGACTATGTTTTGTACAATACTGTTTTGATTACTGTATGCCTACAAAAATTTATTAAAATATCTTGAAAAAAAAAAAAGACGAAGCATAAAAATAAATCAGCCAATTGTAATAAAAGCAATGTACTGTAGTAGTCACCTCTATACGAGTGGTCAGGGAATATAGCTTCCTATAAGCCAAGCAAGGCTAGCCTACTAGTATGTGGCTGCCCCTAGGAATGCCATGTTCACTGGCTAGGAAGTATAGGAGAAAAAAGAAAGGAAGAACAAAAGAGTTCCTGTGGCTCCAGGAGTGCAGTTGTCCACAGACAGGGGAAGGCTGGGACTGGTGTCTTGCAAGCACATAGTCAGTGCAGATGGCTCAGTTCAGGGGCAGACAGAGACATGGTCAGTATACATGCAAAGGATCGGTCCAGGCAAGAGGCACAAACATGGTCAATAAACAGGCAAATCAGGAACACTGATTCTAGCTACACTGGTCTGGTGACACTGTGGCCGGTATGGCTGTGATTGGACATCTGTGACTGGCTGCACTATTCGGGCTTGTTCATACATGCGGTTGAGGCGTGGTAAAACCTTGCTGTCAAGCCCTGGTTTTACCACCCCTCATCTGCTACCCCCTTTAGCTGCAGAGGTAGCTGCTGGGGAATGTGCACCTGCTGTGGCTGTGATGCTTTGCGGCTGTGGAAGGAATTATACGCCCTGAATGCATGCCAACTGTGACCCATTCAAGTGAATGGGGTTGCTGCAGGCTCCAAAGGGTTAAAGCAGGTGGTGCCTTTTTCCATTTATCTCTGTGTTCAAATAAGAATTGGTGGAAATGTTGCCCCTGTCAAAGAGAGCTTAAATCTAGCAAGAGCAGCAGATCAGTGCATTTCTGTAATACCTTTCGAAGGATATCATCATCTTGGATGACTTTAGGAGATAAGAGTCATGTTCTGCTTAATAGCTGGCATAGTCTTTATCACTTGGGTGGAGAGTGTACCAAATATCTACTAACTAAAAATGATGGAGGCATTTGTGAATTTTGTTCAAGTGGCCAAGAGGAACTTGCACTCTGTTTATGCATGTAGTATACAATTCGGGATTTTTTGTTAGGAACATTGAGCCCACAAACATTTAAGAAGCTAAAGGCAATTAGTGCCTCAATAGGATGTCAAAAACATCAAATAGCATACCTGGAATGATCCACTGTACAGCACACAGAGGGTAGAGACAATGGTAGCGAGAAGGCAGGATATATATATAAAAAAAGTGGAAATGGTAGAAGAGAAATAGATGTCAACAAAGTTAAATAACTTATTTTACCTCTACAAACCAAAACAACCATCCCCTATTTATAGATGCACCAAATAAAATGGAACTCTGTGTCTGATTCCTATTGAGTAGTGCAATCTTAAACTGTTCCTGACCATGCAACACATATATATGGTGGTAGGAAAAGTGGGACTTAATGCCCATCTGCTGCATATGTCCATGGCATTCTGAGGTTGTGTGCTGAAAGTGCGCTCAGTGCATGCTCCCAGCATACTGATGGAGCTGTCTCCATGAGCTCTTCGCCACAGCTAAAGATCGGGAGCCGGCAGCATTGACGTGACCACTGTGAGAGCCCATCACAGTGGTCAGGTGATCAGTAAGCTGCTCTCCTTGCATTAAAGCCCACTTAAACACTTAAGAGGCATCTAGGAGCAAGTGTGAATGAGTTAACTTAGAAATACGAAGCAATTCCATAGGTGTACTACACCTATGACAGGTTAATCTCTGTATGATAGACACTTATGGACTTAAGGTGGGGATGGTCATAGATAGTAAGGAAGGGGGGAGGGTGATGTTATTGGGAGGTCACCACCACAATAAGCAGGATGATATTAAAAGTCATTATGTCAGGAACCATAAACGGAGACAGAAAAGTGCAGTTAAAATCACACCTTTAATGAAAAGGCAAAAATAACACAGTTCAGGAACGTAGTCAAAAAACAGAAGCCAGGGTTTGGATGCCAGAGCGGGTAATCAGACGAGCCTGGATCAGGAAGTCAGCATAGTCAGGAGCAAAAATCAGGAATAGGAATTGGAAAGTAAGTCAGCCAGGCCAAGTCATACACAGGAGCAAAGGAAGGATCACACTTACAGATTATAGACCATGCAAGGGCAAGGAGGCAATGAGCTAAGCTGCTCGTATAGCAAAATGGTCTGGCTGTAGGCTGGACTAATGAGACAGGTAATGGTAACCAGGTGAGTCACTGTGGTAACAATGAGTGGCTGGTAATTAACTGACAGCTGAGCAGCTTCTGAGTACTGAAGAAAAGAGCTGCTCATTCAGTAGCAGGAGCCCAGCCCTGAATAATACAAATAGTACAGTGAACTAGTGGATTTCAGAGAATGAGAAGGACGAATGATTGCATTATGGAATGTTAAAGATGGGGATCTCGGCGATGAAAGCTCCACCAACAGCACTCCCATATAATGCATATAATGTATAGATTAAAATGCACCTTGAAAGAAAGAGATATAGCAATGCTAGGAAGTACAAGTAGTGGAAGCTGGTTGTAACTAGTAACTTGCAAACCAGAGAGTAAAAAAGGCTTCTTTCATTTTCCAGATCTGTAAGACTAACATAACTGTATGAGTGGTCTAATGCCGTGTACACATGACCGGACTCTTCAACTGGACTGGTCCGACGGGACAAATCCGTCGGACAATCTGACTGTGTGTGGGCTTCATCGGACCTTCAGCGGACATTTTCTGTCAAAAATCAGATGGACTTTAGATTTAGAACATGTTTCAAATCTTTCCTACGGACTCGAGTCCGATCGAAAAATCAGTTCGTCTGTATGCTAGTCCGACGGACAAAAAACGACACAAGGGTGGCTACTGGCTATGAACTTCCTTATTCTGGTCCCTTCGTACGTCATCACGTTCAAACGAACGGACTTTCGAACGTACTTCAGTCTGTTCGTGTGTGCACAAGTCAGGTCCTTCGAAAGTGCGTAGTAATTCCGTCGAAAGTCCGTCGGACGTTTGATGCTGAAAAGTCCGCCCATGTGTACATGGCATAAGGGACAAAAAAATAAGTTAGCGGGAGCACACCCCCACGTCTATATACAGTATCTCACAAAAGTGAGTACACCCCTCACATTTTTGTAAATATTTTATTATATCTTTTCATGTGACAACGCTGAAGCAATGACACTTTGCTACAATGTAAAGTAGTGAGTGTACAGATTGTATAACAGTGTAAGTTTGCGGTCCCCTCAAAATAACTCAACTCTCAGCCATTAATGTCTAAACCACTGGCAACAAAAGTGAGTATACCCCTAAGTGAAAATGTCTAAATTGGGCCCAAAGTGTCAATATTTTGTGTGGCCACCACTATTTTCCAGCACTGCCTTAACCCTCTTGGGCATGGAGTTCACCAGAGTTGCACAGGTTGCCAATGGATTCCTCTTCCACTCCTCCATAATGACATCACAGAGCTGGTGGATGTTAAGAGACCTTGCGCTCCTCCACCTTCTGTTTGAGGATGCCCCACAGATGCTCAATAGGGTTTAGGCCTGGATACATGTTTGGCCAGTCTATTGCCCCGTACACACAGTCGGACTTTGTTCAGACATTCCAACAACAAAATCCTAGGATTTTTTCCGACGGATGTTGGCTCAAACTTGTCTTGCATACACATGGTCACACAAAGTTGTCGGAAAATCCGATCGTTCTAAACGCGGTGACGTAAAACATGTACGTCAGGACTATAAACGGGGCAGTGGCCAATAGCTTTCATCTCTTTATTTATTCTGAGCATGCGTGGCACTTTGTCCGTCGGATTTGTGTACACACGATCGGAATTTTCGACAACGGATTTTGTTGTCGGAAAATTTTATATCCTGCTCTCAAACTTTGTGTGTCGGAAAATCCGAAGGAAAATGTGTGATGGAGCCTACACACGGTCGGAATTTCCGACAACAAGGTCCTATCACACATTTTCCGTCGGAAAATCCGACCGTGTGTATGGGGCATATCACCTTTACCCTTGGCTTCTTTAGCAAGGCAGTGGTCGTCATGGAGGTGTGTTTGGGGTCGTTATCATGTTGAAATACTGCCCTGCGGCCCAGTCTCAGGAGGGAGGGCATTATGTACACAGTACATGTTGGCATTCATGTTCCCTCAATGAACTGTAGCTCCCCAGTGCCGGCAGCACTAATGCAGCCCCAGACCATGACACTCACACCACAATGCCTGACTGTAAGCAAGACACACTTGTCTTTGTACTCCTCACCTGAACCAAATAAGTTTATTTTGGTATCAGACCACAGGACATGGTTCCAGTAATCCATATCCTTAGTCTGCCAGTCTTCACCAACTGTGGGCTTTCTTGTGCATCATCTTTAGAAGAGGCTTCCTTCTGGGATGACAGCCATGCAGTCCAATTTGATGCAGTGTGCTGCGTATGGTCTGAGCACTGACAGGCTGACCCCCCCACCCCTTTAACCTCTGCAGCAATGCTGGCAGCACTCATACGTCTATTTCCGAAAGACAACATCTGGATATGACGCTGAGCATGTGCACTCAACTTCTTCGGCGACCATGGTGAGGCCTGTTCTGAGTGGAACCTGTCCTGTTAAACCACTGTATGGTCTTGGCCATGGTGCTGCAGCTCAGTTTCAGGGTCTTGGCAATCTTCTTATAGTCTAGACCATCTTTATGTAGAGCAACAATTATTTTTTTCAGATCCTCAGAGAGTTCTTTGCCATGAGGTGCCATGTTGAACTTCCAGTGACCAGTATGAGAGAGTGAGAGCGAAAACACCAAATTTAACACACCTGCTCCCCATTCACACCCGAGACCTTGTATCACTAATGAGTCACATGACACCAGGGAGGGAAAATGCTAATTGGGCCCAATTTGGACATTTTCACTTAGGGGTTTACTCACTTTTGTTGCCAGTGGTTTAGACATTCATGACTGTGTGTTGAGTTATTTTGAGGGGACAACAAATTTACACTGTTATACAAGCAGTGTTGTCAAATGAAAAGATATATTAAATTATTTACAAAAATGTCAGGGGTGTACACACTTTTGTGAGATAATGTACATAATCACATATATGCGAACTGCAGGGGGTTTAACAAGAGAAAGAATGTAATGGTATGATGAAAAAACTGGGAACCATCATTATAGACCAATGTTTCAGCCTTAAGATCCCGGACAAAATATTTAGTATGAGCCTCTGCAACAGGGTCTTGAATAATGATCAAGTCATAATGTGAAACATGAAAAAATTTCTATACCCATCCTGGAAGTCCACAGTAAGAAACACAGTAAGCAAAAATGGGTCTTAAAAGAAACATACTCAGATTGACAGACGGATGAATAACTATAGACTGATGAAACGGGGGGGGGGGGGGCATAATGGGCATAGCAGTGTGCCAGAAAGTCAAAACAGTATTAAAGAGTGAACATATAACAAAAAAAGGATACTCATGCAGCAGTCAAGAATCACCAAGGATGCTAGTGCAACCTTCAAGAAAGTTGTGATGGGATAAATGGCTCCCTCTGGTGCTTAGATGCAGGCATGGAAGGAATCCAGTAGTCCACTATAGATGGCTTTTGGAGCTTCAGAGCAGGAGGGTCTGCCCAGGGTTCATCAGCTCCAGTTGGAGTGCTTTGGTGAAAGCTGTCATATCCTTAGAAGAGTGAAGAATGGTGGTCCTGCCATTTTTCCCAGTGGATGGGTGGAAGGGGTATCCCCATCGGTAAAAAATATTTTTTTACATCGTAACCTAGCGAGGGGGAGCAGGGTCCTGCACTGGGTCATGGTTTTTGTGACAGATCACGCAAAAGCAAGAGAATTCCTCAAACTCCACTGTGCCCTTTTCCTGTGATTTTAACATAATTTCATTTTATATTCTAAAGAAATGCACTCTAGACCGGATGTTGCAATGGTTGGAAGATTCAGAACTGTTGGGTGCAGATGTTCTTCAACCATGTTAGAACTACAAACAGGATTTTCCAATAGAATTCTGAAAATTGCTCAGACCGCATGTTTTAAGAGCATACTGACCAGTTGCTTGAGTTTTGCAATATAATCTAGTGATTTTTTTAAATTCACCTTTAGGTTCCTCTCTCAGGGAAGCTCCAAGGTCTGGCGAGTTAGCAGTGAGAGAAAATGAGGGAAAGGCTCTGCGGCCTTTAATCTTGACACAATCTTGGAACTATGGCACAAGCAGCACGTTCAAAGGGCAGTGGAAAATAGGTCTCTATAGCTCTTTTTAGTCACACGGGGCAGATGATCTTAATCTCTTGGTTTCTGGCTTCCTTCTCCTGTTTATTATGGTACTGGATATCACTGCTTTGGGCACTCTGCAAATGTTTCTGAAATGGCAGTGTAGAAGCTCCTAATAGACACATCCATGCAAGTCCATCAACAGACTCCATTACCCATTTTGATATGTTGCTTAAACAAAACTATTGTGGGAGTTTAGGTAAAATGTATTTAGAAAGTAATTTACCGAAGCTCAGCTGGATTATAAACAGAAATCAGATATTGGTAAAAATATTCTCTTTAACATTTTTGTTGTTGTTGTCTCTGCCACATTCCCTCAGGAAATTACAGGACGAATGCCCCCCTGACAGTAAAAGAGTTAAAAAGAGTTAACGCAGGGCCAGTGTTTGTCTTTTTGTTTGTGCTGCTGCTGGAGATACATTTGACAGCCAATATGTAGATAGAGCAGAGCCCCGTAAGGAATTGCAATAACACTTGAAATGCATTGTTTTATATGTTACTCACTTGAGAACAATGAAAGCTGTTGCAGGAACCCAAATACTATTATAAACAGATTTATCGGAGCATGCGTTTTCCCACCTTTCCCCAGGAGTTATGGCTTTAATCTTAAGAATTTATGTTGGTTTGCTTGTGGCTTTTATACGCGTTATGCATTCACTTTTGAGACTTTTCAGCTATTTAGTGTCGCGGTGTTTAAAACAAGTGTTATCAAGGAAATAATTTCAGCTCTAGATCATTTTTTATATTCACTCCCGAATACTACATATAAAAGAGCCAGATGGTAATATAATAGAGTTATAGGAAGCGTCAGACAGACTTATACGCGCTCTGCCCTTTTGCGTACTGCATTGCCTTTATCCTACAAACAGGAGCGAATGAAGGATGAAAAAGCCCCTCCTTCACAGGCCTGTCTCTTTTGCTCTCATTGCACCCTAAAAATATGAGCAATTAAATTAATTTTCACCAGTGCCTGTTTCTTTTTTTTTCATATTTCTTCAAGAACTGAAAAAGCTTTTAAGAGCCCCTCCCATAAAGAAAATAACTGTTTTGGAGTGAAAACAGAAAATCGTAATTTCTCTAAACAGCCTGTGCTGATATTCCCCGGAGAGCAAGATCTTATTTTCCTTCATTTTATATTATTTCCCACTAAATCAGATCTAACAGGGGGAGAAACGAAGAGAGGAAGGGATCGGTTCATAAATTGTTTCGGACGAACAGTGTAACTACTTCACCGCCAAACTGGAAATGGGGTTGCTTCCTTGCTACTCATGTAATTTGTTTGATGTCTCTTTGGTGACATGGCAATGGGTTATTCACAACTCTGCAACCTGCAATTAAAATGGTTCTTCTCCTCTGCTTTTTATAATATTTTTGCCGTGCCTGCGTAGAGAAATAAATTCACCTAAAGCATCATCTGAGATTGCTTTTTGTTTTTAATAAACAACTGATGGTAACATAAATTGGTGAGAAGGTATTGTATCTGTCTTTGACCTTTATGTTGGGTTACAAAAAAGGGAGCCTACAGGATGTACAATTGCAGAAAAATCTGATGCGTTGGAAAAAATAGCACAAGTAGCTTTACTGCTACAGTGCGGGCCGGCTGGGCAGAATCGCCTATATATTTCCGTGATTCAGCTATTCCAGGTGGGGAAAAAGAACCAGCACATCCCTTAGTGAAAGCACCTTACAGTAAACACAAAAACACTGGTTAGGCACACATTTAACCTTTTGATCGCCCTCAATGTTTAACCCCTTCCCAGCCAGTGCCATTAGTACAGTAACAGTGTATATTTTTAGCACTGGTTCCCACAAAGTGTCAGATTGTCCGCCGCACTATCTCAGTCCCGCTATAAGTCACTGATCGCCACCATTACTAGTATAAAAAATAAATAAATAAGAATTCCAGTATATATCTCATAGTCTGTAGACACTATGACTTTTGCGCAAACCAATATACGCTTATTGAGATTTTTTTACCAAAAATATGTAGCAGAATACATATTGTCCTAAATGTATGAAGAAATTAGATTTTTTTAAATATTTTTTATTGGATATGTTTTACAGCAGAAAGTAAAAAAAAAAAAAAATATATATATATATATATATATATATATATATATATATATATATAATTTATTTATTTATTTTTCAAAATTGTCAGTCTTATTTTGTTTATAGCGCAAAAAAGAAACAAACCCAGTGGTGATCAACTGCCACCAAGAGAAAGCTCTGTGGGAAAAAATGACACACATTTCATTTATGTACAGCATTGCATGACTGCGTGATTGTCAGTTAAAGTAACACAGTGCCATATAGCAAAAAGTGGCCTGGTCGTGAAGAGGGGGGTGAATCTTCCGGAGGGCAAGGTGTGCAGGCAGTATATATTGCCTGGGATAATTAATTTGCTGGGCTGTGGCAGTAGGTAGATAACATAAAGATAGAAATAATGTTCCAGATAGAACAGCAACAATATATGTTACATTTCAGGTTAAATACAGTATTTAGTGTAGACCCATAGGCTTAAATGTGATTTCATTATCTGGCCTGGTATGTTACATAATTTTCTTTGTAAGCTGAGATCATTTATATACTCATGAGCCATGTTGCGGACCAGAATGCTTTTTTGGCAGGGGTAAAACAATCTACTAGAAAGTGTACATAGATTTTCAACCAGTAAGTTAAAGCGGAACTTCAGTCATTTTTTCAACTTTCCATCTTCTGCCCTTGTTGTTTTAACTTTGGATAGTAAAACATTTTTTCTCTGCCAGTAAATACCTTATACAGCCCACTTCCTATTTCTTGTCTGGTCATTAGCCTAGGCTTATGACGTCATGCACAGCTCTCTATCTCACTCTCATGAGAATTTGCTAGGAAGGGAGAGGGGATTTGTCATAAGAGGGCCA
Organism: Lithobates clamitans; assembly: GCA_037952925.1. NCBI lineage: Eukaryota > Metazoa > Chordata > Amphibia > Anura > Ranidae > Lithobates > Lithobates clamitans. The sequence goes on along the minus strand of JBBGZY010000852.1, from coordinate 4,758,678 downwards.
ATGAAAGCTGCAGAGCTGGAGGTGTGCCTTTGTGTAAATCCAGGAAGTGAACAGGCAGCAGCTTCAGCTGCCCACAGTTAAAGTGGCTGCAGCCAGACTTAGTGGAGGGAGATTTCTGCAGCATATTTGGCAAATACAGAATAGCAGTATATATAAAATAATATGCAAAGTGGTTGGAGGGAAGCTTCAGAATGACAAAGATGTTTTTATTACAAATTATGTGAGTAGAATGCAGTTCCTCTTTAAACTTTCCTGTGAACCCATTTCAGTCTATTCATTTATGCAAGATGGAGCAACTAAGCTCCCCTTGATTGTATAGTGCCTTGCTTTGAAAATGGTATTAAACTACTTTCAGGTTGTCACCAGGATCAAATACCTTCCTTTACTGCTTCGTCCCAGTCTGAGATCCATAATCTTTCTGTGATAAGCCTACCATATGGAATAATAACAATGATAATTAGAACTAGATCCAAATCTGCCCATTCATATCATTTTGAGCCAGCTACATTGTCCAGCTACACAGTTTGGATCCCATAGCATCCTATTTTTTTGTTTATATGGTGTACATAAGGGATGTTATACTAAATTTCGTTGTGGACCGTATCAGCATTATGGTTGCCCTCAAAGGGCTGGTTGTATCTGTGTAGCAGATGATGAAGTCTGAAAAGGAGAGTTACACACTGTTGGCATCATCCACAAGAAAATTTATTGGAGACTTCTCAGATAGAACATTGTTCTGTCATGGTGTTCTGTTTGAGCAGTCTTCAATAAAGTTTCTTGTGGAATCTGTGGATGATACCAGGAGTGTGAAACCCTCCTTTTCAACTGGCATAGAATAATTATTATTCTCATAATAATTATAAGTACCACCTTAGAGATGAGGTTGATGCGGCAGCTGCAGGAGAGGTGTGAGGGCCACATAAAATGGCGTGGCGGGCCAAATTTGACCCGTGAGCCTTGTTTTTGACACATGTGATCTAGAAGGTTACTGATAGATATGGGTGATGCTTATATTAAATTCCATGCGTAGGAACATTTAATATACAGGAATAGACATTCTAGGGCAGTGGTCATCAACCCTGTCCTCAGGGCCCACTAACAGGCCAGGTTTGCAAGATAACTGAAATACATCACAGATGATATCATTTGGTGCTCAGTGGTTGCAGTATTCTAGTCTGCATCTCCCCAAGTTAATACATAAAACCTGGCCTGTTAGTGGGCCCTGAGGACAGGGTTGATGACCACTGCTCTAGGGAAATCATTTTCTATTTAATATCTGCTTTAAACCTGAAAACACTGCATTTGTACTGTTGATGGTTTATTAGCAGTATTTGCCTTCATTAATAAGCATAACACTCTAGTTTTAGCAATAAAGCTAATGATAGTAAAGTTATAGTTGTAATTCCACATAATACAGTCATGCTTATTTGATATACTGTACATTCAGCTTTAAATCCAGCATGGTGTACACTAAAATAAATTAGAAGTAGGTTTTATATATTCATTTTTGGGGGTAGGGGTTACACCAGCTATGCACAGGCAGTTAAGGTGAAACTATTGAGAGGCAGATATTGTTATGATTACCAAGGCCACAAGGTTTGTGCAACTTTGTATCTCAGTTTTGCCATTTTTTAGTCTCTTAATAATGTTTTTTTGCTTGAATAACCATCCAGTTATTGGTCAAAAGGGGTTGACCAATAAATACTGTATTATTATTATAATACAGTATTTATATAGCTTCAACAGTTTACGTAGCACTTTACAATGTAAAAAAGGGAGACAATACAGTTATAATACGATAAAATACAAGAGGATTAAGAGGGCCCTGCTCAGAAGAGCTTACAATCTAATAGGGTGGGGCAGGTGGTACAAAATATTGTAACTGTGGGGAATGAGCTGATGGAAGTGGTAAAAGATTAGTTGGTGACATGATAGGCTTTCCTGAAGAGATGAGTTTTCAGGGATCGCCTGAAGGTAGCAAGAGTAGGGGATCGCCGGACAGGTGGAGGTAGCGAGTTCCAGAGGATGGGAGAGGCTCTGGAGAAATCCTGGAGAGGAGATTCATCATCTATGTTTTGAACTGGCCGTGGTTACATTTTATGCAACACAATACTTGTTTTAGATGCATGTCCCTTCTTTTTCCAGCTTCCATTATGCAGATGCATGTGAAATCATGAACATATAACTTAAAGTGCGCCATTTAAAGTGCCCCTTAAGATTTTAGTGCATTTCATTTGTTACCATTGACTATAACATAACACACATTTTTCAAGAACTAAAAGAAAGATGCAACTAACAGAATTTTTAAAAATACACTGTGATGTACTATAACACAAAGCACTAATGTGAAAATTTTTATGTAAGTTTTAATGGTAACTCTTTTCCCCTTGGTTTTGAGGTGGTGTGATCAATCACTGTAGCACTAGTGGGAATGGGCTCTAACCCAGATAGCAAGGATAACGTGCCACAAATGTGTGGCAGTGTTGAATTATAAGTCTGTTAACTTGCTACACATTTTCACTGGCAAGTTGCACACTTGCAGAGCACTTGAAGCACAAGTTATAGTTACACTTTTTCAATTTGTAGTAAATTTTCATGGCAAGCATCTTGCAAGAGCAAAGTTGCAGTGGTGAGTCTACAACAAGAGCTCTGCAAGTGTACAGCATGAAAATTCATCCACAGTGACCCCTGTGGTGGGATGACTATTGCACAACATAACTGAACCAGAACTTGCAGCAGACTTGCAAAATGTTTGCAAAGAAAGTTGCTCTGAAGTCATGCAATGCGGATTTGCTGCAATTGTGCAACAAACTTGTGAAGCCTGGCAAGTCTAGCAATAGCTTAGCAAGTCATTTTCAAACTGGCAGCACAATTGCTTGCTATCTGGGAAAAGTATGATCTTGTAAAAAGTGGTAAGTTGAATTTTCTTGCAAAAATTGGCTAAACCTTTTTAAAGAATTTTACTGGCACTAAATAGGAAAGTTTTAGACATGATAAGACAGCAAAGGAAAGAATCTAAATCTTTTGAAAATACTGATATTTGTTTCATAGAGTATAAGGAATGTATTTAAAAAAAAAAAGTTATCAAAGATGGTAACTGAAAACCAGACTTCTAATGCTAATAAATTAAATGTTACAATTATATAATGTACATTCTAACAGGAAGAAGTATAATAATATAAGACATTTAAAAGGTAAGGTGGGAAAGATGACTGTGGTGTGCAAAGAAAAAGCTTGTTAAAAACATATTTTTTTCACATGTCTTCACAAAACACTGGCTGATGCCAAAGTAATATGGTGGAGAGAGATAACCAATGCTCCCAATTGAATGTTTTTCAAGTAGTAAAAAGATGCAGTTACACATAAACAAACTAAAGATAAAGCACCTGGCCCAGGAGGCACTCATCACCAACAGATGTTATACCATTATTTAAAAAGGGTAAAAAGCTAGAATGAAAGTATGTAAAGGCCATGAAAAAAAAGGTAGTGAACTACTATAGAAGTCACACAAGAACAATGACAAAAAAGCTCTTCCCGTTGTGTTGTTTAATTATTTAAAAAAAAAACAAATTTCTGAATGCATTGCTGGAGGCAGCTGTTTAATATTCTCTGCTACTGTAAAGTCCACCAAACAGGAGAGATAATTTCACTCCTTCTGATCTACAAAGAAACTTCTGAATCCTCTAATCACCTGCACCCCTGTTATCCTACAGTTATGCCTGGCGCTTCCTCCTGTAAAGCAGCCCATAGATTGCTTGAAAGAAAATCACTTGATTCCCCCACCAATACTGACTGTGTTGATGATTGTGAATGCCTCCCACAGCGCTATTGTATTATGCCACCAATGGGGGTGGGTGGGGGGAGCTTTCCTGGCTGGCAAAATACAATGATTACTACTAGCGGCTTTAGCCATTGGCAGTAATCGCATGTAGAAAAAAATCTATCCATGTATGGGTAGGCTAGTTGTACCTAAGTTGACCAATGAATACAATCAGGGTACAATCAGCCTGCCAATACATGGATCTAAATTCAGCCAGTTCTAGCTGAACTGGCCAAATTTCGTTCCATGTATGACCAGCTTACCACTGCTGCCCAAAAGTACCATTCTCGTAAATTTACCCATGGTTGTAAACACATAGTAAAAAACAGGGAATGGGAGCGGCTTTTACAACAGATACACAGAGACTGAGGTGAGAGATTCCCCATTCCCTTTCTCTGCAGCCTCAACTGCACTAGACATGGGTGAATGATTGGGAAGTGCTCTGTGCTGAGCAGTTTCCTGTTTATTCATGAACTTAAGCATAGTAAACACAGGTTTCATTCAGGAAAAAGAAGGGGCCAGTAAATTACATATTTACCAGCCCCTTCCCTCTCTCTCCATTTTGAAACATCCCCTGCAGAAGTTGGTGGGAGAGAAGAGGAGGAAAGCTGGCAGCACTGGACACAGGAGGGGGCCTGGGCAGCAGGGAAAATCTGCACCGCACGGGGTGATTAGGGTGTGGCCAGGCACACCCTGTGTACCCTGTGCGCATGCCTATGGGATCCACAGTCCAGTCTGAATTATGACCACATGAAACTTGGACACATGATCCAAAACTTGGACTGCCTGGATGAATTCTAAATGGGTAGCAATGTGATTTCTATTTGAAATACATGTCATTGACTAAAATGTATGTGTTTTGCTGCAGGAAAACAGACATGTATGGATAGGCCTTCAGACATTTTTCTGCTTCTATTTCATTGACTATATACTTATTTGCCAAGGATATGAGCATATAATATTCGTAAGCAGGACATAAGAAATGATTTACAAAATGAGTGTTCTCGGTTAGTTTATACAGTTTATAAAAATTACCATTGATGTCAAATTTTGCTACATGAACATGGAGACATATCTAGTCCCAAAATATTTGTGTATTTATGGAAATATTGATAAAGACAGTGAAAGCCCCCCTGGGATATCAGGTGAATTTTGACTACAACTCAGTGTAATTTACCAGTCCCTGCAGTAACTGTAAAATGTGTAGGTGGTGTCATAGATAGTATAGATAGTATATGTCTGCTTCCTCTGTGCCCATACCATGACCGGTTTCTTCGACAAGCAACCAGGTGTACTCCACCCCCATGACCAGCTCATTTTCTGCTATTGTGTAACCCTTGCCTGGTGTACACTTAAGAATGCATGGCTGGAGCTACAGAATTCACAGTAATATACAGTAGCTTGATATTGTGTATGGAGGTTCCATGTTAAAGGTGATAGCAGGTATGGTTAGTGATCAAAATGTAAAATATTGATCAAGAGAGGGGCTATTGTTAGGGAAATTGTAAAATCTGTATATAATTGTATTCTATTTTGTATGTTTGTCTATGCATTGCACATGGCACTAATAATGTTTTCATTACATGTTGCATTCTTTCGGGTCCTGATTAGAATTAGCTTGCCTATGTTATGCCCCTTGTTACCATAACAGTTCATTGGTAATATTAATGTGATACCTACATAATCACGTGTATAAAAAACTTCAATTACGTAGAATAAACAGAACAGTTATTTGGAAAAGATGCTGAGTGTATCTTTTTTGTCTGTTCCCTACTGCAGTAGTAATTATTTAATTTGGAACCACTAATTAATATAAGGGTTGGTCTTGCCTGTCCATAACATTTCCAGAACAACACTTAAGAATGCATGTCTGGAGCTAAAGAATTCACAGTAATATACAGTAACTTGATATTGCAGCACAAGCATGCTGAAGTATGTCTGTGATGTTGTCAAGTATTTAGGATGGAAAAGTGGATCCAGATCTCCCACTGTTGGGATGATGAGGCAAAACACCTTGTGAATCATCCACCATAAATATATTCCCACATATAAAAATAAATATTATTCCAATGTCACAGAGCAGAGACTCAAATGTGTATATCAGACCCACCAGCCAATACATGCAACAGTGTATATCAATAACTGCGGACCCTCTCATATTATATTTGTCACATAACCCACATAATGTATATTTGTCACATAACCCACATACTGTTGCATGACTCGACTCATAGCATAAAAAAAAACGCGCCTGGCTTCACAAGAAAGTGTATCATTGCAAAGTCCACATGCAGGCTAGTGATCTAATACAAAGTACAAAGAGGTGTAAAATCCAAAGACATGCTCTGTAGTGGCAACACCACAATAATGCTGAATTGGTGGTAGCAGATGGAAAGCAAAAATCATCTGGTTTAGGAACATTCTCACCAAAATAATGCAGTTTATTGGGTCCTGATAGGTGTACATTTTGGGTGATATTAATCTTACAAAGCATAATTTCTTTTTTATTTCAGTTTGTGGTGTGACTTTATAAGCTTTTTTGAACAGTAAAGAACAATAAGTTAAACCTTGCATATTGTCAGTAAACTGTTGCACACACATATTTATATGATTTATAGGTTGGTGTCCTGCTTCAATTATAGTAGATAAAATAATTAATCCTATAATAAAGTAATGGCAAGGCAATGCAGCTTTTTCATTAAACATATCAAAGATATCCTTCCAAGAACACATCTTATGTGTGTATGATTTTACAGGCTCGATTTTTCTCCATGTCAAAGAGCTACCCACAGGTCACCATCTGTGTATGCATTCTTGCACGTACACATTTATTCCAATGGCCCATACAGCTATTTAGATACCACTTAGAAGTGTTAAAATGTCCTTGGTCAGTTCATTGTTGGGTCTAAGTGCTGTAGTGTTGAACTCTAACCAGTCGTCTGCACAAACCCTACAAACTTGTCTTCAAGTGCTAGTGTGCAACAACGCTTTCTGACTCCAGGTCTAGTGACACAACTAGGTGGTAAAATGTAGTCATAGAGTAGTCAGAGTAAAGAGCTTGGATTTATCATGAGGTTGTAATGCCAGATCTTGGTTTAACCTTTGAAAGAATGTCTCACTGATAGCACTGTAAGTTTAAATAGCTAACATTCCATTAATTGTGCTTCTGAGTGTGTGTGTATATGTATATATATATATATATATATGTATATATATATATATATATATATATATATATATATATATATATATATATATATATATATATACAGTGGGGAAAATAATTATTTGATCCCCTTCATATTTTTGTAAGTTTGCCCACTTACAATGAAATGAAGGGTCTATCATTGTTGTCATAGTTCTGTTTTAAATGATAGAGACATGATATCAACCAAAAATCTTCAAAAAAACACATAAGACAAATGCTATAAATTCGGTTGAGGTTCAGTGAGTAAAATAAGTATTTGATCCCCAAGAAAAACATGATTTAGTACATGGTGGAGAAACCCTTGCTGGCAAGCACAGAGGTAAGACGTTTCTTGTAGTTGGTGACCAGGTTTGCACACATCTCAGGAGGGATTTTGGTCCACTCTTCTTTACAGATCTTCTCTAAATCCTTAAGGTTTCTTGGCTGTCTCTTGGCAACTTTCAGCTCCCTTCATAAAGACCAAAGAATCCTTTTTCTCACCATCTTGGAGTCCTTCAGGTGTTTTTTAGCAAACTCCATGCAGGCTTTCATGTGTCTTGCACTGAGGAGAGGCTTCCGTCGGGCCACTCTGCTAAGTTCATTTTTGTAAAAAAAAAAAAAAAGCACATTGTTTAGCAGGTCAAAAAATTTGCATTTTTTATTTTTTTTTTACACAGGAGCCTGCAATGTCAAGCTCCTGCAAACATCGCCTACAGCTCTGCCCACACCTCTGTGTAAGCAGTCAGTTACTAAGCTGCAGAAAGTGTTGATGGACTACGAGGGCATGAACCTAGTCTTTAATCATTCATGGAGCCCCCATTCACACCGAATCCAACTTTGAAATTAAAGCCACAGGTCTGTGCAACTTGGCTGACATCTTTGTGACTTCATGCACAGATGCCTATGCAAATCGCACCTGAAATCGCAAAAAATAGTGCAGGAACCTTTTTTCTTTATTGTACATCATGGGACACAGAGCCTAAGTAATAACTTAATGGGTATTTAGGCACCTTCAGGTGATGGACACTGGTATACCCAATACAGGAACTTCACTCCCTATATAACAACTCCTCCTACCAGGAGTACCTCAGTTTTTTCCCCAGTGTCTAAGGTGTTGGTCACGAGTGAAGATGTGCTCTGAGGCGCTCCAGGAGGGATCCATGCTGGATTTAAATAGCCTCCATTGACCGGATCCATCCATCCAAAGTGCCTCTGAGGCCAAAGTGGATGGTACCCAGGCCTCGTATCGAAGCACAAAGTTTTGCCTGTAACGCCTCTCTTTGAGAGCTGGACCCCGGGACCCAGGGCTTTGGTCATGCTACATTACCTAAAAGCTTTTCCTGGCGGGGTGCTTTCACAGGTCCAAGGGAGTGGAACTCAGATGAAAAGGGACCTGGTCCTCGAAGGTTTGCTAAACGCAGCCCGCCTTGATGGGTGAAGGCTGGATTGACTGTCAAATCAGCAAATCCTGTGGCGGGGCTAAGGTAATGGAAGAAACCTAGGAACTAAAAAGTCCACCTATGATTTCTTCTTTAAAGTGGATGTAAACCCAATGTCATCCTTTCTAAACTACTGCCATATGAGTTATCTATAGGCATATACATGCCTCCTGCATGTATCTTTACCTGTCAAATATCTCCCCTCTGTGTGTTATGAGAACCGAAAAACTGCAGATTCTGTGGGTGGGTCTGTTGTCTGGAGCTCGATGGGTGGAGTCGTGATGTCAGTACACTCCCCGCCCACCTCTACACTCCCCTTGTCAATATGAATTTTCTCCTGTGTATTTCTTACACTGAACTTCTGCTATGATCTCTAACATCCAGTGAAAAGACAGTAAAGTAACCACATGACTTCAGCATGCCAAATCATGCTGAGGTGTGGAACAGCCAATCCTAGCAGAGCTGCTGAAGAAAGGAGTGGGGGTGGGAATTAAAAAATAATGCATGTCTTAGGCTAGTGCACGAGATATGTAAATCACCTGTCACTCACAGCAAGGGGGAGGATTTGACAACGTTTTTCTCTGTTTGTCAAGTTTTATCTCACTGGACAATAAAAGAGGATTGCTCAGAGCTGGATTAACTCTTTGTGGCAAGACTGGGCTCAAATGATAGGAAATCTTATACTCTACATCATGACATAAAAAAAAAATTCAGGTTTACATCCATTTTAAGGGAAAAATGTTGTCACGCCTTAAATCTCCACTAGAGGGAGTACATGCACATACCTTAATCTGTTGTCTTCACTTAGCTCAGTGTCAGTCTGTGTGCAAGCCTGGGTAAGTCATTGGAACAAAGTGGTGGTGCAGTTGCTTCTCACATCTCAGCCCCTGTATACGTGACTGAAGATGTCTTTTCCTCCACCCTGCAGGGCCTGAAAGGAAGATTAGCTGCTTTAATCGCATCCTCCATTCAAATGGATAGGAAGCGTGCTAAATCCCACTCCCCCACCTTAGACCCCTTTGCAAGGGGAAGAGTGGGCACAGGATGAGGTGTTACCCTCAGGCAATCAGGAGAAAAGACAAACCGATGACTCCTCTGCGGAGCAAACAACAGTAGATGAACCTTTTACAGCCTCGCAATCTGAGAGATTGCTGATACAATCTCTTACAGAGATGGTTTGTTCTACTTTCATTCTACCCCTAACGATGTTTGCTGGGTTCCTTAAAACCTTCACAGCCTTGGCATGCCTTTGTATGCGTTTCCTGTCCATGCATTACTAGAACAGCTTATTTATGCTGAATGGGATCACTCGGATAAGCATTTTCTCCCTCCAAAGAGATTCTCAGTTCTCTATCCCATGGAGGAGAAATTCACCAAAAAATGGAAGGTACCAGCAGTTGACGCTACGATTTCCAATGTGAATAAAAGTCTAACTTGTCCAGTAGACAATGCACAACAGATAAGAGGTTGGAATTCCTGTTAAAATCCGCTTTTTCCTTGTCAGGTGCCATTTCTCAGCTTGCAGTCGCTGCAATAGGCGTCTGTCAATCCCTAAAGGACCAATTTAGACAGGCCCTTAAAGAGGTTCCTGCCCAACAGGCCCGGGATTTGGCCGAACTACTAAAAGCATTATGCTTTGCCATTAATGCCATTAAAGATTCTATTCACCAGGCATCCCGCCTTACGCCTAATGCTAGTACATATGCGTAGAATCCTGTGGTTAAAAAATTGGTTAGCCGAAGCACCATATAAAAAACTCCTGACTGGGTTCCCTTTTCATGGGGATCGGCTATTTGGGGATGATTTGGACAAATGCATTCAAACAATTTCTAGTGGGAAAAGTACTCTTTTGCCAGTCAAAAGAAATTATAAAGGCCCTTCATTTAAATGGGATATTTCTCCTACGCCAGGGGCTTCCACCTCTAGGCAGTGGTGACGGCCTCCGCCGTCAGACTCTAGAGGAAAACCTCAGGGTCAGGCCCAGGCTCAAAAGAAGTCCTGGGGCCGGAAACCTGCAAAGCAGAATCCTAAAGGCTCATCATCAGTTTTCAGAAGTCTGGCAAGAGGAAATTCAGGACAGATGGGTTATCTCCATGGTAACTCTGGGGTACAAGCTGGAATTTCGGGACTTTCCACCGTCTGTTTTCCTGAGGTCAAACATTCCCAAAGATCCAGGGAAAAGGAAATCTCTGTTTCGGGCACTAGACCAATTAATGGCTCAGGGGGTGATCATACAAATCCCCACAGAAGAGCAAGGTTTGGGGTTTTATTCAAACCTCTTCACAGTACCAAAACCGAATGGAGATGTCAGACCCATTCTAGAACTAAAGAATCGAAATCAGTTCCTGAGGATCCGCTCCTTTCGCATGGAGTCAATCAGGTCAGTAGTTTCTATCCTACTAGGAGAACTTTTGGCGTCTATCGACATCAGGGATGCATATCTGCATGTTCCTATATTTCCCGCTCACCAAAGGTTTCTGCGGTTCGAGGTAGAACAGCAGCATTTCCAGTTTGTAGCCTTGCCCTTCGGGCTAGCTACAGCACCCTGGGTGTTTACAAAAGTCCTGGGCCCACCTCTAGCCAGGTTAAGGGCACAGGGCATAACAGTCTTGGCGTACTTAGACTATCTATCGCTAATAGACCAGTCAGTGGCTCGTTTAGAGCAAAGCGTGCGCATTACAATCAGTTGCCTGGAAAGTTTGGGTTGGATTCTCAACCTAGAGAAATCTTCCTTAACCTCCCTGGCGGTATGATTATTTCGGATTTTAGGTGCTGAAAGCGGTACAATTATTTTGCATGGAAATTTGGCGTTTTATATTGTAGGTCTGTAAATCTTAACAATAACACACTTAAATCTGTCCAAACCAGAGTCTAGTAGATATCCCGGGTATGATAAAGTTTGAAACACAAAAACATAAATTATAATATAATAAATAAAAATAAATAATAATAATAAAAAAAAAAATAGTAATAAAATAAATTTCCCCACAATTCACTATCGCTCAATTCTGCAAGTGTTCTAATTTACTATCGCTGTTTTCTAGCTGGTCTAAAGCCACTTTTGACGTAAAGGGACACTTTTTGGTTGCTATGGACAATCTCCAGTTTCCAGGCAGAAAGAACAGTGAATATCATGTAAAACTGCATGCAGGGCATGGGCCAAAGCACTGGGGACAAAAGGGATGTGAAATCATTTCATACAGTACTGTAATCTGTAAGATTACAGTACTGTATGTGTTATGATTTTTACTTTTTTTTTAATTTGCCGCCAGGCTCTGCCTCCGTGCGTCGTGACGCTCGCAGGGAACGGAGCCTGGCAAGGAGAGGCTTCGGAGGAGGAAGGAGCCCTCGGACACTGCGGGTGACATTGCAGGATCCCGGGGACAAGGTAAGTAAGGAGGCACCAGGATCCTGCGATGTAATTCCGAGTGTGGCTCGGGGTTACCGCTTATGGTCCTGAATTTTAACCCCGAGCCACACTCGGGAAAACCGCCAGGGAGGTTAAAACCGATAAAAAAGGCTGGAGTACTTGGGTCTGATCATAGACACAGCCCAGAAAAAGGTGTTATTGCCTCAGGTAAAAATCAACTCCATAAGAGAGTTGGTGCGGATGGTCAGGTCAAAAGGCGATCCCTCCATTCGCCTTTGCATGAGGTTGCTAGGAAAGATCGTGGCTTAATTTGAAGCAGTTCCCTATGCGCAGTTCCATTTAAGACTGTTGCAAAACAGTATTCTGTCTACTTGGAACAAAACAATTCAAGCTTTAGACTTGCCAATGCGGCTGTCCCCAAGGGTGTCCCAAAGCCTCAATTGGTGGTTACTAACCCAGAATCTGCTGAAAGGGAAATCCTTCAGACCTGTTATTTGGAAAGTGGTAATGACAGATGCCAGCCTTTCAGGCTGAGGAACAGTACTATAAAAGACAACTGTCCGGGGACAGTGGTCAAGAGCCGAAAGAACCTTGCCCATCAATATCCTAGAGATTCGGGCAGTGCGTCTGGCTCTGAAGGCCTGGACTTCCAGGTTATGGGATTGTCCTGTCAGGATCCAATCCGACAATGCCACAGCTGTGGCCTATATCAATCACCAAGGGGGCACCAAGAGTCTCTAAGCACAGAGAGAGGTGAACCATATTCTAACTTGGGCAGAAAGGACTGATGTTCCGTGCCTATTGGCAGTCTTCATTCCAGGAGTGGAGAATTGACAGGCGGACTACCTGAGTCACCAGCAGTTATTTTAGGGGGAATGGTCTCTTCACCCTGACATTTTTTGGACTGTTTATCAAAGATGGGGGACTCTGGACGTAGATCTTCTAGCGTCCAGATTCAACATGTAGTTAGTCAACTTTGTGTCCAGGACAAGGGATCCACTCGCATGCGGAACAGATGCATTGGTGACCCCGTGGGATCAGTTCTCACTGATCTATGCATTTCCCCCTATTCAGTTGCTGCCTCAACTTCTTTGCAGAATAAAGATGGAAAGAAAGCCGGTAATTCTGGTAGCACCACAATGGCCCAGAAGGTAATGGTATGCAGAAATCGTAAAGATGGCAGTGGAGGGTCCTTGGTCCCTCCCACTATGGCCAGACCTACTCTCACAGGGGCCAATATTCCATCCTACCTTACGAACACTAAATTTAACCGCTTGGCTATTGAAACCCCCATTCTGAAGAAACGTGGGCTTTCCGGGTCAGTTATCTCTACCTTGATTAATGCAAGGAAGCCAGGTTCCAGGACTATATATTATAGAGTCTGGAGGGCTTATATTTCCTGGTGTGAATCCAAGGGTTGGCACCCTCGGAGGTATATCATAGGCAGAATTCTTGCCTTTCAACAATTAAGGGTAGAGATGAAGTTGGCCTTAAGTACTATTAAAGGCCAAGTCTCAGCTTTACCGGTCTTATTTCAAAGACCGCTTGCTACACATTCTTTAGTCCGGGTATTTATGCAAGGGGGGATGCGGCTTAATCCGCCAGTCAAACCTCCTTTGAACCCTTGGGACTTGAACTTAGTTTTGTCAGTGTTACAAAAACAACCATTTGAACCGATACAACATATTCCCTTAGTCCTTCTGACAAGGAAGTTGGTATTTTTGGTTGCTAAATCCTCAGCAAGGAGGGTTTCGGAATTGGCTGCTCTTTCTTGTAAAGAGCCATATTTGATTATTCATGAGGACAGAGTTGTGTTTTGCCCCCTAGTCCAGGTTTTTTTTACCAAAAGTGGTCTCAGGTTTCCACCTGAACCAGGACATTATCCTGCCATCGTTTTTCCCAAAACCATGTTCCAGGGAAGAAAAGCCACTACATTGTCTTGATGTGGTGAGAGTGGTCAAAGTCTATTTAAAGACAACTGCTCAGATTCGGAAGACTGATGTCTTATTTATTCTGCCAGAGGGTCCTAAGAAAGGACAGGCAGCGTTGAAATCCACTGTCACTAAGTGGATTCGGCAAGTTAGAATTCTGACTTATAATTTAAGGGGTAAGATTCCCCCTTTTCAAGTCAAAGCACACTCTACCAGGTCGGTTAGTGCTTCTTGGGCAGTGGGTCACCACGCCTCCATGGCTCAGATCTGTAAGGCCGCAACTTGGTCTTCAGTACACACATTCACCAAGTTTTATCAAGTGGATGTAAGGGGGTATGAGGATATAGCCTTTGGGTGCAGTGTGCTGCAGGCAGCAGTATAGGTCCTTAAGTTTGGGGGTACCCTGCGGGTTGTGTCTCCCTCCCCTCAAATAGCATTGCTATGAGATGTCCCATTACGTTATTACTTTGGCTCTGTGTCCCATGATGTGCGATAAAGAAAATTTTTTATAACAGCTTACCTGTAAAAATCCTTTTCTTGGAGTACATCATGGAACACAGAGGTCCCTCCCCTCTTTTTGGGGTTTAAGTATACTGCTTTGCTACAAAAACTGAGGTACTCCTGGTAGGAGGAAGGGTTATATAGGGAGTGGACTTCCTGTATTGGGTATACCAGTGTCGATCACCTGAAAGTAAAAAATGAAAATTAAACCCACGCCGTGGAAAAATGAAAAAAAAATATTAATACAATATATATATATATATATATATATATATATATGTTTACACATACACATATATATATAATAGGGCTGCCGCTGTAGTGCAAAGTAAGTACCCCAAAAAGTGACAAAAAAAGAATTTATACTCAGCACTGCCTCTATGAACCATTAATATACATATACAAGCATCAAATATGTGTCATATAACAACATGTATAATAAAGTGCTCAATGTCAATATAGTGCAAATAAAGTGCAATCAATAAAGTTCAACAGATGTGCAAAATAAAGTGCAATCAATGAAGTTCATCAAATGTAGGGTACAGGGCTCGTGACACGTTGATATAATCTTGGTGACTTCCAGTGCTCCCCTCCTGGGTCCCCACTCACCAGATAAAGATGACAAATGCACCTGTATATATCAAGATGGTGCCTCCTGTCCAACGAATGTGTAGGTTGATTGTGCCTCAGAGAATGGGATCTCCTCTCCTCCACCACATGATGTAAGTCCTACACACTTTACTCAGTCAAAAGACGGTCGGGATAGTAAAGTTAGGGCAAATGAAGGAAAGAGGACATATAGTGTAATACTGCAAGATTTATTAAAAGCTTTAAAATCATTACACTTACATCAGAATCTTTAAAAACGTGCAAAATTGCTGCCTTGGCATCCAAACAGCCTTCACAGATTATCGTTAGCTTGACATGTTTCGCCCCTCCCAATGGGCGTCATCAGAAGCTTATGGGGTCTGCGATTGGCTGTCTTATATACTTTAAGTACCGCCTACTACACCCAATGACTCCCACTACTCTCATTGATGGCGCAGTATGAAATTAGCCTCACTTTCGGTTTCCGCTAGAACCGGAAGTGGTCAGTTGAGCCGGAAGTGATGTAATCCTTGTTGATAAAAGGTAAACACCAGCATCCTGCTTCCTGAATTAACAGGAAGTGACCAGGAGCCATCTAGTGTTAGTAATTAGGTATTACATTAAAAACAGACCATGATATATTACATTATATAAACCATTGTCACAATAACAATATACTCCATATGAAGTAAAAAATACACAAACAAATAATAATCTAATAGGTAGGAATGACATAATGATGGAAGAGCTGGTGTCACTAAAGCAAGTAATCAAAAAACAAAATAAAATAAAAATACAAATAAAATAATAATAAAAATAAAATAGTAAAAATAAAAATAAAATAATAAAAATAAAATAAAATAAAAATAAAAAAAATAATCATAAACATCACCTGAAGGTGCCTATATACCCATTAGGTTATTACTTAGGCTCTGTGTCCCATGATGTACTCCAAGAAAAGGATTTTACAGGTAAGCTGTTATAAAAATCCAATTTTTTCTAATCGGCGTGGTACTGCAAAGTCGACAATAGGGTGCAACTTGTCAGCGATTTGGACCTGTCAAATCGCATGACAAGTCGCACAGGAGTGGACAGGTGCTATGGGACACAGGACAGAAGGAATTCTGAAACAACTGGGTTTTTCTGCTTCCTACAGGAGAAATGGAAACATTAAAAAAGCTGTTAGTCATCTAGGTATGCCTCCTCCTACTCCGACACTTTCTTGCTAGTGTTGTAGGAGAATGGACTTCTTTTCTCCTCTGTGGACATCAAGGATGCTTACTTGCCTGTCCTTATCGTTCTAGCACATCCATGCTCCCAGCATTTTGCTGTGGGCACCTAACATTATCAGCTTTCAGGCCTTCCCTTTGGTTTGCCCACTGCATTTTAAGTATGCTAGACTGGCTTCAGGCTTTGTTACACTCACAGGATGTTACCATCATGGGGTGACATCTCAGTGTTTGCAGTCATGTTCCAGAGATTACAGTCATGTTCCAGAGATCACTAATAGAGGTTTGAATAAGACCATTCAATTCCCTCTGGTCTACATCTTGTTTGTCAAAAGTTCATCCTACAGCTAGACAATAACCCAAAACATACCTCGGGACTATCTTGGAACAGAAAAGAACAACATAGTAGGCTAAAAATCACGGACAGCACAGTCTCCATATCTCTCTTTCACTTATGACTACATTTTGGTGGCCTGGTAGCTCAAGCAGAGTAGTGTTGCATCTGTATTCTGTTATCAGCAGAAAGACCACATGATGTTATATCTCTCATGCTGGCCATGAACCCCATGATGTTATATCTCTGCTGATGACCATGAACCCCATGATGTTATATCTCTGCTGCTGGCCATGAACCCCTTGATGTTATATCTCTGCTGCTGACCATGAACCCCATGATGTTATATCTCTGCTGCTGGCCATGAACCCCATGATGTTATATCTCTGCTACTGGCCATAACAAGACCTTTTAAATAAAAGCATACAGACTGCAATTGTAATGCATCATTGTGTATAATGTTTTTAATAGTTTTCTGAATTCTAAGGAAAGGAAGAACATGAAAAAAGTGAAAATATTTTTTTCATTAAGTGGCAGAATAGCTTTTTCAACAACTAGTTAAGCTGGCCATAGACAACTTGAATTCAGCCAATTCTTGCTGAATGGTGCAAATTCTGGGTCACAGTTGTTTTAAAAATTGACTGAGCCAGGTGGAAATGATTGGCCTACCAGTCACCGTAAAGCCTGGTACACACAGCTCGAATGTCAGGCAACCTCGGCCGGTTCAATAAAAATGGGCCAACATTCTGCCTGTGTGTATGGCAGCCGACCCGACAGAAGCCAGCTGAGCATGCTGGAAAACCAGCAGCTGATCTTCTCCCACTCAGAACTCTCAGCCAAGGGCTTAGAGCGCAGAATGAAGTGTTCTGGTGGGGAGGGGGGCTATCCTCCTGTCAGAACACAATAGCTCAGCAGGGGAGATCGCTACTAACATCGGATTGTTAGTACAGTGGCTCTGACCAGGGGGTGTCAGGTTTTTTTGTTCGACCCGCAGGGTTGAACAGATAAAAGCTAGTGGTGTGTACTAGGCTTTCGAGTATTCAGTCACTGTTAGAGTATTTTGTGACTGTTAGGGTATTCAGGCAGCTGAGGGTGTTGCGACTGTCTAAATAAAATAGCCATCAGAGATGGAGATTCCTCCATCCATACTTAATACAGGGCTGTGGGCCGAATAGGAAAAATCTACGTTTGTAGGGCTACCAGTGCTGTATCCTGGCCTAGGCCGACAAGGCCCAGGCCTAGGGCGGCACTTTGCGGAGGGTGGCAAAAAAAGCCGCCCCCCGCTGGGGTGACCACATGTCCCGCAATGAAACTTACATTACAGACTGAGCTGCCGTAGTGCTGGCTCGGCCCCCACCTGAGAGTCTACTGGTCACTAGTTGCTAGAGCCACCTGGTGTCTAGCAACCAGTGACGTCACGGCCACCGCTTCCTGGCTCTGCCCAGCATTCAAAGCGGAGGAGGATTCAACTTCCTCCTCCTCCATGCCCGGTGCTTGTTGGGCCCAAAGCAGCTGGCAAATTGAGCCCTTGCCATGGAGAGTCCCAGCGGCGGGGTGCAGGGCAGCACAGCTAAATCCACAAATCCACGTCTTCAATCAGCGAGCAGGCGGCCCCAGAGTCTGCAGAGAAGGCGAGCAGCACAAGGCTGGCTAGAACCGGGAGCCCGAGAGGGAGTAGACATCCACTGCCACCCTGACCTGAGCAGCAGCGGGCGCAGCATCCCTGGTGCCTCCCAGAACCGTCACTCCTTCTCCGACCTCTCTGCTCCCCGCTGTAACATCAGTGGGAAGACAGGCTGACCGAGGTCCCAGAGGACGAGGATGCACAGGAGGTAGGTGCATCACACACATACCTACCCACAGACAGGAGGGACTGCAGGCAGGGCTAGGGGGTCTCCCCCCCAACATTTCTCGCATTTTTATTTAATTTTTCTTTTACTAGTAATGGCAGCAATCAGCGACTTTTTTAGCGGGACTTCAATATTGCAGCAGACAAATCGGACACCTAACTCACACTTTTGACACTTTTTGGAGACCAGTGACATTTTTACAATGATCAGTGCTAAAAAAAAATGCACTTTCACTGCACTAATGACACTGGCAGGGAAGGAAGGGATTAACATGGGGGGGGGGTGATCAAAGAGTTAAATGTGTGCCTAGGGAGTGTTTACTAACTGGGGGAGAGGTGCTTTCACTTCATGAATACATTGATCGGTGTTCCTGCTTCACAGAAACACAGGATCCATGTCTTCTGTACTGGTGGAATGACAGTCTGACTTGTTTTCATAGGCAGACTGTCATTCTGCCAGAGTACCGAAGGATCGGTGGGTCCCGACGGACATCGGGTCTGCGGGACCAACTGATAGACTCCCGCTGTGTAAAATCACAGTGGGAATGAGCTGGCGGTGTGCCTAAAACCCGGTGCAGAATCACGTTTATATACTTCATTCTGCGCACATCGGCTGCCCTATAGCAGTAAAACTACAATAGGGCGTTCGTAAAGTGGTTAAACAGGAAAGTGTGGGGCAAATTTACAGGGGGGGGCGCCCAATTTTAGTCTTGCCTAGGACAGCACAAAACCAGAATACACCACTGGTGGCTACACACGTGGATTTCTCAATCTATGAATTGACTCCCCTGCTTTCTATTTCCACAACAGTCTTTATTCATTAGGCCTTTTGTCTGTTATGGTAGATTTGCCCAAACAGTGCAACACCTCTCGTTCCCTTGATATGTGCAAATTAAAGGGTTAAGAAAGTCCTAAGCCCTTACATGCAGTTTCTGGCACGGTTCCTCTAACATGTCAAAGAGATGCAGCTAATTGGCAATGATTAGGTATGTCTGAAAGCCGATTCCCTGTGATTTCAGCACACATAATTGTTCTGTGTAATCCAGCCTGTCAGAGGTCTTTCATCTCCCCGAGAGATCACAGACGATGGGTTTGTGCAAGCTAGGTTTCTCTCAGCCACACACGGCTGGCTTCATCCCCCTTTCTGAGGGAATTCTCTCAGTGCTGTTGTGACTAGTTGGCTGCGGATTATGTGTTATATTGAGGTCACCTGTGCGTTCTTGTCCCATGATTGATTGACTGGAATTAATTACGTTGTCAGAGCTGTAATGGATGTTAAGATTGCAAGCTTTGATAAATGCAATGAGCTAGCAATTCTGTCCCATTTCCTACTGAAAAAATATATATACATAAGTATGCAGAGGATATATATATATATATATATATATATATATATATATATATATATATATATATATATATATATATATACACACACACACCTATATGATTTGACAAATACAGAAAACCACACAAAACTAGAACTCGTGGTCTCATGGGGCCCAACCTTTTTTTTAACCATTGTGTCTCTAGGTCTAGCATTGTGCTGCTCACCGTTTTACAAAATGTATTCAGCCAGTCAAAGGGCTAACTTTGAAGTGTGTCGCTTCCTGCTGGCACACAATTCTATTTAGTCACCTGGTAGAAGAATGAGTGGAAGTGGTATCAAGTGGGAGGCAGTGCGGGAGTAAGCAGACAATTACTGCTAGATAAGGGAAATGATCACTACCACTAGAGACATGGAGTGTATTGTATATTGTGTATTGCTATGACCAGGAACAGGGAGAGAATCAGTGGGATAGAGTAATTGTATGCAAGAGTATAGAGCAGAGGTACAAAACTGGGTGGTAGCTTGGAATTATTTTAGGGATAGACAAGACTTTAAAGTTTAAACTGGTAAACATCATTGGCAACGTGCTTCAGAGCGAACATACAGTTACTTCTTTAGGAAAATCTGTAAGGTGAAATTACACTGGACCCCCTTCCCATTGCACCCGGTCCCGCTAACCTGGAGATTTCCCCTGCACTGACAGATTGTATTGTCGCTGTACCAGTCCGGGGAGTTGCAATCCCACGGCTTTCTCTCCTCTTCGCCTGCGGTAACAGGACGGGCTACGTGGGTTCTGATTGGTCGGTGCTGCCCATGTGACAGCACCGACAAATTAGAATGCTGTTAAATTTACCTCTGGCCGAGGTACATTTTGGAGATTAAGCTGTGGGGGATTTCTAAGCCCCGGACCGGTGAGGCGGCAACCCAATGTCTCCTAGCAGATGATCGCCGCGCTCCAGGTCAGTGGGACTGGGGGGGTAGGGGGGTAAGGAGGGGGTCCTGTGTAAGTTTACCTTACAGATTTTTCTGTAAAGGTGAACTTACCCTTTAAAGACTACATTTTTTTCTGACAATTATTGCTTACAAGTTAAAATCTGTATTTTTTTTGCTAGAAAATTACTTAGGACCCCCAAACATATATATTTTTTTAGCAGAGACCCTAGAGAATTAAATGGCAGTCGTTGCAATATTTTATGTTACAGCGGTCTTTCAAATGCATTTTTTTGGGAAAAAATACACTTCACTGAATTAAAAGAAAATCAAACAGTAAAGTTAGCCCAATTTTTTTGTATAATGTGAAAGATGATGTTACACCAGAAATCCTGATCTTTATTCTAAGCAAAAAAATTGTGATTCTCATTTTATCCAGAATCGTGCAGCTCTACTACTATGTATGTTTAGTGAATCACTCACACCCTGCACACTCTCATATAATTGTGCTAAATCTCAATAAAACAAATGAATAAGTGCTGCACTTCACCTCCGATATATAAATCCTCCTATTATATCATAAAACCACAATACTAATAAACTAAATAAAAAGTAACATAAAAAACACCATAGAGCTCCTGTGAGTAAAAGCATGATATATAATATATTAATTCATAGAACCAGTCCATACATTTGTGGCTGAATTATGTACATAAATGTGCCAAGAAATGTGACCAGAGTTAAAAAATGAATACATTTGTGTGGAGGCATTTGTGCGTGACTTCTTGTAGAATCACCCAACACTGTGCTCACATTCAAATTTGTGCTTGTTGTGCACTCTCCACCAGATGTGGTCAGAAAAATGTTTTGTCCTATCAATGAGGACTAGAGGAGAGATAACCTCCTTCATAGGATCATGGCTTTCTTGCCTCAAGCATAGATGTTCCCATCCATCCGAACATAAAAAGAAAAATCTCTGGACTTGCTTAATCCTTATTAAAAATGTTATTAAAAAAAAAAAAACTCTTACAGCTATCCACTCATTTTTTTGAGGTGCTTCCAGCGCACCACTCTATAAAATGTTTATATTGGATGCTGCATCAACATGTAAAACAATAGATCCTCACACTGGTATAATTTACCACTCATTGTGCCTTGGAGAGCGTTGTGACAACATCAAAGCCCCTCTCCTACGCGTTACGCCACATGGTCACGTGGCTTCCTCAGGAATATAAATTATTTATTAGATAATTATTTTGCAAACTCCTCATGCATAATTAACATGGTGGTGCTACATACTCTCTGTATGGTATAATTACCACCCCAGTGATGGTTGTTAGATATCCAATGATTTGTTGGCGCAGCTCACTTAGACATGCCCATTCCCTTCTGCTTCTTTTTGAGAAAGTGTTTTGTATTCTTAAAACATTAAAAAAATGTATTCCTTAGCATTAAATACTTTGAAAAGATGGTGATTTGTCCATGGTATAGGGTGCCTCTTGTTTCATTATTAATTAACAGGTAACCAACAGTCAGGCCTGTATTTGTATGCCATTTTTTCTTCATATGGCTGTCAAGAGATGTGCAGATCTAAGATAACAAAAAAAAAACAACCCCCATCTTTGAAGAGATTCTAAAGCACACCTTTCTGCCATGACTGCTATTCCCAAGTCCTGTTTGTTCACATTGAAAGATGTGCTTTTTTCAATTTAAAAATGAGCAGCAAGAGTTTTACATACTGTAGTCCAGGCATCTCTTTACAATAAATATGTTATGTTCTGTAAGACATATTGAAAGTGAACACCACAGTCTATGGTCATAGGTATGTATTTCTAAAATCTTAAAAGAATATTTCTTATGCCTCTTTTTTTCACCGTAATTTGGACAGTTTTTAGACTTGCCTTTAGCCATTTTTTATAATGGAGACGTTTTGTCAAAAAAAGCAGTGGCCTGACAAAACAATATCTTCAAGTACAGTTTTAATTTCAGATAATTTCAGTGGATTCCAGAACATAACACACACTTTTTATGAAAAAAAAGCTTATTTCCATATAAGATTGCTTTGCTTACCTAATCGCATACCAAACCTTCACCTAATAATAAAATTGACCTTACTTGCCTACTTTTAGGCCCCTTTCACACGATCGGACCGTTCATGTCCGCTTGTCAGTTTTGACGGCGGACCTGAACGGGCGCTCCATGTTAGTCTATGGAGCGACGGATGTCAGCGGAGACATGTCCGCTGACATCCGACCCCGTCCGATCCGCTAAAAGCAGACGGATGGCCCTACGTCCAGATCCATCGCTGGCGGATCGGATCGGGTGACATGCTGTCCGTTTTCATCTGATCCCTCCATAAGCAGCAGCGGCGCCTGACAAGCCCCTCCCCGCTCAGTGAGCAGAGAGGGACCTGTCATCCGCCGGCTCAGCGGAGATCAACGGACTGATCTCCCGCTGAGCCGGTGGACCAAGGCGGGCTCCGTGGAAACAGAGTCTGCCTCGTGTGAATGAGGCCTTAGTCATTTGACTAAAATACCATTTCTAAACTCATTATATACTCCTGGAGTAACAATCTAATGACATGTTATTATTGATGGTATTAAGGTTTGAGCATGCACTACAGACACCGATTTAGCCGTTGATCTATAACTTGTTTATAAATAAAACCAAGTTTCAAAAACCAAAAAATATTGCTTTTTGACAAACTGAAGTGCAACTTTAAAATATAAAAAAAACAAAAAAATAGTAAATTCTATATTGCCATTGTACATATTACCTGAATATATTACCAACAATAAATATTAAGAAAAAAATAGTTAATTTTTTTTTTATTTCAGTAGCTTAGTAAATACTCCTACTTATTCTTATGTGGTAGTGCTGTGCTAATTTTGTCATCAAATTTTGTCAATGTCTTTTGTCTACAATGCCATTTTAGTTTTAATTGTATTTTAAGCATCTGAATTGTTTTAGTTTTTGTTGTAATTTAGTCGACTAAAATAGTTTTAATTTAGTCTACGAAAATATTTTAGTCAACAAAATTAACACTGGTATGAAGGGATACTTTATTGTTTACATTTTCCACTTACAAATAGTAAGTAATACTTAACCAGTTAAGGACCACCCTATAGCAGATTTACTGCTACAGGGAAGCCCTCCTGTGCAGAACCATATATACGTAATTCTGCACTTCTGCCTAGGGGGCACTTGATGTCCACTGGTACCCACTGATCATCAGGCAGAGATGCAGTACGGAGCTCTGCCTATATAAACAAGGCAGATCTCTGTGCTGACAGGGCAGAAGGGATGGATTTTGTGTCACTTCCCTGAGTAAAAACAGCACACATAATGCAGTAAAACATAAGCTAAGCACACAGTTAATGCTTTGGTCGTCCCTGAACCCCTTCTCAGCCAGTGTCATTAGTACAGTGACAGTACATATTTTTAGCACTGATCACTGTATTAGTGTCACTGGTTCCTACAAAGTGTCAGTGTCCGAATGTCCGCCACAATATCACAGTCCCGATATAAGTTGCTGATTGCTGCCATTACTAGTCTAAAAAAATAAATATATAAAAATTCCAGTGTACATCCTATAGTTTGTAGATGCTATAATTTTGCGCAAACAAATCTATATACGGTTATTGGGATTTTTTTTTTACTAAACAATATGTAGCAGAATACATATTGGCCTAAATTTTATGAAGAAATTAAATTTTTTAAAAAATTTTATTAGACGTTTTTTAGCGAAAATTAAAAAATATTGTTTTTCTTTTTTCAAAATTGTCAGTCTTTTTTTCTTTATAGCACAAAAAAAATGCAGTGATGATCAAATACCACCAAAAGAAAGCTCTATTTGTGGGGAAAAAATGACACAAATTTCATTTGGGTACATTGTTGCATGACCGCACAATTGTCAGTTAAAGTAACGCAGTGCTATATCGCAAAAAGTGACCTGGTCATGAAGGGGGGTAAATCTTCCGGAGGTCAAGTGGCTAAAGTGTAGAGTCACTTCTTTGGTTTTAGATAAGTAGATAAGTAGCCCCCTTTGTCGAGTTTTTTTGGGGTGTGAGTTCCCACTGGGGTGATTCACCTCTTTATTTATTCTTAAGACCACTGTCACTGAGACAGAAAGTGAATGGAAGTTCAAGCATTTCCAGATGTCAACACAGGAGGAGGCAGGGGCGTAGTGTGGGTTGTCAGCGCCTGGGGCAAGGCAAGTAATTTGCGCCCCCTATCCCGGAGACTTTTAGTCCCTTCCACTAGTTTAGTAGTACTGACCTACCTGATTCTTACACTGACCTACCTGATTCCTACACTGACCACTATACTGCCCTACCTGATTCCTACACTGGCCACCACACTGACCTACCTGATTCTTACACTGACCACTACACTGACCTGCCTGATTGCTACACTGACCTACCTGGTTTCTACACTGACCTACCTAATTCCTACACTGGACAATACACTGACCTACCTGATTTCTACACTGACCACTACACTGACCTACCTGGTTCCTACACTGACCTACCTGATTCTTAAAATTTAACAATCTCAGAAATACATACTCAGTGGGATGTGGCTTTCTTGGAGACTTACATTAAGATCGGTATGGTCCCAAGAAGCCTTAGATGGGAAGTATGCCCTCAGAAAGGTGAATCGGAACTGGAGGAATGGTTTCGTTACTTTAATGAGGCAGGAGTCAATTTCCTAAGGTTTCTGGTGGACAGAAAAAAGAGCAAATTGACTAGACTAGACGGGGAGATTAAAATTCTCAAGGATAGTCTTTTGCCCCACAAAGAAGGGGAGGAATATAAAGAAAGAACCAGCAATTTATTAAAAACACTGGATAAGGAAGAAAAGGAACAGAAATTTAAAAAAAGAAAGAAATACAATAGGGATTATGGGGATTATCAAGCTAATAGTGTGTTTGCCTGGCAGAGGAAACTAGCCATGGAAGCAGGTGGAGGTCAAGAACCTACCATGGAGGTTACAGTTCAGGGAAGTGATGTTCCAACACAACTCCCCGTTCAGAGCCAACATCTTCCGTCTAGGATTGTCTCTCAGAGAACTCCAAAAAAATTTAAACCCAAACAGACTAAAAAGGATAGACGAGTATCCTACCATTCACCCCAGAGAGCACCAGTTCCCAACAGGGGAAGCCAGCACACACGGAAGGGTGGTGGCCACCAACAATATAATCCTAATGCAAATCGGGAACGCAGACAGGTTCAACAACACAACAATCAATATCAGAATTATAGGACAAACCCATATCCTGATGGTGATCGCAATCAACCAAGATATAACGAATATGGATATGATACACCATCTAGGCAATACCATCACGCTGAGAATCCCCAGTATTATGAGAATGAGGGGGATGAGGATGAAGTGGATTATGGGGTTGATACTCATAACCGCTTTTACCCTCTAAGGGATAGAGTAGGTCCCGTGCAACATGATAGAGGTGACCATCCCAATTACGAACAAGGATACTATAGGTCAGTAAGGGACCACCCTGGTAATACCTATGGTAGGAATCAGGAACCACATCCTTGGGGTTTTCCCAGATCCAATCAGGGATTAAAAAGGCCCGTAGAAAACAAAGAGGAACCAGAGGGGGGAGGAAAGCAAGATCCAAAAAAGAAAAAAGTATAACGGGGGATGGCATCTTTAATCTTAGCACTCAGGTCCTGACCCAATCGGAACTGGCGCTACTAAATAAGGGTCTAAAATTTGCGCCTCCAAAAAAATTAAATAAATTCCAAACATATATGGACGTTCATAAATACGTCAGAAGAATAAATATCAAAAGACATTTCGCCAACATTCCTGAAGGGTCAAGACCATCGGTCCTGCAAGAGTATCAACACACTGGGTTAGCCAATGCTTCCACTTTTAATCCCCCTGGCTCTCTGGCACCTTCTCTAAGGGTATTTAGGGATGTGGTCCTGCGAGATCTAGATTCCCTTAAAGTGGTTAACTATAAGATCAGTAATAAACTGAAGGAAGGATTGGATTCCCTGTGTAATAATAGGGGAATTGTTATCCGGCCTGCGGATAAAGGTGGGGGGATAGTTATTCTTGACAGGACAGACTATTTACAGGAAATGTCTAACATTGTAGGTGATCAAGATACTTATATCCCCTTACCGTTCAACCCAGTGATCAAGTATAAGAGTGACTTAGAAAAACTAGTAACCAAGGGATACCAGGAAGGGATACTCAATGAAAAAGAGAGAACCTTCTTGGTCCCCAAGGCCCCACGGGTCCCGATACTGTACTGTCTGCCCAAAATCCATAAGAGTCTGACTTGCCCCCCGGGACGACCCATAGTCAGTGGCATCGATTCGGTCACGTCCCGGGTGGGCAAGTACATAGACTTCTTTTTGCAACCCCTAGTACAACAAATGCCCTCTTACATAAAGGACACTAAGCACGTGATACACTTACTGTCTCAGCTGAAACCCAATAGTCGAACATGGTTGGTTACAGCGGATGTAACTTCATTATACACCATAATTCCACATCAGTTGGGATTTGCAGCTGTTAAGCATTTTCTTAATGCACTTTCCAAAATTCCAATTAAACAGCAGGATTATATCATGGAACTATTGGACTTTGCAGCAAACCATAATTATTTTTGGTACAATCAGGAGTACTATCGCCAGCAAAGAGGGGTTGCTATGGGCGCTAAGTACGCCCCAAGCTTGGCTAATCTTTTCATGGCCAAGTGGGAGGAGGACGTCATCTATAAGGACCGTAGTCCACACCTGGTCTTTTGGGCCAGGTATATAGATGACGTCCTCCTCCTCTGGGAAGGCTCTATTCCCGAGCTGGATGAGTTTTTCTCCCATATTAACAACAATGAAAGGCGGATAAGGTTTGTGCATGAAGCCAGCCAAGAAAAGATCAATTTTTTAGACTTGACCATCTATAGGGAAGTAGACTCTTTCAAAACGATCACTTTTTTTAAAAAGACTGATCGAAATGCATTTATACCCCTTGACAGTTGCCATAAGGACAGCTGGCTTAAGTCGGTACCTATGAGCCAGTTTGTCAGGATGAGGCGCAACTGTTCTAATGTGGAAGATTTTAGAGTTCAAGCAAACATTCTGAAAAAGAGGTTCCTGGAGAAGGGGTATGAGGGCGAGCCACTGGAGACTCTTATCGAGCAAGTAGAAAGACGGGACAGATCAGAACTTTTGGATATGGCCCCCAAGAGAAAGAAGGAGAGCCCTGTCATTCCCTTTATCACTTCCTATTCAACTCAGCATTACCAAATCAAGAAAATTATCAGTAAACATTGGCACCTGTTGGGCAATGATGGACTGATTAATACTTTTTTGCCAAAAAAACCCCAGATAATATATAGAGGTGCTCCCTCGTTGAGGAACATTATTGCCCCAAATGTGGTTGACCCTCCTGGTAAAAGATTATCCTTTTTCCAAGGTCTTTCCGGCTACCACCAATGCCGTAGGTGCCAAGTCTGTAAGCTCAATCTAATTAAAAACAAGAAAACAGTATCATTTGTTTCCACTAGTACCTCTAGGGAACACAAAATAGAACCATTCATAACATGTAGTTCCACTGGGGTAGTGTACCTGCTCCAATGCCCATGTGGTTTTCAATACATAGGCAGAACCAAACGCACCATGCAGGTCCGTCTCGGGGAACACATAACCAACATCAAAACAGGCTTCAAATTCCATTCCGTTTCCAAACATTACGATATGGTTCATAATCGGGACCCGGCTAACACTATTTTTTTAGCAATAGATAAATATGAGGCACACTGGAGAGGCGGATCTTTGGTCAGGGAACTATCTAAGATGGAAATGGCGTGGATCCATAGAGTACGATGTTACACTCCTTATGGCCTCAATATAGACACAGATGTCAACTCTTTTATCGATAATAGTTAGGGAACATATATGTGAACCAGTCCTGAGTTCCCTGTGGCACAGTGTGGGGGGGAGGTATATATTGAGGTTCATCTTGTACTGTTTCTTTTCTTTTCTTTACTTTCATTTTTATCTTTTTATTTATTCGCATTTCTTCTGGTAGGTTACACTTTAAAATATGGTTTTTCACAAACCTAACCCTAAACATGACAAGTAATCCCCATTCAGTAGGGGTTATGCCATTGTTATTTTAGTGCCCATTTTTACTTTTTCTAG
The DNA here is from genome assembly GCA_037952925.1 of Lithobates clamitans. NCBI lineage: Eukaryota > Metazoa > Chordata > Amphibia > Anura > Ranidae > Lithobates > Lithobates clamitans. The sequence goes on along the minus strand of JBBGZY010000852.1, from coordinate 4,729,987 downwards.
TATCCAGAAGAATGCTCAACATTTTCTGTGGCCATGACTACAGATGATCTGTGGAACCAGAGAGCATCCATATTTCAATTGTTTATTATTATTTTTTATTTCATTTTTGTAGTTTTCTTTGTTTCTTTCTTTTTCTATAGAGGTGGGGCAATCTAGTATATATATTTTTTTATGTATGCTAGAGGTTATGGTTTCAAATTCCTATGTTCAGATCCAGTAGTCATATTCAGGGTAATTAAACATGCAATCTGGAATCTGACCACTAGATGCCACCACTTCGTTTTACTGATCTCTCAGTATCGGCATTGATACTAATATTTATGGAGAAGGGAGGTGCACATTTTGAGTTTTGCCCCCCCTTTATCCATAAAGTATAAGTAGAGGAGATATATTTTCATTTTAGGCTAAGGGAGAACACCCAACAAATACTGGAACATCTCCCTGGCAATTCACTGGCATCTGCCCCATTGCAATATGGCGGCACTTGCATCACGGACGGCTCGGACCTCAGGATTGGGCGGTCCTTCCTCTGTTGATTAGGAATATAACTGGTGGTGATCAGCACGCCGCCCGTGCCCCTGGACGACGTCAGGTTTGACGAAACGGCGTAGGGAGAGCGGCGTGCTGACGCCACTAACACTATACACCACCACGCAGTCCCGGAAGATACGGGCGATTGTTTTTAGAGAGCCGGCCGGCTTGTTTTCTGCTTGATGCCTTATTATTCGAGAATGATGTAAGTGCATTACCTTTTTATTAATAAAAGTTTTAGACGTTATACACTATGGAAGCCTTTCTTTTTCTCTTATGACTGGCCCATGGAGATGCTGAGGAGACTCATTTAAGGAAACTACGGATATTGTGTCTGATGTTCCACCCCAAGACTGTAGCTGGGTCATAAGCTAAAAAGCGTTTTGTGATCTCCTTACCAGAGATCAAAGGAGCTGGTAAGGGGCAGTTGGCTTATAGGTGGAGGACTGTCCTATCTTCTACACTCGTTTCTATGGTGGTTACAAGTGTGCTGTCACCTTGATTGAGGATGTGGATAGATACCTTCTTGAACCCTGCAAGGACTGATATCTGATACCTGTGTGTATGCAACGGATGGACTTAAAACCATATGTGTGCAAAACTAAGTTTTGCTTTTTAGCGCAGTTTTCCTTTGTTATTATCTTGTCTGATGTGGGTATCCCATATTTTTTAACTGCAGCTGAATTACGTGCACAGACAGCTGATTATATTTTGCATGTCTTATAATTATCACTGACAGCGCTGTATTCTATATACATATTGCTCTTAAAATGACCTACCTGATTCCTAAACTGACCACTACACTGACCTATCTGGTTACTACATTGACCTACCTGATTCCTACACTGACCTACCTGATTTCTACACTGATCTCTACACTGACCTACCTGATTCCTACAATGACCTACCTGATTCCTACACTGACCTCTACACTGGCCTACCTGGTTACTACACTGACCTACCTGATTCCTACACTGACCACTACACTGACCTACCTGATTCATACACTGGTCACTACAGTGACCTACCTTATTCCTACACTGACCACGACACTGACCAACCTGACCACTACACTAATCTGCCTGCCTCCTACACTGACCTACCTGACCCCTACACTGACCTTCATACACTCTACACTGACCTACCTGACCACTACACTAACCTACCTGACTATTACACTAACCTACCTGCCCCCTAGACTGACCTACCTGACCACTACACTGACCTACCTGATTCCTGCAATGACCACTACACTGACCTACCTGGTTTCTACACTGACCTACCTGCCCCCTACACTGACCTACCTGCCCCTACACTAACCTACCTGACCACTACTCTAACCTGCCTACTCCTTGCACTGACCTACCTGACCCCTACACTGACCTACCTGACCACTACACTAACCTACCTCACCATTACACTAACCTACCTAAAAAAATTGTAATACATAATAAAAAATAAATAAATAAAAAAAGTAATTATAGAAAATAATAAAAAATAAATAAAAAACTAATGACACTGTCCCCTGCCTTACTATTACCATCCACTGCTCCACTGGTGCCGTCCTCTGCCATACTGACAAAGTCCACTGCCATATTGATACCGTCCACTGCAGGACGCTCAGAGCAGAGGTAATAGGGATGGTCAGATCAAAGTACATGGGGGGTTGCATTGTGGAGGGGTGGGGGTAGTTAAAAAACGGTGGGGGCAGTAAATTGCACCTTTGTCTGTGTAGACAAAAATAATTGCACTGGCATTGTGTACAGGTGTGTAACAAATAGGTCCTGAACTGGCACAATGTTACATTTTGTATCCAAATGTGCCTATACATGCTGTGCATCCCCTGCACCAGCACAGACACCATTTTTCCTGATGTGCAAGCATAAGAGGTGCCATGTGCATAGCACCAGAATGTTCTATGTCCGGAGGAACTTTCCCTCTTTTAGAACCAAAACCCTCTTCACCTCTTTCCTCCTCTTTTTCCCTCTTTTGTGCCCTTTTTTTTTTAGACATCTACCGTATATAAAAAAATACTGTATAACTACCAAAAGTGTTGACTAAACTAAGCCTTTTGTTTAAAATAATAAATATTGCATTTGTCATTTGGGAAGGAGATCATAAAGGAAAAGTAGTATTGAGAAAAGTTTTTTTTTCATATTCCTTCTTCATGATTTGCATAACTGGGGGGGTGTGGAGATATTTCTGCCCACACAGTTTGTGCCAGAAAGTGCCTCATCTCAAGTTGGAAGGTATGGCTGTGTTCCCCCACCTTTAGTAGTTTCCAGTGGCGCCTGGTGGTTTTCCTTTTGGAGGGAGGGAGGCAAACAACCACACCCCCCCCGGCGGCACCTCACCCCCCCCCCGCTCCCTGTCTGTCAGTCATTCCAGCACTTACCCTATCTAGGCAGAGTGGGCATCAGGCATCGGGCAGTGGCTCCTGTGTCCGTTCCTCCATCAACCGTGCATCTCCTTCCCCTAGGCGTACAATATGATTGCCTGTCCTTTCAACCAATCAGGTGATGGGTCTCAGACCGGCTTCCTTTCCTGATTGGCCGAGAGGAGGATCAGTGTTACAATATTGAATATTCATTTGCTATTGTAACACACCTGGGTGGACTCTAAGCGCATTCTCTGAGTCCACCCTATTTTGAAGCCTATTAGAGCCTCTGGCTCTAATCTGTGCTTCAAAAAAACACCCCCTGTATTGGAATTCATGCATCCAGCATCCTGCAAGGGGCCAGGCGCATGGATATGGGGGGTGGAGGCATGGATAGGGGGGCGGCACCTGCGCACCCTTAATGGACAGGCTGCCCCTGGTAGTTCCAGTTGTTCTGTGACTACTACTTTTCTTATATAGACTGCTAACATAGCTGTTATACATGCTAATGCTGATGCATTGCATCTCTTCTGGTCTTTAGAGTTAATATTCAAAAATATCCCCTTTTATTTTGTACATGTCTCTGAATGAGTTGCTAACCAGGCTTTCTTAGTGTACAGAAAGTTTCAGCTCAGTTTTCTGCTTATCAGGCTGTTCTTTTAATGAGGTGTTCTTGGCTGACTTTCTGTCTTAAAATGTTGTTATTTTTTTCCCTTTTTTCCCCCCTTTTTCTTTTTTGTGCTTGTCTGTGTAGGGACTTTGGAGCTCTCAGGCTGGAAGGGTTGTTAAGTGAGTTGAAAGGCCTTTTGGTGCAAAGAGAGATGAAGCAGATGAGTCAGGATCAGTAAAACACCTCTAAATAGGAATGAAAGATAAACACCCAATTGAGCGCTGCTTCATCCTCCTGCATGAAAGCCAATGACAACGACTTAAGCCGATATAAGAGCGTTGCTAATGATCTGGAACCCTGGGCATGAGAAGGGGGGATTAGCTGGTAATTTATAAACAGATAAAATAAAGAATCTGTTACAGTGTGAAAGCGCTTTGAGGTATATAATCTTGTTTATTTATACAGATAACATGTTGAGGGCAGAATAAATAAAAATATAGCTTAATGTGATATTTATGTACTTTGATTTTATTTTTACATTTTTTACAGATAAAGTAAAGTTTCTGTTGTGGCCTTGATAACCTATTGTTAGACCTTTGAGGATCAGACATAATGGGACTGATTTACTAAAGACAAATACACCGTTTACTTTGCAAAAGGAAGTTGTGCTTTTCAAGGGAATTTTCCCAGGAGCTTAAGAATAAGATGAAGCTCTGCTAAGTCCCATCATTCAATCATGTGCAAGCAAAAATGCAGTTTTTCTTATTCTCCTTACACGTGATTGGGTATGCTTTGAAAAGTGAGATTTCACTGCTTTTACAAAGCTCTGGGGAAAATTCCCCTGCATTGTGCAACTTCTCTTGCCAAGTGAACAGCATATTTGCCTTTAGTAAGTCAACCCTAATGTTTCTGCGGGCCTAAATATGAGACATTTGGGTTAACTGGATCAGGATCAGGCTGTTTAGGGGTATTGGGGTAATAATAAAAACATGGAATTGCTGATTATCACATACATTTTTCAATCTGTTTGATTTGGCCAATATATGTCTCTTTTTAAGAACAAGGAAAAAGAGTATTAAATGCTCATGTCATGGTGAAGGGCTGCATTGCCTTTAACACAAACACATCTCAATAGGAGATGCTGCTTCCAGACAAATGCAACGCTAAACAGAATTGGTAAATAGCAGACTGAAAGTGTATCTAAGCCCAAAACAAAAATGCAATGTTTTGTAGCTTACTAGTGTAGCCCTCTTGTGGGGGGGTGTATGACAAATAGGATATTGCACTGAACTGGTAGGTAAATAAGAGAACCAGAACCTTCACTAAGAAGAAGCGTGGGTTTGATAATAAAGTTGGCAGTGCCTCCATCCAGTAAAGGGCCTCTGTGAACCGAGGGGATTCCCTTCCTGGGAAATTAACCAATAATCTAATCAAAGTAATTGGGAGCAGATGAACTACTGCAACCAGCATATAATATCAACCATAAGCATATACTGTAGATGTACACTAGTATGAAAATGCTACAAGCTTTATATAGTAAAGGTGAATATTAGTACATATATCCAGTGTACAGACAGGTATTATTACCAAAGGGCCCAATAGGAGACCTGGTGGAATTTCACACATATACAGGGTATATACACTCACTGGCCACTTTATTATTAGGTACACATTGGTAGTACCGGGTTGGACCCTCCTCTTTTGCCTTCAGAATTGCCTTAATTCTTTGTGGCATAGATTCAACAAGGTGTTGGAAACATTCCATAGAGCAGTGGTTCTCAACTCCAGTCCTCGGGACCCACCAACAGGCCAGATTTTAAGTATTACCTTGGGGAGTTGCAGACTAGAATACTGCAATCACTGAGCAGCAAGTGATATCACCTGTAATGTATTTCAGCTATCTTGCAAACCTGGCCTGTTGGTGGGTCCTGAGGACTGGAGTTGAGAACCACTGCCATAGAGGTTTTGGTCCATATTGATACACATGATACCATCACGCAGTTGCTGCAGATTTGTCGGCTGCACATCCGTGATGCAAATCTCCCATTCCATCACATCCCAAAGGTGCTCTATTGGTTTGAGATCTGGTGACTGTGGAGGCCATTGGAATACAGTGATCTCATTGTCATGTTCAAGAAACCAGTTTGAGATGATTTTAACTTTGTGACATGGTGCATTATTCTGCAGGAAGTAGACATCAGAAGATGGGTACACTGTAGTCATAAAGGGATAGACATGGTCAGCAACAATACTCAGGTAGGCCATGGCATTTAAACGATGCTCAGTTGGTACTAAGGGGCCCAAAGTGTGCCAAGAAAATATCCCCCACACCATTACACCAACACCAACAGCCTAAACCGTTGATGCAAGGCAGGATATATCCATGAAAATGTTGTTTATGCCAAATTCTGACCTTACTAGCTGAATATGAAAGAAGAAAAAAGCAGCGTGACTGCATGAATCAAATTAAAAAAGTTTATTCTAAACAAATTGGTATATACAAAGAAAAATACTATGTGTTCATGAATAAATACATTACAATATTCTCATTTGATAAAATTGTAAAAATTGATGCCCATACAAGGGTAAAACTGGATGAATGGCTAAAGCATTTTGAGGAGTTTCCTCTTCATCAGAGCCTTGGAAAATGAAAAATGGTCTGTATACTGTGGTAGGTCTATATAGAGAGAAAAGACTGGATGGGTGATGTGTCACATGATAGATGGTATATTTCTATAGGCGGATTTTCCCTTTTTCTAGTAGTATTTCTTTCCACATCGCAGCGCTCTATATAAGACAGATCCAAATAGATATAGGTAGAATTGCAGATGCTACTCAGAATGTTAGATCCATGATAGTATAAAGTGTATATATGAAAAAGTTATATTACAGAATACACCTACACAGAAAGATGCCATAACAACTCAAAAGAACAATTAGATCTGTAACAAGTAAGATATGTCTAATTCCATTAGATTCAGCACCCAATTTAGCACTAAGGTATTTGTCATTCAACAAGCAATTTAGCACAATTGGAGTATTTTGAAACAAGATCCCATCTTGAACCAAGTCCTGCCCTCCAGACCTGAAGTTGTGTTCCGTAAACCTAGAGATCTTAGGAGTTTGATAGCAATGAGCAGAATACGCAAAGCCCCAAATGCAACGAAGATCCCCACCGGTCCTTGGACATCAATATTCGATCAAAAAGGGAACTATAAATGTGGGGTCAAAAACTGTGGGGCCTGTGCGTACATGTCACACCGCAAAAAAGAGGTGGTGGGGACCGATGGCCACAGTCATAGAACTGGTCAATTCATTAACTGTGGCACCTCATACTTGGTCTATGGTATCATTTGCCCCTGCTGTCTCCTCTATGTTGGACGCACAATACACCCACTAAGAGTAAGATTCACTGAACATAAGTGCAACATTATCAATGGCAATGTTAACAATCCCAACATGAAAAACAAGAGGAGACACAACTACTCCACATCCAACAGGCTTGAAAGTGTTCGGCACAGAAGCCATCAAGAAAGACTCTGAAGGGGGAAGAAGATTTCAGAGGCTATTTAGGAGAGAGACTTTCTGAATCTTCACCCTCGTTTCCTTGGCTCCTGATGAAATGAACGAAGATCTTGAGATCCATGGGGTAGTCTAATTGGATACTATGCATATATTCTCTTCCCATAACCCCCTCACCCAGTTTGTTATAAGCCTAGCTCTGTCTGCTCCACGTATCTATTCCTTTATTCCTTTGCTCCTCCATAATCACGTGCCCGGTTGGCCTGGCATATCCCATGTGTCTCTTTCATATCTAGTGTCAAGGCAGCAACGATCAATATCATCAGCACTAGTGGTGGTTCTGTATATATACTATCATTAGTGTGAATACCATAAGTACCATATGTCCAGTATCAGACACCATTTTATAGCATTGTATACAACTAAATCAATATATAACATATATTGTGAATACACCTACTGTAGTTTGACTGGTATCCCCCTCTTTCCATCCCCCCCCTTTTTTTCCTTTTAATGCAACCTATATTATAGCTACAAATAGCTTAACCTCCTACGGGTCACCATGTTTAAAAGCCCAATTCTAAACTGGGTTCTGGAGATCAGGTTAGCTATTGGATGCTGGTGCAGTGTATGGAATGCACGGCCCCACCCACACAAATGACGGCATGCGTTCCAACAACCCAGAAAAATAAATACATATGCCACCGAAGTGTTGCATGACTGCAATCCAATACAGGACTTTACACAGAACACCACAGCATCCTGACAGCAGGATGGCAGGGTCAACCAAGGATCGACTTGGGCAAGTAACTACTGACCACAAGCTGTAGCATCATAATCAGCTAACGTGCAGGTTGGTAATATGGATGGTTCATTCTATTCCCATTTATGCCCACTAACATTGTTGAGACTGCAATGTATCATTACATCTGGCCACCATACCTGGATACTTTCAACAGGTTTTTGTCATTGCTATTTTTGTAGGTCCTGACGACCAACACTAATTATCAATATACGACAACATTTGTATATACTATATGGTACTGAGGTAAGTCCTACCCGGCTTCATTTGCAGTGTCACACAATGTGCTAGTATGAGATGCATACTAGCACATTATGCCTTCACTTTGCAGGAAAGACAAAAATACAAAATAACAGTCAGAGTTTACTTCCTCTTTAACCACTTCAATACCAGGCACTTAAGAGAGAGAAGTTTGGGACTTTAGATGAGGCACCTATATGTATATAGTGTGCCTCCATCCCTATAGCAGGAATACAATGGAGGTTTGGGACTTTAAATGAGGCCATAGACAGTGTGGAGGTAGGTAGAAATAGAAGTACATATACTTTATTCATGAAACAGCGTACAAACATGATCAATACCAGAAACCACGTAAATGAAAAGCATTATAGTGAATAGCAATTCATAAATATTTACACTCACATATGTATGTGCATGTGCAATACAAGCATCTAGGGTACATAATGTATAGTAGCCATGTGCCCCATGGCAATCTGATAAGATAAGTGGACACATATTCCAAGTAAATTCATATATGTACATATAATATAAAATTATAAAGCAACACTAGCCGGAATAAAAATCACAAAAACCATAAGACCATAAGAAGTTGAGAGATGGTATTCAAAGTAGGTGGTAGGAGCAAGATGTATGATGATTCCCAAGGACCAAGGGTAGGTGATTTGATGGGGGCATGTGTCTGCATACCCACAATGCCCGACGCGTTTCGTGTGATAACACACTCATCAGGGGCGGATGCTTGGGGACATCTACAGGGGATAACAGAATATGGTAAATGGGAATGTAATAAAACATGACAGGGGAGGACAAATAAGCCAGCCCTGGATACTTACAGAAGGTAATTGGTACTAAAATGTGATGAGTATGGAGCCAGGGCCACGTGGTCTCTACCGGGAGCTGAGGCAAGAAAAAACAGCGCGCTGACAGGGTGCCAAGTAGAACGGCCTCCCCAGGGTTTGGCAAACAAGTTGTTGGTAAATCTGAAGAGACTGGATGGTATGCCACTGATGACTACCGGAGAGAGTCTAAAACGATATATGAAATCGTACGTCACATTAGTTGTTCACCCAAAAGTAACAGGTAACCAGTGGTACATGACCAATGGGTTGTTAAATATAGTAAAAGCTTACTTGTATGGCTGGACTAAAGGTGAGCTATGGGATGGTGAACTAGACATCTCCAATGGGTGATAGCAAGAAAAGTTGCATCCTGGGGGGCTAGATATCGCCGCCCTGTGCAGGTGCACGCTGGATCTTACCAGCGTCACGCCGACACGTGATGAGCGGGGAGGAGGTCCGACGTCGGCGGTAACCACCGCCCACGTGAGACGCTCATATTCCCCAGCTACGTCGGCCGAGATGGATAAAACCACATACTGCCGCATCATGACGCCTGGACGTGACGTCACGTGTGGAGAGGGGTGCGTGGCGCCGATGCGCTGTGACCGGCCACCTCCCCCACACGCACCTCCCAGCTCCCAGGGGGGGGGGGCAAAAGGAGGGGCGATAGGGGGGTGTGGCCACGCAGAGCGCATCGCAGCTCCCGAGTAGCAGACACAGTAAAAACAGCCCTGGACATACGATACTCCATAGTGGAAATTGGAACACACAACCAGCGTGCTGGAATGGTATATCCAGAGAGCAATGCCCAACATGGTGCATCACCATCTGGATGTGATAACCCTCACAACATGGGAGGCAGGGGAACACTGTCACCCCTGTCTAATGGCCTCCATCCCTATATATATACGAAAGAGAGAGAAGTTTGGGACTTTAGATGAGGCACCTATATGTATATAGTGTGCCTCCATCCCTATAGCAGGAATACAATGGAGGTTTGGGACTTTAAATGAGGCCATAGACAGTGTGGAGGTAGGTAGAAATAGAAGTACATATACTTTATTCATGAAACAGCGTACAAACATGATCAATACCAGAAACCACGTAAATGAAAAGCATTATAGTGAATAGCAATTCATAAATATTTACACTCACATATGTATGTGCATGTGCAATACAAGCATCTAGGGTACATAATGTATAGTAGCCATGTGCCCCATGGCAATCTGATAAGATAAGTGGACACATATTCCAAGTAAATTCATATATGTACATATAATATAAAATTATAAAGCAACACTAGCCGGAATAAAAATCACAAAAACCATAAGACCATAAGAAGTTGAGAGATGGTATTCAAAGTAGGTGGTAGGAGCAAGATGTATGATGATTCCCAAGGACCAAGGGTAGGTGATTTGATGGGGGCATGTGTCTGCATACCCACAATGCCCGACGCGTTTCGTGTGATAACACACTCATCAGGGGCGGATGCTTGGGGACATCTACAGGGGATAACAGAATATGGTAAATGGGAATGTAATAAAACATGACAGGGGAGGACAAATAAGCCAGCCCTGGATACTTACAGAAGGTAATTGGTACTAAAATGTGATGAGTATGGAGCCAGGGCCACGTGGTCTCTACCGGGAGCTGAGGCAAGAAAAAACAGCGCGCTGACAGGGTGCCAAGTAGAACGGCCTCCCCAGGGTTTGGCAAACAAGTTGTTGGTAAATCTGAAGAGACTGGATGGTATGCCACTGATGACTACCGGAGAGAGTCTAAAACGATATATGAAATCGTACGTCACATTAGTTGTTCACCCAAAAGTAACAGGTAACCAGTGGTACATGACCAATGGGTTGTTAAATATAGTAAAAGCTTACTTGTATGGCTGGACTAAAGGTGAGCTATGGGATGGTGAACTAGACATCTCCAATGGGTGATAGCAAGAAAAGTTGCATCCTGGGGGGCTAGATATCGCCGCCCTGTGCAGGTGCACGCTGGATCTTACCAGCGTCACGCCGACACGTGATGAGCGGGGAGGAGGTCCGACGTCGGCGGTAACCACCGCCCACGTGAGACGCTCATATTCCCCAGCTACGTCGGCCGAGATGGATAAAACCACATACTGCCGCATCATGACGCCTGGACGTGACGTCACGTGTGGAGAGGGGTGCGTGGCGCCGATGCGCTGTGACCGGCCACCTCCCCCACACGCACCTCCCAGCTCCCAGGGGGGGGGGGCAAAAGGAGGGGCGATAGGGGGGTGTGGCCACGCAGAGCGCATCGCAGCTCCCGAGTAGCAGACACAGTAAAAACAGCCCTGGACATACGATACTCCATAGTGGAAATTGGAACACACAACCAGCGTGCTGGAATGGTATATCCAGAGAGCAATGCCCAACATGGTGCATCACCATCTGGATGTGATAACCCTCACAACATGGGAGGCAGGGGAACACTGTCACCCCTGTCTAATGGCCTCCATCCCTATATATATACGAAAGAGAGAGAAGTTTGGGACTTTAGATGAGGCACCTATATGTATATAGTGTGCCTCCATCCCTATAGCAGGAATACAATGGAGGTTTGGGACTTTAAATGAGGCCATAGACAGTGTGGAGGTAGGTAGAAATAGAAGTACATATACTTTATTCATGAAACAGCGTACAAACATGATCAATACCAGAAACCACGTAAATGAAAAGCATTATAGTGAATAGCAATTCATAAATATTTACACTCACATATGTATGTGCATGTGCAATACAAGCATCTAGGGTACATAATGTATAGTAGCCATGTGCCCCATGGCAATCTGATAAGATAAGTGGACACATATTCCAAGTAAATTCATATATGTACATATAATATAAAATTATAAAGCAACACTAGCCGGAATAAAAATCACAAAAACCATAAGACCATAAGAAGTTGAGAGATGGTATTCAAAGTAGGTGGTAGGAGCAAGATGTATGATGATTCCCAAGGACCAAGGGTAGGTGATTTGATGGGGGCATGTGTCTGCATACCCACAATGCCCGACGCGTTTCGTGTGATAACACACTCATCAGGGGCGGATGCTTGGGGACATCTACAGGGGATAACAGAATATGGTAAATGGGAATGTAATAAAACATGACAGGGGAGGACAAATAAGCCAGCCCTGGATACTTACAGAAGGTAATTGGTACTAAAATGTGATGAGTATGGAGCCAGGGCCACGTGGTCTCTACCGGGAGCTGAGGCAAGAAAAAACAGCGCGCTGACAGGGTGCCAAGTAGAACGGCCTCCCCAGGGTTTGGCAAACAAGTTGTTGGTAAATCTGAAGAGACTGGATGGTATGCCACTGATGACTACCGGAGAGAGTCTAAAACGATATATGAAATCGTACGTCACATTAGTTGTTCACCCAAAAGTAACAGGTAACCAGTGGTACATGACCAATGGGTTGTTAAATATAGTAAAAGCTTACTTGTATGGCTGGACTAAAGGTGAGCTATGGGATGGTGAACTAGACATCTCCAATGGGTGATAGCAAGAAAAGTTGCATCCTGGGGGGCTAGATATCGCCGCCCTGTGCAGGTGCACGCTGGATCTTACCAGCGTCACGCCGACACGTGATGAGCGGGGAGGAGGTCCGACGTCGGCGGTAACCACCGCCCACGTGAGACGCTCATATTCCCCAGCTACGTCGGCCGAGATGGATAAAACCACATACTGCCGCATCATGACGCCTGGACGTGACGTCACGTGTGGAGAGGGGTGCGTGGCGCCGATGCGCTGTGACCGGCCACCTCCCCCACACGCACCTCCCAGCTCCCAGGGGGGGGGGGCAAAAGGAGGGGCGATAGGGGGGTGTGGCCACGCAGAGCGCATCGCAGCTCCCGAGTAGCAGACACAGTAAAAACAGCCCTGGACATACGATACTCCATAGTGGAAATTGGAACACACAACCAGCGTGCTGGAATGGTATATCCAGAGAGCAATGCCCAACATGGTGCATCACCATCTGGATGTGATAACCCTCACAACATGGGAGGCAGGGGAACACTGTCACCCCTGTCTAATGGCCTCCATCCCTATATATATACGAAAGAGAGAGAAGTTTGGGACTTTAGATGAGGCACCTATATGTATATAGTGTGCCTCCATCCCTATAGCAGGAATACAATGGAGGTTTGGGACTTTAAATGAGGCCATAGACAGTGTGGAGGTAGGTAGAAATAGAAGTACATATACTTTATTCATGAAACAGCGTACAAACATGATCAATACCAGAAACCACGTAAATGAAAAGCATTATAGTGAATAGCAATTCATAAATATTTACACTCACATATGTATGTGCATGTGCAATACAAGCATCTAGGGTACATAATGTATAGTAGCCATGTGCCCCATGGCAATCTGATAAGATAAGTGGACACATATTCCAAGTAAATTCATATATGTACATATAATATAAAATTATAAAGCAACACTAGCCGGAATAAAAATCACAAAAACCATAAGACCATAAGAAGTTGAGAGATGGTATTCAAAGTAGGTGGTAGGAGCAAGATGTATGATGATTCCCAAGGACCAAGGGTAGGTGATTTGATGGGGGCATGTGTCTGCATACCCACAATGCCCGACGCGTTTCGTGTGATAACACACTCATCAGGGGCGGATGCTTGGGGACATCTACAGGGGATAACAGAATATGGTAAATGGGAATGTAATAAAACATGACAGGGGAGGACAAATAAGCCAGCCCTGGATACTTACAGAAGGTAATTGGTACTAAAATGTGATGAGTATGGAGCCAGGGCCACGTGGTCTCTACCGGGAGCTGAGGCAAGAAAAAACAGCGCGCTGACAGGGTGCCAAGTAGAACGGCCTCCCCAGGGTTTGGCAAACAAGTTGTTGGTAAATCTGAAGAGACTGGATGGTATGCCACTGATGACTACCGGAGAGAGTCTAAAACGATATATGAAATCGTACGTCACATTAGTTGTTCACCCAAAAGTAACAGGTAACCAGTGGTACATGACCAATGGGTTGTTAAATATAGTAAAAGCTTACTTGTATGGCTGGACTAAAGGTGAGCTATGGGATGGTGAACTAGACATCTCCAATGGGTGATAGCAAGAAAAGTTGCATCCTGGGGGGCTAGATATCGCCGCCCTGTGCAGGTGCACGCTGGATCTTACCAGCGTCACGCCGACACGTGATGAGCGGGGAGGAGGTCCGACGTCGGCGGTAACCACCGCCCACGTGAGACGCTCATATTCCCCAGCTACGTCGGCCGAGATGGATAAAACCACATACTGCCGCATCATGACGCCTGGACGTGACGTCACGTGTGGAGAGGGGTGCGTGGCGCCGATGCGCTGTGACCGGCCACCTCCCCCACACGCACCTCCCAGCTCCCAGGGGGGGGGGGCAAAAGGAGGGGCGATAGGGGGGTGTGGCCACGCAGAGCGCATCGCAGCTCCCGAGTAGCAGACACAGTAAAAACAGCCCTGGACATACGATACTCCATAGTGGAAATTGGAACACACAACCAGCGTGCTGGAATGGTATATCCAGAGAGCAATGCCCAACATGGTGCATCACCATCTGGATGTGATAACCCTCACAACATGGGAGGCAGGGGAACACTGTCACCCCTGTCTAATGGCCTCCATCCCTATATATATACGAAAGAGAGAGAAGTTTGGGACTTTAGATGAGGCACCTATATGTATATAGTGTGCCTCCATCCCTATAGCAGGAATACAATGGAGGTTTGGGACTTTAAATGAGGCCATAGACAGTGTGGAGGTAGGTAGAAATAGAAGTACATATACTTTATTCATGAAACAGCGTACAAACATGATCAATACCAGAAACCACGTAAATGAAAAGCATTATAGTGAATAGCAATTCATAAATATTTGCACTCACATATGTATGTGCATGTGCAATACAAGCATCTAGGGTACATAATGTATAGTAGCCATGTGCCCCATGGCAATCTGATAAGATAAGTGGACACATATTCCAAGTAAATTCATATATGTACATATAATATAAAATTATAAAGCAACACTAGCCGGAATAAAAATCACAAAAACCATAAGACCATAAGAAGTTGAGAGATGGTATTCAAAGTAGGTGGTAGGAGCAAGATGTATGATGATTCCCAAGGACCAAGGGTAGGTGATTTGATGGGGGCATGTGTCTGCATACCCACAATGCCCGACGCGTTTCGTGTGATAACACACTCATCAGGGGCGGATGCTTGGGGACATCTACAGGGGATAACAGAATATGGTAAATGGGAATGTAATAAAACATGACAGGGGAGGACAAATAAGCCAGCCCTGGATACTTACAGAAGGTAATTGGTACTAAAATGTGATGAGTATGGAGCCAGGGCCACGTGGTCTCTACCGGGAGCTGAGGCAAGAAAAAACAGCGCGCTGACAGGGTGCCAAGTAGAACGGCCTCCCCAGGGTTTGGCAAACAAGTTGTTGGTAAATCTGAAGAGACTGGATGGTATGCCACTGATGACTACCGGAGAGAGTCTAAAACGATATATGAAATCGTACGTCACATTAGTTGTTCACCCAAAAGTAACAGGTAACCAGTGGTACATGACCAATGGGTTGTTAAATATAGTAAAAGCTTACTTGTATGGCTGGACTAAAGGTGAGCTATGGGATGGTGAACTAGACATCTCCAATGGGTGATAGCAAGAAAAGTTGCATCCTGGGGGGCTAGATATCGCCGCCCTGTGCAGGTGCACGCTGGATCTTACCAGCGTCACGCCGACACGTGATGAGCGGGGAGGAGGTCCGACGTCGGCGGTAACCACCGCCCACGTGAGACGCTCATATTCCCCAGCTACGTCGGCCGAGATGGATAAAACCACATACTGCCGCATCATGACGCCTGGACGTGACGTCACGTGTGGGGAGGGGTGCGTGGCGCCGATGCGCTG
Organism: Lithobates clamitans; assembly: GCA_037952925.1. Taxonomy (NCBI): domain Eukaryota; kingdom Metazoa; phylum Chordata; class Amphibia; order Anura; family Ranidae; genus Lithobates; species Lithobates clamitans. The sequence goes on along the minus strand of JBBGZY010000852.1, from coordinate 4,714,096 downwards.
TGACCGGCCACCTCCCCCACACGCACCTCCCAGCTCCCAGGGGGGGGGGGCAAAAGGAGGGGCGATAGGGGGGTGTGGCCACGCAGAGCGCATCGCAGCTCCCGAGTAGCAGACACAGTAAAAACAGCCCTGGACATACGATACTCCATAGTGGAAATTGGAACACACAACCAGCGTGCTGGAATGGTATATCCAGAGAGCAATGCCCAACATGGTGCATCACCATCTGGATGTGATAACCCTCACAACATGGGAGGCAGGGGAACACTGTCACCCCTGTCTAATGGCCTCCATCCCTATATATATACGAAAGAGAGAGAAGTTTGGGACTTTAGATGAGGCACCTATATTATATGTACATATATGAATTTACTTGGAATATGTGTCCACTTATCTTATCAGATTGCCATGGGGCACATGGCTACTATACATTATGTACCCTAGATGCTTGTATTGCACATGCACATACATATGTGAGTGTAAATATTTATGAATTGCTATTCACTATAATGCTTTTCATTTACGTGGTTTCTGGTATTGATCATGTTTGTACGCTGTTTCATGAATAAAGTATATGTACTTCTATTTCTACCTACCTCCACACTGTCTATGGCCTCATTTAAAGTCCCAAACCTCCATTGTATTCCTGCTATAGGGATGGAGGCACACTATATACATATAGGTGCCTCATCTAAAGTCCCAAACTTCTCTCTCTTTCGTATATATATAGGGATGGAGGCCATTAGACAGGGGTGACAGTGTTCCCCTGCCTCCCATGTTGTGAGGGTTATCACATCCAGATGGTGATGCACCATGTTGGGCATTGCTCTCTGGATATACCATTCCAGCACGCTGGTTGTGTGTTCCAATTTCCACTATGGAGTATCGTATGTCCAGGGCTGTTTTTACTGTGTCTGCTACTCGGGAGCTGCGATGCGCTCTGCGTGGCCACACCCCCCTATCGCCCCTCCTTTTGCCCCCCCCCCCTGGGAGCTGGGAGGTGCGTGTGGGGGAGGTGGCCGGTCACAGCGCATCGGCGCCACGCACCCCTCTCCACACGTGACGTCACGTCCAGGCGTCATGATGCGGCAGTATGTGGTTTTATCCATCTCGGCCGACGTAGCTGGGGAATATGAGCGTCTCACGTGGGCGGTGGTTACCGCCGACGTCGAACCTCCTCCCCGCTCATCACGTGTCGGCGTGACGCTGGTAAGATCCAGCGTGCACCTGCACAGGGCGGCGATATCTAGCCCCCCAGGATGCAACTTTTCTTGCTATCACCCATTGGAGATGTCTAGTTCACCATCCCATAGCTCACCTTTAGTCCAGCCATACAAGTAAGCTTTTACTATATTTAACAACCCATTGGTCATGTACCACTGGTTACCTGTTACTTTTGGGTGAACAACTAATGTGACGTACGATTTCATATATCGTTTTAGACTCTCTCCGGTAGTCATCAGTGGCATACCATCCAGTCTCTTCAGATTTACCAACAACTTGTTTGCCAAACCCTGGGGAGGCCGTTCTACTTGGCACCCTGTCAGCGCGCTGTTTTTTCTTGCCTCAGCTCCCGGTAGAGACCACGTGGCCCTGGCTCCATACTCATCACATTTTAGTACCAATTACCTTCTGTAAGTATCCAGGGCTGGCTTATTTGTCCTCCCCTGTCATGTTTTATTACATTCCCATTTACCATATTCTGTTATCCCCTGTAGATGTCCCCAAGCATCCGCCCCTGATGAGTGTGTTATCACACGAAACGCGTCGGGCATTGTGGGTATGCAGACACATGCCCCCATCAAATCACCTACCCTTGGTCCTTGGGAATCATCATACATCTTGCTCCTACCACCTACTTTGAATACCATCTCTCAACTTCTTATGGTCTTATGGTTTTTGTGATTTTTATTCCGGCTAGTGTTGCTTTATAATTTTATATTATATGTACATATATGAATTTACTTGGAATATGTGTCCACTTATCTTATCAGATTGCCATGGGGCACATGGCTACTATACATTATGTACCCTAGATGCTTGTATTGCACATGCACATACATATGTGAGTGTAAATATTTATGAATTGCTATTCACTATAATGCTTTTCATTTACGTGGTTTCTGGTATTGATCATGTTTGTACGCTGTTTCATGAATAAAGTATATGTACTTCTATTTCTACCTACCTCCACACTGTCTATGGCCTCATTTAAAGTCCCAAACCTCCATTGTATTCCTGCTATAGGGATGGAGGCACACTATATACATATAGGTGCCTCATCTAAAGTCCCAAACTTCTCTCTCTTTCGTATATATATAGGGATGGAGGCCATTAGACAGGGGTGACAGTGTTCCCCTGCCTCCCATGTTGTGAGGGTTATCACATCCAGATGGTGATGCACCATGTTGGGCATTGCTCTCTGGATATACCATTCCAGCACGCTGGTTGTGTGTTCCAATTTCCACTATGGAGTATCGTATGTCCAGGGCTGTTTTTACTGTGTCTGCTACTCGGGAGCTGCGATGCGCTCTGCGTGGCCACACCCCCCTATCGCCCCTCCTTTTGCCCCCCCCCCCTGGGAGCTGGGAGGTGCGTGTGGGGGAGGTGGCCGGTCACAGCGCATCGGCGCCACGCACCCCTCTCCACACGTGACGTCACGTCCAGGCGTCATGATGCGGCAGTATGTGGTTTTATCCATCTCGGCCGACGTAGCTGGGGAATATGAGCGTCTCACGTGGGCGGTGGTTACCGCCGACGTCGGACCTCCTCCCCGCTCATCACGTGTCGGCGTGACGCTGGTAAGATCCAGCGTGCACCTGCACAGGGCGGCGATATCTAGCCCCCCAGGATGCAACTTTTCTTGCTATCACCCATTGGAGATGTCTAGTTCACCATCCCATAGCTCACCTTTAGTCCAGCCATACAAGTAAGCTTTTACTATATTTAACAACCCATTGGTCATGTACCACTGGTTACCTGTTACTTTTGGGTGAACAACTAATGTGACGTACGATTTCATATATCGTTTTAGACTCTCTCCGGTAGTCATCAGTGGCATACCATCCAGTCTCTTCAGATTTACCAACAACTTGTTTGCCAAACCCTGGGGAGGCCGTTCTACTTGGCACCCTGTCAGCGCGCTGTTTTTTCTTGCCTCAGCTCCCGGTAGAGACCACGTGGCCCTGGCTCCATACTCATCACATTTTAGTACCAATTACCTTCTGTAAGTATCCAGGGCTGGCTTATTTGTCCTCCCCTGTCATGTTTTATTACATTCCCATTTACCATATTCTGTTATCCCCTGTAGATGTCCCCAAGCATCCGCCCCTGATGAGTGTGTTATCACACGAAACGCGTCGGGCATTGTGGGTATGCAGACACATGCCCCCATCAAATCACCTACCCTTGGTCCTTGGGAATCATCATACATCTTGCTCCTACCACCTACTTTGAATACCATCTCTCAACTTCTTATGGTCTTATGGTTTTTGTGATTTTTATTCCGGCTAGTGTTGCTTTATAATTTTATATTATATGTACATATATGAATTTACTTGGAATATGTGTCCACTTATCTTATCAGATTGCCATGGGGCACATGGCTACTATACATTATGTACCCTAGATGCTTGTATTGCACATGCACATACATATGTGAGTGTAAATATTTATGAATTGCTATTCACTATAATGCTTTTCATTTACGTGGTTTCTGGTATTGATCATGTTTGTACGCTGTTTCATGAATAAAGTATATGTACTTCTATTTCTACCTACCTCCACACTGTCTATGGCCTCATTTAAAGTCCCAAACCTCCATTGTATTCCTGCTATAGGGATGGAGGCACACTATATACATATAGGTGCCTCATCTAAAGTCCCAAACTTCTCTCTCTTTCGTATATATATAGGGATGGAGGCCATTAGACAGGGGTGACAGTGTTCCCCTGCCTCCCATGTTGTGAGGGTTATCACATCCAGATGGTGATGCACCATGTTGGGCATTGCTCTCTGGATATACCATTCCAGCACGCTGGTTGTGTGTTCCAATTTCCACTATGGAGTATCGTATGTCCAGGGCTGTTTTTACTGTGTCTGCTACTCGGGAGCTGCGATGCGCTCTGCGTGGCCACACCCCCCTATCGCCCCTCCTTTTGCCCCCCCCCCCTGGGAGCTGGGAGGTGCGTGTGGGGGAGGTGGCCGGTCACAGCGCATCGGCGCCACGCACCCCTCTCCACACGTGACGTCACGTCCAGGCGTCATGATGCGGCAGTATGTGGTTTTATCCATCTCGGCCGACGTAGCTGGGGAATATGAGCGTCTCACGTGGGCGGTGGTTACCGCCGACGTCGGACCTCCTCCCCGCTCATCACGTGTCGGCGTGACGCTGGTAAGATCCAGCGTGCACCTGCACAGGGCGGCGATATCTAGCCCCCCAGGATGCAACTTTTCTTGCTATCACCCATTGGAGATGTCTAGTTCACCATCCCATAGCTCACCTTTAGTCCAGCCATACAAGTAAGCTTTTACTATATTTAACAACCCATTGGTCATGTACCACTGGTTACCTGTTACTTTTGGGTGAACAACTAATGTGACGTACGATTTCATATATCGTTTTAGACTCTCTCCGGTAGTCATCAGTGGCATACCATCCAGTCTCTTCAGATTTACCAACAACTTGTTTGCCAAACCCTGGGGAGGCCGTTCTACTTGGCACCCTGTCAGCGCGCTGTTTTTTCTTGCCTCAGCTCCCGGTAGAGACCACGTGGCCCTGGCTCCATACTCATCACATTTTAGTACCAATTACCTTCTGTAAGTATCCAGGGCTGGCTTATTTGTCCTCCCCTGTCATGTTTTATTACATTCCCATTTACCATATTCTGTTATCCCCTGTAGATGTCCCCAAGCATCCGCCCCTGATGAGTGTGTTATCACACGAAACGCGTCGGGCATTGTGGGTATGCAGACACATGCCCCCATCAAATCACCTACCCTTGGTCCTTGGGAATCATCATACATCTTGCTCCTACCACCTACTTTGAATACCATCTCTCAACTTCTTATGGTCTTATGGTTTTTGTGATTTTTATTCCGGCTAGTGTTGCTTTATAATTTTATATTATATGTACATATATGAATTTACTTGGAATATGTGTCCACTTATCTTATCAGATTGCCATGGGGCACATGGCTACTATACATTATGTACCCTAGATGCTTGTATTGCACATGCACATACATATGTGAGTGTAAATATTTATGAATTGCTATTCACTATAATGCTTTTCATTTACGTGGTTTCTGGTATTGATCATGTTTGTACGCTGTTTCATGAATAAAGTATATGTACTTCTATTTCTACCTACCTCCACACTGTCTATGGCCTCATTTAAAGTCCCAAACCTCCATTGTATTCCTGCTATAGGGATGGAGGCACACTATATACATATAGGTGCCTCATCTAAAGTCCCAAACTTCTCTCTCTTTCGTATATATATAGGGATGGAGGCCATTAGACAGGGGTGACAGTGTTCCCCTGCCTCCCATGTTGTGAGGGTTATCACATCCAGATGGTGATGCACCATGTTGGGCATTGCTCTCTGGATATACCATTCCAGCACGCTGGTTGTGTGTTCCAATTTCCACTATGGAGTATCGTATGTCCAGGGCTGTTTTTACTGTGTCTGCTACTCGGGAGCTGCGATGCGCTCTGCGTGGCCACACCCCCCTATCGCCCCTCCTTTTGCCCCCCCCCCCTGGGAGCTGGGAGGTGCGTGTGGGGGAGGTGGCCGGTCACAGCGCATCGGCGCCACGCACCCCTCTCCACACGTGACGTCACGTCCAGGCGTCATGATGCGGCAGTATGTGGTTTTATCCATCTCGGCCGACGTAGCTGGGGAATATGAGCGTCTCACGTGGGCGGTGGTTACCGCCGACGTCGGACCTCCTCCCCGCTCATCACGTGTCGGCGTGACGCTGGTAAGATCCAGCGTGCACCTGCACAGGGCGGCGATATCTAGCCCCCCAGGATGCAACTTTTCTTGCTATCACCCATTGGAGATGTCTAGTTCACCATCCCATAGCTCACCTTTAGTCCAGCCATACAAGTAAGCTTTTACTATATTTAACAACCCATTGGTCATGTACCACTGGTTACCTGTTACTTTTGGGTGAACAACTAATGTGACGTACGATTTCATATATCGTTTTAGACTCTCTCCGGTAGTCATCAGTGGCATACCATCCAGTCTCTTCAGATTTACCAACAACTTGTTTGCCAAACCCTGGGGAGGCCGTTCTACTTGGCACCCTGTCAGCGCGCTGTTTTTTCTTGCCTCAGCTCCCGGTAGAGACCACGTGGCCCTGGCTCCATACTCATCACATTTTAGTACCAATTACCTTCTGTAAGTATCCAGGGCTGGCTTATTTGTCCTCCCCTGTCATGTTTTATTACATTCCCATTTACCATATTCTGTTATCCCCTGTAGATGTCCCCAAGCATCCGCCCCTGATGAGTGTGTTATCACACGAAACGCGTCGGGCATTGTGGGTATGCAGACACATGCCCCCATCAAATCACCTACCCTTGGTCCTTGGGAATCATCATACATCTTGCTCCTACCACCTACTTTGAATACCATCTCTCAACTTCTTATGGTCTTATGGTTTTTGTGATTTTTATTCCGGCTAGTGTTGCTTTATAATTTTATATTATATGTACATATATGAATTTACTTGGAATATGTGTCCACTTATCTTATCAGATTGCCATGGGGCACATGGCTACTATACATTATGTACCCTAGATGCTTGTATTGCACATGCACATACATATGTGAGTGTAAATATTTATGAATTGCTATTCACTATAATGCTTTTCATTTACGTGGTTTCTGGTATTGATCATGTTTGTACGCTGTTTCATGAATAAAGTATATGTACTTCTATTTCTACCTACCTCCACACTGTCTATGGCCTCATTTAAAGTCCCAAACCTCCATTGTATTCCTGCTATAGGGATGGAGGCACACTATATACATATAGGTGCCTCATCTAAAGTCCCAAACTTCTCTCTCTTTCGTATATATATAGGGATGGAGGCCATTAGACAGGGGTGACAGTGTTCCCCTGCCTCCCATGTTGTGAGGGTTATCACATCCAGATGGTGATGCACCATGTTGGGCATTGCTCTCTGGATATACCATTCCAGCACGCTGGTTGTGTGTTCCAATTTCCACTATGGAGTATCGTATGTCCAGGGCTGTTTTTACTGTGTCTGCTACTCGGGAGCTGCGATGCGCTCTGCGTGGCCACACCCCCCTATCGCCCCTCCTTTTGCCCCCCCCCCCTGGGAGCTGGGAGGTGCGTGTGGGGGAGGTGGCCGGTCACAGCGCATCGGCGCCACGCACCCCTCTCCACACGTGACGTCACGTCCAGGCGTCATGATGCGGCAGTATGTGGTTTTATCCATCTCGGCCGACGTAGCTGGGGAATATGAGCGTCTCACGTGGGCGGTGGTTACCGCCGACGTCGGACCTCCTCCCCGCTCATCACGTGTCGGCGTGACGCTGGTAAGATCCAGCGTGCACCTGCACAGGGCGGCGATATCTAGCCCCCCAGGATGCAACTTTTCTTGCTATCACCCATTGGAGATGTCTAGTTCACCATCCCATAGCTCACCTTTAGTCCAGCCATACAAGTAAGCTTTTACTATATTTAACAACCCATTGGTCATGTACCACTGGTTACCTGTTACTTTTGGGTGAACAACTAATGTGACGTACGATTTCATATATCGTTTTAGACTCTCTCCGGTAGTCATCAGTGGCATACCATCCAGTCTCTTCAGATTTACCAACAACTTGTTTGCCAAACCCTGGGGAGGCCGTTCTACTTGGCACCCTGTCAGCGCGCTGTTTTTTCTTGCCTCAGCTCCCGGTAGAGACCACGTGGCCCTGGCTCCATACTCATCACATTTTAGTACCAATTACCTTCTGTAAGTATCCAGGGCTGGCTTATTTGTCCTCCCCTGTCATGTTTTATTACATTCCCATTTACCATATTCTGTTATCCCCTGTAGATGTCCCCAAGCATCCGCCCCTGATGAGTGTGTTATCACACGAAACGCGTCGGGCATTGTGGGTATGCAGACACATGCCCCCATCAAATCACCTACCCTTGGTCCTTGGGAATCATCATACATCTTGCTCCTACCACCTACTTTGAATACCATCTCTCAACTTCTTATGGTCTTATGGTTTTTGTGATTTTTATTCCGGCTAGTGTTGCTTTATAATTTTATATTATATGTACATATATGAATTTACTTGGAATATGTGTCCACTTATCTTATCAGATTGCCATGGGGCACATGGCTACTATACATTATGTACCCTAGATGCTTGTATTGCACATGCACATACATATGTGAGTGTAAATATTTATGAATTGCTATTCACTATAATGCTTTTCATTTACGTGGTTTCTGGTATTGATCATGTTTGTACGCTGTTTCATGAATAAAGTATATGTACTTCTATTTCTACCTACCTCCACACTGTCTATGGCCTCATTTAAAGTCCCAAACCTCCATTGTATTCCTTCAATACCAGGCACTTAGACACCTTCCCGCCCAGCCCAATTTTCACCTTTCAGCGCTGTTGCAATTTGAATGACAATTGCGCAGTCATGCTACACTGTACCCAAACAATTTTTTTATCATTTTGTTCCCACAAATAGAGCTTTCTTTTGGTGGTAATTGATCACCTCTGCGGTTTTTATTTTTTGCGCAACAAATAAAAAAAGACCGAAAATTTCGAAAAAAAACAAGTTTTTCTTTGTTTCTGTTAAATTTTTTTGTAAATAAGTACGCTTTCTCGTTCAATAATGGGCACTGATACAGCTGCACTGATGGGCACTGATACGGCGGCACTGATGGGCACCGATAAGGTGGCACCAATGAGGTGGCACTGATGAGGTGGCACTAACGGGCACTGATGATGGGCACTGATAGGCGGCACTGATGGGCACTGATAGGTGGCACTGGTATGCGGCACTGATGGGCACTCATAGGTGGCACCGATGGGCACACATAGGCGGCACTGATGGGCACTCGTAGGTGGCATTGATTGGTATATATGGGTGGCACTGATGGGTACTTATGTGTTGCACTGATGTGTGGCACTGATGGGCACTGATAGGTGGGCACTGATGGGCACAGATGGGCACTGACAGGTGGCACCGATGGGCAATGACAGGTGGCACAGATGGGCAATGACAGGTGGCACTGATGTAGCATTGCTGGGCAGATCTGGGCATTGCTGGGCAGATCATTGGCATAATAGTGCCAATCAGTGCCCATTTGTGGGCACTGATTGGCACAGATTGGGCACATGTGGATGGCCATGGGGTACATACCTGGCCATCCACGTTGCCCCTTCCCTGGTGGTCCTAGTGGCATCCCTGGTAGTCCAGTGGGGTGATCTGCGGGGGGGCTGCGCTGATAAACAATCAGCGCAGACCCCCCCTGCCAGGAGAGCCGCCGATCGGCTCTCCTCTACTTGCGTCTGTCAGACGCGAGTGAGGAAGAGCCAATCAACGGCTCTTCCTATTGACAGCGTGATCAGCCGTGATTGGACACGGCTGATCACGTGGTAAAGAGCCTCCGCCGGAGGCTTTTTACCAAGATCAGTGTAGCGGTGTGTCAGAATGACACACCGCTCCACCGATCGCCGCGATGCGCGTCCCCGGGGGCGCGCTGTGGCATGTTATCCTGCTCGACGTCATATGACGCCCAGTCAGGATAACAGAACCACTTCCCGGACGTCAATCCGCTATAGGGCGGGCGGGAAGTGGTTAACCACTTGCCTACCAGGCCAATTCTGACATTTCTCTTCTACATGTAAAAATCCTAATTTTTTTGCTAGAAAATTACATAGAACCCCCAAACATTATATATGTTTTTGCAAAAAAAAAGTTTCATGCTTTAAAAAAAAAACAGTAAAGTTAGCCCAAATTTTTGGTAGATACCTAACATATCACGCTTCAAAATTGCACACACTCGTGTAATGGCGCCAAACTTTGGCACTTATAAATCCCCATAGGCGACGCTTTAAATTTTTTTACTGGTTACCTGTTTTGAGTTACAGAGGAGGTCTAGGGCTATAATTATTGCTCTCGCTCTAATGTTCACGGCGATACCTCGCATGTGTTGTTTGAACACCGTTTTCATATGTGGGCGTGACTTATGTATGCGTTCACTTCTGCGTGCAAGCACGCGGGGACAGGGGTTCTTTAATTTTTTTTTTTTTTTATTATTGGTAATTTTACTTTTATTTTTCTAGTTTGACCCTTTTTAAAAAAATAAATAAATTTGATCACTTTTATTCCTATTACCTGGCATGTAAACATGCCAGGTAATAGGAATAAGCATGACAGGTCCTCTTTACAGTGCGATATGGCGGCACCATTTGTTTGAATGCAGAGGCCGGGCGTGAGGTCATAACATCGCGCCAGGCCTCCAAACGATCATAGAGACTCCGGGCACCATCTGGTCCGCTGGAAATCTCTATGGTCAGCATCCGGGACAGGCAGATTCCTTCTCCAACTCACCAATGGCAGGGGTGAGTAAGTAGAAGCACCGGAGGATGGCGAGAGGGGGGATGTCCTCTCTCACCGCCCGTAAGAAAAATCAAGCAGCTGAACATCTGCTATGATCTTTCTTATGCCCCATACACACGGTCGGACATTGATCGGACATTCTGACAACAAAATACTAGGAAATTCCGACAACGGATTTTGTTGTCGGAAAATTTTATAGCCTGCTCTCAAACTTTGTGTGTCGGAAAATCCGATGGAAAATGTGTGATGGAGCCTACACACGGTCGAAATTTCACACATTTCACACATATCACACATTTTCCGTCGTATTTGCCAGCTCTAGAAGACGATATCTGAATGATGCTTGTAGCTGCAGGCATCATTCAGATATTACCGCTCAAAGTCCAGGACGTCATATAACGGCCGGTGGGCGGGAAGTGGTTAAATCCCCTTTCTTCCCCATTCTGATGCTCGGTTTGAACTTCAGCAAATTGTCTTCACCACGTCTAGATGCCTAAATGCATTGAGTTGCTGCCATGTGATTGGCTGATTAGCAATTTGTGTTACCAAGCAATTGAACAGGTGTACCTAATAAAGTGGCCAGTGAGTGTATAGTTACGGTAATAAAAGAGATACCTCCAGATGAATGTTACAGCACAGTTCATTTGCAAGGGCCTCTGAGGATGATTGCATGGCAGCTTCTGTCTTTGTGTTGGAGACCTGAAGACAAGATCTGCAGTAATGGGGATATCCTTCAACCATTGTCCAACCAGCCTGGAAAGCAGTTAATTTATTGGAACACAGGGAATACTTGCACATAAGTCTCTTCTGGCCTGGTGTTAGCAGCATGGACAGAACATGTGGCTGAGACTTTCTCCCTCTCTCCACTGCCTCCTTCTGGGTTTTTTCAAAGCCCCTCCCAGAGACAGGAAGAATTGATACATAATTATTTAAAACACAGTTACACACTTCGGTATTAGCAGCTGACAGTAGAGGGCAGTAGATCCCTATACTAGTCCTTGGTGTGGTGGCTGCATTTCTTTCCTTTTTTTAATGTCATCTTGCTTTATGTCCACAAGGTAATCCTGAAAATAATGCACTTCCTGTCAGTGGGTGGCTACTTCATTCCTCCACTGTATCTAAAAAGGCAGCCATGAGTGTCAACCTAGGCTGCTTTCCTGATATTGATTACAGACATGTCTGTATCTCTTTATTCCATCACATAGAGGGCGGGGCAACTGGTATACAAAAGATAGCTAGAAAAGAAGATATTCTTCATTGAGGCTCACACAAAGTGACAAGGACTCTGCATTTTTATCAAGATCAAAAGGTATTCTCTGTATTTGCTAAAAATGTTCTTAGCTTGAAAAAAAAAGTAATGCAGCCACCACATCTAGGGGATGTAAGCTGCAATATGTTGTATTTGCATTTTTGGGTTTAGTTTTTCCTTAAAACTTTCCTCCACAGTACACAATTAAAGTTAATGGAAATCTGATGGTCTGCATTTGATGTGCAGTTCAAATGAATGTCAAAAACAGTAAGGGCCCATTCTAGCTTTTCCAGCGTGCCAACGTAAGACAAGGCAAATTGCCTTGTCCCGTATGTGCCCAGTACACACCACTGTAACACAGCACTGTAACACTCTTTTCCAATGCAGTGCAAAGCAATCAACCATTTAACACCATGCAGAGGTCAATAGAACTTTATGAAATGTCACTGTGTTAAAAAAACAGATAAACTGTGCAATCATGCAGTGGCGGAATTACCGGGGTCGCAACAGTTGCAGTTGCGACGGGGCCTGGCATTCCGCCACTGTGGGGGGGGGCCAGCAGGGTTGCTCTTCACACACGCTCTGAGCAGAGATCGTGTGTCATATAACAATAGCACAGAGACACACCGGCGGCGGCATTAATGTTCTATTTGTCGGTCCTCTCTGGCACGGATGAGAGAGGACACATAGCTGATCTCACGGCTCCCCCTTCTCCCCCCTCCCCTCTCCTGTGTGCTCCGTGGGAAATGTGAGCTCTTTAGCTTCACACTAGACTGCCCGCAGAGCACAGAAGAGAGGGGAGGGGGAGAAGGGGGAGCCGTGAGATCAGCTGTGTGTCCTTTCTCATCCGTGCCAGAGAGGACCGACAAATAGAACATTAATGCCGCCGCCGGTGTCTCTCTGTGCTATTGTTATATGACACACGATCTCCACTCAGAGCCGTGCTGTCTGGCACTGATGGGATCTAATAGCATTCACTGTGATGGGCACTGATAGCATTCACTGATGGGCACTGATAGAAGGCACTGATGGGCACTGATGGGCACTGATGAGCACTGATAGAAGGCACTGATGGACACTGATAGAAGGCACTGATGGGCACTGATGAGCACTGATAGAAGGCACTGATGAGCACTGATGGGCACTGATGAGCACTGATAGAAGGCACTGATGAGCACTGATAGAAGGCACTGACTAATGAGCACTAATAGAAGGCACTGATGGGCACTGATGAGCACTGATAGAAGGTACTGATGAGCACTGATAAAAGGCACTGATGGGCACTGATAGAAGGCACTGATGAGCACTGATAGAAGGCAATGATGAGCACTGATAGACGGCACTGATGAGCACTGATAGAAGGCACTGATGGGCACTGATGAGCACTGATAGAAGGCACTGATAGAAGGCACTGATGAACACTGATAGAAGGCACTGATGGGCACTGATGGGCACTGATGAGCACTGATAGAAGGCACTGATAGAAGGCACTGATAGCACTGATGAGCACTGATAAAAAAGGCACTGATGGCCATTGATGAGCACTGATAGAAGGCACTGATGGGCACTGATAGAAGGCACTGATGAGCACTGATAGACGGCACTGATGGGCACTGATAGACGGCACTGATGAGCACTGATAGAAGGCACTGATGGGCACTGATGAGCACTGATAGAAGGCACTGATAGAAGGCACTGATGAACACTGATAGAAGGCACTGATGGGCACTGATGGGCACTGATGAGCACTGATAGAAGGCACTGATAGAAGGCACTGATAGCACTGATGAGCACTGATAAAAAAGGCACTGATGGCCATTGATGAGCACTGATAGAAGGCACTGATGGGCACTGATAGAAGGCACTGATGAGCACTGATAGACGGCACTGATGGGCACTGATAGAAGGCACTGATAGAAGGCACTGATGAACACTGATAGAAGGCACTGATGGGCACTGATGAGCACTGATAGAAGGCACTGATAGAAGGCACTGATGAGCACTGATAGCACTGATAAAAAAGGCACTGATGGCCATTGATGAGCACTGATGGGCACTGATAGAAGGCACTGATGAGCACTGATAGACGGCACTGATGAGCACTGATAGAAGGCACTGATGGGCACTGATGAGCACTGATAGAAGGCACAGATGGGCACTGATGAGCACTGATGAGCACTGATAGAAAGCACTGATGAGCACTGATAGAAAACACTGATGGGCACTGATAGAAGGCACTGATGAGCATTGATAGAAGGCACTGATAGAAGGCACTGATGAGCACTAATAGAAGGCACTGATGAGCACTGATAGAAGGCACTGATGGGCACTGATAGGCAGCACTGATGGGCGCTGATAGATGGCACTGATGATTGGGGCACTGATTATCAGTGTAAGCAATTTACTGACATTCTTGACAGTTAACGGCAGTCCTTTCCTTACACAGACACAGCGTGTGAGGAAAGGGCTGTGGATAACCGGCAAGTCTGTTTACATGTGATCAGCTGATCACATGGTAAAGGGCCGATGTGATTGCGCTGGATGCACGCCCCAGGGGTCATGCAGGAAGCACGGTTTTGGGAGGATGTACATGGACACTCTCCCAAATTTGGAAGCCCGGGACTCGGATGGAAGGGGGGCCCATCATGGTTTCTTGCACCGGGGCCCTGAAGGTTCTAGTTACGCCTCTGGTGCGATGTGCAGTGATTGGCGAATTGGCACTGCAGTTGTCCCTCCAAATTGCACTGCACACCAGCTCCTGCATTGTCATGCAGCAGCAAAGGTGAATAGACCCTCAAAGAATGCCCAGGTACACATTCTTTAAGAGTGTCTGTACAGGATAGTCACATGAGAAAGAGACAGCAGGTGCTACAAATGATAGGCAGATGTATTCCCTCTTATTTTTCTTAGGAACCTTAGTAGGTATGGCCAAAACTGTCATGGACAACAAAGTTAGGTTTCACACTAGCTAACTGTGCTTTTCGTTGGTTTGCTTTTGTGATGTCCAGTATGTGGACTCCTACCCTTGAGGTTGTGGTTAGCAAGAGAGCAGGGAGGACTATTCCTTTAAAAACAAAGTGTTGTGAAAACGATACGTACTAATGGTGTGTATGCATAATAAAGTTGTAACTCCTTTACGCAAGTTGTAGATTAAAGTTCCCATCTACAATGCCCTGTGCAGAGGGAACGTTAGTCTCCATACTACTTTGGAATGAGCAGCACACACTTGTGCACACTGATCATTGTTTGTGCTGCCACCAACATCTACCTTTGCAAGCTAGCAAATAAAAAACAATCAACATGGTTTCCAATTATGTGTTTACCATGTAACTATGATATGGTGATTACATGGCTTTGTAAACAGCTGTCAATGATGGCCGCTGGTGTAATACTTTTTTTGTGCACTCGTGTGCATATAGAAAGAAATTCTTGTCTTTAATAAAACAGTACAGTGTTTTAAAATACATATTTTTTTACAAATACAAAAAATATATATATTTTTTTCCTTTTTCAATTAGCCTGTAATAGAAAGTCTGAGCAGAGTATTTATTTAACAATGTTGCCATATAAAAGCCTTACATGTTCTTAAAAACAATGTAAAATATATTTAGGTAGGCAAATTAGTCATATGCCCTGTACACACAATCGGACATTGATCGGACATTCCGACCACAAAATCCGTCTGATTTTTTCCGACGGATTTCGTGCCACGGATCCGACGGATTTCGTGTGTCTTGCGTACACACGGTTGCACAAAGTTGTCGGAAAAACCTGATCGTTCTGAACGCAGTGACATAAAACACGTTTGTCGGGACTATAAACGGGGCAGTAGCCAATAGCTTTCATCTCTTAATTTATTCTGAGCATGCGTGGCACTTTGTGCGTCGGATTTGTGTACACACGATCGGAATTTAAACAATCGGATTTTGTTGTCGGAAAATTTTATATCCTGCTCTCAAACTTTGTTTGTTGGAAATTCCGATGGAAAAAGTCCGATGGAGCCCACACACGACAACTTCCAACAACACAATCCGATCGCACTTTTTCCGTCGGAAAATCAGACCGTGTGTACAGGGCAATAGAGTTATTATCAAGTCAACTGATGCATATTGATGCCACAGGTTTTGGAAGTTTTGGTCTGGATAGCTAGACATCAGTGACCTCTGCATTGGTTTTGCATTGTTCAATAAATATTCTGAAAAAACATACTGTATATAAAATGTCATTTTTTTATGTACTGTACACACATTACTATGTACAGTATGTCCAGAGTGTTAAAGGTGTAACCATTTGCCACCCCGCCGCAGTATATTTAATGCGGCAGGGTGACAGCTGCAGGCTCAGTCATGTATATATACATGATTCTGACTCTTCCGGGTTCAGATCACGCAGGGCGCTCCTCCTGTGACCTCTGTGTCCACCGGACAAAGAGGTTTACTGTTACTGGTAACTGGTTTGATTGGTCATAGTAATCACATGATAACATGTCATGGCTTTCCATTCATGAATAGCTTGCTTACTGTTGTGATCTGTAATTGGCCTACAACAATCTTATGGTATCTGGCTACCTGTACCATGTGATTAGCTGTAGCCAATCACAGATCACAACCATAAGCAAGCTGGTCATTAATTGGAAACCCATTAATGGCAGCTAAAACTATTGCTTATATAGTGATCATAAATGTATAAGCAATAACAATGTAAAAAAAATCCCTGATCACTGTGGTGACACTGAGCTACTCTGATGACAGGATTGTAAAAAAAAAAAAAAATGTTAAAAAAAGAAAAAAAATGTTAAAAAATTCTCTCAAGTAATAAGATAGTCAGTATATCAGGATTGATTAATTTTCAAATATATATACCATAGTTTGTAGACACTATAACTTTCACAAAAAAACTATTGACATACACTTATTGGGATTTTTTATTTTACCAAACACATGTATCAGAATATATTTTGACCTAATTTTATGAAAAAAAAAATTGATTTTATTGGATATGTTTTATAACAGAAAGATCTTTTTTCGGTTACTGTATATAACAAAACATAAAAAATCCAGTGGTGATCAAATTCCACCAAAAGAAAGCACTATTTGTGTCAAAAAAATGATATACATTTCATTTGCGTACAGTGTTGCATGACCTCGCATTTGCCAGTTAAAGTAGCGCAGTGCTGAATAGCAAAAATGCTCTAGCCATAAAGGGGGCAAAACCTTCTGGAGGGCACGTGGGTAAATCACCTGTCACCTGCTGATCATTTTGGCTTCCATCAATTATCACCACTTTGGAGCACATACAGTTTTGAGACTTGACACATTTGGTATCTATTTACGCTACACTACCTCATATTTTATTTTAAAAATTAGGATTCAATTGTTTTTGTTTGCAATAAAATATTTTTTTTTTTCCTGAAATGTTGATTAGATAAACAGTTGCAAATATAGTGTGACCTAAAAACAACTATACTTTTTTTTCAACAAAAGGGGAGAGACACATACTGAGAAGATATAAAGTGCTGCACACCCCGATTAATGTCAGAAAGAAAAAAAAAAAAAAAAGAAGATATCCCCCGTGGGGTTTTAGAGCAGCAAAAAATTATGAGAATAGGTTGTTACTTGAAAACGTTTTTTTATTAATGGAACGTAACCATAATGGTTAAAATAGGAGCTGTGCTACAGGAGATAACACAAATGAAGCTGGCACAAGTATTATACAATAATCAAGCGCTAAATAGGGTGATAATCCTGACGCGTTTCGACCCCGTTGGGTCATCTTCAGAGGATTGAGGCGCTGTGACAAAATTTGCATATTAGAGTTCATGGATATGACCATAAAAATATAATATAATATATATATGTTTAACAGTATAATTACCAATCACATTGTGTTTGAGCAGTTTCTCCTGAGCTTATGGTTCTCCGACGTCTCCCCCACCGGGTCCCGACAAGAGTCCCCGGCCGTCCACCACGTCAACAGGGGAAAAAGGGGGGGTTTAATCGTCCATGCGTGTCTTACAAGGAGTCACACCAAGTGGATATTTCCCAAAACTGGGGAGGAGTGTGGGGGCAAGCGAGCGAGACCTGCAGCCAAAGCATCAAACAACAGACAACTGTACCATCAGTGCATTCGGTTTAGCACGGATAGAGATATATGTATCATGTGTCATTTTTTGAAAAAAAGAGAGATAACTCTGTAATTTATTTAATTAAATATTTGTTGGATGTTGTCTGTGCTTATTAGGGTCAGCGATGTAAGAATATTCCCATAGTGGTGATGGTAACAAAAGGGGGGGAGAGGAAGGGGTTAACAAGGGTAAGTAGGACTGTATATAGATATCAGTATATCAGAGTATGTAATGTAATAGGTAAATAGTGGTGTTTTTTTCCCCTGGATCTTTTCCTCTTAAGCCTTTTTTCCTTCACTCCCTGATCTTTTTTTCCCGTTCTTTCTTTCCCATCCCCTCCTTTCCCCTGGTTTTTTTTTTTTTTTTTTTTTTTTTTTTTTTTTCCCCCCTACTAGTCTGCCCGTCCCCTTCTTTCCTCACATGTTCTCCCCACACTTGTCTTTTTCTTTACATTCCTATATTCTCACCCTACTTTGTCACTTGTTTCACGGCCAACACATAGACACCACTATTTACCTATTACATTACATACTCTGATATACTGATATCTATATACAGTCCTACTTACCCTTGTTAACCCCTTCCTCTCCCCCCCTTTTGTTACCATCACCACTATGGGAATATTCTTACATCGCTGACCCTAATAAGCACAGACAACATCCAACAAATATTTAATTAAATAAATTACAGAGTTATCTCTCTTTTTTTCAAAAAATGACACATGATACATATATCTCTATCCGTGCTAAACCGAATGCACTGATGGTACAGTTGTCTGTTGTTTGATGCTTTGGCTGCAGGTCTCGCTCGCTTGCCCCCACACTCCTCCCCAGTTTTGGGAAATATCCACTTGGTGTGACTCCTTGTAAGACACGCATGGACGATTAAACCCCCCCTTTTTCCCCTGTTGACGTGGTGGACGGCCGGGGACTCTTGTCGGGACCCGGTGGGGGAGACGTCGGAGAACCATAAGCTCAGGAGAAACTGCTCAAACACAATGTGATTGGTAATTATACTGTTAAACATATATATATTATATTATATTTTTATGGTCATATCCATGAACTCTAATATGCAAATTTTGTCACAGCGCCTCAATCCTCTGAAGATGACCCAACGGGGTCGAAACGCGTCAGGATTATCACCCTATTTAGCGCTTGATTATTGTATAATACTTGTGCCAGCTTCATTTGTGTTATCTCCTGTAGCACAGCTCCTATTTTAACCATTATGGTTACGTTCCATTAATAAAAAAACGTTTTCAAGTAACAACCTATTCTCATAATTTTTTGCTGCTCTAAAACCCCACGGGGGATATCTTCTTTTTCTTTCTGACTTTTTTTTCAACAAGGCCTCTGCTTTCAGCAAATATATAATGTTCTGGGGGGTTTTAGCCAAAAATGCAGATTTATACCTGTGCATCCATATAAAAAAAATGCTCTAGAGGGAAACTGGTTACATTTCATCATCACTATCATCTTCCCAGAACTGACAGATGCATACTATAGGCCTGTAAGTTTCCAAATGTGTTTCAACAGTATTGAGCTATGCGTTACCTGGACTAACAGGCAATGACATTTAAAGAGTAGCTCCACTGTTGTTGAGATGAAAACAATCCCCTCTGGGCGATCTATGTACATTGCAAGGATTTTAACAAACTTTGTGACAGATTCTTACCTGTTTCTGCTCTGAAGAAAAAGCTGTTTGTTTCACTTTGTGTCTTTGGATACTGATTCTGTATGGGAGTGACTAATTCATTTAATCAGCTCATGTACTTTTTGTGTTCTGATGAGAAAGGTTGCAGTGTCTGCATCCCTTTAGAAGTGATTAACCATTATGGGGTATCTAAAAAATTTCTGTTGCAGAGGATGCCTAAAACCTGACTTGTATCTTAGAGTTCTTCACCCTAACAGGATATGACATTTTGGGGGGCTTTCCGTACACCAACTGCGTACAAAACACTTCCAAGTTGCCACATTACATTATAGAAAGTTACAACTTTGTAGTTTGAAAATGAAATTTACAAATGACTGGTGTAAAAATTGTATGTGCTCTATTTTATTTTTTAATTTGCTCTATTTTTCGGTGACGGCGGCGTTACCCTTTTCGCTGGCTCCTATTAAAATTCTCCATTCTGTTCCCAGTAAATTATTTTATATTGTTATTGCTCCCCTCATTTTGGACCTATAAACTTCCTTTCCTTAAGAGTCTTACCCCTCTGCCCTTACCCCAGTCTCCCTGAATCTCCCTGAAGCCGTCACAAGGAGAAAGGTTCTTCTTCTTTACCCTCCCATAGGTGGCGGCGTTGTGAACAGGAACTAAGACTTAGGAGCCCCAAAGAAAGAAATCGGACAAGGCCCAAACAAGTCGATTGGAGTGAGGGGAACTCATAATAGATCTGTGGTTCCCAAACCTTGAGAAATTTGGCATGTGAATCTTTCACAATACTAGACATTCATTCATGAAGCATAATTGTGGTCATGCATGTCTTCAACCCCTGGAAGGCTACGTGTTGGGTCTTCCATGCTTTAGCTATTGTCAATTTAGCCACAATAAAAAGATATGCGGCCAGCTTGTGATGTGATGTGTATAAGTCAGGTACTGCACAATGTAATAGGGCTAACTCAGCGTCCCTACGGACCGTTAGATGGAAAAGAGTCTGTAAGCCACAAACACTAGATCAGAACCCCATTAGTCTTGGGCAGGGCTACCAGGTATGCATGACATCACTTCGCTGTCCACAGTTGCACAAACAACTATCACTACTCCCAGGGAAAGCATGACCTATACGGGTAGGAACACAATACTATCAGAATAGCACCTTATAGGCTGCTTCTAGTGTATTTGTGTAAAAGGAGCATTTGACCACTATTTACCAGGCCTTACTCCAGTCTTCTAGGTGTGTGGAGGACTGGAGGTCCCATTCCCATTGGGTCATGTAAGAGAGGGATTCTAATGTCGGGCATCCATTCAAGGATGCATAGATAGCCAAAATGAGGCCAGGGGCATCCTTACATGCATGTTCAAAGAAAGTCTTTTGATATGTGTAAGTAGACATGCGGCGCAGGGCAACAATCCAGTGTTTCAGCTGAAGGAAGTGCTAGTGCTCCCTGACCGAAGCGTCATGTGTTTCCCATATGGCCTCCCAGGATAGGAAAGAATGGAAGGAAAGAAAGTTGTTAATATTCTTTTAAAAGCATTTTGTTGTGTACAGTATGTTTAATAATAACAAATATCTGTTAATCCTTCCAGAAATTAAGTGAGTTCCCAACTTGTTTTAGCGAGCTGACAATGCTTCACTGTAGTTTTAAATAATATTAACTGTCCTTTGTGAGTTCTGTGAATTGCAGAACATTCCCATTCTATGTTGTGGTGATAAGGAGTAGGGCAGAAATTCTATAGTCCTAACACACTTTCTGACCTGGGGATGACAACCCTGCTGCTCTATTGATACAGTACAGGTAGTGTCATCTTAGGACTAGTAAGCTGCAGTATAATAACATTAAGGGTCCTTTCACATGAGCTTTGTAAGGACTCCACTTTTCTCAGCCGGGATTGATCCGCTGATCCACGCTGAGCAGGTGGATGACAGGTCTGTCTCCGCTCACTGTGCGGAGATGGACCTGTTAAAGCCCCGCAGTCCTCTATGGAGATTGGATGAAAATGGACCGCCTGTCTGTTTTGATCTGATGCTATCCAATCAGATTCTCCAGAAAGATGAAAATTCCGTTTCCATCCGTCTTGATTTCACGGACAGGATTGGATCGGATATCGGCGGATGTCAGCAGACATGTCACCGCTGATATCCGCTGCTCCATAGGGCTGAATGAAACGTCTAATCAGGTCTGAAAAACTGACAGGCGTACCTGATCGGAAAGCCTGTGTGAAAGGACCCTTAATTGATTCTTCGGGTAAATTATTGGACATGTGCCAAGTCTCCAAGTTCCAGATTTTACAAACATATCTATATAGATATGCCCCACTCCTTCACCAAGCAGGCACTTTGATATGCCCATTACCATTCCTCATAAATCAATTCATAAGCAAACATACATTACGCCAGACTGCCAACAGGTTCCAGTATCAAGATCAGTGGGAAAGGGAATAAGGAGCTAAAATGGGGGAAGATTAGGTGGCTCTCTATCAACATACAAAAAATAATAATAATAATAAAAAAACTCTTTGCACCACAACCAAAGCTCCCATATGCAAAATCCCTCTTTAGTTGGTTCAAGAACCCTGTTCTCCCTAGGACCGTTTATCCCTCTTCTGTGGATTTGTGTTGGAGAAACTGGATGCACTGGTTTCCATAGCCATATTTCTTGGTACTGTTCCACAGTCCAAAGCTAATACTTGTAAGGTAATCGCTTGACAAGTGACAACTATAAAAGTATAGGTAGGGTTCATGTTGTTAAATTCTCATCTGCTTTTGAGTTGATAGCTGTTTTTGCATTCTTTTATACTGTATACACTTTAGCTTTCATTCTTTAAATCTCATCTTAAATAGAATTGTATAAGGAATCTTCAAATTAATCCTTTTTACTCGTTTAAATATTTTATTGTGTTTTACAAGATACAATTAATTTGCATTGTAAGAGCTTTTTATACAATATAAAGTTAAAACCTACAAACAAACTAAGCTTCTCAGATGAAAAAGGATTGGTCTGGTAAAATCATTCAATAGTATATACCGACTGTTTATATAACAAGTAATGCTTCTTAATATTGGTAATTCTATGTTGGCAATGATAACCATTGAATATAGGATAGAGGTAGTGATATAAAATCAATAAACAAGTAGAGATATATAAAAAATAAAAAAATAAATAGATTGGGGACAACGGTAATAATGAGTTGACAGTTCGAGATATTGCGGGTTAGTTGGTGGATAGGCTACACAGACCAGGGCCAAAATCCAACTCTATGGCTTGGTGGTACCTGGCAAGAATAACTCACGAATACCAACCATCCCAAGTGTCCCCATTTGTAATAGAACCTGCAGAATGTGGCGTAGGGTAGGGGAAAGTTTGGCATAGGGAGGGAGAGAAGGGGTTTCCAGAGAGTATTATTTAATAGGATATTCAGGGAGTACGAATCAGAAAAGTAAAGTAGGTATTCTGATCTTTTAGTTTATATTAACGTATTATCTATACCAGGGGGGAGGCAATCAAAATCCTTTTTAATGCCTGAATTTCACTTTCAATGAAAGCCGGTTTTAAGAAAAATAACATTCTGTGCTATTATATGCCCATTATACTAAATGCACAATTTAGGGTAGCACCATCTGTTTAGCAAAAATGTTAAATTATTATTATAGTCATGTGTATGGTGTATAGTGTTATATGAAGTGTTGATGTGTGTGTTTGTGGCGCTGTCTTGCAATGTTGAGACTCTGATTTAAAAAGTTACCAGGGTCCAAGTTGCAAGATGCTTGTATATTGTTACTGCGTTCATCTTGATTTTTCCTAGGTGCTACATTCCTTACAACTACCTAGAAAAAAAAGAATTTATGAAAAGATTAGTTTATTAATATACAGATTGGCCTGAAGTGTGTGTGACTGCCTTTATCAAAAACAGTCAGGAACTGGTCAACCTAATTTTTCAGTAAAATGCTGCATAGTTGCATCACATAAATCTTGCAATATGTTGTATTATTTTTCTACATTAAGTTGTCATATTTTAGAATAATTTCTACCAATTCTAACATAAGGGGCATAGTTACATTTTTGTTCACAGATCTTGTCGTGCTTCTGTTGGCATACCTATAAAATAAACCTATAAAACATTGCTTGGATAAAAAGGCACTAGCCATAAGCATGGTGATAAAGTCTGCATCAGTGAAACTTGTTATCTTCAATCTTAACTCCCTTGGACTTGTTTATGATTGTACAGTGAGCGCCAATCCTGGATGGGCAAGAGCCCCTTGTGAGCCCTTACCTGCCTGATAAAGTCTGACAAACAGCTCGTTACCACTTAATTAGGCAGGTGAAAATTTACCACCCACCAGACAGAAGCTGAAATGGTCTCCTGCCGGCAGCCATGTAGAAGAGTTGCAAGGCAGGGCTGCTCAGTTTTAATTACCCTTAAATCTGCTGAAATGCAAACTTAAATAGCAAATTAGTTCCTCCTGAAAAGCTGTAAGCAATCCTATATCATTTAGTGCCTCCAAGGTACACAGATCTAAGCGCCTTATAAACAAAGTTGTATTACTGTGTCACAGCTCAGGAAAACCATGCAGAGCATTGTATGTGAGTTTAAGCAGTGCATGTTTTCTTTGGATGCATTAATAGACTTGTTTGCAGACTGTGTAGTACCAGCATATATAATCCACCTTTAAAAAATCCTCCCATGTACCACCCAAGAACCCTGAAGTTCAGGCATGCGAAGTATGCAAATACCAACTTTGCTGAAAGTCAATGCTCACATACTGCCCTCTACATCCTACAATGTAATGTTGCCAGCTCTTCATAGGTGACTAAGGTGGTATGAAAATAATAAGGGAACACTAAGCTTGGCTAGTGACTCAAAACCATGGATATAACATATCAAGTGTAAAATAATACTAGAAAGTGCACAAGTCTAATAAAAAGTCCCACAGTAGTGAATAAAGTGCACACGCATCAATATAAAATCAGTGCTCTACTGTTTAGTGTGCAGGCAGCCTGCCCCACATGGATTGCACTCACCCTGGATGTGGACCATCTATCTCTAGAGTGGTCACTTGCGCTTTGTGGGGAAAAGACCCCTAAAGGATGTCTTTCAAGGTCAGTTGCACTGCTAGTAATCCTCCAGGGATATGGAATAAAAATGACAGAGGGGGGGGGGGCATCCATAACGTAAAACTATTTATTAGTTTTAAAATTTCCAGCTAAAGAAAAGATAGATGCACTCACATTTTATGGTGCCTGATCCTGGCACCCAGTGTGATCAGCATGTGTTTTTAATGGGGTGTAGTCTGGTCATTCTCCTTGAAACGCCACTCTCTCGTGGTGAAGCTCGCTCCCCTGTGATCGTTCTACGGGCGGATATGGTGTCACGATGACGCGATCAAGCCTCAATGCATTTCAGCCAATAGGAAATGCCATCATCAGGAAGCTCTGAGTGTCAGAATGTCAGAGCTTCCTGATGATGGCCTTTCCTATTGGCTGAAATGCGTCGAGGCTTGATCGCGTCATCGCGATACCATATCCGCCCGTAGAACGATCACAGGTGACCGAGCCTCACCACGAGAGAGCGGCATTGAAAGGAGAATGACCGGACTACCGCCCAGTAAAAACACATGCTTATCACACCGGGTGCCAGGATCAAGCACTATAAAATGTGAGTACATCTTTTTTTTTTGCTGGAAATTTTAAAACAAATAAATGGTTATGGATGCCCCCCCCCCCTGTCATTTTTATTCCCTATCCCTGGAGGATTACTAGCGGTGCAGCTGACCTTGAAAGACATCCTTTAGGGGTCTTTTCCCCACTCTAGCGATAGGTGGTCCACATCCAGGGTGAGTGCACATCCACGTGGGGCACGTTGTCTGAACACTGAACAGTGGAGCACTGATTTTATATTGAAGCACAAGCACTTTATTCACTACTGTGGGGCTTTTTATTTGAATTGTACACTTTCTAGCATTATTGTACACTTGATCTGTTATACCCATTGTTATGAGTCACCAGCCAATAGCAGTGTGTGCCTAATTATTTTCATCCTGTAGTGATGCTAGTCAAGCTCACATTCACACTGCTGCTGGCAACCATTGTTGTTGTTTATCTATTGTTTTTTATTTATTTCTTTGGTGCAAAGTTTTTTTTGTTATTCATTTGTGACTAAGGTGGTGCCTGTATACTGATCACAGGAGCATGTGGGATGATCAGTAGATCCGAACAGGCAGCAGGATTGTGGACTTCAGCACAGGAACATACTGGATGAATAGTGGACTGAAACAGGACTACAAACCTCACTGAAATAGGCTAGATAATGGAAGATAGGGCAGGCAACAAACTAACTCAGTCAGCTGAGGTTGGTACACAGTAAGTCATTCCAAGAAAAAAATGGCTGTAATAAATGTACAGGAGAGGCATTGGGCACAGATGAAAGAGTTGCTCAGGCACCTTTGAATAGGTAAGGGCCCTTTGAGGGACCTGCACCTATGACATTACTGGCCATGATGCCACAGAAGGTGTCTCCACTACATGAGGGTGAGCGGAAACCCAATGGCATGGGAGCAAGGCAGTGACACCTCCCATGTTTCATGTTGCTATCAGCTGGGAGCCACTGTTATATGTTAACCAAAATAAATGAGCAAACTGATCCTGCGTCATTTTCTTACATCCTCCACCACCTAGGACTGAAAATCCTGGCCTGCAATCTGATTTAGTAACTGCAGCATTATGTTGTTGGAACTTATGGCTAAATAAGCTGTTAACCACTTCCGGACCACCCCATAGCAAATATACTACTACAGGGTGGACCTCCTGTAGAGAATCAGGTGTATATACGTGATTCTGCACTTCTGCCTAGGGGACACGCGTGTGCGGCGCCGGTGAGCCGCTTCTGCTGTGATTACTCACAGCAGGAGCTGATGTGTGGGTGTCGGGCACTAGATGTCCCCGGTACCCGCTGATGATCAGGCAGAGACTGAGAACGGTCGCTGATTGCCGCCATTACTAATAAGAAATAAATAAATACCGTAAATAAAAATTCCAGTATAATTACCAAAGTTTGTAGTGTGTATAACTTTTGCACAGACCAATCAATATACGCTTATTGGGATTTTTTTTACCAAAAATATGTAGCAGAATACATATTGGCCTAAATTTATGAAGAAACTTGATTTTTTTAAAACTTTTTTTATTGGACATGCTTTTTAGCAGAAAGTAAAAAATATTGTTTTTTTTTCTTTTTCAAAATTGTTGGTTTCTTTTGTTTATTACGCAAAAAATAAAAAAACGCAGTGGTGATCACAAAAAAGCATTTGTGGGGGGAAAAATGACAAATTTTTCTCTGTTCCACCTCTCTTCACCACGGTCATGGGTGGCCGGTGGACATCGAGTCCGCCGGACCCACGGGCGAGCTCCCGTAGCGAGCGACGCCAGCGGTGCCTGCGCGCCCGCAGTACCACATGCACAGACCTACGTACAGGTACGACGGTTTGCGTAGCCGAGCTGCCTTGCCGCAGTATATATGCAGAAAGCGGTCGGCAAGTGGTTAACGTGGATATAAGCACATATCCTAAGATATACCCAGTGAAGTGAACAGCCTCAGATGATACACAGAAATGAAACAAACCTCCCTACATAAGTTTTACATACTGCTATATCTGCTGTCTTCAGTTTTATATATTCTTTAGAATGTGCACATCCTGTTAGAGATTTTCTCTTCCTTTTCAACACTAGGAGTTGATTCTTGGCATACAGCCAAGACAACTGATTGGAGGAAAGGCACACACCCCCCTCCACATAGGCAGAGACTTGCAGAGCTGTGAGACTTGTCAGAAGTTATCATGCTGATAAAAGAGCAGCTAGACAGCAGAAAACAGCAGACTCAGGGCTTTTGAGAGAGATAAATAAACACTACAGATATATGTGCTTAGGTAATTTTTTTTCATGAATCCAGTATACATCCACTTTAAGTAACCAGTAAACCTTTTCAACTTCTGTCAACTCAATGTAAGATGAAGTAGAAGTTCCACAGAAAACTGCACCACTCTAATGCCGCGTACACACGATCGGATTCTCCAACAACAAATGTTGGATGTGAGCTTGTTGGCGGAAAGTCCGACCAGGTGTATGCTCCATCGGACATTTGTTGTCGGACTTTCCGCCAACAAATGTTGGCTAGCAGGTTCTCAAATTTTCCACCAACAAATGTTTGTTGTCAGACTTTTGATCGTGTGTACACAAGTCAGTCGGACAAAAGTCCACGCATGCTCGGAATCAAGTACGAGCCGTAAGAGCTTGGTCTTGTAAAACTAGCGTTTGTAATGGAGATATCACGTACGTCTTGTACATCACTACGTTTGTAATTGTTGGCCAACATTTGTGTGACCGTGTGTATGCAAGACACGTTGGAGCCAACATCCTTCAAACAAAAATCCACGGTTTTGTTGTCGGAAAGTCCGGTCGTGTGTATGGGGCATAAGTTCTGCTGAACTGCTCCTCTGATATTCTTATTGCATTAGGTGCTGGCTCTCACTGCTCAACCCAGCTCAACACATGTAGCAATAAGTGAAGGCAGAACTGCACATTTTGTAAAATCACACCGTAATACTTTATTAAGGGTACCTGGCTTCCAAAATCACAGTCCCCGCCTTAGGCCATGCTCCTTTTGATGTGTTTCACCCCAATTAGGCTTAATCATACTAACAACTCCAAACACAGTGAAACGCTTCAGCGTGGTATGGTGCAAGACAGGGACTGTGGTTTTGGAAACCTGCCTTCAATGTAAGATGTGTTTTTCCATTAGATGCATTATAGTGCTTTTTTTTTTTTGTAACGCAAATGTTGCTGTGCGTTAGCTGCCCTAACGAAACCTGTGAACATTTATTGCCTCTCAGTTAAATTGGCTTTGTCATGTTTAAATGCAAAGTTTTTTTTATACTGTATACTCTTTATGCTTCATGTTTTTACATTTAGCTTCATACTAGAAGTTATATATAAATTTGACAAACGTGGCTTTCAAAATTTTTGGGCCTCTGGTTGACATCTAAACACACCACATATTTTGTCTCTTCAAATGAGTTTCAGATGTGAATTTTCACTGTAATTGTGAATCATGAATGAGTACTTGTCAAATTTAGCATCAAAGCAACGAAATATCCCCTTTCCCAGCGCACCTTCCTCCAGATCCTAACACATGCTATACGCTGTAATGAATAGCTTCTTAAAAGGAAAATATTTTAATTACATTTTAGTTTGGGGCTTGTTATTAGCAGAGAGTAGCTAAATTGAATAATGCAATCCTGGTAATAATTATGTGTAAATGAGTACGTTTAAATGATATTTTACAGCTTCTTTATAAAATTACAGCTAGAGGCAGTACTATGATAGACACACAAAGGCCGCACAGAAATTATCATAAACTATTAGCTTGTTTGCAAAGGGTTTTATGTTAATCTTCAAGTACTTAAAGCACTCTGCAATTAACATATCAGGGGGAGATGCCTCCGAGTGTTCAGATAAAAAGCTATCCACATTAACAGAATCAAAGCAAGAAGGGGTCACCCCCTCCTCACCATGCACACACATATACACACGCGCACGCACACATACAGCTTTCTGTTATTAGTTAAAGACTTGTAGTGATGTGTTCTCTAATCAAGGTTATAATTAAAGCTTCTCTGTATTAAAAATGACAAGCGATGCTGTAGTGATTCCAGCTGTATAATTGTGGGGAAAATGAAGTGGTCATACTGTTTTCAGCGAGACGAAAGAAGCACATACTCTAATGTAAGGACTCTAATATGTGAGACTGGCTCTACTTTACTGCTCCTTATTAGGGATGAACTTTCAGTTTTGGCCAAACACAGGTTCATGCTTTTCAAGTGTTCTTCTGAATGCATGATTTTTTTTCTCATTTGGTGGGAGTCAAATGTTATTTATAGTAGTGTTTTTCTTCCACTACTATATATGACAGCTTCCTGTCAGTGGTTGTTAAGAAAGCAGTGGGTGCTGGCACCCGCCGTGTCCTTAGCAAACAGTGACATCACCCAGCCCAATTCATGTCCTGGCTAATGATTTCCAGCCATGTAAACAAAGAGTCAGGGATAACACTGATATCACTAACCGAATATGGCCACATGGCCATATTTTTGCAATGACAATGACCAAATATGGACAAGTGCATATTTGGTCAATGATGTCACCTGGAAGACCCTACCAATTTATTTACTATAGTGACGGGTACGGGAGATGTCACTAAGCTATGAGTGAACAAGGGGAGTGGACCAAGTTGGTGGTCGGTGGGGTATTTTTTAATAGGTTTGTGATTGTTCATTTGAATGGTTCTACATCGCTGAATGACATGAGTAACAATAAATTTATATTGTAGGACAATTTTTTTTCTAAAGGACTTTTCAAAGTGTGTTTATTTACTTTTCACATTTTTGTGAATGAGTAAGACTATTTACCCTTTACTTATTTACATAGGGAAGCCCCCTTTTGTGTTAAAGGAGCTTTCAGGTTCTGATGACCCTCCCACCCTCAGACCCCCACAACTACCAGATCCGTGATGTGAAGAAGAGGCCTATGTTCGTCTCAACATGGGGACTATGTGCCCTCCCCATGTTGAGAGCATGTGGCCTGGTATGGTTCAGGGCTTAGCATGCATGCTAATCCCCCCTTTCCTGGCCAGTCATACTCAGATAAGGGTAAGGTATTGATTCTAGGGGGGACCTCAGTTTCTTTTGCTTTTACAGTTGGGGTCCCCCCTAAAAATCTATGCAGACCTGAAATCTGATATGAATATTAAGCGTGACTGTATATTGGTTTTAATGTGTGGTGGTCCCCATTAGGATCTATAACAGACTCCCATCTAGGATAAGGGTTTGGTATAGATAAAGGAAATCCCAACTGCTTGTTTTTATTTGTAAATGTCAGTTCTGCTGTAGTAGGTTGTATACATTGTGCATATGCACCAATCCACAGGCAGATTAAGGGCATGTTATTTCAAGGGATTTAGTATTTTTAATGTTTCCCAACCCCACTCCTTATAACAATGCCAGTTTGTTAATCCCTGGACATACTGTAGTATTGTGGCTGATATTTTGTCTCAGTTTTTAAGAGGGGCAGACAGATTGTAGCCTGATCTACCAGATAAATACTGTTGATATAGCTGCATGAAAAAAAATATATACATTTTTATTTTAATAGTTTTAGATAATCTTGGTAAGCTACAGACTGAATTTGAATTTTTTTCATTTTGCATTTAATTACAATATGTTTTTTTGCAGAAATTAGATATGCAAAATTGATTACTCACTAGTATACTAACTTATTAGTTGTTTGTTACCCAAAAAAGTGAATGTATTTAAATGTATTAGTCTGTGAATCATGTCTACATTACCCAGCCACTGTCAACTCTGGTGTTGGCTGTGGTGTGGCTTGAGGGGGTTCCACCTACGTTGACATCACCAAGTGAGTCTCCACTGGGGGTTTCTGATAGGTTTTTGATATTTGCTAATCATAGAAATGCATTTAAAGTAGAAACATGCTTGCTGATGAATTTTACAAGATATCCTTTAACCTTTTTTGCTGATGCCAATGTAACTTTCATGTCAAAGGCAGGGTCAGAATATACATAAACTCCTGTCCACCTAGTAGTTTGTTTCCAGTTTTTCTCCCAGCTGTTGGCTTTCAAATAGAAGTGATTCAGCCACCCAATCACTTGTATGAACTAGTAATGCAGCCCTGAGTACCAGCCTCTCTAGCTGGTTTGCAAACTGATTAAACATAGTCTGTGCTCATTCCATTCTATTGCACACAGCAGGTAGGTATAGAGATGTTTGTTAACTGACCACTTCAGCCCCGGAAGGATTTACCCCCTTCCTGACCAAGCCATTTTTTGTGATACGGCACTGCGTCACTTTAACTGACAATTGCGCGGTCTTGCAATGTTATACCCAAACAAAATTTATTTCCTTTTTCTCACAAATAGAGCTTTCTTTTGGTGGTATTTGATCACCTCTGTGGTTTTTATTTTTTGCGCTATAAACAAAAAAAATTTTGAAAAAAAAATAAATATTTTTTACTTTCTGCTATAATACATATCCAAAAAAAAAAAGTATCCATCAGTTTAGGCCAATATGTATTCTGCTACATATTTTTGGTAAAAAACCCCCCCGCAATAAGCACATATTGATTAGTTTGCTCAAAAGTTATAGCGTTTACAAAATAGGGGAAAGATTTAGGGACTTTTTTTAAAATTGTTTTTACTGGTAATGGCGGTGATCTGCGATTTTTAGCGGGACTGCGACATTGCAGCAGACAAATCTGACAAATGTCAAAAGTGACACTTTTTGGGGAACAGTGACACCAATACAGTCACTGTATAAATGGCACTGGAAGAGAATGGGTTAACACTAGGGGGCGATCAAGGGGTTAACTGTGTTGACTGGGTGGTGTTTCTAACTGTATGGGGAATGGGCTGCCTGAGAAAAGAGAGAGATTGCTGTGCCTGATCACTAGGAACAGCTGATCTCTCTCTCCTCCCCTGTCAGAACGGGGATCTGTTTGTTTACATTGACAGATCCCTGTTCTGGCTCTCTTTCCCGCAATCACGGGTGGCCGGTGGACATCAAGTCCGCCGGACCTGTGGGCCCGCATTGCCACATGCACAGACCGATGTACGGGTACGTTGGTATGCGCAGCCGAGTCGCCTTGCCGCAGTCTATATGAGAAAGGCGGTCGGCAAGTGGTTAAAAAAAAGCATCCTTTACAGTTGCTTTACAATAACCTTTCGAATAAAAACAGTAAAGAAGTCAAAGAAATACCTGTTTCTAGTTATGATTGTCAAAATGATATAGTGTTTATGTAATTTGGACGGTTTTACAGGGCAACAAAATCTATCAATTCTGCCCTGTTAATTGACAAGGAGGTGAAGGACAAAATGTTTATTTTACAGATCTTTTTTTTTATTTCAGAGTTGGTGCTGTGTGGCAGATTCTTTGTATTTGCCAATCATACAAAGGGTAATTTCTTTCTTTTGATTCCTAAAAGGTTTACTGTGCTGTAAATATTTTCCAGTAGACATATGCCTACTGGCTTTAGAACATGGTAAGATTGGGCATGCATGGTAAATATTCAATTTTCTAGAAGGAAAAATGTATTTTCTCCTTCTGATTAGTGTAAAATGTTGCACAAAAGTGATGTTTATGTGGTAGCTGGTAGATTTTGTGGCTATTATTAGTAATACATGTATTGGTCTTTTTAGGTAGCAAAAATAGAAACTAAGCCAATTAAGATAAAATATTTATTGAAAATTTTTGATCATTGTGACCAATTATGCTCTTTAACAGCCTTCTTAATCTATTGTGAACTTCTATGCCCTTGACCAAGACCTCCTCTTTTCTGCTGGGCCTTCTCATTTGCCTGCCAATAATGAAATGGATTGGGCTTGCTTTACTAAAGGCATATAGGCTGTTTATTTTGCAAGGCAATCTACCCTTTAGTTTAGTAAATGAGGTGAAGCTCTGATGATTTCCATCATCTGATCACGTGAAAGCAAAAATACAGTTTATTTTTCCTTGAACATGATTACCAACATTGCATTCTTTGAAAAGTGAATTTTCACCACATTCAGGGAAAAGGGAAAATACCTTTGCAAAGTGAAAATTCACTTGCACTGTTAACAGCCTGCATGCCCTTACTAAATCAACCCCGAATTGTTAAAAATATTGATTGTTTAATTTATATAGTTCTGATGCTTTTATGGGAAAAAACCCAAACCATTCAGATCTAGCCCTTGAAGAATTTGATTTGTTCCTACCAGCAATAAACACACATGGTAGGGTTAATTTGAGGGGCTTTACCTACTCTATATGTTTTTGGATTCTGAAAGAAAGCCTGGAGTAAATAGATTGAAACCCCATAGACATGGGAAGAATGTATAAAGTCACCATTTGTGGGATATGTTCTCCCCTGTCACTATTCTCATCACTCCTCTGTTGGTGGCCAACAGGAGTGGGGTATGGTAGGAGAACATTTTTGGCCTTCGCACTAATGGCCAAAACGGAAATGCATTCTCAAGTTAACACTGTGGTATAATTCAGTAGAGAAAAAGCTGCTCCTCTATGAAGTGCATAGGAGACAACTTCCATTCATTTTATAGTTTATTATTATTATTTTATTTCAGGTACTTATATAGCGCCGTCAATTTACGCAGCGCTTTACATATACATTGTACATTCACATTGGTCCCTACCCTCAAGGAGCTTACACTCTAAGGTCCCTAACTCGCATTCATACATACTAGGGACAATTTTATACTGGATCCAATTAACCTACCAGCATGTCTTTGGAGTGTGGGAGGAAACCGGAGTACCCGGAGGAAACCCACGCAGACACAGGGAGAACATGCAAACTCCAGGCAGGTAGTGTCATGGTTGGGATTCGAACCAGCAACCCTTCTTACTGCTAGGTGAAAGTGCTACCCACTACGCCACTGTGCCACCATTACAAGTACAAAGTTTCTGATAAAGCAATTTAACTACTTTGTGTGTGAACTCAAAGTTGTGCTGCCTTGAAAAATCTGAATCAGGGGTCTTCCACTGTTTAAATAAGAAAAACTATTTTTTTTTTGCAATATCTGTTTTGGTGTATGGGCAATATCAGGATTCTTTTTATATATAGTCTTTATGTTTTATTTTCAGAATATGTAACATGACTGCTTCTGAATAATATCCTATATCACATTATGGCTAGTGTGGAAATGTTTTAGAACTTGAAATACTGAGACTTTATTTTTAAAATCTGAACATTTTATTACCACTGTTATTTTGTTTTTTGTACCTTGACCTCCTACTTTAAGTATTTACTTAAATTTAAATAGGGATTCTATTGTACTTCTCCCTATAATGTGATCAGTGGTGAAGACAGCTCATGAACTTCACCAAGGTTAAGGTTCAGCAATTTGAAGATGCCACGGTTTCCCCAGTCTTCAGAGTGCAATACAGCTCTGGCAGCCTATAATTGAGTTGAAATGGACTCAAGAGTAATGATTAATGGAGCACAAGAAGTGAGGTGAGAGAGACAGATTGGACGAGAGTTCCTTGAACTTTCTGCGTTTTTTAATGAAAGAATGACTAATATAATTAGAGGGCGCTTTATACTGGTTCATTCTGCATTAAATCTGGAGTGTATTTAAATACAATGGTCCATTACAAGTAGGGCCAGAGGTTAAAAAGAGCTCTGTTATGCTGTGTCCACGCTTGCAAGTGCAACATTGATTAGTACAGGCCTGTGGTCCACATCAACATGCAAATGAGGTTTGCTAGAGGGCAAAATGTTTCTTTTTGCAAGGTTATACTATATGTTTTATCGTTTGTTTTTTCTTCCCTTTTGTAAAATGATAGGCTGGCTGTTAAGGAATCTTTTATCCATCTATAATATGAAAAGTGCTAGTTTTCTTGATTGTTCTTTACTGCTTCTTGCAGATGCTAAGTGGATACAGTATCGGGAGGGTGTTTTGAAAACATAAAGTGTATACACCTTTGCTTATTTTAAATTTTATTAAGTACATACTGGTATGATAAAATTTGGTTATCAGGAGACAAAAATGAAAGTCAGCAGATGTACTACTTAAAATAATGTTGTATTCCAGGTTGTGCAATTGCTAAAATGAAGGTATATTACTAATGTCTCAAATACCAGGATTTTCAGATGTGTTATCCAAAATATATCCAACTGTATATAAAAACTCATTAAATCATCTGCTAAATGATGCATTCAATATTTCTGGTTACAGAAGTTATAGAGTGGACACGTATACCAAAAATGTTGTCCACAACCACTTGTCAGGAAAAGCTTTAGCAGCGTGTGAGCTGGTAAATCAGGGCCTGTATACACAGGGGTTAAAAATGTACATAAGGAAACTAATCACAAGATTTGTACCTATGGGTGTGAAACCACAGTAATCCTACACAGGCTATATTCTCAAGTGCCCCAAACATGCTGGAGATGCCTTACATGGATTGGTACGCTATACCATATAACAGGTAGTCTTGCGAGCAACTAAAATACAATCTGAGTAATGTATGCAAGCAGCAAAAAAAACACTCCCAATATAAATGTGCAAGTAAACTAAAAAAAACACATAATGGTGCGCTAGTGATAATAAATGTATCCAACCACTTAGTGTATCAAATCTCCTGTGCAAATATGAGTGTCAACATAATAACATGTGAATATACAATAATATGATACATTCATGTGTATTTCTTCTTGAAATAATATAAATCCCGTGCTTGAGTGCAGGCAAAATGTCAGAAAAAAGTTGTAATTTGTTGAGTCTTCACAAATTCTCAAAAATCTGTGCTTTGTATCTATTCACCTCAGTGGCCCCCATAAGAAATGCGCTCACCTCACAGAGTGTGACCTCACACTTACGTTTGGTCAAATAAAGCTTTTTAGTCACCCCGGACTATCAGATCATGCTTTTCTCCTCGTTGGCCCATTGTTGAGCCTCCATCATGACTCGATATATATGAGATAAAAAGAGCTCCAAATAGTGCTTATATCGTTTTTAAACAATATTCAATTTATTCAAATTTTTTTCATAGAACTCACATTTAAAAGGTGCTCCAGTGCACCAACTGTATACAGCATATATCATATAAAACCACGATGCTGCAGCTCTCTGTGGGAGATGCAAAACCGTCTTGCCAAACCAATCTGCCCCTCCCCTGCGTGTTACATCACAAACCGCATTCATGATGGACTGAAGGGGGGATAGTCTATTTAAAGGTAAGCCAACAAGGAGGGAGTTACAGTAGTCAAGGTGAGAGGTAACCAGGGAGTGAATAAGGAGCATTGTGGTTTCATTAGTTAGGAAGGAACGTCATTTGGAGATGTTGCGGAGGTTGAGGCGGCAAGCTTTGGAAAGGGATTGGATGTGGAGCCAAAAGGAGAGTTCAGCGTTCAGGATAACACCTAGCACCCTGGCATGTTTTCTCCCTTTTCTCCTGCATTGCCTTGTCCTTACTATTCCACCCTCCCTCTCCTCCCCTTTCATGACGATCTTTGTCCGTACCATTTTTTAGACTTCAACATTTAAGGGGCCTCATCTCTCTTTACCCATCTTACTTCTTCCCACATCTGCTTCATAACAAAACATACCTACCATATTACCATATTCAATTTCTCTTTTGCCCTACTGCATATGCCCACAAGCAATTAGAATGCAACAAAAGAGAAGAAACAGGAGGAAATGGGAGGAGTCCTAATTTTCCCTCTTACATATAACTCAAATACATGCACCTGTTTTCATGTTTTTTTTATATTTGTTAATAACACTGTTGTATGTCACAGTGTAAGTGCCCTTGTAAATCACTTCCATGATGTTTAGTTCCACATATGAGCAGATCGTTCTGATTTGGAAACAGCAATTTAAAGAAAGAATGGAGTAAAAAGGGGGCATGTTATTAATGTAGAGTTTTGTAAGCTAGGTCTGGAAATCTGGGGCATACGTTGACATCCATCTATATAGTAGTTTCAAGGATTGGATGAGGCAGAGGACATGAAAAAGGGGTAGGGGTAGGAAGGGGAAGCACAAAAAAAGAATAGGCAAATAACTAATAACACCACAGCATGCATACAGCAATTTTTTTCCTGTAGTATCTTGTTATCTTTAGGTATTTTTCTTTTTAAGCTCATACAACATATTACAACTTTTGAAATTCGAAAAGAGAGGTGACATGGTCCCTCTACCCACTGGGCACTACCTTGTACCTAGTGTAAAAAAAAAAAGAAAAGCCTGGTGCAGAGAATAGTTCATTACACTCACAAGCACTCAGCTTCGCTTTCCTTCCACTGTGTTGTTCTGAATATAGACTGTATCAACTGTGGGTGCTGACACTGCAGTTAATGTTCATTTATATGGCTATGTTCTGCAGGAGAGTAATGAAAGCAGAAGCCAAGACATGCATTGTCATACTAACACTGGATGTATTTCTGCCCATTTAGTTAAAATTGAGACATACTGTATGCAATCTTTAACCTTGGGCCACTATATTGTTCATGTATAAATGGTGATAAAGAGCAACAACATCTGCCAAACTTTGGTCATTTATAGACCATAAAGTACTGTATATGTCAAGACACAGTAAAGCCTTCTTTCTGGCAACTCGACCATACAGGTCATTTTTGTTCAAGTATCGTCATATTGTGCTACTTACCTGTGGGTTTTTCCTTTGTATCCTGAACAACTCCTCTTGCAGTTGTGGCTGCAATCTTTCTTGGTCTATCTGACTTTGGCTTGGTATCAAGAGATCTCAGAATTTTCCACATTTTAGTGATTAAACAGTACTGACTGGCATATTTAAGGCTTTAGATCTCTTTTTTTATCCTGTACCATCTTTAAAAGTCACTAATATGTCCTTATGTAAAAGACAGTTTTTTTGGCATGATCCGTCATATTTTCCTTGTCAAAAGTTTTTATTAATTATGTGTTCAATAACAGGTATATTAATAATATACAGAAGAGAATATTGACAGCATAAAGAAGCTTATTAATATATAAACTGTAAATATAGCGGTATATATGTATTATTTTACAAACAGTTGATAGTTTAATTAGATCTAAGGGTTTAGTATGGGTTTTGTAACAAAAGAATGAATACAGTAACATTGAATAAAGCCCTTTAGAAATGCTGTGATACAGTGGGAAGTATTATTCATATTTGATAGAATAATGAGTTTTTTTTAAAAAAGGGGTAAAGTATGAAAAGTGAAAGAAGAAAGAGGAGAATACAGGTGAAGAAGTCCACAGGGTCGACCCAAGAACCAGCACATGCTACAGTTTGGCTATATGGATATTCAAATATCCGTAAATTCAGATATATTGTCTCCTAAGCTATTAGACACTCAAATAACTAAGTAACTGAGTGTCCAATAAGTAAATCAGCTACCATGGCAGAAGAACAGATTCATCAAATGTTGGTGGGAAGTGATATTTCATCCAGGGGTACCATATTTTTTCAAATATGGGAAGTTGATCTCTTTCCATCGCCACCATTTTGGCGCGAGACATGGAAGTATTCAATCTGTTTTTTGTCTCAGCCATCACCAGGGCAGGGGACCTCCATGCCTTTGCGATTGTTTGTTTTGCAGCTGTGAGAAGTTGAACAAAGAGTTTGAATTGAATGTGTGTTATAAAATTTGGTTTCAGGCTGAGTATTACCGTGGCTGGATCTGGTTGTATTTCTTGTTTAAACATTCTGGAGGCAATTATAAACATTTCTATCCAATAAGTTTGAGCTATTGGACAGGACCACCATATGTGTAGATGTGTACCGGATCAGAGCAGCCACGGAAGCATTGAGCTGAATGAGAGGGTGCAAATTTAGCCACTCTAGAGTGTACCAGGTACCAACAGGTTAAAACTTTATAGTTAGCTACTATTGCCAAGACATTAGGTGAGGATGATTTGGTTATATACCAGATTTCAGACCAATCAGCAATATCAAGGGTTCGTCCCAGATCCTCCTCCCATTTCCGAGCATAGGATGGTTTTTCCATTTCAGGATTGATAGAAAGTTGGGTGTATAGGAATGAGATCATTCCTCTAAAGTGGGGGTCTTTCATACATATAGATTCAAAGTTGGTAGATTGGGATATAGAGGTGTTGGTATTTTTAAAGGGTGTGTAGAAGTTTTTTTATTTGGAGATATCTGAACAATTCAGAGTGGGGTAAGTTAGAGCCAACATTTTGTGATTTCTGCCAGGGTATCTAAACTTTTGAGCACAAGTGTGTGTGTGTTTGTGTGTGTATATATATATATATATATATATATATATATATATATATATATAATGTGTTTGTGTGTACATGAAAAAATGTCCGTTGTTTACTTGGGTTGCCTGCCTTTTCTTTTTTTTTCTTTTTCTTTTTTTTCACAGATTTCCATTGTTTTCACTAATGTGATATATTTGAGGCCAAGGATACAAAAGGATATGTGTGAGATATAACAATAAAGGAATGATATATAAGGAATGTTTATAGATGGATTTGAACTTCTGACAGAAGCTGAAAACACCCAGGAGGCAGCCTAATGAAATCCCATTGCATATGGTGTAAATGAGTTGCTATGGCAATACCAAGCTCCAGTAAAGGTCATCCCCACAAATGTAAACACACAATTACCATGTAACATATTTCATGGGGTCAGGAGACAACTGCAAATCTTCAGTGTAAACTGACACTGCAGTCCGCCTTGGCCTCAGGAGTACAGAAGAGGACAGTGCACAGCAGTAACTAGGCCACAGGTCAGATAGCTTTCATTCTGGGGTGATAATACACTCAGAACCTGCATTAACCCTATGGTACATGGAAACGCTTCCTTCAGAATTCTTCATTAGGAACATATACTTAAACTTTAAACCGGAAAAAACACCAGCAGTTTGACTGCTAAATGTTGTATTATAATA
This sequence comes from Lithobates clamitans, assembly GCA_037952925.1. Taxonomy (NCBI): domain Eukaryota; kingdom Metazoa; phylum Chordata; class Amphibia; order Anura; family Ranidae; genus Lithobates; species Lithobates clamitans. Next base: position 4,673,964 of record JBBGZY010000852.1, on the reverse strand, counting down.
TCCTTATCACATTTTTGTATTGCTCAGAAATATAACTTATTTAACTTTGCACAGCTTATCATAGTGTATTATAGCTAGGATATAGATCAAATACATGTTCATTAATAAAATAACTATCATTACAATCTTTAAACATGCCTCTTATTAGGCAAGATGATTCTACACTGATATTATTAAAAATTAAAGCTTGCATTGGCTTTCTGTTCAAGTGAAACTCAACCTAAACCTTATTATATGTCTATTCTGCAATAAGACACACTTGTGGGCACAGAGCCTACTCGCTCTGCATGCGGGGGTACCTTTCACACACTCATCAATGCCCGGGACCAAGCAGCAACTGCGCTCATGTGAGAAATCTAACATTAAGGAAGATCTCTGACTTAGAGATGAGCATCAAACAAAGAACTTGAGCCACTGATCCATCTTGCTCATTGATTGGACTTTGCTGAACTCGTTGAACAGGCTTTAAAGTATAAGTTCACCTTTACAGAAAATCTGTAAGGTGAACTTACATTGGAATTCACGCCAACTGGTTTATAAAATATTGTTTGTAAAATACAAAATATAAAACAGTGCAGACAATTATTTACATTATTTACAGAAAAAAAATGTGTTACAAGAGAAAAAGAGATGATACTGCAACAGTAAAACAAAAAGTTTAATGCCCCGTACACACGGTCGGATTTTCCGACGGAAAATGTGTGATAGGACCTTGTTGTCGGAAATTCCGACCGTGTGTGGGCTCCATCACACATTTTCCAACGGATTTTCCGACACACAAAGTTTGAGAGCAGGATATAAAATTTTCTGACAACAAAATCCGTTGTCGGAAATTCCGATCGTGTGTACACAAATCCGACGGACAAAGTGCCACGCATGCTCAGAATAAATAAAGAGATGAAAGCTATTGGCCACTGCCCCGTTTATAGTCCCGACGTACGTGTTTTACGTCACCGCGTTCAGAGCGATCAGATTTTCCGACAACTTTGTGTGACTGTGTGTATGCAAGACAAGTTTGAGCCAACATCCGTCGGAAAAAATCCTAGGATTTTGTCGTCGGAAAGTCCTACCGTGTGTACGGGGCGTAAGATTGAAAACACTTAAAGGGAAAATCTGTAAGGTGAACTTACACTGGACCCCCCCCCCCCCCCAGTCCCGCTGTACAGAAGTCCCACAATCACCCGCTGTGAGACATTGGATCGCTACTTCGCCGGTCATGGGATTTGAAATCCCGCAGCTTTCTCTCCTCTTCGCCAGCGCTGACAGGACGGGCTAGACAGTTTCTTGTGATGGCGCCGACCAATTAGAATGCCTCCTATATGTGCCTTTACGAGGTACGTTTAGGAGATTAAGCCGCAGGGATTTCAAATCCCCGGACTGGTAAAGCGGCGATCTGATGTCTCAAAGTGGGTGATCGCGGGACTTCTGTATAGCTGGACCAGTGGGGTGGGGGTGGGGGGTTTGTCCAGTGTAAGTTCACCTTACAGATTTTCCCTTTAAGTGTTTTCATTCTTATACTTTTTGTTTTACTGTTGCAGTATCATCTCTTTTACTTTTGGAACACATTTTTTTCTGTAAATATTTTGTTTGCACTGTTCTATATTTTGTATTTTATAAACAATATTTTATAAACCAGTTGGCATGATTTACAACGCACTAAGACAGAATTTAACCACTTCAGCCCCGGAAGAATTTACCCCCTTCCTGACCAGAGCACTTTTTGCGATTCGGCACTGCGTCGCTTTAACTGACAATTGCACGGACGTGCAATGTTGTACCCAAACAAAATTGACGTCCTTTTTTTCCCACAAATAGAGCTTTCTTTTGGTGGTATTTGATCGCCTCTGCGTTTTTTATTTTTTGCGCTATAAACAAAAACAGAGCGACAATTTTGAAAAAAACACATTATTTTTTTACTTTTTGCTACAATAAATATCCCCCAAAAATATATAAATAAACATTTTTTCCTCAGTTTAGGCCGATATGTATTCTTCTACATATCTTTGGTAAAAAAAAATCGCAATAAGTGTATATTGATTGGTTTGCGCAAAAGTTATAGCGCCTACAAAATAGGAGATAGATTTATAGCATTTTTATTATTACTTTTTTTTACTAGTAATGGCGGCGATCTGCGATTTTTATCATGACTGCGACATTATGGCGGACACATCGGACAATTTTGACACACTTTTGGGACCATTTGGCATTAATACAGCGATCAATGCTATAAAATTGCATTGATTACTGTAAAAATGTTACTGGCAGTGCAGGGGTTAACACTGTGTTCCCTGGGAGGTGATTCTAACTGAAGGGGGAGGGAACTGACTGCAGGAAGTGACGGATCGTGGTTCCTAGCTAATAGGAACACATGATCTGTCACTCCCAACAGAACAGGGACATGTGTGTTTACACAAACTCGTCCCTGTTCTTTCTCTCCTGCTCACGATCGCTCGTGGCCGCCGGTCATCGCGACCGTTGGCCACGAGCACCGGCATCCCCGTTGTGTATCGGGCGCGCGCCCACTATCCCGACCCCACGAGCCGACGTATAGCTACGGCAGCTCACGCAGGGGAGCCAACCTGCTGCAGTATAACTGCGGCGGTTGGTCGGTAAGCAGTTAAAGACTCCCCATCTCTGAAGAGTGCTACTGTACTGTTAATCTCTGGATACTCCTGCCTGTGGTGAAAGTGGGCATTACAGACATTTACTAAGAGTCTTAATTGTTATTGTGAACGTTGATATTTATGAAAAATCTCTGGTAGCATTGATTTTTTTTGAGCCATAGAGGGTTAACTGCATAGTTAACCAAACCCAGTGGTGTTCACTTTCAGCCCTGGTTCACACACTCACGCACAAGATTCGCTGCAGTTCCCCACATCGCATCACACTGCAAAGCAATGGAACGGCATTCATGCGATCTTCTGCAGGTGTCAATGTTAAATTACAGACACCCCGAAACAGATTGCAAAATGCAGTGCGATTGCCAGGATCACATCGCATGGGTGTGAACACCCATGCATTACAATTCAGGTGTTGGGGAAATAGAGGGTCCTGCGCCATTTTGGTGCAGATGCTATGCGATTCAGCCATACAAAATGAGTGGCTGAAACCGCACTGCACAGACATTGCATGTGATGTGCACAGGAATGCAGTGCAATTTCTATGTGGTGTTTCGAACGCACCAGTGTGAACCTAGGCTCAGTCTGCAGATCCAGGAACAGTCTAAGCAGGTTTGTTCTGTATTTTTATGCGGTAAGGCAGTAAACACACACAGTACAGTGCAGGAGGGCTTTTTATATCAAGCCCACAGCATATAGCAAACAAAACATCTGTTCGTTGAAGCTACTAACTAAATTGATGTCAGTTTCTAAATCATGCGGTATACCCTAACTGGTTCTCTAAAACATACGGTGCATATATCATTTTAGTGTTCTGTCCGTAATCTGCCTTTCACCCAGCAGCAGGCTCTCACATAGCAGTGAGAGAGAGATGTTGAGCCTCAGTCAGCTCACGTCTATAAAAGCCTATGCATAGCTGACAACTGATGCTATACTGACTAATACTATACTTAGCATTGTGTAATGTTAATGTACACAGCAATATCTTTTTTAGGGTTTACATGCTTGTTTTATGTATTTTACTTCATGTATGGCTGTTTCTTGTCAACACCTTTTGCTCCTAAAACTGTGATACTGTGTGATGGGCTGTCAAATATATACATGACATCAGGGATTTCCTGAACCTTCTTGGATGTGTTTCTGCTTGTAATGAATGTGACCCAAATAACACAGGCAGTCTAAAGGCCAACTATGCCAAAAGACTCCAGGGATTTTATTTATTCTGGAGATAAGATCTTTTATTGCTTCACAAAAAGGCAAATAAGGAAAAGGAATTGCTTGAAGCTTGTCCAGTTTAAAATAAACGAAGAATCTAAAATTCAGGATATGGAACAGATGACTGCTATTGCTTCTGTCCATAAAGGAAGTCCTTATTTTTTTTGTACACTTGCCTCTAAATTTTGTTTGAAAGATTGCAAGTTTGAACTTTGAATATACAGTGTGGTCATATATATATATATATATATATATATATATATATATATGTATGTATATACACACAGTGCCTTGAAAAAGTATTCATACCCCTTGAAATTTCCCCCCTTGAATTTAAATGTATTTTATTGGGATTTTATGTGATAGACCAACAGCTTTACTTAAATGAAACACATTTCCCCATTTCCTGATCATTTTATTAATGAACGTTAATACTATTCAGGAGACACTATAAGTGTACTGCAAGTAGCTGAGATATCAGTCTCATAGTTGCTATAAGGCTACAGCAATGATAACAGGAAGAGCCTGACTTACCTTTCTCTGCCCCTGTATGGCCCTTGTATGGTCCCTGTATAGCCTTTAGAGTCAGGGAACCATGGGAATAGACTACGGTCCTTAACTTGTATAGTACCCTGCGGCTAACTACACATTTTGCACAAAGTGCCGGGGTTAGCACATAGGCAGGATCCAGTGCCAAAGCAGCATTACATGTAGTCCCCAGAGAGTGGGTTCTGCGGACAATTCCCAAGGTTTTACTGAGGTTGCACCGATCCGGATGCACTGCTTCTATGGTTGTAGTAGAATGCAGTAAAGAGGTTGATTGATAAATCATAGAAACTTCTCCATAAGGGAGACGCGCCAATTACCTACAAGACACTAGCAAAAAGCTGAGGATGTCTCACATAGTGAAGAAGGGTTATAGATCTTAAGCCCAAGGAGGAGGTGGAGGGGATGTGTTCAAAAATTTTGACAGTGTGCAATTATCTGATGGTAGCAACCTATTACCCAGGGTATATGAATATCCAGCATATGTCCTGTATTGTGTGATGGGCTATTTAGTAACTTTTTCTAGAAGAGTGCAAAAACATGAATCCACTTGTATTACCTACAATTAAAAGCAGGGAAAATTACTGCTTTAGGGTAATAGTGAGTTCAAGCCGTAATATTTTAAAGTGGACATGATTCAATGTTTTAGGGCAATGCAAATGCTATACATTTATACTGTATTCATTTTTATTGTACGGAGATGCAAAAATGTCCCTCTTTAATGTATTATGACTTTAGGGGCCTAGATATCAATAGCTTTTGGCTGATCAGCTGGTCTGCAGAGACAAAAAAATTGATTCCTCTGGCTCACTTAAGCCTAGTACACACGGTCCGAATGTCGGGCGGCATCAGCTAGTTTAATAGAAATCGGCCGATATTCAGCCTGTGTTTACAGCAGCCGGACGGACAGAGAGCTGTCAGTTTTGCTGCCCATGTTCCCTTTAGGCACATTTCTCCACAATTATGACAACCTTAAACACAACAATGATGACATTTTAGAATATCTTTTTATTGAATTCTGCTTTCCAAATGGGAAGGTTTCCTCTCTCATTCACAGAGGGAGGAAGATCTCCCCATTGTACAACAAAGGAACAATGACATGGAGATCTCTGGGATCTCCAAGAGCTACAAGAAGTAAATGGGTGACCCAGCCTGATAAACTTCTAGGTAGGCTAGCCCGTTAATAAAATATAACCGCTTTTTTTTCTGTTTATGTATTTTTGTGTTACTTGTCAGAAGATGTCAGTTATGTTTCCCTCACTTGTACAGTTAAGGAGAGACATAAATTATTGAAATGGAAAATAAATGCATCACGTTTGTCATTTTGATGAAATATCTGTACTTCACTATCCATTAATGATAATATCTTAAGCATGTGAGTTTTATTTAAAGCCATTCAGATATATGCCATTCACCTGTTTGTCAAGCTGTGTCAATGTTACTTTCCAAAAACCCTGAAAAAACTATGTGAAGAGCAATTATAAAACTTCAATGAGAATAATAACAATTTAGACATTTTTACTTCAGGCTGGGAACAAAATCAAAATACAGCTTTTTGTCTACGTTTGGTGCTGCTGCTCCAGCAGCACATGTGATTGCTTAGGATGCATGGCATACTCCTGTACCTGTGACAATAGAAACTACTGGGTAATGTTATGTTCTAAATGGCAGTCTTGCAGGTTAACCACTTCAATACAGGACACTTTCCCCCATTCCTGCCCAAGCCAATTTTCACATTTCAGCGCTGTCACTGTTTAAATGACAATTGCGCAGTCATGCTATGCTGTACCCAAACAACATTTTTATAATTTTCTTCCCACAAATAGAGCTTTCTTCTGGTGGTATTTGATCACCTCTGCGGTTTTTATTTTTTGCTAAACACATAAAAAAAGCAGGAAATTTAAAAAAAAAAAAAGTTTTCTTTGTTACTGTTATAAAATGTTGTACATAAGTACGTTTTCTCCTTCACTGATGGACACTGATAAGGCTGCACTGCTGGGCACTGATAAGGTGGCACAAATGAGGTGGCACCAATGAGATAGCACTGATGAGGTGGCACTGATATGCGACACTGATGGGCACTGATAGACTGCACTAATAGGTAGCACTGATATGCAGCACTGAAGGGCAATCAGGCAGCACAAATGGGCACTCATAGGTGGCACAGATGGGCACTCATAGGAAGCACACATGGGCACTAAAAGGCAGCACTAATGGGTACTTATAGGAGGGCACTGATAGGCGGCACTGATGGCCACTGATGGGTGGGCACTGATGAGCATTGATGGGCACTGATAGGTGGCACTGATTGGCATCACTGATTAGGAGGCACTGGCAGGTATTGCTGGTGAACACTAATTGGCATCATGTGTGGGTACACATTGGCATCATGTGTGGGCACACACTGCCACCCATGGCTACCAGGGATGCCATACCTGCTGGTCATCAGTGGTGGCCATCCCTGGCGGTCCTGGTGGCATCCCTGGTGGTCCTGAGTGGGCATCCAAAGGGGGGCTGCACTGATAAACATTCAGACAATCGCAGACCCACCTGTCAGAGGAGCAGCCGATTGGCTCTCCTCTACTCGCTTCTTTCAGACATGAGTGAGAAAAAGCCGATAAACGACTCTTCCTGTTTACATTGTGATCAGCCGTAATTGGACATGGCTGATCACGTGGTAAAGAGTCTCCATCAGACTGACACGCCGCAACAACAATCGCCGCAATGCGCGCCCCCCCGGGGGCATGCAGAAGCTTATTATCCTGACCACGTCATATGATGTCCGGTCAGGATATCGCAACCACTTTGCCAACATCATTTTGCTATATTGCGAGCAGCAAATGGTTAAGGAAATAATTCAGGACACCTTCCCAGGGTCAATACTGGATTATGTCAGCACTGGACTGGTGGTTCTGGTCAGCATGTGAAGTGCCTCAGAATGACTTGATTAGAATACAGAGCACATATAGACTTTCAGTGTAATTGATGTTTTCTAGTTTTACAGTTCACCGGCTCTTTAAACATTACAACGGGTTGTGTGCAGCTACCTTCAGGTCATTAGACACTGGCAAAAAGAGAATGTTCCAGGCCTTGCCTCTTTCTTTTTGCAGGTGGGACTTTGGACTGAAAACATCTCCTGGCTCCCACCTGGGGGCACAATATAACAGCACAACCTGAGTTACTGCAGCCTACAATTATTTGGCACTAAGGTAGTCCCCCTCTCTGTTTACTGCTGTGGCGGTAGTGCGAACCCCTTGGTGGCGATAATCATAAATATTGCAGATCTTAAAGGATAAGTCCAGCTTTGTATTAAAAATAAAAAATGCACATCTTTTTGCAGGTAAAAAAATTTGAATTTATTATGTTACTAGGAGCCTGGAAAGCATTGCACCTGTGATCAGCAGATCGCGGGTGCCATGCAGGACTCCTGCAGACTGTGAGTGTAGGCTGTCTGCTCGTACCTCATAGTCCCTGTAGTTCAACCATAAAAAAAAATATGAGCAGGACATTACACACTGACAGGAAGAGACATTTATTGTTTGTCCTTACTTGTTGCTATCACCTCTGCACAAAAATGCACAGAAAGTCTCTATGTTAGCAGCCCTATCTTATGTAGTGCCCCCCAAGGTCCATTGATTTGTGTCCCAGGTTTATTTCCCACTAGTGCAGCGGCAGCCAGGCAAACAGCAACATTCACTCCTCTGGCTCAGTAAACAGTCTAGGGCAGTGTAGGCGAACCTTGGCTTCTCAGATGTTTTGGAACTACATTTCCCATAATGCTCATGCACGCTGCAGTGTAGTTGAGCATCATTGGAAATGTAGTTCCAAAACATCTGGGGGTGCCAAGGTTCACCATCACTGGTCTGGACTCAGGCAGACAGTCTGCACAGTGAAGTCTCCAGACTTTATCCTCAATGTAACCCCTCTTTCAGCTCCCAAAGAACATGCAGCAGAATAGCCCCCCCAGCTATACACAGCTGGGACCTTGATGAAACTAGCAGAATCTTTAGCTGGACTGCCTAGAAGGGCAGCAGCCCTTCTGGCTGGGAACCTCTCCTTCTGGGGAAGAACTCTGCTCTCTGAGGCTCCAAGCTATCTATGTACTTTCCCAGTCACCATTTGGGCACCTTCCCCCCCAGGGATTGGCTGGGGCTGCATATTCAAACTGCTCGTTTGCCTGTCCCACCCACTACGTTCTGGAAACCCAGAGCAGACCAAACCAATCAAATTCAGCTCTGCTGATTAAAGCAGAGCCACAAAACTAAATTTGCTTAACCTACTGTAATTAGCAGCCTATCTGGGAGGGTGCTACACATAAAAGGAGTCTTTCTTGTGGCATAAGGACAAGAGTTGTATAAGGACAAGGTTCTCTTTCGCCTAAGGCATTTCACCAGAAAGTGGTTTATGCTTTCTATCCTAAAGCAGCTTTAAACCCCAAAACAAAAATGTAATTGATTGCAGGCTTACCCATCCTTAAATGTAATGGCTGCATTCATTTTCTTGTTTTAGGCTTTTTTTGCTTTATTTCACCTGGTGATCCTGCCAGTAACACACTTGCTGTCTTAGGGTGTCTGCATTCTGGATGAAGTAATAAAGCAGACACCTTTGGACAGCAGCATTGTCAGCCTGGGTAGAGGTTTGCGTTAGACTAGCAGATTTAGATGGACTTGACTAACAAATTGAAGCTAAACTCCAGCTAACATTTTATAAGCAGTTACAGCTAAAAAAAATTTTTCCTTTTGGGATAAAGGTTTTACATATATGAATAAAGCTGACTGAGGGAAGGGGTGAGGATAGTAGTGGCATCATTGACCAAATATGTCCACTGACCATATCTGAGGTGTGAAGTCACTGTTATCCCCTCCCCCCATCTTTGCTTAAAGTGTTACTAAACCCAGAACCTGCATTCACTATATCTGGTCTCCCACAGTACATGGAAATACATACATTTTAGTAAATATAAACTGATAAATACCTTTTCTCATCAGCCAATGTGTCATTGATGACAGCTGTTGCTAAAGTGCAGCAGGTGTCCACTGCTTCCTTAGGAACCATTGACAAGTGGAAGCTGTTGTAAATAGAAGCAGCAAAAATACCAATTCTATATATGATGCTCAGCTTCTGGTGAACAGGGGGCTGAAGGAGAACCTAGGTTTAGAACAAACAATTGATTTGTCCCTACTGCATATACCCCGTTGTAATGATTAAGAAGCCTGTGCCCTTTACTGTAATCCTTAAAATGGAGTTTACTGATGTAGCACTCTGGGGTTTAGTCAGGGAGCTCCTCACAAATTGATTTGCCAAGAGTAGTTATCTTGGTCAATTGATAGGGATCTATTGATTTCTCCCTAAGTTTGGTCTTGTTGCACTTTTCTCTTCTACCACTAGGTGGCCGGGTACTTGGTGGTACTAGATATGAGAAGGGCAACTCAAGGTCAGGTTATGAGTATATGGGGTATCTCTGTCAATGGGCAGGGGTTTTCTTGAATCCCTTGGCCTGGTGGGAGAACCTATATATTCGGGTGAGGCCAGGTGATCTATGTTTTGTGCCACCTGGAGGGCTGTCTGGGTTTATGTGTGTCGTACACCCTGGGCTGGTAGGCCGCAGATTGGGCCTATCCTGGGGGCATCAGGCTGCCAGGCCATGCGAGGGACTATCCAGAAGTAAGAGGGCTTGCAGTTCAACCAGAAGTGACGGTTCTGCCGGCCAGAGAACCTGTCAGTGGTCGGAGGTAGAAGGGAAACTGATGCCACAAAGGGACCAACCACCTTTACCAGGGAACACAGTGAGTAACTGAAGCAAGTACCGGAACCATATTCTCACCGAAAGGGCACGGTGGAGAATCAAGAAACCTCAGGCGGTGATCAAGTCAGGGACCCAACCCGCAGAGGAGACGCTTGCAGAGCAGCCTTGTGAGTCTAGCCAGGAACCTCGTTGGTCAGTAGGGTTGAAGCTTGAGAAGTATTTGGAGTGCCAAGCTAGGGACCCAGCAGAGAAGCAGGGGTGACACTTGAGGGAGATACCACCGCAGCCTTGGAGGAGCTCAGGGGATTTAGAGTCAGTGAAGCAGAGGGTCTAGTGAGAGACCAGGGGCTTAGTGTTGAAGAACTACAAGAGGCAGTTGTAGTGTAGCTGAAAGGACTGTTACGTTTGAGTTAGGAACCGTTCAAGACTGTTGCCATAGGAGACAGCATTCCTTCAAGTGCAGATGTGGCTTCTTGCTGGGGCCTTTCCCTGCATGGCTGTCCTCCTATTGACGTCTCGGAGTCTGCCAATTGAATTAGCAACTATCTAAGGGTGTCCTGGCCCTAGCCCTCTTCCCCCCCCCCCAAAAAAAAGGACTGTTAAGAGAAATAAAAACCTCTTTTACATCCAAGAAGTGTCTGGTACCCAATAACTTTGTCCACCTTGCACCCAGTATGCCTCACAAGCCACCACATACAGAAGGATGTCAGCTATCTTTGGCTTGGAAAGTTCTTATTAGACTGGACTAGGTCAGAGACCTTGCTACACTGGTAAATCAAAAATCCAAATGAATCTTTATTTTGCAAATGCACATTTAGTTGAACTGGATGGACTTGTGTCTTTTTTCAACCATACTATGTAACATTAAATACATGCTTAACAAAGGACTCCCAGACCTTTTTTTTTTTTTTTTTTTTTGCTAAAGCAAGGTACACTAGAAGTAACCTATTTTTGAGCATTGTTTCTCCAATTGAATTTCTGACAGAGCAAGAGGGAAGCAGAGGGAGTTGTTACTTTGACTCATTCACTTGTGTGTGTATATTTCACCTTACGCTACTGAGATTTGTAAACAACTGTTTTTTTTCAGCAGGCAGTAATAAGTAACAAGAAAATATAAAGTAAAAAGCTGTCCCCTGTAAACTATTTTTAAGGAGAACTTGACAGGGATGAAGAATGCTCACCAAGCTCCCTTTTTCAAGTGTAATGTCTGTATGCAGTACATACAGTATACAGAGTGTGGGCCTGTTCTCTAAACGGGCTGTTGTAGCAGTAACATTCCAAATCTTGCCAACATTTTCATATGTTGTTATGCTTATGGTCTGTCTTGGTTTGCTGTTATACACAATTGTAATTGTGAAAAGTTTTTGTCTAAAAAAGTATTGTTGCTATTCTCTTCAATTCTGGTTACCACCCCCAGAATACTAGTCTGCACCTGTGAACACCAGTGGCAGCCCCTCCATAATGGCGCACAGGCGCCGCCCCCTCTTTTCAGCCACCCCCTCTATGACCAATGGATAGATTCATGCATAGCATGAATCTATCCATGGCCGCTGCTGCCATCCCCTATTCAGGCGCCTGGCCCCTTGCCGGGAGCCTGAATTACAGCAGCGGGGGGGTGTTTTTGAAGCACCTGATTAGAGCCATAGGCTCTAATAAGCATCAAAAAAGGTGACCCGGGTGTGTTAGAACAGTGAATAAATATTTGCTTTCCTAACACTGAACCACCTCTCCGCCAATCAGGTGCTTGGGTCTCTTACCCGTTACCTGATTGGCTGAAACCACAGGCCCTGTGATTGGGCGCCTATCAGGAGGAGAGGGCAGGAGGAGATGCATGGAGGACACCGCTCGTTGTCACCCGCTGCCCCACCGAGACAGGGTAAGTGCCGGGCAGATAGCAAGCGGGTGGGGGGGGTCACAGTGGCGGCATTTGATGGCACAGTGGTAGCATTCGATGGCCACAGTAGCAGCATTTGATGGCACAGTGGCAGCATTTTATGGCACAGTGGCAGCATTTGATAGGCACAGTGGCTGCATTTAATGGGAAAGTTACAGCATTTGATGGCACAGTTGCAGTATTTGATGGGCACAGTGGCTGCATTTGATGGTACAGTGGCTGCAATGGATGAGCACAGTAGCAGCATTTGATGGGCACAGTGGCAGCATTTGATGGGCACAGTGGCAGCATTTGATGGGCACAGTGGCAGCATTTGATGGGCACAGTGGAGCATTTGATGGGCACAGTGGAGCATTTGATGGCATAGTGGCTGCGTTTGATGGCACAGTGGCTGCGTTTGATGGCACAGTGGCTGCAATTGATGGGCACATTGGCTGCGTTTGATGGTTTCTTTTTTCAGAATTTTTCAGGTGGTTTGCGCCCTCCCCAAAAAAATTTTGAGCAACAGCCGCCACTGGAACATAATGTAGTGTATGTAATAAACTGAAACTTCTAGCAAACACCCCTTTTAAATGTTTCAAACCTTTTGCCCATGAACTTCACAACTTTTATCTGGGTTTAGATTTATTCAGAGATCTCAGAGATTTTTTATAATTTCACATTCCTTTCTTACAGTGGGGAAAATAATTATTTGATGCCCTGCAAATTTTGTAAGTATGTCCACTTACAAAGAAATGAGGGGTCTATAATTTTTTCATAGATGTATTTTAATTAATAAAGACAGAATATGAACCAAAAATTCAGAAAAAACACGATACAAATGTTATAAATTGAGTTGCAGTTCAGTGAGTAAAGTAAGTATTTGATCCCCAAAGCAAAACATGACTTAGTACTTGGTGGAAAACCCCTTGTTGGCAAGCACAGAGGTAAGACATTTCTTGTATTATTATTTATTATTATACAGGATTTATATAGCGCCAACAGTATGCGCAGCGCTTTACAATATGAGGGCAGACAGTACAGTTACAATACAATTCAATACAGGAGGAATCGGAGGGCTCTGCTTGTTAGGTCTTAAAATCTAGATCTAGACTGTAACAAACTTGTAGTTGGCTACCAGGTTTGCACACATTTCAGGAGGGATTTTGGTCCACTCTTCTTTACAGATCTTCTGTAAATCCTTAAGGTTTCTTGGCTGTTGCTTCGCAACTTGAAGTTTAACCTCCCTACATACGGTACATTTTCTATAGGATTAAGGTCTGGAGACTGGCTAGGCCACTCCATGACCTTAATGTATTTCTTATTGAGCCACTACTTTGTTGTCTTGGCAATATGTTTTGGGTCATTGTCATGCTGGAAGACCAATCCACGACCCATCTTCAGTGTTCTGGCTGAAGGAAGCAGGTTCTCATCCAAGATATTACAATACATGGCCCTGTCCATTGGCCCCTCAATGCGGCAAAGTGGGCGTGTACCTTTATCAGGGAAACCACTCCAAAGAATAATATTTCCATCTCCATGCTTGACTGTAGGGATGATGTTCTTGGGGTCATAGTCAGCATTTTTCGAGTCGAGTTAATGCCAAAAAGCTTAATTTTGGTATCATCTGACCACAGAACTTTCTACCAATCCTTCTTTAAATCATTTGAATGTTCATTGGCAAACTTCAGACAGGCCTATACATGTGCCTTCTTGAGGAGGGGGACCTTGCAGGTGCTGCAGGATTTCTTTCCATGGCGGCGTATTGTGTTACCAATGGTTTTTTTGGTGGCTGTGGTCCCAACTGTCTTTCACAAGCTTCTCCCGTGTGGTTCTGGACTGATCCCTCACTTTTTTCATGATCATTTTACCCCATGAGGCGAAAAATTGCATGGAGCTCCAGACCGAGGCAATTGATGGTTATTTTGTATTTTTTCCATTTGCGAATAAGCGCTCCAACAGTTGTCTCCTTCTCACCAAGCTTCTTGCTGGTGGTCTTATCTGTGTACCACATGAGCACATATTGTAGTCAGTCTGTGAGAGACAGAATTATTGTTGGTTGGTAGGGGATCAAATACTTATTTTACTCACTGAACTGCAACTCAATTTATAACGTTTGTATCGTGTTTTTTCTGGATTTTTTGGTTGATATTCTGTCCCTATCATTTAAAGTACACCTATGATAAATACAACTATGAAAAAATTTCTAGATCATTCATTTCTTTGTAAGTAAGTAAACTTTCAAAATCTGCAGGGGATCAAATAATTGTTTTCCCCACTTTATACAGCACCTTGAAAAAGTATAAATACCCCTTGAAATTTTCCACATTTTGTCATGAACAACCAAACAGGTTAATGTATTTTATTGTGATTTTATGTGATAGACCAACACAAAGTGGCACATAAATGTGAAGTGGAAAGAAAATAATAAATGATTTTCAAAATTCTTTACAAATAAATATCTGAAAAGTGTGGCGTGCATTTGTATTTAGCCCCCCCTGAGTCAATACATTGTAGAACCAAAGCTGTAATTTGGCTTCAATTACAGCTGCAAGTCTTTTTAGGTATGTCTCTAACAGCTTTGCACATCTAGAGAGTGAAATGTTTGCCCACTCTTCTTTGCAAAATAGCTCAAGCTCTGTCAGATGGAGAGCATCTGTGAACAGCAATTTTCAAGTCTTGTCACAGATTCTCAATTGGATTTAGATCTGGACTTTAACTGGGCCATTCTAACACATGAATATGCTTTGATCTAACCCATTCCATTGTAGCTCTGGCTGTATGTTTAGGGTCCTTGTCCTGTTGGAAGGTGAACCTCTGCCCCAGTCTCAAGTCTTTTGCAGACTCTAAAGGCTTTCTTCTAAGATTGCCCTGTATTTGGCTCCATCCATCTTCCCGTCAACTCTGACCAGATTCCCTGTCCCTACTGAAGAAAAGCATCCCCACAACAAGATGATGCCACCACCATGTTTCACAGTGGGGATTGTGTGTTCAGGGTGATGTGCAGTGTTAGTTTTCCGCCACACGTAGCATTTTGCTTTTAGGCTAGAAAGTAAAATTTTGGTCTCATCTGGCCAGAGCACCTTCTTCCAAATGTTTGCAGTGTCTCCCACATGGCTTCTTGCGAACTTCAAACTGGACTTCTTATAGCTTTCTTTCAACAAAGGCTTTCTTCTTGCCACTCTTCCATAAAGGCCAGATTTGTGGACTGCACGACTAATAGTTGTCCTGTGGACAGATTCTCCCGTGGATCTCTGCAGCTCCTCCAGAGTTACCATGGGTCTATTGGCTACTTCTCTGATAAATGCTCTCCTTGCCCGGCCTATCAGTTTAGGTGAATGGCCATGTCTTGGTAAGTTTGCAGTTGTGCCATACTCTTTCCATTTTTGGATGATGGATCGAATAGTTCTCTGTGAGATGTTCAAAGCTTGGGATATTTTTTTATAATCCAACCCTGCTTTAAACTTTTCCATAACTTTGTCCCTGCAGACTAAGCTGATTTGTCTGTGATCAAAAAACCTTTTTCCCCTAAAACACAATAAAATACACTTCTCAGACATAGTGTAAGGGCTGGGCCCAGCCCTTCCTTCTCTGAGCTGCTCAGCTGTCGGCAAATTGGCAGATCCTATATCTCCACAGTGACTCACCTGTTGATGATCCTGCTCGTCCGTCCTACCTACTTAAGCCGTCCAGTCCAGATGATCTCTGCCTTCGCCTTGGTCACATCTCTATAGCTGCTCTCCTGTGTTCCTGTTACAGGCTTGCTTGGCTGACATTCCTTCTGGCTCCAGATCCTGCTTGCTGTTCTACTATGCTGTTCTCTGGCTCCCTGATGTTTTGCCTTGTCTGAATATCCATTCCGGTTCCTGAACTCTGGCTATGTTTTGACTACGTTTACTCTGTTTACCTTTTTATTATTATTATTAAACAAGGGTGATTTAACTGTACTTCTGTCTCAGTATGATTCATGGTTTCTGACACATAGGCACTGTAAATTGTCATATTTAAAGAATACATAATCTCCACTGCCTTGAGAAAGCACATTAATGGGTAGTTCACACATTTTTGTGGTGTTTTTTTCAGCATGGAGGTAAGGTCCTCCATTTGAAGCATGCCATTTATTTTTGGGAACCAAAGTTGCTTGGTGAGAGGATGAGTCTGGGGGCCTGTCTGTCAGTTGAAGGAAGCACATTGCAGGGTTCTCACCCAGGTCTACCAAAGTGAGTTGTCTTACTATGTCATAGACAGCATTTCAAAACTGGTGTAGTTTGGGACAGAACCAAAAGATATGCAACACCATGCCTGTTGTGTCTTTGCAGAACCAGCATAACACAGACATTTAGTTGTTTATGTTGTATAGTATTTAAGGAAACTTATACCATCTGGTGAGTATTTTGTACTCTAGTTCTTGAAACGTATTTGAAATAGAGTATTTGTGTGCAAAATATAGAATGCATTCATGCTGTTGTGAGACAAAGCTTTAGATCCTGCTCCCATTCCTTTAAGAATCGGGGTTATATTCTGTATCCAGGGAAAACAGAGCATTGTAAATTATCAAAAGAAAGTGTCAGGATGGAGTCCTACCTGTGTATATGTCTTCAAAGGAGGTTAACAAATGGCATATCTTACATTCTGGGGATTGAGACCAGAAACATTCTTAACTGGTATTGAGGCAGGAACCAAAATGGCTGAATTTAGAACAAGATGGATGCTGATATTAATGATATTGATGCTGTTATTTTGACAATATGTTATTCACTTGTAAGGTTACACAGAAGACTACTAACATGTAGATGTTTCCAAAGAC
This sequence comes from Lithobates clamitans, assembly GCA_037952925.1. Taxonomy (NCBI): domain Eukaryota; kingdom Metazoa; phylum Chordata; class Amphibia; order Anura; family Ranidae; genus Lithobates; species Lithobates clamitans. The sequence goes on along the minus strand of JBBGZY010000852.1, from coordinate 4,657,159 downwards.
ACCTGTTTCTAAAGTAACTCCCCCTTCCTTTTTTCTCTTCCTGTAGACACTATACATAGCATTGACATTTCACCTTGTCAGACTTTAAGGGGAACTTAGCTGCTCACAGTAATTGGGAAACCTTAGTGGGACTTTTTGGATAGCGGAAGCTAGCGATATATTTAGTGAACCGAAAAATGCTACGTGCAAAACTAGTTTAACTTGCCCAGATACAAATATGTAAAGAATTCAAAATATGTACATCTTTATGATTGGTTAAATTAACCAGGAGTCTCCTCCTTAGAGGAAATATGTAATCGTGATGCAAAAGCTGGTATATATATGTTGCGAATGCCCATAAGGGTCACTTGGCCCTTTTTTTGGACACAAGTCCTGCTGAGTCCTTTTTCGCTAGCAAAATAAAATTTGTTTTGCTGAAGAAGTCTTTTGTCCGGAGTTATCCCTGTTATCCCAAAAATTTAGCAGTTTGCTGCCACAGTATGAGCTCCAGAAGTATACTGTGCCAAATAAGCGACAGTCATTTTTATTTTCAATATTGTTTCAATTATATCACAAATCTAGTTAGTATTTCCTTTCACTTCAATCATAATCAAGCCATCATATCTCTTGGATATCCTGGTAATCCTTTTCAATGAAACTTTCTATTACTGCTCAGATTGTACTTTATCATACTATGAAAAATATAAACAGTATATATAACCATAAATCATTCCACCCAAAATGGTTTGGTGTTATGTAAATAGCTCTGTCCTAATTTAAAACGCATCTCTTTGGACTGGAAAATAATGACTAGGCTGCTCATTCTGGAACTGTTGGAGTTACATGGTGGCATGTAATGCATAGCCTAATTATAATGGTGCTACTTTTCAGCACTGCACTGAATAAAGAAGGAGATTAATTCGGAGTTTTGTCAGAATTTAGTTTTACAAGTCATTTCCTTGCATTCTTTCTTTGTCCTTGAAGTGAATAAGGAAAAGCACACAGTAATAAATAACTCTGTATTTAAAGCCATGAGCGTTAAGACGGCCAAAACAAAGAAGCAAAGTCATTTTTGCTTCTTTTGAACCTAATTATAAACTTTATATGAAGAGAAAACAATAATGGCATTTTTCTGTGTTAATGAAGCTTTTACATTTTGATTAAATGAGCTTTGGTATTGGAAGGAACAGCAATATAACTGAAAACTGATAACAGTGCTTAATCTGCCTGCCATATTGTTAGCTCAGTACTATATTTAAAGGGCGCCACATAGGAGGTCCAGATTTCTACATAGCACAGTATATTCAGAGTGATGATTCAATGAAATGTTTGATATGTCTGTATTTTCAGTATTGTTCTCATAGTTTTATTACCGCATTATGTCCAGCATACCTACCAACACCCTAATGTGGAATTTAAAAAAAATATTCTTTGTGGGATAAGATTAATTCTTATACAAGAGGTACGAGATACAAGAGAAACTGCAGATTGGACATTGGCAACAAAGCTGTTAGCCAGACATAACTCTTCCCACTCCCATCAAGCTCCATTTTTTTTGCTCGCTTAGGAGAATGGACATCTTATTTCTCTGAGAGAAGTTAAGCTCTTTTTTCCAAGACGGCTTCAAATTCTATCCCCTTGTTCTGCAATCAGGACTCTTCATTTGTGGCAGAGCCAGAGCGCTAATGTATGCAGTTTTCCAGATTGACTGACCCCCAGCATTGCCCTGGAGGCTGTACACAAACCCCATAATGCTAAAAATATAGGACCTGTCCGTGATGTGACCCTAGGTCACTGGGCTCTGCAGTGGGTGCTCTCCAGGACACCTGGTATAATGTCTGAGTCAGCCGCAGAGCACTTTAAAGGTCCAGGGCTGCAGTAAACCTGCTGGTGGAACCTTGTCCCTGAAGGCTCTTTAGGGACAGGGAGTATGATAACTGGACAAAGCAAAGACTGTCTGGATGGAGCATGTTCCCTTGGATGCTACCTGGCAATCTTCAGCTTTTTGGCACTGAAGAGGCCATGGAGCATCTTCTGGACCACTGATGTGGTGTTGTACCTCTGAGTCTGCACGGGCCAATTTGAAATTGGCGCCTAGCACCTGCTTTGCACATGCCTCCCTTGTGATACTTTACTACACATGTGTACATCAGTTCCTACATGCGCACCCTCTTAGCCTTTCCCTCTGATCCTAAGCTGCACACACTGCAATGAACCTCCTCCTCATCCACAGGCCCAAATGCTACCTTATGCTTCATTAACTTTTTGCAAATTTCAGCAAAAAGAATCTGCAGTTTCCAGGAGCTGAAATGACAGGTGTGTGTAAAGTGCTGCGGACGCTCAGCCTACTCCATGCAATGAATCAATCTACTTTAACCTGCACTCTATATGTTCTTCTCCCATCTATCCAAGCAGCTGGAAACAATTACTTTATCTCCTGGATAATAAAATATATCCAACACTATATTAATACCTTTACTTGTGTATTATTTGTATTAGGGTATAGCGCTGGGTATATTATAATTTTATACTTGACATGCACAGTCTGCCTGCATCCAGCCAGGATCATCTGTCCATAACTGCAGATAGTATCTGGCTTTGCGAACAGTCAAATGAGCTCTTCAAATACACCTGCCATTACAGGTGCAGGAATTTGTAGATCCTTGCTACTGGAATTTGCAGTGTATGCTAATCACACAGTACAAATGAGACCTAACAGTTGGTCTCTGTGTACCCCTTAGGGGCCTGAACATTTGCCTTTGGCAGTATGACAGATCATAGGAACAGAGGGAGCGATCCTATGGGCCCTCCCAACTTCTGATCCACTATCATCAAAATGTTTGGGGACATCTGTTGCCATTTGAAAACACCTGGTCTGAAAGAATCTTGGAAACTTTGTTAAAGGATATAGAGTTCAGTGTCTGGAGGCTAAATTAAACTATAATTTTTAGGCTCTACCTCCAACCAGCGTTGTCAACTCTGCCAACATCCTTGCAATAACTAGCAGATCTTAATGGTGTTTTGACACAACTCTTCTCTCAGATAGCCATCACCATCGTTTCAGAACAAGAAAGATGTTCAGTGTTTCTCCCGAATCCTGTTCACTGTCCCCAAAGCAAAAGGGGACATTTGTCCTGTTCTGAACATAAGAGCTCTCAATGTCTTCACTCAAATGCAAATAATCAGTATGGAATCTATTAGGTCAGTAAATGCTTCCCTCCATTTAGGGGACCTTCTGGCCTTTGTGGATATCGAGCGTGCCTAATTGCATATCCTTATATTTCCTGTTCATCAAATATTGCAGTGGGCACACCGCACTACCAGTTTGATGCCGTTCTCTTCTGTCTGTTCACCACACTTTGGGTCTCTAACAGTGTGCTGACTCCTGTATTTGCTCTGCTTCATTCACAGGGCATCCCTATAGAACAGGGATATGCAATTAGTGGACCTCCAGCTGTTGCAGAACTACAAGTCCCATGAGGCATAGCAAGCCTCTGACAGCAACAAGCATGACACCCAGAGGCAGAGGCATGATGGGACTTGTAGTTTTGGAACAGCTGGAGGTCCGCTAATTGCATATCCCTGCTATAGAAGATACCTGGACAATTTCTCCTGAGGGAGCCGTTGAGTGGGCCTTGTCTGCCAATGGCCATCAAACTATTAAGACTTTTCAGAAGTTTGGTTAGTTCCTAAACCTTTAAAATCAGCAGTGGAACCAACTCATCACATGGATTATCTAGGTCTGCTACTAGATAGTCCATGTTTTTTTACCCACAAGTTGAAGTCCAAACGTTCTGCTCCCAGGTTCGGACTCTGCAGTCCAAGAGTCAGCCAACTCTTTACTTTTTCTTGAGGGCTCTTGACTGGATGGTTGCCTTCTTTAAGGCATTTCTGCATGCCTAATTCCACTCTAGGCTGTTGCAACTTAACATTCTAACTGCCTGGGACAAGAAGGCTCTGTCACTGGACAATGGTATGTGCCCCACACCCGGAATCAGATTATCACTGGCCTGGTGATTTATGAGTCCATGCTTAGAGTGGGGGAGATCTTTCAAGAACTGCAATGGTCTGCATGACTGTTGTCCCAGAAGGAAGCCTCTTCTAAAGATGATGCACAAGAAAGTCTGCAAAAAGTTTGCTGAAGACAAGCAGACTAAGGACTTGGATTACTGGAACCATGTCCTGTGGTCTGATGAGACCAAGATAAACTTATTTGGTTCAGATGGTGTCAAGTGTGTGTTGCAGCAACCAGGTGAGGAGTACAAAGACAAGTGTGTCTTGCCTACAGTCAAGCATGGTGGTGGGAGTGTCATGATTTGGGGCTGCATGAGTACTGCCGGCACTGGGGAGCTACAGTTCATTGAGGGAACCATGATGCCCCTTAAACTATGTATACACACCTAACTTAAACACCTGACTTGGGTACTAAGTATGTTATACACACCTGACCCCCACACTCTGTACATTACATGCCTGAACCTTGCACTAAGCATTTTACTCACCTTGGACCTTGGCACTATGTACATTACATACTTATGACTCCTGTACTCTGTATATTGGCTCAAGTTTTAAGTCCCTCCCACTGGTAGCACAATTTAGCCACACCTACCATTTGCTATGGCACACCACTATTAGCCCTGCCAATGACTCTGCCCCATTGTAAGGAATTTGGATTTTTAAAAGTTCCCAGGTATGGAAATGTGTAATTTGTTACAAGTTCTAATTGGTTGTTTTTTGTGTCCCTGTTGTGGTGATGTAATGTAGCAGTTAAGTGTCAGAAACCATGAAATCAGACCGAGACAGAAGTACAGTTAAATGACACTTGTTTAATAATAAAAGTAAATAGAACAAAACATAGTCAAAACATAGCCAGAGTCCAGGAACTGGAACGGATAGTCAAACAAGCGAAACGTCAGGGAGCCGGAGATGAGCGTAGCAAGCAGGATCTGGAGCCAGAAGGGATGTCAGCCAAGCAAGTCTTTTAACAGGAATGCAGGAGAGCGTCTCTGTGATGTTGGCGAAGGCAGAGAACCTCTGGACTGGACGGCTTAAGTAGGCAGGACTGACGAGCAGGATATCATCAACAGCTGAGTGACTGTGGAGATATAGGAGCTGGCAATTAGCCGACAGCTGAGCAGCCAGCTCAGAGAAGGAAGGGCTGAGCCCAGCCCTGACCTTAAGTGGAAGCTTTGACACAGTCTCTGCTGTGACCAACTCTGAAGACTTATTTATGAGTAGGCCATGTGGGCTTGGCATTGGGAGCCACTTTATTTAATAGAAACATTAGGCATCATTATTATTCATTTTTTTTGTGGTCTCCACAGAAAAGCTCAAAACACTAAGAAATTGAGGTATGTGTCACTAAGTGGAGTGTCACTCATGCAAAATCCACATTCTGTTCCCACCTTCAGCACGAGATGGCACCTTCCTGCCATTGTTCCTATTGGCAAGAGACACACGGTGTCACCTCGAACAGTCCATGCTGCCACCTACAATGACTTGGTCTACTCAAGCCATTTGAAATCCTCCTGCTCATAGCAAGATGGTTCATTAATACCCAAGATTTTTGCATGATATACTCAGCTAAGTTGTTCCTGTTTGCATGGCAACATGTCAGAGGCCCCATGTCAGGGATACAGAGAACAGGCATCTAGCCACAGGAATGACCAGGTCTGTGTTGCTGCACTCAGGAAACTGAAGCCAGACTGTGTATAAATAAAGTAAGTTTGTTGACAGTGAAACAAAATCCATCCAAACACTAGCAAACAGAATACACAGCAAGCATAAAGATATAAGAAAGCCATAAACCATGTGACACAATACCTAACTAGCAAACTAACTATAATACAATACAGTGCCATGGTAACTCTGGAGGAGCTGCGGAGATCCACAGCTCAGGTGGGAGAATCTGCCCACAGGACATCTATTTTTCCTGCACTCCACAAATATAGCCTTTATGGAAGAATGGCAAGAAGAAAGCCATTGTTGAAAGAATGACATAAGAAGTCCCGTTTGCAGTTTGCGAGAAGCAAACATATGGAAGGGGGACACAGCAAACATATGGAAGAGGGTGCTCTGGTCAGATTTTTTGGCCTAAAAGCAAACTGCTATGTGTGGCGAAAAACTAACACTGCTCAACACCCTGAACACACCATCCCCACCATGAAACATGGTGGTGGCAGCATCTTGTGGGGATACTTTTCTTCAGCAGGAATGGGGAAGCTGGTCAGGGTTGATGTGAACATGAATGGAACTAAATACAGAGCAATCTTAGAAGAAAACCTGTTAGAGTCTGCACAAGACTTGGGACTGGGGCAGAGGTTCACTTCCTTGCAGGACAATGACCCTAAACATACAGCCAGAGCTACAATGGAATGGTTTAGATCAAAGCATATCTAAATCCAATTGAGAACCTGTGGCAAGACTTGAAACTTGCTGTTCACAGACACTCTCCATCCAATCTGACAGAGCTTGAGCTATTTTGCAAAGAAGAATGGGAAATAATTTCACTCTCTAAATGTGCAAAGCTAGCAGAGACATACCCAAAAAGACTTTCAGCGAGAGGTGGTTCTACAAAGTATTGACTCAGGGGGGGCTGAATACAAATTCACGCCACACTTTTCAGATATTTATTTGTAAAAAATGTTAAAAACCATTTATCATTTTCCTTCCACTTCACGATTATGTGCCACTTTGTGTTGAACTTGAGACTGGGCGGAGGTTCAACTTCCAGCAGGACAGTGACCCTAAACACACAACATGTGTTTTGTGCCATTTTCACTCTCCAGCCCAGTCTCGACAACCCGATTTGCTTGATACCAAAAAAGGTCATCCTAGCCTGGTGGCTCAGAAATCCACCTCCTCAGTTGGGGAGATTCTTCCTTTCTTCTGTTCTCTTAGAAGAATATTACAACAGACACCAGCCTGATAGACACTCTGACAGTGCTGGAGACTTGGACACTGGAGAAATCCGGACTCTCTGTAAATATTCTGTAGCTTTTAGCCATCTTGTTTCAAAGACTAATAGCCGCTCATTCTTTACTTAAGTTCTTCATATAGGGTGTCTCTAAAGTAACTGTGCCTGTGTGCCCATCTGTGTCTTTTTGAAATTTTTATTTAGTTTTGGCACCTCAAGTTTGGCACCTCAAAAAACACCTTTGAATCTATCAGGTATATTCCTCCTAACATGCTAACTCACAAGGTTGTATTTGTTGTTGCCTTCTGCAAACTTTTTTTAATTCATTGAGGAACACAGGTCCCACCCATCTATATGGTCTTGTCTTATGGTCTATATGGTCTTTTGGTCTTGCTTTCAACAATGCTTGTTTCCAAACTGAGTCACATTAAGAGTGGGAGGGACTATACCAGACTGGCCATTTTTTGTTTGACAGTGTTTCAATTTTCATGTAGGTGGCAGTGTAACAAGAATTGGTGCTTTTAGTCCATATCCCTCTTGGGCACTCCTCCTCACTTCCTGTTATGGTCACATGGGATCAGGGCAGTATCTGAGGGGAAATCTCACCATCAGAGGGTCTAAGTCCTCCCAACGCTATTTACAGCAAAATAAAAAAAATGTGTGATCCCTCACGCTACCAAGTGAACAAAAAAACCTAATAAATTTAAATAAAAGAAACAAAATAAATAGTTTAACTATAAAGTGAAAACTGCTGCTAGACCTTAATGTACACAGTGCACAAAAAATGGGTATGAATGAATAGTGATCAGCGCAACTTCCTATATCTAAATAAAGATAAAAATATCTGTGACAAATAGAGAAAAATCTTGTAGCAAATGAAATATACACTGTCCAATATAGTATAAATAGCTGATTGCTGTGCAATGTACAGAAAGTCCTTTCAGATAGTGTGCCAAAAATTATGCCAAAACTTATGTGACACACTAGAGATATTTAGATACAGTTGTGCTCATAAGTTTACATACCCTGGCAGAATTTATGATTTCTTGGCCATTTTTGAATGAATATGAATGATAACACAAAAAGCTTTTCGTTCACTCATGGTTAGTGTTTGGGTGAAGCCATTTATTATCAATCAACTTTATTCGCTCTTTTTAAATCATAATCACAACATAAACTACCCAAATGACCCTGATCAAAAGTTTACACACCCCAATTCTTAATACTGTGTATTGCCTCCTTTAACATCAATGACAGCTTGAAGTCTTTTGCGGTATTTGTGGATGATATCTTCTCAGATGGTAAAGCTGCCCATTCCTCTTGGTAAAAAGCCTCCAGTTCCTGTAAATTCTTCTCTCTGCTCTCTTATTCTATGCTGTCTTGCATAAACTGTACATTTGAGATCTCCCCAGAGTGGCTCAATGATATTGAGGTCAGGAGACTGAGATGGCCACTCAGAACCTTCACTTTATTCTGCTGTAGCCAATGACAGGTCAACTTGGCCTTGTGTTTTTGATCATTGTCATGTTTAATGTCCAAGTACGTCCCATGCTCAGCTTCCTGGCTGATGAATGCAAATGTTCCTCCAATATTTTTTGATAACATACTGCATTCATCTTGCCATCAATTTTGAACAAATTTCCTGTGCCTTTGTCGCTCACACATCCCCAAATCATCAGCGATCCACCTCCATGTTTCACAGTAGGAATGGTGTACCTTTCATCATAGGCCTTACTGACTCCTCTCCAAATGATTTGTTTATGGTTGTGGCCAAAAAGCTTAATTTTGGTCTCATCCCTCCAAATGACTTTGTGTCAGAAGGTTTGAGGCTTGTCTCTGTGCTGTTTGGCGAATTGTAAGTGAGATACTTTGTGGCATTTGCGTAGTAATGGCTTTCTTCTGGTGACTCGACCATGCAGCCCATCTTTCTTCAAGTGCCCCCTTATTGTGCATCTTGAAACAGCCACACCACATGTTTTCAGAGAGTCCTGTATTTCACCTGAAGTTATTTGTGGGTTTTTCTTTGCATCCTGAACAAATGAATCTCTTGCAACCTAAAATCATCCCTTGAAAAGAAATCTCAATGAAGCCTACAATTATCAGCAGCCGAAAGCTAGTGATATTTTCAGCAGCAGTAACCTACATGATATTCTTTGGAAATTAATTTCAAGACTCTAAATACTACAAGAATTAGTGATAAAGTAATATGCATGCGATAAATGCATCTTATCCACTAGAATTGAAAAAAATAGGTTATACAGTTATTAATAAGTGTCAATGGGAATGAAACCACTGCTTTGGTTGGCTATAGCACATTGACCTTTTTATGTTAGCTTAAGAGTCAGAGTTCACATGAAGGCTAATGGTTGCTGCCTGTTGATGTCCTGAATTTTCTGTCTTCCAATTTCAGTATGTGCATAGCAGTATCAAATAAGAAAGGCCATAGTTATTTGTATTCTCCTTGACTACATGGTTCTGATTTTTTACCTTTTGGAATACAATTATGTTAACACATCAGAAATCCAGTCTGCATTGCTATTGCCCCATACTGTCCTAAGTGACCCCAGTGTATTTTAGTGCCACTCTTCTAGTCAAGTAGTTACTCAGTTATCACAGCACAGGTCATCCTTTTTAAGGACTATAATGGCATCAGTTATGGATGATTATGAGGATCTCATCATCTAACAGTCTTAACATTAATGCAGTACATAAGCAGTGGACATTATTGTCTTCTTTTTAGTTGAATGTTCTCTGGAATAATACTTATGTTCCATGTGTTGGTATGAATGAAGATAGACACTGCTGCTTGGAAAATATGTACTTTTGTATTTCCCATATCAGCTATATTTCATCTTATCAGATGCTGAGCCTCCCAGAAAACCAGTTTAATTTAGTTTAAGTTCTTCTGAGTTGCATCACAGAGCAATCAAGCTTGTGATTGAATGTATTAGTACAACCAAGAGAATTATGTCCTGCTAGTAACCTGTGAATGTCCATTTTTTAATTAACTTTTTCATGGATGGGAGGATTTGTCTTTTACTCGCAGCACTTCATTTAAGTTGACCGAGTGCCAGAAGGGTTAAGTTGACAGGATTCAGAAAAATCTGCTGTAGTCAAATGCTGGCGAAAACCCAGTTCATGAAGCTATTCTGTAATTTACCGCAAAAATGTGTCACCATTGGAAAAAAAAGGAAGAGGAAAAGAAGGGGGTGGGGGGAAAGATCACGGATAATAAATACTCCTAATTTATTAGCTAACAACAAAGAGATCAGAGCCAGCCGCAATGTGATTGTTTGACATAATTTTGTCAAAGAAGAAAAGCAAAGCTGACCAGAGATGTATTTTACACATTCAGCCAGATGTCTGGGCTCTTGGCTTGTCAGCAGCAGAACTAAACAAAACGGCAAACACAGGAGAAAACTGGCAAGATATGTGCTCGTTTATCATCAGGAGAGACAGCTTCAAGAGCAAGTGAAATAAGACCTAGTTCTCCAGGTTTGGTGAAAGGCCAGGCTTTGAGTATTATCAATTAAATGTTTTGTGTATCATGTTTGGCAGCTACATTGAGACACGACATCTCTTTAATTCCATCGTTTCTTTTACTTTCAGGGATTTTCTACTGCAGTGTGTGAGAAAAAATAAGTAATTTCTATACAAGGAAGCAGGGATCAGGCTAAACTTAAGAGTCCATGGCTTAACAGTTCCCTTCTACGTAATAATCACAAAAATCACTGGGCCTGCTATTATGACCTTTGGGAATGCCAGGCATTTTGTCTAGAAAAAAGGCCAGCCCATGAATGACGCACCTATTAACATGCACTAACATATCTTCCAGTATTATAGGGGATACTCAATGACCAAACACATCTAAGCAGAAAAGTACATTTTAAATCATATTACAGTAAAAACTAGGACCAGAATAACTGCCTTAGAAAACAACAAGGTTCACCTATTGTAAGAGGGAAAAAACACACAGAGATTAGGGGCTGCAAAAATATTCTAAACAAAAATAATCAAAGACATTTTAAACACCTCTACAAGAAGTACATTTCTTCAACTTTTTGGTGACACTAACCACTAACTTCTAAACAGCTTACAGTTACCAATTAAATTTTTCTACCAGCTAGAATAAACACTATCTACAAAAACTCAAGTTTAGGCATGTTCCTCATACAGTCCATGGTCTAGTGGCCTGACTACACATATACACTTAAAACTATACCTACTGTGAAAATACTAGCACGGCACCCCCTCTAGAATACACAAGAAAGCATATTACCATATAACCATATAATATGTGTCATAATTATAAGATATTTTATTCTACTTACTAGCCTCTAAAGATGCTGGCAACTACAGTGCCTTTAAAAAATAGACCTACCCCTTGAAATTCTTCACATTTTGTCATGTTACAACCAAGGTTACAACCAAAAATGTACATTTTTTGGGGAGAAGGGTGGGGGGGGGGGGGGGTTTATGTGATAGACCAAAACAAAGTGGCACATAATGGTGAAGTGGAAGGAAAATGATAAATGGTTTTAAAATTTTTTTACAAATGAATATCTGAAAAGTGTGGCGTGCATTTGTATTCAGCCCCCTTTACTCTGATACCCCTAACTAAAATCTAGTGGAACCAATTGCCTTCAGAAGTCACCGTATTAGTAAATAGAGTCCACCTGTATGTAATTTAATCTCAGTATAAATATAGCTGTTCTGTGAAGCTGTCAGATGTTTGTTAGAAAACCTTAGTGAACAAACAGCATCATGAAGGCCAAGGAATACACCAGACAGGTCAGGGATAAAGTTGTGCAGAAGTTTAAAGCAGGGTTAGGTTATAAAAAAATATCCCAAGCTTTAAACATGTCATGAATTACCTCCTCCCATGCTCGGCTTCAGGACTTCTCCAGAGCCTCTCCCATCTTCTAGAACTCCCTGCCCCAGTATGTCCGATCAGCCCCTACCCTGTCCACCCTTAGGAGATCCCTGAAAACTCATTTATTCAGGGAAGCCTATCCCACACCCACATAACAATTATCCCCGAGCCACCCCCATTAAATCATTCTTTGCAGCTATTACCTTTTGTACCACCACCCCCTTCCTTTAGATTGTAAGCTCTACGAGTAGGGCCCTCCTGTACCTTTTGTATTGAACTGTACCGTAATTGTGTTGTCCCCCCCTATACATTGTAAAGCGTTGTATAATAATAATATAATAATAATCATCATTCCGAAAATTGAATGAGTATGGCACAACTGCAAACCTACCAAGACATGGCTGTCCACCTAAACTGATAGGCCGGGCAAGGAGAGCATTAATCAGAGAAGCATGGTAACCTTGGAGAAGCTGCAGAGATCCACAGCTCAGGTGGGAAAATCTGTTCACAGGACAACTATTAGTTGTGCACTTTACAAACATGGCCTTTATGGAAGAGTGGAAAGAAGAAAGCCATTGTTGAAAGAAAGCCATAAGAAGTCCCATTTGCAGTTTGTGAGAAGCCATGTGGGGGACACAACAAGCACAGCAAACATGTGGAAGAAGGTGCTCTGGTCAGATAAGACCAAAATTTAACACTGCACGTCACCCTGAACACACCATCCCATCGTGAAACATGGTTCGTGGCAGCAACATGTTGTGGGGATGATCTTCCTTAGCAGGGACAGGGAAGCTGGTCAGAGTTGATGGGAAGATGAATGGAGCCAAATACAGGGCAATCTTAGAAGAAAACCTGTTAGAGTTTGCAAAAGACTTGGGACTGGGGCAGAGGTTCACCTTCCAGCAGGACAATGACCCTAAACATACAGCCATAGCTACAATGGAATGGTTTAGATCAAAGTATACCTAAATCCAATTGAGAATCTGTGGCAAGACTTGAAAATTGCTGTTCACAGACACTCCCCAACCAATCTGACAGAGCTTGAGCTATTTTGCAAAGAAGAATGGGGAATAATTTCACTCTCAAAATGTGCAAAGCTGGCAGAGACATTCCCAAAAAGACTTGCAGCGAGAGGTGGTTCTACAAAGTATTGACTCAGGGGGGGCTGAATACAAATGCACGCCACACTTTTCAGATATTTATTTGTAAAAAAATTTGAAAAACATTTATCATTTTCCTTCCACTTCACAATTATCTGCCACTTTGTGTTGAACCATCACATAAAATCCCAATAAAATACATTTATGTTTTTGCTGAAAATGTGGAAAATTTCAAGGGGTATGAATACTCTGTTTCCAGCCCTACAAAGAAAGGAGAGAGTTGGGAAGGAGAGCGATATCACTGTAATAACTTTACTAATGAGCTCTATTAGGTGGTCTGTACAATTTAGGGGATCTAAATGCAGCACTTTATTGTATGTTCAAGGTATTCTTTAAAGATTTAAGCACTCTGCTCAGGATGTGCAGAGTTGTTTCAAAGTACTCATTTAATAAATAAGTGCCTGAGTCTAAATAGAAGCTGAAGCAAATGTGACATTACAGGCTCTTATGATTTAAATCTCACCAACTTTGGAAAGTGTCATACAGAGAGCAATAGATCGCTGTGTCTTTTTCCTTACACATGCTGCAATTATCTCACTGACTGTGGGCGAGTACTGGATATCCCATTTGTAGGATTACCTGCCTGGTGTTCCATTACTGTTGTGTGACCTGTTTCAGGTCGAGTCCTGGAGGTGAGTTGAGAGGCTAATCTGTGTGGTGGAGGGATCACGGACACCTGATTGAAGATTTGCCTTGTGTGTCACTTGCACTTGTGTCATTAGCAGCTTCCTTTCACTCACCAGTTGGGACTGTTTTATTATATGGACATCTACTCACCCTCTTGTGTGATTTACACCAATTGGGATAGTTTTTTCTTTGTTATGGACTCTTAGAACTGCGCAGCACTTCTTTAATCATATGTCTATTAATAACAGACTTTTTTTTAGCAAAGTAAAGAAAACAAATATATAAACTATATCTTTCTTTTAAAAGTAAGTGTACTTTCAGACAAAGTGGACTTACCAACCTTGCCTTCCCACCTGACCTGAGCTACCCAATGCCCCCACCTTCCCAGTCCCAGGGAGGGGTGGCACAAGCAATGGCATTCTTACTTAGGTGAGATTTGAGAAAGTGAGAGTGGGTAAAACAAACAAGTTAAACAAGGCACCCACTCCCTGTAAAATGTGAAGAAAAAAAAACCTTAAATGTGTTTTTGAGTGAGGTCCGCTTTAAACATTGAAGGCTTATCACCTCCTTTAATTTACTGATAACAACTAGAGAGAGCATTTAATCTGTAATCAAAATATTGAACAGCAAGTAAAAAAACTTAGTTTTATTAAAATGTACTTTACAGTAAATAACAATAACTTAAAATTTGCACTTACAAAAATACAATACACTATGGTTCCATATTTAAAAATGTAGATAAAGGGTATTAGGCAGAAAGTAATATTAGTTATTAATCTTTAGTATTTCTATGAATTTTTGCAGCATCATTTTAAAAAAACAGCAGCTTCTATACAAAATAAAATGGCTTCTTCCACCACTCGAGGACTGGCATGTTATACTCCCTTCTTCTCCAAACCATTTTTCAGATTTCAGTGCTGTGATACTTTGACTGACATGTGCGTAATACCACACTGTACCCAAATACATTTTATATGATTTTTTTAAACAGTGTTTTATTTTGTTGGTATTTAATAGCCAATGTTTGTTTTATTATTTTTTTTACTAGATAAAGGAAAAATTACTAAAACATTTTGAAAAAAAAAAAAAGTAAAATCTGCATAAAAAAATTGAATGATTTACAAATCTCCTAAACCCATATTTTATTCAAAATAGATAATAGATGTCAAATGTTTAAACTGAGAAAATGTACCATTTTGGGAAAAAGAATAAGGTCATTTTGAAATTAATGGCAAAAATATGTCTCAAAAAAGTTGTGACAGAGCAACAAAAAGCTGGCAAAGTAAATGGTACTAATAAGGAAGAGCTGGAAGAACATTTTGCAACTAATAAGTTAATTGGCAACAGGTTAGTAACATGATTGGGTATAAAAAGAGTTTCTTAGAGAGTCAGATTGTCTCAGAAGTAAAGATGGTCAGAGGTTCTGTAAAAAGCTGCGTAAAAAAAATTCAGAATTTCAGAATAATGATACTCAACATAAAATTGCAAAGTCTTTGGATAAATCATCATCTACAGTACATAATATCATCAAAATTTTGGGAGAATCTGAAGAAATCTCTGCATGCAAAGGACAAGGCTGAACGCAATATTGGATGCCCATGACCCTAAACGGCACTGCATCAAAAACATGATGGCATGATTCTGTGATGGACATCACAGTCTGTGTGAACACAGCTCACCGTGCCATCCAAAAATGCAAGGTAAAGCTCTATCATACAAAGAAGAAGCCATAACTGAACATGATCCAAACATGCTGCCATCTTCACTGGGCCAAAGCTCATTTAAAATGGTCTCTTGCATAGTGGAAAACAGTTTTGTGATGATGAATCAAAAATGTGACATTTTTTTTTGTAACCATGAGTACTGTGGCCTCTGGACTGAAGAGGAGAGGGACCTTTTGACTTGTTATCAGCGCTCAGTTCAAAATCCTGCATCTCTGATGGTATGGGGTACATTAGTGCATATGGAATGGGCAACTTGCACATCTGGAAAGTCACCGTCAATGCGGACTATATCCAGGTTTTATGCTGTAGGTGAGTGTAACAACACCCGAGTATCAAAGGGGTTAAAGTCGTCTAGGACATTTCAAACCCAAACACAAAGGCAGCTACCGAACACTCCAATCAGCCAAACAAGGAACCCATACAAATAATCCACCCCAAAAACGAGACACGGCTCTGTCTTCAGGTTTCAAGCAGGAATGAATCTTTATTCCCAAAAAACACATGTTATACAGATCCCACTTCAAAACATTCCCCCCCCCCCCACCTTTGGAAAACAGGGCGGGTTAAACTGTCCAATGACAATGGACACACAGGTCAGGTGTGCTTAACTTCTCATCAGTAAACAGTCTTAACAGGGGGCAGCTGAAGGAATCCCCCCTCCCTCTTTCCTCACAGCAATACACATCCTGTGATCCAAGGCAGACAAACACAATAGAACATTGGAATACAGCCCCACCCCAAACTAGCAAAGCAAACAGTACACATATATACAGCATTGAGTCTCTGACTAGCACAGATCATAGTGGGGTTCTCATTCACCCTGTGCCCCATTAGTGACTCCCGTCACAGTGAGTATAATCATTTTTTGTTTTTTTTTTAAATCCCGAACTCTTTTAATGAGCGCATTTGACCTCTTGTATTTTATGAGGTCTCAACCTTCGTTGAGTAGTAACTTTGCACATTTGGTGGAGGTGGATGAGCACACAGTGGTGCACGAGTTTGTGGATAAGGATTTGATTTATTTAATATATACAGTGGACTGATTTATTCAGGCACTTGGGTGCAATTATTGGACCTTTTTTTGAGAGTGGAGTTTGCTCACGTTGTGATTTAAACACTATATTAATTCATTTTGTGGAGCGTTGCATAGTTTAATCTACTAGGCTGTGAAAAAGTCTCACACAGTAGCAGAATGTGTTTTGGGGTGTAATTCTAAGTATGCCAATGATGTGGGTTGGAAATATCTTATTAACCACTTACAGACCGGAAGATTTTCCTGCTTAATGACCAGGCCATTTTTTGCGATACGGCGTTTTAACTGACAATTGCGCAGTCGCGCAATGCTGTACCCAAGCAAAATTGACGTCCTTTTTTCCCACAAATAGAGCTTTCTTTTGGTGGTATTTAATCACCTCTGCAGATTTTTATTTTTTGAGCTATAAACAAAAAAAGAGCGTCAATTTTGAAAAAAAAACAATATTTTTTATTTTTTGCTATAATAAATATCCCCCAAAAATTTTTTAAAAAACACATTTCTTCATCAGTTTAGGCCAATGTTATTATATTGTTCTACATATTTTTGGTAAAATAATCGCAATAAGCGTATATTGATTGGTTTGCGCAAAAGTTACAAACTATGGGAAAGATTTATACGGCATTTTTATTATTTTTATTATGTTTGCTAGGATTGTCAGTGATCTGTGATTTTTAGCGGTACTGCAACAGATCAGACACTTTTGACACATTTTTGGGACCATTGACATTTATACAGTGATCAGTGCTATAAAAATACATTGATTACTGTGTAAATATCACTGGTAGGGAAGGGGTTAACACTACGGGGCGATCAAGGGGTTAAATGTGTTTCCTCGTGAGCGTTCTTACTGTGGGGGGATGGGACTGACTGGGGGAGGAGATATATCGCTTTTCCTACTTACTAGGAACAATCTGTCCCCTCTCCCCTGTCAGAACAGGGATTTGTGTGTTTACACACACAAATCCCTGTTCTGGCTCTCGTGCCCGCGTTCATGGGTGGCCGGTGGCGGCTTTTAAAGGGGACAACATACCCATACATTGTTTTGCGGTAACGTGCCACTTTGACAAAGTATATGGGCGTGAGCCAGTTGGCGAGTGGTTAATTGACAACTTTTGTGTAAATAAAAAAAAATAGTTTCATTTTCTTTCCTGAAATTTTCAAAAACTTTTGGCAAAAAATTTCATTTTCGAAAGACTCACTATGTCTTTCAGAAAATACCTTAGAGTGTTTGCTAGAGTGTTTTGGTACTCCAGGGCCTCCAAAAATGTGTTAGGTAATTAGGAAATTAGATGCATCATTTATGCTCCATGAAAGCCTATAAATCATTGCTTAGATTTTGGGACTTATAGTGCACTAGATACTTTAAAGATCATACAAAGAGGAAGGAGGAGGTGAATGTACAGGTCACATACAGTGGGAGAATTAAGATAATGGGGTTAATGTTCACATGTGCAAGATAAGGGAGGTGAGGAGTTAACATACAGTTAAGATCAGGGACAGAATGGAACTGACATATACTGTAGAGGGTTGATGATAATAGAGGGGTGTATGTCAGTATTTCTGGTACTAATTACAGGTTTATTATTTTAAATTGTGTGTTGGCCGCGATCAGGAACTTCCTTTTCCTCCCACACAGTGATCACTATGTGAGATTAAAGGGAGAGGTGCTGCTAACTACAGCCATTGTCAAAAATGTATGACTGCTCTGATTGAACACATCGATCATGTGGTACAGATCCACTCTCATGAATTCGAACTATGTGACAACGAGTGGTTAAATACTTACAGCCAGTTTATATGCAGCCATCTTCTGATGATTGGACACTGGCAAAAAAGCTGCTGGAAGATCCCCAATATAATCCTTTCTACTCACAGCTAGCCAGTTTTTTGCTAGTGTCCTTGGCAGAGTCTTGGAAGACATTGAGCTAGCCTGTAATGGCTCTTAAAACACTGGATCCTGCTGTAGGAAGTTCCCTTGGCGTGTTGTGCAATATATGGAGTTATCCACATGATTTGCTAGAAGTCCAGAGCCACGGTCTACCTGAGGCAGAGTCTCTGAATTTCCTGCCAGGGAATGCCCATCATGGAGGGTGAAGTCAGGAAGAGATTAAATCTCCCTTATTCCTGTGGCAGATTATCCTGAGTGGAAGCTCTCTAAACATTCATCTAAGGTTGCCCCTACTTTTTCCTGGAAGTTTTCCCACTGCTGTTCCCCTGTGTAGTGCAGTGAGTTTGAGATGGCAAGCTTTAATCCCTTAGCCTGAGGCATTGGATCAGGAGGACAACCCTAGTACAAAAATGTCCTCAAAATTAAAGGAAACTATATCCATACTTACATATGCTGTACGCTTTTTCTTAGCATTGGAGTTGCCCTAGTTTACTCACCCGAGAATGTCCAGAGCAGGTACATTAATATTCCCAAAGCCATTCAAAACTTTCCGTCCATTTACTTGTTAAGCCTTTCCAGTATAAGGACTGACCTCACTCTGAGAGGTTATTCACTCCTTCAAAGTATTTTGCCCAACAGTGTCCTATTGAGGACATTTTCTGTGTAAATGGGCATTTCCTGTAATGTATTCTGCCATTTCCCGCCCTTAATAGGACCCTCACACCTCCCTTGGATTATAACCATGTGTATAAAGACTTGGTAGATAGCACGTCAAAGGCAGTCTTTAAAGCTCTTTTCTTCCCTATAGGTCCTGCTATACAACCTGTGGCTGCTTCGATGGCTATTTGCAAGACTATAGCAGTCTGGGCCAAACGTATGGCCTGTGATTTTCGTGCCATCCTTACGGATGTCTAACTCCACAGTCATTTGGAACTGTTACCTATTGCCTTTCTCTACTGTGTGAAGACTTTGGCAGATACTCTTCACCCAATTTACAGAATCAGTCTTCTTTATATACACATGTGCAGGATCCTCTGGCTTAAATGCCAGTCAGGTGAGCTCCCATGCATCAAAATGCCTTGAGAGAAAATCTTTTTGAGTGTGAATGATTGTTTGATCCTTCCTTGGACAAGTACATCAAGGAGATTACAGAGGCAAGAAGACTCTCCTAACCCAATGCCAAGCCTAAGACAGTAAAGAAAAAGGAAAACACCGCTCTACTGTAAGTCAGTCCAGAATAAACCTGCCCCAATCTACAACAGGTACTGGTCCAGCCTGCCTCTGCAAAATAAACTTGAACTTCAAATGGATGACCATACACTTTTAAAAAGCCAAATTCTCCTGCTGCATATCTGTAAATGTTGTTTTGAATTGATGAAATAAAGAAGTTGGCTTTTTAACAGTGTGCGGTCAAGCATATTTTAAAACATGAATATTCTTTCGTAAGAACACTTGGCCCTCCAAGCCAACCAGGTCTAGCACCAAGACATCTTCAAAGTGATGGGGCATCCCCATTTCTCTGGGTCATAGAATGTCTGTCAGGTTGAAGTTGAAGTTATGCACTCTACCCCCCCCCCCTTCCCCCACGTTGTGCTCTCAAACATGCCTGATTCCCTGTTGTGATGGGTGGGTCTAATGACTATGGAGACATTGCACACATTCTGGACCTAAAAGTTCTCAGCTTGTTTCTACAGGTGCAAAAGTCTTGCATTGCGAATGCCAAATCAGTCATTTTAATTTCTGGCCTACATAGACATTAAAGACGCCTTCCTGCACATTCTATTTTTTCCTCAACAAAAGCCCTATCTGCAGCTTACTGTGAGCAACCAGCATTACCAGTTTGTCGCCCTTCCATCAGGTCTGTCCCCAAACTCTCGTTTTTTTACCAAATTCTTACTCTGCTTTTGGCTCTGCTCCATGCTCAAGGAACTCATGTTGTTATGTACCTGGGTGATCTTTAGCTGTCCGCAAAAGCCAACATCTGACAGATAGTACAAACTCTGCAGAGTGTTGGATGAATCCTTTCATTTCTACACCCATCTCACAGGTAGAAGTATCTGGGGTTGTCTCTAGCCATGGTCCTATCCAGGATCTTCTTACTCTAGGACAAAATTCTGTCCATACGCGCTCATGCGAAGGCTGTAATATATGCCCAATTTTAGTCCAGACTGTTGCAACTCAACATTCTGGCAACATGGACAAACCGACTCTGTCGTTTGTTGTTCGACCATTACATGCATCTGAACCCCAAGGGTCTAACTCACTTTAGCACAGTGGATTTACAACGTAGCATTGGGGTTAGAGAAGCCCTTGCTCCCTCAGTCGTAAAAGATGCTCACAATGAATGCCAGCCTGTCAGGCTGGGGTGGAATCTTGGACACCCTCTCGGATCATGGTTTTTAGAGTAAAATCACATTCTAGAACTCAGAGCGATTTGTTTGTCCCCTCAATGCTGGACTCCTTATCTGCTAGGACACCCAACAAGAATCCAATAGGGGGACCAGCTGATGTCCTTTCTTGACCTATCTAAGCCTATGGGACCTATGACACCCTTTTTTGGGACTCCGGCTTTCCGCCGGCTGTCCACGTGGCAAGGTTTGGACCCTGAGGAAAAGAAGACCATAGGAGAACAGCTCAAATTCTCAGAGTCAACCCATCGTTAACAACAGCTACCCCTTCTCCAATGTCACTAAATATCCCTACACAGTAGCTGCAGAGACAACAAGCAGTGTCTTATATCCATGTTCTCCCTTCCATACCGGACATACTTGCTAAACAGACAGACTTTGAAGAAATGCTACTACAGGACAACCCCTCAATTCATGTGGTCTTCCAACGTTATTCTTTACTGTTACTTTCTGGTCATGGCTAGGGCAGTTATTCTCCATCACTGGAGAGCGACAGACATGCCTTCCCTGGGGGACTGGGCAAACAAGGTATATGCCATAAGAAATCTGGAACGTCTGCTGGTGCAGGAAGAGAGAAAGGAAGGCCAATTTTCCCTCACTTGGACTTCATAGTCCATGTTCCACTACTCAACAGAGTTTGTTACGTGGGCTGAGAATGGCTCTAACCCCATCCTTACTTAGTCATGGTGGAGCATAATACACCTCTGTCTTTCTAGGCTAACCTAGTCTTTCTGTCTCCCTCGTTACTTCTATTTGGTACTTATTTAAAGATTATTGCTCATACATTGTTATTGATCTGCATCTGACAACATGTGATCCCCTCAGCATACTTCCTTTCTGGGAGTACTTGTGGTATATATAATAAACTAAGCTTTATAATCATAAACAATTACGTTTGATACCAATGTTGGTGCCACACAACCTTTTGCTCTTGGTGTTTCTTCTCTCTCTGTTTTTATAGAAGTGTTTTTTTACTGTAACTTGAAAAGTATGATTTCACTTTCTAAAAAAGCTCTTTATTCTCTACCTTATTACTACTGACTATTTGTGGCTTATACTGTTTGTATGTAAACCCTTACTTCTACGTCAATAAAATAAGATTGAACTAAGAATCCAGTAGGACAATGCAACAGCTATGGCCTACATCAGTCAACAAGGTGAGCACTACTGAAAAGGAAGCGGACTTGATCCTCTCTTGAGCAGAACTTTAAATTCTGACCCTTTCTGCTGTTTACACTCCATGCAAAATTGGCTGGTGGACTTTCTTGGCTGTTAGTGTCTGGATCTGGAGGAATGACTCCTCCATCTGCAGGTCTTTCAAGACTTTTGCCATAGGTAGGGGACTCTGGATGTAGATATCTTGATGTTTATATTCAACAGCAAACTGGATAGGTGTGTTGCCAGATCTAGGGACCCTTGGGTCTTCACAGTGAATGTACTCGTGATGCCATGGGATGAGTAAAAACTGATCCATGCTGTTTCCAGATATCCCTTTACTTTCTTTGCAGGATTAAGATGGACACCATTTTGGTGAATTTCATTGCATGGAATTGGGCCAAAAGGACATGGTATTCATTCTCAGATTCCTGGCAGAGGCTCTATGGGATCTTCTGGATCGTCTGGACCTCCCGTCCCAAGGTCCAGTGTTCCATCCTGCTTCTCAGTCTCTGATTTTAATGGCATAACTGTTAAAGCCATGGCCCTGAGGGACAGAGGTCTTTCAGATTCTGTCATCTCTACCAACTTAAAAGCTCAGAAGTTGACTTCTCACAAAATGTACCATCACACCTAAAAGTCCAATTTTGCTTGGTGTGAGGAAAAGGAAGGCATCCTAGAAAGTACTCTGTGGGACATGTTCTGTGTTTTCCATAGTCTGCTTTGGACCAAAATTTGGCCTGGAGTACATTCAAGGGACAGAACTCCTCAGCTTAAACGTTTTTTTTTTCAGAGACCATCTCTCAATCTCAAGTTAAAGCCTTTGCCCTTGGAATAGTTCATATTTGTCCCCCTTTTGTTCAGCTCTCTAGAAGCCACCATTTGAAGCAATTAAGGATATGCCCTTGTCTGACCTTACCAATACTTTCTGGTGGCTATAATCTCTGGAAGGACAGTCTCTGAGTTAGCAGCCTTATCCTGTGTGCCCCTGGGACCGCAAACTGGTTCTACACAAACCACCTTTTGAACTTAAAATATGTAATATTCCTTTGTCTGACCTTACATGCAAGGGGGTCTTGCTATCACATCTGCAAGGAGAGTCTCTGAATTAGCAGCCTTATGCTATAAGGAGCCCTTATTAGTGCTGCACAGGGACAAAGTTGTCTTAAGGTTCTGGACCTCTTTCTCCCCAAGGTGGTCTCTGTCTTCCACTTCCAACTCTGTCTCTGTCTTCCAACCAGAATATTGTCCTTCTCTCCTTGTATCCTGCTCTTAAAGGGGTTATAAACCCTCGTGTTTTTTCACCTTAATGAATCCTATGGCATTGACCTGGCAGTCACCGGCCCCCCAGCCCCCCATTTTACTTACCTGATCCCCTTCATCTCTTTGGCGGGGACGTGATGTCCCTCTCTCCACGGTGTCCCGGCTCTTGATTAGATAGATTGATAGCAGCGCAGCCATTGGCTCCCACTGCTGTCAATCAAATCCAATTATATGGGCGCCGAGGGGTGGGGCCGAGTCCGGCATTCGTGTAACCCCCTTGGGAGAGCGCTGCTCATAGGGGGTTATCTGATGCGAGGAGGAGCCGTAAGAGCTGCCGGGGGACCCCAGAAGAGGATGTTCGGGGCCACTCTTTGCAAAATGAGCTGCACAGTGGAGGTAAGTATGATTCCGTAGCGCAGTGTCATTTACGATTTTTTAAGTATGACATGTTTGTTATTTAAAAAAAAACAAAAAAACAATCCTTTAGAATCACTTTAAGCTTCTTAACGAAATTTCTGTACACTGTCTGGACGTTATATGTGCTATTAGAATTTAACTATCTGCTACCACTTCCCTTAATAAATCAGATTCCCCCTATGTGGCTCATTCAAAGGGTCTCCCTGCATCTTGTTCCATCAATGCTAGGTAGCTTTGAAACATTGTCATTGTAGCACTGCCCCCTTAGGAGCTGCTAAGTTTGGGTCCCCCTATAGTCTGTACATCCAGGCAACACACATTTTTCTTACTTTCAGGCAGAGACAAGAAACAGTCCATGGGCTTGGTTTTTAGGATTTATTAGGGATTTCAACTTGGATAGGGTACAGGGTGTTATGAGATGCCCAACTTGACTCGAAGAACAAGAAAATGAGGACAACTACCTTCTCTGGCACACTGCAAACAACAGATACTTGACTGTATTCCTTTCAGGACAGCAACAGTCTTTAACAATTTCATTCCGTTCACAGGAGCTCAGTGTCCCCTGTGTGGATTTCTAGAAAAGTCACAACATGTAGGAGCTCTTGGTCCCCTTAATGAAAAAATACCAGCCCACCTGGCTTTGGTATCTGATCCCAAGGCAAGGGATTGGGCAAAAAATAAACTGTCTCCTGATACCTTGCCAAGAGCATGCATCAAGAATACTTCTCCCTTATAGGCCTTGGGGGTGTAGAGGTATTCACATTGCCCTTGTCCTGCAGCTATGGATAGAATTGCTTTGAGGCCTACTGCTGGGTTGGTTCCTTTTCAGGCTATGCAGGCTGTCCTTTCCCGGTGGACTGCAGGGCAGTGGAGCCACCTCTTTTAGCCTTTCTCCTTCCTCCAGCCTGGAGGCAGAACCCCCCTTCTCGGGGGCCCCCTCACAGGCAACACAGCAGCACCTCAACCATCCATCTTCCAACCGACTCTCCTGCTGGCCAGGCTCCTCAATATTTATCGGCTGGTTCAGCCACCCTGCCAGGCCTCCTGCCTGGGGATTGGCCAGATTCCAATAAATAAATAAATATTCAAATCAGCACCTTCTGGCCTCTGCTCACTAGCTTCTAAAAAAACTTCTCCAAGCTTCTAGAACCAGAGGGAGGTACCAGAGGCCTGATCTGTAGCCTGACCTAAAGTAAACCCTGTGACCCACAGTTTAGTGTGTCACTCAGGCTCAATCACTAAGGGGAGTAGTGTGGGTGATGTTGCAACCACTACATGAGTGCCAGCAAGGGATGGAGCTTCTCCTAGCTCCTGTAGTCACTAGAAGAAGAGAGGAAAGATCCCTGGTCCGCACATTCATGTAGTCTTATGGCAGTATGAGAGAGACAACCTCAGCCTGGGCTCCCGCCAGGCCACGCCCCTGGTGTGTTTCACTCCACCCCCAGAGCTTAGTAATGGGGATAGTCATGGGGAAGTAAACTCTCTGACTCGCATCCAAGCTTCTAACAAGACTCCATCTACATTACACAACTATGTACACAAGATAGTGCTACTGTACAATATCAAAGTCTACTGTATAGTATGATGAATAGGGTTCCTGGGGGAGGGGGGGTGGAAATTAGTGGAACCGATCTGTATTTTCTTCTGCAGCAGCTGAAAGTAGGCTTCTCCTCCTCTCCCTCTCGCCGACATTGAGCTGCTATTTTGCACTATTTTAAATGAGAAATTAGTATACCGTATATACTTGAGTATAAGCCGAATATTTCAGCCCATTTTTTAGGCTGAAAAAACCCACCTCGGCTTATACTCAAAAAGTCCGAAATGGAGGAGAAAAAGGGGCGGGGCCGTGCCGTTGAGTTACGCTCGTGAATCGGGCCGGCACCCCTCCCTCCCATGCTGTTTCAGATCGCCGAGCAGCCAGCCGTATAACGATGTCCCGCCTCCTCTTGTGACAGGCGGCACAGTGATCCAATGCTAGGAATCATTGTGCTGTGTGTCATAGGAGGCGGGACATCGTTACCGCAGCTGCACAGCAATTTAGATCCAGCTCTCCTCTCCCTGCAATCAGCGCAGCCCGCTCTCTCCCAGCTGAGCCAGGACACATCCCTGAGTGCCAGAACGGAGCCCGCACTGTCTCCACTGGGAACCCCGATCTTTAGCAACCCTGCAAAGGCAAAAATGGACCTGGATACCTCTGCAGTCAGCCATGAGTGGAATCTCAGTACTGCATTAACCTCTTCCCTGCCGATACAAAACCCTCAGCCTGACTCCATAGCTGCCTTCCCCACTGTGGGACAACCAGCGTGACATCTCATTACCAGGCACTGGTAGGCTGTACCTTATGGGCACTGGCAGGCTGCATGTCATGGGCACTGATAGGCTGTACCTGATGGGCACTGGCAGGGTGCATGTCATGGGCACTGTTAGGCTGTACATGATGGGCACTGGCAGGCTGCATGTCATGGGCACTTATAGGCTGTACATGATGGGCACTGGCAGGCTGCATTTCATGGGCACTGATAGGCTGTACATGATGGGCACTGGCAGGCTGCATGTCATGGGCACTGATAGGCTGTACATGATGGGCACTGGCAGGCTGCATTTCATGGGCACTGATAGGCTGTACGTGATGGGCACTTTTGAAATTTACCAGTAGCTGCTGCATTTCACACCCTAGGCTTATACTCGAGTCAATAAGTTTTCCCAATTTTTTGTGGTAAAATTAGGTGCCTCGGCTTATATTTGGGTAGGCCTATACACGGTAATATATATATATATATATATATATATATATATATATATATATATATATATATATATATATATATATATATACAGTTAAACTTCAGTTTTCTTTATTTTAGAATCACGAACAGCTATCTTGTCAGTTTTTATGCGAGAAGATGCTTTTTTCTTAGAGCCCGACGAATGAGAATGCGAGACTCTCACCTTTGGCACCTTTTCAGGATCATCAGTAATAAAAAGTGTCATCTCTCCCTTGCTGTTTCCTCAGTCTGCTTCTTCAGTAGATATTAACCACTTGCCATCCTTTGGCCATTTATAAATATCCTTGACTTTACACACACACATGTATGTAAACAGCAATTGCGGCACACGATAGATATTTTCACCAACGCTGTGGCATAAGAGCAATCATTTTAAGACCAAAATTCACAGCTCACTCTAAACTGATAACCTATAAGCTTTAGAGCAGGGGTGTCAAACTCAATTTCATTGTGGACCTCATCAGCATTATGGTTGCCCTCAAATGTGTGTAGCAGATGATACAAGCCTGAAAAGGAGGGTTGCACACCGCTGGTATCATCCACAAGATATATTGTTAGAAACTGCTCAGGGAGAACATGGTTCTGCCATGGTGCTCTGTCTGAGCAGCCTTCAATAAAGTTTCTTGCCAAATCTGTGGATGAAACCAATAGTGTGCCACCCTCATTTTCAACTGGCATAGAATTGTATTATTCTCACAATTACAAGCAAATGTCCAGAGCAAACCCCCCCCCCTCTACATCAGATGTGAAGAGCCCTCACGCCATCAGAAGTCAAGAGTCACCCACCCTCTCTTATATCACAGTGCACCCCTCCCTTACCTTGTGCTGCTCCTGGGAAGAAGCTAGGGGCAGAGCTGGGAAACAGTGCAGGGTCTGGAGGAGTCAGCTGTCGGCGTTTGGTGAATGCTGAGGCCAGGGGAGGCTGAGACAAGGGGGTGCAGAGGCTGCACAGAGAGGTGCATGACCTGTAGAAGGAGTTCTGCACCCCTCTCTGCTGCTGACTGCTGAGGTGGGGGACAAAAACGAGCCTCTTTGCATGGGACAGTGCAGGGTCTGGGGGAGGAGTTGTTTTCTCCTCTCTGCTGCCGAATGCTAAGACAAGGTGAGGGGGGGGACAGGGGGAGTCACTGTGTACCATTGGGTCTCGCTGCTGTCAATTGAAGTCAGTGAGCCAATGAGGAGATAGGGGGTGGGCCAAACCATGGCTCTGTGTCTGAATGGGGACACAGTGCAGCAGCTCAGCTCGGGTGCCCCCCTGGTAAGCTGCTTGCTGTGGAGACACTCGGCAGGAGGCGGGGCCAGGAGTGCCTGCGAGAGACCCGAGAAGAGGAGGATCTGGGCTGCTCGTTGCAAAACCACTGCACAAAGCATGTACGTATGACATGTTTGTTATTTATAAATGAAAAAAACAAGACTTTAGTATCACTTTAGTGTTAATTGAGAGAATTTAGTTCCACTTTACATGTTTCACACATCCATGTTACTAATAAAAACTTGGACTATGTTCACACTTGTATGATACAGGGAGGAACTCAAAATCACCCTAATTACCAAAACAAACAAAAAACAGGCGCAGTGCCATTAGCTATTAATGCACCCCAACACACCTTGCTAAAGTGCATGAGAAACTGTGAGAAAAAATGCGTAGTAACATAGTACCATGCTGGTGCATTGTGATTAGATAAAAAAGGTCATGCAATTCTTTGGCATAGTTTAGATGTGGTAGTCAGCCCATTAAAAATGCCTGCCTTACAGCAAGGCACAGTAACACTCTGGCGCTTCACACAGATGTGAACCCAGAATGTGTTGGGGTGCAATATATACTGCCCTGGTCTGGTTAAGGTGCAAAGGCATTGGGTTACCCGAAAGACCTGCACAGGGAAGTCTGTGTTATGTACATAGAGATAAGTAGGGAACTGCACTTCCAGTCAGTGGGTTAGAGCAGGGAGGAGTGATACATTGCCATGCGTCCCCCTTGTGGGGTATAGTTCATGGGTCAGGTTGTAGGCACATGTACTGTAGATTATAAAGTGCTTTGGGGATACAGAGTTTGTAAGCTGGGTCAGGTGCAGGTCTGTAAAATAGACTCTAAACTATGGCATACCATGCCACACAAGAACAAACAAATATACAAGCTTCGTGTCTCTAACACCATTTAATGCAAAGATTCACGAGGTATAAAATCCATTTCCTATTCACAGTGGGGCTTCTGAAACACTGCTGTGAGAAAAAGCACAGCCAGCGCAGCTCAGAGATGGAGGCTGACAACGACATTCATTTATTCTGTCAAGCATTAGATGTTAAATCTCAAGGTCTGCCGGAAACAGCACTTTTGCAAATCTTCAGTTTAGCTATGTTTGTCACCCTTCTGTGCTTCTAGCCATTGGTAAATCCATTAAATGATTACCTTCGTCTTCAGACATTAGGGCTTACCTAACAAGGCAAGGAGCAATGTTTAATGTACATTAGCACATGGTGATCAATCAACAATCATCTGTCAATGTTGTGACTGCTATACATGAATGAAAAGTAAAATCTTACTGGTCACTATACGCTATGACATGCTTATATTGGTTTAATCTGTACTGCCCTATAGTTATTAGCTTGTGTTTTTAAAACCAGAAATTAGTAACAGGTGTACAGAGAATTCTGACTCCCCATACTGAACAGTTTGAATGGACTGCTTGGTTCATAAAAAAATCTCATGCTTTTTGCTACACAAAATATATTTATATATAGGCTCCCAACAATTTAAAAACACTACCCAATCAGCCATCATAATGGTTCCTATAGGGCCCGTTCACATTGGTGCACTTTAGCCGCACTTTAGCCACACTAGAACACACCTTTCCAGCGTGACAAAATCACATCAAATTTTTTTTTTTTAAATCCTATATGACTTTTCACATCATTGCGATGTGTTTGCACTGGCTGTGAAGCAGCAAAGAGTCACAACTGGCTTCCCTTAGTAAACAAGCCAGCACTGGGTACCCAAAGACCTGGCCTGGGTAAGGACAGCGTTGGATTCCTGCACAGGTAATTGTCCTTTTATAAAAAGTCAGCAGCTACAGTATTTGTAGCTGCTGACTTTAAATTTTTTTTTGGGGGGGGCTGAAGATCCTTTTTAAACATTAAAAAGTCCTGCCCCTTTTGTATGTTATTCTGTTCTTGATCTCACTTTGTTGTTAAAGGCTTGTCTTTCCTGACTTTGAAATTAAAGTAGAACTTTGGCCTCCCTTACAAAAAAAAAAAAATGTTGCAGCTCCTAAATATAAGTGCAGCTGCATATAAAGTTTAATCTAAGTTTAAATGGGCAAGGAGAGTAAAACAGGTGGTTGATTTGTGTTTCTATGATCCACCTACATGCAGACATGGAAGCCGAATGGGTCTGTTTACATTGCCGTATCCGCAATACTTTGCGGTGCTGCACTTTTAATTTGGCATGTCATTTGACAGGCGCAACCACCTGTCAAACTTGCACACTGACTTCAATGGAACCAGGCTGAAACTGCAAGCCAATCGCATCTATGTTAGTTGTGGCACAGGAATTCAATGTAAAATTGGGATTGAAAAAAATGGTATTCAGGAGGCATCAGTATCATCTCCTGAATGATTGTAAATTGGGTGTAGATTGCCTCTGAAAAGTCTGCCACCCATATTAACGAGCCCTTAGTCCCCTTGCAAAGTCTCACAAACACCTTGTTGATCCTACCAATGATTTCCACCCAGTTTAGCTTCCGGTGATAGTGTGGTACTGATGCTGCACTGTTTCTGAATTCAGAGCAGAGCTGAACACTTTCATGTTCCATTATGATGGGATGAAAAAATGATACCCTTGATGAAGTCACGTGAGCGGTGACATAACGCGTAGGGTGGATCCGGGTGAACGTCACTTCAGGTTGTGGCCTAGACTGAAAGTCCCTGACACATGAGAAAGCTGACGATTGTGATTTTTTATGTGAGTTGCTACATTTGTAACAAATTATCTGTGTTGGAATACTACACATGGGGTTTATTTTTATTACATGTGAGCCTTGTTAGAGAAAAGTGGAGGAGGTGGAGGAGATAGTTATGTGTTAGTGGAAATTCCTGCCTGTATCTGAGAACACCGCTGTCCTATCTAGCAGAGGATCACAAGGAAAGCGTTTACTGCTGTGGATGCCTATGAGAGATTCATCTTTAATGCGACTAGACCCATAGGGGTCTTCCTTTGAGGTGAGAGGCTGGGGTACACTGTACACACTGATGGTGAAAGCACTATTTAGGAATTGGATATATTGGTTTGCACTGTGATCGGTGATACTGTGTATTAGCTATTTCTGTGCACTGAAGATTGACTGCACCAAGCACTTTATGGACTTTTTGTCACAGGTTATTATTGCACTTTAAGTATGCTGTATTTATTTATGAATTTATCGATTATTATTGCACTATTATATTTGATTATACATCATTACTTCGCACTGTGAATGCTTACACTTATTTATGAATAATTTCTGGATTGAGGATCATTTGCACTTAGCACTTTATTATTTTTACCATTGATGAATTATTTATTTGGTTATCATTTTAGAAGATTTATATAGCATTAGTACTTTGATCATTGAGAGCGTCACATTTATTTATTTTTATTTATCACTGTGTGGGAACATATTTCGTGTTGGCAGCTACTCAGTATTGATAGTTATTGGTTTGCGCATTAGTATATTTTTATTATCAAATTAGAACTTTGGCCTCCTTTTTAAAAAAAAAATATGCCGCAGGTCCTAAATATAAGTGCAGCTGCATATAAAGTTTAATCCAAGTTTAAATGAGCGGGCAGAGTAAAAACAGGTGGTTGATCTGTGTTTCTATGATCCACCTACATGCAGACATGGAGGCCGAATGGGTCTGTTTACATTGCCATATCCGCAATACTTTGCAGTGCTTCAGTTTTAACTTGCCATGTAATTTGATAGGCGCAACCACCTGTCAAACTCGCACACTGACATCAATGGGACCAGGCTGAAACTGCAAGCCAATCGTGTCTATGCTGGTTGTGGCACAGGAATTCAATGTAAAATTGGGATTGGAAAAAAAATGGTATTCAGGAGGCATCAGTATCATCTCCTGAACGCTTGTAAATTGGCTGTAGATTGCCTCTGAAAAGTCTGCCACCCATATAAATGAGCCCTTAGTCCCCTTGCAAAGTCTCACAAATACCTGTTGATCCTACCAATAAATTCTACCCTATTCAGATTCCTGTGATAGTGTGGTACCGATGCTGCACTGTTTCTGAATTCAGAGCAGATGCTGACACTTTCATGTTCCATTATCATGGGATGAAAAAATGTTGCTGCCACTTTCATGTTCTACTATGGTGGGATGAAAAAATGTAGCTTGTCAATCAGCTTCTGGACACATCTACTCCTGCCACGTGCTTTCTGGATTGGCAAAACGGACACTGCTGCTGAAACCCTCCCCTGCTCTGTGAGCTGCAGTGCCTAATGCCCCGTGCACACGGTCGGATTTTCCAATGGAAAATGTCCGATCGGAGCGTGTTGTCGGACATTCCGACCATGTGTGGGCTCCATCGGACATTTTCCATCGGATTTTCCGACACACAAAGTTTGAGAGCAGGCTATAAAATTTTCCGACAAAATCCGTTGTTGGAAATTCCGATCGTGTGTACACAAATCCGACGCACAAAGCGCCACGCATGCTCAGAATAAATAAAGAGATGAAAGCTATTGGCTACTGCCCCGTTTATAGTCCCAACGTACGTGTTTTACGTCACCGCGTTCAGAATGATCGGATTTTCCGACAACTTTGTGTGACCGTGTGTATGCAAGACAAGTTTGAGCCAACATCCGCCGGAAAAAATCCTAGGATTTTGTTGTTGGAATGTCCGATCAATGTCCGACCGTGTGTACGGGGCATTAGAGTTGGAGTATGTGAGGGACAAATGATTGAAGATTTGGCTTAGTCAGAGAAGGTAAAAGATGTTTGTCTACATTTTTGAGGCTTGTGCAGAACATAGTAACTGTATTTGGTACTTGTTTAGATGATTATACAGAAGTCTTTAGCACCCTGGCCTGCTTGCCTTTGTCCCTTTATCATTGATTGTGATGTTTAATCTGGATTTTTATCAGCAGGCTCCTAGTTAAGTATTTTAGAAAATAAAGCACCATTCCAGCCTCCATTAACAGACACATTTATCTAATTAAACATTTCTGAGGTCAATGATATGTTAGTTGTGGACATTCTCATGATGTACGTACTGTATTAAGCGCTCTAATTTATAAACATTTAACCAGTGGTATCATATGGAATTAATCAGTGCAGTGATTGCTTGAGTGTACACGTGCACCATTTAAAACTTGTGCAATGACTTAGTTTTATTCCAGCTTCCAGATGCGAGCAGTCAAGCCTACATATGAATACAAGCCAAATAAATCTGTCAACGGCTGTCACCCCCACAGACTTTCTTCTGCTCAGATATTAACTGGTTGTGTGGTTTATGACCAAAGTAAAAAATTATTCATTAAGCTAACCGATTGTATATTAGCTAACTGGAAAATCGCCTGCGAGAAACTTTTTTGGTTTTTCAGTGGTGATCACAAGTAAATTTTTAACTTAATTAATTGACCGCTTTTGTTGACAAGAAATTTATTGACTCATAATTTGTGGGGAATAGATGCCTAGCAAAGGAAATTAAAAATCCATCATAGGGGCCAAGCAGATACACTGAGGGATTTTTAAGGCCTCTGCTTTTTTTTTGTGTAAGGCCACTGTTTGTGCAGTCTGGATTAAATATACTTACAGTCCATTGCCTGCCTGAACAGCACCCGTGGAGGTCTGTGATAACAAAAGCGTGGTGAGTTATGGCATGCTGTGAAAGCAGAGCCTTGATGAGATTAAACTATTTCGGAGCACAAGTGTTTCTCAAAGCCTGATTTGTAGTTGCAAGTGGATGTTAAATCACATTTATATATCGGAAAGCGTGCTCGGGAGAAGAGCACAATTACACTGCGAGACAGCTACTTTCTATTTCATTTTTATCCGGGGTTGTTCTTAGCTTTTATGTCCCTCGCCTCCTTCTCTGCTAAAAAGCTTCACCTTCAAAAGTTCTCTGCGGAGGGGCGGCCACTCCAGACTTGCTAAGATCACTGATTCTGTGTATTGTATACACGCACAAACACACGCCATTTATAGGATTATACAGAGCACTATATCGGTTGATCCTTACAATAATACTGCAGGGATATAATTAGGCTATAGCATTTGTCAACAAAGCCATCCCCCTATGTTTATTATTTTTCCTTTAAGCACAAAATTGACACTAATGTACATTATAGGTAATTTTTTTCATGCGTTTTGTGTGTGTGCTTTAAATGAAAAGGTAGGATGGTCACAAAGTTTGTAAGGTTGAATTAAGATAAGTCCACCCATTTAAACATGTGTATATTACTACATACAGTATGATCATATCCCTGTATATTGTTTAGCTGAGAAAACATATAGTTTTTTTTTTTTAAGTTATCTACACCCTCCACTGGTGCCACTAAATGTGGCAGGGAGTTCCACTTCTGTACTGCTCTAACAGTAAAGAACCCACAGTTTACTAATGAACTGCTTCTTGTCCAACTTCATTGTGTGGCCATGTGTCTTTTTCCAGAGACCCTAGATTAAACTGTTTTTCTTTTTTACTCTAGTTACCATTGATAGTTGTGTATATTGAAATCATATCCCCTCTCAACGCCTCTTCTAGAAAAATGAATTGAATTTTTGTTGTCATTTCTTATAATTGAGGTCCTCCTGTCCCCTTAAAAATTATGCTGCCCTTCTCTGAATGCTTTCCAGTTCAAGGACTTCCTTCCTGAGGACTGGTAACTAAGACTGAATTGCATACTCAAGAAAAGGTCAAAATGCTGTTTCTATAGTAGTAGACTAATGGCCAAAAAAACAAAAGACACTACACACCATACTGAGTTAATTTGGTGTGTAGTGTCTTTTTTGGGGGGGTTTGTGTCCGTTAATATATTTTTCTAGACAACACCCCCCTCATTTATTAGGTGAGTACTACATTATTTACTATTGGGATTCCCATTTGACATATTCTTTGGTGTATCTATAGTAGTAGAGTAATATTTTTATACCTTGACTAAATATTCTTTTTAATGTATTACAGTAGGCTGCATGGCATGCCAACTCTGAGTCTATGGTCCACAAGGACCCCCAGATCTTTTTCCAACCTTGATTCCTCCAAAAGATCTCCCCCTAATAAGTAACTTACATACCTATTTTAAGCTCCCAAGTGCATACATTTCCATTTTCACTATTAAATGCATCTCCATGTAGCTGCTCACCCTGCTATTTTATCTAGGTCTTCTTGTAAAGTTGCTATATCCTGTTGCAAAGTTATGGTCCTGCATAGTTTGGGGTCATTAACGAACACTGAGATTGAACTATTTATTCTAACCTCCTTTTTAAGGGGCTCTAAACTATGGCCCGCAGGGAAAATCAAGCCCACTTCAACATTTTATCCAGCTCTCTAATATAATAGGGGACTCTGATGTAAAGGGCACTTTAATTGGGACTCCTATGTAAGGGGGGTCTGATGCAGATTCTAATGTAAGATGGCTCTGATGGACAGAAGTTTATTTGAAATTTCTTTACTTTGTTTTACTGAAGTTTTTTCTTTTGTTCTAAATCATGGCATTCAGACTACAAAGCCTGCCAAAACATATTTATTCATTTGATTTGTTCTTTTTAAAAACCTGTTTTTTTTTGGGCCATGAATATTTGTAAAATATATGATCTGGCCCCCATACTGAAAAGTTCGGAAACCCCTGCTCTGTATTGTTTATAAGCAAGTTAAACAGATCATTAATCAGTGTTTGAGTAGACCTATTCACAGAACTGACCATATAGCAAAAAGGCCATTTAATGGATGTCCTCGTTCACACCAGTGCAACTTGTCATGCGATTGGCTGGTCAATCGCATGAAAAGTTGCACCCTATTGTCGGCAATGGAACCGACTTTGCGGTGTGGCACCGATTTGAAAAAGTAGGTCCTGCACTACTTTTGACAATTTCAGGTGTGACTTGCATAGACATTTGTGCATGAAGTCACGCAGATGTCAGCCAAGTCACACCTGAAGTCGCACTGACATGCGGCTTTGAAATTGTGAGATTTCAAGTGATATTGCATGATTTCAAAGCCGCATTCAGTGTGAACCAGGACTAACGGGACGCCAATGCCATTCTCAAAATGTTTACTCCCGAGAAAGCTTCAGGTATCAGGGAATCTTTCCATGAAAGTTATGATCTCTACAGCTCACAGTACAGTACCATGATCACTCAGTAAGTTTTAGATATAATAATTAATTAAATAAACTCTGTTTGTTTCTTGCAAAATAAATAAATAAATAAAATAATTAATAATATTGAAACAAAAAGAAATGCAGACTTGAAAATTCAGTAGGTTCAGACTAGTAGGTCACTGCTCATGGAGCCCCAAGTGACCTATGGAGGAACCCAATGGTTTCATGTCTCCCTGGTTGATCTGGACAATATAAATCTAACATGAGGTTAACATGAAGTTCTATTTAGAAGATGAAGCAAAAGAAGCAGAAAAAAAAAACTAAACAATCATTCTTTTATACAAAAACCTGGAAGTTATTCAATGTAATACAAATGTGCTATTCCAGTATTTGTAAAGAAAGTAGTGGGCAGATAACCTAAGGTTTCATAGAAAATAATTTTCATAACATGAAACTATCATATGTATACAATATATTACTCAGCAGCTCTCACTGTGTCGTTATTGTTTTAGATATTTAGCAAAAGAAGCATTACCTGGTCGTTGGCAATATAAGGACCCTGTAGTTATAAGAACGACCTGACCTTACTCCTTAGATGAGAGATCTCTTTGTTTGATTGGACCAAACTCTCTTCCAACTGATTATTATCATTATTATTTTATTTTTAAGTAGCCAGTACATAAATGTGATTTATAGGGCAGTAAACAAACCATGGTTGAAGAAGAAACAATGTTCAATAAGTTATTCACTCAGGTCACAAAGACACACAAGGGAAGGACAACTCTGTGTTAGAAATGGTGTCTATATTACTGTTGCTGGTAGAATCTGTCTGTGTAGATTTATTCTGGCCATTAGATGGAAAGAGTGGATTAACTTTTTTACTGCCAGAGGGTCTTCTAGCTGCTTTACTGTTCTTAATCTGAGATGGTTTACATATTCATTGGTAATAATGGGCAATGATGTGTTTCATAAAAAAAGAAAGTTAGACACATTTCAGGGCTATAATTAGTGCTTATGTATGTGTATTTACCCACAGATATAAAAAAAGGAGTCTGTTATGTAAATATCTAGGCATGTCCTATGACCATGTACACAATTTGTATGTATGTGTTTTCCAGTCTCTCATGCATGAAAAAAGAGCACATTACAGCCCCATGGGTAGAGCTGTACTTTATGCCCTTTTCACACTGAATGTTTACTTAGCTAGGTATAAATAGGTAGAAACAAAAAGCTAGTGCCACGCAGTCGGCTTCTTAAAATTCATCTGCATGAGCTGCATTAAGTGGAAAGCTTGCTGGTACGAGTCATTAACTTCTTGTTGCATGTAACCCCTGCTTGTTGTACAAAAGGTGCACGCGCTCATCTCTGTGCAACATGCTGAGACCTTCTACAAATACAGAGTCTTTAACCCAGCTCATTGCCAAAACCAAGTAGCACATTCGCATTGCCCTCACCTTTTATTCTGAGAATTTGATAATATAATTAAACATTCAAGAACTATTTTTATCCACCAATAAACTTACATCTGTTTCAGAAAAAAAGCATGTTAAACTGTACTACCTTGTGAACTTTTATTGGCTTTTGTCTATAGTCCTGGAAGGGCAACGACTTTAAAAAAAAGAGTATGGAGGACATCAGTAATGAGCTGTACCGAAATTTGTCTCCCTATCAAAAGAACAGAGATAAATACATAGGTGGCCCATGTGCTAAACTCAGGATTTGTTCACCTAAGGTCATTGAAAAGATACTAAAGTGTACTTTGTAATTGCAGGAAGTAGAACCTAAGCTTATAAAAAGGGCTTTTATTGTAGGAGCTGGGAAAGCATGGAATAGTCTTCCACAGGAATGGTTTTACATGACTTCCTAAAGGGGCTGGATATGTTTCTGAATGCTCACAATGTAAATATATATTAATACTTGTGAGAAATAATATTGAAGAGTGGTGATCCATTGAGCCATCCAGTCACCTAAAGAATCTAGAAGAATTGTTTTTTCTATGTTCCAACAAGTTGGACTGTGCTGTACAGGGTTTTCCCTAAGTCCTCCTTATAGGCTGTTTGCGGTAGACACTCAGGGAATAGAGCTGCTGCTCCTTTATCTGCAACCAATTTAGGTACATGCATGACTCAAATGCCCTCATGGCCATTGTGTGTGAAGGGGGGGGGGGGG
Organism: Lithobates clamitans; assembly: GCA_037952925.1. Classification (NCBI taxonomy): domain Eukaryota; kingdom Metazoa; phylum Chordata; class Amphibia; order Anura; family Ranidae; genus Lithobates; species Lithobates clamitans. Next base: position 4,619,453 of record JBBGZY010000852.1, on the reverse strand, counting down.
ATAGACTCACCTGCAACCAAACAGATAGCTCTATGAGAGGTGGCCATCCGGAAACCTTGTGGAGAAGGCGAAAACGCTATTAGAGGTGGACAAGACAGGCAAGGTTACTGTCTCCATACTAGGGCTGTCAAGTTGGGCCATCCCCAGAGAGACTACCTAGCAATACACAGAAGAAGCTGTAAAACTAGAATCAAGCAGTTGGGCAGCATAGTGGAACGTTTCCTCAATAAAGAATCAATGTGGTTGACTGTCCTGTTGCACATGGATACTTTAGCGACTAGCTTCTAGTTTCTACCCTTCCAGAACTGGTGTTAAAGTAATATTTTACAAGATGAGCTTGAATGCCACGTAAATCTCATTGACAGCCACCAATGAACACTCCATTGAAGTAGGTGGGATTACCTGGATGTAAGTGGAGCTTTCTGGGGGTAGGATCTCGACCAGAAGAATAAAACAAGTATGTAGGGCGCTAAATTTCAAAATCAACATCCGACTGCTGATATCTATCAGCAGCCGGAATAGAGTGCAATGTAAAGTATTATGGCAAATCCGGGCAGCCTGAGAGTGACCACTGGGATAGTGGGATAAGAACAAAGCTAAAAAATATACTAGCCAGGCGCTCCAGAAGAATCGCATTAAAAACATTCTGTGGAGTGAGCTGTATGCAATGGGCTAAATGACAGATAGATCCAGCCTGAGAGTGACCACTGGGATAGCGGGATAAGAACAAAGCTAAAAAATATACTAGCCAGGCGCTCCAGAAGAATCGCATTAAAAACAATCTGTGGAGTGAGCTGTGTGCAATGGGCTAAATGACAGATAGATCCAAAGCCCATAACCCACAAGAGACAGGGCGATCAATAAAAGTCATAATTTGTTGCAATTAGAAGATACAAAGCCTTACATGGAGCTGTACTGTGTACCAGTTGTTGAATGGACCCAGGCTAGGGGCAGAAGAGATGTGCTGGGGGACTTGGATGACAGATGAAATTCATGACAGGAGAATGCCGGCTGTGGCGGAGGAACTCGCGTCAACGTAACCCGAAAGTCTGCAGCCGATTAACATGGACCACTGGAACGCACCAAAAAGTTATAGTGATACTGTAACCCCGAAACATGTTGTCCTGGCAACCAGTGTAACTTGGTGCATTTCAGTGGTCCACGCTGTGCGGCTGCAGACTTTCCAGTTCTGGTGACATAATTTCCGGTGACACAAGTTCCTCCGTTTCCTCCACCGCGGCCGGCGTTCGCCTGTCACGGATTCCTTTTGTCATCCAAGTCCCCCGCCACATCTCTTCTGCCCTTAGCCTGCAGTCGCTCAACAACTGATACACACTGTGCAGCACCATGTAAGACTTTTTATCTTCTCGTTGCAAAAAATTATGACTTTTTCTGGTCACCCTGTCTCTTGTGGATGTTGGGCTTTGGATCTATCTGTCATTTAGCCCATTGCACACAGCTCATTCAAGAGACTGTTTTTATGCAATTCTTCTGGAATGCCTGGTTAATGTTTTAGCATTAGTCCCAGCCAGAAGAGCATAGTGATTACATGGGCTTTTAGGGAGGGGCAGGCTGTAGGTTATATTGGGCACTAATCACCCTGCACCCTGTAGCTATGACTAAGCACCATGCCTGGTGTGAAACATGTCAGCAGAAGTGCAGTTAGTCTGTACCTACCTTTGATGCCTTGATTTTACTTTTCAATAAAGGTGAATATTTGGAGTGCGGCTATCCAGCCTTTCATTTTTTTCCAATCACCCTGCACTCTTGGGCTCATCTAAAGAAATTAGGAAACAGCTACATGCTCTGTAGGGGCCTGATGTATATTCTGTAGACATCTGGGGAAAAGCTGGCATTGTGACTGAGGTTGTGGTACTACCAAATCAACTAATGCTCTCCATGAATTTCAGCCCTTGCTATGGATTGCAAAGCTTCACTGTCCTTGTGGAACCATTGCCCACATAAATGGTTCCATTTATTGCCAGGACCCTCATAGAAGCCCTGCAAGGTATGGCACTACTTAGAATCTGTAACACCAAGACTCTTCCACTCCACCTGCTCCCTCGGACAGCAGTGATAGACATGGCCCTAATCATGGATGTTATTACTCCCAAGGTGGAGCACATACAGCCTCAAGAGTGGGCAGGAGAGCAAATATTATTGCTCCTCCAAGCAACCACTCAGGAACTGATACCCACTCAATTAGAAGCAGTACGTCTTCTATTGGATAAGTGATCACAGTTTGACAGTGATCACATACTTAGCAGAGTCAGTAATTATTGTTTGTGTGGTAACCTTGTATAGGTACTAACTGCTTCCCCTCCTGCCAGACTGTGGCTTGACAGCTACTGCTGTCAGTCTCTGTAGAGTTGGTGCTAATTGTTTAAGGTTAGTGTACCTGCCTGATGAGTAAGCAGTGGTTGGGAAACACAGCTTTAGAATCTTTACTTATAGAAGTACCATAATATTTATAAACTGACGCTAACAGATCATATTTGTTCTATGTGCATAATTATGTATATATAGTGAGGGCCTTCTGAATATTGAGCAGTTTTTATGAAAGCGTATTATGTCTGCCTTGCATCACTTGTTTAACCACTTGCCCACACCGTATTTTGCTTTTCTGCACTGTTTCTTTAACTTGGCTAGGTCATGCAACACTGTACACAAATGATGTTTTTATTACTTTTATTCACACAAATAGAGCTTTCTTTTGGTGGTATTTAAAGTGATATTAAAGCCTTGCTCTTTTTGTTTTAATTTTTTTAACCTCTAGCCAAGAGCCCCATGTACATACACTGTGGGCCAACAGCTCTTCTGCGTGAAATCAGGTACATGATACCGCGCTTCCGGGTCTACGGCGCGCACACACCCTCCAGCAACCTGCACCCGCTGTGATTGGACACAGCGGGAGCCAATCACCGGTTCAGGCGGACCCACTGATCGTTCTCGACAGATGCAGAATGGCCGTCTGCTTCTGTAAGCAAGGCAGATCGTCGTTCTGTGACAAGGGAAGATAACAATCCTGTGTTTCTGCTAAGCAGGAAGATGGATCTCTCTCTTCCCACAATTAAAGCACTCCCTAGGGACACATTTAACACTTTGATCGCCCCTGGTGTTAACCCCTTTCCTACCAGTGTCATTAGTACAGTGACAATGCATATTTTTTATCACTGATCACTGTATTAGTGTCATGGTCCCCAAAAAAGTGTCAAAAGTGTCAGTTAGGCGTCCGATAAGTCACTGATTGCCGACATTAGTAAAAAAAAAAAAAAAAACTTTTGCGCAAACTAATCAATATACGCTTATTGGGATTTTTTTTACCAAAAACATGTAGCAGAATACAGAGTTGATGAAGAAATTATCATTTTTAGTTTTTTTCATTGGATGGGTTTTATTGGTATAAAAATATTGGGTTTTTTTTCAAAATTGTCTGTCTTTTTCCATTTATAGCGCAAAAAATAAAAACCGCAGAGGTGATCAAATACCACCAAAAGAAAGCCCTATTTGTGGGAAAAAAAGGACATCAATTTTATTATGGAATGCATGAAGGTAAAAAAACCTTGTGCCTTTACAATCACTTTAATCACCAGTGGGCTTTTTATTTTTTCCCAAAAAATACAGAAAATGTTGTACAAAAAAAAAAAATTTCTTTCTTTTATAAAAATATGTAAACAAAAAATCTTTCTTCATAAATGTAGGCTGAAATGTAGTCTGCTACATTTCTTTGGTAAAAACCCAAATCGGTGTATATTATTTAATCTGTGTGAAAGTTATAGCGTCTACAAACTATGGTATATAAATTTGAAAACTGATCAGTCCCGATGTACTAATGGCCTATATAACTTCTTGAGACCCTAAAATGCCAAGACAGTACAAATACCCTCCAAATGATCCCTTTTTTAAACTTTTTTTTTTTTTTTACATACTGTCATCACAGTAGTTCACCATAGTAACACTGTACTACTCTGGGGGAGGGGGGTGATCAGAATTTTTTTTCTTTTTTTTTAAAACTATTATCACTATTGATGATCTCTGTTCCAAGCACTAGTTTTTACTGTCATGATTGGCTTTTATTCATGACAGCTTGCTTACTATTGTGATGCTGCGATTGGTTACAGCTAATCTCAAGGTACAGGGTGCCAAGTACCATGTGATAGCTGTGGGCCAATCACAACATCACAAAAGTAAGCAAGCTGTCATGAATAGCGTGACCCGCTGTGTGAGTACAAGTTTATAGGGGGTGATTTCCCTTACTTCCTAGATGGTCACATAGGCCAGAAAGTGAGTGGATCTCTCTTATAAGAACACCAAAAACAGTATGGGGATCTTTTTTTTTGTAGAGTGTTGAGGGGTTAGAACCTCTCAGATAATTCTATATGAAAATAAAATTAAATGAATAACTTTTGTCAAGTAATACAGCTTCCTTGTATGAATTTCCTCTGTGGTTTTTGTCTAGAGTTCAGCTTTAAAACTTTACTCTCTGTGGCAGGGGTGTCACACTCAATTTCATTCAGGGCTTTTTTTCTCAGAGAATAAGTGCAGGACCTCAACGACTCCCCCCACAGAACAGTATTGAACAGTGGACGTGTCCAAATTGTACTTCCCAACATTGGGAGGATCCTAAAGAGGCAGTAAATACCAGGAGTTTGTTATGTGCAGAGTTAAGGAATGCGCTATGTACAGAGTTCAGTGTTATTATTATTATTATACAGGATTTATATAGCGCCAACAGTTTGAGCAGCACTTTACAACATGGGGGCAGACAGTACAGTTACAATACAATTCAATATAGGAGGAATCAGAGGGCCCTACTCATTAGAGCTTACAATCTAGAAGGGAGGGTCAAGTGAAACAAAAGGGGAAAACTGTGGGGGATGAACTGATGGAGAAAATTAAAATACAGTTGTTAGGTGTGAGTGGGCTAGGCTTCCATGAAGAGGAAGGATTTCAGAGATTATCTAAAAGCTAATAAAGTAGGAGATAATTGGACAGATTGGGGTAAGGAGTTCCATAGGATTGGAGAGGCTCTAGAAAAGTCCTGGAGGTGAGCAGGGGAGGAGGTGATGAGGGAGCTAGAGAGCAGGAGGTCTTGAGAGGAATGAAGGGAATGATGAGTTTGGTATTTTGAGACTAGGCTAGTGATGTAGCTGGGGGCTAAATTGTGGAAGGCTTTGTAAGTTGATGTTAGTATTTTGAATTTAATTTGTTGGGCAAACGGAAGCCAGTGGAGGGAGGGATTGACAGACAGGAGTAGCAGACACAGAGCGATTTATAAGGTGGATGAGTCTGACAGCAGCATTCATGATGGATTGAAGGGGGGATAGCCTATGTAGAGGTAAGCCAATGGGAAGGGAGTTGCAGTAGTCGAGACGAGAGATGAAAGGAGTGAATTAAGAGCTTTGTTGTGACATAGGTTAGAAAGGGGCGTATGTTGGAGATGTTGCAGAGGTTGAGGCAGCAAGATTTGGACAGTGATTGGACATGGGGCTTAAAGGAGAGTTCAGAGTCGAGGACTACACCTAGGACCTTGGCATACGGTAATGGGCTGGTAGTTGTGCCATCGATTTTGACAGAGAGATCAGGGGAACGTGGGGGAGGAAAATGTATAATCATATATAAGTTCCGTTTTGGATAGATTGAGTTTGAGGAAGTGGAGTGACATCCAGACTGATATATCTGTTCAGAGGTGCGCTGTGTACAGAGTGCAGTGTTGAGGAGTGCACTACATATAGAGTGCAGGGTTTAGGGGTTTGCTATGCACAGTGTGCAGGAATCAGCTCTCTTTCATAGACTGTTTACATCTCACTTCCACCCCTCCCCCTGGGTGCGAGGGCCACATGAAATGGCCTGGGGGGCCAGATTCGGCCCACGGGACTTGCGTTTGACACATGTTCTCTATGTTATTGGACATCTGTAAAGTATCCATCTCAATCAGCATGCTGAATGACTAAGGCTCCATGCACACTAGCGTTTTTTTAAGCTCCTAGAAGCTGTTATTAGCATTTTTGTTTCTGCTCCTAGAAGCTAAATAGTGTTATCCTATGTATCCATGCACACTACTTTGAAATTGTATCCACCATCGACAGAACCAGGTGTCGCCAACATCCCAATAAATTGTAAACAAGAAAAAATCCCCCTTTGGGACCGGGACTTTGAAGACGACATAACCACCAAAAGATTAAAAATGTAACATTTTATTACAAAGAACAGTGGAACAGATCAATAAAAACATGTCTGTGCAAAGACAAATACAGATGTCAATATGAAATTATGTATGACATGTACGGATACTTGGTAAGTCTCCGATGTACCCAACGCATTTCTGGCTTTAAAAGCCTTTCTTCAGGGGTAAAAATAAGGAGAAATGTATTAGTACAGTAATTCATATATCATGCACTATGTTCATGCACTTGAAATTTAAAAGGCCTGCAGAGGGTTGATTGCCACAGGGTAGGCCGAGCAGGCAGAGCGGACAATGGCCACCCCCAAATAAGAGATACCTCTACGGAGGTCCACCTCACATAGGGCCACAAAAATGAGACATCACAGATGATCTGACCTGGAGCATTGTGTTTGATCCAAGGCTTGATCAGCTTTATCTTTGGTCTAAATGGGTCAACTTCCAGCCTCTGACAAAGTTCCCTAATACAAGGGCTTTCCCCTGCTATCCACAAAATGCCAGTGTGTCAGATGTCCCAACGTCGCTACTTTCATATTGACATCTGTATTTGTCTTTGCACAGACATGTTTTTAGTGATACAGTTGTGTGAAAAAGTATTTGCCCCCTTCCTGATTTTTTTTTTTTGCATATTTCTCACACCTAAATGCTTCAGATCATCAAACAAATTTGAATACTACACAAAGATAACCCGAGTAAATCCAAGATGCAGTTTTTAAATTATTATTTCATTTATTAAGGGAAAAAAGCTGTTCAAACCTACCTGGCCCTGTGTGAAAAAGTAATTGCCCCCTCCCATGCTGAATCATGAATGAACTGTGATTAACCACGATTTTTTGGAAAGCTGAGTCAAATTTCACTTGCCACAACCATGCCTGATTACTACCAGACCTGTTTAATGAAGAAATCACATAAATAGAAGCTGAGTGACAAAGTGAAGCACAGATCACAAAAAGCCACACATCATGCCCCAATGTAAAAAAAATCAAGAACAGATTAGAAACAAAGTAATGTACATGTTTCGGTCTAGGAAGGGTTTCAAAGCCATTTCTAAAACTTTGGAACTCCAGTGAACCACGGGGAGAGCCATTATCCACAAATAGAGATAGCTTGGAACAGTGGTGAACCTTCCCAGGAGTGGCCGGCCTACAAAAATTACACCAAGAGCATGATGATGACTCATCCAGGAGGCCATAAAAGAACCCAGAACATCATCTAAAGAACTGCAGGCTTCACTTGCCTCAAGCAATATCAGTATTCATGATTCAACAATAAGAAAGAGACTGGGGCAAAAATGGCATCCATGGGAGAGTTCCAAGGTCAAAGCCACTGCTGACCAAAAAGAACACAAAGGCTCATCTCACATTTACCAAAAAACATTGTGATTATCCCCAAGTCTTTTAGACAAATATTCTGTGGACTAATGAGTCAAAAATGTAAATTTTTGGAAGGTGTGCGTCCCGTTACATCTGGCATAAAACTAATACATGTGTTGATAAAGTGACAAGAAATGGCGCCAAACTTTCAATAAGGCTGTGTAGAAAAAGGGTGTAGCACTATCTCAAAAAAGCAAAAGATACATATAATACTCAACTAAAATCAAATTGGGAATCTAATAATCTAATTATATATAGAATATAACTAAAACATGATAAAGGCTGCTTTCACACTGAAGCGCTTTACAAGCGCTATAGCGCTAAAAATAATGCCTGCATAGCGCCTGTAAAGAGCCTCTCCTCTTACTCCAGTGTGAAAGCCCGAGTGCTTTCACACTGGAGCAGTGCGCTTGCAGGACGGTAAAAAAAGTCCTGCAAGCAGCATCTTTGCAGCGCTGTAGGAGGGGTGTATACACTGCTCCTAAAGCGCCCCTGCCCATTGAAATCAATGGGCAGCACTGCCAGCAAAGCGCTGTTGCAGGTCGGTGCACAAGGTTGCACTTCCCAATGGTATCAAAGTATACTCTATGCCAGTGGTTCTCAACTCCTGTCCTCAGGGCCCACTAACAGGCCAGGTTTGCAAGATAACTGAAATACATCACAGGTGATATCATTTGCTGCTCAGTGATTGCCGTATTCTAGTCTGCATCTCCTCAAGGTAATACATAAAACCTGGCCTGTTGGTGGGTCCTGAGGACTGGAGTTGAGAACCACTGCTCTATGCTTTTCAATGCACACTCCTGCCCAATGGGGCAGCCAGTCATAGTGATGGGGCAGTAGGCCTGTGGAAGTTGAAAGGGAGTGACCAAGCATCAACACTATTAAGAAGTGCTAGAGCTTTGCGAGATCAGAATCGTCTTAATTTTTTCTAGAAGTTTTTGCAAACCAACAAAAATGTCATTCATTACTTTCTGTTGGAAAAGTAGTCACAGTGGGAGCCAATCAGTGGGTTTGGCGGCTGCGATTGCCGCTGGGACCCGCTGATCAGTCAGAGGAAAGGCAGAATGGCGGTCTGCCTATGTAAATAAGGTAGACTGCTGTTCTGTCAGGGAGGAAGTGCAAGATCTTGTGTTTCTGCTAAGCAGAAAAACGGATTTCACTGATCGTTAAGTGCATCCACTCCCCCCACAGTTAGAAAGTACCCCCTAGGGCACACCTAACCCTTTGATCGCCCCTGGTGTTAACCCATTCCCTGCCAGTGTCATTTATACAGTGACAGTGCAATTTTTATACCACTGATCACTGTATTTCACTGTATTGGTGTCACTGGTCCCCAAAAAGTGTCACTTAGTGTCAGATTTGGCCGCAGCAATGTCACAGTCCTGCTAAAAATCGCTGATCGCCACCATTACTAGTAAAAACAATAAATAAATAAAAAAGTCCATAAAAATTACCCATAGTTTGCAGATGCCATAACTTTTGCACAAACCAATCAATATACACTTATTTTGATTTTTTAACCAAAACATGTAACAGAATACATATTGGCCTTAATTGATGAAGAAATTTGATTTTTAAAATTTTTTATTGGTTACGTTTTATAGCAGAAAATAAAAAATATTGTTTTGTTTTTTATTAAAATTGTCGGTATTGTTTTGTTTATAGCACAAAAAAATAAAAACTGCAGACGTGATCAAATACCACCAAAAGAAAGCTCCTTTTGTGGGGAAAAAAAGGGCAATAATTTTATTTGGGTACAGCATCGCACGACCACCCAATTGGCGGTTGAAGTGACGCAGTGCAATATCGCAAAAAAAATAGTCTGGTCAGGAAGAGGGGTACAACCCTCCGGAGCTGAAGAAGAAACATTAGAAGTTGGTATTTATAACTCTATCGCTGCTTTTTTGAGCAGAAAGGCCTGGCAGCTTTTGATCAAGGCTATTTTACCTCTTGGAGCAGGAAAGAATCAGTGTGTGCCTGTGCTCAGTTGGGACATTTGTACATTATGGGCCTCTTGCTAAACAGCAGCATTCCTGTCCTTGGAAACAGCTTTCTTGCCCTATATGAACTCTTCAAAGTCACAGTGAGGGCAGATCTGTGTTGTTTTAGCACATTGTCTGCATGTCCAGATGTATCGCCAGATAAAACTCTACAATGTTTACACTTTTCTCCTTCCCTCCCTCCCTGTCTTGCAGACTGGGACATGTAATTAAATTGTGCTGTTAAAGAGCTTTGTGAGACAGGAACTGGCCTGTGCTGTACAGAATATCTCACTTTCAGCTATTAAAGCTTTGATACTGTCAAGAAGGTCCAGAAACTGCGGCTGCTTATTTGGGATGTGCTTTATCTGTCTTTATTAGTGCCCAGTATTTGATAACATAGCCAGATAATTGTTACACTGCAACTACCCTTTTCATCACAAACATTTTATTTTAATTTAGTAAATGTTCTAGTTTATTGTGCAATATACATTGATATTTTTCAAAAATTTCCCTGTGAAAATCCTATGAATCAGCTTGGTTTTAGCAGCATTGCAGTATTATTTGTAGGAGACAGAATTTTCTTGTATGCTTGCAGTATACAGTGGACACATAGATTTACAAACATAAGAGCTAGGAAGAATGACCAGGATGTACCTCTGTCAATCAAATGCCAAGTGCTTGAGAACCGCAGAATCTGCAGCATGTGAAAATGTTTGTCAGCTTGACAGTTGTGGCCAGGAGAGCTCCCTTCTCCCCAAGAGCAAATAAACCCAGTCTTGTTTCTTTGCTTTTAACTTGCACATTTCACAGGCCTTTGATTGGAAGCACCATTAATAACCTTCAGTGCGTGGTGACAAGCTTGATTCCAGCATTCAGCACGCTGGGAACCTGCCAAGTGCCGTAAATGCTTGCTTTAATCTGCAACTACAGCAATACTCAATTTGCATCTTAAATGGATGACACACTAGCACCCTCTTCTGCTGACAAGCTGCTTTTTCAGCTGCTCTTGCTTCCCTCACACTCTCTCACATTGCAGGATTATCTACCTTACTGTAGACAAAGTCCATCTGTGCAGTTATATTTATGTGAACTGCCCCTTGTGGGATTCTTGGAAAACCTTTCCGAGCAGTTGTAGTTATCAATTGCAATCCTTTAATGGTCTCACAGAAATTTCCTTGTGAATTATTTATTATACTTCCTATATTTTGTTAGGAAAGTTTACTTGAAAGTAATTATGAACTTCGTGTAGGTCTGCCTGGGCTTGTGAATAGGCCCCAACGAAGGGAGCCTATAGCTTGCTTTAAGATATGAGACTTGGGTGGCTGCACGTATTTCTATCATCAGGAGATGGATTTTCAACTCACTATGTCACACAGTTGCCACTGGATGTTTAAGGCTGGATTCACACTAGTGTGAATTGGATGTGGGTTTCCCCACATCCAATTTGCATGACAGGAGATTGTGACCAGCTTTAAATGGAGCCGGATCACACATCTCCATGGCAGCTGCAGAGCGAATTGCACAGGGGTCTTGTGCGTCTTTGGCTCTGTTTCAGGTTCGAAATCAGGCAAAAATTCCGGCCTGTTGCGTCCCTGAAATGGAGAACAGGGACGCTCCGGACCCATGCTGTGAGCCGCATGCGATCTTAGTGTGAACCCAGCCTTCAAGTAGAAGTCAAATCCTAACAATGCCTAAACCTGCTCCCACCTCCTTTCTAAGCCAGGACGATTTGGTCGATATCTGCAGATGAGGTTGTTGATGTGGGCGATATAGGCCTTGTATCTTGTATGTTGTGGATAGTATTTTGAATTGTTTACGCGGGGGTAGGGGAAGCCAGTGAAGGGATTGGCAATAAGGAACAGTAGTCCCTTGTCTTCTTCTCCCATGCTTGTCTCCAGGATTTGTCCAGAGCCTCTCCCATCCTCTGGAACTCTCTACTTCAACCTGTCCAGCTATCTCCTACCCTAGCTGCCTTCAAGCAATCCCTGAAAAGTCATCTCTTCAGGGAAGCCTCCAACTAATCTTTTACCATTTCCATCAGCTCATTCCCTACAGTTACAACCTTTTGTACCAACTGCCCCACCCTATTAGATTGTAAGCTCTTCTGAGCAGGGCCCTCTTAATCCTCTTGTATTTTATTTTATTGTAACTGTATTGTCTCCCTCTTATATTGTAAAGCTCTGCGTAAACTGTTGGCTCTATATATATTGTGTATAATATTATTAACAGTCACGGGTATGTTAGTAAGGTGTATTAGTCTAGCAGCAGCATTCATAATAGGCTGAAGGGGGGATAGTCTATGTAAAGGTAGGCCATTGAGGAGAGATGCAGTAGTCAAGGTGGGAAATAACCAAGGAGTTAACCATAACCATAGTAAGCCTATGGGTGACATCACCGCATAGAGCAAGCAATGCTGTTATTTCTGGTCACATTCTCTTCCTTATGTGTCCTACCGTACATAGGGAGTGTTTTAGGTCTAGATAATCCTGTGGTAAGACTACATAACAGTTCCCTCTCTTCTCCATAACAGTAAGGTGTTCTGTAGTCCACAGAAATAGCAGGGAACAATGCTAACTGAGGACAGTCCTGAGGTAGTAAGTACAGGAAGGTATCAGTTCACAAGATTTCTGGCTGGATGAACTGCTTTTTTAGTTTTTTTGCACTTTCAGTGATTTATTGAATGGACCAAAATGGAGCAAGAAGTTTATTGTTATGCCGTGTACACATGACCGGACTTTTCGACCGGACTGGTCCGACGGAACAAATCCGTCATACAATCCGACCGTGTGTTGGCTTCATCGGACCTTCAGCAGACATTTTCTGTCGAAAATCAGATAGACTTTAGATTTAGAACATGTTTCAAATCTTTCCGACGGATTTGAGTCCGGTCAAAAAATCAGTTCATCTGTATACTAGTCCAACGGACAAAAAACTACGCAAGAGCAGCTTTTGGCTACTGGCTATGAACTTCCTTATTCTAGTCCCTTCATCGGACGTCATCACATTCAAACCAACAGACTTGTGTGGGCAAGTCCAGTCGTTCGAAAGTCCGTAGTAACTCCGTAAAAAGTCAGTTGGACCTTTGATGCTGAAAAGTCCACTTGTGTGTACACGGCATAAGAGTTATATAAAATTTAACAAGTTTCCAGGATGGCAGTCCTTATCTAACTCTGATGCTAGCACTTGTTGTAGTGTTTGAAAAGAACATGATCAATACTTTCTCTCTAGTTCTAAACTTTTGCACAGGGTACCATGTAAACCCCCAGTAAATAGCAATTAGAATTTTTCAGTTTCTTTACATGAAGAACATATTGTGGTCACACAAAACTGTGTGACCACAAAGATTCATAGATTTATTGTGAGTAGCACCATAAAAGTGGCATAGTACCATCAAAAAATACGTGACCCATAATATAAATTCTCAGCTAGGAAAATAGCAAAAATAGAAAAGGTAAATATATAATAAGTTCCACATTTGTCCTATGGTGCTTATACACAGATGTAGTTATTTATATGGACTGTTCAACTACTGTAAATGCTAAAAGACATTTTCTACGTATGTTGAGAGGTGATGGGAAGCTTAGTCTTAGTCCTTTGCCTAGAAGACCCATCACTTTATCAGCAGTGTCACAGGTGTATGAACATATATATATGTAGACATTTCTATGTAGTGATCTGTAAGTTCAATGGATTTACTTTAGGTATCCAATGCTTTTTGAACCTACAGTAATGTGGCAAGGCAGTGGCGCTTTTGTAATCTCTCATTTTAGGAGAGGTTAGATTCTCTATGAGAAAGTTCATAAGGGTTAAAAATGTGCAGGTGAAAAAGGCATAGTTTTTAATTTCACGATTTTTGAATGACATCTTCACTGTAAAATTTAGGTAATTGGTATATAGAGAAAAAGCATATAGAGTCACACAATATACACAGTTACTTTGTAAAAATAGAAAACTTAACCTTGCCATACCTCTTACAATGTTATTGTACAATCTTCTTTAAATTTAGAAGCAACTATGTAGTGTGACCTTGAAAATGAATTAAATGTAATATTTAGATGGGCCATTATATTAAATAGTTATCAGTAAATCTAAAGTTTGTGCAGATATTTTACAAACAGATTGCAATATGTGTTACCAGCTTAATATGAGCTCTTATTTTCATAGGCATTTAAATTAATAATAGGCCAGCTAAATAAATTTATGGGAAAAGTGCGTGAAACATTTTTTGATAGATGTGGAATACAGTGTATGTAGTTATGGACCAGTATATGCATGCATGTGTTGCTATTGTCATGCATTGTAATGCTTAGTTTACTTTCTCTATACAAGTCAACGTGTGTGTATCTCATTGGCTCCCAAACTAAACTCAGACTGAATGTAAGCCTTTTGTGTTTGACTTGTTCTGAAGCACATGTATCCTGACATTAGGGGTTTCAAGGATTCAGACTACAAGAAAGCAATCACATCAACGCTGCAGGTGTCATAGTAGAAATATTCTGCCATAGGGCCTGGATTGCAGTAGTAATCAACTCCAATACTGGTAAGCCTCATGTATTCTGCCCTCTTCTGACTGGGGAAATCTCTACACTGAATGATAAATAACAGAAAAGAGAGTGCAAGACCTCAGGCGTTACCTCTATAATTGTTTATTAAATTAGGAAGTTGTCAAAGACATTTTTGCAAAAGCTGCACAGCTATAGACATCGAGTGGTACACAGACTCCAGTAGCTGACACTGGACACAAGATACAGATGCTTTATATGGACTTGGATCACTAACTAGCAAACAAGCTATGGACTTGGATCACTAACTAGCAAACAAGCTGAAGCTTTTGAAGGCAAAACCTTCCTGGAGCATGGGGTGGGGTTGCCATTGCGACCCTGACTCTACAACAGTGGTTGGGGGTGTGTGGTAAAATCCATGGGGTTTTACCGCCCCTCCCCCCAAACTGCAAATGTAAATGAGCCCTTACTGTCCTAAGCAACCTATAAGTCTGGCTTCACCCTAATGCGCTGTGGTTTGGCATAGACTTCTATTATATTTTGCGGGTGTGGTGCACTTTCTGAAAGCACACCATTCAGGAGTTTTGGTGCACTTTTAGGATGCATGCCAAACCTGCAGGAAATACTAGAGGTCTAAAGTTCAGTGCAGTTAACCTGCAGGTGCTATGCGCTGCACCTGCGGATCGGTGTAAAAGCAGCCTAATAGTTGTTAACCTTTTTATATGTGCTAATATGCCCATTGTAATATCACAGTTGCATTGGCGGCTGGTGCTCAATATTTTGAGGGTGCGGCAAACAAACCTGCCCCCGTGGGAGAAGGATGGCGGCAATCAGTGCCCCCCCGCGGAAGATGGACGGCGGTGATCAGTGGCCTTACCTTAGAAGGCTGATGCTGCTCCTCACTCCAGCTTGCCGAGGGAAGAGCCAGGGCCATTGCTTCTCCTCCTGGCCAAACAGGTGTTGCTTCTCCTCCCAGCCGAACAGGAAATTGGTCCTGAGACCCGATTGGCCGGGAGTCATAAGACTCCCGGCCAATCGGGTCTCAGGAACCGCTTCCTGATTGGCCGGGAGGAGCAGCAGTACATTTTATGTAGATTAGGACCGGGCGCATGTATTAGGTGGTCGGCGCCCCTAATGGACAGGCCGCCACAGTCACAGTATATGTGTTTAATACACTGACATTCTGTGTTTAGCCTACTATTTAGGCATGAAGAGAGTGGACACTGTCAGCTTGTGTTGTGACTGATTGTGGCTGGAGGAAAGAGCTTTCATTCACAAAAGCACAAGCTGACAATAGCACAGTGGCTTGCTTGTGTTGTTGTCAGATTGTGTTTTTGTGAATGAAAACCTTTTTCTTCAGCTGCAATCACTTACAACACAAGCTGGCAGTTTCCACTCTCTCCCCTTAATAGTAGGCTGCATTGTAAATTAAAGTGGAGAGATGAGGAGACACAGCACTGCAGAATGGAGAGGGGCTCAGCGTTGGCTGTAAATCCTCCCATGGGATCACCCATACTTTTAAGCTCCATGAGAGGTTGAGGTACATCCACTTATGACAAAAAAGAATTGTTTATTTTATTTAACCACTTCAGCCCCAGAAGGATATGCTCCCTTCCTGACCAGGTCATTTTTTGCGATACGGCACTGCGTCGTTTTAACTGATAATTGCGCGGTCGTGTGAAGATGTACCCAAAGAAAATTGATGTCCTTTTTTCACCACAAACAGAGCTTTCTTTTGGTGGTATTTAATCACCCCTGCCGTTTTTATTTTCTTTTTGAAAAAATAAATATCCCTCCCAAAAAATGTTAAAAAATTAATTTCTTCATCAGTTTAGGCCGATATATATTCTTCTACATATTTTTGGTAAAAAAAAAAAAAACGCAGTAAGCGTATATTGATTGGTTTACTCAAAAGTTATAGCATCTACAAAATAGGGGAAAGATTTGTAATTTTTATTATTATTATTTTTTTACTAGTATTGGCAGCAATCTGCAATTTTTATCGGGACTACGACATTGCCACGGACAGATCGGACATGTTTGACACTTTTTTTGGGACCATTGACATTTATACAGCGATCAGAGCTAAAAATAGCCACTGATTACTGTATAAATGTCATTGGCAGGAAATGGGTTAACACTAGAGGGCAATCAAGGGGTTAACTGTGTTACCTATGTGTGTTTCTAACTGTGGGGGGAAGGGAGTGACTGGGGGAGGAGACAGATTGTTGTTCCTACTTAGTAGGAACACACGATCTGTCTCTATTCCCCTGACAGAACCAGGATTTGTGTGGTTACACACACGGATCCCTGTTCTCGTTCTGTTTGGAGCAATCGTGGGTGCCTGGCGAACATCGTGCCCGCCCGGCATGCGCATCAGCTCTGGGGACACACTGCGGGCGCGCACGCACCTGCTATAGTGTCTTAAAGAGCCAACATAGAGCTATGGCGATTTGCGCAGCCATGCCAAACTGTCGCAGTATAACTGCTGTGGCTGGTTGGCAAGCGGTTAAGTTCTGCTGCTGTGATTTTATTGGGGATGTGAACAGGTACCCCTGGGGAAATCAAAATGTTTTTTCTCTTCTGGTGCTAGATATTCTTTGAAAGTGTTATCTGGATTTGGGCTTTAATTTGTTAGTCACTTATATAAAGTCCATCTAACACTACCCTTTCCACAGGTTGATAATTCTGCTCTCCAAGGGTGGCTATGCTGCTCCTCCATAATTAAAAGAGTGAGTGTAGCCACCCTAAGACAGGAAGTGTGTTACTGGCAGAATCACCAGGTGAAAATAAAGGAAACGAGTCTACAAAAAAAAAAAGCAGCCACCACATTAAAAGTTGGTAAAAAGCAATATATTCCGTTTCAGATATTTTTGGTTCAGATATGCTTTGAACTCTCTGTGAGCTTTTCATTGCTGTGTTCCCAATCCAAAGGAACAAGAGGTTGTTGTAGGCGTTTTTTTTTTTCAGGATAAGCATGCATATTCTGTTTCACAACCTGTTGTGTATATTTTATGAAATGCTATTATAGCTGGTATTTTTTAAAGGCTATAGGGAATAAACAAGACCTAGTTTCTTTGGCAAATAATGGCAAACTATTTGGTACCTCTGTAAAATAAAGACTGCAAATTGAACATAATGACAATGGCATAGAAACACACACCAAAGCAGAAGGTAGACAGCCTGTTCCTTACAGTCTATAGAAGTTCAAGAAGTTCTGGGGATTTCATTTTGACCATGCAGCAGCTGCTTCTTAATTGAATTTATACAGTGCATTATTAAATTAAAACATTTCCTCAAGAGGGCTAATGCCAGAGTCTCTCTGAGCTTGTTAGATGATTGAATGTGAAGAACTGCTGCATTAAGAGTATAATAGAAGACTTTCTGATGAATGCAAAATAAGATATTGTGGAAATTACACTATACAGTCTTTAAAATTTCAAATGGTCCTAGAATATGCCCTCTGTTTTCCTGATCACAACTGTAACATATTTCAAGCAATTGGTAGAATAATGGTAGTAGGCAGAAGCTAGTATTCAATAGAATAAATCTTTTTACTATTTGGCGTTTTATTCTTACATATTGGGCTTTGGCTTTTATTTGTTTCACATCTTAGACATTAAGTACAGCATTCCACAATCCCCCCCCCCTTTTTTTTCTGGATACCCAACCCTTCCTATAGTCTTAAGGAAACAAAAGCTCAGCTGTTATTACATGCTCTCTGTGCTACACTGAAACAAATCAATCTCAACTTCTCAGAGGCCTTGTGATTATGTGTGTGTAAAGACTTTGTGGGCCTTTGATCTTGAAAAGTCATTTCATCCTTTTCCTAAGTCAGGGCTGCTTCAGGCTGTTTAAACAGCATCAGAGGGTGGGGGATTCTGGGAGGAAAGAGGAAGCCTTAATAACTTCTGGGGGATTTTCATTTAGCTTCATCAAACCATTTATTACTATTATTTCTCCTTTATCCTTTATCTTGTTTGGTTTACAGTTTTGTTCTGCTCCTTCAAGACTAAAAAGAAGGAGAAGAAGCATAAAGTGACTGGGGGGGGGGGGGGACATTACACTAAATTTCCAAGAGGAAATGGGTGCAGGAGGTGAACTGATCTTTAACTGAAAACGTTTGATCAGTGGGGGGGAAAGGACGGCATTGCTTCATGCTCATAGCGACCTGGATCAAGAGAGCCTTTGATGGAGATCTTTGATGCTTAGCAAGAGGTCTTCTTATACGCAGAAGAGTGTTGCCCCTCAGTGGGTGGCAATGTTAATAACTTCGCATCTTAGGAAGATTAATTGGGACAGAATTTCTGGATTAGAGACTCTTCTATGTTAAACAAGGGAAGGGGGTAAGGAGGTAGAGTATAAAAGACCTGTGATCTGTCATCTGAAAGAAAATTAGTCAGGGCAAGTGGAAGCCAGCTTAACTAAACTTTAAAGGCAATAAACCCCAAATTCATTGGGATGTTTTAAAGGTGTTTGTGGGAATTGATCCTTCAATGCAATTATATGTCAAAATAAAATGTTTGTTGTAGACTAAGGCCCCATACACACTATTAGATTTTCTGCAGATTTTTGTCTTCAGATTTACCAAAACCATGTAATGCAAGGGCCTGTCTGATTGCATACAAATTGAAACTCTTAAGGTTTGACCTCATATTATATGATTTTGGTAAATCTGAAGACAAAAATCTGCAAAACATCTAATAGTGTGTATGGGGCCTTAAGCCTCGTACACACGATCCAATTGTTGGCAGGGGATTGTCTGTTGACAGACTGTTAGCCTAAAATTTGACTGTTAGTGCGCTCCTTTCGACGATTGTTGTCCAACTTTCTGCCAACAAATGTTGGATGACATGAGTAAATTTTTGGCGGACAACGGTTGGTTGTCAGATTTTCTGATGGTCAGTACACAAGTCCATTACACAAAAGTTGAAAGTACAAACACGCATGCTCAGGATCAATGCTCACCAAACACGAAATTAGCAGAAGGAGCCCAACGGGTGGCGCTCAAGAGCTGAAATTCCTCGTAGTACGTCTAGTATGTCACTACATTTGTGTTTGTTGGCCGACAATTGTGTACCGTTAGTATGCAAAACAAGATCCAGGCACACGCTCTGAAGACAAAAATCTGGCACTCGGTTGGCCAACAATTGGATTATGTGTACGAGGCTTTAGAGTCTAATCTTCCTTCCCTGCTAGTGGACTATATTGCAGAAAAAATAGGGACATGATTCACAAAACATGCAACAATACATGCAGTGTAATTTCCTTCCCTTTCTTGAAAGTAGTTGACTGCCAAGTCAGTTTTAGAGTCTAACCAGCCTGATCTGGCAACCTTCTAGTTTTAAAGATGACACAAAATCTTAATTAGATCCTACTCAGATGGTGTACCATCATGCATGCAAATAAAATACTAGGGAAGACCTCATAGCGTAAAACCATTCGATTTTATTAAAACACACAGAAATATTGTAAAAAATGCACACTCACGTTTGTATACATGCTCAGTCATTATTTTCCTCCCTATGCAAGAAATACATACCCAGTGCCGGTTCTTATAGACACCTACAAATGTGAGTGTGAATTTTTTACAATATTTCTGCTTGTTTTAATAAAATGAAATGGTTTTGCGCTATGAGATCCACCCTGGTATTTTATTTGCATGCATGATAGTATACCATCTGAGAAGGACCCATAGGGACAGGCCATTGGTGACTTAGTGGTATATCCCCAACCACAAGCGCTACTTACCTGACTAGCAACAGTAGGTCAGCAACTTGTGGTGAGTGTCGGTCTGTATG
The DNA here is from genome assembly GCA_037952925.1 of Lithobates clamitans. Classification (NCBI taxonomy): domain Eukaryota; kingdom Metazoa; phylum Chordata; class Amphibia; order Anura; family Ranidae; genus Lithobates; species Lithobates clamitans. The sequence continues at coordinate 4,599,611 of JBBGZY010000852.1, read as the reverse complement.
GGAACACTGGAGGCATTGAGAAGTGGAGCACCTGTTTTGTTTACACCTGCACAAGCACTTTTTTTATCTGGGACTTTTTACTTGGGTTTATTTACTCTTTATATGATCACAGCCTTAATGTTATTTTGTATTGCTATAGCATGTCTGTTATGGCCATGCTTCATAGTTTGTCTATGAAGGTTTAGAACAGCGTAGTTTATTTATGAAATTAACTTTTTAACTTGGATTGCTCATGTTCAGATTTGTAAAAGAAGAAATACTAGTTTTTTAAGTTTTCTACCATTCATGCACATGAAGTTTTCTATTCTTCTTTTTAGAGTTGTTTATCTGTGGTGTGGGTACATTGACAGGGCACAAATCCTTATTCTTAAGCCTTGAAAGTATATCCAGTGTGACGGTATGCGAGGTGAGATACACGATAATAGGTACATTTCACCTCGCATTTGTTCCATTGTAAGGGACTGGACCGGAATCCGGCCCAGTTTTTCCAGACTCTGTGGCAGGCTGGGTTCCGGTCTGGATGTTCGGGTCCACAGTCAGCTGGACTTTAAATATCCAGGAAGAGAGCACAGCAGGGCTCTCTGGTTTTGAGACTCAGGAAGGAACCTGAGTGAGAGGAGCTCTGGGTGGACTAAAAGGTTTGCTTTTTTGCATGTTTTTGTGGGTGACGGGGACCAGCCCCGCACTGTATAGAGAGGAGACTATTTGTTTAGTTAATGCCAGACGGCAAGGATTCAATTTCCTGTTTGTTTTTGTTTTGCAAACCTCCTACAAATAAACCTGGCATCCGCCAGATTTTTAAGAAAGTGCCCGTTTGCTGACTGTCATTCAGAAAAGGTGATCCCCACAAGCTAATTTCCCAACACGTGGTGGATTCAGCGGGCAATTTCTGAAAATGGAGGAAATGATAAAGGCCCTGCTACAGGCCAAAGGAGCTCAGCTGGAAACCAACCGCCAAGTCGCAGAGGCTGCTGCGGCACAACGGCTGACCCAGCAGGAGATGCACGTCAAGTCACAGAGGCCCTTGCAGCACAACAGGTTCGCAGAGGCTCTGGTGGAACTGAAAAAGGGGTCCGCACCTCCTGTGTCAGCAGAACCAAAGATGGTATGTGCCTCCTACCACCCGCAAAAGATGAAACCTGCGGATGATGTTGAGGCATACATTGCGACTTTCTAGAGAGTCGCTGTCCGCGGGGGATGGCCAAAAAAGCAGTGGGCGGGTCTGTTGGCCCCATTTCTAACAGGAGAACCCCAAAAGGCCTATTTTGATCTAGAACCAGATAAGGCCCAGGACTATGAGACTCTGAAGACAGAGATACTCGCACGCTTGGGTGTCACCATGGCAGTCCGGACAAGCCCACAGATCGTGGAGCGTGTGTCAATGGACCAGTACCTGCGTGCGCTCCCTGCTGCCCTGAGGAAGTGGGTCGGACAGGGGGACCCCAAAACTGAGGCCCAACTGGTGGACCTAGTGGAGAGGTACAGTGCTACTGAGGAAGTGGTGAACCCATCTACGCCCCACTCCGGTGTGTCTAGGGGTGCAAGATCTCCCAGCGGTTCTGGTAAGACTGTTCCGGGGTTCAAGAGCTTGGAGAAATTTGATAAGACTGTTACAGATGATGAAACTATGGGTCCTAGACCTCAAGACTGGCCAAAGAAGCCAGGAAGGTCTCTGGGGCCGTTAAGAGGACAGGAGGTAGGCAACATATGGTGTTTTCGTTGCCATGCAATAGGGCATATTGCTGCAAACTGTCCTATAGATGATGAACCTATGCAATGTAATTATGCTTTTATGAAAAGACGCATTTCTCTGTTTGCACAGGTCGCATGTACTGCATCATGTCAGAGTCGCATTGAAAAACAGATGTGTGTTATTTCAGTGGATGGGAAGCCACTCACAGCCTTGCTAGACTCTGGTAGTGTGGTGACCCTAGTCAGGAATGACTGTGTGAACCCCACAAAACTACACCCCAGTACTATTGGGGTAATTTGCATCCATGGGGACACTCGGGACTACCAGACAGCAGTGGTTGAGGTTGATACCCCCAGGGGCAGTGTAACACATTCAAGGGGGGGTGGTACCTTCACTGCTTCATAAAGCTTTAGTGGGGAGAGATTTTCCACATTTTTGGAATTTATGGGAGAGCAAAGGGAGCCTGGTAGATAGAGCTCCGCCTGCTGGGGAAGCACGGGAACTCTCACCAGACCCTTTTTGCCAAAGGGAGGAGGATGCTGTTGGTGGGATCGAGGAAGCCAGAGATCCTCTTCCTTTCCCTGTCATGGCTGGGGACCCAGGGGACCTAGAAGCTAGCTCTCAGCCTGAAGGTAACGAACAGGAGACCCCCTCTGACCCTGACATTGAGAGTAGCCAAAATGTCGTACCCGACATTTTGGTCAGGAGAGAGGATTTCTGTACTGAGCAACTGCGAGAGACCACCCCCATGAGAGCCAGGGAAAACGTTAAGTTGTTGGACGGGGAACCGGTGGATCCTGGTTGCGTGGTGTCTTTCCCCTATATGGCCGTTAAAACCAATTTTTTGTATTGAATGTTAAAACATTGAGAGGATGAGGTAGAACAGCTACTGGTTCCCAGACCCTTCCGTAGGGTGGTGCTAGACCTGGCCCAGGGTCATGTAATGGGGGACATCTCAGTATCGAAAAAAACAGGGAGAGAATCGCCCAGAGGTTTTTCTGGCCTGGGTTGCATGCAGATGTCAAGGAGTACTGCGAATCGTGCCCTGAGTGCCAAATGTCGGCACCGTCACCCCATTTTCGCAGCCCTCTTGTCCCTCTACCAATAATCAAGGCCCCCTTTGAGAGGATAGGCATGGACCTGGTGGGGCCGGTTGTGAAATCTGCCTGGGGTCACCAGCATATTCTGGTGATCCTAGACTATGCAACTCGCTATTCTGATGCCATACCTTTGCGCAAAACACCTCCGCTAAGGCTGTCGCCAAGGAATTGGTTCAGGTGTTTAGTCGATCCCAAAAGATATCTTAACCGATCAAGGCACCCCATTTATGTCCAGGGTTAACAAGGAACTGTGTAGACTATACAAAATCTCCCATCTCCGTACCTCTGTCTACCACCCCCAAACGGATGGTCTGGTTGAAAGATTTAATAAAACTTTTTGAAAAGTATGCTGAAAAAGGTGGTCGACAAAGATTGGAGAAACTGGGATTTTTTGCTACCATATCTAATGTTTGCCATACGTGAGGTTCCACGGGCATCCACAGGCTATTCCCCCTTTGAGCTTTTGTATGGTAGACATCCCAGGGGGCTGCTAGATGTCGCCAAAGAAACATGGGAAGGGGAGGCCACCCAATATAGAAGCATCATAGAGCATATCTCCTTGATGCAGGATCAAATCGCAGCTGTCCTGCCCCTGGTGCGAGAACATATGGAGCGAGCCCAGGAGGCCCAGAGGTGGGTCTATGACCGAGGTGCCAAGGTCCGTACTTTCAGCCCCGGGGACAGAGTGTTAGTACTGGCTCCCACGGTGGAAAGTAAGTTTCTAGCCAAGTGGCAGGGTCCCTTTGAGGTTGTCGAAAGGGTGGGGGAGGTAAACTACAAAGTCTACCAGCCAGGGAAAAGGAAATTACACCAAATTTACCACGAGAATCTCTTAAAGCCCTGGAAGGACAGAGAGACTTTACTGGCCACGTCCACGCCTCTAACAGACTGGGTACCGGTGACACCTGATATCCCTATAATGGATACCCTGTCCGTGGCACAACAAAGTGACGTTAGGGCGTTTGTGCATAAAAATAGAGACTTTTTCTCCCCCTTACCCGGACTGACCAACATGATCCAACATGGTATAGTGACGGAACCAGGGGTTTCCGTAAATGTAAAACCGTAAAGAATCCCAGAGGCCAGACGAGAGGCAGTCGCAAAGGAAATAAGAAGTATGTTAGAGTTGGACGTGATAGAAGAGTCCCACAGTGAGTGGTCGAGCCCCATAGTCCTGGTCCCAAAACCTGATGGTACTATCAGGTTTTGTAACGACTTCAGGAAACTCAACAGTATGTCCAAGTTCGATGCTTACCCGATGCCCCGGGTCGACGAACTCGTGGACAGGTTAGGACAGGCTCGCTACATAACGACCCTACACCTGACAAAAGGCTATTGGCAAATACCGCTAACTGAATCAGCCAAGGAGAAGGCTGCCTTTTCCACTCCTGAGGGCTCGTTTCAGTGTAAGTGGATGGCTTTTGGTCTGCACGGAGGCCCTGCTTCATTCCAGCGAATGATGAATTAAGCCTTGAGACCACATCACCCGTATACAGCTGCATATTTGGACGATGTGGTCATCCACTGCCCAGATTGGGAATCGCACCTGCTCCGTGTACAAGCAGTAATAGGTTCCCTTAGGGAAGCAGGTCTTACGGCTAACCCAAAAAAAATGTGCCATAGGCCTGGAGGAGGCCAAATACCTTGGGTACATTATTGGCCGGGGAGTGGTGAAGCCACAGACCAATGAGGTTGAGGCAATTCAAAAATGGCCCCAACCGATCAATAAAAAACAAGTGAGGGCCTTCCTGGGCATTACGGGGTATTACAGACGGTTCATACCCAACTTTGCCACCATGGCCGCCCCTCTGACCGACCTGACAAAGGGTAGAGGGTCGGTCATGATCAAGTGGAATCCTGAAGCCGAGGAGGCCTTTCAGAATTTAAAGCAGACCCTTTGTGGGTTACCAGTACTAGTGGCCCCGGACTTCAGCAAGGAGTTTGTCATACAGACGGACGCTTCTGAGGTGGGCCTAGGGGCTGTACTGTAACAGAACAGTGATGGTGAGGAGCACCCAGTTGTATACCTAAGCCGGAAGCTGAACAAGCACGAAAAGAACTATGCCATCATAGAAAACGAGTGTCTCGCCATTAAATGAGCCTTAGACTCCCTAAGGTATTACCTACTGGGGAGGTCGTTTAAACTGGTCACCAACCATGCTCCCCTAAAGTGGATGTGTGACAACAGGGAGAAAAATGGCCATGCGACAAGGTGGTTCCTGGCTTTACAGCCCTTTCGGTTTACGGTGGAGCACAGGCCAGGAAAATTCCAAAATAACGCACATGCCCTCTCTTGCGTGCACTGTATGGTTGGGTCAAGTGCTCAGCCACAGGGGCTTGAGCAGAGGGGGAGTATATGTGACGGTATGCGAGGTGACATACACGATAATAGGTACATTTCACCTCACATTTGTTCCATTGTAAGGGACTGAACCAGAATCCGGCCCGGTTTTTCCAGCCTCTGTGGCAGTCTGGGTTCCGGTCCGGATGTTCGGGTCCACTGGAGTCCACAGTCAGCTGGACTTTAAATATCCAGGAAGAGAGCACAGCAGTTCGCTCTGGTTTTGAGACTCAGGAAGGAACCTGAGTGAGAGGAGCTATGAGTGGACTAAAAGGTTTGCTTTTCTGCATGTTTGTGTGGGTGACGGGGACCAGTCCCGCACTGTATAGAGAGGAGACTATTTGTTTAGTTAGTGCCAGACGGCAAGGATTTAATTTACTGTTTGTTTTTATTTTGCAAACCTCCTGCAAATAAACCTGGCATCCGCCAGATTTTTAAGAAAGTGCCCGCTTGCTAACTGTCATTCAGAAAAGGTGATCCCCACGAGCTAATTTCCCCACACCAGCCAAAACATTTTAATTGTAAGTAGGGCACGGAAAAGTTCTTGTCATCCGTCAGACCCTGGTAACAGAAGGGTGAAAATCTTTAACAACGACACAGACATCAATTAAAACCTATAAATAGAGTCAATGAAACTAGAACCCCCTTTGACTGCTGACTTCATTAAAAAATATATATTTACAATGCTTATAATTTATTTTTAGGGCCTTTGTGCAGAGTAAAGATTTGACATTTCATTTACACTTTAGGTCAGTTTCAGTAAACCTGTATAAAAAAATAGCCTATTTTCCTTTTCTTTTTTTTTTTAATTAAATGTTGCTCCTATTTACCTCCTTATTAATACCTACCTCACCTTTTAGCCCTGACCATTTTTTGCATAATTTTTTAACTAACTTTGTTATGTAAATTTTATTTGTTTTTGTATGTTTTGGTCATTTATTTATCATAGCTGCACTGCCAAAGCTGTATTTCAATCAAATTTTTTTATACATTTTATTGTTTATCCAAGTCGGTAAAGGACATCATAAACCTAGTGATTCGTTCCACCTGTCAGCATCTAGTCGTATGACTATGACATATACAAAACATTAGACACTCAGAGATGCCATGCCTTTTCCCCTAGGTTATGGCTTTTAGATATACTCTATAGATAATTTCTAGTTGGAACAGACTACCTGGCTACCCTAAAGTGCTGTGGTTTGCCTTAGGCTGCTTTCACACTGAGGCGTGCGGGCGCCGCTTTACTGTCGTTTTAGCGGCACTATTCGGCCGCTAGCGGGGCGGTTTTAACCCCGACTAGCGGCCAAAAAAGGGTTAAAACCGCCCGCAAAGCGCCGCTGCAGCGGCGCTTTGCCGGCGGGTTTGCACGCTGCCCCATTGTTTTCAATGGGAAGGGGCGCTTAAGGACGGTAAATACACCGCTCCTACAGCGATCCAAAGATGCGGCTTGCAGGACTTTTTTGACCACCCTGCAAGTGCACCGCTCCAGTGTGAAAGCCCTCGGGGCTTTCACATTGGAGTGCATTGAGCGGCTCTTTCAGGGAGCTTTGCAGGTGCTATTTTTAGCACTTTAGTGCCTCCAAAGTGCCTCAGTGTGAAAGCAGCCTAAGGCTCCCTTTACATACAGTATAATTGAATTGGATGAGTTTCGAACCACATCCGATTTGCATGACATCTGAATCAAACCAGCTTTCTATGAAGGTGGTTAACATATATGCGGTGCAGCGGCAGTGCGAATTTGTGGCAAATTGAAAAATGATTCATGTGCGATTCATAAATCTTTTTTCTAGCCTCATTGCCTTCTATTGGAACACACCTGAATTGTATATCTGATCAGTTTTAACCACTAGACGACCAGTCACCGCAGTTATACTATAGCTGGTTCACTCTCCTGGGCAAATCGCCGTAGCTATACGTCGGCCACTTTTAGACCACTAGGGGGCGCGACAACAGAGCCAATGTGCTTGTGATTTCTGCCGGGCACCCGTGATCACTCCTGAGAGACACAGAACGGAGATCTGTCAAAATAAACAGACAGATCTCTGTTCTGTAAGGGGAAAGTAGACTGATCTGTTGTTCATACTAAGTATGAACAGCGATATGCCTCCTCCTCCAAGAAGTCCCATCCCCTCATAGTTAGAATCACTTCCTAGGACACATATTTAACCCCTTGATCGCCCCCTAGTGTTAACCCCTTCCCTGCCAATGACATTTATACAGTAATCAGTGGCTATTTTTAGCTCTGATTGCTATATAAATGTCACTGGTCCCAAAAAAGTGTCCGATCTGTCCGCCGCAGTGTCACAGTTTCAATCCGATAAAAATCGCAGATCGCTGCCATTACTAGTAAAAAAAAAAATAATAATAAAAATGGCATAAATATATACCCTTTTATGTAGACGCTATAAAATTTGTGCAAACCAATCAATATACGTGTATTGTGATTTTTTTTTTTTTTTACCAAAAATATATAGAAGGATACATATTGGCCTAAACTGAGGAAGAAAATAGTTTTTTTATATTTTTTGGGGGATATTTATTATAGCAAAAAAATTTTCAAAATTGTCACTCTTTTTTGTATATAGCGCAAAAAATAAAAAACGCAGAGGTGATCAAATTCGCATGTCAGGAGATTGTGACCGACTCTATGGAGCTGGTTCACACATCTCTGGAGCAGCTCAGGTGCGAATTGCACGAGTCCTCTGCGTTTTCTGGTCCGTTTCAGGGCCAAATTTAGCCAAAAATTTGGGCTGAAATGGTGAACAGGGACTCACTGGACCCCTGCTGTGAGCCGCTGCATGCGGCAGTGTGAACCCAGCCTAAAGTTTGGGTATCCACCTCCCATAAGTGAGTGCAAAGGCTTTCTACATGTGCTGCCTTAATGTTCCCCTAGACACTGGCCAGTTTATAGGCAAAGTTGATTTGAAATGGATAACTACTACCATTATAGGTGCCAGCACCTTCTTGCACTCTGGAATGATCACACATAACATTGAGTTTACTAGGTGAAGCCAGGTACACACTGTAAGAAAATTGGGCGAACGATCGGCCGTTTTTCCTCGATTTTTCACATCAATTCAGAATGGAGGATAGAAATAATGTACGTAAATTCTCGTACGACAAAGGCTTTTATTTGTTAATTATTGTTTCTGATCATGAGCAGTCTTTCGTATCTGATATTTCCCATCCGAAAACGGTACACATTAAACGAAAATCGTTTGTTCTGTTCCCATACGAGAAAAATGTGTCCCTCCGGGAAATTTGGTTCGGAAGGTCGAAATCGGCTTTTGAAAGTTGTGTACTATCAGAAAATGGTACGATCGTTTCTCGGATGAAAATGTGCGCCCATTTTCTTATAGTGTGTACGAGCCATGAGCCATTAGTCTTTAGTCTCTACTGAAAGCAGGCAGAACAATGTAGCACCTTGCTTGATGATGACAAAAACATTTGTTCAGGATCAGAATGTGTCAGCTATGTACGTGTTACTATTGTAATTATGATGTCACTCGGGAAACAACATTTTATCTGCCTTCTTTTAATGAGACTTTACGCCTTTTTGTGAATTAGACCCTGTCACGCCTGTGCGTTTTATGTGTAGTGTGCTAAAAAAAAAAAAAATTAAAAAAAAAAAAGTCCTGCATTCTGCATCTTTTGATACATTTTACATGATTTCATGAAAACGTGCAATCTACAGAGTTTTTAATTACATTGGGAGGTTTTCAGAACCTGTAGGTTTCAGAAAACCCACACAAAGTTTCTCCTGTGGAAAAATGCCTCCACTCAGATCTTTGTTCTCTGTGACCTCTCTAAATGCTTCAACGGTGGAACAACCAGGTCCTTTATTACTAGAGTGTGGTGCATTGCCAATGTTAAGGGCAAAGTGATAGGAGTAGAAAAAATCCTTAGGATGTTTTTATACCAACAACATTAAACATGGAGCTGGACTTTAATGAAACCTCACTGTTTGTGTCTTCAAGTAACATTTCACCTGCTCCATGGACACTACATTTAAAGTGGAAGTACATGCTAAAACTAAAATCCCTGCATCTATAGACACCCACGATCTAACACTAACTAAAAAAAAAAAATCAGTGTACATACCTTTTCTGAAGCTGATCTGACCTGATCCCCACTACAGAAGCTCTGCAGAGGACACGGCCGACAACGGCTGTGAAATGAATGGGTAGTGACGTCACCCATAGACTTACTATGGGGCTTCAGTTGTCGGTGTCCTCTGCCCCTGGCTCCACATCGAAGCCGCAGCTGACAGCTCTGCGTGAGATCGGGTCGGATCAGCTTTAAAAAAGGTATGTATAGAGATTTTTTCTTTACAGGGCTAGATAGGCTAGTGTTAGATTGTGGGTATCTATAGATGCAGGGATTTTAGTTGTAGCATGCACTTCCACTTTAAGTTGGGTGCTAATATGATCAGTGCTGTTAACTGTTTTGAACAGCACTACTGGGCAGCACTACAGCTACCACCATTCTGATTGGATTCTCCCAGCTCTACACAGCTCTGTCCTCAGAATGTTGTCACTTATTAGTGTTTTTTTTCCGAGGCTAGAATACAGGCTTAAGCCCCTTACACACAGGCCGAATGTCGGGAGACAATGGCAAGTTAAAAAAAAAAATGGCTTATGTTCAGCTCGCGTGTATGTCGGACGTGCATGCTGGAAAACCAGCATCCAACCGACTCCCGATCAGTGCTCTCAGTCAATGGCAGAGAGCGCTGATCGGAGTGTTCTGGTGAGGGGGCCGTCCCCTTGTCAAAAAACAACAGCTCACTGGGGGATATCGCTGAACTAACCTCGCATGGTTAGTACAGTGGCTCCGACCGGAGCTGACAGTTTTTGTTTAATTTAACCTGTGGGGTTAAACAAGATAAAACTAATAGTGTGTACCTGGCTTTATGTACATCATGTGTTCTGTGGCTGAGCTGTATTATGCAGGCACCACCTGACCTAAATACAGTTGTGCACTACTGTATATAGTAAAAAAAAATAACCATATGTGGACTTTACCACATCAGCTCTCACACATGTACACCCCTATGGACTAAAGCAATTTTTGATATGAGCCTGTTTATTCAGAAAAACCTTTGTCATTACTTAAGAAAACAAAGTAATACATGTATTGTTTTTTTTTTTTTTAGGATAAAAAAGGTTTTCTTTTGGTGATACTCTCATGCAAAAATTATCTTTTTTTTTAAGCAATCCTTAGACAAAACTAGTTAAAAAAAAACACACACACACTTTCCCGATCATACAGTACAGGCTTCCTAAATCATTATCACTGGATTACATGCAGCTACCTTCAGGTGATTGGACACACTTTTTTCTAGTGTCTTTAGGCAATAAACCTCTCCTCTCTTATGTGGAGGTTTTCTCCAAGTTGATTACTCTATCAAGATTTTGACTGCACAATAACCACTGCAGCTTTTTGGAACAGTTGACTCTTTAGCAGAGCTTTGGGGATCATACTCGGACCCTGCCAGATGGAAGACTTGGGGACTAAAATATTGCTGTTGTGCACTGAATTCTGCTATGGGTTCCCTTGGCAAGTAGAGCAATCCATTAGAGTAGCCACAGGATTCTTTACAGGTCCAGGGTTGTGGTCTGCCTGGTGCATTTTTATTTAATTTTTTATATTTGTAACTTGAGTATAATGAGTAAGGGTTGAGGCCTTTTAAACATTCATATCCTAGCCTATCCTTATTATAATGATTCCTTGGGTGTGTGTGAAGCTGCCATCAGATTACTGGTTCTTTTAGTAGGAAACAAGGTAATGGCCTCCTTTTAAAACTGGTGCACCTATAGGGTCTTTCCTGTGCCTGCATGTTGTCCTCATAATGCAATTGCGCAGATTTGTTCTGTACTACCATACATAGTCAATTTTTTGACTGCCCTAATTTGTCTTGTTTAAAATCACACTAAATTTATGATTCTAGTACAAAGCGTTGCAGAGTTATTTACAAATAAAATAAAGTGCTTTTTTTTCTCATTGTTGCACTTTTTTAAATGCAACACTAAAAAATGAATGAACAAAATTAAAAGAAGCAAAAAAAAAGTTTAAATAATAATGGTTAGAAAATAAAAATAATAAAATCAGGAGGAAAATATTAGTTATGGTTAGGGTGAGATAAACAACGTCTTTTCGACAAAATATTGTCTCATTGGCTTGCCTATTTGCAGGTTCCAGACATGAGGTGCTGATTTCAGGAGCGGTTGGCATTAGACTCCCGGACGGACCCACCTCCTTTTCTTTTCTACCCTCTTCTACCGCTTACCTTTCCTATTTTTCACAAATGATCAGTAGTGGGAGTCTCATTTCCCACAAAAGCCTGCATTGTGTTTTGACAATGGAGAGAGTAACTGCAGCATACAACGTAAGATATACGTTTAATTGTTTGAAGAATATTTCCTAAAGGTTTTGTGATAATGTTGTTCAAGCTTTTAGGATTATGGGTGTACAGTGGATGAACTTGTAGGGCTACCCCAAGGATGGTCCCCTCCTGCAACCCCGGGGGCCTTGTGGCATTCCTTTATGCATCCACCTGCTTAATGTTTGGTCCTCATGTTCGCTCTTGTGCCACCAAGGTTGTCCTGTCTTATACGTGATGCGTATTACGTTTCTCTCTCCCCCACTTCCCTCCCTTTTGCTCCTTATGTGTTTGTGTTTGTCTGTGACGTTTATGGAAAAAAAATTCCATAAAACTATTGTAACAGAAAATAATAGTTATGGGGAGAAGGAGGACTTAATTAGGGCTGATTAGGGTAAGCTTAGGGTTAATAAAGGGATTAAATAGGAACAATTTGCTTTTTTTTTGTTTTTTTAGCTTGTCAGGTTGTTTTAACTGAAAGCATAATTTCACTTGTTTTTTTTAAAGAGAGAAGTATGTACTTCTCCTCCCCCCTCCTTCTGCAGTTATCAACTTTTTGTTGGGGGGGGACTTTTTTATGGAGCCCAGCTTGCACTTCCAAGGCCAGAATAATGCCCCCCTCCCTACCCAAAGCCTTAGAAGGCTTCGGGGCTGTGCAAAACCTACTGCATATACGCAATGAGCATCATCAGGAGGCCAACTGCTAAGACTTGGAAGAGACAGCTGGCTTCTTGGTGACATCACAAGGAAGATGGCAGCATGAGACCTGGAGTGCAGCGGTTTTTAAAAGATCACAGCAAGATAGCACTGGATTCACTGGATGGGTGAGTATGCTAATCCAGCTCAACAGACTATACCAGGTAAGAAGAGATTAATATTACAATTAACCTTAGGGGGCAAAGTTCCCAGTTCTTCTGTTGGAACAGTGTTTATTGAGAGCAGCAGCTAATATAGCTGCTGAATTTACACAGCAATTCCCGGATGTCATTTAGACTGCTTAGAGACGCCAGCAAGTGTGAGGGAAAGAGCAGCAACAGATCAGAAGGATGCCCTGTCCACTTTGATTCCTTTTTCTGGGGGTGTACATTGTCCACAACTGGTTAAATACAATCACGTATTGATGTTCTTTTAAGAAGTCCAGAAAAGAATTTGTTCAGTTTCATTTCAGATGGATTGGTTAAGTTAAAACTTTTGTTTAGTTTCATTTGTTATGTTACAATGATTTGTTTTCGTAATTAGTTTAGTTTTTGTTTTGGTTTTCCGTTTTCAATTCGATTTGAAATTTTTATCCATATTCAAATCTAAATTAAGGAGTGATAAAATTTGTGTACTCTACATTTACAATGCTATTTAAGAAGATCCAGTGAGTTAAATACTGATAATGACACTGGATTGGATATGTTCTGCGCAATAGATTTCTATTTTATATTTGGTAAAATTTATGCACAGTAGATCCTTTTCACTGCATTTAAAGGCAGCTCACCTTCTCATCATCAAGTAATGTAATCTATGAAAATAAAGGTGGCAGTTCTGTTAGGTAAGTTAGTGCAAGATGTAAGATGAGCATATCAAGTGCAGTAATAGTAAACCTAATCCATGCCAAATCATTACATTCATTTTTCAGTAGAGACAGATTAGTGGAAGGTTATTTCAAGTTGAATAATATGAGTAAGAATAACTTTAATTTGTATATCATGACTAGTTCTTGCCATATTCAGATATGTTCCCCAAAACAGAATGTTTTCGGTGATTATACAAAAGCTGAGAAAGCCCTGTGGGATAACATTGTACCCTCACCTTTGGCCCAAAGGGAACAAACATTTTTTGGCAGGGCTGGAAATGTCACATTTGGCCCGAATTTGCTAAATTTGGTCCTAACTGTGTATGACCATATTTGTAGAATGGTAAGCCTACCCTGTAACAGATTTGGCAATCAGTAATGGGGCCTTCACATTATATGATAATCGGAAAATTCCATATTCGGAACGATCATAGGATTTTCATATAGTGTATACACATATTTCAGGAGCCAATTCAGACCTTCCAAAAGAAAGTTACTGAAGGAGCAAACGGCACAATTTTTCTCGTTACTGAACAGAACTTACAATTTTCATGTAATGTGTACTGATTTCATGCCATAAAACATCACATGAGAAATATTGCGCATGATTGTAAATGAAAAAATTACAACCCAGAAAAACATGCAGCCCTTTTTATTAATTTATAAGGAGGAGAAATTCTCGATTTTTGCTTCCACCGAGAACTTCCGAGAACTTCTCCAATAAGGTGTACCTAATTACTGTGTACCGATAGTGCCATTCCCTACTCCCCTGATAATAACATAGAAATCTCTTAGTGACATTCCTTCTTATATAAGTAAAACGTGACTTATCCCATCCCTTTTTATTAATTTATGGGGAGGAGAAATTCTCAACTTTTTATACCTGTTGGGAAATCCTCCTTAAAAGTGTCTTTCTCGTGAGAGAGAAAAAAAAAAAAAACGTGGTATTTCCCACACCCATTGCCACTTCCTTCTCACCTAAAAACTGTGCATTTTCAAACCCCTTTTATTAATTTATAAGAAGGAGAAATTCTTGATTTTTTTACTTCTATCGAGAATTTCTCCGCTAAAGTGTGCCTAGTTACTGTGTACCAACAGAAAAAAAAATATAAAAGGGAAGAAGGGGGGGACAGAAGCGGGGAACGATGGAGCACCTAATCACTTCCCATATAGTTTACATAAACCTGTGTTTGTCTAAATTCCAGCCATCTCTCCCAAGTGCTTACAAATTTTATTTCCGAGTTGTTTTGTATATGTATTACTTTTTCCATTAACCTGATTTTATCTACCAACCTAAACCAATCCTTTATCGTCGGGATTACCTTTGACTTCCATTGTTTCGGAATTAATGCCTTTGCTGCATTCAGCAGGAATGGAATAATTGCTGCTCTATATTTCCTCCTTGGCATCCCTGTTACATGGAACAGGCATTGCCATGATCCAATCCAATATCTTTCCCACTGATTTTCTTTATCCAATCCAATACTTCCCTCCAATAAGGTTGCATTAAGGGACACTGCCACCATATATGTGCATGCGTTCCAACCTCCCCGCATTACCTCCAGCATAAAGGGGACAGGTCCGGACTGATTTTATACAATTTTATTTGGACGTAATACCACTTAATAATTTGTAGTTCATTTCCTTCATCCTTGTGTCCATTGAAGATGAGTGAACATAATCAAAAACTTTACTGCTCATTGTTTCAGGCAATATCTGATTCAGTTTCAGTTACCACCCCTCCAAGGGACACAGGGATTCCTCCTCTTGGGTCATCATCAACATCCTATGTATGTGGAAAATCCCCTGTCTATTTATTCCCCCTTGATCAACTAATCTTTCCCATAGATTTAGCTCGTCAACTGAGCGAAGGGGTGTTGGAAGAGATTCTACAAAATGTTGAAGTTGTCTATACCCCCATGTATCCCATGATGTTACCCCATATTTTCCTCGCAGTTCCAATAGTGAGTAAAGAACATTTCCCTTCAGGACATCTTTTAACCTCAAATAATCTGAGGAAGTCCATTTTAAATACATTTTATTATCCTTACCTGGAGGGAAATAATTGTTACCTGTCAACGGCATCAAAGGGCTATTATATTGCCAAAATGTATTTTTAAAAAGCTTATCCCATACTCTGTGTTTCTATGGTAATTGGTGCCATTTCTGTGGAGGAACCTCTGTACTGCCTTGGGATCCAAATAATCTCGCTCAAGGCTGATTTACTCGACTTATAAATTAATAAAAAGGGTTTGGAAAACTCACAGGGTTTTTTTTTTTTTTTCCTTTCGGGGGGGGGGGGGGGATTACAGGACAGCGGGGGATGATGGAATACCTCTAACATGATAGAATATTTCTGACATGGTGGAGTATATTATGAGATAGGTCCATGTTGTGTCGATTGTGTTTTATGTTTTTTATGTATGTTTTGTATATGCCTATATGTATTTATATGGTATTGAATTGAATTGGATTGACATGGAATGTTTTTATATGTATAAAAATAATTGAAAGAAAAAAACATGCAGCCATTTGTAACCACAAAGTAAACATCATGGGTATTAAAATAATAATGTGTAAACATACAGTCAGGTCCATAAATATTGGGACATCGACACAATTCTAATCTTTTTGGCTCTATACACCATCACAATGGATTTGAAATGAAACGAACAAGATGTGCTTTAACTGCAGACATTCAGCTTTAATTTAAAGGGTAAAAGAAAACAAAAAAGCGGGACTTTAAATGAAACGCACTCCAGGAGATGACAACTTAAAAACCATGAATGTGGCAAGTAACCAAAAAGCAACGGAACCAGAACATGTTGCATGGAAGTATCACATAACCTCAATTGGCGCTCCATAGTTTGTTTATTAATATATAGATTGTAACAAAAAATAGAAATAGTAATAACATAGTTCATAGTATTATTAGAAAATCCTTATTCATAACGAGACAGGTTTTACATTGTACATAAGGTATAGTATATATACAGTTAATGACATGGTTAGTTCATATTGTGCATACTGTGAAAAGCAAATAGATAAAAAACATGTCTCTATGATAATTCATTGTAAGCTGGGTAGACAAATATAATCCGATTAATCTGTAGGATAAATTGATAATGCAATTGTAAACATATGGGGGCGACCATTGGCTCACGCTTCCATAATAGAGCAACATGATTGGCTCATACTGGTACGTACTGTAGATAGCCAGATTCACTGAAGTGTGTCTCCATAGTAAATAAATTGTGGCTAAAAATAGTTGGTACAGTCCAATTGGTGTAGATACGGTAGTAAAGTAATGGTAATGTAGTGTGGATACGGGGGCATCTATTGGCTCAACGCGTTTCGTGGCTACCGCCACTCTTCAGGAGCAGATATGCAGTAGGTGTCTATAGATATTAAAAAAGGCATATATATTAGTTAAAAAAACCTAAATAGTAGATCTATGTAGGGGAGGAGAAAAAACGAGAAAAGGGGGGGTATTGCCCGATTCTCAAAACTACTTACAGCTAATTCTATAGTTTGGGCATGGACATGGGGAGCTGGGGGCTGACCGAAGAGACATCAGCTCCCGGGAGCTGAGGTGAACTGGCCCAGAACACAGCGATGAAAGTTCAGTAACAAATGGCAGTCCCCGAGGATGCATCCTCATGAGTGTCAAAAGTGTGTATGGTCCACGTGGTGATTATCTATAAAAAGGGGGGGGGGTATGGTAAATATATGTATGTAGAGACCAAGGGGATATGAGATAGGGGAGTGGTAGTGCAAAAGTGTGCAGGTGACAATGGGAGAGCAGAAAAAATAAAAATTAGTACATATGTGGTAGAAAGGAACCATCACGCAGAGGGGGAAAGAAAAAGATTAGGAATACCATAAGAATTACCTGTTTAAAAAGTGTGTGGGCAATATGGATCGGAAGGTGCCTGGGTGTCCACCAACGCCACGTAGGCAGCCAATGGGAGGCGACGATTTATATTAAAGCATTGTTTTTACTTTTTATGTTGCCAATTTTTGAGGAGGTCCACTACATTATTTTACCATATAATACTGTTATCTACAATGTGTGTTCTCTGTCACACCTCCTATGTATACTATACTGGGCTGGGAGGAGAACTGGTTTGGCTATTATGACCGTTCTGCTCAGCGCCCGGGAGCTGCGATGCGCTCCTGGGGCCCTCCCCTTCCTCCTCCTCTACTGAGTGACGTTTGAGGATCGGGAGCACATCCAATTGCGCATCGACGTCACGCTTCCAGCGTCGGCGCGCTTTGCATCACATACCATGACGCCGGCGCGCCACCGCTGTTGATCCCATCCGGCTTCCTACACGAGGTGACTGCCGCCTGATGGTGGGCAGCTGAAGCTGCTCACCTATCTTGGCACCGTCGCCTCCCATTGGCTGCCTACGTGGCGTTGGTGGACACCCACCATCACACAGGAGTATTTATACTCCTTCCAGTTCAATTCCAGTCCCCGCATGTTAGTCATCCCATGTTATCCAGGCACCTTCAGATCCATATTGCCCACACACTTTGTATACAGGCAATTCTTATGGTATTCCTAATCTTTTTCTCTCCCCCTCTGCGTGATGGTTCCTTTCTACCACATATGTACTAATTTTCAGTGTTATTTTTTCTGCTCTCCCATTGTCACCTGCACACTTTTGCACTACCACTCCCCTATCTCATATCCCCTTGGTCTCTACATACATATATTTACCATACCCCCCCCCCTTTTTTATAGATAATCACCACGTGGACCATACACACTTTTGACACTCATGAGGATGCATCCTCGGGGACTGCCATTTGTTACTGAACTTTCATCGCTGTGTTCTGGGCCAGTTCACCTCAGCTCCCGGGAGCTGATGTCTCCTCGGTCAGCCCCCAGCTCCCCATGTCCATGCCCAAACTATAGGATTACCTGTAAGTAGTTTTGAGAATCGGGCAATACCCCCCCTTTTCTCGTTTTTTTCTCCTCCCCTACATAGATCTACTATTTAGGTTTTTTTTAACTAATATATATGCCTTTTTTTAATATCTATAGACACCTACTGCATATCTGCTCCTGAAGAGTGGCGGTAGCCACGAAACGCATTGAGCCAATAGATGCCCCCGTATCCACACTACATTACCATTACTTTACTACCGTATCTACACCAATTGGACTGTACCAACTATTTTTAGCCACAATTTATTTACTATGGAGACACACTTCAGTGAATCTGGCTATCTACAGTACGTACCAGTATGAGCCAATCATGTTGCTTTATTATGGAAGCGTGAGCCAATGGTCGCCCCCATATGTTTACAATTGCATTATCAATTTATCCTACAGATTAATTGGATTATCTTTGTCTACCCAGCTTACAATGAATTATCATAGAGACATGTTTTTTATCTATTTGCTTTTTACAGTATGCACAATATGAACTAACCATGTCATTAACTGTATATATACTATACCTTATGTACAATGTAAAACCTGTCTCGTTATGAATAAGGATTTTCTAATAATACTATGAACTATGTTATTACTATTTCTATTTTTTGTTACAATCTATATATTAATAAACAAACTTTGGAGCGCCAATTGAGGTTATGTGATACTTCCATGCAACATGTTCTGGTTCCGTTGCTTTTTGGATACTTGCCACATTCATGGTTTTTAAGTTGTCATCTCCTGGAGTGCGTGTTTCATTTAAAGTCCCGCTTTTTTGTTTTCTTTTTTCATTCCAATTATCAGGGATGGAGACGCTTGGCTCTACCCACCCAGCGTCTCATGCAAAGTCCCACCTTGTTGCTCTGTTTTCAAATAGGTATTAATTTGAGGGTATTTACATCCAAATCAGGTGAACGGTGTAGGAATTACAACAGTTTGTATTTGTGCCTCCCACTTTTTAAGGGACCAAAAGTAATGGGACAATTGACTGCTCAGCTGTTCCATGGCCAGATGTGTGTTATTCCCTCATTATCCCATTTACAAGGAGCAGATAAAAGGTCCAGAGTTATTTCAAGTGTGCCATTTGCATTTGGAATGTCAACTCTCAATATGAGATCCAAAGAGCTGTCACTATCAGTGAAGCAAGCCATCATTAGGCTGAAAAAACAAACCCATCAGAGAGATAGTAAAAACATTAGGTGTGGCCAAATCAAGCCTCTTGTACATTTGTCTCCAAGCTTTGCAGTCCCACCCTTGCCTCCCTCACCTCCCATGCCTCCTGGTACCGAGTCGGTCTGTGAATATAAACCCATGCACTTGGGCCTCACGCGTCTCTCTGCGGATGAGAGAGCCCTTTAGGAGGAGGGAGAGATTGTGCCTTTATTGTGGCCAGGCTGGTCACTTTTTGAAGTCTTGTCCTACCTGTCCAGGGAACGCCCGAACTTGAGGTCCTGTCACGGACAGACCTTAGGTGGCATTGTTTCATCTCCAGTTTCCCAGAAAGATAAGCCCCTGGTATTGGTTACCCTGTCTTGGGCTGAGTCATCCGTCGAGATACAAGCTCTAATCGACTCTGGGGCTGCAGGCCTGTTCATTGATGCTGCCTTTGTATCGAAGCACTCGATTCTGCTGCAGCTGCGTGACACACCACTTGCCATTGAGGCTCTTGATGGGAGACCTCTACAGCTTGCCCATGTGACTTATGCGACTGTTCCATTGTCCATGGCCGTAGGGGCCCTTCACCATGAGATAATCCAATTCCAAGTTATTTCCTCACCTAAGTTTCCGCTGGTTATTGGTTATCCTTGGTTACAGAGGCACAACCCTTCTTTTGATTGGCTCCATGCTGAGGTTGTGTCCTGGTCGCCACAGTGCAGTAAAAGATACTTCGAGAAGGTCCTGTGCATCTCTTCACTCTCCTCCCTGCCGGAGGAGTACTGTGATTTTCGCGATGTCTTTGACAAAGGTCAAGCCGGAACTTTGCCTCCACACCGGTCGTATGATTGCGCAATTGACCTTCAATCTGGTGCCATACCCCCTCGTGGCCGGGTTTACCCTTTGTTGGTCTTGAATTATAAGGCCATGGAGGAGTATGTTGCAGATGCACTTTCTCGAGGTTTCATCCGCAAATCCTTGTCTCCTGCTGGTGCTGGTTTCTTTTTTGTGAAGAAGAATTGATTGCGGAGTTACTTGACCGCCTAAAGGGAGCAAAGGTTTTCACGAAGCTTGATTTGAGAGGGGCAGGAGGCTTTGCGACATGCTAACGATAGGTACAGACTCCATGCTGACCGCAGACACCTGCCTGCACCTTCCTACCAGGTTGGGGACAGAGTCTGGTTGTCGTCTCGCAACCTCATTTGTGTTCCTTCTTTGAAGTTCGCACCTCGGTTTATTGGGCCTTTCCGTATCCTTTGCAGGATTAACCCAGTGGCTTATGCGTTGGACCTTCCTCCTAGTATGCGCATCTCTAATGTGTTTTATGTCTCCTTATTGAAACCTTTGGTCTGCAACTGCTTTACCATCTCTGTGCCACGTCCTCACCCTACACAGGTTGAGAACCATGAGGAGTATGAAGTACAATCCATTGTTGACTCCCATAGGTTCCGTGGGCGCATACAGTACCTGATGCATTGGAAGGGGTACGGTTAGGAGGAACGCTCTTGGGTCTCATCCTCGGACGTACATGCCCCTGTCCTCCACCGTGATTTCCATAGATGTTTTCCCCTCAAGCCCGGTGGTCCTCCGAGGGGAAGGGGTCATTGAGGAGGGGGTACTGTTGGGGCTGGGCTCAGCCCTTCCTTCTCTGAGCTGGCCGCTCAGCTGTCAGCTAATTGCCAGCTCCTTTCTCTACACAGTGACTCAGCTGTTGATGATCTGCTTGTCAGTCATGGCTACTTAAAGCTGTTCAGCACACTTCATTTCTGCCTTCGCCTTTGGTCACATCTCAGAGACTTTCTCCTGTGTTCCTGTTGAAGACTTGCTCAGCTGATGTCCCTTCTGAGTTCTGATCCTGCTTGCTGTACTACTACATTGATCTCTGGCTTCTGACATTGGCTTTGGCTGACTACCCGATCTGGTTACTGAACTCTGGCTATGTATTGACCACGCTTACTCTGTTTACCTTTTTATTATTATTAAACAAGTGTGATTAACTGTCCTTCTGTCTCAGTCTGATTCATGGTTTCTGACAGTATGTACTCCCCTGTTGTTTGCTATTCTCTAATTAAGTCTTGCCTGCGTTGCTTGCAAGTTCTACCTACATTTGCATAAAAGTTATATGGCTGTACTGTTCTCTATTTGTACTTACAGTAAAGCCAGACATATATGGTTTGAATCTTGGCTGGTTCAGCTTGGGCAGGATGATTGTACCCAAGCCGATCAAGAAAGTGACCAGATCAAGGAAGTCTGATAACTCAAATGTAGGTAAAGGGCTTACCTCAGCTGGCTGATTATCAGAAATGTCCAGATCTTCTCAAGCTCCTCGTCTCGGATTCAGGGTCACCTGTAAATTACCTTCTAGGCAAAGCTCACCAACTGTTCTGGAAATTTCATAGATCAGTAAATCCTATTCTCATATTGATTAGTGGTTCCAAATTGATATTAACTACTGCAGTAGGGAACAGACACAAAGATTTAAACTCAGCATCTTTCCAAAATAACCGTTTTGTTTTATTTGACGCAATTGAAGGTTTTTATACAATTGTACTTTTATGGTAACAAGGGGCATAACATAGGCAGGCTAATTCTAATCAGGACCCGAAAGAATGCAGAATGTAATTAAAACATTATTGGTGCCGTGTGCACAAAGAGTGCAGTGTGCAATGCATAGACAAAAATACAAAATAGAATTAGACAGATTTTACAAATTTCCTTTACAGTTATAAAAGGCATACATGCTGATCTTGACACAGATGATGCTAAAATGATGCTAAAATTATTCATTCACCAGAAATATTGAGTTTGATTTTTGACATGTTAATCTTCTTTGTAATAATAAGGTTTATTCAGAATATGTGACGTGTTCTAAGTTATAGAGGATATATCTGACTTTTTTGGTGTCTTTTTAGTACTGTGAAAAAGTAGGCAGGTGTGAAGAAATAATGTAAAGTAAGAATGCGTTCAAAAATATATATTTTTTACTTGTTTATTTTTATCAATTTAAAAACTGCAGAGTGAGCGAACAGAAGAAAAATCAGTCATGTCAATATTTGAATACCCTTTGGCTTCAAGACAGCATCAATTCTTTTAGGTACACTTGTACACAGTTTTTTAAGGAAATCAGAAATAGTCAGCAGTATTTTTACAATTCAAAATTATTTTCGAATTTGAATTCGTTTTCAAATTCAATTTGAATTTGAACAAAATTTTGTTTCATTATTATTTATTTCGGATTTGTTCAAACACCTCGATACAGGGCACTTTCAGCCCCTTCCTGCCCAGGCAATTTTTCAGCTTTCAGCGCTGTCGCACTTTGAATAACAATTGCGCAGTCATGCAACACTGTACCTGAATTAATTTTTAATCATTTTCTTCACACAAACAGAACTTTCTTTTGGTGGTATTTAATCACTGCTGGGTTTTTTATTATTTACAAAAAAAAAAGAAAGAGCCCGAAAATCTTGATATTTTTTTTCTTAGTTTATGTCAGTAAATTTTGTAAATAAGTAATTTTTCTCCTTCACTGATGTGCGCTGAGGAGGTGACACTGATGGGCACTGATAGGCTGCACAGATGGGCACTGATGAGGTAGCACTTATGGGCACTGATGAGGCCACACCTTTTGTGCGCTGATTAGGTGGCACTGATGAGGAGGCACTATTATGTTGCACTGATGGGCACTGATAGGGGCACTGGTGGGCACCGATGGGCACTAATGGGCGCCACTGATGAGCACTAAATGGCAGCACTGACCAGCACCAATAATGGGCACTGATTTGTGTCACTGATGGGCACTGATTTGTATCACTGATGGGTACTCATGAGCACTGATTGTTGATGGCACTCATGGGCATTGATTGGTGGCACTTCTGGGGCTTTAGTGTAATAAGGGCACTGATGATCAGTACCCTGATTACATGCCCTATTCTTCCCTGCGAGGAGATGCTACTGATTGGCTCTCCTCGCTGCACACTCTGTCAGTGTGAGGCGATTATTGTCACTTCCTGTATTTACACGTGACTGGCTGTTATTGGACAGAGCCATTTGCATGGTTAAAGAGCCGCGTCAGCGGCTCTTTACAGAGATTGGGGTTGCGCCGTGTCCTGTCAACACAACACGGCCATGATCGCTGTGCTGTGCATCCTCACAGGTGCGTGGGAGCGGCCGTTAAGGTGCACTGTCATATGACGTCCACCCAGAACGAGAGTCGCACCATCCCTGATGGTGGGCGGGCAGCAAGTGGTTAAATTCATTCCTATTGTGATTCAGAAATTCGGATACATCAGAATTTTCAAATATCGAAACATTTGCCCGAATTTCAATTCGTAGCAAAACAAACTGCATGTATCTAGTTCTTTTATAAATCATCCACCTTACAAACCGCTCAGCGTCTGCTACCCCTCTCTGCCAATCCCTCCATTGGCTGTCACTCGCCCAACAAATTAAATTAAAAATACTAATAATAGCCATCCACAACTCTGCCCCCAGCTACATCACTAGCCTAGTCTCAAAATATCAACCTAATCGTCCTTTTCGTTCCTCCCAAGACCTCCTGCTCTCTAGCTCCATCATCACCTCCTCCCATATTCACCTCCAGAACTTCTCCCAAGCCTCTCCCATCCTCTAAAATACCCTGCCCCAATCTGTCAGACTATCTGCAAATCTATCTACTTTTAGGCAATCCCTGAAAACGTTTCTGTTCGTAGAAGCCTACCCTGCCTCCACCTAACAACTGCACTTTTATATTCTTCATCAGCTAATCCCCCACAGTTATTACCCTTCGTATCACTTGACCCTCTTTCCTAGATTGTAAGCTCTAATGAACAGGGCCCTTCGATTCCTCCTGTATCTATTTGTATTGTAATTGTACTGTCTGCCCTAATGTTGTAAAGTGCAGTGTAAACTGTCAACACTATATAAATCCTGTATAATAATAATAATAATAAACTGTTCCTAGAATGTGGAGGTAGGGATATTTTCAGAGAATGCTTATGGGGATATGTATTCTACAAAGTTATAACCTTATACATCCAGTTTTGGGGCTCATAGACCTGCAGTGTAAAAATTGGCATGTCCCAAGTCCTTCTTCCATTTGTAAAGGGTTATTTGAACTGCATCTCTACACAGGTGCCTTCTATTATCTTAATGTTTTTCAAGAAATGAGCTCTTCTTCCCAGCTTATATGGGTATACAATGCTATCTCAATGGTTGGCTTTCTGTACCCCATTCAATCCACCCATAAACAAGAGATACTGGAGCTTGGCTATAAACTTCACGGCATCAGACAAGACATGAAGGTTAACATGTTTTAGCTGAAAAGCCTTAGTCATAGCTTATCTTGTAAGACCACAGCCCAACTTTCTATGGTCTTGGTCCTGTGCTTGTATAACTTTTATAACTTACTACCTACAACATGTATGTCACTGCCTTGCATTTATTATCACATTTTCAGGATGATGAATTTATTTATTATATATTATTCATTAATATGCCTGACTGGAATGGGTTTCCTCAAAGCACACATGGTCATTCAGCAGTGGTTCAGTCTGAATTCGAAGTAAAGATTCATGCACCTTTCAGAACATAGTTAAAAAATTGGGG
Organism: Lithobates clamitans; assembly: GCA_037952925.1. Taxonomy (NCBI): domain Eukaryota; kingdom Metazoa; phylum Chordata; class Amphibia; order Anura; family Ranidae; genus Lithobates; species Lithobates clamitans. Next base: position 4,574,830 of record JBBGZY010000852.1, on the reverse strand, counting down.
CAGGATATCAATACAGGAGGCACAATATCACTTTTTATTTATTGGTGTTAATATTTTTTTAAGATGTGTATATGTTTGTAGATCCAATCTATTGTAACTTGCCTATAACTGGCTAATTTTTTTCTTCTATTTCTAGCTCCCTCTATTCCTTGATGCTGCATTTCTGTCTTACCATTAAAGAGGCAATTTGTCATTCTATCCAATGTTGTTAATCAAGATCCACCGCAGTATTCTTAAAATGAGATCATTTTGATAAATCACACCTGACATAAAATGACTTTATTCCTTTTAACTGTAATTTAGACTGTAAATTTTTTTCCCATTTATGATTCATGGGTGAAACATGGATAAAATCTGCTTGCACATTTGGACTGTATCTCCGGTAATAATTCACAGGAACTCCATGATGGAAAATCAGTGGCATTTGAATGCTGGTTCCATATTTTTCTGGCAGGCAGTTGTACTTACATCCACACATTAAGCTTTGCTCACTAAACTTGAGTTTGGCTTTTTGCCTGACACAACAAAAATGTAAAACTGATCATAGTAAGCTGGACGAGTGCTTGTCACAATACTTAGTGGGCTACATAGACTGTTGTCAACATATTCTAATGTGGTGAATATAGCTGGGAAGATGTTATTCTATAAGTGAATTAAAGGTTAATATAAATCTAAACGCTAACTGCATAATGTTTGGTTTTCTAAAGAACTGTGTATCATAAACAATTCAACAAATATACAGTATCTCACAAAAGTAAGTACACCCCCTCACATTTTTGTAAATATTTTATTATACCTTTTCATGTGACAACACTGAAAAAATTACACTTTGCTACGATGTAAAGTAGTGAGTGTACAGCTTGTATAACAGTGTAAATTTGCTATCCCCTCAAAATAACAGTCATTATTGTCAGGCAACAAAAGTGAGTACTTCCCTAAGTGAAAATGTCCACATTGGGTCCAATTAGCCATTTTTCCTCCCCGGTGTTATGTGACTCGTTAGTGTTACAAGGTGTTAGGTGTGACACCTTGTAACAGCAGGTATGTTAAATTTGGTGTTATCACTCTCACTCTCTAATACTGGTCACTGGAAGTTCAACATGGCACCTCATGGCAAAGAACTCTAAGGATCTGAAAAAAAGAATTGTTGCTCTACATAAAAATGACCTAGGCCAGTGATGGCGAACCTTGGCACCCCAGATGTTTTGGAACTACATTTCCCATGATGCTCATGCACTCTGAAGTGTAGTTGAGCATCATGGAAAATGTAGTTCCAAAACAACTGGGGTGCCAAGCATAGGTGTGCGCACAGGGTGTGCCAGGTGTGCCTGGGCACACCCTAATCGCCTTGTGTGGTGCATATTATCCCCTGTTTAGACCACTGATATTTCATCCCCAAAAAAAAGGTTACAAAATAAAATAATTTCTTTAAAAATAAAATAAAACTAATGACACTGTCCACTGCCCTACTGACACCATCAGTACATATACACATGCATATGTATTTGAGCTTTGGGGTGCACACCCTAATGCAAGAGGCTGCGCACACCTATGGTGCCAAGGTTCGCCATCAGTGGCCTAGGCTATAAAAGGATTGCCAAGACCCTGAAATGGACAGGTTACACTCAGAACAGGCCTCACCATGGTCGACCAAAGAAGTTGAATTCACGTGCTCAGCGCCATATCCAGAGGTTGTCTTTTGGAAATAGACGTATGAGTGCTGCCAGCATTGCTGCAGAGGTTGAAGGGGTGGGGGTTAGCCTGTCAGTGCTCAGACCATACGCCGCACACTGCATCAAATTGGTCTGCATGGCTGTCGTCCCGGAAGGAAGCCTCTTCTAAAGATGATGCACAAGAAAGCCCGCAAACAGTATGCTGAAGACAAGCAGATAACAGTAGGGTGGGGACCAGGGAGCGGGGAGGGGGTGTACGGTATAGAATTACCGGTAGGAAAAAGTGGTTACTTTGGCAATTAATGGTCAGTACATTGAAGGTGGTGTAAAAGGTAACAATTTATTAATGCATAGTAAAACACCTGGGTGAGGTGGACATATGAATAAGCAATTATTGCACTGTGGGATACATAACCATCCTAAGGGAGATGGCATAAAAGGGAACTAACGAACACGACAAACAGAATACACACAGAACATATAACGGCATAGACACTGTCCGGACTGATTATATTTTGCTCGGTGGCCAAACGATCAAATCGGATTATGGCATGTGTGTATGTTTCCAAATGGAAAATTTAATGGGATGCGCTGCCGAGAAGCATATTCATGGAGCGGGGAGAGGGAGTGGGAGGAGGGGGGGGACCCGCTTCCGGAGATAGAGATCAGGGAGGTGACTGGGATGATCTTGGCAGTTCAAGGTACCTGTAGGATGGTAACCAGACTTGGTACTGAATAGAAGTGAAGCTGTAAGTCTGTGTACAGTAATGTTCACTTGTGCAGTCTAGGCAGTGATGATCAACCATGTAGACAGTGGGACTGATTATGCACTGTGATCAACAAGCTTCAAGGCTATTCATAAAGTGCAAGCAGTGGCTATGTAAGGTGCTCCAATAACCATGTGGTACATACAGGACTTAGGCTTATGTAAAGCTGTAAAATGTCCTCAACTAGTTAGTGAGTTATTGGTGCTCGTACCTTCACCTCCACAGAGATCCCTGGAGGTTGTTGCACAGGCCGTGCTGGAGGTGGCTTGCAGGGTCCGGAAAGTTGTCGGGCCGGTATTGTAGCTGCAACTGTGATCCTCCGTAAGGCATATCTGATCGGGTCCTGAGGGAGAAAGCCCTTGCTATGTGCTGATAGCCTGGGCAGCTTCAGGTGCCGTCAGCTAGTGCGGTGGGCTACCTGGTACTTCGCCGTTGTGCGGTTCCCAACTCTCCGTCCGTTCGATAGACAGCGCTGATGCCGGTGATGACGTCAAGACAAGCAGACTAAGGACATGGATTACTGTAACTATGTCCTATGGTCTGAGGAGACCAAGATAAACTTATTTGATTCATATGGTGTGAAGTATGTGTGGCGGCAACCAGGTGAGGAGTACAAAGACAATTGTGTCTTGCCTACAGTCAAGCATGATGGTGGGAGTGTCATGGTCTGGGGCTTCATGAGTGCTGCCGACACTGGGGAGCTACAGTTCATCAAGGGAACCATGAATGCCAACATGTACTTCGACATACTGAAGCAGAGCATAATTCCCTCCCTTCGGAGACTGGGCCGCAGGGCAGTATTCCAACATAACGACCCCAAACACACCTCCAAGATGACCACTGCCTTGCTAAAGAATCTGAGGGTAAAGGTGATGGACTGACCAAGCATGTCTCCAGACCTAAACCCTATTGAGCATCCTCAAACAGAAGGTGGAGGAGTGTAAGGTCTCTAACATCCACCAGCTCTGTGATGTTGTCATGGAGGAGTGGAAGAGGACACCAGTGGCAACCTGTGAAGCTATGGTGAACTCCATGTCCAAGAGGGTTAAGGCAGTGCTGGAAAATAATGGTGACCACACAAAATATTGAAACTTTGGGCCCAATTTGGACATTTTCACTTAGGGGTGTACTCACTTTGTTGCCAGTGGTTTAGACATTAATGGCTGTGTGTTGAGTTATTTTGAGGGGACAGCAAATTGACACTGTTATACAAGCTGTACACTCACTACTTTACATTGTAGCAAAGTGTAATTTCTTCAGTGCTGTCACATGAAAAGATATAACAAAATATTTACAAAAATGTGAGGGGTATACTCACTTTTGTGAGATATTGTATATGTGAGAGAGAATCTTTAATGTAATTTGTGTACACTGGCAAACCCTTAATCATATTAAGATATCTTAATTAAATCATTTAATAATGTACAACACCAAATCAAAAACTACCACCAGTCTTCGTAATTGTAGCTAGGTTGATGCCAGTTCTATTATGTCCATACAATGGGTTGACATGTTTCACCGCCAATAAACCAGCTATTTCTTCAGAACCCCCAAGATATCAGTATATGCTGGCCAAGTTCAGTATGTCTGGTAGAACGTTATTATTGTTTTTGCAATAAATCAGCTCAATAAATATGACATTTATCACAGATTGCTGAAATATTTACATAGTCAGTATAATAACAGCTCTAAGGCTTGCACGTCATGTCCAACAAATGTACATAATCTGTCCCTGGTCAGCAATACAGCACCTGAACACCTGAAGCACATCCAAAGGTCGCTACAAAAAGTCTGGGAAGGAACACAGCCATAGGTAGGAAATAAGCACATCAGGAGGAGAAAAATCACCCAGCGCAGATGATAGTATAAGAAAATCATATGGGTGAAACATACCTACTATATCTTGCTTCCTACAGTAATGTCCACATGATGGAATATTGACCACCAAACACTATATCCACATTATGGTGCGCTGTTCCTATCCTGTTATCTCTGCGAGCCCCCTCCCTATCTACAAGAGTTCCAGCTGTCAGGGGCTCTACGGTTCTTGTCTGCTGATGCTACACTTCCCTGTCTAGCTCATGTCATATGCATATCCATGAAGACATCTTTGGACCACCCTTCAAGGCAGACACGCCAGAGCGGGTGGGTTGAATACCCAGCGGGAAGTATCCAAACCATGGGACACCCTGCACTTGTGTTCAAACTCCTCAAGGACCCACAATTAGATCTCATCCACTCATCCCACCCCAATTTCTATATCCACCACACAGCGACAAACACCCACACTGCCAATAAGACAACACAAGAAAGGACAGAACAAAACAACATAAGCAATATAAAAGATCACACCACATTCAGTCCTATTATTAATCGACTCCATTAGAATCCACTCCAGACAAACACAGGTTCCGGCATAGCTGAGCAGGAGCTCACAGTCTACATAGACATTATTCAGTATATCCTAGAGTTATACTGTATATAGGATTGTTATGTCCCACCATATAAAACTGTAGCCTGTTATTATGTAAGCTACATAAAAGGGAATACTTCTAAACATATTATAAGACTGATGTGAAGCTTAGCTTGTCATTTATACCTGGGGATCCATGGTTCCCAGCTGGATGTATCTGGCCTCACAATACAAAACCCACTGATCATAATCTCCACCCCTGGGATTAAGGTGGATTATATCCAATACAGTGAATAATAAGACAACTGTTTTGCAAAATATTTTCAATGGGTGATCCAAGACTACCATTTGCCAAAGGGTAGGTTAGTTTTCCCTACATGGAAGGTTTTCCATTTGCACATAAGTAGATATACTACTCCCATTGTGTTGCTTCTAGCAAAATGCTTTGAAACCAACAATACCCTCTATATGACCAAAGCATATTGAAGAGTCCAGTGCTCAACTGTTCAGTTTATACGAGATGAAATGATCCAATAAATAATGTCCAATACATGCTCCTAGCTTGATAAATCTGCCCATGATCATGAAAAAGGGCAGACAATAGGGCACAGGATCAGTATAACCCCTTTAATGCCCAAATGATGTTTTTTGAGGTACATCATGATATAATCATCTAGACTGGCTCACCATCTGCCATTGAGGATTTCTTCCTATGTTGTAACAACAACAACATGAATTTTTCCTTTATCAAATAGAATCTTGCAAGCAACTGATGTATAATGCCAATGAGTATTAATAGAGGGCTAAGCAAGCAGCATGAAACACACTCCCAATATTAATGTGCAAACAGTAAATGAAATTCGGCACAGCTGATTTAATTTATGGGTTTTTCCTTTACCCATGTGTGAGACCCAATTTCCTTGGTCTTCCTGGATTTAGAACCTAGTAATCGCAATGGGAAAATTATTTCCAAAACATACTTTAAACCCGCCTCAGGAAATTCCTACTTACACTTTAATGCCCCGTACACACGGTCGGATTTTCCGACGAAAAATGTGTGATAGGACCTTGTTGTCGGAAATTCCGACAGCGTGTAGGCTCCATCACACATTTTCCATCGGATTTTCCGACACACAAAGTTTGAGAGCAGGCTATAAAATTTTCCGACAACAAAATCCGTTGTGCCACGGATGCTCAGAATAAATAAAGAGATGAAAGCTATTGGCTACTACCCCGTTTATAGTCCAGACGTACGTGTTTTACGTCACCGCGTTCAGAATGATCGGATTTTCCGACAACTTTGTGTGACCGTGTGTATACAAGACAAGTTTGAGCCAACATCCGTCGGAAAAAATCCTAGGATTTTGTTGTCGGAATGTCCGATCAATGTCCGACCGTGTGTACGGGGCATAACAGCTGCCACCAACTTAGGTAGATAAATAATCTCCCCAAGAAACAATTTTGTAGGTGAAAGAAAAATTGTTCTCTCAACATCAACTGTATGGCTTAGGGTTCTCTCCTTAAATATAGATTTTTACATAAAGGATATAATGTGGAACTTGTGGATAAAGCTCAACAGGAAGCCTCTCTTCTCCCTACTAAACCTAAGGATAAAAAATACCTTCTAACTCAGACATTAGATCTATTACCAATTTCCTCTACAAGTACAAACAGGTTGAAAATATTGTTCATCAACATTGGGAGATCTAGTTTCTGTCAGGGCTGGGCTCAGCCCTTCATTCTCAAAGCTGGCCACTCAGCTGTCGGCTAATTGCCAGCTCCTTTCTCTCCACATTGGCTCACCTGTTAATGATATCCCGTTGTCAGTCCTGCCTACTTAAGCCATCGAGCCTAGATGATCTCTGCCTTCACCTTGGTCACATCTCTAGAGACGCTCTCCTGTGTTCCTATTAAAGACTTGCTTGGCTGACATTCCCTGTGGCTCCAGATCCTGCTTGCTTTTCTACTACGCTCATCTTTGGCTCCCTGACGTTTTCTGGCTTGTCTGACTATCCATTCCGGTTTCTGAACTCTGGCTATGTTTTGACTACGTTTACTCTGTTTACATTATTATTATTAAACAAGTGTGATTCAACTGTACCTCTGTCTCAGTCTGATTCATGGTTTCTGACAGTAGGCGAAGGTCATGAATGCAGAAGATGCAGTCAATCCACTTGTTGGTCTTATTTTTTCCATATTGGATGAGCAGGATCAACGCATGGATCAGTTTGCCATGGCGTTACAAACGCTCCAGAGTCGCATGGCTCACTGGAATCTCCCACTGTGGCTGCTCCGGTATAACCTGTGTTTCAGGCCGTCCCTGCTGCTGCTCCAGTCTGAGCTCAGCCCTTCCTTCTCTGAGCTGGCCGCTCAGCTGTCGACTAATTGCCAACTCCTATCTCTCCACAGTTACTCAGCTGTTGCTAATATCCTGCTTGTCAGTCCTGCCTACTTAAGCTGTCCAGTTCAGAGGTTCTCTGCCTTCGCCTTGGTCAACATCACAGAAACCATCTCCTACGATCCTGTCCAAAACTTGCTTTGCTGATATTCCTTCTGGCTCCAGATCCTGCTTTACATTGATCCCTGACATCTGGCTTGGCTGACGATCCGTTCCGGTTACTGAACTTCGGCTATGTTTTGACTACGTTTGTTCTTTTTACTTTTATTGATAAACAAGTGTGACTTAACTGTACTTCTGTCTCGGCCTGATCTCAGTGTTTGACAGTAGGCGAAGGCCATGAATTCAGAAGATGCAGTCAATCCACTTGTTGGTAATATTTTTTTCAGATTGGATGAACTGGATCACCGCATGGATTAGTTTGCCATGGCGTTACAAACACTCCTGAGTCATACGACTCACCTAGAATCTCCCACTGTGACCACGCCAGCACAACCTATGTTGAAGGCCAACCCTGCTGCTGCTCCAGTCTCAGTGCAGGCACCCGCCTTGAGTATTACCTCTATAAGAGGTATGTCTGGTTCCGCTCCGCTTCCCCAGTGATTTGGGGGCGATCCAGTCCAATGCAGAGGGTTTCTCAACCAGGTTGAGATATACTTTGAGATACTGCCCCAGGTGTTTCCCACGGACAGACACAAAGTAGGTTTCGTGATATCTTTGCTTTCTGTGTTCTCTATGGGAGATGCAAAAACTTTAAAAGATTAAAAGGTTATTTGATGTTCCTGCACGCTTTGCTTCTGCTGCCAAGTGCCTCATGTCCATCGAACAGAGTACGAGAACTGTTGCAGACTACGCCATTGAATTCCGTACTCTGGCAGCAGAGGTTGTGTGGAATGTTGAGGCCCTTGTCGCTGCTTTTTCTCATGGTCTCAAGGATGAGATAGCAACCCCAGATATACCCACTGAGCTGGAGAAGTTGATCACGTTTGCCATCCTCATTGACTCCAGACTCCAGAGAAAGACTTCCTTTTAAGGAGCGCTTGCGGAAGCCTCCAGTACATTTGTCTCTGAACTTTGCAGTACCACCCTTGCCTCCTTCACCTCCCATGCCTCCTGGTACCAAGTCGGTCTGTGAAGATGAACCCATGCACTCGGGCTTCACGTGTCTCTCTGCGGATGAGAGAACCCTTAGGAGGAGGGAGAGATTGTGCCTTTATTGTGGCCAGGCAGGTCACAATTTGAAGTCTTGTCCTACCCGTCCAGGGAACGCCCGAACCTTGATGTCCTGTCACGGACAGAGCTTAGGTGGCGTTGTTTCGTCCCCAGTTATCCAGAAGGATAAGCCCCTGGTTTTGGTTACCCTTTCTTGGGCTGAGTCGTCCATCAAGACACAGGCTCTAATCGACTCTGTGGCTGCAGGCCTGTTCATTGATGCTGCCTTTGTATCGAAGCACTCAATTCTGCTGCAGCTGTGTGACACTCCATTTGCCATTGAGGCTCTTGACGGGAGACCTCTACAGCCTACCCATGTGACTCATGAGACTGTTCCATTGTCCATGGCCATAGGGGCTCTTCACCATGAGATAATCCAATTCCAAGTTATTTCCTCACCTAAGTTTCTGCTGGTTATTGGTTATCCTTGTTTACAGAGGCACAACCCCTCTTTTGATTGGTTCCATGCTGAGGTTCTCTCCTGGTCACCAAAATGCAGTAAGACATGCTTCCAGAAGGCAGCCATGGTTCTGTGCACCTCTTCACTCTCCTCCCTGCCGAAGGAGTACCGCAATTTTAGCGATTTCTTTGACAAAGGTCAAGCCGCTAGTTTGCCTCCACACCGGCCGTATGATTGCGCAATTGACCTTCAACCTGGTGCCATATCCTCTCGTGGCCGGGTTTACCCTTTCTCGGTCTTGGAGTATAAGGCCATGGAGGAATATGTTGCAGAGGCACTTTCTCGAGGTTTCATCCGCAAATCCTCATCTCCTGCTGGTGCTGGTTTCTTCTTTGTGAAGAAGAAGAGCGGTGAACTGAGACCTTGTATTGATTATAGGGGGTCTCAATCGTTTCATGATTAAGAATGCCTATCCGATTACAGAGTTATTTGACCACCTCAAGGGAGCAACGGTTTTCACGAAGCTTGATTTGAGAGGGGCATACAATCTTGTGAGGATTAAGGAGGGTGACAAGTGGAAAACTGCATTTAATACCAGAACAGTAGGGATGAGCCGAACACCCCCCTGTTCGGTTTGCACCAGAACATGCGAACAGGAAAAAAGTTTGTTCGAACACGCGAACACCGTTAAAGTCTATGGGACACGAACATGAATAATCAAAAGTGCTAATTTTAAAGGCTTATAGGCAAGTTATTGTCATAAAAAGTGTTTGGGGACCTGGGTCCTGCCCCAGGGGACATGGATCAATGCAAAAAAAAGTTTTAAAAACGGCCGTTTTTTCAGGAGCAGTGATTTTAATAATGCTTAAAGTCAAACAATAAAAGTGTAATATCCCTTTAAATTTCGTAGCTGGGGGGTGTCTATAGTATGCCTGTAAAGGGGCGCATGTTTCCTGTGTTTAGAACAGTCTGACAGCAAAATGACATTTCGAAGGAAAAAACCCATTTAAAACTACTCGCGGCTATTGCATTGCCGACAATACACATAGAAGTTCATTGATAAAAATGGCATGGGAATTCCCCACAGGGGAACCCCGAACCAAAATTTAAAAAAAAAATGACGTGGGGGTTCCCCCTAAATTCCATACCAGGCCCTTCAGGTCTGGTATGGATATTAAGGGGCATCCCGGCCAAAATTTTAAAATAAAATGACGTGGGGTTCCCCATAAATTCCATACCAGACCCTTCGGTCTGGTATGGATTTTAAGGGGAACCCCGCGCCAAAAAAAAAAAAAATGGAGTGGGGTCCCCCCAAAAATCCATACCAGACACTTATCCGAGCACGCAACCTGGCAGGCCGCAGGAAAAGAGGGGGGGACGAGTGCGACCCCCCCCTCCTGAACCGTACCAGGCCACATGCCCTCAACATTGGGAGGGTGCTTTGGGGTAGCCCCCCAAAACACCTTGCCCCCATTTTGATGAGGACAAGGGCCTCATCCCCACAACCCTGGCTGGTGGTTGTGGGGGTCTGCGGGTGGGGGGCTTATCGGAATCTGGAAGCCCCCTTTAACAAGGGGACCCCCAGATCCCGGCCCCCCCCTGTGTGAAATGGTAAATACCCCTACCATACCCCTACCATTTCACTAAAAAACTGTCAAAAAGTTAAAAATGACAAGAGACAGTTTTTGACAATTCCTTTATTTAAATGCTTCTTCTTTCTTCTATCTTCCTTCATCTTCTTCTTCTGGTTCTTCTGGCTCTTCTTGTTCTTCCTCCGGCGTTCTCGTCCAGCATCTCCTCCGCGGCGTCTTCTATCTTCTTCTCCTCGGGCCGCTCCGCACCCATGGCATGGGGGGAGGCTCCCGCTCTTCTCTTCTTCTTTTCTTCTCTTCTTCTCTTCTTCTCTTCTCTTCTTCATTTTCTTCTCCGGGCCGCTCCGCACCCATGCTGGCATGGAGGGAGGCTCCCGCTGTGAGACGGCGTCTCCTCGTCTGACGGTTCATAAATAACGGGGGCGGGGCCACCCGGTGACCCCGCCCCCCTCTGACGCATGGTGACTTGACGGGACTTCCCTGTGACATCACGGGGAATGCCACAGGGAAGTCCCGTCATGTCCTGTGCGTCAGAGGGGGGTGGGGTCACCGGGTGGCCCCGCCCCCTGTTATTTTAGAACCGTCAGACGAGGAGGCGCCGTCACACAGCGGGAGCCTCCCTCCATGCCAGCATGGGTGCGGAGCGGCCCGGAGAAGAAAATGAAGTAGTGAAGAAGAGAAGAAGGAAGAAGAGAAGAAGAAGAAGATGAAGAGAAGAGCGGGAGCCTCCCCCCATGCCATGGGTGTGGAGCGGCCCGAGGAGAAGAAGATAGAAGACGCCGCAGAGGAGATGCTGGACGAGAACGCCGGAGGAAGAACCAGAAGAACCAGAAGATGAAGGAAGATAGAAGAAAGAAGAAGCATTTAAATAAAGGAATTGTCAAAAACTGTCTCTTGTCATTTTTAACATTTTTGACAGTTTTTTTTTGTGAAATGGTAGGGGTAAGTACCCCCTTACCATTTCACACAGGGGGGCGGGATCGGGGGGTCCCCTTGTTAAAGGGGGCTTCCAGATTCCGATAAGCCCCCCGCCTGCAGACCCCCACAACCACCGGCCAGGGTTGTGGGGATGAGGCCCTTGTCCTTATCAACATGGGGACAAGGTGTTTTGGGGGGCTACCCCAAAGCACCCTCCCAATGTTGAGGGCAGGTGGCCTGGTACGGTTCAGGAGGGGGGGGGCCCGCACTCTCGTCCCCCCCTCTTTTCCTGCGGCCTGCCAGGTTGCGTGCTCGGATAAGGGTCTGGTATGGATTTTTGGGGGGACCCCACGCCGTTTTTTTTTTTGGCGCGGGGTTCCCCTTAAAATCCATACCAGACCTGAAGGGTCTGGTATGTAATTTAGGGGGAGCGCCACGTCATTTTTTTTTTAAATTTAGCGGGGGGTCCCCTTAATATCCATACCAGACCTGAAGGGCCTGGTATGGAATTTAGGGGGACTCCCACATCATTTTTTTTTTAATTTTGGTTCGGGCTTCCCCTGTGGGGAATTCCCATGCTGTTTTTATCAATGAACTTTTATGTGTATTGTCGGCAATGCAATAGCCGCGGGTAGGTTATATGGGTTTTTTCCTTCGAAATGTCATTTTGCTGTCAGACTGTTCTAAACACGGGAAACATGTGCCCCTTTACAGGCATACTATAGACACCCCCCAGCTACGAAATTTAAAGGGATATTACACTTTTATTGTTTGACTTTAAGCATTATTAAAATCAGTGCTCCTGAAAAAACTGCCATTTTTAAAACTTTTTTTTGCATTGATCCATGTCCCCTGGGGCAGGACCCGGGTCCCCAAACACTTTTTCTGACAATAACTTGCATATAAGCCTTTAAAATTAGCACTTTTGATTTCTCCCATAGACTTTTAAAGGGTGTTCCGCGGCATTCGAATTTGCTGCGAACACCCCAAATTGTTCGCTGTTCGGCGAACTTGCGAACAGCCAATGTTCGAGTCGAACATGAGTTCGACTCGAACTCGAAGCTCATCCCTACAGAACAGGCTTTCTGGTAACAGAAGTTTTCCAGGAATTTATTAACAATGTACTCTGAGATTTGTTGCAGTTATGTGGTGGTTTATCTCGATGATATCCTCATATTTTCCAAGTGCCTGGAAAGCCACCACACAGATGTCTGTCGTGTGCTTCAGAAACTAAGAGAGAACAATCTCTATTGTAAACTGGAGAAGTGCGAGTTCCATCGTAAACAGGTTAAATTCCTGGGCTATGTCATTTCCACTGCTGGTTTTTCGATGGACCCAGAGAAACTTTCGGCAGTCCTACATTGGCCCCGACCCATGGGTTTACGTCCTCTGCAGCGTTTCCTGGGCTTTGTCAACTACTATCGGAAGTTTATTCGTAACTTCTCGTCTCTGGTCAAGCCCCTGACTGATATGACCAGAAAGTAACCCACAGAGTTGGTCTCCGGAGTCCATTAAGGCCTTTGAGAGTCTCAAGGCTGCCTTTGTTTCTGCTCCTGTGTTGGCACATCCTGATCCTACGTTACCTTTTATCCTTGAGGTTGATGCTTCTGAGACTGGTGTTGGTGACCTTCTGTCTCAACGTCCTACCTCTGAGAGCGCTATGTATCCTTGTGGCTACTTTTGCAAGAAATTGTGGCGTGCAATCATGAGATTGGTGACCGAGAGCTGTTGGCGATCATTTTAGCCCTGAAAGAAGTGAGACATCTCCTCGAAGGTATCACTGTGCCAGTTCTCATTCTTACTGACCATAAGAATTTCACATTCTTGTCTGAGGCTAAACGCCTCTCTCCCAGAAGGGCGCGATGGGCTCTTTTCTTGTCAAGTTTCAATTACATTGTCTCATTCCATTCTTACCTGGTACTAAGAATGTAAGGGCTGACGCCTTGTCACAACAATTTTCCTCCACTTCCTCTGTGTTTGTAAGCGTGTCGGGACCCCATGGGGCAAAGGACCGTGCTATACCACAGATGGAAACCAGCGGCAAAAGCGCCCTGAGGCGATTCAGTTCGCATAGGTAGCGCAATACAAGTCACTCATTCATTCATTCACTTCCAAGTTGGAGTTGGTTCCGGTTCCTGTGATTCGTCCTGATCGTATTCTGGCTACGATTCGCACCAGTCTCACTTTTCCTTTGGGTGACAAAATTCTTGCTGCTCAGGTCCATGCTCCTCCTGAGAAACCTTGTGACTGCTGCTTTGTCCCAGAGAGTCTCTGTACTGCCGTGCTCCAGACTTACCATTCTCCCAAGGCAGCTGGCTACCCTGGGAAGAATCAACTTATTTGGGCCATTTCCCAACAATTCTGGTGGCCTAGTCTACGTGCTGATGTAACCTTTGCCTTTGTAGCTGCCTGTTCCGTGTGTGCTCAGAGTAAGACTATACGACACCTTCCAGTGGGCCTCCTACAACCTATACCCAATGGAGAGAGGGCCTAGTCCCACCTGTCTATGGATTTCATTGTGCAGTTGCCCAACTCCCAAGGCAACACAATTATCCTTATGGTGGTTGACCGGTTCTCAAAGATGTGTCATTGCATTCCACTTAAGAAGTTGCCCACTTCTAAGGAACTGGATTCCATTTTTGCTTGGGAGATCTTTCGCTTACATGGGCTACCCAAGGTGATTGCCTCAGACAGGGGTAGTCAGTTTGTATCCTGGTTCTGGCAAGCCTTTTGTGCATTGTTGGGAATTCAGCTTGCTTTCTCCTCTGTGTATCACTCGCAGTCTAATGGGGCCACAGAATGAGCCAATCAGTCCTTGGAACAATTCCCACGTTTCTATATTTACGACCATTATAACAACTGGTCAGACTTATTACCGTGGGCAGAGTTTGCTCACAACAGTGCCTTGAATTCTGCTTCCTGATTGTCCCCGTTTATGGCGAATTATGGTTTTCAACCTTCCATGTTGCCTGACTTGTTTGTTCCACAGAATATTCCTGCGTTAGAGGAGCATCTCCGTGGTCTTCGTTCCACTTGGGCACAAGTCTAGGAGGTTTTGCGTCATGCTAATGATAGGTACAGACTCCATGCTGACCGCAGACGCCTGCCTGCACCTTCCTATCAGGTTGGGGACAGGGTCTGGCTGTCATCTCGCAACCTCCGACTTCGTGTTCCCTCACTGAAGTTCGCACCTCGGTTTATTGGGCCTTTCCGTATTCTTCGCAGGATTAACCCAGTGGCTTACGCATTAGACCTTCCTTCTAATATGCATATTTCGAATGTATTTCATGTCTCCTTATTAAAACCTTTGGTCTACAACCGCTTTACCACCTCGGTGCCATATCCTCACCCTGTACAGGTTGAGAACCATGAGTATGAAGTACAGTCCATTGTTGACTCCCGTAGGTTCCGTGGGCGCATACAGTACCTGGTGCATTGGAAAGGGTACGGTCCGGAGGAACGCTCTTGGGTCTCATCCTCAGACGTACATGCCCCTGTCCTCCTCCGTGATTTCCATAGAGGTTTTCCCCTCAAGCCTGGTGGTCCTTTGAGGGGGAGGGGTCATTGAGGAGGGGGTACTGTCAGGGCTTGGCTCAGCCCTAACCTTCTCTGAGCTGGCCGCTCAGCTGTCGGCTAATTGCCAGCTCCCATCTCTCTCCACAGTTACCCAGCTGTTGTTGATCCTGCTCGTCAGTCCTGCCTACTTAAGCCATCCAGTCCAGAGGAGCTCTGCCTTCGCCTTGGTCACATCACAAGAAACTGCGTTCCTGTATTCCTGTTTAAAGACTTGCTTTGCTGACATCCCTTCAGGCTACAAATCCTGCTTGCTGTTCTACTGCTTTGATCCCTGACTCCTGGCTCGGCTGACGATCCATTCCGGTTACTGAACTTTGGCTATGTTTTGACTACGTTTGTTCTTTTTACTTTTATTATTAAACAAGTGTGATTTAACTGTATTTCTGTCTCGGTCTGATTTCATGGTTTCTGACAGCAATACAGTTATCCTTATGGGGGTTGACCGGTTCTCAAAAATGTCCTATTGTATTCCACTTAAGAAGTTGCCCACTTCTAAGGAACTGGCTCCCATTTTTGCTCGGGAAATCTTACATGGACTACCCAGGGTGATTGTCTTGGACAGGGGTAGTCAGTTTGCGTCCCAGTTCTGGTGAGCCTTTTGTGCACAGTTGGGAATTCAGCTTGCTTTCTCCTCTACGTATCACCTGCAGTCTAATAGGGCTGCAGAACCAGCCAATCACTCCTTGGAGCAATTCCTATGTTGCTATATTTCTGATCATCATAACAACTGGTCAGAACTCTTACCATGGGTGGAGTTTGCTCACAATAGTGCCTTGAATTTTGCTTCCCAATTATCCCTGTTTATGGTTAATTATGGTTTCCAACCTTCCATGTTGCCTGACTCGTTTGTTCCGCAGAGTATTCCTGCATTAGAGGAGCATCTCCGTGGTCTTCGTTCCACTTGGGCATAAGCCCAGAAGGCTCTGCGACATGCTAATGATAGGTACAGACTCCATGCTGACCGCAGACGCCTGCCTGCGCCTTCCTACCAGGTTGGGGACAGGATCTGGCTGTCATCTCGCAACCTCCAACTTCGTGTTTCCTCTCTGAAGTTTGCACCTCGGTTTATTGGGCCTTTTTGTATTCTTAGCAGGATTAACCCAGTGACTTACGCATTAGACCTTCCTTCTAATATGCGTATCTCAAATTTATTTCATGTCTCCTTATTAAAACTTTTGATCTGCAACCGCTTTACCACCTCGGTGCCTCGTCCTCACCCTGTACAGGTTGAGAACCATGAGGAGTATGAAGTACAGTCCATTGTTGACTCCCGTAGGTTACGTGGGCGCATACAGTACCTGGTGCATTGGAAAGGGTACCGTCCGGAGGAATGCTCTTGGGTATCATCCTCGGACATACATGCCCCTGTCCTCCGTGATTTCCATAGACGTTTCCCCTCAAGCCTGGTGGTCCTCTGAGGAGGAGGGGTCATTGAGGAGGGGGTACTGTCAGGGCTGGGCTCAGCCCTTCCTTCTCAAAGCTGGCCGCTCAGCTGTCAGCTAATTGCCAGCTCTTTTCTCTCACCTGTTGATATCCTGCTCGTCAGTCCTGCCTACTTAAACCGTCCAGCCCAGATGATCTCTGCCTTCACCTTGGTCACATCTCTAGAGATGCTCTGCTATGTTCCTGTTAAAGACTTGCTTGGCTGACATTCCTTCTGGCTCCAGATCCTGCTTGCTGTTCTACTACGCTCATCTCTGGCTCCCAGACGTTTTGGCTTGTCTGACTATCCGTTTCGGTTCCTGAACTTTGGCTATGTTTTGACTAAAACAAGTGTGATTTAACTGTACTTCTGTCTCAGTCTGATTCATGGTTTCTGACAGTTACAGGACACCAAACTCAATTCTGCCATCCCCGTGAAACCAAAATTCGTCTACAAGAGGGCCCCTCTTGTAGGATGGTCTTCTCTTTTTCGTGTCTAATGTCTGTTCATCCCTGGTGGTGGTAATGGAACACGTTAAGGAGTTTGGAAGGTTTTCCGGTCTAGGTATAAACTGGGAGAAATCCATGTTGATGCCTTTAGACCCCCTTCCGGATCCACTACCACGTATACTTTCTCATTTTAAGGTTGTATCATCTATAAAATACTTGGGTATAACTATGTCGGACTCCCCACAGTCATATACTGTAGATAATATATTTCCATTACTTAAAACCTGGACTAAGCTCCCTTTATCGCTAATAGGTTGTATCAATTTAATAAAAATGATATGGACGCCTCAGCTTCTCTATTGTTTACATAATGCCCCAATTTGGATACCTATCTGGATCTTTATTAAGATAAAAACTATATTTAGGCGATTAATATGGCGGAACAAAACCCCTCGTATCAAACTGGAGTCTTTACAGAATCCCACAAATGCCGGCGGCCTGGCAGTTCCTAATCTAAGGCTATATTTTCTCGCCTCTCAATTACAGCATTTTACCAGATGGGAGTCTGAACAGATATCCTTTCCTGCTCAACAATTATTTTCTTTTGCATTTAAGGGTCGGTCTCCACTCTTTGTCCTCGATGGTGCAAGAGGGGGGTGTCTCGCTTGCTAATATGCCTACTTGTATGTTGGGATAATCTGTAAAGTATGGGATACAGTTAAAAAAAATGTTGGGTGTCTCATATCCCATTAGATACACTCCCATATGGGAAAATGATAGACTCAAATTTCTCAAATTTTGGCTCTTAGAGGGTTTCAGAGACGGGCAAAACTAGGAGTAACTACTTTAGCCCAGCTATATCAGAATGGTATACTTAAATCCTTTGAAGATCTGAGGAGAGATTTCTCTGTAGAATCCAACTGGTTTTTACCAATTCCTTCAATTAAGACATGCTTTACATGCCCAGTTTTCTTCTGCTAAGATATTTTTCCCCTCTATCCCTGTCTTAGATAAAATAGTACAGGCAAGGTCAACAAAAGGTCTTACCTTGGTTACTTATAGGGTACTGTCAGATGGGTTTCTATCGAACTTCCCCATCCGTTCTCGGGTTGGCTGGGAGAAAGATATTGGTCGCATCTCTGAGGAGATTTGAGACGATGTCCTCCGGTCCCCGTGCAGGGTGTCTCTTTCTACATCACACAGACTGACTCAGATTTTTATTCTCCATAGGGCCTATATAACTCCGCAGTTTCTCTGTGCAATTGGACTGAAATCTGAGCCAGCCTGTGCTAGGTGCGGTAACACAGGTACATTAATACATCTTTTGTGGCAATGTCCAAAACTTCAAAGATACTGGGTGGAGGTGATTGGTACCTTAAATAAGATATTGGATATTAATATTCCGGTTGAACCGCTTATATGTACAGTGGGGACAGAAAGTATTCAGACCCCCTTAAATTTTTCACTCTTTGTTATATTGCAGCCATTTGCTAAAATCATTTAAGTTCATTTTTTTCCTCTTTAATGTACACACAGCACCCCATATTGACAAAAAAACACAGAATTGTTGACATTTTTGCAGATTTATTAAAAAAGAAAAACTGAAATATCACATGGTCCTAAGTATTCAGAGCCTTTTGCTCAGTATTTAGTAGAAGCACCCTTTTGATCTAATACAACCATGAGTCTTTTTGGGAAAGATGCAACAAGTTTTTCACACCTGGATTTGGGGATCCTCTGCCATTCCTCCTTGCAGATCCTCTCCAGTTCTATCAGGTTGGATGGTAAACGTTGGTGGACAGCCATTTTTAGGTCTCTCCAGAGATGCTCAATTGGGTTTAAATCAGGGATCTGGCTGGGCCATTCAAGAACAGTCACGGATTTGTTGTGAAGCCACTACTTCGTTATTTTAGCTGTGTGCTTAGGGTCATTCTCTTGTTGGAAGGTAAACCTTCAGCCCAGTCTGAGGTCCTGAGCACTCTGGAGAAGGTTTTCGTCCAGGATATCCCTGTACTTGGCTGCGTTCATCTTTCCCTCGATTGCAACCAGTCGTCCTGTCCCTGCAGCTGAAAAACACCCCCACAGCATGATGCTGCCACCACCATGCTTCACTGTTGGGACTGTATTGGATAGGTGATGAGCAGTGCCTGGTTTTCTCCACACATACCGCTTAGAATTAAGGCCAAAAAGTTCTATTTTGGTCTCATCAGACCAGAGAATCTTATTTCTCACCATCTTGAAGTCCTTCAGGTGTTTTTTTTTAGCAAACTCCATGCGGGCTTTCGTGTGTCTTGCACTGAGGAGAGGCTTCCGTCGGGCCACTCTGTTATAAACCCCTGACTGGTGGAGGGCTGCCGTAATGGTTGACTTTCTACAATTTTCTCCCATCTCCCGACTGCATCTCTGGAGCTCAGCCACAGTGATCTTTGGGTTCTTCTGTACCTCTCTCACCAAGGCTCTTCTCCCCTGATAGCTCAGTTTGGCTGGATGGCCAGCTCTAGGAAGGGTTCTGGTCGTCCCAAACGCCTTCCATTTAAGGATTATGGAGGCCATTGTGCTCTCAGGAACCTTAAGTGCAGCAGAAATTTTTTGTAACCTTGGCCAGATCTGTGCCTTGCCACAATTCTGTCTCTGAGCTCTTCAGGCAGTTCCTTTGACCTCATGATTCTCATTTGCTCTAACATTCACTGTGAGCTGTAAGGTCTTATATAGACAGGTGTGTGGCTTTCCTAATCACGTCCAATCAGTATAATCAAACGCAGCTGGACTCAAATGAAGGTGTAGAACCATCTCAAGGATGATCAGAAGAAATAGACAGCACCTGAGTTAAATATATGAGTGTCACAGCAAAGGGTCTGAATACTTAGGACCATGTGATATTTCAGCTTTTCTTTTTTAATAGATCTGCAAAAATGTCAACAATTCTGTGTTTTTCTGTCAATATGGAGTGCTGTGTATACATTAATGGGGAAAAAAATGAACTTAAATGATTTTAGCAAATGCCTGCAATATAACAAAGAGTGAAAAATTTAAGGGGGTCTGAATACTTTCTGTCCCCACTGTATATTGGGTTACTGTGACACCTTTATCTACACCTCCCCTACTGGTAATACTATAAGGCGCGCACTTTTTGTTGCCCGTAGACAGATTGCTCTTAAGTAGACCTCTCCACATCCACCGACTGTGTCCGATTGGATTGTAGATCTCAATAGGATCATTCTTTTTGAAAAGCATACATATTCCCTAAGGAACTCCCTGAATAAGTTTGATGTTATCTGGTCTAGATGGCTTCAATCTATGAGTTAGGTATCATGTCAACCAATGTGTACTGTGTACTTTGTAATGCTGGATTTTGTTATTCCTTTTTTTTTGTGTGTCATATATACTCAGAGTGAGGGGGGGGGGGTGGCAGGGCTTGTTGAATGGAAGGGGTTTTGGGGTTGAATTTTTTTTTTCTGGGGGGGTTTTGGTTTGGTGTGATTTATATTTTTGTGGTTTTGTATGTATTGTGTCAATGTCGTTTTCATATAAAATAATAAAAAGGATTTGATTTAATAAAACAAGAGGGCCCCTAATATCAAAAACATTATCAGCCTTGCAAGAAAACAGCTAATCAGCCTTCCACATATCATCTGGCTACATTTTGTAAGTTAGAGAATATGTATCAGTGTAGAAAAAGAAAATGCAAGATATGCACCTTTGTAAACCATAGAGAGTGGAAAACATATTCAATTAGGTCTTTTTTCACCTGTGCCACCAGTTTTGTGGTATACTGTCTTTCATCCCCCTGTGGCCTCTTGTATGAGGGCCAACTTATTTGCACTGTACGTGCAAGGTTCAGCGAACACAGGAGGTTAATTGAAGACAGGGACGTGAATCACAATGTACCACACCACTTCACTTTGGAACATAACAAATCCACCAAAGACCCTAGGGTTTGGGTGATTTAATCTACACCTGAGGGCTCATACTTTGCTGATAGATTCCAAAGGTTGTGCAAACATGAAACCTTTTGGATTTTAACACTAAACACCCTAGCCCCTAGAAGACTTAATAAGGAAATAAAAGTACACACCATCCTATGAGGGCAGAAACACTTGAGTAACCATTCCCTCTATGCATTATGCTTTTTTCCACATGCATTTTTTTATGTGTCTGGATGGCTTTCATATGTGCGTGGTTGTGCATGCCAGCATGCACAAATGGCCAAACATGATGCTGACATGAAAGTGTGGTTGCGTGCGCATTAAATTACACACATGCATATAATTGATATGTGTCTATTTGGTTTTCAAAAATGTTCTGCTCTTTTGATTTATTTGCTTTGACAGTTATTTTGAAGAATATTAACTTTATTTTAATTACCAAATAGCCATTATAATAATATACAATTGGGATATGGTTTTATTTGATTTATTTTGAAATGTTTTATTCCTTAGTATCATCTCATTTTATGAGTTACTGATTTGTCTGATCTTTTAATAGGAAACATGAGATATACACTACATTCATAGACAATTTATATTTATTTAAGCAATTTATATTTTATATAACAAACAAATTAATTATGAACTGAATGCTACTTTATGTATAGTATATTATTAATCATGTATTTCATCATCATTATTTTAATGGTAATGAGGGTTTTCTTTTCCTTTACTTAATTGATGTTTACTGTGCTATGCACATTGATAGTATGACTGCGTTGCTACATTTGTCGTCTTCTTCTTGTTATCATATATCAATATTTAACTAAATGTATCATTATCCTTGTTTGGCATTTGCTGCTCCTTGTGACTTAAGCTGACTTAGTCCCACTGCCCAGTGCAGCTCTCCAAATCTGTCCTCATACTGCTGTGTATAAAATACCAGCTTGTTTTAAAAAAAATAGCAGTCTGCCCTTTGCCATAGTCCCTGACTGTGCCTGTCTAAGGTGCACGAGTTGTGGCTGAGACACTGCTGGTTTCAATCTATTCTGGTGTGTCTGGTCCTTCCTGTAGCGGACTATCATCTGAGCAATCCAGCCTCTGTTTTTACCATCTACTGCACAACTTCATCCCTTCTGCCCCTCATGCTGTTTTACAGGTTTTTAAGATGTAGCTGTGCTTTTTGTCTTCTGAATTAATGAGTAATTACACTGATACTGTGCCCTATTGTCTGCTCTTTTTCATAATCGGCAAAATGATTTGGCCTATAATCCTGACCATTGGGTAACTTAAACTAGAACTCCATATTTGGGTTCCCTATAATATTCAGTTTGGACCATTGTGGTTGAAATGATTACTCACTGTTACAGAAGGCTCCAGCCACTGTGTATCCAGTAATACAATGCCTGGTGTCTTCTGTAACAATGAGTAATCACTTGATTCTGGCCACACGAGAGATGTCAGTGGGACTTGGCCAAACAGCACACATTACTGAGTGCAGCACTTTTTGCTGCATTGCATTACTGGATACACAGTGGCCAGAGCCTTCTGTGACAATAAGTAACCATTTGTACCATGCTTGCCAAAACTAATATTTAATATGGAAACCAATCTGATTTAAGATCTGTGCAATTTCTTATCTGATTTATTTCTTAATCTGATTTAATTATATTTCTTAATCTGATTTAACATCTGTGCTATTTCTTATAAATTGCCAATTTCCAAAACATCTGCATTTATGGGTATCATGTGGAAAATGCTCACATGGGCTCACTTATTTCATTAGCAATATCACTTCCTAAAGGACATGGGACATCATTTTGCTTTTTTAGCAACACACATCAAAAACCCATACTGTGTCCTTGTATTAAAAGTCATTTTTGGGGAATTCCTGGCTTCACATTAAACGCGTATTTATTTGTACAATTTTATATTTTATGCTTACGTATTGTCCAAAATGTTTTAAATATTTTTTTTAGGATGTAAAGTATGTGCATGCAAGACACACTATTGCCTGCATTTGTCTTCCTATAAAAGGGTGCGCCTAATAATAATATACATAGATAGATTTGATGCTCATTGGAAATATGGTAAATGGCAGCTTAAGCCATCGTTCACAAAGGACGCTGATTTCAAACCCGCATTTTAGTGTGAGTTCAGGGGCAATTTGAAAGACATCTGTGCAGGTTCATGCACAGATGTCAATTGAAATCACCCCTGAAGTTGCCAAAAGTAGTGCAGGAACTACTTTTGGAAATCGGTGCCGCGCCGTAAGGTCAGCATCACACGGATTGGGACAGTGCAGTTGCGGGAAATAGGCTGCGATTTGGCATGTGATTTGACATGTCAAATTGCGCCGATGTTAACAGGGGCTAGACATTCTTGTAATTGTTTAAAAGCACCAGACCATAAGAGAAAGATATTGTCGATATACCTGTGCCATGCAGTCAAATGGCACAGGTAGGTTGGTGCTCCCTCATTAGAAAAAAGATAATGCTCCCTCCTACCCCCAGGTATAGGTTGGCATAGGGCAGGGCGCACAATCTTCACAACAAATTTCCTAGAAAATATCCTTCAGAAACGTATTTTTTTCTATGAGGGGTAGAAACCCAGGCCCAGTTTTTAGGACCTCTTTCTCTGTTAAAGATATGTGTATATACAGTATATAGGGAAATATTAGTGCTATGAAAATAAATGCAATGAAAATCAGTTCCTTCAACACATAAAGGTCCAAATTGGCCGGTCTTTTTATGGGGGTGGGGGCGTAGTCTAGGGTTTTTGACTCTTTGAATGTTAGATGCATTTTCTAACCTAAAAAACCTTGTGATATAAAGAACATTTTTGGTAGCTTCTGTGGTTATCGATTTTGATTGTGTATCTGTGCTCAAAGACTTGTCTCATGTGTTAACTGTTGGTCTTGGTGTTTCTTATTTTTGCTTTTTGTGTATTATAATGTTCACTTAAGGATTGGTGAGATTTTTCTCTACATGATTATCAGATGCTAAATATCCTAATGAAATTGGAAAAAGAAAGCCGTAATGTGGATGTTCAAGACACACAGCAGAAAACACGCATTCCCAGTGAAATAGAGGTTACCTTACTAAATCATATAGTAAGAAATAAAAGAAATCCCCAACCTCTCTTGCAAATAACAACCGTATTGAACTATTTGTATGTAAAGTAATAACTGATATCAAAGAACTCAAAGGCACTTGGTGTCTGAGTAATTTAAACTATGCTCAAAAAGAACTTTAACTGATTTTAGTAAAAACAACAAAACTTTAACAAAGCCATCAGAAGGGGGTGCACTATTATAATGGATCCTGAGCACTAGTTATAGATGTGCAATACAATTATAAAAAATAGGAAATGGTATAAATCTATATCTGCTGAGACTTTGAACTAATATCAGAGAGAGCTATTTCTTATTTTAGATAGAGAAGTTGAAGACCAATTCATCTCAAAATTTGCCACAGAATTTAAAATAAATCTGGTAATCCGTAACTTCAACGTTCTGCGCTCTCCCAAAAACGTATGAAGGTATAATTATCACCCTGATGTTTAGGTAGGGTTGCTAGTACATTTATCTGCCAGGCATAGTTACCATGGCCAATTGTTAGGGAATCAATTGATTCCACCCTAATTCTGGAATTACTGCACTTCTCTCTTCTGTCACTAAATGGCAGTGGTATCTGGTGACAGGGGCATTGCAAGGACAGATTAGGATAGATTAGGTACCTTAGCCAATGGGCAGGGATCTTCTTGGGTCCTTTAGTTACATAGTTACATAGTAGGTGAGGTTGAAAAAAGACACAAGTCCATGAAGTCCAACCTATGTGTGTGATTATATGTCAGTATTACATTGTATATCCCTGTATGTTGCGGTCGTTCAGGTGCTTATCTAAAAGTTTTTTGAAACTATTGATGCTCCTCGCTGAGACCACTGCCTGTGGAAAGGAATTCCACATCCTTTGCCGCTCTTAAAATAAATAACCCTCT
This sequence comes from Lithobates clamitans, assembly GCA_037952925.1. Classification (NCBI taxonomy): domain Eukaryota; kingdom Metazoa; phylum Chordata; class Amphibia; order Anura; family Ranidae; genus Lithobates; species Lithobates clamitans. The sequence goes on along the minus strand of JBBGZY010000852.1, from coordinate 4,550,084 downwards.
ATGTAGTTTAAGGTTAAACCTCTTTTCTTCTAATTTTAATGAGTGGCCACGTGTCTTGTTAAACTCCCTTCCACAAAAAAGTTTTATCAATAATAATAATAATGTTTTGAAAATCTCCATTCCTGTTCAATTATGGTGGGGTCACCAGTATGGTATTTATAGATTGAAATCATATCCCCTCTCAAGCGTCTCTTCTCCAGAGAGAATAAGTTCAGTTCTTGCAACCTTTCCTCATAACTAATATCCTCCAGACCCTTTATTAGCTTAGTTGCCCTTCTTTGTACTTGCTCCATTTCCAGTACATCCTTCCTGAGGCTGGTGCCCAGAACTGGACAGCATACTCTAGGTGCGGCCGGACTAGAGTTTTGTAGAGCGTGAGAATTATTGTTTTATCTCTGGATTTGATCCCCTTTTTAATGCATGCCAATATTCAGTTTGCTTTGTTAGCAGCAGCTTGGAATTGCATGCCATTGCTGAGCCTCTCATCTACTAGGACCCCCAGGTCCTCTTCCATCCTGGAAGAGCCTATTTATTTGGGTGAGGTCAGGTGATCAGGTTCTGTGCCACCTGGACGGCTGTCTGGGTGGACGTGTGTTGTGCTGCCCCAGGCTGTTAGGCCAAAGCCTGAGGCCTATCCCGGGTACATCTGGCTGCTAGGCTTTCTGGGAGCCTATCCAGAAGCAAGAGAGCAGGGTAGGGTTGGGACTGCGGCTTGCAGTCCAACCATAAGTGACGGTTCTTCCGGCCCCGGAGAACCTGTCGTGGTCGGAGGTAGAAGGGAAGCTGTCGCCACTAAGGGACCATCCACTTTATTGCCCGGTACTACAGTGAGTAGCTGAAGCAAGTCCCAGAGCAGTATTCTCACCAATCGGGGACAGTGAAGAATTGGGAAACTTCAGCAGGTGTCAAGCCAGGGACCCAGCCAGCAGAGGTGACGCTTGCAGAGCAGCCTTGTATGCCAAGCCAAGGACCGAGCAGGCCAGTGGGGTGAAGCTTGATGAGTATCTGTGAGTGTCAAGCTAGGGATCCAGCCAGTGGAGGTGACGCTTGCAGAGCAGCTTTGTGTGCCAAGCTAGGGACCGAGCAGGCCAATGGGGTGACGCTTGAGGAAGATACAAAGTGAGAAGGTTGGAAGAGCTCAGGAGATCCAGTGGCAGTGGATCAGCAAGTCTAGTGAGAGAGATTGGGAGCTCAATGGAGTGAAGATCTACAAGAAGTGATTATAGAGGAAGTGCAGAAGTTCATTACAACTTGTGTTAGAAACTGTTATAAGACTGTGCCATAGGAGACAGTGATCCTACACATGCGATGTGGTGTTTTGCTGGATGCCTTGCCCTGCATGGCTGTCTACTTATAGAAGTCTCGGAGTCTGCTAATTCATGTTGCAACTACTAAAGGGTGTCCAGGCACTTAACCCTCTCTCCCACAGTTCTGTTCAAGAGAAAATAAATCTCTTTGCATACAAGAAGTGTCTGGAGCCCATGAATCTACCTTGCATTACACCCACTATGCCTTGTAACCCACTTTACACAGAAGGATGTCAGCTCTCCCTAACTCTGGAGGCTCCCATTAGACCGAAGGGTACCCGGGACCTTGCTACATAACCCACCAGGGAGATCCATTATCTCAGAAATGGGTATTCTTGCACAGAATATAAGTAAGCTTGTTGATGTTCATTTGCAATCCTATGTGGGATATTTGCCTTCTTACTTGAAAGACACAATCCATTTGTTAACTATTTTGGATGGGATTAATGTATCACCTGAGTTATTTTTACTGTTCTAAGTTTCATAGATGTGGAAACTTTATATTCAAGCATACCTCATGAAAAAGGATTACAAGTAGTTACATTTTTCTTAGATGAGATGAGGCCAGAATGGTGCTCTTGTCATAATGTTGCTTACATTTATCTTGACATAAAGAGTGGGGATGGGCACCACTTGTGCTCTGTCCTCCACAAGTCAGTACCTAGGAGGTGGGAGCATTACGCTTTCTCTAGTGCGGAGACGGCCACTTATCTGTGCCATGTGGTTGAATGGCACAGGTATGTTGACAATATTGTCTTGCGGTATGGCATTTTGGAACAATTATAAGAATGTATGAATTTTAAACTCTAATCAATTTCATCTAATCTTTACCGTGTCTCCTGTTAAGAAAAAAAATCTTGTTTATGGCTTTTTTGGTGTTCAAGGATGCTAATAATCTTGCAAAAGCTGCAAGATGATTATGGATACCGCTGGAAATGATGCCTACTGCTTTGTGGAGTTTTCATCCTTCTACAGGAAGCCAAGTGCAGGCAATACTGTCTTGCATGCAAATAGTTCCCATTGTAAAAATTGATTTAAAACAAACCATCTGGACAATACTTAAAATGTAATTGTACAAATAGTGAGAACTTTGAATGTGCAGCCAAAAAAATCCAGAAATTACTTTTGAAATGAGGCTACAATAAGGGAATTGCAACATGATGGGAGTAGTATATCTACTTATGTGCAAATACAAAGCCTTCTATGTAGGGAAAACTAAATATACTCTCTGGCAACGTATCTATGATCACACATATTACATTATAAATGGGAATCTTGGATCACCCTTTGGAAGACATTTTGAAAAACATGACTACAAAACAGATGGCTTAATATGGACTGTATTGTATAGTTGTCATTCCTCCCTGGTCTGTTCCATGGACGAGGTGTCTAATGTATAGAAATTTTGGAACAGTGAGGCTCCAAATTTTAGGGTGTATGAATATACAGCAAACTTAAGCAAAAAAAAGGTGCAGCTTCCTTTAATAGTTACTGACCCCTGAACTCTGCATTTCATTACTACAAACCCCTGAACCCTGTTACTTTTTGCTGACCCCTGCTCTCTGTGTTACTACTGACCCCTAAACTCTGTGTTACTTGCTACACACCCCTAAATTCAGTATTACTTACTACTGATCCCTGTGCTCTGCATTACTTTCTACTGACTGCTGAAGTCCTTGTTACTTACTGCTGACCCCTGAATTCTGCATTGCTTTCTACTGATCCCTGGGCTCTGCATCACATACTACCAACTACTGTGCTCTGCGTTACTTATTACTAAACCCTGAACTCTGCATACCTTACTCCTGGCCCCTGAACTGTAAGTTACTTTACCCCATAACCCCTGAAATCTGCATTATTTACTATCAACCTATGAGCTCTGATTTGCTTACTACTGAAACCTGAACTCTGTGGGGTTGACTTACTAAAACCGGAGAATGCAAAATCTGGTGCAGCTCTGCATAGAAACCAATTAGATTCCAGTTTTTTTTTGTCAAAGCTTAATTGAACAAGCTGAAGTTAGAAGCTGATTGGCTATTATGCACAGCTGCACCAGATTTTGCACTCTTCAGTTTTAGTAAATCAACCCCTGTGTTACTTACTACTGACCCCTGAACTCTGCGTTCTTACTACTGACCCCTGTAGTCTGTGTTACTTCCCACCAGCCCAGTTACTTACTGGGGCTTAATTTACTCTCACACTACAAGTCATACACGGTAAAATAACACCCACTTTATTGGCATTTTTCATGTGGAGACCTTTGAGAACTGCCTCCTAAAAATATGTGCATATCATATCTTTCTTCTTACTTGAAATCTGATTATTTTGTCTTTATACCTTGAATGGCCGCCTCTTGTTCTAAAAGTCTTTGACCAATTGTTTTGAGGATGTGCTAAAAACAGGGGTGTGATTTTGTGAGTGTAGCTAAAATGGGGGTGCAGTTTGTGGTTGTAATTTAAAAGTGGGTATGGTCAATTAGGTGTCCGCAGATTTCATTTCAAGCACTTTAATTGACCTTATCCTCCACTTCCCCGCCAGATGATGCTCCGCAGTGGAATGTACCTTGGTGTCATCACAATCATTGCAGGGCTGTGGACCCTGTATTGCTCTTGATAACATCAGGACCTTAGACGGTTAGGAGTATATGGGCGGAAAATACTGCAGGGACTGGTCTATATTTGTGTACATACTGTATTTTCAATGTATACTTGATTTTGAAACACTTATATTTAGTTTAGCTTAAATACAGCAACAGCACCCCAATCGGATTAAATTCAGCTTAAAAAAAAAAAAAAAAGCTTTTGTCCATTGCTATGGCTGAGACACTTGATTTTTTATCCACTGAATTACCGTAATTGGTGGAAGCAGAGGCCATGACAGATCTAAAAGCTATAGGAAAATGTAATTTGTAATAGTAAAATTTGTGAGCTTATTTTTTCACAATACCATACTGCATTATCGTAAAAGTTTGATAAAAACACTTCAGAACCACAACGTGTATTCTAACTCTAACTATCCCTTTTTGTGCAAATATTACCAAAAAAAACCCATCTTGACGTCAAGTTAATGTTTGGTTTAATGTGGCTACAGGTGACAAGACAGTACACAAGCATTTGAACAGACAGAAATAGAAAGAGACGAGACAATTTCATCTTCCAATAAAATTAGAGTGTAATATTATTGTACAGTGGCTGAACAGTATATATGTCACCCTCTTGTCCTATCCTATGCTTTCTCAATTACATCTCCTCTTCTTTGCTGGCACCTTCCCCTCCCCTCTAAAGAATGAACTGGTCACCCATTACTTAAAAGTCATCATTGGACCCCACCAGACTGAACAACTTAAAGTAGAACTTCCTCCAAATAGGGAAGTCCCACTTTATGTCGCCCCACCCCTCTTCTACCACATTTGGCACAATAAATGTTTTGGGCACCTAGTACCATTCACAAAACACAGCATGGCTCACTCATGTGCAGTGGGAAGCTGCCTGTGGAGATGCAAGAGACATGAAGACCGGCGAAGAACCAGCCTGGGTGTGGGCAGCCCAGGATTTCTGGACAGGTCAGTGTCCTTTTATTAAAAGTCAGCAGATACAGTTTCTTTAACCACTTCCGCACCGCCGCACGCCGATGTACGTCCAAACTTTGCCGGCGGATATCGTTGTTATGGCAGCAGCTAGCTGCCATAACCCCAGTATCCCCGATTTTGTGCGGCGGTCGGCTTTCTGATAACAGTGGTCCCTGCGGCGGATTCGCCACGAGATCACTTTTATCGGTGGCGGGAGAGGGGCCCCCCTCCCGCCGTGATTCGGTGCCCTCCGCCGCTTACTGGAGCCGTCGGTAGTGGCGGAGGCGATCACGTCCGTCTCCCTTCTGTGCCTGGAGACGAGTGAGGCTAAGATGGCGCCCACTCGTCTCCATGACACTGCTGGGCGGAAGCGACGTCAAAGTATCCCTTCCGCCCACGTCTCTTAAAGGCATATTTTTTTCAATGTCATTTTTTTTAAATGACTTTTTTTTTTTTTATTGCATTTTAGTGTAAATATGAGATCTGAGGTCTTTTTGACCCCAGATCTCATATTTAAGAGGTCCTGTCATGCTTTTTTCTATTACAAGGGATGTTTACATCCCTTGTAATAGGAATAAAAGTGATGCATTTTTTTTTTTTTAACAGTGTAAAAATAAATAAAATAATGTAAAATAAATAATAAAAATAATACAAATTTTTTTTAAAAACCCCCCGTCCTGACGAGCTCGCGCGCAGAAGTAGCGCCCGCATATGAAAACGGTGGTCAAAACACACATGTGAGGTATCGCCACGGCCGGTAGAGCGAGAGCAATAATTCTAGCCCTGGACCTCCTCTGTAACGCAAAACATGCAACCTGTAGAATTTTTTTAAACGTCACCTATGAAGATTTTTGAGGGTAAAAGTTTGACGCCATTCCACGAGCGGGCGCAATTTTGAAGCATGACATGTTGGGTATCAATTTACTTGGTGTAACATTATATTTCACAATATAAAAAAAATTAACTTTACTGTTGTCTTATTTTATTATTCAAAAAAGTGAATTTTTTCCAAAAAAAGTGCGCTTATAAGACCGCTGCGCAAATACGGTGCAAAAAAAGGTATTGTAACAACCGCCATTTTATTCTCTAGGGTGTTAGAAAAAAAACATATATAATGTTTGGGGGTTCTAAGTAATTTTCTAGCAAAAAAACCTGTTTTGAACATGTAAACACCTAAAATCCAAAACGAGGCTGGTTAAGCTGCTGACTTTTATTTATTTTTTCTTTGTAAGGTGAAGAACTTCTTTAAGACCCATCTCCTTGCTCCCATTTACCTTCAAACTTTTAGAACGCTTGGTCTACAACCGTCTGAATGACTGAACATACTGACAAAAGTCTTCTTGATCCATTACAGTCTGGCTTCCAGCACCAACTCAATGTTGATGACACCCAAATCTCTCTCTTTACTTCCCACCTTACCCCTTCAATCTCCTCCACAGTACCAACCTGTGAGGATGCAAAGGATGCAAACATACTCTATTGATATATCAGTATGGATGTCACACTTCCCCAAATTCAAACTTTCTAAAACGGAGCTCATAATATCCCCCCTGCCTGTGCCCCCTCCCCTGACTATCATTCCACACCTTCCCATGCCAGTGTGCTAGGTGTAATCCTGGACTCTGACCTGTCCTTTCAGCCCCACATCCAATCACTGTTCAATTCTTGTAGACTTTACCTCCGTAACGTCTCCAAAATACACTCCTTATGACCCAATGAAAACAGCAAGCAACTCAATCACTCCCTTGTTATTACTTGCCTTGACTATGACAACCGCTGAGTGCCCACTGCCCCTCTCTTCTAGTCCCAATGAATAAAATTCAGAATATGAACAACAACATACAATGCCATTTACAACACTGCCCCAAGCTACATCAGCAATCTTATCTTACTAATCTTAACAGCTTGGTAAGGCCACAATGTAAGTGGGAGAGGCAAGGCAGGTTTTGTCCTTAAATAGAAAGTAAAGTGTATTATTTCAGAGAAAATTGTCATAAATATTGTACAGATACTGCACATTATGTAAGCAGCGTGTTTGAGCATAAAATACCCCATTCGCCAAAAATTGCCTATGGCAGATGACTCTGAGTCCTCAGTATTGCTGAGGACAACACTGCCCTCAAAAATCTCTGCAGCAATGCTGGCAGCACTCATACATCTATTTCCCAAAGACAACCTCTGGATATGACGCTGAGCACGTACACTCAACTTCTTTGGTTGACCATGGCGAGGCCTGTTCTGAGTGGAACCTGTCCTGTTAAACCACTGTATGGTCTTGGCCACCATGCTGCAGCTCAGTTTCAGGGTCTTGAAAATCTTCTTATAGGCTAGGCCATCTTTATGTAGAGCAACAATTCTTTTTTCAGATCCTCAGAGAGTTCTTTGCCATGAGGTGCCATGTTGAACTTCTAATGACAAGTATGAGAGAATGAGAGAGATAACACCAAATTTAATACACCTGCTCCCCATTCACACCTGAGACCTTGTAACACTAACGAGTCACATTACACGGGGGAGGGAAAATGGCTAATTGGGCCCAATTTGGATATTTTCATTAGGGGTGTACTCACTTTTGTTTCCAGCGGTTTAGACATTAATGGCTGTGTGTTGAGTTATTTTGAGGGGACAGCAAATTGACACTATTATACAAGCTGTATACTCACTACTTTACATTGTAGCAAAGTGTCATTTCTTCAGTGTTTTTACATGAAAAGATATATTAAAATATTTACAAAAATGTGAGAGTGTACTCGCTTATGTGAGATACTTTATATTTATTTCTTTTCTTTTCTTTCTATTGGTTGAACTAGATGGACTTGTGTCTTTTTCAGCCAGACTAACTATGTAACTATGTGAGGGGATGCACTGGATGCCTTTGCTGCTATTGTGGTATTGCTGGGTGTCCAGTGCATCCCTATACCTTTAGGAGGGGTGGGCTCCCTCCAGGCATAACTGCCCTTGATCTATCCATTAATATATATATGCTCCAACTTTGGAGACTCTCAAAATCTATAAAGTTAAGACTGCAGTACACTGGGGTGCTGTGATGTGGCCTCTGCAGCTTATGCATATATTTACAAATGGGTGCAAACTAAACACACGTTTTAACGTGAACTGTTAGACAGGGTTAGTTTGATTTGTTGCAGGCTAGCTGATAAGTGAGCTGGGCATGTTTGTTTGTTGACATGTATCGCCTTCAATGTGCAACTTGCTGCAAAGGTAAGTTATAGGTTGGGGTGGTTGCCATTTGTTTGTAGTAATGGTGGCAGGGTACCTGCCACTGTGATTTTGGGCAGGCCATACATTTGCAGAAGGGTTTTGAATCCACAAGGTGGAATGGGATGAACTGCAAAGCCAGCAAGTTTGTCAAGCTTGCATTAAAACATTAGGTGTAGAGATGATTTGGTAACAATTTTTTGCTCTGCTCCAGCGGCTTTGAAAGAGACAACTGCCTTGGGTAGGATGCTGCTACAGATGGAGGGGTAAGTTAAGGAAATTCTGCAGAGGTTTAAGCCTTCACTTGAGTCTACCCAGCCTGGCCCGTTACACTCTTCCCTGCTTGACGTGGCATATCCTAAGCCTCTCAAACCCCTTGGGAGGCTTCCTTTCTTGTCACTGGAAGCCGCCAATGTTGCAGCAAATATAGCAGGAGATTCTTGTGAAAGAAGTATATATGGAAAGTGAGGAACACGGAGTGAGGAGGAAGTGCAGGCCTTATGCTGCCAACTTCATTAAGGTGCTGCTCTGACCAAGCTTTGTGGGGCAGCGTCATGTATTTCCTCCTGCATGTGGCACTCATGTGGCTTGTACTTTTACCAAAGCTGATACCCTGCAGGCAGAGACTGCAGACCACACTATTTCTGTCAGCAAAAGATATATAAAAAGGCCCACACTGCAGAGTTGTGGGGATAGTAACGGTCTTTACTTTTGGGGCAGTCCCACCAGACAGATTAGGATGGCTGCTCCCATCAGTCCTCTGTGAGCTGCCCCTGGACAAAATCCTCCCTCACTGCTGTTCTGCCTCTCCCTCAGAACTTTCTTCTGCACCAATCCACAGACAGTTTGCCTCATTATCCACCCACTCCTTATCACCCAAGCACACTTGGCAGTAATCTTCAGCTACTGAAACACTGCCTCTTGTTCATCTCTGCCTGATGCACCCCTTCATGGCCCTGGCACTACCTTCCTCATCTTCAGTCTCTGAAATGAGGAATACTGGGACATGACCAAGATCATTCTCTTGTGGCAAGTCAGTGATCGTGTGAAAAAATATTTCAATTGACAGCTCATTGACACTTTATAGAGCTATAGTGGGATTAGCTGAAAAAAAGGGAGCACAAGAGTTGAAAAGTTCCAGGTTTCTGTATAAAACATTTTCATCTGTAGATTTTGCAACTTGAACTATTTTTTAATGGTACAATGAGGTAAAAGATGGTGATTAAAGGGATATTCATTTTTTGTAACTAGGTGCCAGTCTACAAAAACATGGAGAAGAAGACATTGCTCTTTATTTGTCTCTCTCCCTGTACTGTGTTATTAACCGCTTCAGCCCTGGAAGATTTTACCCCCTTCCTGACCAGAGCACTTTTTGTGATTCGGCACTGCGTCGCTTTAACCACTTGAGCCCCGGACCATTATGCTGCCTAAGGACCAGAGGTCTTTTTCCAATTTGGCACTGCGTCGCTTTAACTGCTAATTGCGCGGTCATGCAATGCTGTACCCAAACGAAATTTGTGTCCTTTTCTTCCCACAAATAGAGCTTTCTTTTGATGGTATTTGATCACCTCTGCGGTTTTTATTTTTTGCGCTATAAACGGAAAAAGACCGAAAATTTTGAAAAAAAATGATATTTTCTACTTTTTGTTATAAAAAAAATCCAATAAACTAAATTTTAGTCATACATTTAGGCCAAAATGTATTCGGCCACATGTCTTTGGTAAAAAAAATGTCAATAAGCGTATATTTATTGGTTTGCGCAAAAGTTATAGCGTCTACAAACTAGGGTACATTTTCTGGAATTTACACAGCTTTTAGTTTATGACTGCCTATGTCATTTCTTGAGGTGCTAAAATGGCAGGGCAGTACAAAACCCCCCCAAATGACCCCATTTTGGAAAGTAGACACCCCAAGGAAATTGCTGAGAGGCATGTTGAACCCATTGAATATTTATTTTTTTTATCCCAAGTGATTGAAAAATGACAAAAAAAAAAAAAATATTTACAAAAAGTCGTCACTAAATGATATATTGCTCACACAGGCCATGGGCCTATGTGGAATTGCCCCCAAAAATACATTTAGCTGCTTCTCCTGAGTATGGGGATACCACATGTGTGGGACTTTTTGGGAGCCTAGCCGCGTACGGGGCCCCGAAAACCAATCACCGCCTTCAGGATTTCTAAGGGTGTAAATTTTTGCTTTCACTCTTCACTGCCTATCACAGTTTCGGAGGCCATGGAATGCCAAGATGGCACAAAACTCCCCAAAATGACCCCATTTTGGAAAGTAGACACCCCAAGCTATTTGCTGAGAGGCATATTGAGTCCATGGAATATTTTATATTTTGACACAAGTTGCGGGAAAGTGACACTTTTTTTTTTTTTTTTCATAAAGTTGTCACTAAATGATATATTGCTCACACAGGCCATGGGCATATGTGGAATTGCACCCCAAAATACATTTAGCTGCTTCTCCTGAGTATGGGGATACCACATGTGTGGGACTTTTTGGGAGCCTAGCCGCGTACTGGACCCCGAAAACCAATCACTGCCTTCAGGATTTCTAAGGGTGAAAATTTTTGATTTCACTCTTTACTGCCTATCACAGTTTCGGAGGCCATGGAATGCCCAGGTGGCACAAAACCCCCCCAAATGACCCCATTTTGGAAAGTAGACACCCCAAGCTATTTGCTGAGAGGCATGGTGAGTATTTTGCAGCTCTCATTTGTTTTTGAAAATGAAGAAAGACAAGAAAAAACATTTTTTTTTTTCTTTTTTCAATTTTCAAAACTTTGTGACAAAAAGTGAGGTCTGCAAAATACTCACTATACCTCTCAGCAAATAGCTTGGGGTGTCTACTTTCCAAAATGGGGTCATTTGGGGGGGTTTTGTGCCACCTGGGCATTCCATGGCCTCCGAAACTGTGATAGGCAGTGAAGAGTGAAATCAAAAATTCACGCCCTTAGAAAGCCTGAAGGCGGTGCTTGGTTTTCGGGGTCCCGTACGCGGCTAGGCTCCCAAAAAGTCTCACACATGTGGTATCCCCGTACTCAGGAGAAGCAGCAGAATGTATTTTGGGGTGTAATTTCACATATTCCCATGGCATGTTTGAGAAATATATCATTTAGTGACAACTTTGTGCAAAAAAAAAAAAAAAAAAAAGTTTGTCTCTTTCCCGCAACTTGTGTCGCAATAAAAAATATTCGATGGACTCACATGCCACTCAGCAAATAGCTTGGGGTGTCTACTTTCCAAAATGGGGTCATTTGGGGGGGTTTTGAACTGTCCTGGCATTTTATGCACAACATTTAGAAGCTTATGTCACACATCACCCACTCTTCTAACCACTTGAAGACAAAGCCCTTTCTGACACTTATTGTTTACATGAAAAAGTTTTTTCTTTTTGCAAAAAAATTACTTTGAACCCCCAAACATTATATATTTTTTTAAAGCAAATGCCCTACAGATTAAAATGGTGGGTGTTTCATTTTTTTTTTTCACACAGTAATTGCGCAGCGATTTTTCAAATGCATTTTTTGGGGAAAAAACACACTTTTTTTAATTTTAATGCACTAAAACACGCTATATTGCCCAAATGTTTGATGAAATAAAAAAGATGATCTTAGGCCGAGTACATGGATACCAAACATGACATGCTTTAAAATTGCGCACAAACGTGCAGTGGCAACAAAATAAATACATGTTTAAAAGCCTTCAAAAGCCTTTACAGGTTACCACTTTAGATTTACAGAGGAGGTCTACTGGAAAAATTACTGCCCTCAATCTGACCTTCGCGGTGATACCTCACATGCATGGTGCAATTGCTGTTTACATTTGACGACAGACCGCCGCTTGCGTTCGCCTTAGCGCGAGAGCAGGGGGCGACAGGGGTGTTTTTTTTTTTTTGTTTTTTTTCTTTATTATTTTTTTGCTTTTTTAATCTTACTTTTAAACTGTTCCTTTCATATTTTTTTTTTTTAATCATTTTTTTTGTTATCTCGGGGAATGTAAATATCCCCTATGATAGCAATAGGTAGTGACAGGTACTCTTTTTTGAAAAAATTGTGGTCTATTAGACCCTAGATCTCTCCTCTGCCCTCAAAGCATCTGACCACACCAAGATCGGTGTGATAAAATGCTTCCCCAATTTCCCAATGGCGCTATTTACATCCGGCGAAATCTAAGTCATGAAATACTCGTAGCTTCCGGTTTCTTAGGCCATAGAGATGTTTGGAGCCACTCTGGTCTCTGATCAGCTCTATGGTCAGCTGGCTGAATCACCGGCTGCATTCTCAGGTTCCCTGTTGAGACAGGAGAGCCAGAGAAAAACACGGAAGATGGTGGGGGGGGGGCATTCCCTCCCACGGCTTGTAAAAGCAGTCTAGAGGCTAATTAGCCGCTAGGATTGCTTTTACATGAAAGCCGACCGCTGGCTGAAAAGAATGATACCAAGGTGATACCTAAACCTGCAGGCATCATTCTGGTATAACCACTCAAAGTCGTGAATGGCGTACCTGAAGACAAAAAAATGGTTAACAATGGTTAACAATAAAGCACAGTAAAGTGTAAATAATTACACACCTGAAAAACAAACATGATAAAACATAATAACAATAACAATAACAATAAAACATTGCAGAATAGAATACAGTAAAAAAGAGCAGAACAATAGAGAGAGAGAATAGAGAGAGAGAGAACAATAAAACAACAACTATTTTTTTTTATTTCATATTTTTTTTTTTTTTTACACTTTTTTTGTAACTAACTTTTATAACGGTAACCGGTTCCAGGTTCGGGTCTCTCAAAATGCGATGGCATCTTGGGAGACCCTGTGAAAGTGTGCCTAGTCTGTGGAATGCTGTACCCTACGCTAATACTCAACTAGTGAATGGTAGCGTTCAAAACATTCACCAATGCAAAGACCAGGATTGTCAGGACAGGAGGGACAATAATAGCGGGTGTCACGCCTATATCCGCGCTTGCTGCAGACACAACATCTTTTTTGGGGGGTTCGTTGGGTAGGGGTACTCGGGAGGACATAAAAATGCCTCTCATGCAGCCGACTGCATTTGGTTGGGGATGTGAATGGGGGAAGTACGGGCGCTGCAGAAGCGGTGGGTTCCCAATTAGGATTGGCGAATGCAGCAGGAAGGGCACTATGGGCACGACGGGCCTGTGTTTGTCTTTTTGGTGGCAGCGGGACACTACTTGTGCTTGCCACCTCACCAGCTTCAACTGCACTTATGGGACTCGCCACGTCACCACGTGTTACTGCAGTGCTGGTTTGACTACGACCGGGGTGTACTAGGCCGCTGGCGCTTGCCAGTTCACCAAAACGCTACCAAAAAACTGTTAGCGATCGCAGGGATCAGGCCTGACTCTGCGAACGCTGCAGTTATGCGTTTAGTGTTTTGTAAGTGACAGTGATCGATCGATACTGCACTTGGGTGGGCTGGGCCGGGCCGGGCGGAGGGGCAAAACGCAGGTGCTAGCAGGTATCTGGGCTGATCCCGCTAACACTGCGTTTTTGGGAACCCTAAACTGCTGGTGACGCTAGTATAGATCTGATCGGATCAGATATTGATGCGATCAGATACTATACCACTAAGGGAGGTGTACGGTGCGTGCGTGGGTGTTAGCGGTACTGGCGCTAATCTGATGCTGCCTGGGGCTGGTGCTTGCCAGTTCACCAAAATACTACCAAAAAAACTGTTAGCGATCGCAGGGATCAGGCCTGACTCTGTGAACGCTGCAGTTATGCGTTTAGTGTTTTGTAAGTGTCAGTGATCGATCGATACTGCACTTGGGTGGGCTGGGCCGGGCGGAGGGGCAAAACGCAGGTGCTAGCAGGTATCTGGGCTGATTCCGCTAACACTGCGTTTTTGGGAACTCTAAACTGCTGGGGACGCTAGTATAGATCTGATCGGATCAGATATTGATCCGTTCAGATACTATACCACTAAGGGAGGCGTATGCTGCGTGCGTGGGTGTTAGCGGTACTGGCGCTAACCTGACGCCTGGGGCTGGTGCTTGCCAGTTCACCAAAATGCTACCAAAAAAACTGTTAGCGATCGCAGGGATCAGGCCTGACTCTGCGAACGCTGCAGTTATGCGTTTAGTGTTTTGTAAGTGACAGTGATCGATCGATACTGCACTTGGGTGGGCTGGGCGGAGGCACAAAACGCAGGTGCTAGCAGGTATCTGGGCTGATCCCGCTAACACTGCGTTTTTGGGAACCCTAAACTGCTGGGGACGCTAGTATAGATCTGATCGGATCAGATATTGATGCGTTCAGATACTATACCACTAAGGGAGCCGTATGCTGCGTGCGTGGGTGTTAGCGGTACTGGCGCTAATCTGACGCTGCCTGGGGCGACGCATATCACCGCTGGGCGATCGGGGGGCTAAACCTTTATTCGGTAATAAACGGCGGGTTCCCTGACACTATAAAAAATAAACAAACTAACCAGCGTCAACCGTAACGGTTATACGGTGATCAGTGGTGAAAGGGTTAACTAGGGGGCAATCAAGGGGTTAAAACATTTATTAGGTAGTATATGGGGGTCCCTGACGCTATAAAACGCTGACGGCGAACCTAAATATTTACCTCACTAACTAGCGTCACCAGCGACACTAATACAGCGATCAGAAAAATGATCGCTTAGCGACACTGGTGACAGGGGGTGATCAAGGGGTTAAAACTTTATTAGGGGGGGTTAGGGGGGTACCCTAGACCTAAAGGGGGGTAATACTAACTGTCCCAACACTGTAACTGTCACAAACTGACACTATGCAGTAATCAGAAAAAAAAAAAAAAAAAACTGCTGGTGTCAGTTTGTGCCGGGGGGGGGGGGGGTGATTGGGGGGGGATCGGGGGGCGATCGGGGGGGGATCGGGGTGATTTGTGTGCCTGGCATGTTCTACTGTGTGTGTGTGTTTGGTGCACTCACATTGATGTCTTCTCTCCTCGGGCCGGAACGGAAATTACCGAGCCGAGGAGAGATGACATCATTTCCTTTGCTGCTGTTTAGCATACAGCAGCAAAGGAAGATTCTCATTGGCCGGCGGCGATCGCGAGGGGGGGGCCACGAACGGATGGTCTCCCCCTCATCACCGATCGCCGCTGGACAAAAGACGACCGCCTCGGGCACCGGGGGGGGGGTCCGATCGGACCCCCCACCCGCGGAAGGCAAATCACGTACCCTGTACGTGATTTTGCCTGTCCGTGCCACTTTGCCGACGTACATCGGCGTGAGGCGGTCGTCAAGTGGTTAACTGACAATTGCGTGGTCGTGCGACGTTACACCAAAACAAAATTGGCATCTTTTTTTTTCCACACAAATAGAGCTTTCTTTTGGTGGTATTTGATCACCTCTGCGGCTTTTATTTTTTGCGCTATAAACAAAAATTTTGACAAATACTTATTTTTGGTAAAAAAATCGCAATAAGCGTATATTGATTGGTTTGCGCAAAAGTTATAGCATCGACAAAATAGGGGATAGATTTAAGGCATTTTTATTATTATTTTTTTATTAGTAATGGCGGAGATCTGCGATTTTTATCATGACTGTGACATTATGGCGGACATATTGGACACTTTTGACACTATTTTGGGACCATTGTCATTTATACAGCGATCAGTGCTATAAAAATGCACTGATTACTGTGTAAATGACACTGGCAGGGAAGGGGTTAAACACTAGGGGGCGATCAAGGGGTTAAGTGTGTCCTAGGAAGTGATTCTAACTGTGTGGGGATGGGCTACCACTGACATGACAGTGATCACTGCTCCCGATGACAGGGAGCAGTAGATCCATGTCATGTCTGTCACAAGGCAGAACAGGGAAATGCCTTGTTTACATAGGCATCTCCCCATTCTGCCTCTCTGTGTCACGATCGCGGGACACCGGCGGACATCGAGTCTGCGGGACCCGCGGGCATGGTCACACTGTACGCGGCGGGCGCGCACACCCACTAGCCCCGCCAATTAAAGGTACACCCATTTGTCCACACTGCCATTGTACCAACTTATATCGGCCTGCAGCGGTCGGCAAGTGGTTAATGTTATGCCACACCATCCTCCTCCAGTCAGCAGGGGGAAAGCTAAAGTCAAACACGCCCATAGACTTCTATACAGAGTGCTGAGAATTCTGGGAGTTGTAGTTTGAGAAAAAAGTCATATAAAGGCTATACTATAATGGTTACACTGTAGATCCCAATATGTACTGTGCAGTAGGAGGAGTGAAGAGAGGACTTTTATTACACTGCTCAGGAAAGTTTTACCTCTTAGCGTCAAGGGAGTTAGCGGGAGAGTATCTATCCCTGGATATTCGCCTGCCAGCTAGAGACCATACCAGCATAGTCCAAGCCTGAGACTGGAAGTGAGGACACCCCGGGGTAGCGCAGCACCACCCACATTGCAGCACCTACACTGCTGTAGCAGGGAGACTGTCAACTCAACCTCTGTTACCCACTGATGATTACTTTTAGGGAGAGATGGAGGGGGGCCCCTTTCCATAGTGAGAGGTCCCCGCAGCTTTTCAGGGACTGGTGAGAGGACTATTTGCCTATTGTTGATACTGCTAGCAGGGACTGAGCCACTGAGAGCAGAACACCAAGTGTACCCAATCCATACTGCACCTATACTGCACTCTATATCACACTTATTCCAAACCTAGAGTGCACCTATACCAACCCTTTACCGCACTATACTAAACCTTTACCACATCTGAATCATATCTACCTTGCACCTGTGCTGAGACTATACCATACCTATACTGTAGCAATACTGCATTCAGGTTAACTGGGACTATCGTTAAGTGCAAAGATGCTTTTAAAAGGCCCCAATGATAGCTGGCAGAAGAACATCTCAAAGGACTGCCCCTCCTGTAATAATCTGCAGGCCTCCTTTATTCCCGTGCCCCCTCCACTACCATCCTCCTTTTCTTTTGTACAGTGCATACCCAGTTGGTCTAGGACTGGCATCACCGTCATGAAAGTATAGTTCCAGTTGATTCAATTTTACTACTGCTCACTGCTGCACTTGAGGTGGCCTTGCTACTGTTAATGCTGATCTGGTCACCAAGGGGTTTATTTACTAAAGCTAGAGAGGGCAAAATTCTGCAGAGAAACCAATCAGCTTCTAACCTCAGCTTGTTTAATTAAGCTTTCGCAATAAAACCTGCATGTTCATTGGTTTCTCTGCAGAATTGTGGCTAATTTTGCCCTCTCTAGCTTTAGTAAATAAACCCCCCAAATGTCGTCTTATGCCTAGTCCTTACTGTTTATCACTTTGTATTCCAAATTGTGTTATTCACATTGTTAATCCATTTTATGCTTGCCTAGTGGGTGACACTATATTAAGTTTGCCTTGACTACCTGGTTTGGTGCCTGTTTTCTTTGATATTTCACTACTATTGGGTACTAAGTATTTCTTTCAGTGATTTCTTGTGATATTGTATGTTTGTACACTCAAAATGGTTTGTCAGAGGGGCTGAGGTGCTGTAAGGCCTTTGTAAAATATATTTATAGATAACAATAAACAAATGGATGCAATCCACAGTAAACAATTATTTTGATAAATTTACTGCACCCTTTCCTTTAACTAGTTTGGTTTGCTTTATCACTGAGACCAACGTGAAAAACAGAACCCTGTGGAGTGTTATGTCATCTTTCCTTTGTGAGTTGAAGCATGACATCTTTATGTCATACAACACATGGATGCTGGGCGCTTAACCCGACCTTTGACCTAAGGAGATATCAGATATCTCAGAAGAGCATCAACACCATGAATTTTAAAGTAAATTGTCACAACTGACTGAAATTCAAAATCCGAAAACAAATTAACAAATATAGGTTACCTTTTGTGAAAACTGCACGTCAATATGATCAGTAGCTCCAGAAATATCGGAAGCTAAATGTATGTGCACTCTCCTTTTAAGCATAAAACTTTACATTGCCAATGCCATCCTTTGTCTATTGGTCAATGTATGTTATACTAAACTGAAGAGAGAAAAGTTGCATTGCAATAATAATGCACGTGGTCACATAGTGATGAACAGTTGGAGAGGATTAAAAGGGCATGTTAAAATTAAACCAGACTCTAATGACTGTATACACTGCACACATGCTGCAGTTCCTGTACCCACAAAATAATCCTCAATTACTGAGCCACAAATGAAAGTCTCACAGAAAATGAAAACCAAAAACCCCAAAAAAACACAAGCACTGGAATGATACAGATAATGTCGGATTGTGGGTTATTACGCTTAGACTGTGTATCAATTCGACCACACACTGGGTGTTACTAACCCAGATCACCTGGAAATGCTTGTTCTGACCAACAGGAGACTTGAAAGGTATGAAGAGGCAGGGACAAGCTTGACAAGAAAAGTATAGATTTGCATATAAATTCAGCTTTATTGTATCTCTGGGTCAGCCATCAAGTGCATGCAATTCCTTGCGCCATGCAGGGTTTGGCTGTATCAGCCCAGTTTCCAAACAATGCAGCCTGTGGAGTTTTCACCCTAGCAAGGCACATATGGCTAGCCAAACTGTTGGTTTGTCACAATATCTTTCTTGGCTCCTGCAGTGGTGCTCTACGTTACCTTGGAAGACAACTGTGGCTCCTGGCAAGTGTGTTGCCAAAGATGCAATGTGTAAATTCCATCTACAACCCTTTGTGTTCCATCCCCTCCCTCACTCCTTCTCTGTGTTGCCCAAGAAGGTATATGGCAAGGTAAATGAAAGCTCCAGGGTTCCCCTTAGTGTAGGGTTACCTGCTGGGGCTGAGGTCACTTTGCTTTTGGGGCACCTACTCTTCTAAGACCAGGTGTATGGCAGGTAGTGGGGTAACTGCTGGAGGCTAGTGTAATGGTCTGAGTGCTTTAGGCCACAGCCATAGGGTTTTCTGTGTATATGGCTATTGCAGGAATTGCGGTGGCTATCTTTGTTAAGGGCTTCTGCCTGGAGCGGAAAAGGAAACACTAGATGGAGGAAGGGGTGGCCCTGCAGTATTTCAATTTCAAAATCTATATGGCTGCCTTCTGTGTGTGGCAGGCACACCAGGCCCTCTACAAATTGCCCTGTCTCTGGGTTTCTTAGTGAACATTGCATGCCCGAGTGACACCACCTCCAGTCCTCTCCTGTCTGTTGCTCAGAAATGTTTCAGGAGTGACACTACCTTTACTCCTCTGCCTTCTTGGTGGTGACTAGCTGCCCTATTTGACTCTAATACCGCTTTTGGGTCATACCTTATACTGACTCAGTTTGGTGGGCATTGCTTGAACAGTCTTTTAGTGTGGGGGGGGTTCAGGTTTTCATAGGGGACCTGCAAGTATGCTATTGCAATGCAAGGGGCTGCAGGTGAGACATCTTACAACACCTGTAAGCCAGCAACTGTGGTATCACTTCTGTCCTCAGGGTCCCCTCCTAAACATTTGGGATGCCAAGGGTCAACGACAACTATGGATTCCCTAGCGGTCACGTTGAAGGGATAATGCCGTGTACAAACGAGTGGACTTTTGACAGACTGAACTCCGAAGGACTTTTTAATGGACTTTTGTCGGAGTTCCGACGCAACGGACTTGCCTACACACAATTACACCAAAGTCCGACTGTTTTGAACGTGGTGATGTACAACCAGACTAGAATAAGGAAGTTTATAGCCAGTAGCCAATAGCTGCCCTTGCGTCGTTCGTCCGTCGGATTAGCATACAGACGAACTGATTTTTTGTCCGGACTCGAGTCCGTCGGAAAGATTTGAAACATGTTCTATTTCTAAAGTCCGTCTGATTTTTCGACAGCAAAGGCCGATGAAGCCCACACACGATCGAATTGTCCGGTGGATTCGTTGTGTCGGACCTTTGCTGTCGAAAAGTCCAGTCGTGTGTACACGGCATTAGTTTCCCAGGTGGAGCACATCTTTGCCCAGGCACAATTGGTTTGATGAAATTGTCAAGAAAGAGTTACCGTCTTGGCTGTTTAGTTTCCTACAACATGTTTCAAAACATTATCCCTTTGAGGAGAATCTTATTATTAAAGCGGGGGTCCACCTATCTATCGTTTTTTTTTTTTTTTAGTTCATTCACAAACTTTTCTTCTCAGCATTACATACTCACATATTGTGTGTAATATGTCCGCCTGTGTCAGATTTCGTCGGAAAGAATAACTTATATTATTCACTGCAGGCGGTTTCCATCTTCATTGTGGGCATTTGAAGCCCACAAGCATTTATTTCCTGGATGCGGTCAATGCTGTGCTCCCAGCATTCACCGCTCGTTCCCGCACATGCTCAGTGGCATCCTGGGAAGCCTGAGACTAGCTCCCAGGAGACTGTGCGGAGTCTGGGAGAGGCTAGAAACACGCCTTCTCCCACGGGAGGAGAACCAGGAAGTGCAAAGAAGAATAGAAAAATAAAAGGTAATTACTGCGATTTAAATTTTTTTAAACGGCATGTCAGCATCTAGGCAAGGAAGAGACTACATACAAATATTGTTCAAAATTTGGGTGGAACCCCGCTTTAAGTGGCATCTCCACCTGTGGTAGATCCTAGAGTTTTCAGTTTAAACAAAGCTATGGTCATTACAGTTTCCAACTTCTTTAAACAGATATGAAGGCAGAATCGGTCACTAGATCCATGTACACGGTCACAGGATCATTAATAAGTGCAGCTGTAGCATCAGCACTGGTGTCATAAACCCCAAGGGAATGGGCAAAACTATTGCATGTTGGTTTAGAGGAGGAATGAGTCTCACAAGTTTATGTAGGCTTGACAGCAATTGGTACAAGTCTTAAGTATGTTTGTGAGCTAGGCTGTCAGCTTCAGCTGTAGTTATCTGCAGATTGCTGTAACTTAAATGTTGTTTGTTTGACCAAACATCTAAGAAGAGTCTGACTACTATGCTGTTCATAGAGAAACATCTGTTTGGTGCGTTTCTAAATTAGCTCATTAGAGTGGTTCTAAAGTCAGAAGGTTTTTTATCTTAAAATATTCTATGCATTAAGATAAAAACCTTCTGTGTGCAGCAGCCCCTCTCAGCCCCCTAATACTTGCCAGAGCCAAATCTCGATCAAACGATGTTGCATGAGAAACCCGACTGTCCAAGGGTTCTCCCTCCTCATTGGCTGAGACAGCAGCAGGGCACCATTGGCTCCCGCTGCTGTCAATTAAAATCAGTGAGCCAATGAGGAGAGAGAGGGGACGGGGCCCAGCTGCAGCTCCGTGTCCATATGGACACATAGAGTAGCCGCTCAGGTCGGGTGCCCCCATAGCAAGCTGCTTGCTGTGGGGGCACTCGGCAGGAGGGAGCGGCCAAGAGAGCCAGCGAGGGACCTGAGAAGAGGAGGATCGGGGCTGCTCTGTGCAAAACCACTGCATTGAGCAGGTAAGTATAAAATGTTTATTCTTTTTAAAGGAAAAAAAATGAGACTTTAGTATCACTTTAAGAAAAAGTACCTCCTTGCTTTAAGAAGCTTAAGAAGACCAAGGATTCTTGTTGCAAATCTGAGCCTACCTTTTTGCGCTATTTTAATTTGCGAGGCAGTTTGGACATGTGATCAAAATCCTCTATCTCTGCAGGGAGTAAGCTTCCTTGACAGTCCAAGTCTGTGGATAAGCCCTCCTCCTTCTTAGCATGAAGTTTTCCCCCCACGTACAAACTCAAGTTGAGGAGGGGGAGACTTCTAGCATTCACAAACCTTTGGCAATGTGTTGGGCAAATGGGTTCTGCAAATTGGTACCCTCAAGGCACCTCCTCTTCTTAGGTTTTTCACCTCCAACCAGAGCCTATCTCTGCAGAGAAGAGTGGAGCTGCGCCTGGCTACCAGGGGACTTTTGGCATAAAGGGTTGTTATCCCAGTACCTACAGCACAAAGATTTCAGGAGTTTACTCAAATCTCTGTATTGTTGTGGAATTTGTCTAGTCCTACATAGGGGGAAAAATAAAAACGCTAGATAAAAATAGCAAAAATGATTAAAAAGTATACATATTGAAAAGTCCAAACAGCAGCAGCTTATTTGCAAGATAACACAAACATAGAATAGAAAGGAGAAGCTGCGTTATATATATCCAAATCAGCAATGGCTTATAGATTTTAGAGTAAGTGTGCATTGACAAAATCCATAAAAAAACACCCAGGTGAGCTTGATCCAAACTTAAGTGCCGCCACCTATTAAAAAACTTGCTTACCAGATGGCAAGCAAAAGCATGCAGATGGCTATAGCCCAGCATCAGCCTTTGCTTGATAAGGAACGTACAAACTGATATACCCAGATGAGTTGTCTGTATACCACAGTCCCCTATGATCGCGGGTGTCCGGTAGGTCTCGGTAACTCAACAGGGCATAAGAGAAAGACCAACCATAGCGTGATAACGTTTGGGATATTTTATTAGGAAAAAAAAGTATTGGATATATATAGCGCAGCTTCTCCTTTCTATTCTTGTCTAGTCCTGATCTCAAAGTCCTGAACGTTTATGTCAAAACCCAAAAGTTCAGGGTGAGTCAATCTGGTCAGTAATGACACCCTTGCATTAGGAGATCTTCTTGGCATTCATAGACCTCAAGGGACATTCATGTGCCCATTTGCCAGGGACACCACCAGTTCTTATATTTTGTGGTAGGTGCTATCAATTGCAGTTTTGCTTTCGATCTAAATATGGCTTCTCAGGAGTTCACTAATTTGTTATTGCCAGTGCTAACTACCTTGAGGTCTAGAGGGATTTCAATCCTGGGTTCCCTGGATGATCCCCTATTGCAGGCAGAGTCTTGAACTGGATCCCAACCTATCCGTCATCATTGAGATGCTGGAGAAATTTATATTGATCTTAGACCTATATAAAAATCCTTGCTGAATCAGATTCTGGGATACTTAGGGCTTATCTTGGATACTTGCCAGGCCAAGGTGGTTCTTGCATTGGTAAAACTCCAGAAACTACAAGTCCAGGTATGCCTACTGAATGCTTGTAAGTGGCCAGCCATTCGCCAATGCATGCAAGTTTTGGGTCTCATGGTACTATTTTTTGAGGAGGTTCCATATACACAGCATCACACTAGGACAGGGGGATCAACATAAGTCACCTGACAAAGCCAAGGTTTAGTGGCCCCGCTCTCCCCTGCTTCCATTCAGGTGGTCTTTTCAATCTCTGCGCTGGAAAATAGAAAGGGCGGATACTAGCCTACAAGGTTAGGCAGAAGTACTGGGTCTCCAGTCCATTCAGGGGTCCTAGAGCCTGAAGGAGGCCTTGCTTTTCCTTAATGGTTTGGAAAATGGAATGATCAGGTGGACTGTGCTTTGCTGAAAACATCTTATGTTGGACACCCTGTACAGGTACAATCAGACAACACCACAGCTGTGGCATATGTAAACCATCAGACCAAGAGCATGGTGGCATTGCTGGAAGTGTGCTACTTCCTGAATTGGGCAGAAAGTCACATGCCGGCTCTGTCCACAGTATACATACCAGGGATAGAAAACTGGTAGGCAGATTATCTCAGCCAAAAAAATCTGGATCAGGGAGAGTAGACCCTTCATTCAAATGTCTTCTGATAGATCAGCCAAAAATGGGGGGACACCAAATGTAGAACTGCTGGAGGTGACAAGTTCATAGTAAGGACAAGGGATCCTTGGCCAGACATGGTAGATGCAGTAATAGCTCATTGGAGCACAATCAAGGGTCAAGTGTCAAACTGGCGGTTTTGCTCCAACATCTGTAGGCATCACTGCCATTTGTCTGAACTTTACTTCAGGGAGTTATGATTGTTGCCTCTCCTGTAAGACCACCATTGGCACATGGAACCTAAGTCTACAGCATAGTATTCTCAGTATTGCAAAAAAGAATGCCGTTCAAGAAGATCCAATAGATTCTGCTGCTGACATTGTCCTAGCAAGTGGCTTTTTCTGTGGCCACCACTTCAGCATGTAAGGTGCTGGAAACTGTGGCAATGTCCTGCAAGCCTTTATATTTGATATTGCACAGGGATAAGATTATTGTCCAACATCCAAAACTCTAATTTTGGCAGAAGGTGGCATGAGATTTTCACCTGAAAGAACAGTGCGTTTCTATCATTGTATCCTAATCCACACTGGGGAAGTAACCCTACAATACTTGGATATATATTAGGTACAAGTGTATGCCAACAAGCACAAAGAACCATTTTTGGTAACAGCACACTGTGTTAGGGTGGTAAGTGCATCCTTAGCTTTTTACCATCAAGCCTTAAAATGATATTAAAGGCTTAGTTTTTTTTTTTAGTTTTTTTTATAACAAACATATAATTTGCTCTGTACAAGGGTTTTGCTCTGAGCAGCCTTGATCCTCCTTTTCTTGGGTCCCCCTCCAATGTTCTGGGCTCTTCCCGCTTGGCGAGTGCCCTCATAGCATGCCACTTGCTATTGGGGCACTCATGCCTGCTCGCTCTGGAGTGTCAGAAACCATGATTTAGACTGAGACAGAAGTGTAGTTAAAATCACACATGTTTAATAATAATAATAATATTAGTAAAAGGTAAACAGAACAAGATAGTCAAATCATAGCCAAAGTTTGGTAATTGGAACGGATAGTCAGACAAGCCAGGACATCAGGGAGCCAGAGATCAGCGTACTTCAGAACAGGCCAGGAATTCAGGAAACCGGAGAATCAGCGTAGTGGAACAGCAAGCAGGATCAGGAACCAGAAGGAATATCAGCCAAGCAAGTCTTCAACAGGTACACAGAAGAGAGTCCCTGAATGTGTTGACCAAGGCGAAGGCAGAGAGGAACTGAACTGAACAGCTTAAGTAACCAGCAGGAGTGACGAACAGGATATCCTCATCAGGAAAGTCTCTGTGGAAAAGGTTGGAGCTGGCAATTAACTGACAGCTGAGCGGCCTGCTCTGAGAAGGAAGGGCTGAGCCCAGCCCTGACACCGAGCCCCGCTCTGTGTGTCCTTGAGACGCACAGAACAGGGCTCAGCCCTGCCCCCCACTCCCTCCTAACTGGCTCTGATTGACAACAACCAATGGCTCTCGCTGCTGTGTCTCAGCCAATGAGGAGGCAGAGACCCAGGAGAGCAGCTGCTCACTGATTGGTCGCTGGATCAGGATTAGGCTCAGGTAAGTATTACGGGGGCTGTGCGGGAAGCTGCATACTGAAGTTTTTTTACCTTCATGCAGTCTATGCTAAAAAAAACCTTCAGGCTTTACAACCACTTTAATTTCACAGGTTTGTAAGGCGAGCAGTCATCCATACAGTCACCAAATTTTACAAGGTGAATTTGGCGGCATCCGACAATGCCAGTTTTGCAGATGGCTGTTTGACAGCCCTGTATCATTTTCTTTAAGACGGCTAATCTGATTTTCCTTTCTATTTATTTCCCCCGCTCATTGTGACAATTTTTTGGTACATTCCATTTGGTGATTATCAGGCCCAGACTGGCCAAAGGGCACACCAGGCATTTGCCTGCATCTGCTAACAAGTAGGGCCCTATTGGCACTGTAGAGCGGCCAGGTGCATGGGAGGCAGGCAGCACTGCCTGCTGTATTATTGCCCAGCAACCAAGGAGCACATGGGGCCAGGAGCTACACGGATGCTCTGACCACACCCATTTCATGCAGTCTGTAAAATTAGGACTCAGGAGGCCACGGGATAGGAGCTGAGATTGGTGTGGGAGCGGCAGCCAGCAGCACTCAGAGCCCACAGACGCTGAGCTTGGCTGGCCAGGACCAGGTAGGTCCTTCTCCCCACTGCCTATGACTGTTCCTAACCCTGTCAGTGGCCTGAGTAATCAGTGACAGTGGCTGGTATGGGGCGAGGGGGAAAGGGAATTGCGGGGAATGCCCAGACTGCAAGCCTCATCTATGGGGCTCCACCAGCCACAGAGAGTGGCTAGAGGAGATCTGATGATCGGAAGGGGGGCTGTAGGCAGGGCTATTGCAATTAGAGGGCTTTGAGTGGTATCCCTATGGAGAGCAAAGGGACATTTGGGGGTGGAGTAATGAAGTGTAGAGGGGGCTTTGTGGGAGGGGCTATAGAGAGGTGAGTGGCATTTGGGGGTGAGTCTATGGAGAGAGAAATTTGTAAGCAGGGCTATTGAGAGTAGAGAAGAGCATTGTGGTGGGGCTTTGAAAAGTACACAAGGGGTTGTTGGTTGGACTATGAAGAGTTCAGGAGGGGTTGTAGGTGGAGCTATGAAGAAGACAGGGGGGTGATAGGCAGGGCAATGAAGAGTTGGTTGGGGTTATGGAGCTAAGTGATGGGTGAGCAGTAATAATGTGCAGTAACCTCTGGCAACCAATCAGTGAGAATTAAGGATGGGCAGTATCCTCTACAACAAATCAGTGAGCAGTAATAATGTGCAATGACCTCTGGCAGCCAATCAGTGAGTGGTAATGATGTGCAGTAGCCTATAGCAATTAATCAGCAAGCAGAAATTATGTGCTATAACCTCTAGCAATCAGTTAGTGAGCGATATTGATATGCTGCAGCCTCTGCCAACCAATCAAAATAATTTTTTCTTCTCAGTTCCATGTTATATTATTAAAGTGTGAGTAAACTCCCTTGGTTGATTTTTACCTATAGGTAAGCCTATACTAAGGTTAACCTCTAGGTACAGTAAATATCGCCTATGCACTGTTTAGGAGATAATTACTTGTGAAGCTGCCAGTGACATCACTGGCGCATGCGCTCTGAAGGAATGGCATACCCATGCGATTCCTTCAGAGCCCTGTGCTGTAAATAGCAGCTCCCGTGTGCATGAGTGACGTAATTGCAGCTTGTCCAAATAAAGGACTGGAGTCCGCCAACCTAGAAGGAAGACTGGGTGAAGAGGTGACAGCGCACCACTGGAGGGCTTTGTTTTAAGGTAAGTTTCTCATAATGTGCTAGTATGCGATGCATACCAGCACATTATAACATTGCCTTGCAGGAGGATTTTTTACTACTGCTTTAAAGTGTGCAGTAAACCGGTAGTTGTCTTTAATTGTAATTTGGTATAAACAAAAAAATAAATAAAAAATGGGCTGCTCAGTGTAAAATGCCCGGGCCTATTTTTTGTCCCAGTGATTATTGCAGAGCTGTTTCCTCCACTGAACGAAAGAGAACTTTTTGCACTGATCTTAAAATCCTTTTCTTAGTTATGAAGGTACAGTACCCACCCCTCTGGCTTACTGCTCTCACATGTGTAAATATGTTTGTGTCTGTTATGTGCATTGCTTTGCCATCTAACTGAGCATCCTCAGCTGTGGAGGTGGTTGTGACCAACAGCAGGTGCTGCCCCTGGGCCTTCTATTTTATATTATTGTACTATGGGATTGATTTACTAAAACTACAGTGCAACTCTGCATAGAAACCAATCCGCTTCTATTTTTTTTTGTCAAAGCCAAATTGAACAAGCTGAAGTTAGAAGCTGAGTGGCTACCATGCGCAGCTGCACCAGTTTTCGTAAATCAGCTCCTACGTTTCTAACTCCTGCAGGTGGTGATATATCCATTTAGTGATTTATTTAAAGCAGAGCTATGTCCTCTAATGAATGAATAGAAAAAATTGTATGGGTACGAGTACAAAAAATATAGTGTGCGCCCATGTTTTTTTTTAGCTCTGATGTCCTAAGCACATGTTGTGTCAGCCCTGCATAGTTTATTTATGATGCATTACAATAAGCACAGACCTATGCCAATCCCCCCCCCCCCCCAATAGCCCCTCCTTGTACACAGGCATAGAGCACAGAATCAGCTCACAAGATTTTTCACAAAATCAGCCTTTTTTTTTAATTAAACAGAGCATCTGTGTATTAGGTATTGAATATCTTCAATTGTATAATCTTCAGACCAATAGCAAGGAAAGTTTATTGTTTGAGTTTACATTAGAATGAATAGACAGATGCACAGGTAGCACTGTACAACTATGCAGTATTTTTTAATATCTATGTGTATTGGGTTTGCAACTGACCCTACAAAAAAATAAGAAACAAACATAACTATTGCCAAGTAAAGAAATGCAAATTTCAAAAGCAATGAAAAAGTTTTAACACCATTTGTGTCTCACTCTGGTGGGAATTTCATTGCAACATAATCGATTCCCTATGGGTAATTACTGGATTTCTGTCAGGACGCCAACTATTTTTCTGAACTTGCAGCATTTTTAAAGGAACAAAATATGAGGAAATCTGCTATATAAATATATATCTATAGATATCTATATATCTATATCTAAATATACATATATATATAATATATATATATATATATATATAAAATTTATTTTTATTTTTTCAATTGATGCCCGAACATAGACTTACAAACATAACTAAACCTTCCTGGAACAGTGCCATCTTAGCTTATATTTAGATATGTACAACGTAGTTGCCATGGTGCTGCACATGTGATCAGTCATTTGAGGGCATGAAACTTTGGTTGAGAGCTAATATAAGTACACTGGCAAGTGTGACACTCATCACCATAGGCATGCTTTGAATGTAGTTTGCACTGCACAGGCGGTAGTAGGCAGAATGCAAATGAAATCACTGCAGAAAACAATATTAGAATGCTTGATTAAAAATGTAATAACATTCACTGAACATTTCCAACTTGAGCTTTGTTTTAGAAAACAGTTAAATAAGTGGGTTTAATACTTATTTAAAGTAGAACTAAACCCATTGATTTAAACTGAATTAAATTCATGTTATGATTGATAACTATGGTTTCTTATGCTCTTAATATAAATGTCATGCCATCAAATGCTAGTATCATAAGTGACCACATGTGTAGCCCCATGACAACTGCAGATCAAACTGAGGCTAAGATGGTAGCTACTTTGGCTGTGTAGAAAAGGAGGGTTTAGTTCCGCTTTAGGTCACAAACTACTACTTCTGCAATGAGTATGTGCACGTGTGTATATATAATTTAGAAATCCTTGGTGAGTAAGATTACATCTGTTCAGGATATTTTTCATGTGTCATGAGCTCACTGAGACAGAATGGCTAACTTTACCTGATTAAATGCTATGAAAAAGTGTATATGTTTGTGTTCTTGCTGCAATCCACCCAATCATAAACCCAAAATGAAATTATTCATATTTACTCGCTCTTTTATTTAACAGATCATACCTAGATTTAGTGGAGAGATTATAAACATAATATATATGTAAATAGTTGTGAAATAAAAAAAATTCCTCCTATGTAGTAACACTTTACATAATATTTGGAGCTTCTGCGATCAGCTGCATTGTTTGCAAAAGTTGCATCCTGAATTGCCGATCTTTTGTCACTTCAAATGATAGTCAAAACATCCTATCAATGACATTACAGTTTCTTCATTTTTTTGAACCTCCATGCAACTTTACAAATATGCATAAATATGACCCTGGATGGTGCCTGAATAGTGATGGTGCCAGCTTTCTTGAGAGGAAAGCAATTTAAGGAATTGTCAGGGGAGTACTCTGAAGGGTAACAAATTATTTTAAGTTGCACACTTACACATTACTGAGCATGTACTTAGCATGAAAAAAAAAATATCTGAAGCTATGCCCACTCTAAAGCTGTCTGTAAGGCTAAGTATTAATTAACGCTGAACTCAGAAGTTCTAGCCTGTATGTGAACTGGCATGCATCCAGTCTTTCCTGGAGGAGGGGGCAATACATATGAGAGGAAACTGTCACCACTACAAACATATCAATACATCGTAGAATTAAATCAAACTAATGGATCAATAAATACTTATGTAGAGCCATTTGGCTCTACTCCAGCCTCTTTGGAGCCATTGTGGGTGTCAGGAGCGTGCATTAAACAACCCTTTTTGATACTGGGGAGTATAGGGTAAAGACAGAGAATCGTAAATGTTTACTGTATCCCAATGATTTGTATTTGCATACAGTGAAAATTTAGTCACTAAACTCCATTAACTGATATTCCTTTGTCTTTTTGTCAGGTTTCAGGTAATTTGGACTCAAGCTCTCCTAACGTGCCTTACACACCTTTGCCACCAGTATCCAGGGATCCAACGACTCACAGAGGTAAGGTGTACATGCAATATTATTTATATAGTCTTTTACTGCACGGTGCTAAAAAGTTTACAGCGTGTCTCTCTCTGGTTCACTCCATCTCGCTGTCTCAGCATTTTCACTCTGCGCTACACTTTTTCAAATGGGTGATGAAAAAAACATCCCTGTCAGGCCCAGAGCCTGTGCTTTGAATTAACAGGATTTAAAGGCTATGCTTTAGCACAAAATATAAATCTTGTTACTTGTACTACCATCTGATAGGTATCTCAGGCTATGGTGGCAAAACCTTGAGTGTGAGCTATCAATTTTCCTATCAGCATGGAATTACTTTCTTGTATGCATAGAGAATCTGCATTAATGGGTAATGATAACAACCAAATGGGTTAAAATGTAGCGATGTAGCACAAGATGGGGATCAAAAACCTAGTCCTTAGCACCCGGAGGTCATTTACTAGGTCACAGAAGCAGAATAAGTTTGACATTTAAGTTCCAACCCCACTGAATAGTTTTATTTCTGGAGGCTTGCAACACATTGAACAATAATACAGGTTGATGCAGGATGTGAAATATCACTGAATATGCTTTATCTACAGAAGTACATCCATAATTATGTGATTTTAGAGGGGCAGGTTTTTTTCAACCTACTACCATCTAACCAAACAGCTTTCCAAAGAAAGCAAAATAATAATCATATGAATCCTATCTGTAGACTAATTTATACAGTGCCTTGAAAAAATATTCATATCCCTTGAAATGTTCGACATTTTATCATGATACAACCAAAAACGTAAATGTATTTTAGGATAATCAAAAGAACCGCGCTACAATATTGAATACATAAATGTGAATAAAACCACAAACTGCAAGTATAATGTGAAATAGTCATTAAGTGTGACCAAACAATATTATAAACAAAAAACAATAAACAGTATGATATTAAGTCCCAACCAAGTCGTGGAATGATGAAAAAGCAGATATCAATAGTGACTTGAAATTGTGAGAAATGAATATAAAGGACTAAAAACGATGATTCTTGAAGCCAAAAAAATACACCACCAGTGATTATTAAAAGTTCATCAATAAACACCCTGTGAGTAATCCGCCACCTATAGAAATGTGCGCTTACCAAAGGCAAGCTTTAAATCAGCTTATATGTGAAATTCCACTCAGTGGGGACACCACCTTCAATCTCTTCACAGAGGGAGAACGACCAGGAACTCTCCATCAAGTGAATCCAAATGGTCAGCAGGGGGAATCCAGGGAGATAAAAGATACAATCTCCATAGTGTAAATCGGTAAAAAAACATTTATTAAAACAAGGGAAAATTGCACTTACACTAAACAAACATGATAAACAGCGTGTACGGAAATGGAACAGCCGGCCGGCCTGCATACACCCGTTCACAGTGAGATAGAAATGATGACGTCAGCGCGTCTGTCTTCCGACGTACGTTTCGTCCTATTGGACATTGTCATAGGAACTTTGGAAATTTTCCACTTTTTGTTACGTTACAACCAAACACGTAAATGTATTTTACTGGAATTTTATGTGATAGACCA
Organism: Lithobates clamitans; assembly: GCA_037952925.1. Taxonomy (NCBI): domain Eukaryota; kingdom Metazoa; phylum Chordata; class Amphibia; order Anura; family Ranidae; genus Lithobates; species Lithobates clamitans. The sequence continues at coordinate 4,518,461 of JBBGZY010000852.1, read as the reverse complement.
ACACAAAGTGGCACATAATTGTGAAGTGGAAGGAAAATGATAAATGTTTTTCAACATTTTTTACAAATAAATATCTGAAAAGTGTGGCATGAATTTGTATTAAGCCCCCTTTACTCTGATACCCCTAACTATAATTTAGTGAAACCAATTGCCTTCAGAAGTCACCTAATTAGTAAATAGAGTCCACCTGTGTGTAATTTATTCTCAGTATAAATACAGCTGTTCTATGAAGCCCTCAGAGGTTTGTTAGACATCGTTAGTGAACAAACAGCATCATGATGGCCAAGGAACACACCAGACAGGTCTGGGATAAAGTTGTGGAGACGTTTAAAGCATGGCTAGGTTATAAATAAATATCCCATGCTTTGAACATCTCTCAGATCACTGTTCAATCCACCATCCGAAAATGGAAAGCGTATGGCACAACTGCAAACCTACCAAGACATGGCCTAAACTGACAGGCCGGGCAAGGAGAGCATTAATCAGAGACGCTTCCAAGAGGCTCATGGTAGCCAGAGCTACAATGGAATGGTTTAGATCAAAGCATATTCATGTGTTAGAATGGTCCAGTCAAAGTCAAGACCTAAATCCAATTGAGAGTCTGTGGCAAGACTTTGAAAATTTCTGTTCACAGATGCTCTCCATCCAATCTGACAGAGCTTGAGTTATTTTGCAAAGAAGAATGGACAAAAATTTCACTTTCTAGATGTGCAAAGCTGGTAGAGACATAGCTAAAAAGACTTGCAGCTGTAATTTCAGAGAAAGGTGGTTCTACAAAGAATTGACTCAGGGGGGCTGAATACAAATGCACGCCACACTTTTCACATATTTATTTGTAAAAAATGTTGAAAACCATTTATCATTCACCTTATACTTCACAATTATGTGCCACTTTGGGGTCGATTTACTAAAGGCAAATCTACTTTGCACTACAAGTGCACTTGGAAGTGCAGTCGCTTTTGATCTGAGGGGGAGATCTAAAATGAGGGGAATCTCTGCTGATTTCATCACCCAATACCGTACAAGCAAAAGCAAAAATGCTGTTTTTTATTTTCCTTGCATGTCCCCCTCAGATCTACAGTGACTGCACTTCCAAGTGCACTTGCAGTGCAAAGTGGATTTATCTTTAGTAAATAAACCACTTTGTGTTGGTCTTTCACATAAAATCCCAATAAAAATACATTTAAGTTTTTGGTTGTAACATGACAAAATGTGGAAAATTTCAAAGGGTGTGAATACTTTTTCAAGACACTGTAAAGAACTCTCTAAGTTGTTTTGAGCTTGATTCTAAAAATAATAAAAGTGCTAAAGCAGAACTCACATAATTTTTTAAACTTTTGCATGCAGATCTGCTTTTTTATGTATATACGTATATACTGTATATATGAGTGTGTATATACCATACAGTGTGTGTGTTTGTTTATACAATATTCTTAACACAATGCTGTGGCTGCCTACCTTAGCTTTGTATTTTTGAAAGCTATGATAAAAAGCTGGCACTTGATAGCATTTTTCTCAACCAATTTGTATAGCACCCTGCTTGTTATTCAAAACCTGCTTTGCTGTCAACAACTTGGACCCACCCTCTTTTTCCTTCTACATCACTCTGTTGGTCCATAATTATAATTGGTGGCCTTATGGGCTATTAGGAAGGCATGGAAGAGGTGGGACTGAGCTTTGGACCCCAGGAAATTTGAGCAATTGGGTGCCCTGAGTTTTGGGACTCTTGTGGTGCTGTACAAAGTATGTGAGCACAAATTCAGGCATTTATAGGTGAATACTTTCCATCGTAACTCTCTATTATCACAGGGGCAGTTTAAATCTTTAAAGCATTAAGACTATATTTGAGCTTCAGTTTTATCTCTCAAGGCCAAAGTTAATTTTTCCATCTGTTGTATGTCGTTGACTCTGGCAAACCATTGTGCCATTGAGTGTGTGTGGGTGGGGGGGTCGGTTGTTTCCACATATGGAATGCAAGCCCTTGCAGTGTTCAAGAGGTGAATAAGTAGTGACTTACTAAAAAGTTTTCTAGAGGGAGGTGTCAGGTGTAACAGGACTGCAGCCGGTTTGACAAAAAAGGGATATGTCTGAGTTGTAAGCAAAGAAAGTCCCAAAACATGTGTAAGAGTGTATCATTGTGTGACTTACAATGCCAGAAAAGATTACTCTGCTGCAAGAACAGTTTAGTAAGGGCAACCAGAGTCCTGTACCAATCAATATTATCATGTAAGTAAGTTCTTGGTATCTGCATGATCTAAGTTAATGTATTTGTTTTTTGTTTTTTCTTAAGAAATATTAAATAGACAGAAATAAACTTTTGACTTATGACTAGAATGTTTCTGTATTTTGATATAAGGTTAAAAACCCAGTCTGTGCCAAAGGCATTACCCCTATACATTAAATTGAATACAGCTGAGAAAAGTGGAAATGGAGAAGGACTTTGGAATTCTGGCACCACTAAATGCTGAACTGCAGCTGCAAACATACATAACATTTTGGCATGTATAAAAAGAGATATTTTTTACTCTGTATAAGTCCTTATGAGGCTGTAAATAAATGTGAAGTTCACTTTTGGGTAGCATGTTGTAATAAGGCATAGGACGTTTGAGGCAGGCATCCAATGTAATAAAGATTTTTTTGTCATTACAGGTATTTGCAAAGCGCTGTCAATTTTATGCAGCGTTTTACATATATATTGTACAGTCACATCAGTCCCTGCCATCAAGGCGCTCACATTCATACATACACATATTAGGACCAATTTAGACAGGAGCCAATTAACCTACTGTACCAGCATGTCTTTGGAGTGTGGGAGGAAACTAGAGTACCCAGAGGAAACCCACACAGGGAGAACATGCAAACTTTATGCAGGTAGTGCCATGGCTGGGATTCAAACTGACAACCTGCTTGGCGGAAGTGCTAACCACCTAGTCACTTTGCTGCCCCAATAAAAGGTTAAAAACATGCAGCACTACCCTGTAGGAGCTGCTATAGTATTGCTCAGTATCCCCCACTTCTGTACTGGCGGCACATTCCAGCTCTTTGGAATCAAAGACCGGTCTAGGGGTGTTGTTTTGTAGTTTTATTTTAGAAGAACTTGGATAGGGTAAGGGGTTTGCTGTAGGATACTCCAAAACAAAACAATGCACAACTTGAGGACTCTAGCTGTTCTAAGATGGAGTGCAACTAAACCCCTTTTTTTAATGCATATTGTTGGACAGGTCAATTCTGTTGGTCGCAGGCTGGTCTGTAAGTTTGAGCTTGGAAATTTCTTTGTTTTTTTTTATATGCGTTGCCTTTACAATGCTCCTTGCTGCAGAGACCAGTTACAGGTGGGGGCAGTGACCACTTGTTTGTTCTAAGATGGAGAATTAGTTGAAGTGCCTTGCTGGGAGCAGATGGCAAACTTCTCCTGATTTTGCAGTGTAGAAGTAAAGAAGCTTGAGCAAAGTTCCATGCATTAAGTGACAGGTAGACAGAGCTCTTCAGATCACTAGGCAGCTGACTAGAGAACAGCAGAGGGCGGGTTAACAGCACTAGTTCCTGAGATCCCACAGATGTCTGTACTCACAGGCCTTTGTAGAGCAACCAGCAGCCTCTCTTAGTGATACCAGATGGATCCTCAGCGAACTTTCCCCTCAGTCAGCTTAGAAGAACCAGGGCCATTCTTCCATTCCAGTTTCAGGCGCTCAGGTCGTCCACAGAACACTATGAGCAGTCCTGCCTAGTAAGCTGCAGCACTCTGTTGGCAGAATGCTAAAGATAAATTTGCCTCTAGCTTCCCCGTTAGGTGGAGGAGCAAATTACACTAACCTAACTATATAAATCCTATCACCTATACTAGGAGGATGCTACAAACAGGTCTCGTTAAGTTTGAAAAACTCAAAGACTAAGACCAGCCATACATGTTTCGACTCTCGGCCGGTCAGTGATGAAGTATCCCTTGGGGCTTGTTTACATGATTGACAGGGTAGCGGGAAACGTAGACGTTTGATCTGCAGTTTTACCACACCCCAACCTCCCACTTAAAGGATAACATAGAGCTGAAAATAACTGAATACATGCTGTGGATGCAATGCTTTGGTTATTGAGTTTGAGCTAATTTACAAGAGTGGTTGACAGGAATAGGGGTGATACTGTGTTTTTTGGGTTTTTTTGACAAATGGGGATTTTGAATGGGAATACCAAGCCGAAACCATGACCGTAGCTTTTGGCTTGCGTTTGCATCGTGGCCCAGTTCACTTGACTGGGTCACATTCGGCAGCCGAACATGACACAAGATATCGTTTTTTTCCCACGGCACACCACAAAATCAGGGCTATCAGATCACCATTAAATGACTTGGTATATTCGATTTTGGTGATTTCGTTCACATATACTGTAAGGGTACATTTATCATGCTCTTAAAACGTTTTTTTCTTGTATCAGAGTTTGATATTCATCCATATTCATCATCATTCTGATTTTTGTTCTATGCAAAAGAAAAAATAGTATTAAAGAGAGTTGAATCAATTAAGAGCAAGAAGAATGCAGCATATCACAATATTTATTTTTTTTTATGTTGGAAATGATTTCTCCATGTTATGACTTCCATTTGCTTGACATAGCACAGTTAGGAACATCTGTACAGTTTAAATTTGAGAATAAAATACTTGCATATAACTATGAAAGCTTTACTGTGCGCATTTGTTAGCGGCAGTAGATACTCTGCAAACTGACTGTTCAGATCTGAATGATTTACTTCTATACGCTCCCACATCTGAGCCTCATTGTAATGTAACCAGTGTGTGGGGAGAGTGAGCAGGCAAAGCCAGGCGTGTTTCCTGTGTAATGTCAAACTCAGCACATTTATCAGTGACAGTCAGGAAGGGCCATCCAGATGGAGAATCTCTTAATTCCTGCAATAGTGCACAGAAAACACTGTAGGCTGCTAAAGGGTTAAGCTGTGTACATTTTTCTATTAGGACTGGTCATATGGTGATGGTTTGTAGTACAGGTTGCATAAGCATTGATTTATTTATATTCTCTGATCAGATGCAAAATCCATTTGTGTTGCTGGGAATTTAACAAGCTCATATGGAATTAATAGATGTTTGTGCTTGTTGACAGGATATTCCTATCAACTTGTGTGGTGCTTTCATATAGTTTCTCACCACTGCAGTAAGCAATATGTATTCAAAATGTGCTTACATGTATTAAACCTGCACGTATTTAAGTTGCTAATTCTGCAAGGGTTTACTGGGTTTATTTGAGCTAGTTGCCCTGTGCCTTCCTTTGTGGAGATAATGCAAAACTTTGCATGGTATCAATTTAATCCAACAGGACAAGTCAGTTTCGTTCAAGGGCTCTGCTAGTAGATGAGTTATGACAAGTGATGTCACCTCAGGATGATTCAGATGAATGACTTGCAGGGGTCACTTCTCCCTGTTGAATACAGGAGAATTCTTGCTTCCCCCCTAACACATTGATCTAAGCAGGAATGAGCTGAGCTGACATGTAATTGTGTGGTTAACCTTACTAGTCAAACCCCTCCACCCTATTCCTTTAGAAGCCTTCTTCTAAAATGGAACCAGAGAAGGTGAACAGAACACCAGGGGGTGGGGGGAAGGCTCCTAATTTTCTCTTTTATCTGGCTCATAAAAATGCAGTTGATTAATGGCAGTACTCAATAAATTATCCACCCTCCACATGTAGGATGAGCTGAGAGATTTATTTTACATTTTCACATGTTCCTCATTTAGCCTGTGGATGAGTGGAGAAAGATGCTGAGCCTGGGGAATTTCGAGAACAGAGGAGAGGTCCAGGGCAAGAGTAAAAACCTCAAGTGACAACTAAACAAAAGAAGTTTTTTGCATACTCTACCAGGTTTTTGACAAAGATCAATCAAAAATAGCAACAAAAAAATGATATGCAAAGCTATAAAAAGCACTTGACTCCAATGGATAATTCTGACATAATGTTGGTCTTAATGTTATATTATTTTTGCTGTAACAGGAAAAAAAAATAACTCAAATGGAATTTATGAACCAGTTTTAGGGAAACCTATCATTAGAGAAATATGGTTTTGCTGACCTCTATCTGGAAAGACTACTAGTTGCTTTGCCACTGTACTAACCAAGTGGCTTCAATGCTTGCTAAGCCTTGACCAAGAGCAAGCGTGCAGAAAGTAAGTCAAATCAGAATGAAAAAACTCATATCTCTATACTGGTTCCAGATCAGTGACACAAATGCCATTAATGCTCCTCAGTCAGCACAACAGCAAGCCAAGTGACAGGAAATGACAATTCACCTCCAACCCTTCATTCAGCAATAGTGGGGCTTTTTTTTGGGGCGCTCTCGCTCAGTGGGCTAATCTAACCATTCAGATATATGATATTATTAAAGTCGATGGCATAGCTACAACCATAGCAGCCCACAAAGCTACTATGGGGTCTGAGGATGGGAGAGGGTTCTTAATTGGGAGGCTCTTATGGAATACAACATAGAAATGTGAAAATAATTCAGATCTAGTACTGTATCATTAGACTGGAATTCCAGGCTTAGACCCATATCCCCTCCTATTCTGATTAACCTGTGTACAAAAGATCTGTAAACTTACCTATTTTTAGGCTGCCCTGGTCAGATCATGTGATCTGACTCCCCTGTGTCAGTTAGCACTGCTCAAGGGGAGAGCGGGCTGACACAGGGAAGATCATGTCACCGGACCAAAGTTGCCTGCAAATGAAATACAACTTTGTTACACAGGTTAGTAAGTGTAGGTGTTTGGGGGGGGGGGGGGGTGCAGTTTTAGGAGGAGTTGTAAAGGCAGAAGTTTTTTTATCTTAAAGCATTCTTTAGTGTCGTTTCGGAATTTGTTTATTTTTGTCTCGTTTTCATAAAATTTTGTTTTGTTTATTAATTTTCTAAAGAATTCCAAATGATCGGAATGATTTGCATTCAGATCAGTTGAAAAATGATGAAAAATTAATTTGAATTCTGTGTGAAGAATATCTGGTTGTTAAGCAGCGGGCCGGGAAGCCAGAAGCCGCCTTATTAACAACCGATCACTCATCAGCTGTCAATGGGCTTCCCCACTGACAGCTGAATGTAAACAAAACAATGCTGGCAATAGAAATTTCCAGGAAAAAACAGCATGGGGTCCCCTCCCAATCCATACCAGGCCCTTCCGGCCTGGTATGGATTCTAAGGGGATCCCCACACTTAAATAAATAAATAAAAATGGCATACCAGACCATTATCTGGGCATGCAGCCTGGCAGGCCAGGAAAGGAGGCGGGATGGGCAGGGCCCCCATCCTCCTGAGTCATACCAGGCCACATGCCCCCAACATGGGGGGGTGCTTTGTGACGGGGGGAGCTTCCCCCCCACCACCCCAAAGCACCTTGTCCTCATGTTGATGGGGACAAAGATCTCTTCCCCACAACCCTTGGCTGTGCTTGTGGGGGTCTGCGGGTGAGGGGCTTCAGATCCCCCCCCCCCTCTATGTGAATAAATACCCACTCACCAAAAATGTGTAAAAAGTGAATAAAGACATGACACATAAATGATACATGAGTTTTTGACAATTCCTTTATTAAAAAATAAAAAACAATGTCCACTGATATAGATCAATCTCACGCTGCCAGCTGCACTGCCGAACCCAAAAAAGAATAAAAGCCTCTGGCCTCGCCTCCCTACAGACCGCCTGCTCCTCCGTTTGACATTTCTTAAATAGCTAAGGGGCAGAGTCACCCAATGAAATCAGCGGGTGACCCCCACTCCCTTGTGACATCACCAATCCGGGCATGCTGGGTCGATGATGTCACAAGGGGGCAGGGTCACCTTGGCCCTGCCCCTTACCTATTTAAGATCTGTCACCTGGCAGAGTAGGCATTAGGCAGTCAGCCCTTGTCATGGGCGGAGCTTTTTTTCGGGGTCTAGAGATGCGGCGGGCGTCTTGATTGGCGATGGATCGGGGGACATTGTTTTTTTTTATTTTTAAATATATTTATTTTTAATCAAGGACTTTATTTTTGGCACTTGTTTTGGTGAATGAGTAGGGGTGCTAAGTACCCTATATTCATTCACATGGGGGGCTTCCAGATTCCGATAAGCCCCCTGCCCACAGACCTCCACAACCACCGCCCAAGGTTGTCGGGAAGAGGCCCTTGTCCCCATCAACATGTGGGCATGGTGCTTTGGGGTGGGCAGCTTGCCCAAAGCACCCACCCCTCCCCCTATGTTGAGGGCATGTGGCCTGGTATGGTTCAGGAGGGAGGGTGGGGGCACTCGCTCGCCAGCCAGTAATTGCAACCGTGAGTCATTTTAACCCTTTCACTGCCAAGTCCAGACTTACATAAGTGCCTGCAGGTGGCCAAGTCCGTACGGCATACGGACCTCATTTCTACCTCTCCAGTGACCATAAGTTTATATCAGAATTGTTCAGCAGACTCTACTGAACAATTCTATAACTCTGATCAGCGAATTGGGGCTCAGGCTCTAATCATGTGGCTTGAAAAAACATACTCATACTAGTGTATGAGTCCGGCACCCTGCAGGGGGGCAGCGCCCCTAATGGACCGGCTGCTCCTGGTAAGACTTTAATATTTATCAACACTTTTTATTATTAATTTAGTTTTTGATTCTCTATTATTTTTTATCTTATAGTTTTGTCCTAATTTTCACGGAAGGTGTCACACGCCATTTTTTATTGGCATTTTTCATATGATTTTATACTAGGACACCTTTTAAGTATATACTGCATGATTCATTTTTATCTATTATATGATTTATTATGCAATATTACATATTGAACATTGTCACTATATTTAGATGTTTAGACACGTTTATTTATTTACTTTTCTTATTGTATGCATCATTTATCCAGTGTATTTGTGTATAGCAATTTGCACGAAATCACCTTAGTCATTTTTACCGTTTTAATGTCATGTGATACACTTTTGCTGCACTTTGATCGCACTTTCTTATTCTTATTAGTTTTGTTTACTGTCCCTGGGTAGCGCAAGAGATTTATTGTACACTGCCAGTTTAACGCCATTTACTTTTGTGTGTGTTACTGCTAGTTTGAATGTAGATACTTGCCAGCACACCAAGGATCAGCACAAGGTGGCGTCCAAATGGTTTAGTTTATTGCATGACCACAACACAAAGAGGTGTAGCACCTCTTTGTGTTGTGATCATGCAATAAACTAAACCGTATCTACAAGTATCTACATTGTGACTTGAACCAGTATCCAGCTGGTTGTTGCTGCAGCACCCAATCTTTAGAGATTATACCAGGAGCGTGTGCGATGGGAATATGAAACGTTACTGCCAGTTTAACGCCATATAGATCTGTGCGTCACTTAGGGCTGCAACTAACGATTATTTTCATAATCGATTAGTTGGCCGATTATTGTTTCGATTAATCGATTAATCGGTTAATAACCTTAACAAAAAGTGTGGTGTATAATTTAGTTAATATGTATAGTTTTAAAAAAAGGCAATTTATTCCTAAATATCTTTATATGCAGGGGTAAATATAAATAACTAACTATATGGTTTAGGGAGTAAAATCTTTAATCCTCTCTGAGAATAACAGACAGAAGAGATATACTCTATATATTATTAGAGGTTGAATCTGGTAAATATCATCAGACTCAGATCAAATTTTTTTATTTAAAGAAAAATAAAAAAAATTGTAGACTTTTACAGATTTTCAAACAGAACTGTAATATTATATGCTTTTCTGCAGCTTCTCCATTGAAGTATATTTAACGAAAAAAGCACCTTTTTGCATTAAAAAAAGGTCCTTGACCCTTTCCAAATGCACAGCAGCTGAAAAAAGCATAGATGTGAACGTTAAATAAACTGTAGTGCATTTCTGTAAAAAGCACCAAAAATCACATGGGTGGGAACCAGGCCTAAGACATTTAGTAACATAATGGAGTAAAAAAATAAAAAAATAGCCCTTAGTTTTTTTACTGTGCAACAGTGGAAGTAATATTTACAGTAGAGATTTGCTCTTTTTGTACTATATAGGGCTAATTTTAGCTTTTTTAACCCCATTATGTTACTGGCCGATTAATCGATTACCATTTTCATAATCGATTAATTTCATAATCGATTAGTTGTCGATTAATCGATTAGTTGTTTCGGCCCTAGCGTCACTGTACGTTTGGCACATTATATTGCAGTATATTATAGTGTATCTGTGGAGTGTGAGTACTCAAATTAAAGTGCACCAAACACTTCTTTACATTGATTAAAGCGCATCCACGTACAGATTTCATCTTCTTCTTTACATTTGCTTATAACCACCGCCCCCTCCCTCCCAATAATGTCTGGGAGGACAACAAGGAGAGGCACTGTAAGGGGGCCAGCAACAAATGTGTCCACAGGGAAAGGTGGACGTGGTGGTCAGTCCTAAGGCAGGGCATCATTTCCTCTGTTTAGTAAGTTTGCCAATGCTATCCAGCCACAGGATGCAGAGGAGGTGGTGGGCTGGCTTACTAAACCTTTCTCATCCTCCTCATCCTCTGTCATACAAGCAGAGATAAGTGTGCAGTCCCCTGCAGTTGCCAGAGTGGATAAACCTGCCTCCTTGTCCACATCTATTCCTGCCATAGCCCCAACATCAGCCATTGAGGAGTCAGTTTATTTATATGACCACAGCCACTTGCTCCTTGAGGATGCCCAGCCATTACTGGATTTAGATGTTGGTTATGAGGTTGTGGATGACAGGAACATGAACCTAAAGAGAGGGGGGAACACTGGTAGACAAATTGGCATTCATGTTCCCCAGGCTGCAGCGTATTGCCAAGTTGCCTCCAGTGGTAATCATGAAGATGGAGGAGATGATGATGATGAGGTCACTGATGCAACTTGGGTGCCAGATAGAGCAAAGGAGGAAACTGAAGATGAGGCGGCATAACCCCAAGGAGGCCGACATCAAGAAAGAGTAGAGAGCAGCCACCCTATTCCATTACATTCTGCAGCTGTTATCTCCCGGCCCACTCCCCAAAGCTCAGCTGTCTGGGCCTTTTTCAGCACATCTGCAGCAGATCGTACTGTTGCTATTTGCAAACTGTGTCTCATGCAAATCAAACGTGGCAAAAACACCAACCATATGCATATCTTTGCAATTTTTTTTTGGCTTTATCAAGAGCACCTATATAGGGTAACGATGGGAAAGCGCCCCCAACACCTAAAGAGTAATTTTTCTGCACCTGTTTGACAGGTGCATATCATTGCAATTTTTTCAACAAGGCCAATTCTTGCTTTCATCAAGAGTACCTTTATAGGGTTACGGTGGGAAGGCGCCACGACACCCAAAGACCAATTTTTACGCACCCGTTACTTCTATACAAAGTCAAAGTAACACTGGAATGTATCTAAAACATCTCTAATCTTGTTCCCAGTGCACTACATTGTGGCCTTATCATACACACCAGCTGTTACTGAGCAAAATAAAGGCAGCTTGCAGGGAAAATGTCATTTTTTTGGCTATATAAAAATGCAATTATTGCTGCAGCAGATCTGCCACTTTACAGGTAGACTAAGGGCACTATATTGGAAGGAATTTTTCATTTTTAGGCTTTTACTTTAAAAATCAAAAAAACACTGCTCATTTAAAAATGATGTTTTTCACAAACTTTTTTTTTTTTATTGATACATGTCCCCCAGGGCAGGACCCGGACCCCTTTAACTATTGTATGCCCAATTACTTGCATATAAGCCTTCAAAATGGGCACTTTTAATTTTTGACGTTCGGGTCCCATTGACTTTAATGAGGTTCATTATTCGGGTCCGAACTTTCGCGGTGTTCGGAAGTTCTGGTGCGAACCGAACAGGGGTCTGTTCGGCCCACCCCTACTGAGGAGACGTGATGGCTTCACCAGAAGGAGAGGTGAGCTCAGGAACCAGGGTGAGAGGGGTATCATGGCCAGATATCATCACCAGCAGTCTGCCATTTCTATCCCCCTGTTCAAAGAACCTTTGCTTCTTGTGGAAAAGGTCCAGTCTAGTGATTTCTGCAATATGTGCCTGTAGCAGGTTGAAATTAGAGACATACGGGTCAGTCCCATAGCGGGCAGAGGCCTTCTCTATCTCCTCTTCCAGCGCCACAATAGTGGTAGCTTGCTTTGTTTTTACCTCCTTGATGGCCGAGATGTAGTAGCCCCTCATGACGGCTTTAAAGGCATCCCAGGGCGTGTCCAAGATGGCGCTGGGAGCGGACGTCTAGTACCAGAGCTCCCGCTCCGGATTATTATCCTACTGCTATCCTGGTGTGGAATCTGTTAGAAACCTCCAGCTTTACCTGCCGACTGTCTCCCTGTGACTCGGGGAATGCGCAGGAATAAAAAAGAGACACAAAAGACCCGGAATCCAGCACCTGTCCCCACACCGCCAAAGCGCAGGCCTTCTCCTCCTGAGACCTGCCACATGGAGACGCAGACTCTCCCGCCGGATGGCGTAATTCAGGCCGGCTCGCCTACGTTCGATGCACTGATGCAGGCGATCTCTACCTGTCAGTCCACCCTTACCATGAAGATCGATCATGTCCAAGAGGAGACTGCCCTCATACGCCGAGACATGGACGGCTTCAGAGAGCGGGTGGCTGACGCGGAGCGGCGGATTTCCAGCACCGAAGACATACAGAGGGAACACCATGAGGACATACAGGTCCTCAAATCCAAGGTGAGGGCTCTGGAATTTAGGGCTGAGGACGCCGAGAACAGAAACAGAAGGAACAACCTCTGTGTTCTCGGCCTCCCAGAAGGTGCGGAGGGCACTGATCCGGTTTTCGTTCATGGAACAATTGCTGCCAACTCTCCTACCGAAAGCGTGGTTCTCCCCCCATTTCTCCATTGAGCGCGCCCACCGCATGCCTGCTAACAGAGGCCCGCAGGGAGCTCCGCCGCGCACTTTTATTTTCAAGCTCCTTCATTACCGAGATAGGGACACGGTCCTCCGTTCTGCCCGACTGCAAGGGGAGCTAAAATATGAGAATGCGAAGCTGCTCATCTTCCCGGACTACTCCGTAGAGACACAGAGACAACGCAAGTCCTTCGATCACGTCCGTGCAATGCTGAGAGAAAAAGGAGTTAAATATAGCATGCTATTCCCTGCTCGACTGCGGGTGCAGGACGGAGAGAAAGTGCACTTCTTCACGTCTCCTAGGGATGCAGCTGCATGGGCCGACACAATCCGCAAGTAATCATCGCCTGAGACCCTGTGAGTATGCCTCTGGAAGCTATGTAAGGGACTTTAGTGCGGAGGAGAAGCGTGGTCCCTGGACTAAGTTAATGCCCCTCTCTTGTATTAATGCCCAGTGGAACTGTTTTGTCAACCCACTACTGCCATTTTAATTATTATTTTTTTTATTTTAAAAACGGGGTCAATCCCGCCAACCCCACTATCACCTCTTGCAATCCTGACCCCTCTGCTGTGCTCGGAAGGACTGGGAGTCTTAAGTGGTTCAGCTCCCTGCCACACATTACTACTAAAACTCCCTATCCAATAACATTACTACTGTGGATGGGAAGCTGACTATTGCAGAGGCCTTTATACTGCCATGGATGTGGACTTTGGGACTTATACTTACCGATGGGGATCAACTTGGTTTCCATTGTCTTTCCACCTCCCCCCCTCCCCCCCTCCTCCCCCTCTTCCATCCCCCTCCCCCCACTTCCCCTTCCCTCCTGTTCCCCCCCTCCCCCCCCTTCCCCCTCCCCCCCTCCCCCCCTTCCCCTCCCCCCCTCCCCCCCCTTCCCCTCCCCCCTCCAATTGGTGCCTTCTATACCTCCTAATGTTTTATTTTTTAGGTTTTTTCTCTATTACCTAGCATCCCTTCCATTCTGTAGACTACACCTGGTCAGGGGATTTGCTATTCAGCAACTACAAGTATTGCGCCCCCGGGACTCCGGGAGATCCACACTCTTACTACTGTTCCGGAACTTAAAGACACTTTTTGCTTCTCTGCTCTGTTGAGGTTAGCTGCCTCTTGTTCATTACCCTCATGATCAGTCTCCGGACTGACGGAAGTTTTGGGAGACAAGCCTGCCCTCGTGTTGGGGGGTCGGGTGGGGTGGGGGGGAGTTTGGGGGTTACGAGCCGTGTTTTTGGCTCCCGAGTTTATTTTAATATATGTTTTTTGACAGTACTCTCTTTGTTACATGTATTTGCACTGATGTCAGACCCTGCTTCACTCCTGATATGTCGGCTGACTGTCTCTAGTGAAACAGGAATCTTATATAGAGCCTATCCTAACCTGATATTATTAAGCTGTGTATATGGCTAGCCTTAAAATCCTCTCCTGGAACACACGAGGTTTGAACTCACCACTTAAACGTTCTCTAGTTTTTCAATTTATAAAACGCCACAACCCTCAGGTTTGTGTGTTACAGGAGACGCATCTGATTGGTAGTAAAACCCTTAGTCTTAAGAAACCATGGGTGGGGCACCACTACCACTCTACCTACTCTAACTTTGCCAGAGGGGTCAGTATTTTAGTCCTGAAGACCCTCCCCTTTAAACTCCTTGATTTAATTCTTGATCCTGATGGTAGATTTGTGCTCATACACGCCTTGATCTATGACTTGCCCTGGGTCCTGGTGGGTCTGTATCTGCCCCCCCCTGCCTCTTTCAAACTCCTCAACCTAATAGCGACCAAGCTGGCTCAATTTCCCCCAGATAATGTTATACTGATGGGAGACTTCAACCTGGTCCCGGACTCTGACCTGGACAGGAGTACGGTGGGAGGCACTACCCGTCAAGGACTGGCGGGCTGGGCAGACACGTACGGCCTGGTGGATGTGTGGAGATGGAGGAATCCCCAGGCAAAGGCCTTTACCTGTCACTCAGCCACATATAGGACCTTCTCCCGCATTGATTTGGCCTATGTTGCGGCCCCTGTCCTCCCCAGAGTCCGGGACATTAGTATCTTATCTAGGGGGATATCAGACCACGCCCCATTGCTGTTGTCCCTGGAGCTGACGATGCTCCCATCGGATAAGCTCTGGAGGTTATCCAGATTTTGGATATCCGATGAGGATGTCGAATCGCAGTTCCATGACACTTTGCAACAATTTTGGAAGGTTAACCCGGGAACTGCCTCCGATAACAATGTGTGGGAAGCTTTTAAAGCATCGTCAAGGGGCCAATACCAAGCAATCATTGCCAGAGTGAGGAAGCAACGTAGAGTAGAACTTTCGGGGTTGGAGGCTGAGGCGGTTAGACAGGAGGCCCTGTATGTTAGAACCCGTGACCCACAGGACTATAAGGCTCTCCAAGCCCTTACCCGACAGGTTCTTTTACTACGCACATCCCTGACACAAAAGAAACTGTTACACCAATCCCAACGCATATTCGAGCAGGGGGAGAAGACAGGTCGTCTTCTGGCCTGGCTCTCTAGGGAGCAATCGGGAGTGACGTCAATAACACAGATTCGAGACCAGGAGGGTGTCCTCCACTCTTCCCCTCAGGAGATCAATAGGTGTTTTGCCACCTACTACCAACACCTTTACAGTACTCGAGTCACATACGACCAACAAGACCTTACTCAATATCTTGACGAGATTGACATCCTCGTCCTCACGTCAACCTCCGCCAACCAATTAGATGCCCCAATTCAGCTAGAAGAGATACAAAAGGCCCTTAAGATGATGCAGACAGGTAAGACTCCGGGACCAGACGGTTTCCCGGTGGAGTTCTACAAAGCCTATGTTGATGAGCTTGCTCCTAGACTCCTGACTGTATTGAGCTCAGCTTCAAAAGCGGGGGTCCTTCCGCCCTCGATGTACGAGGCGGTTATAGTACTTGTTCCCAAGCCGGGAAAAGACCAGACCTTATGCTCGTCCTACCGCCCCATTTCCCTCCTCAATGTGGACGCAAAAATCCTTGCAAAAATCCTCGCCAACCGCCCTAATAAAGTCATTACTGCCCTGGTCCACCCGGACCAAACGGGATTTATGCCTGGGCGCGGTACAGACATAAATATCCGCAGGCTGCACACACACATAGCGCTGGCTGCTTCCGGGAGCCCGGGAGTGGTGGCCTCACTCGACGCAGAGAAGGCTTTCGACTCGGTCGAGTGGGGCTACCTGTGGAGGGTCCTTTCCAGATTTGGGTTTGGCCCTAACTTTCTTTCCTGGCTACAGATGTTGTACGCGCACCCTAAAGCCCGTATACGCACTGGGGGGTCCTTGTCGGAACCCTTCTCCATGGAGAGGGGGACCCGACAGGGTTGTCCTCTCTCCCCGGCACTGTTTGCCCTGGCCCTAGAACCCCTGGCTGCTCACATCAGGAAAGATGACACCATCAAGGGCATTAAAGTTGGTCCCCTGGAAGAGAAATTGTCCCTTTACGCCGATGACACCCTGCTTTATTTGGGGGACGCCTCCGGCTCCCTTAGGGCTGCCTTGACCCAGTTTGACACATTCAGCCGCTATTCAGGAGTTCGTGTCAACTGGAACAAATCGGTCTTGTTTACACTTCATCCCTCGTCTCCTCACATCGATACCTCTACTCCTCTTCGTTGGGTTGAGGAGTTCACATATTTAGGCATAAAGGTGGGCCCCACTATAGCTGGATATCTGGACCGGAATGTTCTTCCGGTGTTAGATAAACTGACGAAGCAATGTACCATCTGGCGTAGGCTCCCCCTCACGCCAGTGGGTAGAGGTAATCTAATAAAGATGGTATACCTGCCTAAGCTGCTATACTTTTTTCGTCACACCCCCACTCATATTTCACGAGCCTTCTTCCAGAAACTGGATAGTATAGTGACAGCGTTCGTTTGGGCGGGTCGACCCCCCCCGGGTGGCTAGACGTATCCTTTATCTCCCCCTGTCCGGGGGTGGTCTGGCCCTACCAAACTTTCTTATATATTACTGGGCGGCGGTTTTGGTTACCGTTCGCTGGTGGTTTTCCCAGCCCAGGCAGAATCCCGCGGTCACCCTTGAGGCAGCAATCCTAGGTTCGTATGCGGCTCTGTCCAACTTAGTCTTCAGAGGGGCCAGGGCACACCCGCATGTTACAGGACCCATGAAAACTACTATAAAAGTGTGGCAGGATGCTCGAGAGAGTGTACAATAACCCCTCAGAGATATCCCCTCACATGCCCCTTTGGGGCAATCCTCTTCTCCCCCACTTGAATACTGTTCCTGACCCTGCGGTATGGGCAAAAAAGGGAATTGTTACCCTCAAACATGTAATGCCAAAAGGTAAAATCCTGACGTTTAAAGAGCTGAGACAGGCATATAACCCCCCTAACTCCTTTCATTTCCGCTATTGGCAACTCCGACATGCCCTTATTTCTCAATTTCCTAGCCCAATGACCCTAAGCTCAGACTCTGTCGAGAGACTCCTTATGTCAGAGATAATGTTGAAACCACTCTCTACTCTCTATATGTACCTCACAGTGGCACATGACACAAAGACCGCACACACGATGACCAAATGGAGGGAAGACATCCCCACCTTAGACGAGGAAACATGGGAGGAATGTGTTACTACATTCATCCCTTCAATGATAGCCTCTAGAGACCGCTTTATACAATTGAAATTTTTACATAGAGCATATTACACCCCACAGAGGTTGGCCAACATATACCCCTCCTCTAGCCCATCATGCACAAGATGTGCCACTGAGCGGGGCTCTTTCCTCCATATGGTCTGGTCTTGTGACAAACTCAAAACATACTGGCGAGGAGTGGTGGAAGTACTATCCAAAGTATGCGGAATTACACTGGCACTAGACCCCCTGATCTTTTTGCTTAGTCATCTTGGTGAGGTGGAGGGAGACAGATATACTAAAGCATGCCTCACTTATGCCCTCTTCTATGCCAGGAGGGAAATCCTTCTGAGGTGGAGGAGCACGGAACTCCCCACGGT
Organism: Lithobates clamitans; assembly: GCA_037952925.1. Classification (NCBI taxonomy): domain Eukaryota; kingdom Metazoa; phylum Chordata; class Amphibia; order Anura; family Ranidae; genus Lithobates; species Lithobates clamitans. The sequence goes on along the minus strand of JBBGZY010000852.1, from coordinate 4,500,588 downwards.
GGCCTCATGGCAAAGTACAGTTAATAAAGTCCTCCCATTGTACAAGATGACATACGAAAGTAGAAACTGCCCGGCAAAATATGGGAAAATATGGTCACAGTGGTCTGACGTTTGAAATGAGATGTCTTATGCTATGCAACAGGAAATATAATATGTGTGGTGCCCGATGGGGACCTGGGGGTGTGGGACGGGCATCTCCCTGGCTCCCCTCCCTTTCCCCCCCCCCTCCTTCCCTCCCTCCCCCCCCTGGCCTCCCCCCTTCCCCTCCTTCCCCTCCCCCTCCCTCCCCTTGGGGCTTCTCTTACTTCCATAAGCCAGGAATCAGAGATGTGAGATAGGGTTAGTTTAGACTCTTGGTGGTGATGCCTGCACCCCCCTTCTCCCTTCACCTTTAATACCTAATTTCGGATTTCACATGAAGAGATGGGCCTCATACAGCAGTCTTATCGATATAAACTTTATTCTATTGCCTCATGATGTTAGTCTTATAACATTGTTATACGCTTTAATGTGCAAGTAATGTACTGATTGTTCTGTCATCGATCTATTGTATATCCGAACTTTCTAAATAAATAAACTTCTACTGTTAAAAAAAAAAAAAAAAGGCATCCCAAACCATTTCTGGAGAGGACGACCCCGCATTAGACCCCCAATAGTCACGCATAACCTGCAAAGCTTGTTCTGAAATACCTCCATGAGAAATCCATTGCACATCTAACCATCACAAGGAGCTGGGGGGAATGGTCTGAAAGACCTGAAGGGAGATATGTGGCCTCAGCAATATCTGTCAGCATGGCAGGGTTAGCAAATGCAAAATCAATTTTAGAGGAAGTCTTGTATGAGATGGAGTAACAGGAATAGGCTTTAGTGGAGGGATGCTTCCACCTCCAGATATCCTTTACACCCGCTGACTCCAAATTAGTAGTTCCCCAGAGCAAGACTTGGGTGGTATGGGTCTATCTAGATCCTTGGACAGGATGACAGTCACCCATCAACAGCTTAGCAGAACAATAGGGGGCGATCCTCTCCAGAATTCTATACAACACCTCAGCGCTGAATGGGGGGAGGAACATAAATACAGGCTAGAATGTATCTACGCTGCCATATTGTGAGCACCAACAATATATATCTACCTTGAGGGTCGGAGTATACTGCCTCAACCACACAAGGGAGGGATTTATGGATCAAAATCGGCACGCCTCTAGCATAGGTAGTGCAGGAGGTATGGAAAGCCTTCTGCACCCATGGCCTTTTTAAGGTCAGCAGCTTCCTACCCATTAGATTCATTTCCTGTAAAATCAAAATTTATGGATTATGCCGTTTAACATACTGAAATAAAAGAGCCCTCTTAAACTTAGAGTTACGGCCCCTCACATTCCAGGACATGACTGATACCATGTCACGTTTACGTAATGCCATTATCAGGAGAGTAATCTATTCTGCAGGAGGCTCTAGTTATTGAGACAGAGCCAGCCTGAGAGGCAGAAGTGGAGCACGAGCCGAAGTATATCTTAAACAAATCTAACACACACAGAACTTTAACAGAACATTCCCAGCACAACGTGTTATCCCTACTGGAACCTGGATCCCCCCAAAAACACATGGGGGGAGTCGGGTAGCATTCTTTACCCAAAACAAGGCAAGAAATAGCTTTCCTTAGAAATAACAGTATGACCAGTGAACTCGGAGCACCATAGTGTAACCCGGAATTGAGCAAGCTCAACTCATTGGTGTTATCACCGCCAGTCTCTCATAATGCACACTCCAGGAGGGAGGGGGACTACAGGACTGCACGGGGTACAATCCCAGATTGGGAAATCGCGGTCAGTGGCTGTGCGACCGCTGAGTATGGGGGGGAAGGGGGCTGTTGTGGAGGGTGGCCTCCCAGGGGTAGGCAGTCAAAAGGAGAGGCAGCAGTCTGTCACAAAATGAAGAATAAACTGAAACATATACTTGCATATGTGTAGCCAGCCTGGCCCCAAACAGTGGACTCATCTACGATGGTGTTCAAGCTTAAACCTAGCATGTAGAACCAGGGACATCTGTGGCACTGGGGCATAAAGGTGAAAAACAGAGTCCAAGATAACAAAAAATTAGACATAGTCAATGAAAACAAAGGTCAACCGGGCCCATAAGGCCTATGCCCAGGTACTTTCATTTATCCTGATGGTACATTACATTACTTTCAGGGAATCTTCGTTCGGTTAGATCAGCGACCATCTAGCCATGCTGCTGCCGCTGGGGTTTAAAAAAACTTGGCACGGTCTCCATCTATAATCCGAAGCCTGCTAGGGTAGAGAAGGCAGAACTTAAGACCCTGCTCCCTGAGCCTCTTGCGCATCTCTAGAGCGACGTTTTTGCTGAGCCTCCGGTGAATAATCTAGGAAAAGAAGGATCTTGGCGCCCTCATACTTTAAATCTTGCTTCGCCCTGGCTGCCGCCAGAATCCGTTCTCGGTCACGATAATTGAGCAACTTTAAAAGAAAAGGGCATGGTGGTGCCCCTGAAATTGGCAGTGCAGGGGGACCCTGTGGGCCCTCTCCACCACGAACATTGAAGGATTTATGGGGAGGTCCAGCAGCTGGATAAGGAGGGATTCAGCAAACTCCACTCCAATGGCTTTGTCCTGTAACACTTTAACCTGGATTTGTAAGGCATGTACTTCCCTGAAATCCGCACTGGTAGAGTCCTCTAGCTGTGAGATGTGATCCTCTGCCTCTGACATCCGAGATCTGAATTTATTGAGATCATGGTGGATAAGACTGATGTCAGTGGCTAGGTAATCAATTTTTACTGTGAAGGTATCCTTACAGGACTTAACCGCTTCATTGCAGGCTTTAATGGCTGTGAGGATGTCTGCTGTCTGGGACTAGCCTCCTCTGGCGGCCCAGCAGGAGTCTGTGTAGCAGCAGACATGGTACTTGCAGGAAGCCTTGTGGTCAATATGGCTGCCGCAGGAGAGGATAGGCACGCGGTACTTGCGGGATTACAGGAGGATCTCAGCTTGCCCGGTGACAGCGGAGGGACCCGCGCGGTGCTCAGTGACTTCTTGTAACCCAGGGTGCCCTGATGGAAGCGTATGGTGGAAGAAAATAGAGTCCAAATAATCGTCAGGATAACAGCAAGAGCGGAGCTCAGGCACTGCACGTCCTCTCAGTCTCACATCCTGGCCACGCCCAAGCTTTTATATTTAGTAGGAATTTTGTAAAATTTGCTGTGTTTGTATCTGCTAATAATGATTTTAGTGTATTTTTAGCAAAAATATTTCTTTGGTAAACATTTGCGCAAAAAAAAGTAGCACCTTCTTTTTATTCTAGAGGTCATATGCTTTCAGAAAATATATGGTTTTGGGGGTCTTTCACAAATTATGAAAGCTGTAAGGGAAAAATGAAAACCTTCAGATTTTTAGAGAAATTTGGATATTTTCATTTTTGCGTACGTTCGATTTTCACCATTTTGCAAAAAGGCGCAATGTAAAAAATGTTTTTATTTTGTTATTTGTTAACTTCATACAGGTTAAGCTTTTATATTTAGTAGGGATTTAACAGGAATTTTGTAAAATTAGCTGTGCTTTTATCTGCTAATAATGGTTTTAGTGTATTTTTGCAACTATATTGGTTTGATAACCATTTGCGCAAATACCGCGGTTAAAAAAATCTGTAGCACCTTCTTTTTATTCTAGAGGTCATATGCTTTCAGAAATTCTGAAAGCTGTAAGGGAAAAATTAAAACCTTCAGATTTTTTGAGAAATTTGGATATTTACACTTTTGCGTCTGATCAATTTTCACCATTTTGCAAAAAGGCACAATTTAAAAGTTACAAATATTTGAAATGTATTCACTCAATACAGGTTAAGCTTTTATATTTAGTAGGAATTTTGTAAAATTTACTGAGTTCTTATCTGCCAATAATAGTTTTAGTGTGTTTTTTGGTCTAAAAAATCTGTAGCACCTTCTTTTTATTCTACTGATCATGTGCTTTCAGAAAATATATGATTTGGGGGGTCTTTTAAAAACTCTGAAAGCTACAAGTGAAAAATAAAAAAGCAAAGGAAAAATTGCAAAAATGGTCTGGCCACCTGAATGTACAAAATGGAGCACAGGGCCTGTCAGCGAAAGATTTAAAATGTGATTTGACTCGCTTTTTTTTCTTTAGAAATTTCATTTTTCCTGCAGCACATTCTATAGATGCTACAGATGTGCCACTTTATATATTAAGAGGACACTATAATTAAAGGAATTTTTTATTGTTTCACTTCTATTTTTTAAACTATTAATAATTAAAACTTTTTTGTTTGCTTTGTTCGTTAATAATTTTACACTTTTAACATGTATTCATACACTTACACTTTCATATTGAAAAAAAATAAAGTAAAAAAATGTTTTTCATTTGTAAATAACTTTTCAATGCTTTTATATACAAAACAGTTACTGTAAGTAGTATCGGCGAGTACTAAAAAAAAAATAAAGTATCGGTACTCGTACTCATTTTTTTTTTTAAACGGTATGGGTGCATCCCTAGTATTTTTGTTCTATGGATGTGGTTTGTTCTGTGTTATAAAGTATTTAAAAAAATAAAAAAATGAAAAAACTTTTTCAATAAATACTATATGAACTAAAAAAATAAAATAAATAAATAACCCTGCAGTAAGCTTTTAAAAAAATATATTATTTGTGCTTTTCCTTGAGATTTTTTTTAACCCCAGCTCCAGGCAACAAAAAGTTGCTCATAATGATCTAAGAGAATAAAAGAAAAAAATGTACCCAATCTTCTGCACCTCCCCACAGCTAGACCAGTGTCCGCAGCCTCTTCTCCCTCACTCTGTTGTGGTCTAGGGTCTTGATATCGTCAGGACCAAAGCAGGGTAAATAAGGTACAACTAACCCTTGTAGTGCAGATGAAGATCCACTGCATGGGATCATTTCAACTTTCCCAATGTTGGGCTTTAAGTTTGTGACAGGGTCTTTTGTTCAGCATTTTTAAAGACTAGTTTAACATTTTTGCAGTATGACAGCAAGCAGTTTTATCATTAAATAGAGGAAAAATGGTAAGCATACCAGATTCTGAGAAACGGCTTATAAACTATATACAAATTTTAGTATACTTAAATTTTTATTTCTAATTACATAAAATACATTACTGAATCACTTTAATAATTTAAAAGAGAGTTTTTTTGTGGTACATGAATAGCCAAGGCGGGGTACTGCTGAAGACTTTCCTGGTACAACTGCAATGTATTTCAAACAGCTCACAGATGTGATTCTGTCAGCACCGCCATGTTGTTTTTGTTAGACCATTGATTTATCATTCTTTATACTAATAATCCTGTTGTGCTCTTTAGTACCATACAGAGTTATTTATCCTATAGGCAGCAGTTTATTGTCCTGACTTGCTGATGTCATGAGCTTACCTCACCTCTAATGCAGATAAGCAAATAATATGCAGTAAGCCCTCTATCATGTACCATTATAATTAGCACTGTCAACTCAGGACTCTGCACCTCTCATGCATAACGGATTATAATATGTCTTCATAAGCAAGTGACTATACATGAACAATATTTCTCCCCTTATGAAGATTGCATGTCAATAAAGTAATTGAGTCTCCAAGGCTTTTGCAGGAAAAGATTTAAGGGATGGTACTTTCAGGTTGGTGATGTATAACCATGATTATTCTGCTAGTCATCGATGCTGGAGCTGGAACAATGAGTGGTCAAGAGATGACAGAGTGAAGGGTTACAATACACGCTACTGCACACTGCAAAAATATGCCTGTGAAGTATAGCCAGCTACAGGGTATTTACTGTGTATAAATACACACTTAAACAGGCTGTTATTGGAAGTCAGATAGTGATAATTATTGTGACATGTATAATATTGTATGTAATTTTTTTAGCACTGCAATATTATTGAGAATAGTGTAGAATGTTACAGAGAATTGTAGGCATTGATCCCTGCTGCTAAAGGACCTCTGTCCATGAGAAACCATAACAAGCAGTTTAGGCAGACATCAGTAATTAAGCATTATATTTTTGGGAGGAAATTTCAATTCCTGGATGAAAACTGTACAAAGGCTGGTCAAAAGTATTAATTCCATTTCTGAAGAATCTTGACTTTGACCTTTATTCTAAACTATCCATTTGCGGAATATTCATATTATATAATAAAAAAAAGAAAAGTAAATACATTTTAAGTGTATATGTACAGTATATGCCAAAACGTTTTCTGCAGTTATGAATAGATTAAGGAAGGGTTATCATATCAGTTTATTTTTTTGCAGGCTGAGTCTGTTTGGGGAGATTTCCCTTCACTTCCTGAAGATGCAACAGGAAGTGGGAGAAAATCTGTGAGGAGAACTGAGAGAATATCGCTCTTGGATTGTTATGTTTGGAACTGGTGTTCCCATTGAAACGTTTACCCTCACCTACTTATGTGGTGACAACTATATACATTGGTCATCCTATAATTTTCTGTTGTGCTAACAATGGTAATCAAGACAAACAGAGAGGTGAATTTACCTAATAAGAACACAGTCAATAGTCACCCATCAGTGCCACTTATCAGTACCACTTATCAGTGCCCATCAGTGCCGCCTGTGTGTGCCCATCAGTGCTGCTTATCAGTGCCGCCTCATCAGTGCCAATCAGTACTGCCTCAGCAGTGCCCGTCAGTGCAGCCTCATCAGTGCCCATCAGTGAAGGTGAAAACTTGCTTATTTACAAAGTTTTGTAACAGAAACAAAGAAAAATTGGAAAATTGCATCAAATTGGTCTGCATGGCTGTCATCCCAAAAGGAAGCCTCTTTTAAAGATGATGCACAAGAAAGCCAGCAAACAGTTTGCTGAAGACAAGCAGACTAAGGACATGGATTACTGAAGCCATATCTTGTGATCTGATGAGTCCAAGATAAACTTATTTGGTTCAGATGGTGTCACGTGTGTGTGGTGGCAACAAGGTAAGGAGTACAACGACAACTGTGTCTTGCCTACAGTCAAGCATAGTGGTGGGAGTGTCATGATCTGGGGCTGCATGAGTGCTGCCGGCACTGGGGAGCTACAGTTCATTAAGGGAACCATGAATGCCAACATGTACTGTGACATACTGAAGCAGAGTATGACCCCCTCCCTTCGGAGACTGGGCCGCAGGGCAGTATTCCAACATGATAACCCCAAACACACCACTAAGATGACCACTGCCTTGCTAAAGAAGCTGAGAGTAAAGGTGATGGACTAGCCAAGCATGTCTCCAGACCAAAACCCTATTGAGCGTCTGTGGGGCATCCTCAAATGGAAGGTCTCTATCATCCACCAGCTCTGTGATGTCATCATTGAGTGGAAGAGGACTCCAGTGGCAACCTGTGAAGCCCTGGTGAACTCCATGCCCAAGAGGGTTAAGGCTGTGTGGGAAAATAATGGTGGCCACACAAAATATTGACACTTTGGGCCCAATTTGGACATTTTCACTTTTCACAATTCACTTAGGGGTGTACTCACTTTTGTAGCCAGCAGTTTAAACATTAATGGCTGTGTGCTGAGTTATTTTGAGGGGACAGCATATATACACTGTTATACAAGCTGTTCACTCATTACTTTACATTGTAGCAAAGTGTAATTTCTTCAGTGTTGACACATGAAAAGATATAATAAAATATTTGCAAAAAATGTGAGGGGTGTACTCACTTTTGTGAGATACTGTAACTTTTATGGCAAATGTAGGTAGAACTTGCAAGCAACGCAGGCGAGACCTAGTTAGAGAATAACAACCCAGGAGGACAACCCACATACACCTCATCAACTGACCCCCAAGAATCAGGGAGCAGCGCTGCTGGCATTAGACCATCCAGAGGGGAAGCAGAGGCCAGACACACCACGGTCCTTAAAGTTACTCTTTTGCTGGCTATGTTGAGGCCCTTGAAGATATTGGCACGTTTGAATGGGATATGTCTATGTGTGTAAGTATTTATAGTCCTGCACCCAGTGGGATAGGCTTGAAGATAGTAGGGCAGAGAGGGGGGCTAGTCCAGCAGAACAGCAGAGTGTTAGGGCAGTTGTGTATACTGAAAGTGAAGCCCAAAGTTCCTTGAAAGAGGAATAATATGGTCAATGTTAGTAACCAGAATAAATGTGGGTCAAAGACTCTCTCACCACTCTCCCTTAGTGTGTCCTCAGCAACTGGCTGAGTTGTTGGAGGGGTCCCTCTTTAGTGTCCTTCAGCTGTCTTTCAGGAAGGAGGGTACATGCTGTAATGGTAGGGTGTCTTTGCTTGTTCCTGCAGCAGGGCTGGGCAGCGGGCAGTCCAGATTGCTAGGTGTTATGGTACAGGCAGAATCCCACAGAAATAAGCAATTTTCTGTTAATCACCAAAGCAACGGGCAATGCAGAACTCTGACCAGCTCAGTCCAGCAATCTGTGAAGGGATTCGGTATCTGTCAGTAAGGTATCTGCTTGCTGGCTAGTTCCAACAGCGGACCTGCGAACATCGCTTCTCACTCCTTAATAGCTCTCCTCTCCAGTTAGTGGCAGTCTCCAACACCCCTGGCTCTTTTTCCAGGTTATTTCATTTATACCCCCCTTTTTTTGCTCCTCCTTCTCCCAGATACTTTTGGGTCTAGTAGTTCTTTTCATTCAACAATAATAATGGCCCCACTTACTGCTTAGACTACATTTTCCAGTGTTCAGTGGTCCAAGTCCAAAACTCAATAAAATAACATATCCACTTTTGCCATCTTGTGGAAGAAATGAAGATCTGCATAATTCAATAATAGTTCTGATTACACTAAAATAATATTTTTCTTTTACATGTGCAAAATGTTAACGATATAGACAACTGGTCTCTTTGGGGTGCAGGTAATCACATGTTTGTATGCCTCCTCCATCATGGCGCCATGTTCAGGACGCCTAGCTAACTTCAGGGTTGTCCTTGGGCATGTGACTTGGTCAGTCTGTGGCTTTATTGGTCCATGTTGTAACAAGACTTCCAGGGCAGCCTGATGGCATCATATGTAGGGCAGAATTTCACAATGGTGTCCTGAATCACTAGGCAACACTGATGCAGTGGTGTCTTGCTGCCGGGTAACACCCTGCGGCCTTCCACTCTTCCTCCTCATGCAATATTTAAACAATTATGGAAGGCATCAGTGTACATTGCAGCAGTATCTTCTGAACACTCCTGACAATATTTATACCTTGTTTCATTCAAAGAGACCAGCAGGTGAGTGATGTCTGCCAGTTGCTGCAGTGCTGCTAATGGTAATTCTGTTTCTTATGGTGTGTGCCATTTTGCTTCAAGATATCTGCCTTTCCTGTGGTGCTATATCCTTGATGAGTATGGTTCCATGTGCACTGTGATAATACTTACTAGGAAAGGATCATAAAAGTATCTATTGTTATGCTTAAAGTTTCCTCCACATATTTTGAGCCTGTGGCAATGAGCTCCATTAGTCACCAGCCACACACCTTAAATTGAGGGTCATCCGGTGGGTATGATTGTTCTAAAAGAGTGCACATTTGTCGGCTAATAGATTGTAATTCTTTTCAACCCCCAATTCCCTCATGCTCCTCAAGAGGCAAAGATGGGGACTTTTTTTTTTCCCACAGTAAGAGGTACTCTTCAAGCCCTGAAGAAGCTGCTACGCATTCAAGGCCTTCTATCAGAGCCAAAATACAGGAAAAGTCTCACACTCCATAGAATGTCCAAACTTTGAGCTATGTTGGGCTTGTAGTCAGGCCTTGTCCAGGAAAGAGTTGTGTCTTGTCTTCATGTCAGAGGCAGCAGTGGTTAAGGAGGCAGAGGTTCTAGGTCTTATTAGATGGATGGTGAGGTGTTTGGAACTGTCAGACACTAAGCCTAATTGGGCTACTACATCTCTTTCAAGTCCTTCTTTAGCGCGAAAGCAGTTGGCTAGGGAAACTTCATCCGCTCCCTTTTCAGGAAAAGAATCATTGCTGGAACAAGCCTCTGTTAAGCCTCTAGTCAGGGCCATCAAGGATGGAAGGTATTATCCACACCTATTGAAAACCAAACAAATTAGAGAACTCATTTGATGAGTGAAAGAAAGTGGAGAAAAAGTCCCCTAGATGTGTTCGTTCAAGGAAGACAAGGTCTGTTTCTTAGATTCCAGCACCTTTGATCAATGCAGAGGTTATCAGAGTGGTCAAGCATGGACCTCAGGTAGTGTCTGTAAACCAACACAGGGAAATCTGTGTGTCACGGCCAAGGGTCAGGCTCAGAGACCAGTAGCTATAGCTGTAGAGAGGCTCCCACTGACCAGAAGGACAAAGAATGCATTAAGATAAACAAACCTTCTGACATTACAATCACTTTAATATCTATTTAATGCATCCAATTACATAAATGCTGGGGGTTATTAATGCATCCTCTGATGCCTGTGTTAGGGGTTGTTAATGTATCTACTGACATCTATGCTGAGAATTATTAAGGCATCCACTGATATCAATGCTGGGGGTTATTAATGCGTCCTCTGATACCTGTGTTGGGGATTATTATGGCGCCCATTGGCACCAACTCTGAGGTTTATGAATGCGTCCACTGGTACTAATGCTGGGGGGTTATTAATGTGTCCTCTGATGCCTGTGTTGGGGGTTATTATGGCGTCCACTGGAACCAATGCTGGGAGTTATTAATGCTTCCACTGACATCAATGCTGGGAGTTATTAATGCTTCCACTGACATCAATTCTGGGGGTTATTAATACGTCCTCTGACATCATTGCTGGGGGGTAATTCTTGCGTCCGGGAAGGGGGTGAGGGTGTGTAGTTTGGCATCTTTGCCCTGGGCACTGATTGACCTTGTCCCGCCACTGCACATGTACTGTATGTGGACATCTGCAACCAGAGTGTGCAAGTAATAGTACTTATGGACGTACTCAACAGCCCAGTAGAAATATGTGATTGATGCTGGTTGTATGCCTAGAGGTTATGTCAATAGGTGATCAGGATAGTGCATGCAAAACATCACAGCATTTTTTTTGTTTACAAACTATTATTTGAGGAAAAATTGTGGTACAAAAATTAGAAAATATATGATATGAAGAGAAATGTATACATCACATCCAAATGTAAAATAATAAAATATAAATCATACATAAGTTGTTTCAATACATCTAGTACAAAAGGGAAAAAGTTATTATAACAGAGAACTGCAATAACAAAATTATGGAAGTATAATCTTTGAGCTTATTAGTGGTCAGTCAGATCAAATAAGACATCACAATGAATAAACCAAGGATCCCATTTTATTTTTAATTGCATAGTATTATACAAAGTATGGAATATCTTCTTCATAAGATTAATAGTGTTTATCCTAGTTTTCGGTTGATCTATAGGCACTGAAGTGGATTACCAATGGAAGGCTATGAGCCAGTGCATGGTGACACAGATCGTGTGCATCAGTCTCATGTCAGGGATGGCCATACTAATTATTTTTGTAAATAGAATGCAATTAGGGAGCGTAAGATGGATTTGAGAGCCTGAAATAGATGAGGCTAGCTTTTTTAACTGTCTCCCGATTCTGGAAATATGTTTACATTCCCAAAAAATATGAAAAAAAGAGCCTATTGAGTTGCATCCTCTAAAGCATGTATTTGGTGATGTAGGAAACATTGCATGCAGTTTTGTGGGCGTATAATACCATCTGGTAAACAGTTTTGTAGCCGTCTCTCTAATTGTGAGTGACCTTGTGCACTTATGGAGGTTTATTATACAGTTGTACACCACATCATTTTAAGGTCTCTGAGTTATTGTGAGATCCCATCATCACCTACAAGTACAGATTCTTGTCATATAGACAGCGACATACCTTGTTATCACAAAAGACCTGATGTAATCCTGATACATTCTTATGAACTATGGTGGGTTATTTCTGAAAGGCAAATCCATTTTGCACTACAAGTGCAAAGTACACTTGAAATTGCACTGAAAGTGCATTTGGAAGTGCAGTCGCTGTAAATCTGAGGGGTGGATCTGAAATGAGGGGAAGCTCTGCTGATTTTATTCAATCATGTGCAAGCCAAAACTGCAGTTTTTTCTTTTTCTTGCATGTCCCCCTTGGATCTACAGCGACTGCACTTCCAAGTGCACTTTCAGTGCAATTTCAAGTGCACTTTGCACTTGTAGTGCAAAGTGGATTTGCCTTTAGTAAATAACCCGCATTGTGTCAGTATTATGTTTTGTCAAAACTTAAAGTGGATGTAAACCCAATGTCATCCTTTCTAAACTACTGCCATGGGGGTTATCTATAAGGATATACATGCCTCCTGCATGTATCTTTACCTGTCAAATGTCTCCCCTCTGTCTGTTATTAGACCCGAAAAACTGCATATTCTGTGGGTGGGTCTGTTGTCTGGAGCTTGGTGGGTGGAGTCGTGAAGGCAGTACACTCCCCGCCCACCTCTACACTCCCCTTGTCAATATGTATTTTCTCCTGTGTATTTCTAACACTGAACTTCTGCTGAACTTCTGCTATGATCTCTAACATCCAGTGAAAAGACAGGAAAGTAACCACATGACTTCAGCATGCCAAATCTTGCTGAGGTGTGGAACAGCCAATCCTTGCAGAGCTGCTGAAGAAAGGAGTGGGGGAGGGAATTAAAAAATCATGCATGTGTCTTAGGCTGTCACTCACAGCAAGGGGGAGTGTTTGACAAAGTTTTTCTCAGTTTGTCAAGATTTTTCTCACTGAACAATAAAAGAGGATTGCTCAGAGATGGATTAACTCTGTGTGGCAAGACTGGGCTCAAATGATAGGAAATCTTATACTCTACAGTATGATATAAAAAAAAAAAAACATTTTCGGGTTTACATCCACTTTAACCAAGGAGGCTTTGCATCACTCGTTCAGTTAAAAAAAATTTGATTTTAATTGTGACTGGATTATATAGATGTTTGTATGTTTTATGCAGCTTGATTATATAAATTAAGTTTATAAAGTCAAGTTGTAAAACTTTTAATTACCTGAGTATGCTGTATTTCCTCTTTTTTTCTTGTAATAGGTGTATGTAAATCCCAAAACTCTGTCAGGGTATTTTTTGCTGTTTATGTCCTTGTGAGCACATTTCTGTTCACTTTCTATCCTGGAGGCCCAGCAGTACATGCACGATAATCTCGCCAATGTGGGGAACATTTGTCCCTATTGGAATATTTACCCTCAATGCTTGTTCTAGTGACAATTCTAAAAGTTTAGATTCTCCTTGCTTTCTGTCTCAGTAAATATGGTCACCAAGTAGGCAGGTGCAGTTCATTGGGGCAGCAATCTGATTGGATGCTGGCTACCCATGTGACTCTGGCAGTCATCTTGGGTGTGGCAGAGTCTATTTAGGACCCTTGCTCCTGGGTTTGGCATGCATTCATGTGTGGGTAGTGTAGGAATAGGACACCCGTCTGTCAGGGACAGTATTAGCATCAGGGAAAGGTTCCAGATGAGTAAGGAAAACTTAGGAATCTGCACTCTCCTTGGACACCTTCTTGTTTGGGTCTGGAATGGCCAGGCTGCATTCTGGTCCTCCAGAAAGACGCTGTCATTTTGGCTGATACCTGCTCCGCTACACATTGCTGACATCCGTGAGTGTTCTTGGTTGGGCCTCCTCCAACTGGGTTTGTTTTTAACTGTTTTGCCTTTACTTCATTACAAGTTCCACTATTTGCACCTGGACTGTGTGTGTGTTTTGTGCCGACACACCCTGCTGCACCCACAACCAGGAAAAATGGAGTGTGAATCTACCTATCAGGGTCACAGATAGCAATAAAAACTTTACAGAACCTTTCCAACTGTATCCATAACAAAAAAAAAGGTTTTGTCTTTATATACACTTTACTACAAATATTGACTTTGCTTCCTGCCTCAACAGATTCAGCATGCTGAAACAATGGAATGCAGAGTATGAAGTTGAAGTACCCTGATAGAGATATAGTTGTTCTTTATAGGTGTAATGCACGTTGACCAGACAACAGTATGTGTGGTGCAGCAAAAGAACTTCACCCATGCCTTATCCTTAGATAGACTCTATCATAATTGTTATATTTTGTTGGTGTTTTTTCAATCATTGGAAATGTGGTATGCTTATAATTCCAGTGTCTCAGCAGTGAAACATCTGCTTTATCTTGTTGTACTTTATGAAAGCATCATAAGACATGTACAGGCGGGAGTGAAAACTCAGAACGGGTGTCTGTTGTGCTGAGTTTACCTGCTCAAAACCCGTCTGACCATAAATCAGAGCTCAGACAAAAACTCAACAGCAAGATTGGGATTTGGTTTACAGCATAAATTTGTAAGCGGGTAGCTCTTGTAAACACAAGGAAATTTATGCTGTAAATAAAGGATAACAGCCTGGCTAGGGAAGAGCTCTGGAGAGACGCGTGTAGTTAGCTAGGTCTTTTTGTTTTCCATAGGAAACTTATCTGTTGAAAGGATCCATATCTGTCAGGTCTAGATAAATCAAATTCAGACCAGAAGAGGCTTGTGGAATACTCACTCCTGACCTCTCCGAAAGGTTATCAAGCCTCCCCTACTGGAATTACTTTGTGTGACACTTGGGCAATACCATTAAGTGGGGAAAAGGATATTAGGTTAATTTTACAGTCAAGTTTTAACAAGGACATCACCTCCTTCAGGCTGAGGTTTATTTATTTTATTCCCTGTAATTGGTATTGGAATATTGATTCTTGTATACAGATGTGATAGGATGTCAAGACCAGAGAAAGATTCAAAGACATTCTGGCAGTGCAATCCCTCATCTCATTAGGGCAGTCCTGGTAATGTTTTGAGAAACAAATGCATGCAGTAAGTAACACATGCGACTTTATGAGTGGGCCTTCACACTAGTAGATTCATTAAAGACTAATTCCAACTCTTACAAAAAATAATAATAAATGCACATATATTTGCAAGGAAAAGAAGTGTATTTATAAACTTTTTGTACATGAGCTTGCACATTGTATCCATGATCGCAAGTGCAAACAAAACCAGGCTCCTGAAAACTCTTCCTCCAGCTTCTTGTCTGTATTGAGGTACAGACTTTCAGTTAGAGAGCGGTAGGAAGTGTCAATAGAGGGCCCCATTGCTGCTCAGCAACTGCTCTCAAAGTGTTACTCCATGAGGAAAGTACTGGTTAGCCAATAAAGTTTCTAATAATGATCTGTGAAGTCAGTTTTTTCTCTGAGTACATCCAAGGCTTATCCTTTGTTGAGCTCTGATGAAGGGGGAGTGGAGTTGCCGCCGAAACATGTTGGCTGTTTTTAGATGACTTTTTTTTCAACAATTAAAATTATCTTTCACTCCTACATCCGGTTTTGGCCTGGAGTTCCTTTCTGTATTTCTATGGTTTGGTATGACCCAGTCTCTGAGGACTGCGGTAATGGTGAAGGGAATTGTGCTCTGATGTTATCCACTAGGTGGATAGTTACATGCTTCTTTTCCTGCTGTTAAGCCTAGAGAAAGCAATATTCCTTTGTTGCTCCTACTTCTGAAGCACCTTTTGGTTCATTCTGTCTCTGCTCTGGTTCCACTGCCTGCCTTCAGTGACTTGGTCAGCATCAGCCATATTTGACCCTCAACAGCACCAGCTGCTTGAGTTGGAGAGTATGCAAGGCCGTGGCTTATTTTAGGCCTATGTAGTGCAACATGTCTTTTCAAAAACAAAAAGAAGACAGTCCCAGTAAAGGATGATCTTAGTTCATGCTTTACAACTGCTTCTAGGGGCAAATTCTCAGTATCCATCAAAGGAATTGATGCCTGTAACCTAGATTCTGGGACCCCTATCACTATAATTTTGGGAGGTTGAGACCTTTACTATGCCCAAAAGACACCTTAGGCTTCATACACACTAGCATTTTTTTAAGCTAAACAAACGCAGGATAAAAAACTCTGGTAATAGATTTTTG
This sequence comes from Lithobates clamitans, assembly GCA_037952925.1. NCBI lineage: Eukaryota > Metazoa > Chordata > Amphibia > Anura > Ranidae > Lithobates > Lithobates clamitans. Next base: position 4,484,692 of record JBBGZY010000852.1, on the reverse strand, counting down.
TAATAGTGTTTTAGGAGCGTTAGCGTTTTGTTAACATTTTTGCAGTTCCTTTAAAAAAAAAAAGGGGGAAAAAAAGCTCAAAGCTTAGGCTGGAAAAACACTACACAAAACTCTACAAAAAAATTTTTTTTTCTGCTCCTAGATGCTGAAGCTTAAAAAAGCTAAAAGCCTAAAGTAGTGTGCAAGGACACATTTAATTTAATTTAATTTAGTAGAGGGTTGGGTAAATATATTTTTATTTTCTTGGCTTTTCTTGGGAGAACATAGTAAACTATTAGAAAAAAAAAGAACATTTCCTGTAGTTTTTCCCCAATGCAGGATTTGTGCAGCCCCATATCATTACCCAAAAATACAGTCAACAAAGTCCGCTGAAAAAAATGTATCCTTCCTATTCCGGTCCTGACTCATTGTGTCCACTGTTCTTTATGTTTCCTGTTTTACACCACTCCATTGTGTTGTATGTAGTGCTGGATATAATGGGGGATATTTACTAAATCTGAAGCACTCAGAACCTGGTGCAGCTTTGCATGGTAGCCAATCAGCTTCTAATTTCAGCTCGTTCAGTTAAGCTTCGACAATTAAACCCAGAAGCTTATTATTTTCTGTACAGAGATTCACCAGATTTTGCTCCCAGTTTTAGTAACCCCCCCCCCCCCCCTGCTGTCTTTGTATATCCGGAGATGACACACTCTGCTTACCCAGCACTTACTGACATAGCTTGCTGTATTTTTAAGGAATGTATTCGGCTAAGCATACCTTTAAAAAGGAGGGGATTAGTGAGTGTACTTTAAAAAAGACAATCAATAAGACAACAATATTACTCAGTGAGATATGGTAAAATACTCGTAGTATTCTGACTAACAGTAATTAATATAACTGAACTGCATGTACCTACTGTAGCACTACCCCTGTAGGGGCCATTTGTTATAGCTGGCTTTTTCACCGGCTCCAATAACTGGGTCTAGGGGATGCCTTTTTTGATTTATTGCTTGAAGAACTTTAAACGGGAGTGCGGTTAAGGCATTGGATACTCCAAAACAATCAGTCAATAACTATTAGGGGACAAACATCTTGTTAGGGAATTATGAATATTGAACAAGACAAGGCCTCACAGATGAAGGCAAGTCTTTTTGGCATCTGGTTATCTTGCACCACAGCACAACTATTGGTAGCCAATGCGAGAAGGACCCACGCTCTCCAGTGCTTCAGACTATTTAACGCCTCTCCAGGCTCCTTTTGGACAATCCCCTCCAGGGATTGGCTGTAGCATGATAAATATTCAGGTTGGTTATTTGAATCTCCCTCTCTAAGCTCTGGAAACTTCTTCCAGAGATAGGGAGACGCAATCAAACTCTCATTCTGTGAAGCCCTGAACAGACCAGGACAAACAATTACTGCTCCCTTGATTACAGAAGGAGCCAAGGCTAAATTTACCTAGCATCTTATGCTAGGAGGGTGCTACATCAGCAAATGTACAGTATATAAAGACATGCTATAACAGTTTACATTTTGTCTGTTGACTTGCAAAGTTGGGGCCCTTGAAGAAAGCACAACAGTTCCCATCAGGCAACAGATTAACTTGTATGATGTTAGTCTCTTACCAGACCTCTTCTAAATCTCTGGACACATGCTCTGTTTCAGGAAAAGTCAAATTCAAAGCAGACAGGGATAGAAGTTGCTGTGATCTCTCTCTTTCAATCCTGCTGAGACAGTCCCTCTTATCTTTCCTTACAAGTGGTGGGACTGCTCTCTAGTACAGTCTTTGTAATCTAATGGGGCACCGAATTGTTCCCAAATAAAGGGTAGTTAAGACAAAGGGTAGTTAAGACAATCACACCAGAGCAGAACTATTTCACAAAAACAAGAAATAAGAAAAGTCAGTCACCAAGAGGCCTCTAACCATAGTTGGCACTCCCCAAACTCCAGGCATTTTTTTGCAGGTTTATAAAAGGTCCTCCCTTGCAAGCAAGTGCCCAGTAGTAGTAGCCATCTGTTCTCTCACGATAATATTGGGTCTGCTGATGTTCACAGTCACACGCTGAGTTCAGCATGTGAAACATTGATCCCAACTCAGGATGGGCACTCAGGATCCAGGTCCCCTCACATATAGCACAGAGTATAATGGCAACAGCAATCTCTCATTAGCACTCTTCTCCTGGGCAGAACAGCATTCTAAAGCTCTAGAAAACTCTGGCCATACACCACTGTTCCCCCTTCACGGCAACCTTGTGTAGCTCCCCCCCTTTTCCCAGCAGCCTCCATACCACACTTCTCCTTGCTCTGTTGCATCAGCCAATCACCATTCACCTGACCCAGCCAGGATGGCTGCCCTCTGGACTAGAGACACTCCATATATGAGCATTGCAAAGTAGTCTCCTCGAAGAAGGCTGCTGAACTTCTGCATTAATGAATATTCAGTAGAACCCTGCCCACACTGCAGAAGGATAATACAGCAGCAACAAAGCATTCCACAACAGTTATCAGCTAGAGTCCAGGTTACATGTACATACCGCACTTTTTTATGTGTATTTGTCCTTCACTAAACCGTTGGGGACTATTATTTTGATGGAGGCACCCACTAAACCAGCACATAATATTAGTGAAAATGTTTCATATAAAGTAACTGTCACAATAACACCACCATCTCATAAGGTGTTGTGGCATTGTGCCACATAGAGGCACTGTATTATATTTTGACACTGTATGACATTTTATTCTAGCCATGTTGTACAATGCAATATGTTGTAGCCAATCATAATCATGATCTGTACTATAATAAATTGTGAACTCTGGTGTACTTTAGCAGTGGCAAATCTGCGTTTTGTATTATGTATAAAGTTGTGAGCTGCACTGTCATCCAAGGGGCTCCCAATCACCATCAATCCATAAATTCTAAAATGAAGGGAGGGAAACTTCTTTGCTTCTGGCTTTTAATGCATTTCATTCAGCATGTGAAAACATTGAACAGGTTTGGGCATCCTCGCCCCCCCTTTCTTGAGTTCCCAAGTGGTATACATAATGCAATACAATCATATACAATACAAAAAATAACAGGAAAACAGAAACACGCCAGTCTCACAAGAATCAAGTAACCAGCATAGGCACAAACAGAGTAACCCTGTCATTACTGCAGTCAGATAGAAAAGGAAAGTAAAAAAAAATCACAATGGGGATAAGGTGATTTATTGATTTTTCTTTTCTATCTGAAAAGGAAATGAAAGTGTCTACTTTTGACCCTACTATCTCTTATTTAGATTGCGAGTCCTTGCAGTTTACTCCTTATGTCTAGGTTCACACCTATGTGTTTTTTTGTGCGTTTTGCAGAAATGCACTACAGTCCATTTAACATGGTTTGCTATGGGACATGTTCACACCTATGCGTTTTTTAGCCGCTGCATTTTTGGAAAGGGTCAGGGACTCTATTTCCCGCAGCAGATTATGTTTTGTGTGTAATAGACTTCGATGGACCCTCACCAAAAATGCAAGCGTTGCATTTTTTACACGGTTTTAAATGCGTTTTGTGTTTTTTTGGGGGTGAATATCTGCATAGAATCCTCTCACTGACTGTCCTATTATCATAACCAGCTGTGCTGTGTGATATCATGTGATAACACACAGGCAGCACAGTCAGAAGCTCTATCATGGCCCAGTCACAGTGTGTCACATGGGTGTTGGGTGCTGACTTTGTTAACTTATGGGTCATAAGTTAACAAAGTCAGCACCCAACAGCCATGTGACACATTGTGACAGAGTCAAGATGGAGCACCTGCTGATTGTGCTGCCTGTGTGTTAATACATGATAACCTACTGTGCTGTGTGTTATCATAATGCTGATGAGCATAACCCACTATGCTGTGTGTTATCATAAGACCCCTTTTACACAGGGCCAAATCCACTTGCAAGGATCTTTCTGCTGATCCCCCACTGGCGCATTACAGGTCTGTGTTTGCTTTGCTTATGGGTGGTCAGATGTAAATGGACTAGCTGTCTATTTACACCCAACTACCCTCCAATTCTGGCGGAGGGGGGTGGATCAGATTGGAGGTAGGCAGGTATAAACAGACACAAATCTGTTTACATCCACCACTCCATAGAAGTGAATGGAGGACCCGATAAGCTGGAGAAATATATCACTTGAAGACAACCCTGTACTTTGTTTCAAGGCGGGGTCAGGGGTGGTGCCAGGGGTGGGGTTGAATGGGGGCCCAATCAGGTAGGCTGTATGAGGGCCCATGATTTTTTACAGCGGCCCTGTGTGCAACCGTGATCCAAATTAAACATGTAAGTCCCAAAACACTCTAAAATGATTGTCCTTTCAGTGTCATTGTACTGTACTGTATATCCCCGTTAATTTAGTGGTGTTATGTTCCTACTCCGTAAATTTCAGTGGAACTTTTACATCCCCTCTGTTCAGATCACTTTACAGAAATCTCTTGGAATTTTTTAAAAGACTCAAAGGGACTTTCAAAGCAGTCCACAAATATACTGCCATTCTTTTGGTCTCTTACAGACCACTGGACAATTCAGTAAAAGTTCCAATGTTGCTAAATTGCAGCTATAGGTGTAGATGAAACAAGATGAAGAAATCTTAATCCCCCCTTGAGTCTCTTGGAAATGGGATTCTAAGCATCCAAAAGAAGAATTTTCTATCTGTAAAATCCCTGTTAGAGATGCATTCTCTAATGTCAGATAAATAAACAGCAAAATATCCGTTTAATGTGACCTTGTTGAATCTTGAGGCCTGGTGTGCAGAACTGTAAAAAAGCTTGATGGAGGTAGGCAGGTATAAACAGACACATCTGTTTACATCCACCACTCCATAGAAGTGAATGAGGGACCCGATAAGCTGGAGAAATATATCACTTGAAGACAACGCTGTACCTCGTTTCTACGCGGGGTCAGGGGTGGGGCCAGGGGTGGGGTTGAATGGGGGCCCAATCAGGTAGGCTGTATGAGGGCCCATGATTTTTTACAGCGGCCCTGTGTGCAACCGTGATCCAAATTAAACATGTAAGTCCCAAAACACTCTGAAATGATTGTCCTTTCAGTGTCATTGTACTGTACTGTATATCCCCGTTAATTTAGTGGTGTTATGTTCCTACTCCGTAAATTTCAGTGGAACTTTTACATCCCCTCTGTCCAGATCACTTTACAGAAATCTCTTGGAATTTTTTAAAAGACTCAAAGGGACTTTCAAAGCAGTCCTCAAATATACTACCATTCTTTTGGTCTCTTACTGACCACTGGACAATTCAGTAAAAGTTCCAATGTTGCTAAATTGCAGCTATAGGTGTAGATGAAACAAGATGAAGAAATCTTAATCCCCCCTTGAGTCTCTTGGAAATGGGATTCTAAGCATCCAAAAGAAGAATCTTCTATCCGGAAAAGCCCTGTTAGAGATGCACTCTGTAATGTCTGATAAATAAACAGCAAAACATCTGTTTGACTTAACCTTGTTGAATCTTGAGGCCTGGTGTGCAGAACTGTAAAAAAGTTTGATGGAATTGCAAGATAACACTACTAACCTAACTGTTTTCAATGTAATATAACAGAAAAATTACCTGAGCACACGCATACTGTATATTAACTATCAATTTCTTCCTCACTAATCAAGCTGATAAAAACCACAATTAAGGATCATTAAAATAGAACGATTGTTCCACCTACCCCCAAGGCATTAGGTACAGTCTCTGCCTTGGAAATGCATTTCTCTTGCTTTTTTCACATTATGGCTCCACAATACCTTATTAATGATTAGGAAAATAAAAGGGTTGAAGGCCATGAAAGAGCTTAAAAAATGGAGGTCAAATGTAAGGAGACTCTGACATTAGGGAGGAGAGCTAACTGCTGTTGGTATGCCACACATACATAAAGCATCCTCTAAAATGTTATTGTTCCAGCCAGTGGAGGATTAAGGTGGTCATGGGCCCCTAGGCTACTTTTTGTGTGGCCCCCTCCTAAGCATGCTTTACCAGAAAATAAATTACTGTATTTATTGGCGTATAACACTCACTTTTTCAAGATGAAAATCGGGTGCAAATAGCATGTGCGTGTTATACGCCAATACTTCAATTTTAGCTGCCTCGGAGGGGACAGGGAGGGGGCGGGACAAGCGCTTTTAGATTACATACAGTGAGAATCTCCTGTTTACTTGGCAGCCTCTGTAATAGGAAGTCCTGTCTCATGGGCAGCCATTGGACCACTGTTCTGTCTATCATAGGAGATTCTCACTGTATGTAATCTATCAGCGCTCATCCTGCCTGCCTCCCTGTCCCCTCTAGGCTTCAGATGGGCATCGATCAGGCTGTACTGGTGTCAATGGTGAGGATGCTGCATTAAAGGCAATAGAAAGGCTGCAGATGGGCACAGACCCTTATTTTTCTTCAGATTTCCTTAGTTAAAATTTAAGGTTTTTTTTCTGATACTTCCCTCTTAAAATGAATGTGCGTGTTATACGCCTATAAATACGGTATTTAGTGCCATGTGTAAAAGAATAGACCTATATTACACGCCTATAGTACACAGACCCCTTTCCCTGCACAGTACACAGACATCTGCATAGTACACAGACCCCTTTGCCTGCATATCACACAGGCCTCTTTCATTATAAAGCCCCCCTGCACTCCCAGGAGACCCCCAGTCTCCTGGGAAAGAATACTCTGAGGTTGAGAAAACATCACTGCCAGCCCTTTCTCATACACCGCTCCTCCTGTGTCACTCAATGTAAATCAAAGCTTCTAAATACCTCAATTAACGCCGTTCTTCGTGGCCCGGTCATGTGACTGCTCTCCTCTGCTGTTTCATTGACGGTCACATGGCCCGCTCTCCCATTAAAGGCTACACTCAGGAAGGAGGTGGAGCGGAAGGAGGAGAGCGGCCAGACAGAGTGGTTTAATTGAGGTATTGAGAGACTTCCATTTGCATTGAGTGTGACACACGAGGAGCTGTGCATGAGAAAGGGCTGGCAGTAAAGTTTTCCCAACTTTAAAGTATGCTGGCAGCACTGTCCTAGGGCCAGGAGAGGCAGTAAAGCTGGCCTGACACCACCCCCCAATGGGTGGCACCCAGGGTGGACCACCCGATCCCCGCCCCCTGTTGATAAAAAAACATTTATCTGCGTATTCGTATAACACGCAGGCATGGTTTTTATTCTACATATACATAAATATATATTAATTAATAAAAATATCATGGCCAATTGGGGGCCCTTGCACATGTGGGGCCCTAGGCTGTAGCCTAGACCAGCCTGTGCATTAATCTGCCCCTGGTTCCAGCCGAATACTGGGCCATTTTTACAGGCACAGATCCAACACTTCTGGGTAGTGTTGGAGCTTCCCATTAGAACACCCTCCTGTTCGGTTCGCAGCAGAACATGCAAACAGACAAAAAAATTAATCAGAACACATGAACACTGTTAAAGTCTATGGGACCCGAACATGAATAATCAAAAGTGCTAATTTTAAAGGCTTATATGCAAGTTATTGTCATAAAAAGTGTTTGGGGACCCGGGTCCTGCACCAGGATACATGTATCAATGCAAAACATTTTTTAAAAATGGACGTTTTTTCGGGACCAGTGATTTTTTTAAAGCTTAAAGTGAAACAATAAAAATGAAATATTCCTTTAACTATCGTGCCTGGGGGGGTGTCTATAGTATGCCTGTAAAGTGGCGCATTTTTCCTGTGTTTATAACAGTACCACAGCAAAATGACATTTCTAAAGGAAAAATTGTCACTTAAAACTGATCGCGGCTGTAATGAATGAATGAATGAATGAATGAATGAATGAATGATTTGTAAAGCGCTGCAATTGCGAACTGAATCGCCTCAAGGCGCTAGATGTATTCTCTGTAGCCAGCTTCTAGAAAAGGAAGGTCTTTAGTTTTTTCCTGAAGGCCTGGTGGTTTTCTTCCATGCGGAGGTTGGTTGGGAGAGCATTCCATAGTCGAGGTCCTTGGACTGCAAATCTACGTTCTCCCTTTGCTTTGTAGCGGTATTTGGGAATGATGAGGAGGTTTTGGTTAGCTGATCGAAGACTGCGATTCGGTGTGTAGTGTTTTATTTTTTCCCGGAGATATTGCGGAGCGTTTCCTTGTATGCATTTATGGGTGAGGCAGAGGGTCTTGAATATGATCCGATTCTTCACAGTTAGCCAATGTAGGGTTTTTAGGGATGGGGAGATGGATTCCCAGGGCTTTTTTCCTGTTAACAGTCTTGCCGCCGTATTTTGGATGAGTTGCAAGCGCGCAAGCTGATATTGGGGTAGACCTACGTAGAGGGAATTTGCGTAGTCGAGTCGGGAATTGATGATTGTTCCCACAACTGCCGCTTTGTCCTCTTCTGGGATGAACGGGATGAGTCTGCGAAGCAGGCGGAGGAGGTGGTGGGATCCGCTCACCACCGATCCTATTTGTGCATCCATTGTCATTCCTGAGTCAAAGATGACTCCGAGACTCTTGACTTTGGTGCTGGGGGAGATGGTCTGTCCGAGGATGGAGGGTGGTGTCCACGGAGTCTTAATTTTGGAATTTTTGTTGGCTTGCAGGAGAAGAAGTTCTGTTTTTGATCCGTTGAGTTTGAGGGAGCTAGTGGTCATCCAGTCATTGATTAAAGTGAGGCATTTCTGTAGTTGCTGATGATGATCTTTTTGTCCGTTAATGCGAAGGTAGAGTTGGGTGTCGTCTGCGTATGAGTGGAAGCAGAGGTCCGTTTTCCTGATGATATTGAGAAGCGGGCGGATGTAGATGTTAAATAGCACTGGTGACAAGGGTGAGCCCTGAGGGACTCCACAGGAGACTGCCCGAGATTCCGAGGTGAATGTTCCTAGTTTCACTGTCTGAGAGCGATTCTCTAAGAAGGATGTAAACCATTTTAGGGCAGAATCTGTGGCTCCTGCAACAATTGTCGGGTCTTGGCAATATAGATAAAACTCATTGAAAAAAAGAGCACAGGATCCCCCCCAGTCCATTATTATGCCCTTTGGGTCTGGTATGAATATTAAGGGGAATCCCGAACCGAAATTAAAAAAAAAATTGCATGGGGGTCCCCCTAAAATCCACACCAGGCCCTTCGGGTCTGATATGGAAATTAAGGGGAACCCTGCATCAATTTTTTTTTTTTAAATGGCGTGGGGGTTCCCCCCAAAATCCATACCAGACCCAAAGGGTCTGGTATGGATTTTAAAGGGAACCCTGCGCCAAAATGTAAAAAAATGGTGTAGGGGTCCCCCCCAAAATCCATACCAGACCTGGCAAACCTGGCAGGCTGCAGGAAAAGAGGGGGGGCGAGAGAGCGCCCCCCCTCCTCAACCGTACCAGGCCACATGCCATCAACATGGGGAGGGTGCTTTGGGGCACTTACGTTCAACTCGAACATCAGGCTCATTCCTGCTGCGGTCCTGTTTAAAGACTGGCTTTGCTGACATCCCTTCTGGCTCCAGATCCTGCTTGCTGTTACTATTTTGATCTCTGACTTCTGGCTTGTCTGACTATCTGTTCTGGTTACTGAACTTTGGCTATGTTTTGACTACGTTTGTTCTTTTTACTTTTATTATTAAACAAGTGTTCTGTGTACTTCTGTCTCGGTCTGATTTTATGGTTTCTGACAACTGCCTACTGAACATAACTGGATGTGGAACCCCATAACCACATGTGATGCACTTAGTTGCAGCACGCTGCTTTGGAGTTTAAGGGGCTAAAACAGGTGGTGAGTATAGAAATATTACGACGACTCACTGCCTGGACATTCAGTCTGTGCCTTGTCCACTCATATCCTGGATATAGGTCAGTCAGATTTTTAACTTCTGTCTGAATGGATTAGGCCGGGTTCACACTGGTACGACATGACTGTTGTACGACTGTCATCCTACTTTGCCCTGCGTCATCAGTCCTACATCTGTCATACTTCGGTTCTACTTCCATCCGATTTGAATGAAGAAAATGAGATTTTGCTCCGACTTTTGCTCCGACTTTTGCTCCGACTTTGACCAATCGAAACAATGTCAGTGTGACATAAATTCCTTTTACTGCTGTAATCCCCATATCGGATGTCACAAGTAGTGGTTGGGACCACTGGTGGATGGTTAGGACAAGGATCCCACTTTGATCCGAATTCAGTGATATTCAATGGGCTGAAGTAAGATCAAAGTTGGACCAAAGTAGTGCAGAAACCTTTTTCAAAGTCAGACCGACTTGAGTCAGACCAGTTAAGACGGCTCTCATAGGGAATCATTGATTTACACACGTCATGCGACATGTGCTCCCAAAATCGGAGCATATGTCATACCAGTGTGAACCTGGCCTAACCCCTGTGAATTATTTTGTACTGCATTTGTACTCAGCTTGTCTGTGCTTATACTAATCTCCAGGCTTGCTAACTCTGCTACTGTTAGTCATTGCCCCATTTACCTGTTTAGAACCTGGACTTTATTGAAGCCTGTTTTTCTGCACCTGTTCTGACCAACAGCCTTTTGTCGTTTGCCACTGCCTGTTGTTTACTCTGACCATTTATCTGTGTCACTACACTGCTCTAGTGTCTGTCCTACCTAATAGTTGGCTGTTCCCTCTAGTGACACAGTCCTGTCAATATCAGCCTGAATTATTTAAAGCATACCTCCCAATAGTCCCGGATTGGGTGGGACTTTTCCGCATTCACATCTCTGTCCCACTGTCCCACCATACAGGGGCTTTGTCCCGCATAATTTTGTTGATTGTACGTTAAGTTATGGCTCAATAGGATCTGCAGCAGTGTGCACAACCAGCATAGCCAGGGACTGGTGGACAAGCCAGCTGGATGTGCACTGTGCAGTCAGGAAGAGAGACTTTAGCTGTCAAATCGACAGTGTGATGTCGTTTATGGGCGGGACTGCTACCCAGACCCGCCCCTCTGTCATACAACCAGCCCATAACCAAAGATCTGGCATTCATACATTGCTGGCCGGAACAAAGATGCAAAGTGTCTCTCTGTACATAACGCACTCCAGAAGCATACACTGTGCCTAGCACTCTCCTGCAATCTGTACATAACACACTCCAGAATCATACATTGTGCCTAACACTCTCCTGCACTCTGTACATAACACACTCCAGAACCATACACTGTGCCTAGCACTATCCTGCACTCTGTAGATAACTCACAGATCTGTGTGTTTCCCCAGTGACACAGTCCCCCATACAGTTAGTATCCACTAGTAAAAAAAAAAAAAAAAAACATAAATCTTTCCCCTATTTTGTGACACTATAACTTTTGCGCAAACCAATCAATATACGCTTATTGGGATTTTTTTTTTACCAAAAATATGTAGAAGAATACATATTGGCCTAAACTGATGAAGAAATTTGTTTTGTTTTTTTTTACATTTTTTGGGGATATTTATTATAACAAAAAGTAAAAAATATTGTTTTTTATTTCAAAATTGTCTGTCTTTTTTGTTTATAGTGCCAAAAATAAAAACCGCAGAGGGGATTAAATACCACCAAAAGAAAGCTCTGTGGGGAAAAAAAGGACGTCAATGTTGTTTGGGTACAGTGTCGCACAACCGCGCAATTGTCAGTTAAAGCGACGCAGTGCAGTATTGCAAAAAATGGCCTGGTCATTAAAGCGGAGTTCCACCCACTTTTACAACTTTATCTTAAAGGAAAGACCACCCCTCCACCACTCGTTTTTGGATAACTATTTTTTATTTTTTTTCGTTTCTTACCTTTTCTGAACTACTGAGTGTACTTCCATCCTACCTCAGCCGCGGCCCAGGGCATCATTTCCTTCTGCTCACCCACTTCTTTCTGAGACCTGTTTGTCCCCCAGAAGACGACTGGGCCATTCAGAAAGCACCGCGCGACTCATGCTTACGCAGTAGGAAACCAGCCGTGAAGCCTGAAGGCTCCACTGCTGGCTTCCCTTAGTTACAATGGCGGCGCCTGCACCCGAGCCGATGGAGGGATTGGCGTGGGGGGAGGGGCGACATCGTGGACATGTAAGTGTGCTTATTAAAAAGCAGCAGCTACAGAGTATGTAGCTGCTGACTTTTTTTTAAAAAAACCACCGTGTCAAGGGGGAAAATCTTCCGGTCCTTAAGTGGTTAAATGATTGTGCTGGGGTTTTTATGTGTTCGTGAGACTTTCTTGTGGCACAGCAATCAAAGCATATTTTATAGGTACAAGAAAACCTGGGTTTTGTTTAACCACGTCCATTAAGCCCCTCCCACTGTTAAGAGTTTGACCACACTCACCTTTGCTGCAGTGTGCGTATCGCAGTCAGTCGCTTCCTCCCTCAAGTGTCCCTCATTCTGAAGTTCAAAAGTTTGGGGGTATGTTTAACGTGGTTGTAAACTTCAGACATGAAATATGAACAAAGAATATCCCTCTATAGCAGGGGTCTCAAACTGATGGCCCTCCAGCTGTTGCAAAACTACAAGTCCCATCATGCCTCTGCCTGTGGGACTCATGCTTGTAACTGTCAGCCTTGCAATGCCTCATGGGATTTGTAGTTTCAAAACAGCTGGAGGGTCGCCAATTTCAGACCCCTGCTTTATAGTGTGTACTTGTGTCCATTAAAACACTAAGGGGAAGATTTACTAAAACTGATGCACACAGCATCTGGTGTAGCTGTGCATAGTAACCAATCCGCTTCTATCTTCAGCTTGTTCAATTAAGCTTTGGCAATGAAACCTGGAAGCTGATTGGTTACTACGCACAGCTGCACCAGATTATGTGTGCACCAGTTAATAGTTAATGTTTGCACCTTGCAAAAACTTGGGATCAGTGTACATGCTTGCTGTTACTACCAGTGTTTTTTGTTGTTTTTGTTTTTCTTTTACCACAATAACTACAGTTTTTTATATGTTAATGATATGCTTGTTGTAGTATGACTCCCATTTTAAATTAATGTCTACCCTCCCCAAATGAAAGTACATTCTCTATGTCTGTCATTCATTCATATCATTTTTAGATTATTTTCTGGCGCTGCACATTTGATACATATTTAGTGAATGTTTTTTGGTATATTTACCTCCTTAGCTGCTAGCTGCCTATACTTTCAATTGATGACTTTTTTCCAAATAGATATAAATGGATGTACACATGGTTAGCAACAATATTCATTATTTACTCAAACAACATAGTTCAAACAAACCACTAACTGAGCTATTGATGCAGGAACGGATAGACCGGTGGATTCACGCTTCATGATTCAACATCCTTACCTTGTCCTTTATGTGTTCCAACCTCGCCTTTTTACTGTTAATATATTTTAAAAGTGTTTTGGTATTTTTTTTACTCTCCTCCACTATGTGTCTCTTATTGTCTTTTTTAGCCACCCTGATTGCATTCTTACACTTTTTATTGCATTCCTTGTAGTGTTGGAATGCTGATAATGACCCCTCCACTCTAAAGGACTTTTTTTGTCTTTATTATATCTTTATTATGTTTGATGATCTGAATCATTTAATCATTTGTGTGACAAATATGCAAAAAAATCAGGAAGGATGCAAATACTTTTTCACAGCACTGTAATAAAGTGAGCACTGGGTGTACATTAGTACTTTTGTGCATATAGTCATTTCCAGGAATATTAGAACTATGTCAGTGGTTATAAAGGAATTAAGACTCACTACAAAAATAACAAAGCAACCCTGGGAAAATAATTCAGTAAATACATAAGTCATATATTATCATTACATCACACACAGCATCCAGTATTGTCAACATGCCCTCATCTGCTATAACTCAGCTCCCTTCATCTTTTGTTCTCTTTGACAAATGTTATTATAACCTATACTTTTGTTATGAATAATTAGAGTAGAGATTAATAGTTTCCAGTAACCCCAAAGGCTAAGATACAGACCCATAATTGCTCACTTCCTTTCTTTCAGCCATATAACTGTGAACTTTAACTTGGCACATTTCCTTTTTTATTTGTAGAGAGGCTGGGTTATGTTTTCCAGCAGGTACATAAGAGATGTCATGGGGTAAAATGTCCCAGCTGCTCTATTACATGCCACATAGTGTAGGAATTCTGAACACGAGTATCATCGTAAAGGGGAAATTCAGAGCTGAAGAACTAAATACAAGGTCATTCTCCTCTGAAACCGAAAAAAACCCAAAACAAATGATAATCATTTAATCAAATACAAAAATTCACATTGACACAAAGGGGTTTATTTACTAAAGTTGGAGAGTGCAAAATCAGGCTCACTTCTGCATAGAAACCAATCCGCTTCTAACCTCAGCTTGTTCAATTAAGCTTTGGCAATAAAACCCAGAAGCTGATTGGTTTCTATGCAGAAGCGGGCCTGATTTTGCACCTCCAGCTTTAGTAAATAAACCCCAAAGTTGCAATGCAAACGGTTCTATGCACACCAAGAGACAAATGTACATTTAAAGCCAAACTCCAGGCAGATATAAAAATCACATATGAATGCAACTTTATATTCATTATTACATCAGTAAATGTAAAGTATGTATGTAAATACAAGTAGCTGAAGTACTTGAATTTGACTTGAAATCAGTCTCTTGCAGTCCCTGTACAGCAAAGCTTAGACTGGAGGAGATAGAAACAGAACAAAAGCCAGGGTGCTGCAGTACCAAGAGCATGCTAATAGGAGGAGACAGAGAGGTGAGCTAACAAGTCTGCTGCTTCTCCTTTTACTGTCCAGGGGGACAGTTACTCCACTTATTTCTTAAAATGGCCACGTTCCCTTATGTATATGGGAAAAACTATTGGTTGCTTCAAATGATGTTACCACAAACATTGCAGTGATGTCAGGGAGCCCTTTAGAGCCACCGTCTACAGAAACATATCAATGCGGATGTTTTGTCACATTTTTGGGGTTGTGTTGGATATGTGCTAAGAGAGATCACACAAATACTTACAAATATAACATGTATTAAAGATAATGACAATACAGATAATATTAGAAATTATGACAAAAATAATTAACTAAAGATGCTGTTTCCGCCATGAAGTCCCCCTGCTTTTCATACAGAATGGCCAGGTAATCAGACAGATGCATGCCTAACGCAAGCTCTGGTGTGAGACTAGCTTATTCCAGTTTGGGCTGTGGTATTTAGGCTTGTGTATAAGGAATAGACAACCCCCAAGCCAACTCCCTTTGCAATATGAGCCCTCAAGGACTTGGTCAGTTAACAATAACATTTCTTTGGTGTAAGGTAAAGCCATGCTTATGTCCTTATATGGCTCCTTAACCACAATTTGGAAGCTTAAAATGTATTAGTGAGCCACATTATTAAAAAGGAAATATGTAATATGCAATTTCCCCATCAGCTGATAAACCAGTAGCTCTACACTTTGCACAAGCACACCACTAGACACATGACCTTAAAAGTATGGAGTTGAATCGCATAACACCTTTAAAAGCTTATTATTGCTAAAAGAATTTCATTGGATTTGCATGCTGCACTTGGTGGCTCCCAGGCGCCCTAATACCATGACATCCTACTTGCCATTCTTTCTTTATTGCTAATTTTTTTTTTCAGTCTTACTTATTTAGACAGCAATGTTCACCATGTTCACAGAACCCACAAAATGAGAACAACTACTTGCCCTGTTCCAACACTTATTTCCTGGATTTCTGCAAAGAGACTTGTAAATTTTGATCACGTAGCAGCCGAAAGCCACATGTGTAGGTAACGAGGGCCCACGTACATTACAATTGTCCTAAAAAAGCACGGACAAAAAAACGAGTGAAATGATGGAGAGATTGTCAAGTATTTGAATAAAGTGTGAAATGTTTTTGAAGTTTTTGCTGTTGCTGGAGCCTTATTATATTGAGTGAGTATACAGTAGTACACAGGGTCCCCTTTGTGATTTTAAGAGCCATTTACTGAAGTTTGAATAAAAATTCTTTTAAGTAGTAAGTCGTTGATCAGACCAATCTCCTTTCATTTATGAAGGGTATGATAGGTCTCAATTTGATTCACTTACCAAATACACATTGACAATTTAGTAGTTAAAAAGCAGTCCGCTTTATTCAAACCTCAGTAAAAGCTTCCAATTATAAATCTCTCACAGCGGATTAATCATAGGAAGCTTTTACTGAGGTTTTAATAAAGTATATATCTTTGTAACTAATAAATTGTTGATGTTATTTTTCAAAGACGGTTACTATCTGAACTAATTTACTTCTCATAATTAGGAGAGCTATAGTTTCCTTGGAGTCAGAATGTAGTCAATAGATGTTATACAGTGCCTTGAGAAAGTATTCATACCCCAGAAAATTTTGCACATTTTGTCATGTTACAGCCAAAAACATAAATGTATTTTATTTGGATTTCATGTGATAGACCAACACAAAGTGGCACATATCTGTGAAGTGGAAGGAAAAATGATAAATCATTTTCAATTTTTTTTACAAATAAAGATGTGAAAAGTGTGGCGCACATTTGTATTCAGCCCCCCTTAGTCAATACTTTGTAGAACCACCTTTTGCGGCAATTACAGCTGCAAGTCTTTTTGGGTATGTTTCATGTCACAGATTTTCATGTCTAGAGAATTAAATTTTTGCTCATTCTTCTTTGCAAAATAGCTTAAGCTCTGTCAGATTGGATGGAGAGTGTCTGTAAACAGCAATTTCAAAGTCTTGCCACAGATTCTCATAGTTACATAGTTGCATATGTTAGTTACATAGTTGGTGAGGTTGAAAAAAAGACACAAGTCCATCAAGTCCAACCTATGTGTGTGTGTGTTTTTATGTCAGTATTACATTGTATATCCCTGTATGTTATGGTTGCTCAGGTGCCTATCTAATAGTTTTTTTTAAATTATCTATGCACCCTGCTGAAACCACTGCCTGTGGAATAGAATTCCACATCCTTACCGCTCTTATAGTAAAGTACCCTCTACACAGTTCAAGGTTAAACCACTTCTCTTCTAATTTTAGTGAATGGCCGCATTTCTTTTTAAATTCCCTTTCGAGGAAGAGTTTTACCCTTTTGTGGGGTCACCAGCACAGTATTTGTACATTGAAATCTTAACCCCTCTCAAGCATCTTCTCTCCCAAAGAGAATAAGTTCAGTACTTGCAAAAATACAAGAAGAGGGACCCTGGGATTGTACGGGTGAGGGGGTAGGAGATATTAATGAGTAAATAAGTGTGGGGGGAAGGAAAAAGTAATGGGTAATGTGATTGGTATGACAAGTGCCCAAAGGTAATAAAAAATATATACTTTATTTGAAATATACCAAAACAATATTTAAAACAATGAACCGTCCATACAAAATACCTAGACCATATAAATGAGCATTCTGGCTAAAAGAAGCATACATATATGTGGTACGTAGGAACCCAACATGTTTCGGATAAAAAATGCAATTCCTTCTTCAGGGGTTTCCTGTAAGGATTATTGTATGATCTGGGGGAGGTACATAGGTAAAGCATACCAATCATTAGTGTACATGTACAATGGACGTATATCATAGGTATAGATAATGAAGAGTCAGAGTCTATATGGATTGCAAATTTGAACGCCACCTCACCCCCAGGCCTAAATGAAATACTAAGCTTCAAACCTTTTCTACAAGGCTTTACATCAGGGGGTTACGAAGGGGACTTATAAATATTTGGTTCGACCTGATAGACATGCTATGTAGCAACAATCTGCCTCATAGTCACAATCACAGACATACCTCATACATGAAATTTATAGTATATGTCATAAATTGACCCCCCTCCAAAAAGATTTTGTTGTAGAAATTATTGACACTGCATCAATATGCTGTTATGTTTTATCACATGAGACATGTACTGTATATGTATGCCAACATGATCACCTGTACCCTTACAACTAAACTGTATTCCATTACATGGTATTTTGTGACACTGTATGTATATTGTATAATCATTACCTGCATGTACTATTTTGCATCTTTATTTGTTCAAGTTTCATGTATGCAATTGTTTACATTTCCATAGTTGTACTTGGCCTGATATTATCTTGTTGCTCTTCTACATAGCTTGCAAAACTAATTGATTTACATTATAGAACTGCCATGTCTGGGTGTCTAGTTACATATGGGATTGATCGCCCTAGGATCGGTCAGGTCACGCCAACCGCCGGCATCATGTCCCCCGGCACGGGTAGGCTCCACATCTTCTGATAGTGGGGCCATACCTAGGACTTTGAGCCGCCCATTGGATCCGCCGTTCGCACATGCGCGACACGGCCGATCCTTGGGTCGGCTTACACTGAGTCCTCCTCTCCCGTGTCGGCGGCGCTGCGACGTCTGACGTCACCGTGCCTTAGGACGCGGTGGGCGTTATACGCCGCCGCGCCGGGGGAACAGCTTTCGGCGCACAATACCTCCTCTGCTGACACTGATCAGCAGAGGGGCAGTGACGCCGAATTCCATCCGCTCCCTAGCGCATTAAGTATAATGATGAGGAATACACACTCCCCACCCAACACAGGTGTATCTCATACATATCCCCTATCTATAAAAGCCTCTAAGTGCAGACACAGTGTTGTGCTGCATACCTAGATTGCATCTCTAGGAGGAGGTCGCTGTCCCTTATACTCTACAAACTTGAAGTAAGTACTAGACCCTAACATCCTAATGTAATGCACATATTTATACAGTGGCATATTTTTACCCTTTGCTATATTATTAGAAAGCTCTAGACACTGGTACTAGTATCACTGACCTTCCTTTTTAACATAACTTTTTTGTATGTGCTACATTATAGTGCATGGTGGCTATAGGACAGCTGACTTACATCAAAGTAATGCACCTGCCACTTTTTTTATTATTGGTCTGGGTGCCGCATAGATCTATATATACATGCTTGCATCACATCCTTTTGATGCAACCCCAATGTGACAGCAAGGCTTAGATGGATTTTAATTGTATTGATATAACTATACATACTGAACATTGGACACCCTCCTCTTGATGGTCCGATTATTTTCACTTGTTGATATTTATACCACAATATATTTTTCTTTATATGTAGGGACGCACATTCCCCTGCTTGCATTTGTTGTTCCTCGTGGACGCTGGTGTCTTGGCGTGCCTTACCGCATCTGGGTGGCTTCAATGATCTCCCTTTGACACTCATCATAAAGTCTACAGACCACCCCCAACCTTTGACCTTTTACCACACAAATCCACACATGGCCTTCTGTGATGTGCAACTTATGATATGGCAATGATGTTTTAAAGCACTATTTGACAGACTGTCAGGCTATAGTCCAGCCGTGATATGCAGCTAACTTTTTGAACTGAGTAAGTCCCTTCAATATCTCCTACTGTTCTTTGGTTTCCTCGTCTTTCTAGAGTCCCTTGTTTTCCTTCTCTTTTGCTTCTATAGACTCTGACTCTTCATTATCTATACCTATGATATACGTCCATTGTACATGTATACTAATGATTGGTATGCTTTACCTATGTACCTCCCCCAGATCATACAATAATCCTTACAGGAAACCCCTGAAGAAGGAATTGCATTTTTTATCCGAAACATGTTGGGTTCCTACGTAATACATATATGTATGCTTCTTTTAGCCAGAATGCTCATTTATATGGTCTAGGTATTTTGTATGGACTGTTCATTATTTTAAATATTGTTTTGGTATATTTCAAATAAAGTATATATTTTTTATTACCTTTGGGCACTTGTCATACCAATCACATTACCCATTACTTTTTCCTTCCCCCCACACTTATTTACTCATTAATATCTCCTACCCCCTCACCCGTACAATCCCAGGGTCCCTCTTCTTGTATTTTTCCAATATATTATCGGGATGTGGTGAATTGGGTAGGAATTTACCTCTATAATCTTATGTGGCAGTACATCATCCTTAACCAAACTAAAAGTTCAGTACTTGCAGTCTTTCCCCATAGCTGAGATCTTCCAGCCCCTAATTAGCTTTGTTGCCCTTCATTAAGGGACTAGAGGATCTCAGCTATGGGGAAAGACTGCAAGAACTTATTCTCTCTGGAGGTGAGAGATTCTCAATTGGATTTAGGTCTGGACTTTGACCGGGCCATTCTAACATATGAATAAACCATTCCATTGTAGCTCTAGCTGTATGTTTAGGGTCATTGTCCTGCTGGAAGGTGTACCTCCACCCCAGTCTCAAGTCTTGTGCAGACCCTAACAGCTTTTCTTCTAAGATTTCCCTGTATTTGGCTCCATCCACCTTCCCATCAACTCTGACAGCTTCCCTGTCCCTGCTGAAGAATAGCATCCCCACAACATGATGCTGCCACTGCAATGTTTCACGGTGGGGATGGTGTATTCAGGGTGATGTGCAGTGTTAGTTTTCTGCCACACATAGCGTTTTGCTTTTAGGTCAAAAAGTTCAATTTTGGTCTTATCTGATAAGAGCACCTTCTTCCACATGTTTGCTGTGTCCCCCACATGTTTTTTTGGCAAATTCTAAACTGGACTTCTTATGGTTTTCTTTCAACAATGGCTTTCTTCTTGCCACTCTTCCATAAAGGCTAGATTT
The DNA here is from genome assembly GCA_037952925.1 of Lithobates clamitans. Classification (NCBI taxonomy): domain Eukaryota; kingdom Metazoa; phylum Chordata; class Amphibia; order Anura; family Ranidae; genus Lithobates; species Lithobates clamitans. The sequence goes on along the minus strand of JBBGZY010000852.1, from coordinate 4,464,226 downwards.
GTGGAGTGCACAGCTAATAGTTGCCCTGTGGACAGATTCTCCCACCTGAGCTGTGAATCTCTGCAGCTCCTCCAGAGTTACCATGGTCCTCTTGGCTGCTTCTCTGATTAATGATCTCCTTGCCCGGCCTGTCAGTTTAGGTGGACGGCCATGTCTTGGTTTGCAGTTGTGCCATACTCTTTCCATTTTCAGATGATGGATTGAACAGTGCTCCATGAGATGTTCAAAGCTTGGGATATTTTTTTATAACCTAACCCTGCTTTAAACTTCTACACAACTTTATACCTGACCTCTCTGGTGTGTTCCTTGGCCTTTATGATGCTGTTTGTTCACTAAGGCTCTCTAACAAACCTCTGAGGGCTCCACAGAACAGCTGTATTTATACAGAGATTCAATTACACACAGGTGGACTCTATTTAGTAATTAGGTGTCTTCTGAAGGATATTGGTTCCACTAGATTTTAGTTAGGGGTATCAGAGTAAAGAGGGCTGAATACAAATGCACGCCACACTTTTCAGATATTTATTTGTAAAGAATTTTGAAAACCATTTTCCTTCAACTTCACAATTATGGGCCACTTTGTGTTGGTCTATAATATAAAATCCCAATAAAATACATTTACGTTTTTGATTGTAAAATTACAAAATGTGGAAAATTTCAAGGGGTATGAATACTTTTTCAAGGCACTGTATACCTTCTCTCCACCAGTGCAAAGGCAGATAACATTCAGCAAAGAGAGCAGGCTCTGTCAGCCATGAGCCCTGACTGGGTGTTTGAGCTGTCACCTGCCTGCTCCAGCAGCACAGCATTCAAAGTGTGTTTAAGTCACTGCATGCTGGGGCATCAAGTATTTAGTTTGGTCTACTCCTGTAAAGCATAGGATAGTATTAGCCAGGCAGAGGGCGGTGGAAATGGAAGGGAGGGTTAGTGAATGGCACTGTTGTCACCGCCGATAGTAAAAAATTGAGACATGTTCATGATTGCATGGCCTATGTGGTATAGTGGTAAGTCCAGCTCTGCTTCTTACAAACCTTGTTCTGCTAATGTGGCAGCATCACATCGACAGCAGCCCAATGGAAATGAATGTGCATTGCCATTTATTCTGAACAGCACTTGTTGCACATATTCAGTGAAAACAAGCACATCTGTTACACAGTGCACGGCAATGCACAGAAGTGAATTACCTTGTTGTGCTCTGCGTTGCCCAAAAGGGCACATCTCTTTTCCATGCATTGCAGCTCATTTGAGTGATTAAAGTGATTGCCCTAACGCAATTTGTATCAGTGCTTGATGGTATGCACATTAATGTGGTGGAAATATGCTATTTTTTTGTTGTTTATTCATTCATTATTTTAATCGACCAATCACTAGGGTAGATACATTTGCTAATTTTACCCTTTTCCTACTTGTTTATCATGAATATTGACAGTACATTTAGGTAGCTCTGAACTTTAAAGCGGAGTTCCAGGCAAAAATAGAACTCCGGTTTAAACAAAAAAAGCCCCTCGTTTTTGGAATTTTTGTTTTGTTCCTTTTTTATAACTTTTTGGTATGTTTTCTTTGGGACTTTCATCCAATGTTGCCTCGGCGAGGTACGTCACTTCCGCATTTTTTGTGCCCTCCCCCCATTGCCTTCTGGGACCTGTGTGTGTCCCAAAATATGACGGGGCCATTCTGAAAGCATCACGCAACTTGCGCATGCGCAGTAGGAACAGGCTGTGAATTCTCAAGGCTTCACTTCTTGCTTTCCTTAGTAAGGATGCCGGAGCCAATGGACGGGTCGGCTTTGGGAGCCGTCATCATGGGCTCCCAGGACAGGTAAATGTCCTTATATCAAACTACAGTATTTGTAGCTGCTGACTTTAATTTTTTTTCACCCAGGCAGGAACTCTGCTTTAACCAACATTTAGTTTGCTATAGAACAGTAGATCAGCAACAACCACCATTTTTTTTTCTTTTAGGAAGAACTTTTTTACCCTCCTCCATTGAGGGACACAGGAAGTCTTTAACCATTGTTTTGTTTATTGTCACCAACAGGAAGATTAAATACTAGTAACGAAAAACTGTTAGCCAGCACAGGATAACCCTGTCCACAACCAGTGTGCCTCAGTTTTGTGTTATTGTCCTCAGGAGAGTGGATGTGCATTCTTCAACTCTGCTGTTCTCTGCTGAGAAGATTAATTTCTACTATCTTATTTTTTCTGCCAGTGGCTCCATTAGTAGGGAAAATATCATTGGTGATAATGGGCACCCCTGCCTCGTTACGTTGGTTATGTGAAAACTGTCCGAAAACATGCCCTCTGTGAATACCATCACTGATGGGTTAGTGTATAAAGCTGTGATAGCTGAATTAATTGATCCCAATATGCCGAATTTATCTAGGATGTGCTGAAGGTATCCCAAATGTATCCCGTCAAATGCTTTCTCTGCGACCAAAGTTAGGAGCAGAGAAGGCATTCTGGAGGACATCGCTATCTGTAGGAGCTTGAGAATTCTACGTGTGGCGTCTGGTGCTTGCCGACCCGGTATGAAGCCAACTTGATCTTGTCTCAGCAGGGTAGGCAAAAATTGGCCTAATCTGTTTGCAATGATTTTAGCCTATACCTTTAAATCTCCATTTAGCAGTGAAATGGGTCTGAAATTTTGTGGGAAATCTGGTGTTTCACCTGATTTAGGAAGCGTTACAATTGTGGCGGCCAACATTTCTGGTGGAAATGAAGTTTTGGAAACAGCAGCTTCATATATTTTCAATAAGTAAGGTTTCAATATATTTTGGTATGTCTGGCAATATTTGGATGAGAATCCATCCGGTCCTGGAGATTTGTTTTTTGGCAAGGCTAAAATAGTTTTCTGAATTTCCGATTCAGAGATTGGTTTTCTAAGGGATTGTAGCTGATCCTAATTTAATTTGGGTAGGGATTTAGAATTTAAGAATTGTTGAATCATGGTAGGAGTAGGTTGTGGTGTATCTGCGTCATCTTTTAAATTATATAGGCTACTGTAGTAGTCACGGAATGCATTAGCAATTTCTTTGGGATTTAATAATTTAGCTTCTGTGACTGGATGGGAAATAAAGGGTATTTTTTGTTTAATAGATTTCTCTTTCACTTTGTTAGTTTCCCAGCCTTGTTGCCGTGGCAGTAAAGCTAAGCTTTCCATTTACATAGTTATTGTTGTGATGAGATATGAGAAGTAGTCTGAGTTTATGTCGAGCCCGATCTAACTGAGAGCTAACCTTAAAGTCTGGATTTTTTTTGTTTACTGATTCCAATATTTGGATCTTAGATAATAAGTCAGAAAGCTGCTGGTTCCTCTTTTTTCTTAAGAACATTACTTAGTTTCATAAGAACACCTCTCGTGTACAGGTTGTGGCTGTTCTACGCTTTGAAGGGGTCTGACACATGCGGGGCGTTAATGTGAAAAAATACTTGTAGTGTTGTAGCAATTTTGGATTTATATTCTGGGTGGTCAAAAAGAAATATATAATTTTTCCATCTATTTTCCCTAGTTTCTGTGCAGGACCCCTCCACCCTGATTGTAACTGGAGCATGGTCAGACCATGTAATGTTGTGTATGGTGGATACACTAATGTTTTGTAGTAAACATTTGTTGACCAAGAAGAGATCGAATCTCGAGTATGTGTGGTGCACACTCGAGAAATAAGAGTAGTTTCTCCGTCGAATGTTGACAACGCCACGTATCATAGAGGTTTGCTGATAACATAAAGTGCGAAAGGGTAGCCCTACTGTGGCGGTTTTGTGACACATCTGATACATCTAGCTGTTTGTTGGGGATAGCATTGAAGTCGCCACAAAGAATGGTATTACCCTGTCGTACTCTCTGTACCAGATTCCATATTTTTTTCAAACATGTAATTTGTTTTACATTTGGTAGATATACATTTACAACAGTATATATTACATTATTAACTTCACATATTAGTATTATATATCTACCCATTGGGTCAATTTCAGTGTGGATAGCCTTGAAGGATACAGTGTCCTTAATAATAATGGCTACACCACGTTTTTTCTTAGGAGCATTGGAACAAATTATTGTGGAAAAGCATGGGTGCTGAAACTTTGGTGGTTTTTGTGAGGAGAAATGAGTCTCTTGGAGACATAGTAGGTCACAGTTTAGGAGTTGTACTTCCTTTCATAGCATACTTCTCTTAGCTGGGCTATTCAGTCCTCAAACATTATATGAGGAGATTTTGAAACTCATGCTCCCAATTGTTCGGTTTAGTTGTCAAGATCTCCTGTTGGATGGATTTATGAGGTCGCAGATAAAGTGTGGTGAACAGAGAATCCGCTGTTATAAATGTTCAACAAATCACAGATAGTCTGTATAAGGGTAGAAGTTTGTGGTGGTAATATATGTCAAAAAGTATTTGATTTTGGTAGTGAGTTAGCGACACAAAGTTTAATAGTAGAAATTCACCTCAGTGGATAAAATAAGATACGCCAGAGAAAAAATAAAACTCTGATCTTCTGGTGTATCAACACTAAAAAAATATGATTCTAATTGAATCTGAAGGGAGTTTATCCTGCAATATCAAACAAGGGGGAAAACAGAGCTAGGATGTGTTCCATTTCCAGAGCTGTGATGGAGTAGTTGGACATTTAATATCCTGAGCCTTCTAACATCCATTATATCACCTCAAGTAGGAGAGTGTGGATGTGGTGATGCATTAGCTGCCTGTGGACTATCATCTGGATCCAGGATGTTCCACTCCTGCAGTAGACTTATGCCTTCCTCTACAGAGCTGATGTTAAATGAATTCCCATCTTTTGTAATCTGGAGTTTAGCTGGGTGGGCCCATCTGTATATGATCTGATGGTTTCTCAATGGCTTAGTGATGGTGGCCATGTTTCTTCATCTTTGCATCGTATTTCGGATAAGTCAGGATAAAATGATAGGCCCTGGATGCAGGGTAGGGCAGTATCAGTGTTCCTTGTGTGGATTAGGAATTTATCCTTGGTTTGAAAAAAATGTATTTGGGCAATCGTGTCCCTTGGCAAGTGTTCTGGCAGATGTCTCAGCTTGGGTAATCTATGAATCCTGTCGATAGATAGCTCAGCCATAAGAATATCAGGGAGTACTTCTTGCAGTATGTTCTGGAAGTGTGTGCGTGTAGATCGATCGTTTTAATCGTTTCTGGTATACCACGGATTTTAATATTATTTTGTCTCGATCGATCCTCGGGATCAGCCAGTTTGGATTTGATCGATTGAAGTTCATCTTCCCTGTCATTATGGGCATCGATAACTTCATTCATAGTATCAGCAAACTCTCCCATTTTATTTTCAATATGGGTTACTCTGCCAGCAACTTCTTTGATTTCAGACTTGAAATGACTTGTAAGGAACATTATATCAGCATAGATTGTGCTGCGCAGCGAGCCAAGCATATCTTTTAACGTTGTGTCAATCACAGGCTGATTTTTAGTTGGGAAGATGGAGTCCTGCAGTTCCCTGGTGTCATTTAGTGAAAAATCAAATTCTTCTCTCACTCCTTCAGTGTTAGTCTGCTGCAAGTTCTGCTGTTTAGCTTTAACTGGGCTGGAGGAGGAGGAGGAAGATTGAGACCAGTCTCCATGTCCCTGATTAGGTCTGGGTTTATATGCAGGGGAATTGTATAAGCTGTCTTTCTGTACCGAGCGTCTGCCAGGTGTTTTGTCATTCTGCTTACCGGCTCCATCTTGGGAATGCAGGCGGCGGGGCTGCTGAACGAAGTCCGTCATTCTGGACAGTTTCCCAGCGTCTTTTCTCTTCCTTGACATGTTGCCAGGGGTTGCCCAAACCGCCATGTTTAGGAAAGCTGTAGATCGCTCCAGAAAGCCATGGTAGAACAGAGCTCTTTCACTCTGCAGCCATACTCCTCGGCTGCCGGCCACCCCCCTAATTTCTACTATCAACAGCTGCAGGTGGATTTATGCCAGACATGTTAACTCCTGGAAGTCCTTTCAATCAACCAAAGGGTGCAGGTTTTCCCACGTTATACTCGTGTTCTCTCTGTGACAGCCTTGAATTTCTGGAAGTTCTGCATTAGTCTATGGCTACTGGTATATTCAGGCCTCATGTGCAAATCCTCAAAAGCTCTCCAGTTAGCCAAGCAGTACAGGTTCCCAGTTCATTATATATATATATATATATACAGTGGCTGTGACAGTCCTGTAGTTGCCAGTGACAGGTCAGGCCAATGTGTCTGGTGATTCCTTATGAATTTATTGGTTCAGAGCTGAGGCAGCTTTCCTGTCCCCATCTCTCACTCTTGTGTGCACCTAGCAGGCATATGCTGGGTTGAGGTTTCCTCTATTTGGTGCTGAGGCTATGTTTGTAGTATTTGCTAACCAGTCAGATTACAGTATTGCATTATCCACTGTAATGTCACATGCTCTAGGAAAAACAGAGGTGGAAAGATGGAGCTTTATGGCTAAGGAAGCTTTTCACTGCAAGGCGAGGAGACTCTTTGCTGGCACAAACCTGACTGGCCAGACCATGTTCAGATAAGTAATTGCTGATTTCCTAAAGCTGTTGCTTCTGGCTAGCAGAAGCAAGTTCACTTGGCGTATGTGAAGACCCGCAGTACTTATGCTCACTTGCCTCATGTGTAGGGTTCTTTATAAAATAATTCATATGTCTGCTGTGAACTACCTCCTTTTATACCCTTCTCTGCTAAATCCAAAACACACATGCTGGACTTTACTGGTTCAATTGTGATCCATCCATGGATCAGGTATCTGATATACATTTTCTGTCCTCTCCAAAATATTTTTTTTATATCAATTTCAGCCTGTGACTATTATACCCAAATAGTTTTTTTTCTACCTAGTACAGTGTCCTACTCTGACTCCCAGTTACTGGAATCAAAGGTTCCTGCTCTGAGCTCTATTGCTGGCCATGATTGTTCTACACCAAGGCATGTCACAAAGTTTTTAATTTATTCAGTGCCTTCTTTAAAAATCTTGGAAACACCACATCCCCTTTGTGACTTTACCTTGTCAAACAATGCCTAAAAACTACTGCAATTGATCCCATGATTATGATATGTATATTATGGCTGTAGCCTTTAATTTCTACTGCGACGGTCTGCTAAAAGCTTCCCAGTTTTGCTCTCACATGGATCTCATGTCAGTACACATGTGTGGACATCTTGGTTAAAGTACTTGGCTGTAGGATTCTTGTAATTTTGGAAGACCATTTTGAAGAAATGGTCTTCAAGGGACAATGTCTCTGGATAGATTCTCGATACTATTTATCTAGGATGTTACAAGCATTTTTTTCCAGCCTATGGTGCAGACTGTGACAGTCATCCCATTCTCTGAAAAATTAACTGTAAATGTTTATACTGGAATTACAAATATGAATTTGATATGTTTGTAGATATAAACACTTATAATATTCTACCATTTTGGAGGGGAAATGGGGTCTGGGGCACTGGGTGGTCCTCTTTCCTGCAGGTGGATGATTCCTTTACATGAAGAATGGTCCCAATGTCATCCTGCAATGTTGATTTTCTGTGTGTTATTTCAAAAGTAAAGTGCTTTGTACTTTGAAACAAGCTTGTCAGTGTGTTGCTGCCATATTTAATCCATGTCTGAACTGGATGTCTAACCCCTTATGGTTTTGCAAAGGGACACAGTGGTGTTGAGGTCCAGGACCTTCTTCTTGCCTAAGATAATTTCTGCCTTTGATCTCAACCAGGACATTGCTCTTCCATCCCGCTATCCAGATCCAGTTTCACCAATATAAACCCCCCTCTATTGTCTGCATATGGTTCAAGCTGTGAGAGTTTATCTCTCATCTCATTTTTGGTCTGATATATAGGCAGACGTACCTCTATCCTTTTAACTTGCGGGTGTACGGAACAGGTTTAAATAACGAAACCGCTGTCATAGTAACCAGGAGAGTGATCACCCAGTGGAAAAACACCAAAGAGGCTCAATTTAGCGGTATATGAGGTGAGAGCCTGGGGAAAATAGCGTGTCGCACATTGGATGGTGGAAACATATCGGACGGTGGCACAGGCACTTTAATGTGATGAACATTTTGCTGCACGTTTGGACACATTTTTAAAGATATCTGGATCACTGCTGCACTTTATATGGGACTTTCACTAATAGATGCTTAATATCTGATTTTTGTCACAATTATTTGTTTTTTTGCACATGTCCATTTGAATTATTTATGATGAACCATGTCATGTATTGATTGTTTTTATAAATTATATGCACTTTAATATGTTGATGCACAATAAGTTATTCGGGATTCACCCATGTGATTTGATTACACCTTGAAGTATTTTAGTTATTGAACATTGGACACATTTCCTTGTTGGAAGTTTTATTATTTGCATATTTGTTTTACCAATGCTAGTGGGCTATTTAACCTAGGCTATATTAACTGCCCATATTGATGTTAATTGATCAGCCATCACCTCTGATAGTGTATTTGTGTGGTTTTAGCAATTTTATATTTTTTATTAGTAAGCGCCACATTACGTGCTATCTATTTCATACAATGACAAAAAGTCATTAAGAAACCAGAAAGACATTCCAAGTATTCAAACAGAAAATAATATATCATATATATGATGGAGTAAAAAGATACTCACTGGATACTCACTGCCATATGGTAACTATATTATCAATATTATCAACTAGAAAACCACAACCAGATGAGGGAGAGAATATGGGGGGGGGGGGTGATATGAATTTGGACACTGAGTCAGAGACCCAAGTAGCATAAACGTATATATTTAAAGCCGGTTCCATATACATGACCAATAAAGCAGGGAGCCCAAGCTGCAATCAAGCAAGGCAGATGCGCAGTTAGATCAGGTTTAGCCATCCCTCAAGGCCATCTAAAGGAAAAAGAGAGTAGTATAATATAGATGAAAATTAACACATGAGAATATATGTAATATTCAGCTTACTAAGCTTTACAGTATGTTTATAGCATAAACTTTTGGACGGTGATTTATGTGTATTTTTTGATTATACATCTATGCTGGTACTCAAGCAATATGTTTCTGTTTTCTGGATTATCATGTGCATATCTTTGTGACATGTCTGGCACACTCTATTATTATACCTGCGGATTCCACTTTAACTGCTCTATAATGTGGAGTCCATACTTAATGATAACGTTTCCTGTCTTTTTCCTTGTTGTCTGAAATGGGTAGTTTTTGGTTCTGGGTTTGACCTTATCCTTTGTTTTTTATCCTTTGGACATGACTGCTGGGGTTTTGGTTGTCTGTGCAGCTCATGTGTGCCCTTGTGTGCTGTGAATGTGCGCCCGCTCTGTGTTATAGTTGAGCTGTGCTATGGATCCATCTGCATGTCTGCTCGTGCTCCTCCCCTCTGCTCGTTTTTTGTGTATCTGTACCGGGGGTGTGGGGTCAAGCATCGTCTTCCCCTCTTGCTGCATTGTGTTTACCTGATGCCCCCTGTGGAAAGCCTTATTGTTTCCGTTTATGTCGTCAGCGTCAGATGGGGGCATGCCTGCCACCGTGTCATTGAGTGATGTAATTTGGTGGCGCCGATGCCCGGTGTAGGACCCATGCCACGTGCATTGGTATGTGGCGGGGTCTTGGTTGTGTTAGGAAGGCTATAAATAGCTCCCCCCATCCTACCTTGGTGTGGTGAGCATGCAGATTTCCCTGGGGGGTATGCTGGATGGACCTGTTGGTCATGGTATGTACAGGCAAGGCATTTCTCATTTGCTTATGCAGCCTTACAAGCGCTCTGGTCATCTATATTATACTACTCTCTTTTTCCTTTAGATGGCCTTGCTAAACCTGATCTAACTGCGCATCTGCTTTGCTTGATTGCAGCTTGGGCTCCCTGCTTTATTGGTCATGTGTGTGGAACTGGCTTTAAATATATGTTTATGCTACTTGGGTCTCTGACTCAGTGTGCAAATTCATATTACCCCCCCCCCCTGGGGTTTTCCAGTTAATAATATTGATAATATAGTTACCATATGGCAGTCTGAGCCAATGAGTAGCTTTTTACTTCCTCATATATATTATATATTATTTTCTGTTTGAATGCTTGGAATGTCTTTCTGTTTTCTTAATGACTTATGTCATTGTATCAATTGTTCTAGCTAGCTCTCTTTATGAATATCCAAGTACTTGAAATACTATAGATGAGAATACTTGAAGTTTTATGGGTGAGACTATCTTTCATGGAAAAGGTATTTCTATCTGTGTGCCATACATGTCGTTCAGATATGATGATGATCCATTTTTAACATATGTTGTTATTATATGAAGTCTTATCTATGTGTTTTATTTTAGATAGTGAGACCTGTTTTTCTCCAACAATCCCTGAGTGTGTCCTGACGAAGCTAGACAGTGAAACGCGTTGACGCACAGGGGCTCACTACTATATACTATGCATGTTCATTTTTGTCATGTATTATGTATATGTTTTTAATTCTTTAACTTTTTTGCTTTTTTGTACCATGTATTGTTACAAAAAATTTTTTAATTTTTTATATCTTCTACTGTCCACTGTGCCCTTAAAGTCTGACCTTTTGGCTGTTTAATTGCCCCATTTTTTCTTTTATACCAAATTCCCATACGGATATGGCCATAGGAGTGTTCTTTCTATACTCCCAAAGGCAAATCAGGTCTAAAGGGATGCAGACCCTGTAACTTTCCTCATTAGAACCCTTCAAATGTAGCATCTGCTTGATAATTATAAAATCTCCCGTTAGAACCACTTTCCACATGGATAAAAAGAAACAAACAGCAGTTTCTTCAGAATACAAAAGGCAGGAATCTGCAACAAACTTTGTTAATATCCCTACAACATACATAGATCACCCAGGAGGTAATGTTTTTTTTTCCTCAACAAAAGTGGAGTTACTCATTACCGGGGATTTTGAGCATTTCTCTGCCACAAAAACAATGTTTCATGCTAGTTGCTCCCTGCTGCACTGGTCCTCACCTGTCTCCTTGTTGGAGCCCTTCTGACTGTTGGGCTTAAATGTCCTCTGTCTGCCAGGGTGGAGCCCTGAACCATAGCCACTTTTCTAATATAGTTCTGCATACACATGCACAATCAGTGTGCTGGTTGTCCACAAAGACTGAACAAAGAAATAGAGACTTCATCACTCCATTGGAGGCTATTAAGTTTGGAGGATATTAAGCCTCCACACTCCAGGTCCCAACCCGGTTTTACCAATTTCCGAGAAAACTGAAAAACTGTTTTCTCTGTATAAGACAAGCAACTTGAAGCCCCTCAACCTGCCTGGATAAGAACCCTGAGTGACACACACCCTTTTTACACAGTAGCAATTTACAGCACTGTTACAGCATGCAAAAGCGAATATGTTGAGCCAAATTAGGTTAAAGGTGTTACTATGTACATTGTTGCCAACATGTTGAAAACATTTCCAGGGGCACCTTTTTTTTCTGTGTGTCCAGAAAATTGTTGTAACCAGAAAATGTACTAGGGGCAATGCATTAATTTAAAATGGGAGTGGTTATACAAGAGACATATTGGTAAAAGTATATATATATTTTTTTTTCATGGGGGCACTCATGCAGGCTTGCTCCTGAGCCGTGCTGTATGCACCCATAGATACACACAACCTTTCCCTCCACTCCCTCCTCACTGGTTTTGACTTACAGAAGCAGGAGCCAATGGCTCCCACTTTTCTCAGTGAAGCCTGTGGGAAAAGGAAGGGGGAGAGAAGACCTGCAGAAGGACACAGTGCTGGATCGATACAGGACTCAGGTAAGTGTTTATAGAAAGGGGGGGATTTGTTCGTGTTTTTTACCTAATGCAGAAAATGCATTGAAGGGGCTTTAAAGGCAGAAGGTTTTTTATTTTAATGCACTTTTATTTAGTGCAGCAGCCCCCCTAATACTTACCTGAAGTTCCTCTCTGTCCAGCAATGTCCACAAGTGTCTCAGCCATCCGAGATTCTCCTCCTGATTGGCTGACACACAGCAGCGCGCAATTGGTTGCCACTGCTGTCAATCTAGGTCAGCTAGCCAATCAGGAGAGAGAGGGGGTGGGGCCGGGTTGGGGCTCCATGTCTGAATATACACAGGGAGCTGTGACTCGGCCTGTGTGCTTCCATAGCAAACTGCTTGCCGTGGGGGCACTGAACAGGACGGAGGGGCCAGGAGCAGAGAAGAGGGACCCGAAAAGAGGAGGATCTGGGCTGCTCTGTGCAAATCCACTGCAACAGAGCAGGTAAGTATAACATGTTTGTTAAAAAAAAAGAGACTTTACAATAACATTAAGGTAAAAACACCAAAACTTTAGAACCTTGCTTCTGACTCCCATGCTGAGCTGCTGCACTGAACACAGGTGCCATTCAATAAATGGTTTCCATTTTCTGAATGGATGCAGATAATTCTCTGATTGGATGAGGTGGAAAGTGTGAAGTCACATACACCTCGTCCAGTCAGAAAATGCTTTGTTATGTGACCCTGCAGCTGAATGCATCAAAATCACATATGGGGTTCCCACTAAAAGCTCCAGTAATGTACTTTAATGTACTTCCCTTTCTGCGGTACCAGCACAAAATATAAAAAACACAGTGGTGATCAAATACCACCAAAAGAAAGCGCTATTTGTGGGGGGAAAAAATACATCAATTTTATTTGTGTACAGTGTCACATGACCGCATAATTGTCAGTTAAAGTAAAGCAGTGCCGTATCACAAAAAATGGCCTGGTCATGAAGTAAATCTTCTGGAGGTCAAGTGGTTAGATAGAACTGAATGAAATGTAATATGTGAAATTTAAAATTAAGTTCTAACAAAAAACAAAGCAAAACCATGTAAACAGTAAATGCCCTAAATCTCTACATTAGAACAATGATGCTGTAATTCCAGGACATGGCCCAGGACACAGTATTCACGTGACAGAGGACCAAAATGCTGGCCTGTCCCAGCAAACTAGGGACAGTTGGCATCTATATATGTAGAGCAAGTTTGTCTGCAAGCTGTACAAGGTTTAATCTTTGTTCACGCTGCTTGTATTATTAATGACCATTATTTGGACTTCAAGGTTTCAATTTCTTTGAAGTCACAAAGCTGCAGATGCCGGTGTGCACGCCAGAGAAGGTGTTACAGATGTTATTGATATTTTGCTAACTCTGTAATGCCCTGCCTGAAATGTAATATCCTTACCATGCTGTTATCCATTTATTCCTTGGTCTTGTTTTCTCATTTTCAGAGGATATGGATGAGTAGTATTGACAAGACCAAAAAGAAAGATTATGAATTCTGTTCTCAGATTCCATAACATTCACAAAGCTAATAGCTATATTGATTAGATTACAGCTGTATGACAAGTATGAAGACAGAGAAATGGGTAATTATTTTGACTAGCTATTGTTTTGTCAGAATTTATGGAAAATAAGTTATGCAGAAGTGATATTACACTTGTTCAGGTCTGTTTGAGAATATATTTGCAAAAAGCAGTGGTGCACAGTAATGCATAAAAACAAATCAACTTACATTAGTTAGATGATTCTGAAAGCTGATTTTTGATTGCTTACCATGGGTTGCTGCAGACTTTTTGTCTATACACTGAATTACTGAATTGGTTTAATCAGGGCTTTTTTTTTTCTCAGAGAATAGGTGCAGGTACCCCCCCCCCCCCCCCCACACACACACACACACACACACACACACACACACACACACACACACACACACACACACACACTCCTAGTACAGAGCTTCCTCCACAATTCAGAAATCTCCCTCCCAGTATAGAGCCTCTCCTAAAAGTAAAGAGCCCCCCGCCCACAGTAGAGAGGCCCCTCCCACAGTAAAGGCCTCCTCCCCACAAACACAAAAGATCCACAGGACAGAGCCCTTCACCTCACAACTTAACTTTCAGGGAGAAGTCCTCACGAGGAGAAGCGAGGCTGGTAGCTCAGCAGAACACTTAAGGTGTTCAAAGAGGTGTGCTGCCATTCTAAGCACAGAAGCCAGTACAGGAAGTGAGTAGTGCGGAAACCTTCCTCTACCAGCTTCTATGTTTACAGTGACTGGTCAAAGAAAACAAGGCTGCCAGAGGTGGCTGAACAGATTTCCACCAGATTCTGAGTGAAAAAAACCCTTGGGTTTATTAGTGTAATTGTAATGCTTTACTTAACTGGTTTTTTTGTTTTGTTTTTTTTTTAGAACTTTGCAACATACATAGGGCTGTGATGATAACAGCAAACACCAAATTTAAAGACAAAAAACACAGACACTCAGGCATGTTTAGTTTGTAGCTACCCAGACTGGGCTTTTGTTAAGCCCAGTAACATGCACAGAAGCATGGTATATACAGGTCAGTGTAGTGAAAAATACAAACCTTCATTGTTCATAGGGAAGACAAAAACAACTGACCAACAAAAATGAGTGAGAGCCTTCAACACCACCTGCTTCCTACATATAATGTCATTTTAATTTTTACCCTGACAATTTAAACCTTCAGCCTTGTAATCTGAAAATTTTACAGCTGTCTCAGACTAGCAGCCTGGTGATTGGATGCAAATGGGACAGAGTGTTTTCACAAACTATCACCCCTTCCATCATTTTCTTCTTGGATAATCAGCATCTTCCTCAACACATCCCATGCTGATTGGATTAAAGTGATATTATAGTCTTGTTTTTTTGTTCAAAAATAACAAATATCTTATACTTACCTGCTCTGTGCAGTGACTTTGCAGAGAGCAGCCCAGATCCCCCCCCTTTTCTGGGGTCCCTTGCTGGCACTCCTGACTCCCCCCTCCTGCCGAGTGTGCTCACAGCAAGCAGCTTGCTCTGGGGGCACTGAAGCCAAGTCGCTGATCTGTGTGCTCATTCAGACACCCCTCCCCTCTCTCTCCTCATTGGCTCACTGACTTTGATTGACAGCAGCAGGAGCCAATGGCACCCTGCTGCTGTCTCTGCCAATAAAGAGGGAGAGTCCTGGACAGCCAAGACTCCCGTGCAACATCGCTGGATTGAGAAAGGCTCAGGGGGATGCTGCACACAGGTTTTTTTTTTATTTTAAGGTATAGAAAGCATTAAGATAAAAAACCTTCAGACTATAGAACCACTTTAAGGTGACTAGGTTACCTGCGAGGCTTTAAATGCTTGGGTATGTTCCTGACAATCATTAGAGCAGAAGAAACTAGTTGGATGGTAGCAAAAGATCATCAACATTACAGAGCAGGTCCAATTGAATGTGATTACTACTCGGCATGCTCTATTCAGTTAATTAGAGACCATGCAATGTTTTATTAAAAAAAAAAAAACACCCGAAAGGTGCATATCTGAACATGCTCTTAAAAGCATGAACTAGAGTCACCCAGTGAGCATTGGTTCTTTTGCAGCCTTCTTCTCAGGTTGCACCTAAACTTTTCCTAAACATTTTCTTCAAACTGACCCACTAACACTACTTCAATAGGAAAAAAAATACATTGAGGTTGATTTACTAAAGGCAAATATACTGTGCACTGCAAGTGCAGTTGCACTAGATCTGAATCATGTGCAAGCAATGCTGTTTTTCTATTTTCCTTGTGTGTTCCCCTCAGATCTAGAGCAACTGCACTTACAGTACACAGACTATTTGCTTTTAGTAAATCAACCCCATTGTATTACTTTACAGTATACACTCAGAGTACTTAAAATCGCTCATCCTGGTGCCTAAAATATATTACACCCTAATGCCCAGTGTTTATGTTGACATTCTGCTATTCAGCACATATACTTTTTTACCTCACTAACAAGAATTTTGCATTTGTTTAAAAATTGTGTGGCTTAAATTGCTCTCTAGTGACCTATGGTTTATGGAAATTCACAGTGTGTAAGGAAACTGTCGCAAACCAATCGTTTTTAATTAGTCTTTGCTGTTTGATCTTGGAGATATTTCTCTCTTGGCTCCTTATGCTTAGGTTACCCCTGGTGCAGTTTCTAAGTCTAGCTGCTCTCTCCACTTCTGCTGGTTTGTCCTGCATTGCAGACTTTTCTCACATGGCCACATGCTTGCATTAGCATTCCCTTTATGCCCTCAGGTGTTCTGTACCTCTGCCAGGGTGTACCTAAAGCTGGCTGTTCTCCACTATTATTATTTTTTTCACTCAGCATTCAGGCTGAATGAAAAAAGCTGAAAAAGTCATCCATCCACACAGGCAAAATGGATGGAGGAATCTCACCTACCGGGACATAGTGATTGCATAACTCTCAAGCTTCCTGCCCTAGATCATGTTAACTCAGGGATGTTATTCTTACTGTGTTTCAAACTGACCTTAACAGCTGAGCTATTTGTCCTGACCTTGCTTGAACTCCAATTGCCATGACACCAGCTGTGCTACCAAACTACTGGTTTACACTTAAGTTTAGTTTTGATGCTCAGTTCTGGTTACAACTAGCAAAACCATACTCAGGGTGTGCCTGCTGCAAAATTCTAACCACACCACCAGGAGTTTTTATGAAGGTCAGGCACTTCCAGAGATTGCCTATTTCCATCCTACTGTTGGCATCGGGCATACCCGCCATACTTACTAGTCTGCATGGTTCGTGACCCTTATTTTGTGTTAAGACCTAAAAGTTTTGGGTTGTTATGTATAAATTGTAGTTCAGGGTTTCCCAAAGTGTGGGCATCCTCATTGTAGGATGTACCTTGCAGGGCTTAGGATTTCTGTCCAGAACTGTAATGTGGAAGAATAATCTGACTCTAGTGGCACATACCACCAAGAGCAAGATTAAACATGTTCATATGGGTTTTAGGAGTTTCTGTGGACAATTTAGGGAATACATGGATGGCACAAGTGGTAATTTTTAACAGTATGGGTGTTACTTGGTATAGTATGGGGTTGTGAGAGTAGTAGTAAACTGTTGAAAATGAACAAATTCAATCAAAAATCAAAATTCAGGTTTAGTATTTTTTTTTTCAATCAAGCTGTTTACTGAAAACAATTAACCCCTTGTAGTTACAAAAAGTGTATATTAACACTTGTGAACTTTAGAAAAAGTGAAACATTCTACAGGGAAATAGAACAATTCAGTCACATAATGTAATAATACTAGTCACATAATGTAATGCTATCAGCTGATAGAAAATTTGCTGTCTTACCCTCTCAGCACTTTGTCTATGTGTGCCTGGTTTGTGTTAGGGTAGCTCTTATTGCTGTCTGGTTATTTCTCCAAGTCAGAGTACATTGACAAATACCGCTGATTCAAGGAATTTACAGAACATTTCCAATGTCAACAGGCATTTAAATTATCCTAACTTTATACTGAATTTCCTAAATCCAATTAACAGCTAATAATTGTTGTCACTTTTACTTGAAGTCATTAATGGGAGGTCGCCGGAGATGTTGTAACAGCCAGATTAAATTGTTTCAGTCTTCAGTTGTGGCCTTCTTTTAAATCACTGGTCTCTTATCTTTGCCTAACAGGGTCTTTTATGTTTTTGCTGCAGTTTCCCCTTCTCAGTAGAATGGATGTCACCAAAATGAATTTAATCTCCTCTAGATTATTTTCCCAATATGATCTCTCATTTTAGACAGCATTTACACTTAAGTCACTTCAAGTTACGTTTTTTTTTTGTCCACAGGAAAAATAATTGTGTTTTTTTGCATCTGTTTTGCAGTGAAAAAGCATCACCCTATCTAGAGCTCAGCTTATTATTACAGTCATTTATATAGCACAAACAATTTATGTTGCGCATAACATATTCATTTGCTTTAGTCCCTTACATTCTAAGGTCCCTATATTACGTGAATACATACACACATAGTAAGGCCAATTTCAACCAGGGCCAGTTATCCTACCAGCATGTCTTGAGTGTGGGAAGAAAATGGAGTCCCCAGAGAAATTCCACACAAGCACAGGAAAATCCGCAAACTCAATGCAAATAATGTTCTGGCCAGAATATTAACTATGGACTCCAGTGCTGCAAAGAGAAATGCTAACCACTAAACCACTGTGCTGTTATAGCTATGTACTTTAAAATTAGTGAGAGTCCAATGCACGTAGGATTCAGTTTAGGGTTTGCTCAGCAAACTTTACTGAAGTTCAGATACTGAATCTAAACCCTATTGAAATCAATGGGAGCTGAATCTTAGAAATCAACAAGGCTAATAGGCAAGGGCAAGGGATTGTCACCCACTTTGGGGTGCTCTGTGGGACCTGTACCAGAACATAAGAAAAGTTTTAAAATTTAAAATTTCCATTTGTCAGGGAGCAGCACATTTAATAATGCTTAAAAGAGAAGTATGGCTTTTGAAAAAAATAAAGATTTATACTCATCTAGGTGGATGCAGCATCGATCCAATACTGCATCTGTCCCCCTCCAGCTCTGCCCTGAGAACTAAGTGATCCAACACTGCTGATCGCTCAGTTCTCCCCACTTCTCTGAGCAGAAAGTGGTGACTGTCAGTGTCCGGCTCTCTGCTCTGCCTCTCCAGCGCTCACTGGAGCACTGGGCATTGGAGGGGACAGGAGAGGCTGGCTTAGGCTGTCAGCGGCTCGCTGAGTGGCTAAGCCAGGTGCCGGTTCAGGCTTCTGGGTGGATCCTGACTATGAAGTTGGGATCTTTCCCAAGCCTGGACCAGCAGTGTGATGTCAGCCAACAGTGGGATTTGGCACACTGTCAGCTGAAAACGAGTTACAGGATTGCAGAACGAACTGCACTCCTGTGATCCCCAGGAAGAGTATAGCCAAAATAGCTTTGGCTGTACTACTCCTTTAACCACTTCCCACCTGGTGGTCCAGTTATCCTGACTGAGCGTCATATGATCGCGACGATCGGTGGTGCGTTGTGTCAGTCTGACACACCGCTACACCGATCTCGGTAAAGGGCCTCCGGTGGAGGCTCTTTACCACGTGATCAGCTGTGTCCAATCACGATGTATACAGGAAAGGCCGGCGTTTGGCTTTTCCTCACTCGCATCTGACAGACGCGAGTAGAGGAGAGACGATTGGCGGCTCTCGTGGGGTCTGTGCTGATTGTTTATCAGTGCAGCCCCCCCTCGGATGCCCACACTAGACCACCAGGGAAGCCACTAGGACCACCAGGGAAGCTCCTAAGATGTGGATGGGCAGGTACATCCCCCATGGCCATCCACATGTGAAAACTAATGATCAACATATGCCAATCAGTGGCCACAAATGAGCACTGACGGGCACATCTATGGCACAATAAAAATTAGTGATGCCCAGCAATGCCACCCATCAGTGTCATCAGTGCCACCCATTAGTGTCCACCAGTGCCACCTATCAGTGCCCATCAGTGCCCATCCATGCCACCCATCAGTGCCCATCCATGCCACCCATCAGTGCCACCCATAAGTACCCATCAGTGCCACCCATAAGTACCCATCAGTGCCACCTATGAGTGCCCATCAGTGCCGCATATCAGTACCACCTATCAGTGCCCATCATCAGTGCCCATCAGTGCCACCTCATCAGTGCCCATCAGTGCAGCCATATCAGTGCCCGTCATTGAAGAAGAAAACTTACTTATTTACAAAAAATTTTAACAGAAACAAAGAAAAACTTTTTTTCTTCATAAGTTTTGGTCTTTTTTTATTTGTTGCGCAAAAAATAAAAATCAGAGAGGTGATCAAATACCACCAAAAGAAAGCTCTATTTGCGGGAACAAAATGATAAAAAAATTGTTTGGGTACAGTGTAGCATGACCGCGCAATTGTCATTCAAAGTGCGACATCACTGAAAGCTGAAAATTGGCTTGGGCAGGAAGGTGTATAAGTATTGAAGTGGTTAAGGTTAAACAAAATAAATGCATAATTCCTTTAAATAACATGCGTGGGGGATGCCCTGAATGTGCCTATTAAGTTGCATATCTGTGTGATGTATACAACCTAGTATAACAAAAGCTACATTTACTAAAAAAAAAAAAAAAAGCCTTTTAAATTGGCAGTAAGCCCTGGTCCATACTGAGCTGCGGGAATGAAGCCTTGGGAGTTCAGCTGAACTCGCACAATTTCACTCCCGCATGTCAGTCGCAATTTTAGGGGTTATTTCACAGACATCTGTGTGGGTTTCTGCACAGATGTCAAGGAAAATCACACTCCAAAATCGCACAAAGTAGTACAGAATCTACTTTTTGAAATTGCAGCATCGCACTGATCAGGACGGTGCCATTGCCGGCAATTGCTTCCGATTTAACATATGATTTGTCACGTCAAATCGCATGTCAAAACGCACCAATGTGTCAAGGTAGGCCCCACACAAAAATACAACATGGGGTTTCCTCAATTTTTTTCTCTTTTCCATTATGTGGCCATTTAGTTCTTGGTACCCAGTATTGAAATAAATAATTTGCATTGTATATTTCCATAAATGGTCCATGCAATTAAATTCACTAAAAAGTTTACATGTTGTACACCTACTGTGTGTTGTTGTTGTTAAATAAGGGTTAACTTGACTTCCTCTTCAAAAGTCTCTTAGCCAGTAGGTTCTCCTAAATGTTTGGTTATTTCCCAGTCAAGCCATTATCAGATATATAGGTTAATGAAAATCTCATGGCTATAGATGGTCATAGACACAAATGTGAAATTACAGGAGTGCAAATACATATTTCAAATACATGCACCTTTTTTACTCACTTTCAGTTGACAAGATGTTTTTTGACATTACTTTTCAGTTTTTACAGTTTAGGCATTTTTGTTGAATAATGTGAAAATGGAATGGAGGAAATGGAAACATTTCATCCTAAAGACATATGTGTGGAGAATTTGGAATGTATTGTGTTTTCTGAAAATGTGTCAGTTTGCAAATACTCAATGTCTTTTTCAGTGAGATGTGACATGGTGTACTTGTAACAAGCATCAAAACATTTGGATTCTAAATTCAAAATAAATTCACAGGCACCAGCATGAGGCATAGAAAGATGTCAAGGACTGGTTTTCATTATATATATTTAAAATTTGAAGACATGGCACAAGTTTAACCCTTGTTTACATTTTTAATTGAATTCTAAAACAATTATTTGTTGAAAATTTGTTTGGATTCATGTTGATGAGCATAAATCAACAATCTTTTTCTACTGCAGAGAGCTGAAAAATTGAAGACGGGTGTAATTTCTGTTTTTCATTTATTATCTAATGAAAGAAATTCTAATGTATGTCTCCAGTCGGGAAAAATTGAAGTTATTATAATTTGCACAAGAAAAGCATTCCCCTGGAAGAAGAACTTTTGGGGCCACGATTATTTATTTCAGCTAAAGCACATGGTATAGGAATGTGTGAAAGAATAATGCCAAAAAAAGTTTGTTTAAATTTAGAAGCATATTGTAAAGGCATAATTAGATTCCTAGTATACTCTAGTGTATTTCAATATGTTAAGTATAAAACCCCATGAGCCCTGGTACTTAGAGTGTACTATATATGCATGCATGTACTTATGCAGCATACGTATTCTTATACTTCCTACACTAATACTTTTCATTGATTTGGGGTTACAAACAAGTTAGGGACTGTAGGTTTGTTCTTAAGTTGAATCTGTTTGTAAGTCGGAACAGGTAAATTTTTTAAGTGTAGCTCCAGCCAAAAAAACTATTTTTAAGCTTTTTGGATAGCATAGGGAAGGGTTAACACCCCTGTAACATTGGTTTTGCTGTATGTGCCCCTGTTCAGAAGATTTCACCTCGCTTTCTGGACCAATGACAATTGGATTTTGTAAATTTTGGGTTGTTGTGGAAACAAGCCTTGGTGATAAAACATCAGTGGAGGTACCTTTTCCCCATAATAGCTCTTACAGGAGAGAATTTCCCTTCCTAGGGGTAGATTTCCTCTCACTTCCTGTTGTCTCCCTCCGTTTGTAAGTAGGAGTCATTTGTAAGTCGGATGTTTGTAACTAGGGGACCCCCTGTACATCACATTCTGAAACTCAATTCTAAAACATGAAACATATGCATGCCAATGAAACAAAATTTTGCAGCTCTACACATATTTTTTCAAATTAAACGAGCCATGTCATCATCAATTGCTCTAATGAGTAATTTTTTAGAAACTTGTATGATTGTTATGATTGAAATCCAACCTTATATGGCGACCTTTAGACTAATGCATACATCTAAATTTGCCATATGTAGGATTATGTGTTCAAAATGCAGAGCATAAGTATTTTTACCTGAGGGCTGGTTCACACCAGATGCAATGCAGTGCGTTTTTTTTCCGCATCAAAAACAGCAGATTGTATTGGGTTCCAATGGCATATTTCACACCACTGCAGTTCCAGTGCAGAAACAAAAGTAGAGCATGCTGCATTTTTTCTGCAGAGAACTGTACCAGAACGTGGCAAAAAAACAGGAAACCTTGGAAAACACGAAAAATCAAGAGAGGAAAAATGCCTCAAAAATATGCACGCAGAAATGCATCTGAAGCGAGTTTTATGGTGTGAACTGTATGCAAAAACGTATCCGGGGCATGTTTTTGTGGTGTGGACTGGCCCTTAAATTGATTGTAAAGCTTTGCATTTTAAATGGCAAACATGTTATACTTACCTACTCTGTGCAATGGTTTGCACAGAGCAGCCCAGATCCTCTTCTTCTTTGGGCACCCACTGGCACTGTCCGCTCCTCCCCCCTGCCAAGTGCCTCCATAGCAAGCCACTTGTTATGGGGGGCACTTGTGCATGCTTGCTCCCAAGCAGGCTTTGTGTGTCCCTGCTCCATCCTCACTAGCTGTGATTGACAGCATCAGAAGCCAATAGCTCTTACTGCTGTCCAATGAGGAGAGAGAGAGACGTGGTTTTTGTGCACATCACTGGATCAAGATTGGGCTCAGATACGTATAAGGTGGGGGGGGGGGCTGGGGGCTGGGGGGGGGAGCAGCACACTGAAGGTTTTTTACCTTAATGCAGAAAATGCTTTAAGTTTAAAGAAGAAAACTTCAGGCTTTCAAACCACTTTAACCTTTAAAATGATAGCATCTGCTGCAGAGTCTGAAGCATTTCTTCCAGTGCTTTGCTGCTGAAAATTTGAGAGGCTGTTTGGCATCCATTCTATCTAAATTTTTATCAGATGAGTATTTTCCTCCCCTTTTTTCCTTGGCTAATGCTTTAAAACCCCTTGTCGTATTATCCCTCAGCTGTCACCCTCTAGATTCCTAGTCAGTTCTCACATTGTGGTATGGCAGAAAGTGAATTTAAATTTCCATGTGAAAGGCAACCCAAACAATGTACAATTGTGACACATGTAATAAAGACATTTCCAATTCTCCTTTACTGTCACTATTGGACACACATCAGGTAAAGCAAGCAGATAGCAGACTTCCATAATGCATTCTAATTTTACTTGAAAAATACCCTGTTAAAACAATGCAGAGATTATGATTGTAAAGTAGATTGTTAGCTTATTCTGCACAGTGGTAGGGGAAAACTGAGGACTTTTGGCTTAGAAGGAAAATGGAACCCACTTGCCCTTTTAAAGTAAGGATTGTTTCCAATGGGCTAAAAAAATCCACATAGTATCCTCTGACACCACAGGAATGGTGGCCATAGTCAAATGTGGTATCTCTTAACAAACATTGTTCAATGTAACCAACTTTTTTATAATTATCTGCTAAAAAGCAGAGGGGAGGGGGCAGTAAAGGATAAAAAAGTTGTACATCTTTAGTATTCACATTCCATGTAGGACATTAAAAAACATAATATAAGTTACATTTAGACAAGAATAAAAGAGTATGCTTTGATGTATAATGCCATGTAACACACTGTAATTAACATAGCAGCAGGAGCATATGATGTAAACCCGGCACTAAAATACAGTAATCGTTCTTGACATGTTTCGTGAAACAAAGTTCACTTCTTCAGGAGATGAGCAAAATTCAAGTTGATAAGCAACATACACCAAAAACAAAATGAAAAATGAGATTGGAATCCGTTCTCAAAAAGTGACAGGTGCCATGGATGGGCACCACTAGATTAGTCTTGCCTGAGAGCTGTGGATGGAGAAAACCGCTAGGTTGAGGGCACACAAAAGATATAATGGAGAGGCCAGTGGATATAATGGCAGTGGACTGTGACCTGTTCTTAATAGACAATGTAGAAAGATGCGCAGCTGACCATGACCCAAACCACAGTCAGTGGTGCAGTGCTTGGTTTACATCATACACTCCTGCTGCTGTTATTTACAGTGTGTTATATGCCATTATACATCAAGTACCCACATAAACAGACTTGGCAATGGCCTGCTTGTTAACAATTTTTTGTGGGCATTGAAGGGAAAGAGACAATGAAGTATAACTATAGGGTTTAACAGTCAAAATGGGTGTTTGAAATTCTTATTGGCGAGTATAATCAGACAGGAACATAGGCGGCCCCACAGTAGGTTTGAGAGCATGGGTAACCTTTCCCTACACTGACAATGCTTGCTGCTGTCTAAAGGTCTCTACTTTATTACTTCATCCAGAATGTAGACATCATAAAACAGGAAGTGTGTTACTGGCTGGATAACCAGGTGACATACTGGAAAAAAAAAACTAAAAAAGGAAACTAATTACAGCCACTACGTCTAATAATTCGTGAGATTCAATTTATTACATTTTTGGTTTTGGGTTTAATAACACTTTAATGTCAGTAATAAAACATTGGTAAAAATATTAGCAACCAGATTAAACTCCTTCCTTGGACTAATTCAGTAATTTAAGGCTATGCTGCTTTCACTAGATGCAAGGAAAACCTTTAATACACCTCGGTTGGGATTACCTCACGTTCGCATTTTGCAAAAATAGAGCTTCTGAGATTAATTTCTCTAATGGATATTGGCTATATATTCACAACCAAAAGCATATATCGTTATAGTGGCTTCTCCTCAGGCCATTTTCAGATCCAATGAGTCACTAGACAGGGATGCCCCCTTTCACCGATACTTTTTGTTCCAGCACGTAGGCCTTTGGTGGTGGCAATCAGATCTAACACCAACATCCAGGGCATTAGGAGTTCATATATCCGCACATATGCTAAGCTCTATAGGGAATCTATCTTCCACTTTTATCTTTCCACTCTCCTGGAGACATGGAGATCTTTGCCTAGTTTATGATTCAGTAGAATCCATGTTTTTAAAATGACCTAACTCCAAAAGCTACTATATTTCCTAAGGGTCCATTCTAAGAGATAAATATTGCAAGAGCCTCAAAACTATATGAGAATCAACACGGCCCTGATTAACTAGTCAAATTCTATACCAATGCAAACTCTCCAGAGGGCTGGGGGTATCTAACCGAGCCAAATATTATTTGGCAGTACAAAATCCCCCTTCTAGCAGCCCTCCATGCCACACAAGATCTACCTTTTTGAGCCTATCCTAATATTATGGAATCCACACCAGTCCTGAATTACAGTCTAACTTGGCCTCCACCCCAGCATTACCTTGAAGTCCGAGACCCAACTTTACACCACTCCTCAAAGCAATGGGGCTCTGTCAAACCTCCAAGCAGACTTTTTTTCCCCTCATTCCTCTTTATTGGAATAATCGCTTGTCTGCTGTTTCCAAACAATATGAGGGACCCAATGCCTTTTTCGCTATCAGTCTTCCAAAGCAGTTAAATATGCCTTTAATGTGTTCAATATAGATGAAGTTTGAACTTTTCATGGTTTAAAGAATACTTGTAAAATCCCCAACTCCAAACTCTGATGTTCAATGCAGATAAAACACTACTTCCACTCCCTTTGTGAAAAAACGACATCCCGTTTGAAGCTACCAAGCTTTGAATATAGATACCTACAAAAACCCCAATCTATGGGCCTCATCTCAGGCTCATATAAAGGTCTTACCCTCTATCACTTACCTTGTGGGAGACCAAGGTGATGAAGGAGCCTCCCTTGCACCCCTAGTCTGCACCATTGTGGAGTGGCAACAGGGAATGTGGGGCCTAAAGTGGTATAGATGACCATCCTGCAGTGGTAATGTGGGTCCAGAAAAATGTCTTGGAGGGGGACTCTTGACCTGAAAGTACTTCAGAGGAGCTATTGAACACCCAGGACCAGAACGCTTCAGGGTGCTTGTCAGTACAGACTTCTGACAGGCAGAGCCTTGGGTCAGAAGGCATGCCAAGTGCCAGACTGAAACAAGTTGTTGACAGGAGAAAAGCTGGTTCAGCAACTGGCCAGAAGGAACACGCTGTGGTCAGATGGCAATCTGGGTCATCAACTGCAGAAACTAGCTATGGTTAGAAGACAAGCCAGGTCAGCAACTGGTAAGCAGGAAAAAGATGTGGTCAGAGAACAAGCTGGGTCAGCAGTTGGTAAGCAGGAACAAGCCGTGGTTAGGAGACATGTCGAGCAGCAACTGATAAGCAGGAACAGGATCAGGTACATAGTCAAGGCTTTTCTGCTGCCAATTTTGGAGTTGGTGTGCACATCTGTGGGCTTACCAGCCTTGCAGTGTACCTAAGCATATGTGTGTGCACATGGCTGAAAAGGATCCTAGATTGGTCTACGGTTGTGTGCAGGATTATGTGCGTGTTGTTGTAGCAGGATCCTAACAATTCCCTATCCCTGGGGCAGTCTCTGGATGGTCATTTGGGTTTCTCAAGATGACTCTTTGCAAAATCCTGCCGATCTTGAAGCATAAACGTTATCTCCTGGCTCCCATAAATATTCCTTTCACACATAACTCTTCTATTTAAATAATTACTAGACCCAGTCATTTTGGATCTACATTAATCCGTAATTATCATCTACCAGCACTGGTTTTTGGGGATCCTTACTTTACCTTGGAAAGGAATCTGGAATAAAGGGCAAACTTGAGTCTAACAACCACCTTCTTATTCTTATCAAAAACAATAAACTTTTTTATATTCTTGTGCTACTTGCATAGCTTTGCAAGGTAACCTGCTGTTTGCTGTTTTTTGCTCTACAAAGAGCCTTGCAAAACCTGGACATGATCTGTACTGCTTTGTCTGAGATGATGCTATCAGGAACAGGGACCCTGCACAACCTAACCACATTTTGACAAAGATCTGGGCAATCTTGGCTGCTAAAGGAATTGTGGATATGAAATTAGTCGTCTTGGACAATTAGTCAACTATAACAAGTGAATACTTCTGTAGGTGTAAGTTCCACAAAAAAAAATCCATCAAAACCATTTCCCAGAGATACATTGGAATAGCTAAAGGTATTAATAATGTTTGGTCCTTTATGTCATTCTTACTTATTATTTTTCTACTGACTGGCAACAACTTCTTGTATTATGACCATGCGTTGTATATTTATACATTTTTATTGGAAATGTATCACTAGCTTAAAGTGTTTTACCTTTCAATAAATTATTTTTTATTCATTTGCAATGTACATTGTAGACAGTTCCCTAACACAGCCCCCTCTCCTTCATAGCCCTCTCCTCTTCTAGGAGTTTATAATTACTATCTGTTCTGGCAGCTCTGCTGCCCATTTTCACCTCTCTAAATATATTTTATGAAACTACCAGAAAAGGAGTGAAAGGATAAAGTATAGAGTAACAGCTCTGAGTCTCCTGGGGTGGCTGACATCACATCCAAGATGGCAGCATCCTACAATAATTTCAGGGCTTTGGGATGTCATCACAAAGTAGACTTTTACAGGTAAATAACATGCCTAAAATATTATTAATGCACTTATAAATATAATATAATTGGAAGAATGTTGTTAAAATAAATGTCAGTTGATAGGGTCTCCCTAATACCATCAAAGGAAGAAAAAAAAAAAATTACACTGTTAAATTAATTCACTGCATTTTCATGAAAATTTGGCAGCATCTTCCAAACACTATGGTATTGGATCCAATGTCCTGCTAGTAAAATAACAACAGACCTGAATGAATTCATCGTTAAATTGTAACGCCACTTTATGTGATTAAAAAAAACCTCCCCTGGTGAAGGACGTTAGCAAAGTCAACAGAGTCCTACCTGTTGCCATTATTACTAAAACTCACATATAGTTCCACCCAAATCCTATGTCATTCTGCTAATTTCTACTTCATTATGAATGATCTTCCTATTGTAAAAATAAGAGAAAAGCTGCAGGTAACAGCAGTTAGCCAGTAGCATAAAATAGCAGGCAATTTCCGTTTTGGAAAGTTAATTTCGCCAAGGGTATATAAACACATCCGTACAAGGATGCCATATCTGATATTTTCTTGCCAGTTGCAGAAAATCATAATGAAACTGCAGACTGAATTAGGAAGGCATTGAAATTTTTGTAGTGGTGAGCTGCAACATAAGTGTGTTTTGGAGGTACAAATGGGTGCCATTTTTTTTTTGTCAACGCTTAATTGAACAAGCTGAAGTTAGAAGCTGATACCATGGCTACCATGCACAGCTGCACGAGAATATAGCACTCTTCAAATTTAGTAAATCAACCCCTTTGTCTTTTGGTGTTTTTGTTCCCCATACACAGCGTAATTATCATATAAAACAGTTGAATATGGTTTTTAGACTACTTAGATTGTAAGTATGCTGGATATAAAATAGACGGTTATAGACTGTATATAACAGGAAGATGTGCCAAATCATGGTCTGTTTAAAAAAGGCCTTAAATACAAAAGGATACGATTATCAAGTAGAAGTATCTTGATCTCCAGCTACCAAGAACAAGCTTGTAGATGCAACCGCAAATTTTACCACAAACTGATGTAGCCACCCTGTATTTTAGTGGGTGTCGAAATGTATTTCCTAGGCAGTAGTTTACCTGGGACATCTACTAGTTTCTCATTTGGCTTCTCCCTTATGTTTCAAAATTATATTAATAAAGGTACTCCCGCGCTAGCTTCTCGGCGATAGTCAAAATATTTACAGCCGAAATCTAAATCTGCAGTTGCTGCAGACACCCATATGTGTTCCCACATATAAAAAGTAAATAATAAAAATAAAATAGTACTGTTTATATTAATATGTACCCACTAAAAAATACACCATCAAATAATATGCAAACTCTTATGCCGCGTACACACG
This sequence comes from Lithobates clamitans, assembly GCA_037952925.1. NCBI lineage: Eukaryota > Metazoa > Chordata > Amphibia > Anura > Ranidae > Lithobates > Lithobates clamitans. Next base: position 4,435,314 of record JBBGZY010000852.1, on the reverse strand, counting down.
ACCCAACTTTTCGGCATCAAAGGTCCGACGGAACAAATCCATCAGACAATTCGATCGTGTGTGGGTATCATTGGACCTTTTCTGTCTAAAAATCTGACAGACCTTAGAAATAGAACAAGTTTCAAATCTTTCCGACGGACTCTATTCCTATTGAAAAATCCATTCGTCTCTATGCTAGTCTGACGGACCAAAAACGACGCAAGGGCAGCTATTGGCTGCTGGCTATGAACTTCCCTATTCTAGTCCGGTCATACGTCATCACGTTCTAAACGATCGGGTGCGATCATGTGTAGGCGAGTCAATTTCATTGGAACTCCGTCGGAACTCCGTCGAAAAGTCCTTCGGGGTTCAGTCCGGCGAGAAGTCCGCTCGTGTGTATGCGGCATAACAGTGATCTCAAAAGTATATTATCAACAATGTCAATAAAATAAACAAAAATTAAAATTAGTGACATTTCCCTGTATCCTTCAGTATACGTGAACAAATCTTCTTCAAGCATATATCAATCCCATTTCACAATCAGTGTATTCAGTCCATCAATATACACTCCTAAGTACACAGTGTGTATTTCTTTATTATCAAATGTGCTCCAAAGTAATATGTCAGACTCCACCTCTTCCAGTGCCGTTTATATTGCTGCATACTCGCTGCAGAGTATGGTCTTACAGTGCATTTCCCTTTTAGGGTTGCTGGCTCCAACTCTCCTGATGTTTCTTCCCATGGGAACAATATATTGAATGGCTCAAAGAAAAAATAAATGACTTCATTGCGCATATAAAACTTCAATCAGGGGGGTGTGGCCAAGAGCGGCATGTGAGAGGACGTGTCTCACAGCGCTCCCGCACATAATCCTCCACAGATCCTTCTCCCAGCCGGCTAAAACGCCAGATTTCGGCACAATACACTGCAGGACCTACCCCAGACAGCACCGGTACCTCTTCCGGAGTCACAGGCAGCAATGATGACCCACAAACAGATGGAAACCGGAGGCCCGCTCGATATCCAAGATGGCGCCGGCCCATCGTTCCACAGGACCTCACGAGGAGCTGACAAACAGAAGGATGTGAGTAAACCTCCCAAAACCCCTAAACAGACCGGGAAAGACCCCCCCCAGGGACATGAGATATTACACACAGAAAATGTGGGGCAAACAACACAGAGAGGGGAGGAAGACATGGACGCCACCCCAGCCATACTGCATGCAGCCCTAGCAGGGGAGGTGAGCTCACAGACCCAAGCTCAATCCAGAGACTCTAGCACACCTGAAACTGACAAGGAGGCGGGGGGGCTGGAAGAGGAGCCCTTGCAACCCACTCTGGCTGACATCCTTAGAGTGGTGCACAATTGCATAACCTCTGTGCTCACATTACAGGAGCAATTAGGAGGCATAAAGGAGGAACTGGGCTTCATCCGCCATGACATTCAGAAGATAAGAGAATGCAGCACCACAGCAGAGGGACACATCAGTAACATAGAAGATAAAATAGCCCCACTGCTCAGAGACTCCCAGAATACAGCTAGAATGGCCAGGGCTAACAAGATCAAATCTGATGATCTCGAAAATCGCACGAGGAGAAACAATGTGCGTATAGTGGGGTTGCCGGAGAAAACAGAGGGCAGGGACCCCACAGAATTTGTGGAAAAATAGCTGCTGGAGATCTTCGGGAAGGAAGCTTTCACCTCACATTATTCAGTGGAGACGGCCCACAGGGTACCATCCAGACCTCTCCCACCAGGCCATCCACCCACACGCTACTGGCCAAGCTCCTCAACTACAAAAAATCATACTCCGCCAAGCAAAGGAAAGGCGCAATATCACTTTTAATGGGGTACGCATTTCTTTTTACCCTGACTACTCAGCAGAAGTGCAGAGACGCAGAGTGAGATTCGCAGAAGTTAAGAGGCGACTTCAGCAGGTTCAAGCACCGTACGCCATGCTTCGCATCACAGCAAGAGGCCAAGTACACTTTTTCAAATCAGCAACAGACGCATCTGCATGGATAGATGCCAATGAACACGCCATTCGCCAGACCAGGAGAGCCGCAGCAGAGGGAGACTGACTGCCACACACAGGGCCCTTCAAAGAGAGGTGAGCAACATGACCACCATCTTTATTCTGTTTCCTGCACAAGATGCCGCTGGGAGCCCCAACACTTTTTCCTCCCAGCGTTGAGAGCAATGTGAATTGTGCGATTACCACAAATTTAATTGCAAAGCACTATTTGGCCCCTCACGAGGGATCCCGGCTATGCCAACCGTGAAAACCCTAAGTTTGTTGTTTGGGTTTCCGCCTTACTTTTCTATGCAGTTCAGGCTGCCAGATTTACTTACAAATCACAGGCAGGCGACAGTTTGTCCAGTCACATGTGTGATGAAGACTCCAAAGTTCTTTGCCTAATTATCCAGTTCACGGCCGAATAAATCTGAAGTTACGGTTCCAGAACTATCTACCTCAACTCTACGCACTGTACCACAATGCTATGCAGGCCTGATGGCTACTATACTACTGCTCTATTAGTGGCCAAGCAAGAGCAAGCAACATCCAGAGAACGGAAGGCCCATGCCTCCCCTTACCGTCTCATTAATGACTTCCACTTTTACAGATGAATACTGTCCCCATATTGTCCTGGAACATTAGAGGTCTCCAGGACCCACTAAAATGCACTATGGTTTCCACAGTTCTTAGGAAACACGCCCCAGCAATCTATTGACTTCAGGAGACTCATTTGGTTCCTGAAACGGTATCTTGTACAAACTATACATGGCTGGGAGGGAGGTATCACTCTACGCACACCTCCTACTCCAGGGGGGTGAGCGTACTAGTGCACAGGTTGGTAGACTTTCAGGTATATGATCAATTGATTGACACTGAAGGCAGATATGTTATCCTAGCCTGTAAAGTATACCAATTGAAATGTATTTTGGCTGCTCTGTATAACCTTCAAGCCCAGCCAGATAATACAGGGGACAGGGCACTGTCGTTAGATGCCCATAAAGCATTCGACAGCATAGAATGGCAATACCTTTGGGCAGTTATGGGCAAGTTCGGATTCGGAGATATGTTCTTATCCTGGGTCAAGCTGCTCTTCGGCTCCCCACAGGCGGTTATAAGAGAGGCAGGTTACATATCCCCACCCTTCACACTCCATAGGGGGACACGTCAGGACTGCCCATTGTCCCCGCTTCTGTTTGCGGTGGCAATTGAACCAATGGCTGCCCTGATTAGGTCTAACCCTCAGGTTCAAGGATTTAAGTTTCGGGAACTACAAGAGAAAATTATGCTATACGCAGATGACACAATGTTGCTACTGGGAGACACATCAGATTCCCTGAGAGCAGTGATGTCGATCATAGAGCAATTTGGGACGTACTCTGGGCTAGTGATCAATTGGACTAAATCTTCCCTAATGGTACTAGATGCAGACCCAAATGCCCAGGACTTTATGGCACTCCAAATACCGCTAACCTCTAGTTTTAAATATCTAGGAATTCAGGTCAGCCCGAAAATACTAGAGTATATTCCCCTTAACCTGTCACCACTACTGGGACAAATTCGTGCCAGAATAAAAGTATGGTCGAGACTAAAAATGTCCCTAGTAGGAAGAGTCAATCTCATTAAAATGATTTTCATGCCCCAACTCTTTTATATACTGCACAACACCCCCATGGTGATTTCCCTTAAAATATTTTGCATAATAAACTCTATTTTTAGGTCCTTCCTGTGGCGGGACAAGCCCCCATAATCAAGTTGGAACAATTTCAGGAATCCAAAGATGAGAGCGGTCTTGCTTTGCCTAACCCATTGCTCTACTACATTGCAGCCCAGCTGCAGCATGTGGCCCAAGTCCTCACCCCGCTGGACGGGAAGGGGGAGGGCCACACTGTGGCAGACCCCATTAGAACCCTGATGGGCCATGTTATGGGGTTCCCAGATGTAGCGGAGGGCCTGGAGGCCCTGGCCTATGCAAAGTCCAATAAGAGATTTCCCACTTATGCCCTAGTCCAAAAAGTATGGAACAAGGCCAGACAGTTACAGGCGGTAGAAGGCTTCACTAAATACAGCCCAATATGGAGCAACGGGTACTACCCGGAAATAGACACTGACGTGCGGGACTCGGTGGAGGAAGCACGGAGTCACACACTTATGTCACATTTTCACGCCAGGAAAACTGAGCACCTTCTCCGATCTGAGAGAGCGATTTCGGCTCCCCCAGACGATGCACTTCTATTACCTTCAATTACAACATGCAATAAGGGCTCAAACCAATGGGACTCCGTGGACTCTATCCCCGACCCCCATATTCCACTACATGGAGGAGGTGACCAGCCTTAAAGGCTTTATTTCTAACTGCTACTCGGGGTATTCCTGACAGGGTTCCCCCTAAAGACAACGGCTAAGTGGGAGAATGACGTGGGCGCCCTAGAAGGGGAACAGTGGGAAGAGGTGCTCCAGGTGGTACGAATGTCATCCCTAAATGTAGCACAGCGACTATACCAGTTGTACATTATATTAAGAGTGCATTACACGCCAGCCAAGCTGGCCAGAATGGGGGTGAGACCGGACTCAGAGTGTCCGAGATGTGCAAGAGACCATGGGGACTTGATTCACATGCTGTGGCGCTGCCCCAAGCTACACCTATACTGGAGAGGGGTCCTGAATACCATTAACAAAGCCTTTTCAGTCTCCATCCCGACCGACCCCAAACCGTGCCTGCTGGGTATCCTAGATGATCTCCCCCTGGAGGACAACATCAAACCGCCCAATGCAAGGGCCCTGTTTCAGGCACGCCTGCTCATCCTTCGCAGATGGAAGGCGAATGAGCCCCCCATGGTTAGGGAGTGGATTGGTCGGGTGGGTGACACAATACGGTTGGAAAATTGTATATTCCAACATAGGGGATGTCCGGGCAAATTCAAGGATCAGTGGTCACCTTGGCTGAGCTCACCGGGCCTATCCCCAGTGGACCTCATACTTGATAGGTTACTGGGTTGTTAAATTACAAAAGATAACACACCAGGTCACACTGATGGTCCATAGCTAGAGCAGCTGGCCTTGAGGATAACAGGCTACATTAATAACAAAATGCACACTGCAATTATAATGTCCTAGATAGTGGTATAGAGATGCTAATACTTGATGTATGTACACTGTGATTTGGTGGAACTGGAATTTGTTGACATGTTTGTAAACTGAGCTTTTCAATAAAACTTTTTTTCTGAGAAAAAAAAAATAAAACTTCAATCAGTTGATTAAAAATAAGTAAAATACTTACATGCAATTGTGCACTATTCTGGAGCACTACAGAAAAACCGCCATGTGGCCGCATAAACAAGCACCACAATCGGTGCTGGAAGGCAAACACTGCCTGCACTAACATCACTTGGCTTCTCCCAATGTGTGTCGTTACGATACCACATTACTTTTTCAGAAGTTGCCACGCGACTTCTTCAGGGAAAAGTCATCACCATCATTGCCCTTGACAACAACTGTGACAGCATTCATCATTGCAGTATGGGATTGCCTGACTGAATTAAACCTCAGACTCTATGGCACTTTATTAAATGTGGTTAAGAGCCTAATGTGTGAGATACAGGGAAGCAAGAAGTCTGTTCCCGGGCTTTGTTACTTTCCACGAACGTGAGAGGGTTAACTGAGCAAAGGAGGAGGTCCAGACTTCGGGGCTACATGCAGGAGAGAAGAAATAGGAGGAGTTTCTCTAGAGTTGCTGCTCACGTGAGTCGCATTGTTTGTCCAGCATGTTCAAGACTCTGTGTTTGCTGCAGAATGGCCAGGTTTCATCCAGCCACAGCTAGTATGGGAGTTGCAGGTAGAAAGATGCCCCTTTCCAGAACCTATTACGATCCCCTACACTGCTTGTACTTTAGTGACCAAGACTAGGATTTGTTTGCAGCCATGTGGTACTGTATATAATGTAGGATATGAATCCCTGGGCATGCTGTGTTGAAGATGCAATGGGCTGTTGGTCACATTAAAACATTGGAGCTGTTGCCTGTGCTGTGAAGATTAATTGTTGGAGCTTGACTATCCACCTGAGTGCACTCAGGCTTATCAAGTGAATTGAGCTACTGGTTTCACAGTATAATCACACTTCCAAATCCTAGGTTCTGTTGTTGAAGATATGCTGCTGTTGCCTTTGGTGAGCACAAGTTTAAAGTTGCCAAAATGTTTGCAATTGTTCAAGTGAGAACCCTTAACATCCCTTGACAGACTGTTTTTTATTAGAGTCAGTTCAGGGTTTTAGTGATCAAAAGAGATCTGCATGAGCAATCTCAGCTGTTTTGGGTGCAATGGTAGTGTCCATTTACCTCAGCTACATTTGGAGCTCCTATACAGTATTCATAGATCTGACAAGGATAGACTTATAAAGAATCTGAGATTCATCCCTGTGTGGGAGCAAAGTGTTACTTCCCAGAGGGTAGGGCTTTGGTCACTACTATTATGTGAATTTCATAGTATGAGATGCTCAGCAATGTTTGAATTGTGTTGATGCACACTTGTCTGCGTTCTTTCTCTGCTGTATGTGGAATCAGTGGAAAACTTCATTCAAGATGTCAGGGCATTTTATTTGTGCTATAATACTGCATGTTAGCTGGGTGAATAGTCAGTGTTAGAAAGGAATATGATAAAGTATAACACGTGAGATATGTGACATTTTCCATTTTATGTTGTGCTTCTTACTGCATTTGTTTTTTTTTTCCCCTTTTTTTCCCTTCCCTTCCCTTTTTTTCCCTTCCCTTCCCTATCCTTATTCTGTTTAGATGTTCAACCTTTAGGTCTCTTTCACATGGCCGATCTGATCCCCCGTAGGGGAGAGCGGCGCTCTGACAGGTCCGTCGCTGCACACTGTGCAGCAATGGACCTGTCATGTGCCTGCTCAGCGGGGATCGACGAAGCGATCCCCCGCTAAGCAGAGCAGGCTCCGTACACGTCCGTGTGAAGGAGCCCTTTGGTTCCCCAGACCCTGTGAAAGTTTTCTGTTCCTAAGGAGGTGAGTGGGTGTCCAAATTTACTTCCTTAGGTGGCAGTTTACCTGGGACAATTACTAGTTTCTCATTTGACTTCTCCCCTGTGTTTCAGAATTTCTATAAGATCCTACTGTCACAGGTGTCACAGGCACTTAGAGCTACAGTTATGGGATAAAAGCAAATCTTGTGCTATTGAGCATTTGTGTACTCTCTGGCTGCCACTAGTACTTTATTTCAGTAGTGCTTACTGGGAGAGGCTATAAAAGCTTGGGGAGTGTCCTGGTGAGCTCTCCCCTAGGCTATGACCTGGGGAGGATGTGTGCTGTGTAGGCATGAGTCCTATGGGGCCTAGCACAGGTTTGTTCAAGCTGCCCTGCCTGGTGTAAGAGGGTATGCTTCCAAGAAGAAAGCCCAGAGGATGTCTGCTGGTGGGGGATCGGTGTCAACTCTTGGTGGATCCTGGCACTCTTTGTACTAATAGAAGCCCTCATTGCTACTGGAGACCTAACCCTGTCTCCCTGTGAAGCTGTGGCAATTAAGCTACTAAAATGACTGGCACCCTTCCTTGTTATGCGACTCTCTCCACTGTACCATGGATCCACCCTGAAGTAAATACTTGCCTCCTCCCTGTTGGAGGTGAGTACTCTCCCCTTCCCCATGCAGGAGGGGTGCAACACTGAAAATGCCTAAAAAAGCTTGTTAGTTATTCCTTTTCTGTTTGTGATTGTATAAAAATATATAAATAAAAGCCGGACTTAGTCAAATTACTGTCTTTCAGGTGCTGCATACAAATACTGGGAAAGTGATCTCATCAGTCTGCTTCAGACAGGAGCGAGCATTTCCTCAGTACTACATCTCTCTGTGATCACTTTGTTCTGTTTGGTGTTCTATCAGGCACAGTGGGCTAATCTGTATTAAACTGTGATAGATTTTTACACTGCTTAGTCATTTGGCAGCAAATGGGCTAAGTTGTGTGAAATGTGTTCGCATAGCTAAGAACCTAAAGGCTTATACACAGCAGGGTTGCTAACTTTTCCTGTCCATTAAGGTTCCCTTTTTCTGTCACACTTGCACCTTTCTTAACTATGATGTGCAAGGTTGCTCAGAGCAGAGGCAGCCTGCCCCACCTCCCACTATTTTTTTCAGTGAGTGTGTCAGTACCATACATGTAAATGAAATAGGTGTCACATTCCTAAATAGATATAGACTTTTCAGGCACCACTCAAAGACAAAAAAAGAGTAGAAAATTTACACAATTTTATACATAAATTTATACATAAATTTTTATAGTACAAACAGTAAAATGGTTCTACACTGTCAGTGCACAATATAGAATCAATCATGAAGTCATCAAAGATTCATCATTATAAGGAAATATATGATCACTGAATGCTATCCCAACGCATTTCAACTTTATTCGTCTTCTTCAGGGGGTATGATGAATCAATGCTTTAACAATGCTGAATCAAAAATAATGCCATTCAAAGATGCCCCCTCCCAAAATCAACCACCTGAGCAGGACAAGATGAGCACAAAGGATACCGACAGCCACAACGACCGAGGTGGGCAAAATGGTAGTCACATTCCTAGAACCATATGGCCACATAAAGGTGTATATTTAAAAGAAGATATTACCCGCAGAAAATCTGTATATAAAAATAAAATGGTGTAGAAAGAAGGGCTCACAATTATGTCAATATAGGTCCCAGGGTTACAAAGAATGATCAATAACAAGTACAAGGCATCTTAAGGCCGCAAGCAACAAATAGCAGGGGACACCTATAATTAATCCAAAAATGGGGCTGATGTTGTTCATGCATACAGGGGTCCAGCAAGGTGCTGACTGGCCCCGTGTAGGTGTGTACAACATCAGCTCCATTTTTTCCTTGTATTACTCCCACTAGTTTTGTAAGCTCCTGGCTGCTACCTGCTTAAAGGCTTGCTATCAGCGCTAATAACTGTATAGAAGCAGAGTACATTTAAAGATAAACTCTAGGTAGGATCTTAATTGCATTCTTACATTGCTTCAGCTTGGCCCAATGAAAGTAGGCATATCTCATACTTGAGGGAAGTTGACAATTACTGTAGTAGTCAGTGCTATTACAGAGATCACTGCGGTATTGTGTGCCCCACTGCACACTAACCACAGGCGTTTGCTTGCTTGGCACTGCTGCCATTCACAGAATGCCTTTCTGTTTTTAGTTCTTGAATGCTAGGTGTTTTCTGATTGGACAAGGTGGAGATCATGACCTCCTCCTCTCCACTTTATTCAATTTGAGAACACCTTGTATTCATTGAAAAAAATGCAAGGCATTCTGTAAATGACAACAGTGCTAGGTCCTTTAGGTATCGAATATGCTTACTTACATTATAAATGTTAAGGGCCAGAAAAGCTGGGCCAATATAAGTATGCAACCAAGATCAGGGCTGGAGGTTAGCTTTAACCCTTTGAGTAAACTGTACTCATGTACAAGTTATAGGAGCTAGTCAAAAAGGAATAGGAAGAGCACAGGGTGTACAGTTGGCTCAAAGACCAGAAGCTTTTACTGACTTTTTTTTCAGATTCATTGAACTGATTTCCCCAGCTTAGTATCCCCATTCTAGCAGGGACGACACTGACCACCATTAAATTGGGGGTATTGTTTGTCATTATAGGTCCCATCATTTCATTGGTGGTCAATGCAAATGTCCATGTTACATTTGCGGTCAGTGTAAATTTTACTGTTGCATTAGAGGCAAGTGTAAATATTCCTGTTTTTTGGTGGCCAGTGTAAATGCCCTTGCTATTTTGGCAGTGTAAAATACCCTGTTATAGTGTGGTCTTAAAGGTGGTCAGTGTAAATGGCTCTGTTACATTGGTGATCATTGTTAATACCCCCATTACATTGGTGGTTAGTGCAAATGCGATTATACAGTGCCTTGAAAAAGCATTCATACCTCTTGAAACTTGCCACAGTTTGTCATGTTACAACCAAAAACGTAAATTTATTTTATTGAAATTTTATGTGATAGACCAACATAATGCAAGTCTTTTTGGGATGTCTCTACCAGCTTTGCACATCTAGAGAGTGACATTTTTGCTCATTCTTCTTTGCAAAATAGCTCAAGCTCTGTCAGATTGGATGGAGAGCGTCTGTGAACAGCAATTCTTGCCGCAGATTCTCAATTGGAATGAATGACACATGAATATGCTTTGATCTAAACCATTCCATTGTAGCTCTGGCTGTATGTTTAGGGTTTTTGTCCTACTGGTAGGTGAACCTAAGCCCCAGTCTCAAGTCTTTTTGTAAACTCTAATGCCCTGTACACACAATAGGATTTTCCGACAACAATATCCATGTTATTTTTCCGAAGGATGTTGGCTCAAACTTGTCTTTCATACACACGGTCACATAAAGTTGGTCGGAAATTCCGGACGTCAAGAACGCGGTGACGTACAACATGTACGTCGAGCCGAGAAAAAATTAAGTTCCATAGCCAGTGCTGCTGTTCTGCTTGATTCTGAGCATGCGTGGAACTTTGTGCGTCGGAATTGTGTACACACGATCGTAATTTCCGACAACGGGTTTTCTTGTAAGATTTACCTGTATTTGGCTCCATCCATCTTCTCATCAACTCTGACCAGTTTCCCTGTCTCTGCTGAAGAAAAGTATCCTCACAACATGATGCTGCCACCACCATGTTTCATGGTGGAGATGGTGTGTTCAGGGTGATGTGGAGTGTTTGTTTTCTGCCACATATAGCGTTTTGCTTGTAGGCCAAAAAGTTCAATTTTAGTCTCATCTGACCAGAGCACTTTCTTCTACATGTTTGCTGTGTCCCCCCACATGGCTTCTCGCAAACTGCAAATGGGACTTCTTATGGCTTTCTTTCAACAATGGCTGTCTTCTTGCCACTCTTCCAAAAAAGCCAGATTTGTGGAGTACACTACTAATGCCGCGTACACACGAGCGGACTTTATGGCAGACTTTGTCCGGCGGACTTTTCGACGTACTTTACGACGGACTTTACGACGGACTTTCTTAATGAACGGACTTGCCTACACACAATCCACCAAAGTCCGTCGAATCCGTACGTGATGACGTACGACCGGACTAAAACAAGGAAGTTCGTAGCCAGTAGCCAATAGCTGCCCTAGCGTGGCTTTTTGTCCGTCGAACTAGCATACAGACGGCTGACTTTTTGACCGGACTCGATTTCGACGGATTCATTTAAAACATGTTTCAAATCTAAGTCCGTCCAACTTTTGAGAAAACAAAGTCCGCTGGAGCCCACACACAATCGAATTGTCCGACCAAATCCCGTCCACCGGGCAAAGTCTGCCGTAAAGTCCGCTCATGTGTACTCGGCATAATAGTTGTCCTGTGGACAGATTCTTCCACCTGAGCTGTGGATCTGTGCAGCGCCTGCAAAGTTGCCTCTTGGCTGCTTCTCTGATTAATGCTCTCCTTGCCCAGCCTGTCAGTTTAGGTGGTCGGCCACATCTTGGTAGGTTTGCAGTTGTGCCATACTCTTTCCATTTTCAGATGATGGATTGAACAGTGCTTCGTGAGATGTTCAAAGCTTGGGATATTTCTTTATAACCTAACCCTGCTTTGAACTTCTCCGCAACTTTATCCCTGACCTGACTGGTGTGTTTCTTGGCCTTCATGATGCTGTTTGCTCACTAAGGTTCTCTAACAAACCTCTGAGGGCTTCACAGAACAGCTGCATTTATACTAAACCTAAATTACACACAGGTTTACTCTATTTACTAAGTAGGTGTCTTCTGAAGGCAGTTAGTTCCACTAGATTTTAGTTAGGGGTATCAGAGTAAAGGGGGCTGAATACAAATACTCGTCACAGTTTTCAGATATTTATTTGTAAAAAAAATTGAAAATCATTTATTGTTTTCCTTCCACTTCACAATTATGTGCCACTTTGTGTTGCTCTATCACATAAAATCCCAATAAAATACAATTAAGTTTTTGGTTGTAACATGACAAAATGTGGAAAATGTCAAGGGGTATGAATACTTTTTCAAGGCACTGTATCTACAGCTGTTACTTTTCCTCAGACAAGGCTGCATTAGGCTTCATGTACACTGGCTGCTCCTAAACTCCTGTTTAGTAGCTTTTGGGCAATTTTTTGCCAAAGCCCCTAATCGCAACTCAATAAAAGCCTATGTGTCCATGTACACATAGGCTTTTAGCAGAGTTTAGGAGCTGCCACATTTAGGGGAGGTTAATTCCACCTCTCTTAAATGGGGAAGAATCTCATTCAGGAGAGGAATGTTTTGGCCAAAGACCGCTGCAAAAACCTGTGTAAACATGGTACTGGTTTACACTAATTTTTGCAGTGTTTATCCTTTTTCCATGGCCGGCGTCCAGAGGAGGTTAGTTTACATGAAGCCTAAAGCCTTGTACACACGATTGGATTGTTGGCCATTTTGTCCGAACGGTGTTGGCCCAAACTTGTCTTGCAAACACACGGCCACACAATTGTTGGCCATTGTGACGTACTACGTTGTTTTTCAGCTCTTTAGCGCCACCCTTTGGGCTCTTTCTGCTAATTTTGTGTTTGTGGAAGTTTGGTGAGTGTTGATTCACACTTTTCATTTTGCACTTTTCGTTTTGCGCTATTCAGTTCGTTTCTGAACGGACGTTCATCAACCAGCCATGTTGCGGAATTGGAGGAGATAACGTGTTATTTATTATTGGCCTTGGAGTTTTTGCTTCGACATTATTTTTTTAGTTGAATAATGATTTGATTTGGTATATTTTCTATATTTTTGGATGCATAGAATGCACTTTTTGGTCAAGTTCTATTGGCAGATAGCATGTCCTAATTTTATTTGTTTTCTTTTTTTAATGCACAATAAAAAAAATTGTGTAGAAGAATACTTGGCTATGTGTTTTACTTGAAATGGCAGTTTGGGAGTAGGCAGTTACATTTAAAAAAACAATGTAAAATTGACAAGGGACACCAACATAGTTGTATCTTTGATCTTAAAAACTACGGGATAATGGTGTTGTGGTAACCCCCCCCAAAAAAACAAAAAACAAAAGCATAATAATATTATTCTTGATATCACTAGAAAAAAAAGCCTTGGAAAATTTGTTTGCAATAACTCCATCAGTATCACCAGCAAAGCAGCTTCATTATTATCCCATTAGACCCCTTTCACACTGGGGCGGTTTGCAGGCGTTATTGCGCTAAAAATACCGCCTGCAAACCGACCCAAAACAGCCGCTGCTGTCTGTTCAGTGTGAAAGCCTGAGGGCTTTCACACTGAAGCGGTGCGCTGGCAGGAGAAGAAAAAATCTCCTGCAAGCCGCATCTTTGGAGCGGTGAAGGAGCGGTGTATTCACCGCTCCTAAACCGCTCCTGCCCATTGAAATCAATGGGGCAGCGAGGCTATACCGCGGCAATACCGCGGCTATAGCCGCGCTATGCGAGCGGATTTAACCCTTTTTCGGCCGCCAGCGGGGGTTAAAACCGCACCGCTAGTGGCCGAATACAGCCGCAAAAACAACGGTAAAACAGCGCTAAAAATAGCGCTGTTTTACCGCCGACGCCCCCACCGCCCCAGTGTGAAAGGGGCCCTAAAGAACACGAGAATTGTGTACTGCAATTCAAGATTTCATAATTAGCCACTGTTAATTCTCCATTACGAGCGCTGGTTTACAAGACCGACCGCTCCTGGCTCATCCTTGCTTCCCGTGCATGCGTGTTTGTACTTTGGACTTTTGTCCGACGGACTTGTGTACACACAATCGGAAAATCCGACAACACACATTTGTTGGCGGAAAATTTGAAAACTTGCTAGCCAAAATTTGTTGGTGGAAAGTTTGACAACAATTGCCCGATGGAGCAAACCCATGGTCGGATTTTCCGCCAACAGCCTGACATCGAACATTTCCCGTCGGAAAATCTGATCCTGTGTACAAGGCTTTAGACTTTATGGTAGCAAGGTGTAGAGAGGCAGGCATTCCTACAGTGTAATGTCAGGGAATGAAAATTAAGGATATTGCAACCTATAAAAATCGATATGTGCACAAAAATACTAGCACTAACTTCTAACATAAAAATCAAATCTAAGTGCTCCTTTTTGTCATTTTTTTTAAGCAATGAGTCAATTTATTAGCAATTATTTTTAGTTGGGAGATACTTTGTTGTATGTATTAAAATTAATGGCTAAAGCTGGTGTATTTTATGACCACAATCTATGCACTAAAAGTGTGAATAACTGATCCAGTTGTGGTGAGATAGCTTATTTTACAGTCTCAGTACCTTGGCAGACAGTGACTCGATCCAAATGACATCTTGCAGATCGTAGAAAGCTTTAATCCAAAACTTGTGCAGATCACAACAGATGAACATCAGATAGCTCAACAATTCATAGTGTTTTTAGTGCCAGAATACAGTACATGTGGAGAATGGAGGCTAAAGCATGAAGAAGGGTGGGGCTAACTACATAGAGCACCAACCAGCTACAGAGTGAGCAAACAAACAGACTATGCATATGCAACATGATAGTACGTGAACAACTGCTGTGAATACGAGAACTTTTACACAGGATTCTAAATCATTTTTTTTTAGTTTGATAATATAAATATATATTTATTACTGTAAACCTAGTTAGATTCTGTATATTTTCACACATTTTATATGTAGATATGTGTATATATGAGTGGTGTAACATTAGGTTAACAGTAATATATTGCACTTTAAAGATATAATCTGCATGACACCACTTAGTAATGACATGCTCACCAAGGAGTGTGTATCTCTGTATTAATCTGTGCCAGTATAAAATCACATATCATAGCTTTATACAGACATTCTGATCACTTTTTACTGCTTTCCCAAATAGTCGTGTATTTAAATAGCATATTAATTTTACTACATTCTTTTTCAGAGTAGCCATAATGTAAAGACATTCTCCTAAGTGCAGAGAAAGGAAAAATTTTATTATCGTTATTACCCAATTACAGATGGGAGCACAGGTGTCCAGAGCAAAAAATAGAATTCACAGGTTTGTATATTTAAAAATTCTGCAGTCTTAGCACAGGTTCTTAGCATAGCTTTTAAATAAGATTTAGGTGCAAAATGGTTCATGGGCACGGAAACAGTTAAAGTTTTTGTAATACATTTACTTGGTCCAATGCCCAGCAAAGCGTAGCCATGTTTCCTTAGGGTGCCAATTGCCATCTGTCTCCTTGACCTTTTTCCCACAATAGCCAGGGTTGTGGATGGCAAGGGGTGTGATGTGGTCAGTCCTGCTGACCCTGTAACTCCACACATGTCTACACATTAAAAATCATTTCAATACCAGGCACTTAGACACCTTCCTGCCCAAGCCAATTTTCAGCTTTCAGTGCTGTCGCAATTTGAATGACAATTGCGCGGTCATGCTACACTGTACCCAAACAAATTTTTTATCATTTTGTTCACACAAAATGAGCTTTCTTTTGGTGGTATTTGATCACCTCTGCGATTTTTATTTTTTGCGCAACAAATAAAAAAAGACCGAAAATTTTGAAAAAAAAAAACAATTTTTTTCTTTGTTTCTGTTATTTTTTTTTTCACACAAATAAAAAGAGAGATGGCCCTCTTTCAAGAATAAGTGGGATTTTTTAAGGGAGATAGTACGTCTATTGAAAGTAGGTCAGTACCACACAGGTTAGTAAAAAATATAAATTTATTTATTGAAAAATGGTTAAAATTAATTGTATAGCATAATAGACATAACATGTAAGAATATCAACATGACCATCCAGTAGTATATTCAGAATTCATTCGTGATTGTCAGCCAACATGTTTCGCAAAGAATTATTTTTGCTTCATCAGGGCATAACACAACATCATTAATTCATTATAACTGTATAGAAAACAAATAACTATAATTATATGGTGGCCATGCATGGTTATGCAGCAAAACATAGTACAAAAATCTAATAGAGAATTAATTCCAATAACTCTCACCTACTAGTACAGGTCTAAAGAGCAGAGCAAACACCACCATTGCCAGACGTCATCTAGTGTACCAACTGGAGCATAGTCCCCATGGGTGCCAGGTCCCAACAGGATAATGCCAACAGGAGGACTGGACCGCACAGTTGTCAGTACTAGGATCCCTTTAGGACCCAGCACAACTCACCTGACACAGCCTTTACCTGGGAAACAACAATGATTGGCCAGCTCACCTTTAAATAACTTGCATCAGCATTCAATCATTGCTCGTGTTAGAGTTTACCTTGTGTTTGATCCAGTTGATATCTGCTCTGTGTATTTCATGTATGACCCGGCTCGTTTGACCCTGTTTGCTTGCTTCTGATTCGGTACCGTTTGGGCTCTAATCTTCCTGTGTATGACCCAGCTTGCCTAGACTACGTTTTTGCCTGATACCACTAGTACCTTCATCTGCAGCGGTGAACTACAAGCACCAGACATCTATCCTCCACCTGCAGCGGTGAATTACAAACACCAGACACCATCAATCCTCATCTACAGCGGTGAACTACAAGTCCCAGCTGACCTGCTCTGCTCAGACCTGCTCATGGTATGTGCTCTTGTTCTTTGAACTCTTTGCATAATCAGAACACCTGAACTGTTACCTGTTATATGCTCTAGCCTGACATTAACACGAGCCATACATAATAAAGGAAACCTATCATGGATCCTGAGCAGGCTCAGTTGTTTGCACAGGAACTTTGCCGCTTATCCCATCAAGTTCAGGAAATGGCCACAGAGCTCACCAAGGTGCAATCTCCTTCTATTACCACTGCTACAAAAACTCCATCTGAACCAAAAATTCCTTTGCCTGACCGGTTTTCTGGTGACCGTAAAGGGTTTTGCAACTTTAAAAACAGCTGCAAATTATATTTCAAGTTAAGGCCATCCTCGTCTGGCCCTAAAACTCAGAGGGTTCAAATCATTATCTCTCTACTACAGGGTGACCCCCAGGCTTGGGCCTTTAACCTGGAACCAAACCATCCAGCCTTGCTAACAGTAGATGCCTTCTTTGAAGCCCTAGGGTTGCTTTATGATGATCCAGATCGTGCTGCTACTGCAGAATCAACCCTGCGTAACTTAAAGCAAGGAACTACCACAGCTGAAATGTATTGCTCAGAGTTTCGCAGGTGGGCCCCGGAATCTGGCTGGAATGATGCAGCACTCCGCAGCCAGTTTAGAATGGGCCTTTCAGATGCAATTAAGGATGCTCTTGTTAACTTCTCCTACCCAGCCTCACTGGAGAAGGCTATGAGTCTAGCCATTAGAATTGACCGCCGCCAGCGAGAGAGGAGACGAGAACAAACTACAGCTGTGGCAAACTATATACCTCCCTTGCCGCCTGACTATTCCACCTCCAGTGCCAAATCTGAGGAAGAACCCATGCAGTTAGGCTCCACCCGGTTATCTGCCCAGGAACACACGCGCCGGTGTAACATGGGACTCTGCTTGTATTGTGGCCTCAAGGGTCATATGCTCCGTTCGTGCCCTACACGTCCGGGAAACTCCAGGACCTAGGTAATTGCGGGGAGGTTACCTTAGGTCTGCTCTCATCTCCCCAGGGGGACAATCGTATTCTTTTACCCGCTGTCATTCACTTTGGGACAGGGGCTCATGAACTGCTGGCCTTGGTAGATTCTGGAGCCGCTGAGAATTTTATTGATAAGACTCTGATTACCTCTTTGTCCTTGGAAACTCATGCTCTAGATTGCCCAGTCTGCCTGATTTCCGTGGATAATCGTCCTCTCTCACAAGATCTAGTGCTCCAAGCCACCAAGCCTTTCCAGTTACAATTGGGGGCTTTGCATTGGGAGAAGACTTCATGTCTTGTCATTGACTCTCCATCCACTCCTTTGATCCTAGGCCTTCCTTGGCTTCAGAAGCACAATCCTGTAATTGACTGGCGAACAGGAAATATTCTGGCTTGGTCCAATCAGTGTAAAAAGAACTGCATCCAGCACCCTGTTCCACTGGCTACCTGTCAAGTGGGAATGGAACAGATTCCACTTTGTTATAAGGACTTTTGGGATGTGTTTTCTAAAGGGATTGCTGACACTTTACCACCTCATCGCAGTTATGATTGTCCCATTGACCTCTTGCCTGACACTACACCTCCTCGAGGGAGAGTCTTTCCACTGTCTGAGCCAGAGAATCTTGCCTTGCAAGAATACATCCAGGAAAACCTAGCTAAGGGTTTCATCCGTCCCTCCACTTCTCCCGCAGGAGCAGGATGCTTCTTTGTCCCAAAAAAGGATGGGGGACTGAGACTTTGTGTTGATTACCGAGGTCTAAATAAAATAACTGTTCCCAATCGGTATCCTCTTCCTCTCATCACAGAATTGTTCTCTCAAATCCAGGGAGCCAAAATCTTCTCCAAACTGGACTTAAGGGGAGCCTATAATCTGGTGCGCATACGTGCAGGCGACGAGTGGAAGACAGCCTTTAACACCAAGGATGGTCATTATGAATGTCTTGTCATGCCTTTCGGTCTCAGAAATGCACCAGCTGTCTTTCAGAACTTTATGAATGACATTTTCCGTGACATGTTGGGTCGCTTCATGCTTGTATATTTAGACGACATTTTGATATATTCTCCCAATCTTGAAACACATCAGAAACATGTCTGCTCAGTATTGGCCCGATTAAAGACTCACTCCCTTTTTGTAAAGCCTGAGAAATGTTCATTCCATGTTAAACAAGTACCTTTCCTAGGCTACCTAATTTCTGACACAGGCCTCACCATGGATCCAGCCAAGATTCAAGCCATTTTAGACTGGGCACCACTTTCAGACCTGAAGGCAGTTTAGCGCTTCCTGGGCTTTGCAAATTTCTATCGAAAATTCATTAAGAACTTTGCCACCATTGCACATCCCATCACCTCTCTCACCAGGAAGACTCCAACTACCTTTAAATGGACTACTGAAGCCCAGGCAGCCTTCACTCAGTTAAAGAAAACCTTTACCTCTGCACCAATCCTACGCCATCCTGTTCCTGAGCTACCTTTTATTGTGGAGGTAGATGCATCTGAAGTAGGGGTGGGGGCGCTTTTGTCACAAAAGGATCCTGTAAATGCCGCCATCCACCCCTGTGCCTTCTTGTCTCGGAAATATTCCCCAGCAGAGCGCAATTATGATATAGGCAACAGAGAACTTCTAGCCATAAAGCTCGCTTTGGAGGAATGGAGACATTGGCTGGAGGGAGCTCGCTATCCATTCATAGTTCTGACTGACCACAAAAACCTTGAATACATCCGTTCTGCTAAAAGACTGAACTCACGTTAAGCCAGGTGGTCATTGTTCTTCTCCAGATTTGACTTCACAATTTCATATTTACCAGGACCAAGAAACATTAAGGCTGACGCCTTGTCTCGCAGCTTTCTTTCAGAGTCTCCTCCTCCGCTTCCTCCACAACCCATTATCTCTGAGGATAGGATTTTGGCTTTCACCCAGACTGACATCTCTGAGGCCTTGTTACCTGCACAGGCTGAAGCCCCTCCCTCCACTCCCTCCGGTATGCTTTTTGTGCCCCTGGCTCTTTGTTTGCAGGTATTGCAGCAGGTACATGCATCAAAACCTGCAGCACATCCGGGGTTTAGACAAACTTTTGAGATTATCTCTCGCAACCTCTGGTGGCCATCGATTAGGCAGGATGTGTTAGCCTTCGTCCAGGCCTGTGAAGTTTGTGCCAGAAGCAAGAGCAGTACCTCTAAGCCGCCTGGTCACCTACGTCCTCTACCAATACCTACCTGTCCCTGGACCCATTTATCTATGGACTTTATCACTGACTTGCCTCCGTCCCAGGGATGTTCCACGATCTGGGTGGTGGTAGACAGGTTCAGTAAAATGGCCCACTTTGTTCCGCTTCCGAAACTTCCATATGCTAAAGAACTGGCATCTTTATTCATTAAACATGTTTTCAGGCTCCATGGGGCACCAATCAACATTGTCTCAGACCGTGGCTCTCAGTTTATAGCCCAGTTTTGGAAGGCCCTTTGCTCTCAGCTGGGGATTAAGTTATCATATTCTTCAGCATATCATCCTGAGACAAACGGCCAAACAGAAAGGACTAATCAGACTCTAGAGAAAATGGTACGTTGTCTGATGGCCAATGATGAGGTGGAGTGGGTCAACGTCCTGCCATGGGCAGAGTTTGCCTTTAATAACTGTGCCAGCACATCTACAGGGACCTCTCCTTTCTTCTGTGTTTACGGGTTGCATCCTCGTGTGTGCTCCTTTGATCTTCCACCCTCTGATGTGCCAGGTGCCAACACCACAATAGAAAATTTCTCCAAAATCTGGTCCGATGTTAATCATGCTATTTCTCGCTCTGTGCTGGCTTTTAAGAAAATTGCGGACAAGAGGCGCTCAAAGGCACCAGGATATAAAGTTGGTGACAAAGTGTGGCTATCATCCAGGAATCTGTCCCTGCATGTTCCATCTAAAAAACTTGGCCCAAAATTCATCTGGCCCTATGAAATTTCGGAGATTGTTAATCCTGTATCCTATAGATTAAAACTCCCCCCATCCATGCGCATTCCAAATGTCTTTCATGTTTCATTGTTGAAACCTGTTCATTCCAGCCTCCAAGTAAATGAACCAGAACCTGTGGATGTGTTGGACAGTCAGGAATATGAAGTGGCATTTATTCTTGATTCCAGACGAGTGCGCAATTCCTTACAATATCTCGTTCATTGGAAAGGTTTCGGCCCAGAGGATCGATCTTGGGTCCCAGCTCGTGATCTTCATGCTGACCGACTTAAGAAGAAGTTTCATCTTCGTTATCCAAGTAAGCCTGGGGGTGCAGGAGCAACCCCTCGAGAAAGGGGGGGTACTGTCAGTACTAGGATCCCTTTAGGACCCAGCACAACTCACCTGACACAGCCTTTACCTGGGAAACAACAATGATTGGCCAGCTCACCTTTAAATAACTTGCATCAGCATTCAATCATTGCTTGTGTTAGAGTTTACCTTGTGTTTGATCCAGTTGATATCTGCTCTGTGTATTTCGTGTACGACCCGGCTCGTTTGACCCTGTTTGCTTGCTTCTGATTCGGTACCGTTTGGACTCTGATCTTCCTGTGTATGACCCAGCTTGCCTAGACTACGTTTTTGCCTGATACCACTAGTACCTTCATCTGCAGCGGTGAACTACAAGCACCAGACATCTATCCTCCACCTGCAGCGGTGAACTACAAACACCAGACACCATCAATCCTCATCTGCAGCGGTGAACTACAAGGTCCAGCAAACATCTACCTACATCTACAGCGGTGAACTACAAGTCCCAGCTGACCTGCTCTGCTCAGACCTGCTCATGGTATGTGCTCTTGTTCTTTGAACTCTTTGCATAATCAGAACACCTGAACTGTTACCTGTTATATGCTCTAGCCTGACAACAGTTAAGGGCAAGAATCTGGCAAAACATATAATAAAAAGAGACTCCTAAGTTCCTTATCAAGGAAAAATAGAAAAAAAAATATATATATATACAATAACAACAATAATGGTGAATCACTCATCCCAAATAATCCTGAAACAGGAATTGATTAAATGCAATATAATGGTAAGGAGCAAATTGGGGAACTAGTCCCTATGTTAAGTAAAAGAAAGCCATACAAGGCAAAGATCTAGCTGACAAAAGATCCTTCAAAATAAAATAAAAGGCATAGTGGTAACTGCTTGTAGATAGAAGCTAAAGGGAAGTAAACCTCTAGCAAATTATCTGTAGGGAGTGTTCATTGCTTGTGGACATCACCATATAATTATAGTTATTTGTTTTCTATACAGTTATAATGAATTAATGATGTTGTGTTATGCCCTGATGAAGCGAAAATAATTCTTTGCGAAACATGTTGGCTGACAATCACGAATGAATTCTGAATATACTACTGGATGGTCATGTTGATATTCTTACATGTTATGTCTGTTATGCTATACAATTAATTTTAACCATTTTTCAATAAATAAATTTATATTTTTTACTAACCTGTGTGGTACTGACCTACTATCAATAGACATTGGGAGATCCGTCTCTGTTATCTCCTGTCTATAGTCCAACCACTTATTTTTCTAAACAATGTTAATTTTTTTTGTAAATAAGTATGTTTTCGTCTTCAATGATGGGCACTAATATGGCGGCACCGATGAGGTGGCACTGATGAGGTGGCACTGATGGGCACTGATGATGGGCACTAATAGGCGGCACTGATAGGTGGCACTGGTATGCGACACTGATGGGCACTCATAGGTGGCACTGATGGGCACTCGGTGGCACTGATGGGTACTTATGGGTGGCACAGGATAGGTGTGCAGTAAGTGGACGGGCTGAAGACAGACATGATCCTCCACACTGAGAAGCTCATCATACGATCCGGAAAGACAGGCAGCCACAGGCCGTTATAACATCCCCTTCCTCGGCACTCATTTTCCTGCTCTTTCCTTCCCCTGCTCTCCATCTAGATTGTCCGCAGCAGCAGACAGGGTGGAGAGCGGGGGGGAAGGAAAGTTCAGGAGAACGAGTGCTGGTGAAGCTTATAATCTAACAGTCTGTGGCTGCCTGACTTTCTGGATCATATGATTAGAAGCATGTGGGGTACCAAAGGAGCATGGGGGGAAAAGAGGAGCATGTGGGGGGGCAGAGGAGCACAGGGCAGACCAGAGGAGCATGTGGGAGACCAGAGGAGCATGTGAGGGACCAAAAGAGGCATGTGGGGAATCAAAGGAGCATGTGGGGGGACCAGAGGAGCACGGGGGGGACAGAAGAGCATGGGGCACTAGAGGAGTATGGGGATACAGAAGAGCATGGGGGAATAGAGGAGCATGGGGGAACAGAGGAGCATGTGGGGGAGCAGGGGGGTACCAGAGGAGCACGTGGGTACATAGGAGTAGGGGAGGACCAGAGGGGCAGGGGAAAACAGAAGAGCATGTGGGGGAGGAGAGGAGCACGAGGGGACAAGAGGAGCACAGGTGGGACCAGAGGAGCATGGGGGAGGGGACAAACAGCTGACTCAACAGCTCTAGTCTGGGATTTTCTCATTTCCCTGCCTAATCTTGTCCTGTTACGGGGGGGGTGGCGAACGGATTCTTTGCCCCGGGTGAAGGAATGTCTAGCTTCACCACTGGCTGTCAGTACTTCTTGGTTCAGGTGCAGCCTTCTGAAGCTGCACCACTAGGCCTGTCTCCACCTCCTTTAATGTCTTTACCTAGCCTGTCGGCTTACTGCACAGCTATCCAGGGACAAAAGGTGAGCACTGTGGGGGACCAGCGAAAGGGGGGGCAGGGGGGCTAAGAGGAGAAGGGGGAATCAGAGGAGCATGTGGGGGAGGAGGGGAGCAAGTGGGGGACCAGAGGAGCATGTGGGGAAGCAGAGGCATACATGGGGGACCAGGAGAGAAGGAGGGAACAGAGGAGCATGTGGGGGGGAGAGGAGCATGGGGACCAGAGGAGCATGTGGGGAAGCAGAGGCATACAGGGGGACCATAGGGCCATGTGGGGGACCAGGGAGAAGGGGGGAACAGAGGAGTAGGGGGGACCAGAGGAGCATGAGGAGCATGCATGGGACCAGAGGAGCACAGGGGGACTAGAGCACGTGGGGGACCAGAGGAGCATGGGGGGAACAGAGGAGCATGTGGGGGAGCAGAGGAGCATGTGGGGATCAAAAGAGCATGTGGGGGACCAGAGGAGCATGTGGGGGACCAGGGGAGCATGGGGGGACATAAGATCATGGGGGACAAGAGGAGTACGGGGGTACAGAAGAGCATGGGGGGATAGAGGCGCAGGGGGGACCAGAGGAGCATGGGGGGAATAGAGGAACAGGGGAAAACGGAGAACAGGGGACCAGAGGAGCACAGGTAGGACCAGAGGAGCATTGGGGGAGGGGACAGACAGCTGACTCAACAGCTCTAGCCTGGGAGTTTCTCACTTTGCAGCCTAATCTTGCCCTGTTACGGGGGGGGGGGACTGATTCTTTACCCTGGGTAAGGAATGTCTAGCTCTGCCACTGGCTGTCAGTACTTCTTGGTTCAGATGCAGGCTTCCGATGCTGCACCACTAGGCCTGTCCTCACCTCCTTTATTGAATGAAATGTAGTGCAGTGCTCCTGGGCGACATGCATATTCCAGGAGGCACTGGGGGACTGCATGTAATTTACCTAGGCAAGGATGGCTATTTCTGTAGTGTAGTGGGGAGGGTCAGAGAGGGGGAAACTTCCTGACAAGGGTGAAGAACCGCTTTAACTTTTTAGCTGCCTCTTAAATACATGATGCATTTGGACTAGCATATAGGCTCAGTGGTATCTGCATGCATAGCCTAAATAGACCTGAATAGCAGGAGTTCAAATATGCAGGCTAGCTAGAGCATAATCGCAAACCATCAGACATCAAAAGTGCAGTTGCTACCTTTAGCACTGCACCTGGTGCCTGCAAATTAATTGTGAGGTATTCAAATTCAAACCATTATACTTTCTTAATTAAAGCACATGTGGTTTGCTTATATATTTCTTCAACTGTGATGTCAGTGTATGGTCACTTGAGTTTAATTTACCTCAATGCTACTGTCTTTAAGTCAAGCAAGATATCAAAGATCTATCTGTTAATTCAAGCCTTTGATCCTGGAATCCCCTCTTGTGTTCTGACCTGTAGTGGTGGTATAAGCATCCCTTGATTCTACCAACAGGTAAAAAGATAAACAGTGAATTCTCCAAGCAAAAAAAAGAGTTAACACTGGAGGTAATAACAAGGAGTGATCACAGTTGAACTATGAGCAGTGGTCAAACTAAGATGAAGAATATTGTTTCTTTATTGTCCATTGAGGGACAAAGAACAATAGTAAGTCTTGGGTGTGTGGGTTATAGTGCTGCTTTCAGGAAGTTCAGACATTAGCAAAACAAAACATGTTAAGCCAGCCCCTGTATAATCCTGCCTCAAACCATCATGCCTCAGCTTTTTGCTAGTGTCCTAGGAGGCTGGACAGCTCTTCCTCAGCTCTGTGGTAAACGCTAATTATATTTTTTATTGTGATTTTTCTCTTCTGTCAAGGTATACACATTTTGGTAGATTCTTCATATCAAGCTTTTCTTCAGGCATTGACGCTAATTAGATTCTGCATCAGCTATTTTGATTTTGTCCACCCCTGAGTTAGACTGCTTTGGTATTGGTCTTATGCACTGTCAAAAAATTGATTCGGGGTGTGGAGTTATAGGGGACATGATTTATTGTTTTTGCTTTGCCAGTATCCAAACCTCCTGAAGGTGACAGGAACGCCCACATGTCTAAGATCACTGTCCTGTGGCCATCAGTGGACTTTCAAGAAATACATTTTTTGTTAAAGTGGCTGTAAAGAATTAAGGTTTTTCACCTTAATGCATAGAATGTGGTGCAGCTCCCTCCCAGACCCCCCCTTTTTCTTACCTGAGCCTGATCAAATCCAGCAATGTGCATGAGCGCAGCAGCTCCAGCCGCTCTCCACATTGGACAGATTTATGGCAGCAGGAGCCATTGACTCCCGCTGCTGTCAATCAAAAGCTGTGACGGGGGGGCAAATCCCGCTGTCTGTGTCAATGGACGAAGCAGCGGTACTCAGGAGTGAGCCCGCATGGATGCCCCCATGGAAAGCAGCTTTCCATGGGGGCACCCAATGAAGAGGAGAGGCCTGGAATGCCGGTGGGGGACCCCAGAAGAAGAGGATCAGGGTTGCTCTGTGCAAAACCATTGCACAGAGCGGGTACTTATAGACATGTTCATTATTCATTATTTTAAAAATGAATTAATTAAAAACGAACAACCACTTTAAGTACAAAAATATTTTCATTTAACTTCCTGTGGTAAATTGACAAAAAATTCCAATTGTACAGCTTTGCAAACAATTTTTCAAGTGAGGGAAATACTTTGTAAACTAATGCTCTATATTATTATTATTCAGGATTTATATAGTGCCCACAGTTTGCGCAGCGCTTTACAACATGGGGGCAGACAGTAGAGTTACAATACAATTCAATATAGGAGGGATCAGAGGGCCCTGCTCGTTAGAGTTTATAATCTATATACATATTAACCTCCTCACGCCCATGCTATAGCCCAGGGGTCTTCAAACTGCGGCCCTCCAGTTGTTCAGGAACTTTAATTCCCATCATGCCTAGTCATGTCTGTGAATGTCAGAGTTTTACAATGCCTCATGGGAAGTGTAGTTCTGCAACAGCTGGAGGGCCATAGTTTGAGGATCCCTGCTATAGCCAAAAGACGCTACAGCATGGGTCTAAATTGCTTGGAGGGCGTCTATGTACATCCTCCCAAGCATACGCCAATTCCAGCCCCTTACCACATAATCAGCTGTCAGCCAATGACAGCTGATAACTGTGATGTAAACAAAAGATCGTAATTGGCTTTACTGGCTTCTGTCAGAGGGACATCGGTCCCGCACATGGACACCCACTGCTGCTAAACAGTGCCCACCAGTGCCATCTACCAGTGCCCACCAATGCCACCTGTGCCACCTATCAATGCCCAGCAGTGCCCATCAGTGCTGCCAATCAGTGCCACCTATCACTGCTGCCTATCAGTACCACCCATCAGTGCCGCCTTATCAGTGCCCGTCAGTGCAGCCTCATCAGAGCACATCAATGAAGGAGAAAAATTACATGTTTGCAAAATTGTATAACAACCTATGAAACTGTTTGTTTTTTTTCAAAATTTTCGGTCTTTTTTCATTTTTTTTAGCAAATTATAAAAAAATCCAGCAGTGATTAAATACCACCTAAAGAAAGCTCTATTTGTGTGAAAAAATGATAGAAAATGTAAATTGGGTACTGCTGAATACTTTATTAATCCCAAAGGGAAATTGGTAAATTGTTATGACACAGACACACTTAACAAAGACAACACAAGATCACAACAATAGACTGAACAAGATGCAAAAACACAACAAAATTACCAATAACAGCCATTAACACCAAATAACAAAATTAAAACTTCAATACAAATAAAACATCCAAACAATTAAAATACAACATAGAATAAATACCCAGGATTAAAATAACAGGCAAACTACCAAATACAAATAAGACACCACTCAGTTTGCAGTAAGCATTGAGTACCATGTTTTGGCACCTCTATAGGTAACAGTACCTTATTAGACTTCTTCTATTTTTACTGGCATAGCCAAGGCCAAAATAAATGCTTGTCAATTTTACTTTTCAAAGACAACTGGCATGATAATGACACAAATGGCAAATAGTGTTTTGTTTTTTTTCCAATGGAGGTGTCTTTCCTTTTTTATTTTTACTCTTTTAAAGAAGAGTAAATAAGATGAGTTGTAATAGAGTTCTTTTATCTTTTGAAATTTCCCTTGAAAATCTACACTATAAGTGTGTGTGCAATGACATAATACCACTTTTCTTGTCCATTTAGTTGTATTATACCTATGTCTTTTTGCAGGATACTGAACAACAGTAGTAAATGGCAAACAGTGTAATTTTATCACCTAATTTAATAGGAATAGCATTTGAGGACATACTTTTGACATATATAGAATGCAAAAAATGCAATTATTCATCCTATATCTGTCAGAAATGTGATTTTAGCATCTAACCCATTGCTAACGCTTTACCCTACACACCTCTTATTCCCAGCATTGCTTTAAAAAAGAACACGATCCCAGTACAGTTTGTGTGGCCAAGGCTTATTAGTATGCAGCAGAAATGCCAGGATCTGTTCCCAAGACTGTGCCGAGTGAAAAATGGCTTGCATTTTCCTGATAGCCCATGTGGTTGTAAAGAATAAATGGCTAATGAATTACAGATGAACATTGACGCCAATTAATCTTTCCGCTGTCCCTGGGTTATATGGCAGCCATTTAAAAGTTTAATCAATACACTAAAGTTGAAAACATGCAGGCACTGCAGTTGTTTGCCTGTAATAAACATCAGAAAGAAACAGCAGCCCCGTAGTGACTTGTGCATTAGAATGACAGGTATTTATGCTTAATGGACTAAATATTTTTTATTGGGAGAGAGCAAATGTCAACTTAAGTTTTGCGAGGCCAGCGTTCCCTTCCCTTTCCTGGAAGGTGGGCGAGAGATTGGTGGCAGTTCAGTGACAGTGACAGATGAGTGAATAAATAAGGAGAATGCTTTGGGGACAAAGGAAGAACAAGAATCTATTGCTTTCTGCAGCAAGGCCTCTGTTTTGCATTGTGAAAACATTACAGATTGTAATCGTACTTCTCCCAGTGCTATGAAATGGTGGGGGGAGGCTTACAGTTTCTGTACTTATGTTACCTAAACTGTGGACTTCTATTTTAATAGACCCTAAGATATGTTTATAGTCAATCATGTCTTCATTGAATATGTTGTCACATACATAAAACACACAACAACAAGCTGGATGAATGATCTTTGTTCCTTTAAGACGTGAGATTGGCATGTTGTAAAGGCAATTGGTGGATCACATGACTTAGTCCTTTCTTCCTGAATCTTTAAGCTGCTGTAAAATGACCATTTAAAAGAGGTACATACATTAGAACTTGGTATAACCACAACAAAATAGGTTGCTTGTTAAAATGATAAGTGGAGGTGGTTGCATATGTACCCCAATGATAATTAAATAAAAAAACTAAAAAAGGTGCATCGGTAACAAGATTAGAACCAAACAAATCCCAGTGAGGTAGGTTTCCTCTGGGCTTCTTCCAAATATCACTTGTTTCCAAAAACACTGCTTGTTCCCCTAGTCCAGATTTCATCCAATCCAGTATAGATACAGACATTGGAAACTGACACAAAAAGTCTACTTGAAGCTCCAGAGGTAAAGCTTCAGTCATTTAATAATGGACACACTCTTTTTGCTGTGTCATTTTGCTTACATTTTACTGTTCACTATTGCTTATATTGATAACAGAATGGATTAAATTGCCTAAATATTGAATCCATTTTGTTATAAATATAAGCACCGCTGCTCACGCCGATATACGTTGGCAAAGTGGCACTGGTGCGTATAATCACGTACCCGTATGTCGCTCGTGGGCGCGTCCCTGCTGCGATCGGATTCGTAGCAGAGCCGATCAGTCTTCAGGTCCAGGCCAATGATTTCTGGCTTGGACCTGCTGATCAGTTGTGGCAAATGAAAATGCTTCCTCTGTCTGTAAGCGTAAAAACAGACGGGGAAGTGATGTAATTTCCCTCTCTGGAATTCTTTTACGTTCCTGAGAGAGGAGAGAGAACATCTTACACGTAGGTACACTTTTCACCCCCAATCGCCCCCCCTAGTTAACCCCTTCGCTCCCTGTCTCTGTGTCACCAATTGCAGTTTTCAGATTTTTCACTGATCACTGCATTGGTGTCACTTGTGACTCTAATCAGTGTTAGGACAATTTGTAGTAGGCACCGTTAGGACTTAGGTACCCCCCAAACCCCCGTAATAAAGGTTTTAACCCCCTGATTTCCCCCTAGTTAATCCTTTCACCCCCTGTCACCAGTGATCACCGTATTAGTGTCATAGGTGACACTGGTTAGTTAGTTAGTTTTTTATAGCGTCAGGGCACCCGCCATATATTACCAAATAAAGGTTTAACCCCCTGATCACCCGGCTGGTGACATCAGTTAGGTTTTAGCATCAGTTAGGGTCTGCGTCGCCCCAGGCAGCATCAGATTAGTGCCAATAGCGCTAACATCCACGCACGCACCATACACCTCCCTTACTAGTATAGTTTCTGAACAGATCAATATCTGATCTGATCAGATCTATACTAGCGTCCCCAGTAGTTGAGGGTTCCCAAAAACGCAGCGTTAGTTTGATCAGCCTAGATACCTGCTAGCACCTGTGTTTAGCCCCTCCACCCAGCCCAGCCCACCCAAGGTGCAGTATCAAAAGATTACTGTCACTTACAAAACACTAAACACATAGCTGCAGCATTCGCAGAGATAGACCTAATCCCTACGAACGCTAACAGTTTTTCTGGTAGCGTTTGAAGCAGTTGCTGACAGTCAGGTACTTTTTTTTCCTGTGAGTTTCACTAGTTGTACCAGTAAATTTAGAGGCTACAATGTCCAATCGAAAGTACACTAGTGAAGAGGCCTACACATTTCTGAGCATGACAAATGAGAGTGAAGAGGAACTCACCCATCTGTCAGATTCAGGCCCAGAATACAATCCTGTAGACAGCAGCGGCACCCCTGACAGATAGCTCTGATGACGGAGTAGTGGTCCCTGCCAAGGTCAGGCATACCCGACCCCGTTCTTCTGCTGTTGTTGAGGTGCAAGAACCGCAAGGCTCTCGTATGGAGAAGAGAGCCAGTACTAGCGCCGCTCATCCTTCTGGTGAACTGGCAAGCACCAGCGGCCTAGTACACCCTGGTTGTAGTCAAACCAGCACTGCAGTATCACGTGGTGACGTGGCGAGTCCCATAAGTGCAGTTCAAGCTGGTGAGGTGGCTAGCACAACTAGTGTCTCGCAGCCACCAAGAAGACAAAGACAGGCCCGTCAAGCCCATAGTGCCCTTCCTGCTGCATTTGCCAATCCAAATTGGGAGTCCACCACTTCTGCAGCACCCGTACTTCCCCCATTTAATGGCCAACCCGGAACTCAGGTGGAAACTGTTGATTTTACGTCACTTGATTTTTATTCGCTGTTTTTCACCGAAGATCTTTAAAGATCTATTGTGAACCAAAGCAATTTGTATGCTGGTCAATTCATCAATGCTAATTCCCAGTTGACCCTTGCCAGAGATTGGAGACCTATCACAGTCTCCGAATTTAAGACTTTTCTGGGCCTATCCCTCCTCATGGGCATAACTAAAAAAAGTGAGTTGCGGTCATATTGGTCCACTGACCCAATTCACTATATGCCCGTGTTCTCTGCCTCCATGACCAGGGCTAGATATGAGCAGATCTTGCAATTTATGCACTTCAACGACAATGAACTCTGTTGTCCTCGAGGTGACCCTGAATACAAATACTCTACAAAATTTGGCCCCTCGTTAACCACTTCAACCAACAGTTTGCAGCCTTGTTTACTCCCGATCAAGTTTTCTGTGTTGATAAGTCCCTGATTAAGTTTTCTGGCCGCTTGTCATTCAAACAGTATCTTCCCAGCAAGCGTGCCAGATATGGGGTCAAGATGTATATGCTCTGTGACAGGGCAACAAGCTATACATATAGTTTTATGGTTTACAAGGGAAAACATAGTCATTTGAAGCCGGAGAACTGCCCAAACTACATAGGGAGCGCTGGTAAAAATGTGTGGGGCTTGGGGTCACCATTATTCGGAAAGGGGTACCACATGTATGTGGACAATTATTACATAAGCGTGCCACTTTTTAGTCACTTGTTTAATCATGGAATTGGGAATTGGCGCATAGGATCTAATCGCCGGGGCTTACCCCAGCAGCTTGTAGATTCCCGTCGTAGGCTGGGGGAGAGAGCCTGCTTGAGAAGTAATAATTTGCTCGCAGTGAAGTGGAGGAATTCACGGAATGTTTTAGTTCTGTCCTCCCTTCACACAGACACGATGGTCCAAATTCAAACGGCGACTGGTGTCATGGAGAAACCCCTCTGTATCCACGACTACAACCTTAATATGGGAGGGGTGGACCTCAACGACCAGTTGATGGCGCCGTACTCAATTGCTCGTAAGGCCAGATGCTGGTATAAAAAATTGTCTGTATACTTATTCCAATTGGCTCTGCTGAATTCTTATGTGCTATACAAAGCGTCAGGACGAACCGTATCCTTAAATTCCAGGAAGAGATCG
The DNA here is from genome assembly GCA_037952925.1 of Lithobates clamitans. Classification (NCBI taxonomy): domain Eukaryota; kingdom Metazoa; phylum Chordata; class Amphibia; order Anura; family Ranidae; genus Lithobates; species Lithobates clamitans. The sequence goes on along the minus strand of JBBGZY010000852.1, from coordinate 4,403,596 downwards.
TCACAGCCCTTCTGTTTCCAGACGGTGCTGTGCTCTAACTTCCCAACTCAAATGCAGTAAGCCGGCTGCATTGGAGGCATTTTCCATATGTCCTCCCTGGTACCCTTACCCAGCGATCACCCCAAAGAAGATGTAGTGTCTGTAGCAAGCACGGATATAGGCGTGACACGCGCTATTATTGTCCTGACCATCCTGGTCTTTGCATTGGTGAATGTTTTGAACGCTACCAAACACTAGTGAAGTATTAGCATAATGTACATCACTGCACAGACTAGGACACACTTTCACAGGGTCTCCAAAGATACCATCGCATTTTTAGAGACCCGAACCTGGAACCGTTACAGTTACTAATAAAAGTATTAAAAAAAAGTTTAAAAAAAATATATATATATATATAGATATATATATATATCTATCTATATATATATAGATAGATATATATATATATATCTATATATATATAGATATAGATATATAGATAGATAGATATAAAAAAGTCAAAAATAGTTGTCGTTTTATTGCTCCCTCTCAATTGTTCTCTCTCTATTGTTCTGCTCTTTTTACTATGTTTTATCACTTGCTTTTCAGGTATGTAATTCTTTTATACTTTACTGTTTACTGTGTTTTATTGTTAACCATTATTTTCTTTTCAGGTGCGCCATTCAGCTGCAGCACTGATTTATTTATCTTGACAGCAACAACGTTTGCTCTCACGATATGTAAATCAGCGACTCCAGTGCTGTAGGAGGTGATTTTACCATCACAGTTAAAAAAAAAGAGCATATATGCCGAAACATGGGGGCAGGGGTGGAGGGGCGATTTGCCCCTAACATTAGGGGCGGATTGCCCCATGCTTCGGCATATATTTGTTACTCTTTTTTTTTTGGCACAGATTGTTGTGGTTTTATTGAGTTAATGTTTTATTGTTACCACTGTTTGCTTTTCAGGTACACTATTCAGCTGCAGCACTGATTTATTTATCTTGACAGCAACAGCGTTTGCTCTCACGATACGTAAATCAGGCACTCCATCACTGTAGGAGGTAATTTCACCACCACAGTTAAAAAAAAAATGGTGCATGTATGCCCATCATTAGAAGTGGGTGGATGCAGGGCAGTATTCTAATGGTGGGCATACCCACCGATCAATATATTTTTTTCGTTCAGCCCACAGGCTGCATGAAAAAAAGAACATTACAATATATGCCCAACAAGGACCAGCAATGTACTGGTATGTTGCTGGACTTTGAGTGGTTATACCAGAATGATGCCTGCAGGTTTAGGTATCATATTGGTATCGTTCATTTCAGCCAACAGTCGGCTTTCATGTAAAAGCAATCCTAGTGGCTAATTAGCCGCTAGACTGCTTTTACAAGTAGCAGGAGGGAACGTTCCGAACGCCCCCGCTCACGCGCAAATGCAAACGTAAGCGTCGGTCTTGTGTCATATGTAAACAGCAATTGCACCATGCATGTGAGGTATCACCGCGAATGTCAGATCGAGAGCAGTAATTTTAGCAGTAGGCCTCCTCTGTAAATCTAAAGTGGTAACCTGTAAAGGCTTTTAAAAATGTATACAGTCTGTCGCCGCTGCACAGTTGTATGCAATTTTAAAGCATATCGTGTATTGTATCTATGTACTTAGCATAAGATCATCTTTTATATTTTATCAAACATTTGGGCAATATAGGAAAATATAGATAAGCCTTGCGAGCCACATAAGGGTTAATGCCTTATAAAAATGTGAAATAAAACTTTAGTAAAAAACAGCTGCAAACACTAATCACGTTCCATAACCGTGTGAATGGTGTCAAAGAAATACAAATGTGTCTGCGCTAGATTGAAAAAATACCATATAGACGATTACAATAAGTGCTAAGTGCCAGAATAACCAAATAAAAATAATAAATAAATGTGCTTAAACTGACCTATGATAAATCAGAAATAACTCTAAGTGATCAAACCTTATAATTTTCAAAGTGCAAAGTGCAATATAAAACACACAATCTAAGTGCCAAATCAGGAGTGAAATAGCAGCAATCCTCATGAAAGTCCTTATAGTTCAAAAAGTGTATATCCAAAGAAATATAAATATAAAGTGCTCAAAAATTGTGTCCATAATTAGTGAAGCTCATCCATCTTGTTCTTCCAAAGGTGCAACACCATAAAGCATGCCTTAGTGTCTTTCAGTGACCCCCAAAAGCGTATGCGCTCACCTTACAGTGTGTGACACAGTAATTAAACTCTGTCAAACACGCTTTAGAGCCACTCCTGTGCTCAAATGGAATCAACTGTGCAGACCTCCAATGTTCCCAGTCATGATGTTATATGCAAGAGAAAAGAAACTCCATAGCGCAATATTGTAAGATAATGAAGGATCTTTTATTATGAACAAAAAAACTCTCCCCTCATAGGGGTACTCACATGCTGTGGGTTGCGTGAGTGCACCATCCTACACAGGCATAGACACAAACAGGCCGATCGTGAGGTATAACGTGCGGTGCGGTGTGTGCCTCAATCTCTCTCTCTTTGCTGACAGCTCCGTCCAGGCCCCTCCCCTACGCGTGTTCGGCACCAGGATCACGTGCCTTCATCACGTGATCATGTGATCCCCCTGATGAAGGCACGTGATCCCGGTGCCGAACACGCGTAGGGGAGGGGCCTGGACGGAGCTGTCAGCAAAGAGAGAGAGAGAGAGATTGAGGCACACACCGCACGTTATACCTTACGATCGGCCTGTTTGTGTCTATGCCTGTGTAGGATGGTGCACTCACGCACCCACAGCATGTGAGTACCCCTATGAGGGGAGAGTTTTTTTGTTCATAATAAAAGATCCTTCATTATCTTACAATATTGCGCTATGGAGTTTCTTTTCTCTTTCATATAACATCATGACTGGGAACATTGGAGGTCTGCACAGTTGATTCCATTTGAGCACAGGAGTGGCTCTAAAGCGTGTTTGACAGAGTTTAATTACTGTGTCACACACTGTAAGGTGAGCGCATACGCTTTTGGGGGTCACTGAAAGACACTAAGGCATGCTTTATGGTGTTGCACCTTTGGAAGAACAAGATGGATGAGCTTCACTAATTATGGACACAATTTTTGAGCACTTTATATTTATATTTCTTTGGATATACACTTTTTGAACTATAAGGACTTTCATGAGGATTGCTGCTATTTCACTCCTGATTTGGCACTTAGATTGTGTGTTTTATATTGCACTTTGCACTTTGAAAATTATAAGGTTTGATCACTTAGAGTTATTTCTGATTTATCATAGGTCAGTTTAAGCACATTTATTTATTATTTTTATTTGGTTATTCTGGCACTTAGCACTTATTGTAATCGTCTATATGGTATTTTTTCAATCTAGTGCAGACACATTTGTATTTGGGCAATATAGTGTGTCTTAGTGCATTAAAATTCAAAAAGTGTTTTTTTCCAAAAAATTGCGTTTAAAAAATCGCTGCGCAAATTCTGTGTGAAAAAAAAAAATTGCAATACCCACCATTTTAATCTGTAGGGCCTTTGCTTTTAAAAAAATATATAATGTTTGGGAGTTTAGAGTACATTTCTAGCAAAAAAAAAATATTTTTCCATGTAAACAAAAAGTATCAGAAAGGGCTTTCTCTTCAAGTGGTTAGAAGAGTGGGTGATGTGTGGCATAAGCTTCTAATATTGTGCATAAAATACCAGGACAGGTCAAACCCCCCCCAAATGACCCCTTTTTGGAAAGTAGACACCCCAAGCTATTTGCTGATAGGCATGTTAAGTCCATGGAATATTTTATATTTTGCCACAAGTTTCGGGAATATGACACACTTTTTTTTTTTTTGCACAAAATTGTCACCAGATGATATATTGTTCAAACATATATGTGGAATTACACCCAAAAATACATTCTGCTGCTTCTCCTGAGTATGGGGATATGACATGTGTGAGGCTTTTTGGGAGCCTAGCCGCATACAGGACCCCAAAAACCAAGCACTGCATTCAGGCTTTCTAAAGGCGTAATATTGTGATTTTACTCTTCACTACCTATCACAGTTATGGAGGCCCTGAAATGTCCAGATAGCACGATAGCACAAACCCCAAGATCTGCAAAATACTCAACATGCCACTCAGCAAATAGCTTGGGGTGTCTACTTTCCAAAATGGGGTCATTTGGAGGGGGGGGGGGGTTGTGCAATCTGGGCATTTCATGGCCTCCGAAACTGTGATAGGTAGTGAGGAGTGAAATCAAGAATTTATGCCCTTAGAAAGCCTGAAGGCGGTGTTTGGTTTTCGGGGTCCTGTACGTGGCTAGACTGCCAAAAAGTCCCACACATGTTGTATCCCTGTACTCATAAGAACCAGCAGAATGTATTCTGGGGTGTAAATTTACAAACACCCATGGCAGACTTGAGCAATATAGCATTTCAGTGACAACTTTGTGTAAAAATGTATTTATTTATTTATTTTTGTCATTTTTCAATCACTTGTGACAAAAAAATAAAAAATTCAACATGCTCAACAAGCCTCTCAGCAAATTCCTTAGGCTGTCTACTTTCCAAAATGGGGTTCTTTGGGCGGGGGGGGGGGGGGGGTTGTACTGCCCTGCCATTTTAGCACCTCAAGAATTGAAATAGGCAGTCATAAACTAAAAGCTGCATAAATTCCAGAAAATGTACCCTAGTTTGTAGACGCTATAACTTTTCACAAACCAATAAATAAACGCTTATTGAATTTTCTTTTACCCGAGACATGTGGCTGAATGCTTTTTGGCCTAAATGTATGACTAAAATTGAGTTTATTGCATTTTTTTTAATAGCAAAAAGTAGAAAATATAATTTTTTTTCAAAATGTTCAGTCTTTTTTCGTTTATATTGCAAAAAATAAAAATTGCAGAGGTGATCAAATACCACCAAAAGAAAGCTCTATTTGTGGGAAAAAAAGGACACAAAACTCGTTTGGGTACAGCATTGCATGACCATGCAATTACCAGTTAGAGCAGCGCAGTGCCAAATTGTAAAAAGTGCTCTGGTCAAGAAGGGAGTAAATCCTACCGGGGCTGAAGTGGTTAATAGAATTGTTATTTACTGTGCTTTTATATCCTCCATATCCTATAAATTAATCTAATCTTTTGGTGTACAGCATGCATAGGAAGTGTAAATTACAGTGCAGACTGAAGTACTGAGGCGTAGCCCAAGCTGGGCTCCTGCGACTGTCAATCTATGCAGCATTGCTTTGATAAATTACTGTTGAAGGTATCATTGTATTTATATCTGATAGTAACTGACGGCAGACTGGCAGCTCCGTCAATCAGTCTCCTTGCTGCTGAATCCTATGTCTCTGACAGCTAATCAACGATCAAGAGAATGTTGTTCCTGATTTGCAGTAATGAGTATATGACAAGAAAAGTTTCTTTTTTTCCCCTGCGGCTGCCCAGAGATGAAGGATGTCTGTGATTGTATTGCAAGGTCCTGCAATAAACTCCCCAAAAGTATACTGCACCTGCACTAGCAAATATTCAGCTTGACATATAACGTCATAGTTTATGATCGTGTGCTGAGTTTGTGAATGTAATGGAAAGCCATTAAATCTGGGGTAACACTACAGTTGGTTTACAAATGAACTCTAGTCAAATTTAAATATATCATGATTGGCATACATTAGCTTGTGGTGCTCTTCCAAGCTTGTTATTAGATAGAAACATTTTCTTTGCTGCTCATTACCTTCTAAATCCCATTCTCTAACAGTCCCTATTCTATGAAAGCCATTCCACACATGCAGGGGTGAACCTAGATCTTCTGCTGCATCAGGCAAACACTAAAATGGCACCCCCACTCAACCAGGCAAAATAAACTTGTATAAAATGTGAACTTAATGTACCAAAAGAGCATCATAAAGACAGAAGTTAAAGACAGGGCCAGCAGCAGATAGAAGTACACAGTTGTGTTGCTGCAGCACCTTTAACTAAGACAAACATACACACCAACCACTCACCACAAACCCCTTTTCCACCTCTGCGTACATCCTAACATTAGAACTTGAGAAAGGGTGACACTTTTGTATAGACCGTATGCATCATAGATAGCCATCCCCCAGCACTGGTGCTTAGTAGCACTAAATAATCCTCCATAACATCAGTGGTCAGTGGCAGTATCATAGACCTCTTTACTCCCCCAGCATTAGTAGTCAGTAGCACTAAAATAGTTCCAGCCAACATTGGTGTTTAGTGGTGGTAAAATAGGCGCCCATAACTGGTGCTGAAATTAAACTTACCTTGTAGAAGTCTAAGTCCCCCAGTGCTGCATGCTATGGCGTCTGCTGGAATTATGTATATACTATTGGGTAGGAGATCACTCTTCCTGACAGTGCAGGTTAGATGCAGTGCCAGGTGCTGGAAAACAAGCTGCAACGCTCTACTCTGGTACATGTCCCAGATTTGTGGAACCTCAGGATTTAGTTTCCCTAAACATCCCTGCAATATCTGGGACAGTTGGGGGGTAAGGCCTTGTGTCTTCATTGTCTCCAATGTACAGATAGGGTACTGCCTCCTAGCCTCAAGGCAGATGCGTCCAATGCCCTACTACTAGTTTATTATTATTATACAGGATTTATATAGCGCCAACAGTTTGAACAGCGCTTAAAAAAATGAAGGTAGACATTACAATACAATTTGGTTCAAGAGGAATCAGAGGGCCCTGTATGATTCTTAAATGCTTCTGATGGATTACATAACAAAGTACATGAAACCACATCAGTTCCTATCCCACAATTCCTACTATCATCTACATGTCAGTGACAATTATGGGAAAAAGCCAATTACTGGTAATTTTTTTTATTGTTGTATTTTGTTTTTTTAATTCTTTATTTAGTCGTTTCAGCAAAACTTACAGGATATTCAGTCACAATAAACAAAGAAAGTTATAAAATATGCGATTAGTAAGATTCCTAAATGATCAGTTGCCATATAAAATAGCAGATTGGGTCAATTGACACATAGGACAATTACTGCTTTGGGGAGATCATTGTCAAGTGCAAAGATGTATTTAATGTAAATTAATTAATAACCAATCAGGTAGATAAGTAACGATGGGGGTGGGAGAGTGTGGCCTCTGCAAGCATCAGAAGTAGAGATATAGCTTATCAGCGTGGCAAATACTCAAGAGAGAATTGAAATTGCTCCCAATAGAACCATCCTGTTGTATATTCTTCAGACTTGTCTTTAAGGGCAGAAGGAAGATTCTCCATATTCTGTATATGTAATTTATATTCATGAGTGCCGTCCTATAAAGTCCATATTTATTTTTTTTGTTGTTGTAGCCATATTATATATATTATTCACTGTGGCAGACCATTGGCTCAATGTTGGATAAGTCTTTTGTTTCCAAATGCTAGTGGCACAAGCCCACTTGGCATTTGAGAGCTGGATCAACAATTATTGTACTGTTTTCCTTGACAATGGGGTCAAATTTAAAAGGACAGCTGCAGGATTACTAGAGAGATACCAGTAAGTTGTGTTGTGATTTGTGTGACCTGTTGATAAAAAGGATATAGTACGGGGCACTCCTAAGAAAACATGCAGTATATTGCTTGTGTGGCCATTACACCACCAGTACATATTGCTCTCTTGCGGAAAAAGTTTAGAAAGAGCAGATGATGTCCTATATCATAATTGAGGCTTTATATGCAAAGAATAGAATTCTATCCTGACTGTCCATGAACTCCATTTGTGGAGTTACACCAGATCATTTTAGAAGTACAGTATATAGCCACCAATAATTGATATTGCATGGACTGAGTTTTCTTTATTACCTTCCGACCTTGACATGCACACAACCTGGCTTGGTAGTGCGCCTGCATGTGTGTACCATAAGAAGTGGCTTCCCATGGGGTACACAGAGAAAGGGTAGAGCTGAGAGTGTTGGCAGGGGACCCCAGATAAGGAGGTTCAGGGCTGCTCTGTGTAATACCCTTGCACTGAACAGGTAAGGATAAATACTTTATTTCAGTGAAAACAAATATTTACAACTGCTTTAAAAGTGTTCATTAATAAAAAAGGGAAATGAAGATGGGAACATGGGCATAAATAGAATTGTGGAAGACCTATAGCCCCCTTGAGTCGGAAGGTTTAATGGAGGTATGATAAATTAAAACCAGAGCCTACTCCCTGTATACATGGCACATACTGTATATACCAGAGTCCTTGAGCACCCACAATATCATCTTTAATTAATATATATATATATATATATATATATATATATATATATATATATATATATATATATATATATATACACACATATTCCTGCATTTTTGGTGCAGGCATATATAAAACCACAAGTGGTACTATTAGGTTTCTGCTTTAATAGGGTGTTGTGCCTTTAAATTGTGAAAGAAATGTCTTGAGTGCTACCTTGAGATTGAACTTGTGATAAGTGTGTAAACCACTCACCAGCTGCTATGGACATCCAATGACAGGAGTCATCTGCGTCTGTGTCTTTGTAGTCCTCCTCTTAGACTTCGCTCCTCTATGTTTGGGCAATTGGATACTCATGCATATGTATAAATAAATGGCAGAAAAGGTCCATGTAGCATAATTCTGTTTATTATAAAATCAAAATAGATTAAAACATATCCACTCACATTTGTTTAGGGATAAACAAGCATAGATACCAAAACCGGAAGTTCACAATGGCGTGCATCTTACTGGCCAGAAATTATGTCACACCACCCGTGGTCCACTGGGAGTTATCGTCAGTATGTGCTAAAAACAGGGGTTTAGTCTGCACACATTTGCAAATACATGCGTAAGCTACAGGCCCCATCAAAGCATCCAATTTTCTGTAGTCTCTAACTCTAAATTTTAAGAGTCTCCACAGTGGAAGCACATGCATTTTGATGGATAGGTAGAGAGCAGGTGAGCCGGAGGGAGAACACCCCTCCCTAAAGGCACAGCGGCACACTGAACACCCAGCACATAGTACCATGGCAGCAAAGGCGTCAGTGCATTGCCTGACCAATATATTAACAATACAAACAAATGGCCACTGCCCCCACCTATAACTGGCCTATGCAGAAAGGAGCACATAGAAGGGTAGCGCATGTCAAACAATACCAAAGAAAATTACCCAGGTCAACTTATTGGCCAGCCTGCGACCAACCAAACTGACCTGTCTAATATGTGTTAAAAACAGGAGTTTAGTCTGCACACATTTGCAAGTACATGCGTAAGCTACAGGCCCCATCAAGGCATCTGTATTCCCTAACTCTGTAGTTTCCACAGTGGAAGCACATGCATTTTGATAGATAGGTAGAGGGCAGGTGAGCTGGAGAGAGTACACTCCTCCTTAAAGGCTCCTGGGTGCCTGATGCAGATTATGCCTCTGGATAGGGATATGGGGAGAATACAAAAGAAAGGTGGGGGGCAGGGGAAAACATTACAATGATTAACCATAACCGTAAAAGGATAATGGAACACAATACAATGCTCTACCTTACAATATTGATTTGTGTGTACAAGATTACAAACAATGGTATGGTAAAATATGGAAATGAAAACAATTGTACAGAATAAATATTTTTGTGGACATGCGCACACCAATAAAAATGAATAATGTGACTCTTTTGTGGCTTCCGTATATGTTTTTGTCAGTGTCAAACAAGTATCAACTCTACAGGGACCTTTTGGGGGGAAAAGGGGGGGGGGGTTCATTCGCAAAGCAGAGATAGGCAAAGTGAAATAGAGAGTGAGAGAATTTATACTATTGCAGTCAATGGATTACGCGTGTCTGACAGGAATAATCACTTGGTCCATATTTTTTTTTAATTTGGCATGGAAGCCCCTATGTTCATAAATTAACTTTTTATACAGCAAAATAGTATTAATGTTTTTAATATCCAGTATGTGGGTGGGGCCAACTCGCCCAGTAAAAAAAAAAAACAACTTCAAAGATGGAGTGCCTGAACTGTGTGATTTTCTGAAAATGTCCAGCCCATAGGGACAGTACATGAACCAGGAATAAAATTGGTAAATTAAATGCTTTAATTTATTCCAGGAGTTCAATAAAAGCATACATTCCAAGTGTAACCACTAATACATCTGAGTTCTTGCATGAGTAAAAACTGACTGATGGAACTGTCAGATGTTGAATGACTCACAAACCCAGTTCCACAGGGGAATGTGCCCGTTCTCTGATAGAGGGAAGGAGACTTCCAGCAGCCGCCCGAATGTGGAAACCTGAGCCACTGGGAGACCAGAAGTTTTCCAGTCTGGCCTGAAGGAAATCACAGCTCTGCACTAGTAGACCAACTCGCCCAGGGCACATGGGGCCTTTTACCCTCTCATATTCTTCTCCTTCTAGACTTACCTGTGTACACGTTCGCTAATGCACAGGACCAGGCGGGGCCCTGTTCAAGTGACATCAACATTATGGTAACACTCTGACTTAGAAGTGAGATGTACACCCCAGTGTTTCTGTACCACAACCTGAAGCTGTAGGGACCGAAGCCTCTCAGTCCCACGATGCTTACACCTGCTTATGATGCAACATTTCGAAGGAGACCCCACATTGCAGTCTCTCGTTCCACCAGTCCAGCTAGACTCTGTGTCAGAAACCATGAATCAGACTAAGTCAGAAGTACAGTAAAATCACACTAGTTTAATAATAATAATAAAAAGGTAAACAGAGTAAACATAGTCAAAACATAGCCAAAGTTCAGGTACCGGAACGGATAGTCAGACAAGCCAAAACATCAGGGAGCCAGAGATGAGCGTAGTAGAACAGCAAGCAGAATCTGGAGCCAGAAGGAATGTTAGCCAAGCAAGTGTTTAACAGGAACACAGGAGAGCATTTCTAGAGATGTGACCAAGGCAAAAGGCAGAGATCAGCTGGGCTGGAGGGCTTAAGTAGGCAGGACTGACGAGCAAGATATCATCAACAGGTGAGTCGCTGTGGAGAGAAAGGAGCTGGCAATTAGCCGACAACTGAGCGGCCAGCTTTGAGAAGGAAGAGCTGAGCCGAACCCTGCCACCCTGCCACCTATCTTTCAGTGACAGAGCGGGTCCCACCAGGAACCATGCGACTAGGTCCCTAGAATCTCCACCATGCAGGTGTGATCCTGACTGCTGGGGCAACGACCGCTTCCTTTACTATGCATGAAACCTGTCACCCCGGCCGGTACCACTTTCCCGCTGTCTGGCTGTCATATCATCCTTCTCTTGTACTTTTTTACCCCAGGAACAGTATGCCATCAATTCACTGTTCTTCTATATGCCATTACCATCATGCACCCCTTTAAATAACCTTATACCAGGTTTCAAATATTTTACTTGAATAATGCAAGATAACAGTTAAACAATAAGTACAGTCTTTTCCTAACATCCCTAGTTCCTAACTACAGGATTGTGTCTGTCCCTGGCATACCTGCTTAGGAAGGAGTCCATTGCTGACATCTTCTAGGAGGACTGCAAGTCCCAGCAATCCCCCAACATATGGAAGGCTCCAAGACACAGATTGTAGCAGCTTGATAGATTCAGGACAAAGGAACACCCCCAAACCTTCGCTGGCTGTCTGTGTCTTTTCTTTAATGCAGCAGGCTGTGTTTTGTATGACTACAGGTCTCAGCAGCCCCAGGCCGGCAATCTCAAGGAAGGACAGGTGGAAGAGAAGTGTCAGGGCCTGGACTTGAACCTAGGACCTCTTCTGTGTCTAGCAATGACTCTTCTTGTTGAGCCACCTCAGATGCTGGACAATTCCTTGAATAAATCCTGCCTTGAAACTTGTTTTTCTTGAACTATGACTCTTTGCTCATCTCATGTACTTCCTCTCTTATTTAAGCCCTGTCTCTGCACTTCCTGTTTGCCAGATTATTGCGTTCTCTCCAGCCAATATCTTGCTTTTGTCTCTCCTGCTGCTGCTGTCAGTATCTTCACTACCATTCGTTGCCAACCTTTGGCTTGTACCTCAACTACGCTTCTGGCCAATCCCAACGTGCAACCATTCCTTACTGACCTTTGGCTTGTTTACTGACTACTCTTTTGCTTTTTGCTTAATCCATCTGCTATACCTGCTACTGGCCCCAAGCTTGCTCAACTCATGAGTAGAGCTCCAAAGGGATGAAGCTAAGGGGAAAATATTACTGGGAGTATGCTATAGGCGTCCTAACCTGAGGTAGGAGGGGGAGCCGGATCTCCTATCACAAGTTGGATTAGCAGAAAGGATGGGAAGTATTATCACAATGGGGGATTTTAATTATCCAGACATAGACCGGGCGGAGGGAACCACACATTCGTCTAAGGCCGCGTACACACGGGCGGACTTTATGACCGGACTGGTCCAACGGACTTTCCGATGGACTTTTGACGGACGTCCGATGGACTTTTGAACGAACGGACTTGCCTACACACGATCACACCAAAGTCAGACAGATTCGTACGTGATGACGTACGACTGGACTAAAATAAGGAAGTTGATAGCCAGTAGCCAATAGCTGCCCTAGCGTGGGTTTTCATCCGTCGGACTAGCATACAGACAAGCAGATTTTTCGACCGGACTCGAGTCTGGCCATTGTAGCACCTGCTGTGGCTCCTCTCAGGGCACAAATCACTGAGTTGCAGGCGTTTGGTGTTAACTACCAGGAAAAGTTTTCTAAATTACAGGACATCCTTGATCTTCATAGACAATTGCGGGCCTTGCGTTTCAGAGGTACTGCTGCAGTAGATACTAATGCACATATGCCCCTACCACTCCAGTTTAATGGAGACCATTGCCATTACAGAAGTTTCCTAAATCAATGTCGTATATACTTTCAGATGAAACCTGCTGCATTTACTTCTGACAGGAAAAAGGTGCTGTTTATTATCAACCTCCTGACTGAGGAAGGCTTTGTCTGGGCCTCCTCTTATGTGGAGCAAGACATCCTGGATAATTTCAATTCTTTTGTGGCTGCTATAAATTACGTTTTCAATGATCCTAACTGTTGTGCGCTACTGCCAAGGCAAAGTTGCACAAATTACAGCAGAGTAGACGCTCTGTTACAGAATACACAACTGAATTCTGATGTTGGATTTCAGATACCAACTGGAATCCAGCAGCGCAAAAACATCAGTTTTTTCAAGGACTCTCTGAACAAGTAAAAGATGAGCTTGCAAGAGTAGCAAATCCTGACGATCTTGAGGCTTTTATTAAATGATGTATTTGAATTGATCACTTACTAAAAGAAGAAAGGAGAGAATGGGAATTCTAGACAGTAATGGTGGTATGGGTTTTTCTACTAGTCAGTTTGCTCGTATGGTCCCAAGAGTTATTCCGGATTCTGACACTCCTGAACCTATGCAGGCGAATGCTATTAAAAGATCTATTTCTACTCAGGAGAAAGAAAGACGACATTCAGAGAACAAGAGGAGGATTTATTTACAAGGAGGTGGGACTTTGCATGAAGCACGTGGCAGCAAAAAAGGTAAATGGGTGAACATAAAGGAATTTTATTAGATGCTAAAATGTAAACATACATATTTCCGGTATCAATGGTACATGGCAACATACATATAATACATTGATGGATAGCATAGTATAAACATACATGTAGCACTAATATCAATGGTATGTAATAAGCATGATGATAACAATAAAATTGACATCAATATCTCGTGGTATGACTACAAAAATTCCCTAGTTCACCGCAAAGGATGATTAGTATAGAACAATAATTCAAGAGTATTGCCTGCAGGACCTATGGCCTCGCTGGGCCTGTGGGGGTGAATACTGCATAGTAACTTGAAAGGATCTGGGCAAGATTGGTAAAGACACAGCATCCGGTAGCTCTACACATTTCGTGACTTTAATGCCACTTGTCAGAACAAGCACGTGTGGTATCTGTAAATAAATTATTATAAGAATGGATGGAGAAACATAGAATGTATGGAAAGACAAGGTTAGGGGTAGAGTATAAAAACCTCCATCACCAGGGCTTACTTACTGAGGCTTGGTGTATTGATGGTGTGGTAGTGGGGCACCGCAAGCAATCTGAGGGCACCTCCAACTGGGAGCTGAGGCGGACAGCTCCGCGGGGACGGTGGGGGCGGTAACCAGGGCAGGCATGGAACACGAGGCAATTCTGTGGAAGAAGTAACAGATATTGAGCAAAGGCCCGTGCTGATAGAAGGGTGCAAGAGGGGAACCGGACAGCCAGAGGGTTGCCAATGGTGTGGGTTGAAGTGGGTAGTGACAAAGTGGTGAAGTCATGGATAGTGAGGGTGGAAAGCCATAATGGCGGTGATAAGTCTTGCAAAAATACCTCCTGAATGGTATATACCCTTTATCGTCCCAATTGGATATATTAAGGTAGTTTGTTGTTATTACTGATGGTGGGTATGTCTGGGCTGCTATGCCGTCTGGCTGTATTCTCCTTGTCCAGGAGCTGTGACGCCCCTTGTGGGTCTCCCCCTTCCCCCACCCTTTCTGTCGCCCGGGAGGGTGAATGCGCCGTCAATGCACGTCAACGTCACACACCCCACGCTGTATGTGGGGTGTCCTTCCGATGCCATCACGTACATGCTGCTTGTTCCATGCTCGTGGACACTAGGGGCGCTACCTGTGTGTTGGTCGGCCGGAGTTCCGGCTGTCCGGTGCATGGCACTCCTCCCCCTGTCACACGCCGTGACATTGGTGGACCATCCCGTGGCTGGCGTATATATGGGCATCCCCCAGGTGGTCCCGGCACTCGAGGCTCCCCACACACTGGACTCCACGTTGTTTGGCCATACCCTTGGTTCCCTTCACTTGGGTTCCTCATCTCCACAAGGTATTTTTGCAAGACTTATCACCGCCATTATGGCTTTCCACCCTCACTATCCATGGCTTCACCCCTTTGTCACTACCCACTTCACACCATTGGCAACCCTCTGGCTGTCTGGTTCTCCTCTTGCACCCATCTATCAGCATGGGCCTTTGCCCCTCACTCTTAACCCCCTTCCAATTTCCCCTCCTTCTGCTCAATATCCATTACTTCTTCCACAGAATTTCCTTGTGTTCCATGCCTGCCCTGGTTACTGCCCCCACCTTCCCCGCGGGGCTGTCTGCCTCAGCTCCCGGTTGGAGGTGCCCTCGGATTGTTTGCAGTGCCCCACTACCACACCATCATTACACCAAGCCTCAGTAAGTAAGCCCTGGTTATGGAGGTTTTAATTTTCTACCCCTTACCTTGTCTTTCGATATATTCTATGTTTCTCCTTTGATTCTAATAATAAACTATTTATAGATGCCACACGTGCTTGCTCCTGACAAGTGGCATTAAAGCCACGAAACGCGTAGAGATACCGGATGCTGTGTCTTTACCAATCTTACCCAGATCCTTTCAAGTTACTATGCAGTACTCACCCCCACAGGTCCAGCGAGGCCATAGGTCCTGCAGGCAATACTCTTGAATTATTGTTCTATACTAATCCTCCTTTGCGGTGAACTAGGGAATTTTTGTAGTCATACCACGAGATATTGTTGCCAATTTTATTGTTATCATCATGCTTATTACATACCATTGATATTAGTGCTACATGTATGTTTATACTATGCTATCCATCAATGTATTATATGTATGTTGCCATGTACCATTGATACCGGAAATATGTATGTTTACATTTTAGCATCTAATAAAATTCCTTTATGTTCACCCATTTACCTTTTTTGCTGCCACGTGCTACATGCAAAGTCCCACCTTCCTTGTAAATAAACCCTCCTCTTGACTCAAATAGGGATGGAAATGCATGACTTTACCAGGCCATGATTTCATTTAAAGTCCCTAGGGATGGAAATACGTGACCTCACCAGGCCATGGCTTCCTTAAAGTCCCTAACCACAAAAACCCCCTCCACTTTACCAGACATTCAGAGAACGTATGTCTTTATTGTGGAGTATCTGGACATTATGCAGTTAATTGTCCCAATAAATGTAAAAAACAATTGCGGCAACTAATGTTACGGTATCCGAACAAATAAATTCAATTTCTCAGTCTGTTTCTCCTTTTATTTAGGAAGCAAATTAAGTTCATTCTTTATCATCCCATTTTGTCATTCCTATAAAGTTTATTGTTGAAATCAGTGAAATCCCTTGCTCTGCTATGCTGGACTTTGGGGCCAGTGGAAACTTCATGGACATTGAATTTGTCCAAAAAAAAACCATTCAACTAAGAAATAAACTTGCCCCTATTAATATGAAAACTGTGGATGGCTCGTCTTTATCTTCAGGACCTGTTACCTGTGAGACTGTCCCACTTGCACTCCAAATGGAGGCTGACCATCTGCTGATCAAATCACCCAAGTTCCCTATCGTCCTGGGCATTCCTTGGTTCTCTATCCATAATTCCTCAATCAACTGGGAGACAGGGTCTATAAATCTTACATCTGACTATTACAAAGAACATTGCAAAGAATCTTTTCAAATAAGCCAACCCATGATTCACAAGCAGTTATGGTAACTAACCAGTCATACGACAAGCTGCCTCCACAATATCTTGATTTCCTGGGCATTTGTGATAAAAAGAATGCCGATCTTTTGCCTCCTCATCATCCATATGATTGTCCCATTGAATTGCTTCCAGGGGAAGAAATACCCTTTGGCCACCTTTATTCTCTATCAGAACCTGAACTGAAGGTGCTCAGGGAGTGGCTTGATGAGAATTTAGAGAAGGGTTTTATCAGAAACTCAACCTCTCCTGCTGGGACAGCCTTATTCTCAGTGGAGAAAAAGGACTCCACCCTGTGTCCATGTAATGACTACAGAGATTTAAACAGGATCACAATTAAAAATCGCTTTTCCACTCCCACTGATTCCAGAAATGCGTGAGAGAGTGCACTCTACCAAGCTCTTTACCAAATTAGATTTACAGAGGGCATACAACCTTGTCTGCATTTGTCCCTGAGAGGAATGGACATTTTAAGACTTTAGTCATTCCCTTTAGACTTTGCAAAGCTTCCACAACATTTCAACATTTCAACATTTCATTAATGATGTTTGGTAAGATTTGTTGGACCAGTTTGTAATAGCATATTTGGATGCTATTCTAATTTTTTTCTGATAAATTGGAGGAACACCACAAACATGTCTGTACTGTCTTCAAGAGACTAATGCCGCGTACACACGGTCGGACTTTTCAGCTACAAAAGTCCAACAGCCTGTCCAACAGACTTCCGGAAGACTTTCGGCAGACTTGCGGCGGACTTGTGGCAGACTTTCTAACGAACGGACTTGCCTACACACGACCACACAAAAGTCCGACGGATTCGTACGTGATGACGTACACCAGACTAAAATAAGGAAGTTGATAGCCAGTAGCCAATAGCTGCCCTAGCGTGGGTTTTTGTCCGTTGGACTAGCACACAGACGAGCGGATTTCGGGGTCCGTCGTAGTTACGACGTAAAGATTTGAAGCATGTTTCAAATCTAAAGTACGTCGGATTTGAGGCTAAAAAAGTACGTTGAAAGTCCAGAGAAGCCCACACACGATCGGATTACCAGCCAGCTTTAGTCCGTCAGCGTCCGTTGGACTTTTGTAGACGAAAAGTCCGACCGTGTGTACGCGGCATTAGACAGAATCAACTTGACATCAAACTGGAGAAATGCGAGTTTGAATAAACTCAGATCCAGTTTTTGCAATACATAATTTCTCCTGAAGGAGTGAGCATGTATCCCGATAAGATAAAAGAAGTGGTGATTGGTCTGTATCTAGGGGGTATTCATGTGGATAACAATGTTGTTAATGTTTTATATATAACTGTCACATTATATTCTCCTGGGGGCATCTTTGCCATGAGTAATGTAATATGTTGTTGTTTGTTCACCTAACCAGAGTATGTATTTTTTAATAAATCTATTGCACATTTAAATATACCTTCCATTTGTGATCTACTCTATTAATACTAAAGTTTTGCTGCTTTAAAACCCCCCTGGGGAAAACTCTTTGTATTCTTTGGTACCTAGGAATGTTAAGGAAATACAACGATTTGTTGGGTTTGCTAACTTTTACAGAAGATTCATATGAAATTTCTCCAAGGTAATTAGTCCAATTACGCAGCTGACAAAGAAAGGGATGGCCTTTTAGGAAGCTAAAAACTCTCTTCGCTTCTGAACCAATACTGGTACTTCCAGATTCTAAACTACTTTTCATCGTAGAAGTTGATACTTCAGATTCTGCTGTGGGATCTATCCTTTCTCAGCAAATTGGAGAAAAGATGCAGCCTCGTGCAGCCTCCTTGTGCTTATTTCTCTCAACTAATGTCTTCAGCTGAGAAGAATTATGACATTGGAAACAATGAGTTGCTGGCAATTAAGGAAACATTTTCTCAGTGGAGGCATGCTGGAAGGGGCTAAGCACCCTGTAACCATTCACACGGATCATAAACATTTAGGAATTAATTAATTCTGTCAAAAGGTTGTTATCTAGACAAGCACATTGGACCCCATTTTTCGCCAGGTTCAATTTTGTTATATCGTACCACATTGGGTCAAGGAATGGTAAGACTAATGCCCTATTGCGGATGTTGTCTGGGCCTCTCCAGGAAAGCAACTCTGAATGTATGATCCTGCCTCAAAATAACGTTTTAGGAGGCACGAGTTCTAAGACATTTTTGAATCTTCTCAAGGAGGGGTATGAGAATGACCCACTTCTCAATAATTTTCCTAAGGACATTAACCTTGAGTACAAAAATGGCTTTTGGACTTAAGTGCATCGCCTCTATGTACCTGAATCATCTTGGGTAGAAGCCCTCAGGTCGGTTCACGACTCTAAACTTGCTAGTCATTTTTGGGTTTCTAAGACAGAAGAACTCTTACACGTTCCTTTTGGTGGCCTGACTATAAGAAATATGTCAAGAGTTATGTGGCTTTGAGTCTGACCTGTGTTCACAATAAGTCACCCCAATCTTCTCCTCTGGGGTTACTCCAACCATTGCCTGTTCTATCGAGACCATGTGGGTCAATTTCTATAGACTTCATGGTCGATCCCCCCCCCCAAAAGGGAAAATCTCTATCTTGGTAATTGTTGACCATCTCACTAAGATGGTAAGATGGCTCATTTTATACCAGTTAAGGGGGTACCCTCTGCTGAACAAACTGCAGAGGTAATGGCTTGAGAAGAACTAAATGGAATTCCTGATGATGTGGTGTCTGACAGAGGAGTACAGTTTACTTCAAAATTTTGGAGAAGCATTTGTTCAGCTTTGGGTGTAACAATTAATCTGTTCCTCTCGGCTTTTCATCCTCTGTCTAATGGTCAGACCGAGAAGACCAATCAAACTTCGGAGCAATACCTTCAATGTTTTATGAGTTATCTTCAGGGTGATTGGGTGGTGCTCATAACTATTCTGGTATTTTCCAGTTTTTATTCCTGATTTCCCTATTTCAACTCCAATTCCTGCTGTTGCCAACAGATGAACTACATTACAGGAGATTCAGGAGAAATTGATTGATACATTGAAGGAGGCTCAGGAATATTACAAGAAGGCCGCTGACAGACATTGTAGATCAATTCCTACTTTTCACGTGGATGACAGTTTGGTTATCTACCAAAAATTTGAAGGTTCATGTTCCATCTGCTAAGTTGGGTCAAATGTTTGTGGAACCTTTTTAGATTTCTGTTCAAATCAACCCAGTCACCTTTTGCTTAAAACTTCCTCACAGTATGAAGATTCACCATGTTTTCACTGTTTTCACATATCAACATCCATATATATACTCAAACCATTTCATGAAAATCCTTTTTCTGGAACAATTCATCCACCTCCTCCACCTGCTGAGGTAGAGTGAAGAAGAATTTGTGGTGGAAAAAATTATTGACTCCAGGATCTTTAAGAACAAATTACAATATCTGGTTCAATGGGAAGGTTATGGGCCAGAAGAAAATTCTTAGGAGCCTAAGAATGTCCTGGGAGGAGGGGAGAACTGTCAGGGCCTGGACTTGAACCTGGGACCTCTTGAGTGTCTAGCAATGACTTTTCTTGTTGCGCCACCTGGAATACTGG
The DNA here is from genome assembly GCA_037952925.1 of Lithobates clamitans. Classification (NCBI taxonomy): domain Eukaryota; kingdom Metazoa; phylum Chordata; class Amphibia; order Anura; family Ranidae; genus Lithobates; species Lithobates clamitans. Next base: position 4,383,593 of record JBBGZY010000852.1, on the reverse strand, counting down.
ACAGTTCACTGGACAATTCCTTGAATGATCCTGCCTTGAACTTTGTTTGTCTTGAACCTTGAATTTTTTGCTCCTCCCATGTACTTCTTGATATAAGCCATGTCTCTGTACTTCCTGTTTGCCCGATTATTGTGCTCTCTCCAGCCAATACCCCGCTTTTGTTTCTCCTGCTGCTGACATATCTTCGCTACCATTGGCTTGTTCCTCTACTATAATTCAGCCTAATTCCAACCTGCAACCATTCGTTACTGACCTTTGGCTTGTTTACTGACTATGCTTCTGCTATTGGACCTCGGCTTGCTCACCTCTTGGTAGGGTGATCCTGAAGACAGCAGTCTGGTACTAATACGCAGCAAAACCCACTTCTACCATCAGGAGCTCTGGTGAATACTGGTTAGTACTTAGACCCCGTACATTAGGTGAAACTGTGTCATCAGCCAGGGTGACCTGTGTGTATACCTGTCCCACTTGTCAGTGGGTGCTGCTCCACTGCTATAGCTACTGGCCTACAAGCCTGACTCCAGACCATGACAAGAAAATAGCTGAAGCAGGGATGAGCAGAACCCCTCTGGGCTGTGGTGTGCTGGAGGATTGGGTTACATAACAGCTGTCAGCCTTTCCTTGCCTCCACGTGGCTGGAACTCTCTGACCACAGCTCCCTCCTGATTTATATGCACAGGGAAAGAAGGGCAGAGCCCAGCAGAGTATGCCAAGTGAAAAGACTGACAAATAAGTTAATCCTTTCCCTCATTGCCTGGCAGCAGCTAGCTAGACATTTCCAATCTGCTTACAAGTATACCTCAGTTGCTGCAGTGGCCTGAAATGTATATTTGTATTGGCATGTAAATGTAATGGTACATGTATCCAAAACTAGATCCAGCAATAGGCCTAAAAGGCAAAGTTCGGAGTTTAGTGTAATTGGGAATCCAACTCGATCATTTATAACAATTATATTCCCTGCTGCCAATACCCCTGTGTAGCGGAGGTCAATGTTACTTTTTTGTGTGAAAACAACAACTGCTTACACTGTATAAAGCAGCCAGCATATCTACATAATTGATCTATAAGTTCTTGTACACACACAGGGGATAGGAGATGAGGCTCCTCTCAGCAGGTAGCACAGATGTCATTGTATCTTGTACTTGGATAAAGCCAGGCAGTTTGGGGCTGAGGTATCGGCTTAATCCAAATTATCAGATAATATCCCTATCTTGAGAGAAAAAGTGTCAGACGCTTATGCGTTTACTCATGTGTTGAACTCATTATGTGTTCTCATTAGAAGAAGACCAGAAGGTGCTTAGAACTGTTGAGACTGATAGTTCAGTTTGAATTGTGTGCTACTTTCTGGACACTGGAACTACTGGGACTTGTAGTTCCACATTGTCTGTGCTGCTTTCCAGACACTGGAACCCCCTTTTTCCCCACTTTGTAGACACTTTTCTGCAGGAGCCACTTACTGCCAGCACCTGTGGGGACCAAAGACTGCTGTGTGCATAGAGTCCTCCACAGATTGCCCGGCCTGCCCTCTCTGCTGTGTGCCCAGAGTTCTTCCTGGAGTGCCCTGCTTAGACTCCTTGACGGCGCCAAGATCACCACATCCACTACTCAGTACAGTCGGATTTCGGCAGGGTGAGACTTTGAACCCTTCTACTCCCTATCTCCAATTGTTGTGTCAGATTACCTTCCTGAGGATCATTATCCCTTGCTGCACCTTACTGCTGCCCTGCACTCATACAGATACGCTGGGGCAGCTGCAACTAGAGGTAGTTAGGGAAAGGATGTTTATTCTTGTTGTACGTTATGCTGGATTCTCAGTAAAAGTTGTTCAACTGCCATGAGCCTGGTCTGAAGATAAAAGGGGTGCATGTTGGGTTTTGATGTATTCCTAAAGAACCTGGGTCTGTAATCCCAAGCGCAGTATGGGGTATGTGTAACACCCATACAAAAGTTTAACTTGCAAGGCTAAGAAAAGGAGGCATTTTCCATGGGTAACTAAATAGCAAGAGCAGCAACCAGTTGTGTAGCATGGTATCTGGTTAGGTGACAGGTCCTCTGGTAGCAAGGGGTCGGCGCTCTGACTCCCTCTCTAGCTGTCCTCCTCCTCTGGTCACCGGAAGCAGACTAGCATTATGGAGAACATGCATGAGACCCATGCTATGTGTCCGGCGGGGCTCGATTCCGTTACTGGGAGTGAGGTAAAGGGAGTACGCTGGACTGGTGGAGTGGGCAAGGGCTTTGCATGTCCCTCCAAATGCAAAACATACATCAGTTACAACTGTGTAGTGACATGAGACGAAACATCTTACAAGGAAACTCTGTACAACGGTGCTGCACACAAGTGGCTCATCTCTGAGTCAGAGACTGCCTTAATTTTCAATTTTTCACATGACTGCAGCCTTCACCTGGTTCCGGGTATTGGTGAGCATGCGTTCAGACGAGGTGTTACCACATATGTACGGGTATGCACAGTAGACCCTACTCACAGACTTTTAACCCTTGCTGTGCCATATTACAGCCCTGAGGATCATCTACCCTTGCTGGGCCAGATTGCTACCCTGCAAACTGTTGATCTATGCCATGACCTATTGTTACTTTGTGAACTGTTTATCTGTGATCTGTCATACTGCTACCCCATGGACTGTCTCTCTGTGCAGTGTCCTATTGCTGCCCCTCCTGTATACCCAAGTCCCCCAATAAATGCCCTTCACGTTGGGTTCCGTGTGATTTGCCATGTGCTCTCTCTCTCCACACTCCTAGTTTATCCCACCCTGAAATGTCATCTAGATTATCCAACATAATTTCTGGTACCTAGGAACTGGAGAGAAGAAATATTTTTAATTTTTTAAAATGTATTATTTTTTAATACAGATAACTTCTAATTGTTTTAAAACACCATTCGGGACTTAAAACGGTGTTCCAGCCATAATTTTTTTTTTTTACAATCTCAACATTATTATAATATATATGCAGTAACAGATATCAATAGTTCCCGATCTGTTCAGTAATCAATTCATAAACTTACAGAATATGTTATCACCGATCTTGTGGCTGTTTCCATCTTAGCTATGGGCATGTGAAGCCCAGTTAATTTCTCTTCCTGGTTTTCCTGAGAGAGGTGCATGCTGGGTAACCAGCATACACCTCTCGATCTCGCGCATGCGCAGTTAAACGGCGCTCGTAGCTACCCTGTTTCCCCGAAAATAAGACCTAGCGTGATTGTTGGTGATGGCTGCAATATAAGCCCTACCTCCCAAATAAGTCCTAGTAAGTGCTTGTAGGTCTTATTTTCAGGGTAGGGCTTATTTTCGTGGAACTAATTGCTCAGGAGGCCCTGTGAGTCAGGAAGAGAAGTAGGACCACCGTGGAATAGGAAGTAGGCAGATTAGGAAGTCTGCCTAGTAACAGGGTCTTTCAGGCAAGTACATTTTTTTTTTAACAAAATGATTTTTATTACATTAAAAGGAAGCTAATAATGTGAAATGTATTTTTAGGGTGGACCTCCGCTTTAAGAGATTAGGATATATCTGTATTCAGCTGTCACTGTCATTTTAAGTGCATCATTCTCCTATGTTCTCTTATTTTCACTTGTTTGTTTCCCCTATGTTGCATTACATTATGTACAGTAAATGTTCTAGAAGTAGAATGTTTCTATGGGCCACAGCTGCAGTTTCAGTGCATAACAATGGAGGATAGGATTTTGAAGCATACAAGTTACCTTGAGCCTGTGAAACTCTATATTTTTAGTGCCTGGAAAAAGATGAACTGCCATGGATTGACGTGAGATTTGCCACCATCCCTAAACAGTACAATAAAGACCTCAGAAAGTGGGATTTTAGGGGCAATAATATAAGTAGATAAAGAGGTTGTATAAAAGAATTATATTGATTTTATTAATACAAAAAAGTTTAAAAACCAATCTTTGAAAAAACAAACGTATAAATGACACAAATACAATATTTACAGTGATGACAAAAAAATCCTACTACATAGATGATCCTCATCCATGAGTGAGAGTCCGACGCGTTTAGAAATAATTAAATATATAATTTTCCTCAGGGACAATTTGCCATTTATGTCAAAAAACAGTGATTCGAGCAAAAGATTCCTATACACCATCAGACATCCACAGAGCTTGTATTGGCCTTTCAACATACAAAAGAACCCCAGGATGTTGTAATCCAAGAGAGGCACCAAAATAGTAAAGGCAGAGTGCCACCTTGAAAACAATGGCTAGGGGCAGCAAAAAAAGGGGAACAAAATATGACGTCCAAATCAAAATCTCTGGGTGGAGTTTATTCCAAATGGGAAAATCCAAACCACCAAGGAGGATGGAAATGAAAATTCCCAGCCCTAAGGGGTAATAGGGGGAAAGTACATGGACCATCAACATTGCTGAAAATTCTCTTTGGGGTTCACTGACCTTCTGAAACCACTTGTATGAACATGCTTGTAACCTTCAATTGTATATAATCTTTTTTTGTACAAAATTATTTTAATTATGCTTCTTTATTAATAAAGTTAGATTTTAATGATAATCCTAGCCTAATCCTTGGGTACTGAGATAGTCCTATTTCCTCTACTCCACCAGGGGCATGTTTGGGGCAGCCCCAGGTATTCCGCTTTAACATGTACAGTACACATGGTACATGGAGATTTATCTGTTGCACTGTTCTCTGTACATTGCATGGTGTTTCAAAGTTCCAATTGCTTTATTTATTTGTTGATTCTGTGATAATTAAATTTAGAATTATAATTCCCTTTAGTTGAGTTCAACTAAGTGAATTGTGAACATTATGATTAGCTGGGGATAAATGTCTTGGTTCCCAAAATGGAAGATAAGGAATCTCTCTTCCTCTTATTAATCCTGTGAAATTTAAAGATACCTTGGTAGTTTTGTACACGTTGCAAAATCAGGAATAATTGATTGATCTTGTTTACGTACACGTAAATGGAAGTGTTAATATTTTCTTTTCTTTGAAGGATCAGTTTGTCCTCTTGAGTAATATTGCCTATTAGAACTTCAAAGTTGTTGTTTTTTTTGTTTCCTTTTGTGTTTAGTTGGCAGAAGTGCCTACCTGTGGAGTTAAGTTTAATCATTAACCCTTGCCTTCATATTGTGTTGTTTAATAATGAGAGGTTCTGGTAAAAGACATTTAAAGCAGAGCTAAGAGTTAAGGAAATTTAATACGTCCACACAGATCATTTTGTATAGTTAAACAACAACTGGGGCACCCAATAATTGCAATTCAGCAAAATCATTGATCCCTGGGGGGGCTTGGCCTGGAAGGGCAAGCTCTTCAGTCTACAACATTCTGCTCCTACTGAGCATGAATGTCACGGCTATTGTAACAGATTTCAGTTTATCAATAGATCTTTACAAATATATTCTTGTTTTTTTTCAGATTGAACACTTTTGGCGCCATTCACATTTATACAGCGATCAGTGCGATAAAAAATGCATTGATTACTGTGTAAACTGGTAGTGAAGGGATTAACCAGGAGGGGGCGCTGCAGGGGTTGAGTGTGTCCTAGGGATGTGTTCTAACTGTGGGGGGGATGAGCTACGTGTGACACGACACTGATCACCGCTCCTGATTACAGGGAGCTGTGATCAGTGTCCTTGTCACTAGGCAGAACGGGGAAATGCTGATTTACATCAGCATTTCCCCGTTCTTCCTCTCCATGAGACGATCGCGGGTATCCCCGCGGACATCGAGTCCTCGGGACCCGAGATGACACTCACGGAGCTCGCAGCAGGGTCGCACGTGCCGCCGGCAGCGCGCATGTGACAACACAGCGGCAAATTTAAAGAGACGTACCTGTACGCCCATTTGACTTTCTGTGCCATTCTGTTGACGTATATGTACATGCAGCGGTCGGCAAGTGGTTAATAAAATTATCAAATGTGGACTCAAATGTGCATATACAGTAAAGAACAAAGCTCACAAATTTATGCAATTATCATAAATCATGTGCAAAAAAAAAAATCTTAAAAACAAACCCATACATCATTCAACTAAGTTGTAAGTAAAAAAAAAAAAAACGTGAGAACAGTCCCATCATTGATTAGGTTAGGTCATCCAATTAGATTGTAAGTGTCCAGCAAAAAACACCACCACAGTTCATGTGTCACAAGTAAAGGTAAATCTTGCACAGTATCAGAAATCTTCCACCATGGGCTGCCACTAAAGAGTGTCACCCATGTGCCCAATCGGGTGTCTCCTCACCTGATGTGATGGACCCCTTAAAATAATCAAGGTGGTCAAATGGTCAGGTCAGGTCACATCGGAATGCGGAATATGGAGATATTAGTGTTGTGATTGCACTGTGGAGTGATAGCTGCTCTTTCACGGTTTTTATTATTTATTTATTTATTTATTTATTTTTTTAACAATTTAACCTTCATTAGTAAAAAATATTTTCGTGTTCATACATGTAGATTCCTGAGTTCGCCGCCCTTATCACTCAATCAGTATATGTGCATTTTTTTTTAAACCAGAACAACCAAAAAATAAAAACAACCAGCATATTACAACCAGCAACTTCTCCCATCCCTCCCTCACCCACCCATAAGTCTGTCTTTGGTAGAATGGCCCACAAAGTAAAGCGAACCAAAAAAAACCACCCTCTCATCAGCCCAAACAGTAAAATTGAGCTCACTATCATCCGTCATTTGCCTATTTACTTTCCTGAAATAGGTAAAGAAACAATAAACAGCCTCCCCACAAAATATTCATCCCTCGCCTTCCAGGGTATCAGCAGAGTTAACCCATCTAAACCATACTTTTTGAAATTTTTTTGAGGCCCCCCTAGCTTCATAAGTCATTTTATACATCAAGACATCAGAGTTAATTACTTTTTTCCACATCCCCAGTGTCAGCGGTTCATCATGTATCCATCTTCTGGCAATAAGCTTTCGTACTCCAAAAAATAAAATTCTCAGAAATAATTTTGTGTGTGTACTCATTTGTTCTTGTCCAAACACCCCTAGGAGACACCTTAAGGGAGAACAAATATTTGGCAAATCAAACTGTTCCGAAATGAATTCTGTCACCTGCGACCATAATGGTCTTACCTTTACACATTCCCAAGTCATGTGTAAGAAAGTACCCTCCGCCCTTCCACACTTATGACAAATAGCCGATTCCCGTCTATGCATTCGATACAATCTAGTAGGTGTATAGTACTGTTGATGTAGGTACGGAATTGAATCATTTTATCCGTGGAAGAGACCACGGATATTAGATATGTATCTAACACCTCCTGCCACATTTCTTCCGACAGCTCAGGGACAATCGTGACCCAACGTTCCATAGATCTAGAGGTTGTAGTCCCCACCCCTGGGCCCACCGCCCCATAATATCTAAAAATTCTTTTTTTCGGGTCCGGATCCATCAGAATCCTCTCTAAGTCAGTATTCTGAACTATAATTTCATCAGCGCCAAACTGCGCAAGCGCAGCATGGTGTAGTTGGACATACCGAAAGTACCAGTTCCTCGGTATTTCAAAATTCTCTCTCAGCTGTGCAAATGTACAGAAGCGATTGTCCTGATATATATGATGTAAGTATTTTATGCCATGTCTAGCCCAAGAGTTATGTCCGTCAGTTAGTTTCAAAAACTCTGCAAGTGTCTTATTGTACCATAGAGGATTGTTCGGTGACAACCACAATGGATCATCCTTCCTACGTCTGGAGCATATATAGAACACTTTCCCCGGTAGTGTCATTACGGATCCCACCTCTCTCCCTGGTATCCCCTTCCTATACAGCATATTTAGAAGTGTTTCCTGCGAGGAGGCAACAGCAGCCTCCAATAGGGCAGTAGCATTGGGAGTTAAAGGGAAGAATCGCCAGTGCAGAAAGGATAATTGCGACGCCAGAAAGTAAGACCGCAAATCTGGTAACGCCATTCCACCCATTGTAACTGGCAGTTTTAAAATCGCCAAGGAGACTCTGGGTGCTTTAGAGCCCCAAAGGAAACCCACAATAATGGAATCTATATTTTTAAAAACCTTCAGTGTCACGAAAACCGGAGAGTTCGAGAGAATGTAAAGAAATTTCGGCAAGAAGATCATTTTAAATAAATGTATCCGTCCCAATAGGGTAATCGGTAAATTCTGCCATTTCCGCACCTTCTCCCGAAAATTTTGTATGACCGGCGTCAAGTTTTTCTCCAAGAACGTAGAGATAGGAAGCTGGATCTCGACCCCTAAATACTTAAAAGATGTGGAGAGTGGAATGGGACATTCCCTCGGGATCACCCCCCCCCCCATCAATAGGGAAAATGGAAGATTTTTTCCAATTAATCCGGAATCCAGAATAATCTCCAAATTCCTGAATCAATCGGAAAGCCTCTAATAATGAGGGCCCTGGATCCTGCAAGTATAACAACATGTCGTCGGCATAAAGCGAGACTCGCTCCTCAAAATCGCCCAGTTTCAGTCCCACCAATTGCGATGTGGTTCTTAGTTTAACCGCTAAAGGCTCAATTGCCAAGGCAAACAGGAGGGGCGAAAGCGGACACCCCTGCCTGGTACCTCTAAAAATAGGGAAGGAATCCGAAACTATACCATTTACCCTTAATCTTACCAGCGGGTCCGTATAGAGTAACCTCACCCAAGCAATAAAACAAGGGCCAAAACCATATGACTCAAGGAGGTGGAACAGATATGTCCACTCTACAGAGTCGAAGGCTTTTTTTGTATCCAAAGAAGCCACTACTCTAGTCCCCAAATTGTCATGGGCTATCTGAAGGTTTATAAATAGTCTCCTAATATTCATCTGTGCACAACGACCTTGTATAAAACCAGTTTGGTCAGCGTCCACTAAATTTAGTATAACAGATTGCAATCTACCAGCTAATATTTTTGCAAGGATTTTTGTGTCCATATTCATCAGCGAGATTGGACGGTACGAGTCACATTCTCGAGGGTCTTTACCTCCCTTAGGTATTAATACAATCAGGGCTTCCCTCATAGAGGGAGGGAGTCTACCATCTGATCTAGCTGTATTAAAAACTTTCAATAGGCGTGGGGCCATACCGTAACGAAAAGTATTGTACCATTCCGAGGGAAGGCCATCCAGTCCAGGTGCCTTCCTGGGCGGAAAGGAGGCAATCGCCTTCTCTACCTCCTCCACCGTAATACCCGCTTCTAGAGCAGTACTGTCTTCTTCTGTCAATCTAGGTAGTTCAACGTCAGCAATGTATTTCCCCAGTTTCTCCAGTTCCAAGGGGGCACAAGAGCTATATAGTTTTTTATAGAAACTAGCGAAAATATCCAAGATAGCGGCCGAGTCACATATTTCAATCCTAGAATCATCATACACCGCCTTAATATATGCCGGAATATAGTCAGGTCTCGCCAGGTATGCCAGAAGCCTGCCATTCTTGTCTCCAAATTCGAATATACGTCTGCGTTGTGCCAAATTTAATTTTGTAGTACGATCTGTGAGGATCGTCTTGTACTCCCTTGTACTGGTTTGTAAAGTCAGTAGTCTTTCTGTAGTAGGGTCTCTAACATATTCAGCTTCCGCCAGTGTCAGCTCAGTCTCTTTAAATTGTACCTCTGAGGCCAGTTGTTTTTTAAAACTTCGGACCTCCGTCATGAACACCCCTCGCAGCGTGGCCTTAAAAGCCTCCCATTGGAGAAGTGTGGATGCGGAGCCAGTATTTTCTGCCCAAAAATGTTTGATCGCCTCTGTACATTTGATTTTAATATACTCCTCTTGAAGCCAACCCGCCTCCATTCGCCATAGCCTTAAACCGGGCTTTGGTCCTAGGTTAAGTTCCAGTGGCATGGGGGAATGATCTGATATAGCTCTGGGCAAATATGAAACCCCCTGAACCAATTGCATCCCGTCTCCCTCAGTCAGGACGGTGTCTATCCTGGACAGCGTCTTGTGCGTTTCAGAGTAGCAGGAATATTCTCGCACTCCAGGATGATGGAAACGCCAGACATCTCTGAAACCATGTGCAGACAACCATCCCGCTAAAGGAGCCGACGTGCCGGATACCGCCCCAAGTCTCTCCAGAGCTGGGTCTGCCACAGTATTGAAATCTCCTAATATATATATCCTCCCCTCCGCTACCTCATAAACTATCCGTAGCATATCATCTAAATGAGCTAGCGAGAAAGGAGGAGGTACATATAAATTCACTATCGTTAGAAATTTATTCATCACCTGGATTACTAGTACCACAAACCTCCCTTTAATATCAGTCCGAACCGCATGTATCGAAATAGGCATAGCCTTGGTAACCAAAGTGGAAACTCCCCGTGCGTACGAAGAGTAAGTAGCATGATAAGCCCCGGCAATATGTGCTCGTTTTAAGGAGAGAACCCTGGAGCCCTGTAGATGCGTTTCCTGGAGTAAAATTATATGGGGCTTGTGTTTCTTAATATAATCAAAAATCAAGGAGCGCTTGAATTTAGAATTGAGGCCTCGTACGTTCCAGGCCATAATTTTGAGACTAACCGCCATATCTATAATTGTAGTAGTAGGCGGCCCTCCCCAGTACACCTGTCCAATCCAGCCATCCCAATGGGCTCCAGGCCTCTCCCAGTGTTCGCAGTGGGCGATGCATGCAGAGCATGTGAGAGAATTTCCTGTAATAACAGCAACTGTGAACCACCCCCACCAAAGACAGACTTAAACAAACCCAAAAATTACAGTTTCCAACCCTTTCCCACCCCCCTCCCTGCACCCAGTCCCAACATACCAGGCACTTTTTTCCCATAACCACAATGAATTAGCAGCAGAGATGCAACTCAAAACTAGTCACATAAGGCAGGTTACTTGGGAGTAACAGTACTACTTAGCATTAGAAAACAATAAAAATAATAAGTCAATAAAAACTCTGTTTTCCCTAGAAAAATAGGAAAAGAACTTTACTCCCAGCAAAAAAAACTGTTCCAGTAAATTGCAGTTTCAAGTTCCATCTGCAGACACTGTATATCTTTTTTAACATAGGACAGCGGCAATATAAAACAAAAAAGTCCTCCAGAAAAAGAAAAAAAAAAATTTTTTTTCTTTTTTTTTTTTCCCAAATGGGAAAAAAGAACTGTCCCAGAGACAAACCCAAAGGATCAACTTTCCCCCTTCCCCCCCAAGGATAACCATCAGGAAGAGATTGCATCCACAATACACAGATCTCCTGTTCCAGCAATATTTTCAGCATGAAGAAAAAAAAAAATTAATGTTATAGCAAGGAGAAAAAAAAAGGGGGGAAGGGGGCACCTAGTAAGGCAGGGAGAGATATATCACAAGATACAGTCAGATAGGCAGAAAGTATCCTTTCCAAGTAGTATTCTCTCACCCAAAAAGACAGTTGCCTCACACATTTTCATCTTCCTCAAGGCGATCTAGGAGAGGCTCTATTTCTCCGATGACCACGAGAGTCTAGCCATTCAGACGCTTCAGTAGGATTTGTGAAAAAAAACGTTTTTCCATTCTCCACAATGCGCAGCTTAGCAGGATATAGCATGCTGTAGATCAAGTTGAGATCCCTTAATCTTTTCTTTATGGGTTGGAATGAAGCTCTCTGTTTCTGAGTAACGGCAGAGAAATCAGGATATATTGATATGCGATTTCCATCAGAAGTCTTCTCAGGGCCCACTCTGGCTCCCCTTAGAATATTCTCCCGGTCCCGGAAGTGAAGCACTTTTGCTATCATAGACCTGGGGGGGGCTCCCTTTGGAGGGGCCCGACCTGGAACTCGATGGGCCCTTTCAATAGCAAACATCTTTGTAAAGGTGTCAGGCGCCATATTAGCAATCAGCCATTTCTCTAGATATTCCTCTGGGTGCTTTCCCTCCACTCCTTCTGGGAACCCCACCAGCCTTATATTGTTTCTTCGCATACGGTCTTCCATGTCGGCCATCTTTAAAGTATGTTCAGATAGGGTCTTTCTGGTCACCTGTGCTGCAGTATCTAATGGTCTTATATTATCCTCCAAGGCAGTAACACGGCGGTCTGTAATCTGTGCCTTCTCCCTCAGTTTTTGCATATCATGCTTGATGAATGAGAACTCCACTCTTAGCTCTTCAAAATGATCTAGTAGCTTTGCTTGGTATTATTTATTTTTTACTAAGTTACTAGTCTACCACTTTATTTTTTATAAATAATAGCGCAAGGTTTTTGTACCTAGTTTGACAAAGATAACAAAAGTCATCAATGGCTGCATACTAGTTTACTTTAACCAATTGCCTACTCAGCGCTTTTACCCTCTTCCTGCCCAGGCCAATTTTCAGCTTTCAGCGCTGTCACATTTTGAATGACAATTGCCTGGTCATGCTACACTGTACCCATACTGCATTTTTATATTTGTTTCATACAAATAGAGCTTTCTTTTGGTGGTATTTAGTTACCACTGGGTTTTTTTAATATTTTGGTAAATAAATGATAAAAGGCCGAAAATTTTGAAAAATAAATAAAACCTTATTTTTATAGTTTGTTATAAAATTTATCAATTTTTCTCCTTCACTGAGCTGCGTTGATGAGGTTGCACTGATGGCCACTGATGAGGAGGCACTGATAGGCTGCACTGATGAGGTGGCACTGATGAGGCTGCACTGATATGCGGCACTCATGGGCACTGGTAAGTGGCACTGATAGGCAGCACTTATAGATGACACTGATGAGGAGGCACTGATTGGCAGCACTGATGGGACTGCACTGATATAGAGGACACTGATAATCAGTGCCCTGATTATCAGTGTAGATGTCCCATTCACACAAGCTGGTTATTGGCTCTCCTCTCCTCACCCTGTCAGCTTGAGGAAAGGAATGCCGATAACTGGCTTGTGTTTACATCGTGATTAGCTGTGATTGGACACAGCTGATCATGTGGTAAAAGGCCACTGTGATTGGCTCTTTACCCTGATCTGTGATCAGCTATGTCCTATAGACACAGCAGTCACAGAATATGCTGCCTGTGCGCCGCAGTGAGCGCATACATGGTAGGATGTCATAAGATACCCTCCTGGAATTTAGCCACAAATGGGCATGCTGGACCCACTTTCAGACTCAGCCTGAATTCAAGACCATCTTGAACTCTCCTACATAATGAGACATGGTCAACTAGGATCACCACCCACACACACAAACTAGATATACTTATCTTTTACCCCCACCTCGCCAAAAACTTATCCCCTTATATAAAAAATACTCAGACACTCTGGAAATATCTAGACATTCCTACCATTACCTAGAGGAGTCACAGACATCCCAGTCCCACCTTTCCCATCCCTCCCGCCCCCTTCCCCATGCCCTACGTACCCCCTCACCCGCCTTTCCTTCCTCCCCCATCCTCATTCTCTCCCATGCCAGGTTCCTCATGACCAATACGAGCCTGTAGGTCACTCATGCCACATACCAATTAAATACCCAACTTGTGATATACGTGCCAGAGTTATATGAGAGTGTCTGATACGAATAAAGAGAGGCCACTACTCCTCGCATTGAGTTCTTCCATGAATAGTAAACCAACTATCTACTCCACACTAAATAGATGACAGTGAACAGAAAATACCACCAAGGGAGTCTAAGTTCTTAGGCTGTTAAGACCCTCTCACAGATATATGTTGGGTTCTATACCCCTTATCAACTATGATAGTATGTTTGCGACCTCCAAGCCCGGCTGGGATTTCTCTTAAGTTTTAAACTCATACTGTAATAGTATTCATGATCTATGCTGTTTGTAACACAATTGCTGTAAAGACTTTATAATCTTCAATAAAATATTTGAAACAAAAAAAAAAAGATACCCTCCTGAAACTGTGGCCGGCCGTGCTGTAGCTGTCATTTGGCTGTAGCATGATCGGCAAGTGGTTAAGTACAGTAACTATTAGCAGCCAATCATTTACAATAATGAAGTCAGGCCGGTACGAGAGATTCTTATTGGTTGTTATGGGCTATTCCATTTAATTGCACTTAATAATAAATCTTCATTGATTAAAGCTATGCGCGGAAAGGTGAAACTTGTTCTACTTTTATACTTAGAAGGTAATACCTGTGTTAAAATTGTAGGAGTTGTTCAGGCTATGGTTACATCTGGTTACAACAATACAAGCAGTGAAGATTATATATCATCTATCTGCATTTGTATGCAACTTTCTGTTCAATCAATAGGTCAACTTATAGCTAGTTGGAATTATATTGTGTACAAAAGCTAGCCTGTGTTCCAAATGAACTTTGCATGATGTATAAGCCTTGTTTCTTAATACAGGCCTAAAATATTATGGAGCATTATTTTTCTTCCAAAAACGTGTATTGAAAAAGAAAGCATAAATAAATAGCTGTTCCATTTGCATGATCTTTACTGACTTTTGTTGCTTGCCTGGAGTCCTTGTAAAACCTAATAAGCAAGGGCTGTGTATGTGGATACTGCAAACTACAGGTTGCTGCAAGCAATGGAAATGTAGGGACTAAGGCTTGAACTTGGAGAAGAACTATTAATTATAATTTGTAGAAAACACTTTGGCAAATAACATCTGAGTAAATGCAACCATGCTAGTACGCATCAGTATTTAGATATAGCAACAGTAAACAATGTTTCTGCCAAGGCCTCCCTCCCACACCAAATTATGGATACCCACAGACAAAGAAGCCTGTCATCCCTTGGGGTATTATTTCCACCCGTCAAGATAATAAGGAAAATTGAATTGCGTTGTTAATTGATTTTTTTTTTTTGCAACATTATTACCCTGATTGATTGCAGAGCTGATGAAAACATAGGACAGCAACAGCATCAGTTATGAGTGAGGCGAGCAAGAGCTTTGTGCAGAATAGATAACCTTGATGTTAAAAGCCGTAGCCTTCAGATAAGTCTATTCTTGACATATTGATGGTCCTTGAAAGAGGAAAAGCTGATTGTATGCAGAATGCAGTCATTAAAGGCACTTCAACCAGTGCTTGATAAATCTGGTTTTTCCTGAAAGATTCAAGGAAAGAAAGTTCCCTTGTGCTTCTGCACAATGGTTGGTACATCTGCATTGAGCGAAATACACCTTAGTTTTGGCAAACTGACAAATGGACATAAAGCATCAAGTTAACACCAAAATCATTATACAGTAGAACTTACTGTAATGCCATATTGGCAGTTGACAGATATGTGTCAAGGGACAAAAATAAGTCTTTAAAAATATCCTGCATTTTTATTATTATTTTCTACTATTATTGTTAAAGTGTTTATCATTAACTGATACTGGTAGTAATGGAAAACAGATGATTCATCTACAAGAAGAAAACACATTTTAATGCGGTTTGACATGCTGCTAGATTATTATTATTATACAGGATTTATATAGCGCCAACAGTTTGCACAGCGCTTTACAACATCGGGGAAGACAATACAATGATGTCATAATACTTCTTACTTGTTTCTGTTTTGCTGAATAGTTCTGATTTCAGAACCCTGAAAGAGGTGGGGCATTCTAAAAAGTGTGGATAAGTTGCACAAATATGGTCAAATTAGTGTTAAGCTCATACTGTTGGTGGTTTGGCACAGAATATGACATTACTGCACAAACTGTTTTGTGGTGAGGCAGGGCTATGTGCTACTATTTTCTTATTTATTTTTTAAAAATAAATTTTGTAATTATACTTCACATCCTGGGCAATTTTGTAATGTTTCACACACATGCTAAAATCTACGTTTATTGCTAGAAAATTACCTAAAACTCTACTAAAAGTATATATTTTCTGAAAGCAGAGGCCCTGTAGAAAAAATTGGTGGCACTTGAAAATTTTTATGCCTTCTAATGTTTGTGCAAATTTTATCACGCACATCATTTTGGTAAAAATAATTGCACTAAAATAAATTGTAATGCACAAAAACATAATACATTTCCCAATTTTTGGTAAAATATAAAAGATGGGGTTGCATCAAGTAAGAGACTAAACATGTCAAACCTTAAAATTGTGTGCTGAGGAAAATAAAATGGTGAAAAACTTTATTACCCAGAACTTTCCATAGTGAACACATCATTTACTGCGACGCAGCTACACCCTAAACTGTAAGCGCCATATATACTGTGTGTATATATATATATATATATATATATATATACAGTATCTCACAAAAGTGAGTACACCCCTCACATTTTTGTAAATATTGTATTATATCTTTTCATGTGACAACACTGAAGAGATGACACTTTGCTACAATGTAACTCAACACATAGTCTTTAATGTCTAAACCGCTGGCAACAAAAGCGAGTGCACCCTTAAGTGAAAATGTCCAAATTGGGCCCAAAGTGTCAATACTTTGTGTGGCCACCATTATTTTCCAGCACGGCCTTAACCCCCTTGGGCATGGAGTTCACCAGAGCTTCACATGTTCCCACTTTAGTCCTCTTCCACTCCTCCATGATGACATCATGGAGCCTGTGGATGTTAGAGACCTTGTGCTCCTCCACCTTCCGTTTGAGTATGCCCCACAGATGCTTAGTAGGGTTTAGGTCTGGAGACAGCTTGGCCAGTCCATCACCTTTACCCTCAGTTTCTTTAGCAAGGCCCAGTCTCCAAACTGAGGGGATCATGCTCTGCTTCAGTATGTCACAGTACATGTTGGCATTCATGGTTCCCTCAATGAACTGTATCTCCTCTGTGTTGGCAGCACTCAAGTAGCCCCAGACAAGACACTCCCACCACCATGCTTGACTGTAGGCAAGACACACTTGTCTTTGTACTCCTCACCTGGTTGCCATGACACACGCTTGAAATCATCTGAACCAAATAAGTTTATCTTGGTCTCATCAGACCACAGGACATGGTTCCAGTAATCCAGTGTCCTTAGTCTGCTTGTCTTCAGCAAATTGTTTGTGGGCTTTCTTGTGCATCATCTTTAGAAGAGGCTTCCTTCTGGGACGACAGCCATGCAGACCAATTTGGTGCAGTGTGCGGCATATGGTCTAAACACTGACAGGCTGACCCCCCACCCCTTCACTCTCTGCTGCAATGCTGGCAGCACTCATATGTCTATTTCCCAAAGACAACCTCTGTATATGATGCTGAGCACGTGCATCTTCTTTGGTCGACCATGGCGAGGCCTGTTCTGAATGACGTAGCGATACGAAACGTACGTCGAGGCGCCTTCCGGTCATGTCACTTCCAGGTCCCAGCTTCCGGTTTTGTCTCCAGCTGCGGTGGAACACACGCCGATTCCCAGTCCCTGCGCGAGCAGGGCATATCGCGGCATCCATCCGACCACACACGCTTTACCATCCAGTGCTGGTGTTCTATCGATATGTGCCCCCTGTCAAAAAGTGCCTGCGCATGCGCAGGACGGAGCCGCACTCCAGCTGATTTGGTGATCAGCTGGAGTGACATGACCATGGCGCATGCGCACATCAGAGGAGGCGTTTTTGGACAGGAGACAGGATGTCACAGACACTATTAAAAGCTATTGACAGAGCGGAGGGACACTGTAGTTCTCATATTGTGCCTCGCTGTTGCGGGGCAGGGTTTCAGGCCTGATTCACACCTATGCATTTTTAGTGCTTTTTGCATTTTGCAGATTTGCACTACAGCCCATTTAACATGGTTTCCTATGGAACACGTTCTGTAGAGCAAATCTTCAAAATGCAAAAAGCACTAAAAATGCATAGGTGTGAATCAAGCCTTATGCCCCGTACACACGGTAGGATTTTCCGACGGAAAATGTGTGATAGGACCTTGTTGTCGGAAATTCCGACCGTGTGTAGGCTCCATCACACATTTTCCATCGGATTTTCCGACACACAAAGTTTGAGAGCAGGATATAAAATTTTCCGACAACAAAATCCGTTGTCGGAAATTCCGATCGTGTGTACACAAATCCGACAGACAAAGTGCCACGCATGCTCAGAATAAATAAAGAGATGAAAGCTATTGGCCACTGCCCCGTTTATAGTCCCGACGTACGTGTTTTACGTCACCATGTTTAGAACGATCGGATTTTCCGACAACTTTGTGTGACCCTGTGTATGCAAGACAAGTTTGAGCCAACATCCGTCTGAAAAAATCCTAGGATTTTGTTGTCGGAATCTCCGAACAAAGTCCGACCGTGTGTACGGGGTATTAGTCTGTTCAAGGTCGGCTTTTGTCAGTGTTGCACGGCGGCTTTAGTATCTTGATCAGTGCCTGTTACCTGTGTCTAAGGGTGGGTTGCAACACAGACAAAACACAGACAAAACCTGCCCTTCAACACACCCACAAGCCTCCCTGCACAAGCGAGGCATAATGTAACAACTACAATGTCCCCCTCTGCTCTGTGAATAGCTTTCAATTGTGAAATTCCCTCTCCCGTTGAAAAATGCCTCCTGTGATGTGCACATGCGGCATGGTCAGGTCACTCCAGCTGATGGGGAAATCAGCTGGAGTGCGGCTCCGTCCTGCGCATGCGCAGGCACTTTTCGACAGGGGGCACATATCGATAGAACAACGGGATACTGGCACTTATTAATGTAAGCAGGCAATTTTTATTTATTTGATGTCTTAATAAACCAAGCAATATTACGCTATTGGATCCTCCTTGTCTTTTCTCAGCTCATGTACCCATTGTGGTGGAGAGGAGAGCACAGTGTTGGATAGCCCAAGATTCTACCCCAGGCTGCAAGATTGCAGCACAAGCGAATTCTGACCTTCTTTTTGGTTAAAGAGGTCATGGTTGTTTGGTGAGCAGGTTATTTTACAAGAGCACGTTGGGTGTTGTTGGATGTTTACAAGCAGTGGAGGATATCTTCACCTATTGATTGAACTGACCATGTTTTGGAATATTCACTGAGAAATATGGACTATTTTTATTAACTACAGAGTTTCACTATATATATATTGTGTTATATATCACGTATTATTGCATCTGTTCACAAACTGTTACACTTATGTCCCGTACACATGGTCGGACATTGATCGGACATTCCGTCAACAAAATCCATGGATTTTTTCCGACGGATGTTGGCTCAAACTTGTTTTGCGTACACACGGTCGCACAAAGTTGTCGGAATTTCCAATCACCAAGAATGCGGTGACGTACACCAAGTACGACCAGAGTAGAAAAGGCCAGTTCAGAACCAAGCGCGGCACCCTTTGGGCTCCTTTTGCTAATTTCGTGTTAGTAAAAGTTTGGTGAGAGACGATTCGTGCTTTTCCAGACTCGTGGTTTTCAGATAGTTTTCTGCTGTTCAGTTTGTGCTTGTGGGTTTGTATCTGCTCTTCAGTGCGTGCAGCGAGTACCATTGACTCTTGTCATTGTGTTCTTGTTCGTTCGTTACTGTTTTTCAGGTAGCTCTTCACAGGCCTTGCTGTTCTTCAGTGCATTCTGGTACTTTGTTCTGAGCAGCCAACCGTTTTCTAGCCATGTTGCGTATACGTACTCCTCGTAGAGTTTGTGCTGTGCGGGGGCTTGGTGTTGGGGTCCTGACCTTGACACAAGTCCAGTCTATGAACAGGGTGGGGAGGAGTTCATGGATCAAGAATTGGTTGCTCCAGCGTGACCAGTTCTGTCATATGCCTTTGCTCCGTGAGATCCGTGAGAATAATCCTGATGATTTCAGGAACTTTCTCCGGATGACGGACCCCGTATTTCACCGTTTGTTGGCTTTGCTGACCCCCCTATATCAGCAGGCAGGATACCTGCATGAGGCAAGCCATCACTCCAGAGCAGAGGCTCGTCGCCACCCTGCGGTACTTGGCGACGGGGAGAAGCCTGCAGGACTTAAAGTTCTCGACAGGCATCTCCCCCCAGGCTCTGGGGATCATTATCCCAGAGACCTGTTCTGCCATCATCCAGGTCCTGCAGAAGGAGTATATTAAGGTAAGATTTTTATCCTTTAATATCACATTTTATTGTATTTAATGTTTGATAATATATTGTATTTCTTTCCTCATTCCCTAATTACCATGATTGGAATATGCTGTGAATGTCCCCTTTGTCCTCATGCATGGATTTTTATGTAATTATTTTTTTTCTCCTTCATACATATTTGCCTTCACTTACCTCTCCAGCATGCTCTCCTGGCCCTATATTCACCTCATATAGTCACTTAACAATGTATTTTATCAGCCCCATAGTAGTGCTTTACCCCAAACACCCCCTAAAATGTTTTTAAATGTGATTTGTGCTTTAAATTCAGGCAGAGTGCCAGAGGTTTTTTTTTGGGGAGGGGTCACCAAATCATTTGAAACTCTCCCTCCCCCCAACTGTTAAGTCAGCTGATACCAATTCTCTATCTATCATCAATCATCTATCTGCTGACTTTGCCAAACCCATACACACTATAGCCATCTCTTTTGTGGTCAGATGTATGGATGTATTCCCCAAAGCATGTAGTGCAAGGGCCTGCCTGAATACTTTCAAATGGTACTGTTTAAAGTTTTTGTATACTTGTATTATTTTATTAGGTAATAGTAGAATTTCCAAATGTGCTCAAATGTATACAATGTGTATTTATATCTTTGTAATATGACACTTCTTACTTGTCCAGTGGGCTGTCAATAGTGTAACTAAGGAGGGGCTGGCCAAAGTAATACCCATTATTTAGGCATTCATCTCTCAATGAAGTGGAGAGGGTTACCTGTCCAAGAGCTCCCCCCTAAAATGTTAGAAATGGCCCATAAGAGGGGGGGGAGGGGGAATCTGATAGGTGTACCTTATACTTTGGTCTTTAAAAACTCCCTCAAATAAATGTTATCTTGATGTTGGCCAAGAATGTTTGTGTCTAATCTGCTTTTCCTGTTTATGTGCAAAATGACTAATTTTTTTATCTTGTTTGACTCCACGGTTTTCTTTCCACGCCACAGGAATGGCAGACTATGGCCTCCTACTTTGCCCAGCGGTGGGACTTTCCTAACTGTGGAGGAGCAATTGATGGGAAACACGTCCACATCGTCCCACCACCCAACTCGGGGTCATACTATTTCAACTATAAGGGGTTCAATAGTATTGGGATGTTGGCCGTGGTGTCGGCTACTTACGAGTTCCTGTATGTGGACGTGGGGAAGAATGGCCGGATGTCAGATGGTGGAGTCATCGCCCAGACGGAGTTCTACAGGCATCTCCAGAATGGCAGCTTGGACTTGCCACCTCCAGAAGACAATGTGGAAGGACTCCCATTCGTCTTTGTTGCAGATGAAGCGTTTGCACTGGGGGACCATC
Source organism: Lithobates clamitans (assembly GCA_037952925.1). Taxonomy (NCBI): domain Eukaryota; kingdom Metazoa; phylum Chordata; class Amphibia; order Anura; family Ranidae; genus Lithobates; species Lithobates clamitans. The sequence goes on along the minus strand of JBBGZY010000852.1, from coordinate 4,362,456 downwards.
TTATGCGGCCATTCCCGATGAGGACCCTCACCCGGGACCAGAGGGTTTTTAAATACCAGCTGGCCAGAGCCAGAAGAGTGGTGGAGAACACATTTGGAATCATGGCCAGCCAGTTCTGCCTATTTCTTACACCCATACACATGGCGGAGTACAAACTGAATCATATCATCCTGGCATGCTGTGTTCTACACAACTTTTTACGGCAACATTCTGCCAACTATGCTGGCTCAGTTGGGCCTGAGGCTGGAATTCAAAATGAACCAAGCCTGATGGCGCTTGAAAGTGGCCGTCCTGGCTTGCCCCCCTGAGTGCCCGTGATGTCCGTCTAAGATACCTTGAATACTTTGCGGGTAGGGGGGCTATCAATATGCCAGACAATGTCTGAAACCTTTTTCAAATGAACAAAAAAATGTAACTACTAAAATCTTTGGTGACATTTACTGCTTGTGTTTCTTTTAGCTGACCCTGACAGAAATGTGATGAGTCCTGAAAATGGCATGATTGTGTAACATTACAAAGCATTGTTGGGTGTTATTTACTAAAGGCAAAGACACTTTGCACTACAAGTGCACTTAAAACTGCACTTGTAGTGCAAAGTGGATTTGCCCTTAGGAAATAACCCCCATTGTCACTGAAAACACCAATTAGAGCACAACAAAAGTTTTGGAGCGTTGAAACAATAATCCACACATTCTTGATTAACAATCTTTTTACAATCACATGTGCATTTAGAAAAAGGTTTTTAAAACAAACCAACATGTTTGTTGTATAACAATGTTTGGGATCACATTAGAAAAAGTAGAAATGTCCACTTAGGATAAAACAGGGATGTTTAAAACCAACAAGAAAGAAACAAATCTTGAACTTACAAAGTTCACATTTGGTAGAACTTGAAGGCAATATCAGACATGAGTATTTACAAACTGTGTTTGATATTGCGTTCAGATGGGGTGAAGTCACCCCTAGAAAAGCGAAATTTTGAAGATGCACACCAATTGCCGAATGTCAACATTTGCTAGTTGCCATCATGGGGGATCAAGGGACGTGTTTTGTGGGTGCAACCCCTTCCTCACAGCTACTTTATTATTGAGGAAGGTGTTGCACCCCTAAAACGCGTCCATTGATATCACATGTTGACACACTATGTGCCTCTTCAAAATTTGGCTTTTCGCAAATATGTCAAAAAATGGTAAAACATTTTTGCTCACAAAAAACACAAACAAAAAAAGGGATTTTGAGGGGTTTTAAACTCTCCCTAAAACATCAATGATGTTCTTCATTTTTTGTTGAACATCATTGATGCTTTTCTGGATGTTTTCCAAGTCCCTATTACACCCACTGATCTCCCCGATCAGGATCTGTGCACTTTCAGAGGTGAAATGATCTGGATCCACAACATCACGATCACCTAAAAAGATAGAAACAAAAACACACCATGTATTATAAACATGCCGGCATCCATCTCTTTCCTGAGCCTGTGGTCGCAAACACTCACCTGTTGTGGTGCCAATTTCCACCGCGTCTTCCTCCTCCTGCTCTGCTTGGCTTGGGTGGATTTCCCCTTCTTCCAGAGGTGTGGGGTCTGTGGTCTCCTCAGATGAGGGGTGTCCTCCGAGTCTTTTATCCCCTATGTAAAAAAAATAGGTATACTTAACACACAGATATTTGATGGCAGAAATAGGAATATGAAACATTGCTTGGACGTGGGGTACAATTGTCTATTTTGGCAGAGTTCCAAGATGTAGAATTTTTAGTGTCCTTTGTCAAGCTTCAATACTTTACCTGTTTTGTACAAGCTTCACAGATGGAGACACCCCTATAGTATCCACTGGAGCACCTGTGTGGGACCCCCAATAAAAAGGGTGTTCTTGTTTCCCACACTAGTGCTCCAGCGTCCAGATGTGTAAACAGCTGCTGAGTGTCCTCTCCTTACACAGAATCTAGTTTGCATTTCATTCTAGTTACAAACCCATCTACACAACCAAATTATTTGCAGACAAGTAGGCCATAAAAAATGTGGGCAAATGCATATGGCCAAAACAATGGTGTTTTCTAGGCCGAACGAACAATGTTTTATACGAACGAATAATGTGCCCATGAACATGAAAGTTGCCATTTTAAACTGGAGAACAGTTAAGAAAAGCACATTGAGCAGCATGAACGTAATAAACATAAAGAATAGGAACACAGGACAACTACTTACTTTTTTGCAGCACTCTCCAGATCTTTCTGTACTGCTCGTGCTCTCTTAATTTGAGGTCCGACCACCGTTTCCTGAGCTGATCTTTCGATCGTCGTACCCCGAAATTCCGGTGCAGACTCTTGACCACTTTCGCCATGATCTTGGCCTTTCTGACATTGGGGTTGGGGTAAGGTCCATACTTCCCGTCATAGTCGGCCTTCTTCAGGATGTTGACCATCTCCACCATCTCCCCAAAGGACATATTTGATGCCTTAAATAGTCTCCTTCTTGATCGGGACGTTTCTGCCTCCGGGCTTTCCTCCTCCTCCTAGGTGTAATTATCAGACACATGCTGTGTTTCCTCCATGTGCTCTTCCCCCACTGCGACGAACGAGAAGGGGCGGGAATAGACTAGAAAGAACGTCAGGGGCGGGCGGAGTTTCACGCATGCGCCATGTCTATAAAGCGTAACACGCGTGCGTAGTATGTACGATCTGTGAGCGGAGGAAGGAGTAACGGAGGCGCCGATCGTGAACATTGGGCCTATACTGCTTCTAGATTGAGGCCTGTATTTGCACAAGTTTAGAAGACTTTAGGCTGACATTAGGGTTTGTCTTGTGTTGTGTCTTGCAGTGAAAATGGATATCTTGAAAGATAAGGACTTTATGCCAATCTTCATTGATATGTTCAGGGAGCTGCCTTGTCTATGGGAGATAAACCACCCTGAATATAAGAACCAAACAAAGAGGAAGGCAGTGCTGGATAATTTGTTGGAATTTGTGAAGACGGTGATCCCCACGGCAGACATCATCTATTTGAAGATCCTAATTGGTGGCCTGAGGAGCACTTATCTAAGGGAGCACAAGAAGGTCCAGGATTCCCAGAGATCAGGAGCAGCAGATGACATTTATGTCCCCAGGCTGTGGTACTATGACAGACTGCATTTTCTGGCAGGTCAGACTGAACCCAGGCCAGCACTCTCCACTCTTCCTTCCACGCTTCCTTCCCCCCCAGCTGAGGCTTCTGACACCCAACCTGGGCCTTCCAGGCAACAACATGTGGAGGAGCCCAGCTTGAACCAGGTATAGCATTCTTCTAAATATTGCTGGTTGTCCAATCAATGTTAACTAGATGTTAGTTTGGATTGCTAATTTATGATTGTGATTGATGATGCAAAAACTAAAACCATGTCCCTTTTTCATACACAGGGAAGTCTCAGCCAGGAGGTGGCCGGGCCAAGCAGGCTGCCTGATACCAAGGTCCCTACCCTCCGCCTTCAAAGAAAAAGTGGCAGGAAGAGGAGTAACCTGGAGGAGGCTGCCATAGGCCTCTTCTGGAAGGCTACAGAGGCCCTGAGAACCCCCCACAGTGTGGAGGAGGACTTTGCTGGCATAACTGCATGCAAAATGATGCAGATGGAGGAGGGCCAACGACTCCTGTGTAAGTTCCTTATTTTGGAAGCTCTCAATAAGGGGTTGAGGGGCCAAATAACATATGCTACCCACATTTGTGACCTCACACATAGTCCTCCTCCTCCTCCAGGTCCTACTCCTCCTCCTCCTCCTCCTCCTCCTCCTCCAGGTCCTACTCCTCCTCCTGCCACATCTCCAACACCAGAGCCACAGCTGGGAAGGAAGCATGGAAGGAAGACCAGAGAGTGATGGCCCTGGGTTCAGTCTGGTCTGGCAAAATATGCAGGCTCTTGTAGTACCACAGCCTGGGGACACAGATGTCATCTGCTGCCCAAGATGTCGAGATACTCTGGGTTGAATGCACTGCCACTGTCTCTGGAGTAGCCAAGCTCTTCGCTTTATAAGCCCATTGAATCGTCTGAACAATCCATGCAGCAATTGATCTAATCGAGGCCCGCATTCCTCAGTTTTTCCCGTGGAAAAGGATGAAAAGAAAATCTGATTGCCGAAAGGGGGCCGTGACTTCCAGATATTGTTTCAGGGTGTGCCCCACATCAAGGGGATGACATCTTGATTTTCTAATGATCTAAAGGTAGGGAGCACAATTTCTTGATTTTCGTGGAAAATTGTGGTCACCTTAGGAATCGACCCCAGCATAGGGATTAACACTGCTCTGTCCAGAAAGAAAGTTAGAAAAGACTCCTTCGAACCCAAATTTCTGATTTCAGACACTCTTTTTGCTGAAGTAACAGCCACCAGGAAGGTGGTCTTGAGAGTAAGTTCCTTCACTGAGAGTGGCTTACCAGGATCTGATCCGAGCTGGGAAAGGAAATCCAGAACAAGAGGGAGGTCTAAATTGGGGAACCTTAGCTTCCTCTGAGGCCTAAGCCTGATAGAACCTTTAAAAAACTGTCGAACAAGAGAGTGTTTGGCCCATGAAACTCCTGTAAATGCCAGGATGGCCGATACCTGTACCCAAAGAGAACTAACTGATAGGGATAGATCTAGACCTGATTGCAGGAAACTAAGAATGTCCTGGACTGCCGGAGCGCTACATGGGTTGGACCTGGAGGACATGTGATCCGTGAACCTGGTTCACATACGTTCATAGACCCTCTTGGTGCTATTTCTTCTAGCATTCAGGAGGGTAGGGATGACCTCTTCTGGGCAGCCTAAAGTTTTGAGCCTTCCCCTCTCAAGAACCAAGCCCTGAGGTGCAGATGAGAAGGACAGGGATGCAGGGTTGTGCCCGGAGACAATAGGTCCGGCCTGAGTGGCAGGGGAACTGAGTCCTGATAGCTGAGGAGTGTCAGGAGAGGAAACCATGGCCTGTTGGGCCAGAAAGGAATTATCGCTATCACCTCCACCTTCTCTGTTCTGAGTCTCCAGAGCCTTTTTTTCTTGTCCTTTTCTTTTCTTTTTTTAAAGTCATCATGTACAGTATTTGTAGCTGCTAACTTTAATTTTATTTATTTTTTGTTAAGACAATGCTTGCTGCACTGTGGTACACTTTCTATAGTACACTTGTTTTTAACCCATGGGAAACCATCCCTATGATTAAAGAACCAGTTGTGTTTACTCCCAGGCAAAAGATTCCCAGTCCTCCCCTGGTTTGGAAAACCTTCTCTTTAGGGCAGATTAGCTCAAATATACTCCGATGACCTTAAAGTATAACTATAGGCTAAACATTTGTATTTAGTTTTGAACAGAGTGAAGGGGAATTAGAACAGCCATCATGTTTTTATTGTTGGCTGTGCCTCTGTTAGAGAGATTTAGACTCTCTATTTGCCCTGTTTAGGCCTCATGCACACTGGGCATAAAAAATGCTGCTTATACAGGCATTTGGTGTTTTCTCATTCAGTCCGTAGAAGCAACTCTATGTTAGCCTATGTGTCCATGAACATTTGGGTATTTACAGGCATATTTGTAGAGGAGCATTTACAGCCTGAAAAAAAAAAAAAAAAAAACATCAACAGTACGTTTTTGGAGAGGGGTTTTCAGGAAGAAAAAACTCTTGACACATCTTGATATGGAGTATAAGCGTGTCAAGTGGTTTTAAGTGTATATTTTTCTAGTGTTTTGGTAAAAAATGCCTATAAACCTAAACGTGTATACAATATGCTCCATAGGAGCATTTTTTCTGCTCCTTTTTTTTGCCAGCAGTTCTGGCATTTTTTTTGCTGCTTAGTGTGCATGGACCTTTACTGTTATCACCAAAAGCAAAAGTAAAATAAACAGCCAATGACTCATCCCTGTTGCTAACAGCAGAGATAAGTCACTGGTTGTTAATACCCCAACTAGTGCTGGCTGCTTAACATCCACTGACTCATTCCTGCTGCTGACATCAAGGATGAGTCACTGGTTGTTAGGACGCCTGCGGGTGCCAGCTCCTTAAAAACATATTAAAAATGCATCAAAAAGGCATGTATATGTGTGTTTAGCGCATTTCCATTGAAGTCTATGGGGCCAAAGTTACTTTGCAACCACACCAAAGTAGCACAGGACCCTTTCCCAAAAACATGTTGTGCAGGGCTGCATTGATGTGAACAGGCACCATAGAAAAAAATGTGATTTCCAATGTCATACGATTCTCTGCCAATTAAGTCACATGTGAAATTGCACTAGTGTGAACAAGACCTTTCTTTCATGTGGCAAAGTAAAAGTGCACCCCTGTACCTCCTAATTTAATATAGAGTGAATCCATGCCATCATTTAAGGTGTTGGCATGTAGAGCACCTGTCTGCTATTATCAAGGTGCAAGAGCTAGAAGAACACATTTGTGGTTGCAATGTAGACAGCATGTGGTAGATCTACAGTGCCTTGAAAAAGTATTCATACCCCTTGAAATGTTCCACATTTTGTCATGTTACAACCAAAAACATAAATGTATTTTAATGGGATTTTATGTGATAGACCAACACAAAGTGGCACATAATTGTGAAGTGGAAGGAAAATGCTTAATGGTTTTCAAAATTGTTTACAAATAAATATCTGAAAAGTGTGGAGTGCATTTGTATTCAGTCCCCTTTGCTCTGATACCCCTAACTAAAATCTAGTGGAACCAATTGCCTTCAGAAGTCACTTATTAGTAAATAATAAGTGTAATTGTGTGTAATCTAATGTCAGTATAAATACAGCTGTTCTGTTCAGAGGTTTGTTAGAGAACCTTAGTGAACAAACAGCATCATGAAGGCCAAGGAACACACCAGATAGGTCAGGGATGAAGTTGTGGAGAAGTTTAAAGCAGGGTTAGGTTATAAAAAATATCCCAAGCTTTGTACATCTCATGGAGCACTGTTCAATCCATCATCTGAAAATGGAAAGAGTATGACACAACTGCAAACCTACCAAGACATGGCCGTCCACCTAAACTGACAGGCAAGGAGAGGGAGAATCTGTGCACAGGAAAACTACATTTACGTTTTTGGTTGTAACGTGACAAACGTTTCAAGGGGTATGAATACTTTTTCAAGGAACTGTATAATGGCACACCCAATGTGACTAACACTATCCTTCATTCCTTTTACTGTTCTGTTTTTTCAGCACTTTCTAAAGCTGGGTATTGTTACAAGGTTCCATTGCATACCTTATATCTTTTTTTAACTACCCAGCTTCTTTGTGTATCCTCGAGCTGAAATGTGCAGTGATGAGACATTCTTCAAGTTCCTGGACTAAATGGTATTAGAAAGAACAGACTGACACAGGACACAGTAAGCAAATTATTGAGCCTGTCATTAAAATGAGACAAGTCTCGATCAATAAACCTGCCGGCATTCATAGGAACGTCAGGGGCAGGAGGCCTCAAACAAGATTCTCACTCTGTTTCCTTAACCTTTCTCTGTTGTCACATTTGTATCAGGCGTTTTTTATCCTGTTTTTATAAAAGAAGGGAACAGGAAGACAGCTTGCTTCAGATAAAGAAACAATGAAGACATATTTCATGACTTGGAACTGAATATCCCGGCAGGGGTTTAAAAAGCTTCTAGTATGCTATTGCACACATTTTACTACCTTTTGAAAAGTATGTTTGTTGCAGCCTGGAGCTATTTTAACACTATGGCCATAAATTGACTGCTCAGGAACAACACTAGAAGGTTGAAATATGGCAACACTAACAACTTATTTGATAGCCTCTTAGTGCTATTCCAGGGATAGAAGGAAAACCAGCACTGGGGTTATTGGCGTAAGCAAATAATCTATAACATGAATTGGACTAGAGGAAAAACATTTGACTTCCAGCCCAAGCTGATCAAATACCAGAGAGGGTGCTCTGACCATTCTTTTTAAGACTTTACTATTCCGTATACCAGTGCTTTACAATTCCATATACCAGTGCTTTATCATTCAAATACCAGTGCTTTACAATTCCATATACCAGTGCTTTACAATTCCATATACCAGTGCTTTACAATACTATATACTAGTGCTTGTCAATTCCATATACCAGTGCTTTACAATACTATATACTAGTGCTTTACAATTCTATATACCAGTGCTTTACAGTTCGATATACCAGTGCTTTACCATTCAAATACCAGTGCTTTCCAATTCCATATACCAGTGCTTTACAATTCTGTATACCAGTGCTTTACAATTCCATATACCAGTGCTTTATCATTCAAATACCAGTGCTTTACAATTCCATATACCAGTGCTTTACAATTCCATATACCAGTGCTTTACAATACTATATACTAGTGCTTGTCAATTCCATATACCAGTGCTTTACAATTCTAAATACTAGTGCTTTACAATTCTATATACCAGTGCTTTACAGTTCGATATACCAGTGCTTTACCATTCAAATACCAGTGCTTTCCAATTCCATATACCAGTGCTTTACAATTCTGTATACCAGTGCTTTACAATTCCATATACTAGTGCTTTACAATTCCATATACCAGTGCTTTACCATTCAAACACCAGTGCTTTCCAATTCCATATACCAGTGCTTTACAATTCTGTATACCAGTGCTTTACAATTCTATATACTAGTGCTTTACAATTCCATATACCAGTGCTTTACAATTCTGTATACCAGTGCTTTACAATTCTATATACTAGTGCTTTACAATTCCATATACCAGTGCTTTACCATTCAAATACCAGTGCTTTCCAATTCCATATACCAGTGCTTTACAATTCTGTATACCAGTGCTTTACAATTCCATATACCAGTGCTTTACAATTCCATATACCAGTGCTTTACAATTCTATATACCAGTGCTTTACAATTCTATATACTAGTGCTTTACAATTCTATATACTAGTGCTTTACAATTCTGTATACCAGTGCTTTACAATTCTGTATACCAGTGCTTTACAGTTCGATATACCAGTGCTTTACTATTCAAATACCAGTGCTTTCCAATTCCATATACCAGTGCTTTACAATTCTATATATCAGTGCTTTACCTCTCAAATACCAGCGCTTTACAATTTCATATACCATTGCTTTACAATTCTGTATACAAGTGCTTTACAATTCCGTATACCAGTGCTTTTCAATTCTGTATACCAGTGCTTTAAAATTCAATATACCAGTGCTTTACAATATATCAGTGCTTTACAAATTCCATATACTAGTTCTGTACAATTCCATATACTAGTGCTGTACAATTCCATATACCAATGCTTTACACTGGAGAACAACCGGACCTTTCACCTGCTAATAGTCAATATTCAGTTAAAAATCGTATTTTTATTCTGACAGTGTTCGTGATAAAAAAGTACACATAAAAAATAGAGCAGGAGCAACAAGTTTACATATTGACCCCCACTCTGGAAATATACAAACAACTTCACATTATTCATTATTTCCACAGATAAGGCCCCTTAGGTATACCCCAAAGTTTTCTCTAAGAGGTAGCTGTTGGTTTTAACAATGAGGGGAAGAGTTCTGTTGAACTTCAATGCTTTTCACAGGCTGTCCTGCCTTCTTCATCAGGAACGTGTGGAACCCAAATCTATGATCTCAAGATATTAAAGAAATAATTACTTGCAACAAGTTCACAAAATTGTTCTACCAGCAGACATAAGCAATCCACCTACATGTGTCTGTAGATGTAGACGTGGTCCAACAGGACATTTGCAATTCTATATTCCCGTGCTTTTCAGTTCTGTATACCAGCGCTTTACAACTCTGTATACCAGTGCTTTACAATTCTGTATACCAGCGCTTTACAATTCTGTATGCCAGTGCTTTTCAATTCTGTATACCAGTGCTTTACAATTCTGTATACCAATGCTTTACAATTCTGTATACCAGTGCTTTACAATTCTGTATACCAATGCTTTACAATTCTGTATACCAGTGCTTTACAATTCTGTATACCAGTGCTTTACAATTCTGTATACCAGTGCTTTACAATTCTGTATACCAATGCTTTACAATTCTGTATACCAGTGCTTTACAATTCTGTATACCAGTGCTTTACAATTCTGTATACCAGTGCTTTACAATTCTGTATGCCAGTGCTTTACAATTCTGTATGCCAGTGCTTTTCAATTCTGTATACCAATGCTTTACAATTCTGTATACCAGTGCTAAACAATGTCATATATCAGTGCTTTACTATTCTATATACCAATGCTTTACAATTCCATATACCAGTGCTAAACAATGCCATATATCAGTGCTTTACTATTCTATATACCAATGCTTTACAATTCCACATAACATTGCTGTACAATTCTGTATACTGGCACTTTACAGTTCCACATTCCAGTACCTTACTATTCTGTATACCAGTGATTTACAATATTGTACAATTCTATACAGCACAGAAGGACAAATCCCCTGCTTTGCCTATTGTATTTTGACGGCCAGCTGAAAGCGACTGCTGTTCCGCTGACAATTTTTCACCCAACTGCTTCGATTTTTCAAACAAAGGATGTCTGGCAGGTCTGGCACTAATCTAATTATGTGCATCAGGAATCGGACAAAATTTGCATAGTGTATAACTAGCTTAAGGCTAGCTTAAGACACCTGTTGTTGATCTTGGTAACAGGGTCACCAGTGTCTGTTTTGAAAGACAGGTATATTCTATATAGCAGTGCTTTACAATTTCTTATAACAGTATGTTACAATGCCATATACCAGTCCTTTATAATTCAGCATACCAGCGCTTTACAATTGCATATTTTAGTGCTTTACAGTTCCTTATAACAGTGCTGTACAGTTTCTGTATACCAGTATTTTACAGTTCCTTATAACAGTGCTGTACAGTTTCTGTATACTACTGCTTTACAGTTCTGTGTACCAGAGTTTTATAGCTCCGTATACCAATGCTTTACACGTTTGTTTACCAGTGCTTTACAATTGTCTTATGCCAGTGCTTTACAATTTTGTATACCAGTGCTTTACAATTGGCTTATACCAGTGATTTACAATTTCCATATAACAGTACTTGACAGTTTCCGTTTACCAGTGCTTTACAATCGTGTATATGAATACTTTACAATTCCATATACCGGTGCTTTACAGTTCCATATACCAGAGCTTTAACCACTTCAGCCCCGCAAGGATTTGCCCCCTTAATGACCAGACCATTTTTTGTGATTCGGCACGGCGTCGTTTTAACTGACAATTGCACGGTCATGTGACGTTGTACCCAAACAAATTTTTTTTCCCACAAATAGAGCTTTCTCTTGGTGGTATTTGATCACCTCTACATTTTTTATTGTTTGCGCTATAAACAAAAAAAGAGCAACAATTTTGAAAAAAAAAAACAATATTTTTTACTTTTTGCTATAATAAATACACCCCAAATAAATTTCTTCATCGGTTTAGGCCAATATGTATTCTTCTACATATTTTTGGTAAAAAAAATTGCAATAAGTGTATATTGATTGGTTTGTGCAAAAGATATAGCGTCTATAATATAGGGGATAGATTTATGGCATTTTAATAGTAATGGCGGCGATCCGTGATTATTATTGGGACTGCGATATTGCGACGGACAGATTGGACACTTTTCACACATTTTTGGGACCACTGACATTTATACAGTGATCAGAGCTAAAAATAGCTACTGATTACTGTGTAAATGTCCCTGGCAGGGAAGAGGTTAACACTAGGGGGCAATCAAGGGGTTAAATGTGTGTCCTAGGGAGTGATTCTAACTGTGGGGGGGATGGGAATGCCTGGAGGAGGAGACATATTGCTGTTCATACTTAGTATGAACAGATGTGTCTCCTCACCCCTGACAGAACAGGGATCTGTCTGTTTACATTGACAGATCTCCAGTTTGCATCTCTCAGGAGCGATTGCGGGTGCCCAGCGAACATCGTGGCAGCCGGGCACGCTCCTCGGCCCTGTCGTGACGCCATGGGCATCCCCTAATGGTCTTTAAAGCAGCCGACGTATACCTATGGCGATTTTCCCAGGCGAGCCAACCTGCTGCAGAATAACTTAACTGCGGCGGCTGGTCGTCTAGGGGTTAAGATTCTGTATATCAGTGCTGCAATTTCCATAGACTACCGCTTTATTGTTCTATTTACCATTTTACAATTATGTATACCAGTGCTTTACAATTACGTATACAGTGCTTATGCCACAAGTCACCCCTAATTTCAATCTCTTTGGCTTCAACATAGACTTCATTGTAAAACAAAAATGCTTCAGTAAGACAAAACAAGACATTTTATAATAAACTTTCTTTTAATGAATACTACTACTAAATACCAATTAAATTCTGCAATTGTGTTAGAGCATGGATTGCAGAGTTCACAGCCTAGAATGGGCCCAGAGAGTGCAGGAGTCCTGTCAAGGAAGTTTCAGCCCACTTCCTAACATATACATTCACCACAAAAGCGTTGTTATTTAAGTTGATATGAATAATAATAGAAACAATATGAATAGTATACAAGATATCTTGGCAAGAGGATTAAAGTGGGTCTTGCATAGTGGCAATGTGATCTCGCTGTCATTTTAAATAAACAAAAAAGAACATCTTGACTATTTCTAATACTACATGCAGTGCTTTAGCCTTACCCAAAAGCCCATCCCCAGGCTGGTGAGAAAAGTATAAGCACAAAATGGTATGCAGTGTGCAGAAGTTTAAAACCTTTAGCAAAACCATTGTGCCTTAATCGTTCACGTCTATAATTTGCCAGCTGTTAATTTGCAATCTTAAAAACTAATTGTTGCTTAAACTGTAATATGACTTCTATTTGGTGTGCATTAATGCTAGAGCACATCTGAAAAAAGCACTAAGATTCTTCAAAGTATTATGAGTTCAGTAATTCATAGGAAATCTCCCTTGATCTTATTATTATTAGAAGTTAGTTCCACCAAATGCACCATATCAAAATACGGAGTTTAGCATTGCAGTGTGAGAGGAAGGCACCCAAAGAAGAAACATCTGTGTATCCTGAGCTGGGATTTTGGAGCCTGCAGACTTTTCCATCCATTACTCTTCAATGGTTTCTGTCCAATAAATCACAATGAGTTTGTGTAATAATATCACCATCACTAAAACAGTTTGCCTTGCTGAACTAATTCCCTTACTCTGAGAATTATACTTCCATCTGCCAGGTCTCTGCCTTTCTGTTCCTGTAATCAGCAGAGACTTTCTGCTTATTTACACGTGGTATTTATGTTATGTATTCTTCCACCATGGCCAGTGATTTTATCCAGACATCCTATCTGCCTAAATACTGTCTCATCCTGACAAGCTCTCCTGTTCGTGGCCATCTTTCTCCCAGGCCTAGAGGGTTATAAAACATCTGATGTTTAAACTTTAGGATATCTGACGATGATGGAGATGATTATGTTATCAAGGCACTGTCCAAATAGTATTATTGAAATTTATATATTAAAAATGTTTTGTTTTGCTTTCAGATCATTTTTAGATGATGTTTGCGGCATAACTTGCGTTAACTGTAACTCTGTAAATCAGATGGTTGGTGAATTACTTTGTGTCCCTTTTCCAGCTTACAGTTGAAGGCCTTTCTGATAGACAGTTATCACCCTCTAGTGGACATACCTTAAAATAACTGTTTACACTGTACACAGACTTTCAATCAGTGGTAATTCTATGCAAGGTTTTGTTAATGGGTATTTTAGTCACTTAAAGTATACTCATAATAACAGTTTAAAGTTTTAGCAGATAAAAATATTTATGTATTCTTTAAAACACCAGGTTGTGTAAATGAGTACATGAAACCGGATTTGTTCAAATTGATTGCTTCTTGTCTTGCTTATACTAGGAGCACATCTCTTAATTTAGCTGCATAATTCACCATAGGCACCATGTATGCACTAGTCTAATGACTTTGCTAATTAATTGCTGGAGATTGCTCACGCTCACACTCTTGCGCTGCATTGTCATGACATGGAAACAAGTTCTGTCTGCAGTTTGTTTATTATATTCAAGTTGGTTAAGTGGGGTCTTTTACAACACATGTTTTGTTGGTGGTAGTAGTAGTATATCTCAGTGAGACATGTTCTGTATTTGCATTTTACATTTTTATTTTTTATCTCTTGCATACTTAATTATAGCTTATTCCATTTGTTAAAATTATTGGAAAATGGTCTTCCTGCCTCCCATTCTCACAAAGATACATAACATGTAGTGTATTGGCTCTGGCGTTTAGAAGTGTTTCAACCAAGAACTTTCTTTGCACTGTATGAAAACTGTATAGATGCAAACAAGATATCAGTGTTAATTTACTAAAGGAGAAGATTCTGTACACATAAAGTGAATATTCACTTTTGAAAGTGAATGTTCATTTAGGTTAATAAATAACGTAAAGCTGGGTTCACTTTGAATATCCTGCCATGAGGGAAGGTAATTCTTAAAAATATGTATTTTTGCTTGCACTTCATTGCGAATGGTTGAAATAAACACAGCTTCACTTTATTCACTAAGCTCGGTGACCATTTCCTCTGATAAGTGAACAGTTTTTACACCTTTGTGTCTCTTGTCTTTTTTTTTTTTTTTAATGCCATTGAATTAGTGTACAAATCAGATGCAGCTTATAAAAATAATATAACCATAGCCATGAAGATAGAAGGGAAAGGTATGAGGTTATACAAACATGCAAAGGGATAGAACATCTAATGAGAAAGAAATGTCTTGTTTTATCAATAAGAAATCATTGTAAATATACATTTTGGATCAGAAAAATAATGCCTGCCTATATCCTACACAATTAAAGGTGTGAACAATGAAAATATGGTTTGACAAGCAAAATCCCAATACTCCTAAAATTCCAGATAATTCCATTTTTGAGTTTGCAGCTTCCAGCATACAGATAATCGACACGGTCGTGTTAATGATTGTATGAGATCATTGTGCTGGCAATGTTGTGCCTGTTTTTTCTTTTTTTTTTTTCTTTACTGAGATAATAAAAACACACTTTAAGAGTGAAGCTAGAGATGGGCATGACCTGGAAATTCCCAGGCTATTGCTGTTCTTGCCTCTCTTTTGGCTGGCACCAGTGCCAGCGTTGATGTTGATAACAGCGAGAGCAGAGCATGTGCTTTCCAGTACACTATCCAGACACAAAGCATCAACTCACAGCACATGTCCAGATTACAGCCAGTCATGTCAAAGTCATCCAAAAAGCTAAGAGGCCCCCTCCTCTCTTATTATACAAAGTATGACATCTGAAGAACAAAGCGCTGCTTGTCCCAAAGCCAGCATGCACATAATGGAAACATTAGCCTGCAGATAACTTCTAATGTGTTGGCTTAATGGTTCCTTAATATGTAAAGGGCTGTAAGAAGATGTCAGTTCAGGCTATAGAAAGTAATGTCAGACAAGGTCCTGAAAGGGTGGGAAGCTCTTCCTCATGACACAATGTGGGCGATCAAAGAATCATCAGATAATGTCTCCCCGGCAGACTTAGAAAAGTGTCTTCCTTTTTCTACACTTGACCTGGGTTTGTATTTACCAGAAATCAGATGGCAGTTCATATCCCGTTGTCATTATCAAATTCACTTCAGCACTTAAGGGTCTTTTTAATAGATTCTGCACATAAGTATATACACCAATCGGTGACATTTTCAGATAAAATTCACATTTATTTTTATATGCAAAAGTGTGAGTGATAATGACATTTGATCATTTAATCACATGAAATTTTTAAGATCATTCCAAATTTAAAACTGTTTATGTCAAAAGGCATACTACAAACCATGAGAGTGTCTGTAAACTTTTTGAGAAAAAGTGGGCCTAGTTCAAGCTTGAATATTGATCAGTTTTGTGCCATTGCAAGTTATCATAAACCACAAATCAGCCTGATGGGGAAATCAGCAAATACTGCAGACAAGGGTAGTATAAATGAAGCATAGGTGATTTTTTTCCCCCTCCTCCTCTACTTAAACGGGGAATTGAAAATGCATTTCATTTTCGCTTATTTACTTTTGCTAAATCCTTGTTTTGTGTCTCTGCATTTTGTGTAGACTAACACTTTTTGTAAAATTCTTGATTTCCCCCAGAGAAAGATCTTACCCCTTTACAATCCTGATTCTTAACAAAGTCCTAGTGTCTTTTAGGCCTGCCCACTTGTTTGCTCCTTTTGTACTCCCCCAGCTGCTGAATGTGCCGTAAACTAAATTTCTAACAAGCTGTACCAAATCATACATCAGCTGCCTGCTAGTTTATACTGAGCATTACTGGAACAAGCTCCTGGCCAGGGATTAAAACTTCACATCTCTCTTCCTATCACCCTCTGGGCAAATTTATTTTCAACTGTCTCCAGTTCTCTGTGTTGCCAGACTGTTTTTCTCCTTTTATCTTTTTATTCTGTCTATTCTTGCCTTATACTGTCTCTTCCCTGTCTTGCTCTTCTTTCCCTCGTCATTTCTTTTTAGTTAAACTACTAACACATTTCCATATTCTGCACCCATATTCAGTGATTGAAGCGCTTGTTTACGTGATCACTTTTTAAACAAGATCATTATCATGTTTCTAGCGACAGAACAGTCTTAACCCATTGCGATCTAACAGCACTCCATTATTGGAAACACAACCCTTGTATTTATTATATTCATTTATATAGCTCTCGCTTGTCCCACAGAGAACATTGTACCATTCCTTGCAGTCTCTGCCTTGAAAAAAACACATATTCACACATCCACACTAAAATTACCTTTTGTGCTTTTAGCACGCTCGGCACATTGACAAACAGGGGCACTTAGGGCCAGAATGCCCCCCCCCCCCCTCCCGAGCTATACCATATACAGTGGGGAAAATAATTAGTTGATCCCCTGCAGATTTTGTAAGTTTGCCCGCTTACAAAGAAGGGTCTATCATTTTTATCATAGGTGTATTTGAAATCATATAGGCAGAATATCAACGAAAAATCCAGAAAAAAACACATAAAACAAATGCTATAAATTAAGTTGTGGTTCAGTAAGTAAAATAAGTATTTCCCCAAGCAAAACATGACTTAGTACTTGGTGGAGAAACCCTTGTTGGAAGGCACAGAGGTAAGACGGTTCATGTAGTTGATGACCAGGTTTGCACACATCTCAGGAGGGATTTTGGTTCACTCTTCTTTACAGATCTTCTCTATATCCTTAAGGTTTCTTGCCTGTCTCTTGACAACTTGAAGTTTCAGCTCCCTCCATACATTTGCTCTAGGATTAAGGTCTGGAAACTGACTAGGCCACTCCATGACCTTAATGTGCTTCTTTTTGAGCCACTCCTTTGTTACCTTGACGGTATGTTTTGGGTCATTATCACGCTGGAAGACCCATCCACGACCCATCTCCAGTGTTCTGGCTGATGGAAGAAGGTTCTCATCCAAGATTTTACAATACATGGCCCCATCCATTGGCCCCTCAAAGTCGCTTGTACCTTTAGCAGACAAACAGCCCCAAAGCATGTTTCCACCTCCGTGCTTGACAGTAGGGATGGTGTTCTTAGGGTCATAGTCAGCATTTTTCTTCCTCCAAACGCGGTGAGTCAAGTTAATGGTAAAGAGCTCAATTTTAGTCTCATCTGACCACAGCACTTTCTCCCAGTGCTTCTCTGAATCATTTAGATTATTCATTGGCATGACTGTACATGTGCCTTCTTGAGGAGGGGGACTTGCCATGTTTGGAGGAAGAAAAATGCTGACTATGGCCCCAAGAACACCATCCCTACAGTCAAGCACAGAGGTGGAAACATTATGCTTTTGGGCTGTCTCTCTGCTAAAGGTACCAACCGAATTTGCCGCATTGAGGGGCCAATGGATGGGCAAATGTATTGTAAAATCTTGGATGAGAACCTTCTTCCCTCAGCCAGAACACTGAAGATGGGTCATGGGTGGGACTTTCAACATGACAATAACCTAAAACATACCACCAAGGCAACAAAGGAGTGGCTCAAGAAGAAGCACATTAGAGTCTAGGAGTGGCCTAGCTAGTCTCCAGACCCTAATCCTATAGAAAATGTATGGAGGGAGCTGAAACTTCAACTTGGCAAGTGACAGCTAAGAAACCTTAAAGTGTTAACCAAAAAAAACAGATCCTGTTCCCTTAAAGCATGTTATACAGCACAGTGCTTGTGCTGTGTCATTTGGCTCCCCATATCACCTAAAAAAAACCTGGCTGATCCTGCCTTACAATACCCTCACCCTTTTTGTACGCTGACCACGATATATCAGGGCTGCTGAGCACCGTGGTTAGCGTACGTGCCTCCATCATCAACAGCTCTGCTCTCCTGTGTCTGTGACTAGACCTGTGAGCCAGAGATAGAAGAGAGCTGACAGTCAGCTGAGCGCCGAGAGCCGTGCTCATATAGGTACAATCCAGCAGATTTTTTACATAAAACAAGCACAGGGACACTTATTACAATGATATAGGGATGGGAGGATTTAGTAGAAGTGGGTTAAAAACCACTTTAAGGATTTAGATAAGATCTGTAAAGAAGAGTGGACAAAAATCCCTCCTGAGATGTGTGCAAACCTGGTCACTTACTACAAGAAACGTCTTACCGTGCTTGCTAATAAGGATTTCTCCATCAAGTACTAAGCCATGTTTTGCTTGGGGATCAAATACTTATTTTACTCACTGAACTGCAACTGAATTTATAACATTTGTATCATGTGTTTTTTATAGATTTTTGGTTGATATTCTGTTTCTACCATTCAAAATACACCCATGATAAATATTATAGACCCTTAATTTCCTTGTAAGTGGGCAAACTTACAAAATCTTCAGGGGATTAAATAATTATTTTCCCCACTGTACCATCCACAAACAAACCCCCTTTATCAAATGGTGGGCTGTGAGACCTAACATGTTTCTTTTAAAGCCTGATGTTGTCACTTTGCTGGCCTATACATGTGGTGGCCAGGCTGCCAGAGACCACAACTGCAGACATTTTCTGCATATCCTTGATTGGGATTTCCAGTGATTATCACTGTGAGAGAACCTGCTTAGGTATAGGCAGTTAAGGCTGGGTTCACACTTGAAATGGATGCGGCTGACAGCAGGTTCTCCATTTCAGGGATGAATCAGGCCTCAATTTATTGCCTGAATTCGGACCTTTAATGGAGGCAATGACACACAGGACCTCTGTGCAATTTGCTTCGCAGGCACTTCAGAGCTGTGTGGACTGGCTCCATTGAGAGCCAGTCAATTTCCTATCATGCGTATTGGATGACGGGAAACCCACATCCAATTCACATTAGTTTGAACCAAGCCTAAAGCTCTCTCAGCTGAATGGTTTAGATCAGGCATGTCCAAAGTCCAGCCCGCGGGCCAATCGCGGCCCACGGTCCAGTTTTGAATGGCCCGCCTGGTTATCTAAACATGTATATCTTTTGTGGCCCCTGACAATCTCCCAGCGCCGGGGCAACAAAAGATATATAGGCTGCCTCGGAGGGAGGAGGCGGGACGAGCGCCGTGCTCACAGGAATAGTATATCCTGTTTACACAGCAGCCTCTGTAATAGGAAGTCCCGTCTTCCGCGCTGCCATTGGACGACTGTTCTGCCCATTAAAGGAGGTGGGACTTTCTCTTAAAGAGGCAGCTATGTAAACAGAAGATTCTCCTCTAGGATATTTTTGGCGCTCGTCCTGCCCCTTCCATGTGCCCTCCAAGGCTGCACTGATGGTAATGGTAATGGTGAGTGCATTCCTGGTAATGGTCAGTGCTGCATTCCTGGCAGTGGTGAGTGAATTCCTGGCAATGGTGGGGCTGCATTCCTGGCAATGGTGAGTGAATTCCTGGCAATTGTGGGTGCTGCATTTTTGGCAATGGTGTGTTAAATCCTGGCAATGGTGGGTGCATTCCTGGCAATGGTGGTTGCATTCCCGGCATTGGTGAGTGCATTCATGGCAATGGTGAGTGCATTCATGGCAATGGCGGGTGCTGCATTCTTAGCAATGGTGAGTGCATTCCTGGCAATGATGGGTGCTGCATTCCTGGCGATGGTGGGGCTGCATTCCTAGCAATGGTGGGTGCTGCATTCTTAGCAATGGTGAGTGCTGCATTCCTGGCAATGTAGGGTGCATTCCCAGCAATGGTGGGTGCTGCATTCCTAGCAATGGTGGGTGCTGCATTCCTGGCAATGGTGGGTACATTCCTAGCAATGGTGGGTGCTGCATTCATGGCAATTGGGGGTCTGCAGATGGGCACTGACCCTTATTTTGCTTCACAGTTCTTTATTTAAAAAATTTTTTTTAATTTTTTTCCCTAAACTTCCCTCTTAAAGTGAAGGTGCGTGTTATATCCAAATAATATGCCTGAGCTCATCTCTTCACCACACACAGCCACAAAGGCAAGAGTATTCTTGTTGGGCATTATTGCTCGAACGAACACACTAATGCCCCGTACACACGGTCGAATTTTCCGACAGAAAATGTGTGATAGGACCTTGTTGTCGGAAATTCGGACCATGTGTAGGCTCCATCATACATTTTCCATTGGATTTTCCGACACACAAAATTTGAGAGCAGGCTATAAAATTTTCCGACAACAAAATCCGTTGTCGGAAATTCCGATCGTGTGTACACAAATCCGACAGACAAAGTGCCACGCATGCTCAGAATAAATAAAGAGATGAAAGCTATTGGCCACTGATCCGTTTATAGTCCCGACGTACGTGTTTTACGTCGCCGCTTTCAGAATGATCGGATTTTCCGACAACTTTGTGTGACCGTGTGTATGCAAGACAAGTTTGAGCCAACATCCGTCGGAAAAAATCCTAGGATTTTGTTGTCGGAATGTCCGAACAAAGTCCGACCATGTGTACGGGGCATTAGACCGAATTTTTAAAGAATGTCAGGCAAAATGGTCGGCCCTCATGCATGTTCACTTCATCAAATCTGGCCCTCTTTGAAAAAAGTTTGGACACCCCTGGTTTAGATTGTCTAGGCCCCAAGGCTGCTGCATTTGGTACTGTGGACACATAACTGATGATGCCTGAGTGACCCAATTGCCCCTCTGTATGTGCATTTTATGTTTGTTTTTTTGTTTGTTTTTCTTTGTACAAAAACAATAAATGTTGAAAATCTTTCACATAATCTAAAATTCCTGTAACTGAAGGAAGGAAATGGGGGACGCCCAAGCAAAAGGAACAGGCTCCTTCAAAGTATCGGTAAGAGCTGGTGGGATAGTGACCGGCAAAATTTCATATTTGGCGTAATTAACACGAAAGTTAGATACTTGGCTGTAAGCCGAAAATTCCTCCATCAGGTAAGGCAGTGAGACAAGAGGGTCCAATCCGTGAAAAAGAACATTATCCGCTTATGCGGAGAGCTTGTGTTCCATAGAGCCGACAGTGACTTCTCTAATACTTGGGTTAGCTCGGATTTTCCGAAGCAGCAGTTCTAGGACCAATGGGAACAAAAGAGGAGAGAATGAGCACCCCTATCTCGTGCCATTCCGGATAGAGAACACTGAGGAAAGGCAACCATTTACCTTAACCTGCGCAATAGGGGGGGTATAAAGTGGCGAAATCCAGCTCAACATGTGAGGGCCAAGTCTCACCAGTTCAGCATTAAGGAAGTCCCAATCTACGCAGTCGAAAGCTTTTCCAGCGTTGGTAGAAAGAATTAGGTACGGAGGTAGATGGGTTTGCGTGTGGGTCCAATGAATGAGTTGGAGCACCCTAATAGAATTGTCCCTAGCCTCGCAACCTACTATAAAGCCAGTCTGGTGAGGGTGAATGATCTTGGGTAGGAGATGTTTAAGGCAATTGGCGAGGATTATGGCAAAGATTTTCAGAACTGTGGAAGGTTGCCTTTTTATCAAGCTGTATTGTATGTAATGACTATTATGACCACAGATGCAGGGCAATTGGCAGACGTATTGTTCCTACTACAGGCCAAAAACATGATATTTTATATATATTTTCCAAAATAGTGCATTGCATGGTAACATGATAAATAGCTTTCTGCGATGAATATTTTTTTCTCATGATGGGTTTTGCCTAGGCTTCAATAGAAACAAACACATGTTGATGTACAAGAATATATATTTTTTAACCTAATAAACTACATTTACAGTATATATTCTTTACAATCAGATAATTTTTTAATCTTTGTTTTTTTTTGTCTTTTTACCATATTGCTCAACTCCAAAAGTTGACATGATTTTAGTAATGGTAGCCACTATATCACCCTGATATTCAAATCCTTTTTCATTTTGAAATGAAAATTGATAAAAAAAAAATCAATGATCCCTTTAAGAATGTGCTGAGCATTTCTCTTCTGTGTTTCAGTTCACAAGTTATTTTGCAAACTTTACCATCTTTGATCTCTTTGAGCAAATGCACATTGGTATCTGTTTTTCATTGATAAACATGTGCAAACTCCAAAATTATTTAATTGAAATGAATTGTCTGGTTGTAAACCTCTGTCTCTGCTCTCAGGAGCAATTGAGAAATTATACTCTTACACATATGTAAAAAAAATAATAGGAGGTTGAAGGTGGTGTTAATGAAGTATTATAGCACCATCCTAACCCTTCAATTAGCCTGTAGAAACTTTTGCCACATTAACCCTTGTCTATTTTGCTACTGACTACCTTTATGATAAAATCCCTATTCTGCTTGAGCCGGCAAACTTTATTTACAGCAAAATGAGCTCATCCTTCCTGGACACGCATGCTTTCCTCAGCACATGCAGAAACAGGCCCCAACTGCTACAACCTTGGTAAACAGATGACGCCGGAAGTTTCCAGAGACATAGCCATGTTTTTAAGCAACTGTGGTATAAAGCTAAATCCCTTCAAGAATCCATCCCATTTAAACTTAACCTCCAAAATACAATTCCTGCCTCCATGCTGCCAAAAAAGCCTATTTCATCACTTTCATGCCAATCATTTCAAAAACAAGATTCATTTAATT
Source organism: Lithobates clamitans (assembly GCA_037952925.1). Classification (NCBI taxonomy): domain Eukaryota; kingdom Metazoa; phylum Chordata; class Amphibia; order Anura; family Ranidae; genus Lithobates; species Lithobates clamitans. The sequence continues at coordinate 4,339,567 of JBBGZY010000852.1, read as the reverse complement.
TGTGATGAGATCTGCTGTGTCCAGATATCTCCTCTAACAAACATACCATATCTACCACCAACATACATTATTTCTATTTTTGACCCTGCTACCACAGAGGAGATTGCAAAACTCTTTCCTGAGGACCACCCAACCACCTGTCCCCTGGAGCCTGTCCTCTCACAAATACTACAGTCACCCTCTTTTCTATGCTACCCATCCCACGTCTTTACCTCTACTACTCTTCACCCCGATACTATAAAAAACCCTGATTGCTTCCTTCCAGCTAGAACAGCTTAATACCCATCTCCTTGCCCTTGTTTACCTCCAAGTTTCTTTGAACACCTTATCTACAACTGTCCAAGCTGCTACTTCACTCATGCTAACCTTTTTGACCCCTTACAGTCTGGCTTCCACACCATGACACTCCACTAAATCCACTATCCTAAAATTCACTACTGACGTACTAACTGCTAACACCAAAGGCCTTTTCGTCATAGTCATACTCCATGCCTTCTAGGTGGCCATTGGCTTCCAATACCATCTCTAACCCAACAACACCCAAATCTATCTCTCCACTCCTCAGCTCACCCCTTCAGTCTTCTTACACATCACTAAGTTACTAGTGACATCACTTCCTCAAATTCAATCTTTCAAAAACTGAGTTTATAATATTTCTTCTTCACCTGTCTCTTCCCCTGACTATTTAATTGAGATCGATAGCACAACTATCAATCCCCCCCACTTATGACAGGGCGTTGTGTGTAATCTTCTCTCCTTTCAGCTCCCCATCCAATTACTCCCAAAGTTTGCTGCTTTCACCTCTGTAACATTTCCAAAATTTGCCCCTTATTAACATGGCACCACAAAGCTATTAATTCACTCCCTGCTTATCTTCCTCCTTGGTTACTGTGACTCCCTCCCTCCTACCTCTTCATGGATGTTCCCTCCTTCAGTCTATCATGAATGTTGCTGCTAGACTCATCCATCTTACAAACCATTCAGTGGCCACCAGCCCCCTCTGCCAATCCCTGCACTGGTTTCTGCTAACCTAACGTATACAATACAACAACTCTACCCCCACTACATCACCAACCTCATATTAGTATATCACCTAAACCATCCATTCTGCTCCTTCTAGGACCTTGACTGGAATTACACTTAAATAACAGCATGCAATGTCAGTCTACAGGTGCTAAACCCAGCAAGATACTTTCTTGTAATAAAGAGGCATGGAGTTGATTTACTAAAGGCAAATAGGCTTATAAGCATACTTAGGGGGGTGCAGGGGTGTGGTCCGCATCAGGTGCCAACTCTCTGGGGAAGCTGTGGCCACATTGCCGTGAAACACGCTCAAAGCACCCCGGAGAATCGGCAACCATGCCTTATGTCCTCTCACAAATAGAGCTTTTTTTTGGTGGTCTTTGATCACCTCCTGCTGTTTTTATTTTTTACGCTATAAACAAAAAAGACAGACAATTTTGAAAAAAAAACATTATTTTTTACTTTCTGCTATACATCACAGCCAACAAAAAAATTGTAAAAAAATCTATTTTCTTCAGCAGTTTAGGCCAATACAGTATGTATTCTGCTACATATTTTTGGTAAAGAAAATCCCAAAAAGTGTATATTGATTGGTTTGCACAAAAGTTAAAATGTCTACAAACTATAGGATATTTTAATGGACTTTTTTTTTTCTATTTTTTTTAATGTTTTTACTAGTAATTGCGGCGATCAGCGATTCTTAGCGGGACTGCAACATTGTGGCAGACAAATCTGACACTAAGTGACACATTTTGGGGACCAGTGACACTAACACATTGATCAGTGCTAAAAAAAATGTACTGTCACTGTATAAATGACACTGACAGGGAAGCGGTTAACATCAGGGGCGATGAAAGGGTTAAGTGTGCTCCTAGGGAGCGTTAATAGTTGGTTTGTTAAAGGCTCAGTTTAAATAATAAATCTTTTTTTTGTCTGCACCCCTTCCCAGGATATGGAACAGAAAATGCTTTTTTTTAAACCTTTTTTAGGGGATAACTTGACACAGTGTATTTTACCTTAATACAGGTCCGGCAGTCTTTCTCCCCACAGGTTACAGCTGTAATGTTCAGTCCTCTGAAGCCTTTTTTGTTTTTCCGATCTCTGAACAGTCTTGTTGCCCACCCCCCTTGCCGACGTTATCACATACAATGCAGGATCAGTGGCCACTGGTGTTCTTCTGTTGTAAATTATGGTGTAGGGGGCCCACCCACATTTCAATACCGGAGAGAACATGATCAGGGAGCTAGCTGGCTTAAAGCTGAATTCCAGGTGCATGACACCTCCTGGGCTTATCTCTATTATTTACATGGGACAAGTTTATGGCTCTGCGGAGGATACACTCCAGGCTATGAGAAGAAACAAGCACACAGAGCAGCTTTGCCTGCCCCTTCCCTCTGCTGCCCATTCACAGAAGTCTTCATATTTTGTGAATGTGTTCACATAATACAAAGGCTTCAGTGGTTGGAGATGCTGAAACAAGAAGTTCCAGCATTGGACTCCCAGAACAACAGCGGAAGCTGTCTTCTGGAAGTATTAAAAACTTGTAAATAATAGAGAAAGCCCAGGAAGTGTCATGCACCTTGTTGGGCTTAACTAATAGCATGCCTTCATCTTTTACAAAGAAGCTGAATTCCTGGAGTTAAGCTTGAAGGTAATTAATGCTCTTTGCATTAAATCTTCTCTTGGAAATGCAAACATTATATTCTTTTTAAGTATAGGGTGAGGGCAACATTTTAACAGTGCCAAGGGTTCCCCTTTAACCCATTCATGCTGGAGGTACGCATATATGGGGCCTCTCGGCAGGTGGGCTTTAATGCCGAGCGGCCGCATATATGCGTAACAGGATGTACACAGAGCTGTGCCGAGAGTGCGTGTCCTGTGCATGCTCAGCACAGTTATCATCGGTTAACGGAATGCTCCCGATCTCTACTTGCAATCGGGAGCTTTCCGATTATGTGACCGCTGTGACAGACAATCACGGCAGTCACGTGGTCAGAAACCATCGGCGGAGCTCTGTGACGATGTCACTTCCAGGTACAGGGTCAGCGGGCAGTGCTTTGCATTCGGAACATGCGCGCTCCTTCCTCAGGCCTCAGCAAAGCCTGAGGAAGGAGCACACATGCTCAGAGCGCGAAGCACTGCCCGCTGACCCTGTACCCGGAAGGGACGTCATCACAGAGCACCGCCAATCCTCGCTCCAGCTATCCGTAAGCACTGTGAGCCAACAGTGCAGCCGGATCGTGGCCAGACAACTGATCATCATCATCAGCCAGTGACGCCAGGCATCACCCTGGGACAGCGCAGATGAACACACATACTATATACCCATGATGGAAAATGTTCCCCATTTGTGAATGTCTCTATGCTTATTTTTAACCATTAAATTTATTAATTTGTTGCATTTAGAGGGCGCTGTTCTTTGTCTTCCCTATATTCCAGAGTCTCTTATAACTTTTGAACTTGCCCCCTTCCAAGGACAGCATATTATTCTCTCCACATGAACATATTTATGTGGACTTGTTTTAATTGCCCTATTTTACTGCCCAGTGCATTTCTCCACCCCCTACCTTTTTATTAGTAATATATAACCATATCCAGAGTGCGCCATATTACCCTGTGTTTGTATGCACTGGGACTTCTCCTTGTCTTTAAGAATAAAATCACTGGGAACATTTGTAAAACGCCATTGACACGATCCTTATATTTCCTGAAGAAAAGGATTTGTTCTACTGTACTAAGTACAATAAGAATAACCCAAATGTCTTTATTTGATAGTGATGTCACAACTGTATATATGTTTTATTCTAACATAAATGGTTAATTGACATATTCATAGAATGCATTTCAGGGATAGTCAAGTGCTTAACGTCTCATGGGACACTCTTGATTGTTTCATTGTAAAATATGCAACATATAAACAACAATACCCCACCACCGTAAGAATGTGTATTCACAACGTGCTCATTCCACAGCGTGGTTCTCCCGCCTTTTTTATTATTTTTATTTCTTGCTGTACAGTGTAAATCAACTTTCTGGATGGAGAATTATAAAATGATAAATATAAGATATAGATGTAACATCTCTGAAAATGAATTGCTTACTCTTCTACTAAAATATATATAATTTGATTCCTTAGTAGCAAGTATAGAATTCAATCTCAAACTAGACAAAAATCTTCTTCTGTTACCTACATTTGTTGGAAAGCTTAGACTGTCATAAGTAAATCGGTCTTCATTTAAATAAGCAGTGTAATTCCAATTTTTGTTTTCATTTGTTAGCAGTTATTATCATGCTAACCATGCAAATGTCAGTTTTTGGGCAGCTTCAAACATATCCAGTCAACTGTCATTTGCAAAGTCAATGGGTTAGGGTTACCTACCATTGTCATTATTACAGTTAATGGAAACTATTCGTCTTGGGCTGCATTTTAATCTATTTTGTGATTTTGCAATTGTGACCTGATTGAAAGTGTCCATAACTGCTGTTTGTGAAGCCAACAATACAGTTTCACAGAGACGCACAGGGCCGGCAACATTATCATTAATTAAATGTTTTTATATGATATATTATTTTAGTAAATCATTTATTTTATTTATAATTTTTTAAATCATTGTCAATAAAAATCAGTCATATAACGCTATTGTGCATATGTACCCATAACCAATGTCTTTAAGAAGACCCAATTAAGTCAAAAGTTTTAGCACATTGATATCCAACCTTAATGCTGTAATTATATTTTATATGAATATAATACCTGAAAATGTGCCATGTTCTTTAGTGAAATTCAACATAACCTCTGTGCTCAGTTATCTTGTCTCTAAAAAAAGAACTTTGAGGGAAAGACTTTCAAGCAGAGGGGACCAATCATTGCATCATTGCCAAACATCCATTCTTGACTTTAGAGTTTTAGTCCCCTAAAATTCTTATGGTCATGTGATAGAGCATATTAAAGGAACCCCAAGACACAGGATACAGCGCTGTTACTTGGAGTACTGGTGAGCAGACCTAGCAGCAATGGAGATATTTGATAATTTGATAGCCCACCTGAGAGATGCAGATATCCTTTTACACAAATATGTACATTTTTCACATCTTTCATTAAACTTTAATAACAGCATAGAAGCTGCATTTTTATATTAATGTGTCCTAACTTTTGATTTTAGGTCTATTTTCAAGCAAGTATAAACTAACAGAACGAGAACTAAGATTGCCAGAGACCTTGGACAGGGTGTTTGAATTTAGGCTGGATTCACACCTTTCAATGCATGTTGCATGCAGTTTTATGTGTTCTATCGATAATCATGTCTTTTAATGCCCTGCAATTGTCAACAGTAGGCCCTATAATGCGAGCTGATGTTTGCGGCAGTTTAAACAATGGCTAAACTAAACACCTAGGTGTGAATTGGCTCTTAGGGACTCCAAACGACCATTAAAAGATCTTTCTAGAAACCTCAAAAACTGAACCTTCTAGCGTTAATGTCTATGGTTGTTATGGGAAGGAGTAAAAAACCATCTTTGATGGAAGGAGAGAGGTAGAGGAGCAGATATACCCGTTTTCAGATGTTACCAAGCAGCATTCCCATTTCTCCGGAGAGGTCATGTCTTTGACAATTTCAGGGTCCTTCCTCCTCAGAGAGCATCACTGCTGCTGATTGGAGCACTGGGCAGGGGGCTTGTTAAACTGTTGGAAATTTGGACTGCTCAGGGTATTTTAATCCAGGCCGCAGCATAAAGTAGGTAAAAAAAAACATCTTACTATACAATGTATTCCCGTATATGCAATCTTTAAATTTATAATTAAAAGATATATATATATAAAATATGTGCAAAAGAATATTTGTTGAACCAGCTAGATATCCAGTGAGCTTGTTAGGTCAAGCAATGTTATCAGCCCTGCCCAGTTTACCCGAGCGTTATCACCCTAATGCCAGCCATACACGGTTCAAACCTTGGCCGGTTCAGCAGGAATTGGCCGGGATTCAAACCGTTAATGGGCAGGCTGAATGTACCAAAATGAAAGATCGGTCAACTTGGGTACAACCAGCCTGCAGGATTCTCTAATGATTATCGCAAGCGGTTGCTATAGCCACTAACGATAATCGATGTCTTCTCCCGGCGGGGATGGCATCCCCCTCCCACCGAGAGAAGATAATTGCTCGGCAGGAGGGATTCCCCTGTCAGTACTGTCTGTGTTGATGGGGGGGGGGATCGTGCAAATTTCTTTCCTGCAAGCCGTGGTCACAGGAAAAAAAAATTCGTACTGTGTATGGCCTGCAAGACCGGAAGTGTAGCAGTGTACAACCGCCACATCTAAGGCTAAGTAATCTGCAAATAATTACATTCATGTTCTTGAGGTTTAGATACATTTTAAATGAACACAAAGTGCAGTACTATACTAAATAAAAGAAGCAGCCCGGTCAGTTGTTTTTCTAGCATTTCATTTTTTAATTGTATTAAAGCTCTGTGTGGATGACAAGTATCAGATGTTGTTGTTGTGTGCTTCCAAACTATCCAGCCAGTGTCTAAGGAAGAGTTAAAAAGTAAATCACTCCAAGGAACCTGATCACTAAAAGCAATCCCAACAGGCCTTTATGTCACTCTGCACCTAATAGTGCTCTTCCCTATTCACATTAAGTGCAATCAGGTTAATAGTCCCTGAGTCAGGAATACATGAATAGTAAGTAGACTGAATTTAAGGTCACATTACATAGAAGCAAGAAAAAGCAGTTGGGGTCAGGGGATAAGATGTTGTATGCTGTCTTGTACATTGGTGCAGACATCTTTGCGAAGAAAAAAAATTCAGAGACCAAGCATATATTTATATTTAGTGAATACATACAACCGTGGTGCAGTTTGCTCACAGTTCATAGTTGCTGCTAAAAAACAGAGATTTTTTTTTTGTACCAACCAATAGACAATTTTGTTCAGAAAGTGAGTAATGAATTAGATCTCTCAATAAAAGGACAACATCATTAAAGATGATCATAAGACCGAAAAAGAAGGTGATGTATTTTTTTTATATACATGAAACCATTCATGTATGTTCTCACTGCCCAGGGGGTTGGGATAATCAGAAGATGTATTTTTTAGGCTAGGCTGACTTTAATAAATCCCTGACATTTATAAATCCTGGGGCATAAATAAATAGTTTGCAGAGGGAAGACAGAAAAGAGTGACTGACATAGAGACTTTTTTATGTGCAAAATAAAAGCTGGATGTTGTCTTTTCCTTACCGAATTGTATACATAGAGTGAACATGAGGCATTCAAATACTTACAGTATGTTTTCCTTACTGAAGAAATCAGAATACAAAGGCAAGTGCTTGATACACTCAACTCGGGGGTATAGCTTGCTGGCAAAATACCTTTACATACAAATTTTTAAATGTAAGAAAAAAACATACATATGTGTTCCAGGCCAGGCCCCGATGCCATCTTTTCTAGAACCCATTTGATACTACTTTTCATTTCAAAAAGATAATTGAAATAAACCTTCCTCAAACATCTTCAGAGCAATAGATAAAGACCACTAATAAATTCTAGTTTTCCAATTCCAGTCTTCTTTCATTACTGTACATTATGTGTAGTAGAATGTTTTTTGATGTTTTCATCTCATCAGTTGGTGAAGTCAGCAAACACTAACAATCACTACCTTACTTTTGGAATAGTAACAATTACAATATTGAAATAAAGTAATGAGAGATTAGAGCCACGGCAGGTCTGGAAAGCTTAGACAATATTGTTTGGGTCTACCTGTTTTTTGATTGACAGCTGACTGAGAGCATGAGCCACCTGTATCCGCCCCCTCCCCGATTGACGCTCCAGTGAGTGCTGGAGGACTGACAGTGACTGACTGTCACTACTGTCCTCTGCAAGCAGACTGAGAGCTGTCATATAAAGGCTCATCTCTTGATCTTTGAGCCAGTCCCAAACTTCTTCTTTAAAAAAAAAAAAAAGGAATTCTTTGCCCAGTAGGGTGCCTCAATCCATATCTGCTCGGCCCAAATGAGAAATTATGATTATTATAGGATATACACACGCACATAGATGAAAGCAGACATTCCAAGCTTCCAGGCATGTGAATAGTGAATTGTCTTGCCCATGAGGCTTAAAGCAGTATTAAACTAAAAAACAAAAATGTATTAGATGGTAGCTTATCAAGCCTTAGATGTGGTGGCTGCATTCTTTTTTTTTTGTAGGATATTTTTTACTTTATTTTCACCTGTTGGGCCTGCCAAAAAGTCTGCTATTTTTCAATAGACCAAGCTATCCAGCAAAAGTGGCAGTTAGAAGGTTAAGACAAACATCACTATTGTGTTCTTGTACACTGCACTGATGTAGGAACATCAGATATTCCTGGCAGAAAGTTATTTTGTAAAAATGCATGGATGGGCTGTATAGTACATGTATAAATGCATGTATGTGTACACATGTATAAAAATTCTTCTATATTTTTTAAATCAAGGGGTTATGGCATACACGGGTATACACGCATTAAAGCAGTGCTCATCAACCCTGTCCTAAGGGCCCACTAACAGGCCAGGTTTTAGGTATTACCTTGGGGAGATGCAGACTAGAATACTGCAACCACTGAGCAGCAAATTATATCACCTGTGATGTATTTCAGTTATCTTGCAAACCTGGCCTGTTAGTGGGCCCTGAGGACAGGGTTGATGACCACTGCATTAAAGGATAAGTTCACTTTTTAAAAATAAATAAATAAATGCACATCTTTTTGAGTTACAAAATTAGCATTTATTATTGTTTTTACTAGGAGCCAAGAAAGCATTGTACCCATGATCAACAGATCACAGGTATTATGCAGAACTCCTGCAGACTTGTCAGTGTATCTGTCTGCCTGTACTCTGTACGGGCAGGCAGTTACACACTGTCAGGAAGACCCAGTGAATTACCTAGAGCTCTCAACAGCATCCTGGTAGTTCATTGAGAACTGCAAGCCGATAGCCTCAAAGCCTGTCAGTACCTGTAGTTTCCCAATCACAGAACTCAATGAATGATGCAAATGGGTAAGCGGAGCCCCGCACGGCAGTGTGTTTTGTTTTCGAAATGGTGACAGCAAGCGAGGGGAAAAGATCCCCTGCTTGTTGTCACTTGATGCAGCGGATCTGGAATATGCTACATGTTCCACCCTAAGGCCTGGTTCACACCTATGCAGGTTGCAGTTTGCATATTCCAGGTGCATTTTGCGTTTTTCAATACACATTTTTGATCCATTAAAGTCGATGTAACCAAAAACCAGAAAGAAGTCCCTGGCCCTTTCCATAAAATGTACAGATGTGAACTACATCCATAGGAAACTGTGTTAAATGGACTGTAGTGTGTGTCTGCAAAACTGAAAACGCACTAAAAAATACATAGGTGTGAACCAGGCCTAAAGACGAGTGGAAGATATAACATCTTCCCAAAGGTGAACTTATCCTTTAAATACTCACCAGTAATGGAGCCACTTAATTTAAGGACTGGAAGGCTCAATATATTACTTTCTTGTTTGGGGGTTAATACCACTTTAAAGTGCATGTAAACCCTAACAAGAAGCTTACCTTTTTTGCTTCCCTTCGGTCTGCTAAATGCAGCATTGAAAGCATTTTGTTATATCTGTTTGATAAGTACAAAAATGTACCTGTTGATTGTGCCAGAAATCTTGTGATCCCATGACTTCCTGTGCACTACAGAACACTTTCTCCTATGTTATAGTAAACAGGAGAAGGGGAGATGTTCTGTAGTCCAGCCAGGAGGAAGAAGCCTAGGCTGACAATACTGCTTCTCCATAGACACAGTATGGTAAGTGAGATTTGTCACCCTAGAACAAGAAGGGTTTTAGGAGCAGGATCACAATGTAAACCTAAAAAAGCAAAAACGAATACAGCCACCACATCTAAGGACTGGTAAGCTGCAGTATATTACATTTTTCTCCTCGAGTTTATATAAACTTCAAAGTACCGCTTATGCTCAGAGGATGTGAACAAGAGGTCTTGTGTAATATTCTACACCGGAACCTCCTTTGAGCCCTAGGTATGCGCAGAGGCAAATGCAAAAGTTGACATACCAGCAACACTACAAATTCAGAGATGTATGACAGTAATAGCTTACTTCATTAAAGACAGACTTGATGCCATCACCATTTCCAGTATAATTGTATAATTTGTACATGCAAACATAATAGCAGCTGCTACATATTTTGTACTAATAAGTGCTAGTAAGTTTGTATATAAGGTCATATTTGTAGAATGTTACACTAATTCCCCAGACTGGAAATACATTTCTTCTTCTGTCATTAACAAAACATTTAATTTCTTGTAGCAGTGATAGAATTCAACTTTTTTTTTTTTTTAAATTCAAAGAATTTCCTATTACTTTCCTTTCCAGAAACAGGGGGTTAAATGTTTATCTGTTATTACACATATTTTGCCCACCAGCTGTGTAATTGTCTTGACTGATTTTTTACCCTTCTTGTAAGGTGCTGGTAACAACTAATCTTTGTTTGTAAGTCCACATCAATGCAATTATATGACCTGTAGTGTTTTGTGACGTGTCCCTAGAGATCCCTCACTCCACACCTCACCCTCCTCTTGTGTCATGTCACCATTGATTTCTCATGTTCTGTCATGCTGAGAACTCCTGGCTCTTTTCTTGCTGCCAGTGTTTTCACTGTGAGCATAGTTCTGGGAAAAGGAAAGAGATTATCTGGACTTTAGCACCGTTCAGCGGGGTGCCTTGGTGGAATGGTCAAGTTGTATCGCTTGTATGTCCACCTCTACCAGCTCCCAGGCTGAAATATTATTTTTCCTATATTTAGTGACTTTTAAGCTACCCTCAAGCCCACATCTCATTCCTAAAGCAAGTGTTGGCATCTGAGCTTGCCTCCTTCCCCCAAATCTGTCATCTGTCCTATGACTGGGTAAGCGTATAATGAGAATATAATGCAAAGTGACAGCTGACTCACACTTTCATCTCTCACACCACCTTAAGTCACTGAGTCTTTCATCTATGATGCTTTAGCGAGACCAGACCAGTACATTTCTAACGTATAACTGTGCTTTAGCTAAAAATCATTAAATATGGCCCATGAAGACATGGGCTCCCTTGCAGGTGTTAAAAGGCTACCTGGACATCTCCCAATAACCTCCGGCACTGTGCGGACTGCTCATAGTGGCTTATAGAGAATGATGGGTCATTCGAGGAATACATATCATAGCCTGAGCTCATCCATACCCACAACAGCATAAGAAACGTTAGAGTAAACATTGTAAGCAAGTCTAGTCTTAAAATACCAACCCAATAGCCCTCTTCGTTCCTCCCAAGACCTCCTGCTCTCTAGCTCCCTCATCGCCTCCTCCCATTTTCGCCTTCAGGACTTCTCCAGAGCCTCTCCCATCCTGTGGAATAACCTGCCCCAATCTGTCAGGCTATCTGCAAATCTATCTACTTTTAGGCGATCCCTGAAAACTTTTCTCTTCGGAGAAGCCTACCCTGCCTCCACCTTACAACTGCACTTTTATTTTCTTCATCAGCTCATCCCCCACAGTTATTACTCTTCGTATCACTTGACCCTCCCTCCTAGACTGTAAGCTCTAATGAGCAGGGCCCTCCGATTCCTGCTGTATCTAATTGTATTGTAATTGTACTTTCTGCTCTAATGTTGTAAAGTGCTGCGCAAACCGTTGGCACTATATAAATCCTGTATAATAATAATAAAATTGTGTGCAGGCCACACTGCAGTAGGGTTATTGCAAGAAAGACCCGTTAGTAAAGACAGTCTACCAGGGCCATATTGAATATTTTGCACTTTAAAACTGAACTCTAGAGAAAGTAACAGTGTGGCTGCCCCAGGCACTGCAAGCGCTAAATGCTGGTTTAGGTAAAGGACCCTAAGATAAGCATTTCTTTAATGAAAGCCAATGTTTATTTGGGGCTAATGTATAAGCACAAATACAAGTCATGTCATTGGGTATTATTATATACCAAACATTGATAAAGGCAAATGAACAGAAGAGGCCTTACCCAGAAAATTACCCTCTGACTCTCAGCCTCCTTCAGATCTTCAAATTCCTTTTTTCTTTTTTTTTGTTGCTGTGGTGCAACTTCCTGTTAGAAGGTGGCTATGTTCGTTCTCCATGGTCCCACTGTATGTGGAAATGTAGCCCCCCTCTCTTGCTCACGCATGACATGGACTATAGGATATCTAGTGTGTATGGAGTAGTGCACATGACCATAGCTAAAAAATTGATTACAGAGCCATTAAGTAGTTGATGTGTGTGGATTATTTTTGGAGAAGAATATAGTGTAGTGTTACTGTAACTATACAGTTATTTCAGTGTAATACAGAGGAGCAAATGGGGGTGCCATTATATTTTTCATTATATTTTTTTTTCCAAAAACAATTTATTGAAAGAAGTGACATTATATTGAGTTGGATGGCAAAGGTACCACTGGTTGACACCAGATAAGGAATGAAAATGTGCAGCTATTTTGTATACTTAACTACTTACAGACCAGAAGATTTTCCCCCTTAATGGAATGACCAGGCAATTTTTTTGCGATACGGCACTGTGTCGCTTTAACTGACAATTGCGCGGTTGTGCGACACTGTACACAAATAAAATTGAGGTCCTTTTTTTAAACACAAATAGAGCTTTCTTTTGGTGGTACTTGATCACCTCTGCAGGTTTTATTTTTTGAGCTACAAATAAAAAAAGAGCAACAATTTTGAAAAGAAAAACAATATTTTTGTTACTTTTTGCTATAATAAATGCAAAAAAAACAATTCTTTTATCAGTTTAGGCCAATCTGCATTCTTCTACATATTTTTGGTAAAAAAAAAAATCACAATAAGCATATATTGATTGGTTTGCGCAAAAGTTATAGCGTCTACAAAATAGGGGATAGATTTATGGCATTCTTCTTCTTATTTTTTTTTACTAGTGGCTACTAATGGCGGCGATCTGCGATTTTTAGCGGGACTTCGACATTGCGGTGGACAGATCGGACACTTTTTTTGGGACCATTGACATCTATACAAGCGATCAGTGCTATAAAAATGCACTGATTACTGTGTAAATGTCACTGGCAGGGAAGGGGTTAACACTAGGGGGCGATCAAAGGGTTAAATGTGTTCCCTGGGAGGTGTTTCTAACTGTGGGGGGATGGGACTGACTGGAGGAGGAGAGAGATCGCTGTTCCTAATCACTAGGAACAGCAGATCTCTCTTTCCTCCCCTGTCAGTATGGGGATCTGTCTGTTTACATTGTTTACATTCTGGCTCTCTTTCCCGCAATCGCATCGGGTCCCCTGCTGTGCATCGCACTCGCGCCTGCTATGGCTCTTTAAGGAGCCGACGTACAGCTATGGCGATACGCGGGAAGGAGCCGACCTGCTGCAGTATAATGACGGCGGCTGATCGGCGAGTGGTTAAAGTGGTTGTAAACCTCAGACATGAAATATGAACATATTATATCCCTCTATAGCTTGTACTTGTCTCCGTTAAGATCACTAAGTGTCATTTCTGTTTGCTGCTTCGTTCCTATCAGCGTGAGTCACTTCTGACAAGTTTTCCTGACACCAAGAGAAAAATGGTGACAGGGGAGGGAGCTTCAGCAGATTGACAGCCTCAGCTCTGTTCCTATGTGCTGTGTAAAGGGGGGTGTGTCCCTTTTCTCCAATCAGCTATAAGTGATCTCCTTTCTGAGCTCGTAGAGTGTGACTTCAGCTCTCTTTCCCCTTTTTTCTGAATTCTCAGACAAGCTTTAAATATTCAGCACTTTGAAATGAAAAGAGAAGAATGCAGATAAACAGGTACAACTTATGTAGGAGGATTTATTAAATCTCTGTGTATTACCTTTGGCCAGTCTCTTCACTGGGTATATGAAAGGGTGTACAACCACTTTAAATAACAATTCTGTTGCCATAACACATAGAAATGAGAGACTCTCCTGTTAGGGTTTAGGGACATGCAATATGTTATAATTAAAAGACAATATCTATGTGTGTGTGTGTGTGTGTGTGTGTGTGTGTGTGTGTGTGTGTGTGGTATGTGCCAGTAGAAAATCTGCTATTTGATGATGCTTATCTTTGCGTACAAATATGTAGTTTTAAAGGATTTTAGAATAAATAAGCTCACTAAAGATTTGCTTATGGTGAAAAATAGTACTGAAGCGCTAATATGAATATTTAAATAAATAATATAAAGGATAACCAAATGATTAAGCTGCAACCATTCTATAGTGTTCTGACGCTGTGATAAAAAAAATATGTATAATGATAGTGCGCTTCAACCCTCTATATGCACACAAAAAAAGTGAAGAAATATATCTATAAATCCTCTATATGCACACAAAAAAATGAAAATACATTCAATTAAAATTAATAATTAATAATAATGGTGGTCAGTGCAATACAATAAATCCTGTGTATTAAACAATAAACAAGAGAATTAGCAGGAGAAAACAGCTGATTATCCCTAACGGAATGAAAGTCAGTAGGAGGAGCTGTTTGGATTAATCTGCCGGTGAATCATTGTACTGTCTATTTATAAGTCATTCTCTGGACAGGCTATCGTCTCATAGATTAATTAAGCATTTGTGGATATTTTTTTAGTTTTTGGGGGTCTCATCAGGTCTCCTAATTTGGTGCTGTTGTTCTATATGTCCTAGTATTCACTAGGTTTTTCATTACACAAAGCAAAGGATTTATTGTATTGCACTGACCACTATTATTATTAATTTAATTTATTTTCATTTGTTTGTGTGCATATAGAGGATTTATATATATATATTTCTTCACTTTGTTTGTGAGCATATAGAGCGTTGATTGTAGCGCACTATCATTATACATAAAGATTTTCTTATACAGTGCCTTGAAAAAGTATTCACACCCCTTGGAATTTTTCACATTTTGTCACGTTACAACCAAAAACGTAAACGTATTTTATTGTGATTTTATGTGATAGACTAACACAAAGTGCCACATAATTGTGAAGTGATAGGAAAATGATGAATGGTTTTCAACATTTTTTACAAATAAATATGTGAAAAGTGTGATATGCATTTGTATTCAGCCTCCCTGAGTCAATACTTTGTAGAACCGCTTTTCACTGCAATTACAGCTGCAAGTCTTTTTGGATGTCTCTATCAGCTTTCAACATCTAGAGAGTGACATTTTTGCCCATTCTTTGCAAAATAGCTCAAGCTCTGTCAGATTGGATGGAGACCATCTGTGAACAGCAATTTTCAAGTCTTGTCACAGATTCTCAATTGGATTTAGGTCTGGACTTTGACTGGGCCATTCTAACACATGAATATGCTTTGATCTAAACCATTCCATTGTAGCTCTGGCTGTATGTTTAGGGTCGTTGTCCTGCTGGAAGGTGAACTTCTGCCACAGTCTCAAGTCTTTTGCAGACTCTAACAGGTTTTCTTCTAAGTGTGCCCTGTATTTGGCTCCATCCATCTTCCCATCAACTCTGACCAGCTTCCCTGTCTCTGCTGAAGAAAAGCATCCTCACAACATGATGCTGCCACCACCATGTTTCACGGTGGAGATGGTGTGTTCAGGGTCATGTGCAGTGTTAGTTTTCCGCCACACATAGCGTTTTGCTTTTAGGCCAAAAAGTTCAATTTTTGTCTCATCTGACCAGAGTACCTTCTTCCACATGTTTACTGTGTCCCCCACATGGCTTCTCGTAAACTACAAATGGGACTTCCTATGGTTTTCTTTCAACAATGGCTTTCTTCTTGCCACTCTTCCATTAAGGCCAGACTTGTGGATTGCATGACTAATAGTTGTCCTGTGGGCAGATTCTTCCACCTGAGCTGTGGATCTTTGCAGCTCCTCCAGTTACCATGGGCCTCTTGACTGCTTCTCTGATGAATGCTCTCCTTGCCCGGCCTTTCAGTTTAGGTGGACGGCCATGTCTTGGTAGGTTTGCAGTTGTGCCATACACTGTGTTTCCGAATAGTGCTCCGTGAGATGTTCAAAGCTTGGGATATTTTTTTTATAACCTAACCCTGCTTTAAACTTCTCCACAACTTTATCCCTGACCTGTCTGGTGTGTTCCTTGGCCTCTGTGATGCTGTTCATTCACTAAGGTTCTCTAACAAACCTCTGAGGGCTTCACAGAACAGGTGGACTCTATTTACTAATTCTGTGACTCCTGAAGGCAATTGGTTCCACTAGATTTAAGTTAGCGGTATCAGAGTAAAGGGGGCTGAATACAAATGCTCACCACACTTATTAATTTGTAAAAAATGTTGAAAACCATTTATCATTTTCCTTCCACTTCACAATTATGTGCCACTTTGTGTTGGTCTATCACACAAAATCCCAATAAAATACATTTACGCTTTTGGTTGTAACATGACAAAATGTGGAAAATTTCAAGGGGGAATTAATATTTTTTCAAGGCACTGTATATTCAATGTATAAAATAATGTCAGACGAGACACATTCTGTTGGGGAATAGTTTTAAACCCATAGTCCTAATCAATGGATTCTAGAGAAAAGAGATTTACACAGTTTTGTAAAATATCTTTTCTTGACCCTCGGGCCTCTTTTGACTTCCTTGTGTGGATTAAAGAGCACCTTTGATAAGCACAATGGGTGTTCAGCACATTCAAGTTTCTCACTCATTTTTATCTTTATTCTGGAATCATATCTCAGTGTAATAAGTTCAGAAGCCTTCCAGCACCAGTGCTTAGAATGATTTTTGTGTGATAAGCATAGAGCAGTGATGAGAGATCTTCAAGACACAGGGGCAGGGAAGTGTTGTCACCTCTTGTTAGGGATGTGATTGGTGCAGGAAAGTACTGGCACCAGTATCTTTGTCAGATGCTCTGCTTCCTGTCACTGTGCACAGCTCCTGTCCTGTCTATATATTTGACAGTGTCTCCTCTTATTATAGCCATAACTTAACTTGCAGGGTGGCTCTCTGTAGTCTTCTTTTATTCAAAGTCTATCAATGTATTTGTACTCTTAACTCTTCTTGATGTGCAATTGCACACTCTTTCACTGTCAAACCAGAAAAAGTCCAAGGTTATTTTTGCAGTCACTGTATAAATTTGCATGAGTCTGTGTTGTGCCCTGTATTTAACCATTTCCTACAGCATGGAGTTGTATCTAAAAAAGAATTATTGTACTAAAACAATACAACACAATGTGATAACTTACATATTACCTTATATGTATAAAACTACTAAAGGGCATACAAAGCTTTTTATAACCTTCTATAAGAAAAATATGTCTGCCATTGCTGAATTTATGAAAGAATTGGTAGCCTGGTTGTCATGCAGAGTATGACGAAGTAACAAGTATGCAGATCAGGAATTGTAATATCACTCTAATTTCACTTGCTGCATATTTGTTGGCTATCCAGTGCAACTGAATTAAAGTGTATTAAAGGAGAAGCACTGATATTAGATTCATGAAACATATGTACACATTCATCATCTATTTGCCTATATATGCTAATATCTACAAATACAATACTGTGCAAAGGTTTCAGACAGGTGTGAAAAAATGCTGTAAATGAAAAATGCTTTCAGAAATTGAAGTGATAGGAGTTTATTTTTATCATTTAATAGAATAGAAAGTACATGAACAGAAGAGAAATACAAATCAAAGCAATATTTAGTGTGACCACCCTTTGCCTTCAAAACAGTGTCAATTCTTCTAGGTCCACTTGCTCCCTCTACAGGGAAGCATGCGATTTGCCCCACATTTATTCTGCAGCAGGACAATGACCAGGGGATAGCTACAGGGGTCACAGGGGTCGCAAATGGAACCTGACCCTATATTCCAGGCGGCACGTGTGGCCCCCCTGTACACCTGGCTAGGATGTGCGGCAGCCTATAGAGGAACGGATCCCCTCCTCTTCCCCCTGCAGCTGCTAAATACCTGATTCTCCTCTTCTCCCTCCCACAGGCATGCAGCGGCTGCAGGAGAAAGATGGAGGGGATTGGTTGCTCTATAGGCAACCGCCCCTTCTGTCCAGCTTTCCTCTGCTGCCCCCCCAGGCCCCTGTGCTCTCTCCTGGCCTCCGTGCTCTCTCTGCCAGGGTCGGATCTAGGTAGGTGAGTGCTGTGCTGGGTTGGGATCTCCTCACTGTCAGAATAGTGATCCTCCAAACAGCAGATGACATAGGATTACTGGACAGTGTATGGACGGTACCCGCCCCCTACTGACATTTCCAGCTGCAGAAAGGTGAGCACATAGAGAAGACTGGGGGTTTGTAATCAAGCCATGTATAGTCTGATCTGAAAGCGATCTGTGTCACCTGCTGTATGGACTATGGAGGATAGCTGTTCTGACAGGAGTGGGGAGAGCACAGCCCAGCACACCTCCTTCTTTAAGTTTGAGTTGGTAGTTTTTGTGCTGGGACAGGTAAAAAAGGGGAGGGGGAATTGGGCTAGGAGGGAGGATTTATGCTGCTAGGATGGGGGGGTGGTTTATGCTAAGAGGGGGGATTTGGGGGTGATTATATGTGTTGGGAAGGGGATGGGTGGGAGTTGGGCTAAGAGGGTGGATTTGAAGGTGGGGATTTTTGCTAAGAGGGAGATGGGGAGTTATGCTGGGAAGGAGGATTTGTGCTGCTAGGAGGGGGTGGGGGGATTAAGGCTAAGAAGGGGGATTGGGGGGCTCGGACAGGGGATTTGTTCTAAGATAGTAAACTTGAGGGGGGGGGGACGTGTGCTGGGAGATGATTTTTTGGGTGTGGAAGATTTGTTGCTAGGAGGTGGGATTGGGGGGCAACGATTTGTGCTGAGAGGGGGGATTCAGACTGGGAAGAGGGGACATTTTTGCATTCAGGCTGGGGAGTGGGGAAGGGGCTGGTAAATATCATTTACTGGCGCCTTCCTTGTCTGAATGAATAAAGTCAGCGATCAGAACGGATTACTGACTTTGTCCATTCATAACTAAAGCAATATTTCACCAAAGCCTACCATTTAAAAAATAAAATGGTAAAAAATAAAATAAAAATAAACTACTGACACCAGTGGTGGAACTACCAGGAAGGCAAAGGTCACACTTCTGACCAGGCCCTGGCGTTCCACCACCGGGTTTGGAGGAAAGGGCCCCGGCTGAGGGCTAGGGGGGCACTTCCTATTTTCTTGCCCTGATGGCTCTAGTTACGACTCTGACAATGACCCCAGACATGCAGCCAATATCATTAAGAACTATCCTCAGTGTAAAGAGGAACTGGGGTGCAGAAAAATGGCAGCAGGTGCTCTGGACTGATGAGTCAAAATTTTTAATATTTGGCTAAGGCAGGAGGCAGTTTGTTCACCAAGGGCAGAAGAGTGGTACAATAATGAGTGTCTTCAGTCAAGAGTGAAGCATAGTAGAGGTTTCTTGCAAGTTTAGGGCTGCATTTCTGCAAATTGAATTGATTTGGTCAGTTTCAACAATGTCCTCAATGCTGAGAAATACAGGCAGATACTTATCCATCATGCCATACCATTTAGGGAGGCATGTGATTGGTCCCAAATTTATTCTGCAGCAGAAAAATGACCCCAAACATACAGCCAATGTCATTAAGAACTATCTTCAGATTTTTCCTGGGGGAAACGACTGTCTCATTGGAGAAAGCGATGCACCTAGTGGAGGACTTCGGAAAGTTCTCCGGACTAGTCATTAATTGGGAGAAATCATCGCTCCTGCCGGTTGACTTATTGGCCAATCCTACTTCGATGTGCTTGCCCCAATTGAAGGTTACGGGGAAGATGAAGTATCTTGGTGTTGTCCTGTCCAAGGACCCCAGCGCATTTATTGAAGACAACTTGGTCCCCCTCTTATCAAAATTTAAGAGAAAATGTGATACCTGGAGCAGACTCCCTCTGTCTGTGGCGGGTAGAGTTAACTTGATAAAAATGGTATGGATTCCGCAGTTGTTATATTTACTCCACAACTCCCCAGTTTGGATTGGGGAGAAGTGGTTTCAAAAAATTCAATCCCTCTTCAGGGAGTTAATATGGAAGAAAGGTCAGGCCAGGATTGGCCTACAAAAACTGCAGCGCCCTGCCACGGAGGGGGGTCTGGGGGTTCCCCAACCATTTATCTATTTCTTGGCAGCCCAGCTACAACAACTAGGGGGATGCGGCACCGAGGGAGGTGGAAGTAACAATGTCAAAATTACTCTACAGGGGAACCCACATAGCTCACTAGTGGGAGCACTGGAGGCAGATTCACTGCAAGGGGAGATTCCGACATTTAAAATGATTACCAGGGTCTGGCAGGCAACCAAGAGAATAATGGGGTACAAAAGGGATTTCAGAACTCTCGCCAATGTGGAACAATAAGCAACTGCATGAATTACTAACTGTCGATAAGAACAAGATGTGGGAAAGCTGTGGGATAAACCGACTGATTCAATTATATGAGGGGGACACTCTGAAATCTTTCGAGGAATTGAGACATGAGTATGGATTACCAAACCAAGTATTCTATAGCTATCTACAGATTAGGCATGCATTGAGCAAGCAGTTCAATAGACAACCCCTAGTATGGTGTAGGATCCCGTTACTGCAAACAATAGTTAAGTCAGAGACTACCAAGGGTTTGATTTCAACGATATATACCCAGCTTACAAAGAGAATAAATACGCAGGCAGGTCCAACAGGGGGAAGGGACAGGTGGGAGGCCGATGTGGGGGAGATAACGGACGAACAATGGAGAAGGATTCTTGAATTTGGATCGGAGGTGTCGGTCTCTCCCTCACAAAAAGCCTCCCACCTGATGTTGCTGCATAGGTCGTATCACACACCAAAAAAGTTGTTCATGTTTGGTCATAGAGTCAGTGATGAGTGCCCTAGATGCAGGGGAACAGGCGATCTAATTCATATGGTCTGGAGGTGCCCAAAATTAGTTAGATACTGGCCTGAGATTCTAAAGAAAATAAACACCACCTTCAGAGTTAACTTAGAACTTGATCCCAAGACCTGTGTGTTGGGCTATGTGAATAACGGGCCGAGGGGTAGGAATACAGATTTAGCGATAGCAAGATGCTTGTTCCAAGCCAGAAAACTAATAGCACAATCCTGGCAATCGAGAACACCCCCAACCCCTGAAGCTTGGATTGAAACCATTAACGCTACAGTATGGAGCGAAAGGACATTCTATACCAGATCAGGCAATTACAATACATTTGTGAAACTATGGAATTTGTGGGTCCAAGCAATGCCGTGCTCTTTACCAGTGCTATTTTAGTGCCGAGAGCAATCCTCTTTCCACCCAGATAAAGGAGTCGTGCTGGGCATGGCTTGAAGTTTCGAAACCAAGAGAGAACAACGAAAAAGAACAGTAGCCAAATATAGGGTGTGCCTTGAAATTATGTGGGCCCGATAGGGGGGGGGGTGACTGGGGGGCGGGGGGGGGGGGGAATGGTGTACCAGACAGAACAGTAATAATGTACTAACACGCATGATAATAATAAGAGATTATGTGGCCGGTTGGCCTCGACGCACAAATTGGGTGTTTTATATGCTACACATTTGTATTATTGTAATTATTTAAATATGGAATGTATAAAGTAAAAGAAGGAAAGTTTGAAAGGCCACAATGATGGGACTAGGTAAGAGACACACATGAGTACCAAACTGAAAGCTGTCTCCGTATTAAGTTAACTGAAGTGGCTGAAAAAAATAAAATAAATAAATAAATAAATAAAAAAAAAAAAGAACTATCTTCAGCATAAAGAAGAACAAGGAGTTCTGGAAGGGATGGTTTGGCCCCCACAGAGCCCTGATCTCAGCATCATCAAGTCTGCCTGGGATTACATGAAGAGACAGAAGGATTTGAGGCAGCCTACATCCACAGAAGATCCGTGGTTCATTCTCGAAGATATTTGGAAAAACATACCTGTTGTGTTCCTTCAAAAACTGTATGTAAATGTACCTAGAAGAATTGGAGGATTGATGCTGTTTTGAAGGCAAAGGGGGGTCATACCAAATATTAATTTGATTTGGATTTCTCTTTTCCATTGTTTTAATTGATTAAAACAAACTACTAGCACTTCTATTCCTGAAAGCATTCTTAATAAACATGTTTTCACACCTGCCTAAAACTTTTGCAAAGTAATATATATATCAGGCTATATGTACTGTATGTAGACCTAATTCTGTGTTTACAAAGAGTTATTTCCTAACATAATAAAAACCTTCCTGTCCCAGGGATGACTGCATCTCCATTTCTTGTACAGGCTTCACAGTGACGTAAATTGGGGGGAGGGGAATTTCCACAATAGGATTACAGACAGAAATAAAAATTCTGAGTTTTTCTACTTTATCTAGTACAACAAAACATTTCTGAGTTAGGCTTTATATGAGGCCCATTTAAAAAGCAGAAATTAAACAAAACTTATATTCCATGTAATAAGGAGGGTAGCATTACTGACTTCTCTTTCTAAAATGTTAGTTCCATAACTGTCATGATCATCCAAGTACTCAGTCTCTAAAAACATAAATAAATAAATATATATATAAATAAATAAATATATATATATATATATATATATATATAATATATATATATATATATATATATATATATATATACATATATACACACACAAATTCAAAGTCTTTGCTTCACCTACACTTTGCTTACTAATGCCAGAAGTTGTTAGTACAGATTTCCTTTAATCAGTCTAGATTTCACCCTTGACACTCCACAGAAACATTGTTCCTTAAACACACAATTTACTAACGCTGTAGCCAATAGTCACTATTCTGTACTCAAACTGCTGGACCTCTGCTGCCTTTGATACTGTTTACCACCCCTCCTCCTCAAAAAAACTCAACTCCTTTGGTCTCCACGACTATACACATTGTTGGTTCTCATCCTATCTTTTCCACCCTCTCCTTCGGCGTCACTTACAATTCTACCTCCTCCTCTCCTCTTTTTTTCTTTCCGTCAAGGTACCCCAAGGTTCTATTCTTGGACCTCTCCTATTCTTGATCTACACCTCTTCTCTGGGTCAGCTGATAGCCTCCTATGGAATACAATACCATTTAATTTCTCAGCTCACGCCATCAGTCTCCTCACACATCACTAATTTACTAACAGCCATACCAGTTTGGATGTCACACCACTTTCTCAAACGTAATCTATCCAAAACTAAGCTCATAATATTTCCTCCCTCGCGTGCTGCTTCCCCTTACTTTTCTGTCAAGATTGATGGCACAGCTATTAACCCGTCCCTGCATGTCAGGGTGCTAGATGTAATCCTGAACTCTGAACTCTCCTTTCAGCCCCATATCCAATAGTTGTCCAAAGTTGGTCGCCTCAACCTCTGCAACATCTCCAAAATATGCCTCTTCCAATGACAGCACAAAGCTTCTAATTCACTCTCTGGTTATCTCTCGCCTTGACTACTGTAACTCCCTCCTCATTGAATTACCTTTACATAAGCGATCCCTCCTTCAGTCCATCATGAATGCTTCTGCCAGACTCATCCACCTTACCAATCATTCAGTGTCTGCAACCCCTCTCTGCCAATCCCTCCACTGGCTTCTGCTCACCCAACAAATTAAATTCAAAATGCTACCAACAACATAAGAAGCCACCCACAACTCTGCCCCCAGCTACATCACTAACCTAGCCTCAAAATACCAACCAAACTGTTCTCTTCATTGCTCCCAAGACCTCCTGCTCTCTAGCTCCCTTGTCACCTCCTCCCATGCTCACCTTCAGGACTTTTCCCAAGCCTCTTCTAACCTGTGGAACTCTCTACCCCAATCTGTCTGACTATCTCCTACTCTGTCCACTTTTAGGCGATCCCTGAAAACCCTTCTCTTCAGAGAAGCCTATTCTGCCCCCCACCTAACTACTGTACGTTTATTTTCTCCATCAGCTCTTCCCCCACAGTTATTTCCTTTTGTATCACTAGTCCCTCCCCTTTACATTCTAAGTTCTAACGAGCAGGGCTCTCTAATTCCTCCTGCATTGAATTGTATTGTATTGTAACTGTACTGTTTGCCCTCATGTCGTAAAGTGCTGCGCAAACTGTTTGCACTATATAAATCCTGTATAATAATAATCCAGGAAATTGTTTTGTAAATTCAGAACACCATTTTCCTTACCTATAATGTTAATCAGGCAGTGTCCATCATGGAAAAAAGTTCTGCAGCTGTGTAAGGGCAGAATGTCAATGCCACCTTGAGAAATGGAAAGGACAAAACTCTTCTTGGACCAACACATATATTGTAGTATGCCCTGTAAACTATGCAGAAATGTGTTGGAAATTCATACAGAGCTGGATTTACAATTAGTCCCATAACAGCCACTCATATTTTTTTCATCATTAGTAATAAGGCCTCTTTCACACTTGTTCGACTTGTCCTGCAACTTGGGACTGCAAAGTCTCATGACAAGTAGCACCCCATGATTTCCAATGAGTACCATTCATATCTGTGTGACTTCAAAGTAGTCCCTGGACTACTGTGGTCCAACTTTGATGCAACTTGAGGTCCATAGACCTCAAGATTACACAGGCATTGCTTCAAGTCGTGTCAAAGTCATGGCAAAATCGTGTTAAAGTCGTGGCAAAATTGCGGCATAAATTTGCGGCAAAATCACAAAAATCACAAAATCAATTTCGGGTCACACAAGTGTGAAAGGGGCCTAATACAAAGTATTTCCAGACTGACAAAATATTGTAAGATGGGTTAGGACCAGTATAATTTTACATGTTTTATGTATGGTGGGTAAACCTAGCAGTGGAGTGCTGCTTTGGGCACCAAAGTTTATAAGCCTACAGGCTCCAGTTATAGAAATCAGCCATAAGCTTATGTGAGTCTTTAAATCTAGCTGATAATGCAACATATAAATAAAAGATATTGCCTATAGGTTATTCAGATTTTAATCCCACAGTAATAGTGTCCTTTCTGGAACCCCTATAGTTCTGCACACCTTTTTGCATGTTTTGTGGATCACTGACACCTGATGTGTTGCCATTCATTTTCAATAGGCCCTCAACGTCTGTCAGCAGGCCAAAAATTGTTTTTGCTTAATTGTTTTCCATTGTACCACAAGCTAACACATTTATTTAGCATATGCCTGTGGGTTTTGACTGTGTGTGTGTGTGTTAGGGTGCCATTGAAGATAAATGCCAAGTAGCCACAAGGCACTTAGATCTGTGTCTTTAATGTTCTTTTCAGAGTTCTGCTATATGATAATGAATACCATTCATTTTTGTGTTTCAGGAGCTGCAGGGAAATGCCGCTACATTTACTATGGGAAACATTCAGAAGGCAACAGATTCATACGGGATGACCAGTTGTGACCAATTTTCTGAGCATTGTCCACCAGAAAAGTGATACTTTTTCTTTTCTTATTTACTCACACAAGTGCCAATTGAAATGATGAATTAAGTGGTGAAGTAATATAATTGGCCATGATATTCAGCTTGCCCTTGACAAAAATAAAATACTTTTTACAAGAGAATTTGTTTGCTCCTAATATGGAAAGTCTAGCAATTATTTCCTCTCGCTTCAGCCACATGTAAACCTACATTGAATGTGTACACTATTTATCTATCTAAGAGCACAGCTTTGCCTACCATTGTAGCCAAATGAGAACAAGCCTAAGGCAAGTTTGAAAAAATGTGACTGAACTGATCAAAGAAAAAAGGATGAAGTTTTTATCAGTTTTTCAACAGTTTTTCCATCCATTTTTTACATCCACCAGCTAGAGTCCTTAACCACTTGAGTTCTGGAGACATTTGTTTAATGCAAAAATATTTACAGTGCCTTGAAAAAGTATTCATGCCCCTTGAAATGTTCCACATTTTGTCATATTAACATATTCCAGAGGGTAGTATTGGGGGCATTAGTGGTAGGTTGACTAAAGCACATAAACCCAAGGTAAGTATAGTAACAAGTCCTATTTGTTATCTTGGAACACCCAATAAGAGGACAGTATGTGACCGGTCTAAACTACATGGCATGTTCACCAATGCCAGGAGTCTGATGGGAGAACTAGAGAAACTGTTGTACAAGGAGGATTTTGATTTTGTGGGAATTTCAGAGACTTGGTTCAACACCTCTCATGATTGTCTGGCAACCATTCAAGGGTATTCCCTTTATCGCAGGGATAGAAAGGGTAAAAAAGGATGAGGGGTATGCCTGTATATCAAGAATAGTGTACAAGTTAATGTGAGAGATGATATCACTAAGGGAGCTAGGGAGGAGGTGGAATCCTTATAGGTAGAGCTTCAAATGGATGAAACTAAGGGGAAAATAATACTGGGAATATGCTATAGGCCCCCTAACCTGAGGGAGGAGGGTGAGACTAATCTCCTATCACAATTTGGATTAGCAGCAAGGATGGGAAGTGTCATCATAATGGGGGAATTTAATCATCCAGACATAGACTGGGCAGAAGGAACCGTGCATTCGTCTAAGGCTCGCCAGTTCCTATTTGTCTTACAGGACAATTTCATGGGTCAGATGGTAGACACACCAACTAGAAAAAAAGCGTTACTAGACCTGCTGATTACCAGCAATACAGATGTGATCACGGATGTGGAAATAAGGGGCAATTCAGGAAATAGCGATCACAAGACAATTAGATTCAAGGCATTAGCCATTGCATCCCATTGGGAAATAAATTTAAAAGAGCGAACAAAAGTCTTGGATGGCTTAACTCCAATGGAAAAATGCATATAAAAGCAAAGGAGAAGGCCTTCAAGAAATACAAGGCTGAGGGATCATCAGTATTCAGCCTTTACAAAGAATGCAACAAGAAATGTAAGGGTGCAATTAGGGCGGCTAAGATAGAACATGAAAGACAAATAGTGGAGGAGAGCAAAAAAATCCCTAGAAATCCTTTAAGTATATAATCTGCAAAAAAAGGGAGGACAGACCTTTTTGGCCCCATAAAGAATGATGAAGGGAATCTGGTTACTAAGGATGAAGAGATGGCAAAGGTATTATATGTTTTCTTCTCCTCAGTCTTCACGAACAGAGGACAGAATTAGAAATAGACTTGGAAAACCTGACATTAATCAGTCACCGGGACCAGATGGCTTGCACCCGAGGGTCCTTAGGGAACTCAGTCAAGTAATTGCCAGACCATCGTTCCTAGTTTTTCCTGACAGACTACTGACTGGAATGGTACCAGCTGATTGGAGAAAAGCCAATGTAGCACCAATATTTTAAAAAGGACCAAAATACATCCCTGGGAATTACAGACCAGTTAGCCTAACATCAATAGTATGCAAGCTCTTGGAGGGGATGATAAGGAATTATATACAAGATTTTAGTAATGAAAACTGTATCATTAGCAGTAATCAGCATGGATTAATGAAGAATTGTTCTTGCCAAACCAATCTACTAACCTTCTATGAGGAGGTGAGCTGTCATCTAGATAAAGGAAGGCCCGTAGATGTGGTGTATCTGGATTTTGCAAAAGCATTTGACACAGTTCCCCATAAACATTTACTGTACAAAATAAGGTCCATTGGCATGGACCATAGGGTGAGTACATGGATTGAAAACTGGCTACAAGGGCGAGTTCAGAGGGTGGTGATAAATGGGGAGTACTCAGAATTGTCAGGGGTGGAAAGTGGGGTCCCCCATGGTTCTGTGCTGGTACCAATCCTATTCAATTTGTTCATAAACGACCTGGAGGATGGAGTAAACAGTTCAATCTCTGTATTTGCGGACAATACTAAGCTAAGCAGGGCAATAACTTCTCCGCAGGATGTGGAAACCTTGCAAGAAGATCTGAACAAATTAATGGGGTGGGCAACTACATGGCAAATGAGGTTTAATGTGGAAAAATTAAAAATAGTGCATTTGGGTGGCAAACATATGAATACAGTCTACTCACTGGGGGGAGAACCTCTGGGGAAATCAAGAATGGAAAAGGACCTGGGGGTCCTAGTAGATGACAGGCTCAACAATGGCATGCAATGCCAAGCTGCTCCTAACAAAGCAAACAGAATATTGGCATGCATTAGAAAGGGGATTAACTCAAGAGATAAAGCGATAATTCTCCCATTCTACAAGACTCTGGTCCGGCCTTACTTGGAGTATGTGTAAAGAAAGAAACTCCTGCACTGTCTAGCACAAAATTAAATTAAAATTAAAACTAAGGGGACACTGCAGCAAACACCTGTGACTCTGATCCTAGCAGAAACAAGAAATATGGTGAATGGTGATGGTGTTCGCGCTGTGAGGGGGAGGGGGGGGAAAGTAGACCAAATAATGTCTATCGGTGAACTAAGAACACATACACAGTGGTATTAAATAATACATATGATAAACAAAGTAAAACAGTGATAGGTGCAATACAGTAAAATGAACCAAATCACAGTGAAAAAAAAATGGTGACAGTCCAAATGCTAGTGAATGGGTGTGTCATATATCCATCAGCATGAGCTAAAAGTTCCCAAAAAAAGTATATATATAGAGAAGGAAAAGACACTTCCACCACCAAAGGAACGTGTATAAAATGCAGTCTTCAGTGGTATTACCTCCGTGTCTGCAAGCAGCTCACCTCACAGCTGTAAGGTGTACAGCATAAACGCAGACCACGGGTGAAGATGATGGTATGGTGGAATCGATTAGATGGTATCTCATATGTTGTTTGAAGACTCACATAGGTGGATATAGAAGGCCATGCAAGAAAAAACACAAGGATGTATATAGCGTGATACCGCACAGGCTATCTTGGGACAGGAACGGAACGAGCAATGCACACTCACATAGATGGAAAAGAGCGTAGGCATCAATCCAACGAACGCTGAGTTCGTATGTCCCCTAGTGTGGCAACCTCGTTCGGCTCCTGCTCCCAGCGCTTGTCAGATGGGCTCAGTAAGTGTTGGTATGGCATATGAAAGAATATGCATATAGCGTAATCCAGTACAATAGTAAACCAATTTATTAAAATATTATTACTATTATTATTCAGGATTTATATAGCGCCAACAGTTTACGCAGCGCTTTACAATATAAAAGGGAGACAATACAGTTATAATACAATACAATACAATAGGATTAAGAGAGCCCTGCTCAGAAGAGCTTACAATCTAATCGGGTGGGGCAGGTGGTACAAAAGGTTGTAACTGTGGGGAATGAGCTGGTGGAAGTGGTAGAAGATTAGTTGGAGACGTGATAGGCTTTCCTGAAGAGATGAGTTTTTAGGGATTGCCTGAAGGTAGCAAGAGTTGGGGATAGCCGGATAGATGGAGGTAGCGAGTTCCAGAGGATGGGAGAGGCTCTGGAGAAATCCTGGAGACGAGCATGGGAGGAGGAGATGAGAGCGCTTGAAAGCAGGAGGTCTTGAGAAGAGCGGAGAGGTCAATTTGGGTGATATTTGGAGACAAGATTAGTGATGTAGCTTGGGGCAGAGTTGTGAATGGCTTTGTATGTTGTGGTTAGAATTTTGAATTTAATTCGCTGGGTGATTGGGAGCCAGTGTAGGGATTGAAGTAGAGGGTTGTCCCGATACCGATACTAGTATCGGTATCGGCACCGATACCGAGCATTTGCCCAAGTACTTGTACTCGGGCAAATGCTCCCGATGCTTCCCCCGATACCTAGAAGACAGCTGTGATCGGCGCGTTGGGGAACTACAAGATTCTCCCCCAGCGGCTTTCAGCAGCTTTAGTGACATACAGCGGTGATCGGTCACCGCTGTATGTCACTGCATCCTCCTCCATGCCTCCTCCGTTCCTCTGTCCCCCTCCGCTGTCCCCCTCTGTTCCTCTCTCCTTCCCTGTGTCTCTCCTCTGTCCCCTCCGTTCTGCTGTGTCTCTCCGCTGTCCCCCTCCGTTCCTCTCTCCTTCCCTGTGTCTCTCCGCTGTCCCCTCCGTTCCTCTCTCCTTTTCTGTCCCCCTCCGCTGTCCCCTCCGTTCTGCTGTGTCTCTCCGCTGTCCCCCTCCGTTCCTCTCTCCTTCCCTGTGTCTCTCCGCTGTCCCCTTCGTCCCCCTCTCCTTCTCTGTACCCTCCGTTCTGCTGTCTCTCTCCGCTGTGTGAATGGACAGAGTCAGCTGACTCTGTCCATTCACATAACTGAAACATTGTATCTTCTGTGATTACAATGTCTCAGTTTATGAATGGAGAGGAGCCGCTGTCTTCTCTCCATTCATTCTCAGTGCAGCTGAGGCTGCAGAGAAAGGGACTGGGGAATCTCTATCCTCTGTCTCTTTCTCTGTCTCAAAGGGGAGATATCAGAGGTCTGTTAAGACCCCTGATATCTCACCAAAGCCCCCCAACAGGGCTGATTAAAAAAAAACATATAAAGAATAAAAAAAATATTATTGTAAAAAATAAAAATTGTAAAAAAAAAAAAAAACACACACACATACACCGTTCACCCCCTCCCCCCCCCCAAAAAAAAAGAAAACACTGTTAAAAAAAAAAAAAGAAAAAGAAAAAACACTGTCACGTGACATTAAAAAAAAAGTATCGGTAATCTGTATCGGCGAGTATTTGAAAAAAAGTATCGGTACTTGTACTCGGTCCTAAAAAAGTGGTATCGGGACAACCCTAGTTGGCAGACACTGAGCGGTTGGTAAGGTGGATAAGTCTGGCAGCAGCATTCATGATAGACTGAAGAGGGGATAGCCTATGGAGAGGTAAGCCAATGAGAAGGGAGTTGCAATAGTCAAGGCGAGAGATAACAAGGGAGTGAATGAGGAGCTTGGTGGTTTCATCTGTTAAAAAAGGGCGAATTTTAGAGATGTTACGGAGGTGAATTCTACAAACTTTTGACAGCGATTGGATTTGAGGCTGAAATGACAAGTCAGAGTCTAGGATTACACCTAGTACCCTTGCGTGAGGGGAGGGACTGATGGTTGCATTGTTGATTTTGATGGAAAAGTCATGGAGGGGGGCACGGGCGGGGGGGAATATTAATACCGTAGCTCAGTTTTAGAGAGATTTAGTTTAAGGAAGTGGTGCGACATCCATGCTGATATGTCAGTTAGTAAGTTAGTAATGCGAGAGGAGACTGAAGGAGTGAGGTGAGGAGTAGACAGATAGATTTGAGTGTCATCAGCGTATAAGTGGTATTGGAAGCCATGGGCAGTTATTAAGTGACCAAGGGAGGAGGTATAGATAGAGAAGAGAAGGGGTCCAAGAACCGAGCCTTGGGGGACCCCCACAGAAAGGGGCAATGGAGAGGAGGAGACAGAGTTGTAGGTGACACTGAAGGAGCGCTGTGATAAATAGCCAGAGAACCAGGATAGAGCAGAATCTCGGAGGCCAAGGAAATGTAGTTTATTGAGAAGGAGCGGGTGGTCAACAGTATCAAAGGCCGCAGAGAGGTCAAGTAGTAGGAGTATGGAGTACTGGCTGTTGGTTTTAGCAGTTAGTAAATCGTTAGTGAGTTTTAGTAAGGTAGTTTCCGTGGAGTGCTGCGAGCGAAAGCCAGACTGTAAGGGGTCAAGAAGGTTATTTTCATTGAGGTAGGAGCTAAGATGGTTGTAGACTAAGCGTTCTAGAAGTTTAGAGGTGAATGGGAGTAATGAGATGGGTCTTAAATTGTTCAGGTCGGTAGGGTCCACGAGCGGCGAGCTCGTCTCCTACTGTCAGACTGTGTGCGTACCCAGTGCTCCAATCCCGACGCGTATCGTCACATCACGTGACTTGATCAGGGGATAACACAGGGTAAAGGGTACATTAGCTTAAATAGTCTGTAGATAGTGGGCGTCTGGCGGCCATTTTCCCGAAGCCGGCCATAGAAATGAATGGCGTGGGTGTTGCAATATTAAATCCGCCATTTTGTTTGGGTCTATATTTAGATGGTGTGCAGGGAATAGACATCTGACAGCCATTAAACTGAGGTCAAACAAAGGAATGAATAACATCGAAGGGGCGGGGATGAATCCACCATTTTTCCTAGGTCTCCCAAATATCAAAATAGAAAGTGTAATGTGTCACTGGTGAACGCAGGTGAAATATCTACTGTGGTGTCACCAAGGAACAGCCAGTAAAATAAACAATGAAGCTAGGACAAAGGATGAGCTATATTTATGAACTGTACGTGTATAAAAAGAGGCGATAAGGTATACGAGGACAATGAATGTCAGCATGAGCCGGTAATGAATGTAATACAAAAATAAACATGATAATGGAATGATAAATATATAAAAGAAAGAATAGGGGGGGTGGGGGAGGGGGAAGGGGGATAGGTGAGAGGTTAGCGCAGGGCGAAAAATAATATGCAAACTAAGGATATACAAGGGCCAAAAAAGGCGAACGAATAAGGGGAACGGCAAAAAAACAAAGGAGCTCCAGGGACAACGCAGATAGCTGTGAGGAGTACATAAAAACCAAAATACATAGAAACCTTTAGGTAACACAAAAGTAAATAAATAAATAAAACACCCATACAGGTTATAGACAGAGTGGATAAGTATTGATGTAAGGTGTGCAAGGCCTAACATGCACTACTTTAAAAGTCACTAAGGAAGCAATTCAGATCGAATTCTATATTGAGGCCTTTTGGCGCAGAAGTATCCATGGAAAATATCCATTTGGATTCAAGTTGACTAAGGATCCTTACTTTGTGCCCGCCTGTCCAGGTTCTAGAGTAGGGCACAATACCCCAAAATTTAAGGTGGTTTGGGTCCCTATTGTGAAATTTCGCAAAGTGCCTAGAGACACTATGCTTGTCCAGGCCTTTTTGTATATTTTGAACATGTTCCTTAATACGAATTCTGAGTAATCTTTTGGTGCGGCCAACATATTGGAGGCTGCAGCTGCATTCCAGAGCGTATACAGCTCCCTCGGTGTTACATCCAATGAAATCCTTGATGTCATATTTGGTTCTATTACTGTTAGATTGAAACGAAAAAACTTTTTCATTTGATCGCTTAGTGCGAGTACATGCATAGCATCTTTTGCAAGGAAAAAATCCTTTACCAGTAAAGAAGGAAAACTGTTTTTTGGAGGATTTTTCACGCTTTTTACTAGCTGGTCACGCAGCGTGGGTGCTCTTTTATATACATATTTCGGTCTGTCTGGTAATATTTCTCTGAGGCTTTTGTCTTATTTTAGAATGTGCCAGTGGCGTGCAACAATCTTCTCAACTTTTTTATATTTGAAAATTATACTCAAATATAAGGGGGACTTGATCCTGTTGGCATATCAATTTTTTATCTTCAAGAAGGGCATCTCTTTGCATATTCTATACTTCTTCTATTTTTTCATTAATGAAGTTTGTATCATACCCATTCTTTATAAATCTTTTGCCTATTAGATTTTCCTGTGTGCAGAAGTCAGCTTCATTTGTGCAGTTACGTCTAAGTCACATGATCTGACCTTTGGGGATGTTAAACAGCCAGTTTCTATGATGGCAGCTGCCAATAGGTAGATAACTGTTACGATCAACACTCTTAAAGAAGGTCTTTGTGACATATTTGCCATTTTCTCGTGAAATAGAAAGATCAAGGAACAAAATGGAGTCTTCTTCTATTTGCCATGATAGCACAATGTTTTTGTTATTGTCATTAAGTCTGTTGAAGAACGAGACTAGTCGGTCCCGATCACCCTTCCAAATTAAGAAGATATCGTCGACGTATCTTCTAAACAGAAGAAGTTCTTCAGGTGGATCTGAGTAAATAACGTCCTTTACCCATTGGGACATGAAATGGGAGTCAGGCCTTTTCATGTCCCAATGGGAAAAGGACGTTATTTTCTCAGATGCACCTGAAGAACTTCTGTTTAGAAGATACATCGACAATATCTTCTTAACCACTTCAGCCCCGGAAGGTTTTACCCCCTTCCTGACCAGAGCACTTTTTACAATTCGGCACTGCGTCGCTTTAACTGTTAATTGCGCGGTCATGCAATGGTGTACCCAAACGAAATTTGCGTCCTTTTCTTCCCACAAATAGAGCTTTCTTTTGATGGTATTTGATCACCTCTGCTGTTTTTATTTTTTGCGCTATAAACGGAAAAAGACCGAAAATTTTGAAAAAAAATGATATTTTCTACTTTTTGTTATAAAAAAAATCCAATAAATTCAATTTTAGTCATACATTTAGGCCAAAATGTATTCGGCCACATGTCTTTGGTAAAAAAAATGTCAATAAGCGTATATTTATTGGTTTGCGCAAAAGTTATAGCGTCTACAAACTAGGGTACATTTTCTGGAATTTACACAGCTTTTATTTTATGACTGCCTATGTCATTTCATGAGGTGCTAAAATGGCAGGGCAGTACAAAACCCCCACAAATGACCCCATTTTGGAAAGTAAAAAAACAATGTGTCTGCGCTAGAAAAAATCGCTGCACTCAAAGTGCAGTACTGGTAAACATAAACAACATGGGTGTTGATATATATGTGCATGCGTAAAAATACCCCTAGGTGCTAAAGTATAAAGTGCACAGTGCTATGTGAAACACAGCAAGTGAGTGATCAAACAAAACAACATATCCATTAAAATATCAAAATAAAATACAAGAGGATATAACAAACAGTGAATAAATGAAGTCCAAAAACGTGTATATCCAATGATATAAAAGTGCCCAAATAAATTAGTCCAAAAATTTGGTGAATTTCACATATCCTATCTTCCAAACTGTGCCACCAAAAAACATGCTGTGGTGTCTTCCAGCCGCCCCCACAGGTGTATATGCTCACCTTCCTGTGTGTGACACAGCGATTAGACTATGTCAAACAAAGCCTTGGAGCCACTCCTGTGCTCATTAGGAACCAGCTGTGCAGACTTCCAATGTTCTCAAGTGGAGATGGTTTATGCAAGAGAAAAAAACTCCATAGCGCAATATGTAGGTATAAAGGATTTTAATCAAATAATCAGCTCCCCTCACTGGGGTACTCACATATTGTGGGTGCGTGAGTGCACCATCCTTAACAAGCATAAAACGGTCAATCTCTCAGTGTGGTGTGCGGTGCGGCGTGTGTAACGAAAATCTCCTGCTCTCTCTCTGCTGACAGCTCCGTCCAGGCCCCTCCCCTACGCGTGTTCGGCACCGGGACCACGTGCCTTCTTCAGGGGGAATCTGATTGGACGAGAGCTCCAGAGTGAATATATATAGCTCCGGCGGCCATTTTGCCTAAGACCGCAGACACATCTGTGTCTATAGCGGCCATTTTCCCTTAGGCCATGGATCAGGCTGACACCAGCCGTGTCAATCATGGCAGCCATTTTGCCTAGGATCACAGATGTAAATCCTAATGGGCAGTAAAGGTAACTACAGCGGCCATTTTCCCTGAGACTACAAATCTGCTGAATAGCAGAATGTGTACTATTAATAGCAGGATCTCACAATACATGATCTAATCAGATGTTGTGCATAAAAATAATCTACAATGATAATGATATATAACCATGTATTCTATCTTAATATAATAATATTATACAGGACGGAGCGGTCTCGCAAAGAGAGCACCGCCACACACCACACACGTTTAAATCGCCGCAAACGATAAAATATCACATAATAAACAAACGTACAGCATTCCATATATGATTAATCGACCCCAAGATTGGATCAACCAACTTAAAATTAAATATTACTAAAATATTAAAAACAAACATGACATACTTTATTATAAAAAATTGTTATTAAAAATATTTGAATCACATAAAAAATCATAAAAAAATTCTTTTTAAGATATTAATCTAAAAAATCTATTTAAAAAAATATTCCAAAATGGATAAAATTTATACACCCAACATAGAATCACTGTGGGGAGGTAATTGAACTATCAAGGGGAACATCACAGTATACAATCTATAGTGGATGCCCTAGCTGAGCCCAATAGATAAGGCATCCCTTTCAACTCAAAACGAGAAAGAACAGAAATGGTAAAAGGTATATCGCCAAAGCAAAAAGCAAATCATTTTTATGCACAACATCTGATTAGATCATGTATTGTGAGATCCTGCTATTAATAGTACACATTCTGCTATTCAGCAGATTTGTAGTCTCAGGGAAAATGGCCGCTGTAGTTACCTTTACTGCCCATTAGGATTTACATCTGTGATCCTAGGCAAAATGGCTGCCATGATTGACACGGCTGGTGTCAGCCTGATCCATGGCCTAAGGGAAAATGGCCGCTATAGACACAGATGTGTCTGCGGTCTTAGGCAAAATGGCCGCCGGAGCTATATATATTCACTCTGGAGCTCTCGTCCAATCAGATTCCCCCTGAAGAAGGCACGTGGTCCCGGTGCCGAACACGCGTAGGGGAGGGGCCTGGACGGAGCTGTCAGCAGAGAGAGAGCAGGAGATTTTCGTTACACACGCCGCACCGCACACCACACCGAGAGATTGACCGTTTTATGCTTGTTAAGGATGGTGCACTCACGCACCCACAATATGTGAGTACCCCAGTGAGGGGAGCTGATTATTTGATTAAAATCCTTTATACCTACATATTGCGCTATGGAGTTTTTTTCTCTTGCATAAACCATCTCCACTTGAGAACATTGGAAGTCTGCACAGCTGGTTCCTAATGAGCACAGGAGTGGCTCCAAGGCTTTGTTTGACATAGTCTAATCGCTGTGTCACACACAGGAAGGTGAGCATATACACCTGTGGGGGCGGCTGGAAGACACCACAGCATGTTTTTTGGTGGCACAGTTTGGAAGATAGGATATGTGAAATTCACCAAATTTTTGGACTAATTTATTTGGGCACTTTTATATCATTGGATATACACGTTTTTGGACTTCATTTATTCACTGTTTGTTATATCCTCTTGTATTTTATTTTGATATTTTAATGGATATGTTGTTTTGTTTGATCACTCACTTGCTGTGTTTCACATAGCACTGTGCACTTTATACTTTAGCACCTAGGGGTATTTTTACGCATGCACATATATATCAACACCCATGTTGTTTATGTTTACCAGTACTGCACTTTGAGTGCAGCGATTTTTTCTAGCGCAGACACATTGTTTTTTTATTTTAATACCTTGCACGAATATGGAACGTGACTGAGTGTTTGCAGCTGGTCTCCACTGTTCACTTATTATTTTGTAGGCATTTATCCGTAAGTGGCTCGCAGGGTTTCATATATATTTTGTTTCCCAAATTTTCATATTCTTGCTAGTAGCCTGATGGATCCTTTTGCCTTTTTTGAGAACAAAGAAATTGATCTGGAGGATCTTTTCTCCATTACCAACACGAATGAGAATGATATTACGCAGCTTTTTAGGAAATTAGGACACTGCATGGATAAAAAGAGTAATATATGGTGGGACATGTCCACCATGAGAAAATATTTAAAGGATGGTCTGGTCCCTAGGAAGTTACGATGGGATGTTCCCATTAATGATGGCTTACTAGGGGTGGATGATGTGGAGGAGTGGTATGCGTTTTTTGTGGGTAAGGGAAGGGAGATTATGGAATTCCTTATGAAGAGAAAACAGCGTAAACTAGATCTTTTGGAGAACCAAATTAAGGATATTAGGGATAAACTTAGCTCCCTCATTAATCACCCTGAATACACTAAACTCATGGGGGAGCTACAGAGGAGTATGCAGAAGAAAGACACGGAAAATAAAAATGTAAAGAAGAAGAAGTACCAAAGGGACTTCGAAGACTATCAAAACAAACAAGTCTTTCGTTGGCAATCAACATTGGCGTCCACCACTGTGGTTAACCCCCATTCACAGATGGGGACAGTTACCAATAGGGTACCACAACCACAGGGTCAGTCTCATTCACAGCAACAGAGCAACAGACCAGGTAACAGAGGGTTTCCACCGCAACGTCAGGAGGAGGTGTAACCTCATACGCCTTATCGCCAACCCCCTAGAAAATCGCAACAAAATCTGTCGAGGCGACCTAATAATGAGGGGAGAAATGGCCCGCCGCCCAACAATGGGAATTGGAGATATGAGGCACCCGCTTATCAAGATAATGGCTATAGGGAGAGGGAGCATCTTGATTTGGATTATCCTCCGAATCCTGCCCCTCACTACAGAAATGGCCAACAGTACTCATATGGCCATCAAAGGCCATATGGATACCAACACAGTACTCCATATCATCATTATAGGAGTTATGGGAATCAGCAGAATACACCCCAGAGAGGAAATCGTGCACCTTATAGGGGCCCCTTACCGTATCAACCTCCTTTTAGGGGACACCCCACACATACAAGAGAAGATGCGCGTAGAGGTGGAGTTTACTATTCCCCTAAACCGCAGAGAGTCAGATATGAAACACATCAGCAGGACCACTATGGGGTACCTGTGGCTAATAGCTTCCAGCCTTTGGGCGACAATGACAATTTTCTGGATGAATCTTTTTTAGGGGGGACCAGGGGAGGACCCTCCCGAGAAGTACGAAATCCAGGAAGAGAGGAGGGAGAGCTGGACGAAGAGTTCAACAGAAAAAGAAGGCGGGAAGACTAGGACGGGGAATCTATAATCTGAGCGGAGCAGAACTATCAAGGGAGGAACTACTAGTTTTAGATAAGGGAATCAAATATGCCCCTAAAAAAGGACTCAACAAATTCGACACCTATGTTGGTGTACAAAAATTGGTCAGGAAACTTAATATCAAAAAGTATTATGCCCTCAATCCTGTTGAGAGAGCTGTCACTGATCATAGGTTCACTAACCTAAGAAATAACTCAGTGTTTAACCCCTATATATCCAACAATAAATATGTCGATTTATTCAAAAAATTGGTTACCTCGGAGTTAGAACAGTTACCGGTTAAGAAAGTGTATGAACATATAGATATTAAAAGAGGAATGGATTCACTGGAGAAAAGGAAAGACATAGTGATTAGACCGGCGGACAAAGGGGGAGGTGTCGTCGTCCTCTCACTACAACAATATAAAGATGAGATGGGAAGGATACTGAGCGACATGGACACTTATCAACCCCTTAAGGATAACCCCTCCAAGATGTGTAAAAGTGCATTAGAGGGCATTATCAAATATGGAACCGATAAAGGCTTGTTGAACAAGCATGAAGCCAAATACCTAGTCCCTATGGTCAGTAAAATGCCTGTAATCTACTACTTACCCAAAATCCATAAGGACAGCCTAAATCCACCCGGAAGACCGATAGTGAGCGGTATTGGATCCCTTACCTCCAG
This sequence comes from Lithobates clamitans, assembly GCA_037952925.1. Taxonomy (NCBI): domain Eukaryota; kingdom Metazoa; phylum Chordata; class Amphibia; order Anura; family Ranidae; genus Lithobates; species Lithobates clamitans. The sequence goes on along the minus strand of JBBGZY010000852.1, from coordinate 4,300,495 downwards.
ATTAGGAGAGTATATAGACATCCATCTACAGCCCTTAGTGAAGAAAACCAACGCCTATCTTAGGGATACCAAGCATACTTTGCAGTTGCTTGGGGGATGTGCTACACATGAGAATATAATTATGGCCACAGGAGATGTGGCCTCATTATATACTAACATCGACCATGAGGGTGCCCTGAATGCTGTCAAATGGGCCTTGGATAAGGAAGATTCAATCGATGAGGACCTTACATTCTTTCTTTTGAAATGTTTAGATTTTTGTTTACAGAATAATTTTTTCTGGTACGATAACAAGATCTACTTACAGAAGAAAGGTGTCGCGATGGGCGCCAAATTCGCCCCGAGTGTAGCTAATCTCTATATGGCCAAATGGGAGGAAGAGGAAAACCTAAAGGACGACAATGGAGATATCGTACTATACAAGAGATTTATAGACGATCTCTTAATTATTTGGAGAGGGGATATGGAAGGTCTGATGGGTTTACTGAACTCCATGAATGTCAACGATCGAAACATCTCCCTCACCTGGAATGTTAGTACAGAAAATATACATTTTTTGGATCTAGAGATCTCCAACACCAATGAGGGTATCATCACCAAATCCTTCTTCAAAGCTACGGACCGGAATTCGTATATTCCGGTTACGAGTTGTCATCATAAACCCTGGTTAAAAAACATCCCGAGTGGACAATATATGAGGATGCGAAGGAATTGCACCAGGATGGTTGATTATGAGACCCAGTCAGAGAGGTTGAGTACCATGTTCTTGGAGAAGGGATATCAGAAGGAGTTTTTGGAGAAAGAAAGAAGTAGAATTGGCAACATGAGTAGGGCGGATCTTCTAAAAGATGCTATCAAAGTAACCGGTAATGATGTTCATGAGGGTATTAGTGTAATACTTGATTATTCAGCACAAAGTTATGAAGTAAGGAGGATCATATGTAAATATTGGAGTGTGTTGAAACAGGACACCCAGCTCAAAGATGTTCTCCCGGATAAACCGAAATTTGTTTTTAAGAGAGCTCCTAGCTTGCGGGATAGGCTGATACATAATGTGGTAGATCCCCCCCCTCCAAAACCTAAAATGTTTTTGGACCTAGAAGGGTTCCATAGCTGCGGCAGGTGTTACAGTTGCAGGAGGATCCCGGACAACACTAGGAGGTTAAAGGAATTCTCGAACCCTAGAAACAACTTTTCATATAAGATTAGGGATTTTATATCTTGTGATACAGTAGGGGTGGTCTATGCCTTAAAGTGCCCATGTAACCTGCTGTATGTGGGGCGCACCACCAGGGCCCTTAAAGATCGCATAGAAGAACATGTGAGGCACATATGCAATGGGTCCGATAAACATGGTTTATATGTGCATTTTAAGAGGGTACACAACCAAAGTAACGTAGGCATGAAGTTTTGGGGGATTGAGGCGCCCAAACGCCACTGGAGGGGTTCGAATTTTGTCAGAGAGATAAGCAAAAGGGAATCCTGGTGGATACACCAGCTTGGGTCTTTGGTCCCTGGAGGATTGAATAGAGATTTCGATTTGAGATGTTTTCTTAGTAACTATTGATACTGTTTGCTTTGGCGATATACCTTTTACCATTTCTGTTCTTTCTCGTTTTGAGTTGAAAGGGATGCCTTATCTATTGGGCTCAGCTAGGGCATCCACTATAGATTGTATACTGTGATGTTCCCCTTGATAGTTCAATTACCTCCCCACAGTGATTCTATGTTGGGTGTATAAATTTTATCCATTTTGGAATATTTTTTTAAATAGATTTTTTAGATTAATATCTTAAAAAGAATTTTTTTATGATTTTTTATGTGATTCAAATATTTTTAATAACAATTTTTTATAATAAAGTATGTCATGTTTGTTTTTAATATTTTAGTAATATTTAATTTTAAGTTGGTTGATCCAATCTTGGGGTCGATTAATCATATATGGAATGCTGTACGTTTGTTTATTATGTGATATTTTATCGTTTGCGGCGATTTAAACGTGTGTGGTGTGTGGCGGTGCTCTCTTTGCGAGACCGCTCCGTCCTGTATAATATTATTATATTAAGATAGAATACATGGTTATATATCATTATCATTGTAGATTATTTTTATGCACAACATCTGATTAGATCATGTATTGTGAGATCCTGCTATTAATAGTACACATTCTGCTATTCAGCAGATTTGTAGTCTCAGGGAAAATGGCCGCTGTAGTTACCTTTACTGCCCATTAGGATTTACATCTGTGATCCTAGGCAAAATGGCTGCCATGATTGACACGGCTGGTGTCAGCCTGATCCATGGCCTAAGGGAAAATGGCCGCTATAGACACAGATGTGTCTGCGGTCTTAGGCAAAATGGCCGCCGGAGCTATATATATTCACTCTGGAGCTCTCGTCCAATCAGATTCCCCCTGAAGAAGGCACGTGGTCCCGGTGCCGAACACGCGTAGGGGAGGGGCCTGGACGGAGCTGTCAGCAGAGAGAGAGCAGGAGATTTTCGTTACACACGCCGCACCGCACACCACACCGAGAGATTGACCGTTTTATGCTTGTTAAGGATGGTGCACTCACGCACCCACAATATGTGAGTACCCCAGTGAGGGGAGCTGATTATTTGATTAAAATCCTTTATACCTACATATTGCGCTATGGAGTTTTTTTCTCTTGCATAAACCATCTCCACTTGAGAACATTGGAAGTCTGCACAGCTGGTTCCTAATGAGCACAGGAGTGGCTCCAAGGCTTTGTTTGACATAGTCTAATCGCTGTGTCACACACAGGAAGGTGAGCATATACACCTGTGGGGGCGGCTGGAAGACACCACAGCATGTTTTTTGGTGGCACAGTTTGGAAGATAGGATATGTGAAATTCACCAAATTTTTGGACTAATTTATTTGGGCACTTTTATATCATTGGATATACACGTTTTTGGACTTCATTTATTCACTGTTTGTTATATCCTCTTGTATTTTATTTTGATATTTTAATGGATATGTTGTTTTGTTTGATCACTCACTTGCTGTGTTTCACATAGCACTGTGCACTTTATACTTTAGCACCTAGGGGTATTTTTACGCATGCACATATATATCAACACCCATGTTGTTTATGTTTACCAGTACTGCACTTTGAGTGCAGCGATTTTTTCTAGCGCAGACACATTGTTTTTTTATTTTAATACCTTGCACGAATATGGAACGTGACTGAGTGTTTGCAGCTGGTCTCCACTGTTCACTTATTATTTTGTAGGCATTTATCCGTAAGTGGCTCGCAGGGTTTCATATATATTTCATTTTGGAAAGTAGACACCCCAAGGAAATTGCTGAGAGGCATGTTGAACCCATTGAATATTTTTTTTTTTTGTCCCAAGTGATTGAATAATGACAAAAAAAAAAAAAAAAAAAAAAAATTACAAAAAGTTGTCACTAAATGATATATTTCTCACACAAGCCATGCGCATATGTGGAATTGCACCCCAAAATACATTTAGCTGCTTCTCCTGAGTACGGGGATACCACATGTGTCGGACTTTTTGGGAGCCTAGCCGCGTACGGGGCCCCGAAAACCAAGCACCGCCTTCAGGATTTCAAAGGGCATAAATTTTTGATTTCACACCTCACTACCTATCACAGTTTTGAAGGCCATAAAATGCCAAGATGGCACAAAACCCCCCCAAATGACCCCATTTTGGAAAGTAGACACCCCAAGCTATTTGCTGAGAGGCATGTCGAGTCCATGGAATATTTTATTTTTTGACACAAGTTGCGGGAATGTGACAATTTTTTTTTTTTTTTGCACAAAGTTGTCACTAAATGATATATTGCTCACACAGGCCATGGGCATATGTGGAATTGCACCCCAAAATACATTTAGCTGCTTCTCCTGAGTACGGGGATACCACATGTGTGGGACTTTTTGGGAGCCTAGCCGCGTACGGGGCCCCGAAAACCAAGCACCACCTTCAGGATTTCAAAGGGCATAAATTTTTGATTTCACACCTCACTACCTATCACAGTTTTGAAGGCCATAAAATGCCAAGATGGCACAAAACCCCCCCAAATGACCCCATTTTGGAAAGTAGACACCCCAAGCTATTTGCTGAGAGGCATGTTGAGTCCATGGAATATTTTATATTTTGACACAAGTTGCGGGAAAGTGACCATTTTTTTTTTTTTTTTTTTTTTTTTGCACAAAGTTGTCACTAAATGATATATTGCTCAAACATGCCATGGGCAAATGTGGAATTACACCCCAAAATACATTCTGCTGCTTCTCCTGAGTACGGGGATACCACATGTGTGGGACTTTTTGGGAGCCTAACCGCGTACGAGGCCCTGAAAACCAAGCACCGCCTTCAGGATTTCTAAGGGCATAAATTTTTGATTTCACTCCTCACTACCTATCACGGTTTTGAAGGCCATAAAATGCCAAGATGGCACAAAACCCCCCCAAATGACCCCATTTTGGAAAGTAGACACCCCAAGCTATTTGCTGAGAGGCATGTTGAGTCCATGGAATATTTTATTTTTTAACACAAGTTGCGGGAATGTGACAATTTTTTTTTTTTTTGCACAAAATTGTCACTAAATGATATATTGCTCACACAGGCCATGGGCATATGTGGAATTGCACCCCAAAATACATTTAGCTGCTTCTCCTGAGTACGGGGATACCACATGTGTGGGACTTTTTGGGAGCCTAGCCGCGTACGGGGCCCCGAAAACCAAGCACCGCCTTCAGGATTTCTAAGGGCATAAATTCTTGATTTCACTCCTTACTACCTATCACGGTTTTGAAGGCCATAAAATGCCAAGATGGCACAAAACCCCCCCAAATGACCCCATTTTGGAAAGTAGACACCCCAAGCTATTTGCTGAGAGGCATGTTGAGTCCATGGAATATTTTATTTTTTAACACAAGTTGCGGGAATGTGACAATTTTTTTTTTTTTTGCACAAAATTGTCACTAAATGATATATTGCTCACACAGGCCATGGGCATATGTGGAATTGCACCCCAAAATACATTTAGCTGCTTCTCCTGAGTACGGGGATACCACATGTGTGGGACTTTTTGGGAGCCTAGCCGCGTACGGGGCCCCGAAAACCAAGCACCGCCTTCAGGATTTCTAAGGGCATAAATTCTTGATTTCACTCCTTACTACCTATCACAGTTTTGAAGGCCATAAAATCCCAAGATGGCACAAAACCCCCCCAAATGACCCCATTTTGGAAAGTAGACACCCCAAGCTATTTGCTGAGAGGCATGTTGAGTCCATGGAATATTTTATATTTTGACACAAGTTGCGGGAAAGTGACAATTTTTTTTTTTTTTTTTTCACAAAGTTGTCACTAAATGATATATTGCTCAAACATGCCATGGGCATATGTGGAATTACACCCCAAAATACATTCTGCTACTTCTCCTGAGTATGGGGATACCACATGAGTGGCACTTTTTGGGAGCCTAGCTTCATACGGGCCCCAAAATCCAATCACCGCCTTCAGGATTTCTAAGAGCGTTAATTTTTGATTTTACTCCTCACTACCCATCACAGTTTTGAAGGCCATAAAATGCCAAGATAGCACAAAACCCCCCAAAATGACCCCATTTTGGAAAGTAGACACCCCAAGCTATTTGCTGAGAGGCATGGTGAGTATTTTGCAGCTCTCATTTGTTTTTGAAAATGAAGAAAGACAATAAAAACATATTTTTTTTTTCTTTTTTCAATTTTCAAAACTTTGTGACAAAAAGTGAGGTCTGCAAAATACTCACTATACCTCTCAGCAAATAGCTTGGGGTGTCTACTTTCCAAAATGGGGTCATTTGGGGGGGGGTTTGTGCCACCTGGGCATTCCATGGCCTCCGAAACTGTGATAGGCAGTGAAGAGTGAAATCAAAAATTTACGCCCTTAGAAAGCCTGAAGGCGGTGCTTGGTTTTCGGGGTCCCGTGCGCGGCTAGGCTCCCAAAAAGTCTCACACATGTGGTATCCCCGTACTCAGGAGAAGCAGCAGAATGTATTTTGGGGTGTAATTTCACATATTCCCATGGCATGTTTGAGCAATATATCATTTAGTGACAACTTTGTGCAAAAAAAAAAAAAAAATTGTCTTTTTCCCGCAACTTGTGTCACAATATAAAATATTCCATGGACTCGACATGCCTCTCAGCAAATAGCTTGGGGTGTCTACTTTCCAAAATGGGGTCATTTGGGGGGGTTTTGAACTATCCTGGCATTTTATGCACAACATTTAGAAGCTTATGTCACACATTACCCACTCTTCTAAGCACTTGAAGACAAAGCCCTTTCTGACACTTGTTGTTTACATAAAAAAATAATTTTTTTTTGCAAGAAAATTACTTTGAACCCCCAAACATTATATATTTTTTTAAAGCAAATGCCCTACAGATTAAAATGGTGGGTGTTTCATTTTTTTTTTTCACACAGTATTTGCGCAGCGATTTTTCAAACGCATTTTTTGGGGAAAAAACACACTTTTTAAAATTTTAATGCACTAAAACACACTATATTGCCCAAATGTTTGATGAAATAAAAAAGATGATCTTAGGCCGAGTACATGGATACCAAACATGACAGGCTTTTAAATTGCGCACAAACGTGCAGTGGCGAAAAACTAAATACATTTTAAAAAGCCTTTAAAAGCCTTTACAGGTTACCACTTTAGATTTACAGAGGAGGTCTACTGCTAAAATTACTGCTCTCGATCTGACCTTCGCGGTGATACCTCACATGCATGGGGCAATTGCTGTTTACATTTGACGCCAGACCGACGCTTGCGTTCGCCTTTGCGCGAGAGCAGGGGGGGACAGGGGTGCTTTTTTTTTTTTTTTTTTTTTTTTTTATTAATTTTTTGATTTTTTATCTTATTTTTAAACTGTTCCTTTCATTTTTTTTTTTTTTTTATCTTTTTTATTGTTATCTCAGGGAATGTAAATATCCCCTATGATAGCAATAGGTAGTGACAGGTACTCTTTTTTGAAAAAATTGGGGTCTATTAGACCCTAGATCTCTCCTCTGCCCTCAAAGTATCTGACCACACCAAGATCGGTGTGATAAAATGCTTTCCCAATTTTCCAATGGCGCTGTTTACATCCGGCGAAATCTAAGTCATGAAATGCTCGTAGCTTCCGGTTTCTTAGGCCATAGAGATGATTGGAGCCATTCTGGTCTCTGATCAGCTCTATGGTCAGCTGGCCGAATCACCGGCTGCATTCTCAGGTTCCCTGTTGGGACAGGAGAGCCAGAGAAAAACATGGAAGACGGTGGGGGGGGGGGGAATCCCTCCCACTGCTTGTAAAAGCAGTCTAGAGGCTAATTAGCCGCTAGGATTGCTTTTACATGAAAGCCGACCGCTGGCTGAAAAGAATGATACCAAGATGATACCTAAACCTGCAGGCATCATTCTGGTATAACCACTCAAAGTCCAGCAACATACCAGTACGTTGCTGGTCCTTGTATTGTAAACTTTTTTTTCATGCAGCCTGTGGGCTGAACGAAAAAAAGATATTGATCGGTGGGTATGCCCACCATTAGAATACCTCCCTTCATCCGCCCACTTCTAATGATGGGCATACATGCACCATTTATATATGCCGAAGCATGGGGGCATCCTCCCGCAAAAGGCAGGAGCAAATTGCTCCTCCACCCACTACTGCCCCCACGCTTCGGCATATATGCTGAAGTATGGAACTGTGGTGGTGAAATCACCTCCGACAGCGCTGGAGTCACGGCTTTATATATCGTGGGAGCAAACGCTGTTGCTGTCAAGATAAATAAATCCGCGCTGCAACTGAATGGCGTACCTGCTAAGCAAAAAAACAAAGTAACATTACAGTATAACAGTAATACTTACCATACCTGCAAAGCAAATACAAAAAAAACATAGTAAAAAATAAAACATTTAACGCAACCTGTGCCTACCTAAAATATATATATGCCGAAGCATGGGGGCATCCTCCCGCAAAAGGCAGGAGCAAATTGCTCCTCCACCCACTACTGCCCCCACGCTTCGGCATATATGCTGAAGTATGGAACTGTGGTGGTGAAATCACCTCCGACAGCGCTGGAGTCACGGCTTTATATATCGTGGAAGCAAACGCTTTTGCTGTCAAGATAAATAAATCCGCGCTGCAACTGAATGGCGTACCTGCTAAGCAAATGATGGTTAACAAAAAAACAAAGTAACATTACAGTATAACAGTATACCTTACCATACCTGCAAAGCAAATACAAAAAAAACATAGTAAAAAATAAAACATTTAACGCAACCTGTGCCTACCTAAAATATATATATGCCGAAGCATGGGGGCATCCTCCCGCAAAAGGCAGGAGCAAATTGCTCCTCCACCCACTACTGCCCCCACGCTTCGGCATATATGCTGAAGTATGGAACTGTGGTGGTGAAATCACCTCCGACAGCGCTGGAGTCACGGCTTTATATATCGTGGGAGCAAACGCTGTTGCTGTCAAGATAAATAAATCCGCTCTGCAGCGGAATGGCGTACCTGAAAACAAAAAAGTGGTTAACAATAAAAAAGTATAAAAAAATTGCATACCTATAAAGCAAACATGATAAAAACATAACAATAAAACATTGCAGTATAGAATACAATAAAAAAGAGCAGAACAATAGAGAGAGAATAGAGAGAGAGAACAATAAAACGACAACTATTTTTGGTTTTTTTATTTTATATTTTTTTTGTATTTTTATTTTTTTATTTATTTTTTTTTTTTTAACACTTTTTTTAGTAACTTTAACTTTTAACTGTAACTGTACCAGGTTTGGGTCTCTCAAAATGCGATGGCATCTTGGGAGACCCTGTGTTAGTGTGCCTAGTCTGTGCCGTGCTGAACCCTACGCTAATACTCCACTAGTGTATGGTAGCGTTCAAAACATTCACCAATGCATAGACCAGGATTGTCAGGACAGGAGGGACAACAATACCGGGTGTCACGCCTAAATCCGCGCTTGCTGCAGACACGACATCTTTTTTGGGGGGCTCGTTGGGTAGGGGTACTCTGGAGGACATAAGGAAAATGCCTCCCATGCAGCCGGCTTACTGCATTTGGATTGGGAAGGTGAGGTGGAGCACCGTCTGGATACAGAAGGGCTCTGACGATCTCTTCCTGGAATTTAAGGAAGGATCCAGTCCGTCCTGAAGCTCTGTATAGCACATGAGCATTCAGCAAAGCCAATTGAAATAAGTAAACAGACACTTTTTTGTACCAGCGTCTGGCCTTACGGGCAACTAAGTACGGCGCCAACAACTGGTCGTTGAGGTCCACCCCTCCCATATTAAGGTTGTATTCGTGGACACAGAGGGGTTTCTCCACAACACCAGTCGCCGTAGTAATTTGGGTCGTCGTGTCTGCATGAAGGGAGGTGAGAACGAAAACATTCTTCTTATCCCTCCACTTCATAGCGAGCAAATTATTATACTGCAAGCAGGCTCTCTCCCCCAGCCTAAGACGGGACTCTACAAGCCGCTGGGGAAAGCCCCGGCGATTAGGTCGCACGGTGCCACATGCTCCAATCTGATGATCAAACAAGTGACTAAAAAGTGGCACGCTCGTATAATAATTGTCCACGTACAAGTGGTACCCCTTTCCGAATAAGGGTGACACCAAGTCCCACACTATCTTGCCAGCGCTTCCTATGTAGTCAGGGCAGTTTATCGGCTCTACGTGACTATCTTTGCCCTCGTAAACCATAAATCTACATGTATAGCCTGTGGCCCTGTCACAGAGCTTATACATCTTGACCCCGTATCTGGCACGCTTGCTGGGAAGGTACTGTTTGAAGGACAAGCGGCCAGAAAACTTAATCAGGGACTCATCAACGCAGACAACTTGATGGGGGGTAAACAAGTCTGCAAAACGTTGGTTGAAGTGGTTTACGTGGGGCCGAATTTTGTAGAGCCGATCGTATGCAGGGTCTCCACGAGGACGACAGAGTTCATTGTCGTTGAAGTGCATGAACCGCAAAATCTGCTCGTATCGTGCCCTGGTCATGGAGGCAGAGAACACGGGCATATGGTGAATTGGGTCAGTGGACCAATATGACCGCAACTCACTCTTTTTGGTTATGCCCATGAGGAGGGAAAGGCCCAGAAAGATCTTAAATTCGGAGACCGTAATTGGTCTCCAATCTCTGGCAAGGGTGGACTGGGGAATAGTGGCGATGTGTTGACCAGCGTACAAATTGCTTTGGTCCACAATAGATCTATAGAGATCTTCGGTGAAAAACAGCGAATAAAAATCCAGTGGCGTAAAGTCAACTGTTTCCACCTGAATTCCGGGTTGGCCAGTGAAAGGGGGAAGTACGGGTGCTGCAGAAGTGGAAGGTTCCCAATTCGGATTGGCGAATGCAGCAGGAAGGGCACTATGGGCACGACGGGCCTGTGTTCGTCTTCTTGGTGGCAGCGGGACACTACTTGTGCTTGCCACCTCACCAGCTTGAACTGCACTTATGGGACTCGCCACGTCACCACGTGATACTGCAGTGCTGGATGTACGACCAGGGTGTACTAGGCCGCTGGTGCTTGCCAGTTCACCAGAAGGAGTAGCGGCACTAGTACCTCTCTGCTCCCTACGAGAGCCCTGCGGTTCATGCACTTCAAGGACAGCATAAGTTCGGGGTCTGGTACGCCTGACCCTAGCAGGGACCACAACTCCGTCGTCAGAGCTATCTGTCATGGAGCCGCTGTCCTCTACAGGTTCGTATTCTGAGCCTGAACTTGACAGATGAGTGACTTCCTCTTCACTATCTGTCATACTCAGAATCCTGTAGGCCTCTTCACTAGTGTACCTTGGATTTGCCATTTTGGCCTCTAAATTTAGGGGTACACTAGTGAGACTCACAGGCAAAAAAGCTCCTGACTGTTAGCGACTGATTCAAAGCGCTACCAAAAAACTGTTAGCGATCGCAGGGATCAGGCCTGACTCTGCGACCGCTGCAGTTGTGTGCTTAGTGTTTTGTAAGTGTCAGTTATCGATCGATACTGCACTTGGGTGGGCTGGGCTGGGCTGGGCGCAGGGGCAAAACGCAGGTGCTAGCAGGTATCTGGGCTGATCCCGCTAACACTGTGTTTCAGGGAACCCTAAACTGCTGGGGAGTATAGATCTGATCGGATCAGATATCGATCCGTTCAGATACTATAGCACTAAGGGAGGTGTATGCTGCGTGCGTGGGTTTTAGCGGTACTAGCGCTAACCTGACGCTGCCTGGGGCGACGCAGACCTTATCAGATCCTAAAAACTTAACTTCTATCACCGCCGGGCAATTAGGGGGTTAAACCTTTATAAGGTAATAAACGGCGGGTGCCCTAAAACTATAATAAACTATAATAAACTGTAATAAACTATAATAAACTACAAAAAACAAACTATCTAACCAGCGTCACCCGTAACACTTATACGGTGATCGCTGGTGAAAGGGTTAACTAGGGGGCAATCAGGGGGTTAAAACCTTTAGCAGGTAGTATATGGGGGTCCCTGTCGCTATAAAACACTGACAGCAAACCTATATACTCACCTCCCTAACTAGCGTCACCTGTGTCACTAATACAGCGATCAGAAAAACGATCGCTTAGCAACACTGGTGACGGGGGGTAATCAAGGGGTTAACTTTTATTAGGGGGGGGTTAGGGGGTACCCTGGACCTAAGGGGGGGTACCCTAGACCTAAAGGGGGCTAACCTAACTGCCCTAACACTTATAACTGACAAACTGACACCAATGCAAAAAAAAAAAAAACACTGCTATTGGTGTCAGAGTGACAGGGGGTACAAGGGGGTGATCAGGGGGTGATCGGGGGGTGACAGGGGGGTGAAAAGTGTGCCTGCGTGTTCTACTGTTAGTGTAGTGTTGGTGCACTTACTTGGATGTCTTCTCTCCTCTGCGCCGGACGAAAAGACCGGCTCGAGGAGAGATGACATCACTTCCTTTCCCTCTGTTTACATTACAGAGGGAAAGGAAGCGTTTTCATTCGCCGGGAGCGATCGGGAGGGGGTGGCCATCAATGGATGGCCTCCCCCTCACCTCCCATCGCCCGCGAACGAGAGCCGACCGTCTATGGCACCGGGGGGGGGTCCGATCGGACCCCCCACCCGCGGGAGGCAGATCACGTACGGGTACGTGATTTTGCCTGCCCGTGCCACTCTGCCGCAGTATATATGCGGTAGGCGGTCGGCAAGTGGTTAATTTGGAAAGCTGATCGGGACCAACTAGTCTCGTTCTTCAACAGATTTAATGACAATAACAAAAACATTGTACTATCATGGCAAATAGAAGAAGACTCCATTTCATTCCTTGATCTTTAGATTTCACGAGAAAATGGCAAATATGTCACAAAGACCTTCTTTAAGAGTGTTGATCGTAACAGTTATCTACCTATTGGCAGCTGCCATCATAGAAACTGGCTGTTTAACATCCCCAAAGGTCAGATCATGCAACTTAGACGTAACTGCACAAATGAAGCTGACTTCTCATTGGATGTAACACCGAGGGAGCTGTATACACCCTGGAATGCAGATGCGGCCTCCAATATGTTGGCCGCACCAAAAGATTATTCAGAATTCGTATTAAGGAACATGTTCAAAATATACAAAAAGGCCTGGACAAACATAGTGTCTCTAGAGACTTTGTGAAATTTCACAATAGGGACCATAACCATCTTAAATTTTGGGGTATTGTGCCCTACTCTAGATCCTGGAGAGGCGGACACAAAGTAAGGATCCTTAGTCAACTTGAATCCAAATGGATATTTTCCATGGATACTTTTGCGCCAAAAAGCCTCAATATAGAATTCGATCTGAATTGCTTCCTTAGTGACTTTTAAAGTAGTGCATGTTAGGCCTTGCACACCTTACATCAATACTTATCCACTCTGTCTATAACCTGTATGGGTGTTTTATTTATTTATTTACTTTTGTGTTACCTAAAGGTTTCTATGTATTTTGGTTTTTATGTACTCCTCACAGCTATCTGTGTTGTCCCTGGAGCTCTTCCGTTTTTTTGCCGTTCCCCTTATTCGTTCGCCTTTTTTGGCCCTTGTATATTATACATACCACATGGGGGTTTTATTCATTTATTTTACATTATTCCTATACATGTGATCCTTAGTTTACATATTATTTTTCGCCCTGCACTAACCCCTCACCTATCCCCCTCCCCCACCCCCCTATTCTTTCTTTTATATATTTATCATTCCATTATCTTGTTTATTTTTGTATTACATTCATTACCGGCTCATGCTGACATTCATTGTCCTCGTATACCTTATCGCCTCTTTTTATACACGTACAGTTCATAAATATAGCTCATCCTTTGTCCTAGCTTTATTGTTTATTTTACTGGCCGTTCCTTGGTGACACCGCAGTAGATATTTCACCTGCGTTCTCCAGTGACACATTACACTTTCTATTTTGATATATGGGAGACCTAGGAAAAATGGCGGATTCATCCCCGCCCCTTCGATGTTATTCATTCCTTTGTTTGACCTCAGGTTAATGGCTGCCAGATGTCTATTCCCTGCACACCATCTAAACATAGACCCAAACAAAATGGCGGATTTAATATTGCAACACCCACGCCATTCATTTCTATGGCCGGCTTCGGGAAAATGGCCGCCAGACGCCCACTATCTACAGGCTATTTAAGCTAATGTACCATTTACCCTGTGTTATCCCCTGATGAAGTCACGTTTTGTGACGATACGCGTCGCGATTGGAGCACTGGGTACGCACACAGTCTGACAGTTGTAGACAAGCTCCCCGCTCGTGGATGATTTTTATCTGTTACAGCGTTTTTATGTGAGTTTATTTTTTTAATATTTTAATAAATTGGTTTACTATTGTACTGGATTACGCTATATGCATATTCTTTCATTTGCCATACCAACACTTACTGAGCCCATCTGACAAGCGCTGGGAGCAGGAGCCGAACAAGGTTTCCACACTAGGGGACATACGAACTCGGCGTTCGTTGGATTGATGCCTATGTTCTTTTCCATCTATGTGAGTGTGCATTGCTCGTTCCGTTCCTGTCCCAAGATAGCCTGTGCGGTATCACGCGATATATATATCCTTGTGTTTTTTCTCGCATGGCCTTCTATATCCACCTATGTGAGTCTTCAAACAAGATATGAGATATCATCTAATCGATTCTACCATACCATCATCTTCACCCGTGGTCTGCGTTTATGCTGTACACCTTACAGCTGTGAGGTGAGCTGCTTGCAGACACGGAGGTGATACCACTGAAGACTGCATTTTTTACACATTCCTTTGGTGGTGGAAGTGTCTTTTCCTTTTCTATATATATACTTTTTTTGGGAACTTTTAGCTCATGCTGATGGATATATGACACACCCATTCACTAGCATTTGGACTGTCACCATTTTTTTTTCACTGTGATTTGGTTCATTTTACTGTATTGCACCTATCACTGTTTTACTTTGTTTATCATATAATACCACTGTGTATGTGTTCTTAGTTCACCGATAGACATTATTTGATCTACTTTCCCCCCCCTCCCCCTCACAATGCGAACACCATCACCATTAACCTCATTTGGAGTATGCTGTCCATTTCTGGGCACCAGTCCTCAGGAAGGATGTACTGGAAATGGAGCGAGTACAGAAAAGGGCAACAAAGCTAATAAAGGTTCTGGAGGATATTATTTATGAGGAAAGGTTGCGAGCACTGAACTTATTCACTCTGGAGAAGAGACGCTTGAGAGGGGATATGGTTTTAATTTACAAATACCATACCGGTGACCCCACAATAGGGATAACACTTTTCCACGGAAGGGAGTTTAATAAGGCAAATGGCCACTCATTAAAATTAGAAGAAAAGAGGTTTAACCTTAAACTGCATAGAGGGCTCTTTATTGTAATGCCCTGTACACACGGTCGGACTTTCCGTCGGAGTATGTGCGATCGGAGCTTGTTGTCGGAAATTCCGACCGTGTGGGGGCTCCATCGGACTTTTTCCATCAGAATTTCCGTCACACAAAGTTTGAGAGCAGGCTATAAAATTTTCTGACAACAAAATCCGTTCGCGTAAATTTCGACCGTGTGTGGACAATTCCGACGCACAAAGTGCCAAGCATGCTCAAAATAAATTAAGAAACGAAAGCTATTGGCTACTGCCCTGTTTATAGTCCCGACGTACCTGTTTTACGCCACCGCATTCAGAACGATCAGATTTTCTGACAACTTTGTGCGACCGTGTGTATGCAAGACAAGTTTGAACCAACATCCGTCTGAAAAAATCCATGGATTTTGTTGTCGGAATGTCCGATCAATGTCCGATCGTGTGTACAGGGCATTAGAGCGGCAAAGACGTGGAATTCCCTTCCACAGGCAGTGGTTTCAGCAGGGAGCATCGATAGTTTCAAAAAACTAGTAGATAAGCACCTGAACGACCACAACATATAGGAATATTCAATGTAATACTGACATATAATCACGCACATAGGTTGGACTTGATGGACTTGTGTCTTTTTTCAACCTCACCTACTATGTAACTATGTAATTATGTTAAAGCCAAAAACGTAAAAGTATTTTATTGGGATTTTATGTGATAGACCAACACAAAGTGGCACATAATTGTTAAGTGGAAGGTAAATGATAACTTTTTTTTAACATTTCTTACAAATAAATATGTGAAAAGTGTGGCGTGCATTTGTATTCAGCCCCCCCCCCCCGAGTGAATACTTTGTAGAACCACCTTTCGCTGCAATTACAGCTGCAAGTCTTTTTAGGTATGTCTTTACCAGCTGTGCACATCTAGACGGTGACATTTTTGCCCATTCTTCTTTGCAAAATAGCTCAAGCTCTGTCAGATTGGATGGAGAGCTTCTGTGAACAGCAATTTTTAAGTCTTGCCACAGATTCTCAATTGGATTCAAGTCTGGATTTTGACTGGGCCATTCTAACACATGAATATGCTTTGATCCAAATAAAATAGATTGGTGCACTAATATCAACCTATAATATCGCACAGTACCCCCTAATATTCGTGAGAAAAAAAGGGACAATATGTGAAATGTGTATCAACCTGTCACTCAAATGAATGCAAAAAATATATATATAAATATAATAAATGCAAAAAAAAATAAAATACAATACAATGTGAATCTTCTATGTCAAATGCTCAAAAACCAATAATTATATCTCCTGTGCAATGCCCATACACCTTCCAAACAAAAAAACTAGGCACATATGAATAGGCACAAACAAATCTGTGGAATCCTTACATACATCTGCCGATGTATGCAAGCTCATGCTTTGATCTAAACCATTCCAGTGTAGCTCTAGCTGTATGTTGAGGGTTGTTGTCCTGCTGGATGGTGAACCTCTACCCCAGTCGCAAGTCTTTTGCAGACTCTATCAGGTCTTCTTCTAAGTTTGCCCCGTGTATGGCTACATCCTTCTTCCCATCAACTCTGACCAGCTTCTCTGTCTCTGCTGAAGAAAAGAATCCATGTTGCCACCACCATGTTTCACTGTGAGTATGGTGTGTTCAGGGTGCAGTGTTAGTATTCTGCCACACATAGCATTTTTACTTTCAGGCCAAAAAGTTCGATTTTGGTCTCATCTGACCAGAGCACCTTCTTCCACGTTTGCTGTGTCCCCCACATGGCTTCTCGCAAACTGCAAACGGGGCTTCTTTTGGCTTTCTTTCAACAATGGCTTTCTTCTTGCCACACTTCAATAAAGGCCAGATTTGTGGCGTGCACATAACTATAACAACTAATGCTGTGTACACACGGCCGGACTTTTTGACCAAACTTGTCCAACGGAACAAATCCGTCGGACAATTCGACCGTGTGTGGGCTTCAGCGGACCTGCAGCGGACCTTTTCTGTCGAAAATGTGACAGACTTTAGATTTGGAACATGTTTCAAATCTTGCTAACGGACTCGAGTCTGGTAGAAAAATCCGCTCGTCTGTATGCTAGTCCGAAGGACGAAAATCGACGCTAGGGCAGCTACTGGCTATCAACTTTGTTATTTTAGTCCAGTCGTACGTAATCAAGTACGAATCCGTCGGACTTTGGTGTGATCGTGTGTAGGCAAGTCCGTTCGTTAGAAAGTCCGTCGAAAGTCCATCGTAACTCCGTCAAAAATCCGTCGGAAAGACCGTCGGACCTTTGCCGAAAAGTCCACCCGTGTATACAGGGCATAAAAGTTGTCCTGTGGACAGATTCTCCCACCTGAGCTATAGATTTCTGCAGCTCTTCCAGAGTTACCATGGGCCTCTTGGCTGCTTCTCTGATTTATGTTCTTCTTGCCTGGTCTGTCAGTTTAGGTGGACGGCCATGTCTTGGTAGGTTTGCATTTATGCCATACGCTTTCCATTTTCGGATGGTGGATTGAACAGTGCTCAAAGTTTGGAATATTTTTTTATAACCTAGGCCTACTTTAAACTTCTCCACAACTTTATCCCTGACCTGTCTGGTGTGTTTTTTGGCCTTCATGATGCTGTTTGCTCACTAAGGTTCTCTAACAAACCTCTGAGGGCTTCACGCAACAGCTGTATTTTTTATACTGAGATTAAATTACACACAGGTGGACTCTATTTACCGTATTTATCGGCGTATAACACAAACTTTTTTCCCCTTAAAATCAGGGGAAAATCATGGGTGCGTGTTATACACCAAACCACTGCCTCAGAAGGTAAGGAGGGAACGAGCGCTGCCGAAATAGACAGAGCCGAGTGTACTGTGTACTCGGCTAGGCTCGGCTCCGCTCGCAGTCACGCCCAGTCCCGCCTCCTAGCCTTTATGTCCCACCATTGGACCGGTGTTGTGTCCATCATTGGAGCCGGGCCAAGGGGCGGGACTGCGAGACGAGCCGAGAGGAGCCAAATACACAGGACATCCGGCTCTGTTAATCTCGGCGGTGCAATAATTTAAAAGATCATGCTGCAATTTTGGGCAAGGCTGCAGATGGACACTTGGGCAGGGCTGCAGATGGACACTTGGGCAGGGCTGCAGATGGACACTTGGGCAGGGCTGCAGATGGACACTTGGGCAGGGCTGCAGATGGACACTTGGGCAAGGCTGCAGATGGACACTGGGCAAGGCTGCAGATGGACACTGGGCAAGGCTGCAGATGGACACTGGGCAAGGCTGCAGATGGACACTGGGCAAGACTGCAGATGGACACTGGGCAAGGCTGCAGATGGACACTGATCATTCTGCAATGATGGGCAAGGCTGCAGATGGACACTGATAAGGCTGCATTGATGGGCATTTAAAATGTAAGTTTTTTTCCTTAAACTTCCCTCCTAAAAGTTTTTTTTCCTTAAACTTCTATCCTAAACTTGGGGTGCGTGTTATACGCCGATAAATACGGTACAAATTAGGTGACTTCTGAGGGGAATTGGTTCCACTAGATTTTAGTTAGGGTTATCAGAGTAAAGGGGGCTGAATACAAATGCACGCCACACTTTTCACTTTTCAAAAAATTTTAAAAACCATTTATCATTTTTCTTTAACTTCACAATTATGTGCCACTTTGTGTTGGTTTATCACATACAATCCCAATAAATTACATTTACGTTTTTGGTTATAACATGACAAAATGTAGAAAATTTCTAAGGGGTGTGAATACTTTTTCAAGGCATTGTACATCCGTTTTTCATGCAATCCTTTTTCTAACAGAAGAGAAATAGGGCTTTTATCCATTCAGAAAAACGGATGTTGACAGAAGCAGATGTAAATGGATTAAAATGGATGATTATCCATTTACATCAGTTTTTCCATAGAGATGTATTGATGTAAATTTTTCATCCCTCAACAAATTGATGAAAAACGGACAAACGGTCCGCATGTGTGAAAGGGGCCTTCGAAAAATTTGGAAAAACAGAACAGTCAGACAGGAAAGACAAAATTGAAGTATTGTCTTCTATTTACTACAAATGCCTAGGGTGGTAAAAAACATACCGTAATCAAATCTTTGGTATGTAATGATAACCTGCTATGTATTGTTAATTTTTTCATGAAAAAGCACGTGTTGCTGTCACTTGTGTAGCACAAATACAGTATACACTATTTTCTCCTTTCTGATTTTCATAGCTGTCAGAATCAGGCACGCATTGTGCAAGATATCTGAAATGAGCATTGACAAGTTTGCTTGAAGTGTTTGCTGCCCACTACAGTGACTGGCAGCTGCAATGCTGGACTGGTCAAGGATGGAAGGAGTGGACGTTCAGTCGCTGAGGCCAAAAAAAATAAAAAAATAATCTGGATCTTTCTTCAGCATAGCAAGATTCATAATATACATAGAAATTACAGCTTCATGTAAAAGTTTGGAGACTGCTGGTAAAGTAGATCTAAACCCAATCACTAAAATCTCATACAATATTTAACGTGTTCTGCAAAAAAAAAAAATATATATATATATTTTAATCCTTGTTTAGGCCCCATTCATACCTAGGCAAATTAGAGCAAGATTTGCAGCTTCACCAGAAGTGCTTTAAAAAGCTTTGCACTAGGATTTCCATTATATTTCATGTTTTTTTGTCCACACCTGAGCATAGAGTCGCTTGAAGGTCATTGCTCGAAAAAGTACATGAGCTTCTTTTTAGACAAGTTGCATGTTTTGTTCACAATAGACTTTAATATTTAAAAAAAAAAAAATAATAAAAAAAAACCTACAATCTACAAACCTAAAAAAAATACTTTATAAAAAAAAGGTTATAAAAGGTTTTAAAAAAAAAATAAAAATAACAAATATGCCTATACTTACCTGCTCTGTGCAATTGTTTTGCACCGGGTGGCTATGATCCTCTTCTTCTGGGGTGCCCCGCCAGCACACCAGGCCCCTCTTCTTCATCGGGTGCCCCCACGGAATACTGCTTTCCATGGGGGCACCTGTGCGGGCTCGCTCTAGAATCCTGCTGTTGTGTCCATTGACATAGACAGCGGGACTCGGCCATGCACTCCGATCCCGTGTCACTGAATTGATTGATAGCAGTTGGAGTCAATGGCTCCTGCTGCTATTAATCTGTCCATGGATTAGAGAGACAGCGGCTGGAGTCGCTGCGCTCGTGCACATCGCTGGATCCGATCGGGCTCAGGTAAGAAAAAAGGGTTGTCGGGGGAGCTGCAGCACAGAAGGTTTTTCACCTTTGCATAATGCATTAACATGGAAAACCTTGAGGCTTTACAACCACTTTAATCCTAAAATGCACAAAAATGCCTGTTCAAACACTAAAACAAATGAAAAGTGACCAAAAACACTCAAGTGTGAATGGGGACCTACTTGCTATGAGGTGGCAGCTGTCTCCCAACTGTCAGGAATTGTCACCCTGTCGCATGTGCTCCTAGTCGGGTCTACAGGCAGCACACATTGCTCAGGCATGGCCCACAGTGTCACTATTAGGAAGGCAGTATAGAACAATCTTATGTGCAGCTGACATGGGAGGAAGGGGAGTGGCTGAAAAATATTGGAGGAGATCAGCAACACGGAAACGAAAAAAAGATGTACGAAGGTGAAAACAGCATTTTAAGAAGAAAAAATCACAACTGTACATGATACACTATAGCAAATTAATTGCCATCATCCATTTAAGGTTTAGATCTACCTAACTTTTGTTCATTTAAGGTTTCACTTTCATGTGACATGTCTTTATCCTGTTAGGGTCCTTTCACACATACGGACCGTTCATTTCATCATTTCAGTTCATCCGTTTTTCATCAGTTCAATATTTGTTTTTCATCAGTTTTTTACATCCACTACCAATGCAAAAATGGGTGGAAAACTGACCGTTTGTCAGTTAACATCCGTTTTTTTGACGAATGAAAAATAGAGCTTTTATCCATTCAAACAAACGGATGTTGACGGAAGCGGATGAAAATAGATGATCATCCATTTTTCCATAGGAATGCATTGATGTCCGTTTTTTCATTCATCAACGGTTGGATGAAAAATGGACGAACGGTCCGTATATGTGAAAGGGGCCTTACCCATTCTTATTAGGAGTGGTATTTTCACCTTCAATCTTTGGTATGCAGTTAATTGAGACTTCCTTCAGCAGCCCAGTCTGTTTGTCAATTATATGTGGTTTTTACTTTAAAAACCAAAATGCTATGGAAAAGTACTGCAGTTTTACGTTTATAAAAAGACGACTGGCATGAGGCATCACTACCTGTAAAATATTGATCTTTACCAGTCCTTAGATGTGTTAGCAGCATCAGTTTTTTTCAGGCTAAGTACATTTTGCAAATACAGAAAAATACCTGTTTTTCCTGTCAATAATCCATTCTCCTTGAAAGTTCCTGTGCACTAAACTAACATCTCAAACAATGGTAACAGCCTTCTTAAAACAGTTCTCTATATGGACTAATGAACACCTTCTCCCTATACTATGGGGATATTGACAGGGGGTATATTGTAGTCCTAACACATTTCCTTCACTAAAGTGACAATGCTGTGCCTACATATATACAGTACGGTAAGTGAGCATTGTCACCCCAGGACAGGAAACTTGTTACTGTCAGGATAACCACGTGATAATAAATTAATAAAAAGCTTGAATAAAGAACACCAATGCAACCACTACATCTAAGGACTGATAAGGTGCAAAATAATACCCTTTATTCTTTTACGTATGCCTTAATATCTAGAGGACCATATTAGTGTTTCTTACATTTCCCAAACTCCAAAGTAACTAGTCTTTTGGAAAAAATACACAGTTTAAAAAAGTTAATAAATAAATAACAAACAGGTTTATACTTACCTTCTCTGAGCAAGGGAATTGCACGGAGCAGGCCCGGAACCATCTCTTCTTGGGTGCCCCCCCCCCCCTCAGTGCCTCTGGTTGCTCCTCTCTGACAAGTGCCCCCATAGAAAGCCACTTCCTGTTGGGGCACACGTCTCTGCCTGCATCTATAGACACAGACAGCGGGGCTCACCCTGCACCCTTGCTCTCTCAGCACTAGCTTTGATTGACTGCAGTGGGAGCCAATGGCTTCAGCAAAGCCTGTGAGGACAGGAAGTGAGGGGAGAGAGATGCTGCAGATGGGCACAGTGCTGGATCGCATGAGGACTGTGGTAAGTGTAAGAGTACTAATACCTAAACGTTTTTTATGTTAATGCAAGGAATGCATTATGGTAAAAAGTATTTAGGCTTTATAACCACTTTAAACGTGTTTTTTTTTTAAAATTTTTTATATTTCATAACTTGCGAAATATTTTAGATAATGTAAGTATTTGAAAAAGTATGGCATACAACCTCATCGTGGTATGCACCTTGCACATCAGGTCTCAATATTTATATGTAGGAAGGCTTTTCAGAAATATATGCTCAATGTCACCTAACAATAGGGATGAGCCGAACACCCCCCGGTTCGGTTCGCACCAGAACCCGCGAACGGACCGCAAGTTCGCACGAACGTTAGAACCCCA
Source organism: Lithobates clamitans (assembly GCA_037952925.1). Lineage (NCBI taxonomy): Eukaryota > Metazoa > Chordata > Amphibia > Anura > Ranidae > Lithobates > Lithobates clamitans. Next base: position 4,278,052 of record JBBGZY010000852.1, on the reverse strand, counting down.
TTGACGTCTATGGGACTCGAACGTTCGAAATCAAAAGTGCTCATTTTAAAGGCTAATTTGCATGGTATTGTCCTAAAAAGGGTTTGGGGACCCGGGTCCTACCCCAGGGGACATGTATCAATGCAAAAAAAACTTTTAAAAACGGCCGTTTTTTCGGGAGCAGTGATTTTAATGATGCTTAAAGTAAAAAAAAAAAAGTGAAATATTCCTTTAAATATCGTACCTGGGGGGTGTCTATAGTATGCCTGTAAAGTGACGCGTGTTTCCCATGTTTAGAACAGTCCCTGCACCAAATGTCATTTTTAAAGGAAAAAATCTCATTTAAAACTGCTTGCGGGTTTAATGTCATGTCGGGTCATGGCAATATGGATGAAAATCAGTGAGACAAACGGCATGGGTACCCCCCAGTCCATTACCAGGCCCTTTGGGTCTTGTATGGATATTAAGGGGAACCCCGCACCCAAATTAAAATAAGGAAAGGTCCCTATATACTCTGAACAGCAGTATACAGGCGGTGCAAACAAGACAGGGACTGTAGGTTTGTTGTTAAGTAGAATCTGTTTGTAATTTTGAACATTTTTAATGTGTTTAGCTCCAGCCAAAAAATCTTTTCTAAGCTTTTTGGAAAACATAGGGAAGGGTTATCACCCCTGTGACATTTGTTTTGCGTCTTTCCTCCTCTTCAGAAGATTTCACCTCACTTTTTTGTCCCAATGAAAAATGTTTTTTGAAAATTTGGGTTTTTTTGTGGAACAAGGATTGGAAAGCATCAGTGGAAAGGAAAAATTGTTTTCCCATATTAACTCTTACAGGAGAGAATTTCCCTTCCTTAGGGGTAGATTTCATCTCACTTCCTGTTGTCTCCTTCCGTTTGCAAGTAGGAGTCGTTTGTAAGTTAGATGTTTGAAAGTAGGGTCCTGCCCTATATACTCAGCAGAAATTTGGGCCTTAGGTGTTGCTGTGGCCAAAACACTGTAAGCCCTCACAGGGCCCTGCTGTGAAATATTAGATCAAGAATTGTAATTACATGCCCCTGTTGAACAGGAGCTGAAAAATTAGGCCTTAGGCACTGGTGCTGGTGCCACAACACTGCAACCCCTCACAGACACTCTAGTTGAAACGCAGGAACAAGCCCAGCTGCAAAGTATTGCATCAAAAATTGTAATTACACGCCCCTGTTAGACAGGGGCTGAAAAATTGGGTCTTAGGCACTGGTGCTGGTGCCACAACACTGCAACCCCTCACAGACACTCTAGTTGAAACGCAGGAACAAGCCCTGCTGCAAAGTATTGCATCAAAAATTGTAATTACACGCCCCTGTTAGACAGGGGCTGAAAAATTGGGTCTTAGGCACTGGTGCTGGTGCCACAACACTGCAACCCCTCACAGACACTCTAGTTGGAATGCAGGAACAAGCCCTGCTGCAAAGTATTGCATCAAAAATTGTAATTACACGCCCCTGTTAGACAGGGGCAGAAAAATTGGGTCTTAGGCACTGGTGCTGGTGCCACAACACTGCAACCCCTCACAGACACTCTAGTTGGAATGCAGGAACGAGCCCTGCTGCAAAGTATTACATCAAAAATTGTAATTACACGCCCCTGTTAAACAGGGGCTGAAAAATTGTGCCTTAGGCACTGGTGGTGGCGCCCAGAACCAAAAATGTTCTTACAAGCTATCAGCGTGATGATTGAGGAGGAAGAGGATAATTACTCAGGGATAGTCACTCAGCATCAGCATAGGCAGTCTTTGAAGGGATCTGAGATTTCAAAAAAAATTATTCGGTTACATCTGCATCAGGTGCTTGGTAGCTGGTGGTGATCCAAGACTGATTCATTTTTATGAAGGTCAGCCGATCGACCGAGTCGGTGGACAGACGCACCCTGTGATCGGTTACCACGCCTCCAGCAGCACTGAATGTGCGTTCCGAAAGAACGCTGGATGCAGGACAGGCCAGTAGCTCAATTGCATACTGTGCAAGCTCTGGCCAGTGATCCATCCTCAAGACCCAGTAACCCAGAGGATTTTCGGTGGGAAAGGTGTCCAAGTCTGATCTTGCCCCTAGGTATTCCTGCACCATGTAAAACAGACGCTGGCGATGGTTGCTGGAACCGATCATACCTTGGGGCTGCGGACCAAAAAATTGTCTGAACGCATCGGTCAGACGGCCACCTTCTCCACCGCTCCTTCTTTGACTGACCGAAGCCTCAGCAACACGTTGTCCAGAAACAGGAGTTTGTAACCTCCCAGTCTCTGGGAACGCGTTGCACAGACCTTTCTGCAAGGCCTCCCGAAGATGTTTCATCCTCTGCTCCCTCTGCGATGGCAAGATAAGGTCCGCAACCTTACCCTTGTAACGTGGATCAAGGAGGGTTGCCAGCCAGTATTGGTCCTTCTCCTTGATACCACGAATACGAGGATCCTTACGCAGGCTTTGCAGGATCAGGGAGGCCATGCAGCGTAGGTTTGCTGAGGCATTCGGTCCGGAGTCCTCTGGGTCACTAAGGACAACAACGTCCGCAGCCACCTCCTCCCAGCCACGTACAAGTCCATGTGTTCCTTGGGACTGATCCCTTAAAGACTGCTGATGCTGAGTGCCAGGCTCCACCTCCATACTGACACAATCTTCCTCCTCCTCCTCCTCCTCCTCCTCGTCCTCTTCCTGTGTGATCGGCGGGCACGCAGGAACACTGTCTGGATAAAGGGGGCCTTGAGAGCTAAGGAAGTCCTCCTCTTCCTGCCTCTGTTCTGCCTCAAGTGCCCTGTCCATTATCCCACGCAGCGTGTGCTCCAACAGGTGGACAAGGGGGACAGTGTCACTGATGCATGCACTGTCAGTGCTCACCATCCTCGTGGCCTCCTCGAATGGTGACAGGACAGTGCATGCATCCCTGATCATGGCCCACTGGCGTGGGGAAAAAAAACCAAGGTCCCCTGACCCTGTCCTGGTGCCATAGTCGCACAGGTACTCATTGATGGCCCTCTGCTGCGTGTGCAGCCGCTGCAGCATGGCCAACGTCGAGTTCCACCTGGTGGGCATGTCACAGATTAGGCGGTTCTTGGGCAGGTTAAACTCCTTTTGGAGGTCCGTCAGCCGAGCACTGGCATTATATGACCGGCGGAAATGCACACAGACTTTCCTGGCCTGCCTCAGGACATCCTGTAAGCCCGGGTACCTGCCCAAGAACCGCTGCACCACCAAGTTAAGGACGTGAGCCAAACAGGGCACATGGGTCAGTTGTCCCTGTCGGAGGGCAGAGAGGAGGTTGGTGCCATTGTCGCAAACCACCATTCCTGCCTTAAGTTGGCGTGGCGTCAACCACCTCTGAACCTGCCCCTGCAGAGCTGACAGAACCTCTGCCCCAGTGTGGCTCCTGTCCCCCAAGCACACCAGCTCAAGCACCGCATGGCATCTTTTGGCCTGCGTACTTGCGTAGCCCCTTGAACGCCTACGGAGCACCGCTGGTTCCGAGGAAGAGGCCATGGAGGAAGAAGAAGAGGAGGGGGTGGAGGAGAGAGGTGTGTCACAATCAGCATTTTGGAGGCGTGGTGGCGGAACAACCTCCAACACTACTGCACCTTGTCCTGCATCCTTCCCAGCTGCCAGCAGAGTCACCCAATGCGCCGTGAAACTTAAGTAACGTCCCTGTCCATGCCTGCTGGACCATGAGTCAGCGGTAATATGCACCTTACCGCTGACCGCCCTGTCCAGCGAGGCATGGACATTGCCTTCCACATGCCGGTAGAGAGCCGGAATCGCCTTCCGTGAGAAAAAGTGGCGTTTGGGTACCTGCCACTGAGGAACCGCACATTCCACAAACTCACGGAAGGGGGCAGAGTCTACCAACTGAAAAGGCAGCAGTTGAAGTGCTAGCAATTTTGCCAAGCTAGCATTCAACCGCTGGGCATGTGGATGGCTGGGAGCAAACTTCTTTCGGCGGTGCAGCAGCTGGGGCAGGGAAATTTGCCTGGTACAATCTGACGTCGGTGTACCAAAAGCAGATTGCCCATAAGTACTTGGCTGTGACACACCTAATTCTACACCTTCATTCCTCTCACTGCAGGTCGCAGAGAGGACTGAAGGTCTAGTGGGGTTGGAAATCTCAGCTGATGAGGAGCAAGGAGAGATCGTCTTTGTTCTTTGGTGTGGGTCTTTTAGATACGCTTGCCAACGAACTGCATGGCAGGTCAACATATGTCTGGTCAAGCATGTGGTACCCAAGCGGGAGATGTTTTGGCCACGCGAGATACGCTTGAGACATATATTGCAAATAGCAGCGGTGCGATCTGATGCACTCGTCTCAAAAAAGGCCCACACCAAAGAACTTTTTGAATAACGCGCAGAGACTGCAGCGCCCTGCACATGTGGAGCTTTGGGGTGTGATGCAGTCAATGTGCTGCCCTTAGGCTGGCCCCTGGAGGGCATCCTGCCTAGTTGGTGATGTGCCACCTCCTCCTCCTCCTCCTCCTCCTCCTCCTCCTCCTCCTCTCTCCTATCAGGCACCCACGTTGAGTCAGTGACCTCATCATCCCCTCCCTCCTCATCACTGGAGCAAACCTGGCAGTATGCTGCAGCAGGGGGAGCATGACTGCCAGATTGCTGTCCTTCTTGGGCACCCCCTCTGTCCGTGCTCATGTTACTGCCTTCATTGAGCTCAGTATCATCATCAGAGCCTTCCAAACGCTGGGCATCCTCCTGGAGCATGTACCCAACACTGTGGTCAAACAGTTCGAGGGAATCCTCAGGAGGACATGGTGGGGCTAGGGAAGGAGTCACTGATGACATTGAGCTGAGGGAAGAGGCCGCTGCTTTGCCAGACAAAGCACCCTGGGCATGGGTGAGAGAGGATGAGGAGGATGAGGACGGCTTGGTCATCCACTCGACCAAGTCTTCCGCATGTTGCGGCTCAACACGGCCAGCTGCCGAAAAAAAGGCCAAGCGTGTCCCATGGCCACGTGCTGATGAGGATGCACCGTCTCCACGACCAGCACTAGACACAGAGCCTGCTTGCCCTCTCTTATTGGCTTGTGACTGTCTGCCTCTCCTTCTTGGCCTTCCAGACATACTAATGGCCTGTAGCTGCACTAAGCTGGGATAGAACACCTGTAATTTTCTTCAGGTAGCTTTATATACTGTAACCAGACAAGCCTGCCTGTCAGTAGGAAGATAACAGGAACGGATCTAGCTGAACACTGTGAGCAGGACGTACTGCACTAAATGTATATAGCAGGAACGGATCTAGCTGAACACTGTGAGCAGCACGCACTGCACTGAATGTAAATAGCAGGAACGGATCTAGCTGAACACTGTGAGCAGGACGCACTGTACTGAATGTAAATAGCAGGAACGGATCTAGCTGAACACTGTGAGCAGGACACACTGCACTGAATGTAAATAACAGGAACGGATCTAGCTGAACACTGTGAGCAGGACACACTGTACTAAATGTAAATAGTCTAGCTGCCTGACCGTGGTACTAATAGGATCAAAAAGAACACCTGTAATTTTCTTCAGGTAGCTTTATATACTGTAACCAGACAAGCCTGCCTGTCAGTAGGAAGATAACAGGAACGGATCTAGCTGAACACTGTGAGCAGGACGTACTGCACTAAATGTATATAGCAGGAACGGATCTAGCTGAACACTGTGAGCAGCACGCACTGTACTGAATGTAAATAGCAGGAACGGATCTAGCTGAACACTGTGAGCAGGACACACTGCACTGAATGTAAATAACAGGAACGGATCTAGCTGAACACTGTGAGCAGGACACACTGTACTAAATGTAAATAGTCTAGCTGCCTGACCGTGGTACTAATAGGATCAAAAAGAACACCTGTAATTTTCTTCAGGTAGCTTTATATACTGTAACCAGACAAGCCTGCCTGTCAGTAGGAAGATAACAGGAACGGATCTAGCTGAACACTGTGAGCAGGACGCACTGCACTGAATGTAAATAGCAGGAACGGATCTAGCTGAACACTGTGAGCAGCACGCACTGCACTGAATGTAAATAGCAGGAACGGATCTAGCTGAACACTGTGAGCAGGACGCACTGCACTGAATGTAAATAGCAGGAACGGATCTAGCTGAACACTGTGAGCAGGACGCACTGCACTGAATGTAAATAGCAGGAACGGATCTAGCTGAACACTGTGAGCAGCACGCACTGCACTGAATGTAAATAGCAGGAACGGATCTAGCTGAACACTGTGAGCAGCACGCACTGCACTGAATGTAAATAGCAGGAACGGATCTAGCTGAACACTGTGAGCAGGAAGCACTGTACTGAATGTAAATAGCAGGAACGGATCTAGCTGAACACTGTGAGCAGGACACACTGCACTGAATGTAAATAGTCTAGATAGAAGATAACAGGAACGGATCTAGCTAAACTGAATACAGTGTATATATATATATGCAACACCTGGGATGCATATATATACACAATACACTGTAAGTGCAGCTAACTGACTGACTGTTCTGCCTAATCTATCTAACTCAAATCAAACACTGTCTCTCTGTCTATCTCTTTCAACGCCGGAACACACACTACACAGGGCCGCCGTGCAGGCGGCCTTATATAGTGTGGGGCGTGTACTAAATCCCCTGAGCCATAATTGGCCAAAGCCTCCTTGGCTTTGGCCAATTACGGCTCTCTGTTCAGGCGGCGCTGTGATTGGCCAAGCATGCGGGTCATAGTGCATGCTTGGCCAATCATCAGCCAGCAATGCACTGCGATGCCGCAGTGAATTATGGGCCGTGACGCGCCACACGAATTTGGCGCGAACGGCCCATATCGTTCGCAATTCGACGGACGGTCGAACAGCCGATGTTCGAGTCGAACATGGGTTCGACTCGAACACGAAGCTCATCCCTACCTAACAATTAACAATAGATGTCACTAGAAGAGCATGGTCAGTTAAAGTATATCTAAAGCCAAAGCTATTATTTTAGTTTTGGATAAAGTTTATTTTGCTGCCTGTGACTCTGTAAAAAAAGATGATACACTCTCTCAAATTGTCCTGTTAGGGAAGATACACTTTTGATATGTCCTACAGATGACTGACGTTGGGAACGAAAGCACATGTTGAGTTGCCTCCAGAACATAGAGGGGAAATCTTCCAATGGGGACACTTGTTTCAGTGACAGTTGTCAAAGAGGAAATTTTTATTACTTTTGAGAGATTTTCTCTCAACAACAGTTGAGTCCACAGAACAGGGAGTGAAGAGAGATCTCCCCAGTTCAGAAGTTCCCTCTCAGATTGCTGAAATCTTCCATCATATATGGTGGGATTGCCCTGTAGAGCAAAACTTTTGGACTCACGTCTACCATGCTGTAGGTAAGGTTCTGGGAAGACACTTCCAGCTGAATCAACTTGTATTATGCCTGCCGCAACAACAAATTCCAATTTATAACTTATATTTTTATATGACAACTCAATCACTAAAATATGTTTAAGTTAATAAAAAAACATTAATCATTTTAAAAAAATACCTTGTGAGCCTGTCATGAAGGTCCATGTCTGGTACTTCTTGTTACAGGGTGACAATGCTCTGTCCATGTCTTCCAATTATTCTGCTTTGGCCACCCTGTCACCTGCTCTCCCAAAAGGAATTACAAAAGGCCGGGCCCGTGCCAATGCATATTAGACATGTTCCGTTGTTGCAGCCATATATTTACTATAAGGCCCTGTAAGGCCCTGTTCATCATATGTGCCTTCTTTGTGAACTTAAAAGCTTGTTAAACTACATTTACATAGCATAATAGGATCCTTGATAATCATTAAAATTGCAATTGCATAAAGAAAACACATTATCGACTAGTGGCAAATTGTACACTTAGTGCTTTTGAACAGAAATGCAAGATAGATCACCATGCACCGGGCATGATATCCAATCTTTATTCCCAATTATAATCACCTTTGAAGACTTCTCCCACTTTTTACACCATCAAATGGAAACAGAAACTACAATAACCAATATCTCCAAATGACTGGAACTCCATCTGGTTAAAGGTATCCAAAAACCTCAGCCAACATGCAAGGAATAGAGGCCAAGTACTGTAAAAGCTTCTGCTTTAGATGCCACCTAGCTGCTTCCCATATTATGAAGGACTTCCAGCATACAGTATATGGTGGAGTTGCCCAGTGACGCAAAACACTTGGACCCATGTCTACTATGCTGTAAGTAAGATTTTGGGCAGGCACCACCAACTGAACTGCTCCCTGACACAACAAATTTTTATGACTTATAACTCATATTTTTTACAGAGGCTAAGAGAGTTATCGCCAACAACACTATCACTAATACTGTCGTATGCAAAATTCCTGAATAGGGTCTCTCATACTATGTTTTTTGAAAAGCTAACAACATTACAAGAGGATAAGTTAAATAAATTCCAACACATCTGGACACAGTGGATAGACCATTTTCTACTTTCCTCTTTTAATTGCAGCTCACTTAGGATTTAAATTGCAAATACTTGTTCTACAAATGGATCCTCCCTGTGATTTTCCTACCCCTTGTCTATTTTTCATTGATTGTTACTTCTACTCTCCCCTTCTTTCTTTTTTATATTTTTTATCTCGGACTCTCCACACTACACTTTCCAGCCACTCAACTCAACTGTGCCACCCTCCCATAGGGTATATATCACTTAGCTGAGAAGTTATGTACAATTGAATTGAGACAATGGACGAATTAGGCACCGATAAAACTTTAAACCTTTTTATATGTTTGAACTTGTTTTGACAATGGTTGTGTATAATATAATTGTACTGCTAAAGCCCAGACCAGGGTACTGTCCTTTGAGTCCTGTTACCTATATTTTTCCACATTTTGTCATGTTACAACCAAAAATGTAAATGTATTTTATTGGGATTTTTTGTGATAAACTAACACAAAGTGGCACATAATTGTGAAGTTGAAAGAAAATGATAAATGGTTTTCCAAATTTTTTATGAATATCTGAAAAGTGTGGCGTGCATTTGTATTCAGCCCCCCTGAGTCAATACTTTGTAGAACCACCTTTCGCTGCAATTACAGCTGCAAGTCTTTTTGGGTATGCCTCTACCAGCTTGACACATCTAGAGAGTGACATTTTTGCCCATTCTTCTTTGCAAAATAGCTCAAGCTCTGTCAGACTGGATGGAGAGCGTCTGTGAATAGCAATTTTCAAGTCTTGCCACAGATTCTCAATTGGATTTAGGTCTGGACTTTGATTGAGCCATTCTAACACATGAATATGCTTTGACCTAAACATTGTCCTGCTGGAAGGTGAACCGCCAGAAACTTGGTTCGGTCACCAGAAAACTTCTCAGGGGGACCCTTGGTTCAGGTGGAAGCATGACCACAGAGGGTGGTGCAGCAGCCTGTGCTGGAGCAGCTGCGGAGGCAGGGGCCACACCTCCAGTTGACTTGACCCTCCAGTCTGTTGTAACTTGACCCTCCAGTCTGTTGTAACTGTCTTGCAAAGACTTTACTGCCTGGGTAAGTGCCGCTAGGTGCGTACAGATCTCCTTGATGGGAGAGGTCTCTCCTGCGGGCTCAGTCATGGCTGTTCGTACTGTTAGGTACCTGGTAGTTGAGCCCGACTGGTAGAAGGAGACCTCTCTTAAACGCTGGTTCAGGAGCCACTGGAAGTGGGAACAGTGGTCTCTTGAGCACAGTGGGTAGGAGGGCCTGATGCAGGCTCCAGCAGAAGCAAGCACTGGAACTGGAAGGACGTCCCTCTGGGATGGCTGAGCTGCGGATGCAGGTAGACTGATGCAGGTCAGTAGGCAGGCAGGTGGATGATAAGGCAGCAGCAGGATCTGAAGCTTGGCAGAGCAGGCTGGAGGCAGCGTCACAGGACACAGGCAAAGCAGGGTCAGACAGTCTGTTTGGCAGGAGATCAGGCAAGTATATAGCAGGAGGGATAATCCAAGAATAGTCAGGCAGGCAGGAGTTCGGCAACGGGTCACAAGATATAAGCAAGGTCAGGCAGGCTGGGTCGGATAGGAGACTGGAGAATGGTCAGACGGAGCCGGGTCACTAGCAATAAAACAACAGGCAAGATACAGGAACTCAGGTGCAGAGCTGCAGACGAACAGCACCTGACAGAAGCATCTGACAGTCTTTTAAAGGGCCCTTGGAGCCAAAACAGCGTTAGCGCGAACGGGCGCGCGAACGGGCGTGCGGGAGCGCTCCGGCGCCCCCCTGGTGGAGAATTCAGCAGAACTGCCCTGGAAAGGCCCTTCGTGCACCTGCGTGCACGCATATTCGCCCGACGGCCACTGATATGCCCCTGACACTAGGTCCGTCTGACTTTTGGGAAAAAAAAGTCCGCTGGAGCCCACACACGATCGAATTGTCCGACGGAGTCCGGTCCGCCGGACCAAGTCTGCCGGAAAGTCCGCTCGTGTGTACGCGGCATGACAGGTTTTCTTCTAAAATTGCCCTGTACATGGCTCCATCCATCTTCCCATCAACTCTGACCAGCTTCCCTGTCCCTGCTAAAGAAAAGCATACCCACAACATGATGCTGCCACCATCATGTTTCACGGTTTGGTCTTATCTGACCAGAGCACCTTTTTCCACATATTTGCTATGTACCCCACATGGCTTCTTGCAAACTGCAATCGGGACTTCTTATGGATTTCTTTCAACAATGGCTTTCTTCTTGCCACTCTTCAAAAAAATCCAGATTTGTGGAGTGCACAACTAATAGTTGTCCTGTGGACAGATTCTCCTACCTGAGCTTTGGATCTCTGCAGGTCCTCCAGAGTTAATATGGGCATCTTGGCTGCTTCTCTGATTAATGCTCTCCTTGCCCGGCCTGTCAGTTTAGGTGGACGGCCATGTCTTGGTAGGTTTGCATTTGTGCTATACTGTTTCCATTTTCGGATAATGGATTGAACAGTGCTCTGTGAGATGTTCAAAGCTTGGGATATTTTTTATAACCTAACCCTGCTTTAAACTTCTCTGTCTTTGTCTTCTTTATCCCTGACCTGTCTGGTGTGTTCCTTGGCCTTCATGATGCTGATTGTTCACTAAGGTTCTCTAACAAACCTCTGAGGGCTTCACAGAACAGCTGTATTTATACTGAAATTAAATTACACACAGGTGGACTCTGTTTACCAATTAGGTGATTTCTGAAGGCAATTGATTCCACTAGATTTTAGCTAGGGGTATCAGAGTAAAGGGGGCTAAATACAAATGCACACCACACTTTTCAGATATTTATTTGTAAAACATTTTGAAAACCATTTATTAATTTCCTTCCACTTCACAATTATGTGCCACTTGGTGTTGGTCTATTACATAAAATCCCAATAAAATACATTTACGTTGGTTGTAACATGACAAAATGTGGAAAATTTCAAGGGGTATGAATATTTTTTCAAGGCACTGTAGGTGCAATGACTTTACTCATACAGGGAACATATTAATACCATCAGCTAACGTTATGTTGTATGTCTTTATTGGTTTTGTTTTTAAAAAAAGAAGTGTTCTGTAAACCTAAAAAATTTTCAGTAAAAACATATTGAAGTCCAGAATTGATTTACCTAAGCTTAAATCTCCTTCCACACCCTTTCTAAATACCCTGTAAAAGGAAGCTGCTTATACTTATATTTTTCTGAAGGCTCTCTGGTCTTGTCACAAAAACATAAGAGAAAGAGTTCTCTAAAAGAGGGTCAGCAAGGAACACTAATATTGATACAAATCAGCTTTATTGATTACCAAATAGTATACCAAATTAAATACAAAAGAAAGTGAAAAAACCAGCAATAGTGACTGACGGTTACCGCAAACCAATTAAAATGGGACAAATATTTCTCACAATATTTCTCACAATATTATTGGGACAAATATTTCTCACAATATTTCTCACAATATTATTCCTAGAGGTCTAAGAGAGAGAATTATCCCTGCAGAACATCTCCATACCCCCAGTTTTTTGGAGGTGTGGAAAGAGGAATGTTTAAATAGAGGCTTAGCCTTAATGAAGATTATAGTTCTGGAAGAAGAAAGACAACTTGAGGAAATCAAAGGAGAATTAGAAATAAGTGCAAAAGCCCTGGAACCTCATAAAGGCGAACCTGATTTTGAGAAAAATAACGACTTCATTAAAAAAGAAATAGAAAGAATACAAAAAAATCTCAAATACACGAAGCAGGAAAAATTCAGACAAAATCTCAGTGATTTTGAGGGTGGGGATATTTTTAACCCTACCTTATCAAATAGAAGTAGATCCTCCTCAAGAAATTCCAGATACCCACAACGTAGTAGCAGGAATAGAATTGGTTCCTCCTCAGATAGTGACCTTGATAAGGATATTCCTATTAAATCTGTCACTTTTTTAGAGGAACCTCAGGGCAACTCAGTAGTAGATTGCCCAAAACAACTAACAGACAAGAATCATCTCAAGGAAATAGGAAACGTAAACGTAGAGGGAAGAGGAAAGGATCGAAACATAACTCAGCATCGACGCAGTGGGCGACTAAGGAGCCAGAAAAGACGCTAAACGGAATCTCTAGCTCAACCTCTATGGATATGAGCATTATTAATCTATCTGATTTTCAAATGGATTCCAATCATGTAAAACTCCTTCAAAAAGGACTATCCTTCTCCCCCACTGCGCCCATGAATGAATTCGAAGTGTTCAAGGATATAAATTTATTCCTTAGAAAGGTTCTCTTCAGACTGTGGCACCAAAATGATTCCAATAATAAATCTATCCCCAATCCCAATTTTGACAAGGATGAAAATGAGGCTATCAATAATTTAATTTCTTTATTAGAGGAAAACGCTGATAGCGACTCTGAAACTGAAAATAGCTACCCAATCAGGAGGAAATCCAATCTGAGGATCAAGTCTACAAAAATGCCAGCCTTATCTAAGCACAAATGGCTTCAACTATTCCTAGATCAGGTTAAACTCGATCTTGGTAAGATCAACTGGGAATGGTTGGGATCAAGTAATTTAACCAGCTCTGAGAGAAAAGCATTAAAAGAACTACAGGAGGCCACAAACTTGGTGATAAAGAGAAGTGATAAGGGTGGAAATGTGGTCCTACTTAGTGAAAAACTCTATGAGGATGAAGTTTTCAGACTACTAAATGATACATCTACTTATAAAAAACTAACCTGTACCCCATTTCCAGCCCTGATCGACACTCTTAACACCAAGTTAAAACTAGCTATGGAAGCCAATCTACTCACTAAAAAGGAATACCTTTATCTCCGAGCTGATAACATCACTATCCCAACCTTCTACATAATCCCTAAGTTACATAAATCACTCACAAACCCTCCTGGAAGACCAATTGTTTCAGCTATCAATGGTCCTCTTGAGAGAACAGGCAAATTTGTGGACTCGATGATCAAAGATTTGGTAACAAAACTACGGTCTTTTGTCCGTGATAGCAGAGACATACTTTCTATACTATCCAATTTCTCCTTGTCATCAAATGCCCTTCTGGTGGGAATAGATGTCGAAAGCTTATATACATCGATTCCCCACCACTGGGGTATCCAAGCTTCAAAAACCTTTCTAGACATCCATTTCCCCCTATTGGGAGCCCACAATGAGTTCATTATTGATACATTAGAATTCATGCTAAACAACAATTTCTTTCAATTTCTTGGAAGATTCTACCAACAGGTGAGAGGCACCAGTATGGGTGCCCCATGGGCCCCTTCATATGCATGTCTCCACCTCGGTCTTTGGGAGGAGGAGGAAGTTTACAAGTCCTCGATGTACCTTGACCACTGTACTTTGTGGTCAAGGTACATCGATGATATACTCATGGTTTGGGAGGGCACAGCGGAACAACTTGAGGAATTTATGTCCCAACTCAATAATAACGACAGGAACATCCATTTAACCTATTCCTACTCTGCTGATGCCCTTTCCTTCCTTGACTTAAAAATCACCAGATGCGGAAATAGGTTAGCGACTAGTACGTTCCGCAAGGAAACAGCAGCCAACACCCTCCTCCTGGCACAGAGCCATCATCCGAAGTCCCTAATAAAAGGGATACCAACGGGACAATTCTTAAGAATCAGGAGAAATTGTTCAGAGGATGAACAATTTCTATCTGAAGCACATGAGATGTACAACAGGTTCAGAAAAAGAGGATACTCACACAACTGCCTTAAAAAAGCTAAAAATAATGCATTAGAAAGAAAACGTGAGGATCTCCTAATTACACAGAAAAACACTCAAGAACCTGAAAAATTAGAAAATGATTTTCCGAGAATCATCACTAGGTTTGGTGCACAATGGACAAAAGTCCAAGAGATCCTCAACAAACATTGGCACATCCTTAAATCAGCACCTTTAATTACAGATCTAATTAGCCCCAAACCACTACTTACAGCTAAAAGGGCACAGAATTTGGGTGATTTCTTGGTCCACTCAGAATACACCAGAACCATCAATAAAAACTGGCTCACTGAAAGAAGACCTCCCCCTGGCATGCATGCATGCGGACATTGCAACATATGCAAATACGTGGACCACACTGATGAGTTCGCCAATCCGAGAGGAGGTAGGCATTATCAAATTAAACAATTTATAAATTGCTCAACGACACGTGTCATATACATGCTCACGTGCCCTTGTAATAAGAACTATATAGGAAAGACTAAACGCCAACTCCGAATCCGGATTGGTGAACACATCAGTGGAATTAGGAACAAAAAAAAGAACAAAGAAGACGATCGACCTATCCCAGTACATTTTGCCAAATTTCATGACAGCAATCCAAAGGGCCTCAAAATTAAGGGGATCTATGTGCTGAATCTACCCCCCAGAAGAGGGGATTTTGACAATATTCTCCTTCAGAAGGAAAAAATGTGGACGTACTATTTAGACTCCTTAGCCCCCAAGGGGTTAAACACAGAATGTAGCTTTCAACCTTTCCTAGAACAATGATACCCTGTCCGTAAAATCCTAGAACTAATTTTCAATATAGCTATTACCATAAATGTTCAACCTCTTCACTCTTTCCATGGCCAATCGTTTTAAGTCACTTTATTTTTACCTCCTTCAATCGATGCTCCCACCTGTTTTATTGGTGTACTTGATATGCACGTCTTTTTCCCTTTGCTGAATGTCTCTCATATGAGTGGTCCGGATGGTGACATCTAGTGGATAAAAATAGGAACTGCATCCCTTAAATGGCTATTTAAACCCTTCACCACTGACCCCTCCTCGCTCTGAGGAAACCAGCGTCCATTGGCTGGTGAAACGCGTCAGCGGTGTGACGTCAGCACGTCACTGGGAGCCGCGCGCTATTCGATCTGGCAATTCGACCTGGCAACTCGACCCGCACTATTCGATCCGGCCTATTCCTGCACAACTCAACAGCTGATGTTTGTCTCCTTCATCAACATCTCTCCATACTGAGACACCTGCCTTACGGCGGCTTCATCATCAAACGGTTCCTTCATCTTGGCACCTATCCGCTTATTACAGCGGCACCTATCCATGTAGAGACTCAGGAACTGCGGACTGAGGACTTACTGCAAACCTGGCGACAGAGCTACTGAGGCTGGTGAGATCCTTCCATTTCATTCAGCGTCTTTATAAAAGTATGTCAGTATTGTTTGCACCTCCTATACCTGTCTCCATGGACATATATTTTGCTGCTTGAACTGCACAATTTATATCTACTTGCTGGAACCGGGATATGATTTGATTTGCCATCCAAACAGCTGCTATACATACAATGCGTGTGCACCAACTGGGCATTGCTTATTCCTCAGCAGATCGATTTATCTAAATTGAATTATTATATACCTCATCAATTGCCAGATTGTCCATCCACCCACATCTCTGCTATTGATATATGACCTGCCCCCACCACACAGGACCCTCAACAACAGGTTTTTGCCAACCGCTACATATATCTGGTACCCTAATAGGGCAGCTATACTTAATCTGAATTATATCATTTAGCTCATTATACCTTATTCATAATTTAGAGATATGTATGATGTGTATGAGTGGATGTGAAGCCGCGGCTCCCACATGTTTTTAATCACCCCTTGTGACAACGTTGTCCCATTTTAATTGGTTTGCGGTAACCGTCAGTCACTATTGCTGGTTTTTTCACTTTCTTTTGTATTTAATTTGGTATACTATTTGGTAATCAATAAAGCTGATTTGTATCAATATTAGTGTTCCTTGCTGACCCTCTTTTAGAGAACTCTTTCTCTTATGTTTTTGTTATATGATTCATAGGGCACCTTGGAACTGCATGCAGACTTTTGCCTGCATGAATCTTTGATACTTATCTGTTAAAACAACCATCTATATAATTAACCTATCGGTTGATCCAGGCAATAATCCCCTATTTTTTTCTCTGGTCTTGTCACCTGATCAGCTCCCAGTGGCTGGCTTCGCAGATGAGCAGGGACAATCGTCAATGGATGCCCCATAGTGGGCCTATGGGTGACGTGCACTGCACAGGCATTGCAACCATTGTTGGTGATCTCTCCCCTCCTCTGAAGCCTGCCACTAGGGAGATCATGTGACTGGACTGAAGCACCTTCAGAATGCGCATCTTCCCTTTACAGGGTGGTTAGAATAGGATTTAGAAAGGGGGTGGAAGCACTTTTAGGCTTAGTTAGATCTATCCTGGACTTCCACTTTAGAAGAAAGAACGGTGACTATAACTGCACAGATTTCCTTGAGCATGTTGCTTGCAGTTTCACATACAATTTGCTGCACCAAAATGTTCAAGTTTAAAGTAAAAGCTTTAAACCATTAAAATTAAAGGTGACTTTTGTAAGCACCCTTGGCTATGTTATTTTTTTGTCCCAACCCATATCACTGTCACTTTTGTTGGACAGCTTTGGTTGTCTGTTGATGAAAATAAAAAAGCAGGTAAACACATTTGAAATAAAAACAGAATTCATATTCTTCATACTATCATTGCATTAATTATCCACATACAATCGTCAGAATACAATATCTTTCACAACAGAGGCTTTTTATACATTACTTCAAGTTTTCTCTCAACAAATGTAAAATTAGCTGCACTGGAGCTTTTATATTTGCTTACAGCAACCTTTATAATAGAGGAGTCATTGTCCTTGGTTCGTCTGTAAAATGATCAACTTGTGTTTCATTGTTCTGAAATAGCTTTTATTCTCACTTATCCTATTCCGTGGTTATGCAAAAGCATAAATATGTCACGCAGAAGCTTGTCTCACTGCATGTTCATTGGTATGTTCCCATTCATACCTTATAGGGCGAAACTGTGGCCATGGAGGAGGCCGAGATGAGAGTTCAGTTTGTCAGTATGATGGTGATTTCTTGTGAAACTAACATGACTGGGACTTACTTTGCCCACAGAAATATACGCTCTTTGAGAGCTTGTGAAAAGGCTGATCCTGCAGTTCTGGTCACACTGTCAGGGAGATTAAGGGAGGACAAAGAATATGGTCAAAAGGCTCAACCATCCTGTGTCATCCAGGCTGCTAACCCTTTACATAACCAACTTTTCAGTAAACAGGAATATTCCTGTCATACAACCACCACTTCCAGGTACGTTTCCCAGTAACCAAGCTATTGCATTACTTAACTGTCATATCTGTCATAGACTATATTTCAGAAGCTTATGGAAGATGTCATTATGTCCTAAGAACATCAAATCCCTACAGAGGTGAGTCTTCCCATATGCCTCAGTACAATACTATTGTGTAATTGTATACAATTACTTCCCAGTGTACATAACCATATTTAGCACATTTGTGAGAAATGAATAAACCAACTGAGCTAATTAAAAAATGAACTTAAAATATGAGGTCATGCACCTCTCCACCTTCTGCTAAATACTACCTCCAGACAGTCTGACCCTATTTGGCATTTATCCATATACTGGATTTCTTACCTTAGGGTTGAGCCTCATATCTTGACTGCATTACTGGAGAATTGGGAAATTAATGACAACACTGTCCCTTCTGTGATGTGGGACATCACTAAGACATTAACTGAAGGTCAATATCAAACTTTGATTAGTAAGATAAGGAAGGATGTTAATTGACAGGTTCAAATGTTAGAAGAAACAAACAAAAGCCTAGAGGCCCCCTATTGTGAATCAAAGGATGATCGGGTAAACAGAGACCTACAATCCATCTCTCAGGAACTGCTTTTGCTCCATACCAATAAATAGGGATTTTAGGAGGATCTTTGCTGTATCACCTGCTTACCTGTATTTTATGACAGTTCCAGCTGATTGGATATATAACAGCCATTTTAGATGAATGCATGAGACTAAACTAACATGTCTAAATAGAAATATTGCTGTGCATTCTCTTATGATTTACATGATATCAAGGGTAATTTCCAGAAGCATTGAGAAGTCGACAGCCTTATCTTGTGAAATATTTGGTGAACATGTACAATTTTGTAACCAAGGGGATATTATTTTGTAGTTGGCTAACTATGATTATATAACTATCTGTAATGGCCAATGATATGCGGCTTGTTTGTTATCTTGATTGCAGTGTACTTTACATTATATGAGAAAAAGCATTGACTGGTGCTCTCCTGTTGCACTGGCCACCCCACTGATCAACATGTGTAATATGCTCTTATCTAATTTGGACCTGTTTATAGACTGGTTGCTTTTCTTTTGGGACAAAACCGTATTTACTGACATAATATGTATAAGCCAATAGCGCTAGGTACCACACTTATTAAAAATTATTTATGAAAAACAGTGAACAAACAAAAATTATATACGTAAATGTGTCCTAATTTTTGCTGATTATATGTGCAATAGTCCACTTTCAGTGTTCAACTTAAACCAATCATTGAGAACAAGTGTCCTCTTCAAACTCCATGCAATAATAGATAATAGGGAGATGCAGAGTGCCACCAGCCTGCCACAGCCACCAGATGCAGAGTGTCACTTTGTGAGGATGAAGTGCAGTGAAAAAACTTACTAAGGCTCCTGCAACCTTTCCCCAGCACTACAGCCTTTCTAAAAATCCAGCATTAAAGTACATGAGCGGGGAAAACCAGCATGCACATGTGCAGTACAGACGGATTCGCTCCTATCGTAATTCAATATATCTGGAGGCGGATCCAAGTGCGGTGATGCAGGAGGTGCCACAGCCACCAGATGCAGAGTGTCACTAGCCTGCCACAGCCACCAGGTGCAGAATGTCACTAGCCTGCCACAGCCACCAGATGCAGAATGTCACTAGCCTGCCACAGCCACCAGATGCAGAATGTCACCAGCCTGCCACAGCCACCAGATGGAACGTGTCCCCAACCTGCCACAGCCACCAGATGCAGCATGTCTCCAAACTGCCACAGCCACCAGATGCAGCGTGTCTCCAGCCTGCCACAGCCACCAGATGCAGAGTGCCACAAGCCTGCCACAGTCACCAGATGCAGAGTGTCACCAGCCTGCCACAGCCACCAGATGCAGCGTGTCAGCAGCCTGCCACAGCCACCAGATGCAGAGTTTCAGCAGCCTGCCACAGCCACCAGACGCAGAGTTTCAGCAGCCTGCCACAGCCACCAGATGCAGAGTTTCAGCAGCCTGCCACAGCCACCAGATGCAGAGTGTCAACAGCCTGCCACAGCCACCAGATGCAGAGTGTCAGCAGCCTGCCACAGCCAACATATGCAGAGTTTCAGCAACCTGCCACAGCCACCAGATGCAGTGTGTCACTAGCCTGCCACAGCCACCAGATGCAGAGTGTCACCAGCCTGCCACAGCCACCAGATGCAGTGTGTCACCAGCCTGCCACAGCCACCGGATGCAGAGTGTCACTTCGTGTCACTTGCGCACATGTGCAGTACAGAGGAATCCGCTCCTTTTTGCAATTCAGTATATGTGAAGGCGGATCCAAGAGTGGTGATGCAGTCTCTCTGCTCTCCTGCAGCTCACTACGGCCTGGCTTCAAACAGGGCACAGACCAGCACCAGTCCACGGCTTGGGGGTTGGGGACCCCTGCTTTATGTGATTATATTGCAAGAGGATATGTGTTAAAAGTTCAAATGCCCATTTAGTTTAGAAAGTATCTTCTTGGGAATTTATCTGGATGGCCACCTATAACATTTTAATACTTTTTGATATATCTGATATGCATATCTAGGTGTACACCTAGACTGACTATAATTGAGACGGTTGGGGCGAGCAAGGACAGTGGGTTGTTTAAGATCCAGAAATCTAGATATTGTTTATTTTTAAATCTTCTGTGGGGAGCTGACCTACTATAGATAAGAATAAATATATATTCTAGTCACATTTGTAACCTATAGGCCCTGGATAGTGATGTGAAGGGCCAGTATGTATCCAAACAAGGAGTGAAAGTTTGAGTCTATATCCATATCTCTCTTTGGGTTTATAGCAATAGAAATGCTATACCTTTTTTTCAATGTAAACTAAGATTTTGCTATGGTCTGCCTAACCTAAAGCTGAACTCTAGGTAGATATAAAAGACACAAATGTATGCAGCTATATAATCAACTGATTCCATTTGTTTGGCAGGATAAGTACCTAAATCTGACCCGGTACCTTCCAGTCTCTATGCAGCAGGGCTTGAGTGTGAGAGGAAGAAGCAATACAAAGAGCCAATCAGTTCATGTGCAAGATACATGCTTATAGAAGAAGTGAGCAGAATGACTCCTTTCACTGTCAATTCACAGGCTGGGGTGGGTCCAGGACAATATGGGCTCGGAGGAAATGGGTTGAATGATGCTGGCCATCAAACTGAATACCTCTAGTGGTAGAAAAATGTACTGTGGGGGAAATCTCTGGATTGAAAGTACATATTGTAGCTGCATAGCTCCCAACTGTCCCTGATTTTGAGGGACTGTCCCTGATTTGGAGCAATGTCCCTCTGTCCCTCATTCCTCCTCATTTGTCCCTCATTTTGGTCTGATCTATATAGATGTATATAAAATACACTTTTTATTTATCAAAAAGTGTTTTCCAGCGCTAAACCTTTCATCTGATTCCTAAATTACTGCATTTGTAAATTCCAAAAGCCAATATAAAGAAATAGTAGTGGTAAAAAAAAGTACCTGTGGTTTTATCCAATCTTGTTTTTTGTACAATTCTCCTTTAAGGGGGCGTGGCAAGGGGTGTGTCCTATGCCTGCATACTTTTGCTGATAGGTGTCCCTCATTCCCATCTCAAAATGTTGGGAGGTATGCAGCTGGCTTTGATATTGTATCTTTTAATGGGCTATTCATTTGTATCTTGTTTTTAATTGGAGTTCTGTTTCTAAAATGAATCAAAAGGGTGACTGCTCACTAACTGACCTTCCAGGCTCCTCTGGGGGAAGGTTTAGCAGCTTTCACTCTCACCATTTTACCTCAGCATTGCTGAAAACAAGAGAGATACACCCATCTCTGCCATTACACACTTTGGTGAAGCTGACAAGAACAAGCAAGTAAGGTCTTGAGAATGCTTGAGTTTGGTGGGTGAGATGAACAGAGAAGGAGGATTGGAACTTGAACATTATCAAAATCATGCTTTCTTAATGAGTATTGCCAGCTTCACCCAATTGTGTAATACCAGAGATGGGTGTATTGCTCTTCCAGTCAGTGCTTCTGAGGTGGAATGGTGAGTATGTGAATGCTGCTAAATCTCCTCAGCATGTCCACCAATCATCTAACAGGTGGGGCAAAGGGTAGGAGCTTGGGGGGAGGGGGTATCGTTTCCTCAAGTGCATTGAATTCTGGAATTTGTAGAGCAAAGGATAGTACTTCCTGTCTACTTGTTTCTCCACAGGAGCCTTGGATGTCAGTTACTGATGATGTAAGTGGCCGCCATTTTGGATAATTTAGCAAGAGTTGGGTTTGGCAAAATCTTAGTTTATGTGGGCAATACTGACTTTTAAAACCAAGGTGCAGACGTGCAGTTATCCTTTAAAGTGACCCTGTCTGCTAAACAGCAGTTTGTATGGCTCCATTAGCACCTGAGTGTTTTGTAAACACGCGCAAAATTGCGTCTTTACAAAACATGCTAAAAACACGTGCCACATTTCTGGTTCCTTTCATTGTAATTGTAAGACCTTGTAAGAAAATGCACGTTTTGACATGTGGAACAACAAGCAACAAATGTGATAAAAAAATGTGCAAGGCCTATTGCTGCTAACAGCTACATGAGCTACTTTGCCATACATAGGGCAGCCCATTGAAATGAATGGGCTGCCCTATGTGCATTGTACTGACACACATAAATGTGAACCTAGCCTTATGCATGTTGCTGCACTTAGATGCGATCACAGATCCTGTTGTATTTTGCATTTACTTTCAACATTCAATATTTAAAAGAGAAGTATGGACTTTTTTTTTTGCAGATTCACACTTACCTAGGTGGATGCAGCATTGGTCCCCCACTGGCCCTAACACTGAGAACCGAGCGATCAAACACAGTCGTTCGCTTGGTTCTCAGGGCTCCCTGAGCAGAGAGCTGCTGACTATCAGTCACCAGCGCTCTGCCCCCTTCTCGCTCACTGGAGCACTGGGCTGTAGAAGGGGCGAGTGCTGGTCCAGGCATGTGGGTGGATCCGTCTTCATTGTTGCTATCTTGCCAGAGTCTGGACCAGATCTGGGACATCAGCCGACAGCGAGCTTCAGCCTGCTCTCTGCTGAAAATGGGTCACAGGAGAAGTACAGTCTAATGAGCTTTGGCTGTGTTTCTTTAAAGTGGAATTTCAAACAGTTATGTGTGAAGTAAATAAATGCTGTTTTTTGTCAGATATTCTTGTGCTTCACGTGCCTTTGCAACAATGTTTAACAAGAAAGCTAACGTCAAACTGAATGCAAAACGTATTTTTTATTTTGGAAAGATTAAGGGAGTTATAGCCTCTGTTAGGTGTTTTTGCCATCTGTGCCCCATTGAGGACATTTTCCTTAACTTCCTGTCCCCAAGCCCAAACAGGAAGTGAAATGCTTCCAAAGAGGGAAGTGCTGGTTGTCACCAGGGTCACAAGAACTAGATTCCTCATTAGAATATTTCCCCTCTATTGATGTTCTGGGGACAACCCAAATTTTGGGCTTTCCTTTCACTTTCAGTGATAATGGTAAACAAAACAAATAGAAAGGGTGAATTTCCTTAATGGGGGCACAGACAGCAATGAAAACCTAAAAGGTGTTCTAATCCCTCTAACCCAAAAGCTAAACATAAAGTTTTGCCTTTAACCACTTAAGGACCGGCGCACGACTATGTACTTCGGCACAATGGCACGGCTGGGCAAATGGGCGTACATATACGTCCATTTGAATTTCCTGCCATGTCATTGTGTGCGCGCCGCCGCCGGCGCGCATGTACACCGGCCGGGAGCTCCGTGAGTCGGGTCGTGGGTCCCGCGGACTCGATCGCCGCGGGGATACCCGCGATCGTCTCACGGAGAGCAGGAACGGGGAGATGCTGATGTAAACAGCATCTCCCCGTTCTGGCTAGTGACAGTGTCACTCGATCTCTGCTCCCTGTCATCGGGAGCAGAGATCAGTGTACTGACAGACACAGCCCAACCCCCCTACAGTTAGAAAACACTCCCTAGTACTGACTTAACCCCTCCCCACCCTCTAGTGGTTAACCCCTTCACTGCCAGTGTCATTTACACAGGAATCAATGCATTTTTATAGCACTGATTGCTGTATAAATGACAATGGTCCCAAAAATGTGTCAAAAATGTCCGACATGTCCGCCATAACGTCGCAGTCACAATAAAAATCGCTGATCGCCGCCAAAACTAGTAAAAAAAAATTATTAATAAAAATGCCATAAAACTATCCCCTATTTTGTAAACGCTATAACTTTTACGCAAACCAATCAATAAACGCTTATTGCGATTTTTTTTTTTACCAAAAATATGTAGAAGAATACGTATCGGCCTAAACTGAGGAAAAAAAATGTTTTTTTATATATTTTTGGGGGATATTTATTATAGCAAAAAGTAAAAAATAATGCGTTTTTTTCAAAATTGTCGCTCTTATTTTGTTTATAGCGCAAAAAATAAAAATCGCAGAGGTGATCAAATACCACCAAAAGAAAGCTCTATTTGTGGGAAAAAAAAGGACGTCAATTTTTGTTTGAGAGCCACGTCGCGCGACTGCGCAATTGTCAGTTAAAGCGACGCAGTGCCGAATCGCAAAAAGTGCTCTGGTCTTTAGCCAGCCAAATGGTCCGGGGCTTAAGTAGTTAAACATGCCATAGATGGATTAAAATTGTCCAGTTCAGCAGGAATTGGACAAATTTTGATCCATCTATGGCTGTTTCCATTTATGAGTAGCTGATCTGATAATCGACTTCTCATGAACAGGCTTGTTGGAAACATTTTCTTCAATCAGCGCATGCAGCAAACTGGCTGCCACGCTGAGAAGTGTTTTCTGATGGCGGGGAGTCCCACTGTCTGAATACAGTGACACAGCGGCCAGGATTTCTGCATCCACATCAAATGCGGTAATGGAGAATCGGTTCAGTTTTTTTTGTGTTCATGCCGCTGGCTGAAAAAGGGTTAAAAGCGCGCTTTGCCAGCGTTTCGTCAGCACTGCTCATTGATTTCAATGAGCAGGGGCGCTTTAGGAGCGGTGTATACACCGCACCTTAAGCACCTCAAAGATGCTGCTTGCAGAACTTTTTTAGCGTTCTGCCAGCGCAGCGCCCCAGTGTAAAAGCACTCAGCTCTCATACTGGAGTGACAGGAGAGGTGCTGACATCCTTCCTTGTAGAGTGGATTAACAGGCATGGTGGGTGTAATGCAAGATGAAATGATGAGCGCAAGTCAATTTTTGAATTTGTTGTCACTTTGTAGATTTATTGTCTCTTAACAAGAACTGTGGGAGAGCGGTTTAGGGCCAGGACACTCTTGAGTAGATGCAATGATAATTGGCAGACTCCAAGAGACTATAGGTAGACGGCTATACAGGGAATGGCTTTCAGCCAGATGCCACATGTGTATAGGTAGGACCGCTGTCTCCTATGGCAGCTGAACTTGTAAGTCACTAAAGGTATTTGCACATAACTCTTGGTAACACAGAATAGTTCTTCTCTTATCTCACAGTATCCCACTGTAGATCTTCACTCACTGAGCTCCCAGTCTCTCACTAGACTTCCAGATCCAATTGTCACTGGATCTCCTGAGCTCTTTCACAGCTATCCCGCTGTATACTCCTCAAGTGTCACTCCCGCTAACCTGCTGGGTCCCTGGCTTGGCACTTGCTGAAGCTTTCCTACTTCTTCACCGTCCTGGTGAGAAGACTGCTCTGGTACTTGCTCAAGCTTACCCACAGTGGTCTCTGGTAACAAGGTGGATGGTCCCTTAATTGCGACTGCTTACCTTTTACCTCCGACCACAACTGGTTCTCCATCCGGCTGAATCTTCACAACTCAGTTGGACTCCAATCCTGCAGTCCCAACACTACACTGCTTCTCCTGCTCCTGGATAGGCCTCAGGCAGCCTAGCAGCCAGGTGTCCCCGGGATAGGCCTCAGGCTTCTGGCCTAGCAGCCCGGGGCGACATTACACATGTCCAGACAGCCATCCAGGTGGCACAGGACCCCGATCACCTGACTCCACCCAAATAAATAGGATCTCCCAGCAGGCCAAGGGACTAAAGAAAGCCCTTGTCAATCTAATGTCACCAGCCACAGTGCCACCTAGTGACAGAAGAGAAAAGGTGCAGCAATTGCAGAATTAGAGAGAAATCAGTGGATCTACTAACAATTAACCAGGACAATTACTACCTGGCAAACTAGATATGTTAGCAACCCTGCCTAAACACCAGGGTGCTACATCTATATTTAAATGGTTTCTAACAAATATATTTTCTAAACAAATACTGGGTCCATAGAACAAAAGAAAGTGCAGCGATTTTTATTTAATAGTAGTAGTTATTAAAGAAGAGCTCCATTCTCGCCCCAAATTTTTCTTTTTAAGTTAGCAGCTACAAATACTGTAGCTAGTGACTTTTAATATAGTGACTTTTAATATAACAACACTTACCTGTCCAGGGATCCAGCATCGTCCTCAGCCAAGCAGATTCTTCAATAGGCTTCAGGTCCAAACGCTGGCATCTTTACTAAGGAAAACTGACAGGGAAGCCTTGGAGCTTCACAGTCAGCTTCCTACTGCTCATGTGCAAGCTGCGCTGCACTTTGTGAATGGTCCCGCAGTCTTCTGAAGTTCCGCTTTAATAGCTCCTTCATTAGCATGAGATTTTCAAACTACTTGTGGTTTTGTGTAACAAAAATTTAATCAGTGTTTTTGATTCTTACAGATTCACAAAGTGCCCAACAATTATTATCTCATAAATAAACACTTAGGTGTATTTATCTCAATATCTAATACTGCATTCCAAACCTTGATCTATGGTGATATTAACATATAGTTTGAAAACTGTAACTTCTAAAAGGGAACATCCACCTAAAACTGATATCTTGGGTGGATGTCTGGACTGAATCTGTACTAACTTTTCCACGTCTCTGGGACCTCTGTAGCGAGATCTCTGTGCTCAAGCTTCCAGACCCACCTCTATTGGGTTTTCTGCTTGTTTAACATTCTGGAGAGGGCAGCAAGATGGGTTTCCAGCTTGGCAAAGATGGCTGAGAACTTAGGGGAGCAGGATTTGGTTGCCATAGTCTCCAAGAGGTGTGTTCAAAAGGCAATCAATGATTTAGCCTACTGCCATGATCCACGTAATACCAAAACTGTACTTCCAAGTTGACTTAGTGTTTAAAGATTAATCATCAGGGAGCAGTGTTAGTTAATTTGTTTTACGCCACTGACTGTATACAGTTATCAAATGTTTTGAACAATTTCTTGTAATCAGTGTGATAATGTTGGGGGTTAATTTTTTAGAGGTGCAGATTGAACAATGCAAAAGATTGTCAGTTATGTTCTACATTCATGTGTACACTTTACGTGTTCCGCTAATTCACGGTGACATTGATACATGCTACACTGCCTTGTTATGCTTATTCAGAGTTTTATACACTGCATTCACAACTTCCCAATGATAGTTTAGAGTGACATACTGGTAGTATAAGGAAATGGCACATTTTCATTTCACCTATTAATTTTGTACTACCAGTATTGGCTGTTTTAATTGCCTATTTTTGTGTAAATGAATGAACAGCCCCACAAACAATGTTACTGCTGTGTAGACTTTTTAACCTCTACAAATGTTAAGTCTTCCAAATATTCACAGCAATCCTGCAGAACCCCCAGTGTGCTCTATATGCCAAATCATTCCAGTTTGATGAGAACAGGGAAATTGTAGGGTCTTCTGTGCATGGCACTGTAAGCTTCAATTTTCAAAGCACTGAATCCTAAAAGGTCATCTATAGCCTGCTGTTTATTGCAATTCTTCCTATGTCTTGTTTATAGCTCAACCTCCATTCCTCCTCCCCTACTGAAAATAAATAAATCACTGTCTTTTTTCCTTAATTTTTTTCTTGTTCTTCTTAAGCTCGGAAGCGATTGACTAGTACGTGGGTCCAGACCTGACAAAAACCATTGGCTGGAGGACTGACATGTTTTGATAAAACCGCACTTGACAGGCAAAGGGGTGGGAGGAAGAAATGGGCAGCAGTGCCCCTGCCCGTCATAAAATGCCAGCTCCCCCTCTCATGTTCTTCTGTGCCCTGTAAGTGTATCCTGCTTGGGGTGGGTGGCAGTGGGAAGATTTCTATGTTATGCTGAGTGTGAAGGGGGGACAGTATGGAAAGAGCAGATATTTAAGTTTGTGACATGTGTCATGGGCTCAGCCATTGAGACAGTGCAGCGTGATGTACTAGGACATGACATTAGCAGAGCCATCCATGCTAGCTCCAGGACATGTGGAGTTTGGTGTGTGTCACATTGAATTCACATCAGGGCACATCCAGAGGAAAGGGAAAGAAAAAAAAAAAGGTAGAATGGACGAAGGATGCAGCATTAGCTGATAAAAACTTAACATAAAAAGAAAGTTTTATAAATTTGCTGCACTAATCTGCAAGCAATTAATTGTAGTGCATATGTATTCCATATCCTCATATTAGATAATTTCTACACATGATAAATATGAGTCATTAAGACATGCATTGCATTTGAGAGCTTAAAACATTAAAATAGTATTTAAAAGTCAAATTTGTTTCCTTTTTTTTTAAAATAGTCAATAACTGTCGATATTTTTACTCAAAAAGGACTTTTTTTTCTCTTTACTGATATTATTCCCCTCTGCTGCCCCAGTTTCCTGATTTCAATTTAGAAATACAAGTACCAGCTGACTTCTGTTTAGGTCTGATACCAGCCACGTGTGTACAAGGACAGTCCTTGTGAGGTTCATTTGACTCAATTTGTTACATTAGGGCTGGGTTCACATGTGAACACGAAGAGGCTCACAGCAGGAGTCAGGTGCGTCCTCGTAAACTATAATGTAGTTTAATTTAATGATTTACTGTGTTGTAAAATTTCCTTGCCCACAAAATACTTAAATGATGGTACAGCTAATCACAGACAGGCAAGTACAATACATGTACCTGCCCGTGTAACTAAGATATATGCAGTTATGCTGGGCTGTTTGCATTCTTTCCAAGTGTGCAGATTGTTGCTTGTATGTTTCTTATTATACGAGGAGGTTTCAAATATTCCTACTAAAATTAGAAAAAGTAATTGCCAGTTGCACAGAACAGCAATATTGCATTATGCTGTGTTACTTAGTCCTCCCAAAACACAGACCCTGGAATTGATAGACTGGCACAGCCAGATTTTGCGAAAGTGTCTCTTATGCGCTCTAAAAGTGGCACAGCATGCGCCAAATTCACATAACTGTCTAAACTCGTACATGATTTTGGTGCATGCTGCGCCACTTTTAGAGTGCATGCGAGACACTTTCACAAAATCTGTGCCAGTGTCTCTCTGTATGCCAAAAAAGAGAGTTGGACTTAATTAGCTCAATTTTCATAAGATACAAACCATCTGTATTTTGTTTTAAAATTGAAGCATTCACTGCATCACAAAGTAAAAGCGACACATTTTAGAACTACTTAAATTTAGTGAATGAGTCGCTGTCAGAACAGAACCAAAAGTGTCACAAATGCTTCATGAATTTTGGGCAATACATTAAAAAGAAGGACTAATACCAGTAAAGTGGCGTAGCAGTTTTATTGAATTCTCCCCGGTATTTTTTTGTCGCAATATACAGCCATGTGTTAAAGAGAGAGTCTTATTATGTTTCTTATTATGTGTCATTGACCTGCAGGCTGTAGTAACTGCACGGCTTGCAACACGCTTTTGCTGTTCATAAGATAAAGAGAAACCCTACTTTTACTGTAAAGTAACTACCACACTAGCCAATTTGTTGAAAATTACCTTTCCATCTGTGTATACAGCTACTCTAATGTTCTAAAATTGTCAAAAAATTCAAATGTGACAACCAGGAGGTGTTCTGTACAATGTTGGTACACAAAATTCCCCTAAAAATCTCATATTCTGATTCTGTGATTGACTCCTTGCTTTTTTCAGAAGTCTTCACTAACGTTATAGTGGCTGTTCAGGCATCCCTTGCTATTTTTATCATTGATCCGCAAGCTATGTTCTCTACCAAAGGGATGCAGACCTTGCAGTTTTTATTAATGCAACACTGACCTCGCTCAGGTGGTTGTAGCCTCCCTGGCGGTTTTCCCGAGTGTGGCTCGGGGTTAAAATTCAGCACCATTAGTGGTAACCCCGAGCCACACTCGGGATTACATTGCAGGATCCTGGAGCGGTACACTTACCTTGTCCCCGGGTTCCTGCGATGTCCCCCGCAGTGTCCGTGGGCTCTGTCCTCCTCCCGAAGCCTCTCTGTTCCAGGCTCCGTTCCATGCGAGCGTCGGAACGCACGGGGGCGGAGCCTGGCGGCAAATTCAAAAAGATGTAAAAATCATAACACATACAGTACTGTAATCTTACAGATTACAGTACTGTATGAAATGATTTCACATCCCTTTTGTCCCCAGTGCTTTGGCCCATGCCCTGCATGCAGTTTTTTATTACATATACTGTTCTTTCTAACTGGAAACTGGAGATTGTCCATAGCAACCAAAAAAAGTGGCTTTAGACCAGCTAGAAAACAGCGATAGTAAATTAGAACAATTGCAGAATTGAGCGATAGTGAATCGTGGGGAAATTTATTTTATTATTATTATTTTTTTTTTAAATTATTTATTTTTATTTCTTATATTATAATTTATGTTTTTGTGTTTCAAACTTTATCATACCCGGGATATATACTAGACTCTTGTTTGGACAGATTTAAGTGTGTTATTGTTAAGAATTACAGACCTACAATATAAAACGCCAAATTTGCATGCAAAATAATTGTACCGCTTTTAGCACCTAAAATCCTAAATAATCATACCACCAGGGAGGTTAATGAAGGCTGACCCACCCATCCAGCAATCAGTTCTGAAAGGGCCCAAGAGCATTTTCTTCTGAACAGAGAGGTATGAATCTGCAAAAAAAAAAAAAAGTTTGCTAAAATGTTTTCAATATATAGTTTACCTAGAGAAATTGTATTTAAAAGTGCCCATGTATTTGAGAGAGCAGTGATTCACACAGATACAGTTTAAAGCCCCTAAGGGTACACTATCTGTGAAGCATTGTAGAGTGCTTTATATACTTGGGAAGTCTGATATGACAGCCTTTCGTCGTTATGTAAAGGAAAAAGATGGAGGAAGAAGAACAGAGCCTGGTGCTGGCTCTTCATATGGAAAATAGAAGTAATGGCAGGTTTCCTAACCTGTGGATTAGCTGATATGTTTGACAGTCAGTCAGCTCCTGCTGGGCCCACACATGAGCTCGTCAGTCACAATTGGACTGTCACATCATGTTTATGGGTACCTTAAGGGCCAGTTCACGCCAGATGCATGCACAGTGTTTTCCATGTATTCCAATGGCTCTAGTTCACACCAGAGCAGTCAGAGCCATTGGAATACATGGAAAACACTGTGCATGCATTTTTAGGGCCTGTTCCCACCATAAAAATGCACTCCGAATAAGTTCCGGATCAGTTTTTGCTTACAGTTCACACCACACACAGTTCCAGTGTGTTTTTGATACAATTTGCGAGGTTTTGGTACAGTTCTGTGCAGAAAAAATGCAGCACGCTCTACTTTTTTTTCTTTTCTGCCCTGGACACTGACTGTACTGTGTGAACTACAGCCATTGGAATACATGGAAAACACTGTATGCATTTTTAGTGTAGAAAAAAAGCACACGGAACTGCATCTGGTATGAACTAGCACTAAAGTTTTATTGTTACATCAACTAGCTCTGGGACAGATTTGAGATTTTAACCAACTACAGCGTAAGAGTTTGTCTTGGGCAGCACAGGCTTTTTTCTCTAGAGTTTGAACATGTACTGTATACTTGATGAGAAACAATATTTTGCATTTCTTAAATGGGTATTATCACTATTTTATAAGTTTGCTTTTACGTATATTGTTGCATTTACCTTTTATTTTTCTCTTGCTTCATTTTTTTTTTTTTTTTTAAACCAGTGCGTGACGGCATTTTCTTTGCAGATCTCAAACAATACTGCACCCTGCTTTTTAATGTGTGAGCTTAAATGTTCTTATTAAACTGCCCCTACACACAAAGCTGTATGGAAAAAAATCATACCAGACAGTGCAGAGGCTGGGGCAAGACATTCATAATGCATATACTAGCAGCGGATCTAAATATGAACTGCGAGTCATTATATACATAGCCGTAACCTATTTCCATTTCAGCTTTTAAAACCTGTTTTGTGTAGTAGCAGCAAATTTGTACCCTTTGCTGTATTTGTGGTGTGCAACATTCACCAGCAAAGCTTACAGGGTTAAAGGAATTAAGGCACCAATAGTTGCATAAAAGCACTGAGACAATTTCCAGGGTGACATATTGCATTGTGACAGTGACTGTCATTCTTAGTTAATCACTGTTGAAATGTCCTGCATCCCCTGCTCTTGAAAAGCTGGACTTCTGAAATAATATACTGTATCGGAAAGGCAGGGATCAAAGAGATGGGAAAGTTCTCTCTGGACATCTGGCTCATACCTTGAAGGGGCGCCACAATCCCAGAGTCAGCTGTTTTAAACACTTATCAGCTTTCCTTTATTTTTTGAGCCAGCTACTTTTATTAAACCTGATCTTATACCTGTAGGATGTTTCAGTTTGGAAAACATGTTAGCAATTTGTTGCAGCAAAAAAAAAATCCATATTGCAGCAGACCAGTTAAAGGTGTGGTTGATGTGCCTGTTCTTCATGCCGTGAATTACTTTTAACCCTTAAAGCCTCATGCATGAATGATACTTTCAGAGGTGTCTGGCGTTTTTTTTTTTTTTTTTATGCCTCTGAACACAGTTGCGTATTGGCGAATGTGCCCATGCATATGCAGTCATAAACATAATGCCCCAACTCACATTTCTGGAGTAGCATATTTGCACTTTTTATGCATAAAGCACGTCTGTGCAGTCTAGTGGCTGGAATAAATGAATATTCTATCCAATAGAAAGTGTTTACAAGTATAGTGTGATGGCAAAAAAAGACCAGGTGGACCATTGAGTCTGCCCCATTTATATACAGTGGGTATAGAAAAGAATCGCCCCCCTTTTTAAAATAATCAAATTTTGCCACTTTGCAGCTTTAAATTAGGACAGACACAGTTTTTGTTTTATCCCTTTGTATTTACTCAGTGCAACTTATAGCATCCAAGTGAAAGATATAACACCAACATAAAAAAAAAGAAAAAAAAAATCAAACAGAATCACTGAGTTGGAAAAAGGATCACCCCCTTGTGTCAGTATTTTTTCGAACCACCTTTTGCTACTACAGCCTTTAGCCCTGGTTCACATGTCAAATTGCATGTCAAAATCAGCGGCAATTGCCAACAATGGCACTGTCCTAATCGGTGCAACGCTGCATTTGCGGTGCCGCACCGATTTCAAAAAGTCGTTTCTGTACTATTTTTTTAAGATTTCGGGGTGCGGTTTTCATTGACATCTGTGCAGGTACCCGCACAGATGTCTGTGAAATCGCCGCCGAAATCAGGACTGACATGCGGGAGCAAAATCGTGCGAGTTCAGCTGAACTCGCAGAGCTTCATTCCCGCAGCTCAGTGTGAACCAGGGCTTAGGGCTGGTTCACACTGATGCGGTGCGGATTCTGCACCGCATTCAGATTGCACCCCTTTCATATTGTGGGTGTGAACCGAAACCACAGTGCAATTTGCAGAATCAATCACATGGGTGGTGACACCAATCTGATTCTGGCGTGGCCAAAAAAATTGTCCTGCACATTTTTGGTGTGAATTGAGCCATACAGAATTATGGTTTAAATCGCACTGAATTTGAACAGGAATGCCGTGTAATTCCTATTCAAAATCGCATGCAGTTCCCGCACCGCATAGTATGAACTGGCACGGTGTCTGTTGGGATATGTCTCAACTAACTTTGCACTGTAGTGATGGTTCACTATAGTGCTCCATATCATATCCTTGTTATAAAGTTTGTGTGTGTTTATTAAAGTGGTTGTAAAGGCAGAAGGTTTTTTTATCTTAATGCATTAGGATAAAAAGCCTTCTGTATGCAGCAGCCCCCCTAATACTTGCCTGAGGTCCATCTAGATCCAGGGATGATGCATGAGAGACTCAGCTGTCCAGAATCCCCTCCTCATTGGTTGAGAGAGCAACAGTGGCGTCATTGGCTCCAGCTGCTGGCAATCAAAGTCAGTGAGCCAATGAGGAGAGGAAGGGGTGGGGCCAGGCCGTGGCTCTGTGTCTGAAGGCTGAATGGACACAGGGAGCTGTGACTCGGCTCGGGTGCCCCCATAGCAAGCTGCTTGCTGTAGGGGCATTTAACAGGAGGGAGGGGCCAGGAGCACCCAAGAGGGACCCGAGAAGAGGAGGATCTGGGCTGGTCTGTGCAAAACCAACTGCACAGAGGAGGCAAGTATGACGTGTGTTTATTTTTAATGGAAAAAAAAAGACTTTAGTATCACTTTAAGTATTCTTGCACATTGTAACAAAACTGGAATGACCCCAAAGGAACACTTTAGCAGTTTATAGAGCAAGAAAGAAGCAACAAATAGGTTATGGCACTAAATATAATTGTTTTGTATTGAACAATATGTGTTTGTTTGAGAAAGCAGGATGGTCAGAACAGGAGTGAAGGGTTTGAGAGATTTTTGACCTTGGAATGCCTTTAGAAAGTTACTAACATGAATTTGGGCAGATGAGCACAACCAAAAAAGTGAACTGTGACCTATTTACACCAATGTTAGAAGCTACAGGTATGTAGTGTAGTCTTGTTATCGTACGGAGATTAAACTGCCTTCCAACCAACATTCCCCTGGACGTAGCCACAGATTTATAATTTAGAACATCTGTTCTCCCCTTGTTTTCAGGTTGCTTTTCCCCTTGTCCCTCCTCATGTTATATTAAGTTTCCTGACATTCTGCAGGAGTGTTGTATTGTACAAAATGCATCATTTTGTTCTGTATTGAAATGGCGTGTAGTCTCATGCATTAATAAACACACAATTAATAATACATAGAGAAAATATATTGCATTTGCACATTTGGCAAGAAAGCAGTGGAGAAAGCTAATGCAAAGAGAGCTTTATGCCTGAACAGCAATTGGGCGCTTTTTGATAAGTTTGCCCTGAGATGCACAAATAGAATTTCATACAAATAGATTTAGTGGGTTGTAATTCCGTGAGTGAATGTTCCCTCAGGAGCAGAACAAAAAATATCCTATTAATTATTTCCCAGGGACTAGATAAATGTTCGTACTAATTATATTACAGGCTTCGCTTTCTGACACTTAAAGGTTATTGGTATAGAGGAAGCATCTTTTTCTTAAGAGTCTGAAAAAAAAAGGCTCAGGGCATTGCAGAGAGCTTATGCAGGGACAGATTTTTGGCTAATTCTAACAACAATTATATGATAATGAGAGAGTAGGTGTCTTTTTTTTATTATTATTTAATTTTTTTAAAGTGAACTAATTTTTTCAACCACTGTTACTATTTTTCATTTATTACACGATTTGTTTGAAACAAAGTTGAAGATTTAAGGTTAAATATTTGAGTATTTTGGAAGACTATCAAAATGTATTTTAAAAAAAGGTACTGGAG
The DNA here is from genome assembly GCA_037952925.1 of Lithobates clamitans. Lineage (NCBI taxonomy): Eukaryota > Metazoa > Chordata > Amphibia > Anura > Ranidae > Lithobates > Lithobates clamitans. Next base: position 4,242,949 of record JBBGZY010000852.1, on the reverse strand, counting down.
AAAAGCTGGCTACCTAGCTAATAAAATTATAGGCACACACTACCAGTTGTCATTTTGTAGTCTTTTACCTACAATGACAGCATACATTCTGCACAGAAGTCATAACGTTTCCAATTCTTGTACAGTTGTGCACACATTTACATACAGGGTGGTGAATAGTATTAGTAGCTTGCTCACATAATTGCCTATTGACTTTTTTTTGGGTTATTTTTATAATGAAACAGTGGAAAACATGTAGAAAGGTCTGAATGCCTAACAACCCATTGGCTATAAGGCATGCCTCATCTAACCACTACTGTTCTACCATCTGGAGATATTGTACTAAGATCAATGGACTCAAACGTCTGCAGCAACAAATCTAGTTTGGGAAGCCAAGTTTAATGCTGTGAAAGTGGGCAACTGAAGGCCACAGTGAGGCAAGGGTCAAATTCACTTGAGGTCCATTTGTAGTAGTTAAAGTGTAAGTCCACCCTAACATTAAAATCCCTGCATCTACAGACATCCACAATCTAACACTAACCTATCTAGCCCTGTAAAGAAGAAATCAGTATACATACAGAAGCTCTGCAGAGGACACAGCCGAAAATGACTGTGAAATGAAGGGGGAGTGACGTCACCCATAGACTTACTATAGGGCTTCCGTTGTAGGCTGTGTCCTCTGCACCCGCCTCCACAGCGAAGCCGCAGATGGCAGCTCAGCGCGGGATTGGGCCAGAACTGTTTCATAGAAGGTATGTATACTGATTTCTACTTTACCAGGCTAGATAGGTTAGTGTTAGATAGTGGATGTCTGCAGATGCCAGGATTTTAGTGTTAGGATGGACTTCTACTTTAATGCATAGTTTCCAACTTTCCCTTTTTTGAGACCAAATGCCCCTGTCCCTCATGCAGCCTCTATTGTCCCTCTTTTTGGTCTGATGCGTGCATTTCTATACTAATGGGTGATTTACCAAAGGCAAATAGACTGTGCACTTTGCAGAAGCAGTTGCACTTATTTTCCCCAAAGCTGTGTGAATGTGGTAAAGCTCTGCTGATTATCATCATTTTTTTTTTCTCTTCCTTGCATCTGAGTGTTCTTTACAAAGTTAAGCTTCACGGCATTCACTAAGCTCTGGGGAAAATTTGTTCAAATCCACTTACAAAGTGCACAGTCTATTTACCACAAAATGTACTATTTTACTACCAGACGTGTTATACTGCACTAAACTTTTTGTCTTGCCTCTATATTACTGAAAACTGCTGAAAAGTCAATATAAGGGAACATTAGAGGTCAGAAAAGCACTTTTGTGCTTTAGCCCATCATTTTCTGTATATTTAAATCTTTGTGGTCTGTGTAACTGAAGTCATAGTAGGTTTGTGTCCTTTGCCTACATAGTGTGAGCTAATAGGTGTCCCTCTTGATCGTTTCAGAAAGTTTGGAGGTATGGTTGATATATTCTCTATATACTAATGTGTTTGAATTTAAAGTGTATTTCAACTTTTCCATTTTTGTTACGTCGCCAGTTACATAGCATATATTCTGACTCAACTACAAGGCAATAAACATTATCTCCAGCTTCATATAGGACTTGCACGACCTGGTGTTCTATTTATCCCTTGCATCAATTCAGACAGCTTAACTCAATGAATAACTTACTGTTAGAGAGACAGACGATGGATCCTTTCGAATGTTCCGTTTTAATGATGGATATTCATAGGTAGAAAAACATTGGTATTGTAAGCCACATGTAAAGATGTTACAGCATGAGGTAACTGAGCACAATGAATCAGAGAGAGGAAGGGGAGGGGAATATACAGAACTACGGTGGGAGAGAGTGTTCAGATAGACAGAGGGAACAAATCTTAAAGACAGAGCATAATAAATCACATAGTGTAACACAATACTCTCAGTCTGAAATCTTTAGATTTCATAACCATGAACTAATATATATATTCAATAAGTCCAATGCTGTGAAATGTCCTGGAACCTGTAATGAAAAACACGCAACAAGTAAGCATAAACATAAGTCCAACAGGATTGAAGAATATGTAGTCTGACGTATGACGTCTTCAAAGAATTTCAAAGTTCCGAGTAGAACAAGAAGATAGCAGCAATGTACTCCCCGCCATGCCAACAGCATGGCTAGTCCTTGCATAAGTCACTCATCTGGCAAAAGGAGTACTAACTCTGTAATTGGTCGAGTAAAGGTTTGTGTCGATCCTCCATTGGTTACCTTGACTTCTACCTTCCGGACCTTGTTATCGTCACTGGGCATAACTTTAGTAATAAGGCCCATAGGCCACTCATTCCGACAAACTTCCTTGTCTTTTAGAAGGATGAGATCTCCAACCTTAAGATTAGGCTTAGACGTTTGCCATTTGTTACGACCTTGAAGGTAATGAAGATACTCCTTCCTCCAGGGATGCCAAAACACATTGGTTAGATGCTGCACCTGCTTCCATTGACGCCTGTAGATATCCTTGGGTTCGATCTCAGCAGTCCCAATCTTTTGAGTAAGAAGCGAAGCTGGAGTAAAAGATCACTGGAGCATCAGGATCTGAGTATACCAGCACTAAAGGTCTTGCGTTCACTATGGCAGACACTTCAGTGAGAAAGGTAGACAAAGTATCATGGGTGAGTGGTAAAGACTTGTGAGTCTGCAACATGGAGTCAATAGGGGGTGAGTAGGACTCCTCACACAAAAAGCTTGGAGGTGACAGCCATAAGCTGTCCTGAAGAACAGCAGATGACATGTCTCTGGTCCCACAGTCAGCCTGGTTGGGTTTGGTGGGAACGTGATGCCATTGACTTGGTAGAGAGAATCTCTTAATACGTTCAACCCTGTTGCTGACGTACACATAAAACTGTTTTGTTTGGTTGTATATGTAACCAAGTACTACCGTATGCCGCGTACACACGAGCGGACTTTACGGCAGACTTTGCCCGGCGGACAGGATTTCGTCGGACAATTCGATGTGTGTGGGCTCCAGCAGACTTTGCTTTCTCAAAAGTTGGATGGACTTGAAACATGTTTTAAATCAATCCGTCGAAATCGAGTCCGGTCGAAAAAGTCCGCTCGTCTGTATGCTAGTTCGATGGACAAAAAGCCACGCTAGGACAGTTATTGGCTACTGGCTATGAACTTCCTTGTTTTAGTCCGGTCATACGTCATAACGTACGAATTCGACGGACTTTGGTGGATTGTGTGTAGGCAAGTCCGTTCATTCAGAAAGTCCGTCATAAAGTCCGTTGAAAAGTCCGCCGGGCAAAGTCTGCCGTAAAGTCCGACCGTGTGTACGCGGCATTACTGTCTGTATAGAAGGTGAAAGAATCAATTCTAGTGTCCATTTCACTTTGTATGACTTCGGCAATTTCTACTGCTAGCACGGCTGCACAAAGTTCAAGTCTTGGTATGGTATGTGCAGGTTTGGGAGTGAGTTTTGCCTTGCCTAGGACAAAACTACAGAGTGATTCTCCATTCATTTCAGAGGTCTTCAAATAGGCTACTGTAGCAATAGCTTCAACGGATGCTTAGGAGAAGATATGAATTTCTCTCCAGTTAACAGTTGAAATGGAACCTGGAACATAGCAACGGGAGATCTGAAGTTTTTCTAGTGACTTCAAAGAATATCTCCACCTTTCCCACGTGTGTTGATTCTCACTAGGCAAGGGAGTATCCCAGTCTATGTTCTCAGTAGATAACTGTCTTAGCAGAATTTTACCTTGAATAGTAACTGGAGCAAGGAAACCCAGTGGGTCATAGATGCTATTTACCACTGACAGGACTCCTCTCTTAGTGAAGGGTTTGTCACAAGCTGACACTTGGAAGGTGAATGTGCCTTGTTGGATGTTCCACAACAAACCCAGACTCCGCTGTACAGGAGGTACATCTGTACCTAAATCAAGACTAGTAGCATAGTCCTCAGAGTGAAAGGCATTCATAAGTTCCTGGCTGTTGGATATAAACTTGTGCAGTCTAAGGTTTGCTATAGACAGCATTTCCTTTGTTCTGGTGAGGAGCTCAATCGCTTCTTTAGCGATTGGAAAAGACTTGAGTGCGTCGTCAACCTAGAAGTTTCTTTCAACAAATTGGCAAGCATCAGATCCATGTTCTTCTTTTCCAGTCTGAGCTGTTCTCCTTAGCCCATAAGTTGCCACTGCAGGGGAAGGACTGTTACCGAAGACATGTACCTTCATTTGATAGTCTATAACTTCCTTGTTAATGTCATTGTCTTTGTGCCATAGAAACCTGAGGTAGTTTCTGTTGTCTTCTCTGACAATGAAGCAGTGAAACATCTGTTGAATGTCTGCCATTACTGCTACAGGCTCTTGTCTGAAGCAAATTAAGACTCCTATTAGACTGTTGTTTAAGTTGGGCCCCGTAAGAGAAACCCTTCGTGCTGAGCACTGGAATCAAAGAAAACTCTGATTTGATCTGGTTTGCGTGGGTGATACACGCCAAAGGATGGAAGGTACCAGCATTCTTCTCCCTCCTTTAGTGGGAGATCTGCATGATCTGTCAAATATATTTTGCATAAAGTCCACAAAGTGCTTTTGCAGCTCTGATTTCCTGCTTATGTTTCGCTTAAAGGAGGAGAATCTACTGATGGCCTGCTGCAAGTTGTTAGGCAATCTCTCTCTTGGGAGACGAAAAGGTAGGGGTGCTACCCAGTTATTGGAGTAGTTTTGAAAGAACTCATTGTCCATTACCTTGATGAATTCTTTGTCTTCCATTGAAGGAGCCAGTATGTCATCTTCACTGGTTGTATTAAACACTGTAGAGCCAAGTCGTCATCGTGGCAGGAGAAAGGGCTTGTGTTACCTGAGATACCATGTTGCCATCCCGTGGCTGACTATCTTCTTTTTCACCCAGTAGTGATTTGGGCGTGGCTCAAAGTAAGTGTTTCGCCCATTTGGCAGAACATTTGTCTTGAATGACAAAATGTTGATAGGTCTCTTCATTTTGCCTATACAGACATTGCCTGTAATGACCCACCCTAGATCCATGTGCTGGGCAAATGGGGCATCTGGGGGTCCACTGTGTACCTTGTCTGTGTACCTTGTGAACTCTTAGAATGTCTCTTCCTAACAGAAGAAGGATCTGAGCATCTTTGTCAAGCCGCGTTATCTTATTTGCTATTACCTCCAGGTGAGGGTGATGGAAAGCAGCAGCTGGAGTAGGGATTTCTTCCCTGTTAGCAGGTATCTGATTGCACTTAACAAGTGTAGGTAGGGGTAATTGCAAGTTACCTTTTGAGGAGAGTTAGCAGGTTGTGCAGAGCTGGGCTCAAGTGGATGGAGGGCTTGCACAAGCTCTTCAGAGCCACACTCTATGCACTTGATGGACACATTACAGTCCCTTGCAAAATGTTCTGTAGAAGCACAGCACCTGAAACATACCCTAAATGTCTTTAAAAGCTCCTTATGCTCTTCAAGAGGCTTTTTCCTAAAGCTGATACATTTTTTGAGGGGGTGTGGCTTCTTGTGAATGGGACACTCTCTGTTTTTGGTTTTCAATCTTCCTACACGGTTTGTCCATGGCCACAACTGTGGTAGGAGTGGGAAGGATGTCAGTCTTTTTTATGGATACTTGGCTTCTATAGTTGCCCTGAAGATTGGTACTCTTAGGAAAGGGTGAGAAGAGACTGTCTCACCGTAGGAAAAACTTGGATCATTCTTGGTCTCTGCAATTTTCCTGATGAATTTGGAGAAGAGAATGGAGGGTAGGAAACCTTTTTTTCTTTTTTGTATGATGACCCTAGTGCAGACCATTTCTCTTGTGAACCATACGGGAGCTTGGAAACGATTGGGTTTACCCCTCTTGCAGTGTCAAGGTAACTGAGTCCAGGTAGTTTTGGGTCTGCCTTGGCTAGCTGGAGCTCGAGGAGAAGGTCACTCAGTCTCTAGAACTCCTTGTTGTCCTTACCAGATATCTTTGGGAAAGTTTCCAGACGCATGAAAAAGGCGTTTTCTATAGCTTCTGAACTGCCATAAATTTGCTCTAGTCAATCCCATGCAGTTGTGAGGCCTGCTGTAGGATTGTCCATGAAAACTGATCTTAATGGCTTGACACGTGCAGCAGATAGAGGACCAAGCCATCTGATCAGCAGATCCAATTCTTCAGCAGCTGTAATGCGAAAATCACTGATTGCTGTTCTGAAAGCACATTTCCAACTTCTGTAGTTCTCAGGTTGGTCATCAAAACTTGTAAGACCAGTCTTTGTGAGTTCTCTGCGAAGTATGTACCTCACAAACTCTGCTTTCTCAGTTGTCTTTGCCTTTATGCAAGATGTTGTTGGCTGAATGGTGCTGATTGCGCTATCTTTGACATTGTTAAAGGACACAGGGAAATATGCTGCAGCAGACGCTTTCAGGTGAGTTGCTTGCTTGAAGTCAGTTGTTCCAATGGTATGTTGATTCAAGGCTGTACCAATGACTGGAAATTGATGACTTGCTTGCAGCTTGCTCTGATGCTCTGTGACGTAAGAAGGAAGGTTAGGTAGGCAGGCAGGAAATGCATTGGAGTGATTTTGCGTGCAGGAAGTCATTGGCGTCACCAGGGTGGGGCCTGAGGGGGCCACGACACCCCCAATTTTCCTATGTGCCCCCCCAAGTTATGTCACTGTAATAACTGAATAATGGCTGCCGGCTGGCACCGCGGCTGTCCGAGTGCAGTCCGCCCGCTTGAATGACTCACTATCACTGTCAGTCTCTGAGCCAGTAAGCAGGGCTAGCCCAGGTGACGTTGCACGACAGCCGCCGGCCACAGCTGTTGTTTGTGAGAGCTGTAGTCGGAGGCAGTGGCTGCTTGCTCAAGCTCCCTGCCCCCGCTCCCGGGGGTAGGAGTCAGTCTAAGGAAAGGAGAGCAGCAGAGCCAACCTGAGCTGCGGTCGGATATTGCCTCGTCTGCCTGGACACCACGTCTCTGTTAGGAGCATTGGAGACCATGGAGTGTACACTGCAGTGGCTTAGAACATAGTCTTTAGTGCATTTGAGGGGATTTTCCATATCTGCTATGTTTAGGTTGATGCTGTCTCTCACTTGCACCTTCGTCTGCACTGATAGCTTGCTCTAGCACCCTTAGCTTTGCCATAGCTGCATCATGTTTACACTGTTCATTTAAGATTTCTATGGTTGCTCTTTGATGTGCTGTCTGAGCTTCCAACTCTGCTCTTTGACCTGACGTCTGAGCTTCCAACTCTGCTCTCTTTTCTGCAGACGCGACCTGCACCTTGCTGGCTTCCGCTTCAGCGCGGGCACTAATAAGTCGCTCGCTGAGTGTTGAATATTTTGAACTATGACTTCTAGAAGACTTTTTAGAATGTCTGGTGGAAACAGATATGTGAGATGCAGTGTCCTGCAGCAGCTCTAACTTTGCTTCTGCCTTTAATTTGGTTTGCTGGATAAAACTCTTTTTAGATTAAGCGCCTTGAAATTCTCTAATTCCTCCAGTGAACCTGCTGTGTTCATATTTTGTAATACATTAATGAACTTGTCACTGATAAACTGATAGAGCTCATATGAAACAGAAAGTTGTTTAATGGTGCCCTCTAGTGTCAGTAGTTTACATTCAACAGACATTGTATTAGATTCAGAAACAATCTTCTCCCAAAATAGTTTCAAGCTATTAAACAATTCAGTTCTTAAAGCTTCAGAATTCTGCATTACTTTCCAAGTTAGTTTGACTGAGCGTTTGGGGAACTCATTTGGCTCAAGATCTTGTGCTGGAGTTGTTGTGTGTTCACATTGAGAGTTGTGGTAACTCATGGCAGATAATCACTGAGTGATAAGCAGGCAGGATCTGTGTGCTGCAATATGACACCATGCAGCCTGGACTCAGGTTATCAGGTTTCCATGTGCTGCTGTCTCATTCTTTCTTGCAGTGAGGACAGTAAATCTTGTCTGTATCAGTACTGTCATGCAGAAATCTTGTAATTAGGCTGTGGAACTCTGTTTTTCTACTGTTCTGACTCAACTACAAGGCAATAAATGTTATCTCCAGCTTCATATAGGGCTTACACGACCTGGTGTTCTATTTATCCCTTGCATCAATTCAGACAGCTTAACTCAATAACTCACTGTTAGAGAGACAGATGATAGATCCTTTCGAATGTTCCGTTTAACCACTTGAGATCCGCGCTATAGCCAAAAAACGGCTACAGCGCGGACCTGCTTTGCTGGGACTACGTCCATTGATGTTGTCCTGTGCACGAGCGGCCTGCGCGCCCCCTGCAGGGCGTGCGCAGCGCACTCTGTGATCAGCGAGTCTGAGACTCGCCTGATCACAGATCGGAGTAAGGGGTCGATCCCGACACCTTAACACGTGATCAGCTGTCAGCCAATGACAGCTGATCATGTGATGTCAACAGAGCCGGTAATCGACTATTTTTTCTCCTCGCGCTGACAGCGTGAGGAGGAAAAAAAAGCCGATCACCGGCGGCCGTGAGAGGGACATCAGTCCCGATCATGGAGATCTGCCGCCAGATCACCAGTGCCCACCTGTGCCCCCTGCCAGTGCCACCTAGCAATAGGCAGCAGCGCCGCCCATCAGTGCCCACCAGCGCCACCCATCAGTGCCCACCAGCACCACCCATCAGTGCCCACCAGCGCCACCCATCAGTGCCCACAATGCCACCCACCAGTGCCCACGGTGCCACCCATCAGTGCCCACAATCAATGCCTCAAAAACAGTGCTGCACATCAGTGTCACCTACCAGTGCCCATCAGTGTCACCTACCAGTGACCATCAGTGCCGCCCATCAGTGCCACTCATCAGTGGCCATCTGTGCCTATCAATGCCACCTTATCTGTGCCTATCCGTGCCCATCAGTGCAGCCTATCAGTGCCCACCAGTGCCGCCTCATCAGCGCATATCAATGAAGGAGAAAAATTACCTGTTTATTTATTTTATAACAAACTATGAAACATGATTTTTTTTTTTTTTTTAAATGTCCATCTTTTTTTGTTTGTTTAGCATAAAATAAAAATCCCAGCTGTGGTCTGGGCAGGAGGGGGGTTTAAGTGCCTAGTAAGCAAGTGGTTAATGATGGATATTCATAAGTAGAAAAACGTTGGTGTTGTAAGCCACATGTAAAGGTGTTACAGCATGAGGTATACTGAGCACAATGAATCAAAGAGAGAAAGGGGAGGGGAATATACAGAACTACGGTGGGAGAGAGATTTCAGCTAGACATAGGGAACAAATCTTAAAGACACAGAGCATAATAAATCACATAGTGTAACGCAACAGCATAACCTAAAAAAAAAGACATTTTAAAAATTGAAGCTTACCTTCTTTAGATGTTCTTTTCTGGAAACTCCAATAAGGAAAAACTCCAGCTCCAGCAAGGAAAAAACTTAGTTCTCTTTGTTTATGAGGGGGTCGAGGAGTTGCTTGCCATAATTGACCCTGTCTGCGCTATACTGGCAGATCTCATCTCATCAGTTGTAAACTAGATTTGGACATTGTCTGTCCTAACAATGGGTTAAAAATTCAGAAGATTGGCATCTCCATCTATGGTAATGAGGAGGAGCTCACCCTGTCCTAAGCCTTTCTGTTGAAACAGATCACATTAAACTTGTTGAGAAATGCTTGCATTCAGTCATGAAACCTTATCTTTAAGCCGGGTACACGCGGCCTGAATAATATCCGAAATCAGCCGGTAGAGTAAAAATCCGCTAAAATTCAGCCTGTGTACAGCTGCCTGTTGAACGGGCATGCTGGAAAACCAGCATCCGATAAGTGCTGGCAGCCAATGGCTGTGAGCATGGACCTGTGTGTTCTGGCGGGGGGGGGGGGGGGCAGTCTCTCCGTCAGAACATAATAGCACAGTGGGGGAGATCGATGTACTAACATCACTCTGTTAGTACAACAATCTGTCAGGTTCTGTTTTCATTCAGCCCGCTGAGTTGAACGGAAAAAAATGTACGTATTTATGTATGTATTTATAACATCTAAAATGTAAGAAATATTTTTTAAAAACAATTTTTAGGTATGCTGTGTGAATAGGAATACATAACAAAAATATAGTGGGGTTTTCTCAAATGTGACTATAAAAGTGGAAATACTATTTAAAGGCTAAGTTCACCTTTTGAAACATGTAACATGCTCCTGTTCCCCCAATATGTTCCTCTAATATCCCACCTTTGTTGTGACAGCATACAGGGGATCTTCTCCCCGCACCCACTGTTACAATTTAAAAACAGCACTGCCTTTATTATTCTTTCCTGCAAGAGTCTGGAAAGCATTGCACCTGTAGATCGGGGTGCAATGTCAGAATTCTGCAGACAAGCCCTGCGGCTTTGTGCCCGTATCAGTTTACGACCTGTCTGTTGAAAGCTGCAGGGCTTGTGATTGAACTACGAGAGCACTCGTCAGCATCTTTACAGTTCATTCAGAACTACAAGCCACCAGCCTCGGTGGCTGACGGTACTTGTGGCGCATTCATACTCAGTAAACTGTGAATGAATGAGGCTGTCTAAACAGACCCTTGATTTCTCACTTTTGAGACCGAGAAAGGTAATGAGGATATAAATTCCTCAATTTCTCTTTGCCGCCTCAGCTGCACTGGACAGTGAACAAATGGGAAGCAATCTGTCCTGACGGGTTCCTGTTCATTCATAAACTGAAGCATATTTAACGCAGTTGACTATGCTTCAGTAATGAATTGACACAGGAGCGATCGGTACAGATTGCTCACTGTGTTCATTCAGGAAAGGAAGGGCCAGAAAATAGAACATATTTATGAGCCCTCTGCTCTCCATCCTGAAACTGATCCCCCTGTGTCCTTGCAGCAACTACCGGCGGAGAGGGAGGAAGCCGGAAGTGCTTCACAGGACTCAGAGCAGCCATGAGGCACACAGTGAGGCTGGAATTAGAAGGATCAGGGGGCACTGGGTGAGTAATGTGTCCAGGTTTCAGGTGGTTTGAAAACTGGACACACGATTTAAAATCCGGACTGTCCTGGTGAATTCCGGACAGGTGGCAACCCTACTTGTATTTAGGCAATATTTGCTTATCCAGGAATACAGCTTTAAGATTTACCTACAGTTTAGGTATTGATGCAAGTAAGAGATAAGAAAAGGGGACACTGTTAACAATATACAGTCAGGTCCCTAAATATTGGGACATGGACACAATACTAAACTTTTTTGGCTCTATACACCACCACAATGAATTTGAAATGAAACAAACAAGATGTGCTTTAACTGCAGACTTTCAGCTTTAATTTGAGGGTATTTACATCCAAATCAGGTGAACGGTGTAGGAATTACAACAGTTTGTATATGTGCCTCCCACTTTTTAAGGGACCTAAAGTAATGGGACGGATTAATAATCATCCATCAAACTTTCACTTTTTAATGGTTGCAAATCCTTTGCAGTCAATTACAGCCTGAAGTCTTGAACGCATAGACATCACCAGACGCTGGGTTTCATTCCTGGTGATGCTCTGCCAGGCCTCTACTGCAACTGTCTTCAGTTTCTGCTTGTTCTTGGGGCATTTTGCCTTCAGTTTTGTCTTCAGCAAGTGAAATGCATGCTCAATCGGATTCAGGTCAGGTGATTGACTTGACCATTGCATAACATTCCACTTCTTTCCCTTAAAAAAGTCTTTGGTTGCTTTCGCAGTATGCTTCGGGTCATTGTCCAGCTGCACTGCGAAGCAGCGTCCAATGAGTTCTGAAGCATTTTGCTGAATATGAGCAGATAATATTGCCCCAAACACCTCAGAATTCATCCTGCTGCTTTTGTCAGAAGTCACATCATCAATAAATACAAGAGAACCAGTTCCATTGGCAGCCATACATGCCCACGCCATGACACTACCACCACCATGCTTCACTGATGAGGTGGTATGCTTTGGATCATGAGCAGTTCCTTTCCTTCTCCATACTCTTCTCTTCCCATCAATCTGGTACAAGTTGATCTTGGTCTCAACTGTCCATAGGTTGTTGTTCCAGAACTGTGAAGGCTTTTTTAGATGTTGTTTGGCAAAATCTAATCTGACCTTTCTGTTTTTGAGGCTCACCAATGGTTTACAGCTTGTGGTGAACCCTCTGTATTCACTCTGGTGAAGTCTTCTCTTGATTGTTGACTTTGACACACATACACCTACCTCCTGGAGAGTGTTCTTGATCTGGCCAACTGTTGTGAAGGGTGTTTTCTTCACCAGGGAAATAATTCTTCGGTCATCCACCACAGTTGTTTTCTGTGATCTTCTGGGTATTTTGGTGTTGCTGAGCTCACCGGTGCGTTCTTTCTTTTTAAGGATGTTCCAAACAGTTGATTTGGCCACACGTAATTTTTTTGCTATCTCTCTGAGTTTGTTTTGTTTTTTCAGCCTAATGATGGCTTGCTTCACTGATAGTGACAGCAATTTGGATCTCATATTGAGAGTTGACAGCAACAGATTCCAAATGCAAATAGCACACTTGAAATGAACTCTGGACCTTTTATCTGCTCCTTGTAAATGGGATACTGAGGGAATGACACACACCTGGCCATGGAACAGCTGAGCAGCCAATTGTCCCATTACTTTTGGTCCCTTAAAAAGTGGGAGGCACATATACAAACTGTTGTAATTCCTACACAGTTCACCTGATTTGGATGTAAATCCCTCAAATTAAAGCTGAAAGTCTGCAGTTAAAGCACATCTTGTTGGTTTCATTTCAAATCCATTGTGGTGGTATATAGAGCCAAAAATCAATGTCAATGTCCCAATATTTATGGACCTGACTGTAATTAAAGCTTATACACAGAAATTGGATAGTTTTAATTAATTTTTTTTTCCAAATCTCCAGGAATATCCCTTTTTTAAAGTGGTTGTAAAACCTTACATATACCCAGTAAAGTGATTGATTGACCTCAGGTGATACATAGAAATAAAACAAATCATACTTCATACCTTTTTACCTGTTTATCTGCAGTCGTCTTTTCTTTACATCTGTTCAAAGTCCAGAATTTATAAAGCTTGTCTTGGATTTTAGAAATTGGGCCGGAGAGCTGAAATTACTCACTGCCGAGCTCAGGTCCCATCACACAGGAACAGAGCTGAGGCTGTCGATCAAAAGCTGTGCTGGAAATCCCTCCCCCTGTCACCTTTTTTTTCTCTTGGTGTCAGGAAAACTTGTCAGAAGTGATTCATGCTGATAGCAGAGGAACAAAGCAGCAGACAGAAATGACACTTGGTGCTTTTAACTGAGACAGGTACACACTATAGAGGAATGTGCTTTGTTCATATTTTATTTTATGTTATTTAAGGGTTTGCAACCACTTTAAAGTGGTTGCAAACCCTTACATATACCAAATGACGTGCTTAGCCTCGGGTGATACACGGGGAATCAATAAATCTTGCTACATAAGCTGTACCTGTTTGTCTGCAGTCCTCTCTCTTTTACAGACCTTCAAAGTACATAATTTACACATCATTACTCGGCTCCAAAAGATAGAAGACAGGGATCTGATGTCACAGAATAGAGCAGGGAGCTGAGTGTAATATGAGACCTGACCTGACCTGATATAAGGTACAACATTCTTCCTATTTCTGAACTAGTCATGGTTGCTTTGTTTTGTCGACGGCTTACATTGACCTACAGTCTATTTGGTGTTGTGAGTACATTAACTTGCTGAATGTGGACCACTCTCTGATTAACTCAGCATATGGATGGGTGCTTCTCTGCATCTTCTGTGTATTGACCTGTAGCCAGGGCATTTGATTCTGGCTACTATTGAACGATGGTTTACTGATTTGTAGATTTTCATGAAAACATTGCTGCTTACTTCAATTTGTGCTCCTGAGAAACCCAAAGGGGCTAAGAATGAAGATATCTAGTTTACTATTGTTTATCATTGGGAACAATGGGAGAACAACTGAGAATATTTTTTTTAACATTTTTAAATTTTTTTTATTTTACGTTTTTGGTCAGAGGTGTAACTAGATCCTTCAGGGCCCTGGTGCAAGAAACCATGAAGGGCCCCCCAACCTCCTGCCTGGGTCCTTCCCACTGATCCCAGGACCCGCCACGGTCCCACAGCGGATGCCTTTTACATGTTGTGCAGCGGACCCCCTTCCTGCAGTCTTGGGCCTCGCCATGGTGGCAGAATGCCAGGGTTCAGTCGCAAGTGTGACCTTTGCAACCCTAGTAGTTCTGCCAGTGGTGTCAGTGTGGACTGTAAACGGTGTCAGTAGAGCAGCGGGCCATGTCAGCAGGGCTGTGGACGTTAGCAGGGAAGTGAATGGGGTCAGTAGTTTCACATTTTTATTATTTTATTCTTTTTTACCATTTTATTTTACAATTTTATTCTTATTTTTTTACAGTTTTTGAGGAGCCCCATTGGGGGGCTTTGCTGAGATATCAGGGGTCTAAACAGAGCTCTGATGTTTTACCTTTTGAGACAGAGAAAAGAGATTGAGGGCTGTGTCCTTAATCTATCTCCATCTCTGCAACCTCAGCTGCACAGAATAAATGGACAGGAATAACTCTGTATGGAGCTTCTTATTCATTAATGGTACTGATCCATGTGCCTATTAAGAAAAGGAAGGGGTCGGTAAACTACATATTTACTGGCCCCTTCCCCCTACTCTCCATCCTGAAAGCATCCCCCGCAGCAGCCGGTGGGAGAGGGGAGGGGGGACACTGGTAGTGCTGCGGGAGGGTTGACCAGGAAACACACAGGGGCAGCAGGAAACAAGAAACAAGTAACCTGTATACAGGGCCAGTGCACACATTTTTGTCTACACAGGCGAAGGTGCATTTTGCCGCTCCCCCTTACCCGCCACACACAGTAACACATGTCATGTATTAGAGTGCCTCACTCTGGATGTAAGAGAACAGGGGCCACCTTCTGCAGGATGGGGGGGAGGAAGTAGCAGATTTAAATACACTAACAAATTGAAGCAAAACTCCAGAAAACACTTTATAATCAGTTACAGCAAACTGTTTTTTTTTCCATTTGGGATAAATGATTTACATAAATTGAATAAAAGCTGATCATTGTAAGCACTCACGTCAGTGGGAAATGGTTTGTCATATCCCTCTAACTGCTACATCTGCAAGAGAGTTTATTCTGTTGAAAAATAACAGGCTTGCTGTCTAGATCACCAGATAAAAATAAAATAAAAAGTCTAAACAAGTAAATTAATGCAGTCACCCCATCTAAGAAGGGTACCTGGGAAGTGTGATGGGAGGGGGCAGTGTGACAGGAGGGGGGTGGTGGGGGGCAGTGTGATGGGAGGGAGGGCAGCACGGAGGGGACAGAGTGGCAGTCAGTAGGACACCTGGGCACTCTATGTTCGCTGGGCAGTGTATTCTTTTACAATCTTTTAGGGCCAGTTCACACCATAGAATCTCAGTCTGGATGTGTTCCAGATGTTTTTCTGCATGCACGTTTTTGACTTTTTTTATGCGTTTGTGATGCAGTCCAGTGCATTTTTTTGCCCCCCTCTTTTTTCTTAACCTTGAATAAGGGCATGTGTGTTCCAGTGCATTTTTTTTTGTGCGCTTTTGTTGCTTTTTTACAGCGTTACAGTGCAGAAAAAATGCAGCATGTTCTACTTTTTTCTGGAACTGAAATGCACTGCAACTGCAAGCACTGGTGTGAACTATGCCATTGGAAATCATATAACCTACTTTCCATGCATTTTTGGTGCAGAAAAAAACGCACTGGACTGCCTGTGGTGTGAACTGTCTCTTAGAGATTGTGTTTGTGACTTACCAGCAGCAGCCTCAGCGCAGGGAGCGTGTCCCCTACCGTGCCCAGCGGCAGAAACAGCCTTGTGGAAAGAAGCAGGAACTGGGGGTGGGGCTGGTGGTCCTAGGTATGGATGACTGCTTCCCTGTCTTATCCAGCCTGGTGCTAGCTGTGTCCACGATGATAAGAGGAGGGACATATAAGAGAACCAATCTGCTCTGTTTTCCTCCTGGCACCTGCAGGGCTTTATGTGGCTGCAGGAGCAGGATTGGTTCTTCTATATGCCACAAATATGACAGAGGAGTCTCACTGGGCCCTGCGCAGTATAAAGATGGGTCGCAATTGCGACCCTTGTGACCCATATAGTTATGCCCCTGTTTCTGGCCTAGGCCAGAGTGATGTTATATGTCCCAGGAGTCTTCACGAACATTTTGTTTTCTTCCATCTGAAAGAGGGGAGGAAGGCCTGTCTCAGTTAGGCACACCCTTCTGCCTGTATGCCTGAGCTAAGGGCAGATGGATTTCAGGAATTAAATGCTACATGAATCGTCTGCCCTTATTCAAGATGGCCACAGCTAGAACAGCTAGGGGGGTATTATTCTCAACAAAGTGATTTCTCAACAAAATAAAGCATAAAGACCTGAATGGATGGGTGATTTTGCTTTGAATATCAACCCCTTCAGATATAGCCGAATGACGGCTACAGTGCGAATCTGCTTTGCCGGGAGGCTGTCAATGGACATCCTTCCCTTTGCAGGCTTCCCGAACGCTGTGATCACCGAGTCAATGAGACTCGGATGATCACAGATCGGAGTAAGGGGCGATCCCGGCCCCTTCCAACGTGATCAGCTGTCAGCCAATGATAGCTGATCACGTGATGTAAACAGAAGCTCAGTAATTTTTTTTTTTTTTTTCTTCTCACGCTGACAGCGTGAGGAGAAAAAAAAGCCGATGACCGGTCTCTGTTGAAGTGACATCAGTCCCGAAGAGGAAGAGGCGAAGCCGCCTCATATGTGCCCACCAGTACCAGCTGCCAGTGCCACGAATCATTTCCCACCAGTACATAAGTGCCAGCAATCAGTGCCACCTATCAATGCACACCAGTGGTGCCACTCATTGCCTCATCAGTGCTGCCTATCATTGTCACCTATCAGTGCCCATCAATGCAGCCTATCGGTGCCCATCAGTGTAGCCTCATCAACGTACATCAATGAAGGAGAAAAATTACCTATTTGCAAAATGTATTTATTTATTTATTTTTTTATAATCAAAATTTTTATTTCCAGTTTATAATTACAACACTTCATACATTATTCCATTACCTTACATATGCCTAAGCTACACCATTACCTACCTTCCTTACACAATTACACCACCTATCCCCCAAGCAGAAGAGAGAAGAGAAAAGGAAAAAAAAAAAACACTTCCCATCCCCTTCCTTCGGTTCATCTCAACCTCCTCCCCCTTCTAATTCAATATTCATTACCATTCTGTGGTCTAATCGTTGCCCCTTTACCAAAACCCCCCATTCCCGTTTGTATTAGTACATAGTGTTTGTGTATTTATCAATTGATTATTAAGTGGTGCAAGAGACCTTATTGTCCCAATCTAACCAAAAAAGTGTAATAATCACTTAACACTCGTGCAGTATATAAAATTTATAATGGCCTAATTAGCCCAACTTACAACCCTGTGAAAAAATAAATAAAAAAATTCCCCTTCCCCTTTCTTTAATTTATTGTGTTAGTGTATTCATAAATTAATTATTTAATTCTTAATTAGTGCAAGAGGCCTTATTGGCCAAACT
Organism: Lithobates clamitans; assembly: GCA_037952925.1. Classification (NCBI taxonomy): domain Eukaryota; kingdom Metazoa; phylum Chordata; class Amphibia; order Anura; family Ranidae; genus Lithobates; species Lithobates clamitans. The sequence continues at coordinate 4,225,472 of JBBGZY010000852.1, read as the reverse complement.
ATCCTAAAAAAAATAAAATAAATAAAGTGTATAAGAGAATTTATCTCTAAGCACTCGTGCGATGTATGAGGCTTTGAGTGTCCAACCTCTGTGAAGGGAGTGGAGAGAGAGAAAAAAAAAAACCCCAAGAAAACCTCCCTAACCCCACCCGCCAAAATCCCCCCCCCCCCCCCCCTTATGAAGGATCAACCTATAGAATTCAATATTTCATTTTCAGGGACAATCTCTATTATGCTTGTTCCTAAGGCTGTACCCAATCCTCTCTCTACTATACCGCAATGTTCCTCTCTTTTTCCATCTCCATCACACAGTTACTCCATCCTGCCCATGTCTTTTCAAATTTTTCTTTTGTTGGTCCTTCACAACATGTACCCATCTCTCTGCTTCCATTATTAAATTGACTTCATTTCTCCACTCGGTTATTGTGGGACCTTGGGCTTGTTTCCAGTACTTTGGTATAATTTTTTTCACTGCATTTAATAAGTGTGGGGTTATACTTTTCCGGTTTTAGTAGACCCGGGCATCCCATGAAATAAATACTGTAGCGGCTTAAACTCTAGGGGCCCGACGGACAATTTTTCTATCCATGGGGCCACTGACTCCCAAAATGATTTAATGGCCGGGCAAGCCCACCACAAATGGAGAAATGTACCCCTCTGGTCACAGCCCCTCCAGCATCTATTGCTCCTGCCAGGTTTCTCCCTGCCATTGACATTTCTACTTGGACCCATAATTTTTTACGTGTGTCATGGCACCAATTCAGGATCCGGACTAAGGTCATGGCCTTATAGTATAATGCTATATCTGGTAGACCCAAGCCCCCCTCCGCCTTATTCCTTCACATGATATCATAAGCCAGTCTGGGTCTCTTGTCATTCCATACAAAGGCCACGAACAACCTACGCATCTGTCTGAAGAGGGCCTCCGGTATCTTAATTGGCACCATGTGCAATGTATAGATTATTCTAGGTAGTATGCTCATTTTTATGGCAATAATTCTCCCGAACCAAGTTAAGTATTGGCCCTTCCATTTTTTTAGATCTTCTGTTATCTCTTTAAGTAATGAGCCGTAATTTAGTTCATATAATAGTTTCTGATCCGCGCTAATGTGTACCCCCAAGTATACCAAAGACTCTCTATTCCAAACAAATGGGTATGTATGTCTCAATGTTTTTTCCATTGCTACTGGAACATGACTAGGAAGGATGATCGACTTCTCAAAATTAATTTTAAAATTAGATAGGGTACCAAATTTTTCTACTTCCACCATAAGTGCGGCTATAGATGTCTGAGGGACGGAAAGAAAAAGATCGTCTGCATATGCTGCTACCTTATGCTCCGCAGAGCCGATAAACATACCAATTATCTCCCTATTATTCCTAATTTTGCATAGAAATGGCTCCAATGTTATCGCAAATATTAAGGGGGATAACGGACATCCCTGCCTCGTGCCATTTCATATATTAAAGCATTCGCACAGTGTGCCGTTTACCTTGATGCTTGCTCTTGGTTCTGCATACAGAGACATTATTCATCCCATCATTCGTTCTCCTAGGCCTACCCAGCTCAGTTGTTTGCAAAATTTATTAACAAAATATAAAACAGTTTTGTATTTTTTTTTTATAAATTACGGTATTTTTTTTTTTTTTACTAAGAATAAAAAACGCAGAGGTGATCAAATACCACCAAAAGAAAGCTCTATTTGTGGGGAAAAAATGATGATTTCATTTGGGTACAGTGTTGTATGACCGCAATTGTCTTTCAAAGAGTGACAGCGCTAAAAGCTGAAAATTGGTCTGGGCAGGAGGGGGGTTTAGGTGCCCAGTAAGCAAGTGGTTAAAAATAAATTAAATGTTGTTTTCGTTTGTGGTGATAAGATATAGTTGGGTTCTGTTTTAATTTAAAGAGGAGCTTCAGTCGCCCCCCAAAAAATTAAGTCGGCAGCTACAAATACTGACCAGGGATCCAGCAATGTCGGCACCTGAGCCAATTCTTCAATCGGCTTTGGGTGCAGGCGCCAGCATCTTCCCTAAGAGAAACCGGCAGTAAAGCCTTCGGGCTTCACAGCCCATTTCCTACTGTGCATGCGCGAGTTGCGCTGTGCTTTCTGAATGGTCCTGGCATTTTCTGGGACCTGTGTGTGTGTGGGTTCCAGAAGTCAGCGGGGGAAGGAGGAGGGGCTGGACATACTCATAGATCGCCACGGCGATCTTACCAGGATGTGGGAGCGGGTACCTGTCAAAACCAGGTACCCTCTCCTCCCACCTCCAAAAAAAGGTGACAAATGTGGCAGTGGAGGGGGGGGGGGGGTGTTGTGAACAAGTGGAGTTTCCCCTTTTTGGTGGAGCTCTGCTTTAAGGCATAAAGGCATCCTTTCATAGACTGATACCATCCCACTATACAGCACAAGAGGCTGATTTACTAGAACATCTAAGAATATTCACACAATTGTGTGAGTATTCACTTTAAGTACTCAATCGTGTGCAGATTTAATATGTAAGATATTTTCTTTTTTACATGATTGGATAATGTATGTGAATCTTTACACAATTTGGAGTGTGAACATTCTTACATTCCGATTTTTATTAGTGATGGGTGAATTGGAATTTTTTCATTCTTTCTTATCTTTTATATCTACAAAAATAAATACTGCCTTGCAGAAAATGCCAAATATTTAAGAAATAGTGGATGTGTTTGTAAATGAATGGAGGACCATTTTAGGGTCTAGTCATCCAGTCACAAACCATCAAATCTCAATGTCCAACAGAAGGCAATTATAAAAAAAAAAATGGCCTTCTCAGTATTTTCCCAGCATGTACACCAACCATGGACAATGCAGTAACAATGCCTTTTGGTAGGCTTTGTTACTTGAAATGCTCAGTAAAGCTATAATGTCTTTTCTGACAAATGGTTAAATGGTTAACTACTGTACAGATCTTGAAACGCAAGGTGTTTTCTTTTGTCCCCGGCTGCCTGAAAAAAAAACAGACTCCATTGATTTTTCTGTCTAATGACTAAAAAGAGATGTTATTTTGATTAATTAGAAAGTAGCTAGCATGTGGACTTGCCGCCCATGTCATCTCCTGACATTTAAAGCCTGTTTTTTTTCTTGTTGGTTTGGGGATATGAACCAAAGCTATTGCTTAAATCTTAAATGACACGGGTTCTTGAGAGGGAGGTCAGGCAGGACAAGACACATCGGGGCTTTATTCTATTATGATAAGTCTTTAAAGGGACATCTTCAGTTGAGAATTTGCACTGATCAATGTAGTATGAATAGCACATAGTTAAGAAAAAGCATTGCCGCAGCAGTCATTAAATCACTATGCGGTACTTAAAAACCATGCCTGATTCTGGGCAGGTATGGTTTGACGCTGCATTAGATAAAATAGTATTCTGTCAATACAAGAATAATGTTGGCTTCTGTTTTTTTTTTTTTTTTTTTTTTTTTTTTACAAGCACTTCTATGTTCTTACCATTAGCTGCCAAAGTGTGGAAGCAGAAAAAGGTGGGGGTGGGATAGACAGGTGGGCCAGAAAATAGAAGCCTATTTCAGGGAACTGTTCAAAGAGAGCAACATTTGTCACAGAGGCGGGTGACGGGTCTAATTAGCTTGTCAGTCTGACGAAGGCTGCACCCTGCACCGTGAGCTCACAACGATGGACTGACTGGCAGGGCAGCTGACAGACAGTCGATAATACAGCAATTAATGTCATAAATAATTCGAGAGCCAATTACAAGGGAATGGACACTGAGCTGCGATGGAGGGAGGGAAAGAGGGAGGGAAGGAGCACTTTTATATGCTCACTGTCAGCACAAAGTACATTTAAGGTTCTGGCTGCAGAACAACTTTTTTTTTTTTGTGTACACATAATAAATAGAGAAATCCTTCATTCCTCTTTCTTTCTCAATATAAAACGGCCTGTATTCTTGTACTGAACCAGCTAATAAAGCCAAAATTTGACATATGATGGAACTTATCACTAACAATTTTTTCCAGATGGTGGCTAAGCAAAGCAGACATTTTTTAGAGGCTTATATGTAGGACTGTAAACCTACCTGTTTAATTGGCTGCAGCAGGATCTGGCATCTGCACACTTTTTTGTGAGAGCCACTAAAGCCACAGTTTCTTGAAAGTTCTTTGCAAGGCAGGAAACCCAAAGATTTTGACCCGACAGATCAAAAGTATTGGCTATTAAATGGTGACTCTGTACAATTCCCACAAACTACCATTTTTGTTTTTCTTACTCTGCTCAAATCTTACTATGTGTAATGTATGTGTACTATGTGTCTGGTTAAAGCTTGTAGGAGGAGTTTTCATTCTCCTCTGACTGTTCTATGAGGCTGCAGGACCCCTGATCATTTGTCTGGACAGTGCTGATTGGACCTGTGCTGATCTCACATGAACCCTTTCAAGGGGGAAAAGAAAAAAGGAAAAACTCTCTAGCAATACACACCAAACTATTTCCACAGTGACTCCAAAGGCTCTGCACTCAGGAAATGGATTGGGGACAGTAGAAGAAGAGGAGGATCAGAGAAGACAGGATCAAACAGCCTTTTTACACAATGCAGAGGATTAACCCCTTAGGTTCCACTGTGAGTATAACAAGCTTGTTGTACTGCATATACAGACTGATTTTACTGTTGTGGGTTTAGTAACTCTTTTTAATGTACTTCTTGCAGAAAAAAAAAACATTCTATTTATCCTATGCAGCCCTCATCGTCAAACTTGTTTTTTTAAACTTCTCTATTACTTATTGGACAGACCTTAGGACGTGAAAACTGTTAAAACACAGAAAGGAGTTCACCAACTGACCTCATTAGCACACACCCTGTACCTGCTCTCCCCTTCCAGGAGATCCCTCCCACCCACCTCCTCAGGTGCATACCTTTCCAATGCAATCAGAGATCACTGTTTTCTTTTTTTTTTAATTGGAAAAAAACAACTTTATTTGAATGAAAAACATTTTACAATGTAGTTACTTATGCAAAATAATAAACATTACATTTTTACAGGCATTTTTTGCAAGATTCTTCCTACATACAAACATGTTAAGGTACCAGGTTATGATGGTGAATACATCCAGTCTATAAGAGACTTCATATCATTTCACTACCATTACATTTTTACTTGAGCATTACCTATTTTTGACCTTCATTAGAACAGTCATCTTTTATTTTTATCTAAGTAGGTCTGTCAGCAAGGCATTAGGGTGTTTTAAGCACATGTTTCTCCATCCTCTAACCATTTATCCCATACCCTTGAGTACTTATGTGCACATTTTCTATTGGCATAGACTAACTTTTTGAATGGCAGTGCATTATTAACATCCCTTTTCCATTGACGTATGGAGGGAGGTTGAACCTGCATCCATACCTTAGCTATGCCTTTGCGTGCCATAAACAGAGTTTCCCTTAGAAATGTAGCATGGTATTTATCAATTTCTACATCTGACAGAAGTCCCAAAAGACATAATTTGGGGTCCAATACCGCCGGGGATCCCATATTGTCATGTAAGAATCGGACAATCTGTTTCCAATATGTCTGTATGTTTGGGCAGCTCCATATGAGATGGAAGAACGTACCTGGTGCTGCGTGACACAAATGGCATGTCGGGTCATATGTACGGCCAAATTTTGCCTTTTTAAGGGGAGTCAAGTATGCTTTGTGTATAATGTAAATTTGTGTCAGTCTGTCTGATAGCTTAGGGCATGTCAATCTGGTCCCTTCCATTATTTCATCCCAGTCTTCTTCCCCAATAGGGCCTATGTCTTTTTCCCATTCCATTTTGGCCTTCTGTGCAGTAGCATTTGATCAGAGATAACTGTTTTCACTTAGACCCCCTTTCACACTAACCCCCTGCTAGCGGCCGAGAAGGGGTTAAATCCGCCCGCAAAACGCTGGTGCAGCGTGGTATAGCAGCGCTGCTCCATTGTTTTCAATGGGGAGGAGCAGTGTATTACAGGCGCTATTTTTAGCGGTGTAGCACCTGAAAAATGTGAAAGGGGTCTTAATGCTCAGGCATCATTTTTCTACCTTACTTTCATCTTGCATAGATTGTTCATTTGTCAGGGTGTACAGGAGCTGAGCAATCGGATAACAGCCTATGTGGATAGAGCTGTAGTATTGAAAACAGAAGAAGTATGTCCTGGGTTCTATAAAGCCCACCATACACTGTACAATCTCATTAGATCTATCATCAACTATGTAGTGCAAGGGCCTGCCTGATTGGATACAGAATGATTGGGTAAATGGTGTATCTTCCTATTATATAGTTTTGACAAATCTAAAGGAGATTGTACAATCTGTTTGTATAGTGTATGGCCACCTTTATACACCTAAAATTAAATAGTTGTGCTTTTGGTGCCATTAATTACTGACACACCAAATGCAGAAGCAAACACACATTTTGCCACAAAACGAGTGACGAACGCAGCAAAACACACAATAAAAAATTTGCAACCGGCAATGCCAAAATGTCCCATTAGCTACTTCCCACGTGTAGGGCAGCCTGTTAAAATCAATGGGCTGGCCTATGCCTTTTGTGGGAAAAACAAGCCAAAAAAATGTATGGAAAGTAAAATTGGTTGGTTTCCACAATAACAATGAGGCTTCATTTACATCTATGGGTTGATAACAAACCGCTCAGGAAATGCAGGCTTTGCCTTACGTTTCAGAAATGTGCTGCAAACGTCAAAAAGCACGGCAAAAAAACGCACCATGCTCCACTCTAAAAAAGAAAAAAAATTGTCCTTTTCTATGCTATGGGCGATTGTTGCGTGTAGGGCAGGCCATTCAAGTGAATGGGCTGCCCTATGCTTGACGAGCGAAAAACGCCCAAAAATGGCAAAAAAATTAATGGAAGAATGTGAGTTCCTGCTATGTGGAGACGTGAACGGTGGCCTGACAGCTAATTATTTCCATCCACTCCCTCCTATGTACTTGTATAAAGCTGCCCATACACTATTAAAGGAAATTGTACAGAGACTGTGCAATCAAATTGCATAGTGTATGGGCAGCTTTATACAAGTACATAGGAGGGAGTGGATGGAAATACTCAGCTGTCAGGCCACGGTTCAAGTGTGTGTGTCCACTTATTTCATAGTTCTGATAAATTTAAAGGAAATTGTACAAAGACTGTGCGATCAGATTGCAATTTATCACAACTATGAAATAGGTGGACACACAAATGTAAACGGTGGCCTGACAGCTGAGTATTTCCATCCACTCCTTCCTATGTACTTGTATAAAGCTGCCCATACACTATGCAACCTGATTGCACAGCCTCTGTACAATTTCCTTTAATAGTGTATGGGCAGCTTTATACAAGTACATAGGAGGGAGTGGATGGAAATATTCAGCTGGCAGGCCACCGTTCACACGTGTGTGTCCGCCTATTTCATAGTTCTGATAAATTGCAATCTGATCAGAACTATGAAATAGGAGGACGCACCTGAACAATGTTTTCAATTTGTATCAAATCAGACAGGCCCTTGTACTACATAGCTGATCGGTGATCTAAAGCAGATTGTGCAATCAGATTGTACAAAAAATGGGTGGAAAGTGTTATAGTAATGAGAGAGGTGTGGTTCAGAGTGGTGAACATGCCCTATCACACCTATCAAGACAGTGCATTCTGGGATTCAAAGATTCCTGGATGTCACATGATCTACAGGAAGTAATAACAGCAAAAAACATTTTTTAAAAATTCAAATGAACAGATAGATAGAATTTCAAAGCTGCTATAGACAAGGTAAGGGAGAGATAAGCACAGCGGGATGGCTGGGGTAGAAATGAAATTACAAAATGATTCTATTTCTTATGAAAACTGAAATTCTGCCGATCTACGATGTACCCCTACCCATTCACATGGGGGGGGGCTTGGATCTAAGGGGTGTTCCCTTTTTAAAGGGGGCTTCCAGATTCCAATAAGCCCCCCGCCCCCAGACCCCTACAACCACCAGGCAAGGGTTGTGGGGATGAGGCCCTTGTCCCCATCAACATAGGGATAGTGAATACCTTTTAGCGCTAATTAGCTCAAATTCATGATAATTAGCGCTGCGGCGCTATAGTAAATGACCCCCACATTATAACTGTGTCTAGTCAGTCATAGAGGTCTTCAACTGTGCTAGATACTAGAGCTGCACAATTCTGGATAAAATAAGAATCTATTTTTTTGCTTAGAATAAAGATCACGATTCTCTCACGATTCTTGGGGTAACATCATCTTTCACATTATACAAAAAAATTGGACTAACTTTACGGTTTTTTTTTGTTTGTTTGTTTTTTTATTCAGTTCATTGAAGTGTATTTTCGCCCCAAAAAATGCATTTGAAAGACCACTGCGCAAATACAGTGTGACATAAAAATGTGTGTGTGTGTGTGTATATATATATATATATATATATATATATATATATATATATATATATATGTATATGGTTCTAAGTAGTTTTCTAGCAAAAAATACTAATTTTAACTTGTAAGCAACAAGTGTCAGAAATAGGCCTAATGCACACTGGATGTTATAAAAAAAAGCCAGTAACGTTAGCTGTAGTTGTAGAGTGAGTTTTTCAGCGTTTTTGCTCTAGTGTTTTTCAGCGTTTTTTTGGCTGTAATGTTTGTTAGCTTTTTTTTTTTTACCAAAACTATACTTTCATAAAAGCTTATGGCTCAAAAACGCTGATAAACGCTGAATAACTACATTTTAAGGCATTTTTTAAGCTGTTTTCACCTTTTTTTTTTTTTTTTCAGATTTGGGCTACTTACGCACTGAGGCGCTTTACAGGAGCTATAGTGCTATAGTGCTAAATAAAGGGCCTCTACTGTCACTCCAGTGTGAAGCCTGAGGGCTTTCACACTGGAGCGTTGCGCTGGCAGGACGTTAAAAAAAGTCCAGCAAGCAGCATCTTTGAGGTGCTTTAGGAGCGGTGTATACACCCATTGAAATCAATGAGCAGCGGCGCTTTTAACCCTTGCCGGCCCTTTTAACCCTTTTTTGCCCGCTAGCGGCCGTGAAAAGTGCTGCTAAAATGACGGTAAAGCTTTACCGCTGACGCCCCAGCACCTCAGTGTGATAGTGCTCTTAGAGCTGTTTTTACAGCTGAAAAACTCACTAGTTGTGGGGGTTTTTTTCCAGCCAGAAAACACCCCTGCCAAAAACTGCTGATAACAGCCTATGTGTGCATGGACACATAGGATAACATGCTGGGGAGTTTATTGACTGCAGAAAAAAACGTCTAAAGCCAAAAAGGGCAGCTGTAAAAATGTCCAGTGTGCATGAAGCCAAAGTCTTTAAAGAGAAACTGCAGTCTGCTCACATAATTTGTAATAAAAACATCTTTGCCATTCTGAAGCTTCCTTCCAACCATTTTGCATATTATATATACACTCACAAAAGTGAGTACACCCCTCACATTTTTGTAAATATATTATCCTTTTATGTGACAACACTGAAGAAATGACACTTTGCTACAATGTAAAGTAGTGAGTGTACAGCTTGAATAACAGTGTAAATTTGCTGTCCCCGCAAAATAACTCAACACACAGTTATTAATGTCTAAACCACTGGCTACAAATGTGAGTACACCCCTAAGTGAAAATGTCCAAATTGGGCCCAAAGTGTACAATATTTTGTGTGGCCACCATTATTTTTCAGCACTGCCTTTACCCTCTTGGGCATGGAGTTCACTAGAGCTTCACAGGTTGCCACTGGAGTCCTCTTCTACTCCTCCATGACGACATCACAGAGCTGGTGGATGTTGGAGACCTTGCGCTCCCCCGCCTTCCGTTTTGAGGATGCCCCCCAGATGCTCAATAGGGTTTAGGTCTGGAGACATGCCTGGCCAGTCCATTACCTTTACCCTCCGCTTCTTTAGCAAGGCAGTGGCCATCTTTGATGTGTGTTTGGGGTTGTTATCATGTTGGAATACTGCCCTGCGGCCCAGTCTCCAAAGGGAGGGGATCATGCTCGGCTTCAGTATGTCATAGTATATGTTGGCATTCATGGTTTCCTCAATAAACTGTAGCTCCCCAGTGCCGGCAGCACTCATGCATCCTCAGACCAGGACACTCCCACTTGCGTGCTTGACTGTAGGCAAGACATACTTGTTTTTGTACTCCTCGCCTGGTTGCCACCACACGCTTGACGCCATCTGAACCAAATAAGTTTATCTTGGTCTCATCAGACCTTAGGACATGGTTCCAGTAATCCATGTCCTTAGTCTGCTTGTCTTCAGCAAACTGTTTGTGGGCTTTCTAGTGCATCATCCTTAGAAAAGGCTTTCTTCTGGGACGACAGCCATGCAGACAAATTTGATGCGGTGTGTGGCGTATGGTCTCAGCATTGACAGGCTGACCCTCACCCCTTCAACCTCTGCAGAAATGCTGACAGCACTCATACGTCTATTTCCCAAAGACAACCTCTGGATATGACGCTGAGCATGTGCACTCAACTTCTTTGGTCGACCATGGCGAGGCCTGTTTTGAGTGGAACCTGTCCTGTTAAACCGCTGTATGGTCTTGGTCACCGTGCTGCAGCTCAGTTTCAAGGTCTTGGCAATCTTCTTATAGCCTAAGCCATCTATATGTAAAGCAACAATTCTTTTTTTTTCAGATCCTCAGAGAGTTCTTTGCCATGAGGTGCCATGATGAACTTCCAGTGACACATGACACTGGGGAGGAAAAATGGCTAATTGGGCCCAATTTGGACATTTTCACTTAGGGGTGTACTCACTTTTGTTGCCAGCGGTTTAGAATATAATGGCTGTGTTGTTGTTTTGAGGGGACAGAAAATTTACACTGTTATACAAGCTGTACACTCAATACTTTACATTGTAGCACACTGTAATTTTTTCAGTGTTGTCACATGAAAAGATAAAATAAAATATTTACAAAATGTGAGGGGTGTACTCACTTTTGTGAAATGCTCTGATTTTGTACTTAACAAATATGCTGCAGAAATCTCCCTCCACTAAGTCTGGCTGCATCCATTTTAACTGTGGGCAACTGAAGCTGCTGCCTGGTCACTTCCTGGATTTACACAGACACGCATCCAGCTCTGCAGCTTTCATTGGCCCTTTTATGACTCATCCCCTTTCCCTTCCTGGTAAACTCTCACAAGAGAGAGCTGTGCACGATGTCATAAGCCTAGGCTTTTTACCAGACAAGAAAGAGGAAGTGGGCTGTATAAGGGATTTACTGGCAGAAACAAAAAGTTTACTACCCAAAGTTAAAACAACAAGGGCAGAAGATTTAATAGATGAAAAGTTGAAAAAATGACTGAAGTGCCACTTTAAGTGGTTGAACTGACATCATTTACAGACCAAAGTTCACCCCTTTTATCTAAAAGAACAGAAAGATGCAATGTTTCTTTTTATCTAAGTGCTAAACAATGTTATGATAAACTTTTCTGCCTTTTTTTTTTGACAGCCCTGAGCAGAGAACGGCTCTGCACTTGTTACATGAATCGTGGAAATGCGGGATTAAGATCGTGAGGGGGTTGAATCGAGATCGCAATTTTTTTTTTTTTTTTACGATTAATCGAGCAGCTTTACTAGATACACTGTAAAAAAGAAAACTCTTATGCCACTGGCATCCTATTCAGCATCTGTAGGCCAATACTATTATACTCTTACAGTAACAGGGGCTTGCTTTTTCTTGTGGAAAAAGCACCTTTCCTTCAGATTTCTTATGCAATTTTTCAATGATGATATTGGGAGGTCTTCGCTTACAATTACCCAATGACTAGGCATGCACAGGAGGCTGTCCATTCTACTGATATATCACCACACCAGCTGTCCATTACCTTGAAAGAGTTTAGTGGGCAGAGGGCGCTCATCCTCCTTGGGTGTAGCTGCATATCCATCAGCTCCACACCTTACTCTCTGCTACCACTCACTGCTTCCATAAAGCATTGGGCTCTCTTTCTTTTCTTACCATGTGCTCTTGTTCTAAAGCCAGGGCTTTTTTTCAGCAGGAACGCAGGGGAACGCAGTTCCGGCACCTCCCGCTCTGAATGTATGTAATGGCAAGGGGTTCTGGGGTGTACTGGAGGGTCTATTGATGTTGGCTGCTGGGGGATCTATTGTTGCTGGAGGGGATCTATTTTTACAGGGGGGGGAGTCTGTTGTTGCTGGGGAGGTCAGTTGTCGCTTGTGGGGGATCTATTGTTGCTGGGCGACTCTTATGCTACTGGGAGACAATCCTTTCTGGGAGACATCTACTGTTGAGGGAGAGGTCTATTGTTGCTAGCTGTTCAGAGTCTATTGTTGCTGGGGGTGCTCCATTGTTGCTGGCTACAGGGGATCTATTTTACTTCCTATCATTAACAAATTACATACAAATTACATAGCATCACAAATTGATACTTGATTCTGTATCCATTACTGAGAGGTGGGTAGGGGGTGGAACCAAGGAATGGTGCTCAGAGGTGGGTAGGGAGTGGAACCAAGGAACAGTGCTCAGAGATGGGTAGGGGGTGGAACCAAGGAACGGTGCTCAGAGGTGGGTAGGGAGTGGAACCAAGGAATGGTGCTCGTGGTGGGTAGGGAGTGGAACCAAGGAACGATGCTCAGAGGTGGGTAGGGAGTGGAACCAAGGAATGGTGCTCAGAGGTGGGTAGGAAGTGGAACCAAAGAATGGTGCCCGGAGGTGGGTAGGGGTGGAACCAAAGAATGGTGCTCGGAGGTGGGTAGGGAGTGGAACCAAGGAACAGTGCTCAGAGGTGGGTAGGGAGTGAAACCAGGGAACGGTGCTCAGAGGTGGGTAGGGGGTGGAACCAAGGAATGGTGCTCGGAGGTGGGTAGGGAGTGGAACCAAAGAATGGTGCTCGGAGGTGGGTAGGGAATGGAACCAAGGAACGGTGCTCAGAGGTGGGTAGTGGGTGGAATCAAGGAATGGTGCTCGGAGGTGAGTAGGGGGTGGATCCAAAGAATGGTGCTCGGAGGTGGGTAGGGGTGGAACCAAAGAATGGTGCTCGTAGGTGGGTAGGGAGTGGAACCAAGGAATGGTGCTCGGAGGTGGGTAGGGGTGGAACCAAAGAATGGTGCTCGGAGGTGGGTAGGGAGTGGAACCAAGGAATGGTGCTCGGAGGTGGGTAGAGGTGGAACCAAAGAATGGTGCTCAGAGGTGGGTAGGGGGTGGACACGAGGTGACTCGGAAGGAGGGAGTTCCTGCACCTATTCTCTGAGAAAAAAAGCCCTGTCTAAAGCTGATGTGGAATAAAACGTATGGAGTAAAACACACTTGGGGATGCTTGACAGTGGTTTATTGCAACATTTTTCTTTCTTCAGAATAAGTTAATTTTACATCAAAAGAGCTACAGCCACCATGACTTACATAGGCACTGTAGCCAGGTGTCTTATTTGAGGGTAGCTCAGTGTCACTTAATAAGGAACTGAATACATTCTACTCACTATTCCCCAGTCAGGGGTGCCTGATAAGCTCCTGGAGAAACAAAAAGCAAGCGCACCATGCTCCCATGGGTTGGGGAACCTCCAACTGTGATATTTGTCTAGGGCTCACCTAAACAGTATGTAAATGTACAAATCATGTTTACAGCCCTCACAGCACTATATATAAAGCCCATTTTTAGCTCCACTTTCTTTCTTTTCATGACAACTTAGAAAGGCGTATAGCAATGCTTTAAATGTGCATGCAAAAATGCTTGAAATCATTACCCCAAGTGCATTAAGCTGTAGAAAAAAACAAGGAAAGGGGTGCCTCTGAGTATATATCATAAACAATTTATTATTAAAAAAAAAAAATCCACTCACATGGAAGAAAGTAAAGTTGAGTTTGGGTGCATCTCTGGGCTGGAGAGGTGGGACTGCAGAAGTACCTGTAGCTAATTTTTCTTTAACATAGGTGTTTTAGTATGACTTAACCACTTGACCTCCCAAAGGTTTCACCCCCTTCATGACCAGGCCATTTTTTGCTATTCAACACTGTGCTACCTTAAATGCTTGCTGACCAGCCGCCGTCATTATACGGCGGCAGGTCGGCATGTTCCCGCGAGCCATCGTAGCTGTACGTCGGCTCCTTTAAGCAGAATTGCAGGCGCACGCCCGCTGCACTGCGGGGTGCCGATGACCGCTGGCCACGAGCAATCGCTGGCACGAAAGGCAGAACAGGGATGTGTGTGTGTGTGTGTGTGTGTGTGTGTGTGTAAACACAAATCCCTATTCTGTGAGGAGAGACAGATCGTGAGTTCCTAATAGCTAGGAACCACGATCTGTCATCCCCTCTAGTCAGTCCTCTCCCTTCAGTTAGAACACATAGTCAGGGAACACAGTTAACCCCTTGATCGCCCCCCAATGTTAACACCTTTCCTGCCAGTGACATTTATACAGAAATCAGTGCATTTTTATAGCACTGATCGCAGTCACAATAAAAATCACAGAACGCTGCCATTACTAGTAAAAAAAATAATAAAAATGCCATAAATCTATCCCCTATTTTGTAGACGCTATAACTTTTTTGCAGACCAATCAATATACGCTTATTGTGATTTTTTTTTATTACCAAATATATGTAGAAGAATACATATTGGCCTAAAACTGAGAAAAAAAAATATTTTTTAAAAAAATTGGGGATATTTATTATAGTACAAGTAAAAGTACAAAATATTGTTTTTTTGTTTGTTTTTTTCAAAATTGTCGCTCTTTTATTTATAGTGCAAAAAATAAAAACTGCAGAGATGATCAAATACCACCAAAAGAAACTCTATTTGTGGGATAAAAAGGACGTCACTTTTGTTTGGGTACAACGTCACACGACTGCGCAATTGTCAGTTAAAGCGACGCAGTTACGTATCGCAAAAAATGCTCTGGTCATTGAGCAGCCAAATCTTCTGTGGCTGAAGTGGTTAACTGGAAATTGCATGGTCATGCAACACTGTATGCAAATGACATTTTTAGATATTTTTTTCACATAAATAGAGCTTTCTATTGGTGGTATTGTATAAACAAAGTCTTAACATTTTGAAAAACAACATTTCTACCTTCTGTTATAAAATATATCCAAAAAAAAAAAAAATGCCAAAATGTATTCTGCCACATGTCTTTGGTAAAAAAAAATAAAATCAATAAGTATATTAATTGGTTTGTGTGAAAGATATAGCGTCTAAAAACTATGGTGTATATATATTGAAAATTGCTCAATCCTGATGTACTGATAGTCTAATTTCTTGAGACCCTTAACATGCTAGAACAGCTCAAATCCCCCCCCCCCAGATGACCCCTTTTTGGGAAGTAGACAGACTGAGGTATTTAGTAGGAGGCATGGCGCGTTTTTTAGAAGTTGTAGCTTCGTCACAAGTTTTTGGGAAAATTAAGAAATGAGAAAAAAAATGTATATACCGTCACTGGGGCAGTACAGCATGATCATATGTAGTGCATAAATGTGATATGTACTCTTCACAAACACCTCAATTGTGAAAACCAGGTGTAGTGAAATACCAAAAAAATGGGGTGGGGATAGGGATGAAGTCCATGTGAGTGAACCTAAAGCAAAGAAAAGTCTCTAAGCAAATGTGCACATGAGAAATCGCTGGCAGTGAGAGTGTTCACAATGTGGACTGAAGACTGGGTTGGTCAACACACGGATGCGGCTTCCACCTGTAACTGCATCAAATCAAAGAATGGTAGGCATGAACTCTTACCGGATCCTGTGGACTCCCCTGTCGTATGACATGGAGTCATGTAGGCATTTCGCCACTCTGGGCATGTAAACCGATATCCAGATCGTCAGGGCTCGCAGATGTCGATTCCCCAAGTCCTCATGGGATCGTCAGACGGATCTTTGTGATGGGTATGGACGAAGTTCTGGCGACTGGAGTATGCAATAAGTAGCAGAGATGGGGTATTTTACTTCTCTCCCGATGATATGTAAAAAGAAAAGAAGAGCTTCCCCATAGTGCAGATAAAAGTGATGGTATCCTTTTATTGTAATAAAACCAGATACATAAAAACAAAGTGATCACTATAAAAAAATCTGGGGCAACTTAAGAGAAGGTAAGGGAGCCCGACATGTTTCGACCCATAGGTCTTCTACTGGGGCATACGCCACCATCTCTGAGTTGCCAATATTTATAAATGATACATACAGATGTAAACCAATCACAAACAGGGGGGCAGGGTTAAATGTAATTGGACAAATGAATGTCAGCTGATCGGGAAATGACAAACCATGCATAAAGAGGCCAATGATATCCTCCAAAAGAAAGCAGACGGACCCAGCGGCCAATCCCATGAGCTTACAGGAAACCAATAACCTTTGAACCTCTAAATGCACGTGTCAAACAAGCGATATGACATCCGGTCTCAAACGGGGGCCAGGCGTCAATCTCGAGTTCCTTGCTGGGGGCTGAGTGGCCATAGCAGCCAATGAACATGGACCGCTATGTCCACGTCCATGGCTGAGCTTCAGTGTGTCAAACCCTGAGAGCCAACATTGCATACAGTGATACGTCCAGGCTACGACTCCCCTCCCACAGCGGAAGACAGAGACCGAGCGCGATCACATGTATGGGTCATGTGACACCTCTGGCATCACGTCCACATCACGTGGCACCTCCGACATCCTGCCCATGCCACGCAACAAGAGAAGGGGGCTTTAATGAATTGGTTACATTCATAAAAACTATTGTGTGCTGTGATTGGCCCACAGATATCAATGATACAGGGTACTGTGATTGGCTCAGGTACCATGTGATAGCTATGAGCCAATCACAGCATCACTTTTGGAGTCACAACTGTAATGAATGAAATTCATTCATAAGAGCTTTGTTGACATTGTGGTCATGTGATTGCATAGCAATCACATGATCCCCTGGCAGCTCGCTGGTTTCCCGTGAGCCGCAATCTGCTGTGTCCACTGCGTGCTACACACCCCAAACCCAGAACAGGCTGGATAATGTACGTGATCCAGCCTGCTCATGCTGCCCGCCCACAGTAAATGTACTGTGGGCAGGCAGGAATTGATTAAAATGATATTTAAAACCAAATGCAAAGCATTCTCAGATTGGACAAGGTGGAGAGATGGGGGGTTGATATCCTGATCTCCACCTCATCCATTCAAAAGAATGTGAGTTCAGAGCCAGGGCCGGATTAGCCACAAGGCCACCGAGGCCAGGCCTCGGGGCGGCAGTGGTGTAGGGGCGGCGCCGCTCCTGCAGCGACTTCGCGGCCGCCCCCCCTTTCGTGCTGCCCATTAAAGTCTATTATGGGCACCAGAGCCCATAGAAAAAATGGCCGCGACCCGACCACGCAACTGCGCATGCGCCTTTCCGAAGCCGGCCGGGCTCGGGAAAGCTCGTAAGCGCTCGGCCGGGCGGCGCATGCGCAGTAGCGCGACTCTCATTGCCCGCACCGCTGTTCCGCCCTCCTCCTGATGGCAGGCAGCATGGCAACATTGGCAAGGGACATCCCCATCTGGTGGCAAGGGACATCCCCATCTGGTGGCAAGGGACATCCCCATCTGGTGGCAAGGGACATCCCCATCTGGTGGCAGGCATGGTGGCAAGTGACATCCCCATCTGGTGGCAAGTGACATCCCCATCTGGTGGCAGGCAGTGTGGCAAGTGACATCCCCATCTGGTGGCAGGCAGTGTGGCAAGTGACATCCCCATCTGGTGGCAGGCAGTGTGGCAAGTGACATCCCCATCTGGTGGCAGGCAGCGTGGCAAGTGACATCCCCATCTGGTGGCAGGCAGTGTGGCAAGTGACATCCCCATCTGGTGGCAGGCAGTGTGGCAAGTGACATCCCCATCTGGTGGCAGGCAGTGTGGCAAGTGACATCCCCATCTGGTGGCAGGCAGTGTGGCAAGTGACATCCCCATCTGGTGGCAGGCAGTGTGGCAAGTGACATCCCCATCTGGTGGCAGACAGTGTGGCAAGTGACATCTCCATCTGGTGGCAGGCAGCGTGGCAAGTGACATCCCCATCTGGTGGCAGGCATGGTGGCAAGTGACATCCCCATCTGGTGGCAGGCAGCGTGGCAAGTGACATCCCCATCTGGTGGCAGGCAGCATGGCAAGTGACATCCCCATCTGGTGGCAGGCAGTGTAGCAAGTGACATCCCCATCTGGTGGCAGGCAGTGTGGCAAGTGACATCCCCATCTGGTGGCAGGCAGTGTAGCAAGTGACATCCCCATCTGGTGGCAGGCATGGTGGCAAGTGACATCCCCATCTGGTGGCAGGCATGGTGGCAAGTGACATCCCCATCTGGTGGCAGGCAGTGTAGCAAGTGACATCTCCATCTGGTGGCAGGCAGTGTGGCAAGTGACATCCCCATCTGGTGGCAGGCAGTGTAGCAAGTGACATCCCCATCTGGTGGCAGGCATGGTGGCAAGTGACATCCCCATCTGGTGGCAGGCAGTGTAGCAAGTGACATCCCCATCTGGTGGCAGGCATGGTGGCAAGTGACATCTCCATCTGGTGGCAGGCAGTGTGGCAAGTGACATCCCCATCTGGTGGCAGGCAGTGTGGCAAGTGACATCTCCATCTGGTGGCAGGCAGTGTGGCAAGTGACATCCCCATCTGGTGGCAGGCAGCGTGGCAAGTGACATCCCCATCTGGTGGCAGGCAGCATGGCAAGTGACATCTCCATCTGGTGGCAGGCAGTGTAGCAAGTGACATCTCCATCTGGTGGCAGGCAGTGTAGCAAGTGACATCCCCATCTGGTGGCAGGCAGCGTGGCAAGTGACATACCCATCTGGTGGCAGGCATGATGGCAAGTGACATCCCCATCTGGTGGCAGGCAGCGTGGCAAGTGACATCCCCATCTGTGGCAGGCATGGTGGCAAGTGACATCCCCATCTGGTGGCAGGCAGCGTGGCAAGTGACATCCCCATCTGGTGGCAGGCAGCGTGGCAAGTGACATCCCCATCTGGTGGCAGGCAGTGTAGCAAGTGAAATCTCCATCTGGTGGCAGGCAGTGTGGCAAGTGACATCCCCATCTGGTGGCAGGCAGCGTGGCAAGTGACATCTCCATCTGGTGGCAGGCATGGTGGCAAGTGAAATCCCCATCTGGTGGCAGGCAGCGTGGCAAGTGACATCCCCATCTGGTGGCAGGCATGGTGGCAAGTGACATCCCCATCTGGTGGCAGGCAGTGTAGCAAGTGACATCTCCATCTGGTGGCAGGCAGCGTGGCAAGTGACATCCCCATCTGGTGGCAGGCATGGTGGCAAGTGACATCCCCATCTGGTGGCAGGCAGCGTGGCCTAGTGACATCCCCATCTGGTGGCAGGCATAGTGGCAAGTGACATCCCCATCTGGTGGCAGGCATAGTGGCAAGTGACAAGAGATGGTGGCAAGTGACACGCTCAGGGCTCCCAATGATTCTGCATTATGGTGAGTTGAACTATTTCAGTTTATATTACAATGTAATGATAGAAGTAATGTGTTTTAATCATTCTGACACCATAACAACCATGGTGCCGGGGATGATTGAAGCACTAACACCAGCCATTGCCTTGAAAAATTGCCTGCGAAAAATCCTTACCCCTCGCGCGCTTACCCTGAGGTATTTTTAGTCTGTACAATTAAAGCCAGTTATTTTCAGTGTTCTCGTGTATGGAGATATGTTTTTAATTGATCTATTGTAGAAGTCATCGATAAAGGACGTGGTGTGTGTGTGTGTGTGTGTGTGTGGGGGTGGGGGGTGGGGGGCGGCATTGAAGGACCCGGCCTTGGGGTGGCAAAGGGAGTAAATCCGGGCCTGTTCAGAGCAGTTGCTTGGTTGCTTTGGACCCTTGGTTGCATTGCATAGGACCCAGATTAGAGCAGAGATCACTGTAGCAGTGCACTTATTTACATTACGTTTACCATTACAGATATTGCCCAGGTATGGTAAGCTTGTAAGTATGCAAAATATTCCATTCCTAAACTTAAACTTTATTGCAATAAAATGTATAACAATATTTAGTATTGAATATTGTTAATGACTATGTTCTAACAAAGAGGATTAAAATTGGAATAGAATCAGTTCCAGCAGTGAAGGAGTTGGATATCACTGTTAAGTTTTATGTAGGTGACACGGGAGCTGGTAATACTGTGCTGTTTGAAAATGAAGATGTCTCACGTTGGGATATATCTGTCTGATGGTTTAAAGGTTGTCGTGACTTTGCTGGCACTGAACATATTGATTTTACCATTGGCGCGTTTGTGGAACATGCTGAGAGAATCTCTCTCCTTGCAGGCCTAAAAACACGGATCTTTGTCTCTGCCTGGGGATAGCAGGGATAAAATATCAGATTGCTGTGTTATATACTATTTATGGGGCAGACACATTGGTACAGTTGAGCCTAGGCATAAATCTGACTCTTGCTAGTAAAAATAACATACTATATGATAGATTTCCCTTTACTTTCAGTTTTTAAGGTTCCTTTTCAATTTATATGACAGCTTTCTCACTATTTTCACTTTTCCTCACACATTGGGGTTGACTTATGGCAAATAGGATGTTTGCATCACTAGAAAAGTTGCCCTTTGCAAGGGAATTTTTCCCTAAGCTTAGTAAATACAGCAAAAGTTTTCTTTGTAAAGAATGCCTAATCACATTCAAGGCAAATTTTTAAAAATATAAATTATAGTTACTGCGCGACCAATTAAAAAATGAAAGCTGCTAACACTACAGTTAGACAAATTTTGAATGGATAAATGAAAATAAAGTGCAGCACTGTGATTGTGCAAAAAAAAAAAGCAAGTAGTGTCTGTGTGACACTATAAGTATGTCAAATGTACAGGGATAGTATATTACACCTATATAAACATAAAACATATGCGTGTATATACATAATAAAGTGCAAATGTGCCAACAGAAATCAAATCAAACAAATCTTAATCAAAAGTGAATGCACATATTGAATAAAATAAGTCTATGTAAATAGATGTGACCTTTAGGATGAGGACAGTTCCGGGATGATAGGAATGTATACAGTCTGCATCCGTGAACGAGGGATGAACAGCACGAGGGATGAACAGCAACACAGTCTCCATACCAAAAAGCATTATGCTCCACCTGTCATGAAAAAAAGAAGTCGCCACATAAAATCCATAAAGTGATCTACCGCAAATCCACCAAGACACCCATATCCTTTCTTCGCTATCATGAAGTAAGTAAGAGTCAGTAAAAGCCGCGTAGGGTTGGGATTGTGGCTTGCAGTCCAACCAGAAGTGACGGTTCTGCTGATCAGAGAACCTGTCGTGGTCGGAGGTAGAGGGGAAGCTGTCGCCACTAAGGGGCCAAACACCTTATTACCAGGGACCACAGTGAGTAGCTGAAGCAAATGCTGAAGCAGTATTCTCACCGGGGACTATGAAGAATTGGAAAACTTCAGCAGGTGTCAAGCCAGGGACCCAGCCAGCAGGGGTGACGCTTGAAGAGCAGCCTTATGTGTCAAGCCAGAGACCGAGCAGGGCAGTGGGGTGAAGCTTGAGAAGTATCTGGAGTGCCAAGCTAGGGACCCAGCAGAGAAGCAGAGGTGACGCTTGAGGAAGACACTAAAGTGAAGATTGGAAAGAGCTCAAGGCGTTCAGTGGCAGGGAATCAGCAAGTCTAGTGAGAGACTGGGAGCTAGGGATGAGCTTCGAGTTCGAGTCGAACATCGCCTGTTTGATCGTTCGACGAAGATCAAACATTATGAGTCATTCGCGCCAAATTCGAGCGGCGCATCATGCCCCATAATTGCAGTGCATTGCTGACTAATGATTGGCCAAGCATGCACTATGACCCGCATGCTTTGGCCAATCACAGCGCCGTCAGCAAAAAGAGCCATAATTGGCCAAAGGCAGGGTGCCTTTGGCCAATTATGGCTAAGGTGGTTAAGTCCATGCCCCACACTATATAAAGCCGCCTGCAAGTCGGCCTTGTATAGAGCATTGCTGGCGGAGGGAGAGAGAGAGAGAGAGAGTCATTTCATTTACTTTGAGCAGGCAGTTTATTCAGTTAGCTAGATCTCACTGCAGACCGTTCCTGCTGTATTGTTTCTAATATACTTCAGGCAGGCAGTTGATTCAGTTAGCTGCAGTGTATTTAATATATATATATATATATATATATATATATATATATATATATATATTATATACACATACATACACAGTCAGACTGGTGTATGTATGTGTATGTATGTATATGTATATATATATATATATATATATATATATATATATATATAAAATATATCCACTGCATACAGTTTAACTAGATCTCACTGCAGACAGTTTCTGCTGTACTGTACTTTCAGGCAGGTTATTCAGTGATCTGCAGTACATAAAATATATATACTGTCTCCTACATATATATCCACTGCATTCTAGTCTAGCCAAGCCTATATCTGACTGCAGGTAGTTCCTGGTGTACGTTTTCAAATACACTTGCAGGCAGGCAGGTGATTCAGTGATCTGCAGTGCATAAAATATATATACAGTCTCCTACATATATATATCCACTGCATTATAGTCTAGCCAAGCCTATATCTGACTGCAGGTAGTTCCTGGTGTACGTTTTCAAATACACTTGCAGGCAGGTGATTCAGTGAACTGCAGTGCATAAAATATATATATATACAGTCTCCTACATATATATATCCACTGCATTCTAGTCTAGCCAAGCCTATATCTGACTGCAGGCCATTTCTGGTGTACGTTTACAAATACACTTTCAGGCAGGCAGGCAAGTGAATCAGTGATCTGCAGTGCATAAAATATATATACAGTCTCATATATATATATATATATATATATATATATATACATACACACTGTATTCTAGTCTAGCCAAGCCTATATCTGACTGCAGGTAGTTCCTGGTGTACATTTTCAAATACACTTTCAGGCAGGCAGGCAGGCTATTCAGTGATCTGCAGTGCATAAAACATATATTGTCTCCTACATATATATCCACTGCGTTCTAGTCTAGCAAAGCCTATACCTGACTATAGGCCATTCCTGGTGTACGTTTTCAACAACACTTTCAGGCAGGCAGGTGATTCAGTGATCGGCAGTGCATAAAGATATATATATAGAGTCTCCTACATATATATCCACTGCATTCTAGTCTAGCCAAACCTATACCTGACTGCAGGTCATTCCTGGTGTAATTTTTATAGTAAACTTCAGGTGGTGTTTTGCTGATCCAATTTTACAGCATGTATGGAAGGCCACCAAGAAAAGGCAGACACTCACAGGCCACTAAAAGTGTGCAAGCAGGCTCTGTGTCTGCAGCCAACAGTGCTGGTCGTGGACACGGTGCATCCTCAGCATGTGGCCGTGGGGCACGCTTGCCCTTTTTTCGACAGCTGGCCGTGTTGAGCCACCACATGCAGAAGAGTTGGTAGAGTGGATCACAAAGCCGTCCTCATCCTCTGTCACCCAGGCTAAGACAAGTTTAGCTGCCAATGCAGCTGCCAAAGCGGCCTATTCCATTGGCTCAATGGCATCAGTCACTCCTTCCCTAGCCCCACCATCATGTCCTGAGGAGTCCCCCGAACTGTTCGACCACAGTGTCGAGTACATGCTGCAGGAGGATGCGCAGCATTTTGAAGGCTCAGACGATGGTACCAAGGTTGAGGATGAAGGCAGTTATGTGAGCCCAGAGAGAGGGGGTGCCCAAGAAGGACAAGAAACTGGCAGTCATGTTCCCCCAGCTGCAGCATACTGCTAGGTTTGCTCCAGTGGCAAGGAGGGAGGGGATGATGAGGTCACTGACTCTACGTGGGTGCCTGATAGAAGAGAGGAGGAGGAGGTGGCACATCTCCAACCAGGCAGGATGCCCTCCAGGGGCCAGGATGCCCTCCAGGGGCCAGCTTAAGGACAGCCAACCATCTGCATCACTCCGCTGAGCTCCACATGTGCAGGGCGCTGCTGACTCCACGCGTTTTCAAAAGTTCTTTGGTGTGGGCCTTTTTTGAGACAAATGTGCAGCAGATCGCACACATACGTACACATACATATGTCTGAAGCGTATGAAGCGTGGCCAAAACAGCATCCACTTGGGCACCACATGCTTGACCAGACATATGTCGAGCTCCCATGCAGTCCATTGGCAACAGTACTTAAAAGACCCACACCAAAGAACAAGGCGGACCTCTCCTTGCTCCTCATCAGCTGGGATCTCCATCCCCACTATACCTTCAGTCCTCTCAGAGACCTGCACTGAGAGGAATGAAGGTGTAGAATTAGGTGTCCCAAGCACTTGCGGGCAATCTGCTAGCGGTACACCTAAATCCGATTGTAGCAGGCAAATTTTCCTACCTCAGTTGCTAAACCGTCGAAAGAAATTCGGTCCCAGCCATCCACATGCTCAGCGGCTGAATGCTAGTTTGGCTAAATTGCTAGCACTCCAACTGCTGCCTTTTCAGCTGGTAGACTCTGCCTCCTTTTGAGAATTTGTGGAATGTGCGGTACCTCAGTGGCAGGTTCCTAAACACCATTTTTTTTCTCGGAAGGCCATTCTGGCCCTCTACCGGCATGTGGAAGGCAATGTCTTGGCCTCGTTGGACAGGGCGGTCAGAGGTAAGGTGCATATTACTGCTGACTCATGGTCCAGCAGGCATGGACAGGGACGTTACTTTTCTTTCATGGTGCACTGGGTAACCCTGCTGGCAGCTGGGAAGGATGCAGGACAGGGTGCAGTAATGTTGGAGCTTGTTCCGCCACCACGCCTCCAAAAGCTGGTAGTGGTGATTCTGCCACACCTCTCTCCTCCACCCCCTCCTCTTCTTCCTCTATGGCTTCTTCCTGTGCAGATTTGTCCTCGGAACCAGCGGTGCTCCATAGGTGTTCTAGGGGCTACGCAAGCAGTCAGGCAAAAAAGATGCCATGCGGTGCTTGAGTTGGTCGGCTTAGGGGACAGGAGCCACACTGGGGCAGAGATTCTGGCAGCTCTGCAGGGCCAGGTTCAGAAGTGGTTGACACCACGCCAGCTTCAGACAGGAATGGTGGTGTGCGACAATGGCACCAACCTCCTCTTCGCCCTCCGACAGGGACACTTGACCCATGTTCCCTGTCCTTAATTTGGTGGTGCATGGGTTCTTGTGCAGGTACCCAGGCTTACAGGATCTCCTGAGGCAGGCCAGGAAAGTCTGTGGGCATTTCCGCTGGTCATAATATGCCAGTGCTCGGCTGGCTGATCTCCAAAAGGAATGCAACCTGCCCAAGAACCGCCTCATCTGTGACATACCCACCAGGTGGAACTCAACGTTGGCCATGCTGCAGCAGCTGCACACGCAGCAAAGGGCCATCAATGAGCACCTGTGCGAGTATGGCACCAGAACAGGGTCAGGGGAGCTTGGCTTTTTTTCGCCATGCCAGTGGCTAATGATCAAGAATGCTAGCACTGTCCTGTCACCATTTGAGGAGGCCACGAGGATGGTGGCAGTGCATGCATCAGTGATACTGTCCCTCTTTAGGAGGAGGAATCAGTACTGGCTGGCAACCCTTCTTAAACCACGTTACAAGGGTAAGGTTGCGGAACTTATCCAGCCTTCGCAGAGGATGAAATATCTTTGGGAGGCCTTGAAGAAAGGTTTGTGCAATGCGTTTCCAGAGCCTGGGAGGTTGCAATCTCCTGGTCCTCCTGGACAACGTGTTGCTGAGGCTTCAGTCAGTCACAGAAGGAGCAGTGGAGAAGGTGGCCGTCTGACCGATTAGTTTAGATAGTTTTTTAGTCCTCAGCCCCAAGGTCTGATCTGTTCCAGCAACCATCGCCAGCGTCTGATTTACATGGTGCAGGAATACCTTGGGGCACCTTTCCAACCGAAAATCCACTGGGTTACTGGGTCTTGAGGATGGATCACTGGCCAGAGCTTGCACAGTATGCAATTGAGCTACTGGTCTGTCCTGCATCCAGCAATCTTTCGGAACGCACATTCAGTGCTGCTGGAGGCTTTGTAACCGATTACAGAGTGTGCCTGTCCACAGATTCGGTTGATCGGCTCACCTTCATAAAAATTAATCAGTCTTGGATCACCAGCTACCAAGCACCTGATGCTAATGTAACTGATTAATTTTTTTATGAATGTGAGATCCCTTGAAGACTGCCTATGCTGATGCTGAGTGACTATACAGTTATGCTGAGTGACTATCCTATTCCTCCTAAATATTAATGTTGATAGCTTCTAAGAACATTTTTGGTTCTAGGCACCACCACCAGTGCCTAAAGCCCAATTTTTCTGCCCTTGTTTAACAGGGGCGTGTAATTACAATTTTTTGCTGTAATATTTTGCAGCAGGGCTTGTTCCTGCGCTCAACTAGAGTATCTGTGAGGGGTTGTAGTGTTGTGGCACCAGTGCCTAAGGCCCAATTTTTCTGCACCTGTTTAACAGGGACGCGTAATTACAATTTTTGCTGTAGTATTTTGCAGCAGGGCCCGTTCCTGTGCTCAACAAGAGTATCTATCTGTGAGGCTTTACAGCGTTGTGTCACCACCGCCGCCTAAGGCCCAATTTTTCTGCCCCTGTTTAACAGGGGCGTGTAATTACAATGTTTGATCTAATATTTCACAGCAGGGCTCATTACTGCGCTCAACAACAGAATCTGTGAGGGGTTACTGTGTTGTGGAACCACCACTACTGCCTAAGACCCAATTCTTCTGCACCTGTTTAACAGGGGCGTGTAATTTACAATTTTTGATCTAATATTTCACAGCAGGGCCCGTTCCAGCGCCCACCAAGAGTAACTGTGAGGGCTTACAGTGTTGTGGCACCACCACCACCACCAAAGTCCCAATTTCTCTTACCCTGTTCAACAGGGGCGTGTAATTACAATTCTTGATGTAATATTTCACAGCAGGGCCATTCCAGCGCCCACCAAGAGTAACTGTGAGGCCTTACAGTATTCTGGTACCACCAACACTTCAGGCCTAAGAGTTAATATCAGTCTCCACTGATGCTTTATCAGCAATCCTTGTTTCCCTAAAAAATCTAATTTTCAAAATCCAATTGTCATTGGGACAGAAAGTAAGGTGAAATCTTCTGAACAGGGACACAGACAGCAAAACAAATGTTACAGGGGCAATGATAACCCTTCCCTATGTTATCCAAAAAGCTTAAAAATAGATTTTTTGGCTGGAGCTACACTTACAAAATGTACCAAAATGTTCAAAATTACAAACAGATTCAACTTTAGAACAAACCTACAGTCCCTGTCTTGTTTAGACCACCTGTATACTGCTATTCAGGGTATATAGGGCCTGGGGGCCCCATGCCATTTCTTTTTTTTTAATTTGGGTGCGGGGTTCCCCTTAATACCCATACAAGATCCAAAGGGCCTGGTAATGGGCTGGGGGGTTACCCATGCCGTTTTTCTCAATAATTTTCATCTAAATTGCCCCGACATCTATGGACCCGACATTACATTACAGCCGCAAGCAGTTTTTTATGACTTTTATTCCTTTAGAAATGTCATTTTGTGCAGGGACTGTTCTAAACACGGGAAAGACGTGCCACTTTACAGGCATACTATAGACACCCCCCCAGGTACAAAATTTAAAGGAATATTTCACTTTTATTTTTTCACTTTAAGCATCATTAAAATCACTACTCCCGAAAAAACTGACATTTTTAAAACTTTCTTTTGCATTGATACATGTCACCTGGGGCAGGAACCGGGTCCCCAAACCCTTTTTAGGGCAATAACTTGCATTTTAGCCCTTAAAATTCTCACTTTTGATTTCTCTTGTTCGAGTCCCATAGACTTTAACGGTGTTCGAATGTTCGCGCAAACTTTCGGTCCGTTCGCATGTTCTGGATGCAAACCGAACCAGAGGGTGTTCGGCTCATCCCTACTGGGAGCTCAGTGGGTTGAGAACCTACAAAAAGTGACCTTATAAAAGTAAAAGAGTTTGTTACAACTTGTGTTAGGAACTGTTATAAGACTGTTGCCGTAGGAGACAGCGCTCCTAAACATGCAGATGTTGTGTCTTGCTGGATGCCTTTCCCTGCATGGCTGTCTACCTGTAGAAGTCTCATAGTCTGCTAATTAACATTGCAACTACCTAAGGGTGTCCTGGCCTTAAACCCTCTCTCCCACAGTTCTGTTCAAGAGAAATAAAATCTCTTTACATTCAAGAAGTGTCTGTCGCCCATGAATCTATCTTACATTACACCCGCTATGCCTTACAACCCACTCTATACGGAAGGATGTCAGCAACTCTTGGCCCTGGAGGTTCTCATTAGACTAAAGGCCTGGGATCTTGCTACACCCTTTTGGGATATTAATTAGCCAGCCAGCTAGCTAAATAACAGCTAGTATTGAGAATAAAGCTTTAACAGTCAACTTGTTTCCTAAATGTCTGTTAGGATTCTGTTGTCTTCCACAAAGATTTCCAAATCCAAAAAATGAATCCTCTCAGGGTTACTGCGTGGTGTAAACTGAAAATTATGTTTTTTTTTTTGAGAACTGAATAGGATTTTTTGGGGGATTTTAAAGGCGCACATTTACAACAAAAATTCATAGAAAAATTCTAAATTTATTGAAAGACTTTTTTTAATAACAAACATCCAAGAATGAATATCTAATCATACAGTACATTAACAGGTGCAAATTGATTCAATCTCTACATGTTTCACCATAATTAGTGACTTCCTCAGGAGAATTTATTATCAGGCACTGTACACACTGCAAATAGAATTTTTTTTTTTTAGAAGAATAACAAAATATACAATAATAATACAAAACAATTTGAAGATATACAAAATTTTGTTTTCTTGCATTGGCAAAGAATAAAGTGGCAGATTACACCTTGTATAAATTACCTCTTTTTTTCAAAAAGTGGCTAATAAAATGTTTTGCGGCTCCAGAGTCATAGGGATGCAGTGATTTGGATCATCTGGTGCAACCATTGAGGGGGATATATCTATATTCACACAATTCACACTTAATAGTCCAACTGGGGGGCAGGATCAAGAACCAGTCAACATAGAAATCAAAAACTGTTACCTCAACCATTTCACTAGTAAGACAAAGAAAAAATGGTAAGTCTACCTGTAATCAAATATCTTGATATATTCCAAAAATTCAGATTACTCCCATCACTTCTATTCCAAAAGTAGGTAGAAAAACTAAAGGAAATGGAGAGGAAAAATGAATAGAATTTTCTCTAGGATTTCAAAAAGTCACAAATGACCCTTGAATCAAGAGACAAATAATCCAGTCAATAAAGGTTAAATTGAAAATTAAGAACACATGCCTGAATAATTCAACAGGATTGATTACCTTGAACAAGAGGTTCCACAATATATTTCTCCCCTCCTATGCTGGACCGTAAATGAAAAACCATGACCGGTATTCTTATATAAATAAAAGAAATTTATCAACATAAATCTGACTTTTTGAGACAATTTCTTGAAAAAGAAGATAATGATCAAAAGATTAAGAAGAAGAAGAAATATAATTGCGATTTTGCAGATTATTCTAATAAAGTTGTGTTTAAATAGCAGATTAAAGTGGATGAGCTCATGCAAAGTGGGGAATCTGCTATACCTCCCACTGCTTTACCCCAACCCTCCTCCACTCCATTCCCTACTTTTGCTATGCCATATTCATCGCATAGCAAAGGGAATGATATGAATAGTCGGAAGGGTTACAATTTTGGGGATAACCATAGGGGTTCTATCACCTCCAAACCAAAACCTACCATTAATAAGCTTAATGGAACAAAACCACCTCAATCTGGTGCGTTTCAACCGGCCAATCAAAATCATCTAGTTCGTAGGGATTCTACGAGAGGAGGTTATCCACCCCAAAAAACACCTTACAGAGAAAATTATAATCATCAGGGCCAATGGGAACATAGGGGAGACCCTAGAGATTCTGTTAATCAATATGGGCAGAGTTCCAATAGACAGACCCCTAGAGGCAATCAAGTACCCCTTCAGGATAGATTTGCTCCTCTTTCATACCATCAAGATGAATATCTTGAAGGAGGGGCATGTCATTACCGGGCATCCGAATCATATATGGACTATCCAACCAGGCAGAGAAATGTATTATTATAATTCTCCTAATTTTGAACAAATGGAACAGTCTCATTTTTTTCCCATGGGCAACAACAGAGCCAAAAGGGGTCACGAAGAAAGAGAGGCACTAGAGGGGGGAGGAGGATCAGGTCCAAAGAAAAGAAAACAGTAGACATTAGTGGTGTTTTTAATCTGAGTTCAGCTCAATTATCTCTAGGTGAACAAAAACCTTAGCGAAGGGTTAAAGTTTGCCCCTCCCTGTAAACGCAACAAATTTGAGACATTTGTTGATGTTCATCTTGCAAATAAATTTGTGTACATAAAGAGACACTTCATTTTGAATCCAATAGGGAGTCAAAGTCAAGTTGTCTCAAACTCTGTACCTCAGATTGTTACGGGAGAAGTAGTTCACTCTCTACCCCAGTCTGGGTTGGAGGGTGGTCAGATACGGCATACGAATCCTTCAAACGCATCACTATTCAATCCTCCCTCCAGGTTTTGTCGCACCATCCATACAAGTTTTTAAAGAGTTGGTGGTGAGTAGGGATGAGCCAAACACCCCCCCATTCGGTTCGCATCCAGACCATGCGAACAGGCAAAAAATTTGTTCGAACACCGTTAAAGTCTATGGGACACGAACATGCATAATCAAAAGTGCTCATTTTAAAGGCTTATATGCAAGTTATTGTCATAAAAAGTGTTTGAGGACCTGGGTCCTGCCCCATGATCTAATTGACATGTATCAACATGGGGACAAGGTGCTTTGGGGGGGTGCTTTGGGGGGCTACCCCAAAGCACCCTCCCAATGTTGAGGGCATGTGGCCCGGTACAGTTCAGGAGGGGGGCGCTCTCTTGTCCCCCCTCTTTTCCTGTGGCCTTCCAAGTTGCGTGCTCGGATAAGGGTCTGGTATGGATTTTTGGGGGGACCCCACACCATTTTTTCTTAAAATTTTGGCACAGGGTTCCCCTTAAAATCCATACCAGACCTGAAGGGCCTGGTATGGAATTTAGGGCGACCCCCACGCATTTTTTTTTTTTATTTTGGTTCGGGGTTCCCCTGTGGGGAAATTCCATGCCGTTTTTATCAATGAACTTTTATGCGTATTGCCGGACTGACAATTCATTATAGCCGGCGCTAGCGATAGTAGTTTTACATGACTTTTTTCCTTTAGAAATGTCAGTTCAAATTTAAAGGATATTACACTTTTATTGTTTCACTTTAAGCATTATTAAAATCACTGCTCCCGAAAAAACGGCTGTTTTTAAAACTTTTTCTTTGCATTGATACATGTCCCCTGGGGCAGGACCCAGGTCCCCAAACACTTTTTATGACAATACCATGCATATAAGCCTTTAAAATTAGCACTTTTTATTTCTCCCATGGGTTTTTAAAGGGTGTTCCGCGGCTTTCGAATTTGCCACGAACACCCCAAATTGTTCGGTGAACGGGTGAACAGCCAATGGTCGAGTCAAACTCATGTTCGACTCGAACATAAAGCCCATCCCTAGTGGTGAGTGATTTGGTAGCACTCAAAATCACAAACACCAACACTAGGAGTGATTTTCACCACAATTTGAAACAGATCTGCGCACGTACTGTAATGTCGTGCGTCCCGTGGACAAGGGCGGTGGCATCGTCATTCTTAATAAAAGCGTCTAGATGAGATGAATAGGCTTTTATCAGATCATGTGACCTATATGCAATTAGCTTTGAATCCTACAACTAGGTTTAGGAAGGAGCTCTTGAATCTAGCTTATGCTGGATTTCGACAGGGAGTTCTAAACAAGAAAGAAAAAGCATACCTGGTGCCCTCTGCGCCAAGAGTACCAGTTATATATTACCTGGCTACCTACCTGCAAATCCACAAAAACCCTTTAAGCCGCCAGGTCGCCCTATAATTAGTGGCATTGACTTGGTGATAGCTAGGATAGGCAGGTATGTAGATGAATTATTACAACCTTTGGTTGCTACCCCTTCCTATATTAGGGATACCACACAGGTCATTAACCTGCTGAGTGAGTGTGAGAGGAAGGTGGGTTACAGCTTTGCCACAGCCGATGTGGCTTCTCTGTACACGGTCATATCTCACCAGCATGGTTTGGAAGCGGTTAAATTTTATTTAGAACAAGATCATTCCCTGTCACAAGTTCAGAGAGACTTTATTATTGATCTTGTTTTTGCAACGGGCCATAAGTATTTCTGGTTTGGGGGGAATTCTTCCTAAAAACCCGTGGTGTAGCGAAGTGTGCAAAGTTTGTTCCCAGCTTGGTTAACATGTTTATGGCCCGTTGGGAAATAGAAGTGATCAACACCGATCCCCCTAAAGAGTTACCCCTATGGAGAAGGTACATCGATGATGTCCTTCTCCTATGGGATGGTGACTTGTCCTCGCTTGAGGCATTTTTTTCTAATCCGAATAACAGAGGCATTTCTTTTACAGTATGAGGCAAGCCACTCCCAGATTAATTTCCTTGACCTCATTATTATTACCCCTATCCAGTTGCCATCATTCTTCATGGCTTAAAGCTGTTCCGAAAGGACAATTTCAATGTATTAGGTGCAATTGTACAGAAATCTGATTACCAACAGCAGGCACAAGTGCTCAAAATGAGATTTCTAGACAAGGGCTATCTTGAGAAAGAGATTGACGAGACCATTTTGAAAGTGGAGAATATGGATAGGGATCACATGAGAAGATATCCATGCGCCAGACAATAAGTTTGGACGGTCCATGATCACAGGATATTCCAATCAACATTTCTCTGTCAAAAAAATTCTTAAGAAACATTGGGGTATACTCAAAAACGATAAGGCGCTCGGCCCTGTCATTCCAGACCGTCCCACAGTGATCTATAGAGGAGCTCCCTCTTTGCGTAATAGTATTGCTCCCAATGTAGTTGATCCCCCCAAAAACTATTTCATTTTTCCACTCTATGAAAGGCTTTTTTCCCCATGTAAAAAGTGTAGCATTATGCTAAATACCATGATAAAAAAACCAAAGGGACTCTCTTTCTGGCTTTTGACAAAATTCATCCCCACTGTAGAGGTTTGAATATGGTTAGATCAATCTCTAGGTTAGAAACCAGATGGATTTTTGATATGAAATCTTACGTACCCTTTGGTTTAAACATCGATTGGGACATCAATTGTTTCATTAATAATGCCTAATAGCTTATTTGCGTCTTTTTTGTTTATCTAGTTCTTTTTTATATAATATTTATATAGTATACAATTTTTAATTATCATTCATATTTATTGGTTAACATCAATTTTTGTTAATTGAATTTACTGTATGAATGCATTTTATTCTCTTTGAGTATGCGGTGTCTGTCCGACTTCCTGCTTCTTTATCCTATTTTTTGCTACATCAGTGAATTTTATACACTATGTTTTGAGTCCATTATCTTTTCTCGCCACTAGATGGCAAGGTTTCTTCTATATCAGTCTCAAACTGATGGCCCTCCAGCTGTTGTGAAACTACAAGTCCCATGAGGCATTGCAAGGCTGAAAGTTACATGTATGGCTCCCACAGGCAGAGGCATGATGGGACTTGTAGTTTCGCAACAGCTGGAGGGCCACCAGTTTGAGACCCCTGTTCTATATGCCTCCAGGCTTCCCTTGTCTTTATTTACCTTTTTCCTACTATTATATTGATAGCCAGTAGTCAAAATGGCGGTACCGCCCTGGCTTTATCATTGTACTAGCCTGGCTCCAGTATTTAAGATGGCACCGCCAGGCTATATAACTCACATGCGTGATGACACATGCACCTAGCCAATCCCCAGGCGATGTCCTATCATGATGAAATGCGTAGGGTGGAGCCTATGATGGTGACGTCATTACGTTCTTTTCAGGATTTTGATGGGCAATAGGAAAAGGAAGTGAATGGAATCTTGAGGAGACGCAGCGGACCTCATTGATGAGACATTTAGTTGTACCGCTTTTAAACATCATATCTCGTGAGTGTAACCCACTTATTTACATTAAAACCACAATTTTAAATTTTCTGCATTATGGAAGCACTTTCTTTTGTTTTCTGAATGACATTGTTCCAGCAGTAGTTCTAAACATCTTTAATAGTCTTGGGGAGACTGATTTCCCTGTGCTAGGTGAGACTGCTTTCTAGCAGTCACGAATAGCTGTTAGGCAGACCACTTACTCACTTGGGTGTGGAGCTGGATGCACATTTATTTGAAGATTCTGAACGATTTTTTTTATTTGCCACCATTATCACATACAGTGGGGCAAAAAAAATTTAGTCAGCCACCAATTGTGCAAGTTCTCCCACTTAAAAAGATGAGAGAGGCCTGTAATTGTCAACATAGGTATACCTCAACTATGAGAGACAAAATGTGGAAACAAATCCAGACGATCACATTGTCTGATTTTTGAAAGAATTTATTTGCAAATTATGGTGGAAAATAAGTATTTGGTCACCTACAAACAAGCAAGATTTATGGCTCTCACAGACCTGTATCTTCTTCTTTAAGATGCTCCTCTGTCCTCCACTCATTACCTGTATTAATGGCACCTGTTTGAACTTGTTTTCAGTATAAAAGACACCTGTCCACAACCTCAAATAGTCACACTCCAAACTCCACTATGGTGAAGACAAAAGAGCTGTCGAAGGACACCAGAAACAAAATTGTAGACCTGCACCAGACTGGGAAGACTGAATCTGCAATAGGCATACAGCTTGGTGTGAATAAATCAACTGTGGGAGCAATAATTAGAAAATGGAAGACATACAAGACCACTGATAATCTCCCTCGATCTGGGGCTCCACGCAAGATCTCACCCGTGGGGTCAAAATGATCACAAGAACAGTGAGCAAAAATCCCAGAACCACACAGGGGGACCTAGTGAATGACCTGCAGAGAGCTGGGACCAACGTAACAAAGGCTACCATCAGTAACACACTACGCCACCAGGGACTCAGATCCTGCAGTGCCAGATGTGTCCCCCTGCTTAAGCCAGTACATGTCCGGGCCCGTCTGAGATTTGCTAGAGAGCATTTGGATGATCCAGAAGAGGATTGGGAGAATGTCATATGGTCAGATGAAACCAAAGTAGAACTGTTTGGTAGAAACACAACTCGTCGTGTTTGGAGGAGAGAGTATGCTGAGTTGCAACCAAAGAACACCATACCTACTGTAAAGCATGAGGGTGTCAACATCATGCTTTGGGGCTGTTTCTCTGCAAAGGGAACAGGACGATTGTGACAGAATGAATGGGGCCATATATCGTGAGATTTTGAGTGCAAACCTCCTCCCATTAGCAAGGGCATTGAAGATGAAACATGGCTGGGTCTTTCAGCATGACAATGATCCCAAACACACCACCCGGGCAACAGAGTGGCTTCGTAAGAAGCATTTTAAGGTCCTGAAGTGGCCTAGCCAGTCTCCAGATCTCAACCCCATAGAAAACCTCTGCAAGGAGTTGAAAGTCCGTGTTGCCCAGCGACAGCCCCAAAACATCACTGCTCTAGAGGAGATCTGCATGGGAGAATGGGCCAACATACCAGCAACAGTGTGTGACAACCTTGTAAAGACTTACAGAAAACGTTTGACCTCTGTCATTGCCAACAAAGGATATATAACAAAGTATTGAGATGAACTTTTGATATTGACCAAATACTTATTTTCCACCATAATTTGCAAATAAATTATTTCAAAATTCAGACTGTGATTGTCTGGATTTGTTTCCACATTTTGTCTCTCATAGTTGAGGTATACCTATGATGACAATTATAGGCCTCTCTCATCTTTTTAAGTGGGAGAACTTGCACAATTGGTGGCTGACTAAATACTTTTTTGCCCCGTTGTATGGATGGAAGTTTGCCTTTTTATATATGGATTGATTTTTTTCACTGGGACTTTGCTTTAGTTTTTATTTTTCACTTGTAAATTT
Source organism: Lithobates clamitans (assembly GCA_037952925.1). Taxonomy (NCBI): domain Eukaryota; kingdom Metazoa; phylum Chordata; class Amphibia; order Anura; family Ranidae; genus Lithobates; species Lithobates clamitans. The sequence goes on along the minus strand of JBBGZY010000852.1, from coordinate 4,189,597 downwards.
GGACAATCATTTTTTGCACTGGGACTCTGCCTTAGTTTTCCTTTTTTTTTTCACTTGCAAAATTGAAAAAATTACTTTATTTGTTTGTATAGCGCTGCACTCACCTTTTATGCATATTCTTATTTACCCCCTCCACCTCCCTATTGAAGTGACACTGCGGCGTCAGCGGCGCTCTGAAAATGACATCAGAAGTCAAAATCATGTGCGTCCGCAAACCAGCAGCAGCCAGATACCGGAAATAAAACAAAGATGTAAATACATCAAGCATCATCTGATTTAGAAGTAGAATAAGGCATCCACCTGGCGTTGGACATATTAGGATGAAAAAAAAATTCTGAGAGGGCACTGTTTGGAAAAACCAAAGCCAGCACCCAAAAAGGAGATGCCAAACCAAGTAGCTGACGAATGGCACCATCTAGTGGAGTCCAAAAAAAGGGGAAGCACTAAGTATGATGCCTTGGGCGTCCATATGGTCACCTGATCCACAAAGAACCCCTATTTAGTATTGTAGTTTATATTGCAATTTATCTGTCAAAAAAGACAAAATGTATTAGAAAGCAAAAAAAAATTACTCCATAGCCACTAAAACTACCCTCAAATGAAATCCGAAATAAAGGCAAATGACCCATAGTGAATAAAGACACCAATAGAATTGGCCAATCAAGGTTACAATTACTAATAAACAGAAAACCGCCCAATGGCTTGGAATTCTGTCAGACTTATCAGGTATGGCAGGAGGTAAATTTCAAAGGATATGGCTAAGATTTAAAACTTATGGGAATGGCTTGTAGCTGATGGATTCATTCAAACCTGGATAGACAATGGCCACCAGGGAATGAATCCATCAGGTCTCGCGTTGAAGGAGAGCCTTATCCACATCTCCTCTATCATGAGTGGGTATGTCCACATAGCTCCCCTTCAGGCATTTAAAAGCCTATTCACACTTCACCATTCATTGTTCCTGAATGGGTTCGCGTGGCCTCCCTTCTGGGCTTTCTGCAGATCCCCTTTCGTCTGTTTCTGTATGAGTTAGTTCAACGGTCGGGCAATCTGTGAGGGGTTCTTCACGAATCTCATATAATAGGAGCAGGATCCCAAAAACGACCTCAATTCAGTGACGGTGCTCGGACGGGTCTAAGAAGTAACGGCCTCCAAATTTTGGGGGTCAATAGCTTTCCCCTTGGCTGAGACTACATGCCCAAGGTACGTGACCGAGGTCTGGTAGAACTGGCATTTCTCAAACGACAGCTTCAGCCCCTCTGTGTGTAGCTGCTGGAACACTTTCTCCAAACGAGCTTCATGCCCCTTTAATGTTCTGACAAACACAATGATATCATCAAGGTACACCAGTGCTTCTACCAAGTTCATATCTTCCATGGTGTTCTCCATTAATCTCTGAAAGGTGGCGGGGGCCCCATCTAATCCCTGTGTTGAATTAAAAAAATCCCAGAGTGCTGATGAAGGCCGTCTTTTCTCGGTCATCCTGATGCATGGGTATCTGGTAGTATCCAGTACACTAAACCACTTGGCCCCTGATAGATAATGCAGGGCCTCTTCTATGCGAGGAGTTGTGTACTGGTCTTGAACATTTCAAGGTTCGGTAGTCAAAACGCATCTTTCCCACTACCAAAATCGGGGAAGTATAAGGACTCCTGGATTCCCTAATGACCCCTGATTTCTTCAGTTCGGCCAGCTGCTCTCTAAGGTCCTCCAGATTAAACAATGGGATTCATCTGGCCCTTTTGCGGAAAGGCCTATCTTCTGTAAGCCAAGTTCGATGTGGGGCACTCTTGGCACAGCCCACATCAAAATCCTTTTTAGGGAAGATCTTCTCCCATCGGGCTAATTGTGTTTTAATTTTCTCCTCCCATCCTGAGGGTAGATTTGTGCAGCAGACAGGGGTCTCTTTCCCACCTTCTTTCTAATCTAGATCAACCCCCGTCGCTGGGGTAGCGGCACTCACTTTCCCAATCACCATCCGAGGCCTCAGACTCGGATGGTGATTTGGAAAGTGAGTGCCGCTATAGCGTTCCTCACACTGACAGCGGTAGCGTTCCCCACACTGACAAGGATCAGCTCCCCCCCCCCGCTTCTCAATAGAGCCCTAGTGGGTATGATCTCTGGTACCAGTTCTATTCCAACATCCTCAGCTGAATCAGTTTCTACCACTACATAATGGCCCAGCTGATCCCATGACAACTTAACAGTGGCTTTCAAGCAGGTCCTTTCGCCCGGCTGCAAGACCTTTTTCCTAAGCATCAAATCGCCACAGTCTTCTTACTCCTTCCATGGGGGGCTTCTTCTCCTGCAACACTCGCTGGAAAGCTTGTCGCAGCTGTGTATCTTCCCTACTGGAGCGCCTTTCAAGGCCAGTGGTGTGAGTAGCCTCCTCACAAGATTGGTGTTGGTGCCTATCAGTAAATAATTTCGGCATGCCCCATGAGGTCGGGGGCAGACAACAGCCAGTGTGTCAAGTCTCTGGTTTCCCAGCCAAGGAAGTATCAAAAGTTATCTTGATGGGTATGTATCTGTCGTATGGGCATTTCTGGGTCCCTATGCCCCAAATCTCAAACTCTTCAAGTTTACACAAAAGGGATATTGTCATGAAAGACGTCCTGTTAGTTCAGCCGCCGGCGGAAGATCGGTTAACAGAACTACTGTCAATAGAGCCAGAGAACGCGTTCGGAGGCGCATTGGCGCGAACGGACGCATGCGGGTGCACGCTAATACGAGCGGGTGTACGCGGGTACACGATGATACGAACGTACGATCGGTACTCGGGCGTGCACATGTGCACGTGGAGGCGCGCAGACGTGCAGTGTGACAGCTTTTGGCACCATTAGGCATATTTAAGGGTGCCTGTCAGCATGCTTCCTTGCTGTCCGGTCTACAGTGTTCCCTGTGACCCTAAGCTTTCCAGTATACCTGTTTACCTGATCCCTGTTACCCGGCTTGTTCCTGACTTCTCCTGTTTGCTGCCAGTCCCCGACCTCGGCTTGTCTGACGATTCTCTTGCCTCATCCTTCAGTTATTACCTGCCTGCCTGTTGCTGACTCGGTCCGTGCCCTGACTACTCTCCTGATTCCGTTCTGTACCTGCTCTGCTTGCCTGTGTTTGATCCGGCCTGTCTGACTTTGCTAGTGCTTCCAGTGGTACTACAGAACACCTCCCTGCTGCCTGCTTGTTCGTGGGTTTCTGTTAGCTACAGTGCTTCTCTATCTAGTCAACAGTTCCAGTGTTCCTGCCAAGAGTTCCGGTTCATCTACCAGTTGTTCCAGTGCTCCGGTTGTACTACAGAACACCTCCCTGTTGCCTGTTGTTCCTGAGTTCCTGCCAGCTATAGTTCTTCTCTACTCTATCAGTGGATCCAGTGTTCCTGTCAGTCCTCCTGCTGCTGCACCAGAGGTCCGGATCAACTCTACACCTGCCACTTGCCAAGCACTTGTGGCCCCCTGCGCTCTTGAGTCCCTGTCTTCCCTATCAGGGACTCTCGAACCAGAGGCACACGAGAGGCTACTCCTTGCATTCTGGGCTCCACCACCAGGTACGTGACAGTACCGGACAGCCATGTCTGAGCCCACGCAGGGAGCCTCTCCCATGGATGAACTCTGCCGCCATCTTGCTGGACTTACCCAGGCAGTAAAGAGCCTACAAGAAGGCTACACCCAGCTGGAAGGCCCAGTCCAGGCTCTAGCAGCTTCTACACCTCCAGTATCCGGGACTTCTGCTTCACCATCAGTGGTTATGTTGCCACCTAAACCCAGGGTCCCCACGCCTGAAAGATTTTTGGGTAACCAGAGCAAATTCAGGTCCTTACGCAACTCGTGTGAACTCTTTTTTGCCCTTCAACCAAGGACTTTCTCCCTGGAGGCCACCAAGGTGGGGTTTGTGATCTCGCTGCTGACCGGCGAGCCCCAGTCCTGAGCCCATCGCTTATTAGAAAAGAAAGATACCTCACTTGATACCCTGGATACCTTCTTTCGGGCTATGTCATCATTATATGAAGACCCACAGCTGACCGCCACGGCAGAGGCAGCCTTGCACACCCTACAGCAAGGCCGCAGACCTGTTGAGGACTATGTGTCGGAATTCAGACGCTGGAGTTCCGACACAAATTGGAACAATGCCGCCCTACGGTATCAGTTCCGTATGGGCCTTTCAGAATCCTTGAAGGATGAACTAGCCCGAGTGGGCATTCCTGAGACTTTAGAGGACCTCATAGACCTTTCCATCCAAATAGACAGACGCCTGAGAGAACGACGTACGGAGCGATCTTCTGGTCCTGCTCGTCCTGTCTGGATGCTGCCCTGGGTGCCTAGTTCTCCCCACTCCGCTCCTCCAGCTTCTACTACCATGACCTCAGATACACCGGAACCAATGCAGCTGGGACTCTTACGGCAATCCCTCACTCCTGAAGAGCGTCAACGCCGTCGGGCTGGTAACCTGTGCCTATACTGCGGGGAACCCGGACACTTTGTACGAACATGCCCGGCCAAGCTTCGTAAGTGCCTCTCTGTCTCTCCTGCTCTTACCCCAGCTGCACTGAATAATATGTCTCACCTGGCTGTTCCGCTTCTTTTACAGCTCCCAGGAGGGAATATACCAACCAGCGCTATCATTGATTCCGGGGCCTGCAGTGGCTTTATAGACTTGTCCTTCGCTTCCAGACATCACATTCCCATCCGGCCCAGGGCGAAAGGACTTTCAGTATATCTGGCCGATGGTTCTACCCTCAGATCAGGACCAGTAACCCAGGAAACAGTACCCATGCTCACCACCATTGCTGGCACTCATCAAGAGCTACTTTGTCTGGATGTCATTGAATCTCCTCTATTCCCCATCATATTGGGCATGCCATGGCTCAAGGCCCATAACCCGCAAGTTGACTGGGCCTCAGGAAAAATTGAGTTTCCCTCCTCTTATTGTCACCAACACTGTCTACCAGAAGTTACTCAAGCTCCCTCTTCCCTGTTGTGCATGGAAACTGATGCCGAGACCCGTCAAGTTGTACCCGAAGTCTACCATAGCTTTCTGGACGTTTTCAGTCAAAAAGGGGCCGAGACCCTTCCTCCCCACCGGCTATATGACTGTCCGATTGAGCTTCTCCCAGGGGCAGAGATTCCTTTTGGGAGAATATTTCCTTTGTCAGAGTTAGAACTAGGAGTATTAAAAACTTACATTGACAACAATCTAAAGAAAGGCTTCATCCAACCTTCCACATCCCCGGCAGGAGCAGGAATCTTTTTTGTGGAAAAGAAAGACCATTCCTTGCGCCCTTGTGTGGATTATCGGGCACTCAATAAAATCACGATCAAGAACCGTTATCCCTTACCATTAGTGCCAGAACTTTTTCAGAGGCTGGGGTCTGCAGTAGTGTTTTCTAAGTTAGATCTTCGTGGTGCCTACAACCTTGTCCGCTTTCGCAAGGGAGACGAATGGAAGACTGCTTTCCGTACCGGGTTTGGGCACTTCGAATATTTAGTCATGCCTTTCGGACTTTGTAATGCTCCTGCTACATTTCAGCATTTTGTAAATAAAATTTTCAGAGACTACCTTGACCTGTTGTTATTTATCTAGATGACATTCTAATCTTCTCTTCTTCCCTAGTTGAACATCGTGAACATGTCAGAAACGTTTTGACCCGACTTCGCCTGCACGGCCTTTACGCCAAGCCTGAGAAATGTGTCTTCGAACAAGAGAGTATTCAGTTCCTTGGTCTTATTATTTCTGTGGAAGGTATCAACATGGACCCTCAGAAGGTCTCCGCCATTCTGGACTGGCCCGCTCCTACTGACAAAAAAGGGATTCAACGTTTCGTGGGATTTGCAAATTTTTATAGAAAATTCATCAAGGGATTCTCCACCATCATTTCTCCCATTACAAGATTAACCCAACAGGGCCTCAAGTTCCACTGGTCTACGGAAGCTCAGATGGCCTTTACTACACTGAAGGATCTGTTTGTCTCAGCCTCAGTTTTAAAACATCCTGATTCCACGTTACCCTACATCCTGGAGGTGGACGCCTTGGAGATAGCGGTCGGTGCAGTACTCTCCCAAAGACAGGGGCCTAGGGCTCTTCTGCACCCAGTCGCTTTTTTTCCCCGTAAATTATCGGAAGCAGAAAGGAACTATGACGTGGGTGATCGAGAATTGTTAGCGATCAAAGCTGCGCTGGAGGAATGGCGATACCTGTTAGAGGGAGCAGCCAACCCGATTCTTGTTTATACAGATCACAAGAATCTAGAATATTTAAAGACTGCCAAAAGGTTGAAACCACGACAGGCCAGATGGGCACTGTTCTTTACTAGATTTTCTTTCCATATCACCTACCGTTCCGGGTCAAAAAATATCAAGCCTGACGCTCTGTCACGGATGTACAGTGATTCGGAAGCACCTTCTCCGCCAGATACTATCTTGTCCTCAGGGAACTTTCTGTTACTCCAAGGGGATCTACTGACACAGATCAAGCAAGCCTCCAGGAACATTTCCACTCCACCTGATACAATCCTACAGGCCAGAGATGATCTTCTGTGTTTTAAGGATAGGATCTTCGTACCTCAGGAGATGCGAACGGCATTTCTTAGTTCTTGCCATGACCATATGTTAGCCGGCCATTTCGGAGTACATAAAACATCTGAACTTCTTCAGCGCACGTTCTGGTGGCCACCATTAAGAAAGGACTGTAAGGACTATGTGGAAGCATGTGTCACCTGTATCCAAAGTAAAGGCAGCAAGTCTAAAGCCTGGGGCCTGTGAAACCACTATCTGTCCCTGGAGAAGCCATGGAGGATGATCTCCGTGGATTTTATTGTCGAGTTGCCACCTTCTGAAAACTACACTACGATCTTCGTAATAGTGGATAGATTATCCAAGATGGCACATTTCCTACCAATGAAGGGTACCCCTACTGCTGCTGAAACTGCCAGGACATTTATTAGGGAGGTGGTGAGGCTTCATGGCATCCCTGCCAATATTACTTCTGATCGGGGGGTACAATTCACCTCCAGGTTTTGGAGAGCTCTTTGTGAATCCCTGAAAATTGATCTTGCCTTCTCTTCTGCCTATCACCCCCAAACAAGTGGCCAGACGGAGAGAACGAATCAGACGCTGGAGCAGTATCTGCGCTGCTTTTGCAAATTATGGGTTCCATCCTCTGTTCTTGTCCACTAACATTCCGGATTGTCCAGTACCAGCTGTTCAAGAAAACCTAAACTTCTTCGAATCAAATAATAAGCTTCTGCAAGAGACTATGGCAAGGACCCAAAACTACAACAAAGAGGTGTTTGACAAGAAGAGAAGGGGGGAGCTTGATCTTAAACCTGGAGATTTGGTTTGGCTATCCACTTTGAATCTAAGATTGGCTTGTCCTTCCAAAAAATTGGGTCCCAAGTTCGTGGGTCCTTTTCCAGTGATAAGAAAAAGTAATAATGTGGCCTACGAACTAAAGCTACCAGAATCATTCCGGATTCACCCGGTCTTTCATGTTGCCCTACTCAAACCTGCAGTTCCTGATCCTTTTGTCAACCGGAGGGTCAATCCCCCTGAACCCGTGATCATTGATGGAGAAACCGAATATGAGTTTGAATCCATTCTGGATTGTAGGAAGAAACGTAATCAAGTCCAGTTCTTGGTAAAATGGAAGGGGTATGGGCCTGAGGAAAACTCCTGGGAGCCGGAGTCCAACATCCATGCTAGGAGGTTGATTCTTGCCTTTAAAAGATCTCATCCAAGTAAGATGGCACAGTTGGGCATCCGGAGGCTGCCCCTTGGGGGGGGGGCAATGTCATGAAAGACGTCCTGTTAGTTCAGCCGTCGGCTGAAGATCGGTTAACAGAACTACTGTCAATAGAGCCAGAGGACGCGTTCGGAGGCGCGTTGGCGCGAACGGACGCATGCGGGTGCGCGCTAATATGAGCGGGTGTACACGATGATACGAACGGGCACGTACGATCGGTACTCGAGCGTGCACGTGTGCACGCAGAGGCGCGCAGACGTGCAGTGTGACAGCTTTTGGCGCCATTAGGCCTAGTTAAGGGTGCCTGTCAGCATGCTTCCTTGCTGTCTGGTCTACAGCGTTCCCTGTGACCCTAAGCTTTCCAGTATACCTGTTTACCTGGTCCCTGTTACCCGGCTTGTTCCTGACTTCTCCTGTTTGCTGCCAGTCCCCGACCTCGGCTTGTCTGACGATTTCTTGCCTCATCCTTCAGTTATTACCTGCCTGCCTGTTGCTGACTCGGTCCATGCCCTGACTACTCTTCTGATTCTGTTCTGTACCTGCTCTGCTTGCCTGTGTTTGACCTGGCCTGTCTGACTTTGCTAGTGCTTCCAGTGGTACTACAGAACATCTCCCTGCTGCCTGCTTGTTCATGGGTTTCTGCTAGCTACAGTGCTTCTCTATCCAGTCAACAGTTCCAGTGTTCCTGCCAAGAGTTCCGGTTCATCTACCAGTTGTTCCAGTGCTCCGGTTGTACTACAGAACACCTCCCTGTTGCCTGTTGTTCCTGAGTTCCTGCCAGCTATAGTTCTTCTCTACTCTATCAGTGGATCCAGTGTTCCTGTCAGTCCTCCTGCTGCTGCACCAGAGGTCCGGATCAACTCTACACCTGCCACTTGCCAAGCACTTGTGGCCCCCTGCGCTCTTGAGTCCCTGTCTTCTCTATCAGGGACTCTCGAACCAGAGGCACACAAGAGGCTACTCCTTGCATTCTGGGCTCCACCACCAGGTACGTGACAGATATGCTTCAAATATTTGTGATAAAAATCTTGATACAGCAACATCATTTGGGCTCCCGTATCCAGTAGAGCCAGCGGAGGTTTCCCCAGTGGAGCCTCCCTTACATCAGGTGTACCCAGCGGAGCCCCCCTTACATTACTGATATGGGCATTGATTGGTACTGTGATTGACACTAACATCCGTTTCTGGTGGGGCACTGACTGTCAGCTGATGGGCACTGACTGGCAGTTGTGGTTGCACATCTGATGGGACTGTGCTGAAAATCAATGTGCTGGTTACCCCCCCCACCCCCGACAGGGAGAGCCACCGATCGCGCTCCCTGTCGGTGCGAACCGAGGAATGCAGTTTACCGGCACTTCCTGGTTCACTCGATGATCTGTTGTGATTAGTCACAGCTGATCACGTGATAAGAAGCCTACGTCAGAGGCTCCATACCACGATCGGAGATGCAGTGTGTCAGACTGACACACAGCATCTCCGATCGCCGCGCTGCGTGCTGGCATATTATCCTATTGGACCTCATATGATGCCCAGTCACGATAACAGAACCACTGCCCGGCCGTCATTCTGCTATAGGCCGGGCGGGAAGTGGTTAAAAAATATAAGGCTATGAGGACACCATCAACATTCCAGCACTACAAAGGATGCAATAAGAAATGTAAGAGTGCAATCAGGGCAGCAAAAATAGACCATGAGGGACACATAGCGGAAAAAGGTAAAAAGAATCCAAAAACATTTTTTAAATATATTAATAGTAAAAAAGCAAAGTCAGAGCATATTGGCCCCATAAAAGGCTGATCAAGAGATGTTGGTTACGAGTGACTAGGAGAAGTTAACTGTACTAAAATAGATTCTTATCCTCAGTATTTACTATAGAAAAGGAGGGGTATAATGGACAAGATGGTATTGTTAGGAACACAACAGGGAGTGTACCCTCGTGGTTAACAGAGGGCAGCGTCCAAAAAAGACTGGAAAACGTAATGTGAACAAATCACCAGGAACAGGTGGCTTACACCTGAGAATCCTCAAAGAAGTCAGTCAGGCCATTTCTAGACCACTATTCCAAATCTTTAACCACTTCAATACAGGGCACTTTCCCCCTTCCCGCCCAAGCCAATTTTCAGCTTTCAGCACTGTCGCTGTTTAAATGACAATTGCGTGGTCATGCTACACTGTACACAAACAAAATTTTTATAATTTTGTTCCCACAAATAGAGCTTTCTTTTGGTGGTATTTGATTACCTCTGGGTTTTTTTTTTGCTAAACAAATAAAAAAATACCGAAATTTTTTTTTAAAAAGTTTTTCTTTGTTTCTGTTATAAATTTTTGTAAATAAGTACATTTTCTCCTTCACTGGTGGGCACTGATGAGGCTGCACTGATGAGGCTGCACTGACGGTGACTGAGGTGGCGCTGATGATGGCCATTGATGGGCAGCACTGATAGGCGGCATTGATATGCAGCACTGATGGGCACTCATAGGCGGCACTGAAAGGCTGCACTGATGGGTACTTATGGGTGGCACTGATATATTGGCACTGATAGGTGGCACTGATGGGCATCGCTGCTATTGAGGCACTGGCAGGTATTGCTGGTGAAAACTGACATGTGTGGGCACACATTGGCATCATGTGTGGGCACACACTGCCACCCATTGACACCAGAGATGCCATACCTGGTGGTCATCAGTGGTGGCCATCCCTGGTGGTCCTGGTGGCATCCCCGGTGATCCTGGGCGGGCATCCGCAGGGGGGCTGCGCTGATAAACAATCAGCAAGGACCCTCCCCCTGTCAGAGGAGCAGCCAATCGGCTCTCCTCTACTCGCGTCTGTCAGATGTGAGTGAGGAAAAGCCAATAAACGGCTCTTCCTGTTTACATCATGATCCACCGTGATTGGACACGACTGATCACGTGGTAAAGAGTCTCCGTCAGAGACCCTTTACCTAGATCGGAGTCGCGGTGTGTCAGACTGACACGCCGCGGCAACGATCGCGGTGGCTTGTTATCCTGATCAGGTCGTATGATGTCCAGTCAGGATATCGCAACCACTTTGCCGCCATCATTCTGCTATATGGCGGACAGCAAGTGGTTAAGGAAAGCCTACTGACCGAAATGTTGCCAGCAGATTGGCAAAAAACCTAATGTGGTACCAATATTCAATAATGGGTCAAGATACAGTACATTATGTACCTGGAAACTACAGGCCAGTCAGCTTAACATTGATAATGTAAAACATATAATTGCTTTATGTTTAACCACTTCAGCCACAGAAGGATTTGCCACCTTAATGACCAGATGCTTTAATGCTGCTTTAACTGGTAATTGCGTGGTCATGCAATGCTTTACCCAAATGAGATGTGTGTCCTTTTTTTACCACAAATAGAGCTTTCTTTTGGTGCTATTTGATCACCTCTGCGGTTTTTATTTTTTGCATTATAAACGAAAAAAGACCGAAACTTTTGAAAGAAAATGATAATTTTCTACTTGTTGTTATAAAAAAAATACATTCAGTTACATTTTAGTCATACATTTAGGCCAAAATGCATTCAGCCACATGTCTTGGGTAAAAAAAATTGCAATAAGTGTATATTTATTGGTTTGCGCAAAAGTTATAACGTCTACAAGCTAGGGTACATTTTCTGGAATTTATGCAGCTTTTAGATTGACTGCCCATCTCATTTCTTGAGGTTCTAAAATGGAAGGGCAGTACAACCCCCTCCCCAAAATGACCCCATTTTGGAAAGTAGACACCCCTAGCAATTTGCTGGGAGGCATGTTGAGCACATTGAATAATTTATTTTTTTGTCACAAGTGATTAAAAAAAGAAAAAAAATAATAATTTTTTTCACAAAGTTGTCATTGAAATGATATATTGCTCACACATGCCATGAGTATATGTGCAATTACACCTTAAAATTCATTCTGCTACTTCTCCTGAGTACGGGGATACCACTTGTGTGGAACTATTTGGTAGTCTAGCCACGTATCCTGAAAACCAATCGCTGCCTTCAGAATTTCTAAGGGCATACATTTTTGATTTCACTCCTCACTACCTATCACAGTTTCGGAGGCCATGAAATGCCAAGATGGCACAACCCCCTCCCCATTACCCCATTTTGCAAAGTAGACACCCCAAGCTATTTGCTGAGAGGCCTGTTGAGTCCATGTAATATTTTATATTTTGCACAAGTTTCGGGAAAATTACAAACTTTTTTTTTTTTTGCACAAAGTTGTCACTAAATGATATTGCTCAAATAGTCCATGGGTAAATGTGAAATTTTGGGATCCTAGCTGCATACAGGACCCCAAAAACCAATTACCACCTTCAAGATTTTTAAGGGCATATAATGGGGATTTCACTTTCTCAGTACCTATCACAGTTTCGGAGGCCCTGAAATTTTAAGATAGCACAACCCCCTCCCCAATGACCCCATTTTGCAAAGTAGACACCCCAAGGTATTTGCTAAGAGGCATGGTGAGTATTTTGCAGCTCTTCTTTGTTTTGGAAAATGAAGAAAGAAAAGAAACATTTTTTTTTGTTGCAAAACTTTGTGACAAAAAGCGAGATTTGCGAAATATTCAACATGCCTCTCTGCAAATAGTTGGGGGGGGGAATACTTTTCAAAATGGGGTCATTTGGAGGGGGGGGGGGGTTGTGCTATCTGGGCATTTTATGGCCTCCGAAACTGTGATGGGTAGTGAGGAGTGAAATAAAAAATTTACGCCCTTAGAAAGCCTGAAGGCGGTGCTTGGTTTTCGGGGTCCTGTACATGGCTAGACTGCCAAAAAGTCTCACATGTGGTAATTGTGCGGCCATGCAATGCTATACCCAAACAAAATTTGCGTCCTTTTTTTCCTACTAATAGAGCTTTCTTTTGGTGGTATTTGATCACCACCTATGGGGTTTTTATATTTTGCAAAATGCCCAGCTAGCACAACCCCCCCCCATAACCCCAACTTGGAAAGTAGACACCCAAAGCTATTTGCGGAGAGGCATGTTGAGTATTTTGCAGATCTCGCTTTTTGTCAAAGTTTTGAAAATTGAAAAAAGAAAAAAAAAATACATTTTCCTTTTCTTTCTTCATTTTCCAAAACAAATGAGAACTGCAAAATACTCACCATGCCTCTTAGCAAATAGGGGTGTCTACTTTCCAAAATGGGGTAATTTGGGGGGGTTGTGTGTTATTTTGATATTTCAGGGCCCCCGAAACTGTGATAGGTAGTGAGGAAGTGAAAACACAATTTCTTATCGTACATCATGGGACACAGAGCCATAGTAGTTACTATGTGGTTATAGGCCACTTTCAGGTGATGGACACTGGCACACCCTAAAACAAGAAGTCCCTCAGTTTTTTCCCCATTGTCTAAGGTGTTGGTCACGAGTGAAGATGTGCTGTGCTGAGCTCCACTGGAGCAATCCTTGCTGGGGCTAGCTATGCAGCCGGATCTATTCAAAGTATCTTTTAGGCCGAATTTAATGGTACCCGGGCCTCGTGTCCGAAGAAATTAGGTTTTGCCTGTAACGCTTCTCTTTTTAGAGAGCTGGACCCCGGGATCCAGTACTACTGGCTGGATGCTATTACAGGTCCAGGATTGTGGGTTCCCCGAGAGTCCCCGGTTCCTGAAGGTTTGTTAACGGAACCCACTGTGAAGGGTGAAGATTTGGTCTGTTGGGTTTTACCAAAGAAAACCCTGTGGCAGGAAAGGTAAGTGGAGTATTCTGAGAAATTTTTGAATTTTCTTATGAAATGTCTCCTTTAGTTAGTAAATGTTGTCATGCCTAAGTGTCACCACTGGGGGCTGTATGGAGCACGTACCTTCTCATGCTTCCTCAAGAGATCTCGCTGTGTCAGGAGCAACAGGCTTCTTTTTTTCTCCAGCTAGCAGGCAGACCTCCGGTAAGTCTGGGGGGGGTTTTCCTCTTCACCAGACACCCCCACCTGGGCTATACTCTCGCCCTCTTCACGAGGTGAGCGTTAGGAGAGGGAAAAAAACAAAACAATCAGCACTCCGCCCTACTCGGCAGCGGCTTCCAGGACCCCTCCTTGCCATTCCTCCCTCACAGAACGATCCCGTAGGATCAGAGGCCCGCGCTCGTGCGGGAAAACTCCTTTTTAAAAAAAGAGGAGGGGGGCCGAATGCAATGGAGGGGCGGGGCTTAGCACAGCGTTGGCGTCCTCCAACGTCCAGAGCGGGAATGTGCTTTTTAAAAGCTCCATTGTTGCTGCTGCAAGCTGACGGAGGGACACAAGACACAAAAGATTGATGCGTTAATCGCAACCCAGAGTGGGACTAAGCGTGACAGGTCCCCTTCCATTACCCATGACCCTCAAACTGAGGAACAGGGGGCGAGAGATGACAAATTTCTCTCAGGGGACCAGGAAGAGGCTGATGACTTCTCTTCTGAAGAGTCTAATACGGAAGGATCAGGTTCACAATCTGAAAGGTTGTTGGTACAATCTCTCACTGAATTGGTCCGCTCCACATTTTTGTTGCCAGTAGCGGAGTCAGTCGATGAGCCCACTTCTTGATTGGGTTCGCTAAAGCCTCCCCAAGCTATTCATGCTTTTCCTATCAATTCATTACTAAAAAAGCTTATGTATTCTGAATGGAAGCACCCAGATAAAAAATGTTTTCCTCCAAAAAAATTTTCAACTTCCTATGGAGGAAGAGTTTAGTAAGAATACAAACTTGACTTGTCCGGTGGACAATGCTCAAATGCTGAAGGATCCAACAGATAAGAAGTTGGAATTCCTATTTAAAAACAATATTTCTCTGGCAGGTTCAGTGGTTCAGCCTACACTGGCAGCGATCGGTGTATGTCAGTCCTTAAGAGACCAGTTTAAACAGGTGCTCAAAATTATTCCTGATCAGCAGGCCCAAGATTTGGCCGGGATATCAGGGGCGTTATGTTTTACAATAGACGCTATGAGAGATTCTATTCTCCAGGCCTCACGGCTTATGCTCGGGCTGGTGCATGTGCGTGGAGTTCTATAGTTGAAAAATTGGTCAGCCGAAGCGCCATGCAAAAAGCTCTTGGCTAGTTTTCCATTTCGCGGTGAACAGTTGTTTGGGGATGATCTGGATAAATACATCCAAAGAATTTCCAAAGGAAAAAGTTCCCTTTTACCAGTTAAGAAGAGGTTTAACCGTTTTTCTTTTAAACAAGCTTCTTCTCCAGTGCCAGGAGCATCAGACTCCAGGCAGTCACGACGGCCTCCACCGTCAAGTTCAACAGGTAAACCTCAGGGTCAACCCCAGGGACAAAAGAGGCCCTGGGGGAGGAAACCCACAAAACAAAATACCAAAACCTTGTTATGAAGGGGTGCCCCCGCTCGCTCGAGTGGGGGGAAGACTTCTGCAGTTCTCAATGGTCTGGCAGAAACAGTGTTGAGACAAATGGGTGGCTTCCTCAATATCTTTAGGATACAAACTAGAGTTCCGAGAGTTCCCGTCTCCTCGTTTTCTCAGATCAAGCGTTCCCAGAAATCCAGAAAAAAATTCTCTCTTTCTGGCTTTGGACCATCTCTTGTCTCAAAAGGTGATATCGGTGGTCCCTATGGAAGAGCGAGGGTTAGGGTTTTATTCAAACCTTTTCACAGTACCAAAACCAAACGGGGATGTCAGACCCATTTTAGATCTCAAAGATCTAAACCATTTTTTGAATATCCGCTCTTTTCGCATGGAGTCAATCCGATCAGTGGTCTCCATTCTACGAGGTGGAGAACTGCTAGCGTCAATAGACATTAAGGATGCTTACCTCCATGTACCTATTTTTCCCGCTCACCAGAAATATCTATGCTTCGAGATTAGAAAATCTTCCTTTTCAGTTTGTAGCTCTGCCTTTCGGTCTAGCTACTGCACCTTGAGTGTTTACAAAAGTCTTGGATCCCCCTTTAGCCAGATTAAGGGCTCAGGGTATTACGATTCTAGCTTACTTAGATGATCTACTCTTGATAGATCAGTCGGTAGCCCGCTTAAACCAAAGTTTATTCACCACGGTCAGCTACCTGGAATATAAGTAAACAATAAATACCGCGCTGTGATAAAATAAACAATGAATAATATCAAATGGAAAAAAAAACTATATCCAAGAAGCTGCTGCTATAAGTGAGATACACACCTAATAAGACAAATAACAATAAGTAGCAGCGCTAAATAACCTAAAAAGTGTACACCAGAAATAGCATACAAAGTGGCAATATTAGTGTCATATACAGGTATATATATATGTGAAAAACAGCCCATAAACTAAATTGAGTTAAATAAATAAAAAAAACCTGGAATACCTAGGTTGGATTCTCAACCTAGAGAAATCTTTCTTAAAACCATCAAGGAGATTGGAGTTCTTGGGTCTGATCATAGATACAGCTCAGAAGAGGGTGTTTTTGCCCCAGGCAAAGATCAGTTCCATATGGGAACTGATTCAGGTGGTCAAAGCAAAGAAGAATCCTTCTATTCGAATTTGCATGAGATTGTTGGTAAAGATGGTGGCTTCATTCGAGGCCATTCCTTATGCTCAGTTTCATTTGAGACTGCTGCAAAACAGTATCCTATCAACTTGGAACAAGAAGGTACAAGCTCTAGACTTCCCAATGCATTTATCCCCAAAAGTGCGACAAAGCCTCAGTTGGTGCTTGATGACCAAGAATCTCCAAAAAGAAAAACCTTTCTACCAGTTACCTGGAAAGTGGTAACAACAGATGCCAGCCTTCTGGGCTGGGGAGCAGTCCTAGAAGAAGCGTCTGTCCAAGGAAGATGGTCCAAATCAGAAATGACCCTGTCCATCAATATTCTAGAGATTCGGGGAGCTCGTCTGGCCCTGAAAGCCTGGACGCTCAGATTACGGCATTGTCCTGTCCGGATCCAATCCGACAATGCCACAGCAGTGGCCTATATCAATCCCCAAGGGGGCACAAGAAGTCTTGCGGCCCAGAGAGGTGAATCATATCTTAGGCAAGGAATGTTGTTTTCTGCCCATCGGCCATCTTCATTCCAGGAATAGAGAATTGACAGGCGGACTACTTGAGTCGCCAGCAGTTGTTCCCGGTCTGGTCTCTTCACCCCGAAATCTTTCTATCAATACGTCAAAGATGGAGTACCATCTAAACTAGGAGTACCAGGAAGCTAGGCGGTTCGTAAGCTCAAAGTAGCCGTGGCGACCGCCTAGCTTCCTGGTACTCCTCATTTCTGACCCTGACCCTGCCTCCCGGCTTCCGGACTCAGTGCGTGCCATCCAGTGCGCCCTCCAGCACGCCAGGTTCCAGCCAGCCTGATCAGCCAGCTTGACCGAGGTTGTTCAGAGGCGCGATCTACAATACACCTCCTGTATTATAGCAAGTCTGATATCCGGAATACAGCCCCTTAGTGCACCTTAGAGAGCGGTGTCTATCCACCTCTATTTTTCTCCCTGCACATTGAGCCATTGGGTCTGACAATTAGGATCGGAGCTTGGAGCACACTTGATGACATTAACCCCTTGTCATCTGGAAGTCATGATGGTATCGTATATACTAATTTTCGGATTACTTTAACCATGATAATGAGTTGTGCTTATGAAGTCTAATAATTTTATCATCTCATTTTTTCATTGACAGTTGTTTTTAATTTCAAATCTCAGCATGCATCAAATAAATGAACTTTATTGATTATACCATCAGCAATAGTTCTTTACTACTGGTCACACTGAGCGCTACATTTTTTTTTTTTGTTGTCTACCCCAGGAAATATGTCATAGGTAGGATTCTTGAATTTCTACAGATGGGATTAGAAATGAAGCTGGCCTTGCGTACTATCAAAGGCCAGATGTCGGCCTTATCGGTATTTTTTCAACGACCACTTGCTTCACACTCTCTGGTTCGTAGCGTTATTCAGGGGGTAACGGATTAATCCTCCAGTTAGGTCACCCCAGAACCCTTGGGACTTGAAATTTAGTCCTGTCGGCTTTACAGAAACATGTGGTATCCCCATACTCAGGAGAAGCTGCAGAATGTATTTTTGGGTGTAATTTCACATATACCCATGGCATGTTAGAACAAAGCTGTCATTTAGTGACAACTTTGTGAAAAAATAAAAAATGTGTATTTTTCCCAAAACTTGTGGCAAAATATAAAATATTTCATGGACTCAACATGCCGATTAACAAATAGCTTGGGGTGTCTACTTTCCAAACAGGGGTTATTTGGGGGGGGGGTTTGAACTGTCTTGGCATTTTATGCATCATTAGAAGCTTATGCCACACATCACCCACTCTTCTAACCACTTGAAGACAAAGCACTTTGTGTTTACATGAAAACATTTTTTTTGTTTTTTGCTAGAGAATTACTTTGAACCCCCAAAAATTATATATATATTTTTAAAGCAAAGGCCCTATAGATTAAAATAGTGGGTGTTGCAATTTGGTTTTTTTAATACAGTATTTCCGCAGCGATTTTTCCCAGTCGGTCGGTGGCAACCCAGCCCCCCCCCCCAGGAGGACGGTCGGGACATCAAAGCCCCGCACTTACCCCATCTAGGAAGCGGGCGGGCAGCGTGTCCGGTGGGCACCAGCTTTCCTATGGATCATGGTGCCTTCCACTGTGCATCTTCCTCCTCCTCCTACGCGTCCAAAAGGATCGCCTGTCCAATATGATCGCCTGTCGGGAAACTGGTATCAGACCCGTGCTTCCTGATTGGCGAAGAGGCAATTCAGTGTTAGAATAGCGAATGAATATTCGCTATTCTAACACATCTGGGTGGGCTCCGAGCGCAATGCTCTGTGTCTGGAGCCCATCCTATTTTGAAGCCTATTAGAACCTCTAGCTCTAATCAGGTGCTGCAAAAAAAAAACCTGCCACTGTAATTCATGCGCCCGGCGTCCTGAAAGGGGCTGGACGCATGAATAGTGGGTGGCAGTGGTGATGGAAAGGGTAGCCGGACCCCTTCCCCCCTAATGGACCCCTGTTTGGATAGAACAAACAGGTGTGGAAAAATTGGGCTTTGGGTGTTGGTGGTGCCTTCACACTGTAAACCTATAGAGCAGGCATCGCTAAATGGCGAACTGCAGTCCGAATCAAGACCCAGTACCAGTGCTATCTGGACCGCGGCCTCGCCAAATAGTTGCCTGAGTGCTCTTTCCCCTCTGCCGGCTCATTGCTGCTGCTAATCTTCTTGATTACATGGGTGGCGCGGCAAGTCTCTCCCCATTGTCGTCACAGCACTCCACCCTACTCCCCCCTCCCCACACTGCCCTACCTTGTTCACACAAGCCGGGAAGCATGCACGGCAGGTCCAGACAAAGGGCGGGACTTTTCAACTTTAAGGCGAGTGATTGGCTGCTGTGACCGCCCCACTGCCTAGCAACCAATCACACGCTTTGTAACTTGAAAAGTCCCGCCCTTTGTCCAGACCTACCGTGCGTGCTTCCCAGCTTGTGTGAATAAGGTAGGGCATTGTGGGGAGGGGGGAGTAAGGGGGAGTGCCTAATCCCTAAGTTACAAAGTTTAAAGAAAAATGTCCTCTAGATGGGACTTTAAGAAGTGACAAAGAGCAGCTGGAGTAGCACACACGTATTGCAAAAATATAAATCTTTTAATAGTTTAAAGTAAAAAAAAATATAATAATCAAATGACTTTACAATACATGGATTTAAACTGGATGTTTGGTACAAAGGCGATACAGTTAATATCACAGTTGTTGACCACAATTGATCTGTTGAAATACAAGTGAGGACAACAGAGGAACTTGACGCATTTCAAGTCTGTAATAAATACATTCTCTTGTTCAGGGGTATGTGCGGTTACTGAAGGATGTATAAACTTCTACAATTGATTGTAGATAAATTTAGGATGCATGTAATACAACATCATAAAAGACATGTATAATAATACACCATTTCTACTTCCATATCATATTTGTAAGTACACTGACCATGCAAACTGTATAAATGTTTAAAGTATCTTGCATCCCAGAGAAAATATATTTAAAACCGTGCTGTGGTTGTAAATCCGGTCAGTTCCGGTTCAGCGGAACGGGAACACTGTCTGAAGCGCATCTGAGCCCAAAACGGAATGATCCCTCACAAAGAACGCACTGGCATAGCCCTGAAAGTGAGAATAGTAATTGGTCTAATATGTGGACCAAACTCATATATAACAAAACTCAAAAAATAGAGCATGTATGGAAACATATATGAAATTGAGTTGGGGGGATGACAAGGGTATGTACAATATAGTAGCAAAGACATATATGACATATGTATGGCAGTATATGAATATATCTGTATATAAATAAGTAGATAAAAATATGCAAATACCTGCCTAGACAAATGCACAAAACTCAGACAGCGAGGAGAGGGACCTAATAGTGCCGCACAGTCCACAGTGTTAGCCACACGACTCAAGAGTACCAACAGGTGGCCAAAACCACAGCCTGCAATCTAGTATAGAGATAGAGAAAATCCTAGTTAGGTTTTCTGGATAAAGAACTATAACTAGGTAAGGGTACAGGAGAAATATTTTTAAGAAAGAATCTAGTAGGGGGGGAGAGAGTGTTGTCACCACTCGGGTCCCCTCTCAACAGCTTTCATTTGAGGCTACATCTTTGCAGATAGTTGTTACCTAATATGTGGCTAAAGTGCAGAAAAGGTCCTCAGTAACTTCATCCAAACAGCATGGAGAAAAGGCTGGACTAGGGGCGTGTTATAAGCGTGTGATTGATTGCCAAGTGGCCAATCACATGCACACGCATAGCGAGGCGGGGCTTAGCTAGGCATCCCCCAAGACGATGGCGCATGGACGGCACCTCCAGACACGCCAGCCACCGGGATGGGAGGAGCATGGCATGACCGACAAGGCGGGATCCCGGACGTGACGTATTGAAGTCCGGGATACCAGCCAAGGAGGCTTGAAGTGGCGTGGAGGCGTAACCCTCCCTCAGAGCGACGTGAGCGGCCCCCATGCGCCAAGTGAGGGATCACTTGGGCATGCGCAGAGGGACAGATATCATCTGGCAGACCGGAAATATCGAGGATGGACTGTGATGGAGGGGGTTTGTGTTTTGGGGGAATCTGTGATGGGGGTCTGTAATTGAGGAGGAATCTGTGATGGAGGGGTCTGTGATAGGGATGGGGGGGTCTGTGATAGAGGGGGGATCTGCGTTTGGGGGGTGGTCTGTGATGGGTCGGGCTGTAATGAGGGTGGGGGGGTCTCTGATTGGTCAGTCTCTGATGGGGGTCTGTGATGTAAAAGCGGGGATGTGCTGTGAAAGGGGGACTGAGGGCCCTGATGTAAAAGGGGGTCTTTGAAGTGAAGGGGTCCTGAGGACACTGATGTAAGGGCTTGCTCACACTGAGATCTACAGTATCTCACAAAAGTGAGTACACCCCTCACATTTTTGTAAATATTTTATTATATCTTTTCATGTGACAACACTGATGACATGACACTTTGCTACAATGTAAAGTAGTGAGTGTACAGCTTGTGTAACTGTAAATTTGCTGTCCCCTCAAAATAACTCAACACACAACCATTAATGTATAAACCGCTGACAACCAAACTGAGTACACCCCTAAGTGAAAATGTCCAAATTGGGCCCAAAGTGTCACTATTTTGTGTGGCCACCATTAATTTCCAGCACTGCCTTAACCCTCTTAGGCATGGAGCTTCTTTAGCAAGGCAGTGGTCATCTTGGAGGTGTGTTTGGGGTCCTTATCATGTTGGAATATTGCCCTGCGGCCCAGTCTCCAAAGGGAGGGGATCATGCTCTGCTTCAGTATGCCACAGTACATGTTGGCATTCATGGTTCCCTCAATGAATTGTAGCTCCCCGGTGCCGGTAGCACTCATGCAGCCCCAGCCCTAGCTCCCCATTCATACCTGTGACCTTGTAAAACTAACAAGTCACAAGACATCGGGGAAGGAAAATGGCTAATTGGGCCTAATTTGGACATTTTCACTTAGGGGTGTACTCACTTTCGTTGCCAGCGGTTTAGACATTAATGGCTGTGTGTTGAGTTATTTTGAGGGGACAGCAAATTTACACTGTTACACAAGCTGTACACTCACTATTTTTACATTTTAGCAAAGTGTCCTTTCTTCAGTGTTGTCACATGAAAAGATATAATAATACATTTACAAAAATGTGAGCGGTGTACTCACTTTTGCAAGATACTGTATACTGCAGGAAATTCAACTGACACTAAAGTAAAAATGAATCACACCACACTCACACTGAACTATCTCTATATTCACACTAAACTGATATTCTACACTGATAATAGAAATACAATAGCACACTATAGCACACTAACTCGCTAGCAGCACTGAACACAGCCCTGTTCTATCTCTCTCCATGCCAATATTACACTGCAAATAGCCGCTATGGGGTGAATATTTTTATAGTATGGGGAGGGACTTAGAGCAAGGAGCCATGATTGGATAGTCATCATTACTTTCTCCAATCATGCCTCTGATAGTGCTTTGTGCCCTGATTGCTCAAAGCTTTCATTACTTCAGCCAATCAGGGCCTCCAATGCACTGTGCGGCAGCGCAGTGCATTATGGTCATTTGGCCATCCGGACAAATGGTCAAATGCCCCGATAATTCGGGTGTTTGTTGAATGGGTAAACAGCCAATGTTCGGCCTGAACCCATGCTCGGGCTGAACTGTTCGCCCTACTCTAGTAACCAGCATGGATTTATGAAAGATCATTCTTGCAAGACCAACCTATTAAAATTCTATGAGAAAGTGAGCTGTAATCTGGATAAAGGAAGGCCTGTGAATGTAGCGTATCTAGACTTTGCCAAAGCATTTGAAACGGTACCCCATAAACACTTAATCCACAAATTGAGTTCTATTGGCATTGACAATAAGATATGTACCTGGATAGAAAACCTGTTACAAGGGTGGGTACAGAGGGTGATGATAACTAGCGTATCTTCAGAATGGTCTGGAGTCACAGGTGGGGTACCCCTGGGCTCTGTCCTAGGACCAATTCTGTTTAACGTGTTCATAAATTATATAAAGGCTGTGATAAATAGTTCAATCTCAGTGTTTGCTCACAATACTAATCTAGGCAGGGCAATAACTTCACAACAGGATATAGCAACTTTACAGGAAGACCTCAATAAAACAGAGGGATAGGCAAACACATGGCAAATGAGGTTTAATGTAAGGAAATGTAATGCACTTTGAAGGGGTTTTAAAGGTACTCCAGGTACACGACAGACCAGCCAATGGTTAATACTGCAGACTACCGAACACCCCCGGTACCGGGAGACTACTTCAATGAACAGAAGTTACAAGGAGTGAGTACAAAAAAGTGTCTGATTTTTATTGGGCGGGTATACAGCTTATATGTGGTTCAACTTTACCTATCACAATAGGGGAGGGGGGAGTGGTTAGTAAAGGGATATACTATGAATATCCTTAATAAACAAACAATTCATCAGTATATATATGGTTATACACGTTTATAACCCCAAAAAACATGGCTGACATAAGGTTACCAAAGTGGATATACCATCTAGCTATGACTAATAAATCATGCTTTCCTGTTCCCTGTTCATGTCCCATTAAACAGGAAGACAGACTAGACCACAAACTTTATATGGAACATGAATGCTTGGGCAAGCTATCCAATAAACTCAATTTTAGTCATACATTTAGGCCAAAATGTATTCGGCCACATGTCTTTGGTAAAAAAAAATGTCAATAAGTGTATATTTATTGGTTTGTGCAAAAGTTATAGCGCCTACAAACTAGGGTACATTTTCTGGAATTTACACAGCCTTTAATTTATGACTGCCTATGTCATTTCTTGAGGTGCTAAAATGAAAGGGCAGTACAAAACCCCAACAAATGACCCCATTTTGGAAAGTAGACACCCAAAGGAAATTGCTGAGAGGCATGTTGAGCCCATTGAATATTCATTTTTTTTGTCCCAAGTAATTGAATAATGACAACAACAAAAAAAATTTACAAAAAGTTGTTACTAAATGATATATTGCTCACACAGGCCATGGGCATATGTGGAATTGCACCCCAAAATACATTTAGCTGCTTCTCCTGAGTATGGGGATACCACATGTGTGGGACTTTTTGGGAGCCTAGACACGTACGGGGCCCCGAAATCCAAGCACCGCCTTCAGGATCTCTAAGGGCGTGAATTTTTGATTTCACTCTTCACTACCTATCACAAAATGCCAAGATGGCACAAAACCCCCCAAATGACCCCATTTTGGAAAGTAGACACCCCAAGCTATTTGCTGAGAGGCATGTTGAGTCCATGGAATATTTTATATTTTGACACAAGTTGCGGGAAAGTGACAATTTTTTTTTTTTTACACAAAGTTGTCACTAAATGATATATTGCTCAAACATGCAATGGGCATATGTGGAATTACACCCCAAAATACATTCTGCTGATTCTCCTGAGTACGGGGATACCACATGTGTGGGACTTTTTGGGTGCCTAGCCACGCACGGGGCCCCGAAAACAAAGCACCACCTTCAGGATTTCTAAGGGCGTAAAGTTTTGATTTCACTCCTCACTACCTATCACAGTTTTGAAGGCCATAAAATGCCCAGATGGCACAAAACCCCCCAAATGACCCCATTTTGGAAAGTAGACATCCCAAGCTATTTGCTGAGAGGCATGTTGAGTCCATGGAATATTTTATATTTTGACACAAGTTGCGGGAAAGTGACAATTTTTTTTTTTTTTTTTGCACAAAGTTGTCACTAAATGATATATTGCTGAAACATGCCGTGGACATATGTGGAATTACATCCCAAAATACATTTAGCTGCTTCTCCTGAGTATGGGGATACCACATGTGTGGGACTTTTTGGGAGCCTAGCCGCATACATGGCCCCGAAAACCAATCACCGCCTTTAGGATTTCTAAGGGCGTAAATTTTTGATTCACTCCTCATTACCTATCACAGGTTCGAAGGCCATAAAATGCCAAGATAGCACAAACCCCCCCCCAAATGACCCCATTTTGGAAAGTAGACACCTTAAGCTATTTGCTGAGAGGCATGGTGAGTATTTTGCAGCTTTCATTTGTTTTTGAAAATGAAGAAAGACAAGAAAAAATTTTTTTTTTCTTTTTTCAATTTTCAAAACTTTGTGACAAAAAGCAAGGTCTGCAAAATACTCACTATACCTCTCAGCAAATAGCTTGGGGTGTCTACTTTCCAAAATGGGGTCATTTGGGGGGGTTTGTGCCACCTGGGCATTCCATGGCCTCTGAAACTGTGATAGGCAGTGAAGAGTGAAATCAAAAATTTACGCCCTTAGAAAGCCTGAAGGCGGTGCTTGGTTTTCGG
Source organism: Lithobates clamitans (assembly GCA_037952925.1). Lineage (NCBI taxonomy): Eukaryota > Metazoa > Chordata > Amphibia > Anura > Ranidae > Lithobates > Lithobates clamitans. Next base: position 4,164,556 of record JBBGZY010000852.1, on the reverse strand, counting down.
GGTCCCGTACACAGCTAGGCTCCCAAAAAGTCTCACACATGTGGTATCCCCGTACTCAGGAGAAGCAACAGAATGAATTTTGGGGTGTAATTTCACATATTCCCATGGCATGTTTGAGCAATATATCATTTAGTGACAACTTTGTGCAAAAAAAAATGTGTCTTTTTCCCGCAACTTGTGTCACAATATAAAATATTCCATAGACTCGACATGCCTCTCAGCAAATAGCTTGGGGTGTCTACTTTCCAAAATGGGGTCATTTGGGGGGGGGTGAAATGTCCTGACATTTTATGCACAACATTTAGAAGCTTATGTCACACATTACCCACTCTTCTAACCACTTGAAGACAAAGCCCTTTCTGACACTTTTTGTTTACATGAAAAAAAATTTTTTTTTTGCAAGAAAATTACTTTCAACCCCCAAACATTATATGCTTTCCCAATTTCGCAATGGCGCTGTTTACATCCGGCGAAATCTAAGTAATGAAATGCTCGTAGCTTCCGGTTTCTTAGGCCATAGAGATGTTTGGAGCCACTCTGGTCTCTGATCACCTCTATGGTCAGCTGGCTGAATCACCGGCTGCATTCTCAGGTTCCCTGTTGGGTCAGGAGAGCCAGAGAAAAACATGGAAGATGGTGGGGGGGGATTCCCTCCCACTGCTTGTAAAAGCAGTCTAGAGGCTAATTAGCCACTAGGATTGCTTTTACATGAAAGCCGACCGCTGGCTGAAAAGAATGATACCAAGATGATACCTAAACCTGCAGGCATCATTCTGGTATAACCACTCAAAGTCCAGCAACATACCAGTACGTTGCTGGTCCTTGTTGGGCATATATTGTAAACTTAATTTTCATGCAGCCTGTGGGCTGAACGAAAAAAAAGAGATTGATCGGTGGGTATGCCCACCATTAGAATACCTCCCTTCATCCACCCACTTCTAATGATGGGCATACATGCACCGTATATATATGCCGAAACATGGGGGCATCCTCCCGCAAAAGTTAGGAGCAAATCGCTCCTCCGCCCTCTGCTGCCCCCACGCTTCGGCATATATGTTGAAGTATGTAACTATGGTGGTGAAATCACCTCCGACAGCGCTGGAGTCACGGCTTTATATATCGTGGGAGCAAACGCTGTTGCTGTCAAGATAAATAAATCCGCGCTGCAACTGAATGGCGTACCTGCTAAGCAAATGATGGTTAACAATAAAACAAAGTAACATTACAGTATAACAGTAAGACTTACCATACCTGCAAAGCAAATACAAAAAAAACATAGTAAAAAATAAAACATTTAACGCAACCTGTGCCTAAAATATATATATGCCGAAGCATGGGGGCATCCTCCCACAAAAGGCAGGAGCAAATCGCTCCTCCACCCACTGCTGCCCCCACGCTTCGGCATATATTCTGAAGTATGTAACTGTGGTGGTGAAATCACCTGCGACAGCACTGGAGTCACGGCTTTATATATCGTGGGAGCAAACGCTGTTGCTGTCAAGATAAATAAATCCGCTCTGCAGCTGAATGGCGTACCTGAAAACAAAAAAAAAAATGGTTACCAACAAAACACAGTAAACAGTAAAGTATAAAAAAATTGCATATCTGAAAAGCAAACATGGTAAAACATAATAACAATAAAACATTGCAATATAGAATACAGTAAAAAAGACCAGAACAATAGAGAGAGAATAGAGAGAGAAGAATAAAACAACAACTATTTTTGTTTTTTTTATTTTATATTTTTTTGTGTTTTTATTTTTTTTATTTTATTTATTTATTTATTTTTTTACACTTTAACTTTTGTAACTAGTACCAGGTTTGGGTCTCTCAAAATGCGATGGCATCTTGGGAGACCCTGTGAAAGTGTGTCCTAGTCTGTGCAACGCTGTACCCTACGCTAAAACTCAACTAGTGTATGGTAGCGTTCAAAACATTCACCAATGCATGGACCAGGATTGTCAGGACAGGAGGGACAATAATACCGGGTGTCACGCCTAAATCCGCACTTGCTACAGACACGACATCTTCTTTGGGGGGCTCGTTGGGTAGGGGTACTCAAGAGGACATAAGGAAAATGCCTCTCATGCAGCCGCCTTACTGCATTTGGTTGGGGAAGGTGAGGTGGAGCACCGTCTGGAAACAGAAGGGCTCTGACGATCTCTTCCTGGAATTTAAGGAAGGATCCAGTCCGTCCTGAAGCTTTGTATAGCACATGAGCTTTCAGCAAAGCCATTTGAAATAAATAAACAGACACTTTTTTGTACCAGCGTCTGGCTTTACGGGCAACTAGGTACGGCGCCAACAACTGGTCGTTGAGGTCCACCCCTCCCATATTTTGGTTATATTCGTGGACACAGAGGGGTTTCTCCACAACACCAGTCGCCGTAGTAATTTGGACCGTCGTATCTGTATGAAGCGAGGTAAGAACAAAAACATTCTTATTGTCCCTCCACTTCATAGTGAACAAATTATTACACTGCAAGAAGGCTCTCCCCCAGCCTAAGACGGGAATCTACAAGCCGCTGGGGAAAGCCCCGGCAATTAGGTCGCACTGTGCCACATGCTCCAATCTGATGATCAAAAAGGTGAATAAAAAGTGGCACGCTCGTGTAATAACTGTCCACGTACAAGTGGTACCCCTTTCCGAATAAGGGTGACACCAAGTCCCACACTACCTTGCCAGAGCTTCCTATGTAGTCAGGGCAGTTTGATGGCTCTACGTGACTATCTTTTCCCTCGTAAACCATAAAACTACATGTATAGCCTGTGGCCCTGTCACAGAGCTTATACATCTTGACCCTGTATCTGGCACGCTTGCTGGGAAGGTACTGTTTGAATGACAAGCGGCCAGAAAATTTAATCAGGGACTCATCAAAGCAGACAACTTGATGGGGAGTAAACAGGTCTGCAAAACGTTGGTTGAAGTGGTTTATGAGGGGCCGAATTTTGTAGAGCCGATCGTATCCAGGGTCTCCACGAGGACGACAGAGTTCATTGTCATTGAAGTGCATGAACCGCAAAATCTGCTCGTATCGTGCCCTGGCCATGGAAGCAGAGAACACGGGCATATGGTAAATTGGGTCAGTGGACCAATATGACCGCAACTCACTCTTTTTATTTATGCCCATGTTGAGGGAAAGGCTCTTAAATTCGGAGACCGTAATTGGTCTCCAATCTCTGGCAAGGGAGGACTCAGGATTAGCGGCGATGTGTTGACCAGCGTATAAATTGCTTTGGTCCACAATAGATCTATAGAGATCTTCAATGAAAAACAGCAAATAAAAATCTAGTGGCGTAAAATCAACTGTTTCCATCTGAATTCCGGGTTGGCCAATGAATGGGGGAAGTACGGGTGCTGCAGAAGTGGTGGGTACTCAATTCGGATTGGCGAATGCAGCAGGAAGGGCACTGTCTTCTTGGTGGCAGCGGGACACTACTAGTGCTTGCCACCTCGCCAGCTTGAACTACACTTATGGGACTCGCCACGTCACCACGTGATACTGCAGTGCTGGATATACGACCAGGGTGTACTAGGCCGCTGGTGCTTGCCAGTTCACCAGAAGGAATAGCGGCGCTAATACTTCTCTGCTCCATACGAGGGACCTGCGGTTCTTGCACTTCAAGGACAGAAGAAGAAGATTGGGTTCTGGTATGCCTGACCTTAGCAGGGACCACAACTCCGTCGTCAGAGCTATCTGTCATGGAGCTGCTGTCCTCTACAGGATCGTATTCTGAGCCTGAATCTGACAGATGAGTGACTTCCTCTTCACTATCTGTCATGCTCAGAAACGTGTAGGCCTCTTCACTAGTGTACCTTCGATTTGCCATTTTTGGCTCTAAATTTAGGGGTACACTAGTGAGACTCACAGGCAAAAAAGCTCCTGACTGTTAGCGACTGATTCAAAACGCTACCAAAAAACTGTTAGCGATCACTGGGATCAGGCCTGACTCTGCGAACGGTGCAGTTATGTGTGCTTAGTGTTTTGTAAGTGTCAGTGATCGATCGATACTGCACTTGGGTGGGCTGGGCAGGGCTGGGCCGAGGGGCAAAACGCAGGTGCTAGCAGGTATCTGGGCTGATCCCGCTAACACTGCGTTTTTGGGAACCCTAAACTGCTGGGGATGCTAGTATAGATCTGATCGGATCAGATATCGATCCGTTCAGATACTATAGCACTAAGGGAGGTGTATGCTGCGTGCGTGGGTGTTAGCGGTAATGGCGCTAAACTGATGCTGCCTGGGGCGACGCAGACCTTATCTGACCCTAAAATCTTAACTTGTATCACCGCCGGGCAATTAGGGGGTTAAACCTTTATAAGGTAATAAACGGCGGGTGCCCTAAAACTATAATAAACTATAAAAAACAAACTAACCAGCGTCACCTGTAACACTTATACGGTGATCTCTGGTGAAAGGGTTAACTAGGGGGCAATCAGGGGGTTAAAACCTTTAGTAGGTAGTATATGGGGGTCCCTGTCGCTATAAAACACTGACAGCAAACCTATAGACTTACCTCCCTAACTAGCGTCACCTGTGTCACTAATACAGCGATCAGAAAAACGATCGCTTAGTGTCACTGGTGACGGGGGGTGATCAAGTGGTTAACCTTTATTAGGGGGGGTTAGGGGGGTACCCTGGACCTAAAGGGGGGTACCCCAGACCTAAAGGGGGCTACCCCAGACCTAAAGGGGGCTAACCCTAACACTTATAACTGTCACAAACTGACACCAATGCAAAAAAAAAAACTGCTATTGGTCTCAGTGTGACAAGGGGTACAGGGGGGGTGATCGGGGGTGATGGGGGATGAAAAGCCTAGTGTGTTCTACTGTTAGTGTAGTGTTGGTGTAACTTACATTGATGTCTTCTCTCCTTGGCGCCGGAACGAAAAGACCGGCTCGAGGAGGGATGACATCACTTCCTCTCTCTCTGTTTACATTACAGAGGCAGAGGAAGGATTTTCATTCGCCGGGAGCGATCGGGAGGGGGTGGCCACGAATGGATGGCCTCCCCCTCACCTCTCATCCCCCGCGAAGAAATGCCGGCTGTCTCGGTACGTGATTCTGCCTGTCCGTGCCATTCTGACAATGTACATCGGCGTGAGGCGGTCAGCAAGTGATTAATAATGCTTAAAGTGAAACAATAAAAGTGTAATATTCCTTTAAATTTCGTACCTGGGGGGTGTCTATAGTATGCCTGTAAAGGGGCGCATGTTTCCCGTGTTTAGAACAGTCTGACAGCAAAATGACATTTCAAAGGAAAAAAGTCATTTAAAACTACTCGCGGCTTTAATGAATTGTCGGTCCGACAATACACATAAAAGTTCATTGATAAAAACGGCATGGGAATTCCCCACAGGGGAACCCCGAACCAAAATTTTGTTTGAAAATGGCGTGGGGGTCCCCCTAAATTGCATACCAGGCCCTTCAGGTCTGGTATGGGTATTAAGGGGAACCCCGGCCAAAAATTTTTTAAAAATGGCGTAGGGGTCCCCCTCAAAATCTATACCAGACCCTTCAGGAGTTTAAGAGGAACCCGCATCAAAATTAAAAAAAACCCATACCAGACCTTTATCCGAGCACGCAACCTGGCAGGTCGCAGGAAAAGAGGGGGGGACGAGAGAGCGCCCCCCCCTCCTGAACCGTACCAGGCCACATGCCCTCAACATTGGGGTAGCTCCCAAAAGCACCTTGTCCCCATGTTGATGGGGACAAGGGCCTCATCCCCACAACCCTTGCCCTGTGGTTGTGGGGGTCTGCGGGCGGAGGCTTATCGGAATCTGGAAGCCCCCTTTAACAAGGGGACCCCCAGATCCCAGCCCCCCCCGTGTGAAATGGTAAGGGGGTACAAAAGTACCCCTACCATTTCACAAAAAACTGTCAAAAATGGAAAAAAGAAGACTTTAAATAAAGGAATTGTCAAAAATTGTCTCTTGTCATTTTTAACATCTTCTTTCTTCTATCCTCTTCCTTCGGTTTCTTCCTCTATCTTCTTCTTCTGGTTCTTCTGGTTCTTTCTCCGGTGTTCTCGTCCGGCATCTTCCTCCGCGGCGTCTTCTTCCCTTCTTCTTCTCGGGCCGCTCCGCATCCATGATGGGAGGCTCCCGCTGTGTGACATTACATAACGGGTGACCCGCCCCCCTCTGACGTCACAGGGAATGCCACAGGGAAGTCCCCGTCAAGTCCCCGTGCATCAGAGGGCGGGGTCACCGGGCGGCAAACTGGCGAACAGCCGATGTTCGAGTCGAACATGAGTTCGACTCAAACTCGAAGCTCATCCCTATTTCTGAGCATAGCTATATTTAAATTTAAGTAACAACATGTTTTTTGTGAGACTATCAGTCCTAGTTCCCTCACTCTGAATACACATCCCTTTTGTGTCTAGCAAGTGTGTTATTAGTGGTGTTAGTGGAGCTAAAAATATAAATGCACGCTACACACTAGGAGGAGAACCTCTGGGAGAATCAAGGATGTAAAAACATCTGAGGGTGCTGGATGATGACAGGCTCAGCAATAGCATGCAATGCCAAGCTGTAGCAAGCAAGGCCAGTAGAATATTCGCATGTATTAAAAAGGGTATTTACTCAAGGGATAAAAATATAATTCTACCACTTTACAAAACTCTGGTTCAGCCACAACTTGAGTATGCCACCCAATTCTGGTCACCAGTCCTCAGGAGTCCAGAGAAGGGCAACAAAACTAATAAGGGGGCTGGAGGACCTCAGTTATGAGGGACGATTACAGATATTAAACTTCTTCTCCTTGGAGAAGAGACACTTAAGAGGGGATATGATAGTGATTTACAAATATATTAATGATGATTCCAACATTGGGAGGAAACTCTACTCTACTATTGGTTGTGCACACAGGACAACCAATTACACTATAAAACTACATGATCAATGCACATCTTATGCAGGTGAAAACACGAAGTGCAGGTTACAAGGTTTAGAATGCCTTTAATACCACTTTAAGGGTCTTAGTGCAGCCTTTATTTAATGGTAAACGTTTGGGAAACAAGTTCAGGTATAGGGCTTTTTGCTGGGATTACCCAGCTTGGTCATAAGGACCAAGTGCTAGTGGTCTGAGATACTCTGCATGGCAGGAGCTGTGTGTGTTGACATACCAGAGTATAATGTAAATTGATGGACTGCACCACCCCATGGCAAGAAAAGTAGATATAGCACCACAAAAAATACTCCATCTTGTTTTGCCTCAATTCCTACAGTAGTAATACCACCATCTCACCTGCTTCACTGCCTGTACACACCGCACTGTGGACACTGGGGCTTATGAAAAGAGCTAGGTGCCTGCTGATTCTGCACCCTTCCTCCCTCTCTCCCACTGGTGACCTGTCCTTGCCTCCCCATCACAACCTGCTGTCCTTGCTACAGGGCAAGCAAGTGCTTCTGGCTTCCTCCTCTCATTGATTTTCATGACTGCTTCATTCCAGGGGTCATTTCAGCCTGTAAATATATTGCATTATCTTTCTGTTCTGAACACATACTGCTGTGCTTTCTACAGGTTTGTGTGAATCTTGCTTATCTTGTACCTCTTGTGATACGGTTTTCTCTTGTGTTCTTCACAAGCATCTTGATGTATATTCAGTATGAAATTTGGATTTAAAAATGGAATTATCCCATGTCGTATCATAAGGCCTACTTCTAATTTCCATAGCCAAGAAGAATACTTTTCGGAAAAAGTGGTTTATTTATTGCATACTATGTGCATGACATTACATACCTTGTATGTATGAATTATCAAGGTACCTCACATCCCTGTGTGGTTTTCCTAGTATCTGAATTTAATTTGACAATAAAGATGCATATTTATAGACATGGCTATTTTGTTACTTAGGGAAGGGACGGCGTGCCATAGGGGACCCAATGATTTCTATTGGCATGCCTGTAACGACCAAGTAAGGATATTTTTTTTTTCCACCAAAATTGTGTCTGTGCAGTATTTCTCCCTGATGTCTACTCAGCTTGACAGGTACAATGGCTAGTTTAATCTAGAAACTGTATCCTGCAATGCACTATTGCTGCACATACTTTTTTGTCTAAACATAAGTGTTTCCCAGGGCCTGTGATTCAATAAAAAATATGAAGTGTTTGTAATATGTATAGCACTATCCAGTCCCTTGAATATCCTTCCATAACTGCAGCTTTCACCAGCCAGCCACCAGCTGAAGCCTTGGAACAAACAGTTTTGAAAGTAAATCAGGGTGCTGGCTGCCACTTCTATTAACCTTCATCACAGCACCGACGGGAGGAAATGAGTAACGAGAAATAATAATTCAGACTTGTAAATCATGCTTAGTATGCGAGGCGAAAAATAAAGGGTGGAAAAATCTGCGCATTTCTTCTAGGCAGCTGTTGGCAGTTAAAGTTAATTCAGAGTGTAGAAATTAAATGGGGCAGGGAGCAGAGTCTCTGAGGTGTTTTTGAATAGCATGAAAAAAAGCTGGCTTTGTCCATCTGAACTGAATTATAAAAGTAGGTAATACATGTTTTGTGGCTACCCCAAGGTTAAAACAATGTTTAGGTGCAAATGTTTTTTTTTTTTTTCCCTACACTATTTGTTTGATGCTGTTTACCTCTATATAACAATGAAGAACATTTGATTATTTGAACATTTGGTTAGCTGAAGAAATAAACTGTGAATTCTTCAGTATCTGTTATTTAAAAGTTAAATTAAGTAAATTATTATTATTATACAGGTTTTATATAGTGGCAACAGTTTGAGCAGCGCTTTACAACATGAATCATATTTACCTAGCTGGGTGCAGTATCCGTCCCCTGTCGGCTCTAACACTGAGAACCGAGCGATCAAACACTGCCGATCGCTTGGTTCTCACAGCCCCGTTAGCAGAGAGTCGACTGTCAGTCACCGGCTCTCTGCAGTGCCCCCCCCCCCCCCCGCTTTCACTAGAGTGCTGGGCTGTGGAGGGAGCTGAGAGTGCCAGTCCAGGCTCAGGAAAGATAGCGACCATATGGTCTGGATTGGCTCACATGCCTGGGATCGGGACTGGCACCCTGCTCTGTCACATCAGCCAACAGCGGGCGGCAGCCCCGCTGTCTTCTGAAAACGGGTCACAGGAATGCCGTGCAAACTGCTCTTCTGTGATCCACAGGAAGTACAGCCAAATGAGCTTTGGCTGTACTTCTCCTTCAAAGAAAATATCTTTTTAATCTTTTTGTATCAGTACTTTTAGATATTTTTGTATCAGAGTTTTTTTTAATCTACTGAAATGGTCTGATGCATCAACACAGCAGAACCAAAACTATAGGCATTATAAAATTGTTATATTGGCAGATGAAGCAGTAGTACAGAAGTCCACCAGGGAAATAGCGGGAGTTGTTGCAGCAATGTTCTTAGACAATAAAAAATGATAGGATACAGATACATCAGCACGCTTCTGTTCAGGGGCACAAAGCACAGATTAATTCATTACACTGCTTCCCATGTAGTTAAATATTTATACTTTAAGCCCTGGTTCATGTTGATGCTACTTTGAAATCACATGAAGTAGCGCGATTTCAAAGTAGAAAGTGATTTCAGGTGCTACTTGATAGACATATATGTGGCTTCATACACAGATGTCTATTGAAGTCACACCTGAAATTGGCAAAAGTAGTGCAGGAACTACTTTTGCAAATCCGTGCGGTGCCGCAAAATCGGTGTCGCACCGATTTGGAACAGTGCAATTGCCTCCAATAGGCTGTGACTTGTACAAATATACAAATACCATACTGGTGACCCCAAAATAGGGATAAAACTTTTTCGCAGAACGGAGTTTAACAAGACTCGTGGCCACTCATTAAAATTAGAAGAAAAGAGGTTTAACCTTAAACCTTAAACTTGTGTATTTATATCCATGGCAACACTCACTAGTGGGCTACTGTTTTTTAGAGATTGCGTTTTGCTGCGCACCTCAGCTGGCTTCACACTGATTATGTTTATGGCTATCAGCCTTTCTTCCACTGTCTGCCTATGTGTGAGACCCCAGCAAAATGGCCGATGGCTCTGATTAATACTGAAGCTATTCATTACAATGACAGGCTTGGGGAAAATGGCCGCCAGGCGTCCATCATGTGGAGACTATTTAAAGGCATTGACTTTTATCCTGTGTTATCCTCTGATGAAGTCACGTGACGTGATGATACGCGTCAGGATTGGAGCATGGGATACTGTCACAAACTGACGGCAGGAGACGAGCTCGGCGCTCGTGGATGATTTGTACCATATTTTACTTCTAAATGTGAGTTTACTATATTGTTTTAAATCAATAAATTGGTTTTTATATGAGATTATGCTATGTGGGCTTTCTCCATATACCCCACATACACTCACCCTATTTGACGAGCATTGAGGAGCGGGGACTGACTGAAGACATCCACTGAGGCATACGAACTCTGCATTCGTGGATTGATGCCCACACTCATTTTAAAAAAAGTGAGCTCACCCCCTTTCTGTGTCTTGCCCCCCTCCTACTTTGGTCGTCACGGAGTTATACTATTTTTTTGTTCATGTCATTTTTTTCATATACCATCCTGCATATCCACCATTGGAATCACCTAAACAACTGGATGGGATACCCTTGCTTGATAGTGTTTTGCAATTAAGCACAAGCTGTATACCTTACAGCAGTAAGGTGAGCTGCTTGCGAACACGGAGGTGTTTCCACTGAAGATCTCTCCCTTCTTTTGGAATTTTTTTATGTGGTGGTGGGACTGTTATATGCTTACCCATTTGGACTTATCACATTCAGCCTTTTGAGTTGTCACTATGTGCTAGTTGGACTGTTTTGAGTGCTTATCACAGTTTTTTTTGCCATTTATTTTAGTTATTTAAAGTGGATGTAAACCCACTCCCATCTTTTTTTAAGTACTGCCATAGGGGTGATCTATAAGGATATACATGCCTCCTGCATGTATCCTTACCTTTCAAATGTCTCCCCTCTGTTTGCAGCCCCCAAAAAGGCCTGGATTCAGTGGGCGGGTCCGTTGTACGGCGCTCGCTGATCAAACGCCATGCAGGGAGATCGGTGCTCACGGCTGTCCCTCCGCTGCACTGATCACCCCCGACTGTCCCTTATGTCCTCCTCCTCCAGCGTCTGATGTGTTCTCTCCACCACCTCCCCTTCTTCTCTGGCCCCCCTCCTGTCCTTATCCGCCCGCTGTGTCTTCCTCCTCCACCCCCCTCATCCCCCGCAGCCAACTCCCCTCCATTCCAGCGGGCTCTGTCAGGATGGAGAGCGGAGGAAAGGACGAAAATGTCATTTACGGGGGGGGGGGTTGCTGCTGGACCCAGCTTTATACTATTCTTTGTCAAGAATTTTCTTACTAAACAATAAAAGAGGATTGCTCAGAGATGGATTAACTCTGTGTGGCAAGACTGGGCTCAAATGATAGGAAATCTTATACTTTACAATATGACATAAAAAAAAATTTTGGGGTTTACATCCACTTTAACCCTCGTTAGTACTTTTGTCTTTTTATTGTATGTTTGTTTAGTGCATTTGTGGCCACATCCACTTCGGCCGTTTTTCACCTCTCTATTTCACCTAGCCCCCTCCACTTCCATTTCCCCTTCCCCTTGTCACAGCGCAACTACAACTTACTTTTACATATAACCTTAAACTACGTAGAGGGTTCTTTACTGTGAGAGCGGCAAGTATGTGGAATTCCCTTCCAAAGGTGGTGATCTCAGCGGGGGGCATTGATAGTTTCAAGAAACTTTTAGATAAGCACCTGAATGACCACAACATACAGGGATATACAATGTAATACTGACATATTCACACACATAGGTTGAACTTGATGGACTTGTGTCTTTTTTCAACCTCACCTACTATGTAACTATGTAAAGAAAAAATATTACCGCGCTAACACAAAAATTTAAAAATACATAAATTAGCAGCAGTTCTAAATTGTGGGATATGCACAATCAAATAGAATAGTGGGTGGGTAGGAACCGTGCTGTAACCAGATTGTGCATGGATCTCTGAAGGATCACATAAATAATATAAGAAAAAACACAAACATAACTGTGTGTGAATAAAAAATAACAAGTCAATAAAATGATAAAGTCCAAAAGTGAATTAAAAAAAAGTCCCATAAAGTGCAATGAAATGGGTTAATCCTTCCAATAACACCACGTGAGAAAAAATCCGCCACCAGATAAATTGAACAAGCTGGAAAACAGCTTATATATAATCAGGCACACGATCGTAATGGCGTCCTATTAGGATCAACAATATGGAGAGAGGATGACCAGAATAACCAGGCAGACAGGCACATCAGGGTAGCTACATCTGAAAGATCAGTGTACAGGCAGCAGGGAGAACCCAAAAAGAATAAAAACACGGCTCTCCATAGCGCAAATCAGTAAGTATGAACAGTTTATCAAATAAAGTATTGCACTTACGTAGATAGCAGAATGTAAAAACATGGATTAAAATATCAGCAGCTGGCCGGCCAGCGAACACCCGTCCGAGACGAGACACACAGCGATGACATCAGCGCGTCAACCTTCCGACGTGCGTTTCGTCTTGGTTCTCTAGACGACGTCTCTCTAAGACGAAACGTACGTCGGAAGGTTGACGTCATCGCTGTGTGTCTCGTCTCGGATGGGTGTTCGCTGGCCGACTGGCTGCCGATATTTTAATCCATGTTTTTACATTCTGCTATCTACGTAAGTGCAATACTTTACTTAATAAACTAAAAAAAAAATAGCTTGGATTTCAAGTGGTAAAACGACCTCAGGGCTGCAGTACAGTCCTGAGCTTGTTATCATTTTTGTCAGCTCAGCACTTTTCAGTAAAGGTGATTTGGGCACCTGCAGAGCCAGACTCGATCACTTTTACTGCAGTTGGAAAATAAGAGAAAAAGAGAATACTAAAAACATTTAAAATAAAATTAAATTTACATTTTACTTAAAGCAACCCCACCTGCCTGCACGCACATGTGAATGCAAATGACAGCATAGAGTGCACAAGTGTATGTTAACAGCGATTGTGCAACACAGTTATGAAAGCAATAATTCTGGAGCCATCATTCATGGGTAAACCTAAATTTATGATCTTTTAAGGCTTTATAATCATCCTCTATGGATAATTTTAGTTACCATAGTATTTCACCATTGCATGGGCATGTGCAGCTTTATTGCTTGAAATGTTTGGTATATACGAGGTGTGTCTATTAAATAACGAGGCTGATTAAAGTGTAACTCCACTTTTGTTGAGAAAAATACATTTCCCTCTGGGTAATATATGTACATTGCAAGGTTTTTAACAACCTTTGTTGCAGATTCCTACCTTTTGTTATTCTGAAGAAATCCATGTGTGTTTGTCTGTGCCGCTGTACTAAGTGAGTCCAATGGGAGTGGTTTTTATAATTATCAGTCAGTGGTGGCAGCTACAGGGCATTAATAAGGAAAGCTGCTGGGCCTAAATTCCTTTAGGTGTGTTCCTATTGGAAGTATCTCACCTAAAATGACATTTTTGTTGCAAGGGATGCCTGAAATCTGACTTGTATCTTAGGCAGACTTCTGGGGAAATTTGTGAGCCAATTACACAAGCAGGAAATTATGTTTCTGGGGAGTGGTCAGTACACATTCTGTGTACAGAACGCTCCATGTAACCATATTGTTTTGCATTTATAGAAAATTACAGCAGCTGCAGATTGAAAAGGAAAGGTCATTTTTTAAATTCACATTCAATTTACAATATGACTTGTATCGCAATTGTACACGCTATATTTTTTCTTTATTTACTATTTTTTTTATCATGAAAGTGGAGTTACCCTTTAAATAACTCACCTTTATTTATATGTATTACACAGTTTTACTGCTGCAGAATGGCATGGTTGGGCGAAACGACGTATCCTTACGCCGGTGCGACGATCAGATTTGTTTCAGAAACAGACCCCTGACTTCTCCCTTTTGAGACAGACAAAGGGACTGAGGACACAGATTCCCCAGTCCCTTTCTCAGCACTAAAGATGAATGAACAGGAGACAGAGGCTCCTGTCCATTCATAAACTGAGCAGAGTAAACACAGTTTACTTTGCTCATTTATCACTGGACACAGGAGCAATCTCGCTTGCTGTGTCCATTAACTAGTCCCCCCCCCGCAGCCGACGGGAGAGGAGGGGATCCGGCTGTGGGGGACGAGGGGGGCTGGAGGAGAACAAGGGGGGTGCGGAGAAGGACATGGAGGGGGCCAGAGGAGAACAGGGGTGGAGAAGGACATGAAGGGTGCTGGGGGAGAACGTTGGTGGAGAAGTACATGGAGGGGGCCGGAGGAGAACGGGGACAGGGAAGGACATGGAGGGGGCCAGGGGTGAACGGGGGTGGAGAAGGACATGGAGGGGGCCGGAGGAGAATGGGGCAGAGAAGGACATGGAGGGGGCCCAGGAGGAGCACACAGAGCAGCTGGGGATGATCGGTGCTGCTGCAGGGACAGCTGTGATCACCGATCTCCCTGTATAGCTTTTTAGCTGACAGCCGCAGGAGGGAGAGAAGGAGAAGTGGCTGTCAGCTAAAAATCTATACAAAGAAGATCGGTGATCACAGCTGATCCCCGCCGCACTGATCATTCCCAGGAGATCGGGAGGCGCTTGCGTGTGTCCGGGAGCTGCCGCAGAAATGCGGTAGTCTCCCACACCTTCCGGGAGACTTGAGATGTCTGCAAACTTGAGTTGCACCAACACTACACTGACACAGTACACGTAGGCACACATTTCACCCCTCCGATCGCCCCCCCTCCAGTTAACCCCTTCACTCCCTCCCACTGTGTCACCCAGTGCAGTGTTCATATTTTTCTTTGATCACTGTACTGGTGTAATTTGTGACACTAATCAGTGTTAAGGTGCTTAGTAGTAGGCCCAGATAGGTCTAGGGACCCCCCAGATAGGTCTAGGGACCCCCCTGTTCGGTTCGCACCAGAACATGCGAACAGGCAAAAATACGTTTGAACACACGAACACCGTTAAAGTCTATGGGACACGAACATGAATAATCAAAAGTGCTAATTTTAAAGGCTTGTATGCAAGTTATTGTCATGAAAAGTGTTTGGGGACCTGGGTCCTGCCCCAGGGGACATGGATCAATGCAAAAAAAAGTTTTAAAAACTGACGTTTTTTTGGGAGCAGTGATTTTAATAATGCTTAAAGTGAAACGATAAAAGTGTAATATTCCTTTAAATTTCGTACCTGGGGGGTGTCTATAGTATGCCTGTAAGGGGGCGCATGTTTCCCGTGTTTAGAACAGTCTGACAGCAAAATGACATTTCAAAGGAAAAAAGTCATTTAAAACTACTCGCGGCTATTAATGAACTGCCAGTCCGACAATACACATAAAAGTTCATTGATAAAAACAGCATGGGAATTCCAAATTTTTTTTTTAAAATGACGTGGGGGGGGTCCCCCTAAGTTGCATACCAGGCCCTTCAGGTCTGGTATGGATATTAAGGGGAACCCCGGCCAAATTTTTTTTAAAAATGGCGTGAGGTCCCCCTCAAAATCTATACCAGACCCTTCAGGTCTGGTAAGGTTTTTAAGGGGAACCCCGCGCCAAAACTTAAAAATGGCGTGGGGTCCCCCCAAAAATCCATACCAGACCCTTATCCGAGCACGCAACCTGGCAGGCTGCAGGAAAAGAGGGGGGATGAGAGAGCGCCCCCCCTGAACCGTACCAGGCCACATGCCCTCAACATTGGGAGGGTGCTTTGGGATAGCCCCCCAAAACACCTTGTCCCCATGTTGATGGGGACAAGGGCCTCATCCCCACAACCCTTGCCCGGTGGTTGTGGGGGTCTGTGGGCGGGGGGCATATCGGAATCTGGAAGCCCCCTTTAACAAGGGGACAGCCCTCTCCCTGTGTGAAATGGTAAGGGGGTACAAAAGTACCCCTACCATTTCACAAAAAAAGTGTCAAAAATGTTAAAAATGACAAGAGACGGGACAAGGAGGGGTCATGACGTGAGGCGTCAGACGTGGAGGGAGGAGCTTGCCGTGTGCCGTTCGGCGAGCTGGCGGGTTCCCACACGGACAAGCCGATGCCCGCATGGTGGCGAAGGAGAAGAGGAGTGTCGCGCGTGGCTTCGGCTTTTTCGGCACTGAAGGCTCTTCTACTCAGGCGCTCCGGGGTCCGGACTCGTGCGGCGGAGTGCGTGCTTGACTTAGAGCTGAGCGGGTAGCGAGGCTCACGGAGCGGCAGGTGTATCTGCCCTCCCCCCACCCCAGGACCCTGGCCGGGAGGCTCTGACCCAGGAGTACCACAGACTGCGGAGACGGCTGAACGCAGAGGCTGACGGAGGAGGGTCTCCCTGAGTATCCATCCCATCCCTAGATCGCACAGCTACACTGTAAACTCTCAAGTGTTAAACGGGAAGGTTTGTGGTAAGGACTGCTCTGTCTTTTTAAAGCACCTGGATGCAGGTAAGAGAGGATTGACAGGGAGGTTATCTCCATAATGGTGAAGTTACAAATTTGATGGTATATTACAGGACTGGTAATCTGAATGTTGACGTGCTATTAACTCTGTCTTTGCCATTATACCTGCCATTATATCTGTGCTCGGAGATCCCCGGAGGAGACAGGTGTGTGGTGGCCAGGAGAGGAGGAGCTGTAGGGCGAGGTATTGAAAAGAAATTTAAAGAACTGTAATCCCGCTGTATTGAAGGCACTAATCAGGTCCAGCTGGACACCTGTGAGGGGCGAAAGCAGGGAGAGGAGTGAGGAGGAGGGTTGAATAGGAATCCTACAACACGCTCATACAGGTTACAGAGAGTAAAGTTCAGCATGCTGGGGTTTCCGAAATGAAAAATGTAGATTTCTCGCAGTAGACACTGAGCCCGTTGATCATTACTGTCAACCCCGGCAGAGTCTTCTGGAACCACCATGAGTAAAGCTGCGTCTAAATCCGGAAAGGGGGGTGCACCAAAAACCCCAAAAGACAACACCACAGGGAGTACAAATAAACAATACCTTGCCCAGGGAGTAAGCCCCAAGAATACTTACCCCGAGACCCAAAAGACAGGCAAAACGTACAAAAAGAAGGGATTGGATAGAAAGAAGGGGGAGACCCCAGATCAATCCAGGGATGAATTAACAATGGAAAGCGACCTAGAAATAACTAGATCTGAAGACCACAGGACAGAAGCCCAATTTCCCACAAAAAAATGAAATCTTAGAAATGTTTAAAACCCTGGAAATCTCAATAAAAACTGAGATAAATATGCTGAGGACAGATCTGGGAAACCTGTTGGCCAGAGTTGAGATGACAGAGGACAAAATAGATAAACAAGCGCAGGAGCTATGCAACTTAAAAGAACAAATTAAAATTACCCAACAAAACCAAGTAAAAATCCTATATAGGCTCGAGGACCAAGAAAACAGAAACAGAAGACAAAACCTGAGAATCCGTGCGGTATCGGAAACGAGGGGGGAGGATTTGAGGAAAGTAATAATTGCAATTTTTAGCCCCCTATCAGACTCCTACTTACCAGACCGGTGAGTCCGCTTGGGCAGAGAGTAGGCTCCCTTACGCGTCCGACTCACGGCCCCTGGTAAGGTAACAGGAAGCACAGGAGTGCGGAGTGGTATGAGAGCCTGTGAACTAGAGTCCAGATGCTGGTGGAATAGCAGTCTATGAACAGCAGGTGCAGGCTGGAACACAGGCGATGAGGCTGAGCAGGATGGTCAGGAGACAGGCTGGGTTCGGCAACAGACGGGCAACAAGGTACAATAGGAGCAGGCAGAAGCGGAGTCAAACAGGCCAAGGTCGGGTACAGGCAGCAAGAAGGGGAATCCAAGGGCAATCCGGGTCGTCAGGAGATCAGGTAAACAGGAAGACAAGACAGGAAACAGGAACTACGGCACAGGAAGCTGATGATCAGGCAGCACTGAACAGAGTGCCTGACAAACTTAAATAGGCCGGCTTGCTCACAGGCACTCCCTCTGGTGGCCAATCCCATGACCAGCAAGGTGAGCTCTCTGACAGTGCCCCCTCCCCAAGGGCAGCCTCCGGATGCCCAGCCGGGCCAACCTGGAGGCATGAACATTTCTGAAAGTCTGCAAAAGTTCCGGGGCATGCAAATTGTTTTCTGGTTCCCAGGAATTGTCCTCCGGACCATACCCCTTCCATTTGATAAGATACTGTATTTGATTGCGCCTTTTCCTACAGTCCAGGATAGCCTTGATTTCAAACTCCTCCTCGTTATTGATCATAACAGGCTTAGGAGGACTGGTACTACGGTTGGGGAAAGGATCAGGAGCGACCGGTTTCAGTAAGGACACATGGAAAACCGGGTGTATTTTGAAGGAGTCCGGCAGACTGAGCTCGTACGCTACGTTGTTTATTCTTCTTCTCACCGAGAAGGGTCCCATGAATTTAGGCCCTAGTTTCCTAGAAGGGCAAGCCATTTTTAAGTTAGTTGTGGACAGCCATACTTGATTGCCAGGTTCCAGGATAAGCTCCCCGCGCCTCTTCTTGTCGAACGTCTTTTTATAAGAAGCCTGGGATTGGGCCATTGTTTCCTGCAGAAGTTTGTTGTTGGTAGAGAAGAATTCCAATGTCTCGGTCACTGCAGGGAGGGAACATTCAGGTATTGAGCTGGGTAGAAAGGAGGGATGAAATCCATAATTGGCAAAAAATGGCGTCTGGTTGATGGCTGAGTGCAGGGAGTTATTGTATGAAAACTCCGCAACTGGTAGCAGAGAAACCCAGTCATCCTGGGAAAAGGCAGAGAAACAACGGAGGTATTGCTCCAAGGTTTGGTTGGTTCTCTCCGTCTGGCCGTTTGTCTGAGGGTGATAGGCTGAAGAGAACGCTAACTCAATTTCGAGGGAACCACACAATGCCTTCCAGAACCTGGAGGTGAATTGGACACCCCGGTCCGAGACGATATTAGAGGGAACCCCATGTAATCTCACAATTTCTTTAATGAAGATCTTCGCCGTTTCCACGGCTGAGGGTGTGCCTTTCATAGGCAAGAAGTGAGCCATTTTTGACAATCTATCAATTATGACAAAGATGGTAGAGAAGCCTTCGGATGGGGCAGTTCCACAATGAAATCCATCGCGATCATTTTCCAAGGTCTGTCAGGGATGGGCAAGGGTTTCAGTAAGCCCCAGGCCTTCGTCCGAATATTCTTGCTTCGGGCACATGTGTGGCAGGAACTGACGTAATTCCTACAGTCCTCGGCCAACTGTGGCCACCAAAAGGTGCGCTGCACCAGTTCGGTTGTCTTCTGAGCCCCGAAGTGCCCAGCCAACTTGTGGTCATGGCAAAGCTCTAGTACTGGTACCCTAAGGCTCTCAGGAACCATGATCTTCTCCTTATGCCAGAGTAAACCATCTCTTAGGCTGGTCTCAGTGGGTTGGGGTATAGTTGTGGAAGCTTGCCTTATTCTGGAGATTAAATCCCCCTGAAGTAATAAAAAATTTCCTGCAGGCAGGATAGTGTCCGGAGGGACGGTTTCTTTGGAGTCATGGAACATTCGTGAGAGAGCGTCTGGTTTGATGTTTTTGGAGCCGGGTCTGTAGGTAATATGAAATTGAAAGCGAGAGAAGAAGAGCGCCCATCTGGCTTGTCGCGGTTTTAGTCTCTTGGCAGATCTCAAATATTCCAAGTTCTTGTGGTCCGTGTAGATTAGAATAGGATGTACAGCACCCTCCAAAAGATAGCGCCACTCCTCCAGAGCCGTCTTGATGGCCAGAAGCTCCCGGTCTCCTACATCGTAGTTTCTTTCAGACACCGATAATTTGCGAGAAAAAAAAGCTATTGGAAACAGAAGGGCCTTGGGGCCCTGACGTTGGGAGAGTACAGCTCCTACTGCGACCTCTGAGGCGTCAACCTCCAACACGAATGGCAAGGCAGAGTTAGGGTGTTTGAGGATGGAGGCCGACGTGAATAATCCTTTTAATTTTTCAAAGGCCAATTGAGCCCTAGGGGTCCAGCAGAATCGGATTCCTTGTCTTGTTAATTCAGTAATGGGGGCAATGATCTTGGAAAAGTCTCTGATGAATTTCCTATAGAAATTGGAAAATCCAACAAAGCTTTGGACCTCCTTCTTGTCCGTAGGTGCGGGCCAGTCCAGGATGGCGGACACCTTTTGAGGGTCCATTTTAATACCTTCCACTGAAATGATGAGCCCCAGGAATTGGATGCATTGGAGTTCAAATTCACATTTATCGAGTTTAGCATACAGCCCGTGTTGCCTGAGCCGGGCGAGGACATTCCGGACGTGCCTGCGATGATCAGTCAGTGATGATGAGAAAATGAGAATGTCATCGAGGTAGACGATGACGTAGAGATCCAAAAATTCCCGGAAGATGTCGTTCACAAAATGTTGGAATGTGGCTGGGGCATTGCATAGACCGAAGGGCATAACGCAATACTCGAAATGCCCAAAACGAGTGCGAAAAGCGGTTTTCCACTCGTCCCCCTCCCGGATACGGATTAAATTATAGGCTCTGCGAAGATCCAGTTTTGTGAAGACGGTTGCCGTTCCTAGCCTCTGGAATAATTCAGGCACCAGGGGTAAGGGGTAGCGATTCTTGATCGTTATCCGATTTAATTCCCGGTAGTTGATACATGGCCGAAGGGAATGATCTTTTTTTTCCACAAAGAATATGCCTGCGCCGGCCGGAGATGTGGACGGGCGGATGAACTTTTTCTTTAAATTCTCATCAAGGTATTGTTTTAGTGTATCCAATTCCTGCTCAGTCAATGGAAAGATCCTACCGAAGGGTACTTCGGTTCCAGGTAGCAGCTCTATAGGGCAATCATAGGGCCTGTGTGGCGGTAGAGTCTCAGCACCTTTCTTGCTGAATACATCAGAGAAATCTCGGTAGGGTTCTGGGATGGCTTGGTGTGAGTTGGTTTCAGGGTGTAGGCCGAGGAGTTGAGGTATCTCATGGGCCATTCTTGGCCGGCAATGTTGTTGGCAATAATCAGACAGAAACTCCACTTTCCCAGAAACCCAGTTGATATGGGGGTTATGGCCCAGCAACCACGGCATGCCCAGGATGACAGGGAACAGAGGAGAGGAAATGACATCTAAACAGAGGAATTCCTGGTGTTGAGAGTTTATAGTAGCTATTATAGGGATAGTCTCTTGAATGACAGGACCGGAACGGAGGGCAGAACCGTCTGCAAGATGAACAGCCAGGCTCTGGGTCTTGAGTCGGAGTGGGATATCATGCTGAGCTGCAAAGGCCTGGTCCATGAAGCGGCTGCATGCTCCGGAATCAACGATGACTGGAACTTGGATAGCCTTTCCGGGAAGCTGCAAAGTGACAGAGATGGTAAGGTGAGTACTAGGTTTTGGCATGATAGTAGCACATATACGAGCAGAAGAACGACACTTACGCGTCTTGTTGGGGCAGACGCTGGCGTAGTGCCCAGGTTCCCCACAGTAGAGGCATAGGTTAAGGTTACGTCTTCGTAACTTCTCTTCGGGAGTCAAGGAAGGACGGAGCAGACCAAGCTGCATAGGCTCTGATGTGTCGAAAACTGGAGAGGTTGGAGGAGCCAAAGACCTACTAGGAGGACTGGGAACCTGTGGAAGCATCCAAGTGGGTCGATAGGCACTGGTAGACCTTTCGGTGCGTCGTTCTCTCAGACGACGGTCAATTTGGATTGAGAGGTTAATTAATTCTTCCAGGGTCTGAGGTATCCCAACCCGTGCTAACTCGTCCTTGAGTGGATCGGACAAACCCATTCTAAAGTGATGACGCAGAGCCGCGTCATTCCATGCCGTATCGGAACTCCAGCGCCTAAATTCAACGGCATAGTCCTCCACTGCCCTGCGGCCTTGCCGAAGGGAGTGCAGGGAAGCTTCAGCAGAAGCGGTTAGTTGAGGATCCTCATAAAGTTGAGACATCGCCAAGAAGAAGGCGTCCAGACTTTCCAGGGCATCCGACTTTTGTTCCAGAAGGTGATGGGCCCAGGTTTGAGGCTCACCGGACAACAGGGAAATAACAAAGCCCACTTTGGTGGCTTCTAGGGAGAAGGTCCGAGGCTGCAGAGCAAAATAGAGACTACATGCATTCCGGAATGCACGGTATTTACTATGGTCTCCAAAAAATCTCTCCGGTATTGGTACTTTGGGCTCTGGAGGGAGCATGACTACGGAGGGTGCCCCGGTTGCAGACGAAGTCCCCTGAGGATTGGTAGGTGCAGACAGGGCCTGGTCGGGTATAGCCATCCTGTAAACTTTTGACTGCTTGGGTTAATCCTGCCAAGTGTCTGCAAAGTTCGTCCATAGGGGAGGCCCCCTGCCCGGACTCGGTCATGGCTGCCTGATACTATCAGACTCCTACTTACCAGACCGGTGAGTCCGCTTGGGCAGAGAGTAGGCTCCCTTACGCGTCCGACTCGCGGCCCCTGGTAAGGTAACAGGAAGCACAGGAGTGCGGAGTGGTATGAGAGCCTGTGAACTAGAGTCCAGATGCTGGTGGAATAGCAGTCTATGAACAGCAGGTGCAGGCTGGAACACAGGCGATGAGACTGAGCAGGATGGTCAGGAGACAGGCTGGGTTCGGCAACAGACGGGCAACAAGGTACAATAGGAGCAGGCAGAAGCGGAGTCAAACAGGCCAAGGTCGGGTACAGGCAGCAAGAAGGGGAATCCAAGGGCAATCCGGGTCGTCAGGAGATCAGGTAAACAGGAAGACAAGACAGGAAACAGGAACTACGGCACAGGAAGCTGATGATCAGGCAGCACTGAACAGAGTGCCTGACAAACTTAAATAGGCCGGCTTGCTCACAGGCACTCCCTCTGGTGGCCAATCCCATGACCAGCAAGGTGAGCTCTCTGACACCCCCTTCTAGAAGTGGGAGATGAGTTTCCAAATATAGAAAGGGTACACCGGATAGGGAGATTAGACACTACGAGAACGGAAAGAACTCGGAATATAATAGTGAGATTTAGATACTATGAGGACAAAGCCAAAATTTGGGTAAAGTTAAGAGGAAAAACTCCCCTGCAATATTTGGGAGCAAAGATCCAAGTTTTTGCAGACCTGGCGCAGGACACATTGGCGAGGAGACACTACTTGAAACCCCTGCTGGAGCAGATGATGAAACAAAATGTAAAATATACCTGGGGGTTTATGGCTTGCCTATTAGGATTTAAGGATGGGAGATCGGCCAGGTTAAGATTCCCGGAAGAACTGGGGGACTTCTGCAGAAAATTGGGCCTACAGGTTCCTCAGTTGCCGGACTGGTTTAACGAGCAGAGGGCAGACCAGGGGTTGAGGCATGGTTGGAAACGCAAAGTTTCATAAGTGTGGTGGTGAGGGTCTGTGGGGGGGGAATTTGGGGAAGAATGGTCAGTGCAGTGGGACAAAGTTTTCCAGAGAGGGGTGCCCGCTGGGGAGACGGACAGCCCCCCAGCAGCTTCTGTAATGGGGGTGGGGGGAGGCACACAAGGAGAGCTCCACCTCAGGAGTTGGAGACCGCGAGAGGGACATGATTTGGGTGGTCCTCAAGGGTCTAGGGGTCCAACTTGGACCAAAGAAGGAGGGATGAGTTGGGGGGTGGTGGGAGTTGGGAGGGGGAAGGTGGGTAGGATGGGAGGGAAGGGGAGGGGGGATACCTCAGGTACAACAGATAAAAGAGTGAGTAAACCTCTCCATGGTCAAAGGAAATGAGCCCCACAGAAGAGAGCGGGAACACAGCGATGACTACAATAAATTTTACGACCTATAACGTAAGAGGACTAAACATGCCCAACAAAAGACGGAATATACTGAACGAGCTCAAAAGGCTCGGGGCAGAGGTAGTCTTCCTCCAGGAGAGACACATTTCTCATGAGTCCAACTTAAAGTTGTATTCTAGGGATTTCCCAATATGGTTTCAGGGGAACACAATTACAAAAAGAGCAAGGGGGGTGGCTATTGGGTTTGTGAAAGAAACAAGGTTTGTGTTGGAAGATAGGTTGGCCGACCCAGAAGGCAGATTTCTTTTTCTTAAGGGTAGATTATTCTACGGAGTTTACACTGGCAAACATCTATGCCCCCAATAAAAATCCGATGAAATATCTTATGAACCTTTTGAAAAAGTTGAAGGACTTCAAAAAGGGTCATACAATTTTGATGGGAGATTTAAACTTCTGTATGGACCCAGGTCTTGATAGTTTGACCCAGGTGCAGGGGATAAATAATGTGCAATTAAAAGAAGTAAGACAAAAACTGTATCTCAGCCAGTTGGTAGATATATGGAGGATTCAGCATCCTAAAATACAGGACTACACGTTTTATTCCCCTGTGCACAGGTCCTACTCTCGGATCGATTTTATATTTGTGGAACATAGAGACATCGAGGTCATAGACTCTAAGATAGAGATCGCCACTCTCTCGGATTATGCCCCTCTGACAATGAAAATGACAGTTCCTGGGAGGCAGGGTCATTATGGGAAGTGGCGCCTAAACGAGGAACTGATCCGAGATGAGGAGGGGTCTGTTAGAATCGGAAGGGAGTTGGAAAATTATTTTGCTACAAATGATACTGGGTAAGTATCGGGGTCCACCCTGTCAGAAAATTCAGACTAAGGACGGATGTATGGTATACTCACCAAAAGAAATAGCAGACATTTTTAAAAAACTATTATCAAGAACTATATTCTGTAAAACAGCGGGGCGCCCAGCTAAGAGGAAAGAGCGGGAAAAACATTAAGTTCTTAAAGAAAGCAGGACTACCTAGGATCTCCGATTCTGCTAGGGAGACCTTAGAGGCCCCAATTTCAGAAGAGGAAATAAGAAAGGCTCTGCTCGAAGCTGCTCCCGGGAAAAGTCCAGGGCCAGACGGATTTACACTGTTTTATTATAAAAAATATAAAGAAATATTAGTCCCAAAGTTATGCCAATACATGAACGGCCTGGGGACCGACTATGAAATTAGTAGGGAGACATTAAAGGCCTCCATTACTGTCATATTGAAAGAAGAGGGAACGTTGTGCTCGAGTTATCGGCCAATCTCTTTGCTTAATGCCGACATAAAATTGTATGCAAAAATCCTGGCAGGTAGGCTAAAGGGGCTAATGAACACCTTGGTTAAACCGGACCAGGTGGGATTTATTCCTAAAAGAGAGGGGAGGGACAATGGAATTAAAACGCTGCTTTTACTTCAAAAGATAAAGGAAAGTGGACCCCCACGACTACTGCTGTCAATTGATGCCGAAAAGGCTTTCGACAGGGTAGACTGGGGGCTCATGATACAGACCTTGGAAATAATGGGAATAGGTCCTAGAATGATCCAATGGATGAAAACATTATATCACCACCCCACTGCAGCAATAAAAGTCAATGGCCTAATGTCCCTACCCTTCGAGATGAAAAACGGGAGGAGACAGGGGTGCCCCCTGTCCCCATTACTATTCGTCCTTGCCCTGGAACCACTTTTGTCTATGATACGCAACGATCCAGACATAAGTGGTTTCAGGGTGGGAGAAGAAGAACACAAACTCGCAGCATTTTCAGATGATGTTTTGTTCTACATCGCGAACCCGCTGACTACCATGCCCAAGTTAGTAAAAACCCTGGGAAAATATAGGGAGGTTTATAACTTTCAAATAAATTTTAGCAAAGTCTGAAATATTGAATATCAATTTAAGTAAGACAGAGGAAAAGATAGTGAAAAAGGAGTTCAAATTTGGTTGGACCAAGGAATTGAGGTATTTGGGAATTAAACTTTCAAACACAATAGAGAAGATCTATAATATAAACTATTTACCCTGCTCAATGAAGTTAGATCCGACTGCAAAAAATTCTCCGGTAGGCCTCTATCATGGATAGGACACATTAACATTATAAAGATGGTCCTACTCCCGAAGATTACGTACAGGTTCCAGATGTTGCCGGTGTTGCTCCCTTAACAATACCTGAGAAGGCTAAAAATTATATTAATGAACTTTATCTGGAAAAATAAAAGACCAAGAGTCTCCTTCCAGATATTAAAACAAGGGAAAATGAATGGTGGCTTAGCTGTGCCGGACATTCAAAATTATTATAATGCAATAGTTCTGTCAAGAGCAGTAGAATGGGCGAGGGGAGAAAATGAAAAAAAGGTGGGTTAATATAGAGAAAACACTGAGTAAGGCACAACTGGGAAGTATTATTTGGAACCCTCCGCACTATAGAACTTTAGATAAAAATACTCACGTATTAACACGGAATGTTTTTAAAATTTGGGATGGGATATACAAACAAGTAAATGGGAAATACAACTCACCTTTATTAGCACTGAAAGACAATGAATTTTTTGCACCCGGAACAAAAAGTGTAGGAGGAAATGGGTCAATATGGGGGGTAACACAATTGAGAGACATAATTGAACAAGGTAAAATGATCACAATACAACAATTTAGGCACGGTAGGAACGCACGGGGGATGGATGAGTGGCGGTACCTCCAACTGAACCATTTCATCAATAAGCTACCTCAACCCATTAGGTCCGGAGATGAATTGACAGGGTTGGAACGATTGTTTTCAGTAGAGGAACCAAGGAATATAATTTCAAAAATGTATAAAATACTGTTAAAGGCAGAAGTGGAGATACCGCCATTCATTAGAAAATGGGAGAGGGAATTAGGATCACAGCGGGACAAGAACACTATTAGTAAAATTATGAAACTGGCCCATAGCTCTGCAGTAGACATTAGAACAGCAGAAATGAACTATAAATGTATGGCTAGATGCTTTGCAACTCCAGATATAATAAGTAAATACCAGAGGAACAGATCGGCACAATGCTGGCGAGGCTGCACAGAGGTAGGAACAATGGCCCACCTATGGTGGGACTGCCCTAAAATCAAAAAATTTTGGAAGAAGACTCTATCTTTGATTAAGGTAATTACAGGGACAGAGGTGGTGGAAGATCCGTGGGTCGTTCTGTTTTATGGTGGAGAAGGAGATATTAAACAATACAGGCGGTCGCTGGTTCCTCGTCTGATAAATGCAGCAAAGAGACTGATACCTAAGAACTGGCAAAAGGAGGAGAGCCCAGCGACCTGGGAGTGGATAGATGTGGTAGAAGAAACATATAATATGGAGTGCTTGGGCAGTAGTTTAGAGGAAGCAAACAATAGGAGCATTGACAAATGGGAATGTTTTAAAAAATTCAAAAAATCTTGGAGCTACGCTAAGGAACTGAAACCTATGGGTTAGCGTAGGAGGACAAGTTGAGATAAGACCATGGAGAGTGGGCGAGAGGGACAAACTGAGGTTCAGTGGGTGGAGGGGAGGGTGGGGGAGGGGAAAAAAATGACAAGAGACAGTTTTTGACAATTCCTTTATTTAAATGCTTGTCTTTCTTCTATCTTCTTTCTTCTATCTTCTCTCTTCTATCGTCTATCTTCCTTCGGTTTCTTCCTCCATCTTCTTCTTCTTCTGGTTCTTCTGGTTCTTCCTCCGGTGTTCTCGTATGGCATCTTCCTCTGTGGTGCCGGCGTCTTCTTCCCTTCATCTTCTTGGGCCACTCCGCATCCACCATGATGGGAGGCTTCTCCTCTTCTGATGGTTCTTAAATAACTGAGGGCGGGGCCACCCGGTGACCCCGCTCCCCTCTGACGCATGGTTATTTCCCTGTCCGCCGCCCTCTAACGTCACGGGGAATGCTACAGGGAAGGGAATCCCCGTCTGGAGTGGAAAACGGGGGGCGGGGGGAGAGGAGCTGTACCCACAAACTAAATACCCAGTTACATATAAGTGCCTGTCGCGAGATAATAAAAACATCAGGTGACTTCTTGGACTGGGAATCTTTAAGGGAACCACTAACACACGAAACCTCTCCCACCAAAACAATGTCTTATTGCATGGGTAAGTTGGGGTCCAAAACGTTTAAAATTTCCAAGTCAGGGAAAGGAAGGATGCTCAGAACAATTTCAGTTATATCTGTTTTTATATTTATATCTTTTTTTATGTTTGTAACGTTTCACCCATACTGCCTAGTTGTTGGTAATGTTTATGCCATATATTGCCTTTAAATGTGTTATATACCTCAGAAACGGTTTTGTTACATATCTATCAGAGCTGAATATATTATTGATTTAAGATACAACATCTACAAATGCCGGGGGTGGAGGGAGAAATCCAGGAGCTCACTTCCCAGAACTGTCCATCCATCAACCCACATAGGCCTGCGATCAGCAACCAGTAATTTCCTGGTGAGCGTCTTAGCAAGTTTTTGCTAAATTAGCACTTTCTCTTAGGACTGCACACCCTAGTGACAGCCTCCTAACTTTTCCCTCCTCTCCTCGGGTCTAACCACCCAACTCTACTAATACCACTCGCTCTCTCTTTGACTCTGATATTTTCGTTACACCCCAACCCCAACCACACACATACCCACCACTTACCCTATACCCCTACCACCCTTACAATTCACAAACACGGACGTATTGAACATAGTCTCAATGAACGCGAAAGGACAGAATATACCTGAAAAAAGGCGAATGCTGCTTCATGACATGCAACGTATGAAAGCAGACATCATTCTA
Source organism: Lithobates clamitans (assembly GCA_037952925.1). Taxonomy (NCBI): domain Eukaryota; kingdom Metazoa; phylum Chordata; class Amphibia; order Anura; family Ranidae; genus Lithobates; species Lithobates clamitans. The sequence goes on along the minus strand of JBBGZY010000852.1, from coordinate 4,136,050 downwards.
TTGCAGGAAACACACTTTTGAAGAAACACTCTGCCAATACTAAAAAACAGATACTACCCCATAGTATACCACTCCACATACACTGACGCTAAATCTAGAGGAGTTTCCATACTAATCTCAGCCAAGATACCATGGACGCATTTAGACGCAAAAACTGACCCACAGGGACGATACCTATTCTTAAAAGGACGGATTGGAGACGTGAGGATTACCCTTGCAAACCTATACATCCCAAACCACCATCAAGATAAGTTTCTAAAACACCACCTAGAACAGCTCACACAATACTCAGAAGGGCAACTTATCATTGGAGGGGACCTTAACATCCCCTTGACGCTGACAGAATACACCTCCTCTGGTCTGTCCTCAACCAACGTACGCAAAAGAATATCCACATCATTACATACCGCTCAACTGATAGGAGAGAGAGAGACTACACATTTTACTCCAGACCACACCAAACATACTCCCGGATTGACTATTTCCTTATCCCACTTAGTCACCTACAAGCAGTCAAAGATACCACAATAGGGTCAATCACGTGATAAGATCATGCCCTTATAACTCTTAGATACGCCGTATCAGATATCCAAAAAGCGCAGAGACAACCATGGAGACTAAATGAGAGCCTGCTACAAGACCCAAAGGTACTGGCAGATGTAGTAAAGGAAATAAGTCTATATTTCAACGCCAACTCCACCCCCGACAGTAAGACAGGAATAGTCTGGGAAACACACAAAGCCGTAATACGGGGAGTACTCATCAAACACAGCTCTCGACTTAAACGACAAAAGACAGAACAACTGACCTCACTACTTCACGAACTACAATCACTGGAGACGAAACACAAACAGACCCCAACCGGGCAACTAGATATTGAACTCGACACCACCCGCAAACAGATCACTGACCTTCTACAATTCAAAGCCAAAGTGACACTTCAGATCTGCCGGAAAAAAAATATACGAGTCAGGCAACAAGTGTGGGAGACTACTAGTCCAAACCCTACGAGCACTAAAATTGGCCTCTTACATACCACACATCATGTCCCCCACAGGGCAAAAAATCTCTCTACCTCTACACATCACACAGGAGTTCAGATCTTTCTATAACTCCCTCTATAACTTGAACTCAACGCAACCACTACCAGACACAACAACAGAATATATAGCCTCCTCCCTAATGCCAACCTTACCTGCTGAAGCAAAAGACTTACTATAAGAACCAATCACACTACCAGAACTTCAAATGGCTTTAGGTAACGCTAAACCAGGCAAAGCACCAGGCCCAGATGATCTCACTATCCCATATTACAAGACCTTACTCCCGTACCTAGGCAACCACTTAATAAACCTGTTAAATGACCTTAGTTTAGGGACAAAACTACATGGAGCTACATTGCAAGCGCAGATCTCAGTCATACCAAAAGAAGGTAAAGTCCCAGCCCAATGTGGAAGCTACCGCCCAATTTCCCTAATAAACACCGACCTTAAACTCTTCACCAAGATTATAGCCTCAAGAATACAACATTTACCCTATCTCATGCACTTAGACCAGGTTGACTTTGTACCAACCAGAGAAGCCAGAGATAACACTACCAAAGTATTACATTTACTACATATAGCCAATAATAACAAAACACCATGTGTATTCATAGGAACAGACGCCAAAAAGGCGTTTGACGGGGTGAGCTGGCAATTTATGTTCCAGACACTAAGATATATAGGAATAGGTGAAAAAATGATAAACTGGATATCGGCAGCATATTCGGGCCCGACAGCGAGAGTAAGAGCGAATGGAGTGATCTCAGATGTATGCCTGATAACCAACGGGACTAGACAGGGCTGCCCACTATCACCCTTACTCTTCGCGCTATCCCTAGAACCCTCCCTGTGCCATAAAAAGATCAAACCCAGATAATACTGGAGTGGAGATGGGCAATTCACAATTATAAAGTCTCTGCCTACGCAGATAACTTGATGTTTTCACTAACAAACCCCACCATCTCCCTCCCTAACTTACTATGAGAATTTGACACATATGTGAAACTCTCAAATTTAAAAATCTATTTCAACAAATCAAAGGATATGGGGCTGGGTATACCGCCTCCACAACTCATGCATTTACGAGCCAGCTTTAATTTAAAATGGACAGACACGGCCTTGAAATATCTAGGTACACACATCCCCCCGAAATTCTTTGTATTTGTACTGCTGTTACTTTGACTTTACTGTTAATGTGGTCTTTGTGGACCCTTTTCCTGTTATAAATAAAAAAAAAAATTGCTTCACAGAAATTGCTGTGTGAGCAGGCACATTGTTCTGGTGAAGAATGAAACCATTTTCCCACAGTTGCGGCCGTTTTTCTCTGACTCTCTCTCAGCTTTATCAAAACTTCCTTCTAATAATGCTGGTTAACTGTTGTGCCTTCTGGAACCCAATCTTTCAAAATTACACCCTTGATATCAAAAAACACAATAAGCATGGCTTTGAATTTTGACTTGCTTTTGACAAGTTTTTTTCATTTTTTGTGATGACGGTGTTTTCCAGTTCTTTTTGCTCTGGTGCGAGAACCCTTGGGACCATCTTTGCACAAACTTTCGTCATGCTAAGATCCTCGCGCAAAGTTTTCCACGCGGTGTCTTTGTCAATGTTCACAGATTCATCTATCATTCAAACACTGAGTCGGCGGCCTTTTTGAACAGGCTGACTGATTTATTTATTTTTTTTTCTACATTTTCTTTGGTTCTTGAAGTGCAAGGTTGTCCAGGGCGTTCATCATCTTCAACATTCTCACGTCCCTCGCTGAATGTTTTGTGCCACTCAAACACGTGCACGAGACAGGCCATAAGCTGTAGTAAGCATTTGAAAACATTCTTTTGGTGTTTTGTACAATTGAACACTTTGTTCAACTTTTAAACTTAGCATTTTTTCGAAAAAAAAAAAAATTCAATTAAAAAAATTCAAAAAAAAAATTCAAATCTACACATAATTATATGAACAAATGGTCTCATATACTACAATGTCCAATTTGATTACTAGACTGCGGAAAAATTTGGGACTCTACGTCCAAAATCTCACGTTGTGTAGTGCAGAGAGAAACTGCTTTTAAAATCCTGTTTTTCTGGTATAGGACCCCAGACTTGATGCATGCCCGTGATTCCACCTTTTCCAAGCTGTGCTGGAGATGCAACAAGACTGTGGGTTCCCTCTTTCATATCTTTTGGGAGTGCTCCCTTATCAGCTCTTTTTGGACTAAAATCCAAGAACTTCGGCAAAAATTACTAAACACACATATACCTCTAAACCCTATGCATTTTATATTGGGCCTTCCTCTCCAGGGAATACCCAAATCTCAAGAAAATCAATGTCTTTTATCATATTGGCCGCAAAAAGAGCCATACCTAGGCACTGGCTTTTCTCCTCCCCCTACACTTCAACATGTTCTTTCAATAATGGCTGATACTCGTAGGATGGAACATCTGACTGCTAAGATAGAAGACATTCTCCCCCTTTTTAACAAGACGTGGAAGGTGTGGGATGACTCAGAGTTCTCATTGGAATCTGGAAATATCCCTGACCTCTGAGAGCCCTGATAATTTATTTTTCTTTCTTTGAATATAAGGTGTAACCCTCATCCTCTATGCTTATTTTTTTCTCGCATCTATTGTGTTTTATTTTATTTTATTACAGTTTTTCTCTCTTATTCAGAGCCAAATAAGCTTCCTACACAATGTCTTTTATAAGATACAGTATGTTGAACTAGCTTTGATGCTCATTTATTTGAAATAACTCCATCTGAATATATATATTGCTTTACACATATAACTGCTTGTATGTGCCATTTTATATTTGAGAAAGTTGAAATGTCTTTATTTTTTCTATATGACATTATATGTAATGTATACAAATTTCTATAAATAAACAATTAAAAAAAAAAAAAATAGAAAAAAAACAATTCAATGACTCACAATCAACTGAATGTCAGAGTGTTGCTGCTTGTCATGTAGGTTCAAACATGTTCAAGGTCAGTTATAACCGGTTCTGACTGCTTTGTTTACTAGGTGGAATCACAGTCTCATTATTTTTTTTTTTTCGTTGAACAAAGGTTTTTATGTAAATACAGATAATGTATATATAAATGACAGAACATTTGTATACATAAAGCGCATATTAAGGTCTATAAGATGAATGATGCATTTGATACAGGTATAACAAGTAGCATGGGATAGTATAGTCAGGTTTACAGTGCTATATAAATTTTTGTTAGATGTAGTAGTAGTGAGAATGGATAAGTAGACAGCTGAGTATTTATAATGTTGACCAAATTCGTACTTAACTGCTCGTTTCTGATTCTTGTAGCCAACGATCCCAAATTTTATTGTATTTGGCCGTGCAACCTCTATTGATATATATGTATTTTTTATAGGGTAATGTTGCGTTGACTTCTATCTTCCACTCTGCAAGACTAGGGGGAGAGGGTCTCATCCATTTTCTTGCAATTATTTTTCTAACAGAGAACAAAGCTTCGTGTAAGAATATTTTAGTGAATTTATCTACTGTGTCCGGGAATATCCCTAGGAGACATTGTTTCAGTTCTAGTGCTATGGGAGAACCCATGGTGTCATGCAGAAAGGTTACAACTTGTTTCCAAAGTTGCTGAATTTTAGTGCAGGTCCATATTAAATGGTAGAACATGCCCGTTTCTTGTCCACAAAGTGAGCAAAGGGTGGGCTGATTGCGTTTATATCTAGCTACCTGAATGGGGGTGAGGTACGTCCTATGTGTTATATAGATCTGCGATAATCTATCTGAAAGTCTTGGGGACACCACTTTGCAGGTCTCCAGAGCCTCCTCCCACTCTTCATTCTCCATGGGACCCACCTCTCTCTCCCAGCGTGGCTTCAAGTCAAATGCTATTTTAGAAGAGGTAGAAGCCAAGAGCATGTTATAAAATGCAGATATTAATCCGCGGGAATCAGTGTTCTTAACTATGGCCATAATAGGATGAAGGGCGGGTGGGGGAGGAACGTGTGGAACGTACCTCTTTAAGCGTGTTATAGGTTTTAAGGGTTCAGTTCGAGAACAAATGGTGTAAATAGTATACAGCCTTTGTTTCTCACACCTCGGGTTCAGGGATGTGTAAAAATTCCATCATGTCTCTGTTGTGCCATATTGGTGTGTAGTCATTATATTGCGGTATCCCTAATTTGGTAGAGGCGAGGTCCCAGATGCGTCTGTAATGATATACCAGGGACTTCGTATCTCCTCTTGACTCAGTTCCCCTGGAGCCCGCCGAAATTGCATATAGCGAATCCCCGGTGAGCTGTGCTCCTCTCGTGCAAAGTAGGACCCGGAAACGTGTATTGTCTGTCTTGTCTATATGAAATAATTGCGACAGTTGAGATGTGATATAATAAAGATTGAAATCTGGTAGGGCCATGCCCTCCATATCTGTTGGGTTTTTAAGCGCTTGCCAAGCAAGTTTATGTCTATTAGTCCCCCAGACGAAGGGTTTAAGGAGGGCTTCAAGTGATTTAAAGTATTTTAATGGGAGGTAAATTGGGGTGTGCCATAATACATATAGTATGTTGGGAAGAAGGATCATTTTAATCAAATTTATGCGGCCCCATACCCCTAAAGGTAGGTGGGCCCATATACGTATTTTAGCTCTGACTAGTGAGAAGAGGGGTTCAATATTAAGGGAGGTGTAGTCGGCTGAATTCCTGGAAATATAAATTCCTAGATATTTGATGGTGTTTACTCTTTGGAGTGGGATTCTGGTGGCGGAAAACTGTCTATAGGGAGGATTTGGGACTTTTCCCAATTGATTTTCAATCTGGAAAACGTCCCGAAACGTTCAATCAGCTGGAGTGCAGCCTGGAGGGAAGGGCCTGAGTCAGCAAAATACAATAATGTGTCATCAGCATATAAACTAATTTTTTCTATTAGAGGGCCCATCTGTAGGCCCACAATCTCAGGACATGTACGGATAGACACCGCTAAATGTTCTGCGGCTAGGGCATAAAGTAGTGGGGAGAGAGGACAGCTCTGCCTCGTGCCTTTGCTGAGGTCAAACATCTGAGAAGGCCATCCATTCGCCACCAATTTAGCTTTGGGAGCCTGGTAGAGTAACTAAACCCACCTGAGGAATTTGGGACCAAAACCATAGCTTTCCAGGCATCTCCACAAGTACCGCCATTCTACTGAATCAAATGCCTTTGCCGTGTCTAACGTCACTATCACACGGGAACCTACATTTTCATGTGTGGCCTGTAAATTAATGAATCCGTAAGTTGAAGGATGTATTGCGGCCTGGCATAAACCCTGCCTGGTCTGTGTGGATCAATGAGAGTATTACTTGATTGAGTCGGAGAGAAAGGACTTTGGCTAATATTTTAACGTCCACCTGTGGTAGGGAGATAGGATTCAGGATATCCAGGGTCTTTCCCCAGTTTGGGTATGAGGACTATTGTCGCCTCCCTCATAGAAGTGGGAAGTGTGAATGTCTCGAATAGATGGTTATATAAGGCTAACAGCTTAGGAATTAAAGTTTCGCTATATTGAGAATAGAATTCTATAGGTAGGCCGTCCGAGCCTGGGGACTTGGACCTGGCAAAGCCGGCAATAGCCTCTGCTATTTCTTCCTCGGTAAGAGGTGCCTCGAGAGGGTTGACCTGGTCTTCAGTTAATTGAGGAAGTACCGTCTCCTCTAAAAAGGAATTCATTGGACCCGTGTCCATAGGACTTTTAGATGCATAGAGGTCGGTGAAAAAATCTCTAAACATAGATGTTACTGTTCGAGGTTCAGTAACATATTGTCCATTGGGACCACGTAGTGAGATTGCCACCGGGGGTCTATCCTCGCAATGAACCAGATATGCCAGGAGTTTGCCAGCCTTTTCCCCATGCTCGAACAATTTCTGCTTAGCAACAGTCTCGTTATTTAATAGACATACCTCGTATATCCATCCACCCCAATCTTTTAATCATAGCAAAAAGTGGGTGTTATATTTTGTGTGTGTTTAAATTCATTTTAGTGTATTTTTTTCTTTAAATTGTGTTTGATAGACAGTTGCAAAGAAACCATGGAACATGAAAAACTACAACTACTACCATTTTATTATATAGAGCTTGCTTTCAAAAACTTGTTTGAGGGTTCTAAGTAAGTTTCTAGCAAAAAAAAAAAAAAAAACACAATTTTTAATGTGTAAAAAAAAAAAAAAAAAAAAAATCCTAAATTGCCTTGGACTTCAAGTGGTAAATCTGAATTCTCTGTAATCCACTGCAGCCAGAATCCAGAAAACGAGCCATCTAATTAGATGCGGACACCGTTCTGGTATCCTGAGAGCTGAAGACGCTGTTTTTTCAGAATACATTAGATGCAGCATGGGATTCGTCCTTCCAAACTTTTTAGCTGCCATAGTTTTCTCTATTCTGTATTCTGCATCTTAATCACATTCAAATTTTCATAGCATAGGTAATGCTGATTTGTGGCTGGGAGAAACAGTTTAGTACTCAGGTGGCACATAGCATGCAGTGGATGTGTTTGGCAATGTCCCTCCTGCATGAAAAGCAGGAGTTCCCAAATAGTGAAGTGGGAGTGTGATGGACTGGTAAACTTCAACAGTGCTTGGATAAAAGACTAAAGTACTGATTAGGTATACTGTTCTTTCTATGCCGGTAACACAGAGAATGTAGGTCATAAGTCAGGCATAATTCTACTAAACCACCTTCATCCTGGCATCTTCATCCATCTCTTCGCTGATTTCCAAGTATTCTTGTCCCTGTCTCCTCTAGTCTGGCTGCCCATTCACATCCTCACCTTCATGATAAATTTTCATAGGCTTTTTGTTTGATTTCTCTTTATTATTCTATTTCAAACTGAGTCTTTAAATGCCGTTTTTAAACCTCTTTACACAAGATTAAACTTTGGCCTAATATATCCTCTAGTCAGTGATCCATCAGTGCTTACTTCTCTTCCTATGTAACAAGGATATATTGTCATTGTCTTCTTGCATTTGGCATACGCTGGCATGTACCCCGTATGTGAGCCTGACGTGCAGAGGGAGACCTCTCGTACAGCCCTGGTTCCCAGATCACTGGAGTTGAGGACAGTGACCGTAGGAGCACAGCGGGGTATGAGTGCCTGGTGGATTCTCTGGAACTGGAGATGATGTCCACTGGGAGAGACTGGAACTGGCTGGAGTGCCGGGTGCAGGTAAGCTGGATACAACTCAGCAGGCTGCAGGTAAGCTTGATGCAGGTCAGCAGGATACAGGTAAGCTGGATGCAGGTCAGCAGGGTGCAGGTGAGCTGGATGCAGGTCAGCAGGCTGCAGGTAAGCTGGATGCAGGATGCAGGTAAGCTGGATGCAGGTCAGCAGGGTGCACACAGCAGGCAGAAGCAAGGTCAGACAAGCCGGGTCATACACAGTGGATCAGATCAACAGAATCGGCAGGCAAGGAATAGTCAAGTTCAGGCTGGTTTCTGGTAACGGGAGATCAGGCAGGCAGGTAAACAGAATCAGAGTCAGGGAAAGCCAAGGTTCAGGATTGGAGACAGCAGCGTGGTCAGAGAGCCAGGTCAGGTGATCGGATGCTGATTACAGGAACAGGTCACAGGTGAAGCTGCAGATCAAACAGCAAGAGCTGAGTGGTGGAAGCCCCTCTTAAAGGCCACTGGGCGCCAAAGCCGCATCACTGTGCGCGCAATCTCCGCGATCGGCACATGCGCATTGGCGCACGCCTGTTCGTTACTGGGAACCTGTTGGTGGGGATGCGCCTGAGCCCTGTTGCAGGTCTGGAAGTAGTATGTCCATGACATACGCTTTATTTATTTTTATTTTGAATTGTAAGTTTATAGAGACAAACCACTCATATTGTATCTGGTTTTGTTTTATATGATTTGCTAGTATGTATATCTTATTTTTCAAATATTTGTAACCCTTTTGCACCATTGGAAATATTCACAGCATGCAATAATAAATATCTTCAAAATAGGATGATTGACGTCATTTCTGGCTAAAGCTGGCCACACACTAGTAGAATGTCATTTGAATTTTCTCATTTCAAGAACATTCGTTCAATTTTCTAATCATTAGTGGCAGTAAATCAATGATAGTTTTCTACCTCAGTGACAAGAAATTTCAAAGGAGCAGGATGGAAAAGGTTCTTGACCAACTTTTGTCATGTCATCAAATGTACTGAGAATTTTTGATGAATGTTGAAAATCTACTAGTGTATGGCCAGCTTTAGGTAGGACAGTTTTTTCTATTCAGGTATTTGGTCACAGTTAAACTTTTTTCTAATATATATCAAGATGTTAGATCATTTATTATTATTGACAAGTTATTTTAAACTGTGTAAATCTACTGTAGGTGCCATAAAATAACCGTATCTACAAATTTGCTGTGAGTCAGCAGTTATTACTAGACAAAATACAAATTGCTAGAAACCATATGATATAATGTTGCAAGGTGAACAATTGTCTTACAGTACAATTGGAAAGATTTTTTTTGTGTAATTATGCCAGAGACTTTAGGGGAATAAACAGTTGCAGTAGAGGTTGTAAGAGCAACATTGCTCTTCCAGAACCCTAAGAGGACACCTGTATGGGAAGAGGGAGAAGCAGATTGCTGTGAGCCTGAAGAATAGGTAAAGAGAGTGGTAGTGGGGAAGGGAGACTGGGCTACAACTGTCCCTGCATTTTTATTGCCCCAGGTACTGCCCATTTCTTGACCATTTATTGCTATGGTTTTTAGGTTGTCTTCTATGTACATCACAATGCCAATTCACCTTAATGAACCCTCTAGTGCACAATATGGGCACGCATTTGCTAGCAGCTCTTAAATTTTAGCTACACAAAAGACTATTAGAAGCTGTAGTTTTACATTTATTACCTATACTCGGTGTAATCTTAATTGTTTCCTTGCGCTAATTGGCTGATTAGCACTTGCATTCTGGTTAATGGGTTCAATCCTCTTAACTTCCACTGGCAAAACACAGGTATACCAAGTGTTGGAGCTGCCCTAATACAATAAATACATTGAACATAAATATTTGAATATAAAGATAATTCAACATGAATTAAATTGAATAGGCACAATGTAAATATAATACACCATAGATCAGTCCATCAACACAAAGTGATTGTGAATAAATTCTATGCACCACGACAATATAGTGCACCAGAAAATTATGTGTATAGTGGTCCTCTGTGCTACTACTAGTAAATAAAACACATAAAAATAAAATGGAAATGCAGCAAAACCTAATAGTGTTCACAACTACACAAATAAACAAAATTACAATTTAAGGTGATCTTGCGCATATCCTGCAGTCTTCCATATACAAAGTGAATCAATAATAATGACAAATTTATATACTAAAAATTATATAATGTATTCAATGTTCATCCAATCAATAGTGACACAATTAATTAAATATGTGCAGTGAAGTCCATAAATAAAAAATCCAATTGCTCAAGGTAGTGAAGATGGATCACCAATGATGAATAGCTTGATCATTTCTCCAATAAGTGAAACTGCTGACACCACACCACTGTGCTCACAGAACTCTCACCCCATAGGCATAAGTCGTATGCCTTGAATAATGATCCAATAGAAAACAATGGGTTCCCCTTCCAAGATCCAAGATCTGAGCAGGCAGGGTGGTAGGTACTGTGAGCAGTGCGGTGGCTCTGTCCAGTCCGGACACATTGGCAGGGGGGATGACAGCGGATGGCTCACAGGTCCTGGGTCTTCACTGTCTAGACATTGGATCAAGAATATACAGGCAATTGTTATAATACAAGTCCAATGATTACAATACATTGGCACAAAACTGGTAATGTAGTGTAGTTGCTGGATCAGAAATGTGTCTGCAGATACAATGGGGGGAATTTTAAAAAACTTTGTCTCAACTTGAGTGCAGCCAGTCACCTTTTTAATTTTTGATTTTCTAAGCTTAGTGGAAGAAATAAAAGAAGATGACTGGTTGCTATGGGCAGGGCCTCCAATGGGGGGTACCACCGATCCTCTTGTAGGGGGCCTGGGCAAACAGGGGGGCCCAGACAGAGTGGGGGATCAGTGGGGCGGGGGTTAATTACAGAAAAGATGCCCCGTGCAACTCACTGCAGCAGCTGAAAGCCAGTTTTTCCCCCCTTTCCCTCCCACTGGCTTTCAGCTGCTGAAGGGAGAGACACACAGGGCATCATTCTGTAATTGCCAAATCATGTTGGCATTTGTCTATAGGGTCGGCATTCATACATTATGTAAATTAACTGTTTATATGTACTGTAAATTGCGCAGGCATTTGTATGTAGATTGGGTTGGCATATAAAAACCTGCCAGGATTTATATGCAAATCATGCTCCCTCCTTTGCATGCCACCCCCTGCCAGTGAGTACACAGGGGAATGGAGAGCAGAGGAAGGGGCAGGTAAATATGTCATTTACTGACCCCTTCCTTTTCTGAAAGGACACTGTAGGTGATCTGTACCAATCACTCACTTCTCTATAAATAACTAAAGCATACTAAACTGTGTTTACTATGGTTCAGTTTATGAATTAGCAGGAGACATTTTCAGTGCAGCTGAGGCTACAGAGAAAGGAATTGAAGAATCTGTGCCCTAATTTCCTTTCTCTGTCTCAAAGGTGAGATATTAGGAGTCTGTGTGACCCCTGATATCTCACCCATGCCTCCCCCCAATAGCATTGTAAAAAATGTGTACATTTTTTTTAAGTAATAAAAAAAATTATATAAAATATGTAAAAAAAAAAATACAAATTGTAAAAAATAAATTAAAATTAGTTAATTTCAAAATGTAATTTAACGTCTTGCCGACCACCCGCCGTCAAACGGCGGCAGAATGGCTCCCCTGCGCGAATCGCTGTAGCTGTACGGCGGCTGCTCTAAGGGGTATAGGAAGCACCTGCTGCGTCACTGAGGAGCTGATGCGCGTAACTGGCGGCCACAATGTCTGCCGTGCACTCGCGATCGCTCCTGACAGAGCCAGAACGGGGATGGTGTGTGTATGTAAACAGAAGAAATTTGTTTTTTGTTTTTAAATTTAGGATATTTATTATAGCAAAAAGTAAAAAATATTGTTTTTTTTTTTCAAAATTGTTGGTTTATAGCACAAAAAATAAAAACTGCAGAGGTGATTAAATACCACCAAAAGAAAGCTCTATTTGTGGGAAAAAAGGACATACATTTTGTTTGGGTACATCGTTGCATGATTGCGCAATTAAAGCAGCAATTCGTCAGTTAAAGCTGTGTTCCATTCTAATTTTTTTTTTTTTTTTAAGTCAGCAGCTACAAACACTGTAGCTGCTGACTTTTAATAAGGACACTTACCTGTCCAGGGAGCCCTTGATGTTGGCCTTCCGAGGCTGATCCTTCCATCGGATCGGGTGCCGGCGCTGCCATTCAAACTAAGGGAAATAGGCAGTGGAGCCTTGCGGCTTCACTGCCTGTTTATTACTGCGCATGCACGAGTCGCGCGGTGCTTTGTGAATGGCCGGCAGACACACACAGGTCCATAAGACAGTGCGCCTCCATTTCCCAGAAGACAACGCAAGGAGACTGAGCATGAAGAGCGCCACGGTATAAGAAGTGGCAAATTAGGACGACTGCCTAGCAACAGGCGTTTCTGGTAAGTAAAAAAAATTTTTTTTTCTCAAATGTTTTTTAATGTATTTTTAGGAGCCTGTTTATGTAATTTTTTTTTTTTAGGGTGGACCTCCACACAGTGCTGTATCGCAAAAAAGGAAGGGGGTAAATTCTTCCGGGGCTAAAGTGGTTAAAATTTATATATATATTTTTTAAAATGTAAAAAACATGTAAAGAATTTTTTAAAATTTGTACAAAAAATTATTTAAATAAATTGTAAAAAACTAAATAACTTTAAAAATGAAGGACTCATTCACATGGATTCTCTGGCCCATACAGTGTGAATGAGCGGTTTGTGCAGCTGGAACTGCCTGTTACTCTGCAGCAGCTGTACGAACACAGCCACTGGTTCTAATTTGACAGGTGTGCAGGTGAGTGGCCCCAAATGCACACTGTCTGTGTTTGGGGCCACACACCTGCACCCACATGCCTGCCAATTTAGGACCTGCGGCTGTGTTAGTACATCTGCTGGGTTTCCATAGCGTAACATAGGCTGCCTGCACACAGCAATAGCCACTTATACAAAAAACACGGATTCACACTGTACAGGCCACAACACCTATGTGAATGAGCCCCAATACCTAATTTACACAGAGAGCGTTTATTAACTCAATATAGTTTTATCTTTTATATTTAGCAGAGATTTTGTAAGTTATGTTATGTTTGTGTCCACTAATAATAATTTTAATGTATTTTTAGTGAAATTTAGTGTTTTTATATTTTTCGGAGGGGGCTGTCAGGCTGTATGGGACCCTTGATTTCTAACGGCCCTGGCTGTGGGCTATCGCACCAGTTGAGATAGAACCCATCCAAGACGCTTTTTTTTTATTTATTACCACCGATGTTGACCATAGTGACAGAACAAGAATAATTTGATGATATAGCAGCTTTAGTGTGGCATTTTTTAATGAGATCAGTGTTAGGTAAAGATAAATACATTGGGGTTCATTGTTTAATTGGAAAGAATTGTTATGGATGTAAGCGATGGATATTATGTGGCATGCAATATATGGGAGGGCTTTGAAAGTCTGAGTTGATTGTGCGAGAATCCCCCCACATATCACCGACCCCTATAACACACACACAAACCTTTCCCCCTATATATGTTCTCCTTCACCTTCCCCCTCAAATATCTCATACACCTGACTTTCTCTATTTTCCTATCTAGCTGTTTGTAAATACCCGTGTCATGGATGACTGCCAAGTCCAGCTGATAGATGTAGCTACCATATTTGTCTATCATAGAGTGCCAAAGAGAGTTGGACTACATAAGAACTTGATTTATTGCTTAATGGTTAAAGAAAAACATTAATTGGCACCCCGCCTATTCTGAGCTTGAGAAAGAGCAGAAATGCAGCCAGTCACTAGGCCCGTGAACTATCAAATGACCAGGGGAGTAACATCATTGCTCCCCTGGGGTGATGACACAGGTAAATTCCACTCTGACTGTAAGAGAACAAGAATCTGCAAGAGAGTGCAGGTAAGGTATATGGGGGTCAGGGCATTCCCTTTGCAGTGGCACTGCCATTTTATCTTGCATGGGCAAGAAGACATTGTCTTTTTAAGAAGGCTATTGTAGGTATTGAGCAGGGACGTGCAGTCAGTGGAGGCAGGTGAACATAAAAAAAATAAAAAATACAATCTAGTTTTGAAGGGTTGTAGCTTGGTGACCAATTTGGTTGGGGGTAGGTAGCCAAAGTCCTATCCCACCACTCGTCAAAATTGTGGGCTCCTAGCACCTATAGTTCCGAAGATACGGGGCTCCTTGCGCAGCCTGGCAGAAGCTACATACAGCACGGTTAGTTTAAATATAAGCTGGCACACGCGGTGTGCAGCAGACTGAGAGGATGATCTTGCCATGCCTGACTTCTTGTTAGAGGCACTGGGCTCAGTGGACAGCTTGGAGACTTTGACCAATTGTAAAGCACCATTGGTCCACGCTGTCCAATAAAAATGCTGCAGTGGAGACTCTCCTCTCACTGCAGTGTCATAGAACAGGGGATGTGTCTAAAAGACAATTGTTCCCTTCCAGCCCAGCCCTCTTAACTACCAGGGGCGGCCCATCCATTATTTATCTATTTACCATGAAATTACTGGTTTGACGTTATAACTTTAAACTTTAGTAATTTGTCCTTTAAGCCACCTGCTTGAGTACAGATTTTGAAAATATAGTAAATTACCTTAAAAACAATATATAATAATTATTTGTATTTTACTTATGCTAATTAACCACTTGCCACCCAGGCCAATTCTGACACTTCTCTCCTACATGTAAAAATCATCATTTGCTAGAATTATTGGTTCCAGCATCAACAAATGGGGTCCCTGAAAAACATCTTAAAGGGACAGCGTTTGCAAATATTTTTAAATGAGTAAAACTGCAATCGCGTACATAATGAGAGTCAAATATTAGACATGTGCGCCGTCTATAAATTTGTTTCCTTCCGTTCCGTATTAGCATAATTCGTATTTCGTAATTCGTGTCCGAAATTCAATTTGGATTCGTACAAAATACGAATTTTCGTTAGGTTCGTTAACTGTTCGTAACAATTAAGAATGTTTGTTATGATTAATTTATTATTATGAGGGGCTCCCACTATCCCTGTGCTGTGACGACTTCCTGGGTTTTTAACTTTTAGGTTTGTTAACTTTTCGTAACAATTACGAATGTTCGTTATGATGAATTTATTATGAGGGGCTCTCACCATCCCTGTACTGTGCTGACTTCCTGGGTTTTTTAACTTCATCATAACAAATAATCGTAATTAACGAACATTCTCGTTTCCGTTGTAACGGAATTTGGATCCGAAATTCGTAAACGAAATTTCGTATTTAGTACAAAATTCAGAAGCATAGCAATTCGTATTTCAGATCCTCCCGAATGTACGAATGTATCGATTTGTACGAAACTAATCGCAAATGTCTATCAAATATGTAACTTGTGTGTATCTGGCTCTGATACTAGCCAGTGCCTCACCAGCCACTGACCTCACCACATGTCACTGGTATTGAGGTATTGTGGTGGGAGCATCATGTGTGTAGCCTCGGACTTGCTCACCATAGGATCCTGTGGTGGGCCCCCAACTAAGAGTGGCCCCCACAGCAGTATAAAGCCAATGGCAACGCTATGCATAGGAAAGGCGAGGGCTGTGTGACATAACCTCCTCTGTGCTACTAACACATTCTCTGAAGGTTCAAATTAGAGTGGCACGGTTTCCCTTGGCTGAATTTAAAAGGACCTGTTGATGGATGAACATAAGGGGGCTTAAAACTGGGGTGACTGGTGATGGGATAAAAGGGGAGGTTACATTGGGGTGGGAGGGGGGTTGCTGATAAATATAAAGACACTTTACATTTGTGAAGGGGCTGACAATAGGATATAAGGGAACATTACATGGGGGGGGGGGGGGGTTGATGATGCTGGATGAGTATAAGGGGTTTACATGGGGGTTTTACATTAGGGGATGCTGCTCATGAATGAATATGAAGAGGATTTATATTGGGAGGCTGCTTGATGCAAAAATAAGAGGGAGACTGAATATAGGAGAGCTTTACATGGCAGGAGGCCGCTGATGGATGAATGTTAAGGATGTTTACACTGAGAGGCTGCCTATGAATTAATATAGGAGAATTTACATTGGCAGGCTACTAATGAACAACTATAAGTAAGCTGCACATTGAAGGGAGGGGTTCCAATGGATGAATATAAAGGGGTTTACATGGGGGGAATTATGCATGAATGTAAGGAGGATATACACCGATGGGCTACTGATGAAATATAAGGGGGATTTTGATAAATGATAAATGCTGAACTGGTGGTAGGTGCACATCAGAGAACATAGTAGGGACTGAATGTGAATAGAATTGCTCATGAGTTAAGCTGGATATGTGCTGGTCATACACTATATTGCCAAAAGTATTGGGACACCTGCCTTTACACTCACATGAACTTTAATGGAATCCCAGTCTTAGTCCGTAAGGTTCAATATTGAGTTGGCCCACTCTTTGCATCTAAAACAGCTTCAACTCTTCTGGGAAAGCATGGGCAAGGTTTTGAAGTGTGTCTATTGGAATGTTTGACCATTCTTCCAGAAGCGCATTTGTGAGGTCAGGCACTGATGTGGACAAGAAGGCCTGGCTTGCAGTATCCACTCTAATTCATCCTAAAGGTGTTCTATTGGGTTAAGGTCAGGACTCTGTGCAGGCCAGTCAAGTTCCTCCACCCCAAACTCGCTCATCCATGTCTTTATGCACCTTTGGGAAGAATTAGTGTGGTGACTGCGAGCCAGGCCTTCTCGTCCATATCAGTGCCTAACCTCACAAATGCGCTTCTGGAAGAATGGTCAAACATTCCCGTGGACAGCCTTCCCAGCAGAGTTGAAGCTGATATAGCTGCAAGGGTGGGCCAACTCAATATCGAAACCCTATGGACCAAGACTGGGATGCCATTAAAGTTTGTGTGTGTGTGTATATATATGTGTATATCTTTTCATGTGATGACACTTTGCTACAATGTAAAGTAGTGAGTGTACAGCTTGTATAACAGTGTAAATTTGCTGTCCCCTCAAAATAACTCAACACACGGCCATTAATGTGTAAACCGCTGGCAATAAAAGTGAGTACACCCCTAAGTGAAAATGTCCAAATTGGGCCCAAAGTGTCAATATTTTGTGTGGCCACCATTATTTTCCAGCACTGCCTTAACCCTCTTGGGCCTGGAGTTCACCAGAGCTTTGCAGGTTGCCACTGGAGTCCTTTTCCACTCCTTCATGACGACATCACGAAGCTGGTGAATGTTAGAGACCTTGCGCTCCTCCACCTTCTGTTTGAGGATGCCCCACAGATGCTCAATAGGGTTTAGGTCTGGAGACATGCTTGGCCAGTCCATCACCTTTACCCTCAGCTTCTTTAGCAAAGCAGTGGTCGTCTTGGAGGTGTGTTTGGGGTCATTATCATGTTGGAATACTGCCCTGCGGCCCAGTCTCTGAAGGGAGGGGATCATGCTCTGCTTCAATATGTCACAGCACATGTTGGCATTCATTATTTCGCCTCAATTAACTGTAGCTCCCCAGTGCCGGCAGCACTCATGCAGCCCCAGATCATGACACTCCCACCACCATGCTTGACTGCAGACATAGCAACTCTTGTCTTTGTACTCCTCACCTGGTTGCCGCCACACACGCTTGACACCATCTGAACCAAAAAAGTTTATCTTGGTCTCATAAGACCACAGAACGTGTTTTCAGTACTCCATTTCCTTAGTCTGCTTGTCTTCAGCAAACTTTGCGGGCTTTCTTGTGCATCATCTTTAGAAGAGACTTCCTTTTGGGACGGCAGCCTTGCAGACCAATTTGATGCAGTGTGTAGCGTATGGTCTGAGCACTGACAGGCTGACCCCCCCACACCTTCAACCTCTGCAGCAATGCTGGCAGCACTTATACATCTATTTCCCAAAGACAACCTCTGGATATGACGCTGAGCACGTGCACTCAACTTCTTTGGTCGCCCATGGCAAAGCCTGTTCTGAGTGTAACCTGTCCTGTTAAACTGCTGTATGGTCTTGGCCACCATGCTGCAGCTCAGTTTCAGGGTCTTGGCAATTTTCTTATAGCCTAGGCCATCTTTATGTAGAGCAACAATTATTTTTTTCAGATCCTCAGAGAGTTCTTTGCCATGAGATGCCATGTTGAACTTCCAGTGACCAGTATGAGAGAATGAGAGCGATAACACCAAATTTAACACACCTGCTCCCCATTCACACCTGAGACCTTGTAACACTAATGAGTCACATGACACCGGGGAGGGAAAATGGCTAATTGGGCCCAATTTGGACATTTTCAAATTCACTTAGGGGTTACTTTGAGGGGACAGAAAATGTACACTGTTTAAACAATCTGTACACTCACTATTTTACATTGTATCAAAGTGTCATTTCTTCAGTGTTGTCACATGAAAAGATATAATAAAATATTTACAAAAAGGTGAGGGGTGTACTTACTTTTATGAGATACTGATAATTGTATATTATTATTTTTTTATGTGCGTGTAAAGGCAGGTGTCCCAATACTTTTGGTAATCTAATGTATCATGCAATTTTAAACTGTTAAATTGCATGACAAGTCGCACTGGTGTGAACAGGGGCTTAAAGCTACAACATTTCTGGGAGTTTTCCCTACTATGAGAGCTGCCTGGAATTCCTGCTTCCTTCCTTGTATGTAAAACGCACATATATACAGTATATGTACAGTCATGATATACTTTTAATGGAACAATAATAAAAGTTAGGTTTTAGCCCAGTGGCATTTTTATGTGCGCGGGAATGCGCATCCCCGTTTTGTTCCTTTCAGAGTAGGTTGCCACATATGGGGAGGTAAGTATACTATTGTATACATCAGACCTTGTAGTTTGGAACATATGGCCATAGAGGGCACTTAGTAGGGATGAGCCGAACACCCCCCTGTTCGGTTCGCACCAGAACATGCGAACAGGAAAAAAGTTCGTTCGAACACGCGAAAACCTTTAAAGTCTATGGGACACGAACATGAATAATCAAAAGTGCTAATTTTAAAGGCTTATATGCAAGTTATTGTCATAAAAAGTGTTGGGGACCTGGGTCCTGCCCCAGGGGACATGGATCAATGCAAAAAAAAGTTTTAAAAACGTCCGTTTTTTCAGGAGCAGTGATTTTAATAATGCTTAAAGTCAAACAATAAAAGTGTAATATCCCTTTAAATTTCGTAGCTGGGGGTGTCTATAGTATGCCTGTAAAGGGGCGCATGTTTCCCGTGTTTAGAACAGTCTGACAGCAAAATGACATTTCAAAGAAAAAAAGTCATTTAAAACTACTCGCAGCTATTGCGTTGCCGGTCCGACAATACACAAAAAGTTCATTGATAAAAACGGCATGGGAATTCCCCACAGGAGAACCCCAAACCAAAATTTAAAAAAAAGACGTTGGGGTCCCCCTAAATTCCATACCAGGCCCTTCAGGTCTGGTATGGATATTAAGGGGAACCCCGGCCAAATTTTTTTTTAAAAATGACGTGGGGGTCCCCCTAAATTCCATACCAGGCCCTTCAGGTCTGGTATGGATTTTAAGGGGAACCCCGCAGCAAAAGAAGGGGGGACGAGAGAGCGCCCCCCCTCCTGAACCATACCAGGCAACATGCCCGCAACATTGGGAGGGTGCTTTGGGGTAGCCCCCCAAAACACCTTGTCCCCATGTTGATGAGGACAAGGGCCTCATCCCCACAACCCTGGCCGGTGGTTGTGGGGGTCTGCGGGCGGGGGGCTTATCGGAATTTGGAAGCCCCCTTTAACAAGGGGACCCCCAGATCCCGGCCCCCCCCTGTGTGAAATGGTAAGGGGGTACAAAAGTACCCCTACCATTTCACTAAAAAAACTGTCAAAAATGTTAAAAATTACAAGAGACAGTTTTTGAAAAATTAACACTTTTGATTTCTCCCATAGACTTTTAAAGGGTGTTCCGCGGCATTCGAAATTGCATCTCAAATTGTTCGCTGTTCTGCGAATTTGCGAACAGCCAATGTTCGAGTCGAACTCATGTTCGACTCGAAGCTCATCCCTAGCGCTTAGGATCATAGGAAATATGTATATTAGATAAAATACAAGTTTTGGTAGAGCTGTGCCAATATTTGTCACATTTAGATTTTTCTACATAACCCCTATTAGTTTTTATTGTTTCAACAGTCACTGGTTGCTAAATAGTTCCCAAATTTTTTAATGAAGTTCTTTTCTTAACCACTTCAGCCCCGGAAGGATTTACCCCCTTCCTAACCAGAGCACTTTTTACAATTTGGCACTGCGTCACTTTAACTGCTAATTGCGCGGTCATGCAATACTGTACCCAAACGAAATTTGTGTCCTTTTCTTCCCATAAATAGAGCTTTCTTTTGATGGTATTTGATCACCTCTGCGGTTTTTATTTTTTGCGCTATAAACGGAAAAAGATCGAAAATTTTGAAAAAAAAAACATTTTCTACTTTTTGTTATAAAAAAAATCCAATAAACTCAATTTTAGTCATACATTTAGGCCAAAATGTATTCGGCCACATGTCTTTGGTAAAAAAATTTCAATAAGCGTATATTTATTGGGTTGCGCAAAAGTTATAGCGTTTACAAACTAGGGTACATTTTCTGGAATTTACACAGCTTTTAGTTTATGACTGCCTGTCATTTCTTGAGGTGCTAAAATGGCAGGCCAGTACAAACCCCCCTCCCAAATGACCCCATTTTGGAAAGTAGACACCTCAAGGAAATTGCTGAGAGGCATGTTGAGCCCATTGAATATTAATTTTTTTGTCCCAAGTGATTGAATGACAAAAAAAATTTACAAAAAGTTGTCACTAAATGATATATTGCTCACACAGGCCATTAGCATATGTGGAATTGCACCCCAAAATACATTTAGCTGCTTCTCCTGAGTATGGGGATACCACATGTGTGGGACTTTTTGCGAGCCTAGCCACGTACGGGGCCCCGAAAACCAAGCACCGCCTTCAGGATTTCTAAGGGCGTAAATTTTGGATTTCACTCCTCACTACCTATCACAGTTTTGAAGGCCATAAAATGCCAAGATGGCACAACCCCCCCCCCCCCCCCAAATGACCCAATTTTGGAAAGTAGATTCCCCAAGCTATTTGCTGAGAGGCATGTTGAGTCCATGGAATATTTTATATTTTGCCACAAGTTGCAGGAAAATGACAAACTTTTTTTTTTGCAGAAAGTTGTCACTAAATGATATATTGCTCACACAAGCCATGGGCATATGTGGAATTGCCCCCCAAAATACATTCTGCTGATTCTCCTGAGTACGGGGATACCACATGTGTGGGACTTTTTGGGAGCCTAGCCGCGTACGGGGCCCCGAAAACCAAGCACAGTCTTCAGGATTTCTAAGGGCGTAAATTTTTGATTCACTCCTCACTACCTATGACAGTTTCGAAGGCCATAAAATGCCAAGATAGCACAACCCCCCCCCCCAAATTACCCCATTTTGGAAAGTGGACACCCCAAGCTATTTGCTGAGAGGAATGGTGAGTATTTTGCATCTCTCATTTGTTTTTTAAAATGAAGAAAGGCAAGAAAAATATTTTTTTTTTCTTTTTTCAATTTTCAAAACTTTGTGACAAAAAGTGAGGTCTGCAAAATACTCACTATACCTCTCAGCAAATAGCTTGGGGTGTCTTCTTTCCAAAATAGGGTCATTTGGGGGGGTTTTGTGCCACCTGGGCATTCCATGGCCTCCGAAACTGTGATAGGTAGTGAGGAGTAAAATCAAAAATTTACGCCCTTAGAAAGCCTGAAGGCGGTGCTTGGTTTTCGGCATCCCGTACGCTATGATATATGATAGCAATAGGTAGTGACAGGTACTCTTTTTTTAAAAAAAATTGGGCTCTGCCCTCAAAGCATCTGACCACACCAAGATCGGTGTGATAAAATGCTTTCCCAATTTCCCAATGGCGCTGTTTACATCTGGTGAAATCTAAGTCATGAAATGCTCGTAGCTTCCGGTTTCTTAGGCCATAGAGATGTTTGGAGCCATTCTGGTCTCTGATCAGCTCTTTGGTCACATGAAGAATGAGTATAGCCTCAATTAAGTCAGTAATGATACAGTTCAATGATCAGTGCCATCATCCCTGTTGGAACGATTAAAAAATGTAGGAGTGGAGGTGTGGAGGCAGTTGCTGCCACTTGCCTAACCACACGTGCACACCTGCAAGTTGGGGGTTGGGACAATCTCGGCACCAGTTAGTAACAAACAATTAAGAGAAATTGTATAAAAAGCGTATAAAATGTAATAATTACAAAACACATTTGCAAAATAGTACATACATAGAATACTAAAACAAATTAAATACACCGCATTTAACACAAGCGTTAACGGAGAGAACCGTAAGGTTTCTTGTAGAGAGGGGTATCTAAGATGGTTTCCTCAACCGGTTTCACGGTTAAAATCGCTTCCTCAGGAGGGATAGGTCTAAAATAATAAACTTTAATTAAGACAAACATGAAAAAATACAGCAAAAAGAAGTAATAAACACAGTACATAAATAACAAAATAGAAGACTGGCTCACCAACTCGAACGGATTCAATGGGATAGTAGGACCCCACACAGATCCCACCCACGGTGGACACGGGGGATTGTGGACAAGTTCTTTTTAAATAAATGATAACCGTAAATATTAGGAATTAAAAAATTAGGGGGATGCTCACCCAGGTGGAATAAATGGAAGGAAAGGTAGGGTGATAGGGAAGAATGAGAGAAGGGAAAAAAAAAAAGAGGGGGATGGTGACAGTAGGGCAGAGAAGGGGGGATATGTGGGAAGGGAGGAAGGAAGGGGGACACGGGAAGGGGGGAAGAAGCAGGGGAGGGGGGTAGGGGGGAGGGAAAGAGGGAGGAGAGGGAGAAAAGGGGGGGCGGGGAGGGAAAGAAAAAAGAGAAAAAAGAGAAGGGGGGAGAAGAAAAGGGGGAGGGAGAAGGAAAAAAGGGGGAAGGAAGGGGGTGGGAAAGAAAGGGAAGAGAAGGGTAGGCAAGGAGGGGGAAGGAAGGAAGGGGGGTGGGAAAGAAAGGGAAGAGAAGAGCAGGCAAGGAGGAGGAAGGGAAGGGAAGAACGGGTAGGGATGGTAGGAGGGGGGGAGAGGGGGAAAAAAGGGGAGGGGGGGGGAAGGGGAGTGAGGTGCATGAACCGCAAAATCTGCTCGTATCGTATGGAAGCAGAGAACACGGGCATATGGTGAATTGGGTCAGTGGACCAATATGACCGCAACTCACTCTTTTTGGTTATGCCCATGAGGAGGGAAAGGCCCAGAAAGATCTTAAATTCGGAAACCGTAATTGGTTTCCAATCTCTGGCAAGGGAGGACTGGGGAATAGTGGCGATGTGTTGACCAGCGTACAAATTGCTTTGGTCCACAATAGATCTATAGAGATCTTCGGTGAAAAACAGCGAATAAAAATCCAGTGACGTAAAATCAACTGTTTCCACCTGAATGCCGGGTTGGCCAGTGAATGGGGGAAGTACAGGTGCTGCAGAAGTGGTGGGTTCCCAATTAGGATTGGCGAATGCAGCAGGAAGGGCACTATGGGCACGAGGGGCCTGTGTTCGTCTTCTTGGTGGCAGCGGGACACTACTTGTGCTTGCCACCTCGCCAGCTTGAACTGCACTTATGGAACTCGCCACGTCACCAAGTGTTACTGCAGTGCTGGATGTACGACCAGGGTGTACTAGGCCGCTGGTGCTTGCCAGTTCACCAGAAGGAATAGGGGCGCTAGCACTTCTCTGCTTCATATGAGGGACCTGCGGTTCTTGCACATCAAGGACAGAAGAAGAAGTTCGGGGTCTGGTACGCCTGACCTTGGCAGGGACCACAACTCCATTGTTAGAGCTATCTGTCATGGAGCCGCTGTCGTCTACAGGATCATATTCTGAGCCTGAATCTGATAGATAAGTGACTTCCTCTTCACTGTCTGTCATGCTCAGAAACGTGTAGGCCTCTTCACTAGTGTACCTTCGATTTGCCATTTTGAGCTCTAAATTTAGTGGTACACTAGTGAGACTCACAGGCAAAAAAGCTCCTGACTGTTAGCGACTGTATCAAAACGCTACCAACAAAAACTGTTAGCGATCGCAGGGATCAGGCCTGACTCTGCAAATGCTGCAGTTATGTGTGTTTAGTGTTTTGTAAGTGACAGTGATCGATCGATACTGCACTTGGGTGGGCTGGGCAGGGTTGGGCCGAAGGGAAAAAAACGCAGGTGCTAGCAGGTATCTGGGCTTATCCCGCTAACACTGCGTTTTTGGGAACCCTAAACTGCTGGGGATGCTAGTATAGATCTGATCGGATCAGATATTGATCCGTTCAGATACTATACCACTAAGGGAGGTGTATGGTGTGTGCGTGGGTGTTAGCGGTACTGGTGCTAACCTGACGCTGCCTTGGGCGACGCAGACCTTATCTGACCCTAAAACTTAACTTATATCACCGCTGGGCGATTAGGGGGTTAAACCTTTATAAGGTAATAAACGGCGGGTGCCCGGAAAATATAATAAACAAACTAACTAACCAGCGTCACCTGTAACAGTTATACGGTGATCACTGGTGAAAGGGTTAACTAGGGGGCACTCAGGGGGTTAAAACCTTTATTAGGTAGTATATGGGGGTCCCTGTCGCTATAAAACACTGACGGCGAACCTATATACTTAGCTCCCTAACTAGCGTCACCTGTGACACTAATACAGCGATCAGAAAAATGATCGCTTAGTGACACTGGCGACGGGGGTGATCAAGGGGTTAAAACTTTATTAGGGGGGTTATGGGGGTACCCTAGACCTAAAGGGGGCTACCACTAACTGCCCTACCACCAGATTTTTTTCTTTAGACTTACCAAAACCATATATTATGAGGTCAAACCTTAAGAGTTTCAATTTGTATGCAATCATGCAGACCCTTGCACTAGATGGTTTTGGTAAATCTAAAGGAAATCAGACCACAAAAGTAGTATAGTGTGTATGGGGCATAAAGGCTTAGCTCTCTGTCTGTATTTTGTGTGAAGAAAAACACAGGTGAGACTTGTCCTGAGGATAATGTGTCTCTGAGATTGTCATTTTTATAGTTGCCAACAGTCCTGATTTTCCCGGGACAATCCCGATTTTGGGACCCTCGTCCCGATCTAATCTTGTCCCGAGTGCTTTCCCGAATTTTTGGGTTAGTCCCGAGAAAATCGTGAGTGTTTTTGTAAAAAAACGGCAACGGCTCCACAAAAATGGCCGCTGTCGCCCCATGAGTCAGTCAATGAGTTGTTTCCCCTTGTGTTCAGGGGGAGCAGCCAATCGGCTTTTCTCTTCAGTGTACAAATAGAAAATTCTATTGTACACTGAAGCCTATTGGCTACAGGGATTGGCGACCCCTCTCCACTGAACACAAGAAAATCCTCCCTCCGCTCTGCCCCGTGTGTGACAGTGTCTCATCTATGACGAGAAGAGAGGGGGGCCGCCGGGGAGCAGCCGCTCGTGAGTCACTGTGACATGAGAGAGAGAACTTACTACAGACATGCTTCCTGCGCTACTCTGCATACTGGCTAGTTGGTAATGTGCGCCCTAATGTGCCATGTGCCCTAATGTGCCATGTGCCCCGATGAGCCCCATAATGTGCCATAATGTGCCCTGATGTGCTATGTGTCCTGACGTGCCCCATGCCCTGACGTGCTATGCGCCCTGATGTGCTATGTGCCCTGACGTGCCCCGTGCCCTGATGTGCTATATGCCCTGATGTGCCCTGTGCCCCATAATGTGCCTTGATGTGCCCCATAATGTGCCATGTGCCCTGATGTGCCATAATGTGCCCTGATGTGCCATAATGTGCCCTGAGGTGCCCCATAATGTGCCATGTGCCCTGATTTTTCCATAATGTGCCCTGATGTGCCCCGTGCCCTGATGTGCTATGTGCCCTGATGTGCCCCATAATGTGCCATGTGCCCTGATGTGCCCCATAATGTGACATGTGCCCTGATTTTTCCATAATGTGCCCTGATGTGCCCCGTGCCCTTATGTGCTATGTGCCCTGATGTGCCCCATAATGTGCCATGTGCCCTGATGTGCCCCATGCCCTGATGTGCCATGTGCCCTGATGTGCCCCATAATGTGCCATGTGCCATGTGCCCTGATGTGCCATGTGCCCTGATGTGCCATGTGCCCTGATGTGCCCCATAATGTGCCATGTGCCCTGATTTTTCCATAATGTGCCCTGATGTGCCCCGTGCCCTGATGTGCTATGTGCCCCGCGCCCTGACGTGCCATGTGCCCTGATGTGCCCCATAATGTGCCATGTGCCCTGATGTGCCCCGTGCCCTGATGTGCTATGTGCCCTGATGTGCCCCATAATGTGCCATGTGCCCTGATGTGCCCCATGCCCTGATGTGCCATGTGCCCTGATGTGCCCCATAATGTGCCATGTGCCCTGATGTGCCCTAATGTGTCCCGTGCCCTGATGTGCTATGTGCCCTGATGTGCCCCATAATGTGCCATGTGCCCTGATGTGCCCCGTGCCCTGATGTGCTATGTGCCCTGATGTGCCCCATAATGTGCCATAATGTGCCCTGATGTGCTATATGCCCTGATGTGCTATATGCCCTGATGTGCCCTGATGTGCTATATGCTCTGATGCAACTCACATTGATGTCTTCTCTCCTCGGCGCCGGAATGAAAAGACCGGCTCGAGGAGAGATGACATCACTTCCTCTGCCGCTGTTTACATTACAGCAGCAGAGGAAGATTTTCATTCTTTGGGAGCGATCGCGAGGGGGTTGCCACGAATGAGTGGCCTCCCCCTCAGCCTGGATCACTCCCCTAACAAAGCCATCTGCCTCGGGCACCAGGTACGTGATTTTGCCTGCCCGTGCCATTCTGCCACAGTATATCTGCGTTAGGCGGTCGGCAAGTGGTTAAGCAGGATACACACTATACAATTTTCTTAAGATTTTTTTCTTTAGACTTACCAAAACCATATATTATGAGGTCAAACCTTAAGAGTTTCAATTTGTATGCAATCATGCAGGCCCTTGCACTAGATGGTTTTGGTAAATCTAAAGGAAATCAGACCACAAAAGTAGTATAGTGTGTATGGGGCATAAAGGCTTAGCTCTCTGTCTGTATTTTTTGTGAAGAAAAACACAGGTGAGACTTGTCCTGAGGATAATGTGTCTCTGAGATTGTCATTTTTATAGTTGCCAACAGTCCTGATTTTCCCGGGACAATCCCGAATTTGGGACCCTCGTCCCGATCTAATCTTGTCCCGAGTGCTTTCCCGAATTTTTGGGTTAGTCCTGAGAAAATCGTGAATGTTTTTGTAAAAAAACGGCAACGGCTCCACAAAAATGGCCGCTGTCGCCCCATGAGTCAGTCAATGAGTTGTTTCCCCTTGTGTTCAGGGGGAGCAGCCAATCGGCTTTTCTCTTCAGTGTACAAATAGAAAATTCTATTGTACACTGAAGCCTATTGGCTACAGGGATTGGCGACCCCTCCCCCCTCTCCACTGAACACAAGAAAATCCTCCCTCCGCTCTGCCCCGTGTGTGACAGTGTCTCATCTATGACGAGAAGAGAGGGGGGCCGCCGGGGAGCAGCCGCTCGTGAGTCACTGTGACATGAGAGAGAGAACTTACTACAGACATGCTTCCTGCGCTACTCTGCATACTGGCTAGTTGGTAATGTGCCCTATAATATGCGCCCTAATGTGCCATGTGCCCTAATGTGCCATGTGCCCCGATGAGCCCCATAATGTGCCATAATGTGCCCTGATGTGCTATGTGCCCTGACGTGCCCCATGCCCTGATGTGCTATGTGCCCCATAATGTGCCCTGATGTGCCCCATAATCTGCCATGTGTCCTGACGTGCCCCATGCCCTGACGTGCTATGCGCCCTGATGTGCTATGTGCCCTGACGTGCCCCGTGCCCTGATGTGCTATATGCCCTGATGTGCCCTGTGCCCCATAATGTGCCTTGATGTGCCCCATAATGTGCCATGTGCCCTGATGTGCCATAATGTGCCCTGATGTGCCCTGAGGTGCCCCATAATGTGCCATGTGCCCTGATTTTTCCATAATGTGCCCCGTGCCCTGATGTGCTATGTGCCCTGATGTGCCCCATAATGTGCCATGTGCCCTGATGTGCCATGTGCCCTGATGTGCCCCATAATGTGACATGTGCCCTGATTTTTCCATAATGTGCCCTGATGTGCCCCGCGCCCTGATGTGCTATGTGCCCTGATGTGCCCCATAATGTGCCATGTGCCCTGATGTGCCCCATGCCCTGATGTGCCATGTGCCCTGATGTGCCCCATAATGTGCCATGTGCCCTGATTTTTCCATAATGTGCCCTGATGTGCCCCGTGCCCTGATGTGCTATGTGCCCCGCGCCCTGACGTGCCATGTGCCCTGATGTGCCCCATAATGTGCCATGTGCCCTGATGTGCCCCGTGCCCTGATGTGCTATGTGCCCTGATGTGCCCCATAATGTGCCATGTGCCCTGATGTGCCCCATGCCCTGATGTGCCATGTTCCCTGATGTGCCCCATAATGTGCCATGTGCCCTGATGTGCCCTAATGTGTCCCGTGCCCTGATGTGCTATGTGCCCTGATGTGCCCCATAATGTGCTATGTGCCCTGATGTGCCCCGTGCCCTGATGTGCTATGTGCCCTGATGTGCCCCATAATGTGCCATAATGTGCCCTGATGTGCCATAATGTGCCCTGATGTGCTATATGCCCTGATGTGCTATATGCCCTGATGTGCCCTGATGTGCTATATGCTCTGATGCAACTCACATTGATGTCTTCTCTCCTCGGCGCCGGAACGAAAAGACCGGCTCGAGGAGAGATGACATCACTTCCTCTGCCGCTGTTTACATTACAGCAGCAGAGGAAGATTTTCATTCTTTGGGAGCGATCGCGAGGGGGTTGCCACGAATGAGTGGCCTCCCCCTCAGCCTGGATCACTCCCCTAACAAAGCCATCTGCCTCGGGCACCAGGTACGTGATTTTGCCTGCCCGTGCCATTCTGCCGCAGTATATCTGCGTTAGGCGGTCGGCAAGTGGTTAAGCAGGATACACACTATACAATTTTCTTAAGATTTTTTTCTTTAGACTTACCAAAACCATATATTATGAGGTCAAACCTTAAGAGTTTCAATTTGTATGCAATCATGCAGGCCCTTGCACTAGATGGTTTTGGTAAATCTAAAGGAAATCAGACCACAAAAGTAGTATAGTGTGTATGGGGCATAAAGGCTTAGCTCTCTGTCTGTATTTTGTGTGAAGAAAAACACAGGTGAGACTTGTCCTGAGGATAATGTGTCTCTGAGATTGTCATTTTTATAGTTGCCAACAGTCCTGATTTTCCCGGGACAATCCCGATTTTGGGACCCTCGTCCCGATCTAATCTTGTCCCGAGTGCTTTCCCGAATTTTTGGGTTAGTCCCGAGAAAATCGTGAGTGTTTTTGTAAAAAAACGGCAACGGCTCCACAAAAATGGCCGCTGTCGCCCCATGAGTCAGTCAATGAGTTGTTTCCCCTTGTGTTCAGGGGGAGCAGCCAATCGGCTTTTCTCTTCAGTGTACAAATAGAAAATTCTATTGTACACTGAAGCCTATTGGCTACAGGGATTGGCGACCCCTCTCCACTGAACACAAGAAAATCCTCCCTCCGCTCTGCCCCGTGTGTGACAGTGTCTCATCTATGACGAGAAGAGAGGGGGGCCGCCGGGGAGCAGCCGCTCGTGAGTCACTGTGACATGAGAGAGAGAACTTACTACAGACATGCTTCCTGCGCTACTCTGCATACTGGCTAGTTGGTAATGTGCGCCCTAATGTGCCATGTGCCCTAATGTGCCATGTGCCCCGATGAGCCCCATAATGTGCCATAATGTGCCCTGATGTGCTATGTGCCCTGACGTGCCCCATGCCCTGATGTGCTATGTGCCCCATAATGTGCCCTGATGTGCCCCATAATCTGCCATGTGTCCTGACGTGCCCCATGCCCTGACGTGCTATGCGCCCTGATGTGCTATGTGCCCTGACGTGCCCCGTGCCCTGATGTGCTATATGCCCTGATGTGCCCTGTGCCCCATAATGTGCCTTGATGTGCCCCATAATGTGCCATGTGCCCTGATGTGCCATAATGTGCCCTGATGTGCCATAATGTGCCCTGAGGTGCCCCATAATGTGCCATGTGCCCTGATTTTTCCATATTGTGCCCTGATGTGCCCCGTGCCCTGATGTGCTATGTGCCCTGATGTGCCCCATAATGTGCCATGTGCCCTGATGTGCCCCATAATGTGACATGTGCCCTGATTTTTCCATAATGTGCCCTGATGTGCCCCGTGCCCTGATGTGCTATGTGCCCTGATGTGCCCCATAATGTGCCATGTGCCCTGATGTGCCCCATGCCCTGATGTGCCATGTGCCCTGTTGTGCCCCATAATGTGCCATGTGCCCTGATGTGCCATGTGCCCTGATGTGCCCCATAATGTGCCATGTGCCCTGATTTTTCCATAATGTGCCCTGATGTGCCCCGTACCCTGATGTGCTATGTGCCCCGCGCCCTGACGTGCCATGTGCCCTGATGTGCCCCATAATGTGCCATGTGCCCTGATGTGCCCCGTGCCCTGATGTGCTATGTGCCCTGATGTGCCCCATAATGTGCCATGTGCCCTGATGTGCCCCATGCCCTGATGTGCCATGTGCCCTGATGTGCCCCATAATGTGCCATGTGCCCTGATGTGCCCTAATGTGTCCCATGCCCTGATGTGCTATGTGCCCTGATGTGCCCCATAATGTGCCATGTGCCCTGATGTGCCCTGTGCCCTGATGTGCCCCATAATGTGCCATAATGTGCCTTGATGTGCCATAATGTGCCCTGATGTGCTATATGCCCTGATGTGCTATATGCCCTGATGTGCCCTGATGTGCTATATGCCCTGATGTGCTATGTGCCCTGATGTGCTATATGCCCTGATGTGCCCTGATGTGCTATGTGCTCCGTGCCCTGATGTGCTGTGCCCCAATCTCCTATGCCCTGATGTGCCCCGTGACCTGATGTGCCTTGTGGCCCGGTGCCCTGTGCCCTGATGTGCCCCGATGTCTTGTGCCTCAATGTCGTGTGCCCTGATATGCTGTGTCCTGATGTGCTGTGCCCTATACGCTGATGTGCTGGGCTCTTTACCCTGATGTGTTGTGCCCTGATGTGCCCTATACGCTGATGTGCTGGGCTCTGTACCCTGATGTGCCCTATACGCTGATGTGCTGGGCTCTGTACCCTGATGTGGCCTGGTGTGCTGTACCCTGATATGCTGTGCACTGATGTGCTTGTATCCTGATGTGCCTTGTGCCCTGATGTGGCCTGATGTACCGTACCCTGATGTGTTGTGCCCTGGGCCGGTCTGGATGAAGTCCAGGGCCACATTTTTGTCCCATTCCAGCCCTGGCCCCCTCCCCCATATCACCACCATACCTGCCCCCCCTCCCCCATATCATCACCATACCTGTTCCCCCCATGTCGCCACTATACCTGCACCCCCTCCCCCATGACAACACCCATGCCTGCATCCCCCTCCCCCCATGCCTGCACCCCCTCCGGCCCCGTGTGTGACAGTGTCTCATCTATGAGGAGAAGAGAGGGGGGCCGCCGGGGAGCAGCCGCTCGTGAGTCACTGTGACATGAGAGAGAGAACTTACTACAGACATGCTTCCTGCGCTACTCTGCATACTGGCTAGTTGGTAATGTGCGCCCTAATGTGCCATGTGCCCTAATGTGCCATGTGCCCCGATGAGCCCCATAATGTGCCATAATGTGCCCTGATGTGCTATGTGCCCTGACGTGCCCCATGCCCTGATGTGCTATGTGCCCCATAATGTGCCCTGATGTGCCCCATAATCTGCCATGTGTCCTGACGTGCCCCATGCCCTGACGTGCTATGCGCCCTGATGTGCTATGTGCCCTGACGTGCCCCGTGCCCTGATGTGCTATATGCCCTGATGTGCCCTGTGCCCCATAATGTGCCTTGATGTGCCCCATAATGTGCCATGTGCCCTGATGTGCCATAATGTGCCCTGATGTGCCATAATGTGCCCTGAGGTGCCCCATAATGTGCCATGTGCCCTGATTTTTCCATATTGTGCCCTGATGTGCCCCGTGCCCTGATGTGCTATGTGCCCTGATGTGCCCCATAATGTGCCATGTGCCCTGATGTGCCCCATAATGTGACATGTGCCCTGATTTTTCCATAATGTGCCCTGATGTGCCCCGTGCCCTGATGTGCTATGTGCCCTGATGTGCCCCATAATGTGCCATGTGCCCTGATGTGCCCCATGCCCTGATGTGCCATGTGCCCTGTTGTGCCCCATAATGTGCCATGTGCCCTGATGTGCCATGTGCCCTGATGTGCCCCATAATGTGCCATGTGCCCTGATTTTTCCATAATGTGCCCTGATGTGCCCCGTACCCTGATGTGCTATGTGCCCCGCGCCCTGACGTGCCATGTGCCCTGATGTGCCCCATAATGTGCCATGTGCCCTGATGTGCCCCGTGCCCTGATGTGCTATGTGCCCTGATGTGCCCCATAATGTGCCATGTGCCCTGATGTGCCCCATGCCCTGATGTGCCATGTGCCCTGATGTGCCCCATAATGTGCCATGTGCCCTGATGTGCCCTAATGTGTCCCATGCCCTGATGTGCTATGTGCCCTGATGTGCCCCATAATGTGCCATGTGCCCTGATGTGCCCTGTGCCCTGATGTGCCCCATAATGTGCCATAATGTGCCTTGATGTGCCATAATGTGCCCTGATGTGCTATATGCCCTGATGTGCTATATGCCCTGATGTGCCCTGATGTGCTATATGCCCTGATGTGCTATGTGCCCTGATGTGCTATATGCCCTGATGTGCCCTGATGTGCTATGTGCTCCGTGCCCTGATGTGCTGTGCCCCAATCTCCTATGCCCTGATGTGCCCCGTGACCTGATGTGCCTTGTGGCCCGGTGCCCTGTGCCCTGATGTGCCCCGATGTCTTGTGCCTCAATGTCGTGTGCCCTGATATGCTGTGTCCTGATGTGCTGTGCCCTATACGCTGATGTGCTGGGCTCTTTACCCTGATGTGTTGTGCCCTGATGTGCCCTATACGCTGATGTGCTGGGCTCTGTACCCTGATGTGCCCTATACGCTGATGTGCTGGGCTCTGTACCCTGATGTGGCCTGGTGTGCTGTACCCTGATATGCTGTGCACTGATGTGCTTGTATCCTGATGTGCCTTGTGCCCTGATGTGGCCTGATGTACCGTACCCTGATGTGTTGTGCCCTGGGCCGGTCTGGATGAAGTCCAGGGCCACATTTTTGTCCCATTCCAGCCCTGGCCCCCTCCCCCATATCACCACCATACCTGCCCCCCCTCCCCCATATCATCACCATACCTGTTCCCCCCATGTCGCCACTATACCTGCACCCCCTCCCCCATGACAACACCCATGCCTGCATCCCCCTCCCCCCATGCCTGCACCCCCTCCGGCCTAGTCACCACCATGCCTGCACCCCCTCCGGCCTAGTCACCACCATGCCTGCACCCCCCAGGTCACCATCATGCCTGCACCCCCAAATCACCACCCTTCTCCAAGTCAGCCTGTAACACCCCAAGTCACCATGCCTCCACCCACACACCTCTCTCCCCTTGTCACCACTCTTGAGGAGATGTAGCTAGACTGTAGCCAACACTCCATCTGCAGCCAACACTCCGCTGGGGACACCTGACATAAGGGGTACTGTACTGGGAATGCCTGATGGAAGGAGGCACTCTGGTGGGGCACCTAATGCAAGAACAGACTCTGCTGGGGGCACCTGATGTAAGGATGAACTCTGCTGGGGGAACCTGATAGCATCTGGTGGCAGGCGACATAGCAGGTGACACACTCAGGGTTCCCACTGATTCTGCATTATGGTGAGTTGAATGATTTCATGTTATATTACAATGTAATAATAGAAATAATGCGCTTCAATCATCCTGACACCATAACAATCATGGTGTTGGGATGATTGAACCGCCAACACCAGGTGTTTGGAGTATCTTTATCTGCTGATGGTTAAACTCTGGAATACACATTGCTATTGTGGTGTAGGATCTGGGTCTGCTGGCCCTCCATCCCCCTCCCTCTACCCCCCTTTCGCCGTTTCCCTCTCCATTCCTCATTCATCTCAGACTCTAACCACACCCCATTTTAGCCACGCCCACCATTTCACGTAAACCATTTTTTGCGCACTATTTTTTTCCTTTTTTCTATGCCACGCCTACTGCTGCATGCCCCGCAACTATGCTTTTTATTTTATGGTTGCAAGAACTGTGGCATACTGTATGTGTGCAGTGTATAATGTGAGTTGGCTCAACTCTATTTAACAACACCCCTTTAAGCCATACCCAGTATTTAGTACCTCTTATGTCCCTCTTTCTCAAATTTGAAAGTTGGGAAGTATGTATACTGTAATGTGATGGTGTAACTTGATTTAACACAACTATAGCAGCAATGTATAATGTATTGTTGCAGGTTAATTAAGCTCTAACATGCTAAAATTGCAGTCATTGCATGATCTGCTCTAGCTGCTGTTGTAGCTTGATAGTATTTGCTATGAGGACCTTATATAATATTCTATAGTGTTGTGATATACTGTGCTGTTGTGGATTGGTCAGTCACCGCTCTCTGCTCTGCCCCTCCAACACTCACTGCAGCACTGGGCTGGAGAGAAAGCAGGTGCAACTGGCTTTGGTTTTCAGCCACGCACTGAGAGCTGGAGCAATCTATCAATCAGGCAGCTTGGTTGATCCCAATAATTTGATCTGGATCCTTCCAGAGCCTGTAGCTGTGTCAGCCCACTCTCAGCTGATTCTGGGTCACAGGAGAGCGAGAGAGAAAGTAAGTGCACTCCTGTGACTGAAAAGAGAAGTATGGACAAAAATGCTTAAGCCATACTTCTCTTTTTTTGCACAAAAAGATAAAGATAAAATGCTGCGCTTTAAAATTTAAAGCCTTCAAAAATGTCCGTATAGATCCAATGAAGTTAAAGACATGAAGAGCACTTCAGGTGTATGTCTAATATTCTCCCATAAATGGTGAAAAGAATCCTCTGACCTACACCACATCACACTGGGCCTCTTACCCTCAGATATAGACCACCTGATGACGTCTGATTACTACGAAACACGCTGGGTGGAGCTTGGATGCATAACGTCATTGCGCATGAGGACCGTGGCCATCTTGTTGGTTGGAAACTTTTATATGCTGTTGATGACATGCTTGAATTGACCATAAACCTGGTATGATGATCTGACCTCTGGAGGGATTATCCAAGAAGGGAGACAACGATCGAACCATAACATCTGTGAAGTCCATTGGGAGTCTGACCATGTCTAGTGGCTGACTGAGTGCGTTTTGACTGGTTATAACGTTGTGGTCTACATATTGGGGTAAGAGGCCCAGTGTGCTGTGGTGTTGGTGAAAGATTCTTTTCACCACGTATGGGAGAACATTAGACATACACCTAAGGTGCTCTTCATGCCTTTAACTTGGATCTTTACAGACATTTTTGAAGGATTTATATTTTAAAGCGCTGTATCTTATCTCCATTTTTGTCAATTGTTGCCAACAGTTTGTGCTAGCCACTTTTTCTAGTATAATTGTGTTACCTTTAGCCCTGGTTCACATTGATGCGACATGTCAAATTGCATGCCAAATTGGCAGCTATTGCCCACAATGGAACCATCCGAATAGGTGCGATGCTGACTTTGCGGCACCACACTGATTCCCAATAGTAGTTTCTGTACTACTTTTGGCAATTTCAATAGACATCTGTGCAGGAAACCGTCTCTGAAATCATCGGACTGACAAGCGGGAATTAAATCATGCGAGTTCATCTGAACGTACACAATTTCAATCCCGCAGCAGTGTGAACCTGGGCTTAGCACAGGTGGATTTTTTATTTTTGGTTGTTTATACACCTTTTTTTTTGCAGTCAGAACTTTTTATCTTAGTTTTGGACAGTGTAGAATAGGGTAAATGCTACAATCATTTCATTTTTTTGCAGTCTCATTGGTGAAAT
Source organism: Lithobates clamitans (assembly GCA_037952925.1). Lineage (NCBI taxonomy): Eukaryota > Metazoa > Chordata > Amphibia > Anura > Ranidae > Lithobates > Lithobates clamitans. Next base: position 4,099,725 of record JBBGZY010000852.1, on the reverse strand, counting down.
TTCTGATCACTGCCTGTTTGGGACATGCAACAGAAGGTGACAGGAAATCTCCCTAAAGTGAGGGGAGTTATCACTGGAGCAAGTGTCCTCACTGGAAGATTTGCCCTCCCCTTTTGGTGACAACTCTAACATTTTGGATTTACTATTATGTTATGTCTGAATATACAAACAGAGGGTGAATCTCCCTAGAAGGGACACAGACGGCAATAAAAACCTGTCAGAGGTTGTAACCCTTCTCCAAAACTATAAAATAAAAAGTGTTGCTGTAAATACAGTCTTCTAAACAGTATCTACACTCTAAAACAAAAATTTATACATTCCAGCCAGTGTGAGAACCATTTCCATTAAATGATGGATTGATGGGATTAGTTTACACAATAAAGATTCTTTGTACTTTCTATTTAAGTTACAGTATATGTATTGACAAGGACAATATATTTCTGGCCAGAGTAATATCTGTACTTGCTGAAACTGTTCTGGGCCTGAAAAGTGAAAACAAATAAATCCACTACACCTAGGCACTGCTAAGCTGCAATATAATATTCTTGTTTTTGGGTCTAGATCTACTTTATGCATGTTGCATGAATCCGATGATAACAATCCCATCTAAAACTATTTAATTTCCAAGTTGTAACTTTACAGAATGTGGAAACATTCAAGAGGGTGAATAACTACAGGAAAAAAATGTGTGTGTGTTTGTATATATGTGTAAATAAATAAATATATATATATATATAATTATGCAGGTACTGTATTTTTCCCAAAATAATTTCCCTACCTTTTCTACTTTATCACATTGTGCTGGAATTTAGTGTCTGCCGATATCTCTGTATGGGACTATCATTCCAGCAGTGCCTCATCTTGGTGCCTCATTTGGAAGATTCATGTCTCTCATACATCACTGCAACACCTTTCGCCTACTTATACGTTTGTGTGATGCATCAGGCTAGAGCTCACACTGAACACATGCATCAGTGGCTGGTTGTATCCTTGGGAACAGAGGACTAAGAAGATGGAATGAAACCAGGGAATAGAATTGCACTGTTTTCTCTGCCGCTAGTGTTGTGAAAATTGGATGTCCTTTGAATGTAACAATGAGATGAGTAAACTGTATATGTGTGTGTGTGTATATATATATATATATATATATATATATATATATATATATACACACACACAATATATATATATATATATATATATATATATATATATACCGTATTTATCGGCGTATAACACGCGCCGGCGTATAACACGCACCCAAGTTAAGGAGGGAATTTTAAGGAAAAAAACTTTTAGCAGTAAAGTTTAAGGAAGAAAAACTTACATTAAAATGCCCATCAATGCAGCGTTATCGGTGTCCATCTGCAGCCTTGTCAGTGTCAGTGCAGCCTTGCCCCAGTGTCCATTGCAGCCTTGTCAGTGCAGCTTTGCCCCAGTGCAGCCTTGTCAGTGCAGCAATGTCAGTGCAGCCATGTCAGTGCAGCTTTTCTCCAGTGCAGCCTTGCCCCAGTGCAGCCTTGTCAGTGCAGCAATGTCAGTGCAGCTTTTCTCCAGTGCAGCCTAGTCAGTGCAGCAATGTCAGTGCAGCCATGTCAGTGCAGCTTTTCTCCAGTGCAGCTTTGCCCCCATGCAGCCTTGCCCCAGTGCAGCCTTGTCCCCAGTGCAGCTTTGCCCCCGTGCAGCCTTGCCCCCCCCCCCCCGTGCAGCTTTGTGGGTGGGATCCCTGCCGTCATACACAGCCCTGTGTAAATTTAAATATGGCGCCGAGACTGCAGGGGCTCGGCGGAGCGCTGATACACATAGCCGAGAGTCCTCGGGTTTCCTCGGCGCCTCTTACAGTCCCGCCCAGTTCCGCCCTATGGGCGGGACTGTAAGCGGCGCCGAGAAAACCCGAGGACTCTCGGCTATGTGTAGCTCCGCTCCGCCGAGACCCTGCAGTCTCGGCGCCGTATTTGAATTTCCACACGGCTGTGTATGTCGGCGGCGATCGCAGCAATTGCCGCGATCGCTCCGATCACACACAATTGGGGGGGGATCGGCCTATAACACGCACCCACGATTTTCCCCTGATTTTCAGGGGGAAAAAGTGCGTGTTATATGCCGATAAATACGGTATATACACAATATATATAATATTGTCAGGGGTTGGCTCAAGTGGGAAAAAGGTAGTCCAAACAGCAGGTCTTTCTTAATAGCTGACTTGTACTTAGTTTTATTTTCCGTGCAATCTTTTAAATAAAACAAACAAAACAGAAAATAAATCCTTGTCATTCAGGCACTAACTAAACATATCTGGTCCCTAACTCACAGGTGAGGGGCTTCTTCCAGTCACCCACAAAACAAAGATTATGCAAACCCTTTCATTCTCTCCCAAAGCAAACTTCAAATAAGCAGCTCTCTCAGGTTTTTGGCTTCCTGAGTCCCAGGCCAAGAGCAATCCTTTGCTCTAGTCCTGCTTAATTTATACCACCTGTTGGTTAACACAAATGGACCGCAAAATCTTTTCCAGGACCAACCCTGCCAAGTACTTGGCAAATGAACGCATGCGGGGTGAAACATAACGTCCATCAAACACCTCACCTTTCATAATGTCACATCCCCCCCCCGCTTAAGACCCTGTGGCTGAGCAACTGTCCCAACCAGACAATGAATATGAGAAAGGGCATCTGCATTATTCTAAAGTTTGCCAGCTCTATGTTCCACTGTAAACTTAAAAACTTGAAGGGCAAGAAACAACCTTGTCACCGCACATCTAGTTGAGAGGGGCATGATCAGTGACTAGGTTGAATTGTCTCCCCAACAGATAATATTTCAGGGCATCTAAGGCCCATTTGGTAGCTTAACATTCCTTCTCAACAATGGCATAGTTTTTCTCATGTCTTTTCAGCTTTCTGCTCAGGTAGACCACTGGGTGCTCCTCACCGTCTCTGATTTGGGACAGTACCGCACCCAGTACCACATCAGCAGCATCTGTCTGTACCACAAACTCCTTTGTGAACTCTAGGTCCACTAGCACAGGTTCTACACAAAAAACTTGCTTCAGCATATGAAATGCCTTCTCTGCCTCAGGATTCCACTTAATCATGACCGACCCAGCCCTTTACCCTTTGTCAGCTCCGTCAGTGGGGCTGCAATGGTGGAAAAATTGGGTATAAAATGCCCGTAGTATCCTATAAGAAATGCTTTTTATTTATAGGTTGGGGCCGCTTTTGAACCGCCTCAATTTTATTGATCTGAGGCTTGTTCAGCCCTCAACCAATAACGTAGCCAAGGTATTTGGCCTCCTCAAAGCCAATGGCACACTTTCTGGGATTGGCAGTAAGACCTGCTTTCCTAAGGGAATCGACTACTGCTTGCGCCCTGGGCAAATGAGATTCCAAATCTGGGCTCTGGATGACTACATCATCTAAATAGGCGGCTACGTATTGGCCATGTGGTCTTAATGTCTTTTCCATCATTCTCTGGAATGAGGCAGGAGCACCATGCAAACCAAAAGGCATCCGCTTATACTGGAACACTGGAAAGACCCCTTTGGGGGTAGAAAACTCTGTTTTCTCTTTTGCAGATTCTGTTAGGGGTATTAGTCAGATCTAAAATAGTTATGTAGCGACCACTTCCCAATCTGTCAACAAGCTCGTTGACCCCAGGCGTTGGGTATGCATTGAATTTGGACAAGCTGTTCAGCTTCCTGAAATAATTACACAATCTTATAGTTCCATCTGGTTTTGGGTCCAACATTATGGGACTTGACCAGTCACTGTGGGACTCCTCTATCACATACAACTTTAACATGTTCTTTTATTTTTCATTTGCAACTGCTTCTCGCCTAGCTATCGGGTATCCTATAGGGCTTTACATTTACACAGGCACCTGGTTCCATAATTATGTCATGCTGTATAACTGTGATCAGTCCGGGCAAGAAAGAAAGTCTCTATTTTTACTCACAAACTCTTTAACATGCTTCTGTTGGGCCACTGACAAGGTTTCAGTTAAGGGTACCTCAGGGGTCCCATGGGACATGTCCTATTGGGGTGTTTGGACTGCTAGAAAAATGGGACTTGACCAGTCACTGTGGGACTCCTCTATCACATACAACTTTAACATGTTCTTTTATTTTTCATTTGCAACTGCTTCTCGCCTAGCTTCGGGTATCCTATAGGGCTTTACATTTACACAGGCACCTGGTTCCATAATTATGTCATGCTGTATAACTGTGATCAGTCCGGGCAAGAAAGAAAGTCTCTATTTTTACTCACAAACTCTTTAACATGCTTCTGTTGGGCCACTGACAAGGTTTCAGTTAAGGGTACCTCAGGGTATGGGTAGAAAGATGACTTTCCAAAGTTTCAAGAGATTAACGTAATATATTTGCTCTGGTTTCCTTTTTCCTGGCTGGTAAACTTTGTAGTTTACTTCCCCCTACTCTTTCCATAATTTCAAAGGGACCTTGCCACTTTGCTAGGAATTTAATCTCAACTGTGGGGACTAGTACCAGCACTATCACCAGGGTTGAAGGTTTGGGCCTTGGCACCCTGATTATAAACCCTTCTCTGGGGCTATTGGGCTTGCTCCATATGTTCCTGTACAAGCAGCATGACAGGCGCGTTTCTATCTGGCATCAGTGAGATATGCTCGATGACGCTTCTATAAGGTGCAGTCTCTCCCTCCCACGTTTCTTTTGCGATATTTAGCAATCCGCTGGGATGTTTACCATGAAGTAGTTCAAAAGGGGAATACCCCATAGATGCCTGAGGTACCTCTCGTATGGCAAACATGAGGTATGGCAGCAAAAAATCCCAATTTCTCATTCGTTCATTGACAGACACAGTGTTTCTTGTGTCCATAGGGATATATTGCCCCCTACAGGAGTAGGACACTAGGCAGAAAAGACTTGGCTACGCCCATGGGCAGTCCTAGGTGATATACACCCTTCTCTCTGCTATAGGCCTTCAGTTTTTTTCTGCCTAGTCAGCAGTAAGGACCTAGTTCCCTGCTGGGATGTCTAGTGCTGGCAAATTTTATTTTTTTGTTTGTTGTTTTTTTTCCTGGATTTTTTTCCAGTGGGATCTGCAATCAACTGCCAGACTTGGCGACGGGCTGGACATTTGATCCAGTGGTCTCCCCAGTCTGGCCAGCGAGCATGTGCAGACCGAAGCTATGCGCTAGGTCTATAGGTCTAGGTCTACATAGCCCCACTGGACAGGGGCTGGCCCTGTGATTTAAATGCCTCGCGAGGTCACATAGGACCGAGTCACAGGTCGAGTCACAGCATCCCTCATAGCCGACAGCCCCCCAAACTTCGGTGGCGAGGAGGTTCTGTCTGGAGCATTGCCTGCCCGATCCTGGTGTGGTGAGTAAATGTCCCCCCTCTCCCCTTGGTGGGTTTGCAGTGGACGCGGACCCCTCCCCGAGTCAGTCGGTCGGTCCTGTGGGTTTCCCTCCACCCTTGCACCCTCTTCCTGGGGTGGATGGTCCCTCCTCTGGTAGCCTCCTTTCCCCCTCCCTCCTCTATATGGGGTAGTGTGGTGCCATGATGGATCCTGGGGGTTACGGTTGAGTACTGGTGGGCAGGGGGTGCACGCCCCCAGGTGCAGTGCTTACCGGGGGGGGGCACTGGTCGATCCCGGGGGTCTCGTGCTTGGACCCTTTTTCTCTCTTTCAGGGGCTTTCCTGGGGTCTGTGTCTGCCTCGTGTAACGCGGATGGTGGCCATTTTGCCGTAGCCAGTGTCTTTTCCCCCTAGTGCCTGCTGTCTTCTTATGGCTGGCGGCCATTTTTGTGTAGCTTGGCCATGATTTGGTGGTTTTTGTGCTCAGGCAGCGCCGGCCATTACTGTGTAGCCCAGATGGTATTTCTAGCAGGCGGAAGCTCCTCATTTTAACCCGGTGCTGACTCCTGTGTTATCCTCTTCCTCGGATTTACGTGTGTGTGGGTCTACACCTGAGGCAGCAAGCGCCACATCGGTGGGGTGGCGAGTCTGGTGGGGTCCCTTCCTCTCTCTGCTGCAAGCTGTGGGGTGTTCCGGTACCACTACCGGCGTGGGGGGTGTCCCTTTGCAGTGGTCACTATTGGTGTGGGGGGTCTCTTCTTCCCTTATGGAGTCTCCGGAGCATGTTTCCCCACCTGACCCCCCATCAGAGGCTGCAAGTCTCTCTGGATCCCAGCCATCTGTTGACGCACTGACGGTGGCCCTGGAGTCCTTTGTGTCCTGGGTGGAGGTGGCTCTTGGATGGCAGACTAGCAAGAAGCGTCCCCCGCCTTCCCCTGCTTCATCTGTCTAGTCAGATCCTGAATCTGATCCGGCTGCCATGGAGGGGGCCGACCCTGCCGGGTCTGCGGTCGTGCACCTAGATTTTTTGGACAGTGAGGATGATTCCCCTGCCCTGGTGGCTGCCCATGAGAAGGCTCTGTTGGACGCATTGATTGCATCTGTGCGGGAAACTTTAAAAATGGAGGATGCAGCCACGGCTGCAGTGGAGGTGTCGTTCCTTTTTGCCACTCACAAGCCGTCCTGCAAGGCAAAAGTGTTCCTTTATCCCTCCTTTTTTGACAAGTTTGTATATAAGGAATGGGAGCGTTCAAAATGTCCCTTTGCTGTCCCAAAATGCTTCACTGTGCAGTCCAGCAAGTGGGTCTCCTTGCGGGTGCTAGGCCTGATGGTGTTTATGTTCAAGGCGGTCCCATTTGCTCAGTTCCATACAAGACCCCTGCAAAAGGAGATCTTGTTAAAATGGGAAAAATGTCCAGGGTCTCTGGACAGTCAGATTCGGCTGAGCCAAGGAACCAAAGGGTCCCTGATCTGGTGGCTTTGTTCCCAGACTCTTCGGCAGGGTAAATCCTTTCTCCCTCTGTACTGGATGGTGGTCACCACCGATGCCAGTCTGTCCGGGTGGGGAGGAGTCCTGGGCCTGAGCTCGGCTCAGGGTTGCTGGACGCTGGAGGAATCCAGATACTGATCCAGTTGGACAATGCCACGGCGGTGGCCTATGTCAATCACCAGGGAGGAACAAGGAGTGTGTTAGCGGGCCTGGAAATGGCAGGCATTGTCCGGTGGGCAGAGCATTTCATCCCGGCCATCTCCACCATCCACATTCCGGGAGTGGCCAATTGGCAGGTGGATTACCTCAGTCGAGAAGTGTTGGACCAAGGGGAGTGGTCCCTTCATCAAGAGGTATTTCAACAGATATGTCTGCGTTGGGGCTCTCCAGAGGTAGATCTGATGGCATCCCAGGTCAACAGAAAGGGGCAGAGGTTTGTGGCCAGGTCTCTGGGCCCTCTAGCGGACGCCTCAGATGCTCTGGTGGCTCTGTGGGGCCAGTATCGTCTGATCTACGCCTTTCCTCCTCTCAAGCCTCTGCCTCGGCTGTTACGCAGGATCAAGGCCGAAGGAATTCCGGTCTTTCTAGCGGCCCCGGACTGGCCTCCTTGGTCCTGGTACGCCGACTGGTCGCACATGCCCCCTGGCGGCTGCCTCTCGGGGAGGATCTGCTATCCCAAGGGCTGATCTTCCACCCTGCTTTACCATCGCTGACTTTAACGGCCTGACTGGTGTTGAAGGATAGAGGCTTATCTGGATTGGTGATTACGTCACTACTCGAAGCTAGGAAGTCTACTTCCAGGAAGGTATATCATCGGACGTGGAAAGCATACATTTCATGGTGTGAGTCGGTGGGGTTTCACTGACGTTCCTTTTTGGTGGCTTGGATTTTGACTTTTCTTCAGAGGGGCGTTGAAAAGAATTTGGCCGCGAGTACCATCAAAGGCCAGGTGTCGGCTCTGGTGGTTTTCTTTCAATGCCCCCTGGCTTTGCATCCCCTGGTGCGTACCTTCATTCAGGGAGTGTGACATGTGGTAACACCGGTGCGATCTCCCTTGCCACCGTGGGACTTGAATGTGGTGCTTTCGGTTCTACAGAAGCCTGCATTTGAAAATATTCGAGAAATTTCCCTGCTCACTCTGTCACAGAAGGTGGCCTTCTTGGTGGCTATCACCTCTGCTCACAGGGTGTCGGAATTGGCGGTGCTATCCTGTCGCATGCCCTACCTGGTGATTCATAAGGACAAGGTGGTTCTTCGTCCTTGTCCTTCATTCCTTCCAAAAGTTGTTGTTTCTGATTTCCATTTAAATGAAGATGTTGTGTTGCCTTCCCTATGTCCCAAGCAGCAACATCCGAGGGAATTTGCCTTGCACACCTTGGATGTGGTTCGGGCGATCCAGGTGTATTTGCCTTGCACACCTTGGATGTGGTTCGGGCGATCCGGGTGTATTTGGCAGTCTTTTCGGATGTCCGACTCCCTGTTCGTGATCGCGGACGGACCAAAGAAGGGGCTGTCTGCTTCCTCGGCGAGGATTTCTAGATGGATCAGACAGATGGTGACTCAGGCCTATTCTGTCAGGGGTAGGGTTCCTCCCTTCCCGGTGAAGGCGGGTGAAGGTGACTCTACTTGGGCGCTGAGTGCCTCCTGGGCCTTCTGCCATCAGGCGTCAGTGACGCAAGTGTGCAAGGTGGCCACCTGGTCGTCGGTGCACACTTTCACAAAATTTTACAAAGTGGATGTGCTGGCATCTGCGGATACCTCTTTTGGCAGCAAGGTTCTGCAGGCTGCCAAAAGAGTTTTTCCCTCATGAAGGGGTTTTATTGCTGTTCAGGTTGGGCTCCAGTTGTTCTCATTGAGCTCCAGATTGTCTGGTTGGCCTGTTTTTTTGTTGGCTGCCCCACCCCTCATGTTTGGCACTGCTTTGGGACATCCCTATGGTTCTGAATAAGGAAGAGCTGTGTCTGTCAATAAACGAATGAGAAAATAGGATTGTTGACGTAAAATCCGTTTCTCTGAGTTCATTGACAGACACAGCACTCAGTTTTTAATGCTTCTGACACTGCCTGTGACAAAACTGAAGGCCTATAGCAGAGAGGGGGGTGTATAACACTTAGGACTGTCCATGGGCGTAGCCAAATCTTTTTTCTGCCTAGTGTCCTACTCCTGTAGGGGGCGATATAACCCTATGGTTCTGAATAAGGAAGCACTGTGTCTGTCAATGAACTCAGAGAAACGGATTTTACGGTAAGTCAAAAAACCTATTTTTCCCCATCTTTGTCCACCACCTTTTTAACATATTTTTGAGCATTTTGTTAAATTTCTCCACAAGACCATCAGTTTGGGGTGGTAGAGAGAGTTATGGAGATTGGAGATTTTGAACAACTTACACCATAAATGGTGTACCTTGATCCGTTAATATTTATTTTGGAATACCCACGCTACTAAATACCTGGACAAGCTCTTTGGCAGGAGTCTTAGCTGAGGAGTTACGCAAGGTAATGGCTTCAGGATACCGTGTGGCATAGTCAAGTATTACCAGTATGGCCCCAGACAGATTTCACTACTGGTCCCACCAGATCCATGCCAATTCTTTCAAAAGGCACTTCAATTATTGGTAATGGTACCAGCGGACTGCAAAAATGGGGCGATGGTGCAAAATACTGACACTCTGGGCATGACTCACAATATTCTTTGACATCTGCATGTAACCCAGGCCAAAAGAATCTCTGGGTTATACTCTCCTTGGTTTTCTCTATACCCAGATATCCACCCATTACATGACCATGGGCTAAATCTAATACCATTTCGGCGATAGGGTTTGGGAACCACTGGCTGCTCTACCTCCTCCTCCCGTTGCTTTTACCACCTGATATAGCAAGTTATTTTTAGGAGCCATGTAGGGAAAAGACACCCCTATATTAGGTTCAGCAGGTTCCCCATTAATGTTTTCTCTGGCTCTGTTGAGTGGGATGTCTTAGAAGTCAAGAAAGGTGATTTTGTACTGAACAACTAAGTCAGGTACCACATTCTGCCCACTCTCACTATTATGCCGCGTACACAGGAGCGGACTTTACGGCAGACTTTGTCCGGCGGACTTTTTTACGGACTTTATGGCGGACTTTCGAAATGAACGGACTTGCCTACACACGATCAACCAAAGTCTGACGGATTCGTACGTGATGACGTATGACCAGACTAAAACAAGGAAGTTCATAGCCAGTAGCCAATAGCTGCCCTAGCGTCGTTTTTTGTCCGTCGGACTAGCATACCGACGAGCGGATTTTTCGACCGGACTCGAGTGCGTCGGACAAATTTGAAACATGTTTCATTTCTAGGTCCGTCAAACTTTTGGGGAAAAAAGTCCGCTGGAGCCCACACACGAATTCCGCCGGACCAAGTATGCCGTAAAGTCCGGTCGTGTGTACGTGGCATTAGAGTCAGAGATTATTTCTTGTTCATTGTTCTCAAGCTGGGGGCGGGATTCCAGCTCCTCCTGCTGCCCAGCCATTACAGAAAAAGAAAAAGGATCTACCCCTTCCTTGGATACTCCAACAATTTCCCTTTCCATTTTGCCATCAAAAGGGTCTGGAGTGAGTTCTGGTGTGTCCTCAGTGGTGGGGAGCTCTGTCCTCCTGACTCTTTTTGTTTTCCCACAAAGTCCAAAATTGTGAAAAATCTCTCCCCACCAAGACTTTATGAAGTAGTGAAGGTACCACCCCCACTAAATGTGTTACAGTGCCCCAAGGGGTATCAACCTCAACCACAGTAATCTGGTAGTCACGTGTGTCACCATTATACAAATCACCCCAATAGTGCTAGGGTGTAACTTTGCAGGATTTACAAAATCACCCTTGACTAATGTCACATTGTCACTACCAGAATCAAGTAGAGCAGTGATTGGCTTTCCATCAACTGAAATTGCACACATTTGTTTTTCCCATGCGTCCCTGACATGATGCAGCACATGCCACCTGTACAAAAAGACGTGTTTTTTCAAATAAGCATTATGACATTGCATTGGTTCCTCATTTAGGGAACCGTTAGCAGCAATATGACCTAATGCATGGCAGCGTTAACATGTTATGTGTTCTGTACCCAGTCCTCTAAACCAGTATTTCTCAACCCTGTCCTCAGTACCCTAAACAGGCAATGTTTGCAGTTTTTCATTTTATCTTGCACAGGTGCCTTAAATCAGAGTCAATGGCTTGGTATTTTGAACAGCAAATTTATCTAAGAGAAATTCCCAAAACATGGCCTGTTGAGGGTACTTGAGGACAGGGTTGAGAACCACTGCTCTGAACGGCCTCAGAGACCTTCCTGACCTATTTGGGCAGTCTCCAGGTCCTGAGCCCATAGTCTCATTATCTGTAGCCACAGTCTTGTAATTTTTCCCCGAGCCCTTGAACCCTGGAACAGTCTCACAAAATAAAGATTATGCAAACCTTTTCTTTCTCTCCCAAAGCAAACTTCGCATAAGCAGCTCTCTCAGGTTTTTGGCTTTCTGAGTCCCAGGCCAAGAGCAAGCCTTTTCACTAGTCCTGTTTAAATTATAACACCTGTTGATGGACACAGGTGGACCGCAAAATCTGGTCAGGAATCAACACTGGCAAGGTGGCTGGTAAAACCCAGATCGAATTCCACCTTAGTTCTCAGCATATGAACGCATGCGGGGTAAAACATAACGTCCATCAAACACCTCGCCTTTCATAATGTCAAAATATATATATACACACACACACACTATATTGTCAAAAAGTATTTGGACACTTGCCTTTGCATGCGCATTAACTGTAATGGCATCCCAGTCTTAGTCCGTAGGGTCCAATATTGAGTTTGCCCATCCTTTGCAGTAGGGTTGTCCCGATACCACTTTTTTAGGACCGAGTACAAGTACCGATACTTTTTTTCAAGTACTCGCCGATACCGATTACCGATACTTTTTTTTAATGTCATGTGACAGTGTTTTTTTTTTGCTATTTTTTTTGGGGGGGGGGGGTGAACGTTGTATGTGTGTGTGTTTTTTTTTTTTACAATTTTTATTTTTTCCAATAATATTTTTTTATTCTTTGTTTTTTTTTTTTTTTTTTAATCAGCCCTTTTGGGGGGCTTTGGTGAGATATCAGGGGTCTTAACAGACCTCTGATATCTCCCCCTTGAGACAGAGAAAGAGACAGAGGATAGAGATTCCCCAGTCCCTTTCTCTGCAGCGTCAGCTGCACTGAGAATCAATGGAGAGAAGACAGCGGCTCCTCTCCATTCATAAACTGACACATTGTAATCACAGGAGATTACAATGTTTCAGTTATGTGAATGGACAGAGTCAGCTGACTCTCTCCATACACAAAGGAAGGAGGAGGGGGACAGAGGAACGGAGGGGGAGAACGGAGGGGACAGATAAGGAGAGAGGAATGCAGGGGACAGATAAGGAGAGCAGAACGAAGAGGACAGCGGAGAGGCACAGAGGAAAGGAGGGGGCACGGTGGAGGATGCAGTGACAGTCAGCTGTGAGCGATCACAGCTGTATGTCACTAAAGCTGGGGGAGAATCTTGTAACTCCCCCATGCGCCGATCACAGCTGTCTTCCAGGTATCGGGGGAAGCATCGGGAGCATTTGCCCGAGTACAAGTACTTGGGCAAATGCTTGGTATCGGTGCCGATACCGATACTAGTATCGGTATCGGGACAACCCTACTTTGCAGCTATAACAGCTTTAACTCTTCTGCGAAGGCTGTCCACAAGGTTTAGGAGTGTGTCTATGGGAATGTTTCACCATTCTTCCAGAAGTGCATTTGTGAGGTCAGGCACTTTATGGACCTTGCTTTATGCACTGGTCCAAAATATTTGGTGGAGGGGCGATTATGGTGTGGGCTTGTTTTTCAGGGGCTGGGCTTGGCCCTTTAGTTCCAGTGAAGGGAACTCTTAAGGCGCCATGCATTCCAAGACATTTTGGACAATTTCATGCTCCCAACTTTGTGGGAAAAGTTTGGGGATGGTCCCTTCCTGTTCCAACATGTCTGCGCACAATCAAGGTCCATAAAGACATTGATGTGTGAGTTTGGGGTGGAGGAAATTGATGGACTTGCTTGAGTCCTGACCTCAACCTGATAGAACACCTTTGGGATGAATTACAGCGGAGACTGCAAACCAGGCCTTCTCGTCCAACATTAGTGCCTGACCTCACAAATGCGCTTCTGGAAGAATGGTCAAACATTCCCATAGACGCACTCCTAAACCTTGTGGACAGCCTTCCCATAAGAATTGAAGTTGTTATAGCTGCAAAAGGGGCCAACTCAATATTGAACCCTACAGACTAAGACTGGGATGCCATTAAAGTTCATGTGCGTGTAAAGGCAGGCGTCCCAATACTTTTCACAATATAGTGTATGTATGTATATGTGTGTGTGTGTGTGTATGTGTGTGTGTGTGTGTGTGTGTGTGTGTGTGTATATATATATATATATATATATATATATATATATATATATATATATATATATATATATATATAATAATTTTTTTTTTTTTATCTTTTAGATACGCAACCCATCCTATGCATTTTACAAACTTTAGCTTGTCTTTCCTATAGGCCACCCTTGTTCATTAAAGTGGTTGTAAATCTAAAGCCTCCAGGTTTTTCACCCTAATGCATTCTATGCATTAAGGTGAAAAACCTTCTGTGATGCAGCTTCCCCAAGACCCCCCCTTTTTCTTACCTGATCCACTCCAGCCTCTGTCTCCCTCCTCATTGGACAGATTGATTCCCACTGCTGTCAATCAAATCCAGTGACACGGGGGGGGGGGCCTGAGTCCTGCTGTCCGTGTCAATGGACGCAGCAGCGGGACCTGGGAGCAAGCCCACGTGGGTACCCCCAGGAAAAGCAGCATTCTATGGGGGCACCCAATGAAGAGGGGCCTGGAGGGCTGGCCGGGCACCCCAGAAAAAGAGGATCGGGCGCTGCTCTGTGCAAAACTGTTGCAAAGACCCGGTAAGTATAAGCATGTTTGTTATTTATTTATTTTTAAACTAGGGTTTACAACCCTTTAAGCTTCCCTTCTCTATCCTCTTTATGGTTTCTCGACCACCTTATTTTTTGAAATGCTCCCCACGATTTAACTGTTTATACAAGGTCCAAAAGTAATGTACCTGTTCCAATATAGAGGTGAAATTTATTTTTTTTAACCTACTCCTGTTTGAACACAAGAGTATTTTAATTGCTTTAGTAGTTGTAGATTGGCATTACATACTAGTTTTGAGTATATGATTAAAAAGGGCACCTGGAATCTATTACATTATTAACTTACCTGATACCCCAGTGGGTAATAACCAAAAAGCATACTCATAATGTAAAGTTTGGGGGGAAATTTATAATAAAATTGTTAACATTTATAGAGATATACTTACAAAATCAATAATTTTACAGGTAGAAGGTGCCCTAAAGCAACCTGGTCAATAATAATATTTGTGTTAAACCAACCATGGTGAGTACATCAGAACCCTGAACAGGGGACTGTTGCAGGGACATTACCAGTATGTCAATTTTACATCACTATCAGTTATGTTAGTCATCTACTGACATGTTACAATATGCCAATGAATTATCATTTTGGGACGCATAAGGGAACATCTAGAGGGTTGACATGTTGGTTTGTCTGCAAAAGAGATCTAGGTCAAAGTTTTTTTTACCAGTATTTCAGCTTTGTTACTCTTGTTGACGAGAAATGTAAGCACCTTAGCAGAAATCACCACATGCTACTGAAATTTTTTTATAGCTCTTGCTTTTTTAATGTTTTGATTATGGTTCTAATACTATATCTGTTAATATTTAGGTGTGGTACTGGTGTGGTCCAGCAGGTCCCAACCACTACAGGCTGCCTGAAGAAAATTACAGGAGGCGAGAGAGACAAGACCAGTCACCCATCACAAGGAAAGAGAGCAACAGTGACTGGTCTTTATTACACAAGTTCATGCAAAGGCAAAGTTTCACACTGGATTACTGCACAAATCTGGAATAAAAGCACAATACACACAAAGATTCAAGTAAGGACTTGCATACAATACCTCTTGTATTTAGCCAATATTTGCTCATCCTGGAGTTAAGCTTTAAAGTAGCTGTGCACGGTCTTAGACAGGGATTTTTAAAGCAATTTAATCTTGTGCCATGTTAGCTAAGAAGTTTGAACAAATAGTATTGTGTTTGCATCAGATTTCCACTTGAAATATGCACATTTTTAAAGTGGAACTGAAATTATAACAAAGTACTTTGTACCCCCACCTCTACCATACCCAACACTTATAGACAGACCAGACAAGCAATTTAGCTTTCTTCAGCTCTAACTGTACCATGCCTGCACTGAAAGGATTCAGAGACTTCTATGGGCTGTCCATACAAAGCACGTCACATTTTATAATTTGATTTCCACTGTAAAATACTGTCATAATAGGCATATGAGAGTCTTTTGTTTGTTATGGTAACTGATGGAAATTACTGTGTTGAAAAATAGATACAGAAGAAACCAATATATGTTGTTTAGACACCAAAAATCCAAAAATATTTTGTTCCAAACGGGAACCATAAAGAAAAAAACATCTCGGGTTCCAGTATAACTATGGGAGGAGCAAGCCACCAGCGTGGTGGTCAGACCAATTTATGGCCTAAAATGCCGGTACCATGTTATTTTGGCACTTAGTGTCTAAACCACATATATTGGTTTTCTATTTGGATGACACTTTTTTCACTTTTTTCCTACTTCACTTTTTTGGTTTGATCACCTCTAAATCAGATCCTATTGATGGCGGGTATCTATTGGAGATTGTTTTTTGGTTTTAATGCATATTGACATGTTTGTGGACATATATCTTCTTGTCTTGCTGCAGTCATATAAAGCGTGATGAATTAGTGACTCTCTTGTGGTCCACATTTGAGTTATTAGATAGATTTACCAATATTGAAACGTGGATTCTGAAGAAGCCCCTCATTCGGGCGAAACACGTTGATTCATATATATCAGACCCATATGCATCAGAACCATGTATTTATTGCACAGAATAGGCATATTACATGTTGTCAATATTGATCTAATATGTTTCAATGATACTTTTTTTTTTAGATGTAATAGATCTTTGTATAAATAAAACTTGTATTTTTTAGTTATATTGTATTTATGTGTTACTTCTCTTTGGCACTTAAAAATCCCCTTTTCCCATTATCTCTTCATTTTGAGGAGATGTGGGGACTTACCCCTTTAATTACTCTATATGTATAGGGCAGTGATGGCGAATCTTGGCACTCCAGATGTTTTGGAATTACATTGCCTATGATGCTCAACTACACTGCAGAGTGCATGAGCATCATGGGAAATGTAGTTTCAAAACATCTTGGGTGCCAAGGTTCGCCATCACTGGTATAAGGGATAGTGCCTGTTTTTTTGGCTACAGGGTCCCCCCCAACCCAACCCAACCCAACCCAACCCAATCAAACCCAACCCAATCCAACCCAATCCAACCCAATCCAACCCAATCCAACCCAGGTTTAGTATGTTTTCAGACCAGTCCTCTAAGACTGCTAAACAGTATGTGAAGGATGCTGCGCAGTGTATGGGGAATACTCATAGGAAGCAACCTTTAATACTCAGACAATAATGACATTCTCTTTCCTCCAGCTCAAATAGCAACTTTCTAGGTCCAGGTACATCGTCTTGGGCAGCTGGACAGATTAAGCTTTCTAACCCTCTCCAGATGCACGTGCCTACTACCCAGTTACTAGGGGCAAACTTCCTGTGTAAAGCTGTTATGACAGTCGGGCGTGGCCTGGACGGCAATGGGATAGGACGCAAGTGATCAGTGCTCCGCTCGTGGTAGATCCTGTAATCGGCATCCTGTGACCCCAAAACGCACTTTGTGCCCCACATTCGAGACACTACAGCCCGCTGCACCGGCCGTGTCATGTCTCCGCCGAAACTGAGCACCGCAGCCTCGTCATCCCTGGAAAGGTATCGGAGAATGGAGCGGGATGGCGAGGGGCAAGATGGTGCCTCCTCCACAGCACACTCCGCTCCTCACACAGAGCATGAGGCAACTGACACAGCGCGGGTCCTGGAAGCGATCTCCCTTTGCCAGTCTACCCTTACAACCAAGCTGGAGGAAGTGAAAGTGGACATCTCCTTGATAAGACAGGACATGACAAAGCTCCGGGAAAGAGTCACTGAAACAGAGACCAGAATTAGCCGGGCGGAGGATACCTTATACCCCCTGCAACATTCCCAGGAAGATCTGAAACGCTAAATTCAACAACTGGCGCAGAAACATGATGACCTTGAAAACCGTGCCCGCAGATCCAACTTGCGTTTTATCGGCCTACCGGAGGGCTCAGAAGGTACAGACCTGGCTACTTTTCTTGAAAAACGTACTTATATCCAGTTATGGCAGAGAGGCCTTCTCCACCACATTTGTGGTGGAGCGCGCACACCGCATGCCTGCCCGCCATCCACCTGAAGGAGCTCCTCCACGCACCTTTATTGCGAAGCTATTAAACTTCAGAGATCGGGATGCAGTCCTCCGTATGGCGAGAATTAAAGGTAACATGCCATTCCAAGCAGGATTTGTCTCAGCTTTTCCAGACTTTTCTGTGGAGGTGCAAAAACAACGCTCCAGATTCACAGAGGTCAAGCGGCGCCTACGAGCACAACATATAAAATATGCAATGTTGTTTCCAGCTCGCCTACGAGTTGTGGGTGAGGATTGAGCATATTTCTTTGAGGACCCAGCACTTGCCTCGGAGTGGATGGATCGACGAGATGCAGAGAGGAACAGACCAGCCTAAAGTCAATGCCGACACGTAAAGAAGGCTAGGTGAGACTCTAGGCCCTCATACAGTCCTCAAAACTTACCGTACGTACTGTATACTAAATGAAGGCCTTGGCCCTGTTGGGAACTACAAAACACCATTTGATGCTATTGCACCGCGGTGGAATTCTTGAGGTGCTTTTGTACTAATCATTCTGCAGTGACTCACCTATGCACTGTCCGATTAGACCACATCCCCTGCACTCCAGCATAAATTTTGATAAGGCCTGATCTGGGTCGTCCCCACTCCAGTTTTTCTCCCTGTGACTTTACCTTACCCAAGGAAAGATTTTCTCCACCGTACTGCCTTTTCCCCCCAAATCCCCACACTCCAAGATTGGTAACAGCTTTGTTTCAAACAGGAGGAGAGGGGGAGAAGGGGAATGGGGATACCAGTTTATTGGCAATAGACATTTGAGCACAAGGTTTTATTTAATGGTTTGTTATTTAATGCTACATACCACATATGAGCGAAAGAATAGAGCATTTTATACCATTAAGTGTTTAAAACACGCAGAGTCTAAAATGTCATTGCTGGATTACTAACCAGCGGGGTTTTTTTCGTCCCTACCACTAGTATGATAAATTGTCACCGGCGTGGCCCTTTAGGCTTCAGCCGTTGTCAATACAGGTAGTGCGTACTACTCTAGATCGCAGCAGTAACATGTTATTTACAAGTAGTCGCACAGGTTATGGTTTTGAAGCTCCAGCCAAGTTCGGGTGGCTGAGAGCAGGGAGGGGGGATTGGGAATTGTTTCAATTAAGTTTACAGAGCATGTGTTATGAACTGTTGAAATATGCTGATAAGGATTGTGTATGGTATGACTTGATACTGAGCAGGAATATTCTATGGGGGGGATGTGGGGAGGGACTGAACCTGTCCTGGGAAGATGCATCCAGACGTGCCCCTTTAAATATCCATATGACATATATGACTAACATAAAGTTCCTAATATGGAATGTCCGGGGAATCCGCGATAGAATCAAGCGAACTGCAATTTTTAACTGTCTTAAGTCTTATCGCGCGGATATAATTGTGTTGGTAGAAACGCACATTACAGGCCAATTGCAGATTGCGTTGAAGCGCCCATGGATAGGGTGGGCGTACCATGCCACGTACTCCTCCAACTCAAGGGGAGTCTCTATACTTATCACCAAAAATACCCCATTTGGTATAATCTCAGTGCGGACGGATCCCCAGGGCAGGTTCATCTTCCTACATTGTACTATTAGTGGTTCACAATACCTGATCCTTGCCTTTTACATATCCCCATCTTATAACTATACTTTAATCACTGAAGGTTTACTGTACACGTCACAATACCCTACAATCTCTGCTATTTGGCTAGGGGATTTTAATACAGTCCTAAACCCTAACAGAGACAGACTGCAGTCTACTCAATGCGCACAAACCCCCGACAGTACTAGATTTGGGCGCTTGATGTCCGAGTTCTCTTTAATTGATACATGGAGATTTAAGTACCCAAACAATCAGGCCTTCTCATGCTTTTCGGCAACACACTCTACAATGTCTCGCATAGATTTCATACTAATCTCAGAAATGCTTCTCCCATTGTTATCAGACTCAGGATATCACACTAGATCCCTATCAGACCACGCTCCTTGTTGGGCTACCCTACACCTCGCCCCACAAGCAGGATCCCACACATGGCGCCTCCATCCCTTTTGGCTGTCTGCCTTAAGTGACCAGGAGGATATCCAAGAGGAATGGCAATATTTTTTCAACCGAAATAGGGGTACTGCATCGACGGATATGGTATGGGAGGCATTTAGAATACACGTCCATACAATCCTTTCCTCACGCATAAATAAATTGAAGGCCTCGTCGAAAGTTGCACTCCACCTTGCCTCTGAAAAAGTAGAATTGGCAACTAAAGAATTTAACCTATATCCCACCCCAGCAAATGTATCAACACTTAAATTACAAACCCGAATTCTAAACCAATTACATTTTGAAAAGCCAAACAAAAACTTTTTTCTCAAAACAACGGGTGTTTGAAATGGGTGAACGAGCGGGTAAACTGTTGGCATACTTGGCTCGCCAGGACACTAGTCCTCCGGTGGTAGTATCCCTGATAGATTCACATAATGAACTCTTAACAGACCCTACATCGGTAGCAACAGCATTCTGAGTATATTATGCTGATCTTTACTCCTCTAAAGTGAGGGTCACTATACACGAGACCCAGTCTTTCCTTTACAACATACCGTTTCCCCAAATCTCAGAACCCCAGATTAATGACATGGAGGCCCCCCTTACTGCGGATGAGATTGCGGCTGCAATTGCATCCCTAGCCCCAGCAAAAGCCCCTGGCCAAGACGGCATACCTCTGGACTTTTATGCAGAATATTCCGAGGTATTGGTCCCTGAATTACTAAAATTATACAATCACATTTTTGAATCTGGGTCCCTACCTGAATCCCTCCAACGAGCAGTAATCATAGTAATACCTTAACCAGGAAAGAATCCCCAATATCCGGACTCATACCGCCCAATATCACTACTCCAAGCGGATATTAAAATTTTAGCAAAAGTATTTGCCATTCGACTCAACCAAATTATTCTCTCCATTATCCATCACGACCAAACGGGGTTCATGCCTGGAAAAAATACAGCTATGAACCTACGACGTTTATATATGAACATCCAAGCAACCCACGAGAACATAGGAGACCGAGCGATGGTGGCGTTGGACGCCGCCAAGGCGTTCGACTCCGTGGAATGGGAGTATTTGTGGGAATGCCTTAGGAGGTTGGATTCGGGCCCAGATTCATTAGGTGGGTGCAGTTATTATACTTCTCACCAGAAGCCAGGGTGCTTGTAAACGGAACGCTGTCGGACCCTTTCCCACTAGAACGTGGTACTCGTCAGGGATGCCCATTATCCCCACTCTTGTATGCCTTGGCGGTCGAACCCCTGGCCATTTCCCTTAGGACACACCTGGGAATTCGAGGTCTCAGGGTTGGGAACCTGGTGGAGACGGTGAGCCTTTACGCTGATGATATGCTTTTATATCTGGAAGATACTGGCCCGTCTCTACAGGCGGCCCTGCAGACCATAGAGGATTTTGGAAAACATTCAGGATTGAGCATGAATTGGTCTAAATCACAAATTATGCCCCTAGACTTAATGTCACCCACGTCCCAATCAGCCTCCCTTCCATTACAGAGAGTTGCATCTTTCAAATATCTAGGTATACAAATTACTAGAGAACCCAAGGAATTTATCACCAATAATATTGAGCCTCTATTTACGTATATGAAATCCCGTACACAATCCTGGGCGAGACTCCCACTGGGAGTGATGGGGAGGATCAACCTCTATAAAATGATACTACTCCCAAAAGTATTTGGCAACTTTCCTCTACGAAACCTTATTTAGTGCCAGGAAAGTAATTGCTAGACAATGGATGAGGGCTAATCCTTTACTATCCAAGCTTGGATTGGTGAAATAAATAGGACTTACCGTACAAAAAGGTATTATATAGCCATAGGGGGTGCCCGGCCAAATACAACAAAATTTGGGATAGGTGGCTTAACTCGAGTGAAACCTGTGTGGAATAACTAACCAAACATGGGAATATTTGGTATGTGCATTACTCACATTATACTATTTACCTGGATAAAACATGTGAAATGCTGTAATGACTATTGGATATAGTTGAATAATAACAAAAGAAAGAACACAGTGATATTTAAATACACTATACTAGAAGACACAATTACAGATGTGAGCGCTCCAATGCAAAGGAAACTGTACATAAAGGATGGGGGTTTCTCTCTATATTTTTTATAAAATCTTTTTTTTCTTTCTGTACAAGTTTAATTTGGTTACTTTATCAGTAAATAAACATGCTCTTGTTTAAAAAAAAAAACCTGTTATTACAGTCAATCCAAGTTTCTGTGCTTGGCTACAAAAATATGTCTTCTGCCCCTCCATGTTTGAGGACAATTTCACTTTGAACACTGTTTTCTAATGCAGACAGGGAGAAATACACTGCAACCAAAGAGGAATGTTCTGCAAACAAGCTAAAGCATTTACAAACAAGGTTATACACTATTCTCATGAAAAATCTTTGTGCAAAGCAGTACATAACTGTTAAACAAGTTACCTAGTTATGGAACAATTTGGATCTCCTGGAGTCCACTGGACTTCCTACCCTTAAACAGTGGCACCATGCAGGTCTTCGCTTATACAATTTTTTAAAAAATATTTGGGGATGTTCACAATAAGCAACCTCTCTTCTCCCAATATAGCCCTAGAGAAATTTCCATATTTATCTATTGACCCATTCCTTTTCCTAAAAGGGAAATCCGACATTGTCTATACTATTAAGAAATGTTCTCAAAAGGACTGGACAAATTAATTGGACACACTTTTAAGCTATCCAAATCAAAGTAAAAAAGCTATCTCCACCTTTATACAATATTTTCCGACACCTGCACTACGGCTGGTCTTACCAAATGGACCAAGAATTTTCCTCAACTTCAAGTTGACACACTTTTAAAATTATTATGTTTACCTTGACAAACAATCAAAGCTACAATGTACCGCGAGATGATGCTTTTGGCTTTTCCATAATTTCTATAAATCTCTAAATCGCTCTCGTGGGCCTAAGCTCCTCTTCTTGCTGCCTAAAATTAGATGCAGACTTGTTTGATGCCTTCTGTCCCAAAATTAAAAGATTTTGGAACACAGTTGTGAATTATGCTACCATGCACTTTGGGCACTCTTTGGCATAATTAACATCCCAAGAGGATGTAAACAACTCTTTTTATTGTCATATCCCTTGTAGCACAAAAAACTATTTTACAAAAGTGGATCTACCCAGAACCCCCCATCATTTCTTGGTTTATAGCCAAACTCTTATATTTTCCACATGGCGTGGGTGGAGGCCTCACTACATAGAGGAAAAATTCTTTGATAACTGGGAATCTTTCATCTAAACCTTACCTACAGATACCCAATAATCTAAAATACAATGTTTTCAGTATGCCCAATGGTTTCAAACCAGACTGTTAATCAATGACCCGCCAATTAATATCCTACCCTTCACTTACAATTAATATATATTTTAGGCTTTATCAGCTAAGGTCTCCTCTCTTCCATCATCTGCTAGTTGTTAGACCAACTGCCATCCGTCTTTTTGTTTCTTGGGCCCCGGGGTACTCATCAGAAAGTTATTTTTCAGGTTCAGGGACCTCCTGGAAGATCTCCTATTTCTCAATTGGTTGAACAGAAGTCTCCTTCGGTTCTACTTCCTCTCGCAGGTCTGAAGGTTCCTAAAAAACAAACAAAAAAAAAACCTCTCTGTATAAGTTGTGGCCAGATGGACAACAACTTTCCATGCTGATGTCCTCTTCCCAGTCATCCTCCTCATCCTTTTTCCAATGGTAGTTGCTAGGATTGATTTATGAGAACTTGTCTGGGCTCAAGGGCAAAAAGTTATTTTGGTGGCAAGTTTTCAAGTGCCATGCCTTTCCTTCTGGATGAATCTGATACAGGGGAGGAGGCGACAACTTCTTACAGACAATGTAGAGCTGAATTCACCACCAGTCAGCTAGCTTATGCTTTCTTGGGATAGTCAGATTCCTCAATAGTACTCAATTGCCAGACTGTAAATCTTGAACCTGTACTTACAGTTTCTTTTGTTTCTTAGCTCTCGGGGCTTAGAAACTGTCCAGGCCTTCTCATAAGCAGTTATTATGTTATTTAGTTTGATTCAGAAAGAACATATTAGTAATAGCAGTGCTGGTGCTGAGGGACTCCCCTAGCTGCCAGAGGAAGAACTCCTCCAGTGAGAGTGCGGGGAAGCCAAGGGAAAGGCAAGACAGATTCTGGTGGTAGGGGACTCAATTCTTAGAAGGACAGAGAGGGCAATCTGTGACCCAAAGACCTAAAGCGCAGAACTGTATATTGTCTACTGGGGGCTCGGGTTCGACACATCACAGGTCTGGTGGACATAGTCAGAGGCAGATGGAGTGTCCTAAAGAACGATTTTAGGGACTTGGGAGCTAAATTGAGAAAAATGGACCTTCAAGGTAGTATTCTCAGGAACACTACCGGTACATTGAGCCACACCAGAAAAGCAGAGGGAGATTAGAGAAGTAAACAAGTGACTGAGGAGCTGGTGTAGTAAGAAGGGGTTTTGGGTTCCTGGAGGACTGGGCTGACGTCTCAGTCGATCACCTGTACTATAGAAGGGACAGACTGCACCTAAATGAGGAGGGTGCAGATCAGCTGGGAGTAAAGATGGCCAAAAAGTTAGAGGGGTTTAAACTAGGCGACTGTGGGGAGGGTCCAGAGGTAGAGGTGGTCTGCATGGAACTTATTCCAGAGGATAGTTTTGAGGGCATTAATGGTAGGTTGACTAAAGCACAAAAACCAATGGTAAGTATATAGTAACAAGTCCTAGTTGCAATCTCGGAACACCCAATAAGAGGATAGTATGCGACCAGTCTAAGCTACGTGGCATGATCACCAATGCCAGAAGATTGGTGGACAATATGGATGAACTAGAGATACTGTTGTACGAGGAGGATTTGGATTTTGTGGGAATTTCAGAGACCTAGTTCAACAGCTCTCATGATTGGTTGGCAACCATTCAAGGGTATACCCTTTATCTCAGGGATAGAGAGGGTAAAAAGGGGGGAGGAGTATGCCTGTATATCAATAATAATGTACAAGTGAATGTGAGAGATGACATCACTAAGGGAGCTAGGGGGGAGGTGGAATCTTTATGGGTAGAGCTCCAAAGGGATGAAGCTAGGGGGAAAATAATACTGGGAGTGTGCTATAGGCCCCCTAAAGTGAGGGAGGAGAGGGAGACGGATCTCCTATCACAATTTGGATTAGCAGCAAGGATGGGAAGTGTTATCATAATGGGGGATTTTAATTATCCAGACATAGACTGGGCGGAGGGAACCACGCATTTGTCTAAGGCTCGCCAGTTCCTAAATGTCTTGCAGGACAATTTCATGGTTCAGATGGTAGACGCACCAACTAGAAATAAAGCGGTACTGGATCTACTGATTACCAACATTACAGACCTGACCATGGATGTGGAAATACGGGGCAATTTAGGAAACAGCGATCACAGGTCAAATGGCTTCAGTATAAATCACACAAATAAGAAACATAAGGGGAATACAAAGACACTGAATTTCAAAAGAGCCAACTTCCTAGGAACAAAGAACACAGAGGAGAGATGGGGTTGCTTTAAAAGCATATTAAATAAGGGCATTAGCCAATATATCCCCTTGGGTAATAAATTTAAAAGAGCGAACAAAAGTCCTGGATGGCTTAACTCCAATGTAAAAATGCATATAAAAGCAGGAGGAGAAGGCCTTAAAAAAATACAAGGTTGAGGGATCATCATCAGCATTCAGACTTTATAAGGAATGCAACAAGAAATGTAAGGGTGCAATTAGGTCGGCAAAGATAGAACAAGAAAGACACATAGCGGAGGACATAAAAAAAAAAGAAATTCTTTAAGTATGTAAATCGTAAAAAAGGGAGGACAGACCATATTGGCCCCATAAAGAATGAGGAAGGTCATCTGGTTACAAAGGATGGGGAGATGGCGAAGGTATTGCATTTATCCTTCTCCTCAGTCTTCACAAGGGAATTGAGGGGCTTCAGTAACCAAAACTGCAGTGTTTATTCTCATGACACATCACAGGAAACGCCTCCATGGTTAACAGATGACAGAATTAAAATTAGACTTGGGGAAAATTAACATTAATAGATCACCGGGACCAGATGGCCTGCACCCAAGGGTACTTGGGGAACTCAGTCAAGTAATTGCTAGACCATTGTTCCTAATTTTTACTGACAGTCTACTGACTGGAATGGTACCAGCTGATTGGAGAAAAGCCAATGTAGCACCAATATTTAAAAAGGGCCCAAAATACATCCCTAGGAAGTAGACCAGTTAGCCTAACATCAATAGTATGCAAGCTCTTGGAGGGGATCATAAGGGACTATATACATGATTTTAGTAATGAGAACAGTTTAATTAGCAGTAATCAGCATGGATTTATGAGGAATCGTTCTTGCCAAACCAATCTATTAACCTTCTATGAGGAGGCGAGTTGCCATCTAGATAAAGGAAGGCCCATAGACGTGGTGTATCTGGATTTTGCAAAAGCATTTGACACAGTTCCCCATAAACGTTTACTGTACAAAATAAGGTCCGTTTGCATGGACCATAGGATGAGTACATGGATTGAAAATTGGCTACAAGGGCAAGTTCAGAGGGTAGGGATAAATAGGAGTACTCTGAATGGTCAGGGATGGGTAGTGGGGTCCCCCAGGATTCTATGCTGGGACCAATCCTATTTATTTGTTCATAAATAACCTTGAGGATGGGGTAAACAGTTCAATATCTGTATTTGCGGACAAGCTAAGCAGGGCAATGACTTCTCCGCAGGATGTGGAAGCCTTGCAAAAAGATCCTAACAAATTAATGGGGTGGGCAACTACATAGAAAATGAGGTTTAATGTAGAAAAATGTAAAATAATGCATTTGGGTGGCAAAAATATGCAATCTACTCACTGGGGAAAGAACCTCTGGGGGATCTAGGATGGAAAAGGACCTGGGGGTCCTAGTAGATGACAGGCTCAGCAATGGCATGCAATGTCAAGCTGCTGCAAGCAAAGCAAACAGAATTTTGGCATGCAATAACCGCTTCCGGACAGCCGCACGCTGATATACGTCCTGTCTTTGAAGAGGAATATCGTTGTTATGGCAGCAGCTTTTTTTTTTAATTGCATTTTAGTGTAAATATGAGATCTGAGGTCTTTTTGACCCCAGATCTCCTATTTAGGAGGTCCTGTCATGCTTTTTACTTTTACAAGGGATGTTTACATTCCTTGTAATAGGAATAAAAGTGATATAATTTTTTTTTAAAAGAACAGTGTAAAAATAAAAAATGAAAGGTAAAATAAATAAGAAAAAAAATTTTTTTTTAAATGCGCCCGTCCCAACGAGCTCGCGTGCAGAAGCGAACGCATATGTGAGTAGCACCCGCCTATGAAAACGGTGTTCAAACCACATATGTGAGGTATTGCTGCGATCCGTAGAGTGAGAGCAATAATTCTAGCCCTAGACCTCCTCTGTAATCCAAAACGTACAACCTGTAGAATTTTTTAAACGTAGCCTATGGAGATTAAGGGTAAAAGTTTGTCGCCATTCCACGGATGCCCCGTACACGGATTTTCCGACGGAAAATGTGTGATAGGATCTTGTTGTAGGAAATTCCGACCGTGTGTAGGCTCCATCACAAATTTTCCATCTGATTTTCCGAAACACAAAGTTCGAGAGCAGGCTATAAAATTTTCCGACAACAAAATCTGATGTCGGAATTTCCGATCGTGTGTACACAAATCCGACGGACAAAGTGCCACGCATGCTCAGAATAAATAAAGAGATGAAAGCTATTGGCCACTGCCCTGTTTATAGTCCCGACGTACGTGTTTTACGTCACCGCGTTCAGAATGATCGGATTTTCCGACAACTTTGTGTGACCGTGTGTATGCAAGACAAGTTTGAGCCAACATCCGTCGGAAAAAATCCTAAGATTTTGTTGTCGGAATGTCCAAACATAGTCCGACCGTGTGTACGGGGCAATAAAGGAACTGGAGAACATTGGTTATGAGGAAAGGTTACGAGCACTGAACTTATGCTCTCTGGAGAAGAGACGCTTAAGAGGGGATATGAATTCAGTGTACAGATACCGTACTGGTGACCCCACGATAGGGATAAAACTTTTCCGCGGAAGGGAATTTAATAAGACAGGCGGCTATTCACTAAAATTAGAAGAAAAGCAGTTTAACCTTAAACTACGTAGAGGGTTTTTTACTGTAAGAGTGATAAGGATGTGGAATTCTCTTCCACAGGCAGTGGTTTCAGCAGGGAGCATCAATAGTTTCAAAAAACTATTAGATAAGCACCTGAATGACCACAACATACAGGGATATACAATGCAATACTGACATAAAATCACACACATAGGTTGGACTTGATGGACTTGTCTTTTTTCAACCTCGTCTACTATGTAACTATAAAAATGTGGGTTTTTTTTCAAAAGTTTCCATAATTTTTTTTTTATTTTTTTATCTAATAATTAAAAAACCCAGTGGTGATTAAATACCATCAAAAGAAAGCTCTATTTGTGTGGGGAAAAAAAGATAAACATGTCTTATGGAAACAGTGTTGCAAAACCGCACAATTGTCCTAAAGTGTGACAGCTGAAAGCTGAAAATTGGCCTGGGCAGGAGGAGGGTAGAAGTCCCCAGTATTGAAGAAGTTAATGAGTAGGGATGAGCCGAACACCCCCCGGTTCGGTTCGCACCAGAACCTGCGAACGGACCGAAAATTTGCACGAACGTTAGAACCCTATTGACGTCTATGGGACTCGAACGTTCGAAATCAAAAGTGCTAATTTTAAAGGCTAATTTGCATGGTATTGTCCTAAAAAGGGTTTGGGGACCCGGGTCCTGCCCCAGGGGACATGTATCAATGCAAAAAAAGCTTTTAAAAAGGGCCGTTTTTTCGGGAGCAGTGATTTTAATGATGCTTAAAGTTAAAAAAAAAATTGAAATATTCCTTTAAATATCGTACCTGGGGGTGTCTATAGTATGCCTGTAAAGTGGCGCGTGTTTCCCGTGCTTAGAAGAGTCCCTGCACAAAATGTAATTTTTAAAGGAAAAAAAGTCATTTAAAACTGCTTGCGGCTTTAATGTAATGTTGGGTCCTGGCAATATGGATGAAAATCAGTGAGACAAACAGCATGGGTACCCCCCAGTCCATTACCAGGCCCTTTGGGTCTTGTATGGATATTAAGGGGAACCCCGCACCTAAATTAAAAAAAGGAAAGGCGTGGGCCCACCAGGCCCTATATACTCTGAACAGCAGTATACAGGCGGTGCAAACAAGACAGGGACTGTAGGTTTGTTGTTAAGTAGAATCTGTTTGTAATTTTGAACTGGTACATTTTTAACGTGTTTAGCTCCAGCCAAAAAATCTATTTTAAGCTTTTTGAAAAACATAGGGAAGGGTTATCACCCCTGTGACATTTTGTTTTGCTGTCTGTGCTCCTCTTCGGAAGATTTCACCTCATTTTTTGTCCCAATGACAAATGTTTTTTGAAAATTTGGGTTTTTTTGTGAAACAAGGATTGGTGATAAGGCATCAGTGGAAAGGAGAAACGTTTTTCCCATATTAACTCTTACAGGAGAGAATTTTCCTTCCTAGGGGTAGATTTCATCTCACTTCCCGTTGTCTCCTTCCGTTTGCAAGTAGGAGTCGTTTGTAAGTTGGATGTTTGAAAGTAGGGGCCTGCCCTATATACTCAGCAGAAATTTGGGCCTTAGGTGTTGTTGTGGCCACAACACTGTAAGCCCTCACAGGGCCCTGCTGTGAAATATTAGATCAAGAATTGTAATTACATGCCCCTGTTGAACAGGGGCTGAAAAATTGGGCCTTAGGCACTGGTGCTGGTGCCACAACACTACAACCCCTCACAGATACTCAAGTTGGAAAGCAGAAACGAGCCCTGCTGCAAAGTATTGCATCAAAAATTGTAATTACACTCCCCTGTTAAACAGGGGATGAAAAATTGGGCCTTAGGCACTGGTGCTGGTGCCACAACACTGCAACCCCTCACAGATACTCTAGTTGGAACACAGAAACGAGCCCTGCTGCGAAGTATTGCATTAAAAATTGTAATTACTCGCCCCTGTTAAACAGGGGCTGAAAAATTGGGCCTTAGGCACTGGTGGTGGCGCCCAGAACAAAAATGTTCTTACAAGCTATCAGCGTGATCATTGAGGAGGAAGAGGATAATTACTCAGGTATAGTCACTCAGCATCAGCATAGGCAGTCTTTGAAGGGATCTGAGATTTCAAAAAAAATTATTCGGTTACATCAGCATCAGGTGCTTGGTAGCTGGTGGTGATCCAAGACTGATTCATTTTTATGAAGGTCAGTCGATCGACCGAGTCGGTGGACAGACGCACCCTGTGATCGGTTACAAAGCCTCCAGCAGCACTGAATGTGACTTCTGAAAGATTGCTGGATGCAGGACAGGCCAGTAGCTCAATTGCATACTGTGCAAGCTCTGGCCAGTGATCCATCCTCAAGACCCAGTAACCCAGAGGATTTTCGGTGGGAAAGGTGTCCAAGTCAGATCTTGCCCCTAGGTATTCCTGCACCATGTAAAACAGACGCTGGCGATGGTTGCTGGAACCGATCATACCTTGGGGCTGCGGACCAAAAAATTGTCTGTACGCATCGGTCAGACGGCCACCTTCTCTACCGATCCTTCTTTGACTGACCGAAGCCTCAGCAACACGTTGTCCAGAAACAGGAGTTTGTAACCTCCCAGTCTCTGGGAACGCGTTGCACAGACCTTTCTGCAAGGCCTCCCGAAGATGTTTCATCCTCTGCTCCCTCTGCGATGGCAAGATAAGGTCCGCAATCTTACTCTTGTAACGTGGATCAAGGAGGGTTGCCAGCCAGTATTGGTCCTTCTCCTTGATACCACGAATACGAGGAGCCTTACACAGGCTTTGCAGGATCAGGGAGGCCATGCAGCGTAGGTTTGCTGAGGCATTCGGTCCGGAGTCCTCTGGGTCACTAAGGACGACATGGTCCGCAGCCACCTCCTCCCAGTCACGTACAAGTCCATGTGTTTCTTGGGACTGATCAGACTGCTGCTGATGCTGAGTGCCAGGCTCCACCTCCATACTGACACAATCCTCCTCCTCCTCCTCCTCCTCCTCGTCCTCTTCCTGTGTGATCGGTGGGCACGCAGGAACACTGTCTGGATAAAGGGGGCCTTGAAAGCTAAGGAAGTCCTCCTCTTCCTGCCTCTGTTCTGCCTCAAGTGCCCTGTCCATTATTCCACGCAGCGTGTGCTCCAACAGGTGGACAAGGGGGACAGTGTCACTGATGCATGCACTGTCACTGCTCACCATCCTCGTGGCCTCCTGAAATGGTGACAGGACAGTGCATGCATCCCTGATCATGGCCCACTGGCATGGGGAAAAAAAAAACAAGCTCCCCTGTCCTGGTGCCATAGTTGCACAGGTACTCATTGATGGCCCTCTGCTGCGTGCGCAACCGCTGCTGCATGGCCAACGTTGAGTTCCACCTGGTGGGCATGTCACAGATTAGGCGGTTCTTGGGCAGGTTAAACTCTTTTTGGAGGTCTGCCAGCCGAGCACTGGCATTATATGACCGGCGGAAATGCACACAGACTTTCCTTGCCTGCCTCAGGACATCCTGTAAGCCCGGGTACCTGCCCAAGAACCGCTGCACCACCAAGTTAAGGACGTGAGCCAAACAGGGCGCATGGGTCATTTGTCCCTGTCGGAGGGCAGAGAGGAGGTTGGTGCCATTGTCGCAAACCACCATTCCTGCCTTAAGTTGGTGTGGCGTCAACCACCTCTGAACCTGCCCCTGCAGAGCTGACAGAACCTCTGCCTCAGTGTGGCTCCTGTCCCCCAAGCACACCAGCTCAAGCACCGCATGGCATCTTTTGGCCTGCATACTTGCGTAGCCCCTTAAACGGCTACGGAGCACCGCTGGTTCCGAGGACAAAGCACAGGAAGAGGCCATGGAGGAAGAAGAAGAGGAGGGGGTGGAGGAGAGAGGTGTGTCACAATCATTAGTAATGGCATTTTGGAGGTGTGGTGGCGGAACAACCTCCAACACTACTGCACCTTGTCCTGCATCCTTCCCAGCTGCCAGCAGAGTCACCCAATGCATGGTGAAACTTAGGTAACGTCCCAGTCCATGCCTGCTGGACCATGAGTCAGCAGTAATATGCACCTTACCGCTGACCGCCCTGTCCAGTGAGGCCAAGACATTGCCTTCCACATGCCGGTAGAGAGCCGGAATCACCTTCCATGAGAAAAAGTGGCGTTTTTGTACCTGCCACTAAGGAACCGCACATTCCACAAACTCAGGGAAGGGGACAGAGTCTACCAACTGAAAAGGCAGCAGTTGAAGTGCTAGAAATTTTGCCAAGCTAGCATTCAACCGCTGGGCATGTGGATGGCTGGGAGCAAACTTCTTTCGGCGGTGCATCAGCTGGGGCAGGGAAATTTGCCTGGTACAATCTGACGTCTGTGTACCGAAAGCAGATTGCCCACAAGTACTTGGCTGTGACACACCTAATTCTACACCTTCATTCCTCTCAGTGCAGGTCTCGGAGAGGACTGAAGGTATAGTGGTGTTGGAGATCTCAGCTGATGAGGAGCAAGGAGAGGTCCTCTTTGTTCTTTGGTGTGGGTCTTTTAAATACGCTTGCCAACTAACTGCATGGCAGGTCAACATATGTCTGGTCAAACATGTGGTGCCCAAGCGGGAGATGTTTTGGCCACACGAGATACGATTGAGACATATGTTGCAAATAGCAGCGGTGCGATCTGATGCACTCGTCTCAAAAAAGCCCACACCAAAGAACTTATTGAATAACGTGCAGAGACTGCAGCGCCCTGCACATGCGGAGCTTTGGGGTGTGATGCAGTCAGTGTGCTGCCCTTAGGCTGGCCCCTGGAGGGCATCCTGCCTCGTTGGTGATGTGCCTCCTCCTCCTCTCTCCTATCAGGCACCCACGTTGAGTCAGTGACCTCATCATCCCCTCCCTCCTCATCCCTGGAGCAAACCTGGCAGTATGATGCAGCAGGGGGAGCATGACTGCCAGATTGCTGTCCTTCTTGGGCACCCCTTCTGTCCGTGCTCATGTTACTGCCTTCATCTAGCTCAGTATCATCATCAGAGCCTTCCAAACGCTGGGCATCCTCCTGGAGCATGTACCCAACACTGTGGTCAAACAGTTCGAGGGACTCCTCAGGGGGACATGGTGGGGCTAGGGAAGGAGTCACTGATGACATTGAGCCGAGGGAAGAGGCCACTGCTTTGCCAGACAAAGTACCCTGAGCATGGGTGAGAGAGGATAAGGAGGATGAGGACGGCTTGGTCATCCACTCGACCAAGTCTTCCGCATGTTGTGGCTCAACACGGCCAGCTGCCGAAAAAAAAGCCAAGCATGTCCCACGGCCACGTGCTGATGAGGATGCACCGTCTCCACGACCAGTAATGTTGCCTCTAGACACAGCCTGCTTGCCCTCTTTTATTCGCTTGTGACTGTCTGCCTCTCCTTGTTGGTCTTCCAGACATACTAATGGCCTGTAGCTGCACTAAGCTGGGATATATATATATATATATATATATATATATATATATATATATATATATATATATATGTACTGATAGTGCAGCTAGCAAAATCAACTGCCTGCCTGTAGTATGAGAACACCACCAACCTTCTACAGGTAGCTTTAGCTGAACACTGTGCAGAGCTCGCAAAAAAATAACTTGTAGGTTTAGCTGAACACTGTGAGGAGGACGTACTACACTAACTTGTAGCTTTAGCTGAACACTGTGCAGAAGTCTCACTACACTAACTTGTAGCTTTAGCTGAACGCTGTGCAGAGGTCGCTAGACACTAACTTGTAGTTTTAGCTGAACACTGTGAGCAGGACGCACTACACTAACTTGTAGCTTTAGCTTAACACTGTGCAGAGGTCTCACTACACTAACTTGTAGTTTTAGCTGAACACTGTGAGGATGCACTACACTAACTTGTAGCTTTAGCTGAACACTGTGCAGAGGTCGCTAGACACTAACTTGTAGTTTTAGCTGAACACTGTGAGTAGGACGCACTACACTAACTTGTAGCTTTAGCTGAACACTGTGAGGAGGACGCACTACACTAACTTGTAGCTTTAGCTGAACACTGTGCAGAGGTCGCACTACACTAACTTGTAGTTTTAGCTGAACACTGTGAGCAGGACATACTACACTAACTTGTAGCTTTAGCTGAACACTGTGCAGAGGTCTCACTACACTAACTTGTAGGTTTAGCTGAACACTGTGCAGAGGTCTCACTAGACTAACTTGTAGTTTTAGCTGAACACTGTGCAGAGGTCGCACTACACTAACTTGTAGTTTTAGCTGAACACTGTGAGCAGGACGCACTACACTAACTTGTAGCTTTAGCTGAACACTGTGCAGAGGTCTCACTACACTAACTTGTAGTTTTAGCTGAACACTGTGAGCAGGACGCACTACACTAACTTGTAGCTTTAGCTGAACACTGTGCAGAGGTCTCACTACACTAACTTGTAGTTTTAGCTGAACACTGTGCAGAAGTCTCAATACACTAACTTGTAGTTTTAGCTGAACACTGTGCAGAGGTCGCACTACACTAACTTCTAGTTTTAGCTGAACACTGTGAGCAGGACGCACTACACTAACTTGTAGCTTTAGCTGAACACTGTGCAGAGGTCTCATTACACTAACTTGTAGTTTTAGCTGAACACTGTGAGCAGGACGCACTACACCAACTTTTAGCTTTAGCTGAACACTGTGTAGAGGTCTCACTACACTAACTTGTAGCTTTAGCTGAACACTGTGAGGAGGATGCACTACCCTAAATTGTAGCTTTAGCTGAGCACTGTGCACTACACTAACTTGAAAAAAATATAAGGGGTTGCGCTAATACGTGTGTTCCTCAATACAGTGTCTATAGTGAAAATAATTGAGTCTTGACTGTAAATAAACCAGAAAATATTGTGCAAACATTACATGTAAAAAATATTCATCAAGTGAGACCATCAAAAATGATATCTTAGTGAGTCCAAAACACCAACAAAACCCAACAAAAGTCCAAGTGATGATTATAATTAATCCGTGACAGCAGGGAAGGGTCCACCACCAGAAAATAGAAGGGGTAGCTCCATACCAGATGGCCATGACCCCCCACTACAGAGGATCACAGCAAGCAGAAATCTTTACAGGCCAGAGTTAGGAACTGCCCACGATATCCACTAGAGGTCCTCTGTGATCTGTAAACGGTCAATGCGTTTCTGGATTCCTGACAGACACTTGCATCTTTTATCCAGTGCTGCACTGACGTTTCTGGATTCTGAAGATTGAGTTGCACGAGTTAGATTTTCCAAAGCATGATATCATCCATATCATGACAGGGAGTTGAAAGCTCACACAACCATGGACCGAGGGGCGATTCCTGAGTGCGACTGTAGTGATGGAATTCTTCCGCTGTATCCTGGTAAGCAAGTAGGAGAGGGGGTGCGGGCCAGTAAAATCAATGTATTATTTAGAGATTAATACCTAAAGCTGCCCTGGACCCCCTGTTTAGCTGATCAGGCCTGGGCCCAGTACAATAGGACCAGTTGTACTGCCTTATCAGAAGCTCTGACTGTGATGCAAGATAGCAAGTCATCTGCCAGCCCAGTGCCTTGGGTAAACTGATTGCTCTGTCCACTCACTTGCACATTCTTTCCTGACAAAGATTTGGGGGGCACACCCTAAAAGATGCATTAGAAATAGTGCAGGGATAAGACCATAAAACAGAACAAAATATTACAGCGCACACATGCAAAAAATTACATTTAACTCCTGCAAGGCTATTTTGTTCTGTTTTATGGCTGCACCATCTCTAATGTATCTTTTAGGGTGTGTCCCCCAAATCTTTGTTCGTCTATTGTATCGATTCTGACCAAATCCTTTTGGGCTGGAGCACCCCACTCCCTCATCATTGCCTCTCATTAGTGTCCACTTGTGTTATAGGAGGAGTCCTTTAGTTCTCCCATATAGAGGAGTGTATTTCTCCCATGGTTCAGAGAAGCAGGATCTTCCATTCTATGGAACTGGTTAAAAGAACATACTACAGCTGGAATCTGTTTCCCCTTTATTTTCTGCCAAAGCAATTTCTGATAGTTAATCTGACATCCTTAAAGTGATACTTCACCTTACCAGTGTTTTTTTAAAGGGGAGCTTGGTTTGCCACCATCCTTTAGGCACAAACATAAGGGCCCCAATTTGAGAGTTAAACCCTGACTTTTTTTTACTAAGAACCCACAAGTGAGCTAGCCAAATGTTTGTTCTTTCCCACCTTAGGGGAAATTGCTTGGTTTGAGAGTTCATTTAAATCTGCAGTCCTGCAAGATGGGTGGGAGTGGCTTAAAGTGGTACTGTATAGTGTTACAGTGCCTTTTCCTGTTGGTGTTTTGCCATTTGAAAAACTCAGCCTTTTGTTATCCCATGCCTGTTTTGCCATTTCTGTGTCACTAATACAAGTTAAACATGTGTCAGTGCGTACATGTTTATTTTTGTGTGACAGCCAGGGAGTCACCTAGCCAAGGTATTTCGGTGGTGTCAGCGGGGGCAATACTCTGCTCAGGGCTCAGTAGTGAACAGGGTACCCAAAATACTCATTGGCTCCTAAGGGGGTAGCACTACACTTATAATGCATACATGCTTTTGTGTGCAGCACAACACTCTTCTGTCAGGTGCCAGAGCCACCACTGCCTGATGGATTTGTTCTTACTCCCAGGTGACCCCAAGAATGTCCATGACTACACTCAACCCTGGTTGGCCATTCTGCTCTTCACACATAGTCTGGCTGAAAAAAAGACACAAGTCCATCTAGTTCAACCAATAAAAAGCAGGAAAAAAAGTATAATCCTATATACACAATCCTACACCCACAGTTTATCCAGAGGAAGGCAAAAAGCCCCAGCAGAGCAATATCCAATTTGCTCCTGCAGGGGAAAAAATGCCTTCCTGATCCCACAAGAGGCAATGGAATATTCACTGGATCAAAGTTACCTATACTGTAAGTGTTAGTATCCAGTTATATTATGTACATCACTTAGCAGATGTGATGTGTTATCTCCCTATCCTATTGACACACTCTTCCCTCTGCTTACGGATCAAAAGATATCCTGGACAAGCCCCTACTAGTAGCTCTACTCATAGAGGAGCTTTTGGTTGCATTGGGTTCTTCTGTCCTCAAAAGGGTGACTTTGTTCAATAGCTACTGCACTCACTGACGCACCTTGGGTTTGCAGTCCAATTTATTGGTTACACACTGTCCAGCAGACCAGAAAACACATTGGGAAACAAGGGAAAAAAGGAACGCTCTCTGGTATGTACTGTATAACCATTTTACTAAGCTCCCATTGTGTGCTCCCCTCCCTCAAGTCAGTGGTGAATAAGGCTGTGATTTTCTTCCTTACCAGATGGAAGTCTCTCTCTCTCTGGGAGTCTGGTACAGCAGCTCAAATAGCCTGGAATAGCTGGTCTCTTTTACAGCATCTGGGAACAGTGACTCTGGAACTGTGGCTAAGGAACAACTGATCTTGGGCTATACATGAGTTGTATACTCTAAGACCATGTTATTTTAGACTTCTATATACAGTGCCTGGAGAGTGCTGAGCAGTGTAGACCCTGTAACCTTCTCCAGCTGCATATGTCTGTCCTCCTGCTCTGTTGCTAGGGGCCAGCTTCAGTGAGGGTGGAGCTTCCCCTCTCATTTCCTGGGTTTTGTCTTTTTTTTTCTTCTATATTGTCTTTTTGTCTCTATAACTGAGGTTCGATTATGCATACACAGTAAAAATGTTCTAATTAAAAAAATTATTGTGAATTTCATTTTTTTAAAAAGCTTTACAGTCTCACAATTAATGGTCACTGGCATCTCTTTACAGACAAGCAAAGCACTTGATTTGCCAAAGAATAGGCTACATTGTTTTACCACAAAGCTTTAGAAACTTGGCCATCCAAAAGTGCAAAATGACTTCTACTTTCTGTTTCTTAGTATTAGAAGATCCAAATGTTTCCCTAATGCTTCTCACCCAGGAATGAATTACGGGTTCCATTAAGAAAAGTAAAAGAAGACAAAAGCACTTAACCTTGAGAGCAGGTGCTGCCTGTGCCATCTCTTTTATGGCACTTAAAGCATTGTTCTTATATAGTGCACAACAAAATTTAGCATCACCTTCAAACTACTGGCCCACACCCTCATGTTACTATTAATGACTGCTAATAAACCCATCGACCGCTCATTGATCTCTTTAGTTCTATCTCATTTCTACCAACCTATATCATTTGACTGTGCAAATGATTCAGGACCAGACAAGGAATTCTGTGAGCTGTACAATGTCATGGTTTTGTAATTTTAAGCAAAAAAACATAGTTCCATGTACCAAATTATGAATAGGATATATTTACGCATAGCACAGCCCAGCAGTAAATTTTGTTTTGCAGTCCATCAAAGATGAGCCACGCTGGTGGTTTATAAATGAGTAACATAAGTTTCAGGAAACTGATATTTGAGGAAGAGATAAGATTATATTTTATAATTTAAGATTTAAGTAGACACAATTTTGCCTTATACAAACCTATCAATGTCACTAAATTAGAGTGCACGCAGATTTCATCTTGATTAAACAAATACGTTTTTTTTTTTTTAGACTGAAGGCCATCAAATAGTACATATTTGCAGCAAACTTTTTAAGCTTGTTTGATAGTCTGCTGTTTTAGTGGGACATAGCAGGCAGATTTCCTGTAAAAAATTATATATATATGCACTGCACGCTAGTATGTGAATTTAAATTGTGTATTTCAATGTGGCGCTACTTATACTAAATAACAAACAAAAAAATGAAAATCTAAATTGCAATCAAGAAATATACATTTCACAGCAGCACACAAACAAAAGCAAATATATATATATATATATATATATATATATATCTCAGAAAAATATATATGAAAAAGTGTCCATGAAAATTAATTCAGTGTCCCTAAACAAGTGAAGCAATATCTTGCAATAACATGCAGTAACATTAAACTTCAGTCCAATCAAAATGTGATAAGGCAAGTGTAACAAATGAGTGTTACAACACCAATAATCCTCCATCACTGTGATTCGTGCCACTTCTGTTCCCTTAAAAAAAGCGCTCACCAAATGATGTTGCCATCCACTCTCGTGTTTGGCAAACATCACTTGTGTATTAAATTGAAGAGCTGTTAATGGATGCCAGATTCCAGCGAGATACAAATTCCACATGTAAGGATAAAAGTAAAGACAGAGCCTCCAACACTTTCAGGTAACTGATTTATTTAAGAAAGTACTGCCGGGTGACAAAGTGCTGCGATCTCACTTTCCCTTCACTCACACGCCCAGAGTCAACGTTCCAGCATCAGGATACAGTTGCCATGTAGCCACACTCCAACGCGTTTCTGACTTCGTCACAGGGGTGGCAACAAAGTTTAAGTATCCTCCTCCTCCCCAAATAGCCAATGGAACTCTTGTTCTACACAACATCAAGTGTATGTAAAAATATTGGACATTTTCCGTCTATTCCATTAACCTTTTGGTAGCTAGTATATGATTAAAAACCACCTTATTATGGCAACAGATTTAAACTTTACAAATAGTAGTCCGCACACATGTCCAACACATACCACGTGGAGTCAAACACCATATGAATAATAATGCTTTATCCATCTGTGCAAATAACCCCGCACTTGCTGAATGTAATTCAAACTTTGCCGGAGATACAAACAATGATCAATAACATTGCTCAAAAGCCTTTAAATTACAAAGCGGTGGTAAGCATCAACAATCAGTATTTCAACCAACTAAAATTAAAGGTTAAAGGAGCGATACTCATATTTTAACAATCAAATATTTTTAAAATATATAAAATTCACCAATGATAAACATCAGTCACTCTTTAAAAATTGGTCATGTTAAAAATAACATTCAGTTTGAACCCAACTAATACAATCTTTTATACAATTCATTTTTAATAGTTACTAATGAAACAGTGTATATCAAGATTGATGTTTAACCCTTCAAGGCTCATCTTTAACAAATGAATCCATTTTGTTTCCCTCTTGGAAAGGTCCCTAACTCTATTTGACCCCCTCCAAGATGGGAAGACTCTTTCAACCCCCCAAAAGTGGAGGGTAGAGGGGTCCCTCGCATGGCAGTGCCTGTAGTGTTCCGTGACACTATGAAATTTATAACCCTTTAGTATATTCGCCACTCTACAATTCTTACTCTCAGGGGAAAAAAAAAATTGTCTATTTCCTAAGATTGAAGACTGAAAAAATTGTACAGATTTGCAACACCCCTTTTAAGCCTTTTTTGGATAGCCCACAATTTCTGAGGGAGAGAGCTAGCACATTGCACCTGGAAATAAAATGTTATTTTTTTCAGAGTGAGACCAAAGAGGCCAACATTTTACAGTTTAGCATGACCGATAATAAGCTTGTATGGGCAGCCTGCAATTTATGAGCTTCTCAGTGTGCATATTCCATTTAGAAATTAAAAGAAGTTAATTCAGACACTGAAGAGGAGAAACATTTACCGCTTTGCAACACAGTTAATAAGCCTTTTTGGACAGGTCTCAATTTTCTTTTGGGATAATTGCAGCTGAATAATTGGGCATATTGCATCTGGAAATATAAAAAATAGTGTCTATTTGTATCAAATTTTACAAGCAAAAAAATGCACAGATATTCAACACGTTTTTGAAGCCTTTATTGGATAGGTCACAATTTCTGAGGGAGAGAGTGAAAACATTGTATCTGCAAGTAAAAAATTTGTGTCTTGTATTAGAGACCGATAATGGGAAAGGGTTAAGTGACAATATCAAGCCTG
This sequence comes from Lithobates clamitans, assembly GCA_037952925.1. Lineage (NCBI taxonomy): Eukaryota > Metazoa > Chordata > Amphibia > Anura > Ranidae > Lithobates > Lithobates clamitans. The sequence goes on along the minus strand of JBBGZY010000852.1, from coordinate 4,059,490 downwards.
TCTGGGCAGGCTGCAGTTTCTGAGAGATTGAGCATGCACTTTGCTTTTGTGCAACTGAATATATAATCATTGATCCGAATTGCACCACACTTCAGGCCATCATTGGAATAGGTCGCAATTTCTGAGAGAGTAGGTAGATTGCATCCACATGCAAAAAATTGGCTTATTGTTAACAAACTGAATTAAAAAAATGACAGATTTTCTGCTAAGTTTTGCAATCTTTTTAGGCTTTGTTCACACCAAGCGTGCATTAAAACGAATGGAATAAACATGCAAATTTGACTAGCATAGAATATAAAGGTTTCTGCAAGGGAAAACAGAATTGGTGTTGTGATGTTTTTTGTGCATGCATAAATGCATACATGTTGCATATTTCTAAACAGAAAAAAATGTGCACATGATACATATGTCATGGTGTAAACAAAGTACATAGAAAATAATTGTTTTCTTTGGGGCCTTGCAGAGATGGGGGCACAAAAATGCATATCTTTGTAGGATGTAATTGGGTTTTACAGGCATATTAGGCATATTTTATCCAGAAATATTAAGTAAAACGCTATCTTTCAAGAGACACTGTATAAACATTGTACATATTTGAGTTACAGGATGCTTTTTAATAAGAAGAAATTTGAGAAGCAGGGTGTAGGCAGTTATCAGGCAGAAATATGAAATGAAAATTTTGTTCTTCAAATATTATATAAAAATGGAACAGATTTGATGCATGAAATCTTTTTTTTTATCCAATGAAATTCCAGAAGCAGGGTAAAATCCTACTTCAGCCACAATTAAGCAATGTGACTGCTATTTTGCAAAGACAATATATTATGATGGTATGATGTGCTGCATGGAACCTCTTCTTTTTTAGTAGTAGAGATTATTCCTAAAACAGCCATAACAATAAGACTACACAATAATTTATATTTATTTTATGTACCGGTTAAAAATTGTAAAGATTTCTTGCACATATTGGGTGACGTGTGGCAATGGTAATAGCTGTTCTGCTTCATAGATCTGTACCAATAGGTGAGCATTACCTGTATTAAATACTTCACCAGACTACTTATGTTATTTTATGTTTCTTGAGTTACATTTATGGATGGCCATTATATAATTATTATATGCTTTTTATACAATATAGAATTATTCTGTGATGTCGTTTATGCCCTGATGAAGCGAAATCTTTCACGAAACATTGGTCGGCTGACCAATCACGCATGATTCTTTGAATTTATCTATCTGACCAATCACACATGATTCTTTGAACCAATTTATGTATGGTCATCATTTTGTTGATATTTTTGTATGTCTGCTATCAATTTTAATATCTTTATATTAATAAAAATTGAATTTTTTAATAAGTTGTATGGTATTGGCTTACCGCTGTAGATACACCATCTCCTCCAAAAAATCCCATTATCTCAGAGAGAGTGTTCTCTTTCTCTCTCTTTTTTATTTTATGTTCCTGCACATAGTATCTTTTTTAAACAGGATTACATTTTGGAAGCAGAGATATTTTAGCCCAAAATATTCATTCATACTGTTATTTTTTTTTGGTTAAATACTTTATAAATTATATAAATCTGTTGCACAGAGTCTAATTATATTTCATAGGAGGCAAATGAAGAGAGAGCAAGCAAACTCCATCTTTATTTATAAAAAATAAAAGCTGTATTCCTTCTGTGCCAAAAGAAAAAAATGTATACAAATGTGTACAGATTAGCTACCAAAATGTAAAGTATTTTTGGCCAAACGATTCAGAGTTAAGGAACAAAAACAGGTGTTTTCTATTTGAAAAATCAATGTTAGGCCCCACTACTTTGCACATACCCAAAATAAATTTGGATCCTGACATCACGTAGAGTAAAAATGCCAATACAAACCACATGATATAGCCTGCATAAAAGCCAAACAATTTTCTAACTAAGAAACGTGGAAAAATGTCAATTTTTAATGATGATGCACTGTAATGAAATGCACACATAAATGGCAAATGCAGTAGTTAGCCAACCTTTTGGTAAATAGCTGGCTAATAATTTTCTATTATTGATGCCAGCAGACCATGAACCAACACAAATGTTCTGTTTCAAATGCCACTTTATGAATTGACATACCTCCTTAGACCCAGTCTGTCCAGGCAGTCACCTGTTGACTTGGCACCATCCACAGGCAGCTTAAAGAGGAAGTAAACCCTGGTGGGTTTTTCTACCTTTCTTCTTCCCTGCAAAGTAAACGCATAATGTGCTAGTATGCATTGCATACTAGCACATTATGTGATACTTGCCTGCAAACAAAGCCCGTGCCATCCCTGCTGCAGGCCGCATCCAACTTTGCCGCCTTCCTTCCGGGGCCGCAGACTCCGGCTGTGCAACTGGCATGCGTGCGGGAGCAGCCGGCCATGGCACACGCTCCTGAAGAAATGGCACGGGCGACCGTTCCTTCAGAGTGCATGCGCTGATGACATAATCAGCGCAGTATACAGTAAATATCTCCTAAACGGCGCAAGTTTTGCAGATATTTACAGTACCTATAGGTAAGCTTTATTCTAGGCTTACCTATAGGTACAAATTAGGCAGGGAGGATTACAACCTCTTTAAAGCAGTGGTAAACTCCTAAAAAAAAATCTGTTTCCCCTGCAAGATAATGTCATCGTGTGCTAGTATCCATCACATACTAGCACTTTATGAAAGACTTACCTTAAAGCCCTCCAGCGGCACAATGTCACCACTGCCAGGGCTTCCATCTTCACCCAGGCTTCTTTCCAGGTTTGCGGGCTCCAGCCATATGAATTTTCATGCTGCAAAGAAGTCACTCTTGTGCAAGTACAAGAAAACTGATAACCTCATGCAAATCAACACAAGACAACAAAAAACTGGGTTTGAGGTGTTTTTGGTACTAAAACACTGTTACCTACAGAAATATTTGTGCAGAGCTCAGGATGTTAACTACCCTAAAAGTTAAAATTATTTGCAAATGTAAAACATCTGCAAAAAAATTGGGTGTGGCAAAAATAAATTAGTATTGGTATTGGTGGCAGGCCTACAGTGGTGGCAGTAGGTGTTAACAGTGCCAGCCAGCAGTGGTAGAAGGAGGTGGTAATGGTGGCCAGAGCTGACATTGGTGGCAGGAGAAGAGATTTATTTTAGCTGGTAACTTTTCCAGGTACAGGGGCACTCTCTTGTCTATCATAAATCCCCCACAGCACTAAATGTATGTTCAAAGAGGATGCTGGCTGCAGGGCAACTCAGCAGCTCAATTACATATTGGACGAGAGCTAGCCAGAGCTCCATGTTACCCAATAATCAAGGAAGTTGTCAATTGGAACACTGTCAACATCTTTCCTTGACTCCATGCACTCCTCTACCATATGATGCAGCTTTTGCCAATAGTTGCTGGCAATGGACAGCCAGGAGGAGATAAGTGTTTTGAAAGCCTTGCTTAGTCAGCCACCCTTTGCCACTGCTTCCCCTTTCAAAGACGGCAGGCTCCAAGCTACATTGTCATGAGACAGCATACTGCCAGCCTCTAGAAAGGTTATAAACAGGTTCCACAGCAGCATGTTCTCTAGGTGTTTAGGCTTTCATATTCTTTTGCCCTCTGTGAGGCCAAGATGAGCTCTGAGATCCCTTGAAATGTGGATCCAAGAGGGTTGCCATGTAGTAAATGTCCTTTTCCTTGATGCACAAATCTTGGGGCCTTTCTTTGGCCCTGGAGCAAGGACAAGCCTATCTGCCTATCACAAGTTAATGGAGGAAGGGGAGGCCAATTGTAACAAACTCAGTGCCAAACCACTCCCTCTTCACCAACTTATGACAGATGTCTGGTCAACTCACAACGTGTTGTCACTGATTGTGAGGGCTGGGCCCAGCTCTTCCTTCTCTGAGCTGGCCGCTCAGCTGTCGGCTAATTGCCAGCTCCTATCTCTCCATAATGACTCACCTGTTGATGATCCTGCTTGTCGGTCCTGCCTACTTAAGCCGTCCAGTCCAGATGATCTCTGCCTTCGCCTTGGTCACATCTCTAGAGACACTCTCCAGTGTTCCTGTTAAAGACTTGCTTTGCTGACATTCCTTCTGGCTCCCTGATGCTTTGGCTTGTCTGACTATCCGTTCTGGTTCCTGAACTCTGGCTATGTTTTGACTACGTTTACCTTTTTTTTATTATTGTGAAGCAAGTGTGATTTAACTGTACTTCTGTCTCAGTCTGATTCATGGTTTATGACAGTGATACGCAACAATGAGACTCCCCTCCTCTGCACAAAGATTTTCCAGCATGCGGGACCACAATCCAAGTGCCAGCAGACTGGGAAAAATCCTCACTGGGTTTGGTTAACTAAGCAGTTAACCCTTTAAACCTCAAACTGCCACCAGATAGCTTTTGGCCTATCAACTATTCACAATAACAGCGATGACAATTAAAACTTTAGGATAAACATTTGTAACGCACGCTGTCCTCAGACAGGTATATCCAGAGATTTACTCTATAGCTGCGCTCTTTAAGAGACAGAGATTCTTTAATTCCTGCATTAGTGCATTAGAGACGATTTTAACACTTTTCTAAACATTGTTTAATAATGGAAAGACAAAAATGGTGCAAATAAAATATTTAAAAGGGTATTACAAGGAAAACAAAGAGACAGCAATGCAAAAGAGAAATAAAAAGGAATTAAGGGTGAAATACTTAACAATGTCCTAGTTCTGTGCGTTCAGCATAGTCCAAGTAATGATCAAGTTGGATAAGGGCTCTCATGTCTTTGCAGATGGCCATTCTTTTTGATGGCAATATGAGAGCTGTCAAGTGTGATTGCAGTCCCTCATTTCCTGATCGGGGGGGTGTTGCCAGACATGATTTGGCCAATCCCTAGGTCTAAGGGGTGGCCACTGGGATGACACTGTGTTTACAATCCTGCCACAGATCCAGGTTACAATCTGCTAGCTTGCATATTAATATCCAGCATTAAATTCCCTTCTGAATAAATGATTGGGAGGTGTCTGTCAGCTTTACCTAGGAGAGGAGATGTGTCCCGTTGGCTTCCCATACTTTCTAATATTGGTACAGTGTATCCAGAAAGTATTCACAGCACTTCACTTTTTCCACATTTTTGTTATATTACAGCCTTATTCCAAAATGGTTTAAATTAATTATTTTCCTCAAAATTCTACAAACAATACCCCATAATGACAATATGAAAGAAGTTTGTTTGAAACCTTTGCAAATGTATTAAAAATAAAAAATGAAAATATCACATGTACATATGTATTCACAGCCTTTGCCATGAAACTCATAATTGAGTTGCATCCTGTTTCTACTGATCATTCTTGAGATGTTTCTACAAATTGATTGGAGTCCACCTGTGGTAAATTCAGTTGATTAGACTTGATTTGGAAAGGCATACACCTGTCTATATAAGGTCTCACACTTGACAGTGCATGTCAGAGCACAAACCAAGCCATAAATTCAAAGGAATTGTCTGTAGACCTCTGAGACAGGATTGTATTGAGGCACAGATCTGGGGAAGAGTACAGAAAAATGTCTGCAGCATTGAAGGTCCCAATGAGCACAGTGGCCTCCATCATCCATAAATAAAAGAAGTTTGGAACCACCAGGACTCTTCCTAGAGCGGGCCGACCAGCCAAACCGAGTGATCAGGGGAGAAGGGCCTTAATCGGGGAGGTGACCAAGAACCCAATGGTCACTCTGACTGAGCTCCAGCGTTTTTCTGTGAAGAAAGGAGAACCTTCCAGAAGAACATGCATCTCTGCAGCACTCCGTCAATCATGACTGTATAGTAGAGTGGCCAGACAGAAGCCACTCCTCAGTAAAAGGCACATGACAGCCAAAAGGCACTTGAAGGTCTCTCAGACCATAAGTAACAAAATTCTCTGGTGTAAAGAAACAAAGGTTAAACTCTTTGGCCTAAAAGGCAAGTGTCATGTCTGGAGAAAACCAGGCACCGCTCATCCCCTGGCCAGTACCATCCCTAAAGTGAAGCATGGTGGTGGCAGCATCATGCTGTGGGGATATTTTTCAGTGGCAGGAACTGGGAGACTAGTTAGGATCGAGGGAAAGATGAATGCATCAATGTACAGAGACTTTCTTGATGAAAACCTGCTCTAGAACGCTCTTGACCTCAGACTTGGGTGAAGTTTCATCTTCCAACAGGACAACGGCCCTAAACACAAAGCCAAGATAACAAAGGAGTGGCTACGGGACAACTCTGTTTATGTCCTTGAGTGGTCTTGCCAGAGCCCAGACTTCAACCCAGTTGAACATCGCTAGAGGAAACTGAAAATGGCTGTGCACCAACACTCCCCATCCAACCTGATGGAGCTTGAGAGGTCCTGCAAAAAAGAATGGGAGAAACTGCCCAAAAATAGGTGTGCCAAGCTTGTAGCATCGTACTCAAAAAGACTTGAGGCTGTAATTGGTGCCAAAGGTGCTTCAACAAAGTATTGAGCAAAGGCTGTAAATATTTATGTACATGTGATGTTTTCTGTTTTTTATTTTTAATAAATTTGCAAAGATTATAGAACAAACTTCTTTCATGTTGTTATTATGGGGTATTGTTTGTAGAATTTTGAGGAAAATGATGAATTTAATTCATTTTGGAATAAGGCTCTAACATAACAAAATGTGGAAAAAGTGAAGCCCTGTAAATATTTTCCGGATGCCCTGCATTTAGACTTGTCAGGACTGGGCTCAACCCTTCCTTCTCAAAGCTGGCTGCTCAGCTGTTGGCTAATTGCCAGCTCCTATCTCACCACAGTGACTCACCTGTTGATGACATCCTGCTCGTCAGTCCTGCCTACTTAAGTTGTCCAGTCCAGATGATCTCTGCCTTTGCCTTGGTCACTTCTCTAGAGACGTTCTCCTGTGTTCCTGTTAAAGACTTGCTTGGCTGACACTCCTTCTGACTCCAGATCATGCTTGCTGTTCTACTACGCTCATCTTTGGCTACCTGGCATTTTAGCTTGTCTGATTATCCGTTCTTGTTCCTGAACTCTGGCTATGTTTTGACTATGTTTACTCTGTTTACTTTTTTTTATTATTATTAAACCAGTGTGATTTAACTATACTTCTCTCTGATTCATGGTTCCTGACAAGACTTAAAACACTGCTAAATAATAGATATGGGTAAATATGTCCTGTTTATGGCTGTGCGGTTATTATTTCAGAAGTTATGAAATACACTAAAGTTTTGGAATGTTTGCTAATAGTGATGGGCAGAACACCCCCGGGTTCTGTTCTACACTAGAACTCCAGAACAGGTAAAAAGTTCTGACCAGAACCCTAATAAAGTTTATAAGTTATCGGCCATCAAAAGGGTGTGGGGGCCCGGGTACTGCCCTGGGGGGAAAAATTTGGGGGGAAAATATCATTTTTAAATGAGCAGTGATTTTAATGATGCTTAAAGTGAAACAATAAAAATGAAAAAAATCATTTAAATATAGTGCCGGGGGGGGGGGTTCCCCTTAGTCTGCCTGTAAAGTAGCCCATCTGCACCGTGTATAGAACCTGCTGCAGAAAAACTGACATATATAAAGAAAAAAAAATTACATTTAAAGCTTTCTTTAATTTGTAAACAACGGCTTGGGGAGCCAGTCTGTATGATGAGGGCCACAATGTAGTGCACTCTTAACTAGATTAGAGTTTTTTTGGATAAATTCTGGTGTCTCTTTGGTAGACTTTGGATGGAAATAACAAAGTTTTTTCACCACAGTGAGCATGCCTTATGTGAAGAAGCCAAATTATAATACACTCAGGCCCATGGGGGAACATGACTGCCAATTTGTTGTTTATCAGTGTTCTCCTCTCTCTGTAGGCTCATGTTACTCCCTTTCTCTACCTCAGAACCAACATCAGAATCAAGTAATGTCTGTGCATCCTCAATATGCAAGTGGCTGTTCAAAAAATTCAGCTGACTACTCCATGCATGATAGTGGTGCTGTGGACAAGGAGGCAGAATAGACCACACTGGCAGCTGTGGTTGAATGTGAATTAGTGTCAGCTTGGGTGATAGAGGATGAGGATGGTTTAGTAAGCCAGTCCACCACCACCACTGCATGCTGTGGCTGGATAGCACGGACAACACAATTAAACCGAAATAAACGTGCCCTGCCTGAGGCCAGACCACGCCCACCTTTGCCTGTGGACACAGATGCTGCTGGCCCCCTCACATTGCCATGGGAATGTCTGCCTCTCCTTGTTGGCTTCCCAGACATGATGGGGGTGGGGGGGGGGTAATTACACAAATTTATTAGATAATAGGAAATGGGTGATTGAATGCACTTTATTAAATTAAACGTGGTGTCCGGGGTACTATAAACTGTGTGTAATTTGGGACTGCCACTGACACAAATTGAAAAACTAGAAAAATATTGATAAAAAAGGAGGAACACCAGCGTTGCAATAAGACAAAATGCTGCTGACCATTTAAAAAAAATGGAGCTGGGAAAAACAACAATAATAATAAATCCACAAAACAATAATAATACAGTACTAAATGTAATGCTGTTAAACACTGACACTACACTTACACTCTACTGCACTCACACTAACTAACTAGCTTGCTGAGCCCTGCTTTATCTCCAACTTCACACTGAAAAAGATTCAGTGGGAAGGAACCTATTATGGCATGGGGTGAGACTTTGACCACTAAGGCATGATTGGGCAAAGTCATCATGACTTTGTCCAATCAGGGCTTTCACAGTGCTCTGTTCCCTGATTGGGCAAAGCCTTGCACCTGACCATCGGCCTTCAGCCATTCAGGGCTGTTACATTGTGGGGCGCTCGGCAGGAACTGATGCTCGGCCCGAACAGTTCGCCCATCTCTATTTGCTAATAACTCATCAGACAGGAATTCATATTAGTCAGAGATCAGCCTTAAATGCTTTTACAATAATGCCTAGCCCTGGGTAAGACATTTTATGGCATGCCACAAATTCTTAATGGGTTTACTGTAAGTACCCTGAAGCTCCAAGCATGACAGAATTAAGAGGTTTTATGATTTTATGATGGCTGTTAAAGTTAGGCTGAAATTTGTATTTATTAATGACTGCAGCTAAGGTATTTACGTAAGCAGGCCAGTGAGAGGATATTCCTAAACTTAGAGTGAGACTGAAATGTGGATTGGGTTTAGACACTGCTAATCCCATCAAAGTGCTGATAAGAGTTTTTGTAATGCAGCTAAATGCTGTTGATTTTTTACACTAATGTCCATGTCCTGACAGGAGGGAAGATAAATGCTTATCTGTCTCATATTATGAGTGCTGCCACAGCAACCATACTTCTCCTCTTCATGCTCCTCTTGCACCGGCCCTATATAGACTGTGTCAGGATATATTGGGCCCTAAGACACCAGGAGGTCCTCCTCTTCCACCTGCTGTTGTGCCTCCAGTGCCCTGTCTAAAATGCCACCTAGTGTCTGCTCCACCAGGAACACCACAGGAGTGATGGGACCGATGCCCGTACTTTCTCAGCTCGTCGTTCTGATTGCCTCAGCTCGTCGTTCTGATTGCCTCCCATAACAAAGACTATACAGATAAACAATATGGAAAGCTGTAAAATGCCAAGTCCTATGCATTGCCCCCATGTGCCATGCTTTCTTTATTGCATGCCATGCTGCAATCTGCGGAGACTTCACTTATAATCCTTTCCTTTGCTGTAACAATTTTATGAATTTTATCCTTTAAGAGGAGTCACTGACTTGGGGAGAAGACGCCCAGTTCTCCCAAGGCTTTTTCTCATGTGATGCTTACATAGGTACACATTTAGGGCCCACTGATGGCTCTGCAGCATGAGCAAAGTAGAAATCCACTGGGTGGATGTCACTTATCGTGGACTGTGTGGGCAGATGGAGTTTCCGCTAGTTATGACCACCTGAAATGTTTACAAACACTTTTGGCCTACCAACTTTTTTGGTACAACAGTGGTAGCCTACCAATGGTGTTAACTCTTTCACCTGCAAGCTCAGAAAAAGGATTGCCTCTTTTTTGTCTGTTTTGCTGCACAAACCTTGCCAGTTTTCAGATCTTTTCTTGGACAATTAGACAAGACTATTGGACAAATCTCCTATGCCCCGTACATACGGTCGGATTTTCCAATGGAAAATGTCCGATTAGGGCGTGTTGTCGGACATTCCGACCGTGTGTGGGCTCCATCGGACATTTTCCATCGGATTTTCCGAACACACAAAGTTTGAGAGCAGGCTATAAAATTTTCCGACAACAAAATTCGATCGCGTCAATTCCGACCGTGTGTGGCCAGTTCCGACGCACAAAGTGCCACGCATGCTCAGAAAAAACTCTGAGACGGAACAGCTCGGTCTGGTAAAATTAGCGCTCGCAATGGATACAGCACTTTCGTCATGCTGCAATGTAAAAAATGGTTTAATACAGCGCACTCTCTTCTTCTTTATAATGTGAGAAGAATGAAGTAGTTTTGCTGCTCATATTCACACAGACTTCTAACAAACTTATTTCTTTATTATTTATCGGCATTCCCTCAATATATTTTAATTTGTCACATCTGACCAATTTTTTTTGGTTGTTTTTAATTCTTAAAAAATTTTTTTCAATGCTGTTTATTTTTTTGGGGGGTTTGTATTTTTTTCAAGGCTGTTTTTTTTTTTGTTTTTAACTCCAGAATATTTTTGTGTGTGTTTTGTGTGTCAAGTTACCACAACACCATTATTATCTTGTATTAATCTCAATGAGATTGTTTGGTGTTGGTGTCTCTTGTTAATTTCACATTGTATTTTGAAATGTACCTGCCTCCTCACCAACAAACTGTTTTTTTTTTTTAGGAAAACACACATAGGCTAGTATAATTGAACCAAAAATTCCTTTATTAAGGGCTCACAACCAAAGAGGGAGGCAACGCTGGAGAAACAGCAGAAATTGGTGAAGCCTTTGACCCCCAGGGCACACATCAATTATCTTACTGCAAAATTGGTGGCCTGAGGATTCCATATCTAAGGGAGTGCAGTCTGGTCCAGAAGTCCCAGAGATCCGGAAAGCAGCAGATGACATCTGTGTCCCCAGGCTGTGGTACTACAAGAGGCTGCATCTTTTGTTAGACCAGGCTGAACCCAGGTCATCATTCTCTGGTCTTCCTTCCACGCTTCCTTCCACACTGTGGCTCTGGTAGTGGAGTTGTGGCAGGAGGAGGAGGATGGTCCAAATCAATCACGTCGGTCTTGGGTGTGATTTCGCCACTCACCCCCTTAGTTATGACTTTATAAATAAGTTTCTCACACATGAGGCATTGACCCTCCTGCATGCCCTTCAGTTTGGTGGCAGCCATGCAGGCAAAGGCCTCTTCAGGTGTGGGTAAGGTTCTGAGGGACGCAGAAGCCTCCTGAATGAGCCTGAGCGCTGAATCCTGAACCTGACTCCCCTTCCTGGGTCTTTTGTATGGAAAGTGGAGGGGAGGAACCTGCGATTCGATCAGGCTCCTACTGGTCCCAGGCTTCTCCTGGCTGCCACTTAGCCCCGCCTCCTCCTGGCTGCCACTAACCCCCGCCTCCTCCTGGCTGCCACATTCCACAGCCTCCTCCTGTGTGGCACATTCCACAGTCTCGTCCTGACTGAGGTCTTCCTGTGTATAAAAAAGGGACATAGTTTTAGTTTTTGATTCACACGCAATTTTCAGCTCATGGCTGTTGCAAATTGAATGTTAACAAATATAACAGACTATCATTCTGAGCCCAGCATTTTTCATTCTTGTCCCAATTATTTTTGCCCACTACTGTCTATTGATATGTAAAACACTTTCTTAAATCAGCAATTAGTGATCAATAATAACATCTAGTAAACATAATTTCTTTATTGACCAGAAATCTGTAGAACAATGCTATGCCTGACTCCATCTGGGCTCCTCAACTTCTTCCTGGCTGGAAGTCCCAGGTTGGACATCGGAAGCCTCAGCTGGGGTGGAAGGAAGAGTGGAAGGAAGAGTGGAGAGGGATTCCCTGACTTCAGTCTGGTCTTACAGAAATCGCAGTCTCTCATAGTACCACAGCCTGGGGACATAAATGTCATCTTCTGCAGCTCCGGATATCTGGGAATCCGTGACCTTCTTGCGCTCCCTAAGATAAGTGCTCCTCAGGCCACCAATTTCAGCTTTTAAATAGGGGATGGTTGCCGTGGGGACCACCGGCTTCACCAACTCCAGCAGTTTCTCCAGCGCTGTCTGCCTCTTTTGTTTATGATTGTAATGTGGATGTTTGACCTGCCACAGACAGGGCAGCTCCCTGTACTTGTCTATGAACAGGGGGAGGAAGTTGTGGTCATTGAAGCCATCCATTTTATCTGCAAAACACAACACGAGACAAACCCTAATTTTAGGCAAAACTCTCCTAATCTTGTTACAATATAGGCCTCAATCTAGAAGCAGTAGAGGCCCAAGTTTAGATCTTACCTTCATTATCACGATCGGTGCCTTCGATACTCCTTCCTCTGCTCACAGATCGTAGTACTACGCACGCGTGTTATGCTTTATACTCACTGCGCATGCATGTAACTCTGCCCGCCCCTGACGTTCTTTCTAGTCTATTCCCCGCCCCTTTTCGTTCGGCGCAGTGGGGGAAGAGCACATGGCGGAGACACAGCAGGTGCGTGCTAATTATATCAACGAGGAGGAGGGGGGAGGAAAGCCCGGAGCCAGAAACGTCTGGATCCAGAAGGAGACGATTTAAGGCCTCAAATATGTCCTTTGGGGAGATGTTGGAGATGGTGGACATCCTGAAGAAGGCCGACTATGACGGCAAGTATGGGCCTTACCCCAACCCCAATGTCCATAAGGCCAAGATCATGGCGAAAGTGGTCAAAAGTCTACACCGGAATTTCGGGGTACGACGATCGAAAGATTAGCTCAGGAAGCGGTGGTCGGACCTAAAATTAAGAGAGCAGTACAGAAAGATCCGAAGAGTGCTGCAAAAAAGTAAGTAGTTGTGCTGTGTTCCTATTCTTTTTGTGTTTATTACGTTCATGCTGCTCCATGTGCTTTTCTTAACTGTTATCCAGTTTAAAATGTCAACTTTCATGTTCATGGGCACATTATTCGTTCGTATAAAACATTTTTCTTTCGGCCTATAAAACACCATTTTTTTGGCCATATGCATTTGACCACATTTTTTAGGGCCTACTTGTCTGAAAATAATTTGGCTGTGTAGATGGGTTTGTTACTAGAATGAAATGCAAACTCGATTCTGTGTAAGGAGAGGACACTCAGCAGCAGTTTTCACATCTGGACGCTGGAGCACTAGTGTGGGACACAAGAACACCCTTTTTATTAGGGGCCTATACAGTTGCTCCAGTGGATACTATAGGGGTGTCTCCATCTGTGAAGCTTGGACAAAATAGGTAAAGTATTGAAGCTTGACAAAGGACACTAAAAATTCAACATCTTGGAACTCTGCCAAAACAGACAATTGTACCACACTTCCAAACAATGTTTCATATTTATAGTTCTTACCTCAAATATCTGTGTGCTAAGTATACCATTTTTTTTGACATAGGGGAGAAAAGACTCAGAGGACACCCCTCATCCGAGGAGACCAGAGACCCCCCACCTCTGGAAGAAGGGGAAATCCAAACAAGACAAGAAGAGCAGGAGGAGGAAGACATGGTGGAAATTGGCACCACAACAGGTGAGTGTCTGCGACCACAGGCTCAGGTAAGAGATGGAAGCCAGCATATTTATCATGTTTTTTTTTTGGTTTCTATCTTTTTAGGTGATCGTGATGTTGTGGATCCAGATCCTTTCACCTCGGAAAGTGCACAGATCCTGATTGGGGAGATCATGGGGTGTAATGGGGACTTGGAAAACATCAAGAAAAACATCAATGATGTTCTTCAAAAAAATAAGAACATCATTGATGTTTTGGGGAGAGTTTAAAGCCCCTCCAAATCCCTTTGTTTTATGGTGTGCTACAATTTTAACATTTTTTGTCTAATTGGAGAAAAGCCAAATTTTGAGGATGCACACAGTGTGTCAACATGTGCTATCTGCCATCACGGGAGATCAATGGAAGCGTTTTGGGGGTGCAACCCCTTCTTCAATAATAAAGTAGCTGAGAGGAAGGGGTTGCTCCCCCAAAACACGTCCCTTGATCCCCCATGATGGCAGCTAGCACATGTTGACATTCGGCTATTTGTGTGCATTTTCAAAATTTGGCTTTTCCAGGGGTGACTTCAACCCATCTGAACGCAATATCAAACACAGTTTCTAAATACTCATGTCTGATATTGCCTTCAAGTTCTACCAAATGTGAACTTTGTAAGTTCAAGATTTGTGTCTTTCTTGTGGGTTTTAAACATGCCTGTTTTATCTTAAATGGACATTTCTACTTTTTCTGATGTGACCCCAAAAATTGTTATACAACAAACATGTTGGTTTGTTTTAAAAACCTTTTCTAAATGCACATGTGATTGTGCAGGTATTAAAAAGATTGTTAATCAAGAATGTGTGGATTATTGTCTCAACGCTACAACACTTTTGGGGTGCTCTAATTGCTGCTTTCTGTGACAATAGGTGTTATTTCCTAAGGGCAAATCCAATTTGCACTACAAGTGCAGTTTCAAGTGCACTTGTAGTGCAAAGTGTCTTTGCCTTTAGTAAATAACACCCAACAGTGCTTTGTAAGGTTACACAATCACGCCATTTTCAGGACTCACCACATTTCTGTCAGGGTCAGCTAAAACAAACACAAGCAGTAAATGTCACCAAAGATTTGCTTATTTTGTTTTATTTTTATTTGAAAAAGGTTTTAAACATTTTTGGGCACATTGATAGCACCCCTACCCGCAAAGAATATCTTAGCCGGACATCACGGGCACTCAGGGGGGGCAAGCCAGGACGGCCACTTTCAAGCGCCGTCAGCGTTGGTTCATTTTGAATTCCAGCCTCAGGCCCAACTAAACCAGCATAGTTGGCAGAATGTTGCCGTAAAAAGTGTAGAAAAGTGTAGAACACAGCACGCCAGGATAATGTGATTCAGTTTGTACTCCACCATATGTATGGGTGTAAGAAATAGGCGGAACCGGCTGGCCATGATTCCAAACGTGTTCTCCACCACTCTTCTGGCTCTGGCCAGAAAAACCCTTTGGTCTGGGGTGAGGGCCCTCATGGGGAATGGCCGCATAAGATGGTCCCCCAGCGCAAAAGCTTCATCCGCAACGAAGACGAATGGGAGTCCTTCCACATTGTCTTCTGGAGTTGGCAAGTCCAAGCTGCCATTCTGGAGACGCCTGTAGAACTCCGTCTGGGCGATGACTCCTCCATTGGACATCCGGTTATTCTTCCCCACGTCCACATACAGAAATTCATAAGTAGCCGACACCACCGCCAACATCACAATACTATTGAACCCCTTATAATTATAATAGTACGACCCTGAGTTGGGTGGTGGGATGATGTGGATGTGTTTTCCCATCAATTGGCCCTCCGCAGTTAGGAAAGTCCCACCACTGGGCAAAGTGAGAGGCCACAGTCTGCCATTCCTGTGGCGTGGAAGGAAACTGTGGAGTAAAACAAAAAAAAATTAGTCTTTTTGCACATAAACAGGTAAAGCAGATTAGACAAAAACATTCTTGGCCAACATCAAGATAACATTTATTTATGGGAATTTTTAAAGAACAAAGTATAAGGTACACCTATCAGATTCCCCCCCCCTCATGGGCCATTTCTAACATTATAGGGGGGGAGCTCTTGGACAGGTAACCCTCTCCATTTCATTGAGGGTATTACATTGAATGGCCCCTCCTTAGTTACACTATTGGCAGCCCACTGGACAGGTAAGAAGTGTCATAATACAAAGATATAAATGCACACTGTACACATTTGAGCATATTTGGACATTCCGCTTTTACCTATCAACATAATAATAGGATACAAAAACTTGAAACAGTACCATTTGAAAGTATACAGGCAGGCCCTTGCACTACATGCTTTGGGGAATTCATCCATACATCTGACCACAAAAGAGATGGGTATAGTGTGTATGGGTTTGGCAAAGTCAGCAGATAGATGATTGAGGATAGATAGAGAATTGGTATCAGCTGACTTAGCAGTTGGGGGGGAGGGAGGGTTCAAAATGATTTGGGGACACCACAAAAACAAGCCTCTGGCACTCTGCCTGAATTTAAAGCACCAATCACATTTTAAAACATTTTAGGGGGTGTTTGGGGTAAAGCACTACTATGGAGCTGATAAAATACATTGTTAAGTGACTACATGAGGAATATAGGGCCAGGAGACCATGCTGGGGAGGTAAGTGAAGGCAAATATGTATGAAGGACAACAAAAATAAAAAAATAAAAAAACAGCATGCATGAGGACAAAGGGGACATTCACAGCATATTTCAATCATGGTAATTAGGGAATGAGGAAAGAAATACAATATATTATCAAACATTAAATACAATAAAATGTGATATTAAAGGATAAAAATCTTACCTTAATATACTCCTTCTGCAGGACCTGGATGATGGCAGAACAGGTCTCTGGGATAATGATCCCCAGAGCCTGGGGGGAGATACCTGTCGAGAACTTCAAGTCCTGCAGGCTTCTCCCCGTCGCCAAGTATCGCAGGGTGGCGACCAGCCTCTGCTCCGGAGTGATGGCTTGCCTCATGCAGGTATCCTGCCTGCTGATATAGGGGGTCAGCAAAGCCAACAAACAGTGAAATATGGGGTCCATCATCCAGAGAAAGCTCCTGAAATCATCAGGATTATTCTCACGGATCTCACAGAGCAAAGGCATATGACAAAACTGGTCACGCTGAAGCAACCAATTCTTGGTCCATGAACTCCTCCCCACCCTGTTCATGGACTGGCTTGTGTTAAGGTCAGGACCCCAACATCAAGCCCCCGCACAGCACGAACTCTAGGAGGAGTACGTATACGCAACATGGCTAGAAAACGGTCGGCTGCTCAGAATGAAGTAACAGAACGCACTGAAGAACAGCAAGGCCTGTGAAGAGCAACCTGAAAAACAGTAATGAACGAACAAGAACACAATGACAAGTCAATGGTACTCGCTGCATGCACTGAAGAGCAGATACAAACCCACAAGCACAAACTGAACAGCAGAAAATGATCTGAAAACCACGAGTCTGAAAAAGCGCGAATCGTCTCTCACCAAACTTTTACTAACACGAGATTAGCAAAAGGAGCCCAAAGGGTGCCGTACTTGGTTCTGAACTGGCCTTTTCTAGTCTCGTTGTACGTGGTGTGCGTCACCGCGTTCTTGGCGATCGAAAATTCCGACAACTTTGTGCGACTGTGTGTACGCAAAACAAGTTTGAGCCAACATCTGTCGGAAAAAATCCATGGATTTTGTTGTCGGAATGTCCGATCAATGTCAAATTGTGTGTACGGGGCACTAGAGTGCAAGGTCTAATGAACAGGGCCCTCTGATTCCTCCTGTATTGAGTTGTATTGTAACTGTACTGTCTGCCCTCATGTTGAAAAGCACTGCACAAACTGTTGGCGCTATATATATCCTGTATAATAATAATTAGACAGTGACCCTCTAGGACTGGACACAAATTAACCTGGATTTGACCACACACCTCAGATCTTAGGGCTTGTTTCGACCCTTACCATGGCAACCTCCTAGATAGAAAATCTCAGTCCTTAAATGACAGTGAGCCGTGACTTTAAGTTTAAGCAGTGGTCTACAGACCCTTCACCTGGAGGGGACCCTCCTACCTGCACCTACACCTCAAATGAACTTTATGTACTAGACTCTCAATTGAAACTGGCCGGCAATAACTTGGCAAACACTCTAGCTCTCATAGACCAGTACAGCTTCATGAACATCCACCAGCAAACTATTCTTTACACTATACATCTGCTATGTTGACACAGATAACAGGACCCTAGATATCAGGAGTTTGTCTTGCGTTAATTCCTGGGGCCGGGTGTGTCAGTTTCCCAAACTCTACCTTCTGCATTTGGAGAAGAAGCTAGGATGAAACTCTCATTTACACCAGCCCTAGGAGATTTATTCCCACATGTGTATACCTAACTCCTATTTAGGTGCATGGAAAGACTGGAAGCTGGAGTGCTTGATATGTACTTGCCTCCTAGATCCTAGCAACTACTTGCTCCTGACCCATCGCAACCTGGACATTCAACTCTGAAAGCAGTAAATTTGAATCATGCTTGAATCACTGATAAAAGGGAAACCATCAATTGGTTGCGTGGGTGGCAGGGACTTAATAGAGTACCAAATGAACCACACAGATATACACATGGGCGTCCGCAAGTAGGGGCAAGGGGGTCAAGCGCCCCCCCTGGAATCAGAGATTGGATCTTAAATTCAACACAGTTGCATTGCTAATAGGGGGCGGGCAGCCCGCACCCGGGGCCACCCGCCAGTAGGGTGACACCATCAAGGTGCTGTCAAGCCCCCCATCAGTGTAGTGTGACTGTGGGCTCTTTTCCCTGCTCAGTCCAGCAGAGAACTCGGCGGTGCTGTGGCAGGAGAAAGGTGAGCTGCGGGCTATTGGAGGTTTCCCCCATTTGCCCCCCTTTCTCCCGTCAGGGAGAAGAGACGACGGCTCTCACTAGGTTCCCCGCCCAGCTTCCTGCCCACTCTGTTCCTTCCCCATTGCCCATAACTGAGGGCCAATCAAAGGAGACTAAGAGAGGAGAGCATCATGGGAAATGTAGTCCCAAAGATTGGCGACCCCAATTTCCACAGGGAGGAAGCTACAGCTCGATCAAGTAAGAGATTGAGAGACGGCAGCCTGCAAAAAAGCTGAGGGAGAGAGTGCTACAGGACAAAGAACGAGGAGTGTGCCGGGCGGAAGCCAGATAGAGCGCCACGCTGCCCAGCGCCACCAGAGAGCCACGCTGCCCAGCGCCACCAGAGAGCCACGCTGCCCAGCGCCACCAGAGAGCCACGCTGCCCAGCGCCACCAGAGAGACATGCTGTCCAGCTCCACCAGAGAGAGCCATGCTGCCCAGCACCACCAGAGAGAGCCACGCTGCCCAGTGCCACCAGAGAGAGAAAGACTGAGCCACTGCCAGGGTAAAGACATGCTACACTACTGACCAGAGTCGCCCCCGGGAAACTCATCCAGCTAGAGGGATCACTGCTGTAGTTTCGTTGGATCTGGTAAGAGGGCCTGTTGGCCATTATCCATTACTTAACCTAGGGACTGTACTACGTCTGCAGTCTATGACCATGATAATATGATAATGACATTGTCGAAAAGGGGCAGTGCATGGGTGACACTAAAATGATGCCCCCCCTGAAAAAAGTTCTGCGAACGCCCATGGATATACATAAAATATATATTCTTTATTCAGAAAGTGCTAAAATTCTGGCCATCAGGCCATCTGATTTGATCCATATTGCATCTCTAAAAACAATATGTGTGCATAACATATAACAGTGGTGTGCACTAGGGTTGTCCCGATACCGATACTAGTATCGGTATCGGCACCGATACCGAGCATTTGCCCAAGTACTTCTACTCGGGCAAATGCTCCCGATGCTTCCGCCGATACCTAAGCAGTCAGCGGTGATTGGCATGTGGGGGAGTTACAAGCTTCTCCCCCCCGCGGCTTTAGTGACATACAGCGGTGATCGGTGCTTGTAACTCCCTCACACGCGATCACTGCTGACTGTTACTGCATCCTCCTCCATGCCCCCTTCATTCCTCTTTCCCCCTATGCTGTTCCCCTCCGTTGCTCTGTCCCCCTCCGTTCCGGCATTCCGCTGTCTCCCTCTGTTGCTCTGTCCTCCTCCGCTGTCCCCCTCCATTGCTCTGTCCTCCTCCGCTGTCTCCCTCCATTGCTCTGTCCTCCTCCGCTGTCCTTCTCCGTTGCTCTGTCCTCCTTCGCTGTCCCCCTCCGTTGCTCTGTCCTCCTCCGCTGTCCCCCTCCGTTGCTTAGTCCTCCTCTCCTGTCTCCCTCCGTTGTTCTGTCCCCCTCCGTTGTTCCCCTCCGTTCCGGTGTTCCGCTGTTCCCCTCTCCTTCTCTGTCCCTCTCCGCTGTGTGAATGGACAGAGTCAGCTGACTCTGTCTAATCACATAACTGAAACATTGTAATCTCCTGTGATTACGATGTCTCAGTTTATGAATGGAGAGGAGCCGCTGTCTTCTCTCCATATATTCTCAGTGCAGCTGAGGCTGCAGAGAAAGGGACTGGGGAATCCCTATCCTGTCTCTTTCTCTGTCTCAAAGGGGAGATATCAGAGGTCTGTTAAGACCCCCAATATCTCACCAAAGCCCCCCAACAGGGCTGATAAAAAAAAACACACATATTGCAATAAAGAATAAAAAAAAAAATTATTGTAAAAAATAATGAATGTAAATAAAAAAAAAAAAAAAACACAGAAACCGTTCAACCCCCCCCCCCCCTAAAAATAAGAAAAAAACCCACTGTCACGTGACATTTAAAAAAAAGTACCGGTAATCGGTATCGGCGAGTACTTGTACTCGGTCCTAAAAAAGTGGTATCGGGACAACCCTAGTGTGCACAATTGAGCCCAAAGTCCAATGTGTTTCGAGACTTGCCTTTCCTCAGGGGCTATTTCTTGGACCTTATAGAAGAACAAAATAAAATGAGTAAAGTGGCATCAAGACTCCACACCTGCCCAAAGGCAATGTAAACATTCTATACTTCATTACATTGCTTACATTACACCAAATAATATATAATCAAATAATCACCAGTGGCATGTGTAAAAGAGGCTAAAACCACATGCTATGTGTACAGAGAAACCCAGCTCAGTAGGCAGGGAAACGGGAGATAATATAACATAGGTGCATCGCTTAAAACCAAACAAATCTTATTGTAAGGTTCAATTTGCATATTAATAATCATTCTCAATCCTGCTTCCGGGCTAAGTTGAAAAGTAGTAATCAATATGGGTAGATAGGAGTATCCAGAAAAAGATCTGTCACCAGCACCCGTTCCCACTGCCTCTTACCTCTCACAGTGGACCCCCACCAAGGAAGGTCAGACAAGCGTGTTCAAAATAATCCTGGAATGGTATCACTGTCCAGACATGTGATGTCATTGCACATCGGGACACGGCGCCCATTTTGTTGTTTGGAAACTTTGGGTTTCTCTGCATTTGTTGCCTGATTTGACTTAACAAGTGGGTGTAATATCTTTCCAACATAAAGTGGAAAATATTGCACTATGATATGCCCCTTTTTATCCTTCTATACCTCTTCAAGAGTATTAACAATATTGTGGAAAGTGGAGGAGCATCTTATTAGGAGGAGCTGGGAGATCCAATGCCAGTGATACCATTCCAGGATTATTTTGAACAGGCTTGTCTGACCTTCCTTGGTGGGGGTCCACTGTGAGGGGTAAGAGGCAGTAGCAGTATGAACGGGTGCTGGTGATGCATCTTTTTCTTTATACTCCTATGTACCCATATTGATTACTACTTTTCAACTTAACCTAGACAATGAATTGACAATGTTTCTATATGGACTGATTATTAATATGCAAATTGGACCTTTACAATCTGATTTTTTTGGACCTATGTTATATTATTTTCTTTTATGTTGTTCCAGCATTTACAGTATGTGCCAGCAGCTTTCACATCTCCAGTTCCTAACCTAGCACAGCCTATACTGTATTTTATTGTTTGCCTAGGGAAACAGGAGAGACCGGAAGCTACAGGGATCCCACAAGAGCACTGCATGAATACAATAAAACAAACAGTTATTTAAAAAAATTAAAAAACAAAATCTGCAACAACCAGTGAACAGGAGGCGGATAAGGCGGTCACGCATGTGCCCTTAAGTTCCCCCCGCCGGCCTACTGAACTGGGTTGCTCCAAGCCCTCGGTAGAAACCACTGGTGGGGTGTTGAGGGAGAGCCCTTGGAGAGGTCAGGTGCAAGACTTTGGCCAGTGGCAGTTGTTTGTAATGCATTATGGGATTTGAACAAAGCAATTAATGCTGAATATCGCTACAGTTCAAATTGTATCCTAACAGCCAAATTTCGGCACAAATTTAGGTTTGAACCCAACTCTCAGCTCATTCCTACTTACAGTCAAGGTGTTGGAAAACGGGTTTCCTTTTTACTAAAATGCCGAGGTGTTTAATACAGGGGTATATTTTTTCTTTAATAAAAAAAGCCCCTCTGTTTCCTTTTGTTACCTTTGAACCATGTATTCTAGTATATTCTTATTAAAACATTCACATTATTTGGTGTCTGAAAATATCACAAACAATAGAAAGTAGCAAAATTAATTTAACATGTCCTCCTTCCTATTCCTCCTCCTATCATTCTCACCCTGTGTTAGCTTTCCAGTGATATCTCAGCTGAGTTATTCTTAGATGAATTCCATGGCTAATGGTGCTAATCAATATTCTGCGACTAGTTTAAAGACCCTATATTTCTCCTTTTTATTACCTTTTAAGCAGACTTCCCTACAAATCTCACTAAACAGATGATGTTATGCTCACTGGACCCTGATGCATGCACAACTCCCTTCTTGTTCATTATAGCAGCTTGCCAACATCCAAAGAGGACTCATAACTGTTTTATATACCACATGGAATGGTTGAAAATAAAACAACATATATTTGAAACTATGTATCTATTAGCCTATGTTGTGATCATACTGATAACTGACAACACAGGCCCATTACCTAGACTGAATGCACAATTATATAGGTTGCTTCCTGGCTTAAAATCTAACACCATCTCATGTACAGCCAGGATGGCTGCTGTAGTTAGAGAGTTAGGTATGAACAACCACAGGTTCAGTTCATCCAGCATTTGGAATTTCAGTGTGTATGGTTATCTACCTACACTGGAGAGATGGTGCCTATGATGCTTGAATACCTCTATATTAAAAGTAATTCTATGGTCAGGCTATGAATATTTTTTTTTTTTTTAAACAATCTTTATATTGAATTTTTGCACTGAAAAACTATACATTTACAATAACTCAGACTAGACGGGCAACATACCTGTCCTCGATACGGCCACGCAGGGCCCAAACCATTTGAGAACCAACATAGTTCAACTACCCCCCCCCCTCCCCATCCCGACCACTGTCACGACCCGGTAAGTTTATTTATAATGAATATCCAGACATATTTGCCAAATATTTGTGCACTGTCCTCAACTTTCATAGTTTGATCATCCTTCCTTGCCTATAAAATTATGTCAGAAAGCAGTGACCCCTGAGGCATAACAAAGTATCAGTTAACCTGGCAATTTTCCCTTTAACTCAATATTTAAGCATTTACATTTCTTTCTCAAACATCACGGGACACAGAGCCTCAGTAATTACTGATGGTTATATAGGTATCACTGGTGATTGGACACTGGTACACCCTAACCAGGAAGTTTAACCCCCTATATAATCCCTCCCCCTTGCAGGGATACCTCAGTTTTTACGCCAGTGTCTTAGGTGATGGACGTGTAAAGATGTCTTGTGCTGAGCTCCAAAGGGATTATCCTATATCCTATACTGGGGCAGGCCAGGCGAACTGGATCCATTCCAAAGTGTCTTTTCTAGGCCGAATTGAATGGTACTTGGGCCTCGTGTCCGAAGAAACAAGGTTTTACCTGTAACGCTTCTCTTTTTAGAGAGCTGGACCCCGCATATTAGAAAATGTTTTTTCTAGCCTAATTTCTAGCTGAGTGCTTTACAGGGCCAGAACTGTGGATCCCCCTATTCGTAGGGGGCCCCAGTCTCTGACGGTTTTCTTAAACGGAGCCCACCGTGAGAGGTGAAGATTGGGTCTGTGTAACAGAACCCTGCGGCTGGATAAGTTAAGAGGAGATTCCACAGAATTTTTTAATTCTAGTAGGTTTTCTCCTTTAAGGTAAATGCATGCTATGCCTATTGTGACCACCGGGGGCTGCCAAGAGCACATACCTTCTCATTCTGATGTCTGTCTCAAGTGTTAGATGCTGCACAAGCTCCTCCGGCCGGCTCCAGGTAGGATGAGATGGGGGCTCTCCTCAGGGATATCTCCCCCCAGACTAGGGGGAGGCTGCAGATGGTCTGTAAGGCGGTTAGACACTGCACTTTCACCGCCGTTGCTGCCATTGCATGTGCAGGCCCATCACTACCGGCTTCTCTCCTTCCTCCCCCTCCCCCAGCCATCCTCCATGTTGGTCAGAAGAGTCGGCTAGCGCGGGAAGCGCTTGTTTTTTTTCAAAAAGCGAAGGGGGGGGCGCGGTAGAGGGGGGGTGGGGCATCAGGTGCTCTGATGCCCACAGGGCCAGCTGCAGGCAATTAAAGGCACTAATTACAGGTGCACTAAGCCTTCTGGAGGGACACAGAGCTGACGGTCGCATGTAAGGTGGGACACAGGCATTCTCCTAGGCAGCATTTACTAAAGTAACACCATACTGGGCATTGGGTAGCAAGGCTTTTAGCCAGACTACATCGCTCAGCAGTCAGTGTTCATTTTGTGATACCTCCACCTTGTTGCTTTGCACTATAGGTAGAAGAGGTTCAAGCACCTCAAGAACCAGAGACTCTAGGGGATCTCGTTCGGGTTCTGAGGGCCCCCTGTCTGCAGCATCCTCCCCCCCGAGGGGCCAGGGACGGCTAGCCAGGGAGAGCCATCGGGGTCAGGGGCTACACCTGCTTCTGGCACTTCAGCCCCTGTATACATTACACAGGAGGTTTTTTTCTCAACCATTAATGGTTTAGAGGAAAGATTAATGGCTGTGATTACATCTTCACTCGGTGGAAAAAAACGCACTAGGCCTTCCTCTGTTCCCCAAGACCCTCAGGAAGAGGAGCTCTGGGATAAAGGAGAGGAATCCCTTTCAGAGGATCGGGATAGAATGGATGATTCCTCTTCGGAGGAATCAGGTGGAGAGGGACCCTCTGTGACTTCCCAAGAGGAGAAAGTCTTAGTGCAGATCCTTACTGGACTGGTCCGCTCCACATTTAAGTTGCCCATACCTGAATCAGTTAAAGAACCCTCTTCTTCTTTAGGATCACTGAAACCTCCTCAAACAGCACAGGCTTTTCCTGTTCATAATTTACTTGAAAAGCTCCTTTATGCTGAGTGGGATCACCCAGATAAACGTTTTTTTCCGCCGAAAAAGTTTTCAACACTTTATCCTATGGAAGAAAAGTTTATTAAAATGTGGGGGAGCCATTAATGCCGCCATTTCCTCTGTAAATAGTAGTCTGACTTGTCCTGTAGACGATGCTCAGATGCTCAGGGATACTGTAAATAAAAAGATGGAATCCCTATTGAAGGATGTTTTCTCCTTAGCAGGTTCAGTGGCTCAACCTGCAGTAGCAGCGATTGGAGTCTGTCAATACTTAAGAGACCATGTTAAACAGGTCATCAAAGTTTTACCTGAACAACAGGCCCAGGGGTTAGCTAACCTTCCAGCAGCCTTATGTTATGTTGTTGACGCCATCAGAGATTCTATTATGCAAACCTCTCGTCTGTTGCTGGGGTTAGTGCATATACGTAGAATCCTATGGTTGAAAAATTGGTCAGCCGAAGCACCATGTAAGAAGCTCCTGGCTGGGTTTCCATTTCGTGGTGAAAGGTTGTTTGGAGAAGACTTGGATAACTATATCAAGAGAATCTCTTGTGGGAAAAGCACTTTCTTACCTGTTAAGAAGAAGATTAAGCGTCCCTCTTTCAAATGGACTCTTTCCCCAGCGCCGGGGGCTTCAGCCTGCAGGCAGTCTTGATGGCCTCCTCCGTCTGGGTCCAGAAACAAGAGTCAACCCCAGGGACAGAAGAAGTCCTGGGGAAAGAAGCCTGCTAGGCAAAAAACTAAGACCTCTGCATGAGGGGGCGCCCCCAGTGGGGGGAAGACTGTGACAGTTCTCAGGGCTCTGGCGGGAGGATTTCCAGGACAGATGGGTAGTCTCCACGATAACCTTAGGGTACAAACAGAGAAAAAGCAGTCGCTCCTTCTAGCGTTAGAGCGACTTTTATTGCAGGAGGTCATTATGGTGGTTCCCGCGAAGGATCAGGGATTGGGTTTTTATTCTAACCTTTTTATGGTCCAAAAACCAAATGGGGATGTTAGACCCATTCTGGAGTTAAGGGATCTGAACCGATTCCTAAGGATTCAGTCCTTTCGCATGGAATCAATTCGGACAGTAGTCTCCACCCTGCAGGGAGGAGAATTTCTGGCATCAATAGACATCAGAGATGCATATCTGCATGTGCCCATTTTTCCTGCTCATCAGAAGTTTCTGCGCTTTGAGATAGGAGGGCGCCATTTCCAGTTTGTCTCTCTGCCTTTTGGGATAGCCACTGCACCTCGAGTGTTCACAAAGGTCTTGGCTCCTCCTCTGCCAGATTAAGGGCTCAGGGTATAGCTGTCATAGCATACCTAGACGACCTGCTCTTGATAGACCGGTCGGTAGCCTCCTTGAACGGAAACTTGAGGACCACAGTCAGGTATCTGGAGCACCTGGGTTGGATCCTTAACCTAGAAAAATCTTACCTAAAACCAGTAAGAAGACTGGAGTATTTAGGTCTGGTCATAGATACAAGCCAGGAGAAAATATTTCTACCTCAGGCAAAGATCACTGCTTTAAGGGAGCTGATTCTGGCAGTCAGGACCACGAAGGGTGCTTCTGTCCACCTTTGTATGAGGCTATTAGGGAAGATGGTGTCTATATTCAAGCAGTTTCATTCAAGAATGCTGCAACACAGTATTCTGTCGTCCTGGAACAAGAAGGTTCAGGCATTAGACTTTCCGATGCACCTGTCTCATGCGGTGCGTCGCAACCTCAATTGGTGGCTAATACCCGAAAACCTGCAGAAGGGGAAATCCTTTCTGCCGGTTACCCGGACGGTGGTAACAACAGATGCCAGTCTGTCGGGTTGGGGAGCAGTTCTGGAACAGTCTGCGGTCCAAGGCGTATGGTCCAAGACCGAGAGGACCTTACCCATCAACATTCTGGAGATCCGTGCGATGTATCTAGCCCTAAAGGCTTGGACTATCAGGCTACAGGGTTGCCCGGTCAGGATCCAGTCCGACAATGCCACAGCAGTGGCTTATGTCAATCATCAGGGAGGCACCAGGAGCCTAGCTGCTCAAAAGGAGGTGAACCAGATCTTAGTCTGGGCAGAGAAGCATGTGCCATGTATATCGGCAGTCTTCATTCCGGGGATAGAGAACTGGCAGGCAAACTATTTAAGTCGCCAGCAGTTACTTCCAGGGTAATGGTCTCTGCATCCCGATGTCTTTTGGGCCATATGCCAAAGTTGGGGGGGGTTCCAGATGTAGATCTCTTTGCATCCCAATTCAACAAAAAGATAGACAGATTTGTGGCAAGGACAAAAGATCCTCTTGCATGCGGGACAGATGCGCTGGTGATTCCGTGGCATCGGTTCTCACTGATTTATGCATTCCCGCCTATTCTGCTGCTGCCACGACTCCTTCGCAGGATCAGGCAGGAAGAGAAGTCGGTACTTCTGGTGGCCCCCGCTTGGCCCAGAAGGACTTGGTATGCAGAAATAGTAAGGATGACGGTGGGTTCCCCATGGGCCCTACCGGTACGTCCAAACCTGTTATCTCAAGGTCCAGTGTTCCATCCTGCCTTACAAACGCTAAATTTGACAGTTTGGCTATTGAAACCCACGTTCTGAAGAGAGTTCTGAAGAGTCGTGGGCTTTCAGGTCCTGTGATATCTACCTTGATCAATGCAAGGAAGCCAGCTTCCAGAATGATTTATCATAAAGTCTGGAAAGCTTATATATCCTGGTGTGAATCCAGGGGTTGGCATCCCAGAAAATATGTGATTGGTAGAATTCTTGATTTTCTACAATTGGGATTAGAGATGAAGCTCGCCTTGAGTACCATCAAGGGCCAGGTCTCGGCCTTATCAGTATTATTTCAACGGCCACTTGCTTCGCATTCTTTGGTCTGAAATTTTATGCAGGGGGTGACGCGTCTTAATCCTCTGGTTAAGGCTCCCCTAAACCCCTGGGACTTGAACTTGGTTCTGTCTGTGTTACAGAAACAGCCTTTTGAACCAATAAGTCAGAATTAGCAGCTCTTTCCTGTAAAGAGCATTATTTGATTGTACACAAGGATAGAGTAGTACTACGCCCTCATCCTAGGTGGTTTCAGATTTTCATGTAAACCAAGACATTGTTTTACCTTCCTTTTTTCCAGATCCCTGTTCTCCGGAAGAAAGATCACTACATTCTTTGGATGTAGTAAGAGCAGTTAAGGCCTATCTGGAAGCGACTGCTCAGGTTCGCAAGACGGATGTTTTGTTTGTGCTGCCAGAGGGTCCCAGTAGAGGACAGGCAGCATCAAAAGCTACCATATCTAAATGGATTCGACAATTGATCATTCAAGCTTAAGGTTTGAAACAGAAGATTCCTCCGTTTCAGATCAGGGCACATTCCACAAGGGCTATTGGTGCTTCTTGGGCAGTGCATCACCGGGCCTCTATGGCTCAAATCTGCAAGGCCTCAACCTGGTCTTCAGTCCATACATTCACCAGATTCTATCAGGTGGATGTAAGAAGGCATGAGGATATTGCCTTTGGGCGTAGTGTGCTGCAGGCAGAGGTACAGGGTCCTCAGGTCTGATTGCACCCTACTTGGTTGTTTCTCCCCCCCCTCAGATAGCATTGCTCTGGGACATCCCATCAGTAATTACTGAGGCTCTGTGTCCCGTGATGTTCGAGAAAGAACATTTTTTAAAACAGCTTACCTGTAAAATCCTTTTCTTTCGATGGACATCACGGGACACAGAGGTCCCGCCCCTCTTCTAGTACACTATATTGCTTGGCTACAAAACTGAGGTATCCCTGCAAGGGGGAGGGATTATATAGGGGGTTGAACTTCCTGGTTAGGGTGTGCCAGTGTCCAATCACCAGTGATACCTATATAACCATCAGTAATTACTGAGGCTCTGTGTCCCGTGATGTCCATCAAAAGAAAAGGATTTTACAGGTAAGCTGTTTTTAAAAATCCTATTATTATTAGCAAGAGATAGAGGAACAAGCTGCCATTTACCTCTGTAGCTACAGGTACTATGGAGCAATTTGTTTATCAAATTCAATTGAATCCATGGTATCTTTTATTGTAATTCAGGCAGACTGTATATACAGTAATATGGATCTCTTTTACTATTTAAACTAAGTCCTGCAGCAAGAGTTAAAATATTCTGAAATGGGAAAGTCAGACCATTTCTCACACAAAGCAGTGGACTGACATTCTTACAGCCTAGCACTCCCCCTAAACTGCTGTGATCAACAGTGCTCTCACTCCCTGCTTCTTCCGAAGGGGAAACCCAGTATTGCCTACTAAGTATGTTCCAATCCTTTTATCATTGTTCCTCATGCTCTAACCACAACAGAACATTTAACCCATATTTATATATGTATTGGGAGAAGCCTGTAAAATGTTGTCTGGCTTTCATGTTAGTCCTATGACTTCCATACCTTGAGGCACAGACCAAGTTTGCACACCAGTACTGATTAAAGTCTAACTTCAGCCGCAGCATACTTGTTCCAAGACAATGACTCATAAACTACTTAAGCCAGAAACGGATGGGTGACTAGGAAGATGTAAACGAACAGTCATTTCTCTCAAAACAGCCTTCCTTTAGGCTTGGTTCAAACCTATGCATTTTTTAGTGCATTTTCAGTTTTGCAGAAACACACTACAGTCCATTTAACATGGTTTCCTATGGATGTAGTTCACATCTATTCATTTTGTGGAAAGGGCCAGGGACTTTTTTCTGGCTTTTGGTTACATAGACTTGAATGGATCAAAAACATGTATTAAAAGTCCCAAATGCACCTAGAATATGCAAACTGCAACCTGCATAGGTGTGAACCAGGCCTTAAACGGCAGATTTAGCTTTGAGGTGTTATATAAATGAAAGTTTTTATTGCCACTGTTATCATTTTCTAACATTGTTTGAACAGTGCACGATGCCTGGCCACAAGTTAAGAGGCCCAGCTACTTGATTGATTGACTAGGTCACTAACACGAAGTGACAAACTGATGTAGATGCATGCGGGCTCATTCACAATGTCAGGTTAACATTTTCCAAGGGTATGAGAGGCCCTGTGTATCTTTAGTGAAGGGTAACTGTCAGAGACAAGGCATTTAACTGCTGGATTTTTTCACTGGATTTTTGATTATGTAACTTACCTCACCTGATGCTGGTCTGCACATAAGCACAGAAGATTTTCATGATTGTATTTATCATAAGCAATGTTCAGATTGTAATTTTTTTCCTCATAATAACTTGTATATTTCCTGTCCATTGTATACCCTCACTGTTTACATACTATGTGCACTAAAGCAGAGCTCTGAGCCAGTGGCAGCCACTCATTAGGCCTCCCTAATCCATGCATCCAGCCCCTAATCTACTTGCAGGGTTCCTGACGCATCGACGCACTAATTGGCTTAAAAAAAGGTGGGCTCAGAGTGTAGAGCACTGTGCCCTGAGCCCACCCTGTTATGTAACATTAGCAAATGAATATTCGCTAATGTCTTCCTGTTTCTCCTCCACGGCCAATCAGGAAGCGGGTCCTGAGACCTCATTGGCCGGGAGTCCGAAGACCTGATTGGCTGGGAGAAGAAGCGACAGCCGGGACACGGAGGAGACAGAAGGGGGAAGCTGCCACTGCAGCCATGACCTGCATGGGGTAATTGCAGAGCTGACGGGCCTGAGGGTGAGCAAGCAAGCCAGCGACCGGGGGGGGTGGGTATGGTGTGCGATGGCGGGCTCGAGTGACGGGGGGTGCGTTAGTGTGGGGTAGCAGGCTGGAGCTACAGGGGGGGTGTGCCTGTGGTCAGGTCTGTCTGTCACTCCCCAACCGATGGAGCACAGCTGCCACTGCTCTGAGCTAACATCCAAATGGAGAAATAAAAGGCATTTATGGGGCAGTTTTACCCTGAAAACTCTCTATAATTGTGTTTTGTCATTCAGGCCCCTGCTGAACTGCATAGCCAGACAAGTAACCTCACTTTTCTCTATCAAAGCTGAACTAAGAATCAATGGTACCACTACGCATCTGCAAAACAATTTTGTGCTTTGCGGGAAATGCACAAATATGAATCTAGCGCCTTAGCATACTTAAATACATAAACACTGCTGTGCATGTAATGGTCATGCATACTGGGCTTATGCATAGCTGTGTGTAGCAGCCATTTTGTTCAGGCCGCAAGTCTTCCATGCCATCTTGTCATAAGAAGACACAGCTGCTGTGATGCCCCCCCCCCCCCCCCCCCCGTGCCATCTCCTTCAGCAAATACAACTCACAACCTCTTCCAACCAGACACCTCTTATCAATTTCAAAATACCCATCTCAGGACCCATAAAAAAGTGTCTGACTTAGCGCTTCATTGACTAGACTGGAAAAGTTAACAGACCAGGGTCGTAAATACCACAGTGGTATCTACAATTCACATCCTCTGTAGAATCCATCATTGTCGTACATTCAGGAACTTCCAAAATAATAATGGTACACACCAAAATATTGACTTTTTTACTTTCCTCAGATAATTTGTAACATGTCAAGTCCAGACACCCCTATGTCAGATCATATGGGGAACCACTGGCACCACTTATTCCTCCTAGGTAAAATAGGATAACTTCATCTTTACTAAAACACATGTTTGCATAAAATACATGAGTTTGGAATGCACATCATGTAGGTAAAGCAAATAACAGAACATGTTCTTGTTGATCACATAAAGATACATGTTTTCTGTTGGTATGGATTTACATGTGTTTTACATAGTCGCATGAGGACGCTGGGTCACATTAAAGTGCTTGTTTGCACAGAAATGCCTAAAATCACATAAAAATGCTGGATTGCATAAAGATCCTTGATCGCACAAGGGTGCTTGATTACACAAGGGTGCCTGATCACACAAGAGTGTTTGATCACACAAGAGTCCTTGGTCAAGGGTACTTTTCCGTACAGTAGTGCTTATAATGCATAAAGTGTTTGATCATATAAAAAATGAAAAATCACATAAGGATGCATGATCACCTAAAGTTGCATAAAAGGCATGTTAATTTAAGCTTTCCTTAAATATACAGGATTCCTTATGTTCACATAGGAATACAGGTCTGCATGGATACATGGTGTGTAATGTTGCATAACACGTTCATAAAGCACATGCTTGCTTGCAAGATGCCTGTTCCAATGCACACGTGTTATATGTATGCTTTATACAGCACACACTTTTCTTGTTCTTGCCTAAAACATATTTGTATGAATTTATGCTTCCATGAACGCACGTTTCCATAGAGGCATATGGCGTTAATACTTGCCTCATGCACATATGGGCCATTTGCATATGTGTTTATTTGCATGGGCTACAGAGGTTGTCTGTGCTTTGCAGTGGAACAGCACCTCTTCCAGTTGGTGGTCTGGTGGGTTAGCCCAGGGTAAAGGCCCAGGGTATAGCAGTAATGGCATACCAAGGTGGTCAAGTGGTCAAGGAACTCCTGGGTTGGGATCCAAGTCTAAAGGTACTTTCTTACGATCGGTAAGGAGCTTGGAGTGTTTGGGACTCAGCCCAAAAAGGGTTCTAGGCAAGGAAGAGTTCTTTACATTTACCTTTGCTAAGGTGCTAGGGAAGATGGCTTCATTTAAAGCGGTTCCCTATGCTCCGTTTCGTTCAAGGCTGCTATAAACATTATTCTGTCTGCCTGGAACAAGTAGATCCTAACCTAGGCATTATCCAAAGGGTCTGGTCCCAGGGATACGCTGGTAGCTCTGCAAGATGACAGAAAGGTAGATCCTTCACGCCGATTACCTGGGAGGTGGTGGCTACGAAGGCTGGCCTCTACGGATGGAGACCAGTGCTGAAGGAGACCACTGCCCAGGGGAAGCGTCAAGCTCAGAGAGCCTTGACTGTCAACATTCTAGAGCTTCCGATGGCATGTCTGGCTTAATGGTCTGGGTGTTTAGATTACAGGATTGTTCTGCCAAGGCACAATCCAACAATGCCACATCAGTAATTTACTTCAGTTACCAAGGAGGCACTAGAAGTCAGGCAGCCAGAGGGAAGGCCATGTTCTGGTTTGGGCAGAGGAGCTTGTACCTTGCCTATCAACAATCTTCATAACGTGAAATGGAGGATTGAAAGGCGGCTCTCTGGAGCCATCAACAATTGTTCCCGGGAGAATGGCCTCTGCACCCTGACTTTTTTTCTGCCCAGATGAGAATTTTGGGCGTCCAGGTTCAACAAGAAGTTGGACAGCTTTGTGTCGAGGGCTAGAGATCCACTCGCATATGGGACAGATGCGTTAGAGACCCCATGGAATTCGTTTTTTACTGATTTATACGTTCTCCCCAGTTCAGCTGCAGAAGCAGCTTCTACGCAGGATCAAAGTGGAAGGGAAGCCGGTAATACTACTAGCCCGGCATGACCCAGAAGATCCTGGTATGCAGAGATTGTAAGATTGGCAGTAGGGAAACCGTGGACTCCTCCATCTAGTCCAGACTTGCTTTCGCAAAGGGCCAGTATTCCATCCGGCCTTACAATTGCTAAATTTAACAGTCTGTCTATTAAAACCTACATGTTAAAGAATTGGGCTTTCAGGTTCAGTGGTAACTGCCCTGATTAATGCAAGAAAGCGGGCCTCTAGGACCATTTATTATAGGGTCTGGAGGGCCTATGTTTCCTGGTGTGAAACCAAAAGATGGCATCCTCGGAGGCATGTCATAGGTAGAATTCTTGCCTTCCTACAGCTGGGTGTAAAAGTGAAGCTAGCCTTGAATACCATCAAGGGTCAGATCTCGGCCTTTGTCATTGTTTTTCAAAGGCCACTTGCTTCGCATTCTTTGATCCGGGCCTTTTATACAAGGGACAATGCGTATAAATCTGCCATTTGGGTCGCACTTG
The DNA here is from genome assembly GCA_037952925.1 of Lithobates clamitans. Lineage (NCBI taxonomy): Eukaryota > Metazoa > Chordata > Amphibia > Anura > Ranidae > Lithobates > Lithobates clamitans. The sequence goes on along the minus strand of JBBGZY010000852.1, from coordinate 4,025,657 downwards.
TGCCCTAGGGTTGAATCTAGTTTTGTCGGCGTACAAGGACAGCTCCTTGGGCCGATGCATCATATTCCTTTTGGGCCTCCTAACAGGGGAATAGGTGTTCTCCGTTGCGGTAGCCTCCGCAAGAGTTTCAGTGTTGGCAGCTTTCTTTTGTATAGTGCCATACTTAATTATTCTTAAGGATAGGGTGATATTAAATCCTCACCCAGCCTTTTTTCTTTTTCCTAAAAGGATCTAGCTGTCATTTGAATCAACACGTTTCTCTGCAGAAGGAAAGTTATTAATTCCTCTCAATATAGTGAGAGCGGTTAAATGTATATCTGAATGTTTCCAGATACAGGAATCTGATGTTTGTTGTCCTGCCATAAGACCCTAAAGCCCCATACACACTATCAGATTTCCTGCTGAGTTTTTCCTTCAGATTTACCAAAACCATGTAGTGCAAGGGCCTGCCTGATTGCATACACATTGAAACTTCTAAGGTTTGACCTCATATTACATGGTTTTGGTAAATCTGATGGAAAAACTCAGCAGAAAATCTGATAGTGTATATGAGGCTTAAGAATGGGCAGGCAGCATTCAAATCAGCTATTAAAATGGTTGCACTCTCTCGTTGTAGTGAGAGCAGTCAAGGCCTATCTGAAGCGACTGCTCTGATACGGAAAACTAATGTTTGTGGCGTTACCTGGAGGTCCCAGGATAGGGCAGATAGCATCTAAATCAACTGTTGTTTTAATGCAGATTCGTCAAGTTATTATTCAGGCTTGCGGTTTGAAGAAAAGGTTTTCTCCTTAGAGTGCACTTTACCAGGGCAGTAAGCACTTCATGGGCGGTGCGTTACCAAGCCTTTATGACTCAGATTTACAAGGTCGCCACTTGGTCGTCTATACATATGTTCACTAATTTCTATCAGTTGAATGTAAGACGGCAAGAGGATGCCACTTTTGGCGCAGTGTACTGCAGGCAGCAGTAAAGGTCCTCATGTCTGATGGCGGTCTGCGTTTATTTGTGTTTCCCTCCCCTCAGTAGGCATTGCTTTAGGACATCCCACTTAGTAATTACTATGAGCCTCTGTGTCCCGTGATGTACAATAAAGAAAATAGGATTTTTATAACAGCTTACCCGTAAAATCCTTTTCTTGGAGTACATCACGGGACACAGAGGCTCATAGTAATTAGTAAGAGGGTTATATCTCAACTTCAGGTGCTGGACACTGGTGTAATCAATTAGACAGGAAGTTTCCTCCCTATATAACCCCTCCCCTACAGGGAGTACCTCAGTTTTTGTAGCAAAGCAATGAGTGTCCCACAAGAGGGGCGGGAGCTCTGTGTCCCGTGATGTACTCCAAGAAAAGGATTTTACAGGTAAGCCGTTATAAAAATCCTATTTTTGAAAAGTGTTAAACTTGTCTCTAAGCTTTTAATGCAAGCTAATAAGAATTTGTCTTGAAGAGTGCTACTGCAGTATAAATCTCTGAATATACCTGTCTGTGGTGACAGTGTGTACAGAGGTTGTAATTGTAATGCTAAATTTCTGGAAGTTCCGACTATTCAGTAAAAGTCGATGGTGACAGTTAAAGGGTTAATTGCTTAATTAGCCCAGTGACAATCACTCTCAGGTTGCTGGCACCTAGCTTGGGTCCCGCAAGCTGGAAAATCCTTATGTCGGGTGCAGCTGAGAGTGGCATTGCTAAGTAAGTGACAGCACAATGTGAGATTTGCCAGTTCTTTGCCACAAGTTAGTGAAGAAGGCAGGGATCTGATCCCCGCCTCGATCACAGTGCAGACTGTACAGTGGACTGCAAGAGGCCCTTACACTACTTTTAGTAAAATTGTGTTCTATATGCACAGTATCTCACAAAAGTGGGTACACCACTCACATTTTTGTAAATATTTTATTATATCTTTTAATGTGACAACACTGAAGGAATTACACTTTGCTACAATGTAAAGTAGTGAGTCTACGGCTTGTATAACAGTGTAAATTTGCTGTCCCCTCAAAATAACTCAACACACAGCTATTAATGTCTAAACCGCTGGCAACAAGAGTGAGTACACCCCTAAGTGAAAATGTCCAAATTGGGCCCAAAGTGTCACTATTTTGTGTGGCCACCATTTTTTTCCAGCACTGCCTTAATCCTCTGGGGCATGGAGTTCACCAGAGCTTCACAGGTTGTCACTGGAGTCCTCTTCCACTCCTCCATGTCAACATCACGGAGCTGGTGGATGTTGGAGATTGTTAAAATACTGTTATTATGGTATTAAAACCGATATTCTGTAAATTGATGCGGAAAGTTCCAAGAAAATCTGTTCAGTTCTCGTGTAAAAATTCAAAAATTGATTTAATAATAAAATAGAATATTACAAGAACAAATATCAAATTTAAAATGTAACAATAACATCAATAACTGTTAAATGAAGATTGAATCAAATGTGTATCTTTGTGTGTGTATGAAGCTGTGTCAGCTTCCTTCAGTGTTTCATGGTGTGTCTCAAGCAACTGTCTTTGTTTCTAGCCTTTACTCATAAAATCTGACCCCTCCTTCCTAAAAAGGCTAGTTAAAGGTTCTCAATTGTCTCTTAGTTCTACAGAAAATCGCAGGCTTTAACCACCTCACATAATGGTGGGAGTTGCTCAGTCTCCATGCATTAGCATTCCTGAGGAGGGGGCAAGAACAATGCGTGAAACTATTTTAAATATTAATCCTTTAAAATAAGATAAAAGACAAGGTGCGCCAATCTAAGTGCAGTATCAAACGCAACTTTAATAAATATAAAAATGAACGGTCAAATGGCTACTCACAAAGATTTAGTAAGGGTAAGGCACATAATAACATGTAGATAGCCCAGGGACGTGATCATGGCTGCTCTCAGTGCAGGATTCCTAAGATGTTACAAAGCGCTGGGGAGAGTGTGGAAAGGCTGTCTGCGGTGTGTAGTTCTCCGCTGGTGGGGACTTTACTGTGGGGGGAACAAAGAGACCCAGGTGTCAGCAAGGTAAAGCCGGCATCTCGTCAGGCACTGGAAGCCAGGATACCTGAAGCAGGAACCACATGAGGACCAGCGTGAAGCGCACCATACACTGGAGTGAGGGCAGTGGAAGTGTCATCTGGACGTGTCCAATGTGGGCTTTTTCGACGTGTGCAGCAGATCGCACTATTGCTGTTTGCTGTTTGCAATCTATGTCTGAAATGGATCAAGTGTGGCCAGAACAGCAGCCACTTGGGCACCACATGCTTGACCAGACATCTGACGACGTGCCATGCAGTCCGTTGGCAACTACACCAGAAAAACCCACATCATAGAAAAAAGCAGACTTCTCCTTGCTCCTCATCTGAGATCTCCACCCCTACTATACCTCCAGTCCTCTTAAAAATCTGCACTGAGAGGAATGAAGGTATAGCAATAGGTGCCACAAGTACTTGTAGACAATCTGCTAGCAGTTCACCACCAGTTGATTTCAGCAGGCAAATTTTGCTACCCCAGTTGCTGAACCGTAAAAAGAAATTCTGTCCCAGCCATTCACATGCTCAGCGTCTAAATGCTAGCTTGGCCAAATTGCTAGAACTGCAACTGCTCCCCTTTCAGCTGGTAGACTCTGCCCCCTTTCCTGAATTTATGGAATGTGCTGTACCACAGCAGAAAATCTGATAGTGTATATGAGGCTTAAGAATGGGCAGGCAGCATTTAAATCAGCTATTAAAATGGTTGCACTCTCTCGTTGTAGTGAGAGCAGTCAAGGCCTATCTGAAGCGACTGCTCTGATACGGAAAACTAATGTTTGTGGCGTTACCTGGAGGTCCCAGGATAGGGCAGATAGCATCTAAATCAACTGTTGTTTTAATGCAGATTCGCCTGCATTAAAACAACCAGTGGTAGGTTGCAAAACGGCATTTCTTTTCATGCAAGCCCATTCCGGCTCTCTACCATCATGCGGAAGGCAATGTTTTAGCCTCGTTGGACAGGGCGGTCAGCGGCAAGGTTCATATTACCGCTGACTCATGGTCCAGAAGGCATGGGCAGGGACGTTACCTTTCCTTCACGGTGCACTGGGTAACTCTGCTAGCAGCTGGAAAGGAGGCAGGACAGGCTTCAGTGTTGTTGGAGCTTGTTCCACCACCACGCCTCCAAAAAAGCTGGTGGCAATTCTGACACAGCTATCTGCTCCACCCACTCCTCTTCTTCTTCCTCTATGGCCTCTTCTGCAGAATTGTCCTCTGAACCAGCAGTGCTCTGTAAGCGTTCAAGGGGCTACACAAGCAGTCAGACTAAAAGATGCCATGCGGTGCTTGAGTTGGTCTGCCTAGGGGACATGATCCACACTGGGGCAGAGATTCTGTCAGCTCTGCAGGGGCAGGCTCAGAGGTGGTTGACGCCACGGCAGCTTGAGCCAGAAATGGTTGTATGCGACAGTGGCACTAACCTTCTCTCCGCCCTCCGACAGGGACACTTGACCCATGTTCCATGTTTGGCACACGTCCTGAATTTGGTGGTGCAGCGTTTCTTGACCAGGTACCCAGGCTTACAAGATCTCCTGAGGCTGGCCAGAAAAGTCTGTGGTCATTTTCGCCGGTCATACAATGCCAGTGCTCGGCTGGCTGACATTCAACGGGAATGCAACCTGCCCACCAACCGCCTCATTTGTGACATGCCCACCAGGTGGAACTCAACTCTGGCAATGCTTCAGCGGCTGTATACAGAGCAGAGGGTCATCAATGAGTACCTGTGCGAGTATGGCACCAGGACAGGGTCAGGGGAGCTTGGCTTCTTTTTGCCATGCTAGTGGCTACTGATCAAGGATGCATGCACTGTCCTATCACCATTTGACCAGGCCACAAGGATGGTGAGCAGCGACAATGCATGCATCAGGGACACTGTCCCTCTAGTCTCCCTGCTGGAGTACATGCTTCGTGGAATCATGGACAGGGCACTTGAGGCAGATCAGCAGGAGGAAGAGGAGGACTTCCTTTCCTCTCAAGGTCCCCTTTATCCAGACAGCATTTCTGTGGGGTCACCAAACAGGGGAAGAAGAGGAGGAGGAGGATTGTGTCCGCATGGATGTAGAGGATAACGTGCAACAGTCTTCAAGGGTTGGTTTTCAGTCCCCAGAAACCCAAGGAGTTGTACGTGGCTGGGAGGAGGTAGTTCCAGATAATGTGATCCTTAGTGACCCGGAGGACTCAGAATCTAATGCCTCTGCAAACTTACACTGCATGGCCTCCCTGATTCTGCAAAGCCTGCAAAAGGACCCTAGGATTTGTGGTATCAAGGAGAGGGATCATTACTGGCTGGCAACCCTTCTTGATCCACGTTACAAAGGTAAAGTTGCATAATTCATCCTGCCTTTGCAGAGGGAGCAGAGGATGAAACATCTTTAGGAGCCCTTGAAGAAATGTTTGTGTAACGCATTTCCAGAGCCTGAGAGGTAATCAATTCCTGGTGCTGGACAACGTGTTTCTGAGGCTTCGTTCGGTCAGAGGAAGAGCGGTGGAGAAGGTGGCCGGCTGATCAATGCCTTTTAAACAATTTTTCAGTCCTTAGCGCCAAAGTCTGATAAAAGCAACCATCGCCAGTGTCTGCATTATGTGGTGCAGGAATATCTAGGGGCAAGAGCAGACTTGGAGACCTTTCCAACAGAGCATCCACTGGGTTACTGGGTCTTTAAGATGGACCACTGGCCAGAACTTGCTCAATATGCAATCGAGCTACTGGCCTGTCCTGCATCCAGCGTGCTTTCTGAATGCACATTCAGTGCTGCTGGAGGGTTTGTAATGGATCAAAGAATGCGCCTGTCCACAGACTTCTTTCAAGGCTCACATTTATAAAAATGAATCAGTCCTGGATCAGCAGCTGTCAAGCACCTGATGCTGATGTAACTGATTGAATTTGCTATGGATCTGGGATTCCTTGAAGGCTGCCTATTTTATTCCTCCTGAATCTTGATGCTAGCTTCCAACAATATTTTTGGTTTAGGGCACCACCAACACCCAAGGCCCTATCTCCTGATGAAGTCACGTGTGGTGTGACGTCACGCGTAGGGACGGGACAGGCTATACTACTGCTAGAGGCTCAAGAGCTCGCCGCTCGTTGGATTTTAAACGCTGTTCATTCGTTTTTTGTGAGTACCCTATTATCTTTAATAAAAAGCTATTTTCACATCAAAAAATGGTATTACACTATTGGGATCTTTTGTGTTTTGTCATTTATATACTCCCCTGCCCCATGTCTGAGGGAGTTCTACTCCGGATTTAGGACCATGAGGGATGCGCTGAAGCCCCTAGGTGGACACCATTAAAGGCTTATTTGTCATATGCTGTTGCCCTATTACCTCAAGGTAAGGGGCCATTATCCACTTGTGTGTGTATACACGAAGATGCACTTGTGTTGATCCACTTTGAGCACCTTATTGCAACGATTGCATGCTAGGACGTTGCTGTCACGTTTTTTGAATTAATAGAAGGACTATTTTTTGAACACTTTTGTATGTGATTCTAGATTATTTCTTATTATATATTTTTTTATGACTTTGTCTGATCATATTTTTTGCATAGTGTCACTTATGTGATGCATGTTGTTTTATTTGTTTGGGATCTATGGTGTACCCATTCGGATACAATATTGCACATTGTCACTTTATGAGCTACGTCTGCACATATTGCTAATTACAGGTTTTTACTTTTATCTGCACTTTATAAAGAGTGTTTTATTTCACTTACTGTTAGTGAGCCACAGTGTTATGGTGATATGCTTATCTTATAGTTTTATGTACACAATTCACATTTATGATATTATTTTTTAATTTCTTTTTGGCCATTGCTACTTATCATCATTATTTATTTATTATTGTCAGTGAGCTAAAGTGTTATGGTGATATGTTTTAATTTATAGTGGTATGTACACATTTCACATTTACATATTTTTTAAATCCTATTTGGGCCATTGCCATTTACCCTCATTATTGGATCTATTATGGTGTTATTAGATGTATTTTTAGCTAATTGATTTTACTCATTTATATACCTCAGGGCTTGTAGCATATTCACTTGGGATTAGCGCAGCACCACCTATTTAGATTTATTTATATGTTTGTAATCTCTTTTTTAAAAATAAAATTTACATCAGCTAACTAGCAAAAGGTAAACCGGTCCTTGTGCACACAATGTGCATGTAATCCCTATCACATGTGGGTGTACAGTGCCTTAAAGTATTCATATCCCTTGAAAATTTCCACATTTTGTCATATTATAACCAAAAATGTATTGTATTGGGATTTTATGTGATCGACCCAACACAAAGTGGCACATAATTGTGAAGTGGAAGGAAAATTATAAATGGTTTTCAAATGTATTTATTTTACAAATAAATATATGAAAAGTGTGGTGTGCATTTGTATTCAGCCCCTTTATTCTGATGTTTAAAATCTAGTGGAACCAATTGTCTTCAGAAGTCGCCTAACTTGTAGTTCAGCTCACCACTTGCTGGCAGGTGGCTAATCTAGTCCCAATGGCTTGGCGATTAGCAGTTCCCAGCTATCAGGTCCTGAATCTTCACACAGGCCACAGTCTCTTAGTTCGGATCCTGAAGTTGCAGTGACTCTCAGCTCAGTCTCTGTAACTAGCTCTAGCAGGCTCAGGTGCAGGTCCATCCCCTCTCACTAATGTGAGGGTACAGATCCTCTTAGCACCTCTCTAATGGCTCCAGTTCCTCTGCTGTGAGGCACAGCAACCGCACGGTTGTACTCACCGCTCTCTTTCCCTCACTGCTTGCAGTCAGGATCAGTTTGCCCATGAAAACAGTGAAGCCCTCCCCCTCACAGATGCAGGGACTTATCCACAGCCTGTCAGCCTCCATAACAAGCATGGTGCATCACCCCCTAAAGAACTACAACTCCCATCATCCATATTGCCTGCACAGTAAGTAATTTCTAATGTTTTCATTGGCTTTCACTCTCCTGCTCTCTAATTGGATCCAATCTGCAAGTGGTGGGGGCGAGCGCGTGTGCGTGATCACACGTGCCCGGCTACAGCAATATTTTGCAGGTTACCAATTCTTAGATGTGGTGGCTGCATTTGTTTCCAATTTGGAGGCTTTTATTTTCACCTGGTGATCCAGTAGGTCAGTGTTTTTTGTTTTTTTTTATCTTCCTTTAAGAGACCAAGCTGTCCAGCAAAAGTGGCAGTCTGTGTATTGAGATAAACCATTTTAAGCTCACCACACGTTACAATCTGACTGTAAAATCTCCTTTAGGTCTACCAATAAGTATGTAGAGCAAGGGCCTGCTTATTTGTTTCCAATTTGATTGGACAGTTTAGGTAGGTCATAATATTACATAATTCTGATAATTATTAAGCCTGTGGAGCGAACGGTAAAGGAACCACAAAGTTCAAACTTCCATGTTCCAGTTGTCATTATAAAAAATGGGCCACCCATTGTTCTCCATATTGTCTGAGTAACCTCCAAAGTAAATTGCAAAATGCACATCACATACTTAACAGTCCTGGTGTAGGGATCACCTGGGAGAGGCTGGGCATGTAAAGAGGGCACCGCCTGGGCAAAAGTTTGAACTTTGGGGTTCCTTTATAGTTGGCTCCACAGACTCCATATGTCTACTGGGTGGCTTTCACTGATGTGTGAGGGAGGTGTTCAGAGCACCTCATTTGCCATCTACCTGTTAAAGAAATGGGATTGATCTTCACCACTGAGGAAAGTGCAATCCCTGTGTATTATATCCTCCTCTGGGCCACAGTGCCTCTTTTTTTAATATATTAATTGGGCACCACCGGTGTCTTGTCGGTAGCTTGAAAGTTTGAACCATATCATTGTGGAACTCTAGGATACCATTCAACATTCCTGGAGTTTGCTTTCTATGGATATATATCAGTAGCCTACAAGTTTAATGCATTGTTCAAAGTCTTAAAAGTCTTAATTGGACTGCATGCATATTTGGTCATTTAATTTGCAGATCACCCTATTATTGGAGATAAAACACAATTAACATGTGATACAGTAATATAAGAACATATCCAAATCTAGAGGGAGAGGGGGGGGGGGCATTTATGTGTCTCTGGTTTTTATCTTGTCCTTTTGTGTATTGTTTTTGGTCTTGGGTATATTTGGTCTTAAATTTATAGGCCCCTTTCACACTGGGGCGGTTTGCAGGCATTATTGCGCTAAAAATAGCGCCTGAAAACCAACCTAAAACTGCCGCTGCTGTTTCTCCAGTGTGAAAGGGTTTTCACAATGAAGCGGTGTGCAGGCAGGAGAGAAAAAAAACTCCTGCAAACAGCATCTTTGGAGCGGTGAAGGAGCATTGCAAGCTAGCGGCTGTAGCGGCGCTATGCAAGCTGTTTTAACCCTTTTTCGGCCGCCAGCGGGGGTTAAAACCGCACAGCAATTGGCCGAATACTGCCGCAAAAACGACGGTAAACCGGCGCTAAAAATAGTGCAGTTTTACCGCCGACGCCCCCACCGCCCCAGTGTGAAAGGGGCCTTAGCCAAGTCCTTTTGAAATCTGCTATTGCATCCAAAGCTGTCTTTTAGCCAGATTGACAATGCTGCTTAAGGTTGTCTCCATTGCTTCTCCATCCAGAGATGGTCACTCTAAGACCAAAAGTGTGTTACTGGCCAGATAACCAAGTAAAAATACAGGAAAAAAAGCCTAAAAATGTAAACTAAAGCAGCCCCCACAGTTAAAGATTAATGAGCTACAATATGTGATATGTTTGTTTCTGGATTTAATACCACTGTAACTCCATTTTGAACTACATGTCCATCCTGGTCTTCTTTGTCCCATAAGGTGATAACACTGCTTGTGTGATTTTACTACAGAGTCACCAGTGTTGTCACCCTATTAAAGTAAGTAAAAAAATAACAGATCTATTGCCAGGATCAACAGATAATGTTACAAGGTGTATTGAAACAGCTGTGTTAATGCTAGTAAAAGACTGCGTACATTTTTTGTTTTTTTTTTGTTTATTGTTACACTTTATGTAAATGGCCTGCTTAATGTTTATATGGAAAAGGTAAACCTCATCTTCAGCATGCCCTTCAATGGACATGATAACTGCATTAGCAATTAAGATACATTGGCAGTTTGTAGCTGTTAGTTGACCTTCATTCATTAACAGGGTGAAAAGAGGCTACGCCAACATTTCCAGGACGTCAGTGCAGTTCTTCACATTGGCAGTCTCTAAGAACATAAAATAATTATGTATCTGTTAGCATGTGGATCTGCAATCCACAGGGATGAACAAAGATCTAGTTATGGCCAGTAAAGAACGCACAGGATTACCATATAAGGACACTTTCAATCTTATTCCAAACCCAGCAGAAGCTCTTTAATGGCTTAACTTTACTGAATTCCAAACAATGGATAAACAATGGGTTATTACATTTATATTCTAAAAATGTAAAAAAAACAAGGTACTGATATCCAAAATTATTGACCTTGTATATTGATACACGCAATTAATACATTTGAAACGTGGCATAGAAATATCAGGAGCAAAACTCACCTTCCCTAATTTCAATTCTCATTCTGACAATGTTGGGTAGACCAAACCAGCCTTCTGCCTGCCAAAAAACTGCTATTCTAGAAATAAGTAACTATTAGTCATCTATTCCCAACTCCAGACATCCATATTTCTTTAGAGTCGAAGTTTAGAAAAACACAAATTCTTCTGAAATAAAAATAGTTTATACCTCTGCTCCCACCTCCCCATGACAGTCTGTTGAAAGCATTGCATGTAGAGAGTTGTTTATCTAGCTAGCACAGCACATTCATTTTAGGAGGATGCCATCCCATCCAGAAAAAGTGTGGGAGCTCTTGTCGATGTCCAGGGGATTCGGAGAAACCTATACAGTATACTGTAAAATACAAATGAATCAAATGATCTTTTGGTATTCTGTATGGATTCAGTGGTTTCTGTGGTAACTTTCAGTGATTTTATTTGTTCTGTGGATTTAATCTTTTATGTAAGATTGCAAAAATGTGTGACAGAGAGAAAACCAAACTGTGGTCTTTGTTTAAATCAAGGGTCAGCAACCTTTTTCCACTTAAGGGCCAGATTCAATGTATGTGAATTCATGTAGGGCCGCATTCACCTGATAATAAATGACAATAATAATAATCCTAACATAGTAATAATAACAGTACAGGTTTACCTCACTTTAAGGTGTTTAATACAAAGCAAGTTCACCCTGAGGGAGCAAATGGCTGGGGATTCGGAGGGAGGTGAGGAGAGCGGCACGAGCACAGGCCACACTGAACTTATGCGAACATGATATTTTAAGGTGGAGATCTGACTAAGTTTCTGGCTTTCCAGTTTGGCGGTCTAACATCTGAGTTCCAACCTTACCATCATCGGTACGATTTCCTGGATACATCCTTGGAGTTCCCCTGGATTTCCTGGATCGTTTTGGCCATCTGTCGATTCGGCTATCCTTGCCTTGTTGACTCGTTGTGGCTGACATTCGAGTCCATCTGTTCCGGTAAGAGTATACATCCTTTACCTTGGGTGGAGTACACACTATCCCTGAAGTTTTACATGCTTGCTGAGGCCTCTGAACCCCACTTCTGAACAATCATTTTCTGCGGGGGACTTTTTATGTGTTTTCCACAAGATTCTTTCACCTTTGGGACTTATTTGTGTTTTCACCCATTTTTCATATGCTTTGTTGTACTGCTTTTGGGGACTGATATTTACTATTTCGTTCTGATCACTTTTATACATTATTTGGTCACATTATTTAATGTCTATGCTTTAGCGCTACATTTATACCATCCTTTTGCTTTTTAATTTATGTCATATTTCCATGTAGCAACTGTTTAACTTTCATCACTATATTGAGTTAGCGCAGTCACATTCCCCACTTTATATTCAGATTTTACTGCCCCCTCCCCCATCCTGGCACCCAAGGGTGGCTGATGCCAACCAGCATGGTCTGAAGATGGGGTTCCTGTCCCTAGGGAAAATGGGATCCCCATCCCTAGGGGAGATGGGGTCCCGCCCCCAGGGGTGATAAGGTCCCTGTCCCCAAGTGAGGAGCCCCTCTCCCCAGGGGTGATGGGGTCTCTAATAGGGTCCCCCCATTGCAGTTTCCTTATCCCCCACTCCCCCCAATAGAAAGTTTTCTGTGCCTCCCAAAGCAGTGTCCAGTGTAACCTGCCCCCATAGTGTCCTCTGTCCCCTGCACCCCACCCCACTGTAATGTCCTCTGTCCCGTACACCTCACCCCACTGTACTGTCCTCTGCCCCCAAAGTGTCCTCTGTTCTCTACCCCCATAGTGTCCTCTGCCCCCATAGTGCTCTCTGCCCCCAGCACCCATATGGCCCCCATAGTGCCCTCTGTCCCCATAGTGCCCCACAGTGGCCCCCATAGGGCTCTCTGCCCCCAGCCCCCATAGCGCCCTCTGCCCCAAAGTGCTCTCTGCCCCCATAGTGTCCTATGTCCCCTTAGTGCCCTCTGCCCCATAGTGGCCCCATAGTGTCTTCTGCCCCCATAGTACCCTCTGCCCCCATATTGGCCCCCATAGTGGCCTCTGCCCCCATAGTGCCCTTTGCCCCCATAGTTCCATCTGCCCCATAGTGGCCCCCATAGTGCCCTCTGCCCCTAAAGTTCCCTCTGCCCCCATAGTGGCCACCATAGTGCCCTTTGCCCCCATAATATCCAGTGGCCCCAATAGTGCTCTCAGCCCCATAGTAGCCTGCTGTTTAATGTAAAAAGTTAACCAGCTGTTCCCGCCCCCATCCAGCCCTGTGATATCAGCCACTCGCTGCTGTTCTATGAATAGGACAGCGGCGAAAATGTCTGCGGGCCAGGTGCCCGTGTATTAATCATGGTCACTGATGGGCTGGACAATTAGCGGTGACGGGCCGGGTGCGGTCCCACAGGCTGACGACCCCTGGTTTAAATTAACACATTTATCCTGGCTGTAAAAAGGTGTCAGGTCCCCTTTAAAGGTACACAGCTTTTGGGTGCTAGTAGCATCTTCAAAGGCACACAGGATACCATTGCTATGCCTAGGTTCACATTGATTTGACATCGGCGTCAATTGCCAGCAATGGCACCGTCCGAATCAGTGCGATGATGATTACTATCTCCCGGTAGTGCTTGTATACGCAGCCTAAGCGCCAGCTTCCAGGACTCAACCCCTAGGTTTGCACTATGAAACACTTCTCCCACCTCACCTTCCAGACATTGGCTGTAATTAGGCACTTCTTTACTAAATATTCACACGGAGGCCAGATCTTGCAAAAACTATTTTACTATATTGAATCAGTAGTTAATCCAGAGTAATCCATATATGGCATAAGATAACAACTGTCCAAATAATAGGTGAGGTAGTTGAATGTTTGTTTCAGCTTGGAGGTGCTTGTAACCCTAGCAAGAGCTTAGAGTGATTCTTCCTATTCTCCACAGCCAGATCAAAATCTTCATTATTCACCATTCCCTGAAGGGGAGAACCAAGGGAAACACGAGCTCCTGGCCCACAGTCTCTTGCGGAGATCTAAACCATTCTCAGATGAGGATCCCCTTTCCCTCTTTTTGCTGCTCACTTTGTTGGACCTCTCCATCATATGGGTGAGAGCAAGAGAACTTCCAGCAGGCCTTTTGTGTACTAGGGTTTCCAGCAGCAAAACCTAGAGCCCCAGCTATACAACCTAATAAAGAGGCCTTCCAGGAAAAAAAAGCATAACCCTTAAATGGACCTAAGCTAAGCTCAACTTGCCTACAAGCATACACATTAATATTATAACATAAGCATTGTAATAGCAATACAAACAATAGTTATATTTGACAAACCAATATAAGCTTAAAAAAAATCTCTGTTCATGTTGTGAGTTTTATCTGCCTGCTGGCCATCTTTTTCCACAACTTCCTGGATTCCGTCCATGCTTTGTAGCTTCTCCTCTGCTGTTTACTTTCAATTTATAAGGACTAAATATCCCATGGTAACTTGCTGCCTGCAAGCAGTGATTCCTGTACCGGCATCTCTGTAACTCATGGTATGGTATGACCCAGCAGTGCCTACTCACAGGGCATAGTGAATGGGTCATAGAATTCAAAGAAGTAAATGTGTGGGATCATCATAAAATAAGTTTACAAACTTAAAAAAATGTTCAGATTGATAAGAGTCAGCTAGAAATGATTGAAATACAATGTGGAAATGAATATATGATTTTATATTTTGACCGTAGATAGACTTTAAAGCAGCTAAATTACCAGCTAAAAATTGAACTGTTAAACAGGGCCAATGTGTGATCTCATTTTTTCATGTTCTCTTTTGTAACAAATGAAAAGACAGAAAAGTTAGTGAGTTTGTTGTCCTGTCTTTCTGTTGCCAGCTGCCTCTCTCTAGTACTGTACACTGCATTATGTGACCTCTGCACTACCTAACAGGTAATAGCTCTTTTGGTGTATATATCATGGTGTCAAGAAGAGTGTTTGTAATGTGAGTAAAAATGTGCAGGAGTATTAAGTTCTAACGTTTGCACCTTTGTAAATCAGCCAGTTCAAAACAGTTACATTTTACAAGTTAAGCATTGTGTCATGTGTACAAATCTATAGGCCATAAATGTTGAGGGAAAACCGTAATGGACAAAAGAAAGAGAGGGAGGCATGGGGCACGCTTCATATAACTGTCCATCAAGGCATGCTATTCTGCCAGTGATGGAATAGACACTAGAGATGATGGAGTGAACAGGCGAGAAGGTGCAGCTGAACAATGCAATGAAGAGATAAGATTTCAAAGTTTTACAGCTCACAGAGCCGTTACCTGCTGCAGACCTTCTATCATTTTTAATTTGCTTTTTATAGCCATCATCACTTTGACAGTTTGATGCAGTCATGGCAAAGTTGCACTGCACATAAAAGAATGTATCCCTGTAAAGAAACTCGCCTAAGAAGGATCAGCTCCTTTTACTGCAGTATTCGGACATTGTACCATCGCTGGCTTACACATCATACAAACACTAGTGTATTCATGTTTAAAAATGTGCATCTAACCCGTTTATTTTACAAAGACAATGCAAAAAGTTATTTGAAACATGGGATTCATTAGTGCTGGGTGCCCAGGCCATACTCCACATCTCTTCCTTGGTGCCTCTAGCCTCCAAGTGACTTTTTTTTGTTTTGTACTCTTCCACCACCTTCTTCTGTCCTCACCATCACCTTTCAGACCTCAGATCAGAGTAGCAATGTGTATGAGGACACAGTAATGTGCTTAGGTTGCTGTCTCTATCCTATCCTATTAGGGAGATCTCCCATTACTCCCTTTCCTTGTGACACCTTGTTACTAGAACATAATGTGAGGGTAAAGTAGACACAATCCTTATGCAGCGCTACTACAGGGCACGTGACATGTACAGCTGGGGCCAGAATAATGAAAACATATATAATATTTATTATCTAGAACCTAAGCAAGAAAAGGGACATCCATTGCCTTCAAAAAAGCTTCAGCCCTTTTTACTGCTGCCATGTAAGTTGTGATTATTGGGATAAATCAAAATTGAAAAGAGCCTCCTGTACATTCAACAATGGTAAAAATCTGGCCTGCAGTTTAGATCACCCTATAAAGATTTAATTGTGTTTACATATGGTGTTTACTGAGGCGATGATAGAAGGTGTTTCACTTCCTCATGGTATATTCACCGTAGGGAAAGCCTATAAGTCTTTATGCACTAAGCATGGACTTTGATCAGCCTGTATTGTTCTTACACAGGTACAGCAAGCAGTTGTTTTGAAGATGGCAACAATTTTAACTATAGAAACATAGTGACAGCAGAAAAGAGACCAAGTCAGTGACCCATCGAGTCTGTCCCATTTTATTTGTGTATGTGTGTGTATGTATATATATATATTTACAGTGGGGCAAAAAAGTATTTAGTCAGCCACCAATTGTGCAAGTTCTCCCACTTAAAAAGATGAGAGAGGCCTGTAATTGTCATCAAAGGTATACCTCAACTATGAGAGACAAAATGTGGAAACAATACCAGACAACCACATTGTCTGATTTTTGAAAGAATTTATTTGCAAATTATGGTGAAAAATAAGTATTTGGTCAATATCAAAAGTTCATCTCAATACCTTGTTATATATCCTTTGTTGGCAATGACAGAGGTAAAACGTTTTCTGTAAGTCTTCACAAGGTTGTCACACACTGTTGCTGGTATGTTGGCCCATTCCTCCATGCAGATCTCCTCTAGAGCAGTGATGTTTTGGGGCTGTCGCTGGGCAACATGGACTTTCAACTCCCTCCAAAGGTTTTCTATGGGGTTGAGATCTGGAGACTGGCTAGGCCACTCCAGGACCTTGAAATGCTTCTAACAAAGCCACTCCTTCGTTGCCCGGGCGGTGTGTTTGGGATCATTGTCATGCTGAAAGACCCAGCCACGTTTCATCTTTAATGCCCTTGCTGATGGGAGGAGGTTTGCACTCAAAATCTCACAATACATGGCCCCATTCATTCTATCATGTACACAGATCAGTCGTCCTGTTCCCTTTGCAGAGAAACAGCCCCAAAGCATAATGTTGCCACCACCATGATTCACAGTAGGTATGGTGTTCTTTGGTTGCAACTCCGCATTTTTTCTCCTCCCAACACGACGAGTTGTGTTTCTACCAAACAGTTCTACTTTGGTTTCATCTGACCATATGACATTCTCCCAATCCTCTTCTGAATCATCCAAATGCTCTCTAGCAAACCTCAGATGGGACCGGACATGTACTGGCTTAAGCAGGGGGACACGTCTGGCACTGCGGGATCTGAGTCCCTGGCGGCGTAGTGTGTTACTGATGGTAGCCTTTGTTACATTGGTCCCAGCTCTCTGCAGGTCATTCACTAGGTCCCCCCGTGTGGTTCTGGGATTTTTGCTCACCGTTCTTGTGATCATCTTAACCCCACGGGGTGAGATCTTGCGTGGAGCCCCAGATCGAGGGAAATTATCAGTGGTCTTGTATGTCTTCCATTTTCTAATTATTGCTCCCACAGTTGATTTCTTTACACCAAGCTGCTTGCCTATTGCAGATTCAGTCTTCCCAGCCTGGTGCAGGTGCAACAATTTTGTTTCTGGTGTCCTTCGACAGCTCTTTGGTAATCACCATAGTGGAGTTTGGAGTGTGGCTGAGGTTGTGGACAGGTGTCTTTTATACTGATAACAAGTTCAAACAGGTGCCAATAATACAGGTAATGAGTGGAGGACAGAGGAGCTTCTTAAAGAAGAAGATACAGGTCTGTGAGAGCCAGAAATATTGCTTGTTTGTAGGTAACCAAATACTTATTTTCCACCATAATTTGCAAATAAATTCTTTCAAAAATCAGACAATGTGATTGTCTGGATTTGTTTCCACATTTTGTCTCTCATAGTTGAGGTATACCTATGATGACAATACAGGCCTCTCTCATCATTTTAGGTGGGAGAACTTGCACAATTTGTGGCTAACTAAATACTTTTTTGCCCCACTGTACAAGGTGTTGTTACAAATCCCCTATTTCTAAAGCCCATCAGGATGCTGCTGCCATTCTATAGACATGTGCACACTTAAATATTTCGTTTCGGAATTTCGTTTTCGTCCGAAAAATAAATTTATTTAGTTACTCTCAAAATTCGTTTTTATTTATTTAGTTTTTCGTTAAAAATTGCATTCATCCGAAAATCCAAATTAATTAAGGTCGAATCTGTCATTGAAGGCTCATGGTGTCTGTCGAATGTTCAAAGAAGATTCGAAGGAGCAGCTAAACTGTACAGTTTACCTGCTCCGTCGAATCTTCTTAGAACTTTCAACAGACACCATAAGCCAAAGTACGTGTGTACTTAGTTCTAGCTATTTTACTGCTCCTCCTCTTTGGTTACAATCAGCCAATAACATTCATCATCATCATTATTTTTATTTTACTTCCCCCACCCAATTCCAGCAGCGATCTTTTCTCCCCTACGTCAAATCTTTTCTCCTTACGTCGAATCTTTTCTCCCTACGTCAAATCTTTTCTCTCTACGTCAAATCTTTTCTCTCTACGTTGAATCTTTTCTCTCTATGTAGAATAATCTTGGACTAATAGAGTTAAGGTTAGGCACATTCGACCACAGGTTTGATGGACACAGATTGTTATTTTCAGCATCATGTCAAATCTCCTATCTATATCGAAAACAAAAATAAAGCATTTGTTTATGTCGGATCTTTCATTTTTCGGATTCTGCACTTTCGTTATTGTTTGTTAAAACGATAACGATAATACCTAAAATTCAGACGAAAATGCATTCGGACGAAAACGAATGCACATGCATACCATTCTACAGGGAGTGGAGACCAAAGCACAGACCCTTGAATAACAGTATGCTCTTACTCGTAATCCTATTACTTATCAGGATAGGCAGGTGGCCTATCATGAGGTGATGCTCCTCCAGGTAGAGGCAGCTAAAAAGAAACAGTTGTACCATACACAGCACATTTTTGAACAGGGGGAAAAAACTGGAAGACTTCTGGCCTGGTTATCTAGGGAACAATTGCTAGAATTCTGAATGGGAATGGTTCACTTCTGATAGACCCTGTGGCTATTAGTGCTTGCTTTGCCTCCTACTACACTACTCTGTATTCATCCAGGTCAACCTATTTGGTAGATGAGTTGGCTTCCTTTTTAGATCAGATAGGTTTTCCCATCCTCACCCCTTCGCTGGATGGATGTCCCGATTACCCCAGAGGAGGTCCAACAGGATCTATGTGCTCTCTAATCTGGGCAAAAACCCTCGCCCCTCAATTCTATAAGCTTTATGGGAAACTTCTGACACCTAAGCTCCACGAGATGTTAGTTCAAGTCTTGAAGAAGAGAAGCCTCTCAGCCACTATGGCCCAGGTGATCATTGTAGTAGTCTCTAAGCCCAGGAAGGACTCAGAACTGTGTACATCTTATCGACCCACCTCCCTGCTTAATGCAGATGCAAGGATATTGACCAAGGTCCTTGCCGAATGACTAAATTAGGTTATGCTTATGTTGATTCATGATGACCAATTGGGCTTTATAAAATAAAAAATAAGTGCGCTCACAATCAGAAATTCAAATATTAGTTCAAAATAAAATATAAATAATACTTGCTTAATAGAATTGAATATCCTAAAAAATTGAATAAAATACAATCAAATAAAAAAACTCAATGAAGAAATGGTGAATATATCAAGAAAAATCAATATGTGATCAAACATGTGAAAAGGGCAAATATGATTGAGAATTAGATCATATTACACATATGAACAGAGGCCATTTGCATAAAAAGAGAGTTCAGTAGAGGTGCATCAAATCCATGAAGGTGAGAAAACAAGTCCACAGTTCACCAAAACTCAGCCCATATATATGGAAGAAGTAGTGAAGGAGGATGTAAGGATTAATCCCATAGAAGTGGTAAATCCGAAGAGCATTAAAGATGGACCCTTACCCGGAGTGGTGGACCTCCCTGTTAGTGAGGTCTTGTGCGCATGCAGATATGGCCCTCTGCAGGGACAGCTGGATAGTGGCGTCCGACTCGGCTGATGAGTAGATTGTTTCCAAACATATAATAAAAAGCCAGCAAAGGATAAAAGACAAACACCCGTGCTTACATGGGGCGAACGGTGTTATCCTATGCCGGCTTTTTATTATATGTTTTAATTGCGGAGTATGACTCTCCGGTTTTGTTTCTACCAATAAATTTACCTAATTTACTACACCATTGGAGCCCTTTTTTCCTTTTTTCATCCACCACCTTTGGGCGGAGTGGGTGTCCCCCCTTCAGGCGGACGGAGTGGAACAGTCTCATTTGCTCATCAGCCGAGTCGGACGCCACTATCCAGCTGTCCCTGCAGAGGGCCATATCTGCATGCGCACAAGACCTCGCTAACAGGGAGGTTCACCACTTTAATGCTCTTCGGATTTACCACTTCTATGGGATTTATCCTTACATCCTCCTTCACTACTTCTTCCATATATATGGGCTGAGTTTTGGTGAACTGTGGACTTGTTTTCTCACCTTCATGGATTTGATGCACCTCTACTGAATCATATTTGCCCTTTTCACATGTTTGTGAAAATCACATATTGATTTTTCTTGATATATTCACCATTTCTTCATTGAGTTTTTTTATTTGATTGTATTTTATTCAATTTTTTAGGATATTCAATTCTATTAAGCAAGTATTATTTATATTTATTTTGAACTAATATTTGAATTTCTGATTATGAGCACACTTATTTTTTATTTTATTGCTATTTATTACACGGATATTGGTGTTTTTTTCGGTGCAGCTTCAGTCTTTTAATTTTTTTTGCTCTACAGCGCAGGTTTTCTTCTTCTTTTTACTTTTTTTTATTGGGCTTTATGCCTGTTAAGGGCACAGATATCAACCTCCGGAAACTATACATGGTCTTGGCCTCTACTAACTACATAACAGTCTAATGTGGATGCCTCTTTAGATGCCAAAAAAGCTTTTGATTGGGTTGAATGGAAATAACTGTGGGCAGTATTACGCCACTTTGGATTTGGTCCTAACTTTATTTCTTGGGTACAGATTGTATATGCATCTCTGATGGCTCGAGTATGTACAGTGGCAACTCGCTCTACTTCCTTTAGTCTCCAGAGGGGAACAAGACGTGGGTGCCAACTCTCCCCCGGGTTATTTACTTTAGCCATCAAACCCTTGTCCATTCTTCTTCGTTGCTCCCCGGTTGTTCATGGGATAGCTATAGGTCCACTGGAGGAAAAGGTTTCCTTATGTGCTGACCATCCCCTGAATATTTCTCAACGATGTGGGTGACTCACTGCTAGAGGCCTTGTCTGTTATCTTTGGATGTTAGCTTTGGAAAATACTTGGGGATCTGCATCAACTGGGGAAAGTCTATCTTGTTTCCTTTTTATCTGCCCCGCTGGTTATGGCCACACCGTCACAGGGGGTCTCCCAGTTTTGGTAATTGAGTGTTGAAATTCATTGTGATTTGTCGCAGTATATTTCTCTAAACTTATGATGGTGACCCATCTGACTCAAAGATGCGCTGTGTGAAAATTATTGCCCTTGACATTGGTTAGTCAACCTTGTTAACCTTATTAAAATGTCTATTTTACCTACATGTTTATATTTGTTTAGACACACTCTGGTACCTATACTGAATGCCTTTTTTTCCATAGACTGGATAGTATAGGTACCTACTTTATACGGACAGGTACTACGACCAGAACAGCTAAAACTACTTTGCAATTACTAATTACTCTTGGAAGCCTTGCACTGCCACGCTTTATTACATTTTACTGGGCTGCAGTCCTTGTTACAGTCCTGTGGTGGTTCTCAGAAGCACCAGCTAAACCTTTGGCTACTTTGGAGGCGGCTTTGCTTGACTCTTGCTTTGAGTTACGTACATGGCCTGCTTAATCTGATGTTTTTTAGCTTTCTCCAGCTGTGCCACACCTTTTGAGGTTCAATTACCTTGTCCTATAGCTTTAGAGGTCCATGGCTTTGAAGGCCTACTTATGTTGGCTGATGGAGATAAACCTCTCTGTCCTCTACGCCCTTTGAGCTGTATTGGATACCTCTAAGGTGTTGCATCTCTTCTCTGCTTGGCAAACTGATGTACCTGTCTTGGCTGATGCCGATCGGGATAGGACATCCAGCAATATTTACCGTTGATGATTTCCTTGTGAGACAGATTTTCCCAACTCAAATTTCACAATGAGTTTATTACTCCGCTGTTTTATTATTGAGAATATATGCTTCCAGGGAGGCGGTTTGCCCTAAATTTGGCTCTGACCCGGGCACATTCTTCCATATGGTCTAAAAAAATATTTGTATTTTACATGGCCTTCTCAGCCAGGAAAATGATTTTGCTTCAATGGAAAAAAGCTGACCCTCTGACTGTACAACAATGTAGGATCTTAGTTAATGTAGCCCTAGTACTTTATAAGCTGACGTATATGGGACGTAATTGTCTGAAGAAGTTTAATAAAATATGGGCAGATTGGGTGAAGGTGAGACCGCTGTCCCTGTAGTGGGTTTGGAATTTATTTCCTGAAGGCAACTTTCATCATGGTATCTCTCTGGGGTTCTCTCCTCTGTTGCCTTGGTAGTTTCCCGAATGGTTTTTCTTCCCCTCCTTTCCCTCCTTCGTCCCCCTTCCCTTCCTTTCCCCCTCCCCCCTTTACTGCCTTGCTAGCTTGACCAATACTGGGATGTGGTCTAAAGATCTTTGAGGCTTCACCCCCACTGCTTTGTCAGCCAACAGAGGTTTGAAGCCTGCTGTCGGCTGATGTCACAGAGCTGGTCCAGGTTCTGGAAAGATCCCAACCACATGGTCGGGATCCACCCAGAAGCTTGGCTCAGCCTCTCAGTGATTCGGCAAGAGCCTGAGCTAGCCACTGCCACCTCCTTCCCAGTCAAGTGCTCCAGTTGGCGCTGGAGGGGCAGAGTGACTGACAGAGTGGAGGGGGAGAACTGAGCAATCAGTGTTTGATAGTTCAGTTCTCACTACAGAGATGGTGGATCGATGGTGCGCATACACCAAGGCGAGTATAAATGTTTTTTTCCCTTCGGAAAGACATACTTCTCTTTTAAGCGTAGTCTTCCCCTGATGCAGGGCTACCTTCCCTAAGCTGAAACATGAGATTCTGCTCCAAGTGTTACTATTCATTTTGCTGTTTACTTCAACAAATGTAAAATCTTCTCTTGTTATTTGAGTGTATAGCAACGTGCTATTGGTTGTATTCTCCTGTTGCCTGTACACTGTTGTATTCTTTCGATGAAAATTGAACCAGACAAATAGATTAAATCGCATAGGACCTAGTACAGAGCCGGGTGGTACACCACTGGTGGCTGATATGTTCCACAGCACCACCCTGGCCCAAAACATTAGTGATACAGTCCTAAAATGAAATCAGATTAGTCTGACATGATCTGCCCTCAGTAAAGCCGTGCTTTCTTGTTCCAAGCAAAATGTGTCTTTTAAATGATCAGTGATCCTTCTTTTTAGGAGTGATTCCGTTCACTTGACTACAACAGATGTTGAAATAACTGGCCTGCAATTGCCAGTTTCTACCTTGCTACCCTTCTTGAGGATAGGTATAATATTAGCTGTCCATCAGTCATGGAGAACTTCTCCTGTTAGAAGAGATTTGTTTTTGAAAATTAAGAAAGAAAAGAAAAATGTATTTTTTTTTCTTTTTTCAATTTTCAAAACTTTGTGACAAAAAGCGAGGTCTGCAAAATACTCAACATACCTCTCAGCAAATAGCTTTGGGTGTCTACTTTCCAAAATGGGGTGATTTGTGGGGGGTTTGTGCCAGCTGGGCATTCCATGGCCACCGACACTGTGATAGGCAGTGAGGAGTGAAATCAAAAATTTACACCCTTAGAAAGCATGAAGGCGGTACTTGGTTTTCAGGGTCCTGTACGCAGCTAGGCTCCCAAAAAGTCTTACATATGTGGTATCCCCGTACTCAGGAGAATCAACAGAATGTATTTTGGGGTGTAATTCCACATATGCCCATGGCATGTTTGAGCAATATATCATTTAGTGACAACTTTGTGCAAAAAAAAAAAAAAAAAAATTATTTTGTTTGTGTCACAATATAAAATATTCTATGGACTCGACATGCCTCTCAGCAAATAGCTTGGGTTGTCCACTTTCCAAAATGGGGTAATTTGGGGGGGTTTTGGACTGTCCTGGCATTTTATGCACAACATTTAGAAGCTTATGTCACAAATCACCCACTCTTCTAACCACTTGAAGACAAAGCCCTTTCTGACACTATTTGTTTACATGAAAAATTTTGAATTTTTGCATGAAAAAAAAAACATCTTTTTTAATTTTAATGCACTAAAACACACTATATTGCTCAAATGTTTGATGAAATAAAAAAGATGATCTTAGGCCGAGTACATGGATACCAAACATGACATGCTTTAAAATTGCGCACAAACGTGCAGTGGCGACAAACTACATACAATTTTAAAAGCCTTTACAGGTTACCACTTTAGATTTACAGAGGAGGTCTACTGCTAAAATTACTGCCCTCAATCTGACCTTCGCGGTGATACCTCACATGCATGGTACAATTGCTGTTTACATTTAATGCCAGACCAAAGCTTGCGTTCAACTTTGCGCGAGAGCAGGGGGGGACAGGGGGTGCTTTTTTTTTTTTTGCTTTTTTATCTTATTTTTAAACTCTTTCTTTCATTTTTTTTTTTAATCATTTTTATTTATATGTCAGGGAATGTAAATATCCCCTATGATAGCAATAGGTAGTGACAGGTACTCTTTTTTTTTTTTAACCACTTCAGCCCCGGAAGGATTTACCCCCTTCCTGACCAGAGCACTTTTTACAATTTGGCACTGCGTCGCTTTAACTGCTAATTGCGCGGTCATGCAATGCTGTACCCAAACGAAATTTGCGTCCTTTTCTTCCCACAAATAGAGCTTTCTTTTGATGGTATTTGATCACCTCTGCCATTTTTATTTTTTGCGCTATAAACGGAAAAAGACCGAAAATTTTGAAAAAAAATGATATTTTCTACTTTTTGTTATAAAAAAAATCCAATAAACTCAATTTTAGTCATACATTTAGGCCAAAATGTATTTGGCCACATGTCTTTGGTAAAAAAAAATGTCAATAAACGTATATTTATTGGTTTGCGCAAAAGTTATAGCGTCTACAAACTAGGGTACATTTTCTGGAATTTACACAGCTTTTGGTTTATGACTGCCTATGTCATTTCATGAGGTGCTAAAATGGCAGGGCAGTACAACCCCCCCCCAAATGACCCCATTTTGGAAAGAAGACACCCCAAGGAAATTGCTGAGAGGCATGTTGAACCCATTGAATATTTATTTTTTTTGTCCCAAGTGATTGAATAACAAAAAAAAAAAAATTACAAAAAGTTGTCACTGAATGATATATTGCTCACACAGGCCATTCAGCTGCTTCTCCTGAGTACAGGGATACCACATGTGTGGGACTTTTTGGGAGCCTAGCCGCGTACGGGGCCCCGAAAACCAAGCACCGCCTTCAGGATTTCAAAGGGCATAAATTTTTGATTTCACTCCTCACTACCTATCACAGTTTTGAAGGCCATAAAATGCCAAGATGGCTCAAAACCCCCCCAAATGACCCATTTTGGAAAGTAGACACCCCAAGCTATTTGCTGAGAGGCATGTTGAGTCCATGGAATATTTTATATTTTGACACAAGTTGTGGGAAAGTGACAATTTTTTTTTTTTTGCACAAAGTTGTCACTAAATGATATATTGCTCAAACATGCCATGGGCATATGTGGAATTACACCCCAAAATACATTCTGCTGCTTCTCCTGAGTACGGGGATACCACATGTGTGGGACTTTTTGGGAGCCTAGCCACGTACGGGGCCCCGAAAACCAAGCACCGCCTTAAGGATTTCTAAGGGCATAAATTTTTGATTTCACTCCTCAGTACCTATCACAGTTTTGAAGGCCATAAAATGCCAAGATGGCACAAACCCCCCCAAATGACCCCATTTTGGAAAGTAGACACCCCAAGCTATTTGCTGAGAAGCATGTTGAGTCCATGGAATATTTTATTTTTTGACACAAGTTGCGGGAAAGTGACAATTTTTTTTTTTTTGCACAAAGTTGTCACTAAATGATATATTGCTCAAACATGCCATGGGCATATGTGGAATTACACCCCAAAATACATTGTGTTGCTTCTCCTGAGTACGGGGATACCACATGTGTGGGACTTTTTGGGAGCCTAGCCGCGTACGGGGCCCCGAAAACCAAGCACCGCCTTAAGGATTTCTAAGGGCATAAATTTTTGATTTCACTCCTCAGTACCTATCACAGTTTTGAAGGCCATAAAATGCCAAGATGGCACAAACCCCCCCAAATGACCCCATTTTGGAAAGTAGACACCCCAAGCTATTTGCTGAGAAGCATGTTGAGTCCATGGAATATTTTATTTTTTGACACAAGTTGCGGGAAAGTGACAATTTTTTTTTTTTTGCACAAAGTTGTCACTAAATGATATATTGCTCAAACATGCCATGGGAATATGTGAAATTACACTCCAAAATACATTCTGTTGCTTCTCCTGAGTACTGGGGTACCACATGTGTGAGACTTTTTGGGAGCCAAAAAAATTTTTTTTGCAAGAAAATTACTTTGAACCCCCAAACATTATATATTTTTTTAAAAGCAAATGCCCTATAGATTAAAATGGTTGGTGTTTCATTTTTTTTTTCACACAGTATTTGTGCAGCGATTTTTCAAACGCATTTTTTGGGGAAAAAACACACTTTTTAAAATTTTAATGCACTAAAACACACTATATTGCCCAAATGTTTGATGAAATAAAAAAGATGATCTTAGGCCGAGTACATGGATACCAAACATGACATGCTTTAAAATTGCGCACAAACGTGCAGTGGCGACAAACTAAATACATTTTTAAAAGCCTTTAAAAGCCTTTACAGGTTACCACTTTATATTTACAGAGGAGGTCTACTGCTAAAATTACTGCCCTCGATCTGACCTTCGCGTTGATACCTCACATGCATGGTGCAATTGCTGTTTACATTTGACGCCAGACCGACGCTTGCGTTCGCCTTTGCGCGAGAGCAGGGTGGGACAGGGGTGCTTTTTTTTTTTTTTTTTTTATAATTTTTTGATTTTTTATCTTATTTTTAAACTGTTCCTTTCATTTTTATTTTTTTTAAATCATTTTTATTGTTATCTCAGGGAATGTAAATATCCCCTATGATAGCAATAGGTAGTGACAGGTACTCTTTTTTGAAAAAATTGGGGTCTATTAGACCCTAGATCTCTCCTCTGCCCTCAAAGCATCTGACCACACCAAAATCGGTGTGATAAAATGCTTTCCCAATTTCCCAATGGCGCTGTTTACATCCGGCGAAATCTAAGTCATGAAATGCTCGTAGCTTCCGGTTTCTTAGGCCATAGAGTTGTTTGGAGCCATTCTGGTCTCTGATCAGCTCTATGGTCAGCTGGCCGAATCACCGGCTGCATTCCCAGGTTCCCTGTTGGGACAGGAGAGCCAGAGAAAAACATGGAAGATGGTGGGGGGGGGGCATTCCCTCCCACTGCTTGTAAAAGCAGTCTAGAGGCTAATTATCCGCTAGGATTGCTTTTACATGAAAGCCGACCGCTGGCTGAAAAGAATGATACCAAGATGATACCTAAACCTGCAGGCATCATTCTGGTATAACCACTCAAAGTCCAGCAACATACCAGTACGTTGCTGGTCCTTGTTGGGCATATATTGTAAACTTTTTTTTCATGCAGCCTGTGGGCTGAATGAAAAAAAGATATTGATCGGTGGGTATGCCCACCATTGGAATACCTACCTTCATCCACCCACTTCTAATGATGGGCATACATGCACCATTTATATATGCCGAAGCATGGGGGCATCCTCCCGCAAAAGGCAGGAGCAAATTGCTCCTCCACCCACTGCTGCCCCCATGCTTCGGCATATATGCTGAA
This sequence comes from Lithobates clamitans, assembly GCA_037952925.1. Classification (NCBI taxonomy): domain Eukaryota; kingdom Metazoa; phylum Chordata; class Amphibia; order Anura; family Ranidae; genus Lithobates; species Lithobates clamitans. The sequence goes on along the minus strand of JBBGZY010000852.1, from coordinate 3,998,169 downwards.
GTATGTAACTGTGGTTGTGAAATCACCTCCGACAGCGCTGGAGTCACGGCTTTATGTGTCGTGGGAGCAAACGCTGTTGCTGTCAAGATAAATAAATCCGCCCTGCAACTGAATGGCGTACCTGCTAAGCAAATGATGGTTAACAAAAAAACAAAGTAACATTACAGTATAATGCTCCGTACACACGGTCGGATTTTCCGACGGAAAATGTGTGATAGGACCTTGTTGTCGGAAATTCCGACCGTGTGTAGGCTCCATCACACATTTTCCATCGGATTTTCCGACCCACAAAGTTTGAGAGCAGGATATAAAATTTTCCGACAACAAAATCCGTTGTCGGAAATTCCAATCGTGTGTACAAAAATCCGACGGACAAAGTGCCACACATGCTCAGAATAAATAAAGGGATGAAAGCTATTGGCCACTGCCCCGTTTATAGTCCAGACGTACGTGTTTTACGTCACCGCGTTTAGAACGATCGGATTTTCCGACAACTTTGTATGACCGTGTGTATGCAAGACAAGTTTGAGTCAACATCCGTCGGAAAAAATCCTAGGATTTTGTTGTCGGAATGTCTGAACAAAGTCCGACCGTGTGTACGCCCTATAACAGTAATACTTACCATACCTGCAAAGCAAATACAAAAAAACATAGTAAAAAATAAAACATTTAACGCAACCTGTTCCTACCTAAAATATATATATGCCGAAGCATGGGGGCATCCTCCGGCAAAAGGCAGGAGCAAAGTGCTCCTCCACCCACTGCTGCCCCAACGCTTCGGCATATATGCTGAAGTATGTAACTGTGGTGGTGAAATCACCTCCGACATCGCTGGAGTCACGGCTTTATATATCGTGGGAGCAAACACTGTTGCTGTCAAGATAAATAAATCCACTCTGCAGCTGAATGGCGTACCTGAAAACAAAAAAGTGGTTAACAATATAAAAACAAAGTATACAAAAATTGCATACCTATAAAGCAAACATGATAAAAACATAACAATAAAACATTGCAGTATAGAATACAATAAAAAAAAGAGCAGAACAATAGAGAGAGAATAGAGAGAGAACAATAAAACAACAACTATTTTTGTTTTTTTATTTTATATTTTTTTTGTATTTTTATTTTATTTTTTTTAAATTTATTTTTTTTAACACTTTTTTTAGTAACTTTAACTTTTTTAACTGATACCAGGTTTGGGTCTCTCAAAATGCGATGGCATCTTGGGAGACCCTGTGGAAGTGTGTCCTAGTCTGTGCAGTGCTGTACCCTACGCTAATACTCCACTAGTGTATGGTAGCGTTCAAAACATTCACCAATGCATAGACCAGGATTGTCAGGACAGGAGGGAAACAATACCGGGTGTCACGACTAAATCCGCGCTTGCTGCAGACACGACATCTTTTTTGGGGGGCTCGTTGGGTAGGGGTACTCTGGAGGACATAAGGAAAATGCCTCCCATGCAGCCGGCTTACTGCATTTGGATTGGGAAGGTGAGTTGGAGCACCGTCTGGAAACAGAAGGGCTCTGACGATCTCTTCCTGGAATTTAAGGAAGGATCCAGTCCCTCCTGAAGCTCTGTATAGCACATGAGGATTCAGCAAAGCCAATTGAAATAAATAAACAGACAAATTTTTGTACCAGCGTCTGGCCTTACGGGCAATTAGGTACGGCGCCAACAACTGGTCGTTGAGGTCCACCCCTCCCATATTAAGGTTATATTCGTGGACACAGAGGGGTTTCTCTACAACACCAGTCGCCGTAGTAATTTGGGTCGTCATGTCTGCATGAAGGGAGGTAAGAACGAAAACATTCTTATCGTCCCTCCACTTCATAGCGAGCAAATTATTACACTGCAAGCAGGCTCTCTCCCCCAGCCTAAGACGGGAGTCTACAAGCCGCTGGGGAAAGCCCCGGCGATTAGGTCGCACGGTGCCACATGCTCCAATCTGATGATCAAACAAGTGACTAAAAAGTGGCACGCTCGTGTAATAATTGTCCACGTACAAGTGGTACCCCTTTCTGAATAAGGGTGACACCAAGTCCCACACTATCTTGCCAGCGCTTCCTATGTAGTCAGGGCAGTTTATCAGCTCTACGTGACTATCTTTGCCCTCGTAAACCATAAATCTACATGTATAGCCTGTGGCCCTGTCACAGAGCTTATACATCTTGACCCCGTATCTGGCACGCTTGCTGGGAAGGTACTGTTTGAATGACAAGCGGCCAGAAAATTTAATCAGGGACTCATCAACGCAGACAACTTGATGGGGAGTAAACAAGTCTCCAAAACACTGGTTGAAGTGGTTTACGAGGGGCCGAATTTTGTAGAGGCGATCATATGCAGGGTCTCCACGAGGATGACAGAGTTCATTGTCGTTGAAGTGCATGAACCACAAAATCTGCTCGTATCGTGCCCTGGTCATGGAGGCAGAGAACATGGGCATATGGTGAATTGGGTCAGTGGACCAATATGACCGCAACTCACTCTTTTTAGTTATGCCCATGTTGAGGGAAAAGCCCAGAAAGGTCTTAAATTCGGAAACCGTAATTGGTCTCCAATCTCTGGCAAGGGAGGACTGGGGATTAGTGGCGATGTGTTGACCAGCGTACAAATTGCTTTGGTCCACAATAGATCTATAGAGATCTTCGGTGAAAAACAGCGAATAAAAATCCAGTGGCGTAAAGTCAACTGTTTCCACCTGAATTCCGGGTTGGCCAGTGAAAGGGGGAAGTACGGGTGCTGCAGAAGTGGTGGGTTCCCAATTCGGATTGGCGAATGCAGCAGGAAGGGCACTATGGCCACGATGGGCCTGTGTTCGTCTTCTTCTTGGTGGCAGCGGGACACTACTCGTGCTTGCCACCTCACCAGCTTGAACTGCACTTATGGGACTCGCCACGTCACCACGTGATACTGCAGTGCTGGATGTACGACCAGGGTGTACTAGGCCGCTGGTGCTTGCCAGTTCACCAGAAGGAGTAGCGGCACTAGTACTTCTCTGCTCCATACGAGAGCCCTGCGGTTCTTGCACTTCAAGGACAGAAGAAGTTCGGGGTCTGGTACGCCTGACCCTAGCAGGGACCACAACTTCGTCGTCAGAGCTATCTGTCATGGAGCCGCTGTCCTCTACAGGTCCGTATTCTGAGCCTGAACTTGACAGATGAGTGACTTCCTCTTCACTATCTGTCATGCTCGGAAACGTGTAGGCCTCTTTACTAGTGTACCTTCGATTTGCCATTTTGGGCTCTAAATTTAGTGGTACACTAGTGAGACTCACAGGCAAAAAAGCTCCTGACTGTTAGCGACTGATTCAAAACGCTACCAAAAAACTGTTAGCGATCGCAGGGATCAGGCCTGACTCTGCAAACGCTGCAGTTATGTGTGCTTAGTGTTTTGTAAGTGTCAGTTATCGATCGATACTGCACTTGGGTGGGCTGGGCTGGGCCGAGGGGCAAAACGCAGGTGCTAGCAGGTATCTGGGCTGATCCCGCTAACACTGTGTTTATGGGAACCCTAAACTGCTGGGGAGTATAGATCTGATCGGATCAGATATCGATCCGTTCAGATACTATAGCACTAAGGGAGGTGTATGCTGCGTGCGTGGGTTTTAGCGGTACTGGCGCTAACCTGACGCTGCCTGGGGCGACGCAGACCTTATCTGATCCTAAAAACTTAACTTATATCACCGCCGGGCAATTAGGGGGTTAAACCTTTATAAGGTAATAAACGGCGGGTGCCCTAAAACTGTAATAAACTATAATAAACTACAAAAAAACAAACTATCTAACCAGCGTCACCCGTAACACTTATACGGTGATCACTGGTGAAAGGGTTGACTAGGGGGCAATCAGGGGGTTAAAACCTTTAGCAGGTAGTATATGGGGGTCCCTGTCGCTATAAAACACTGACAGCGAACCTATATACTTACCTCCCTAACTAGCGTCACCTGTGTCACTAATACAGTGATCAGAAAAACGATCGCTTAGAGACACTGGCGACTGGGGGTAATCAAGGGTTTAACCTTTATTAGGGGGGGTTAGGGGGGTACCCTGGACCTAAAAGGGGGTACCCTAGACCTAAAGGGGGCTAACCTAACTGCCCTACCACTTATAACTGTCACAAACTGACACCAATGCAAAAAAAAAACCTGCTATTGGTGTCAGAGTGACAGGGGGTACAGGGGGGTGATCGGGGGTGATCGGGGGGTGATGGGGGTGAAAAGTGTGCCTGGCGTGTTCTACTGGAAGTGTAGTGTTGGTGCACTTACTTGGATGTCTTCTCTCCTCGGCGTCGGATCGAAAAGACCGGCTCGAGGAGGGATGACATCACTTCCTTTCCCTCTGTTTACATTACAGAGGGAAAGGAAGCGTTTTCATTCGCCGGGAGCGATCGGGAGGGGGTGGCCAACAATGGATGGCCTCCCCCTCACCTCTCATCACCCACGAAGAAATGCCGGCCGCCTCTAGCACCGGGGGGGTCCGATCGGACCCCCCACCCGCGGGAGGCAGATCACGTATGGGTACGTGATTCTGCCTGCCCGTGCCATTCTGTCGCAGTATATCTGCGTTAGGCGGTCGGCAAGTGGTTAAAAATGGGGTCTATTAGACCCTAGATCTATCCTATGCCCTCAAAGCATCTGACCACACCAAGATCAGTGTGATAAAATGCTTTCCCAATTTCCCAATGGCGCTGTTTACATACGGCAAAATCTAAGTTGTGAAATGCTCGTAGCTTCCGGTTTCTTAGGCCATAGAGATGATTGGAGCCATTCTGGTCTCTGATCAGCTCTATGGTCAGCTGGCCAAATCACCGGCTGCATTCTCAGGTTCCCTGTTGGGACAGGAGAGCCAGAGAAAAACATGGAAGATGGTGGGAGGGGGGCAATTCCCTCCCACTGCTTGTAAAAGCAGTCTAGAGGCTAATTAGCAGCTAGGATTGCTTTTACACGAAAACCTGCAGGCATAATTCTGGTATAACCACTCAAAGTCCAGCAACATACCAGTACGTTGCTGGTCCTTGTTGGGCATATATTGTAATCTTTTTTTTTTTATGCAGCCTGTGGGCTGAGCGAAAAAAAGAGATTGATTGGTGGGTATGCTCACCATTCGAATACCTCCCTTCATCCACCCACTTCCAATGATAGGCATACATGCACCATTTATATATGCCGAAGCATGGGGCATACGCCCCAAAGGTTAGGAGCAAATCGCTCCTCCGCCCCTGCTGCCCCCATGCTTCAGCATATATCACCTCCGACAGCGCTGGAGTCATGGCTTTATGTATCGTGGGAGCAAACGCTGTTGCTGTCAAGATAAATAAATCCGCGCTGCAGCTGAATGGCGTACCTGAAAACAAAAAAATGGTTAACAATAAAACACAGTAAACAGTAAAGTATAAAAAAAATTACATACCTGAAAAGCAAGCAGGATAAAACATGATAATAAAACATTGCAGAATAGAATACAGTAAAAAAGAGAAGAACAATAGAGAGAGAATAGAGAGAGCGAACAATAAAACGACAACTATTTTTGTTTTTTTTATTTTATATATTTTTTTGTTTTTTTTATTTTATATTTTTTTTGTTTTTTTTACACTTTTTTTTGTAACTGTAACTTTTATAACTGTAACCGGTTCCAGGTTCGGGTCTTTCAAAATGCGATGGCATCTTGGGAGACCCTGTGAAAGTGTGCCTAGTCTGTGCAATGCTGTACCCTACGCTAATACTCAACTAGTGTATGGTAGCATTCAACACATTCACCAATGCAAAGACCAGGATTGTCTGGACAGGAGGGACAATAATAGCGGGTGTCATGCCTATATCAGTGCTTGCTGCAGACATAACATCTTTTTTGGGGTGTTCGTTGGGTAGGGGTACTCGGGAGGACATAAAGAAAATGCCTCTAATGCAGCCGACTGCATTTGGTTGGGGATATGAATGGGGGAAGTACGGGTGCTGCAGAAGTGGTGGGTTCCCAATTAGGATTGGCGAATGCAGCAGGAAGGGCACTGTGGGCACGACGGGCCTGTGTTTGTCTTCTTCTCGGTGGCAGGGGGACACTACTTGTGCGTGCCACCTCACCAGCTTGAACTGCACTTATGGGACTCGCCACGTCACCAAGTGTTGCTGCAGTGCTGGTTTGACTACGACCGGGGTGTACTAGGCCGCTGGTGCTTGCCAGTTCACCAGAAGGAATAGCGGCACTAGTACTGCTCTGCTCCATACGAGGGACCTGCGGTTCCTGCACCACAACAACAGCAGAAGAAGATTGGGGTCGGGTACGCCTGACCTTGGCAGGGACTACAACTCCGTCGTCAGAGCTATCTGTCATGAAGCCGCTGTCGTCTACGGGATCGTATTCTGAGCCTGAATCTGACAGATGAGTGACTTCCTCTTCACTATCTGTCATGCTCAGAAACGTGTAGGCCTCTTCACTACTGTGCCTTCAATTTGCCATTTTGGGCTCTAAATTTAGTGGTACAGTAGTGAGACTCACAGGTAAAAAAGCTCCTGACTGTTAGTGACTGATTCAAACGCTACCAAAAAAACTGTTATCGATCGCAGGGATCAGGCCTGACGCTGCAGTTATGTGTTTAGTGTTTTGTAAGTGACAGTGATCGATCAATACTACACTTGGGTGGGCTGGGCTGGGCCGGGTGGAGGGGCAAAACGCAGGTGTTAGCAGGTATCTGGGCTGATCCCACTAACACTGCGTTTTTGGGAACCCTAAACTGCTGGGGACGCTAGTATAGGTCTGATCGGATCAGATATTGATCAGTTCAGATACTATACCACTAAGGAAGGTGTATGCTGCGTGCTTGGGTGTTAGCGCTACTGGCACTAACCTGATGCTGCCTGGGGCGATGCAGACCCTATATGACCCTAAAACCTAACTTGTATCACCGCCGGGCGATCAGGGGGTTAAACCTTTATTAGGTAATAAAGCCAGGTGCCCTGACACTATAAAAAATAAACTAACTAACCAGCGTCACCCGTAACAGTTATATGGTGATCACTGGTGAAAGGGTTAACTAGGGGTCAATCAAGGGGTTAAAACCTTTACTAGGTAGTATATAGGGGTCCCTGACGCTATAAAATGCTAACGACGAACCTAAATACTTATCTCCCTAACTAGCGTCACCAGTGACACTAATACAGCGATCAGAAAAACGATCGCTGTATTAGTGTCACTGGTGATGGGGGTTGATCACGGGTTAAACTTTATTATGGGGGGTTAGGAGGGTACCCTAGACCTAAAGGGGGCCTAACACTAACTGCCCTACCACTTACCACTTAACTGTCACAAACTGACACCAATGCAATAATCAGTAAAAAAAGAAAAAACTGCTATTGGTGTCACTCTGACAGGGGTACAGGGGGGTGATCGGGGGTGAAAAGTGTGCCTAGTGTGTTTTACTGTTAGTGTAGTGTTGGTGCACTTACTTGGATGTCTTCTCTCCTCGGCACCAGAACGAAAAAGACCGACGTGAGGAGAGGTGACATCACTTCCTCTGCCGCTGTTTACATTACAGCAGCAGAGGAAGATTTTATATTCATTGACATGAGTGGCCTCCCCTTCAGCATTGATTGGTCCCCTAACGATGCTGACTGCCTCGGGTACCAGGTACATGATTTTGCCTGCCCGTGCCATTCTGCCGCAGTATATCTGCGTTAGGTGGTCGGCAAGTGGTTAACATAAGTGCTGTGCCCAATTTTCCTTTTAGTGATCCAATTGTATTTTTTCTTTTTATTACTGATGTAGCAAAAAAAAGGTTTCTCAATCGTACATCATAGGGCACAAAGCCTTAAGTATTTACTTAGTGGGTTATAGCTACCTTCAGGTGTTGACACTGGCACACCCAATACAGGAAGTTGACTCCTCTATATAACCTCTCCTCCTTTTAGGAGTCATTCGTTTTTTCGCCAGTGTCTAAGGGTGTTGGCACGAGTGAAGATGTGCTCTGTGGAGCTTCAGGAGGGATCCATGCTGGATTTAAAAAGCCTCCACAACCGGATCCATCCAGCCACTGCGGCTCCAGGATGGTACCTGGGCCTCGCATACAAGAACAAGGTTTTGCCTGTAATGCTCCTCTTTGAGGGCTGGACCCTAGGAACCAGGACTCTTTGTGGTCTTGCTACATTACCTAAAGCTGTCCTGAGGGGTGCTATACATGGTCCGAAGGAGTGGAATCCCTATTAAAAGGACCCCAGTCTTTGAAGGTTTAAACACGCTGCCCACCGTGATGGGTGATGTTCGGATCTGTCTGTCTACAGCAGTATCCTGCAGCGAAGAAAAGGTAAAAGGAATGCATAGGAACTGCAAAGTCCACCTATGACTTTTCTTTCAATGATATTGTAAAATGCCTTAAAAACTCCTCTAGAGGGAGTAATAGTGTATAGACCCTGTTTAAATCTGTGCTAATACAGTGTGTGTCTCAGCAGCTGGAGGGGGGTTTCCTCTCCCCCTAAATGGGGAAACTGAGTGGATAGGGATACATGTTATGTTTAAACAAGCATAAATCTGAAAAGCTGATAAAAAAGGCTGTGTAAATCCCCTTCCCCCCTCCCTCCCCTCTGAGGTGACTCTTGCTATAGGACAGGAAAGGGTGTGGCGCATAGACAATAAGGCTCACACCTGAAAAAGCTTAAAGCTGATACTCTGGGAAAAGACAGTGTCTATTAGAGCAGCTGAAGCAAGGCTGCCACAGGACACAGAAGCGCTGGTGCACGTGAGGGGTTTACACAGGCATTTGCAGTACAGGAAAAAACGTATTGTTTAGCATTAGATCATTCTATGCTACCACTGTTTTTCCTACTATTGTTCAAATAAATAGAACAGTTCTTAGAGTACCTTTTGCTTTTTGTGCTTTGCACTATGGCTTCAAGGCTTACTACTAAAGCACCAAAAGCACCCCCAGGCACTGGGAACTCCAGACATGCCTCCACATTGTCATCCTCTCTGGAGATACCTGACATGGCAAGCCAGGGTAAGTCATTGGAAGCAAATGGTGGTGCAACTGCTTCTCACACTGCAGCCCCAGTATACGTGACTGAAGATGCATTTTCCTCTGACCTGCAGGGCTTAGAAGGAAGATTAGCGGCTTTAATCGCATCCTCCATTAAACGGGATAAGAAGCTTGCTAGATCCCTCTCTCCCACTCCAAACTCCTTACAGGGGAACAGTGGGGACAGGATGAGGTATTACCCTCAAACGATCTGGAAAAACAAACCGATTACTCCTCTGCGGAGGAAACAACAGTTGAAGTTTCAGCTTCACAATCTGAGGCACAAATCCTTACGGACATGGTTCACTCCACTTTCATGCTTCGATTAACAGAGTCACCTGAAAGTCTGGTTTCTTCTTTGGGTTCCTTGAAACCTTCACAACCAGTGCATGCGTTTCCAGTCCACACATTACTAGAGAAGCTTATTTATACCAAATGGGATCATCCGGATAAGCATTTTCTCCAAAAAATGGAAAGTTCCAGCAGTAGATGCTGCGATTTCCAGTGTGAATAAAAGTTTAACTTGTCCAGTGGACAATGCACAAATGCTAAAGGATCCAACAGATGAAAAGTTGGAATTCCTGTTAAAATCCTTTTTTTCTTTAGCAGGTACTGTAGGTCAGCCTTCAATTGCAGCTAAAGGCATCTGTCAGTCCTTAAAAAACAGTTCACAGGGGCCCTTAACGAGCTCCCTGCACAACAGGCCAGTGAGTTGGCCGATTTACCAAAAGCATTATGTTTTGCCATAGATGCTATAAAGGATTCTATTCACCAGGCGTCTCGCCTTGCACTTGTGCTAGTACACATGCGTAGGACCCTTTGGCTAAAGGGTTGGTCTGCCAAAGCACCCTGCAAAAACTTACTGTCTAGTTTCCCATTTCATGGGGAGCGACTATTTGGCGGTGATTTGGATAAATACATCCAGACAATTTCCAATGGAAAAAGTACTCTTTTACCAGTCAAAAAGTATAAACGTCCTTCATTTAAACGGACTTTCTCTCCTTCACCAAACGCATCCGCCTCTAGGCAGTGGCGATGGCTTCCACCATCAGATTCCAGAGGAAAATCGCAGGGTCAGGCTCAAAGGAAGACCTGGAGCCGCAAGCCTACAAAGCAGAATACTAAGACCTCTTCATGAAGAGGCGTCTCCCCTCACCAAGGTGGGGGGAAGACTTCTGCATTTCACAGAAGTCTGGCAGAGGGAAACTCAGGACAGATGGGCTCTCTCCACAGCGACTCTAGGATACAAACTAGAGTTTCGGGAGTTTCCATCATCTCACTTTCTGAGATCAAAGGTTCCCAAGGATCCAGGGAAAAGACAATCCCTGTTTCAAGCATTAGACCGATTATTGACTCAAGGGGTAATCATACAGATCCCCACAGAAGAACAAGGTTTGGGTTTCTATTGAAAGCTGTTTATGGTACCAAAACTGAATGGAGATGTCAGACCCATTATGGATCTAAAAAATCTAAATCGGTTCCTAAAAATTCACTCAAAATATTTCCCGCTCACCAAAGGTTTCTGCGATTCGAAGTGGAACAACGGCACTTAAAGTTTGCGGCCTTACCCTTCGGGCTAGCCATAGCACCACGGGTATTCACATAAATACTGGCCCCACCTCTAGCCAGGTTTAGGGCACAAAGCATAACAGTGTTGGCGTACCTAGACTATCTATTGTTAATAGACCAGTCAGTGACTTGCCTAAGGCAAAGCATACGCATTACAACCAGTTACCTGGAAAGTCTCGGTTGGATCCTCAACCTAGAGAAGTCTTCCTTAAAACCAGTAAGAAGACTGGATTACTTAGGCCTGATCATAGATACAGCCCAGAAAAGGGTGTTCTTGCCTCCAGTAAAGATCAGCTCCAGTTGGTACAGATGGTCAGGTCAAAAGCAAATCCTTCAATTCGCCTTTGCATGAGGTTGTTAGGAAAGATGGTAGCTTCATTCGAAGCAGTCCCCTATGCCCAGTTCCATTCAAGACTGTTGCAAAACAGAATCCTCTCTGCTTGGAACAAGACAATCCAAGCTTTGGACTTGCCAATGCGGCTGTCCCCAAGAGTGTCTCAAAGCCTCAGTTGGTGGTTACGAAGCCAGAATTTGCTGAAGGGGAAATCCTTCAGACCAATAATCTGGAAAGTAGTAACGACAGATGCCAGCCTCTCATGCTGGGGAGCTGTACTAGAGGAGACGACTTTCTAGGGACAGTGGTCAAAACTCAAAAGAGCCCTGCCCATCAACATCCTAGAGATTCGGGCAGGTTGGATTGGACCTCCAGGTTAAAGAATTGTCCAGTCCGGATTCAATCCGACAATGCCACGGCTGTGGCCTATATCAATCACCAAGGGGGCACCAAGAGTCTCTTAGCTCAGAGAGGTGAACCATATCCTAACTTGGGCAGAAAGGAATGTCCCTATCGGCAGTTTTCGTTCTGGGAGTAGAAAATTGGCAGGCGGACTATCTAAGTCACCAGCAGTTTTTCCCAGGGGAATGGTCTCTTCACCCCGAAGTGTTTCGGGCTGTTTGCCAAAGATGAGAGATTCTGGACATAGATCTTCTAGCATCCAGATTCAACATGAAGTTAGTCAACTTTGTGTCCAGAACAAGGGATCCACTCGCATACTTCTTTGCAGGATCAAGCTGGAAAGAAAGCCGGTAATTCTGATAGCACCAGCATGGCCCAGAAGGTCATGGTACGCAGAGATCGTAAAGATGGCAGTGGAGGGTCCTTGGCCTCTCCCACTAAGGCCAGACCTGCTATCGCAGGGGCTGATATTCCATCCTACTTTACAAATGCTAAATTTAACGGCTTGGCTATTGAAACCCACATTCTGAAGAAGCGTGGGCTTTCCGTGTCTGTTATCTCAACTTTAATCAATGCAAGGAAACCAATTTCCAGAGCTGTATATTATAGAGTTTGGAAAGCTTACGCTTCCTGGTGTGAATCGAAGGGTTGGCACCCTCAGAGATATATTATAGGCAGAATCCTTGCCTTTCTACAATTGGGCGTAGAGATGGAGTTGGCCCTAAGTACTATTAAGGGCCAAATCTCAGTCTTATCAGTTTTATTTCAAAGACCGCTTGCTACGCATTCTTTAGTCCGGGGTTTCATGCAAGGGGTGATGCAGATTAATCTGCCAGTTAAATCACCTTTAACCCCTTGGGACTTGAATTTAGTTTTGTCAGTGTTACAAAAACCACCATTTGAACCATGTTCCCTTAGTCCTTCTGACTAGGAAGCTGATATTTTTGGTTGCTATATCCTCAGCAAGGAGGGTTTCAGAATTGGCTGCTCTTTCTTGTAAAGAGCCATATTTGATTATTCATGAGGACAGAGTGGGGTTACGCCCTCGTCCAGGCTTTTTGCCAAAAGTGGTTTCAGGCTTTCATCTAAATGAAGATATTGTGCTGCCATCGTTTTTCCCAAAACAATGTTCCAGGGAAGAAAAGTCACTACATTGTCTTGATGTAGTGAGAGCAGTGAAAATCTATTTAAAGAAATCTGCTCAGATTCGTAAGACTGATGTCTTATTTATTCTGCCAGAGGGTCCTAAAAAAGGACAGGCAGCGTCGAAATCCACTGTTGCTAAGTGGATTCGGCAAGTTATAATTCAAACTTATGATTTAAGGGGTAAGATTCCCCCTATTCAAGTTAAGGCGCACTCTACCAGAGCGGTTAGTGTTTCTTGGGCAGAGCGTCACCAGGCCTCCTTTGCTCAGATCTGTAAGGCTGCAACTTGGTCTTCGGTCCATACATTCACAAAATTTTACCAAGTGGATGTAAGAAGGAATGGGGATATCGCCTTCGGGCACAGCGTGCTCCAGGCAGCAGTATAAGTCCTCAAGGTCTGGGGGTGCCCTACAGGTTATGTCTCCCTCCCCTCAAGTAGCATTGCTATGGGACGTCCCACTAAGTAAATACTTAAGGCTCTGTGTCCTATGATGTATGATAAAGAAAATAGGATTTTTAAAACCGCTTACCTGTAAAATCCTTTTCTTGGAGTACAACATAGGACACAGAGGTCCCGTCCCTCTTTTTATGGGGTGTAAGCATATTGCTTGGCTACAAAACTGAGGACTCCTGGAAGGAGGAGGGGTTATATAGGGGAGTCAACTTCCTGTATTGGGTGTGCCAGTGTCAACACCTGAAGGTAGCTATAACCAACTAAGTAAATACTTAAGGCTCTGTGTCCTAGGATGTACTCCAAGAAAAGGATTTTACAGGTAAGCTGTTTTAAAAATCCTATTTTAATTAATAGAATTAATTGTTTTACTGTTAATATATTCAGCCATTTCCTCCTGCTTTCTGTGCTTTGGCAGCACTGATAATGTTTGCCCTTCTTTTGTCTATTTTTATACACTTCTATCGGCTATACTTTCTGCTTCCTTGAATTTCCTATATGCTGATTTTTTTTTTTCCTTTGCTATCATACTTACCCCTTCAGTGAACCATATTGGTTTCTTCTTCCATTTACCCTTACTTATTTGTCTGACATATAATCTAGTTGCCTTCAGGATGGTAGACTTTAACATTGCCCACTGATTCATTTAATTTTACTCCAACCTTTTAATTAATTTTTTAGAAATTCGAATTATGTGATGCTAAATGTGGATCTGGATGTCAGCCTGTACTCTGGCTGGGATTATGGTACACAGCAAGTCTCTCTGCACTTAGTGTGGACTTTTGATACCAGCTAAGAAAAAGTGTATGCTATGTAGTAAATCATTAGGCCCCTTTCACACGGACGCCTCAGTGGAACGGATTCCGCTTACTCAGCGGGGGATCGCTCCAATGATTCCCGCTGAGCAGGCAGATGACAGGTCCTGTCAGCTCCGCTGTGTAATGTCCTTATCCCTCCACTGGGGGCTCCGACATCTCTCCTGTAATGTCTTTATCCCTCCACTGGAGGCTCCGACATTTCTCCTACAATATTCTTAGAGCCCCAACTACCATCTCTCTTTTGGACCGGTCAGAGCCCCGACTATCACCTCACTTTTGGGCCGGATAGAGCCCCTCCAACTTCCACGTGTTGGGCCGGACAGAGCCCCTTCCTCTCTAGTAGTTAGAGACTCTCCTCTGCCCTACCCACAGTCTACTTACTTTGTCCAAAGAAAACCTTACCTGTTCCTTTCCACATAAGAGACCAGCACATCTCTCAGGAAGCCACTGGGTGACCCCATCTCCAGGAATCCACTCACTGCAAGTATCTTTACGTTTCCTATAAACTTTATCCCTGTGTAGTGCTACTAAGCTTAAGTTGCCTCTGAAGCTCCCTGTCATGGCTGTGTATTACCACTCTAAATAAAACCGATTGTATTTCCAAACTTATCTGAGTCTTCCTGATAGCTGTTAAGGTTAAAGTTAACTGTTAAGAATATAGTATTCATAGACTTCCGAAGCTGTGATCCACGCAATCCAACATGGTTCACTGCCTGAAGCATTACACGCTGTGCAGAGCGGAGACGTACACAGTCCCGCTCTCCTCTATGGGGAAATCAGATGGAAATGGACCACCTGTCCGTTTTCATCCGATCCGCCAGAGAGATGGAAAATAGGACCACCATCCATCTGGATTTTGCAGGGCAGGATTGGATCAGATAGTGGCAGATGTCAGCCGACATGTGTCCACTGACATTCGCCGTTCTATAGAGGAGACCAGGGGGTGCGATCAGGTCCACCTAAAAAACTGACAGGTGGACCTGATTGGGCAGCCTGTGTGAAAGTGCCCTTATTGTATAACTTGTAATTAATGAAAATCTTTTTTTTATCAGGGCATCTGAGGTAAACCGTGAGCTGCTGACTAATGCCGTGTACACACGGGCGGACTTTCCAACCGGACTGGTCTGACGGAACGAATCCGTCGGACATTCCGATCATGTGTGGGCTTCAGCTGACTTTTTCTGTAGAAAATCAGATGGACTTTAGATTTAGAACATGTTTCAAATCTTTCCGACGGATGAGTCAGATCGAAGAATCTGTATGCTAGTCCGACGGACAAAAAACGACGCAAGGGCAGCTACTGGCTACTGGCTATAAACTTCCTTATTCTAGTCTGGTCGTACGTCATCACGTTCTAACGACCGGACTTTAGAACTGACTTTAGTCCGTTCGTGTGCACGCAAGCCCGGTCGTTCGCAAGTCCGTCGTAACTCTGTCGAAAGTCAGTCGGAATGACCGTTGGACGTTTGATGCTCAAAAGTCCGCCCGTGTGTACACGGCATTAGAGTATGCGTGCATGTTACTATATGATTTATATTTGTCACAGGGATTGCAACATTTAAATGCACCGATTTCACAAACTATTTCAAGGTCAATGACTTTATATCATATGGAATATGCACAAAACATGTAGTGTATTTTAACACCTATCATATAGTGTTCACATCCATTACAGGGTCTTTTCATGGAATCTGTATCCCGTTACCTAATATCCTAATATTATAATATATACAAGAGGTTGAGAGAGACTTTCATGGAATCCACTAAATGATATACCATATAGTCAAGTTACAGTCATGCATTGGATGCAGCAAGAATCTGACATAACAAAACTGTTGATTTGACAAGATTGTTGAATTTCAATGTAATTACAGGCTCTATGGTAGTACATATTAGGTATTATGGATAATCATATAGAATAGCTTTTGCCAGCTATATAAATTACAATGGACACTAGATACAGTATGTATGATTGGGTTGATAATGCTACGACTCTGACTTTGAACTAGAGAACAGTCCATAGAAGATTTATAGTACAACAATTGAAAACCCATATAACTGTCATTGCATGAAATTGTGGCTCCCTTTTAGGAAACTGTTCTACATGAAGCGCTGTTTTGTATTTTATATCTCAAGGGTGCTATTTACATACAGTCATGTGTAAAAGGTAAGTAGCGTCCCAAGAAAGTTTAATTTTTTTGAATGCATTTGAACAAGCAAAGGTCTTCATTCAAACAGCGCTTGATAATGTACTTGAGTAAAAACACAAAGAAAGTTTACATTTTTAATCATGTATTCAACAAGAATAGCAATAGGTGTACTGTGGAAAATGTACATAAACATTTAGCCCCACAAGTTGGTATTGCCCCCTTTAGCAGATATGGATTCTTTTAAGCATTTTACATAATTGTCCATCAGTCTCTGACATCAACTTGGAAAATTTTCTTTTGTCACACGATGTTTGTAGTTACCCATGCAACGTGCCCTGCACCAGCCCATTTCAAATGAACCCACATTTCAGTGGGAATCAAGAATTTGGATGGGCCAGTCTATAAGCCACCATTCATGTGTAATTTTTTTTTATTAAACACCAGAGAAATGGATCTAGGAAGTCTAAACAAATGTTATACTTTCCAGATGAATTTCTCCTGTGTTTAAATGTACATGTGTTTGCTTGTGGTTACATGTGTTTAGATGGGTTCAGAGTCTTTAATCTGCCCCTGGCTGCACAGATTCTTTGCTTTTTTTTTAATACCGCTAAACTGAATGCACTTGAATGTAAATAAATACACTGTATACATTGTGTAATTTAATATCATCACATGCATTTACTTCCCTTTAGAAATGTCCAGTAAATGCATATGGCATGTCTGTGTGAATGAGGCCTAATCATCTATTTCTTCTTGAGTCCTCCTTTGGTGGATTTGCTAGAGTGCTTCATCTCATTATTGTGCTGAAAGATCCATTTCAACTTCCTCTTTTTGGGGAAGAGCTGTGCCTAATACAAAACATGTTAGAAAAGATCTTGTTCCTGTTTTAATAAGGAAAGAATAATTTTGGCATCGCAGTGTGCGGCATTTCTGTTGCTGGTACAATTGATTCCTGTGATTGTGAAGGGTGGAACTTGATCTCACCTGGAGCGCCACATGAAATATTTTCCTCTTTCTGACAGATTGGCCTAACATTCCCATCAAGTAGACTAACACGATACAGCATTCGTAGTTGACTTGGTGACTGTAAGTATATATGTGTTGGAAGGAGCTGTGGATTATTTCAGAATAGATCTTTTTATATTCTTTTCACCATGAAATATGTAAGGAACTCTATCAGTTACCAAATATTGATGCATGGTTATTATATGCACACAAATGTGTCTGTGTGCTGATGTGTGTTTTTAATGTACCTTTACATGTTTTAGTATTTTATTCAGATGATTACATGTAATCTGCATATGTGAGTTGGAGACAGTATTAGTTACATTATGAATCCAGCTTAGCATATTGTATGCAAAAGTTGTAATGTCACCCTATGCTCTGAGTAAATTTAGTACTTTAAATAATTTGTCTGTTTGGTGGTGACTCCAACAATAATTTTGGATGTGAAGCTCATTTTGCTTCCAAAAACTTTTTCCTCCTAGATACTTCATCATAATATTTTTGAATCTGCTCTTCAATTTTAGTAGTGTGTGTGTGTAAAAAATGTTATCTTGGAATATAGGAATGATATTACATGATAAAGCACACCTATCCTGTAAAATGGACACATATTGCTTGGCCATTAAACAATCATGCAGCACACTTGATGAACTAACCACTCCTAGGGGATGGATGATCATACAACTATGTATCCCTGACCATATTAATTTTCTGTAGATATTTGGGGTTAAACATAACTTCTCCAAATCTAAACTTGTTTGGGTGTAGAAAACAAAGTGAAAAATTACACAAATTATATTCCCTTTCTACATGGCACATGCTAGATTTTTGTGTGGCCCCCTGTATGGTAGCCCTGTCATTAATTTCCAGCTCTGCCAAACTATTGGCATAGAGTATTTATTGGACCTGGATAACAGAGGTGCTGATATAATTATGTGGTAACCTTGGAAGCCTTCCTATTTGAAGCTTAGTAACTATCCTGTTCCAATGTACCTCTATGCCTTTTGAGTGAAGCACAACTTGTATACACTGTTCCTATTTCCTGATGCAGTTTTCTCATGGTTAGTGGATGTGCTCATATGTATTTGGGTTGCTAGCAAGTGATGTATAGGTAACAGTTTTGGACTGCTGCAAGCAAGACGAGTTACCAACTCTGGCCAGGATCATAGCAGAACCTGAACTCACATAGATGGTTTAGGAGTATGTTTGATTTTCAAATGCAAATGAGCACTTGTATTCTTCATTTACTATGAATGACCCCAGTGAGACCTTTTCTTCAGCCACTTTTTTGATTTCTTGTGTTTGAAAGGTGTGATATAAGCGGCATTAGAAATGGACTTTTATTAAATTATTATCTTTCAAAGAACACTTTTTAAATTTATTTTGTTACTATGTTTTGCAGATGAATTTGGTCACTTAGCGCTGAATGTGAAATTGTTTGGCACAAGTGGGTTTAAGAGACACAAAACATTCACGTACTTACTCTGCTTACATATTGGAAGTAGGTAAATTCTGCAGCTCTCTCACCATTATCAGGAGAATCTGGACATCATTTGTCAGGCAGCTGTCAAACTTTACCAAACATGTATAGAAGCGCAAACTGTATACATATTAGAAAGCATTGTGTATCAGAAACATTGCTGAGTCATCACTTTTTTATTCTACTGTTGGCATCTATAAAGATCTGTTTGATCTTTTAGGAATCATGTAACTTCCAAATCCAGGCCCTAGAAATTAATGAATGGTACATAAATACTTATGAGATGTTTCAGCAGTTACACTCCCAAGTCACACTGAACTGACTGATAAACCACTGCATGTAAATGGTTATATTAAATAATGCTTATGTATAACAGCTGGATAAAACCACTAATAGTACCAAATCAGCAAATATATTTCAGACACAAAATCTGTTTACATATAATCAGAGTGCTTAGCACTACTTACAATATTAGTATTTTGTTAGCTAGATTTTCTTTATACTATAAAGATCCTAAAAATTTGAAACCCTTTTTACATTATTGCTGGAATGGTTAGACTGTGGTGCAATATTAGCCCTTCATGTACTGCTTTCATTAGAATGGCCTGTTGCATTGTTAAAGGATAAGTTTACCTTTCTGAACATGTTACATATTTAATAAAAAGTTAACTTTTTTTAACCAAATATATCTGGCCTGACACTGCTAATGGGGTAGAGATGGTCAATCTCCCTAATGGCGATAGAATTCCTGTCACATATTTACGATTTCTAACTCCTCACCACAATATGTAAAACCAAAATGTAAACAATTGCTTTAGACACACTTTAACATTTTTGCTGATGTAATCCTCAAAGCCATGACACTCAGGTTGTTGGCTACCAGTCTTAAAACATATCTTCAGATTTCTTCAAAATAAGGATTCCATAGTTATCGTCACAACTATACATGAATATGTAACCTGTGATTATACACAGTATCTCCAAATGGAGTTTTCATAAAGCTTACACCTGTAAGGGAGGATACTGTTAAACGGTCAAAACATATGATCAACAAATGCATTCAATCTTTTTTGACTCATGTGAGGAACATTGAAACTGTTCAATAAAGGGCCATAATCTGAACATTGCAACACTTCCCTTCTGTACACCAAAATAAAGTCATTTTACATTTTTCTGATTATTGGCCAGTGGCTGAAGAAAAGCTGGGGCCTTGGTAAGAGACTTTATCCTATTTGAAGAACCGTGTAGTACATGGTAGGGTACAAGCAAACATTTTCCTCACAGCCCAATGCAATATTTATACATTCATTTGTTTTTAAAGTGAACATATGAAGATAGACATATAGGTGATACTTTGTGCAGTGGCAGGCAGAAAGCTGCCTGACGATTATTTCCTGAGAGGGACCTGTCCCTTCTGTGGTCAGACTTAGACTTGTCCTAAAGCTAGAAACTTGCAAATTCACATTGACAGGCCGGGTTACTTGCTCATTGAGGTCGGCCTAGAAAAGATTTACTTACCTGATCCACCCTACTGCTAGAACAGTCCCTGCAGCTTCTTCTCCAATGTGCTTCAGTGGTCTAAGGTCCTGATATCATGAAGAATGATGTAGGGTCCATAACACTGCTTTGAACGTGATGAAGTCAAGGGACAGTTCACCTCCAGAGGATTAGGTAAAAGTGACCTTACTCTCCCCCTGAATAAATGTAGGAGAGTTTTCAAATTTCCCAGAGTTGGGCTTTAACCACTTCACGCAAATTGCCATACCCGTACATCGGTACTTTGACGCTAAATACCACTGTTATGGCAGCAGCTAATTAATAGTCCTGTGAGCCTCCAGGTGGTTGACCAAATAAGGTCTCCAAAGTAGTGTATCTTACAAATGATCAGCTGCTAACGTTACGCATGTCTCATATACCATGCAAGATAATCAAATCACGTTATAAAACGCTGCGCTACCAAAATGATAAATATAATTAATAAAGTGGTATTGTGCTCTCTCGTGACATGTATAAAATGTCCAAAATACTATACATTAATGTGCAATAAACTTCAATAAATACATGAATTAATAAGAGTGCTTCAATAAGCCTGTGAAAAATATATATAAATATTCAAAAATATTTGTGCAATATTCAAACAAATAATAAATAAATATTTCAAGAAAAAAATCATCCATGCGATTCAGTGTTGCATTCATGCAATGCAGTGATAGTGCAATGTTCAAACAATATTAGATACAAAAATTCCAAAGAAATATCATCCATGCGATTCAGTGTTGCACCTGTGCTATTCGGTGCTGTGTAGCTTAGTCCATGAACATTCCAGAATCCATCCATGTGTTTCAGTGAACACAAACTAAAGTGCTGTGTGCTCATATAAGTGCTCCCCCACAGGTGATAGCCCCTCACCTTAGGGCGTGTGACCTTGCGATTAAGCTTGGTCAAAATGCATCTTAGAACCTCTATGGGTTCGGTATTGTATGCTGGATCCTGGATAGGTTACACTTGTGCCTCTGTTCCTCACAGCAGTCCAGTTTATATCTCGGTATATCAATATAAAGAGAACTTCATGGTGCAGTATGTATTACCTTTATTTAAAATCACAATAAAAACCCACAGTGGGTACTTACAATGTAAAGGCGCTTACAGTGCGCCACTCTAAAACAGCGGTAACGATCGGGTGACGGCGGCCGGTAATGGGGTGGCATACTAATCTTTCCCAACAGATGGTGTGTGTAGCGTTCCGTCCTGTCCCCTTCCCTTACGCGTGTCGATACAAGGGGTATTTCGTATCTTCATCAGGGGATTGTTACCGTTACCGCTGTTTTAGAGTGGCGCACTGTAAGCGCCTTGACATTGTGAGTACCCGTTGTCGGTTTTTATTGTGATTTTAAACAAAGGTAATACATACTGCACCATAAAGTTCTCTTTATATTGATATACTGAGGTATAGACTGGACTGCTGTGAGGAACAGAGGCACAAGTGTAACCTATCCAGGATCCAGCATACAATACCGAACCCATAGAGGTTCTAAGGCGCATTTTGACCAAGCTTAATGGCAAGGTCACACGCCCTAAGGGCAGGGGCTATCACCTGTGGGGAAGCACTTATATGAGCACACAGCACTTTAGTTTGTGTTCACTGAAACACATGGATGGATTCTCGAATGTTCATGGATTGTTAATTTGATCATAGCACTAAGCTACACAGCACCGAATCGCACAGATGCAACACTGAATTACATGGATGTAACACTGAATCGCATGGATATTTCTTTGGAATTTTTTAGTTAATATTGTTTGAACATTGCACTATCACTGAATTACAGAGATACAGCACTGCATTGCATTGGATGCAACACCGAATCGCATGGATGATTTTTTTTCTTGAAATTTGTATTTATTATTTGTTTGAATATTGCACAAATATTTTGGAATATATATATTATATATATATATATATATATATATATTTCACAGGTTTATTGAAGCACTCTTATTCATTTATTTATTGAAGTTTATTGCACATTAATGTATAGTATTTTGGACATTTTATACATGTCACGAGAGAGCACAATACCACTTTATTAATGATATATTTATCATTTTGATAGCGCAGCGTTTTATAACTTGTTATGGCAGCAGCTAGCTGCCATAACCCTGGTATTTTTAGGGCATTTCGCCCCAAGATCACTTTTATCAGTGACGGGAGAGGTGCCCACCCCCCACCCGCCATGCCCCGGTCATCTCCGCTGCCTTCCAGAGCGGAGACTATCACATTCGCTCCCTTCCCTGCCTGGATGCCGAGTGAGGGGACGATGGCTCCGGCTCGGCTCCATAGCATTGGAGGGCGGAAGCGACGTCAAAGGAGAATTTTTTTTCTTCAAATTAAATTTATTTATTTTTTAGTGTAAATATGAGATCTGAGGTCTTTTTGACCCCAGATCTCATATTTAAGAGGTCCTGTCATGCTTTTTTTCTATTACAAGGGATGTTTACATTCCTTATAATAGAAATAAAAGTGACCCAACTTATTTTTGACACTGTCTTTTAAAAAAAAAATAAGTAAAATATATTAGGAAGAAAAAAAATTAAATAATTTAAAGCGCCCTGCTCCGACGAGCTCTCGTGCAGAAGTGAATGCATACGTGAGTAGCGCCTGCATATGAAAACGGTGTTCAAACCACACATATGAGGTATCGCCACAATCATTAGAGCGAGAGCAATAATTCTAGCCCTGGATCCCCTCTGTAACTCAAAACTGGTAACCTGTAGAAATTTTTAAACTTTGCCTATGGAGATTTTTAAGGGTAAAAGTTTGTTGCCATTCCACGAGCGGACGAAATTTTGAAGCGAGACGTTTGGGTATGAATTTACTTGGCGTAACATTATCTTTCACAACATAAAAAAAATTGGGCTAACTTTACTGTTGTCTTATTTTTTTAATTCAAAAAAAGACCGCTGCGCAAATATGGTGTGACAGAAAGTATTGCAACAACTGCCATTTCATTCTCTAGGGTGTTAGAGAAAAAAATATACAATATTGGGGGATCTAAGTAACTTTCTAGCAAAAAAAAAAGATTTTAACTTGTAAACACCGCGTCTGAAAAAAAGGCCCGGTCCTAAAGTGGGTAAACAATGTCCTTATTCTTCAAAAATAATCCATAGGCATCCACTATTTAATAGCCCTGTAATCTATTTTTTCATGAAATTATTTGTTTTTTCTGCCTCCTAGTAACATCCTCTGAGTTCCCAAACCTCTCATTTTCCTCACATGCATTTGGAATGAAATGTGCATGCTAGTGTTGGTCACGCGCACTGCTCTATGCTCTTTACAAATCTTTTAGTCCCTAGTCCATCTCCGCAGCAAGCAAGAGGGTGGCCACATTCCTACATTTAGTGGGACCATAGAGAATAAATGTAGCCACTGTTTAACAGAAAGTTAGATTACAGCAGCAAATCAAATGGACGTTTGAGAAGGCAGAGAGCAAAAGAAAGGTACTTTGTGGAGGAAAGAATACATACTTTTTTTTTTAAACACCAGAGGCTAGTGTCACTTTATGGATAAAATAGCCAAGATCACATCTGTCTTTTCCTTAAAAGTTTAATTAAAGTATAACTAAAGGCAAAACTTTTTTTTAGTTTTGTATAGAGTGGAGAGGGATTAGAACCCTGTCATTTTTTTTTATTTCTGTCTGTGCCCATTAGGGAGATATACCTCTCTATCTGTCCTGTTTACCATTATCATTGAATGTGAAAATAAATGGCAATCCCACATTTTGGGTTGTCCCCAGAAAAGTAGTGAAGGGGAAATCTTCCAATGAGGACACTAGTTCTGGTGATCTGGTGAGGGGACAATGGATGTTCTTAATTTCTCACTTCCTGTTTGGTTATGGGACAGGAAGTAAAGGGAAATTTATGCAATGAGACACAGATGGTTAAGAATAAAAATCTGCTGGGTTACAACTCTCCCTCGTGCTGCCCCACATGAAAAAAAAACAACTTTTAAAAAAAAAAGTGCTTTAAGTAGGATTTCAGTCCACTTACCATTGTAGTCCCAGTTCTCTTTGACACATTAAAAAAAAACATCTGAATAACAGCAGTTTCTTAATTAGAGAATACCATACCTGTGATACTTTCACGGCCATCATGTATGAGAAGATATAGTCAAGGGTATTGTATTGGCAGTAAAAAACATTAGTGGCCCAGCTGGAAATGTATCTTTTTGACAAGTTAATGCCCAATCCTTTAGTGCAGGCATCACTAAATGAGCACTGGATACTTATGACTATTCTGTGATTTGTTCCCAGTGAAACATATTTAGGAAATTATGGGCAAGCCCGTTCCATTTAGTGAACACCTGTCTCAATAAATTAAATGTTAAAGAACTTAAAGAATAACTATCATATATATTATTTATGTCCCAGTCCCCTAGGCTATAAAGTATATATAGCACTGCAAAGGCATGTCGCAAGCTCCACCCACCAATTATCTTAAAAAAAGAGGGTGTGTCCATTTACCATTGAACAACAAATGTGTTCTCACAGTAGTACCGCTCACACAAGCCATGTCTGTTTGCTGCTGCTCCCAGCTGTTAGTGTCAAATCGAGGCTTTCATGAATGATACTATTTGTCATGAAAGCCCTGTGCTGAGGTCTGTGTACAATTGGAAGGGGAGCCTCATTCTGACACTTGTAGTTGGAAATGGGGGCGGGGGGTGGAGCATGGGGCACTGGATCTCACATTCTACTGCTTCTAGAAAGATGGAACAAAGTGCTATATGTACTTTTTACCATAGGGGATTGGAGCATTAAATGATCTATAAAGTGAGAGTTCTTCTTTAAATCTGATTCCCAACTTTTAGTGAAATTTGAAAAGTTAATTTGGGACAAGCTGGTCCAAACAAAGATTTACTTTGCTAAGACATGCAGTGACGCTCAGTACTGTATGCACTGTATTTAGCCTCAGCTACATACAGTGCATAAAGCGGTCTTCCAGCAGCAGAACGTAAACTTTCTTTTCAGCTCATAGAACGCAATTGAGTCAAGCTTCCTCTGATTGGCTGAGGTGGAGAGGCAGGCGGAAGACATCACAATCTCTGCCTCAGCCAATCAGAGGAAGCTTTGTATACATTCAGAGATTTCAAATCTTCCTACGAATGTCTGAACAGCACTCAGCCTGACTCAGTTCTGGGGGTGGGAAGGGAAGTTCCCATCTAACAGCAGCACTGTGTACTGTATGTAGCTGAGGGTACATACAGCACTGACAGCCACTGCCTGTCTTAAGCTGGATACACACTATACAATTTTCTGTAGATATTTTTTCCATCAGATTTACCAAAACAATATACTATGAGGTCAAGCCTTAAGAGTTTCAATTTGTATGCAATCAGGCAGGCCCTTGCACTTCATGGTTTTGGTAAATCTGAAGACAAAAATCTGCAGAAAATCTAATCATGTGTATGGGGCCTTAGTGAGAGCTTGGTCCAAACAAATTATCTAAACTTTGTTAAAAGCCGGAGATCAGCTATAAGGTCTGCAATAAATCATTCAAGATGCCATCAATCATCTTTTCGATTTAATGGCTAACTAGAGCACTGCTGCAATGGAGGGCATTTATACTATTGGTATCATATTGAAAGTCTATTTAGTGGTAATATTAGAGCAATTGGAATATATCCAGTTGCACAAGGAGCAACCACAGACTGCTGGGTCGGTGGTAAAGATCTCTTTGGCACTATAGGTTTAACATTCAGAGGGCAATACCTTACCCTCATTAGTCAGTAAATCAACACAACATTTAGATTAGAAGCTGTATGGAGGCAAATCTGGTTCATGACTTACTTGATAATTATTTTCAAAATACAGGAATTTAACCAATATGTTTTGTACCCAGCAAATACTATAATATGAAGTAAATGCTTTAATATCTGAGCAGTGAATCATAGCTCCAGCTTCCCAGATGAAATGTTTTTATTTTTGAAATAAATTTAAATCTGTTGTAATAGTAGTCAATTGAATGAAAACATTGTAGACACATCCTGGGCTTGTGGACACATTGACTTCAAGTTGTTGCAACTGAAAGAAAAGCATTAATGCATCCTATATTTGTGTAACATTGAATCCAGCCTATCTTCACAAGCATCAGACCACGGTTTTTACATGTGAGCACAACAATGGGTTTAACCTGAAAGTATGAAGTAGGAAAGTGTTTTTTTTTTTTTCAAGCAGTTACCGCTGGCTGTGATGTAGCGGGCCCAGTCCTTAAAGAAGCCCTAGGAATGAATATTCAATGAGTAATACATTAATGTTGGTCCTTTTTTTTTTAGCAATATTCTTGATCTTTGAACAACTTACAGTCTAAATTGTTCAAACTGCACCAGAATAAATGTATGTCCCTAAAGGGGAACCTTTACAACATAGAATAATTATATATAAAACTAAAAAGCTCTAATGCAGCATGGTTGTGTTACTGAAAGTAATGGTTTACTTTTAAAAATTCAATAAAAAAAGTTGCATTTTCCTTTATTCCCACCAGGCTACTACCTTCCTGCAAGCACTGGGCTTTCCATTTCTTCTACTTTGTGCGAGTTGGTATATATCTGTTTTAGGTGAACCACTGAAGCACACCCATAGTCAGGGAAGTTCACAATATTGCTGCTATGCAGGATATTAGAAGATCTCCCACTAGTGTTAATTGTTGTCATTCCCTTTCTGCAGAAGTAGATCGCATAAAACCTGCAAAAGTGATGACTTTACAAAGGTAATACTTCCCTTTACAGGTTAATCATTTGCTTTTTACCCAAACCTACAATAATATGGATGAACATGACAAAATTTCTGGTTTATTTTTAAAGTGGGGTTCACTTTACTCTAATAATACTTTAATAAGTACTGCTTTCAAATTACTTTTTTTATTTCTAAAGGGCATTATTAATTGCCAGTGAGAACTGCATTATTATTTTTTTAAAGACAGTAAATTATTCTGGATTACATCTAAAACAGATAGCAAAGGTGGACCCACATGTCAGTATCCTTTGCACCTGCCCTGACACATACATGGCCCTTTAAATGCATCTACATCACTCATTTATATGATAATTGCTCAGTGACGTTTACTTTATCAAAATGGAAAATGTATATTTTAACCAATTTAAGGATGGAGTTGCAATTAACTTACAACTGTGATCAGGTTATAAAAGAAATTATCGGTGGTTGTTTATAACTCAATAATATGACAAATTAAATTTAAAAAAAATCAAACAGAAAAGTAAACAAACATTTGTTGGGATTGTGTTCTTAGGAAGGTTTACAGAAACCATTGAACTCCTTCATTAATAATGCTAGTTGACTGTGAGACAAAAAAAGTAGCAAAGTCATTTCAATCAAAATTATCCGGATCCCATACAACTCTGTGGCAGAAGCATGGAATAGTTCAACAATGACATCCTTTATCTGATCTTCCAAGGCAAAAGTAACCTGCTTTGAATGTGCGATGATGTCCTAGGAAGCAGCTCACTTGGTCTTGTAGTAGGGAAAGTATTCAGCTGTACTTAAAGTATGTTTGACACAAGTCCTTTCATCACCTTCCCATATAAATGGCTGTTATTAATCCTTAATTTTTGGGCAAAGACTTGACAAAAAATATATTTATATATATTTTTCTTCTTTCTAATGAATAAAAATAATTTAAAACACTAGAGGCTATACATGACTATATAGATGCTGTTCATTTATAAATTAAATAATGTACACTTGCTTTTTCCAGTCACTGTATGCCAGTTGGAAATACAAAACAAAGTCTTGCTTCTCACAGGCCTATTGAACAACGCCTCTTTTATGCTTGCAGTTATTATTAGTTTGTTTTGCAAGTCTGGATAGGTCTTCAAGTTCTGTGATAGGTCTTTGTTGTTTTCCCCTAAAAAAGTTCAGTTTAGGATTAACATTCATCTTCGACCTCTCGGATTGGCGGTATCAAGCTGCTCGTCGATTTGTATTGATTAATCTGATTAGCCATATGTGTGCTCATTGGCTTAATCTGAATGTTTCTGGGATAAGTGTTTTCCATTTCATCTGTATACCATTTCTTTTCTGCTGTGGAGCAAAGGTTGAAGATAGGAACGGGGGAACAGGATAGGAGCAGATGACATGCATAGAATGCAGAAAAGATGTGACAAAATAAGAAAGCATCATTTGAAAAAAAAAAAAAAAAAAAAGTATGGTAGAATATAAAGAATGTTGGGCAAGATGGGGATAGATGCAAGAAGGATTAGTAGCAGCAGCGGGTGTAAGCAGAAAAGAAATGGAAGTAGGTTTGAAGGAAAGACAAAATGGGAGAAAGGAAATAGGCATAGTTAGTGCTGGAAGCCAAATAATCCCAAACAATCATTAAAATGAGTGAAAAAAAAAATAACGTGAAAAAGAAAGAACAGCAGTGATGGGAAACCAGTGCATAAAACCGCTTCCACAGCAATTTCCCCCACATCGTAATTGTTCCTGAGCTACTTATTTGATGTACGGCTGGACTAATTATTTCATATTAAGCTATCAGTCTTGGACGTCTGGCTTCTGTTTATGACAATATGTTCCTGTTTACACCAGTCTGTAATTCACCATCTCAATCCTCTCAGCTATAGTGAGCAGCAGTTTTATCTCTTGCTAGAGGGTGCGGTATATTGGTGCGGCTCAATGGTTATACACTACGGTTTCTCTGTGCGGGTTCTTTTGGCTATATGATTTGCCTTTTTTTTGTTTTTACATATTTATATTTATGCAAGTCTAAATAAGATGGTCTAGTCGTAAAACAGCAGCTAATTAGCTATATTTGTGTATTGTGAGCGTGTTCTCTTTGGAAGATCAAGGGTTAACTGTCTCTCTAATAAAACTGGAATATTTCAGTGTAATTCCTGTTCTTTTAAAGCTCCCAGATCTCTTAGAACACATCACAGGCTCTGAATTATGAATGAGGTTTTAAAGAGACGGATCTGGATGCGTCGTTTTAACAGTGGGTTGTATTAAAACCCCGAGATGTGTACACATCAAAATAATTTCAGCTCCATTTAAAAAGCCATTTAGTCGGTATGTGACACATAGTGGGACATATTTCATTCGGGAACAGCCAGTTGTGCCTCAAAGCAACCTTTCAGTGATAGCATGTTAAAAGCCTATCTCTGATCAGATGAACACATTTCATATATAATGTTTAGGATTATTATTTTTTAATACAGTTTTTATCTACTTTCACTCATCCACCCCCACCCACACCTTTGCTTGTGCTGTCACTTCTGATCGTCATTTAGGATTTTGTTTCTTTTTAGCGTTTTTTTTTTTCCTTTTGTTTTTATGTCTCACTCAGGTTCCATACAGTGGACGAGGTAAAAAAAAAAAAATGTAATGCTAACAAATTAAACTTTCAGTAGAATCCACTAAAACTAAATTTGCATTCCTCTTATCATTTTATTTGGCAAATGTACCTCTGCTTTACCTTTTGATAAAAGGAACTCATCCTCCTAACTGGGTTTATCTAAGCACTTTTTTCCCTTTTCTAAAAAATGTCTTCCCAGGCTTATGGTTTACAGAGCAGGAAGGGACCCTGTGCCTGTACAATGAGACACATACTCACTGGTTCACTTATGTAACCGAAAGGGGGGGGGGGATACTAGAATTAGGGGCTTCAATCAATCTGGAGACCCCAACCCTGATTTCCAACACACTCCACTCAAACAAAAACAAGACTCTCATCCTGCATTTGTTAGAAGTGCTTATCATACGGTCATCCAACCATAAAAATTACTATAATTCTTATAGGGAACCCCTGTGTTTTAAAGTTTTACTTCAGTACCAGAATTCATCAGTATTGCATCTGATCTGCCCAGCAGATAGCACTTCAATGGGGTTCTATAACTGGCAATTTCAGTTGCAAAAAATCTGCATGTTTAGGGTATACTTTAATGTTACTATATAGAAAGAACCTGCACAGACTTTCCTCATATATTTCCACTGCTTACTTTTCTCCTAAGCTTTCTGGCCATATCTTGGCACATTTCTTCACCAGGTTTGTCAAAATATGGAACATCTATGCATCCTCTAAACTACCACTACCGTGCACCTGCATTATTAAAGTAATATATGGAAATGGTACTGTGCTGGAAAAATTTAACAAATTTAAGAATACCCATAACAAAATAGCCCAAATGGTGTTCCACAATGTGATCAACTCATCCACTAAGTATAAAATTAAAAAGGCAAATTCCTTTGTCCATACTCAATAGTACTGGTGCTCCTCCACTCTAACAAGTAGACCAAAACTCATCCCAATAGATGAACCTCTAGATAAAAGGTCAAACAAACTTTAAGCAATTTATCCTTCTTCCCCTTTGAGGAGCAAATCGGTGACATTTTATTAACTTTGGTAAATTTATTGCCAGGTTTGATTACTTAGAATGAACAGTGTTGCATTATGGAAGTCTATCTGTATTTTTTCTAGTTAAGTACATGCATGTTTTGGAGGTTTATTCACAAGTCTAATGGGAGGATCAGGTGATGTATGATTAAATGGAGGAGAAATCGCTTTGGATTTTTTCTAAGGCATTTGATCTTTTATCTAAATGTCCAGTAGCGAGGTGCCTTCAGGTTGACATGTACTAGTAGAGTTGTCATTATTCAGCAGGAACACATGAATTTTTTAATTTTACATTAAGTGGATGTATTTATCAAATTGTGAATTTGGTTATGCACAATTCTATTGAGTACATTGATTATATTTGTTTATTTTAAAAATGTAATGTTAATTTACATCTTTATTACTTGTATCCTTGCTTACACCTTATAAAAGTGTTCATGTAGTTGCTTACGATTCATCTTTCACACACAAATATGTATAAAATATATTTATAATGGTCAAAACATATAGAGGGTTCCATTTCCCAATCTTACTCTAAAAAGTGCAAATTGAAAAAAAAAACCACAATATATAACCTACCCTTATATATAATACAAAAAATTATATTACCATTCAATATGTAATAAAATTCATAAATATCAAACCATATATGTATACAGTG
Source organism: Lithobates clamitans (assembly GCA_037952925.1). Taxonomy (NCBI): domain Eukaryota; kingdom Metazoa; phylum Chordata; class Amphibia; order Anura; family Ranidae; genus Lithobates; species Lithobates clamitans. Next base: position 3,967,248 of record JBBGZY010000852.1, on the reverse strand, counting down.
CAAGTATATATTGGGTGCATAAATGATTGTCCGTGTCAAATCCACATAAAAGCCATTTGTGCAAGTATACAGATGACCAACCTTCAATAAAGTGCAACCTCCAATACGTTACAAAAGATCTTCCATTTCTGTCTCCAAACTCTCACCTCCTGGCAACCTCCACCTGAGGACACTCCAATTTTTTTTAGGGATCAACTCACTGAATAATATTGGACTACTTAAATTATTAAGTAGGTCTACTGTGCTTATGAAAAACTTTCCATAGAACCCAGTCCTCTTCTTATTCCCATTTTCCCAACAATATACATGAATCGATTCTATGTCTAACAGGATAGCACTATATATATATATATATATATATATATATATATATATATATACACACACACACACATATACATATAGTGCTAACTGTGTTTATTAAACACTTTGCGTCCGGGGCCAACTTTTTAATTTTTCACACATGTTAAAATCAGCATTTTTTGCTATAAAACTGAACCCCCAACCATTATATATTTTCTGAAAGCCAAGACCTAGAATAAAATAGTGGCATTTGTTTGATGCATGATGCAATTTGACGAATAGCCAAATTACCATTTATTTACCTCACATTTATAATGTCTATAAATTTCTGTTGCAATAAAGTTTGTTTTGGTACCAGGAAATGGTGGCATTTGAAATGTCATTTATATCGCACGATATTTGCAGCACTATTTATCAAACCCATATTTTCAGGAAAAAAATACACTAAAATGTATTTTTTGTATATCCCTGGAGTTGGGAAAATGGGAGTCAGAAGAAGATAGAGGTCTTTGGGTTATATGGAAAGAGCCATAGGTGCGGTAGACCTATTTATTATCTTAAGTGGTCAATATTATTTTGTGAGTTGACCCCCCCCCCCCCAAAAGAGGTTGAAATGTCTTCAAGTGGAGATTGCCACAAAGTGGGAGTTAGGAGACAGAAATGGAAGATCTTTTCCAATACTGTATATTGAAAGCTGCACTTTATTCAAGATTGGTCACTGATATAATTGTTGCATTTTAATGACAATTTCTCATCTGTGTACTTACAATAATGGGTTTCATGTGGATTTGACACAGAAAATCACTTTATATATAGTTACACTGTCTACACATATGATTTGATATTTATGGATTTATTTGCATATCGATAACATCATTTTTCTAGTATTATATATTTTTACACATTATTTTGCACAATTCTCCTTTCCCCAGCCAGCGCTCCTGACCCCTCCCCCCTGCCGAGTGCCCCCATAGCAAACAGCTTGCTATGGGGGTACCCAAGCAGGCTTGCTCACAAGCCGCTGCTCTGTGTGTCCATTCACACATGGAGCATGGCTCGGCCCCACCCCAGGAAGAGACCTGGGAGAGCTGCTGCTCTAGTGCACATCACTGGATTGAGATAGGGCTCAGGTAAGTATCAGGGGGGCTGCTGTACACATGATGCATAATGCATGAAGGTAAAAAACCTTGAGTCTTTACAACCACTTTTACTAAACGACTGGAAAGGTGCTCAAAAGCAACTCACAGCTTGGGGCTCAGAGTAACTCAAGATTTATAGAACTTTTCAGTACATCAGTATTTCAAGTGGGTTTTTCATCCTCATACAAGTTTTTGAAAATGCAAAACATGCATGAAACTGTTCGAATGCAGGTCAAAAGGTGGTCAACTGCACCTGTCAATTAATTCTGAATTATCTTAGAGGGGGCATAAACTGATGACATCAACACAAGTCCAAAGCCTTGACACAGGCTCTTACTTTGGTGCTTTCTGTTTAACAAATCTGAAAGCAACAAACGATGAAATGTATGTTTCAGACCCTAAGCAATATTCTGGTGCCACAGAAAATGGATTTAGCCACCCACAGAACTGAACATGTCAAGCTGAAGTCTACTACAAAGGTAGAAAATACATTTTCCTATAGTCTGTTTGACAAAATTAAAAATAACTGAACACAGCTAAAAGAATGTCCAAATTCAACAGTTTACATGAGAGGGGGCTTTGAAAAGTGACCTCCTTGACTAGAAATCATGCAGAGGTCTTTTATAGGGCTCACATTTTGCTTCAAATAAACTCGGCCCTATTATTTCTTTGTCACATTGTTCCACCTGTATATTTTACACCACAGTGTAACTACAAAAACCAACACAGAAAACAAACACATGACAGTGAAAAAAGGAGGAAGGGCAAGGAAAGCTTTTGAAATGGGGACAACCAGTCAGAAAGCACAAGGGTACATGCGGAAAAGCAAGCAAGCTGGCAATGAGGAGCCACATAAAGACAATAGCGACAAAAACAGCCAATTTGAGTCAGGACTCCTTGTTAAAGCTGAAATCAAAGAACAAATTACACACTACACAATAAGAGAAACAGGAAAAACAAACAATGGAAACCCCTTGGCAGCTGGAAAAGCTACAAGTGCCCAATACGTAAATATCTGCAAATCACGATGTTAAATTGCTGTAGCATTCCAGCAGGAAAGGGGCTTAGACTAGTGACCTAATTTATTTTATATAAATATATATATATCCTCGTATGTTGTCATTGTTCCACACAGGGTATCACAAGGACAGTTATAGAAGGAAGAGGAAGCCCACAGAAGCTTCTAGTGCATGCAGAACTGGGAGGATCCATACCTTGGCCCATTCTATTCGTCCTTGTTGCAATTTAGAGAGAGAAGTAATCTATGTGAGTAATTTCAGAGGCTTTGAAACAAGTTTTTTCCCTTTATCTAAGCTGACAGGTGGGTAAAGTTATACTACATTTTATCTGCTCTATTTGGTCTATGTAGATCCTTCATTTTAGCTTTCTGCTCTCTCCAAAATCAAACCTAGAACTATACAAATTCGCCAGATACCATATAGCAAATATGTGCATTTGGGGGAATTGTTGTTTGTATCATTACATTTCCAGTGGACTTCCCTTTACCCCAAAAGTCTATTCTGTATGTCATTCTGAATCTTCTTTCTAAAGTGGTACTCAAAAAAATAGCTAATTCATCAATTATACATCATTCATTTTAAAGCAGTAATAAACCCAAAAGCTTAAATTTTTATATTGCAGCTTACCAATTCTTACATGTGATGGCTGCATTCATTTTCTTTTTTAGGCTTTCTTCTATTTTCATTTGGTGATCCTGCCAGTAAGTCTGTTGTTTTTCAAAAGAATAAACTTCTCCAGCAGAATGTATCCGTTACAGAGATGAGACAAACCATTTAACAATAGCAGGGGTGCTTACATTGATCAGCTTTTAGTTATTAATGTAAAACCTTTATCCCAAAAGTAAAAAAAAAAAAGAGTTTGCAGTAACTGAATAAAGTATTAACTGGAGTTTTTCTGCAGTTTGTTAGTCTAATCTAAATCTGCTAGTACACCTAACACTCCCCTCTCCCCAGACTGAAAATGCTGCTATCCAAAAGGTGTCCCCCTTTGCTTCATGGGGGCTCTTCAATACAGGAGGTGTGTTAATGGCAAGATCACTAGGTGAAAACCGAGGGAAAAAAACGTATGCAGCCCCCACATCTAATGATTGGTAAGCTGCAAAATATAAAATGTTTGGGGTTATTACCGCTTTAAGTAATTGTGATCTGAACATCATTAGGAAGTGCTCTCCAGCTAAAGCTTATGCCAAATTGTTACATGTTCTGCAGAATGTATGCTTGTTTTTGATATATTACAACACAAATTGTCTATACAAGGAACAGAATTCAAATGTCTTAATACCTTTTAGCAAGTTAATTTTTTTTATTTTTTCCATATTTGCCCTAGTTACTCACCTTTGTGCTGCTCCCCTGCAATTATGTTCATCTCTGGGAGAATGGCAAGAATGACGTGGTGGACTCTTTTAGGTACAAGGTTGTTGATGAAATATGGAATTTGATTATGCTACAGTATATACTTGTTTATTATTATTACTTTTAACGCTGAATGGCCACATACTGACCAGGCTACCTATGATAAAGTGGTTCTCAGCTCCATTCCTCAAGTAACCCAACCGATCATATATTCCTTACCCTGGATAAATTATACTATATTTCTGGATCAGTAATTACCACTGATCCTAAAAACTATGACTGGAGGTGTCCCAAACAACATGTGATAAGCTTTACAGCTTTGATTCTCCAGAATCACAGTTCTGCAGCCATTTGATGGGTTAGCTAATGTGACCACATACTGTATAAAATAAATAATCTACATATTCAGAATATATTACATAGTTAGGTTGGAAAAGGACACAAGTCTATCTAGTTCAACCAACAGAAAAAAAAAGAAAAACTAAGAAAAAAAACCCCACATACACAATCCTATACCTACAGTTGATAAAGAGAAAGGCAAAAAAGCCTAATTAAGCATGATCCAATTTGCCCAGCAGGGGACAGAATTATTTCCTGATCCCCCAGGAAGCAACTGTATATTCCCTAGGTCAACAAATCAGTGGTGTCATTACCTATACGTGTTCATATCCAGTTTTATTTTTGCATTGAGAAATGCATCCAGCTCTTTTTAAAAACAATCTACTATGAGCTGGCCAGAACGAGTTCTTGAGGGAGCTTATTCCACATCTTCACAGCTCTTACTGTGAAGAAGCCTTTCTGCATTTGGAGGTTAAATCTCTTTTCCTTCAGCTGTAAGGAGAGCCCCCTTGTCCTCTGTAATGAGCTTAAAAGTGATAACTCTACACCGAGTTCACAATATGGACCACTTATGTACTTATACATGTTGATCATATCACCCCTTAATCTCCTCTTCTCAAGAGAGAATAAATTCTGTGTTAATGCCACCGTTCCAGGGCTCTGCAGCAGCTGGCCTCTATGAAAGCTAGCTTAATAACAGAGATGGAAGAAATTGGGTTTCCACATGAAAAATGTTTGACCATTATAAATACTTGTACATATCACACTGTGTAATGTATCGGAAATAAGCAGATAACATTTTGGAACAAACTGGGTGGCTTAGAATAAGATCGTTAGTATGATTTTCCATCTCTAACAAAAATATTTTCTACTAGAAGATTATGGCTTTTGTTCAGGTTTTAACTACCACATAAAAAGCCAAATAGCACTGATGACATTCAGCAACTTGGTAAACTATTACAGTGGTTATTCACATTATCAATGGAAACTGAGGGAAAATACCCTGTCAAGGAAGAGGATGAACTAAGTATGGGACTGTTACTTCACACTAACACAGACTACGGTCGAGCAATAACACAGAACATTAACCTCTGCTATTTCCAAGGATCTCTCATGGGCATTTAGAAGGAGTTTATGTGAAGTCATGGGAATATCACTTAAAAACTTGAGGGAATGATGAGACTAAATCAATTCACAAAAATCAATAGATGCTTGTATATACTGATGTCCAGACGCAGCCCATCCACCTGCTCTGGGGTTGCTAATCGACAATATTTGTAAACTAAACAGTGTAGTGAAACGCCTCATCACATTCTAAAATAAATAGTATATCACTATAAAAAGAATATATATATAAAATCCTGTGTTCAGAAATTGTCTTCAAAAATTCATATGGTCCAACTTCCATAAAATGAGAAAAAACACCACATGTCTTCACTCTTTGTGCATCAGTGTGCATCCACCACCAACTAAAGGACCTGCTCACCTCAATGTTATCACAACACGCTCATCAATATTATCCAACTATTGCCGCTCTTTAGGGTTCACCACCTCAATCCTACTTGGTTTACACAGGACAACCGTCTCATCTACTTCCCGGTGTAATCATAGGGCTCCAACAGTTTTTCAAATTTATTCTACACACCCCACAAAGAATTACACTTACAAGAACACAACTTTAAAAGTGCTTTACAGATAGTCAATTGCCAGCTCACCACCACACTTTGCGAGACTCCGGCATGACATTACAGGCTTGGCTATTCCCTCCTAGACGCGTTGCACCCCGTGATTGGGCTTCCTCAGTAGGCCATGGTGTTTTTTGTTACCTGTTTTGCCCTCTTTTTTCCTTATTTTATGGAAGTTGGACCATTTTTGACTACAATTTCTTTTTATATTGATATATTTATTTTAAAATGTGATTAGGTGTTGCGCTACACCGTTTTGGTTATGAATTTACTTGGAATCACTGTACAGTGTTTGAAAATGCTTATAATATTGTGGATTTTGTTAGCACATATAATAATTGCGTTGATTGTGACTATCACCTTATCAGTCAACAATATTAGTACTTCAACCACACTTTCAATTACACACGAATACCCATGAACTGCAGAACTTCTGGCAGTGCAGGACAGAGAAGAATGACAGCAGTTGGGATTTCAAACCTTCAGACCGTTGAAGTGGCTGCAGGATGCCTGACAGTTGAGGATCAACGGCGGTAAGTACAGTGGGGTGGGGGGGATCTGGTGTCACTTTTACAGTTTTTCTGAAACTTTCCACCTCTCCTCAAGTATATCGGGCATGAACTTTGACACACAGTCATGAAGCTTTTATACAAAAATGACTCTGATGAAGTCAATGGACAAAATATGTCAGGAATGTTAGAGCTGGGGTTTGTAATGTTTGACTGTGTTTAACCTTGCTGTTGCTAAAGGCAATTATCTGTAGATAATACTGATGATCGGGAGGCTGTACCACAAGCATTCATAGACCTTCAAAAATGCATATCTGATGTTTCCGGTGAGTGCTGAATTTGATGGATATTTTTGTGTGATTAAAAGCTCAACTGTTGAAGTTCCACTAATAAGTTTAGTGAATGAGGTCATCAGCGATTGCACATTGGAGACCCATAAGGAGTTTCTGGTGAATAGCTGTGGGTGGCAGCCCCTTTGAAAGCAATGGGAGGCTGACAACTGTTTTCACTCATGGACCAATTACCTGCAAATGATCGGCTCTGAACGCAGAATATCTCCATTAGCAATTACATGTGAGTGGCTCTGATTAGCTGGGGGAGCTGTCAGCTTTCCGTTGGGCTGCTGCCACAGATAATCACTGGGGTTACCTGCTGGGTTTCCTGTATGTAATCACTAATGGCCACATTCGCAAGTGTGAATGGGGCCTAAGTGCCACACTGGACAATCTGTAGACTGCAGGTCTGTAGGCTGATCCGTAGAGCTAGCCAAAACACTATATTTGTCAGAGAAAAGTCTATCTAGGCATGCAGCTTTTTAAAGCACAGTTCTTAGCCTGTTACATTTAAAATTTAACCAAAATTTTACCCAGGATTTGAGGCAAGAAAAGCCAGAAGGGTTGCTTAAAAGATACACATCCCTTTTAGAGTAGGTATGCAAAAACTGAGAATGCTTTTCAATGAAGGCCCTAGTCTTTCAATTTAGGGGAAAACTGCGTGTAATGAATCAGTATAGAAAATTGTCATGACCAGCAAAGGTGAATACAAGATTGTGAAACAGCAGAATTTACTTACACCATAACTTGACAACAATGAACGTTTTTTTTTTCCTTCTTCTTGGTTTGGCAAAAATTCTACAAATGTGTTAATATTTCTCCTTTTATCATAAAACTCCTTAAAAAGCAAAACAAGCAAAATGTACGCAGGGAAAACAGAATATAGTATATAGAAGCTAAATCTGCATTACCAATTCACATGCAGAAAGGCAAAGCATTGCTTTTTGATCTGCAGAACCTGGTTCTACATGCCCCTTCCATAACTGCACTTTTTTGAGTATTTTGTAGAGTAAATTTAACAATTAATCAACATATTCAATGCTACATGTGAGGGAAAGCAATAGTTGAATGTTATAAAATCAGCATATTCATAGCACCGATGCAGTGATGGGAGGACCTGCATCTTCTATTCCCCAGACAAGCTTTAAGTGGGTGTAAAAAATAAATATGATTCCATGTGTACAAATCCTCTAGCTAATCTTACCTATTTTCTTCTAAAATGCTATGCTCATGTGTCAGTGTCTTATAAAGCAAGAGCTGTATGGAGGGCATGAGACAGTGAAATTACTGTAAATGTATCATTATTATTACAACGTGAAGGAATAATATACAGTTATTGTTTCCATAGCAAAACGTGCAGCTCTTTACTTGACTGAAAATATATGCTAGGTTCTGAATATATAGTTCATTATCCAGTACAATTCGCTGGGCTAATATGCCACTCAGTTTCAAATGATGAGCATTGCTAATACAATCAGTAACTTTTATTTTGAACTAGTCACTTTTATACATGAGCCAAGGTCAAAACTTGGAGGATGAATTGCTAAACCAATCTGCTGTTTTAAGATTAAGGATTGAAGCCGGGGTGTACACGCATGACACTCGAGTGACCTTGCTTTCATTCTTGGATGAAAGCAACCTCACACTTAAGTTCCCAGGATTCTTACCTGGGGTGGACCCTGTCCCCTAGGAGACAGGGTCACTTATTGAACGGTTATACTGTATGCTAATAGTCATGTCTTGGCGATTTCTCCAAAAATCACTAACTTTTCTCATTTTTTTTCCTCTTCTTTCCTTTATCTATGGGGTGGTGCCCCCCCCCCCCCCATCTGGTTGTACATCTGGAAATTCTATATCCCCCGCAGTGAGGATACAGATGGCTCCATATCTAGGTCTGGGTAAGTGTGCTCTGCAGAACCATGATGGCGGTTGACCACCAAACTATATACACCATCATCACACACAACATACAGGGCTTCAATTCCCCCATAAAGAGAACTAAACCCCTCACATACTACCACAAACAAAAGGCAGATAACTTGATGTTGCAGGAGACTCATTTCTCCAAAACCCGAACCCCAAGATACCTTAGCACAAAATACCCATAGTTTTATACCTCTTTCGGCCCGGAAAAAAAAACTCGGCGTAGCCATATGTTTCTATCGTAAAATACCATTTGTCCCTTCCACCGTAATCAAAGATAAACAGGGTAGATATATAATGGTAGTGGGCCATATAAATGACCAGGTAATCACCATAATTTCTTATTATGCCCCTAACACGGGTCAAAAGGACTTCTTCCACAGAATGTTTGAAGTACTGCTCCGAAAAGTGCAGGTACAGGTAATCTTAGGCGGGGACAGCAACCTACCGTTAGACCAAATATTAGACAAATCATCGCAAAGTAAACTAATATATAAACGCGTACCTAAATGTAGTGGTGGCCTAGCATGGCTGCTACATAATAACGACCTTATTGATGCATTTTTTATATGGATCCCATTATTACCATATGTAATCTCGGTCAGGATACTTAACACACCATGGTTAGACCACTCGCCGGTCAGACTTTCTCTTTCCAATCTGTGGAAAAAACATCATCCATGCCCATGGTGATTGAACGCCACACTTCTAAATGACCCGATAACGGTAGCAGAAATAGAAAAAGAGATACGCTTATACTTTAGGGGAAGTTTACCAGCAACAACTTCCCCTGTAATAAATTGGGCAGCCCATAAGGCCACTATTACTCTATTACTACTACTCCAATCGGCGGCACAACACAAGCAATCTCGAGACAGCACAGTGACACAACAGGAACAGACATTATGGGACCTCCTAAAGGAACAAAAAACGACACCACAGGTGGACATTAGACATAAAATAAATGAGGACAGATTAGCCCTGAAATTAAGCCTCACCACACAAGCGGAAAAACGTATTTGCTAGTCATGGCACAGATACTACACGATAGGCGATAAACCCACTACACTGCTAGCAAGAAAATTAGTACCCCGCCCCTATACATCTGCATTACCTAAGCTGAGACTAAATAACGGGCAGCTAAGTCAGAACCCAGAAAGAATAGTCACTGAATTCACAAAATTTTATGCCAAATTATATAGTACCTCAGAGAAAGTAGGACCAAATAAAATGGAGGAATTCTTTAGACACATCTTCCGAAATTACAGAAAGAGCACTTAGAATTGATGGACCAAGCATTCACCGAAACTGAGATTGTACAGGCAATCAAGAGTCTTAATCCCCCCAAAGCCCCAGGCCCAGACGGATTCTCAGGGCTATACTGTAGGAAATTTCAAGAGATTCTGACCCCACATCTTTGTACCCTCTTTAATGCAATCAGGTAGGACACACCCCTTCCAGCCCAGGAAAATAAAGCATTCATACATGTTCTCCCGAAACTGGGTAAAGACCACGGATGTCGTGAAAATTACCGCTCTATTTCCCCGATCAACACAGACTTAAAGATCATGTCAAAGATCCTGGCGGTCAGAATTAACTCATTTTTAGCGAATTACATCCACCCAGATCAGGCCGGATTCGTACCGGGGCGCCAAACGACGGATCAAACAAGAAGGGTCATAGATATTATTTACACAGTCCACACGGACTGGGACGGGAGGGGGCCAAGACAGGGAATGCTGCTATCACTGGATATTCACAAAGCATTCGATTCCCTGTCTTGGGACTACCTCTTCTTTGTCCTGACCCGACTAGGATTCGGAGATCATTTCTTATCCACGCTCAAAACTCTCTACAGCTCCCTGATGGCAGCGCTAATAGTAAAAGGATATTTCTCAGGCCCAATTAACATCCAAAGAGGGACATGCCAAGGCTGTTCATTGTCCCCGCTACTTTTTATACTGGCACTAGAACCACTCACGATACAGATACGAACCTCCTTAGACATCAGGGGAATAGAATGTGGGGGCACTGAACACAAATGCATCCTTTTTTGCTGATGATATACTGATGGCAGTTTCATCCGCTATTACCACCCTTCCCAACCTATATGCCATACTCAAACCATTCTCCATAATCTCAGGTCTCAAAATCAATCATGACAAATTGCAAGCCATGAACATCTCCTTAGACAACACCATGATTTCCACCCTAAAACGATTTTACAAATTTACTTGGAAAACTGACACCCTCCCATATTTGGGAATAAATCTTACTCCATCTTGGAACACACTATACTCCCAAAATTACCCAGCTTTTTTTCAAAACCTAGGGGCAGACATGTCAAGATGGTCGCCCCACCCGCCGTCGTGGTTTTGGTAGACTACACTCAGTCAAAAGGAACGTGTTACTGAGAATACTGTATCTTTTTAGGGGCACTACCTGTGGCACTAGCCAAACTGGATCTGAAATCATTTCAAACTAAACTGTCATTTATCTGGGGGAACAAGAGGCCTAGGGTAAATATACGCATGTTACGCGCCCCCAAAGAAAAGGCGGATTGGACTTTCCAGATTTGTTAAAGTACTACTATGCCGCACAATTGGCACACATTACTAGATTCCATAGCTCACCACCACATCCAACATGGATGCAGATAGAAGCTGAAGCATGTAAGACACACTCAATCTCATCTATTCTTTGGTTGTCTCCTAAGCAGAGACCCATAATTCTATGTCCGGCACTTTCTATCTCCTTGAGCATTCGGGACAGAATACTTAAATCTCACAACTTCCAATCCTTACATACTCCCTTAGCTACACTATTGGGGAACGCAAGATTCACCCTGGGTCTCTCTCCCAGATCGTTTGAGTGGTGGATGAACAAGGGTCTACTGAGAATAGCAGATATCTGTGATCATAGGGGCATCCTAACAAGAAGGGCATTAGAGGACAAACATGAGCTACCAATCTCAGAGATCTTTAGGTACACACAGATGTGCATTTCTTGTCTACAATATTAAAAAATTCAGATATAACTACGATGACCCCTTTGGAATATTTCTGTACGCAATATGACAAAATCAGAGGCCATATCTCTGAATTATATACAGTCCTCACGAGTAGTACTGAAAAGTTGAAATATATGAAGAGATGGGAGGCTGACATCCGGGAGGGCATTGAGCTGGACGTGTGACACAAAATAGCCCAGGGAGCCACAAAATCTATCATAAATATTTCTTTAATAGAAGCAAATTTCAAAATTTTATTAAGATGGTATTTGGTCCCAGCAAGACTGGCGACCTTTATACCCGAGGAATCCTCTAGATGCTTTTGTGGCTGTGGACAACTGGGGACGATGTACCACATATGGTGGCAGTGTCCCAAGGTGAGACGCTATTGGATCAGGGTGTACAATTTCATATACACCCTCACCCAGGCAAACTTAATTAAATCCCCAAGACAGGCACTGCTAGGAGCCGAGATAGATTCAGCTTCAAAATCTTAAAGGTGTCTTATAACGTTTGTATTTACAGCAGCAAAAATTACAATTGCTAAATCATGGAAGTCGGCAGTGGTGCCATTCGATCAGCTCAAACACAAAATCTCCTGGATCATGCTTAACGAACGAATGACTGCGATGTTACATGATAAAATGCAACAGTTCGAAAAAATATGGAGCCCCTCCTGGACTTGATATTTAACGGGAGATCCCAAAACTATATAAAGGGGCTGGCGGGGGGCAGGGATCAGGGTACGGGGGTCACTTTCTAAAACTCTAACTTTTTCCGTCTTTCCTTTCTTTTTTTTTTTCTTAATCTCTCTCTTTTAAGGTACAATAACTTCTTCCTGCTATCTCTAAATGGTCTGACAAAAAAAAAGGAGGGTCCTAATGCTGAAATCTAAAAATGTCAATTTAGCTTAGGCATAGACCTCACTCGATAAACATGAATGTAGCAATAATATTATAAATGATATCTCAGGAGACAAATGTCAGTACCACATTACAGAAAGTTTTACATAAAATTACAAAAACAGCACTGAATAAATGACACTTTGCTACAATGTAAAGTAGTGAGTGTACAGCTTGTATAACAGTGTCAATTTGCTGTCCCCTCAAAATAACTCAACAACACACAGCCATTAATGTCTAAACCGCTGGCAGCAAAGTGATTACACCCCTAAGTGAAAATGTCCAAATTGGGCCCAATTAGCCATTTACACTAATGAGTCACATGAGACTGGGGAGGGAAACAAGGTCTCAGGTGTGTTAAATTTGGTATAATCACTTTTACTCTCTCATACTGGTCACTGGAAGTTCAACATGACATCTCATGGCAAAGAACTCTCTGAGGATCTTAAAAAAAAAAAAAAGAATTGTTGTTCTGCATAAAGATGGCAATTTTAAAGCAATTTACTGAGCTGGGCCAGAACCACCTCTGGAGGGCATGTTTTTTTTTTACAAAAGTATATTCCAGTCTTAGCCTTGGCATTAGAAGACTGCATGTGTCAAAAGGAACCTTTTCAAACCTACTGCTAGAGTGGATGTCCTACTAGTAGAGGTGCTAGCCTTCTTCTTCTGGGGAACCCTTACCCTCTGTGATCTCGTTGATGTACTTATCTACGGAGGCACCAAACAGGCTTAGCTGACCAGCATTTAGGTCAAAGAATCCTGCACACATGGCTGTGGAGAATACATCCTTGAGATTTAGCGAAGTATATCTGCCAAGCCATTCACGCAATAGTGCAAGGCTCTAAGTAGCAGAGCTAATTGACTGTGGACAAAAGTATCCATAAGGATTAAACTAGGAATTTGCAAAATCATTCCCGTTCCCGTACAGAACAGGTTCTACCAGCAAGTGGATAGGGAATGTCTAGGTTTAAGTCCAAGTCTAAGTAATTTAAGGGACCCCATACTGGATGCCTTGGAGTGAGCAGACTCCGGCTTCTCCAATGCTAAACAGGAGTGTACAGAATAATTAGGTATAGCTATGGTATCCCTAAGCTTGGCTGCAATCTTGCTTACAGGTGTGTCTTCCTAAGCCAATCCCTCAGAAAGAGATCCAATCTCTCATATGCACATCTCTGGCACAAGGGCAAAATTTAAGACCGATTCAGAAGAGGAGGTAAAAGGGGCATATCTGTGACCCCTGCTATCTTTGGCCTCAATAAAGCTAGAATGTCTGCCCATGAAATCTGACACTGTGGCAGAAAATACTTCTTTAGATAGAAAAGAGGAAGCTCCCCACAGGTAACCCAGACAGCAATAAAAACCTAACCATAATTCCATATTATATCTAAATCTAAAAGAGAAAAACTATTTGGCTTTAGATATACTTTAATTATACACGTAAAATTATGATACTATCTTTGTCCCAGGTAGAAACCAACCTGTGAGCTGTCACAGGAATTTGGCTAACAGAGGCTTCAAGGCAGGGCAATCTTTAATTGTTGAAGGACTTCAGGACACATATAGCAGAGGTGTAGGTGGGGGGGTGGGATTGGTAAGGGATTCAGAGGTCCAAATTCCCCAAAATGTCAATCTGTGGTGCTGGGGCTGCTGCTAGGTTTATTCATATTATTCTACACCAGTGGTTCTCAACCACCAGGCTGCAGCTTCTCTCATGTTGGGCAGCAGGAGTCCTACTTTAAGTCTCTTACAGTTGAGGTAAAGTGTAAGCCATAAGGGAAAAAGGCTGCAGTCTACAAATGCTGTAGCGGTAAGCAATGTTAGAGAAGAGTGTAAGTTAAAGTTTTAGAAGAGGGCGACAACGGGATGCAAAAGTAAGCAGTGCTGGCAGAAAGGGTGCAGAGGTGAGCTGTGTTGAATTAAGGTGGCAGGGGATTACAAAGGTGTGTAGTGTTAGGAGTGGGTGGCAAAGGATGCAAAAGTGAGCAGTGTTGGAAGAGGGTGGCGAAAGATGCAGAAGCAGGCAGTGTTGGAGAAGGGGCACAAGGAGAAAGCTTGTGGGGTCCTAGAACCTGGGTTTTAGACTGTTGGGAGGCACTCTTTCACCCTTTTCCTGTGGCAATAAAGTGATTACACAGATTACAGGAGTGATTAGATTTGACAATCTGTACACGAATGGTTAAAAAGGAACTTCTTCCTTTTTAAGAAAAAAAATTAAAGCCAACAGCTACAAATACTGTAGCTTCTGTAGTCCAGCGCTGTCTTCATGCATCTGGTTCTTTTACTGTTGTGGGTCCCAGCACCACCATCTTGTATTCAGGAGACGGCTTTGAGTTTCTGCAGAATCACAGGCATTGTACAGTGAGGCACACTGGTCTTGCAGCCTCTTGGTACATGTGAACGTGACGTGTTCTAGTAGGCTATAGGTGGGCATAATTTACTTAATTCTCGCCTAGGAAATGAGGAAGTGTGAGCAGGTACCTGTCAAAAAAGGTACCCACTCTTCAAAAAAAAAAAAGGGTTAGGGACCGGGGGGTGGGAAAGAGGATAAGTGCAATCTCACTTGGGTGTGAAGATCCACTTTAGGTGAAGCTGGGTATAAACTAGTAGAATTTCATTGAACATTTTTCCTGGTAAAAATATTCATTTTCCTAACCATTAGTGGGGTCAAATTTGTGTCCAATTTCAACAGAATATGTGTTTGTTCAGTAAAGTCCATTCATCCCAAAATCAAATGTTAAAAGCAAACGAAATCTTGAAATACTTTCAGACATTTGAATGTTCTAACAATTTTCATACAAATCTTCGGCTTTGATCAGCTATATGAACTTTCTGGGAAGAGTGGGCCAGCTGATGACAGTCCAGCCAATAGGATACTATTAAAATAACTTTGGAGTGTGTTAATTTGCACTAGTTATTAAAGTGTTTTTTTTTTAATCATAAAAAAATGAATAATGATTTCACTGCCCATGACTGAAACACAAAAAACTTCTGAGTCACAAAAAAAAGGCATAGTAGTTAGATGATAGACTAGACAGATCTATTACTGAAATTAATCTAAAAAGTTTCATTTTCGGGGAGCTTTGGATGACAATAATACATACAGTTTTTAGAACAACATGATATAAACTAAATTGGAACAACACAGACATAGTTCTAGTGTTTTCAGTAGGTAACCGATTCTGTCAATAAAAAAAATATTTGCAAAGTGCAGGCCCAGACACTTCTGGGTAGCCCATCATAAACTTCGACGGGCTACCTTCTGGCCAATAGAAACATATAGGAAGGAGGAGGGGCAGACATAATTTTTCACAACCTGCAAAAAAGCCAAAGCATTGTCTGCCATAAAAGCAAGGAATTCAGTCATAATGACAGGGTTTTGGAGGCTGCTCCCTTTGTATCTGCAGGCAACCCATACCAGTAACACTTTTTTTATGACAAGTCTCATTAACAAAACAAACAAAAATGTTAAGGGGAGAAGAGCTATCACTCATCAGAAATTTCATCCTTCACATTTATGAGCTATGATACCCTAACTAATACTATAGAATGTGCTATGCGTGCTCAAGTCAAACTCTCTTGTGGAACAGATTGTAATGTCTTCCTGATAAGAATAGTGGCTGATGTCACAGCTAATACAATAATGAACACCAGTTTCACAGATGGTTTACCAAAGTCAACAAGCATCTCATAAACCAACAATTCTTTCCTCTCTTTTTACCTATTGTACAGACATACATCATACACGCAGTCTTTACATGTCTACTTACTCAAACTAACCACCTTCAACCAAACCTCAAGAGGCACCAAAAACTGGTCAGTCTAGTTGTCAAAAAGGTGTGAGCACCTATAAAATGTATGCATTGTATCAGTGCTATCTCTTCAGACTGGTGGTTCCTAACCAACAGTACTTAAACCACTGCTGCTCAACAGACCCACTGACTACCATCTGTCGTACCCCAGCAGAGAGAAACCATTATAAACAAAAATTATAAAATGCTTCATTTTTTTATTCTGGGAATTATCACACAGATTTTAGGTTATGTTAATGAAATGTGTTAAACAGACAGGAAAATTGCTATATTAAAGGCAGCCCTTGCACCTTAAAAAAAAAAAGTTGTAAAACAGTCCATGTTGCTGGGGAAAGTTAAGAACCGCTGCTTATAATGGTTTGGCAACTTGTACAATAAGTGATGGATCACACAAATGAATTAATATCATGTAAGCCATTAGAAGACAAATTTGTATTTCACTTAATTTAAACATACAAGTTATCTGTCCCACAAAAACTGCCTGTAGACTGGCACTTAAGTGTCTTAGCTTTTTTTACAGTATTTACATTTTATGACATTCGGATACATCTTTTGTTTATCCTTGTCAACTAAAACTTTCTATAATACTGTTTGGTTTCAGCTCCCAACAGGTCCTTTTTCTTGCCACACATGTAGTTATACTTTCAAGCATACCTGCAATTAGGTTAGATTCTTAAATGCTTCTTTTGTAAGCAAACAGATGCATAAGTCACATATTACTGTACTTTCTCTCAAATGAGGGTCAGAAAAGGGCAGTCAGTAAAGGAAACTGCCTGTTGAAAAGGCGTCTACACCTGGCCTTTGGACTTGAGACATAACATCACACTATTAAGGAGGTAACAAAGAATGCCATGCACTCCTGACCAAACACATGAGGAAGGACAATGTACATGAGGCAGGGAGGAGAGCGGCAATATTCACATGAATGCAGTAAGGGATGGACATACATATGGGAAACATAGTCACACATCACAGCTGAGTTTAAGCCATATTGATGTAGGCTTCAACAATGGCATTAACAGTTCTGTGGATTATTGGAGATAATTTATTATTTTCTTTGGCTATATCATTACAAACCCCCTCTTTAGTCTAAAAGAGCAGCCTATAATACTAGCCCTTTAAACTGCACAATGCTGTGTGCGTAGAGGTCTCTGGGGAATGTAATCAACTGTTAACTGGAACACAATGTATCCTGTGCCCCTGACATTTTTCAGTTTTTATATTTTTTTTTCTTACCCTGTGAAGTTGTGTAATGTTGAGCAAATGCATAGAAAACTGTCTCTTATAAGTAGATCATTGGCCTCTTTGCTGGTCTGTTACTATTGCTCTACAAAGGGGTCAATGAGATTTAGTCATTCATAGTAATACACTAATGAATGCATCATCTCACCCTCCCCTCCCCCACCGTTGCCCCATTCACAGTCTGTCTTCAAGCACATACTTCTGTTTGTCACGGGTGTCACGAGCTTTTGCGCGGTTCTGGCGGTTGGCCGAAGCTGGGATGGAGTGAACAGACGAGCTCTTTTTGCTTGAGGAGTGTGAAGAGTGCGAGGAGTGAGAGAGGCTGGCACGAGACTGGCTGGCATTGTGGTCGAATTGCATCAGGCAGAAGATGAGGTCAGAGGGCACCATCTCAAATTCATAAGGAGGATTTGTGATAACATACCTGGAAAACAAAAGCAGATTTCTCTAACTGACATGAAGTGTAAGATCAATAAACTATCCAGATTGTTAGGTGCTCAATATGCAAAGTACACTTCAATACTACTAGTTACGCAATACATAGCAGAACTAAAAAAAAAAACTTTATTGTAACCTTATCTAATATCTACTTACCTTTTCGTACATTGAGTTGGTGCGTTTAAGTGTGCATCACGTAGTCGATATATACCGAAGCAAAGCATGTTGTATGTTTTCAGAGCTTTGCAATACAAATCCCCATAACATCCACCATCCTGCAAAAGGCAAGACATGAAATTAGATATCTACAAGACTGTATGCAAACTCACTGCAAAATAATTTTAAAAGGCTAAAAATAAAACCTATATGGGTCTTGACCAAATTTAAAAAAGCTATAAATAAGAAAAAAGCTTTTAAAAAATATAAAAATAAAAATAAATAAAGAATATACCAGGATATGTAAAAAGGAAATCAAGGATGCAAAAATTCAAAAGGAACGTCAGATTGCAAAAGATAGTAGGACAAACCCCCCATATATTCTAATATATTAATAGTAAAAAGTCAGGTCGGAGCATGTAGGCCCTTTACAAAATAATTTGGAGTAGGTGACTGGGGGCAAAGAAAAGGCAAATGTATTAAATACTTTCTTCACCTCTGAGTATACAAAGGAGCATGGGGGGAGCTCCAGTCGATAATAGGGATGGTATTATCACAGCCCCGAATCATCCACAATGGCTCAAAAGTAATATTATCAAGAACTATTTAGACAGAATAAAGGTGGATAAAGCACCTGGACCAGATGGCATCCACCCACCGATCCTAAAGGAATTGAGCTCTGTCATTTCAAAGCCATTGTTTCTCATTTTTAGGGACTCGTTAAGGACTGGAATAGTACCACTGGATTGGCGGAGGGCCAATGTGGTGCCTATATTTAAAAAGGGATCAAAGTCTTTACCAAATAACTATAGACCTGTTAGTTTAACTTCTATAATCGGGAAGATACTGGAGAGTGTAATAAAAGGCCACATAGAGCTGGAAAAAATATTTTAAGCGACAGCCAGCATGGCTCCGGAATTCATCTAGGGGATACACTTGATTCCTTCCGGTTTCCATTTAGCCTTTAAATGAACGTCTTTTATCACCAGCCAGATCGAGGCTTGGCTCGTCCTTGCGCATGCCTACAAGTGTGTTTGGCGTTCGCCGTAATGAGGCTTGGTTAATGCTTCCTTGTTTACTATACATGTGTGTTCCGCCCTGTGGGCGGTCTTCATTGACGGCTCCGTCGAATCTCCACACATGTCGAATGACATGGTCGAATGACGGACATGGGTGGAGATGTGGGCGTGTTTATAATTTTGTGTTTTGATATATAAAGTGATGGTTCATTGCGTCGCCCGTGCCCCCGTAGACGTCACGTATGACGAAACATGTAGGGCGTGGCCTCGCAGTGCTAGCCATCACGTGTTCGAATTATTTGTTTGCACGGGCGTTCTGCCTTTGAATATGCCGGCTTTTTTAATGAATTTTTTATACTTGAGTTTTATATGATCTCTTGTGGTATGTTTTAACTAATAAATAGTTTAAAAACGATATCACACTATTGGA
Organism: Lithobates clamitans; assembly: GCA_037952925.1. NCBI lineage: Eukaryota > Metazoa > Chordata > Amphibia > Anura > Ranidae > Lithobates > Lithobates clamitans. Next base: position 3,947,640 of record JBBGZY010000852.1, on the reverse strand, counting down.
GTATTTTCTCCGTTTTTCCTCCCTCTCCTGTTTATGGACTTTTGGCATCTCTGAGTCCCCCCTCTGAGGTTCGATTAGTTGGATCATCCCGGCCATATGGAAGTCGGCGGCACACGCTGCCAGGACCAGGAGATCAACAACTTGTCCCTGCAGAGGGTGAAATCTGCAAGCTCACAAGACCTTGCCACAGGGGAGGTCCAACACCTGGGGTAAGCGTACATCTACCACTTCTCTTGTCGTTGTCACTGTATACCTGAACAGAAGTATTTTGGCTTATTAACCCTTGGCGTGTGAGGATGAAACACATGGAGCGGACTTTTTCAGCTTGAATTTATGAGATTCACATTATTATAGACTGATAACAGACGGCTTTTGCCTATGATTATTGATTGTATACTCACTGTTATCACATGTATGGTGCTTTCTTAAGCATTTTATTTTATTTTTGCTAGTATTTTGGGATAAGATGTTTATGCACTCACTATTATCACATACATGGTGCGTTCTTAGCACTTTATTTTGTTTTCATTTTTGCCAGCGCAATTAAGTTTATTTTTTATGGATTCATGAAAAACAGAAGTTGTCAAACAAACCTGATTTCTTTTGATGAGCAAAACCTTAGACAAAGGGGTGGCTGTGGACATGGTATACTTGGATTTTGCAAAAGCATTTGACACAGTTCCCCACACACGGCTAATGTGTAAGGTAAAGTCTACAGGCTTGGAAGGAGCAGTTTGTAAATGGATAGAAAACTGGCTAAAAGACAGAATTCAGAGAGTAGTGGTTAATGATTCTTACTCTGAATGGTCTAAGGTCATTAGTGGTGTACCCCAAGGTTCAGTGTTGGGACCCTTACTTTTTAATAAATGTATAAATGATATTGGGTCTGGGATTAAAAGTTCATTTCAGTCTTTGCAGATGACACCAAGTTATGCAGTGGAATAACGTCCTTACAGGATATCTCCAACTTACAAGACGACCTCAATGCACTGTTTAATTTGGCAACTATGTGGCAAACAAGGTTTAAAGTTGATAAATGTAAGGTTATGCACTTGAGGGCTAAGAATATACACGCATCATAAACTTTTGGCAGATCATAAGCTTAATATTTGGCATGCAATGCCAAGCTGCGGTTTCCTTTCTTGTATTAAAGCGGGATTCCGGCCTGAAAAAAAAAAATAAAAGTAAGCAGCTACAAACACTGTAGCTGCTGACTTTAAATAAGTACTTACCTGTCCTGAGTGCCCGCGATGTCGACTGCCTGAGGCCGACCCGTCCCTCGGCTCTCGGGTCCGGGCACCGCCATCCTAGGTAAGGGAAACAGGCAGTGGAGCCTTGCGGCTTCACTGCCAGTTTCCTACTGCGCGCACACGAGCGGCGCGGCACTCCGCTCTGTGAATGGCCCCGTGGTGCTCTGGGAACACACACAGTTCCCAGAAGACAACAGGGCCGCTCACCGAGAAGAACACGCCGCGGAATAGGAAGAGGCAGATTAGGAAGACTGCCTAGCAACAAGGGTTTAAATAAGTTTAAAAAAAATTTTTTTCAAATGTTTTTTTAAATTTTTTTTAGGATTTTTGGTGATTTTTTTTTTTCAGGGTGGCCCTCCACTTTAAGAGAGGTATAGATGCCAGACAGAGAGAGATATAATTTTGCCCCTGTAAGACCTCATCTGGAATATCCAGTTCAGTTTTGGGCGCCAGTTCTCAAAAAGGATATCAGGGAACTAAAGAAAGTGCAGAGAAGGGCAACCAAACTGATAAGAGGCATGGAGAAGATCAGCTATAAGGAAAGATTAGAGGAAATAAATGTATTCTCTCTTGAGAAGAGGAGATTAAGGGGGATATAATCAACATGTACAAATACATAAGGGGTCCATACAGTTTACTTAGTATCGAGTTATTCACTTTAAGGTCATCAGCGAGAACAAGGGGTCACTCTTTACGTCTAGAGGAAAGGAGATTTCATCTCCACATATGGAAAGGTTTCTTCACAGTAAGAGCTGTGAAAATGTGGAATAGACTCCCTTCAGAGGGAGTTCTGGCCAGCTTAGTAGTTTAAAAAAAGGCCTGGATTCTTTCCTAAATGTACATAATATAACTGGGTACTAACATTTATAGGTAAAGTTGATCCAGGGAATACCCGATTGCCTCTCAGGGAATCAGTAAGGATTTTTTTCCCCCTGCTGTAAGCAAATTGGATAATGTTTTGCTGAGGGTTTTCACCTTCCTCTGGATCACCTGTGGGTATAGGATTGTGTATATGGGATTGTATAATTTTTTTTGGTTGAACTAGATGGACTTGTGTCTTTTTTCAACCTGAGTATGTACATATTATGTATCATTTGGGCAATCAGAGTTACATGTCTGTGCAAGGTGTCTCTTCATTTTTTTTTTGTGACAAAAGCAGTAATTCTGCCTCAACTTATATTAAAAACAATACCACTTCACTGAAACCTTTCAGCATGCATAGACAACCTGTGTTTTTTGTCAACACTTGCACAAGTAAATATGTTTTTTGTGCTTTATGTAGATCATTGATGGCTTGGGAGATGGAAATGTCTTGTGGCAAAAGTACCTCTTCCCATTTGAAAGGGTTTAGTTTTTGGAGAGGGAAGGGAAATTTGTGGTTTAAATTGATGAAAATATCTTCTTCTGGATGAAGCACAGTTGCTTTCCTTCTGCCTGTTATTAATATTACAGTACTAAAAGACATAAGATGACAATTTTTTGAATGGATGAGAATCTCATGTTCATGGGAAGCCCTTAATCAGATAGCCGATGTGTCAATAAAGATTTAGAAGAGCTCTATTAAACTGCTCTGTACTTAACTGACACTTTCTTACCCCAAGGTCAGCAAATGGACCATCATACAATGCCAGCTGGGCTACTCGGCAGCGATCCCTGTTGGCCAGAGTTTGTGGGGTGCTGTATCCACCACGTAATGCATTCTCTTCTGCTATAAGGGACTCTAGCTCTGGTGTTGCACCTCCTGTCACCAATGTTCTGATCAATGTTAAAATATTGTCATTGAAATATGTCTAGGAATATAAAAAATGTAAAAATGTCAATAGTACAGTCATCAACAGAGAATGCAATACAACTGTTAAAAACATCAAAATCATAATGAGACAGAAAACTTATCAATCATTTTCAATGACTGTGGAGTTCATGTCCCAGCTAGTCAAACTTGCTCTGAAGGTAAAAGCAAATATACAACATCATGAAATAGGATTTAGTTATCTAAAAACTAAAAAAAAAACACAAGCAGGAACCACTAGATGTACCTTTTGCACATCTTTGTGACACCTCTGTGACATCTCTGTGTGAAAAATGTGTAGTTGGTTTTTGAGGTTTAAAGTATAACTATAACCAAAACTTAATTTTTATCATTTTGAATTGAGTAAGGGATTTTTTTGCCATCTGTGTCCCATTGGAGAGATTTGCCTTCATCTCCTGTCCTATAGTCAAACAGGAAAAAAAGAGGAAAATCCTGCAAATTAAAAAAATCCCTTGGGCCCAAATCCCCCCCCCCGGTAGGGAACATGGCTGCCGGACTGGAGAAGACCTAGTGAGGTCTATTTACTAGCCAGGAGACTTAAAACTGTTTTGGCTGGACTTTAACCTTACATACAGCTTGGATTACCTCTCTGCGAGCTGAACCCCACAATCCTTAACAGGGACACAAACGGCAATAAAAACTATAAAAAAATAGGTGTTTTAATCCCTCTTCCACTATCCAAAACAAAAAAAAAAGTTTTGCCTTTAATTATACTTTAATAAAACAGATACATTTTACAGAGGGGTTTAAAGCAGAACTAAACCCTCCTATCTTTTTACAGGCAAGGAAGCTGCCATCTTAACTTCTGTTTCATCTGCAGCTGTAGTGGTGCTGCACATGTGATGCGTTATGACACCATCCATTAGATAGCTTGACAGATTGGTTGAGAGAAAAAGCAGCTGTCTCAGTTATCAATTGCGGCATGCTTTGAATGTACCTGTTTTGCGAAACCATTAAAAATCGATAGGTTTAGCTCCGCTTCAATGCCAATTAATTCCCAATATTTTATTTACCTTTTATTAAGGAATACCATACTTACAAGCCCAGTGAATAATGCGTTGGCCTTTTCTTCTATTTTTTTAAGACTGTGGTGGGAGTGGGTTAGAATGCTGTAAGGTGTTATTTTTGTATGAAGGTCAGCTTTAAATTTTAAACATCAGCCAAGCAGGTTTGACAATTAAATTTATGATAATGCGTTTTATTTACTTAGCCAGTCAAAATGTTATTCATATTTTGTAAGAGTTGCTTGAGGTCATGATTGTGTGTATTCATTTTGATAAGATGACATTTTTTGACTATATGTATCAACATGCTTAACAACAGTGGTAAAGCTAGTATAAAAGTTTGGCAAACACTAAATCTTGGGCAGAGTCCGGTGACATATCGCATCGGCAGTACACAGGAGCCACAGCCCGCTGGAAATAGGGATTGAATGCACAGTTTTTGTCTTGAATATAAGTGGATGTTTTTAATAAATTTTACATGTTTTTAAATACTACACTATGGGAGTTTGTTTGCTTTGATTGAGGGGAAACAGATGAAAAAGGAAGTTACTCCACACAGCTCACATAAAGCCTCTAGTATAACTCAGAGAGAAAAGGAGGAGAAGGACATCGATCAGCCGCCTTATTTAACACGGATTACACCCCAGTTGGGGAAGGCGAGATTAGACCTATACAGGTCTATTATTGATGTGAGGACAGTGGAGAACAGGTGCCGGGAACTGTTTTGCTGTTTTAACCCACGTAGAGTGAAGGTCACGGAGGATCAAATTTAAGGAGCACCGTGTTTAGGAATATTTATCACACACTAGATATTTGTTTTTTTAAAGAATTTTGTACTTGATGTCATTAATGCAGGACTGGTTCACATCTAAGGATCACTGTGTTTAAGAAAGCTTACTACGAACTGATGTAAATTGTTACACTTTTGAATGATTTTGTTTTAATGTCACTAATGCAGGATTGGTTTTTATTTTGACAAGCGCAACCAACACATAGTATCTCATTTCACTTTTTAGTTGTGGGAACACAATATTTAGCTTTTTCAGCGGTCACACGTTATTTTTTGACACTGAAGGAGATAGCGTGGGATAACACATTCATTTATTTGTAAACACTAAATCTTCAGAATAGGTATACTCAATGTTTAGTGCCATTGTGTTGGTGTAAAAAAGGTAAGTCGAGCACTTAAGGATGGAGTTTGTTTTTTAGTTGTTAAGTGTTAAAGTGTTACTAAACCAACAACAGTAAAATCAGTCTGTATGTGCAGTAAAGCATGCTTGGTATACTCACTGCGGAACCTAAGAGGTTAATCATCTGCATTGTGTAAAAAGGCTGTTTGATCCTGTATGCACAGATCCTCCTCTTCTTGCATTGACCCCCTAACATGTTACTTGCATTGTCCACATAAGACAGAGTTACTGGAGTCAGGCTGCACATGCTCAGTTTGGTATGTATTGCTAGAGAGTTTTTTTTTTTCTTGGGAGAGTGCATGTGATCAGCACAGCGCCAATCAGCCCTGTTCATACAGAGAGTCAGGGGTTCTACATCCTGATAGGACAGTCAGTGCAGTATGAAAACTCCTATAAGCTTTAACAAGTCACAAGACTGCTAGTTTATATTTACTAAAATGATTGCATTTCATATATTTTGTGGGAGACCAGATATGGTGAATGCAGGGTCCTGGGTTTAGTAACACTTTTAAGTTAAGTGTTAGGTTAACTTTTGGGGTTAAAGTTAAGCTTAAGAGCTTAATGTTAAAGTTCAACTAAAGGCTACAGCATATCGGTCTAAACAAGCACGAAACCCAATTACTATGTGATGCACAAGCCTCAAAATGTAAACAAAAAACTTCCTTCACCATCCCACACTGGACCCAAGTCCTTCTTCATTTGTTCCTCACACACTCTCCTTCCAGACACTGCCGCCCACAGTGGGAGGGTTTCAGCAGCAGAGGAGTCCTCTCAATCCAGAAAGCAGTGGGAAGGACTAGACGTGGCCAGAGTCTGACTGGTAATTTCCAGGTTTATAATATCCAGGTTTTTACTATCAGCAGTGACAATGCTGATAGTCACAACCCCTGCAACATGTTTTTTTCATCCCACTGTAGTGGGAGCAGCCACAGCCTAAATTATAGTGGCAGCACTGCTCTGAATTTAGGAGCAGTGCAGCATTGTTGCCACACCATCACAGAAAGTTGCATTAGGTGGACTTCATTGGCAGACCCAACAGGTAGTTGTAGGACTTTGCAGGCTGACTAAGAGTAAACTGCAAATGTAGACACACTTATAACTGAATGCTGCAGTGCATTCTTTTTAAAGGAGCCCATAGTTGTACTTTACTGGTGATTTTAAGGCGAAGGCTTTGAGTCATTTTAAGTATCAAGTAAAATTTTAGGGTTAGGTTTAAGAGTTTATGTGCGAGTGAGTATTACAGTCACACTAAGAATTAAGTTAAGGTTAGAGATCACGTTTTTATATCAGTGCTGAAAACCTTACATGGAACATTACTAGCACTAAGTTAGTGGTTACCAAAAATGAATAACCCTGCTAAATCCTTTAAAAAATAAACTAGGTATGTTTTGCTTATTTAAAGGAATAGGGGATTGCTTGGAAAGAGAGATTCATTTTGTAATAAAGGTTTGTATAATATAATAATGCTGAGAAACATGAATACACAAGTACAAGTCATCTGACTACTCTATATTTCAGAAATGGCTGACTTACAGTAAGGTAGTGAAGAGGATATTTTCCTTCAGAAATATGGAACTTTTTTTTATTGATATACACTAGTGTATGGAACTGGATTTCTAAATGACCAGGTGCAAAAAAGTATTCCTCTAATGAATAACTTAATAAGGGGCATGACAATATGTAATTTTTGTAGTGAAAGCTTGATTGCATTTTTAGACATGACATGCTTTGGTTTGGAAGTCTGCTTTTGTCTTGCTAATGTCACAGCCGATTATCCCTTGCTGGACTAAGGTCTTGGGTGTTTTAGAACTCTTTCAGCTGCTCTGACATGAACATGTATCAATTAAACATTCATCTAAATGGTATACAGGCTGGTGGCCTTAAAAAAAAAAAAATAGGGTATGTAGAAGGCTTCATATTTTCATCCTTTGTGACATTCTGGCAGTATATGTACAGCCGAGCCCACCATGCTTGTTAAATATTAATCAGGCACACTGGTACATGACTGCTTTATTAGAATCATTCAATTTAGCTCATTGCAGTCTACTCAAGTCCATCAAAGAACCAAATGCCATGCAATGAGCAAACAATGCTTATACAGGCTGTAGTAAAGTTCAGTCAAGTGACATAGCTGGAATGACACCATAAATAATATTTAGAGCATATATCTGTGATGAATATTGGTAGAGGAGAACTAAGTAAAAATAATTTAAAGGTACCATGATGACATAGTGATGCATTTTCTGTATTCTTATGCAAATTGATCAATATTAATCCATCCTATAAAGGCTGACTTTAGTATTTATTAGATAACAAGTGTTCTTTACTAACACTGACACTATTATTTGTACGAAAATCACTTACTGCACTCATGAGTGAGTCCAGCACGCTTACAGCAAAGGCAGTTCCACAGGCAAAAGGCTGGGTCAGATAAAGCTCAGTGTCTGGGTCATCATCATCATCTTGATCCAGGAACTGAACATTGGAATCATTCACTGCAAACCACAAACAAAGTCATTAGCTCTAGAATACATCAGGTTACACTTTTTCTGACTATATCCCGCTTACTAGTGAACATAACCTTGTAATTTTTGTGCTTCCTTTTTAACATCCCTTAAGGCAAAACACCATCTTACCCTCCTATTGATACTACAAAAAGCCAGCTCAAAGTTTGACTCAGTTCTGCTAAAACTGTACAAGTTTTTTTTTTAAAGTATATATTCTTCCCCAAAACAAGCTACAGAAATGCAGCTAGTATAGAGATCATTAAAGTCTCCAGCAATTCACGCTGTGTACCAGAACAGGTTACTAAGTACACTTCTACTTAAAGCAAATCAAATATACTGTTTAAGGCCAAAAAGCCTGAGATAAACTCAAGGGTATTGTAAGTATGCAAACAGCCATAAATCAAATGGGTAGCGAAGCTTTGCAGACGCATAAAAGAATGGGCAAAAAAGGTGTGCACAGTGGATTAATCCTTCTGCCTGTGTTTCTGTATTTCTTTCTACCCTGTATATTTCTAAACATCCCACTGCCCCCAAGAAAAGCAGAATCTATCTGCTCTTCAATAACCCAAGAGCTTGATCACTCCAGAGGAGTCAGAAATAAGAAACAAACACTAGGAAAAGGCTGCAAGGCATGTGGAGTCTTGGGTTTTTGCCTTTTGAATCATGTCTCCCTTGTCTGAACAGCCAATCATACTGACAGACAAACAGGAGCTGGAGGCAGCTAAGTATCAGCTCTGTTATAAGAAAAGATTCTGTATCAGAGGTTATCGTGATCAAAGTCATACTGATGTCGGCGTGAGAACTATGAACAGAAAATCGTTACTGAAGATGCAAACCAGTTTCACTTAAAAACTTGAGCCACACATACAAGGTACAAAACAGAAGCAGCCAAAACCAAAAGCACTGCATGATATTGTAAAAAGGCGCCCTCCCTCCCGCAGCCAAACAGGATAGCACTTAAAACACTGAATGATAAACACAAAAAATGAACTAAAATAGGAAACAATATGTATAGTAAAAATGCAGTTTAGGGGTGCAACCAGTCCAACAACAGAGTGCAATGCATTTTATATGCATTAGACCTCATCAAATGAACTCCCCCATTAAGAGCTCTTTCACACAAGTGGTTTTCCATCCATGATAGATGGCTGGACACATGGCTGCTGCCAATCTGAGGAAATGTTTCACATGATCAGTAGCTGTTCCACTGTGATTGCCTAATGAAATAAGGCTGAGAAGGGAAAATATGTATACGAAAGAGCCCTATTATATTAGTTCCAGGGTTCTTAAAACCACATTCTGTTCCACCTAAATACCGCAATAAATTGGCAATTAGCACAAACAATGTAATACATATGTCAGTATAAATTTTAGCACATATTTTTTGATGCTTTTAAATAGAAAAGAAAATTGCACTGTAGGAAAGGAACAGAAGAATTTCACCATTAAAATTATTTGCACAAGCAAGGGGAGTTCATATGATCCAATCCTCCAAAGTACCTTTCAAAGTAATAAGAATCCTGGGATGAATACCATCCAGTAGTTGGCCTTAACACACAGAGTTTTTTTGAGCTGTGTTTGCTGGTTGCTCCTCTCAGTGGGCCAGCCATATAATTACCACAGTGACAAAAAGGTAAAGAAAGAAGAGGGACTTCTCCTTACCCAGTTCTGTAATTATTGGTATGTGAGTTCCACTGTTTTTTTCCTGACTGAGTGAAATCAAAGGCAGCAGTTTGCCAGGCTTAGCTGAACGGTGAAAGTGTTAGATGGGGATAAGGCAGGAGAGGTTTAAAAAGAAAACACAGAGAGAGGGTGAGGCAATAAGGAAGCTCCAGGACTGAGCATGTAAAAGGACAGGGACACATAGAAGGAAGAGGACTGAGGACAGATGTACGGATCTCAAACATATTCATAGTTGTGTGACACAATACACCTAGCTGCAACATGTTTGATATGCAATATTAAAAGTTGCATGTATACGTCAGAGGCAACTAGCAATTTAAAACCGATAACCTCTTAATAAAAGCTACATAAACTCCAAGGCATCTTTTTATTAACGAGGGCTGAAACATGCTAGATCCTATCTTGTTGGGGGTGTCATGTTGCTCAATGTGCACAAAAACTGTAATTATTTTCCAGAACTGCAGCACCCCAACTATATTTGCATTTTTCGTACTAGATTTTCAGACTGAATAAATATATACTAAATAAATACACTTCTTTTACTCACAAGAGGATGCCTATTGTTGACTGCAGAGAGACTGGGGGATCCAGACAACCTTTGCTATGAGGTGATTGTACAAAATTATAACTGTTTATCTGAATATGGAATAGCTAAAGAAAGCACTGCCTACACCATCCTGCAGAATCCTGGTCCCAGGTGCAAATGTCCACATATCCATGCTTCACTCCTAGTGTGCCTGCTTGCTTTTCCACTTTTCCCACCTTTTTAGGGTTTATATAGTTTAGTTAGAGAAATTTATTTTAAAAAATTGTAATCATTTTGTTTTATGAAAATGCCACGTAGAACTGTTTTTGTCACACTTTATATAAACTATAAACAGACAAGTCACATGTATTTGATAGGTTCCAGTTGATTACAGCAATTGCCATTGCTTACCGCCTCCTCAAAATATTAGCTGCCTAGCTGTTTTTAGGATCTATACTTTCTGAGTCCCTAATCTGGAGCAAGTGCGCTTGCTGTAAAGCCAGACAAACTCTGAAGCTAAACCCTACAGAAAGGCAGCAGCTGGCATTTTCATTGAATAAGGTTAGCAAAGATTGCTTTATTTCTCTCTCACAAGTCAGTAATGGAGCACCTGCAGTCTAAAAAAGTCACTGGCACGGTTATGTTCAGCCCAAGAAAGAGAGATCCAAGCCAGGATCACTAATTAAAAGGTCAATGTTTATTAAAAAGTACCATAATCCATTTAAACATCCACTTGTGCATAATGTTAGGCTTCCATTTGGCTTTGCAGATCAAATGGAGGCGGCTGGGATGGTGGATCACTCGTATTAAGGGGCATGCCTGGAAACATATCATCATAGCAACTGGCTGTCACATATCCCCTTGTGATCCCATTACATGCAGCTTGACGTTCCTACGCTCTGCATCCTCCCTTCCTGCCAGGTCCTAGTCACTCACGTCCAACGGCCACGTCATTGCAGGTGGCTCCATCTTCCACATTCTGGCGGCGGCCAGAACCCAAGTTACATCCCATACACTGTGGGGGACACCGGCTCAGCATTGTTTGCTCCCTTGGGACCAGGCAAACAAGTCATCCACCATCCGAGCCAGCTCCATCTGATCTGCAAAGCCTCATGGAAGCCTTACTTTATGCACATGTGGATGTTTAAATGGATGATGGGACTTTTTAATAAATGTTGACCTTTTAATTAGTAATACCTGGCTTGGATCTCTCTTTCTTGGGCTGAACATAACCGTGCCAGTGACTTTTATAGACTGCAGGTGCTCCATTACAGACTTGTGCTTGTTATCTCATATTGTTGAGATGAGTATGTGAGCAGCCAGTGTTTTGAACCACCTTAATTGCTTGCCCATGTTTTTCATGCACCTGGTTTGGATTTATATTTATTTATATTTATTTCTCTCTCAGTTGCCTATCAAGTGAATCTGTGCTCCACCCTTAGGGGAAAAGTAACAGTTTCACCTAACCCTCCCCAGCTGTTTATATTTACTTCCTTCCTTTGCTCTGTTTAGCCATCAGAAATGAAGAGAAATAACTGCTACTTATTGTATGGGAAGCATGTGACTCACTTCCCTTTTTCCCCAAGTGACAGGACAGGTGCTCCAAAATTGACTGAGGCACCCAGGCCTGTCACATGTGGGCTGGGACAGAGTTCCCTGTGTAAGATCTATGTTATGACTTCTTTCTTAGTTCCAAGCAGCAGAACAAAGCAGCAAGTGATGGAAGAGGGAGGAAAAAAACATCTGTAGCTGATGAGTGCACCAGTTTAGTGGACCTGTCACTTAGCGGTGCATGGTCACTTTAAGAGTATGCCTATCCTATTAATACCAGGCTGGACAGATGACATGCTGCCAGCACAATCAAAAAATGAGGGAAGACTGGATTACAGCACCCTTGTAAAATGTAGAAATAACGTTTTTTCAACAATTGCAAGATTCCTACTTTTACCCAAGATGGCCAAAAAGTCTCTGAATATCGGTTTCTGATTTAGTTTCACTTTGCTAATGGGCTTCTAGGCCAAGACAAAGCCCAGTTTACTTTCATTCCCACTTAAGTGAGATCACAATTACTGGTCTGGCTGAAACACTGTCAGCAATGACAGGTATTTTAGTGTCTTCCCTTGGGCAGTATGTTTGCTTTTAAAAGTTTGCAATCTCTGGCAGGTTTACTTTAAAAAAAGAAACACAGCTAGACTACTAGATCACTTATAAAGGCAAAACTATACATATATTTGTTATTTTCATCTGTGCTTTGTTAATGTGAACTTTGTCTTTAAATATAAGATTTATATAACTCGCTGTGTGTTTTACAAAAAATTGGAACAATATAATTTTGGTACCATTGAAGATCATGAGAAGTGTTTTGTCTTTCTAATGTTTAGGGTTGCCCCCTCATCCCTTTAAACCCAAACACATATGAATTACACAGGTTCTGAGGCTAATTTAATGCAGATAAGGCACCAAGTGAGTTTAATTAACCCCTTAATCAGCCACAGAACTTGTGTAATTAATGTGTTCGGTTTTAACTATGTACCGGTGCGATGATTCGTGCAATAGCATTCGTGGCACACGTGCGTCCTGATCGGCCAGCGGGGGAGCCAATCAGCGGGTCCAGCAGACTCGATGCCCGCCAGCTGCCCGCGATTATTCCCCGCAGAGACAGAACGGGGATATGCTGAAGTAAACAAGGCAGATCTCCGTACTGTCTGGGGATGACATGGAGATCTGTCTTCCTGCTAAGCAGGAAGACAGATTTGTGTGTTTCCCCAGTCACACAGTCCTCCATACAGTTAGTAATCACAAACAGGGAACACATTTAACCCCTTGATCGCCCCTGATGTTAACCCCTTCCCTGCCAGTGTCATTAGTACAATGTCAGTGCATATTTTTAGCACTGATCACTGTATTAATGTAACTGGTTCCCAAAAAAAAGTGTCAAAAAATGTCCGCTAGGTGTCCGATCTGTCCGCCGCAATGTTGCAGTCCCACTAAAAATTGCTGATCACCACCATTACTAGTATAGAAAAAAAAAAAAAAAGAAAAAAATACATACATCTATCCCCTACTTTGTAGATGCTATAACTTTTGTGCAAACCAATCAATATATGCTTATTGGGGTTTTTTATAAAATAAATACAAATTGCCCTAACTTGATGAATAAATTAGTTTTTTTTAATTTACTTTTTGGATATGTATTATAGCAAAAAATCTTGTATTTTTTTTTTTTTAAATTGTCAGGCTTTTTTGGTTTATAGCACAAAAAATAAAAACCGCAGAGGTGATCAAATACCACCAAAAGAAAGCTCTATTTGTGGGGAAAAAAAAGGACATCAATTTTGTTTGGGTACAACTTTGCACGACTGCGCAATTTTCAATTAAAGTAACGCAAAAAATGGCCTGGTCATTAGGGGGTAAATCCTTCCGGGGTTGAAGTGGTTAAAGAAAAACAGCAAAGTGTAGTGATAAAGGGTGATGTGCCAAAGATAGTGTGGACAGTGAGTCCAAATGACACTAAATTCAAAAAAGTAAATAAAATAAATTGATAGAACAAACACACACACACAATATATATATAAATGGATCAATTAAAGTCCATGTGAATAGTGATGCAAAGAAAATAAATATATATATAGTCCCAGATTATATGGTTGAAGATGTAAATTCATCAATAGAGACCTCTGATATGAGGAATTCTTCCAAAAGCTGGGATGTGTAATTGTGAAGAAAACTACCACCATGTGAAGAAGAGGCTTACCGGATTGTTTGGACACGTCAGGGCATATGCTCTGCGTGCCAAACAGGCTTGTGTTAAGGTGGATGGACTCTGGATCAGTATCCTAGGACGGAGATTCTCACTTCTCAGCCAGATGAAAACATAAGGACCATGACATCTCATGCGGACCAATGCTCAGAAATCCACAGATATATAGGGGATACCAAAGGAGGAAGCAAAAGGGGACCACATAGCGTAATTCCGTAAAACAAGAAGACAATTTAATGAAGTAAGAACACTCACATGATAGAGAATAAAACAGCGCTTGTATAAAATCAATTAGCAGCAGTGGAGACCTTCCCGACGCGTTTCGTTTCCAAGGACATCGTCTGGGGTGTCCCTCCACTACTGCTCTCCACAAATTTATAAAGAATATGACCCCCATCACGAGAGCCAAGCCCTCGAACGTTTGCCGTGTGTGTGGCAAGTACTTCCGGTTTGGTAGAAATGGCGCCCCAGCGTGCGTTCCACAGCACACACTGAACAATGTAAAAATGCGTTCCAAATACATCTTCGTATCTAACCTATAGAGAGGGAGCCATCCCGGAAGGGGGCGCTTCAACGTGGGCTCAACCTGAACGGTACGTGCTACGAAAACATCTAAGCTGACGTCACACGTCTGAACAGACATGCGCATGGCCAACCAGGGCCGATCGAATGAAGCGTCAGCGTGCATGCCACATCATAAGCAAGCGTGCATTCCACCTCATGGAAATGGCGCATCAGCATGCGTGCCACGCCATGAAAGTAATTGTACGCACATCAGTGACAGCGTGATGGGCGTGGTGAGGTCATAAACACGGACGTATTGACAGTTGTGTGTGTGACTACATCCGTGTATATACTACAAAACGGAAGCAGCAAAATGCTGAGGGTGATATCTCAGCAAACCGGGGGATATACTAAAAAACAAAAATAAAACATATAGGAAAAATGGGGACAATTAAATGTCATCTCTTAGTGTCTCCAAAAGATGTTTGGTTTAATAGAGGTATATAGCCAGAAAACAAAGTTAAGTCTAAATTAGATCTAAAAGTGAGCCCTATAATATCGACTCAATTACAAATAATAATACATAAAAACAACCCGCCATGACAGAACTTGGATATTCCATCAACTATATGGAGATGTACAGTATAAACGGTTCATATCTCACCAAAGGGGTTATAATCAAAATGGTAGGCTTAAAATAGATACAAAATAAGTTGTGTATACCGCTAATGGAGTGGACTCTCATTTGGGGTCATATGTACATAAAATACGACAATGTGCCAACAATGTATCAAACAAGAAAGAGAGAAAAATGAGAAAAAAGTGAACAGTGTGAAAAACAAAAATGAAGGTGTCAGGCTTGGCTAATGAAGGAATTGATGTCCCACTCTATATTCATGCCGAAAGGCGAATAGGAACGTAGTTTGCAGATTCAGAAGGTCTCAAGTTGTTAGACACCTCTGGTTTTAGCCCCTCCCCTCCAAGGAGCCATGTACCTGTCAATCAAGAATGTAGTCCCTTTAGGATTACGATCATGATGTGACCTGTAATGTCTGGGTACGGTATGTTTCGTGTCCCCACTCCTAATTAAGGCAATGTGTTCCGCAACTCTGATAGAAAATGTGCGGATAGTGCGAACCACATATTGCTTCCCGCAAGGGCAGGTGATTAAATAAACAATATAGTGAGTCGCACAGGTACAAAAGTGCTTAATCGGATAATGCTTGTTGATGACAGAATATCTAAAATCGACTACCCTGCGTTCCACTCCTGAGTTATGCTGGCACACTATGCATTTCCTAAAAAAGCCAGTCAGATCATGAAAAAACGACGGACGTGAAGGGGGATTAATAACATTCGGAGCTATTCTACTTTGTAAGGTGGACACTCCTCTGAAGACAACCTTGGCTTGGTCAGGTAGAGATGAACCAAGGATGGAATCGTTTTTGAGGATGTTCCAGTGTTTGACAAGAATGGCTTTGATCTGACGATATTGGGTGGAAAACGAGGTCATCATAGCCCACCTAAAACTATTATCAGTATCCCGTTTGGGCTTGATGGCCAATAGAGATTCTCTATTCACTTCCAAGGCATATGAAATTTCTCAATCAACTTCCAAATGGTTGTATCCTTTATCCAATAGTCGGGTTTTAAGTGTATTGGCCTGCGCCTTAAACGTTTCTATATTGGTGCAATTTCTATGTAACCGCAAAAATTGGCTGGGTGGAACAGACCGGAGCCAAGACAGTGATGGCAGCTGTCTGTGGGGATAAAACCATTTCTGTCCGTTGATTTGAAAAAGGTTTGAAACTCGAACTGTCCATTCACAATACGAATCTCTAAGTCCAAAAAATGTATCTTATCAGTACTGGAGTTGTAGGTCAGGGAAATGCCCCTATCATTCCTGTTTAGTAGGACAATTTCTATCTAGCAATTTCTATCAATTTATTTTATTTACTTTTTTGAATTTAGCGTCATGTGGACTCACTGTCTCTGGTTCAAATATTTTAATTACTGTATTTATCGGCGTATAACACGTGCCGGTGTATAACACGCACCCCAAGTTTAGGAGGGAATTTTAAGGAAAAAAACTTTTAGGAGGAAAGTTTAAGGAAAAAAACTTACATTTAAATGCCCATCAATGCAGCCTCATGAGTGTCCATCTGCAGCCTTGTCAGTGTCCATCTGTAGTGTTGTCCCTGATTGCAGCCTTGTCCCCATTGCAGCCTTGTCCCCCATTGCAGCTTTGTCCCCGTCCATCTGTATACTTGTACCCGATTGCAGCCTTGTCAGTGTCCCTCTGTAGCCTTGCCCTGTGTCGTTTGCATCTTTGAAAATTGCCGCCGTTCTCGGCCGCTTTCGGCCATTCTCGGCGGCCTTCGGCCATTCTCTGGGGCTCTCAGCTGCTCATGGACGCACTCGGCGCCGAGAATGGCCGAAAGCGGCCGAAAGCCGTCGAGAATGGCCGAGAGCCGCGGAGAATTGCCGAAAGCGGGCGAGAGCCGTCGAGATTTGCCGAAAGTGGGCGAGAGCCGCCGAGAATGGCGGAAAGCGGCCGAGAACAGTGGCACCATTTTTAAAGTCGCTGAGAAAAGCTAAAAGCCACTGAGAGCGGCCGAAAAGTTTACAATCGGCGGGGGATTGGCGTATAACACGCACCCACGATTTTCCCCTGATTTTCAGGGGAAAAAAGTGCGTGTTATACGCCGATAAATACGGTAAGCTGGAATCGTCTTTCTTAGTATTCTTATCACCAAGAAAAATAACAGGTTAACATCATTGGATAGGGAGATTAAGGAGCTTAGAGATAAGCTTCTGTCATATAAAACCCTTCCCGAATACAATTCACTCTCCTCCAACCTCCAAAGTTTTTTGGAAAAAGAGGATAGAGACCAAAAAAATAAGAAACAGAAAAAATATTCTAGGGATGTTCGTGACTATAAAAATGGAATGGTTTTCGGTTGGCAAAAACATCCCAACATCAGACACCCATCCCCTTGTCCCCTCAACCTCTCAATCATCAGCATTACCCATATCTGGCACCACTGACAGGAGGATTCCACCCTCTGTTAATCCCGGGAATATGGGTGGCAGAGATTCACGTGGGGACAATAAGCTCCCACAGCCTAGAGTACGTCATTATAGTCCCCATACACCCACTGCTCCTAGGAGAGGTAGAAGTCATAACAGGGGTAAAAGAGGTGGTGGAGGTCAACAGGGTGTCAACCATTATAACTCCTATCATTCCAATTCTGATTACCCCCGAGATCACTATAATCAATAAAGAGAGGCCTCCCCTGCTAGTCATAGAGAACATTCTAATCCGTACTATTCAAATTCACGTCACTATGGGCAACCTTTGGTGACCACTTATAATAGGTTCTCCCCCCTCAGGAATATACGGGAATATTCATCCGATCGAAGGGACATCCATGAACAATCACCTTATAGATATAATCAAACTAATCCCAACACACATGGTCAGGTTTTTCACGTGGACCCATTTGTGCGCACAATGGGTCCAGACTCAAGAGAGGCACAAGAGGGGGGAGGAGAATACAGAGGAGAAAAAAGAAAGCGAAGTTGACTGGACAAGGCGTATTTAATTTGAGCTCCAAAACATTTACCAAACAAGAAATGTCCGTTCTGGACAAGGGTCTTAAGTTTGCCCCACCTAAACAATTGGACAAATTTAATACTTTTATTGATGTACACAAATACATACGTAAACTTAACATACAAGGGTATCTCATCTCCACCACTTCTGGGACGGTACATTCAGGATTAGCAAATCCATCTGTGTTTAACCCTCCCGTCCCTGTGGCTACGGCCATTAACATTTTCAAAGACCTTGTACTCAAGGACCTGGCAGAGTTATTGGTCAGACGTACTTGCCACCAACCAGTATCGGTTTAAAATCTCTGTGTCAACAGAAAGATTTAGTCATACGTCCGGCCGACAAAGGAGGTGGCATTGTTGCGTTGGACAAAACTGACTACAAACAAGAAATGTATAGGATCTTGAATGAACCTAGTACTTATAAAGTACTACCCAATAATCCCACCTATACATATAAAAAAGAGCTTTTAAAGATTGTCACAAAAGGTTTTGACAATGAGATTTTGAACAAGAAAGAGAGAGATTTTTTAGTTCCCTTAGCCCCTAGAATTCCCACCATTTATTATTTGCCCAAGATTCACAAGGATTCCCTCCACCCCCCCGGTCGACCTATCGTGAGTGGCATCAATTCTGTCACGTCACGCATAGGTCATTATATTGATTTTTATTTACAGCCCTTAGTCAGGCAGACACCATCCTATCTTAAGGATACTGGATCCACAATCCGACTTTTGGAGGGTTTAGGTGTACAGAGGACTGCATTATGGCTACCGCTGATGTAGCCTCCCTCTACACTTGCATACCACATGAGAGGGGTAACGAAGCTGTTAAATATTTTCTAGACAAGGAGCCATCTCTTGCTTCCTTTTAATGCGAGTTTATTATGGAGTTACTGCAATTCACAACTACACACAGTTACTTTTGGTTTAACCAACAATTTTACCTTCAACTTCGTGGAGTGGCCATGGGGGGAAATTTGCCCCAAGCCTCGCCAACTTGTTCATGGCCAAGTGGGAGGAGGATGTCTATGCCCTTGGGAATCCTGTGGGCACAATACATAGACGACATCCTCCTCCTATGGAATGGTACTGCAGACTCACTACAGGCTTTTTTTGACCTACTAAACAGGAACGATAGGGGCATTTCCCTGACCTACAACTCCAGTACTGATAAGATACATTTTTTGGACTTAGAGATTCGGATTATGAATGGACAGTTCGAGTTTCAAACCTTTTTCAAATCAACAGACAGAAATGGTTTTATCCCCACAGACAGCTGCCATCACCCGTCTTGGCTCCGGTCTGTTCCACGCAGCCAATTTTTGCGGTTACGTAGAAATTGCACCAATATAGAAACGTTTAAGGCGCAGGCCAATACACTTAAAACCCGACTATTGGATAAAGGACACAACCATTTGGAAGTTGATTGGGAAATTTCACGTGCCTTGGAAGTGAATAGAGAATCTCTATTGGCCATCAAGCCCAAATGGGATACTGATGATAGTTTTAGGTGGGCTATGATGACCTCGTTTTCCACCCAATATTGTCAGATCGAAGCCATTCTTGCCAAACACTGGAACATCCTCAAAAACGATTCCATCCTTGGTTCATCTCTAACTGACCAAGCCAAGGTTGTCTTCAGAGGAGTGTCCACCTTACAAAGTAGAATAGCTCCGAACACTATTAATCCCCCTTCACGTCTGTCGTTTTTTCATGATATGACTGTCTTTTTTAGGAAATGCATAGTGTGCCAGCATAACTCAGGAGTGGGACGCAGGGTAGTCGATTTTAGATCTTCTGTCATCAACAAGCATTATCCGATTAAACACTTTTGTACCTGTGCGACTCACTATATTGTTTATTTAATCACCTACCCTTGCGGGAAGCAATATGTGGGTCGCACTATCCGCACATTTTCTATCAGAGTTGCGGAACACATTGCCTTAATTAAGAGTGGGGACACGAAACATACCGTACCCAGACATTACAGGTCACATCATGATCGTAATCCTAAAGGGACTACATTCTTGATTATTGACAGGTACATGGCTCCTTGGAGGGGAGGGGCTAAAATCAGAGGTGTCTCACAACATGAGACCTTCTGGATCTACGAACTACGTTCCTACTCGCCTTTCGGCATGAATATAGAGTGGGACATCAATTCCTTCATTAGCCAAGCCTGACACCTTCATTTTTGTTTTTTACACTGTTCACTTTTTTCTCATTTTTCTCTCTTTCTTGTTTGATACATTGTTGGCACATTGCCGTATTTTATGTACATATGACCCCACATGAGAGTCCACTCCATGAGCGGTATACACAACTTATTTTGTATCTATTTTAAGCTCACCATTTTGATTATAACCCCTTTGGTGAGATATGAACCGTTTATACTGTACATCTCCACATAGTTGACTGAATATCCAAGTTCTGTCATTATGGCGGGTTGTTTTTATGTATTATTATTTGTAATTGAGTCGATATTATAGGGCTCACTTTTAGATTTAATTTAGACTTAACTTTGTTTTCTGGCTATATACCTCTATTAAACCAAACATCTTTTGGAGACACTAAGAGATGACATTTAATTGTCATCCTTTATGTCCCCATTTTTCCTATATGTTTTATTTTTGTTTTTTAGTATGTCCCCGTTTGCTGAGATATCACCCTCAGCATTTTGCTGCTTCCGTTTTGTAGTATATACACGGATGTAGTCACACACACGACTGTCAATACGTCCGTGTTTATGACCTCACCACTCCCATCACGCCGTCACTGATGTGCGTACACTTTCATGGCATGGCATGCATGCTGATGCGCCATTTCCATGAGGTTGAACGCACGCTTGCTTATGGCGTGGCACGCACGTTGACGCTTCATTCATTCGATCGGCCCTGGTTGGCCACGCACATGTCTGTTCAGACGTGTGACGTCAGCTTAGATGTTTTCGTAGCACATACCGTTCGGGTTGAGCCCACGTTGAACCGCCCCCTTCCGGGATGGCTCCCTCTCTATAGGTTAGATATAAAGAGGTATTTGGAATGCATTTTTACATTGTTCAGTTTGTGCTGTGGAACTCACGCTGGGGCGCCATTTCTACCAAACCGGAAGTACTTGCCACACACGCGGCAAATGTTCGAGGGCTTGGCTCTCATGATGGGGGTCATATTCTTTATAAATTTGTGGAGAGCAGTAGTGGAGGGACACCCCAGATGATGTCCTTTGAGACGAAACGTGTCGGGAAGGTCTCCACTGCTGCCAATTAATTTTATACAAGCGCTGTTTTATTCTCTATCATGTGAGTGTTCTTACTTCATTAAGTTTTATTCTTGTTTTACGGAATTACGCTATGTGGTCCCCTTTTGCTTCCTCCTTTGGTATCCCCTATATATCTGTGAATTTCTGAGCACTGGTCCGCATGAGATGTCATGGTCCTTATGTTTTCATCTGGCTGAGAAGTGAGAATCTCCGTCCTAGGATACTGATCCAGAGTCCATCTACCTTAACACAAGCCTGTTTGGCACGCAGAGCATACGCCCTAACGTGTCCAAACAATCCGGTAAGCCTCCTCTTCACATGGTGGTGGTTTTCTTCACAATTACACATCCCAGCTTTTGGAAGAATTCCTCATATCAGAGGTCTCTATTGATGAATTTACATCTTCAACCATATAATCTGGGACTATATATATATATATTTATTTTCTTTGCATCACTATTCACATGGACTTTAATTGATCCATTATATATTATATATATGTTTGTTCTATCAATTTATTTTATTTACTTTTTTGAATTTAGTGTCATTTGGACTCACTGTCCACACTATCTTTGGCACATCACCCTTTAGCACTACACTTTGCTGTTTTTCTTTAACCACTTCAACCCCGGAAGGATTTACCCCCTAATGACCAGGCCATTTTTTGCGTTACTTTAATTGAAAATTGCGCAGTCGTGCAAAGTTGTACCCAAACAAAAATGATGTCCTTTTTTTCCTCACAAATAGAGCTTTCTTTTGGTGGTATTTGATCACCTCTGCGGTTTTTATTTTTTGTGCTATATACCAAAAAAGACCGACAATTTTCAAAAAAAAAAAAAATACAAGATTTTTTCCTTTTTGCTATAATACATATCCAAAAAATAAATAAAAGAAACTAATTTATTCATCAAGTTAGGCCAATTTGTATTTATTTTATAAAAAACCCCAATAAGCATATATTGATTGGTTTGCGCAAAAGTTATAGCATCTACAAAGTAGGGGATAGATGTATGTAATTTTTTCTATTTTTTTTTTTTTATACTAGTAATGGTGGTGATCAGCAATTTTTAGTGGGCTGCAACATTGCGGCGGACAGATCAGACACCTAACGGACATTTTTTGACACTTTTTTTTGGGAACCAGTGACATTAATACAGTGATTAACACAAGCCTGTTTGGCACGCAGAGCATACGCCCTGACGTGTCCAAACAATCCGGTAAGCCTCCTCTTTTCATGGTGGTGGTTTTCTTCACAATTACACATCCCAGCTTTTGGAAGAATTCCTCATATCAGAGTGGTCTCTATTGATGAATTTACATCTTCAACCATTGATCTATATATATATATATATATATATATTTGTTCTATCAATTTACTTTAATTATTTTTTTTAATTTAGTGTCATTTGGACTCACTGTCCACACTATCTTTGGCACATCACCCTTTAGCGCTACACTTTGCTGTTTTTGTTTATGTATACCATTTATCAAATTTGGTGTGTTAGCTGGTAGTTTTGCGAGCAGCACAAATTTATTTACACTTTTTAAGTGGTTAAAGGGATGAGGTGGCAACCCTACTAATGTTACCCATCTTTAGAGAGGAAATCCAATTCAGTTTTGGATAGCGTTGGAAAGGGTTAAATCCTGTCCCTGAGCCATCCCCCATCAAATCATTCTTTCCAGCTATTACCTTTTGTACCACCACCCCCTCCCTTTAGAATATAAGCTCTACGAGCAGGGCCCTCCTGTACCTTTTGTATTGAACTGAACTGTAATTGTGTTGTCCCCCTTATACATTGTAAAGCGCTGCGTAAACTGTTGGCGCTATATAAATCTGGTATCTCGTATAATAAAATCCTCCTTCAGGCTTTTATTTCTGTCAGTGCCCCAACAGCTGCCACTGGAACGGGTTCCTCCATTTTGAGATTCCCCCCCCCCCGTCCTGTTCTGGTGATATATACGTTTTGGATTTCCTCTCTGTTTCTATCTTAATGACAATGGTTATCAGGACAGAAAGGAAGGGAAACCTCCCCAATGGAGATACAATCTGCAGTATAAATCTGACAAGGGTTCTAAAGCATCTCTGCTCTACCCAAATCTATAAAACAAATTTTGGCAGAATTTCAACTATAAAAACGTGTAGCTTTCACTGAGGACAAGAGATGACTCTGAGAGAATTTATCACATTGACTGTAAACTAAAGGTAAATCCGTCTCAACTATAGAGACAAAATTGTGCAGTGCACCCATTACTTGTTATAGGTTTCAAACATTCTTATGCCTACATATAGCTCCTGTAATATCAGTATATCTGTCTTTACACGGGCCTTACCATGTATATGAGACCAGGCATGATCATCTATTTTTCTTCTCCTATCCTCTGACCAAGAGACCCCAAAATATTTCTAAGAGCAGTTTATTAAATGCAGCAGATATATTTATTGGGATGATGGAGGTACAGTGATGCCCATGCACATCTGTTATTTTGTATAAAACATATAATAACAATGTTACTTACCAAGCTCAGTAATGATGGGAATGTTGGCCCCTGTAGTAATAGATGGCTGTCTTGCTAGACCATGCACTGGACTGTTGTCAGGGGAAGAACGGTCCATTCCAGGTGGAGTAAAACCTTAAAATAAACACAAAATCAGATAACTAAACAACTGCCTTTTGATAGCGAAAAAGGAATGGTATTATTTTAGTAATTTTTGGAAAATAAAATGTGAGACTAAAAAATGGCCCTTAGATACTCACAGACATAAAATGGTAACTAGCAAACACAGCTGATGGACCTCATATCTTTGCAGACACCCCCAACAAATGCTCTTGGTGTACTAGTGAGCAACCAGGATGGATTTCAACTTCTTTCATCCCATGGAAGGCCAAATAGCATTAACAATTCACTTAAACTAGCCATACATGGATCAAAATTCAGTTGGTTCAGCAGGGACCAATAGAATTTCAATCCATGTATGGTCACTGTACTTATATTGAAGATCTACAGATTGACATCTGTTTAAGCACCTTGTCCGATTTTCCCCACAGGCTATAGCTGGCAGCGCTGATCAGTGTATTCTGACGGCAGGGAAGCTTCCCCACCATCACAATACAGTAGCTCACCTCAAATGTGTGGATGGGGGAGCCGAGTCAGTTTTTTATCCAACTCGCTGTTTGAATGAAAAAAAAAAGACTCATGTATGGACTGCCTTACTCATTTTTTTGTGTTGCCTGGAATTGCTTTTTAAATCACTACTGTTTGTTAATTACAAAAATCCTACAACTGTGAGAATACCCTTGACCTTTAAAGTGGTTGTAAAGGCAGAAGGTTTTTTACTAATACATTCTCTGAATTAAGATAAAAAAAAAACTTCTATTGTCAGCTCCCCCCAAAGACTTACCTGAGCCTGATCTCAATCCAACATTGTGCCTGCAGCATTGTGCCTGAGAGCAGCGGTGCTGCTTTTTCTCCTTCCTCACTGGACTCAGTGAGAACAGTGGAAGCCATTGGCTCCTGCTACTGTCAATCAAATCCAGTGACGAGGGAGCAGGGGGGTGGGGCTGAGCTGCACTGTGTGTTAGCACGTGTCCCACCATAAGAAAAGGCATACTATGGTGGCACAGAGAGAAGAAGAGCAGCCAAGAGCACCGACGGGGGACCCCAAAAGAGGAAGATCGAGGCTGCTCTGTTGATCACTGTGAGCATGCGAGTCATTCGAAAAAAAAACAAAAAAAACTTTACAATCACTAAGGAATAACAAAAACCAAGAATAAAAATGTAATATATTGCAGCTTACCAGTCCTTATATGTGGTGGCTGCATTAGTTTTAGCTTTTCAGGCTTAGAACATTTTCAGTGAATAGAGAAAATACCTGTTCATCTTGCCAGAAATATAGTGTCTTTGTCATCTAGCTTATGTAAATTACTAATCTCTTCATCCCAAAAGTAATAAAAATGAACAAAGACAGACATGTTTGTAGTCCACACTGGATGACAGCCATAGCTCCTTCCATAGATGCAGTGGAGAAGTGATCACAGATACCCATGCACCAGAAGTGTATTATTTAAAGGTTTATTGGGTGAGGAAAAAGGGGAAAAGACAGAAAGAACGAAACTAATGCAGCAACCACATTAAAGGACTGGTTACCTGCAATATACTACAATTTTGTTTTTGGGTTAAAATATGCTTTAAGAGCTGGAGTTGTGCACACTGAACTGTATCTCAACAAGCTTGTGGCTGCTTCAAGTTTTTGGAGTGGATTCTGGGTACTTCTGATGCTGTAAAGTGGGATAGCACCCCGCTAAGCAAAGGTAAACTGTGCATCTCATGACGAGCACACTTTGGGAGATAGGATCCCGGTAAAAAAAAATGTATGAAAACCTGTCAGGCTAGGGGATGGTGGTGGATAGGGGAGTGGGTAACCACGAAGAAGACATCAGGCCTGATTAGCTAGAAAAGTCATTGCTATGGATGACCAAGGGAATGGAAAGTGGGTGTTCAGGTGAATAAATGTTTCAGACACACCATTCGAGCACGTGTACGGCAGAAGCAGAGTTCTGCAAGAGCTGTGGACGGTAAGTACAGCTGCTGAGCAAGTCCTAATACAGGCAGTGCCTTGGGTAAAGTATGTGGGTAACTAAGTCATGTTTGGGATCTGCCTACAAGCAGCAATGTCCAGAGTGGGTAATGTTACATAGACTAGTAAATGTAGATAGACTTTACAAAAGTGACCAACAAATTAGGTCATGTGGAGTGCTCAGAAAACTGCTTTGTTAAAGTGGTTGTAAATTTCAGACATGAAATATGAACAAAGCATATCCCTCTATAGCAGGGGTAGGCAACCTGGGGGCCTCCATTCGTTGCAGAACTACAAGTCCCATCATGCCTCTGGGAGTAATTGTAACTGCCAGCCTTGCAATGCCTCATGGGAAATGTAGTTCTACAACAGCTGGAGGGCCCCAGGTTGCCTACTCCTGCTCTATAGTGTGTACTTGTCCCAATACAGAGCACTAAGTGTCATTTCTGTCTACTGCCTTGTGCCTCTGCGATCTGTCACTTCTGACAGATTTTTTGGACACCAAGAGAAAAAGGGTGACGGGGAGGGAGCTCCAGCACACATCTCATGATTGACAGTCTCAGCTCTGTTCCTGCGTTAAGGTGGGTGCGTCCATTCCCTCCAATCAGCTCTCCTCACTGAGCTCTGCATAGTGCAACTCTAGCCCCCCCCCCTCACTTTCTGGAAGCTCAGACAAGCTGTATAAATTCTGCACTTAGACCTCTTTCACACTAAAGATAGCGCCTGTAAAGCGCATCTCCTCTCACTCCAGTGTGAGGGCCTTTAGGAGCTGTGTATACACTGCCACTGCAGTGATACTTTTAACCCTTTTTCACCCACTAGCGGGGGTTAAAATCACCCCGCTAGTGGCCGAAAAGCGCTGCTAAAACGACGGTAAAGCACCACTAAAAATAGCAGTGCTTTACCGCTGACACCCGGGGCAGCTCGGTGTGAAAGTGTCCTTAGAATACTGCAGAAAAATAGGTACAACTTATGTAGGAGGATTTTTCATCTATGTGTATCACCTGAGGCTAGTCACTTTACTGGGTATATGGAAGGGTTTACAGCCACTTTAATGCTAGTGACAGACCGGATCATATATGTCATTTTTATTTTGCCTATAATACCACCTTAACACATACACACACACAAGTACACAGACAGTAGCAACTACCATGTGTTTAAATGGAATCTTGTGATTCCGACCTTGAAAGGAGAAGTATGGCTCGTTTGGCTGTACTTCTCCTATGGATCACAGGAGTGCAATTAGTTTTGCACTCCTCTGGCCTGTTTTCAGCAGAGAGTGGACTAAAGCCCCAGGCTGCCTACCCATGCTCTATAGCAGGGATCTTCAAACTACGGCCCTCCAGCTGTTCCGGAACTACACATCCCATGAGGCATTGTAAAACTCTGACATTCACAGACATGACTAGGCATGATGGGAATTGTAATTCATGAACAACTGGAGGGCCGTAGTTTGAAGACCCCTGCTCTATAGTGTGTACTTGTCCCAATCCAGAGCACTAAGTGTCATTTCTGTCTACTGCCTTGTTCCTCTGCGATCTGTCACTTCTGACAGATTTTTTGGACACCAAGAGAAAAAGGGTGACGGGGAGGGAGCTCCAGCACACATCTCATGATTGACAGACTCAGCTCTGTTCCTGTGTGAAGGTGAGTACGGCCCTTCCCTCCAATCAGCTCTCCTCACTGAGCTCTGCAGAGTGCAACTCTAGCCCCCCCTCACTTTCTGGAAGCTCAGACAAGCTGTATAAATTCTGCACTTAGACCTCTTTCACACTAAAAATAGCGCCTGTAAAGCGCATCTCCTCTCACTCCAGTGTGAGGGCATTTAGAAATGGTGTATACACTGCCACTGCAGTGATACTTTTAACCCTTTAAAATCACCCCGCTAGCGGCCGAAAAGCACTGATAAAAGGATGGTAAAGCGCCGCTAAAAATAGTCCACCAGGTGCCTGGACTGACACCCATCTAGGCCTCTCAGCGAGCTACTACGAGCCTGAGATGGGCACTCCACCCCCTCCACAGCCCAGAGCTCCAGTGAGCGAGGAGGGAGAAGAGCAGAGAGCTGTGACTGACAATCTGCAGCTCTCTGCTCACGGAGCTCTGAAAACTGAGCGATCGGCGATGTTCGATCGCTCGGTTTTCAGTGCAGAGGCGCTGGGGGAAAGATGCAGCATCTGACCGATGCTGCATCCACCTAGGTAAGCATTAATCAGGAAAAACATTTTATCCTTTACTTCTCTTTTAAAAATGTCTGTATCACTCATAGCTACGCTCAAGCAATAATGTAACAGTTTATACTACATTCAGAGAGGCAGATTTTCTTCATTTCTAGTTAGAACATTCAGAGTTTCAGCTTAAAATTTTAAATACAGTTTAATAAAAAAAAATTGGATGGAATATTTACAGAAGATGTTACAAAATGGACATATACAACAGTAAAATAAAAAGGTGTAAAAGTAAAACGCACTTAGTGCCTACCTGGCCTTTGGTACAGAGCAGAGTTCAGATCATTTGTAGATTGAGTCCAATCTGATAAAAATTACTCCAAGTATTCCCTAATATTTCTGTTACCAAGGTGGTACAGAACTACCCCGTCCAAAGGTTTGAGGGGTGTGTTGTAGAACATCCAAGTAAACCCACCTTAATATCATCTATCTTGGATAAGGCTATATTTTCATAGGACAAGGATTTGCACTCCAAACATATTGTACAGTATTGTGATTTAAATTTCTTATAAGTGGTCTTACAAGTCTGATAAGCCTTATGGGCCTTGTTATAGTGTCATGTTTGGTATCTGAGTTATATCTTCTTCTACATTACGGTAACCACTTTTTTAGGATGGTAACTTCACGACAGCAGAAATGATAGAATATATATGAAGTTGGACCATGAAGAATTCAACTATAGGTCAATACCTTAGCCTCTGAAATGTGTATTCCTAAGTTGCACACCAGACCATTTATGACAAGGTTATTTATTACAGGGCCTCATTAGAAGTCTTTTGAAGACTCTGGGTTAGTTAAGGTTTATAATACTTGTGCAATCACTTCTAACCTGACTGCTTTTTTTTCAAATGTGTAGCTTCCAAGACTGTTTAAAATAGAGCTCCACCCAAAAAGGGGAAGCTCCGCTTGTTTGCAAAAAGCCAAAAGGCTTCACTACCGGTTTTCCTTACATAGGCTGCCCGGTGCCTGCACTTGAAGTCGATTGAAGAATGGGCTTGGGTGCCGACATCGCTGGATCCCTGGTCAAGTATGTCCTTATATCAAAAGTATTTGTAGCTGCTGAATTTTTTGGGGGGGAGACTAAAACTCCTCTAAAGCACAGACAGGAAAAATTAAATACGACTCTTACTATTAAATTTTGGGGGAAATGAAGGCAGCGTGTTCAGCTGCACTTCTTCTTGATTCTCCCCCTACAGTTTGGGGATTTATCAGAACTCTCTATCATTCATACTCACTATAGAAGGTCACATAAGGTATATTAAGTACCTTTCTAACTAGAACAACTTCTGCTGGCTACAAAAATACATCATCACGGATATAGTTACTTCTATTTATATGTTGTATAGTGAAATTGTATAGTTGGAGACTCAAGCTCTAACAGAGTAGCTTGCTGTGTTGCAGCTTCTTTAGCACCCAAGTGATTGCAAGGCACTCCTCCTTAATGGTGGTATATGTTACCTTACTGGAAGGTAGTCTGCTCAGGCAGAGAATGAGGTATTCCTCAGTTGACTGAAGCATCTGGTTCAAGACCCCACCATAGAAGAAGCATTCGTTTTTAACAGAAAATTATGTGCACTACAGGTGCACTACAGGTGCACTACAGGTGCACTAATAAGTCCTTTAAGGCTTGGGGAGGCCTTTTTACACTATGCTTAGGTTTTTTCTTGATTAGGCCAGAGAGAAATTTGGCCGAGGCACTATAGCTGTGCACAAATTTCCTATAGTAGCTGTTGTTGGAAAGAACAGCAACATGGTTGCTTATAAACTGACAATACGGTATGCATTATACCTATCTATGCAGCAGGTGGCGTTGTAGTATTATAGTGTATAGTAGTATTATAGTGTTCATGTATTCTATGATATGATGTAATGGGAGGAAGTACTGTTTTTCCTTTGTGTGCACTTGTTTGTGTTCTCTTCCTGTTCTATGATAAAAGGCATGTAATGTATTTCTCCATAAAAGCAAAGCGTATTGTTGTATCCAAGAAGCTTCTAGCGCATGATGTCAATAACTCTGCACAACAGGTTATGGGTCCCAGGCACCCAGGCATTAGAGAGGATACTCAGTGAAGTCTGTGAGTACTGTATGCAAGCTACTGAAAGATGGCAAATGGTTCAGATGTGAAGTTTGCAATTGTAAATCTTAACAATGCCAATTACCAGCTGTGGAAGTTCAAGCTAAAAGTGCTTTTGAACAAGAATGACTTGTGGCAAGTGCTGAATACAGACAGACCCACAGAGAGAGACAGAGGAATGGGACAGAAAAGATAGGCAAGCAAAAGTGACTATAAGCTTGCTAGTGGAAGATGACCAGCTTGTCCACATAAGAACAGAGAAAAAAGCCAAAGGTAGGTGGACTTCATTACAAAAGCTGCATGAGTGTTCAAGTATAAACAGCAAGCTGTTTCTACTAAGAAAGCTGTATAAGATGAGACTAGAAGAAGGCCAGCAAATGTGTGACCATGTGAAAGCTATGCTAGAGATTATAGAGCAGCTACGTGCTATCGTGGAGGACATCAAAGATAACCATATTGTTGCCCTGCTCCTCTGCAGCCTTTCAGAGACATATACTGCTCTTATTAATGCTTTAGAAACCAGACCTGAGGAGAAACTGACACTGGAATATGTCAAAGGCAAATTAATCGATGAATATGACAGAAGGGAAGAAAACACGCACCATGATAACAAAGCTCTTAAGAAGTACAAAGGTACAAAGCACAACAAAGCATAGCCTGTTTTTGCTGTAAAAGGACTGGTCACTTTAAAAAGGATTGTTCTATCTGGAAAGCCGAGCAGCGAAAGCTAGAGCTATCCACAAAATAAAGGGTCAAAGCAGCCACAAAGGAAACTGCAGATACTTCATGGAGTGGCACCTTTTAAGTAACACAAGTTACTATGCAAGCCATGAGGCTGGTGCATAGACTCAGGTGCGACAAGCCACATGACTAGCGATGAGACCTTCTTCAGGAACATTAATTACAGTTCAAAAGACACAATTTTCCTAGCAAACCGGAAAAGCATCACTGCTAAAGGTAAAGGCCAGGGTTTCCTAAACTGCATTACACCACAAGGCAAGCAGAGTATCCTTGTAAAGAACTTGAAGGCCAGGGACGATCCTGGATGGGGTGCACGGGGTGCAGTGCACCCAGGCGCCACAGAGGTGGGGGCGCTGAAGCGCCAGAGTGCTCCCCTCCCTCCTCCTCCTCTTCCTTGTTCATAGGTGGCTCTTTCTGCTGGTCGCCGCCTCAACGTGCCGAAGCCCGTCCCTCCTCCCTGTCAGAGGAGGAGAGCAAAATGAAATTGGGGTGGCTGCCTCTGCCGCGCGGTGATGTCACTAGGGGGGGGGGGGGCGGCCCGTGCCCAAACGTGTTCCAGTTCTCCTCCTTCGACCTCCGATCCCGCCTGTTGCCCAAGCCTGACACGCTCCACCCAGGCGGCTGCACACTGTTCTCTCCTCTCCAGCTGCCGCCCGGGTATTTGAAATTAACCTAATGGGGGGGATGTTTGTCCTGGGGGGTCTATACTAATGTAGGGGGAGGGGTCTGTCCAGGGGGTCTATACTAATGTAGGGGGAGGGGTTTGTCCAGGGGGGTCTATACTAATATAGGGGGAGGGGTTTGTCCAGGGGGGTTTTTACTAATTTAGGGGGGGTGGTTTGTCCAGGGGGGTCTATACTAATGTAGGGGGGTGGTTTGTCCAGGGGGGTCTATACTAATGTAGGGGGGTGGTTTGTTCTGGGGGGTCTGTACTAATGTGGGGGGTGGTTTCGTCCTGGGGGGGTCTATACTAATGTAGGGGGAGGGGTTTCTCCTGGGGGGTCTATAGTAATGTGGGGGGGTGGTTTGTCCTGGGGGGTATATACTAATGTAGGGGGGTGGTTTGTCCTGGGGGTGTCTATACTAATGTAGGGGGGTGGTTTGTTCTGGGGGGTCTGTACTAATGTGGGGGGGTGGTTTGTTTTGGGGGGTCTGTACTAATGTGGGGGGGGGTGGTTTCATCCTGGGGGGTCTATACTAATGTACGGGGGTGCTTTGTCCTGGGGGGGTCTGTACTAATGTACGGGGGTGGTTTGTTCTGGGGGTCTATACTAATGTAGGGGGGTGGTTTTTTCTGGGGGGGTCTGTACTAATGTGGGGGGGTGGTTTCGTCCTGGGGGTCTATACTAATGTAGGGGGGTGGTTTGTCCTGGGGGTCTATACTAATGTAGGGGGGGTGGTTTGTTCTGGGGAGTCTATACTAATGTGGGGGGGTGGTTTGTTCTGGGGGGGTCTGTACTAATGTGGGGGAGGTGGTTCCATCCTGGGGGGGTCTATACTAATGTACGGGGGTGGTTTGTCCTGGGGGGTCTGTACTAATGAAGGGGAGGTATGTTTGGCCGGAGGGGTCTGTACTAATGGAGGGGGGTGGTTTGTCGGGGTCTGTACTAATGGAGGGGGGTTTGTCCTAGGGGGTCTGTACTAATAGAGGGGGGTGGTTTGTTCTGGGGGGTCTGTACTAATAGAGGGGGGTGGTTTGTCCGGGGGTCTGTACTAATGGAGGGGGGTTTGTCCTAGGGGTCTGTACTAATAGAGGGGGGGTGGTTTGTTCTGGGGGGGTCTGTACTAATAGAGGGGGGTGGTTTGTCCGGGGGGTCTGTACTAATGGAGGGGGGTTTGTCCTAGGGGTCTGTACTAATAGAGGGGGGGGT
This sequence comes from Lithobates clamitans, assembly GCA_037952925.1. Lineage (NCBI taxonomy): Eukaryota > Metazoa > Chordata > Amphibia > Anura > Ranidae > Lithobates > Lithobates clamitans. The sequence goes on along the minus strand of JBBGZY010000852.1, from coordinate 3,915,040 downwards.
GGTTTGTTCTGGGGGGTCTGTATTAATGATGGGGGGTGGTTTTTTCTGGTGGGTCTGTACTAATAGAAGGGGGTGGTTTGTTCTGGGGGGTCTGTACTAATGGAGGAGGGGTAGTTTGTTCTGGGGGGTCTGTACTAATGTAGGGGGGGTTTGTCCTGGGAGGGTCTATACTAATGTAGGGGGATGGTTTGTCCTGGGGGGTCTGTACTAATGGAGGGGGAGTGGTTTGTCCTGGGGGTTCTGTACTAATGTAGGGGAGGTAGTTTGGCCGGGGGGGTCTGTACTAATGGAGGGGGGTTTGTCCTAGGGGTCTGTACTAATAGAGGGGGGGTGGTTTGTTCTGGGGGGTCTGTATTAATGGAGGGGGTGGTTTGTTCTGGGGGGGTCTGTACTAATGGAAGGGGGTGGTTTGTTCTGGGGGTCTGAACTAATGGAGGAGGGGTGGTTTGTTCTGGGGGGTCTGTACTAATTGAGGGGGTGGCTTGTTCTGGGGGTCTGTACTAATGGAGGAGGGGGGGGTTCTGTACTAATGGAGGGGGGTGGTTTGTCCTGAGGGGGGTCTATACTGATGGGAGGCCTGTACTAGTGAGCGGCGCACTGTTTCTTCCCACACCTTCATATTAGCCAGGGAAGAAAAAAAAGGAGCAAAGAAGAGGATTGTAGGACATGTAGTCCCGAGAACTGGCAGCCCCACTGTAACACGGAAACTGCAGCCCACACAGCATGCTCAGCTGAATGGGAGAGAGAGAGAGCCAGGAGCCCGGGAAAGCTTTCAGGGAAGTGCACCCAGGACTTCAGAGGGAGAGGACAGTGCTGAGGGAAGACCATCAGAGAGAGAACCCCACTGCCCTGCACCACCAGAGGGAAAGCCACACAGCCTGGTGCCATGCCTGGCAGAGAAAGGAATGGAGTCATTGCCAGAATACAGATCTGGGATCTACCCAATGGAGTCGCCACGGGCAATTCAGAGTGAGCAGACTCCTGATCAGAGGAACTGTTGTTGCTGTATCGCTGGGTCAGGTGAGAGGGCCGATCGGCCATTATCTACTAACGTTCATTAGAACTGCAGTCTCTGACCATCTCTTGTACTATGTCTGCAGTCTCTGACCATCTCCTGTATTATGTCTGCAGTCTCTGATAATCTCCTGTAGTATGTCTGCAGTCTCTGACCGTCTCCTGTAGTATGTCTGCAGTCTCTGATCATCTCCTGTAATATGTCTGCAGTCTCTGACCATCTCTTGTAACATGTCTCCAGTCTCTGACCATCTCCTGTACTATGCCTGGGGGCTCTTTCTAACAGACTCTCTAACAGAAGCCCTCTCTGTGTGCATCAGAGAGACTCCCCTCCAGGTCTCATTAGTGTACACTCTTCCTGTATTTTGACAATAGCGCCTTGCAAAGTGCACATGAAATGCAAGTGCTGTATTGAAGCAAAGGCCACACATGCTCCCCTTCCACAGACTTCTCAAAGAAAAACTACCCACCCCTGCAGCAGTGACATATGCGGTCCAATAAAAACTCCCACATCAGGGGGGAACAGATATCTACTGACTATCATTGATGATTATTCCAGGTGCACAACTATTTATCTGATGAAAAACAAGAATGAAACATCAGAGAAACTTCAAGAGTTTGTTGCAATGTCTAGCAACAAATTCCAAAGGAAACCAGGAATTATACGCACCGACAATGGGGGAGAACACATGAGCAAAGAAGTGGCCTCATACCTGCAGAGAAAAGGAATAGTACACCTGACAACCACACCATACATTCCTGAACAAAACGGTATAGGCCAAGCAGCACGTATAGATGTCAGGACAGTCAGCAAATAAAAGAGTAATCTAGAAAAAGTTAGCCAAGGGTCAGGGTAGTAAGCAGATGAGAGAATAATCCAATAAATGATAGCCAAAGGTCAATCCAGAATCAGATCAGGCAAGAATGCACTTGATCAGCTAGGAAACAAGAGCCTCCTGAATCAGTGACCAATTCTACTATGGGACATGTGGCCAGACTCATTACCCTGCAGCTGAGATGGAAGATGGGAAAAGTAGAAGGCAGCAGCCAGTAAGCACTGGGAGACGATAGGTGATTGTATAGATTCTTACCTTGCAGCTGAGAGAAGCAGCTAGGTGTCTGAGAAAGCTTGCCAAGTCATAATTGATGAGAGAAGCCGGAACATTACCCCCCCCCCACCTTTAGGAGGCACTATTAGACCCTTAGTAGCTGGTTTCACGGGTTGAGACCAGTGAAACTTTCTAACCAAAGGTTTAGCATGGACAGAGGAGATTTGGGCCCAGGAAAATTTTTTAGGACTGTAGCCCTTAAAATGGACAAGGCACTAAAGAGAGTTTGTCCCTTCTGGAGTCCATGATCCTTTGTATCCCATACTTTTCTTTTTCACCCACAAGTACAGGTAAACTTTAGACTACAGTCATCTGAGAGTGCATCAGTATCAGAGCAAGGAGACATGAAATGTACTAGAAATCTTTAACCACTTGCTTACCAGGCCAATTCTGACATTTCTCTCCTACATGTAAAAATCATTTTTTTTCTGGAAAATTACATAGAACCCCCAAACATCATATATGTTTTTTTTAGCAAAAACCCTAGAGAATACAATGGCGGTCATTGCAACTTTTTGTCTCGCACGGTATTTGCGCAGCAATTTTTCAAATACTTTATTTTGGAAAAAAAACTGTTTTGTGCTTAAAAAAAAAACAAAGTTACGCCGAGTAAATAGATACCTAACATGTCACGCTTTAAAATTGTGCGCACTCATAGAATGGCGCCAAACTTTGGTACTTAAAAATCTCTATGAGCGACGGTTTGAAATTTTTTACAGGTTACCAGTTTAGAGTTACAGAGGTGGTCTAGGGCTAGAATTATTGCCCTCGCTCTAATGCACGCGGTGATATCTCACATGTGTGGTTTGAACCACGTTTACATATGTGGGCGGGGCTGGTGTGTGTGTGTTCGCTTCTGAGCGCGAGCTACCGGGGACAGGGGCGTTTAAAATAAAAAATTTTTATATTTTTTTTTTACACTTTTTTTACATTAATTTTTCCCTTGTAATAGGAATCTATCATGACAGGTCCTCTTTATGGAGAGATGCGGGGTCAATAACATCCCACATCTCTCCTCCAGGCTGTAAAGCATAAGATCGGAAAAAAAAATTCTCCGATCTTATGCTGACAGCCGTGATCGCGGCTTTGTTTACAATGCGGAGTCCGGGCGTGACGTCATAACATCGCGCACGGGCCTCCGACGTTCATAGAGATGACTGGTGACCATCTGGTCACCAGAAATCTCTATCGTCCTCATCCGGCGCTGGCCGATTCATTCTCCGGGCTCCCGATGGCACAGGAGAGCCCGGAGAAGCACCGGATGGTGGCGGGAGGGGGGGTTCCCTCCCGTCGCCTATAAGAACAATCAAGTGGCGGAAGTGCCGCTATGATCGTTCTTATCGTGCACAGAATCGCCGGCTGAAAAGAATGATATCTGAATGATGCATGTAGCTACATGCATCATTCAGATATCCCCCCCCCCCAAAGTGAGGACGTCATTTGACTATGGCCCGGTAGCCAAGTGGTTAAGGCATGAGGCAACTGAGGCCAAAGGAAAAAAGACTCATCTTCTGAACAATCCGATATGGCCCAACAAACATTTCTGTGTTAATGCCATGATGGGTGCCATTATCATGGAGAAGTTTTAAATACATTTTCTGTATAAATTGGCATAGCCAATAAAATGTATTGCTTTAAATCTTGAGGTTGGGCCAATGGAGGGCTGCTTGGACTTTGTCAGGGTCCATGTAGATCGTATTGTCAGAAATGATATAGCCAAGTAAGGGGATCGGTGTTTGGTGAAAAATACATTTGCAATGTATTTTGGCATAGAGGGGATGTTCCTGGAGCTTGGATGGGACTGTACAGACATGTTTGACATGCTCAGCGAAGGAGGAATAAAAGATGATAATGTCTCTCAGATAGATATGAACTTGCCCAAATACTGTATAGTGAGTATTCCTGAGCCTGAATGGCATTGCTAAAATCTCGTAGTGCCCCTCATAAGTGTTTAAAAGCATTTCCATTTATCTGCGGAAGATATAAATGAGGCTGTAAGCCCCTTGCAAATCCAGCTTAGAGAAAAATGAAGTCCCTTTAATACAACTGAACAGTTCTATGCTCAAGGTAAGGGGTACTTTTTTGGAATTGTTATTTTATTGAGACCTCTGTAATTGATGCAGGGGCTTAAGATCCCATTTTGTTCTGCACGAGGAAGACCCCTGCACTGCAGGGGAGTTTGCAGTGTGGATAAAGCTGTTTGAGATTTTTCTCAATGCAGTCCCTAATGGCTTGGTTCTCAGATTCAGAAAGAGGGCATACATGCTCTTTTGGTGAAGCAGTACCAGGTACCAGATCTATAGGAAAATCATAAGCTGTGTGTGGTGGCAAGACCTTAGCGGCTTTCTCAAAAAAGACATCTGAAAAAGCAGAATAGTAGGCTGGAAAAGTGGGGGTGTTCATGGAAGCAAATGTGTCACCATAGGCAAGTTTCAAAGCAGGAATCAGACCAAGAGAGGATCTCACCCTTGACCCAATCCATTTGTGGATTGTGACATTGAAGCCACGGGTAGTCTAGGATCAATGGGTAGACTGGACAGTTCATGAGAAAGAAAATGTTTTCCTAATGATGCATGGCTTCTATACTTGATGTGAATTCAGCAGTCTGCTGAGTGAGCAATCTGAAGGACAATAAGGAGTTGTCAACAGCAGCCAAGAAGAAAGGCAGGACGGAGCTGTCAGCACGGAGGAGCAGAGGAGAACACACCACACCGCACGCCATACGCGCATTACCTGTATATTACACTCTGGATAGGATGGTGCACTCACGCACCTGTGCATTGTGAGTACCCTCATGAGGGGAATTGTTTATTTTATTTAATAAATCCCTGACTATATTACGCTATGGAGTTTCTTCTTTCTTATATGTGAAACCATTGATGTTATCTGAGCGAGTTGGAGATCAGCATCAGAATACCCTGTATGAGCCCAGGAGTGGCTCCAATGCGTGTTTACACACTGTTTAGTTACTGTGTCACACGCTTAGAGGTGAGCGCATACACGGTTGGGGGTCACAGGAGAGCACTGAAGCATGCTTTATTTTGTACACCATTAAGGATGAGCATGATGGATACCAGTTTTTATGGACACTATATTTCTGCACTTTACGTTTGCTACTTATGAACTGTTTTTGAACTTAGACGTGGATACCTTATTGTTATGCAACCAGCACTTGGACTTTATATTTATAACTTTTTTGCATGTTGCACTTTGGTCATATTTCACAGACGGATTGCACATATTATTGCTTAGTATATAGATTCGATTTTCTATGATTATTGACATTTATAGTTTTTTTGAAGTATTGATATTCATCATTTAGCACATACTTTTTTTCACTTTTTTATTTATTTACTTCCCAGCGCAGACACAATTATTTATATATCTTTGGTATGCACAGGAAATGAAACATGGTTAGTGTTTGCAGCTTATCTTTAATTGGAACTCATTCCAGAGGCATTAATCCATCTGTGGCTCGCAAGACCTTTTCATTACTTTTCTTGATTTCCACAGCTGACTGTAGAAAAGAAAGAATTCTACCAATCACATTTCAGAGGATGCCATTTTCTGGCTTCACACCAAGCAATATAAGTCTTCCAGGCCTTATGATAAATCTTCCTAGTGATAGCTTTTCTAGCATTCACTAGAGTAGACACCATGGTCCTTTAACACCCTGGCTTCAATAGCCATGCCATCAAATTTAGAGATTGTAAATTGGGGTGGAATATTGGATCTTGAGACAGTAGATCGGGGCGATGTGGAAGCGTCCATGGCCCGTCTATTGTCAGTCTCACAATCTCCAGGAACCAGGGCCTTCTGGGCCAGGCTGGTGCCACCAGAATGACTGGAATCCCCTCTCTCCGAATCCTGCCCAACAAACGTGGAAGCAGAGGGATCAAAGGGAAAGCATAAACCAGGGAGTACTGGCTCCATGGAACTATCAGAGCATCTGCTCCAATTGCCAGAGGATCTCTTGTTCGAGACACAAACTGCTGTAGCTTGTTGTTGAACCTGGATGCCAGTAGGTCGACCTCTGGCCATCCCCAATGTTGGCAAATTTCCTGGAACACCTCTAGGTGTAGGGACCATTCCCCTGGGCAGATCTGCTGGCGACTGAGATGATCTGCCTTCCAGTTCTCTACTCCCGGGATATGGACTGCCGATATCATTGGCACATTTCCCTCTGCCCAGGCTAGTATGTAGTTCACCTCCTTAAGAGCTGAACGACTCCAGGTACCGCCTTGGTGGTTTATACAGGCCACGGCCATGGCATTGTCGGACTAAACCCTGATGCGGCAGTCCTGAAGCTCCACCGTCCAGGATCGTAGGGCCAGTACTTCCAGGACGTTGATGGGCAGGGTCTGCTCTGTCCCTGACCATTGCCCCTGGGCTGTGAGCCCGTCTAGGGTCACTCCCCAGCCCGAGAGACTGGCATCTGTAGTCGGTTCTCTCCAAGTTACCAGGAGAAAGGATTTTCCCTTTTGCAGGTTCTGATCCTGCAACCACCAGTTTAGGCTTAAGCATGCCCGAGGAGATAAGCACATTGGAAAATCCAGGGCTTTTTCTTCCTCTGTTCCAAGCCAACAAGATGTCTTGTTGCAAAGGTCTGGAATGGAACTGGGCATAGGGCACTGCCTCAAAGGAGGATACCATCCTCCTAGAAGACTCATACAGAGCCTAATGGAGGGTTGTCTGGTGCCCCTTATCTGAAGCACCTGATCCTTTTGCATAGCAAGAATACTCTTGCTTGTACCGTGTTTAGAATCAGACCTAAATATTTTAGACTTTGAGCTGGTCTCAAGGCTGACTATTCGGTATTTATGATCCAACCTAAGCTTTTCAAATACCTCACTGTGTATATTATCCTTTGTTCTAGAGCCTGTAGTGAGTGATCTGAGCAGGTCGTCGTCCAGATACCCAAGCACAAGGATCCCTTGGGTCCTTAAAACCCAGTACTGGTGCTAGGACCTTTGTGAACACCCGGGGAGCTGTAGCAAGCCCGAAGGGTAGAGCCACAAACTGAAAATGACATTCCTCTACTGAAAAATGTAGGAACCTCTGATGAGGTTGAAAGATAGGTACGTGTAAGTACACGTCTTTTATATCGATGGAGGCTAAAAAGTCTCCCCTCTGGAGTGAGGTTACTACTGAGCAGACAAACTCCATCTGGAAGGATTGTATCAATAGATACTTGTTCAGGGACCTTAGGTCCAAAATGAGCCTTGTGTCCCCGTTTGGTTTCTAAACCGTAAATAGATTTGAGTAAAACCCTGTGCCCCTTTCGTATACCGGAACCTCTACAATCACTCCTTGATGTACTAGATGATGTAGTGCCTGAAGCAATAAGTTTTTTTTGGAGGATCTGAAGGAACGCTGGATCTTAGAAACATCCGGGGGGGGCACTCCCCGTAACTCCAGCTAACAACCGCGAGATATAATTGAGGTGACCCACTCGTCCTGAATTGTTGTTTTCCAAATGTCCGCAAAGTGCAGCAGCCTTCCCCCCACCCAATGGAGTAGGGGCGTCCTCTCAAAAGGAGGGCTTAGTGCTGGGTTTAGAAGAATTTTGGACCCAGGGCCTTTTCTGGCCCTGGCCTTGCAGCTTGCCCCTGGCCCTAGCGCCCTGTTGACGGCGGAACCACCCTGATGCCGAGATATTCGAGGAAGCAGTCCCTGGGTTTTTAAACGAGGGACATCTGGTGTTTTTCTTCACAGGAAGTAGAGAACTCTTCCCTCCGGAAATCTTTTGGATATATATTACTTGCTAACGCATGTGTGCCCCGGTGAACCAAGGCGAAATGACGCACCGTAGTGCACCATCATACAGGTAAAAAACAGCCAGATACAAGCAAAAAAGGTACACTTTGCAAACACCCACAGCTAGCCCAGAACTCCCCCGTATGGTCACTGCCAACAGGTGTCCAGCCTTTAGCTAGCTTGACTGAATGTTACAATCACTGGGACACTCCACAATGATAAAATAAAGGGGTTTCACTTACCTGTCCAGGTGCAGGGCCACTTAGGTACTAAGGGCCCAATCTTCACCCTTCACGGCGGGTTCCTGTCACTTGGACCTTCAAGGATTGGGTACCCTTTCATGTTTAGGGTCCACTCCCTTTGACCTGTACAGAACCCTGCAGGAAATGCCTTAGCGCTGTAGTATCCAGGATTTCCACTCCGCAGGGTCCAGCGCCCGGAGGCCACATTTCAGGCAAAACCTCGCAGGATCTGGAGTCTTCTTTGCGAGGCTCGGTTACCATTTATGTAAGCATAAAAGCCTGTGTCAAATGGATCCAATCGGTCAATCCCTTGATTCATTTTTGGAACAACCATTCCCCATGATAATGGGAAACCTGCCAATAACTTTTTACAAGGAAGCTCGGCTGACCAGTTCTTAAGCCATAAAAGTCTGCGCATAAGTACAGACAAGAGAGCCAGACGAGAAACCTGCTGTATTGAATCCTTTAAAGCATCAACAGCAAAACACAGCACTCGAGGAATATCTGTCAGGCAGATCATCCTCCTGGTTAGACCTTTTTGACTTGATCCTTTACTGACTGGCAAATACCAAATGCTGCAACAGCTGGCTAAATAGCTGAACTGGCCAAAGAAAAGAAAGCCTGTAATAATAACTCCAATTTCTTGTCAACAGAATCTTTCATGCCCTGTGCGTTATCTACTGGACAAGTTAAGTTATTGCTTAAGGAAGAGACTGCTGCATCTACGGCTGGCATGCTCAATTTTTTAACAAACTTTTCATCCATGGGATATAACAGGGAAAAACTTTTAGGAGACAAAAAAGTCCTGTCAGTATGTTCCAAATCAGCATACACTGCCTGTTTCAACAAGGGCTGTAGCACGGAAAAGTCTGTGCGACCTGAAAAGGTCTCAGAGATCCCAAAGAGGACCAGGGGGGCTCAGTCACCTCTGCAAGAGGCAACTTAAAGGCAGAACAAACCATTTCGGTCAGAATCAGGATCAAAAACCTCTGCGACTGAGAGGCAGACATTAAGTGGATATCTGCTTGTCCAGATTGCTCGGAAGCAGACTCATCTGCCAGGCACTCCACCGAATCCTGAGCTTTAAGCTCTTCCCCATCCTCAACCCATTCCTGCTCCAGATGAGGCGACTCCTGGGAGGGGGATCTGTCACACTTCTGACCACCCTGCGGGATGGAGGCAATCGTGCCGGCAATCCTGTGCTCTAACCCGGCTAGGGCTGAGGACAATTCATTCTTAGTGATAAAGAGTGAAGCAGCAGCGTTGACTGTAGGCACAATACCAGATAGGCGCAGTGGCTCAGATTGCCCAGGAGCCTCTGGTCTTTCAGGGGATGCAACACTAGAGATATGACTAGGTTCATCGGAAACTACTGATGACGTAGGTGTGCCCTTCCCTGTAGTTAGTCCCACTCCTCTTTTTGGAAGACATTCAATGCTGCAAACAAAGAGCACTTGGGTGTAGTAAAAACACCTCAAAAAAGGGAGACCCTTTTATAGGGCTCACCAAGCCCCTATGCAACAATCCTGCTAAGCACCTTTAGCGTGACCGGGTAAGGAGAAATGAACGACTGCGAGTGTCTGTTCAGAGCCTGCTCTGTATCCCACAGCTGCCTTCTGGAAGCAACACATGCTTGTCATACACAGCTTAAATAAGCTGGGTGTGCGCCGGAACGTTCTATGCGTGAGTGCGCACAACAGTCCTGGCAAGTGGGCATGACTGTATTCGCGCACGACGCAAATCTTCGTGCGCCCAGATAAAGGCTATGGCGCATGTGCAGTGAATCTGCATGTACCATGGCCGCCAAACTGCATGGTCATCAAACTTGCTAACGCATGTGTGCCCCGGTGAACCAAGGCGAAATGACGCACCGTAGTGCACCATCATACAGGTAAAAAACAGCCAGATACAAGCAAAAAAGGTACACTTTGCAAACACCCACAGCTAGCCCAGGACTCCCCCGTATGGTCACTGCCAACAGGTGTCCAGCCTTTAGCTAGCTTGACTGAATGTTACAATCACTGGGACACCCCACAATGATAAAATAAAGGGGTTTCACTTACCTGTCCAGGTGCAGGGCCACTTAGGTACTAAGGGCCCAATCTTCACCCTTCACGGCGGGTTCCTGTCACTTGGACCTTCAAGGATTGGGTACCCTTTCATGTTTAGGGTCCACTCCCTTTGACCTGTACAGAACCCTGCAGGAAATGCCTTAGCGCTGTAGTGTCCAGGATTTCCACTCTGCAGGGTCCAGCGCCTGGAGGCCACATTTCAGGCAAAACCTCGCAGGATCTGGAGTCTTCTTTGCGAGGCTCGGTTACCATTTATGTAAGCATAAAAGCCTGTGTCAAATGGATCCAATCGGTCAATCCCTTGATTCATTTTTGGAACAACCATTTGTGGGACTAGAGACCTGGAGCTTAGAGAACTGAAACAAACAGTGCCATCCACTTTTCAGACACTGGTAAAAAACGAAAGTACTTCCTGTATGGGAGGGGTTATATAGGGGATCACTTCCTGTCTGAAGACCTTTGGTCTACCAGTGTCCATTTACCTAATGATGAAGTATAACCCAGCAGGTAATGAATATTAGCCTGACTCTGTGTCCCATGATGTATGAAAAAGAAAGACTTGTTAACCTACAGCTGATCAAAGAAGCTGGAAGGCTGTCTAACACCATTGCTCCAGTACATCTTTTGTTTCTCTCACTCCACTGTAGACCTAGAAGCTAGGCCTCTGAGCTCCTCCACATTTGGGTCAGTTTGCAGTGCTTGTGCAAATGTGGCACTACAAGTCCCAGTCAAATGTCCCGAAGCGAAAGAGAACAGAATCTGCCAGAAGAAGGAAAAATGGTTATGGGTGCCACCCCTCTACTCTGACCAGAGACTGCGCCTCTGCTGCCTTTACAGCTCTACAAGTAACAGCTTACACTAGTAATACATTGTCATCAGGTTCACAATGACAGTCTTTAATACATTAGCCCCTTGCTTTTCCTCTTACAAGCAGCACAGAGGAAGAGGTGATGGTGGGCTAGCCAGGTCCTTCTACTCAGGACAGGTGTTCTAAGGTGTCTGGACTTGCTACAATTATAACATTTGCAGATGTCAGCTCATGCTGGCTTGGTACAAGGAGCTTCATGTGTTAGTATGTTGAAGGTTTGGGTCACAGGTGTGAAAGGGGTTGGTGGCTTCTTTCTTTTCCAGCCACTAGTAGGAGCCCTGAGGCAGTTAAACACCTAAGTGTTTATGCAGGTATCTGTTATTTTTACTGCCACTCTAGCAGATTCAGGCTTGCGCTCCGTCACAAACTGCTGAATCCCTGAGGGACAGATGTGTAGGAGTTCATCGTGGTTCATCAGGTCCTCCAGGGAATCTAAGGAGTCTTATGAGGCCTTTAGACAACTGCTGGAATGTGGTGCAGGTGGGTTACCCAACCGTTTAAGTATCTTTAGGTCTTTTCTGCAGTGAATTGAATTTCTTGCAATAGACTTTTTGAGTTCAATTGATACTTTCTAATAATAGTGTCCTTTATGGCCTCAATCATTAACCTTCTGGATTGACAATTCCACAAAGTTTCCATGGCTTTGCCTTTCGGTCCTGGCATCAGATGCTGCATCCACTGGTGACGTTTTCTCAAAGGACTGCTGGTAGGATTGCAATGGCACTGTCACTAAACATGATTAAAATTTGGCTTCATGGCTCACAGCTAAAGGTGCTTCGCTGTGCTTAGCAGAACCAGGAGATTAATAATGTTACTGTTGCTTAATCATCTTCAGTCCATGTCAATGGGCAATTTTTCTTTCTGCCTGGAGCAGTAAAGCCTCCCTCCCATACTCAACCTGAGGAGGGATGAGAGGGTGCCCAAAAAATTGCAGGATTGCCAAAGAATCAATAGGAATAATCTGTTGTAGTGCTTCCTCAAAGGGCAATGTTGAGACAATCAGTCTAGTGCCGGCATCCTCAGGCTGTGGACTGTAAGTTGCATTGGTTGGTAAATTAGGCTCAGACCATGTACTCCACCCTTTTGGGAAGTACTAGAACTTGAGACCGAAGGAGTTGCTTCTGCTGTGGATTCCCCCATGGTCCGCTGTGCTAGGAGATCTTTCCCATGTAAACTTCAAATCGTTTCCCATTTTTGATTTACCAAATGTTTTAATCCATCTTTCTTGACATGCATTCAGCAGATACATTTTATGAAAACATAAAATGGTGGGCCCGTGCGCAAGATCATACCCTGGGCCCTTCTGCCAGAGAAAAACAAAGGTCGGTGCATGCAAAAATTGGGTGTGGTTTTCGGAACTTTTGGTGGCTTTACCTAGTGCCTGCTGGTTACATAGTAAAGATGCCTGGCAGTTGTGGGGTAATTACCATGTGCAACTCCCTACAACATTTTTTTCACTGGCAAAACATGTAAAATTGACAGAGTACATTTTTTTACTGACAACCTCAAATATGGCAGAAACTCCTATTATAAATGAAGAGAATTGATATTTAAAAAATATAAACAATATGTAAAATATAACAATGCCCATAACAAAAATCTGCTGGGCTTTACAATGAAAAAGTCAAAACAGTGCAACAAGAGCATTACTAGTATTATGAAAGACTTGAGAAACCCTAGGACTGCATGTAGCACACCATGGCAAATGGTGGTTATGGTTAGGTTACAGCCATCAGTGGCAGTGGCTTATAGGGGAATGATTTAACAGAACCTGAGGCTAGTCCCTCTATGTACTCTACACACATGCCACATTCCTTGTACCCACAAAATACTCCTAATTGCTGTACCATAACTGAAAGTCTCGCAGACATACATAAACCACAGGACAAAGGAATTATTTTAAAAATTGAAAACTTTCATTTACATATGCTCTTCTGCATACAAAAAGGTATACTTTTGCCTAACTGAGCCTTCTTTAAAAAAGGAATTATTGCGATAATGAACACTTTGGTCAGGACTATGCAATGTACAACATATATAGAGTGAAGTAGCCAACTGACATCCGTGGGAGTGCCTGTACAGGAATGCATGGAACACCTGTGCATCCCCCCTGAGTCAACATAGCTTAGCATGGGCATATTGCTGTAGTATGACCTGTGTAAATGAGGTCTTACTAGGTTTCTTCTTTTAATTTTTAATATTTTTACTTTTTATTGGAGGGAGGGGGGCTTTGGTGACCCTTTGGAAGGTCAAATACGCTGATGTTTCTTTTTTGAGACAGAAATGGACTGAGGACATAAATTCCTCAATTCCTTTCTCTGATGGCTTCCTGTTCATTCATAAACTGAAGCATAGTAAACACAGATTACAATGCTTCAGTGATGAATGAACACAGGAACAATTGGTACCAATCACTCACTGTGTTCTTTCAAGAAGGGGCTGGTAACCATGACATGTTTACCAGCCCCCCCCCCAGCAGTAGCTGGACAGCAGTACCGCAGGGAGGGGGATGCTGGGATATCGTGGGGGGGAACCATTTGTAAAGTTGAATCCCGCTGTGACTCCACTGCAGCAATAAATGCTGGTGGGAGGAGAGGAGAAGCCAGGAGCTGCAGGGGAGCCACAGAGGATCGGTGCTGCGGTGGTTGGCTAGATTACTGCAAGTGTGCAGTTTGTGATCCCCTTCTCTTGGGCCTGCCTGCCCTGCACACACTTGCACACTGGATGATATGCCACTGATTAGATCAGTTTTACTCATTCCTTTGTAATCTGCTAGATCAGGCATGATTGCTAAATAAAAAATAGGATAGAAAAGCATATATTACTATATAAATAATATGCACTGGTTAACACCACAGAGGTTATAGTCCTGTAGAGCAGGGCTAATTACTCAATGTAGCACTAATTTTCTAAATAAAATAATCCCGACAAGCTGCCAGCTGATGAACAACAATATAAGCACTAGTGGACCTGAGAGTGACCATCACTGCGGCAGGTCAAATAAGCAAGTAACCCTTTACATACACACACAGTACACATATTGTTATTTTTTAATGCACCATTTACAGCATCCAATGTTTCAATTCTGCAAAATGTCTATATTGCTTACTGCAAGTCTCAGACAGAGGCAGAGTTTACACAATTCAGCTTCTTCAGAGAGGCAGAGTTTCTTAATTCTAGAGTCTTCAGAGACTAAGGTCCCATACACACTATTAGATTTTCTGCAAATTTTTGTCTTCAGATTTACCAAAACCATATAATATGAGGTCAAACCTTAAGTTTTTTCAATTTGTACGCAATCAGGCAGGCCCTTGCACTAAATGGTTTTTGGTAAATCTGAAGACAAAAATCTGCAGAAAATCTAATAGTGTGTAAGGGGCTTTAGGCTGGCCATACATGGTTGAATTTTGAAAGAATTTTCTTTTGAAAATCAGAAATTTTGTGCATATTGTGATTTGATGGTGTCACCATTGATTTCGAAATTCGACCAACCAAGCCTTCAATTTCACCTCGTGTTGGTACAAAAAAGAATTTTCGTGGCTCGTAATCTACTTTTCTTTCCAGGAATTTTCTTTTCTTGCACATGCACATTTCTTTTTTGATTACATTTCTCGCACGATTCTCCCATCATTGATTATAAAATTGCTAGTTTTTCAAAAAATTTCCAACGTGCCAGATTACTCAAATGCAATGGCTGCACGAAAATCAGCTGTTGCTGCAGCCCACTAATGTTGCGAAATCCGAACGAAAATTCTTAGATTGTGTTTGGTGTCTGAGTTTCTACAATAAAAGTAATCCCTTGTAGGAAGGTAACTCCGTTACAGCAGGAATTATGGAATAAGTATGCAGTTTGACTATGTGGAATTCTGAAAGGTCAATGCCCCAGCCCCACAGATGTGTTTTCTTAGGCAGCACATCAGACTATTTACAAAGGGATGACAGAACCTCTTAAGAAATCCTTTTGATCCATGGTTACTCAATGCCTAATTCCATGTTTTTCGGTCATTTTAAATTGTTTGTTTGGCCAAGCTGGCCCAAATAAAGTATTTCCTTTACTAAGAGATGTGGCTGCTGTGAGCACTGTATTGGTACTGTATGTAGCATGAGCTACGTGCATTATGCAGTGCTATGTTCTGGTAGCATCTTGGGAGCCTTCCCGTCTGCGTGTGAAAGTCTTGTAATTTTATCAATGAACACAAGGCTTCCTCTGATTGGCCGAGGTGGAAAGGCAGGCAGATGATGGCACAATATCCACCTCGGTCAATCAAAGGAAGCCTTGCATTCACTCATAAAAATTCCGTTGAATGGCTTAGAATCACTCAAATTGTGCTCGGAGCAAGCAGGAAGCAGCAGCCACATCATTTGACAAAATAAATAGTTTGAGCCAATTTGAATAAAATTAAAAATTTAAAGTGACAGAAAACCTGGAGTTAGGCTTTAAGTTTTATGATTCCTATGCATTCTTTCTAACCTGGCTGCTTTTTGTCAAATGTCTCGCTTTCATGACTGCCTAAGACAGAAGGATTTTGTGGAAAATGAAGATGGCATTGTGTTGAGTTCCACTTCACCATGCTCACCACACATTTTTGGGGTACATCAGATCCCCTTATCTTCACAACCACCTAGCTAGTTATGCAACTAAAGGTTTTTAAAATGTAAAAGTTTAAATACTACTAACATAAAAAACTGAACTGATCTATGTATTAGCCTCATCTTATTTCCTGTACAGTAGGAGAAGAAGCACAAGCAAGAGCTAATCAGACTCCACTGCATTTTTCAGGGCTGATAGTTTAACACTCGGAGCTTGAGGATGAGGGAAGAACAGAGTGATGACCTAATCAGTGTAGTAATGCTTCTTTACTGAAGAATCAGAGGCTGAGGAGGGGTTCATGACCGGTCTATTTCTTAACTACTGTAGAGAAAGTGGGATCGCCAACCTAACTATGCCGTCTGGAAGAGTGCATTAAAAGGTAAAACAGTTAAAGTGGAAGTAAACCCATCCATTTACCAGTTTCAAAAAACAGTTTCATTTCTGTGCACGTGCCAGAAATATAACACTCCCATTGGTCGTGCTCTCAACCAAACGGTCAAACCATCCAATGCCTGGTGTCATAACTGATCACATGCGCAGCATCATGGCAGTTGTAGATTAAACAGAGGCAAAGATTGCAGCTTCCTTGGCAGAAAACGATAGGGGGGTTTACGCACACTTTAAAGCATGCACTACAGCAGGGGTGCTCAACTCTTTGAAGAGCGAGGGCCACTTAAGTGATTTGGTAATCAATCGCGAGCCAACAACGCATATGTGCGGCATGTGAGTGTTAAAGCCCAGCTTTTTTCTGCCATGCATATGGGTTCTGGGGTGTAAGGGGGTTAGATTAGAAGAAATGCTAAAACAACTGGTGGTGCTTGTTGCTGCACAGCCCCAGTAATGCACAGCTGCACAGCCTCTGCAATGCAGAGCAGCACCTGGCCAGTAGGGCTCTCCAGAAAAAGCCTAGCTATCTGACATGTAAGAAGCCACAGCAGCACAGATAATGTTGACTAAAGCAGTAAAACTTTTGTCACAAAATAGCAGAGCCAAAGACTGCTACAGTATCTCACAAAAGTGAGTGGACCCCTCACATTTTTGTAAATATTTTATTATATCTTTTCATGTGACTACACTGAAGAAATGACACTTTGCTACAATGTAAAGTAGTAAGTGTGCAGCTTGTATAACAGTGTAAATTTGTTGTCCCCTCAAAATAACTCAACACACAGCCATTAGTGTCTAAGCCGCTGGCAACAAAAGTAAAAATGTCCAAATTGGGCCCAATTAGCCATCTTCCCTCCCTGATGTCATGTGACTCATTAGTGTTACAAGGTCTCAAGTGTGAATGGGAAGCCGGTGTTTGCAATTTGGTGTTATCGCAGTTTTTTGCCAAAGCGCCTAAACTCAACTCCATAAAAGCCATGGCCATGCGGGGCTCCACCCACACAGCCGCATCAGTCATTCACAGAGTTCTGTGATTGAATAGACTACAAGTACCAACAGTATTTGCGGCTGGTAAACATTCTTATAGTTAATTTATTCTTCCTGGACTTACAGTGGGGACGAAAAGTATTCAGACCCCCTTAAATTTCTTACTCTTGGTTATATTTCAGCCATTTGCTAAAATCATTTAAGTTCATTTTTTTTTCCTCAATGTACACACAGCACCCCATATTGACAGAAAAACACAGAATTGTTGACAATTTTTGCAAATTTATTAAAAAAGAAAAACTGAAATATCACATGGTCCTAAGTATTCAGACAATTTGCTTAGTATTTACTAGAAACACCCTTTTGATCTAATACAGCCATGAGTCTTTTTGGGAAAGATGCAACAAATTTTTCACACCTGGATTTGGGAATCATTTGCCATTCCTCCTTGCAGATCCTCTCCAGTTCCAGTGTATAATACAGAGCTTTGCAAAGGCATATTCATCAAGGAAAATGAAAAGTTGAAAAGCACAGCTGAAGAAAAAAATTAGGGCCGCACTATTTTTGAGATAGGTAAAGTTGCAGCACAGCCATACCATTTGAAACTATAATACAGCAGTTTGAACATTTCTCAATGATACTCATATTTGTCTAAAATAGAATATGGTCATAGACTTTTCATTTGCGAGTCAAGATATTTATATGCTACACAACACTGTGTCATGGTCATAGATAAAAATAACTTCCATTTTAACCAGTGTTATGGTGTAATTCCTGAATGTCACTTACTGAAGTGGGCCTGTTTTGCAAAAGCCTCTTCAGAAGTTTGGATGATTTAGAGTACTTAGAAATTACAACAGGGATTTATTTGAGTTGTTAAACAGGAATTTAGAAATGATGTCTATAAACAGGGTGCCCTCTGGTGGTTGCGTCATATGATAGAATGACACATAATAAGTGAAAGGTTTGAAGGTGCTTAAATGTTTAAGATTCTTTAGAATAGTTACTGTATGCGAGTCTCTTTAGTCAAGACAGCTTTGCTAATCAAATGTCAGATCTGACTGTCAGATAATAACTGCCTATTTAAAACACACATAAATAATATAAAACAGTCAAATTAGATTACCAATCTAACAGGTTTAATGACTAAAAGGAAAAAAGTAATTTTCAACTTTTAAAAATGTATTTGTAATTAAATTTGGTATGCCTCAGATAGTCTTATTTGTAAGAATCCATTTAGCACTTTGTACAACTCAAACCCAAAAAAGGTATCATTTGGAAATAGGAGGAGGTACGACAGACATGCCAACTGCACATTGAAATTTGGTTTTCTATTGTTACCATAAGGGAATGGACAAACACAAAACATCTCCAGGTATTTAGGAAGAAAATTGTGAATTTTAACAATTTTTCTACATTACCTTTAACCGCTTCCCGCCCACTGTACGTCATATGACGTCTTTGAATTTGAGCGGTGATATCTGAATGATGCCTGCAGATACAGACATCGTTCAGATATCTTCATTTTCAGCCAGCGATTCCCTACACCATAAGAATGATCATAGCAGCTGTCCAGCCGCTTGATCATTCTTATGGGCGACGAGAGGGGACGACCCCCCCGCCGCCCTCCAGTACTCATCCGAGCTCGCCGCTGCCATTGGCGAATCGGAGAAGGGATCCGCTGGCCCCGGATGCTGACCATAGAGATTTCCGGCAGACCAGATGGTCTCCAGATTCTCTATGGTCGCTCAGAGGCCGGGCGCGATGTTATGATGTCACGCCCGATCTTTGCATTTGAAAAAATGGCGCCGCCTCAGCTGGGAAGCTGAGATCGTTATTTTTTTTTTTTTTTTTGGACTTTAAGGCTTCCCAGCCCAGGAGGTGAGATGTGGGAACTCATTGACTCCATATCTCACTATAAAGAGGACTCACATAAAGATGAAGAGAAATAGGAATAAAAGTGACCAAAGAGAAAGTAGAAAAATAAAAGCAAAATTAACAAAAATAAAAATAAATATTTTTAATAGATGAAACTTTTTCCCCCCCAAAAAACGTGTTTGAAAAATACTACCATTTTATTCTCTAGGGTCTCTGCTAAAAAAAATATAAATTGTTTGGGGGTTCTATGTAATTTTCTAGCAAAAAAAAATATGATTTTTACATGTAGGAGAGAAATGGCAGAATTGGCCTGGTAAGCAAGTGGTTTAAACAGAATCCCAAGACTAACAACTTAACAGAACAATTAAATAAATATGCGTAAATCAAAAGGCATATGTTCAGCCAGTCCCGTGACTAACACACCTCTGCAATAAATCAGGTGAAAACACTAATTCCTAACTATACAGTAAAACAGTGGTGTGTGAATCACAAGAATGTCTAAACATAAGAGAAAATCATTTTGCAGGTAAAACACTTTGCATACATGTATTTCACTATCCTATTTAGCTGCCTGCCTGACATTCTGTTTTCAAACACAAAATATGTTTAGGACGTATTTTTTCCCACTAAAAAACTACTAGAGGCAGAAATATTTTATTTTACAATTTTCAGAAAAAGATTACCTGCTTAAAGCCAAATACGTCAGATCCCAGAAGAGCTGAATCTGCCACATATGATACATATGAGTTCTTTGAATTTCTTGTTGGTGCTTATGGGAAAATTATGCAGATTAGAACTTGATTAGGGTGATTTTGTGAGCCTCAATCTGGACTTTTAATCTATTAATTGCCTATAAACGAGCCAGTAGAATTGCTCCCCTGGTGCCGCTATAATAACTATCAGAGAGAGTTTTTACAAGAAGCATTCTTTAACCAAGAAAGATCAGACATTTTAGCAGTGCCTGAGTGACATTTAACTGGGAATCTCTTATTCTGTATTCTAAATTATGGTACAATGTTTACACTGAGCTACCAGGATGTTTAAAAGAAAGGGTCCCAATTCAGGTTCCCAGTAGGCATGACCTTGTTTACAAACTATTTTTAAGAGGTCTTAAAACCCTGAGAAAACACCATGCTTGTTTTATTCTGGAAGTAATTAAAGCGCTATAATGAGATACGCTAGTCAATTAAGGTAGTGATTAGCAACATGTTAATGACACTGACTTAATGATAATGTCCTTAACAGATTCACTGAAAAGTCTGTAGAGAGATGATGGGCCTTTTCAGGCAGAGGGATACACTATTAAAGCAAGACTCCAGGCAAAAAGATAAACATGAATAGCCCAATCAAAGATAGATGCACAGTGAGGAGTTTTGTCACTCTGTTTTCTCCTCCTATCAGTATAATCCTTGTCAGCATATGAACTGACTGGCTACATTGTAGCCCTGGAATCCAATTACAAGGTGCTCACCAGATAGTACCTGGTCCCTGCCAGCAGGATCTCTAAACTTCTCCCGCAATACCCCTCACATTGCTTTCAAGGCTGTACTGGGCCAGGCACCTATGTTGCCCATATATGGTGGACATGCCGCACGGTGCAATCATTTTGGTCGGAAGTGTTTTATCGACCCTCTTTGATACATCCTTGACACCTGACCCAGCATTAACTCTCCTGAATAACAAACCCTTGACTGTGACCCATCGGCAATTTAAACTATTGCTATTCATCACCACCGCAGCAAAACAAACCATTGCAAAAGCCTAGAAATCCCTTTCTCTATGCATCCTAGAGATGAAGCACAGAATCAAACAAGCTATGGTTCATGCCAAAATTTAGGAAATTCTACTTGACCAAATTTCCTCATATGAAAAATTGTGAAGGCCTTGGATAACTCACTTCCTGCCCCCTACCTTCAACACCACACTCCTACATCTGTAACTGACATCCTAATTATTCTGGCCCTGGACCTCTCTAGGGACTCTTCTCCCTCTGGACTCCCTCCCCCCCTGTACTCCCTTTCTCTCACCTCTTATCTAGAATAACTTACTCCCTCTTTGCACCTATCCCCCCCTATATTTTCTGCAACCCATATTGCAGCTAAACTTTATCTAAGCAGTGATGACCTGGCACCATTAACCTTCTCCCCCTAAGTTATTCTGGGGGGGAAGTTACATGGTAGATAATCTAGTCCTTATGCAACCCCCGGGTTCTTCCCAGATATGTACCAAATGTGTCCCTCTAGGGCTTTACGCATTGTAGCACCTCTACCCCTTAGAGATACTTCTACCTAGTTACTGCAACCTATCCCACATGTCTCAGAGCTCGGATTCTTGGCTCTAGCCTCATGCTTTTTGACCATTTTTACACTGTATCTATTTTGCTAAAAATCACTTACGTGGTTCAGGTCTATAGGCACCCAGATGTGTCACACTAACACGTGCAAAATTTAGTGCTTTACCACTATGCACAAAAACGCTCTGCCCCTAAAAGTGGAGTATGTAATACACAGGTTTCAAGAAGAGGTGCCCCCCATGGTAGTGAGCTTCTTTACTTTGCTCAGCAGTACATCAACAAAAATGTGACATACAGTGGATCCGGAAAGTATTCACAGCGCTTCACTTTTTCCACATTGTTTTATGTTACAGCCTTATTCCAAAATGGATTAAATTCAATATTTTCCCTCAAAATTCTACAAACAATACCCCATAATGACAATGTGAAAGAGGTTTGTTTGAAATCTTTGCAAATTTATTAAAAATAAAAAAAATGAAAAAATCCCATGTACTTAAGTATTCACAGCCTTTGCCATAACACTCAAAATTCAGCTTCGGTGCATCCTGTGTCCACTGATCATCCTTGAGATGTTTCTACAACTTGATTGGAGTCCACATGTGGTAAATTCAGTTGATTGGACATGATTTTGAAAGGCACACACCTGTCTAAATAAGGTCCCACAGTTAAAGTGAAGTTCCACCCCCAAAAAAAAAAGTTAGTAATGTGCATAAAAAAAATAAAAAACATTTGGAGAAACTTTTTTTTTTTTTACTCACCTCTAAATGCCTGTTGCTAGGGAGTCCCTCGTAGTCTGCCTCCTTCGGTGCCTGGGCTCCTGACGTCACTTCGCTCAGCGCAGGAAGGGAGATCACCTCTCCACCCTCCCTCTTGTCAATCATGTGGGACACGTGACCGGTCCCAGATGATTGCGGGGCCAGTGACGGCGCGCGACACGGCTCGCGCATGCGCAGTGGGTGCCCGGCTGTGAAAAAAAAAAGCACCTGAAGGACTCTCAGACCATGAGAAACAAAACTCTCTGGTCTGGTGAAACAAACATTGAACTCTTTGGCCTGAATGGCAAGCGTCACATCTGGAGGAAACCAGGCACGGCTCATCACCTGGCCAATACCATCCCTACAATGAAGCAAGGTGGTGGCAGCATCATGCTGTAGGGATGTTTTTCAGCAGCAAGAACTAGGAGACTATTCAGGATAGAGGGAAAGATGAATGCAGTAAATGTGTAATGTGGGTAATCCGCGCTACCCCCAAAGTGATGATGCTAATAAAAAATAAAAATTATTATAGTATGCTGGTATCAAACCAGTAAAGTGACGGTGCTGCAACTAAAAAAAAAAAAAATTGAATATTCAGCTCAAAAATGTGTGTAACCTAGAATTAGATGCGCAACCAAAAAAGCAAACAAACCAATGTGTGCAACCAGAAGTGCAAATGATTGTGTGCAACATAAAATGCCAAATAGCAAATGAACAAATCAGTGCAAGAAAAAAATATCACAGCTGGTGTAAATGAATAAATGGAATAAAAACGTCCATATATTGTGTCATTCAATATAACTCCATTCGGTATAAGTCCTTCAATAAAAACTTCAATAAGAGGGCAGACAGTTCCTTCCACGGTATATCCCCACAGAAGAGCCAAACAATAATGAGCCAAGGATAGAAAAAGTCAGATGGCCGCTTACCAGATCTATAGGATCTCTGTTATGGAGATCAAATGGGCATACACAGGAGGGATCGTTCAGGCAGGAGGGGCCGATTCACACATCCATCAAGATCCTTTCCTCCCCCGGCAAATTCAAATGCTACAATGTACTCCATAGCACCCGTTCCAAAGGAATACACTCATGGAATTTTTCATGAAAAGAAGAGAGAGGGCTTCATAGTAGCAGTAGCAGCAATGTACAAAGACATCCTTGATGAAAACCTGCTCCGGAACACTCTGGACCTCAGACTGGGGTGAAAGGTTCATCTTCCAACAAGACAACAACCTAAGCAAACCGCCAAGATAACAAAGGAGTGGCTACAGGACAACTCTGTGAATGTCCTTGAGTGGCCCAGCCAGAGCCCGACTTGAACCCGATTGAACATCTCTGGAGAGATCTGAAAATGGCTGTGCACCAACGTTCCCCATCCAACCTGACAAAGTTTGAGAGGTCCTGCAAAGAAGAATATGAGGAACTGCCCAAAAATAGGTGTGCCAAGCTTGTAGCATCATACTCAAATATACTTAAAGTACTGAGCAAAGGCTGTAAATACTTATATACATTTGGAAAGATTTCAAACACACTTCTTTCACATTGTCTTTATGGAGTATTGTTTGTAGAATGTTGAGGAAAACAATGAAATGAATACATTTTGGAATAAGACTAACAACAAAATGTGGAAAAAGTGAAGCGCTGTGAATACTTTTCGGATGCACTGTACAACTTCCAGATAGCTGTTAAGGCCACATATCTACTGACAAGCATGGATTTTTCCTGAATGCCCCTTTGATGGGTTAGCATTGGAGAGATGGTGGGAAAGTGGCCAGAAGACAGTTGGATTCTTTGCACTTCAGCCTTCATCGTTGATTTAATAAGTCCTAAAGCAACAACCATACTACAGACACTGCCACTAGGTTCAGGCAGATAGAACAGTCAGAGTAAAGCATTGAAGAACTTTTCGCTACCATCACCCTGCTTTCTGTTCATACAATTTCCACCTGAGATGAAAAATGCAACATAAATACTAGTGCATGGAACGTGTCACTGTTCGCAAAGGGGATAGCATGGCTTATAGAAACTACCCATGTTATTCCATGGAGATGGATATAATGGGTTTGTTTTTAGATTAATGTGAATTTTTTTTTTTAGTGGCTACTGTAACTATTTTGTGGTTAACATACTGGCACATTTTAGGTTATATACCGTATATACTCGAGTATAAGTCGAATTTTTCAGCATATATTTTTGTGCTGAAAGTGCCCCCCTCGACTTATACTCGAGTCAAGCACTTTTATGCAGCAAAAAATTTCATTTTCCGAACCGACTTTGGGGCCCCGTATCTCAGGGCCACTTAGTGCTAGGAACCCCAAATCTGGTGTGCAAACCCAGTGGACCCGGTACCACAACATATCCAAAGATGAAGTTCCTAGCACTAAGTGGCCCTGAGATACGGGGCCCCAAAATCGGTTCGGAAAATGTCATTCTCTGCTGCAGAAAAGTGCTTGACATTTTCTGAACCGACTTTGGGGCCCCGTATCTCAGGGCCACTTAGTGCTAGGAACCCCAAATCTGGTGTGCAAACCCAGTGGACCCGGTACCACAACATATCCAAAGATGAAGTTCCTAGCACTAAGTGGCCCTGAGATACGGGGCCCCAAAATCGGTTCGGAAAATGTCATTCTCTGCTGCAGAAAAGTGCTTGACATTTTCTGAACCGACTTTGGGGCCCCATATCTCAGGGCCACTTGGTGCTAGGAACTCCAAATTTGGTGTGCAAACCCAGTGGAACTGGTACCCTAACATATCCAAAGCTGAAGTTCCTAGCACCAAGTGGCCCTGAGATACAGGGCCCCAAACCCGGTTCAGAAAATGTCATTCTCTGCTGCAAAAAAATGCTTGACATTTTCTGAACTGATTTTTGGGGCCCTGTATCTCGGGGCCACTTGGTGCTAGAAACCCCAGCTTTGGAAATTTTATGGTACTAGTTCCACTGGGTTTGCACATTAAATTTGGGGTTCTTAGCACTAAGTGGCCCCGAGATACAGGGCCTCAAATTCGGTCAACTGTGTCCATCTGCAGCAATGTCATTTCGGGACCCTTTGGGTTCAGAGACCCCAAATTTTGGCTGCAGCTAGGGGGCATCTAGGAACCCTTAACTACCGAGTTTGAAGTTCAGGGGACCTATGGCTGCAAATGGGCACAGTGAGGCTGCAAATGGGAACAGTGATGCTGCAAATTGGCATTGTTGACCCTCTTTTCCACTTACAGTAGCTGTGCATTTCTCACCCTCGTCTTATACTCGGGTCAATAAGTTTTTCCCATTTTTTTGTGGTAAATTAAGGCCTCGACTTATACTCGGAACGACTTATACTCGAGTATATACGGTACATGCATATATTTTACAGTCATATATATACACTATTGCTACTGATTATCTGCCTTTAGGTACCCATTTCTACAGCATAAGCACAGCTGAGCTAAAATAACAAGAGCATGTTCTAGAATGATCAGGGAAAAAAAAAAAAAAAGCTTTCCTTTGCTTACGGTGGACCTTCAGCGTGGCAGAAGAGAGCATCCTTTTACCTCAAGTTCAGGCAAGATGACTATTCTCACCAAACATCCCTGTTTGTATAATTAAAGCAGCAGATCATTAAAACAGCTTTCCACACTGCTCTTGTCACACCAACCAGCTATACCTTATGCTTACACAGAGCACCAAGGCTGTTTCCAATAAAATGTGAAGTGTGAAATTATGTATTCATTAAAGTGCCATGATAACAGGGTGGAGAAGACGGCCCAATGTAATATTTACACATAGGGCCCTTTTTGTGTTTTTACGTGTGTGGGTGTGTTACTGTAAAATATGTTTTAATATCCAGAGGCACGTAAGCTGGGCTTAAATATTTATAAAACGGTTCAGAAGGAAGCTTGGGGATTTTATACCTCTATGTTGTGTGCACAGACAATCAAGCTTAATATGGTTAAAGAGTGATCTATCATTGTAAAGATGCTTCTCAGCTTGCAGTCCCAAGTGAGCAATATAGTAATGTTGTCTACCTAAGCATTGCATGGAAAAATGTTGCATTCTTAACCCCTTCACCTACAGAGGGGTCCGCCTGTCTGGCAGCTCAGAGGTTCACTTAATAGCAGGAAATAAAGAGAGGATAGTGGGTGTTAAGAATATGGATACTGCAATAAATTTTTGTGTGTAAAACTGTTGAAAAGAGAGCATTAAATATAGTGTATTTATCTCCAGGGCATGTGGGAGAATGAAAGATACCGATTTAATATTTCATAACAGTAATGCGATGCTTGCTTTGCTGCTGTATAATTAACTTTCTTAAAAGACTTGTGCGGCTGTGTCATTTTTTTCTTCCTTTAAATGGAACGACAGAAGTCAGCTAAAGTTGCTTGAAAGAGATCTACATTACAAAAATACCTGAAAACGAACTTGATGGATAATTGTGGATATACTTATGAAGGAAACAGTAATATTAGTTTGTGGTGGTGTCAAATGACATTTTAATGTGCTTCATTACAGTTTTGTATAATACTGTCATCTATATCATAGCTTTAAAACACTGTAAAAAATGAAGTTCCATTTATAAAATACAGATAGAGTAAATGCTTCACCATTTGCACTTCCTGACTAAACTACATTTTGCATTGAAATAGGCCCAGAGGACCTGCAACTTATGCTGCTAGAGTACTTCACTTATGTGTCCCTCAATGGACTCCAAGAAAAAAATTTCATGGTAAGCACAAAAATCCCATCTTCTTGTCCATTGAGAGAGACAACTTTTTAGGCAACCTAAGGTCATCCAAAAGCAGTCCAAACTGAGGGGCAGACACCCCAAAACAAATACAGACAAACCACCCCAACAAAAAACAAAGCAAAAAAGAAATAGCCAATTGCAGAACCTTTCAACCAAAATGAGCACCTGTGAAGGTGGACACATCAACCTTAGAGAACAAAAACCTGAGAAGCATTCACTAACCTAGTCAAGCAAGCCATAACTCATAATATCCAGCCTGTAAACCTACATTAGTACATAGGTAAGTACAACAAGAAAACAGTGTTAGGAGTGTTGGGTTTATGTGAGGCCATGGTTGCCAACATCCATATTGTACATATTATACCAATTATGGCATCCCATGGAACTTTATATGGCAAAAGTATTTAGACCCCCTTACATTTTTCACTCTTTGTTATATTGCAGCCATTTTCAAAAATCATTTAAGGTCATTTTTTTCCTCATTAATGTACACACAGCACCCCATAGTGACAGAAAAACACAGAATTGTTGACATTTTTGCAGATTTATTAAAAAAGAAAAACTGAAATATCACATGGTCCTAAGTATTCAGACCCTTTGCTGTGACACTCATATATTTAACTCAGGTGCTGTCCATTTCTTCTGATCATCCTTGAGATGGTTCTACACCTTCATTTGAGTCCAGCTGTGTTTGATTATACTGATTGGACTTGATTAGGAAAGCCACACACCTGTCTATATAAACCTTACAGCTCACAGTGCATGTCAGAGCAAATGAGAATCATGAGGTCAAAGGAACTGCCTGAAGAGCTCAGAGACAGAATTGTAGCAAGGCACAGATCTGGCCAAGGTTACAAAAAAATTTCTGCTGCACTTAAGGTTCCTAAGAGCACAGTGGCCTCCATAATCCTTAAATGAAAGACCTTTGGGACGACCAGAACCCTTCCTAGAGCTGGCCATCTGGCCAAACTGAGCTATCGGGGGAGAAGAGCCTTGGTGAGAGAGGTAAAGAAGAACCCAAAGATCACTGTGGCTGAGCTCCAAAGATGCAGTCAGGAGATTGGAGAAAGTTGTAGAAAGTCAACCATCACTGCAGCCCTCCACCAGTCGGGGCTTTATGGCAGAGTGGCCAGACGGTAGCCTCTCCTCAGTGCAAAACACATGAAAGCCCACATGGAGTTTGCTGAAAAACACCTGAAGGACTCCAAGATGGTGAGAAATAAGATTCTCTGGTCTGATGAGCGCAAGATAGAACTTTTTGGCCTTAATTCTAAGCGGTATGTGTGGAGAAAACCTGGCACTGCTCATCACCTGTCCAATACAGTCCCAACAGTGAAGCATGGTGGTGGCAGCATCATGCTGTGGGGGTGTTTTTCAGCTGCAGGGACAGGACAACTGGTTGCAATTGAGGGAAAGATGAATGCGGCCAAGTACAGGGATATCCCGGACGAAAACCTTCTCCAGAGTGCTCAGGACCTCAGACTGGGCCTAAGGTTTACCTTTCAACAAGACAATGACCCTAAGCACACAGCTAAAATAACGAAGGAGCGGCTTCACAACAACTCAGTGACTGTTCTTGAATGGCCCAGCCAGAGCCCTGACTTAAACCCAATTGAGCATCTCTGGAGAGACCTTAAAATGGCTGTCCACCAACGTTTACCATCCAACCTGACAGAACTGGAGAGGATCTGCAAGGAGGAATGGCAGAGGATGCCCAAATCCAGGTGTGAAAAACTTGTTGCATCTTTCTCAAAAAGACTCATGGCTGTATTAGATCAAAAGGGTGCTTCTCCTAAATACTGAGCAAATGGTCTGAATACTTAGGACCATGTGATATTTCAGTTTTTCTTTTTTAATAAATTTGCAAAAATGTCAGCAATTCTGTGTTTTTCTGTCAATATGGGGTGCTGTGTGTACATTAATGAGGAAAAAAAATGAACTTAAATGATTTTAGAAAATGGCTGCAATATTTTATTATATTTTATTTTATTTTTTTTTTTATTTATTGAAGGTACTTATATAGCGCCGTCAATTTACACATATACATTGTACATTCACATCAGTCCCTGCCCTCAAGGAGCTTACAATCTAAGGTCCCTAACTCACATTCATACATACTAGGGTCAATTTAGACAGGATCCAATTAACCTACCAGCATGTCTTTGGAGTGTGGGAGGAAACCAGAGTACCCGGAGGAGACCCACGCAGGCACAGGGAGAACATGCAAACTCCAGGCAGGTAGTGTCGTGGTTGAGATTCGAACCCTTCTTACTGCTAGGTGAAAGTGCTATCCACTACACCACTGTGCCGCCCCAATATAACAAAGAGTAAAAAATTTAAGAGGGTCTGAATACTTTCCGTCCCCACTGTATATATATATATATATATATATATATATATATATATATATATATATATACACTATATTGTCAAAAGTATGGGGAGGCCTGCCTTTACACGCATATGAACTGTAATGGCATCCTAGTTTTAGCTCGTAGGGTTCAATAATGAGTTGGCCCACCTTTTGCAGCTATAACAGCTATAACAGCTTCAACTCTTCTGGGAAGGCTGTCCACAAGGTTTAGGCTACATGCACACAGACGTTTTTACAGCCACTTTTTTTGAGCGTTTTTTGCAGCTTTAAAAGGCCTCTCCATGTTAGCCTATGGCCTCATGACCACCATGGCATTTTTGAGCTGTAAATGGCATAGCCGTTTTTAAGCTGCAAAAAAAACCCAGGACCAGTGCGTTCTGAGGCTCCAGGGCTTGAGCTGTAAAAACGTCAGACGCTGGCAAAAGGTGTTAAATGCGAATTAATGAGGCTGAACGCTGTGTTAAGCCTCGTCCGGCATTTCTGTCTCCCTATGAGAGCCCATTGATTTGAATAGAGGTCGCACCAAAAGTCGGATCAAGAGGATCCGACTTGCGGTGCGACTTGTGTACTGAGAATCTTGAAGGGGAACCCCGCAAAAATGTTAAAGAAAATTTGCGTGAGGTTCCCCCCCAAGATGATACCAGACCCTTCGGTCTGGTATGGATCTTAAGAGGAACCCCACACCAAAAAAAAAAAATGGTGTGGGGGTTCCCCCAAGATCCATACCAGACCCTTATCCGAGCACACAGCCCGGTAGGTCAGGAAAGGGGGGCGAGCGAGCTCCCCTCCTCCTGGAACATACCAAGCCACATGCCTTCAACATTGGGGGGTTGGTGCTTTTGGGGCAGGGGGGGCCCTGCGCCCCCCACCCCAAAGCACCTTGTCCCCATGTTGATAAGGACAAGGGCCTCTTCCCGACAACCCTGGCCGTTGGTTGTCGGGGTCTGCGGGAAGGGGGCTTATGGGAATCTGGGAGCCCCCTTAAATAAGGGGGCTCCCAGATCCCGGCCCCCACCCTATGTGAATGAGTATGGGGTACATCGTTCCCCTACCCATTCACCTGGGGAAAAAGTGTCAATAAAAAAAACACACTACAAAGGTTTTTAAAATAATTTATTAGGCAGCTCCGGGGGTCTCTTCCGACTTCTCCACGCTCTCCAGCCTCTTCTCCCGCTGTCTTCTCCCGGTCTCCGGTGTCTTCTGCCAGGCTCCTTCGCTATCTTCTGCTCCTTTGCCACTCTTTTGCTAGCGGTGGTCCGGTCTTCTCCGTCGTCTTCTTACCTCTTCTCTTCTTCCGATGTTGACATGACGCTCTCTCCCGCTGTAATGCCGCGTGTGTGGTGTGCAACAACTTATATAGGCATCGGGCGGGGTCACCGGGTGATGTCATCCGGTGACCCTGCCCCTTATGACATCACAGTCCCGGGGCATGATGGGACTGTGATGACATAAGGGGCGGGGTCACCAGATGACATTACCCGGTGACCTCGCCCATGCCTATATAAGTCGTTACGCACCGCACACGCGGCATTATAGCGGGAGAGAGCGTCATGTCAACATCGGAAGAAGAGAACAGGGAAGAAGGCGACGGAGAAGACCGGGCCACTGCTAGCAAAAGAGCAGAAGATAGCGGAGGAGCCCGGCAGAAGACGCCGGAGACCGGGAGAAGACAGCGGGAGAAGAGGCCGGAGAGCGTGGAGAAGTCGAAAGAGACCCCAGGAGCTGCCTAATAAATTATTTTAAAAACCTTTGTAGTGTGTTTTTTTTATTGACACTTTTTCCCCGGGTAAATGGGTAGGGGTACAATGTACCCCATACTCATTCACATAGGGTGGGGGGCCGGGATCTGGGGGCACCCTTATTAAAGGGGGCTCCCAGATTCTCATAAGCCCCCTTCCCGCAGACCCCGACAACCAACGGCCAGGGTTGTCGGGAAGAGGCCATTGTCCTCATCAACATGGGGACAAGGTGCTTTGGGGTGGGGGGCGCAGGGCCCCCCCCTGCCCCAAAGTACCAACCCCCCATGTTGAGGGCATGTGGCTTGGCATGGTCCAGGAGGAGGGGCACTCGCTCGCCCCCCTTTCCTGACCTACCGGGCTGCATGCTCGGATAAGGGTCTGGTATGGATCTTGGGGGAACCCCCACGCCATTTTTTTTTTTGGTGTGGGGTTTCCCCTTAAAAACCATACCAGACCGAAGGGTCTGGTATCGTCATGGGGGGGAACCTCACACAAATTATTTTAATATTTTCGCGGGTTTCCCCCTTCAAGATTCTCAGCACACAGGTCGCACCATCTTGATCCGACTTCTGGTGCGACCTCTATTCAAATCAATGGGCTCCCATAGGGAACCATTGATTTTGAATAGAGACAGAGAAACGAGGCTGAAAGCTAGCATGGCTAAACGTGCATTGAATTAAATGCATTTAACGTTGCTTTTTTCCTGGCGTCTGTACTAGCTTTACAGCCTGTTTTTTAAAACATCCTGTGCATGTAGCCTTGGGAGTGTGTCTATGGGAATGTTTGACCATTCTTCCAGAAGCGCATTTGTGAGATCAGTCATATTCCTCCACCCCAAACTCGCTCGTTCATGTCTTTATAGACTTTGTTCGTACACTGGTGCGCAGTCATATTGGAACAGAATGGGGCCATCCCCAAACTGTTCCCACAAAGTTGGGAGCATGAAATTGTCCAAAATGTCTTGGTATGCTGACGCCTTAAGAGTTCCTTTTACTGGAACTAAGGGGCCAAACCCAACCCCTGAAAAACAACCCCACACCATAATCCCCCCTTCACCAAATGATTTGGACCAATGCACAAAGCAAGGTCTATAAAGACATGGATGAGCGAGTTTGGGGTGGAAGAACTTAAATGGCCAGCACACAGTCCTTACCTCAACTGTTAGAACACCTTTGGGGTGAATTAGAGTGCAGATTGCGAGCCAGGCCTTCTCGGTCAACATCAGTGCCTGACTTCACAAATGCACTTCTGGAAGAATGGTCAAACATTTCCATAGACACACTCCTAAACCTTGTGGACAGCCTTCCCAGAAGAGTTGAAGCTGTTATAGCTGCAAAGGGTGGGCCAACTCAATGTTGAACCCACGAACTAAGACTGGGATGCCATTAAAGTTCATGCGTATGTGTAGAGGCATGCATCGCAATACTTCTAGTAATATAGTAATTATATATATAATTTATTATTTACTTTATTTTTTTTTTTTAAAGGATGCTCCCCAGCCAGAAATTTCCAATTTCAATGTATCAATTTTACAAATCTTCTTCATGGAAAGGTTTGCCAATCTACAGATATGCAACACATCATACATGATTGTATTCACAATGATGTTATTGATATATCTCCTTTATTATAATCACACTTACATATTAGATGTGTTACCACAAAGAACTCTGTCAAACGTTTAAAAACAAATGCCTCGTCTCTACGGCCATAGAACTTCAACCGTCATCAGGGACATGTATGTATGCATAAAGACAGGTAGGCCCAAAACCATCCCAAGGAGAAAGAAACTCATATAGCCTATCGTATATATGAAAACTTTCAAGCTAACTGTTGTATATAATATAACTAACTTTGGACCATAAAAAATTACCCTTAACCACTTGCCTACCAGGCACTTACACCCCCTTCCTGGCCAAGCTATTTTTCAGCTTTCAGAGCTGTCGCACTTTGAATGACAATTGAGCAGTCATGCTAAACTGTACCCAAACAAATGTTTTATCATTTTCTTCACACAAATAGAGCTTTCTTTTGGTGGTATTTAATCATTGCTGGATTTTTTATGTCTTACAAAATAAAAAATTAAAAAAGACCAAAAGTCCAAAGACCAAAAATTTTGAAAAAAAAATGTTTTTTACTTTTTTTACGGTCAGTACATTTTGTAACCAAGTAATTTTTTGCCTTCACTGATGTGCGCTGATGAAGCGGCACTGATAGGCTGAACTGGTGGGCATTAATGAGGTGACTCTTATGGGCACTGATGAGGCGGAACTTATGGGCACCGATGAGGATGCACTAATATGCCGCACTTATGGGCACTGATAGGTGGCACTGATGAACACTGATAGGCGGCACAGATGGACACTGTTTGGTGCACTTATAGGCAGCACTGGTGGGCACTGATAGGCGGTACAGATGGGCACTGATGGGCGACACTAATGGGCATTGATCGACTGCAGTGATGGGCATTGATGGGCAGCACTGATTACCAGCACTGACTGGCATTGCTAATGGGCACTGATTGGTGGCACTTGTGGGCACTGATTGCTGCCACTGGTGAGCAATGGTGGGCACTGTTTTTTGACACTGTATTTATTTATTGTAATCGGTGCACTGATGATCAGTGCCCTGATAACATCCCTAGATGTCCCCCTGTGAGGAGATGCCGCTGATCGGCTCTCCTCTCCTCACACTCTGTCAGTGTGAGGCGAGGAGAGCCGATTACCGGCATCTCCTTGTTTACATGTGACCAGCTGTGATGGGACACAGCCGATCACATGGTTAAAGAGCCGCAGACGAGGCTCTTTACAGAGATTGGGGTCGGGCGCGCGAGTGCGGCCGTTCTGGGATTCCATCATATGACGGCGTCCCAGAACGAGAGCTGCACTGCCCCGCCAATATTTGACGGTGGGCGGGCACAGCAAGCAGTTAAACAGCATAGAATGGACCATAATCCTCAATACAAAAAAATATGTATAGGTCTTTGAATTTACAGTGCCTTGAAAAAGTATTCATGCCCTTTGAAATTTTCCACATTTTGTCATGTTACAACCAAAAACGTAAATGTATTGTATTGGGATTTTATGTGATAGACCAACAGAAAGTGGCACATAATTGTGAAGTGGAAGGATAATGATGAATGGTTTTCAAAATTTTTACAAATAAATATGTGAAAAGTGTAGTGTGCATTTGTATTCAGCCCCCTTGGGTCAATACTTTGTAGAACCACCTTTTGCTGCAATTACAGCTGCAAGTCTTTTTGAGGTTGTCTCTACACCTTTGCACATCTAGAGAGTGACATTTTTGCCTATTCTTCTTTGCAAAATAGCTCAAGCTCTGTCAGATTGGATGGAGAGCGTCTGTGAACAGCAATTTTCAAGTTTTGCCACATATTCTGAATTGGATTTAGGTCTGGACTTTGACTGAGCCATTCTAACACATGAATATGCTTTGATGTAAACCATTAACAGGTTTTCTTCTAAGATTGCCCTGTATTTGGCTCAATCCATATTTCCATCAACTCTGACCAGCTTCTCTGTTCCTGCTGAAGAAAAGCATGCCCACAACATGATGCTGCCACCACCATGTTTCACAGTGGGGATGGTGTGTTAAGGTAGATGTGCAGTGTTGGTTTTCTGCTATACATAGCGTTTTGCTTTTAGGCCAAAAAGTTCAATTTTGGTCTCATCTGTCCTGAGCACCTTCTTCCACATATTTGCTGCGTCCCCCATATGGCTTCTCGCAAACTGGACTTCCTATGGATTTCTTTCAACAATGGCTTTCTTCTTGCCACTCTTCCATAAAGGCCAGATTTGTGAAGTGCACGACTAATAGTTGTCCTGTGGACAGATTCCCCCAGCTGATCTGTGGATCTCTGCAGCTCCTCCAGAGTTACCATGGGCCTCTTTGCTGCTTCTCTGATGAATGCTCTCCTTGCCCGGCCTGTCAGTTTAGGTGGAAGGCCATGTCTTGGTAGGTTTGCTGTTTTGCCATACTCTTTCTATTTTCAGATGACGGATTAAACATGGCTTAGTGAGATGTTCAAAGCTTTGGATACTTTTTTATAACCTAACCCTGCTTATCCACAACTTTATCCCTGATCTTTCTTTCCTTGGTCTTTAAGATGCTGTTTGTTCACTAAGGTTTTCTAACAAACCGCTGAGGTCTTCACAGAACAGCCGTATTTATACTGAGATTAAATTACACCCAGGTGGACTCTATTTACTAATTAGATGACTTCTGAAGGCAATTGGTTCCACTAGATTTTAGTTAGAGGTATCAGAGTAAAGAGGGCTGAATACAAATGCACGCCACACTTTTCACATATTTGTAAAAATATTTGAAAACCATTTATCATTTTCCTTCCACTTCACAATTATGTGCCGTTTTGCTTTGGTCTATCACATAAAATCCTAGTAAAATACATTTACGTTTTTGGCAGTAACATGACAAAATGTGGAAAATTTCAAGGCACTGTATAAATAATGATTATATTTCTAGAACATGAAATGGCTAAGATCCCCAAACATCTTAAAGTGTCATTAAACCTACATCACTAAAAACTATCAATGAATTCTGTATTACATGCTGTTCATACTCATTCACTAGGGGTATTTATTTTCTGTATTCTGTAAAAAAAAAAAAAAAAAAAAAAAAAAGATTGATCCTACTGTTCAGTCTCCCCCTCCTGTCCATGTTCCCACTGCAGTTGGGGATTTTGCAGATCAGGGTTAACAGCTAGTGCACATGCTCAGTTTTCAGTGTATTTCTCCACTAAGCATTTTCTCTGAGCAGCCTTTGTGACCATAGAGTATACATGTTGGTGTATACACAGTGGTAAATGACAACCTACACTCTCCTCCATGCCCACTAACAAGCCAAGCACACTGGGGGTGGGATATTACATCTTGATTGATGGAGGCTTCACCTCCCTGTTATTCTAAGACACAGGCAGGATGGGCTTGACAAAACCTGTGACTGGCAGAAATTTGCCCACACCATGTTATTAGCAAAAAATAATAAAGATTTGATTACAAATATGTTTGTATGACAAGTTAAACAGTTTATTGATATTAAAATGATTTTTACTCTGTATCCTGAAGGCTTTTTTTTTTTAAATTTTGAACATGTGACCAGTAGCAGAGGACCAGAAGGTCCTCCTGCCGCTGTTTCCCCTCAGACAGGCTGTGAAATAGCTGGGTCATGTGACAGCTGTATGTCAATTTTTTTTTATTTGGATTGTAGCAGAAAAGTATTGACTCCGTACACAAGTCTAACATATATTCCAAGTCATTGCAAGGTACAGTTCCAAAAAAAGAAATCCACAGAGGGGTACAGCATTACATAGAGAAACCACATTGATCAACAATTGAGAAATTCCACCAGGAGTTCTACTCTCTGCTGGACCATGCATATGCCCAAAACATACTCACAAAATCAGAATGGCACTATATACGGATTAAATTACCCAGAATACCCACTTTTTATTCATTACCCAAATTGCGTCAGTGCATAAAATGTCCATCGGCAAGACCCATAATATCTGGTAATGGATCAATAACAGAAAAACTCAGCAGATTCCTTGATAGACACCTACACCCCTATGTAGCTAATTTACCCAGCTATATTCGTGACATAATGCACCAGCTTCAGAACATCGATAGACTGTGCATTCCCTCCACGTCAGCCCTAGTGGCTATAGACGTGGAGGCTCTGTACAGTTACATGCCTCATGACAAAGGTTTAGCTTGCATTAAACACCTCATTTCTCAGAACAGCTGATTAAAAAAAAAGAGTTTGAGTTCATACTTCAACATAATGATTTTACCTTCAATGGTTCCCACTTCCTCCAGGTACGGGGTGTTGCGATGGGGAACTCATGTGCCTCATCGTACGCCAATCTGTACCTGGGGGAGTGGGAACGTATGATTGGTCAATCAAGAGACCTGGCCCCCCTCATGAGGAACGTCATTTGGTATAGATATATCGATGACATGTTCCTCGTGTGGGATAGCCCTCGTGACCAATTGGAAAATTTTCTTTCACTACTTAAAAGCAATTTCAACCTGACCTTTACGATGACATGGGATAAATCTTCTATCACATTTCTGGATGTTGTCATCCATAAGGATGGAGATGGCCTACTCGAGGGTGCATGCGTGGGGCTCTGAGGATGGCTGCTTGAGCCGAGAGCTCCGCTCCAGCTGTGTGCAGTTGCGCCTGTATTATCCAGCACGGCAAATCGTTTGCCACCAAAATTAATGAGCAGGTTCATGACAAGATCGGGAACATCCCTCCGGGTTTTATTTTTGGCTTTTGGGGCATTTACAGCTGTATTTTGAATCCGTTATCACACAAGAAAAATCCAAGATGACCACCGCAGCGCGGCATATAGACCCCTGTGCGCTCTGCCTCACAGAACACAGGCAGGTAATTACCTCAGTGGCTCCAAATTCCGCCTCAGAAACCCAGGCAGGTCCCCCACAAGTACTTTTCTCTTCACAAATCTCCACTGAACCCCTTATAAGTCAGTCTGTATTTGGCTCTACCTACTCACCAATGGGGAATAATTCTACAGCTCAGAACAGCTTATTTCTGTCAGAAACTCACCTTAGAGATCAGTCTTTTCAAATGGAGGATTTAGTCCAGAAATTTTCAGAACTTCTGGATAGGGGACTGGCTCAAACAGCGGCAAACATTACTAGGGATCTGAAAACTGATTTCCAAAATCTAGGAGCAAGGATAGATACAATAGAACATAAACTGGAAGAAACAGTGTCTGCTTCCAATTTAACATTCCAAACATTTATCCACAATCCAGGAGCAACTTGATTACGCCATCTCCAGAATTGATGACCTGGAGAACAGGTCCCGAAGGTACAACATTAGAATCAGAGGGTTACCTGAAACTGTGCTAGATGTTTCCTCTGCAGTCCAGGATCTGATCAAAACAATGCTACCCGATGTCCCCCAGCACCGACTTGAACTAGACAGGGCCCACAGAGCCCTCTGACCCCCGAGGAAGGATGGAAAACCCAGAGACATTATTGCCAAGCCTCATTATTATTCAGTAAATAAAGAGATCATGAAACAGGCCAGATTTGCTTCCCAAGTATTGTGCCAGGGACACCCTATCCAGCTATTTGTGGATCTCTCTCCCTCCACAATTCAACGTAGAAGAGCACTAAAACCATTATTACTAGTCTTGACGCAGAAAGAAATCAAATATAGATGGCCTTTCCCTTTTACGGTCAAGTTTTCTGTCAATGGAAGATCATACTCCTTCGCTAACCTTCAGGAGGGAGAACGGATATTGTTACAACTCAAGCTCATCTCCCATGCGGCTGATATGGATACCTCCTCAACCAGCACTGGTTCAACCAAAAGACCAACTCCAACAAGTCCCCAATCTCCCCTTTGGAACAAAGGAAAGATGAAGAAAATCAAAGACAATGGTCCTACCTGACTGAGATCTTTCTCCTTCCACAACACCACTTTTTTATCTCAGACCTAGAGTCTGACCACACACTGTCTGTGAACATTTTCAGGGGATGCCCTTTTCCCAAGTTCATTTTGTTCTCCACGTCTGCTCTACAGTTTTTTAGACTTTCATAGACTTAGTTTAAATTTATTTTACAAATGTTTTGCCGTGCTAACC
This sequence comes from Lithobates clamitans, assembly GCA_037952925.1. NCBI lineage: Eukaryota > Metazoa > Chordata > Amphibia > Anura > Ranidae > Lithobates > Lithobates clamitans. The sequence continues at coordinate 3,876,591 of JBBGZY010000852.1, read as the reverse complement.
TTAGCAATTTTCTTTATGATATGGGTGCCCTGTATGGGGGTGGTCCACATGTACCTCCTCCTACCCTTTGGAAACCTACGGCCTCTGAGGGTTAGGTTGTCTGATCTCCCCGGGGCAGACTTTTTTGTCAGTGTCTTGGCAGTACATATTCACCCTTATAGAACGCTGGAGTTTTGGAGAGCGCTTTACGGGTCTTACAATTCCCTCTATTCCAGTCCTACAGCACTAGTTGGTCTACAAGGTTATTACTCTAAACCAATTGATATAACACGAAGCACTAGGCAAGAGTGCCCACTTTCCCCTCTCATTTTTGCTATAGCCATAGAAACTCTGGCAATAGCTATCCGACAAAATCCAAATATTAAAAGGGGTATTTTGTGGAACCCAAAGTCATAAATGCGGACTCTTCGCGGGTGATATGCTCCTATTTGTGACCTCTCCATTATTCTCTCTTCCCAATATCTGCCAAGTCCTACATAATTTCTCTAAGATTTCAGGCCTTAAAATCAACTATACTAAATCACAGGCCCTTAATGTCTTGCTTCCACTCTCAGATATTTCCCTACTAAAGCAATCATTCAAATTTGAATGGAATGACACCTCAATCAAATATTTGGGTATCACATTAACAGCCCATGTTGAAACTTAATATACACACAACTATCCCCCGCTGTTCAAGAAGTTAGAGTATGACCTTTCATCCTGGTCCAAACACGAATTATCCTTGCTTGGTAGTATCAACTCGATCAAAATGACATTGCTCCCTAGAATCTTAAAATACTCAAGTACACTTGGGGCTCTTCTGAGTATCGAATACCCCAAAACACCCTATTCCTTCATAGGAATAAGGGAGGCCTAGGTCTCCCTGATCTCCATAAAATTTATATTGCAGCTAGATTGGCACAGATCTCTACGATCTACTCCAAATCAGAACTGGCTCAACATTGAAAGACAGGCGGCACCACATTTTTCTCTTGACGATCTTTTATGGTGTCCTCCCAAAAAAAAAACCCTCCTGTTCTGGCCCGATCCCTATCTCAATCCCTTGCGCTCTGGGATGTTCTTAGAAATCATCCGGCCCTTGTATCTGCTGGGCGACCACTTGCAAATTTGTAGGGGGAACCCGGACTTTCCCCCTGGTTTAGATTTAGAAGCATTTAAGTGGTGAGTGGACAAGGGACTATACCGTATAGGACAGTTCTTCCACTCTGGTGGTCCTATGTTCCTAAATCACTCTATAAAAACACTGGAACTCCCTGATTCCAAAATTAGTTTTGATCAAAATTCATGATTTTTACAACTAGAATATGAGATATGGTGTGATCAAACCGGGGGACAAAGGGGAGGTATTTCTGTAATATATTCGAGCCTCACTCACCCTGTAGTGAAATCCTCCTATATGGAGGCTTGGGAAGATAAGCTCCAAAATGGTTGGCACCTGGACACCTGGCATAGAGCCATCTCAAAGTCCTTTAAGGGAATTCTAAATGTCTCACTGATGGTGGCTAATATTAAGGTCATAACTAGGTGGTATTTAACCCCCTCTAAACTTGCATCCATTTACCCTACAGCTGATCCGACTTGTTTCAGGGGCTGTTGACTCCTAGGGTCAATGACCCATATCTGGTGGGAATGTCCTAGAATCCGTCCCTTTTGGAGCAAAATTTTCAAGGTTACTGGATGCCAGGTGACTAGGTCCCTACCAATAGCTCTACTAAATGCTCATATACCTCAAATACCAAAAACTACACAAAAACTAATCCATTTTATTCTCACAGGAGCCAAGCTTACAATTGCCAAAGCATGGAAGAAACCTAAACCCTCTTTCTTGGAAGCCAAAAAAAGAATATCTTGGATAATGACTCAAGAAAAGTTAGCTAGCATTCTGACTGATGCTGTTATAAAATTTAAAAACCTTTGGGAACCTTGGGCTAGATAAGTCGGAATCTCACTTAGCCAGGGTGTGCCTCCGATTCCTCCACAACTCTGAGTTAGGCACGTACTCTACATTTTTCCCCTCCCTCCCCCTTCTTTCCTTTTTCTCTCATACTTTTCCCCTCCTATTTTTATTTTTCCCCTTCTATAGGGGTTCCTGGTGATGTCCTGAGGGAGACCCTTCTCCCTTCTACTGTTTTTTATAGAAATAAAAATGAGAGACAAAATAACCTCTTTTTCAGATAATAAGGCCAGTCCCTCTTGGCCTGGCAACTTTGGGAGTCTTAAAATGTAACCGTGAGTATGGTGAGAGGTTTCCTCCCCTGGTACAGTTAGTACTCAATAGGGGCACCAGGAAGATGAAAGTGTCTTAATTTTTTTTAATGGCCTATATAAGGGAACTTCTCTTTTTTTAATTCATTATTTTAATTATTCAACACTCTAATTCCCTGTACACACGGTCGGACATTGATCGAACATTCCGACAACAAAATCCATGGATTTTTTCCGACAGATGTTGGCTCAAACTTGTCTTGCATACACACGGTCACACAAAGTTGTCGCAAAATCCGATCGTTCTGAATGCGGTGACGTAAAACACGTATGTTGGGGCTATAAACGGGGCAGTAGCCAATAGCTTTCGTCTCCTAATTTATTCTGAGCATGCGTGGCACTTTGTGCATCGGATTTGTGTACATACAATCGGAATTTCCGACAGCGGATTTTGTTGTCGGAAAATTTTATAGCAAGCTCTTAAACTTTGTGTGTCGGAAATTGCTATGGAAAATGTGTGATGGAGCCTACACATGGTCGTAATTTCCGACAACAAGGTCCTATCACACATTTTCCATCGGAAAATCCTATCGTGTGTACAGGGCATTAGCCCACTTATATTGCTATATTGCTTTGTCTTTATTTCTTCTTCAAATGGAAGTGATTTTTTTCGGTTGGCATTTACCAGGTTTTGTAAATAACGATATGTATCGTAATGTACTAAATTGTATTATTTTATTTCTGAAAATAAAATATTTTGAAAGAAAATGGCCTACTCAGTAGTAGCCTATATAGGAAGCCTATGGCTGCCAATTCTATTCTGCACGCCAGTAGCTTCCATTCCAGGGCACTCATTTCATCAATTCCATATAGCCAGTACTTAGGGATAAGGAGAAATTGTTCAGACAACTTAACATTCAAATACGAGGCTGACCTACTCAAGGATAGACTTCTAATACGGGGGTACTCAAATACGTGTCTCAAGAGGGCCATCATGAGGACACGTAATGATCTTTTATATAATCTGTCATCTAAGACAAATAAAAAGAATCCCAATTCTATAATAACCAAATTTTCTAATCAGCAGGAAACCATTAAGGGTATTGTCAAAAAGTACTGGCATGTTCTAACTATGGACCCCACTATAGGTCCTTTTGTGACAGGCACTCCATCTTTCACCTTCAAACAAGCAAGGTCTCTTAGAGACCAGCTTGTCTCAAGTGAATTTAAGAGTGATGGGCGAAAAGATCCTTGCAAACCACAGGAACTTTCACCTGTGGAGGCTATAATTACTGTCGGTTTATTAATACCTCTAAAGACATCAGATTACCCAATGTTGGCTGATACAAACCTAGACACTACGCCAACTGTCAAACACCTGGCATAGTGTATATCTTCCTCTGTGACTGTGCCTGCTTCTACATGGGAAAAATGATCCAGGAATTTTGGCGCATAGCCTACCGTCATATTATTTCAATGAAAACATGTAATCCGAGTCTCCCTCTTGGGAGACATGTAATTGATACACATGACGGGGTTTTCCCAAGGATATCCTTCTTGATCCTTGACCACATACATCCAGGTATGTGGGGGAAAGACTGGAACAAGTTCTTGTTACAACTGGAACAAAGGTGGATATTCTGCATGAATGCAACTCAACCCCCTGGGTTAAATGGTGCCATCTCTTTCAGACTCTTTCTAGAGGGTTTCACCTCAGGGGATTCTGAATGGGAATTGGCCGTTTAAAATCAATAAAGCAATTAATAACTATGGTATCAGGTCAGTTTGAACAAGTGGTCTAAACTTCATCTATAGTCCAATGTTGGCTGAAATCTCTTTTCTCCAGGTCCTTTTTGGGTATTTTTTTATCTCTGAGACTTTAGTATTATAGATATAATCTGTATTACATATCTATACTACCATATTCTGTGTTTTGTTCTTTATTTTAGGATCGTTTGATTGATCCAACTGACTTGAATGCCTTGTGTGTTCACCACCCGGGCTCGGATGGATGTTCACACTCCATTACCTGCCCTTACTGTCACTTCACTCGGCACAGGGGAGGGCGTAATATGTCCTGATGACGTTTGGCCTTTCTCCCTTCTGGTATCTGCGGAGCCAGTCGCTATGGCTACCGTGATGCTGGGCATGCGCCGCGAGACTCTGATGCGGGGCGACATAGCCCACACGTCACATCCGCCGGGCTCACACCCTAGCGCAGTGATGTCACCACACTGTTTAGGCGTCTTGGGACGCCGATCCCGTTCCTTCCTTCTCGGGCAGCGTGGCGGAGACGCCGCTGCGCGCCATTGCTCGGGGGGTGCTCGTTCACAGCACCGCCCCCCTTTTAATACCTGGGCTCTTATTGGTTGGCAGACCACTGTATATATTGCCTATATAAGCATACACATCACACTGCCTCCTTTGTATGCGGCATACCTTGACGGTTGTGGAACTATTCAGGCTTTGTCCCCCACAGAGGTAATGCATCACTTAGTAGCTATGCAAGTTTGTTCAATAACGGGGTATATATATATATATATATATATATATATATATATATATATAAAAATATATATATATACATTTTTCATGGGGTACATATTTATGTCTCCTTTTTCAGCCCCTACATCTTTCTTCATAGTTTATTATTCATTATCTTTTCACCTACTTGCAGTCCTCTGTCCCGTTCTTTCTGGGTGAGTGGGAACTTTTTACCTTTTGGCATCTGAAGCGGGGGCTCATTTCATAGTGACCAGGTCCTTCTCCCTCACATACCTCGCAGCCTGTTTGGCCTCGTAGGTACATACATGCACAATCATTAGAGTAGCTAGTTTAGCTTTGGAGACATTGTTGTTCAGCTCTTTGGTGCCCATATCAAATAATTATTATATTGTTACTCTACTTTTAGCTATCCTCAGCCGTCTGCCAGGCCACCATCCGGGTTTTCTTAGGGGGTGCTGCTCAGAGCGCCCTTTGTAAATTGACAGTTCTTTGAGCATCTTGGTTTACTCAACTGAGTGTGTCCATCTCTTCAGAGCCCCTCTGGTCGTTCCAAGGCTGCAGCATATCTCAAATTGTTTTTAAATTGGATGCAAAAAGTCTGTCAAATCTTCATGCAATGTGCAGGGTTAGTGTTTAATTAGTTTTGAATACAGACCTAGCAATTTGCTAAGTACTTGTTACTATAATGTCATGATTATGTATTTTTACACTCATGTCTTTTTTAATTGTAGACGTATTATCGTCTTGATGTAACCACTTACCCCTGAAAAAGAGAACTATTACGATTTGAAGCGCGTTGGGTTATCTCTGTTGTTATAATTGTTTCAATAGAGTATTGGTTTACATGCATTGTATTTCTAATTACTGCATTGCCTATCTACATCCTATATTTTCATGTTTTGAACTATTGTGATATTTTTACCTCACTTAATAAATAAAAAAATATATGATAGTAATTACTGCCTGATTCGATTGAAGCAGCGCCCTGTTTAAAGTCCCATTAAAGGAAACAAACTTCTTAGTGATTTATTCATTGATCAACAAGAGTCTGTGTACAGAGGTATCGACAGACTATCCCAACATGGTGAAAGGATTCAGTTAAAGCTGTATAGTAAGGTCTATGATTCTGAGAATGGTCAAAGGGTAGGACCCTATGCCCAGAAAACCTCAAAGCACAATATACAGAAATGTACAACAGTCAAATATGTCCATATCTGCCTGAATCCATGCACAGCCAAGAGAGTTTTTAATATAAAACAGAAGGAAGATAGAATAAAAAAAGAAAGAATGTGAGAAAGAGGAAGGAGGAGGGGGGAGAGAGGGGGGTTGGTATGGAAGAGGGGAAAGGTGACCACCACTGGGGGAGCCCGGAAAGTTTTTTTTTATTATTAAAGTAATCACAGTGCCATCATCCACATACAGAACGAGAAGGGATAATGTTAAATTAAACAGTGTGTGTTCAGTATCACTTTAAATGAATGTCATAGGTTCCTAAGATTGATTGGTCACAACATTCCACCAGATTTTAAAGATATTAAAGATTTAGTTTCCCTACTTGATAACAATGCCCCTAGGGATCTGATAGACCAAATTGATTTGGAACAACTCTTGGAAGAGGCAGGGGAACTAGTAGCAGATGTCCCTGCATCCTTTAAGATAAAAGCCCAGCTTTAAGGGAGGCAATGTGGTACTTATGGAATACACCACGACGTGCCAATAAAAATTTTGCAAAATCGAAGTTGGTACCAAAAAATCCAGCCAGATTGATAGAAAAGTTCAACCCTGAACTTTACAACTTTGTTGATGAGGCATTTGAGATGGGCACGACAGTATTTCAAAAGATATTTGGGAAAACGCAAGGACTAAGCACCCACAAGTGCCCACTTTTTATAGGCCGCTAAAGATACAAAAAAAAACTCAGTTGACCTCCCCGGAGGGGCCATTGTATCAGGGAATAGGAGTCTTGCAGGTATATTTAAGTCAAGTCATCTACTCTAATTTACAACCACATCTAGTGAGCCTATTGTCCTTTGTTAAAGAAACTATTAATTTCTTACAGATGATTGAAAATCTTGTAATTTCTGAAAATTCATTATTGGTAACCATTGATGTAGATGGCTTTATAGCTCCATCCCCTTGACCAAGGGGTGGAGGCTATTCAGAGGGTTCTCTTGCAGAGAAGTGTACAGGAGTGGTTCTTTAATGAGTTTGGATAGAAATGTGTATGTGGGCTTGGACTTTATAGGCATGATAACAAGTATTCTACAGTTAAAAACTAAAATTTATTGAATATACAAAACTTTAATTTTTAAAAAGGGAAGATCAAGCGAATACAGAAATCTGTAGAAAATCAGTCCATAACAATACAGTTACAATTACATAGCTCAATGCGGTATAATAGGTAATTCGAGGATAGGATGCCAATCATTCCATCATAGAATTATTGTGCTTCAAAAGAGACCTATATAGTTGGTAGAAATTGGTATCTAGAGCTCGAAGATGCCAATTTCTACCAACTACAGAGGTCTCTTTTGAAGTACAATAAATCTATGATGGAATGATTGGCATCCTATCCTCGAATTATCTATTATACCTCATTGAGCTATGTATGGAGTGTATAATTGTAACTGTATTTTTATGGACTGATTGTCTACAGATTTCTGTATTCGCTTTATCTTCCCTTTTTAAAAAAATAATGTTTTGTATATTCAATAAATTTTAGTTTTTAACTGCAGAATACTTGTTATCTTGCCAATAAAGTCCAAACCCACATACACATTTCTATCCAATATGTAATTTTGGGATTTGGCACATAATATTTTATATGTATCCACAGTACCACCCTGTGTTGATACTCAGTTGCTGAATATTTAATGAGTTTGTCCTGAGAGGACTGGACTTTATTTTACGTCACAATATTTTCCTCTTTGATGGCTCCCATTACTTCCAGGTGCAGGTCTTAGCAATGGGGACATTTTGGGCCCCATTTTATGCTAAATTGTACCTGGGGTAGTGGCAGCATCCTCTCCGAAGTGAGCCTCTCAATGTACACACGCCACAGTATTATGTGGCAAAGGTACATTACATCAACAATGTTTTTCTCATTTGGGAGGGTCTTTGGTCAAGTTTATGTCTGTAATGAACTCTTAACAATGATATTCTCAGGTTCACTATAACATGTAAAAAGGAAATGGTCAGCTTCTTGGATGTACAGTCAGGTCCATAAATATTGGGACATCGACACAATTCTAATCTTTTTGGCTCTATACACCACCACAATGGATTTGAAATGAAACGAACAAGTTGCGCTTTAACTGCAGACTTTCAGTTTTAATTTGAGGGTATTTATATCCAAATCAGGTGAATGGTGTAGGAATTACAACAGTTTGCATATGTGCCTCCCACATTTTAAGGGACCATAAGTAATGGGACAGATTAACAATCATCCATCAAACTTTCAATTTTTAATACTTGGTTGCAAATCCTTTGCAGTCAATTACAGCCTGAAGTCTGGAACGCATAGACATCAACAGACGCTGGGTTTCATCCCTGGTGATGTTCTGCCAGGCCTCTACTGCAACTGTCTTCAGTTCCTGCTTGTTCTTGGGGCATTTTCCCTTCAGTTTTGTCTTCAGCAAATGAAATGCATGCTCAATCGGATTCAGGCCAGGTGATTGACTTGGCCATTGCATAACATTCCCCTTCTTTCCCTTAAAAAACTCTTTGGTTGCTTTCGCAGTATGCTTCGGGTCATTGTCCATCTGCACTGTGAAGCGCCGTCCAATGAGTTCTGAAGCATTTTGCTGAATATGAGCAGATAATATTGCCCGAAAAAAATCAGAATTCATCCTGCTGCTTTTGTCAGCAGTCATATCATCAATACAAGAGAACCAGTTCCATTGTAAGCCATACATGCCCACACCATGACACTACCACCACCATGCTTCATTGATGAGGTGGTATGCTTTGGATCATGAGCAGTTCCTTTCCTTCTCCATACTCTTCTCTTCCCATCAATCTGGTACAAGTTGATCTTGGTCTTATCTGTCCATAGGATGTTGTTCCAGAACTGTGAAGGCTTTTTTACATGTTGTTTGGTAAACGCTAATCTGGCCTTCCTAATTTTGAGGTTCACCAATGGTTTACATCTTGTGGTGAACCCTCTGTATTCATTCTGGTGAAGTCTTCTCTTGATTATTGACTTTGACACACATACACCTACCTCCTGGAGAGTGTTCTTGATCTGGTCAACTGTTGTGAAGGGTGTTTTCTTCACCAGGGAAAGAATTCTTCGGTCATCCACCACAGTTGTTTTCCATAGTCTTCCGGGTCTTTTAGTGTTGCTGAGCTCACCGGTGCATTCTTTCTTTTTAAGGATGTTCCAAACAGTTGATTTGGCCACACCTAATGTTTTTTGCTATCTCTCTGATGGGTTTGTTTTGTTTTTTCAGCCTAATGATGGCTTGCTTTACTGATAGTGACAGCTCTTTGGATCTCATATTGAGAGTTGACAGCAACAGATTCCATATGTAAATAGCACACTTAAAATGAACTCTGGACCTTTTATCTGCTCCTTGTAAATGGGATAATGAGGGAATAACACACACCTGGCCATGGAACAGCTGAGCAGCCAATTGTCCCATTACTTTTGGTCCTTTAAAAAGTGGGAGGCACATATACAAACTGTTGTAATTCCTACACCGTTCACCTGATTTGGATGTAAATACCCTCAATATAAAGCTGAAAGTCTGCAGTTAAAGCACACCTTGTTTGGTTAATTTCAAATCCATTGTGGTGGTGTATAGAGCCAAAAAGATTAGAATTGTGCTGATGTCCCAATATTTATGGACTTGACTACAGATTGACAGGGAATATGATGGACTTTGTCCAGCAGTCTATCATAAGAAGATCATGGGCAAAACAATCCTACATGCTTCGAGTTTTCACCCACAGGCACTAATAAATTCTGTACCATATAACCAATACCTCCGGGTAAGGCATAACTGTTCCACTGAACAAATATTTAAGAGAGAGTCTGACAAATTGAGGAACAGATTACAAAAAAGAGGTTTTTCTAAGACATGTCCATGTAAAGCATTTAACCGTGCACGACAACAACCCACATGGATTTTACTTCCTTTCTTTTACCCTGCAAAGTAAAAGCATAATGTGCTAGTATGCATTGCATACTAGCACATTACGTGACACCTACAAACGAAGCCTGCGTCATCCCTGCTGCAGGCCGCATCTAACTTTGCCACTCTTCCCTCTGTGGCTGGCCGAGTGACATCACCCCCGCGCGCATGCGGGAGCCGCTGGTCACTGCACTTGCTCGTGAAGAAATGGCACGAGAGGCCGTTTTATCACAGCGCATGTACTGATGACATCATTGGTGCAGTCTACAGTAAATTCGTCTCTTAAACAACGCACGTTTAGGAGATATTTACAGTACCTATAGGTAAACCTAGAAGAAGGCAAGTACAACTTGCAAAGGGAGGTTTACAACCTCTTTAATCTGTACCAATTTAAAAGTGTTCTAAGAATATAACCCGGGTGATCCTGCGTTACTTTAATCAACATGCAGAGATTAGAGGCATCCTGAATAAAACATTGGTCAATTTTAACTGATGATCCGGTTTTTGGCAAATTTGTGAGTAATATACCATCTATTACTTTTAAACAGGCGGCTTCCATTAAAGACAAATTAGTGCAGAATGAATTTAAGTGCGAGCACAGGGACGATCCGTGTCAAGGTTTGGCACCTTTCCACGTGGCAATGACTCCCATTGTTCTTTTGTAGACAAAAAGAGAGTTCTTTTGCCTGAGTTCTTTGTGGTAACACATCGAATATGTAAGTGTGCTTATTAATGAAGGGGACATATTGATAACATAATTGTGAATACACTTACTTATGTGTTGCAAAACTTTTTGTAGATTGGCAAACCCTTCCCTGAAAAACATTTGTAAAATGAAAAAAATTGAGACGCTCTGGAATTTTCTGGCTGGGAAACATCCTGTGAAGAAATCTCTGTATGGGGTGTACTGTGACTAATCTCTACCAGTCATATATGGGTTTTTCATTTATATAAAAGATGTATTACTCCTGGGGTGGGTTAATTTGCTAAAAATTAAAGTGTTACCCAAGTTTACCTACCTCTTCTGACACTCTCCTTATTGGATCCTTAAAGCAGAGTTCCACTCAAATTTTTAACTTAATCTTACCTCCTTCAGTTAATTGCATAGATGTTCAAATGCCACACAAATTTTTTTTTTATCGCTGTAATTAACTTTATATTGTACTTTATTGTGGCACTTCCTGTCTCTCCTCCCATGGGAGTAGGCGTATTTATTGCCTTTCCCCGGCGACGCACTGTCTCCTGGGAGATTAGTGTCAGGCTTCCCAAGATTCAGTCTGGAAACAATGATCATGCACGTGAACAAGCTGTGAATGAACAGTATTCACCGCATCCAGGAAATCAATGCTTGTGGGCTTCACATGCCCACAAGCAAGATGGAAACAGTCAGCATCACATTTTTTAAGTTATTCTTCAGTACGAAACAGACAGACAGAGGCGGAAATATTACATCCAAACTGAGTATTATTTTGGGATTAGCAAAGTGTCTCAATGACCTAAAAAAAAAAAAAAAAAAAAGATTGGTCGCCGGACTCCCGCTTTAAATCCTTTTTTACCCACCCGAATGAAATTTTCTCCACCTTTTTATGGGGCCCTCACCCTCCAGGATACAAATTATCCACACTTATGAGACCCTCCTCTCAAGGGGGCATGGCTCTCCTGGACTCTCACAAATATTTTCTGGCCACCCAACTGGTTATTGCCGCTTGGTGGCTCTCTCCAGACTAATTCATCTACAATGCTAGAGGCAGCCATTGTTGGATCCCTAGAGGCTCTACATGCTCTCATATTTCATGGCTCCATGCTCCTTAACTCCATCTATGTCCACAACTATTAGAGACTGGAAGGCCAGTTTGGCTATCAAAAAATACCCTGACACCACGGTGTCATCTAATACACTCCTCTGGAAGAACCCCTCCTTATCGCACTTCTTTATGTTACCTGATTCGATTGTGTGGACCAAATACAAAATGAAATGCATCTCTCAGATAGTGGATCAAGGCTCATTATGCCCTTTAACCTGTCTATCTGAAGACTTTAATGTCCCCCCCACACATGCTTTTAGCTAAAGGCAGCTCTCCAACGCCTTCTATACCCAATTTCCACTGACTTCTTTGAGGATAGTGGAGCTGGTTCGAATCCCAACCATGACACCATCTGCCTGGAGTTTGCATGTCCTCCCTGTGTCTGCGTGGGTTTCCTCCGGGTACTCCGGTTTCCTCCCACACACTAAAGACATGCCGATAGGTTAATCGGATCCTGTCTAAATTGGCCCATGTATATGTATGAAAGTGTGTTAGGGACCTTAGGTTGTAAGCTCCTTGAGGGTAGGGACTGATGTGAATGTACAATGTATATGTAAAGCACTGACAGCGTTATACAAGTACCTGAAATAAATAAAATAAATCTGAGCTTGAACAGATGCTCAGGACTGAATGCCCACATCACGCATGTATGCTCACCTGGTGTCGGTTGCCCTGCCTCCATTAGACAGACTGAGAGATAAATGGCTGAGAGATGCACCACACTTAGATAATGACGACTGGGACGACATATGGGACCTACAGTTTAAAGCACTTGTTTCTTTACATGACAGATTAATCCAGTACAAAAAATAGTATGTAGAGCTTATTTCACCCCTTCTAGGCTCCATATAATGAATCCCTCCCATTCCTCAGGATGATGAAGGTGTGGCTATTCCCAAGGGGACTATTCCCACATCTTTTGGTCATGCTCTGTAATCACAAGATTCTGGCTGGAGGTGGTATCCAGCATTAACACTTACACATCAGTACCAGTCCCCCAGGCCATTGAAATTTGTTTCTTAGGCCTTGCTGGCAATCTTCTTTCTACCAGGGTGGAAAAAACCCTTGTCAGTCACCTCCTTTTTTATGCAAGAAAGGCCATAACCTTGCATTGGAAGAAGCAATGTCCTTCTGGAAAAAATTGATTACCAATAATCTCCCATTTTATATAAGTCTGGGAACACAGGATGCCTTACGAAATATGATAAAGTATGGGCCAAATGGTTGTCAGACCCTGCCATGGCTTCCTAGATATGAAACAACAAAAGGCCTAGAGACGTCTGGCTAAGTTTTTATTAGCTTTGTTTTGGGTGCGAATAATTGGGTCGAATTATCTCCATGTCTTTGGACACTGCCACCTGATGGCGAAGGTTGCACGGTCACACCATTGCCATCCTGGAGTTGATCACACTGACAACATTTGTACCATGTATTTTGTATTTAAAACCCCTGTGTGGTAAACACTACTCTATATGTTGCATTGTCTTAGTATTGTTCTTGTCGTACTTGTTTTGTACATGAAAACGCTAATAAAAAAGATTTGATTTGATGTAGATGCCAAGAATGTGTTTTTTTATGTAAAATGATCTTAAATTGTATATAATATATATATTTATATTGCCATAAAAAGTCCCATGGGAAGCAACAAGAAAACATTGAGGCTTCAGAGATGAGGGCAGTGAACACTTGCAGCTTTGGTCCTGATGACTCAGAAAGGAATCCCCAGATACACTGGCCTGACCTAAATAGCGGAGTCTTGTGGTAACTGGAGCATAAATGGGTTGTAACTGCTAGTTGCAAGACCATTGCAGAGAGAACACCAATGGCTGAAAGAGTAAAACCTGTGTTTGTTGGTTTAACTGTAGAGAAATTTAGGATTTTCAATTTCCGGCATGTCTCTACTGGTAGATGTTGATAGTGGAAAAAAAAATATAACAGAAGAGAAGCAACATCCATCCTCCTAAGGACACCAAGTGAAACTATGATAAAGTGAGGAGGGAGGAGGCTGCAGTATCAAGAGAGCTAGCCTACAGTTTTCTATGTGTGTAGTGTCTAGTATAATGCTAGGTTGCTTATTATCATCAAGCTTAGATTATAGAGAATGCATTTTTCAGTCTTCTTAAATCTTCAGCTTTCATCAAAAGAATACCTTAAGATCTGCAATGAAGCACCTTGTCCAGGCACCTCCTATTATAGGGTCCTCATCTCCCAGCTGTGCCACTGTGCTATTACCCTGTCACATCTGTATAAAATAAAAGTGTATATTGTAACACACATTATGCAGGCAATTTTTCTCCATCAGGAAACCCACCCTGTGAAATTCCTTGCAGCCATCTCTGGATCGCATGTAGACAAGAAGTTGCTGCAAAAAAGCTGCAGAATCAGCAGCACTGAAATGCAACCAGAGGATGTGTATTTTACCGAATAATAGCACGGATAAGTGAACAAGCAGGTCACCCTGGCTGATGATACAGGCTCACCCAAGGTGTGGGGACTAAGTACTAAGCGGTGTTCACCAGAGCTCCTGATGGTGGAGATTGTCTTTGCTGCATGTTAGTACCAGTTTGTATTCCTCAGGATCACCCTACCAGGAGGTGAGGAAGCTGGGTCCAGTAGCAGGTAGGGATCAAGTAGAAGCATAGTCAGTAAACAAGCCAAAGGGTTGGTAACAAGTGGTTGCAGGTGGGAATCAAGCAGAAATGTAGTCAAGGAACAAGCCAAAGGTTGTTAACGAGTGGTAGTGAAAATACAGATAGCAACAGAAGCGACAAAAGCAAGATATTGGCTGGAGACAGCACAATAATCTGACAAACAGGAAGTGCAGAGCCATGGCTTAAATCATGGCCCCCCCTTTTCTGACCTCTAGACTGTGTCTATGGTCTACCCCTATGTATTTACTCTCCTTTCAGGTTAAACCATCCCACCTATATGCATACCTACCCTCAAGATCTTCATCTTGCCAATGTACAGGTACATCTGGAAAGCCTCCTCTCCTTGCTTTCTGGGGTGACTGTAACTCCTTTGGGATCATTGTGTGGGACATCCCAGGCTTCAGGGGTTCTCCTTTTATTTGGGTGATATACCGACAGGGAATTCTCCAGTCCCCCTAGCTTCATCTGATATCTTTTCAAGAAATCTTTTACCTTTGACATGATGCAATATCGGTATGTATGTGACTTTACGGCTGCCACGATGTACATGTGTACGCATTTCGTGCCTTGACATATGTCCTAAATTCTTTGTTCTGTTCTGTTTTAGAGTATCTTCAAGTTTATGGTCTTCTCTAATCCCCTGAAGAAGGGATATTCTTTGAGATTGAGAAACAACCTTCATGTTCTTTATTAGCTCCCTATGAGCCTGGTATCATAACTTGTATCATGTATCTCCATGGTGATGTTTGCACCAACATGTTTTTAATACTTTAAAAAAACCTTTTTCTTGCTTTAAAATAAATGTCTATTATAGTTTGCCCTTGAAGTCCCATAGTACCGGGGGAGGGGGTGGTACTTTTTACTCTATGCATTCGATTAAGGGATGTTGGCAACATATATTGAAGACGTAGTTTCTCCATGGTGGCATGGTGGTTTCTTCTTTCTAAACATGGCTTGAATCAGGAAATTCACAGGAGGAGCAAAGAGTTCACGAGAAACAAGAAAAAGGCAAGGTTGTCTAAGCACTGGACAGACACACACACAGTATAGGGTTGTGGGTTTGGTGCTTCTCTCTCTAGATTACAGACTATACAGTAGACTGCAGGAGGATGATACCATTCAAATTCAGGTATACGTGTACCTAAAAAATTAATTTCATTACCTACTAATGAATACAGATCTGCATGCTACTTTTGCAGCATTGATTTAATTTTGAGTCAAAATGACTGAATTCAGCTTCCCTGCTTCAGAATGGGTGTACGGTCTGAAGTTTTGGAAAAATGTTACTTTCTATTTGCAGAATTTCATGGGTACTTTTCTTTGGAATTCTTTGTCAATTCTCAAATCACTGAAGGGAACATTTTAGTTTCCACATTCCTAAGATGTGCATAGACATTAAAAATGCAACTGAAGTCCATCTTTCTCTAATCAAGTTTAGACATCTATTAGCTCTGCTAGGCTCCATTAGCATTCATGTCAGCTATAAAAACTGCCTTCCCCTTGTCAATCTTTACAAAAATCTATAACACAGGTCAAGACTTACTCTATTTGAATGTAAAAAGTGCGATGAGCAGATTTAATCTGCAATTCATCTTGCATTCTACAAGTCTTCTAAAAATATTATTGGAACTACAATTCCCATAATTCTCAGTAGTATTTCATGTCTCTGTGGGAAGTCCTTTGGGACCAGAGCAATCTGCATGTAATGGCAGATGTTGTGTGCAGGGTAGGTTTAGGCAGTACTAAATTTAGCTTTTTATCTTGTACCTAAAGGTAAGCCTATAATAAGGCTTAACCGTAGGTACAGTAAATATCTCCTAAACGTGAACCTTTTAGGAGATATTTATATGAGTGGCAGCCGGTAACGTCACCAGCGCATGCGCACTGCACTCTCAATGGACGGCATATGGGTTAATGTGATTTTAAAATCATTGCACTGTTTTTTTTTGTAGATTTTACACAGCGTCCCAAATTTTTGGACCTGGGGATGGAAATGACAACTTCCTGCTTTGATTTCTAGGGCTCAAGCAGCAACAGAGTCTCACTGTTACTATATACCCCTTACTCACATAGAAGGGGAGAAGGGGGGCATATCTGGGAGTCCCCTTATTTTAACCAACATAGGGCATGACATAAAGTGGCCCTGACAGAGTGTCCACCCCATATTGAGGGCATGTGGCCTGGTATGGTTGGAGGAGGAGGGGCATGCTTGCTGCCCCTCTCTTGCCTGGCCAGCCACTCTCTCCAGGATGGGCTTTTGGGGGGCTACACCACTTTTGAAAAGTTTCTGGTATTTTCTGCAGAGGGAGCATAGAGCTCCTGCAAGCATTTGGGACTTTGTGAGTTTCACCTAGGGGACATATAGCTCCTAAAAGAGGAAATTTTGCACTGATCCATTAAAGACTGACATTATTCTGTAGGTAGTACAGTCCAGGATCTGCCTTTTTTTTTGTACATAGATGAAAAGTTTGTCCTCAAGTTAAAAATGGTAAGGTTATTCCCGCGCTATCAGGTATGACAATCGCTAAAATGGGAAAAGCTGTTTGCACCGAATCGGGTACACACCTGACCTTGGAGGTTGATAGATATAGATGGGTGGTGCTGCGCTAATCCTACATGTATAAACTAAAACCATAGAGTATATATATATAAATATAAATGGCTCTGATCGAATCTTGCATCAGCAAAATATAGATTAGGTATATGTGGTAAGTGACAAAACCAAAAACGGTTAAAATACTGGTAAGAAAAATAAATTACAAACGTGAAAGCATAATCATAAATAACCACATAATAAAAACATATCACCATGAAAGATTAACTCACTGGTAGTATAATAAACATATATCCTCTTGGAAAGGTGCAAATAAAATAAAAATAAAAATTGTGATTTACACTGTGTGTAGAAATATAGAACTCATAAAGTGACAATGTGCAACAATGTATCTAGATAAATACAGCATGGATATCAGACAAATCATAGAATGTGCATCACATAAAGTGACAATGTGCAAACAAAACGTTCAAACAAAGTTCAGCATAAATG
The DNA here is from genome assembly GCA_037952925.1 of Lithobates clamitans. Taxonomy (NCBI): domain Eukaryota; kingdom Metazoa; phylum Chordata; class Amphibia; order Anura; family Ranidae; genus Lithobates; species Lithobates clamitans. Next base: position 3,859,241 of record JBBGZY010000852.1, on the reverse strand, counting down.
TCCCAAAAAATTAAGCATCAAAGTGCTCCACACGAAAATCTTTCTAATAATCAAAAGTGGTGACAGCAACGTCCTAGCATGCAATCGTTGCGGTTTTGGTGCTCAGAATAAATCACATCATGTGCCTCTTCGTGTACACACACAAAAGTGGGTAATGGCCCCTTACCTTAAGGTAATAGGGCAAGAGCATATGACCAGAAAGCCTTTAAGAGTATCCACCTATGGGCTCCAGCGCATCCCCAACAGTCCAGGGTCCAGGGTATGGTTCCCTCAAGTGTAGTGCAGGGGGTATATAGGATGACAAAGCAGGATGGACCCAATAGTGTAATATCGTTTGGTAAAATATCAGCTTTTATTAAAAAAGTAAGGTACTCACATAAAAGTAAATAAACAGCGTTTTGATCCGACGAGCGGCGAGCTCGTGAGCCTCTAGCAGTATGTACAGCCTGTCCAGTCCCTACGTGTGACGTCACACCACACGTGACTTCATCAGGGGACAGGCTGTACATACTGCTAGAGGCTCACGAGCTCGCCGCTGTTTATTTACTTTTATGTGAGTACCTTACTTTTTTAAGCACTTCGTGCCCGCGCTAAAGCCGAAAGACGGCTGCAGCGCGGACGCTATCTGCTGGGTGAACGTCCCTGGACGACCAGCTGTTTACTTCCACAATGCGCGCTCCCGCGGGCACGCATCACGGAAGTTCTGTGCTGGCCGTGTCCCTCGGACACAGCCAGTCACAGATCACCGTAAACGGCCAATGACAGCAGCCGTTTACAGTGCGATCGGCGGTGCCAATGAGAGAGGATCTCATATGTAAATATATGAGATCATCTCTCATCGCCGGCTCTCCCTCCTCACACAGAGACAGCGTGTGAGGAGGGAGAGCGAACCGCTGCAGCGGTGTGTGTAAAAAAAAAAAAAAAAAAAAAAAAAACTGAAAAAAAAATCGTCAGTGTCTCCTGTCATCCCTCCCCACTGTCTGTCGCCAGTGCCATCCGTCCCCACTGTCATCCCTCCCCAGTGCCATCGCTCCCCACTGCCATCTGTCCCCAGTGCCATCCCTCCCCACTGCCATCCCTCCCCACTGCCACCTGTCCCCAGTGCCATCCCTCCCCAGTGCCACGTATCAGTGTCACGTGTCACCAGTGCCACGTATTAGTGCCATCTGTCATGAGTGCCACGTATTAGTGCCATCTGTCATCAGTGCAACGTGTCATCAGTGCCACGTATTAGTGCCATCTGTCATCACTGCCACGTGTCATTAGTGCCACATATTAGTGCCATCTGTCATCAGTGTCAAGTGTCATTAGTGCCACATATTAGTGCCATCTGTCATCAGTGTCCAGTGTCATCAGTGCCACGTATTAGTGCCATCTGTCAGTGCCACGTATTAGTGCCAAATGTCATCAGTGCCACGTATTAGTGCCATCTGTCATCAGTGTCATCAGTGCCACATATTAGTGCCATCTGTCATCAATGCCACGTCAGTGTCATCAGTGCCACGTATCAGTGCCATCTGTCATCAGTGCCACGTATCAGTGCCATCTGTCATCAGTGTCATGTGTCATTGTCCTGGTGCTCCAGGGCCTTCAAAAGTGTAATAGGTAGTCAACAAGTTGGATGGGTAATTTATGCTCCTAGAACACGTGATGGTGCTCCCTGCATGTTGGGCCTCTGTATGTGGCCAGGCTGTGAAAAAGTCCCACACATGTGGTATCCCCATACTCAGGAGGAGTAGCAGAATGTATTTTGGGGCGTTATTTATGGTATACACATGCCATGTGAGAGAAATAACCTATTACAATGACAATTTTGTGGTGTAAAAAAAAATCTTAATTTTGCAAAGAATTGTGGGAAAAAATGACAACATCAAAAAGCTCACCATGCCTCTTACTAAATACCTTGGAATGTCTACTTTCAAAAAAGGGGTCATTTGGGGGGTATTTGTACTTTCCTGGCTTGTTTGGGTCGCAAGAAATGAGTTAGGCCGTCAGTACTTCAGGTGTGATCAATTTTTTATGATTTGCACCATAACTTGTGGACTCTCTAACTTTCACAAAGACCAAATAATATCCACTAATTTGGGTTATTTTTACCAAAGATATGTAGCAGTATAAATTGTGGCCAAAATTTATGAAGAAAAATTAATAATTTGCAAAATTTTATCACAGAAACTAAGAAAAATGCGTTTTTTTTTCAAAATTTTCGGTCTTTTTTTATTTATAGCGCAAAAAATAAAAAACCCAGAGGTGATCAAATACCACCAAAAGAAAGCTCTATTTGTATGAAAAAAAAGGACGAAAAATTCATTTGGGTACAGTATTACATGACTGAGTAATTGTCATTCAAAGTGTGAGAGCGCTGAAAGCTGAAAATTGGTCTGGGCAGGAGGGGGGTTTAAGTGCCCAGTAGGCAAAAGGTTAATAAAAGCTGATATTTTACCAAACGATATTACACTATTGGGTCCATCCTGCTTTGTCATCCTATATACCCCCCTGCACTACACTTGAGGGAACCATACCCTGGACCCTGGACTGTGAGGGATGCGCTGGAGCCTATAGGTGGATACACTTAAAGGCTTTCTGGTCATATGCTCTTGCCCTATCACCTTAAGGTAAGGGGCCATTACCCACTTTTGTGTGTGTACACGAAGAGGCACATGATGTGATTTATTCTGAGCACCAAAACCACAACGATTGCATGCTAGGACGTTGCTGTCACCACTTTTGATTATTAGAAAGACTTTCGTGTGGAGCACTTTGAATCTTAATTTTTTGGGACATTTATGCTGAACTTTGAATGTTTTGTTTTGCACATTGTCACTTTATGTGATGCACGTTCTCCGATTTGTCTGATATCCATGCTGTATTTATCTGGATACATTGTTGCACATTGTCACTTTATGAGTTCTATATTTCTACACACATTGTAAATCACAATTTTTATTTTTATTTTATTTGCACCTTCCCAAGAGGATATATGCTTATTATACTACCAGTGAGTTAATCTTTCATGGTGATATGCTTTTATTATGTGGTTATTTATGATTATGCTTTCACGTTTATAATTTATTTTTCTTACCAGTATTTTAACCATTTTTGGTTTTGTCACTTACCACATATACCTAATCTATATTTTGCTGATGCAAGATTCGATCAGAGCCATTTATATTTATATATATACTCTATGGTTTTAGTTTATACATGTAGGATTAGCGCAGCACCACCCATCTATATCTATTGTCCTCAAGTTGTTCTACCAAGTTCGAAATGTGCATCCCATAATCCCTCATCCCTATCCAAGTTGATTTCCCTCAATAAAACCAAAAAAACAAGCCCATCAACTGGTGACGGACTCTGGTAGTTGGAAAATGCATGTTGACTGGCTGTGCAGGAATAAGGGGACCCAAAATCCAGCGGCTTTCTAGGGGGTAGCGCTGCACTTTACTATATCATGCTCTATAGCTCATATATTATATAAGCAGGCCAGAGAGAAACATTCACAGTTTATCAAAGGTTACATAGTTAAATAGTTGGTAAGGTTCATCCAGTTCAACCTGTGTCTGTGTATGTGTTTATGTCACTGCAATTTTTGACTAAGATGCCCAAGTCACTCTAATGCCCCGTACACACGGTCGGACTTTGTTCGAACATTCCGACAACAAAATCCTAGGATTTTTTCTGACGGATGTTAGCTCAAACTTGTCTTGCATACACACGGTCACACAAAGTTCTAAACGCAGTGACGTAAAACAAATACGTCGGGACTATAAACGGGGCAGTGGCCAATAGCTTTCATCTCTTTATTTATTCTGAGCATGCGTGGCACTTTGTCCGTCGGATATGTGTACACACGATCGGAATTTCCGACAACGGATTTTGTTGTTGGAAAATTTTATATCCTTCTCTCAAACTTTGTGTGTCGGAAAATCCGATGGAAAATGTCCGATGGAGCCCACACACGGTCAGAATTTCCGACAACACGCTCCGATCGGACATTTTCCATCGGAAAATCCGACCGTGTGTACGGGGCATTACAGTATACAACCCCTTACGCAGTTTAGGGCTAAACAGCTTCTTGTCCAACTTCATTGCGTGTCCATGTGTCTTTTTAAGTGACCTGAGACTGAATAGTTTTCTCCCTAGAAGTTGTTTATTGTTTGCAATCATTCCTCATAACTCAGGTTCTCCAGCCCCCTTATTAGCTTGGTTGCCCTTCTATGGAATTTCTCCAGATCCACACATTCTTCCTGAAGACTGGTGACCAGAACTGGACAGCACACTCAAGATGTGGTCAAACCAGAGTTTTGTGAAAGAATTATAGTTTTATCTTCTGACTAAATACCCATTTTAATGCATGCCAATAGTCTGACATTGCATACAATTGCTGAGCTTGTGATCTGAACCCCCAGATCCTTTTCCATCCTCAATTTCCTGAAAGGTTCTCCAAGCAAATAACTTGCACTCATATTATAGCCCCAAGTGCATTAATTGACATTTTTCAATAATAAACCTCACATGCCATGTGGTTGCCCACCCCTTCATTTTATTGAGGTCTTTTTTTGTAAAGTTTCTATATACTGTTGTGACGTTATTCCCTGTTTAGCTTAGCCAAATAAGGAGTCATATGACCACAGATGGAAATTTTAAGACTATTCTTTGGTGTTCACTTTCACTGATGAAAACAGTATCATTCTTAGTAACCAGCAAGAATTTATGAAAGATCGTTCTTGCCAGACCAACCTGTTAACATCCGATAAGGAAGTGAGCTGTAATCTGGATAGAGGAAGGCCTTTGGATGTGGTGTATCTGGGTTTCGTCAAAGAATTCAATACAGTACCATATAAATGCTTAATTTATAAATTGTGGTTTGTTGGCATTGAAGATCGTATACGTACCTGAAGAAAAAGAGAACATTGGGACTTTAAATGAGGCATGACCTGGTAAGGTCAATTGCCTCCATTCCTATATAAATGAGACAAAAAGGAAGACTGAGGATTGGGACTTTAGATGAAGCACGCAGGTGTAAAAATTCAGTTATTGGAGATCAATAATATGTTACACGAGGGTAATCATGAGTAAACATAGATAACCAATACAATTCATTCAATAGATATACATACAGTAATTACAAACTGCCACATAATAATTAAGGATGAGCTCCGACGTGTTTGCACACTCCACGTGCAGAGCCCGCCAGGAAGTCGGCACGGTGCTGCGCCAATCATAGGCAGTGAGACATTTCCCGATCTCTGCAGCCGCACATCGGGAAAATGTCTCGCTGCCTGTGATTAGCGCAGCGCCGTGCCAACTTCCTGGCGGGCTCTGCACGTGGAGTGTGCGAACACCGGAACTCATCCTTAATAATAATACATATCGCACAATACAAGTAATGATTTGGTCAGGTAAAACATATAATTAGGCATAAAAACACAGCATATAATAGCTCTATGCATTTTGTGGATTCATCCACTCTTCAGGAGCATGCACGTGGATAAATGAGTACTGTAGTATTATAAAAAGAATATCTATATGGTCTGACCCCATCAAGGAAGAATAATTAAGATGGAATAAGTGGGAGGTAAAGTTAACTAGGAAAGACCCCCCCCCCCCAAACCACTCTCAAAAGTACTTACATTATATGTATCTATGCAATGGGAAAGTGCCAACATGAATCAGAGAACACCTAGGGTTCCGGGAGCTGCGATGCGGGCTACAGGTCTTCCTCCCCCCTCCATATAGGGTGGATGGACCGCCCTGCGCTACCCATTGACATCACGCTCCTTACGACAGAGCTGCTGTGCCACGTCCATGGCGCCGCCGCTTTCCACCGCCTTTCACATCGAGCAACCAGGTGGAGGGATGATTTTGGCGACGTTTTTGGGCGGCTTGTCCACCCAGCTGCAGGTGCCTCCTCTCCACAATGTATGCCAGCGTGACGTTGGTGGGTGTGGTGGACTTGCCCTATAGGTTTATTCTGGGGCGTTTGACTCACATGGTGGCTCCATCTGTTCACTTGGACACTTTCTGGATCACTTTGAACTCAAGTTTGTATTAGGTAATTTGATTTTCACTCTTCACTTATTACTTTACTTGGTACGTCTGGGTTTCATTTCATCTAATCCTTCTGGTGATATTGTTTCTTATTTTTAATTTATGTACTTCATTATTATGCTCCTGAAGAGTGGATGAATCCACAAAATGCATAGAGCTATTATATGCCATGTTTTTATATCTAATTATATGTTTTACCTGACCAAATCATTACTTGTATAATGCGATATGTATTATTATGTGGCAATTTGTTATTACTGTATGTATATCTATTGAATGAATTGAATTGGTTATCTATGTTTACCCTCATGTAACATATTATTGATTTCTAATAACTTAGAATTTTTACACCTGCGTACTACAGCTAAAGTCCCAATTCTCAGTCCTCTTTTTTGTCTCATTTAGATTGGGATGGAGGCAATTGACTTTACCAGGTCACCGCCTCATTTAAAGTCCCAATGTTCTCTTTTTTTTCAGGTACATATACCATCATCAATGACAACAGACCACAATTTGTAAATTAAGCGTTTATAGGGTACTGTATTGAATGCTTTAACGAAACCAAGATATACACCACATGCAAAGGCCTTCCTCTATCTAGATTACAGCTCACTTCCTCCTAGCATGTTAACATGGTCTGGCAAGAATGATTTTTCATAAATTCTTGATGGTTACTAACAATGATACGGTTTTTATCAGTGAAAGTGACCACCAAAGAATAGTCTTAACATTTACATCTGTGGTCATGTGACTCCTTATTTTGGTTTGCAGACAGTATATTATGTAATTTCTGTATAACATCTATTTTTCATGAGAGAAGTGTAACTATCAAAGGAAAAAAAAAAGAAAAAACACTTTAACCGCCTCACGCAGATATACTGCGGCATAAGGGCATGTACAGGCAGATTAACGTACCTGTACGTTGGCTTGCACCCACGCCGGTAGCTCCGTGAGCATGATCGCGGGTCCCGCGGACTCGATGTCCATGGGGATACCCGCGATCATCTCATGGTGAGGAAGAACGGGGAAATGCTAATGTAAACAAGCATTTCCCCTGCCTAATGACTCTGATCACAGCTCCCTGTAATCGGAAGCGGTGATCAGTGTCGTGTCACGCACAGCCCCTCCCCCCCACAGTTAGAATCACTCCCTAGGACACACTTAACCCCTACAGTGCCACCTAATGATTAACCCGTATACTGCCAGTCACATTTACACAGTAATCAATGCATTTTTAATCGCACTGATCGCCATATAAATGTGAATGGTCCCAAAATAGCACCAAAAGTGTCTGACCTGTCCGCCATAATGTCGCAGTCGCGATAAAAATCGCTGATCACCGCCATTACTAGTAAAAAAAAAAAATAATAATAAAAATGCCATAAAACTATCCCCTATTTTGTAGATGCTATAACTTTTGCGCAAACCAATCAATAAACACTTACTGCATTTTTTTTACCAAAAATATGTAGAAGAATACGTATTGGCCTAAACTGAGGAAAAAAAATGTTTTATATATTTTTTGGGGATATTTATTACAGCAAAAAGTAAAATATAATGCATTTTTTTTCTAAATTGTCACTCTTTTTTTGTTTATAGCGCAAAAATAAAAACCGTAGAGGTGATCAAATACCACCAAAAGAAAGCTCTATTTGTGGGGAAAAAGGACATCAATTTTTTTTGGGAGCCACATCGCACAACCGCGCAATTGTCAGTTAAAGCAACACAGTGCCGAATCGCAAAAAGTGCTCTGGTCTTTGGCCATATGTTTGATAGCTCTTTTGATTCTGATTTACTACGTGCTTCATTTTTTACAGAACAAACAGCAATGAAATTTCAGGTTGGTTGCTCCAATTCACTCCCTATTCTATGTAGCAGCTTTTTACAAACAGAAGATAGCACTGTTAGGTAGTTATTGTCCTCTTTCTTTTTGCTCTCTTTGGAGAGTAGTGGCTCTGTTATAATCACGCAGTTAACGTGGCACTTGTGCAGATCTTCTGCTGTGAATAGGCTCCAAGAGACACATCAAGCACATCAGCAATTTAAGTAATGTCACAAGTAAATAAGCAGATCTATGTGTAGCTGAATGAGGGATATTTCTTATGCCAGCTCTGCGTCTTCAGGGCTGTACTGCCAAGTGAGAGAGGGACTAGCTTACCTTGAGAGTTAGCTTGCAAGACCCCTATGCTGTCATCAAACTGCATGGATTTGATGTTGAGAGATGCCAAGATACATTCCTTGTCCTGAAGTGAAGTATCATCAATATTGTTCTGATTGGCTGACAGGATAACGCACATGTCACACAGGTTAATGTTGACAGCCCTTAGATCAGCTCGGCTTAATGGTGTGCCCTAAAGGAAAGATAAAACAAGCAGGAAGGGAGGGAAAATGTAGGCATCATCAGATCATATTAACAGGGAAGTTAGTTAAATAAAGAATATCTATCTATCCTTTCCTAGCTCAAAAATATATATTTTTATTCTGTCTTATTGCCACAGTGGACATTCTAATGAACTCAAAATAGAGAAGGACTATATTGAACTGAGCACCAAAAAACTATTCAGTGCGACAATGTCACCTTGCTTCAGATGCTTGTGTGATTATACAAGGGTGGAAACAGGGTAGTCTGCAGGGGGTTTGCTGCAGCCAGCTGACTGCACCCTTCTGTTAGATATGTAATCTTACTATGACATTGAAATATCGAGGAACAAGTAGTTTGCATGAATTTAGGCATACGATTTTAACAGGAAAATTATTAACATGACTTTAAGAAATAAATAAAAAAAACTAACTAAAGACGAATATAAATTAGGCTATGAGGTATACCATATTTCAATGAATAAACATACCAATATGTGTATCAAACATAGACCATTATTGATCATGTAATGGTTTGTGATAAACAATATAGTGATTAAATGAATTCCTCTTAAAATAACCTCATAGTATATGCCCAGCTAAAAAATGTTGTTCATTTGGATAGAGTTGGGAAGGGCCAGAACTCCTGTTAAGTTTTTACTGCTATCCAGTCCACTGTTGTAGAAATTTCCCCTCACTTACTGTCACAGTGACAATGGTTTTATCAGACAGGTAGAGAGGGAAATCTGCAACAGGGACAAATAACAGAAATGAAAATACTTATTTTCAGTTGAGAAGGAAGAGGATAAAACTCCTGCCAGCTTTTATTTCTGTCTGTGTTGCAAGTTTTATCCTCCCTTACTGCCTAGTGAAAAAGCTGTCAGCAGGACAGGAAGTGAGGGAAAATCTCATTACTCTATGCAAATGAAAACAAAAAAATAGCCAGACTTACAGTACATTTTAAAATGATCGTAAGTTGTCCTAAAGATTATATTTTCTCACTTGTGGTTTAACACCCCTATGTGACCTCCATACTTTGCCTTAGTACTTACAGGCAGGATTGAAACCTTTGGGAAGTTATGCAGCGTCTCCCATTCTCTCTTTAGGTATTCCAAGGATCCAACAAATACTATAGGTTTCAGTTCGTGATAGTGAAAGTTACTGGCTCTTAGTGGCATCACCAAATTCCGAAGCCCAATAAGTGCTGATGTTACATCTCCAAATATACAGACAACGACATGCCCACTTAGAACTGTCATGGCAGCTTCACTTCGTGTCTGTAGTAATTGATAGAACGAGAAAATCAGAAAAAAGCATGCATTACCTTTTTTTTCAGGTAAACATGCAGAGGATGCATTACAACATATTTACTCACAATTGTTATTGGTTTCTACCTTTTTTTATCATGAATCCCTGTTTATCTTTGATCATATGCATGGCTTTTCAAGCTTATATATATATATGCAAGGCCACATCACAGGACCCCTTACCTGCAGTCCTAGCAATCTGCTAGAAGTCTGAGGGTGTTTCATTAGTCAAAATATTGAGTCATGAGATTATAACCGGCAAAACTCAGCGCTCAATTCAGTAAGCGCATTTGAATGTTATATCTCAATGTACGCTCAGCGGTCATTTTATTAGGTACATTATTTTATTTATATAGTAGTACAATAATACCTTGGATTGTGAGCATAATTCGTTCCAGAAGCATGCTTGTAATCCAAAGCACTCTTATATCAAAGCAAATTTTCCCATAAGAAATAATGGAAACTCAGATAATTAGTTCCACAACCATTTATTCATATAAAAATAATCAAAATATGAGCAAAAGTTAAAAATAATACCGTAACAGTACTGTAGTAGGAATACTGTACCTCTGTTGAAAAAAAAAAAAAAAATACAGTTTTAATGTAAAAAAAAGAGAATTACACTCACAATGTTAAGAAGTCTGAAGCTCATCCATGTAAAGCCGCTGTGTATATTACAGTAAAGCCGCTGGTGTACAGTATACAGCGCTATATGTGGCCAGAGGTTCGGGGCGATGATGACTTCCAGGGCTCCATGGAGAACTCGGAGACACTCGGGAACTGTTGACATCACTTCCGGGTGCTCCAAACGCATGTTACGCCCGCCCCTCCCAACTGGGAGTGTCTCTGGGTGTCTCCGACAGCTTTACTGTACATATAGACAGCGGCTTTACATGGATGAACATCAGACTCCTTAACATTGTGAGGAGTATAACTCTTTTTTTTTTTTACAGTAAAACTACTGTTTGTATATCAAGACAGCGCTCGTATATCAAGACAAAAAAAAAAAAATGTTGCTTGTCTTTCAAAACGCTCGTATACCGCATTACTCATAAACCAAGTTATCATTGTACTATAATTATATAAAGTTTTAGCCAGCACATAGACCAATTGACATCAGATAAATCTATCTAGTACTGGGTAGGGCCCTCTTTTACTTACAAAGCACCCTATATTTGTTATAGCATAGATTAAACAAAGCACTGGAAACATTCCTTAGGGATTATAGTCTATGCCATTCCTGCAGATTTGTTGGCCATACATTTATGCTGTAATTCTGCTCAACCTTATCTTAAAGGTTCTAAGTTGAATATGCCAAAATGTGAACCCCGCACATTCTGTGTGATGCACTAAAAATTGAGATTTGTCAGGTCAGACAATGCTTTTCAGTTTGAACTTGATAGACGTATGTCATTTTTTTCAAGCTATATATAGTATCCCATAAAAGTGAGTACACCCCTCACATTTTTGTAAATATTTTATTATATCTTTTCATGTGACAACACTGAAGAAATTACACTTTGCTACAATGTAAAGTAGGGAGTGTACAACTTGTATAACAGTGTACATTTGCTGTCCCCTCAAAATAACTCAACACACAGCCATTAATGTCTAAACCACTGACAACAAAAGTGAGTATACACCTAAGTAAAAAATGTCCAAATTGGGCCCAATTAGCCATTTTCCCACCCCAGTGTCATGTGACTCGTTAATGTTACAAGGTCTCAGGTGTGAATGGGTGGGTAAAGTTGGTGTTATCGCTCTTAGTCTCTCATACTGGGCACTGGAAGTTCAACATAGCACCTCATGGCAAAAAACTCTGAGGATCTGAAAAAAAAAAATTTGCTCTACATAAAGATGGCCTAGGCCAGGGGTCTCAAACTGGCGGGCCCCAGCTGTTGCAAAACTACAAGTCCCATCATGCCTCTGCCTGTGGGAGTCATGTTTGTAACTGTCAGCCTTGCAATGCCTCATGGGACTTGTAGTTTTGCAACAGCTGGAGGGCCACCAGTTTGAGACCCCTGGCCTAGGCTATAAGATTACCAAGACCCTGAAACTGAGCTGCAGCATGGTGGCCAAGACCATATAGCAGTTTAACAGGACAGGTTGCACTCAGAACAGGCCTTGCCATGGTTGACCAAAGAAGTTGAGTGCACATGCTCATTGTCATATCCAGAGGTTTTCTTTGGCAAATAGCCATATGAGTGCTGCCAGCATTGCTGCAGAGGTTGAAGGGGTCAGTGCCCAGACCATACATTGCACACTGCATCAAACTGGTCTGCATGGCTGTCGTTCCAGAATAAAGCCTCTTCTAAAAATGATACACAAGAAAGCCCACAAACAGTTTGCTGAAGACAAGCAGACTAAGGACATGTATTACTGGAACCATGTCCTGTGGTCTGATGAGACCAAGATAAGCTTATGTACCGGTAGTTCAGATGGTGTCAAGCGTGTGTGGCAGCAACCAGGTGAGGAGTACAAAGACAAGTGTGTCTTGCCTACAGTACAGCATGGTGGTGGAAGTGTCATGGTCTGGGGCTGCATGAATGCTGCCGGCACTGGGGAGCTACAGTTCATTGGGGGAACCATACATGCCAACATGTACTGTGTCATACTGAAGCAGAGCATGATCCACCAGCTCCATAATGTTGTCATGGAGGAGTGTAGGAGGACAACCTGTGAAGCTCTGGTGAACTCCATGCCCAAGAGGTTTAAGACAGTGCTGGCACTTTGGGCCAAATTTGGACATTTTCACTTAGGGGCATACTCACTTTTTTTGCCAGCGGTTTAGACATTAATGGCTGTGTGTTGAGGTATTTTTTTGAGGGGACAGTAAATTTACACCGTTATACAAGCTATACACTCACTACGTTGTAGCAAAGTGTAATTTCTTCAGTGTTGTCACATGAAAAGATATAATAAAATATTTACAAAAATGTGAGGGGTGTACTCACTTTTGTGAGATACTGTATGTAATTATCAGTTGTGTTTTTACATGACTGTAGATGTTTTTAGCTTTACAACTTTGCTCGCTGTAAACTGTAGAGACTTCATTACAAGACAAACCCTTAAAGACAGAAAGGCATGAACTGTACTAAACCAGGGGTGCTCAACCTTTTGAAGAGCGAGGGCCGCTTAAGTGATTTGGTAACCGGTTGCAGGCCACATTGAAATGAAATGGTTCAGAATTTAGAATTTTATATTTTGAATAGCATAATGATTTTAAATAATAATCGGGGTAATCATTTTCCTGTGTGACCAATCCCCATTGGATCTTTACCCACAGGATATAATAGAAGTCTATGGCTCAGTGCAGCTAACCCACAGGAAATCCACAGGGCACTGCCCTGCACCCACGGATCAGTGTGAAAGCAGCCTACTAGTTGTTAACCTACTTAGTGTTGTTGCTACCATCCCCTCTGTTATAATAAATGCTGTGCCCCACTGTATGTGTTTTGTAAAAAATCTGCCAATACCTTATTTTCTAGCGCCGATCGGCAGTCACATGACCGGCCGTCTCTCTCCTCTCCAGGCCTGACAGCAAAGCGAGCGGAGCCGAGAATCCCCCGCTGACATCAGCCATGGGGAGGAGAGAGATGGCTGGTCACGTGACTGCTAAGTGGCGCTATAAAATAGGGTATTTATTGGTGGATTTTTTAAAAAACACATACAGGGGGGCACAGCATTTATTATAATAGAGGGCATTGTACTAACAAAAATAATGTTATGATACCAGCAGGAAAGGGGGGGGGCACCGGTACAAGCTGACAGGCAGGGAGGTGAGGGGGGAGAGCAGGGCTGCGGATGACGGCGTCATGTGAACTGACCACATAAACTGACCACATAAACTGACCACGGTGTCAGGGCTCAGCAGCCATGATACACTGTAGTCAGTTTACATAGGGGAGGGTATAGCCAGGCAGGATCATCCAGATATTTCAGGTGTTACAGGGGTTCAAATGACACAGCACAAGCACTGTGCTGTATAACATGCTTTAAAGTAACAGGATCCAATATTCTTTTTTTTTAGGTTATCAAACACTTTAACCCTATTATAGGTGCTAATATGCCCATTGCAAAAGCTCTTATGCCCCGCGTATGTGTTGTTTAATACACTGACTAGACATGGGCCTAACACCCCCCTGTTTGGTTTGCAGCAGAACTCCCAAACAGGGGAAATGTTCTAACCTGAATGGTGAACCCCATTGATGTCTATGGAGGCCGAACAGGAAAAATTAAAAGTGCCCATTTTGAAGGCTTATATGCAAGTAATTGGCCATAAAAGGGGTATATGGGGGTCTGGGTACTGCCCTGACCCCCATATGCATCAATAAAACATTTTTTTCTTAGGAGCAGTGGTTTTAATTATGCTTAAAGTGCAATAAAAATGAAAAATTACTTTAAATACAGTGCCTGGGGATCCCCTTAATGTGCCTGTAAAGTGGCCCATCTGAAGCATATATAGAACATGCTGCAGCAAAAATGAAATTTCTAAAGAAAAAAAAACGAACCAATTCCCATTTAGATTGACTTACGGTTGCAATTGCTGGCACCCGGCTATTGAAAAAATAAAGAAAGAAAACGGCGTGGGGTCACCCCCAGTCCATACCAGACACTTCCGGACTAGTATGGATTCAGAGGGGAACACCACATCAAAATTTAAAGAACAAATGGCATGGGGCCTCCCCAAAATCCATACCAGACCCTTATGCGGGCTTGCAGCCTGGCAAGTCAGGAAAGGGGGAGGGATAACCGAGTGCCCCCTCCTAACCATACCATGCCCTCAACATGAGGGGGTGGGTGCTTTGAGTCAGGGGGGCTCTGCCCCCCCGTCCCAAAGCACCTTGTCCCCATGTTGATGGGGACAAGGGCCTCATCCTCACAACTATGGCTGGTGGTTGTGGGGTGTCTGCGGGCAGGGAGTTTAACAAGGGGGCCCCAGATTCTGCCCCCCCATGTAAATGGGTATCGGATACATAGTACCCCTACCCATTCACCAAAAAAGTGTCAAAAAGTAATATACAAAAAAGAAAAGTTTTTGACAATTCCTTTATTAAAAAAATAGTGTCCTTTGATGTAAATCCACCATCAATCACGTTGCCTGCCGACCCAATAAACAAAAAAAAAATTGCTCCCGCCTCAAAGAGCAGAGCAGGCCAGAATGCCTGCTCTGCTCTTTGACAATTATTATATAGGTAAGGGGTGGGGCCACCTGGCTACCTCACCTTGTGGCACCACTCCCTTCTGACATCACGGACAATGGATTTACATGGAGGGACACTATTTTTTTCATTTTTACATTTATTTAATAAAGGAATTGTCAAAAATTGTCTCTTGTATTTATTACTTTTTGACACTTTTTTGGTGAATATGTACCTGATACTAATTCACATAGTGGGAGGGGGGTGGGATTCTGATAAGCCCCCCACCCGCAGACCACCACAACCACAGTTGTGGGGATGAGGCCCTTGTCCCCATCAACATCCCCCTGCCCCAAAGCACCCACCCCCCATGTTGAGGGCATGTGGCCTGGTATGTTTCAGGAGGGGGGGGGGCTTTCCTGACCTGCCAGGCTGCATGCCCGGATAAGGGTCTGGTAAGGATTTTGGGGACCCTACGCTGTTTTTTATTCAAAATTTTGGAGTGGGGTTCCATTTCAAATCCATACCAGATCCGAAGGGCCTGGTATTGACTGGGGGGGGGACCCCACGGCCTTTTTTTCTTTATTTTTTTACCAGCACTTTTTATTTTGTTCAGCTGTCAGTGGGAAAACCCATTGACAGCTGATGACTAATCGGTTGTTGAGGACGCTGCGGCCGGCTTCCCAACCATGCTCCTCAACAACCAGCTTACACTGCTTCCTGATTGGGAAAAGCTTGGAACAGGCAAATGTTTGAACCAAATTTATGCTTGGGCCGAACCGTTCGCTCATTTCTAACACTGACTGGTCTTTCTTCTTGCAGCTGCTGCTGGCATCATTCTCCAGGCTGCTAGAAAGCATTGGCTTATGCAGCTCCTGTTCCCTGCTGGTGCTGGCTCACTGCACTGATGCTCTGGGATGGTGAGTCAGCAAGCCCAGATCGCAATAAATGGTTGTGCTCTTCCCTGGTTTGAGGTCGCGGGCCCCATCAGAGCGCGCCACGTGTTGAGCACTCGTGTACTAAACACTAAATCTAGCACTAACAATCATTCAAGTAGTAGCTTAGCTTAGACCATCTTCCCCATTCTGTTGTATCCATAAAACAAATAACCTTATGGCCACACCTACCAGCTTTATTGTATTGGAGTGAAGCCAAAAGATTCACTTTTTGGATATTCACAAAAACAAGCAACTATACACAGTAAAGTGACTTTTGAGTGTGGGAGATTTTCCCTTAGTTTATATTTGGAAAAAAATGGCAAATCTCTCAAATAGGGCCATAGTCAAAAAAACAACATTTTTTAGTTCAGTGAGAAAGGGTAAACACATCTGAAAATGTTTTTGGCGACATCCTCACCCCAATTACTTGTATGGGTGTTACAGGAATATAACTGAAGAAAAACCTCCACAATGGGGTGACAGAAATAAAAAACAAAAACTTTAACTCTTCCCCACTGCATCCAAAATGCAAAATGCTAGAGTCATGTTTTCATTTAAAATATCTGTCTTTTTGAAATAATTGAAGAACTTTTATTGTACATTTTATAGAATCCCTAAATATAGCTTGGAAGCCCAAAGGTCTTAGAATGTTGAACGAATATAAACATTCTAGGTGCTATAAGATTTTACAGAGGTTAAAGAAATAGAATATATTGGGTTTTAACTATAAACTTAAACCAGCTCTAACATGGTACAATACATAAATAACTATGATAGACATACATACATACATTCCTTTTTCTTTCATAAGTATGTCAGTAGTCCTATCTATTTTTTACATTTATCATAAATGATAAAGACTATATCTGTTTTACAAAGCAAAGTTTAACAGTTATGAACTAACTGAATTGTTAAATGTAACCAAATATAAATATGTTTCTAGTTTCCTATGAATTAGGTTCCTGTTTAAATCAGACTGGCACCAAAAGATCATAACGCAGGAACTATAAGGATTTAATAAAGGATACTTTGGCACATTAAGACGACTATTCAGTTTTAAGGACATTTTACGGGTTAAGTTAATGTTGGATTATAGATCAATGGTACAAAAAACATTGTAAGTGTTTAAAAGTCAATTTTCAGTGAGGAATAAGGGTTAACCCTTTCACTGCCAGGTCCATATGCCATACGGACGTACAGAAGTGCCTGTAGGTGGCCAGGTCAGTACAGACCTCATTTCTCCCTCTCCTATAAGCTTACGGTCACTTCAATGACCATAAGCTTATATCAGAATTGTTCAGCAGACTCTGCTGAACAATTCTATAACTCTAATCAGCGGATTACAACCCGCTAAACAGAGTTATTAACCCCTAATTTGACTGTCCCCCCTACCTACGCTGCCTCCCAGTCCCCTGCCTCTCTACCCCCGCCACACCCTTCCATCTAAAACTACCCCCCATTCCCCTCTCCTATCCCCTTCACCTCCCATATCCACCCCCAGCATTGATTACCCCCTCTCCACCCGATCCGACCCCCCCTTCAAACCCACGCTCTGCAGCCACCATCATTAGCTGGCATCCCTTTTCCACTCATGCTGGCTTCAGGTGCTGCATGGGGCTTGGGGGGGTCCAGATGTGTCCCCCTGCCAGTCAGATCGCCCCCCAACTGCCCCCACACCCCCGATCCATGGCCGCTCTCTGAGCGGCATCTCTCCTTTCCCTCCCTCCGCCTGCAGCTTCTCCCTGCACAGATCTCTGTGATCTGTCAGGCTGGAGAGAGCCGCGGGGAGAGGGGGGCGGGGGGCGGTGGCTGTGAAGTTGGGGCTTGGGGAGCTTTAGTAAACATGTGTTTACTAAGCTCCCCCCTGTAGAAGAGAGGGCACATGCAGCGATCAATACTGATCACTGCTATGTGCCCACTGAAAGCTGATATATTGTAACCGCGAGTGTTACAATGTATGAGACTGTAATTTTCTGAATGAATGGAATCTCTATACAGATTCTCATTCAAGTAAAGTGCTGCAAGGGCTTTAGTAAACATGTGTTTACTAAGCTCCCCCCTGTAGAAGAGAGGGCACATGCAGCGATCAATACTGATCACTGCTATGTGCCCACTGACAGCTGATATATTGTAACCGCACGTGTTACAATGTATCAGACTGTAATTTTCTGAATGAATGGAATCTCTATACAGATTCTCATTCAAGTAAAGTGCTGCGGGGGCTTTAGTAAACGTGTTTAAAAAGCTCCCCCCTGTAGAAGAGAGGGCACATGCGGTGATCAATACTGATCACTGCTATGTGTCCACTGACAGCTGATATATTGTAACCGCAAGTGTTACAATGTATCAGACTGTAATTTTTTGAATGAATGGACTCTCTGTACAGATTCTCATTCAAGTAAAGTGCTGCAGAGTAAAGGGACTATCTTCAGTTCCTTTCTCTGTCTCAAAAAAAGAGATATGGGGGTCTGTTTAGACCTCTGATAACTCACCAAAGACCCCTCCCCCCCAGAAAAAAAAAATTGTAAAAAGTAAAATGGAAAATAAAAATAAAAAAAAACAAACATAGTAAGACGCCCCAGGTCCGCCCGCACTCAGCCCTCCGCGGTGACGGTCACGGTCACCCCCCCTGCGCAGATACCTTAGCTTCTCCTCCCGGCCAACCCGATCCATCCTGATGGGCCAGGAGGAGAAGCTGGAAGATGATAGATAGCGATTATTAATTTGCTATTTTCACAACTCACAAGTGGGTGGGTTCAGGATGCAATGCTATGTGCCCAAACCCAATCTTTTTCAATCCAATTAGAGCCTCAGGCTCTAATCATGTGGCTTTTAAAAAAACTCATACAAAAGTATGAGTCCGGCACCCTGCAGGGGAGCGGTGCCCCAGTGCCCCTAATGGACTAGCCGCTTCTGGTAAGACCCCTTTCACATGGAGCGCACTCAGAAAAAGCAGATCTGCCTGCTCAACGAGGGATCGGTCTGCTGAACAGGTGGATGACAGGTCTGTGTCAGCTAGGCTGATGCAGAGTGGACACGGACACAGCTCGCTATTCTCTATGGGACGGTCGGATGGAAACGGACCGCCTGTCCATTTCCATCGGATGCCATCCGATCTGATCTGCTAGATGGATGGGGAATGGAATCCCCATCCGTCTGTTTTTAGCGGACTGGATCACATGTCCATTTATATCAGTCTCTCCATAGAGAACAATGGGTGGTCTGATTGGGCCCACCTGAAAAATGGACAGGCAGACCCGATTGGTGTGCTTGTATGAAAGGGGCCTAAGGCCTTGTTCACACAGGGCATACACAGCGTACCTTTACAAGGATGCACGAGTGTTCCGTGCATCTCTGTGCAGACAGTCCCATTGATGTCATTTGGGATGTAGCACCTGCACGAACAGAGCCATGGCTCCCAATTTTAAATCCATGTAGGTCCGCATGCATGTTCCTGAGCTCACACTGTCTGCGTTCGGGGTCATGTACCCACACCCACATGGATGTCAAATTGGGAACAGCAGCTATGCCTGTGCAGCCGTTGCATCCTAATTGACAGAAATGGGACTGCCTGTAGGGGGATGCACGGAACACCTGCGCATTCCTGTGGGGGTAAACATGGCCCCCCCATGGGCGTACACTTTAGTATGCCACATGGGAACGAGGCTTTAGTACTAATTTAGCAGGAATTTTGTAAGTTACGTTGTGTTTGTGTGCAATATTAATGATTTTAGTGTATTTTTAGTGAAAATAGCGATATGATGAACATTTGCGCAATTATTGCGGGGCCCAAAAAATCAGTAACACTTTTTTTTATTCTACTGGCCATGTGCTTTTAGAAAATGTCTAGTTTGAGGGGTCTTTCACAAATTCTGAAAGCCATAAGGGAAATATTAAAACCTTCCGATTTTTAGCGAAGTTTGGATATTTACATTTTTGCGTACGTTCCATTTTCACCATTTTGCAAAAAGACGCAATGTAAAAATGAAAACTTGTTATTTATTAACTCCATACAGGTTAAGCATTTATATTTAGTAGGGATTGACTTTTAAACTTTAGAACATTAAAATCCCTTTAAAAATCAGTAGCACTTTTTTTTTTATTCTACTGGCCAAGAAAATGTCTAGTTTAAGGAGTCTTTTCAAATCCTGAAAGCTGTAAGTGAAAAATAAAAACCTCCAGATTTTTAGAGAAATATTTGGGTACGTTCAATTTTCACCATTTTGCAAAAAGGCACAATTTAAAAATTACAAATATTTGTTATTTATTAACTCCATACAGGTTAAGCTTTTAAATTTAGTAGGGATTTAGCAGGAATTTTGTAAAATTAGCTGTTTTTATCTGCTAATAATGCTTTTGGTGTATTTTTTGCCAATGTATTGGTTCAATAAACATTTGCTCAACTACCGCAGGGTCTAAAAAAACAGTAGCACCTTCTTTTTATTCTAGAGGTCATATGCTTTCAGAAAATATATGGTTTTGGGGGTCTTTCACAAATTCTGAAAGCTGTAAGGGAAAAATTAAAACCTTCAGATTTTTTGAGAAATTTGGATATTTACATTTTTGCGTACATTCGATTTTCACTATTTCGCAAAAAGGCGCAATTTAAAAGTTACACATATGTGTTATTTATTCACGCAATGCAGGTAAAGCTTTTATATTTAATAGGAATTTTGTAAATTTTGCTGTTTTTATCTGCTAAAAAATGGTTTTAATGTATTTTTTGAAAATATATTGGTTTGATAAACATTTGATAAACATTTGCGCAAATACCGCGGGGTCTAAAAAAATCAGTAGCACCTTCTTTTTTATTCTACTTATGTGCTTTTAGAAAATAGATGGTTTGGGGGATCTTTCACAAATTCTGAAAGCTATAAGTGAAAAAGAAAAAACAAAGGAAAAATTGCAAAAATGGTCTGGCCACCTGAGTGTACAAAATAGAGCACAGGGCCTGACAGTGAAAGGGTTAAATCAGTATTAAACCCAACAGAAAACATTATATTGCAGCTCATCAATTTTTAGATCAGGTGGATGCAATAGTTTTCTTTGGTAATCTTGGGGCCCCGCCTATTTTTATAGGGGGCTTCCAGATTCCAATAAGCCCCCTGCCTGTAGACTCCTGCAACCACTGGGCCAGGGTTGTGGGAAATAGGCCCTTGTCCTCATGAACATGGTAATGAGATGCTTCACCAGGGGGGTCCCTCAACAAAATACCCCCACCCCATGATGAGGGCATGCAGCCCGGTATAGTTCAGGATGGGTGGGGGGAGTACATGCGCGTTCCCCCCCTTTTTCCTGGCCTGCCATGCTGAATGTTCAGATAAGGGTCTGGTATGAATTTCTGGGGGGGCCCATGCCATTTTTTTAACCACTTGCAGACTACCCATCGTCATTATACGGCAGCTATTTGAAGTAGAATACTGTTGATATGGCAGCAGATGGCTGCCATAACTCCAGTATCCTCAACGGCGGACCTCCTCTTTCAGATAAAGGTGATTTCCACCACGGTTTTGCCACAAGATCACTTTTATTGGGCCCCCCTCGCTCCGGTCTCCACCGGTAGCGGCGGAGTTGATCGCATCCTCCCTGAGGCTGAATGCCGAGTGAGGGAGAAATGGCTCCCGCTCAGCTCCATACCATTGGATGACAGAAGCGACGTCAAAGGGGAATTTTATTTTTATTTTTTGCAAAAAAAAAGACTTTTTTTTATTGCATTTAAGTGTAAATGTGAGATCTGAGGTCTTTTGACCCCAGATCTCACATTTAGGAGGTCCTGTCAACAAGAGATGTTTACATGTAATAGGAATAAAAGTGATCCAAATATTTTTTTGTAAAAAAAGGAGAGCGTAAAAATAAAAGTAAAAAAAAATAAGAAAAAGAAAAATTGAAAGCGCCCTGTCCCGCTGAGCTTGCGCACAGAAGCGAACTTACGTTGCGGGCGCAACGTAAGTTGCGCCTGCATATGAAAACGGTGTTCAAACCACACGGGAGGTATCGCCACGATCGTTAGAGCAAAAGCAATAATTCTAGCCCTAGACCCACTCTAACTCAAAACTGGTAACCTGCAGGCGCAATTTTAAAGCATGACATGTTGGGTATCAATTTACTCTGCATAATATCTTTCACAATATAAAAAAAATGGGCTAACTTTTGTCTAATTTTTTTTTTTTCAAATATGATTTTATTAAATTTTTTTCAGGAATGAATTGTATATACATACTATAACAGTGTTTACAGAAAGGGAGACCATAGTCTCCTAAAATAATAAGCATATATTACAAAAGAAACTTAACATATATTACATTTATACATACAAAAACTCAAAAATCTAAGTATCCCCTTATCTCACTGTTACAGTAATCTAAGTTCCTGCTTCTTATCACCTTATGTGACAAAGCACCTCTGCTTTATTCCATATACTTTAACTTAAAAAAACAAATCTAGATAGAGGACAAGAGGAGATATAACATATAATTATAAAAAAGGGGGGGAGAGGGGAAAGGGAAGAGGGAAGGGAAGTTTTAGAGAGGAGGGAATGAGATAATAAATAAATAGGGAAGGGATTCCGAAAATGGCGCTTAGTATCGCATCTGATGTCTCTTTGATCGCACATCCATCATATCTCTTAACTCAGACTCATATCCGCGTTTCACAGCCCTAAGAGGGAGCTACCTTCTTCTGAATTAATAAACAAATTCCAAGAGGTCCATATCTTTTTACATATCTCCTGTCTATCAGTTGCTGTCAATATCAGTTCCTCAATCTTTCTAATGTCTTCCACCTTCCTCAGCCATAATGCTGTGGTCGGTGGATTCTGCTGTTTCCACATCAAAGGTATACATGATTTAGCTGCATTTAGTAAATGACATAGGACAGATTTTGTATATGTTTTCGTTGGTATAGTGGTAATATAGATAAAAGGAAAAAAACTGCGCTTAGAAAAAGAAGAAAGAATAAGCTGCGGTCATAAGTGTGGCCCACCAAATTAAATCAAAAAGGAAAAAACCGCGCTATGAGTGATATACACAAAAGTCCAGTTGTGAAGTCCCATATAACATGAAATGAATAGTCCCAATTACAGTCCAGGCAAGGAGGATAAGTAGGTGATATAAAACTTCTTCCAAAGGAAACAGTAATGGTGGACACAGTAAGCAGAACACTCCAATATATATTGCGCTTACCAGAAGTAAGACATAAAAGGGCGAGTGGCTTAAACCCAGCCTGGGCCTTTAGATGTACACTCCAGGTGAAGCAGGAAGGGCGCCCTCGTCCCGTGTATCCACAGATATAATTCAAAAAAAGGTATAACAAAAATATAGCGTAATATTGTTTTTAAAAAGCACGCCAAACCAGAAAAAGAAGTGACACTCAATTAGCCTTAAATCACGTGTGATCATATAAAATCCTATGCTGAATAGCTAGGACAATATGGTGAGTATCATGCAATCATGCAGAAATAGGTGGAATCAAAAAATTAAAATATAAATGTAAATTTTATACGGGTGAAAAATGCAACGACTTCCAAAATCTGCTTACCAGATATAGTTGGACAGTCGACATGTGTAAAACACCCCAAGAATATGTGAAAGATTGTGGAGAAAACTGCCACCAGGTGCTGAGAAAGATAATAATACGAGCTGCTTACCAGAAGGCAGACCCTCGTATGCAGATATAGTGAAAACAGGAACCAAACACCAAAGAACAGATATTTAAACGGACCTTTGGGATTGTCCCCTTACCAGACAAATAAAGCAAAAAGGCAGATGTATTACGATCCCAGCCAGGCTCCCGACCGGAATGGTGTACCTCGTCTCGACCTCTCTGTCCGGACTCAGCAGCACATATATAATGAAGAGCCAATAGTGTAATACTGCATATAGTAGATTTATTGTAAAAGGAATAACACTTACATAGGTACGAAATTTAAAAGCTGAGAAGACAGTAAAAACGAAGCCGGCTAAATATTTAAATATTCTTGGGGTGTTTTACACACGTCGACTGTCAAACTATATCTGGTAAGCAGATTTTGGAAGTCGTTGCATTTTTCACCCGTATAAAATTTACATTTATATTTTAATTTTTTGATTCCACCTATTTCTGCATGATTGCATGATACTCACCATATTGTCCTAGCTATTCAGCATAGGATTTTATATGATCACACGTGATTTAAGGCTAATTGAGTGTCACTTCTTTTTCTGGTTTGGCGTGCTTTTTAAAAACAATATTACGCTATATTTTTGTTATACCTTTTTTTGAATTATATCTGTGGATACAGGGGACGAGGGCGCCCTTCCTGCTTCACCTGGAGTGTACATCTAAAGGCCTAGGCTGGGTTTAAGCCACTCGCCCTTTTATGTCTTACTTCTGGTAAGCGCAATATATATTGGAGTGTTCTGCTTACTGTGTCCACCATTACTGTTTGCTTTGGAAGAAGTTTTATATCACCTACTTATCCTCCTTGCCTGGACTGTAATTGGGACTATTCATTTCATGTTATATGGGACTTCACAACTGGACTTTTGTGTATATCACTCATAGCGCGGTTTTTTCCTTTTTGATTTAATATAGTGGTAATATGTAATAAAAAAAACGCCGGGTCATTTGGGATTTGAAAATTTGTAAATTTCTGGGCAATCGTTTGAACCATTGCCCAGTAAGAAGTCAACTTAGGGCACGTCCAAAATATATGCAGAATCGTTCCTTTATCTGTACCACATCGCCAGCAATGCTCTGACGCATCTGGAAAGATAGCATGAAGTCGATTATGTGCAAACGAGAAGATCTGGACAGCCGCACTCCAGGAAGTAATAATCCAAGTTTCTTTATTTTAAAATCAGGAACACATCAGATACAGGACATCATAGACAGAGTGTACAGATCATAGGCTAACGCGTTTCACACTTGTCCAAGTGCTTACTCATAGCTAATAGCTATGTTTGCACATAGTCTCTACTAGCATGAGCCAGCACCTGGAACCCCTCATCTCTGGAGAGCAAGATGAGCTTTACACCTGGTGAGACCTAAACTAGTGCGGGGATAACTTTTGTATTGCAAATGAAGTCGATTAGGTGTCATATACCATCTTATATATATCTTAGAATTGGTTTCCTGTATTTTGGTACAGATTGAACATTTATAGGAAAGCTCAATCATATTTTGAATTTGTAAATCAGTAAATGTGTGATGCAAATCTGTACTCCATTTTAACACACAGGCCAGTTCTGGTTGCTCCCTAGGGGAGTTAAGTAACTTATACATCTCCAAAAGGATGTGAGACAATGGTTCTGTTCCCGAGCAATGCTCCTCAAATTTAGTCAGTTGTCTAGTATATGCCTGTGGGTCTGGTATAGTCTGAAGAAAATAATATAATTGAGCTGCATTCCAGAATGCAAGTTGGTAGGGGCCCCCGGGGTCAGTCAGCTCCTCCATTTTAGGCCATCTATCTCCCGTCACAAACTGATGCAATAGTTCGTTCAGTCTCCCTTAGAGTCAAAAATTGTGTGGTTAATAGGCCTGGTATAAATTTGGGGTTCCCAATTATCGGGGTCAATGGAGATGTCGTTGTCGTTTGTTCCACGTATGTAATAGCGTGTAGGCATTGTTTCAAAGTATTCCCTATCAAGGGATGAGATTTTAAATCCGGCAGCACAAAATCCCAGCACCACAGCGCCCTCCTCAAAGGTATTGGGTATTGGCACTATTCTACTTGCACCTACAACTTCAGGTCACTATGGCATTGCAAATCAATTACCCTACCAAATTGAAATGCTTGAAAATATCTCCTGACATCTGGCAACCCCAAGCCACCATATTGTTTTGGTAAGGTTAATAAGAAACCACGTCTTTTATGCACCTTATGTGCCCAGACAAACCTTGTAAACAATGCCTGCACCTGTTTAAAATAAGAAAGCGGTATCTGTATTGGTAGGGCCTGAAATAAGTATAAAAATTTTGGCAGAATGCACATCTTTATTAAATTACACCTACCAATCCAAGAATGTAAATTAGCGTGCCATTTATCTAAAAGCAGTCTGGACTCTGTAAATAATGGTGGAAATATAAGCTCATAAGTACGGATTAAATCTGCTGGCATTGTTGTGCCTAAATAATTCAGGGCAAGTGTAGTCCACTTAAAGTGGAAGCCTCCTCGGACATGTATAAGAGTTCATACTGGCAGTGCAACCCCCATCGCCTCTGATTTAGAAAAATTGATTTTCAAGTTTGATAAGGCACCATAGAAATCAAATTGTTTAAGGAGATTTGGTAAGGATACTGCTGGATTTGTTAAAGAAAATAATAGGTCATCGGCATAAGCCGAGACCTTATGTTGTGTATTACCCACTGTCACTCCTGATTTAGCCTGATCATGGAAAGAAAAGGCTCCAAGGAAAGGGCATATAAAAGAGGGGGCAGTGGGCATCACTGCCTGGTACCATTCCTAATTATAAAAGACTCAGAGCGCCCCATTCACCTTAACCTGTGCTGTCGGATTTAAATATATCTTGGCTATCCGGTTCATCATCACCTCCCCAAGTCCAATATGTCTGCATACGGAGAGCATAAATGGCCAACTTACTCGGTCAAATGCTTTCTCAGCATCTGTATTTAAAAAGACACATGGAATTTTCGTAGACTTGGTCACGTGAAGTAGGTTCAGCACTTTAGAAGTGCTGTCCCTCGCTTCATGTGTTGGGATAAATCCAACCTGATCTAAGTGGATTCATTTTTGTAAGTGGTTTGACAGTCGAGTAACCAAGATTTCAGTATAGAGCTTAAGGTCTACATTCAAAAGTGAGATAGGCCTATAGCTACCGCACAAGGTAGGGTCCTTACCTTCTTTATATATCACAGCAATGTGGGCTCCTAGAGTGTCCCTAGCGAATGAAGATCCAGAGTCGATCGAACTAAATAGATTAATCAAGCGTGGGCCTAATATTTCAAATAGTCTTTTATAGTATTGTACAGTAAACCCGTCCGGACCCGGGACCTTCCCTGATTTCATAGACCCCAACGCTTGTTGAAGTTCCAACAATGTTATTGGGGCATCTAGTTACATACATATCTCATGGGCTAAGGATGGCATTTGAGTTGTTTGAATATATTTATCTATAGCAGATCGAGGTGGTATAGGTAATACTAGATCATATAGGTGTAAATAAAATTCTTTAAATTCCTGGGAGATATGCATTGGTAAATTTACTTTTTGGCCATTCCCATTGACAACTTGGGGGATATATGTTGACAGTTTATGTTCTCTCACTTTTCTTGCCAATACTTTCCCACATTTATCACCTGATTCGTAGTTCACCCTACGGCAAAACTGTAATGTTGCTTTTGCCTTGTATTGAAGCAAGTCGGTAATTTGCTTCCTCAGTACCGCCAAGTCTGTTTCTAGAGTCTTATTAGGAGCATGTTTATGACTATATTCCTCAATCGCTTAAGTAATACAGTAAGCTGTTTTGTTTGTTCTCGTTAAACACGAGCCCCATGCTTAATAAAAACACCTCTAAGAACTGACTTATGTGCTTCCCATAAAATTCCTGGGTCACAATTTGGTAGGTCATTCATCTGAAAGTACAATGTCAACTCTTTAGTCACGTCCTCTAAGACTTCTGGTATCTGTAAAAGACTTTCATTAAGTCGCCAGTAGCGATGTCTAGATGTCTGAGCTCCTGTCAGATCAGAAGTAAGGAATACAGGGGCATGGTCTGACTACTTTTGTCTAATTTTTTAATTAAAAAAAGTGAGTGTATTTAAAAAAAAAAAATTGCGCTTGTAAGACTGCTGCGCAAGTACGGTGTGACAAAGTATTGCAACAAATACCATTTTATTCTTTAGGGTGTCTGAAAAAAATATATATAATGTTTGGGGGTTCTAAGTAATTTTCTAGCAAAAAAAAATTTTTTTCTATAGCTTACCTGTAAAATCATTTTCTTGGAGTAAATCACAGGACACAGAGCCGGTTATTATATTAATAACTACTTGGGTTATACGCCACCTATAGGTGAATGGACACTGGTAGATCAAACAGGAAGTCCTCCCCTATATAACCCCTTCTACATAGGAAGCACATCAGTTTTGTAGTAAGCAATAAATTCCCAAAAGAGGGGAGTGACCTCTGTGTCCTGTGATGTACTCCAAGAAAAGGATTTTACAGGTAAGCTGTAGGAAAAATTCTATTTTCTTTATCGTACATCACAGGACACAGAGACGGTTATTATATTAATAACTACTTGGGATGTCCCAAAGCAATATCCTTGAGGGGAGGGAGACACCATCATAGAAACTGCCACCAGAGAAGGACCTACTCTGCTATTTGTATTACGTTGAGGCCAAAGGCAGTATCTTCTACATTATTTACATCCACCTGGTAAAAATCCTGTAGATGTATAAACCAAAGACCCAATTATGGTCTTGCACACCTGGGCCACTGACACTCGATGACGGATGGTCCAAGATACTCCCCCACACCTGGTAGAGAATCTCTCCCCAGAAAAAAAATGTTTTTTTCGCCATTTAAACCAAAGGCATCATTGATAAACTGGCAGATCCACTGCTAAGTATTCAACCTGGATGCTGCCTGCCCTTCCTAGGCCTTTTGGCAGCACAAAGCAGGATTCCTGAGCTGTGTCGACAACTCAAGTAGATCCTGAGCGGCTGAACAACTCCTAGAGTATGTAGCAATCTTTCTCCTGCAGACTGTGGATTAGGAGAAAAATAAAAGTCAAGGCACTGTCCTGATCCAAGTGAAAACTAGAAACCACTTTAGGCAATAAAAGTGGATGCAAACGCAACATCACCTTATGATGCGAGACCAAGAATGGCTCCCTGCATGAAAGAGCCGCTAACTCTGACACTTCACTCGGTGAAGTGATAGCAACCAAAGAAGCCACCCTCCAAGATAAAAAAAAACAACAGAATCCCCCAATTGGTTCAAAAAAGTGACATCTGCAAGGTCAAACAAGATCAAATTCAAGTCCCAAGGACACAAGAATGGCCTGACAGGTGGGACTGTCCAAGTTACATGCTGTATGAGGCATGTACAAGGAGTGAGAAACAATGACTTCTGGAAAAGAATAGAACGAACTCTGACCCTTAATGGTACTTAAGGCCAATCTCCTTACCCCTACCGATTGGAGAAAGTAAAAGAAAATCTCCCACTCACATATTTCTGCGGGTGCCACTTCCTGGCTTCACCCCAGGCAAAAAAATATTTTCAAATCCTGTAATTGAAGTTCCCCCGAAGCTGGCTTCCAGGGGCTCAACAGTGCTGAGATACAGGATTCGAGATCATTAGGTCCTGCTGGACTGGGAGTGTCCAAGGAGCAACCCCCGCAAGACTAGGTCAGTATACCAAGCCCTCCTGGGCTAATTCGGCCAACACGAATATCAGTGTTCCCACCTCACAGATTCTTCACAAAAGATGTGGCAGAAGCCGAAATGGGAAAAAAAAAAACGTGTAAAAAGGGAGAACCAATCCTTAAGGTGTTACCAGTACATTTACCCCTATTGGCAGTAGGACTCTCGTCCCAGACACACCTGTCCCAACCTGTTGTAGAACTTGGAATCTAGTAGATTCTCCTGCAGAGATCCCCCTACAACCATTCTATCCCTGGAATATGTATTGACGATAGAGACAGCACTTGTACTGTCCCAGACAGAATGTGGTTCACCTCCCTGAGTTGCATGGCCTCTGGTGCCGCCCTGGTGGTTGACAACTACAACCTACAACTGGTTTGTCCTGTAATGCAGAGCAAGGTGTACTGGTCAAAAATTCCAAGATATTGATGGACAGTAATCTCTCCTGTGGAGACAAAGCCCCCTGAACTGTAGCCAGCCTCAAATCAACTTGGAGAGACTGACATCAGTAGTCATTACTCTCCAAATTCCTTAAAAGGAAGAATATCAACCACCAATATTTGCTCTGCAACACCCCGGAAACACAGCCTTCCAGCAATCCAATGCCTGGATCTTCAAGTTCCAGACAGAGAGAATGATCCTCTACCACGTGGAGTAGAACTGTATGTAGGGAATGTGCTTTGACCTAAACACAGCTTCCTCCTGTAGAAATATATTGAAGGTAACCCCTGGAATTGACTGCTTCCTGAGCAAAGATTATTGAGGTAATGAGTATTGAGGTGTCTTCAGCAAGCCCAGTACTGGGGCTAGACGCTTTGTGAACCCTCCAGAGCTGTGGCCAATCCAAAGGGAAAATTCACAAAAAAAAACAGCTTTCCACTGCAAAAACAGAAATCCTTGATGAGCCTGGAAACAAACTGCCACATGAAGACGTGCGTTGACAGATGATTATGAACCCCGAAATCTACCTCTTGCAGACAGAAGGATATTCAGGAGCTTGAGATCTTAAGATAGACCTCATGTCCCTAATTGGTTTTGGGCCTGCTACCATTTGTCTCACAATAATGAGCCCATAACTTCTGCTCCAAGAGCAAATACAAGGCAAAAGACTGACAACTCTGTGGCTGACACAGACAGTCCCAAGAGATGCACTTAACCTACCAGGTTTCTGCTGGCTAAGGATGGAACAAACCACCTCAGAAAGCCCTAAGATCTTCTGGCCTGAGATACTCCCAAAACACAGCCGCCTCAGATGTCTCCCTCACCCAGGTGGGGAAAAGCTTACAGCATCTGGTATTCCCAGGCAGTCTCCCATCCATATACTAACCAAGCTTGATCCTGCTTAGACTTCGATCAACCGAGATCAGACATGATTAAGGTGACACGGCCGCAGTCTGACGAAAAATTAACACGTCAGGAAACATTGCAATGCCAAACACCACAGTGGCTCAGATGAACCTGACAACACTGACCATCGGGAGATGTGGACACTGCCAGATACCTGAACCTGAGAGCAGTGCACCTGCTTCCCCCCAGCTGTCTCTCTTTTCTGGAACCATTAACAGGTAAGTAACGCAGCAACTATATTAGCCAACCTAATATACAGTCCTCCAGGGATGCAGGCCTAAAACAATGTCGGTTTACCTCTATGCAACCCCTTAGGTATGCAGCTATGTAAGTACCTAGGCATGCAAACATACAGATATACAAGCATTCTTGTCATTCATGCATTTTTGTATGCAGTTCAAGTCCAATAAGCACACATGCATGTACCCCCAGGCAAGTAAGCACATATGCCTGTAGTCCCAGACAAATAAGCACATATTCCTGTAGTCCCAGGCAAATAAGCACATATGCATGTAGTCCCAGGCAAATAAGCACATATTTATGTAGTCCTAGGCAAATAAGCACATATGTATACAGTCCTAGGCAAATAAGTACATATGTATACAGCTTAATGTAAGCATGTGCTTATGCAACTAGGCATTTAGTCAAAACATGAAAGCGTGCGTCCCTGTAAACACGCATTAACACAATACGTGCCATGGAAACATGCATTTATGCAAAAAGCAAGCATGCGTTTATGAAACGTGTTTATGCAACACGCATCTATGCAGACATGTATAAATCTGCCTATTTATGCAGACATATATCTTTATGCAACCATGTAGATTTATGCAAACATGCATAAACATGCATCTTTATGCAACCATGTTTCTTTATGCAAACATGTATATTTATGCAAACCTGTATACACATGCATCTTTATGCAATTATGTATAAACATGTATATTTATGTAAACATGTATAACATGCATCTTTATGCAACCATGCATCTATATGCAAACATGTATAACCATGTAGATTTATACAAACATGTATAAACATGCATCTTTATGCAACCATGTATCTTTATGCAAACATGTATATTTATGCAAACCTGTATACACATGCATCTTTATGCAATTATGTTTAAACATGTATATTTATGTAAACATGTATAACATGCATCTTTATGCAACCATGCATCTATATGCAAACGTGTATAACCATGTATATTTATGCAAACATGTATAAACATGCATCTTTGTGCAACCATGTAGCTTTATGCAACCATGTATAACATGTATCTTTAACAACCGTGCGTTTTAGCTAATTTGCAAGCATGCACCTGCTTAACTGCAGTTGGCTCCATACTAGTCCTGCAGGATTTAACCAAGCACACTATAAGCACAAAAATAAGCTTCTGCAGACCAAATGCACACTATACTGGAGACACAATTCCTTAAAGTGCTCCCATGTTCTTTCCAAACGTGTATATTTAAACATGCTTTTAAGCAACAAGTTTTCAACCATGTATATTACACTGCACCTGCCTTCTGAGCAGTAAAAAACACTTTAAAGTGAACTTCCAGGGATGTATCGACTTACAGTTGAACAGTCCCCCCTGGATTAAGCAGTAAATATGCAGCATACAATCAAGACTTTTCCACACAGATCTCCTATAGTAAGTACTCACACTTTGTTAGTATCCATAGGTTGCTGTTATGTCTCCAGAGGCCCTGCTGAACCTGTTGACCACACAGCAACATGGCTGCCATTCCACTTCCTGCCTACACAAAAATAGGCCATACTGAGCGAGCATGCGCCCTCTAGTGGCCGGAGGAGAAACCGCAGTCCACACAACTAAGAAGTACACAGCACCACTAAACAGCACACTGCCCCCAGTGGCCACTGAGAGAGACAGTCAGATCTCGCTCTTTTTTTTTTTTTAAAGAGAAACTGCAAACAAATGCAGACTTACCATTCCTGCTGCAGGACTCTGAAAATACCAGGAGCCCAATCGTCACCCATCACGGCAAGCTTTGTCATAAAAGACCTTCAGAGACTGGGTTCCCCTTAATGTGGGGTCCACTCCCCTGGACCTGTATAGCACCCTGCAGGAAAATACCTTGGTCAGAACAAACACTGCACAGGGCTCCATTACGCAGGGTCCAGCGCTAAAAGGCTGCATTACAGGTAAACCTCTAGGAATCTTGTCTCCTTCCAATGAGGCTCGGGTACCATCCATTTTGGCTGATAGCTTTTTCAAATGAATCCAATTGAAGTCCATGATTCTTAATAGAACCGTCCAGACCTCCAAGTATGCTCCAAGAGCACATGTATGACATCAGCGACCACCACCTTACAGACACTGGCGAAAAAACTGATGTGCTTCCTGTGTAGGAGGGGTTATATAGGGGAGGACTTCCTGTTTGATTGATCTACCAGTGTCCATTCCACAAATAGAGCTTCCTTCTGGTGGTATTTGATCACCACTTGTTTTTTTTTTTTTTGTGATATAAATGAAAAAAGACTGAAAATTTTGAAAAAACCCAATATTTTACTACTTTGTTA
Organism: Lithobates clamitans; assembly: GCA_037952925.1. Classification (NCBI taxonomy): domain Eukaryota; kingdom Metazoa; phylum Chordata; class Amphibia; order Anura; family Ranidae; genus Lithobates; species Lithobates clamitans. The sequence continues at coordinate 3,826,184 of JBBGZY010000852.1, read as the reverse complement.
TGAAAAAAATAAATTTAGGCCAAATTATATTCTGCTACATGTCTTTGGTAAAATATATTAATTGGTTTGTGTGAAAGTTATAGCGTCTACAAATTATGTTACATATATTTGAAAATTGATCAGTTATCAGCCTCTCATTTCTTGATGCCCTTAAATATGGCAAAACAGTACAAATACCTCCCCCAAATGACTCCTTTTTGGAAAGTAGACAATCTTACATTTTTTCCTTTTTACCTGGCCCAGGTACCATGTGTAAGCTGTGAGCCAATCACAGCATAGGAAACACAGCTGTTATGAATGATTTCATTCATAACAGCTTTGTTGACATTGTGATCATGTATTGAAGGGGTAACACCATACAAGTAATGTGCCACAGTGGGGTTATGGTAATAGTGCTTATAGCCAGGCATGTACTGGCCAACGGGACTACTGGGAGTTTCCCGGTGGGCCCATGGCTCTGTGGGCCGGTTTCAGTGACAGACAGCCTGTCAAAATAATGGCTGCGTGGCCCACGTAGCCATTATTTTGAGTACTGCTGTACTGCCCAGGGCCGGCCCTACCATGGGACCGAGACAGCAATTCAGGGGTGGACTGGGCCGGGATGGTGGGAGCTTGCTGGGTGCTTCAGTGTTTCACTGCTTCTTATTGTTCCCGGCCCACCACCTGTAGCACAGAGCCGACAGGCTTTTGGAGCACTTCCTTTGGCTCTGCCGCTGCGATAGGTGTCTGAAAGGTCACGCTGGTGGGCGGGGACTAAAGTCCTCCGATGGCCGTTGCCGCTCCATCCTCCGTATCATCCCTGTTGTCAGTGTGTGGGCAGCAGGTGGCAGCCAGCTTGGTGCAGCTGCCCTAGAAGAGGGGATCCACACACTGCTCCATTCAGCATGCCTGAGCCAGCTTGTGACACACACCGCTTCTCCCGTCCCTCTCTCCCTGCCCGTGCATTGTATCTATGGAGGGCAAGAGGGGGCAGGAAGATTAAACAAGCAGCTGACAGCCACATTAAAGCCCACCCTGGACCATTCAAGTGAGTGAGCTGAGCACTGTCACTGACCAGACTTGGATACCTCTCTCTGCCCCACTCCCTGCCCCCCCTCTCTCTCTCCCTGTCCTTCTCCTCCCTCTCTGCCCCCTCTCTGTCAGCAGGCGATGGTGACAAGTGGCACGCTGCATCTGGTGGCAGTTGAAAGTGGCATGTGACACACACTGCAAAATGGTGGCAAGTGACACACTGCATCTGGTGGCAGTTGACGGTGGCATGTGACACACTGCATCTGGTAGCAAGTGACATGCTGCATCTGGTGGCAAGTGACGGTGGCATGTGACCCACTGCATCTGGTGGCAAGCAATGGTGGCATGCGACACACTGCATCTGGTGGCAGTTGGTGGTGGCATGTGACACTTCATCTCGTGGTAAGTGACACGCTGCATCTGGTGGCAGGTGATGGTGGCATGTGACACACTGCATTTGGTGGCAAGCGACAGTGGCAAGTGACACGCAGCATCTGGTGGCAGGAGATGGTTGAAAGAGACACTCTGCATCTGGTGGCAGGCGGCGGTGGCAAATGACATGCTGCATCTGGTCGCAGGCAATGGTGACACGCTGCATCTGGTGGAAAGTGACAAGCTGGAAGGGGCATGGCCAGGCAGCGCATGTAGCAGGACGCACTTCTCATCTGCTCCGCCGAGAATCCTGTAACTAATCCTGCGGATTACCCATCCGACCCGATAACACCCCCGATCGGAACCGCACACTACTGGTGACTAGTCCGGTCCATATCGCCGTTCGATCCGCGGCTGATTAGCATGCCAAAACGGGGCAAAGAAGGCACCGGCCCGCCTGTGACTCAGGCCCAAGATGGCGCTCTGCCACAGAGATCACAGAAGGAGAAATACAAGGAGGCCGCTCAGAGACTCCTGTTTGGCAACAAAACTTCTAAAGAGCCATCCTCACCCGCATCCGACCTCAGTGAAGAGGAGGGAGGCCAGCTGGAGTTAGACAACACTATCCCACTGGAGGATGGCACTGGATCCCCTGCAGATTGGGCCACAGTGAGTACAGCACCACACACATGTCAGGACACCCAGACACTGAGCATGCCAGTGGATAATACTGAACCCACTCTCAGAGACATTCTCTCAGCAGTGACTATATGTAACAAATCCATATCACATCTGACGGATGAAGTTAAAGGAGTCAAAGCTGAGATATCCTATGTGAGACAGGACATGCAGAAACTGAGAGAGCGCACAGCTGCAGTAGAGAGCAGGGTCAGTGTGATGGAAGACGATCTTGTACCCATGCAGAGGGACTTAAAGTATAACTGTCACTTAGTAGACCAGCACGCAGCGCGTTTGGATGATTTAGGAAAGTGACAAGCTGCATCTGGTGGCACAAGCAATGCTGGCAAATGACACGCTGTATCTGGTGGCATGCGATGGTGGCAAATGACACGCTGCATCTGTTGTAAAGTGACAAGCTCAGGGTTCCCACTGATTCTGCATTATGGCGAGTTGAACTATTTCATTATATAATACAATGTAGTAATAGAAATAATGTGATTTGATCATCCTGACACCATATTATGTATGGTGTCGGGATGTTTTGAGTGCTAGCACCTGCCACCCACCACACAAATCACCCCCACCGCTGGATTCCCCATCAACCCTGAGAATACAATCCCCCCGGTCCTCGGCAAAATTGTACCTGAATGGCAGTATCCATATTGCGCAATTGTGTATAGTTTTATATGCGGTTTTTGTGCATGTTACAAAATTAAAGTGGGCCGCTCTGGGTGAAGTCCAGGGCCAAATTGTTGTCCCAGTCCAGCCCTGCTTATAGCGTATGTTACTGGCTTAAATATTTCACGGTCAGGGTCTCTTTTAAATCGGAAATAAACCCTCCTATTCTTTACAGAAGCTGCCATTTTAGCCTCTGTTGGACCTTTAGTTGCCATAGTCCTGTACATGTGGTCAGTTTTGACACCAGCCATTTGATGGTTTGACAGTTTGGTTGAGAGTACAAGCAACTGTGACAGTTACCATTTACAGCACACCTTGAATGTAAATGTTTTGGGAACTAAACCCTTCTATCCTTTTCAGCCAAGGAAGCGGTCATCTTTGTTTCTGTTTGATCTGTAGCTGCCATGGTGTTGCACATGTGATCAGTTATGACTCCAGCCATTTGATGGTTTGACAGTTTGGTTGAGAGAACAAGCAGGCGTTACATTTGGCATTCGTGACATAGGTTTGCTTCCACTTTTAGGCTGCATTCACACCTGAGCGTATTCTCCTCTTTAAACGCTCATCTCAAGTCCCAAAACACTCAACAACAAAATCCCATTAATCAAGTCTATGTAGCTGCACTTGATGCGTTTTTCAGGCTTGTTTTTCAGTGCATTTTGGCATGCAGTTTTCATGTATTTTGCGTTTTTTTTCCCTCTTTAAACACACTGTATATACAGCTGGTTGCTAAGGAGGCGGCCGCTGCGTCCTTAGCAACTGATAAGTCATCAGCTGTCAGCGGGGTTACCCGCTAAACGCTGAATGTAAAAATTAAAATAAAAAATTTGCTGGCAAAAAAACGGCATGGGGTTCCCCCCCAGGTCCATACCAGGCCCTTCAGGTCTGGTATAGATTCGGAGGGGACCCCCACGCCAAAATCTAAAAAAAAAAATGCCGTGGCCCCCCCCCCAAAATCCATACCAGACCCTTATCTGAGAATGCCACGTCCGGCAGGTCAGGAGAGGGAGGGGACGAGTGATCGCCCCCCCCAAACCATACCAGGCCACATGCTCTCAACATGTGGGGGGGTGGGTGCTTTGGGGCAGGGGGGCTCTGCGCCCTCCACCCCAAAGAACCTTGCCCCCATGTTGATGAGGACAAGGGCCTGTTCCTGACAACCCTAGCAGGTGGTTGTCGGGGTCTGCGGGCGGGGGGCTTATTGGAATCTGGAAGCCCCCCTTTAAGAAGGTGCCCCCATATCCCCCATGTGAATTGGTATCGGGTACATCATACCCCTACCCATTCACCAAAAAAGTAAAATGTAATAAAAACACAAGTGGTAAGTAGGCTTTGTTTTTTTCCTGGGCATTCCCCAGACTTTGTTGTTACCCGTTTTAGCCTTCCAATGCCGCTTACTGCAATAGCCATCTATAGATGAGGGTGGTGGCAAGTTTTTTGTTACCACGTTGGTGTTTGTATTGGTCCAGCAACGCACCAACACCTTTGCAGCCATTGTGCTATTTGCTGGGTGTTTGGTGTGCTCCTGAACCTTTAAGAGGGGGTGGGATCCCCTTCAGTCCACCTGCCCTCATTTATCCATCAGAATGCATGTGCCTCCACTGTGGGGACACTCATATTTTAGTGTTAGGACCACAGATACCAGGGTGCCGTGACGTGGCTCTGTGGCTCACGCATGCATTTGCAAATGCGTGCCGACTAAACCCCTGTATTTAACGCATACTGTTAGATTTATTCGGTTGTCTGCGAGCTGGTGGTAAGTAGGTTTTAGTTTTTTCCTGGGCATTCCCCAGACTTTGTTGTTAATAAAAGCACAAGAACCAGTTTTTGACAATTCCTTTATTAATAGTTCTGTCTTCTATAGCTGTCTCTCCCGCCGTCTTCTCCTCGAGCTGTCTCTTCCCGCTGCTGTCTTCTTCCTCGCTGCCAGTTACACGCTAAAAAAATGTAAAAAGCGGCTCTTGTTCTGTTGATGTCTTCATCTCTTTTGTTGTTGCCTGCTCTCTGCTGACTCTTATATAGCAATGGGGGGTGGCCATCCGATGACATCGCCCTGAGATCCCGCTCCTTGTCATAGAAGACAGCTCGAGGAGGAGACCGCAGGAAGGAGAAGACAGCGGGAAGAGACAGCTCGAGGAGGAGACAGCGGGAAGAGACAGCTCGAGGAGGAGACAGCGGGAAGAAGACGGCTAGAGAAGATGGCAGGAAGAGACGGCTAGAGAAGACAGAACTATTAATAAAGGAATTATCAAAAACCGGCTCTTGTGTTTTTATTACATTTCACTGCTTTTTTGCTGAATGGGTAGGGGTACGATGTACCCGACACCCATTCACATGGGGGGCAGGATCTGGGGGACCCCTTCTTAAAGGGGGTCAAATGGCTCTTGTTCACATCTGAGCATTCTGTCGTCTGAAGCGAAACGCCTGAAGCTCAAAGAAATTACAAGAGCTTCTTTTTGGGCAGATTACAAGCGTTTTACTGCTTTTTACATTGGTGACCTTTGGACCTCAAAAGGCGTTCATTAAAAAGGTAATTTACTGCTGTATGTGCCCTCTTTTTGGTTATGTTTTTTTCTGGAGGTTTAAAAGATCCCCAATCCAAATCAACAGAAAAATTATAATTTATAATATATATATATATATATATATATATATATATATATATATACACACACACACACACACAAACTCCAGACTCCCTGTCATCACAGGATCATGCACGTGAAAGGAATAATTGTTCTACAATATTTTCATAAATACAGTCCACTATCCCTTATATTTCATGAAACTTTTATCTGCTATCTTACTACCTGTTATTTATATTGGCACTCACCAATAAAACTTTCTCCATCTCTTTTGCCGGACACCAGTGGAACATACCGGTAGAGTCATACTTCTTCACACTGCTGGAGTCCATGTTATCTATCTGATCATTAGCAGACATTAGCAGTGGATCATGTCTGTGGGGGAAAAAAAAAAACTTTAAGCATGGGAGATCATACAGTCATTTTTGGATAACAATTTCATTTGTAACTTTTTTTCTGTGGACCCCAATATAGATCACCTTGGAACACACTAGTATGCTTTTAATTTTTTTTCTTTTAAATCAGGAAAATGTTTATTGTATTAGACAGTTTACCAGTCCAAAACATAACAAAATAAAGTCTGAATCAACATATATATAGCCAAAGGCAATAATTAGTTAAACATTGTCAAATATAGGTATCCATGCCCACATACCCGAAGGCTGTACCAACACAGTACAACCATGGCTCCAGCCCACCCGAATTAAATCAAAATCACATACACTCATCAGATTTAAACATACGTCAGTCCCTTATGGCCTATTCGGACACAGAAACAATCTCTGGTATACAAGCTCCCGTGGGCTGAGACCAGGGGTATCTAACCACAATCCCCACAATTTTTTCAAATTTACCAGGACAGCCCCTGTGTATAAAGATATGGCTTTCTAGGAGCAGAGAGGTACCAACACAAGACACCCAGGACTTGTGCATATGGGGGATCTGGGGTTCTCCACAGCAATAGGATTAATTTACGAGCATGAAAGAGGACCCTTCCTACCACTATCCTAGAATGTTCCTCCTCAATTATTTCCTCCAGTACATTCAGACAGCATTTAGTGTCAAATGGGATTTTCACATTAAATACCATATTTAATGTGTCTATAGTCTGTCTCCAGTAGAGATGTAATTAGGGGCAGTGCTATAGTAGATGGAGTAAGTCACTGTGGTCTCTTTTGCATCCATGGCAGTGTGCCTTTGTACTGTATCCAATATTCTAAAGCCCCAAGGGAATGTAATGAGAGCATAGGGGAATACAGAGCTGAGAGAGCTTCTGAGGCACATTTAGAGAGCAGGTTACAACAGCCTAAGCCTCCTCCCAGTGGTCACTCAATGGCGGTCCCAGACCCATCTCCCAGAGCGATGTCGCCTTGCTACGATGCCCTTTATGGAATTCAGACAATAGCATGTTATGTCATTGTGAAATAAAACCTTTAGAGCTATCAGTCATTTGGATTAGGTTGAAAATAGGGGTGGGAGATAAATGCCACTCCTGCATGTCCCCCTGTGCCCTGACTGCATGCGGTAAATGCACATAGTAGAAAAGCATATGTGCAGGTACCAAGTATATGGCTTGCAGGGAGGCAAAAGTTAACAGAACATCATCCTTTAAGATCTTGGACATATTAAATATCCCATATACCTTCCACCGAGCGCCATGCACGAATTTGGCTAGATCCAAATAGTTATCATTACGCCATATCGAGATATACTTTGAATACCCAGTGACATGTTGTAGGTATTTAACCTTGTTCCATATTTTTTGAATGAGACCGTATGTCGGAAGAAGCTTATTTGGTTTAGCAAAGCTAAGGGCCTCAAGACCCTCTGAAACTGCATCCCTCTGATAATAGGTAAGCATAATATGGGTCATGGAAGGAATGTGATCCTCAGCGGGCTGAGTAGTAGCAAACCTGGGGCCAAATAAATGTTGTAATCATGCTGATACCTAATAGAGCCAAGTATTGGGAAAGGCTAGGCCCCCGTCATCCTTAGGATGCTGTAATTGCTCCAACTTAATTCTTGGTGGGCGATTTCACCATAAAGTTCTAAAGATGGAGTTCACTACCCGAAACGTTTTTAGAGGGACAACAGTAGGGTGTTATGTAATGGGTAGAGGAGCTGGGGCATCAGTATCATTTTAATGAGGTTAGTCTTTACCTGTAACTGACAATGGCAGTTTATTCCAAATTAAGAATTTTATCTCAGAATCTGTTTAGCAGGGGGGAGTTGTTCAGTGAGCCATTATCTAGGAGAGAGGAAGCTACATATATACCCAAGTATTTAAATTTATCTGTAATTGGTATGGGATAAATGGTTGTGTGGCATCAACATCCAGTAGGAGTAGTGTTGATTTGGTCCAATTGATTGTCAGTCCAGAGTATTGGCCAAAGTCTAAGACAGTAGACATGACTGTTTGCAAAGAGAAGGTCGTGTTCTCTAGCAATAGTAAGATGTCATCTGCATACAACATGATTTTATCATTAATGTCGCCATATTGAAAACCCATAATTAGGGGGGTTGACTCATATGAGGTCTGCTAGTGGTTCAATGGCAAGCGCGAAGAGCAGTGGAGATAGGGGGCAGCCCTGCCTAGTGCCTCTGCCCAGAGCAAATGGAGGAAAGACCCTATCCAGAACTTTGATAGATGCACTTGTGCACTGTAAAAGAGGCAGAACCATGATATAATCTGTGTTCTGAATACAAAATTGGTCAGGACCAACCAGAGATAATCCCAATCAACACTATGTGATCGCATGTGAGCATCAAGGGATAGTAAGGCTCTGCTACCCATGTTATCTGCAGGGATCTGTATGTTGCTAAAAAGACTTTGCAAACTAACCACTGTTGATGCTGTTGGTAGAGAACCACCAAAGCTCGTTACGTCTCACTTTCAACAAAGCATTGAGCACCTTTAGCAAATGTGGCAAAATTAACTCTCCATATATACTAGCATCAGAATGCCATCATCACCAGGGGCCTTACAGGCAGGAAAAGAGCTGGCTGCCCTCTGTAGGTAATAAGAGCATCTAATCTCGCCTTCTGGGCTATCGTCAGAGTGGGAAGGGAAATCCCCTGAATATAGTGAGAGAGGTCCTCTAAGGACTGCGACCTCTGTGGTTGGTAAAGAGAAGCATAAATGTCTGTTAACTCCTTCATAATTAATTATGGGGTTTTAACAACCCTACCGGATTTACTCCGGACAGCACCATTGGCTGGGGAGGTCCGTTGTGATTGGACAATCCTCTCTCACTCCTCAAAAAATGTAGCTTTATCAAAGAACCTTTTACGTTCTGCAGAGGAGGCCCACGGACGATCCAGAGAGTATGCTTAAAAATTTTAAGTTATGAAGCAAAACGTAGATTCCCCTTGCTTGCAATATGTATAATAAAAAAATATTTTTTAGCATCATGTAGGAAAGCCTCCATTTTTGATTCGGACTTAGGTAGTCATTAAGAATTCAATGTGGGGAGTGCATACATATAGAAAAAAAAAGGGAAGGGGAGAAAAATTACAGAAAGTTTTACTGAAAGGAATTATATGGTGACAGCATACATTTTTATTTTATAACAGCTGCATTATACTAGCAATACAAATAATAGGTGTTTTTGACAATCCAATATAAACTTACTTTAAACATCTCCTTTCATGTTGTGAGTGTTGCCTGTCTGCTTGTCATCTCTTTCCACAACTTCCTGCATTCCTTGCATGCTTTGCAGCTGCTCCTTTGCTGTTTACTTTTAAGTTCTAAGGACTACATGTCCCATGGTACCTTGCCAACTACAAGCAGTGATTCCTGTACTGTGACAGCCTTCTAAAACTCCTCCTCTCAGCACCTCTGTAGCTCAGAAGGCAGACTTTGTGATTTCTGTGACATAGTGATAGGGATGAGCTTTCTGTTCGAGTCGAACACGAGTTTGACCCGAACATTGGCTGTTCACCCGTTCGTCGAAAACCGAACATTATGGGCCGTTCGCACCAAATTCGAGCGGCGCGTAACGGCCCATAATGCACCGCGAAAACGCAGTGCATTGCTGTATGATTGGCCAGAGCATGCACCCTGACCTGCATGCTTTGGCCAATCACAGCGCCCTCAGCTAAGAGAGCCATAATTGGCCAAAGGCAGGGTGCCTTTTGCCAATCATGGCTCAGGGGGACTAAGTCCACGCCCCACACTATATAAGGCCACCTGCATGTCTGCCTTGTATAGTGTGTCATTGCCGGCATGGACGGAGAGAGAGCGTCATTTAGATTGAGCAGGCAGGCAGGTTATTCAGTTGGCTGCAGTGTATTTAATATATATACAGTCAGTCTCATATATATATCCACTGTATTCAGTTTAGCTAGATCTGACTGCAGTCTGTTCCTGGTGTACGGTTTCTAATATACTTCAGGCAGGCAGGTGATTCAGTTAGCTGCAGTGTAATATATATATGTACACAGTATACAGTGCTGTGCACCCATAGTGCAGTTGCTCATACTTTTCTGGTGGTCAATACAGTACACCCATAGTTGTTATTAAACTTCTGTTGGTGTACACAGTACCGTGCACCCCTAGTGCACTTGCTACTACTTTCCTGGTGGTGTACACAAAGTTGTTGTTATACTTCTGTTGGTGTACACAGTACCATGCATCCCTAGTGCACTTGCTACTACTTTCCTGGTGGTGTACACAATACATACAGTGCACCCATAATTTTTATTACACTTCCGTTGGTGTACACAGTACTGTGCACCCCTAGTGCAGTTGCTATTACTTTCCTGGTGGTGTACACAATACATACAGTGCACCCATAGTTGTTATTACACTTCTGTTGGTGTACACAGTACCGTGCACCCCTAGTGCAGTTCCTACTACTTTCCTGGTGGTGTACACAATACATACAGTGCACCCATAGTTATTAAACTTCTGTTGATGTACACAGCACCGTGCACCGCTAGTGCAGTTGCTTCTACTTTCCTGGTGGTGTAAACAATACATACAGTGCACCCATAGTTGTTATTACACTTCTGTTGGTGTACACAGTACCGTGCATCCCTAGTGCAGTTGCTACTACTTTCCTGGTGGTGTACACAATACATACAGTGCACCCATAGTGGTTATTACACTTCTGCTTGTGTACACAGTACCGTGCACCCCTAGTGCACTTGCTACTACTTTCCTGGTGGTGTACAGAATACATACAGTGCACCCATAGTTGTTATTACACTTCTGTTGGTGTACACAGTACCGTGCACCCCTAGTGCAGTTGCTACTACTTTCCTGCTGATGTACACAATACACAATACAGTGTAGTGTTTTTGTGCTAAACAAAATTTACAGCATATCCGGAAGGCCACCAAGGGGAGGCAGACGCTCACAGGCCACTAAAAGAGGGCAAGCAGGCTCTGTGTCTACAGCCGACAGTGCTGGTCATGGACACGGTGCATCCTCAGCATGTGGCCGTGGGGCACACTTGCCTTTTTTTCCTGCAGCTGGCCATGTTATTGAGCCACAACATGCAGAAGAGTTGGTGGAATGGATAACAAAGCCCTCCTCATCCTCCTCATCCTCTGTCACCCAGATTCAGAGTAGTTTGCCTGCTAATGCAGCTGCCAAAGCGGCCTATTCCATCGGCTCCATGTCAACAGTCACTCCTTCCCTAGCCCCACCATCATGCACGGAGGAGTCCTCTGAACTATTCGACCACAGTGTCGGGTACATTCTGCAGGAGGATGCGCAGCGATTTGAAGGCTCCGATGATGGTACCCAGTTTGAGGAAGGGTGTACTGTCAGCCTAGAGAGAGGGGGTGCCCAAGAAGGTCAAGAAACTGGCATTCATGTTCCCCCAGCTGCAGCATACTGCCAAGTTTGCTCCAGTGATAAGGAGGGAGGGGATGATGAGGTCATTGACTCAACTTGGGTGCCTGATAGAAGAGAGGAAAGTTCTTTGGTGTGGGCCTTTTTTGACACATGTGCAGCAGATCGCACCATTGCTGTTTGCAACATATGTCTGAAGCATATCAAGCGTGGCCAAAACAGCAGCCGCTTGGGCACCACATGCTTGACCAGACATATGACGACCTCCCATGCAGTCTGTTGGCAACAGCACTTAAAAGACCCACATCAAAGAACAAGGCAGACCTCTCATGGCTCCTCATCTGCTGAGTCATGGTCCAGCAGGCATGGACAGGGACATTACCTTTCTTTCACGGCACACTGGGTAACTCTGCTGGCAGCTGGGAAGGATGCAGGATAGGGTTCAGTATTGTTGGACTTGTTCCACCACCACGCCTCCAAAATGCTAGTGGTGATTCTGCCACAGCTCTCTCCTTCACCCTCTCCTCCTCTTCTTCCTTTATGGCCTCTTCCTCTGCAGATTTCTCCTCTGAACCAGCGGTGCTCCATAGGCATTCAAGGGACTACGCAAGCACTCAGGCAAAAAGATGCCATGCAGTGCTTGAGTTGGTCTGCTTAGGGGACAGGAGTAACACTGGGGCAGAGATTCTGGTAGCTCTGCAGGGGCAGGCTCAGAGGTGGTTGACGCCACGCCAGCTTCAGCCAGGAATGGTTGTATGCGGCAATGGCACCAACCTCCTCTCCACCCTCTGACAGGGACACTTGACCCATGTTCCCTGTTTGGCTCACATCCTGAATTTGGTGGTGCACCAGTTCTTGATCAGGTACCCGGGCTTACAGGATCTCCTGAGGCAGGCCAGGAAAATCTGTGGTCATTTCCCCCAGTCATAGAATGCCAGTGCTCAGCTGGCTGACATTCAAAGAGAATGCAAACCCAAGAACCGCCTCATTTGTGACATGCCCACCAGGTGGAACGCAACGTTGGCAATGCTGCAGCAGCTGCACACGCAGCATAGGGCCATCAATGAGTACCTATGTGAGTATGGCACCAGGACAGGGTCAGGGGAGCTTGGCTTTTTTTGGCCACGCCAGTGGCTACTGATCAAGGATGCATGCACTATTCTGTCACCATTTGAGGGGGCCACGAGGATGGTGAGCAGTGACAGTGCATGCATCAGTGATACTGTCCCTCTAGTCTTCCTGTTGGAGCACACGCTCTGTGGAATAATGGACAGGGCACTTGAGCCAAACAGCAGGAGGAAGAGGAGAATTTCCTTACCTCTCAAGGCCCCCTTTATCCAGATACTAGTATTCCTGCAGGCCCGCCGATCACACAGGAAGAAGAGGAGGAGGATTGTGTCAGCATGGAGGTGGAGAATAACACTCAGCATCAGCAGCAGTCTTCAAGGGATCGTTTTCAGTCCCCAGAAACCCATGGAGTTGTACGTGGCTGGGAGGAGGTGGTTGAGGATCATGTGATCCTTAGTGACCCAGAGGACTCAGGATCGAATGCCTCTGCAAACCTACGCTGCATGGCCTCCCTGATCCTGCACAGCCTGCAAAAGGACCCTAGGATTCGTGGTATCAAGAAGAGGGATTACTGGCTGGCAACCCTTCTTGATCCACATTACAAGAGTAAGGTTGCAGAACTTATCCAGCCTTAGCAGAGGGAGCAGAGGATGAAACATCTTCGGGAGGCCTTGAAGAAAGGTTTGTGCAATGTGTTTCCAGAGCCTGGGAGGTTACAATTTCCTGGTGCTGGACAACGTGTTGCTGAGGCTTCGTTCAGTCACAGAAAGAGCAGTGGAGAAGGTGGCCAGCTAACTGATTCCTTCAGGCAATTCTTCAGTCCTCAGGGCCCAGGTCTGATCGGTTCCAGCAACCATCGCCAGCGTCTGAATTACATGGTGCAGGAATATCTAGGGGCAAGATCAGACTTTGAGACCTTTCCACCAGAACATCCACTGGGTTACTGGGTCTTGAGGATGGACCACTGGCCAGAGCTTGCTCAATATGCAATTGAACTACTGGCCTCAGTGCTGCTGGAGGCTTTGTAACCAATCACAGAGTGCGCCTGTCCACAGACTCTGTTGATCGGCTCACATTCATAAAAATGAATCAGTCTTGGATCCCCAACTATCAAGCACCTGATGCTGATGTAACCAAATGATTTTTCTATGGGTGTGGGATCCCTTGAAGACTGCATATGCTGAGTGACTCTCCTATTATGCTGAGTGACTATCCTATTCCTCCTCAATTTTCATGATGATAGCTTCTATGAATATTTTCAGTTCAGGGCACCACCACCACTACCCAAGGCCCAATTTTTCTGCCAGTTTAACAGGGGCACGTAATTACAATTTTTGATCAAATATTTAACACCAGAGCTCCTTCCTGCGCTCAATAAGAGTATCTGTGAGGGGTTGCAGTGTTGTGGCACCACCACCACTGCCTAAGGCCCAATTTTTCTGCCCCTGTTTAACAGGGGCACGCAATTACAATTTTCGATCTAATATTTCACAGCAGGGCCTGTTCCTGCGCTCAACAAAAGTATCTGTGAGGGCTAATAGTGTTCTGGTACCACCAACACCCCAATTGTCCGCAGAGTGTATAGGGCAGGCCGTATAGTATATACAGGCGGTCCCCTATTTTCAAACATCTGACTTACAAATGACTCCTACTTACAAACGGAGGGAAACAACAGGAAATGAGAGGAAATCTACCCCTAGGAAGGGAAATTCTCTCCTGTAAGAGTTAATATGGGAAAAAAGGCGTCTCCCCACTGATGCTTTATCACTAATCCTTGTTTCCCTAATAACCCCAAATTTTCAAAATCCAATTGTCATTGGGACAGAAAGTGAGGTGAAATCTTCTGAACATTGGCACAGACAGCAAATTTATTTTTATTTATTTTTTAATTTGGGTGCGGGGTTCACCTTGATATCCATACCAGACCCAAAGGTCCTTGTAATGGGCTGGGGGGGGGGGGCAACATTACATTACAGCCGCAAGCAGTTTTTAATTGACTTTGACTAATCTAAACACGGGAAAAATGCGCCACTTTACAGGCATACTATAGACACCCCTCAGGCACGATATTTAAAGGAATATTACACTTTTATTGTTTCACTTTAAGCATTAATAAAATCACTGCTCCGGAAAAAACTGCTAATTTTTAAAACTTTTTTTTGCATTGATACATGTACCCTGGGGCAGGACCCAGGTCCCAAACACTTTGTATGACAATAACTTGCATATTAGCCTTTAAAATTAGCACTTTTGGTTTTTCACGTCCCTTAGACTTTTAACAGGGTTCGCGTGTTCGCACAAATTTTTGGTCTGTTCCCATGTTCTGCCGCGAACCAAACTGGGGGGTGTTCGGCTCATCCCTACATAGTGAATGCGTGTCAAAGAATTCATAAATGTAATAGTGTGGGGATCTTCATAAAGTAAGTTTACCAACTTCAAAATTGTTCAGATTAATAGTGAAGTGAATATAATGATATTAAGTTTTGACTATAGATACATTCAAAGGATTTCTCCTGCACCAGCGCTGGAACAAAGTTGGGATGTTTTGGGATTGTGATTGTTCCTGTTACAAACATACTTGATGGGGACTTTACACCTTGCTCTAATATACTGTATGTAGGCTGCAGCTGCTGAGTCTGCTAGCCTGTTTGGTAACAGACAAATCAATAATTTCAGGTGCAAGGGGTGCATGCGAGCAACAGTTATAAGTTCTGATATATATATATACACATACATACAGTGCAAAGAGCTGTAATAGTATTTATGATGAGGATAAGAATAAATTGTGGGCTGTGTGTGAAGCACCTTAGGCTGCTGTCCTCAGAATATGGCCAGCTCTGTTGGATACAAGAAGGGAGGAGAAAGGGAAGCGCCCAAGTGCAGTATCAGAAAAAGGGTTAAAAACACTCACAGGATAGGAATGAGTAAATAGCCTTGTGTAGACAAGCGATTTACTCATTCCTATCCTGTAAGTGTTTTCAACCCTTTGCATTAAATTCCTTTTTGTGATACTGCACTTAATGGTGCTTCCCTTTCTCCTCCCTTCTGCTAGCCTGTTTGAACTAAGCTTTGGCAATTTTTTTAGTATCAGTGTTAAAAACCTGTCTGGGCACCAGTGAAGCTGTTTAAATTTACTCCTGGCTGGTGACCAAAACTCAAATATATGGTTAACTTTTTTTTTTCAAACTCTAAGTTTATTATGTCCATACAAAGGAATTTCACAATAACATGCAACCTACAATACAAACTCACCACATTACAATCTGATTATACAATCTCCCTTAGGTTTACCAACAAGTATGTACCTAGTACAAGAGCATTCCTGATTGGATAGATCAGGTTAATACTTATATTACATAGATTTGGTAGATGTATGGTTGATTGTACAGAGATTGTGTATGGTCAGATTGTAACATGTATGGTGATTGAAGCTTACAGTACACTGCACATATAGCTTCACTTCAAATTTTTCAGGAATAATACAGAAAAAGTAACAATTTGCTGACCCTAGAAAAACACAAAACAGGGTAGCACAAGGAGCAGCACCCCTAAGCCTAAGGTAAGCTCACAATATGATAAAAGTATATTAGTTGACTGTTTACAATCATATATAGTATACCTGTGGGAGGTTGTCCCCCAGCTGGACCACCCCCTGAGGCTCCAGGGATGTGTGGGATTGAAAATACTCCTTTTCCAGCTACCATACTGTTGTGAAATTTTCAGAATCACATTCCAATATATGAACAATTCTCTAGTTTATAACAATTTTGAATAACTTGCTACATACTATGGCGAGCAGTAGGTCTGGTTTACTCCACTGTTTTACAGTTGCCCATTTAGCTACTGCCATGATAAATTGGAAATATTTACAGTGAGATTGGGATGATCTAATTGGGGCAATATTGAACAGCGCAGACCAAGGGGTTAACAATTTTTTTCCCCCAGTCTTAAAGGAAGTTTTAAATTGCTTTTCAATATGTGGTTGCCATCAGTCTAAACCTGGGCAAATTGAGGCCCCATGACCACATTCAGTCCTTTGCCAGTCCCTATCCAGCCCTCAATGACTCCACTGTCAGCATTCCACTCTGACCCTGTTCATTTCCTCACTGAGGAAGCTGACAGGCTCAGAGAGGCATGCTGACAGATGTCCACGAGGAGAGATGCATTAACTGGAAGGAGAGAGCCTGAGGAGCTGATCAGCAAAGCAGGAAGGCTTGGTTCTAGTGGGAAGGCATTGCCTAGGAGACTTCCCTATGCTCTCCTGCCCCTCTGCTACCCAGCCAAGTTCTGTGTTAATGCCTGCACGCTGCAAACCCCATAGGCGGTGCCACCTGTTCTTCACTCCAAGTCAGGGATCTGCAGAAATCCCTGCTGTACCAATCTCAGGCTCTCTTCTTCCAGTCACATTACTTTTCAGAGGGCATCTGACAAACTATGAGGAGGAGTTATGTCGCTACCTCACTGCCTGATTTCACCCTATAATGCTGCAATTGCGCTCCACTATCCAATGTATTGCTCACAGTTGCGGCACAGCCCTATTGAGCTCAGTGAGCAAATTTGACAAGTGGCGCCAAGTTAAAGCAGAGTTACACCCATTTAAAATTCATCAGCTACAAAAAGTGTAGCTGCTGACTTTTAACAAACAGACACTCACCTGTCCCACGGTACACAGAAGCGTCGCTCCTCTCCCCTGCCTCTCCACATTGTAAGTGTGGGCGCTTGGCTGTGACAGCTTGCCGCTTCACAGCCGGGGTGTACACTGTGCATGCACGAGTCGTGCTGCGCTGTCTTGAATGGCCGGGCAATCTTCTGGGACCTGTGACGTGTCCCAGAAGATTGCAGGGAGGGAGGGAGGGGGAGAGGTGAATTTCCGCTCGGTGCCACTGTGCCAGGAGAGGAAGTGGGAGCTGGGCACCTATCAAAACCAGGTATCTGTCCCCCCCTCCCCCCCCAAAAAAAATACATGCCAAATGTGGCATGTCAGGGGGTCACAAGTGTTTAAAACGTAAGTTCCATTTTTGGGTGGAACTCTGCTTTAAAAATGGCACAGCCGCGAAGCAGAGCTGTGGTCTGGCTGTTTTTTTTAGATTTTGGATAAGTGGCAGTAAAACAACCCCCAGACCGCCTGGCCCTCCACAACAGTCCCTGTTTCTCATTTGGCCTCTTGGGAAATTAATTGCTCACCCCTGCACCAGACTATACCACAAAATGTTTATAAGTGCCAACCTCTGGGCAGTTTCCAAAACAGTCAGGTGACTAGGAAAGTAAGCTTTTATTCAGTCTGAAAAGGGTATAACATCATTGACTTAAGAGCTTATAGGTGCGTTCCCTAATATGCACTTTTTGTAAAATACCTGAGCTTATACTGAAAATAAAACAATGCTGTATTTTAAAAATTCCTCTACTGAGTAAATGAATGGTACTGCACTGTTTTACACCTTAGCACTTTGAGTATGTTTTCAGTAAGTTCTGTGAGAGTCCTTGCATGTATTGCAATCTATTCATTTTTAGAATTTGTTTAGTAAGCAGCACCTTTAATATCAGTAAGAGAGCGTGTAACCTTCTTGGTCGACCCATAGATAGCCCATGGCTACCTGTTGCAAGGCAGATAGCCAAATATTTTTTCCCTTGCTCAAGGACATGGTTTATTATAGTTTTGAAGACTTTAACCTCAAGTGTTTTGGGTTGACTAAAGGAGAACCAAAGGCAGTGCCCATGCTTGGTTGGAATTTCCTTCATACCATGGTAGTAAAGTTCAAAGCAAGGAAAAGGCAAAGGAGAAAATGATGGTATTGATAGACTGTCTTTGGAAGTGTATATAAAAGAGTGTTAGCTGGGCTTTTACTAGTACTACAGAAAAGAATGAAAATTTAAATGAAAGTGGTAAGCAGCCCTCATGAACAAATCCAAGAATACCCCAAGAAAGAAGAAAAACAGGATGCACGTTACAGCCTTATATAGTAAGCTGGATGTGGCCGGACTGTATAGGAAGACTCTAATTTTGGAAGGTATGGATCTGCCTGTTCACTGTTATGCACTTTTTAACACAGCCATTATTTAATTGTGATTTATGGATTGTATTGCATTTTAAGCTTGAGTGAGCCATAGACAGAACAAATTCTGGCTAGCTTCTGAGGAACTGTTCAAAATTTGCTTTGTGGTCGCCCCCACCCAACATCCTTGACTGAAAACCTAAGGTGCCAGACAAAAGATTGTCAGCCAAACAGCTCTTGCATCCAATTAGATACAGCCACTGTTCAGGTATTTTGACAGCTGGCATGGTCAGTTGTCTAAATACAAGAGTGGGCGATTTATTCATCTGTGCTGTGTACTGTGGATGGAGGCATCTGTTAGATGTTTGAACATTCAGCTTCCAGGCTGAACACAAAAAATCAACTTTAGCACAAAATATATCTTTAGTTAGTTCCTAGTAAGTGCATTTGTGTGTATTGATATTTTACTGCTCTTTGTAATTTTTTTTTTTTTTCATGGAGAACCTTTGTTATAGGTAATAGCATCTCTTTCATATTTTCTATTGCATTACCTTGGAATTATTTCAGAAATGTTTAAGTAAAATTTTGCAAAGCATTGCAAGTGTCAAGACCATGCTCACACTACATATGTCAAGCATGCTTCTCTTCTTGTTTTCTAGTCATCAAAGTGAAACAGAACTATTTTATGTATTTGATTTCTGTAAAGCTGTACAGTTTTACGAAGCAATTTTTCTGATATATATATAGTAGGACCATAGACTGTCCATATTTTTCTAATGCAAATTTTTAAGCCTGTGTGTGTACCTAGATTTATTACAAAAATGCTTTTAAAATATTCCACGTGTTTGCTATGTCAATAACACTCATATGATTTGTGATGCATAAAAGAGTAGATAGGAGCAAGGTATTACACTTATATCTATGCGAACATATTCTCAATTCTAAGAAATACAAAAAAAAGTGTTACTATATAAGCCTTATTATCCCACTGCTATCACTGGATGATAAATGGGAAATGATCGTTGGCATTTTTTTTACATAAAAAGCTGTGTTTTTTATAGATTCGGTGAAAATAAACTGCCAGTTACAGTGTGTACACCTCTTCCTTCTCTTTATTCTAGAATGTGTTTTTCAAGAGTGGGAATTCTTAAATGCTTCCTTAAGGACTTGCTGAGTGTTGCATGGCTACTTTCTGTCCCTCAATATCAAGGAGCTGCTATTAGGATCTGCAATGAAGTAGAAGCGATGTGAATTTAGTCACTGGTGTTGTGTGTTTGGCATGAGGATAGAAAGTCAATTATTTGCTTTCACCGTAGACATTTTCTGATGTGCTGCCCTGCACAGTAAAAGCTTTAACAGGCCGAGCTTTTAATATTTTAGCAAATTGCCCAATCGGGTTTGGTTTTACGCAACTGACGGCCTTTAAAGATTCAACAGAGTGTCGCTTTAGAGTGGGATGTCTACTCCCCCCCCACTTCACCCGTCACATAGAATACAAGACTTTAATTCTAGACAACAGTGAGCGGCTTCTGATGACAATCACATTTGCGCTGAAAAAAAAAACAAGTTTGTTCTTCATGGTTATGAAAGGGATAAGACATGGTGAATACATATTAACCCTTCACTGTCACGGTAAACCAGCAGCCACTTAAAATGACGATATTTCTACATCCACAATTGAAATGAAAAAGAATATAATTTGTATTAAATAATAAAAGTGCACACAGCAATAATGGGTAGTAACTCTCCTATAAATTAATATCCACACTTACTAAAGCCGGAGTAGAAAACTCTTAGGACTAATTTAGACAATTTACCTTGATCGGTATATGCAATTCACATCTCAAAATCGGGAGTCACAAATAATTTACATGGGAAAAAATCCTGCTAAAGGCATATTTAGAATACCGGCATCTTGCACTGTCTGGACGTTTAACATTGCAAACTAGTACCTAAATTGGCACTAGACCTATAGGTACCCAACAATAAACATAAATGGTTACAAGTGCCAGAACCACTTCTGGTATGACCAAGTGGTATAACCAGCTTGTGATTTATATTATGCATTACTGCATGCTACATTTCTTCACTGTATACATTTTTTTTGCAAGAAATGATCACAAAACTATATCATTGCTGGAGACAGGTGGGTGTGAGATGGATAACTGAAATTTTACTTCTCAGGACAAAATATTTCAAATAACCAAACAAGACACCGACCAGATATCTGACACCGACAGATATGCCCTTGCTTGTTTGCTTACAGACATTGCGGTGCTAACAGAAGCTGTGAGTCAGAGTTGACACAAATACAGAATTTCATGAGCATGCCTTTTTTTTCTGTATCCAACTTAAGTTTAAAGCGTTTGTAAAAAAAAAAAAAAAAAAAAAAATCTTTTTTAAAATAACAAACATGTCATACTTACCTGCTCTGTGGTTTTGCACAGAGCAGCAACGATCCTCCTATTCTCAGATCTCCTGCCAGTGCTCTGGGCTGCTCCCCTTTGCTGAATCCCCCCATAGTAAGCCCCTTGCTATGGGGGCAGTAATGCGTGCTCGCTTCTGAGCTGGCTCTCTGTATTCATAAGACAGAGAGAGTGCGGATCAACCCCGCCCCCCCCCACTCCCACCTCACTGGCTGTGATTGACAGCAGCAGCAGCCAATGACCGCTGCTGCTGCATCTCAGCCAATGAGGAGTGAGAGATCCAGGAAAGCCTCGGCTTTCATGCACATCGCTGGACCGAGAAGGGGGTCAAATGAGTATTAGGGGGGGCTGTGGGGGGAGCAACACACAGAAGGTTTTTTAACCTTCATGCATAGAATACAGACGCGATAGCGGAAAAGCCGATACACAGCTTTTCCTGTTTACACTGTGTTTAGCTGTGATTGGACACAGCTGATCACGTGGTAAAGAGCCTCTGTCAGAGGCTCTTTAACTAGATCAGAGTTGCGGTGTGTCAGACTGACACACCACAACACCGATTGGCACGATTGCTTGTTATCCTGCTGGCCGTCATATGACGCCCAGCCAGGATAACTGAACCACTTCCTGGCCGTCATTCTGCTATAAGCCAGGCGGGAAGTGGTTAAAATGGTTGTAAACCTCTGTTATGAAATATTAACAAAGTATATCCCTCTATAGTGTGTACTTGTCTCAATCCAGAGCACCAACAGTCTTTTCTGTCTGCTGTCTCATTCCTAAGCTATCTGTAAGGCAGAGTCACATCTGACAGGTTTTCCTGACAGCAAGAGGTAAAAAGGTGACAGGCAAGGAAACTCCAGCCCACAGCCTGTGATTGACTGCTTCAGCTCGGTTCCCGTGTCCTGTGTGAAATTCTGTGTCCCTTCCCTTCAATCAGCACACCTCTTTGAGCCCTGTGGTGTAATTTCAGCTCCCCACCCTTTGCTTTCTTACTCAGCTCAGACAAGCTGTATAAAATCTGGACTTTGAACAGCTGAAGAGAGGAGAAGATTGCAGAAAGACAGATACAACTTATGTAGGAGGATTGGTTTAATCTCTGTGTATCACCTGAGGCCAGTCTCTTCACTGGGTATGCAAGGTTTTTATGTAAATATACACACTTTGGGATCTATTTATTAAAAAATACATGGCCATTCATCCAGTGAATCTGCACACACAGTTCTTTATTTTGGACAAAAAATTTTGTTGTTTAAGATATTTTTTTCTTCTTAATGAATAGTCTTATTCTTTGCAATAGTGAAATAGAGCATTATGGCTTCTGGATGGAGCTGTGAAACATAGGAAATACATGTGTCTTTGTAACAAGAGATACAATGTAACAATTCTAAAGAACGCTATAGGGAATTAGCAAATAGGTGTAACCAACAGAATTGTATCTCCTGTTATAAACAACATTTGTTCAGAAGAGTAAATAGTCTAAACAACAACTGCTCAATTCACACAGAATTAATGTACAGGTGCATCTCAAAAAATTAGAATATCAAAAAGTTATTTTATTTCAGTAATTCAATTCAAAAACTGAAACTCCATTGTTATATAGATTTATTACACACAGAGTGATATATTTCAAGCCATTCTTTCTTTTAATTGTGAATGATTGTGGCTTACAGCTAGTGAAAACCCAAAATTCAGTAGCTCAGAAAATTAGATTATTACATAGGACAAATAAAAAAAGTAGTTTTAATACAGAAATGTTGGCTTACTGAAAAGAATGTCCATGTACAATATAGTATGCACTCAATACTTGGTTGGGACTCCTTTTACATAAATTACTGCATCAATGCGGCGTGGCATGGAGTTGATCAGCCGCCGCAACTGCTGAGGTGTTATGGAAGCTCAGGTTCAGCTCATCTGCATTGTTGGGTCTGATGTCTCTCATCTTCCTCTTGACAGTACCCCACAGATTCTCTATGGGGTTTAGGTCAGATGAGTTTGCTGACCAATCAAGCACAGTGATACCATTATCATTAAACCAGGTATTGGTACTTTTGGCAGCGTGGGCAGATGCCAGGTCCTGCTGGAAAATGAAATCAGCATCTTCAAAAAGCTGGTCAGCAGAGGGAAGCATGAAGTGCTCTAGAATTTCCCGGTAGAGAGCTGCGCTGACTTTGGACTTGATAAAACACAGCGGACCAACACCAGCAGATGACATGGCTCCCCAAATCATCACTGACTGCGGAAACTTCACACTGGACCTCGTGCAATTTGGATTATGTGCCTCTCCACTCTTCCTTCAGACTCTGGGACCTTGATTTCCAAATGAAATGCAATATTGACTTTCATCCGAAAAGACAACTTTGGACCACTGAGCAACAGTCCAATCCTTTTTCTCCTTAGTCCAGGTAAGATGCTTCTGAAGTTGTCTCTGATCAGGAGTGGATTGACACAAGGAATGTGACAATTGTAGCCCATGTCCTGGATACATCTCTGTGTACGGCGACTCTTGAAGGACTGACACCAGCCGTAGTCCATTCCTTGTAAATCTCCCCTAAATTCTTGAATGGCCTTTGCTTCACAATCCTCTCAAGGCTGCGGATATCCCTGTTGCTTGTGCACCTTTTTCTACCACACTTTTCATTCCACTCAACTTTCCATTAATATGCTTGGATGCAGCACTCTGTGAACAGCCAGCTTCTTTAGCAATCACCTTTTGTGACTTACCCTCTTTGTGGACGGTGTCAATGACAGTCTTCTGGACAACTGTCAAGTCAGAAGTCTTCCCCATGATTGTGTATCCTAGGCTCAGGAAACCTTTACCGGTGTTTTGAGTTAATTAGCTGATTAGAATGTGACACCATGAGTCTACAATATTGAACTTTTTTATCAAAAATTAAAACAAATAACGACTTGAAATATATCACTCTGTGTGTGTAATGAATCTATTTTATATATGAGTTTAACTTTTTGAATGGAATTGCTGAAATAAACTTTTTGATGATATTCTAATTTTTTGAGATGTGCCTGTATATTCAGATTTACTGGATTTTTTTATAAACAGGCTGCTTTGCGTAACATTTCAGTAACAATCAGTTTATATTTCATCAGGGACACAATTCCATATTAGGCATCATCTTACAATTTAGCTAAGTAAATAGATCGAAGTTTTTCCATTGTTAATTCTGAAGCTCATTTCCTATATATATATATATATATATATATATATATATATATATATATATATATATATATATATATATTTTTACATACTGTAAATAGGTTTGGTACAATTTAGCTATACTTATATAGCATGGAGACACGATGCTACAGAACATGAGGAACAGATCTATCACTGTAACTTCTTAATGTTTCACATGTTAAATGATTACATAGTTGGGCACACAAGAAACCTGATAAAAGTAAGTTTTTTCAAACATGGCAGATGTTAAAATGATTTTAAACATTTCATATTTTTATTCTTTCTTTTTTCTAAAATAATAAACATGCTATACTTACCTGCTTTGTGCAATGGTTTTGCACAGAGCAGCTCCAATTCTCCTTTTCTGGGGTCCCCCACCGGCGCTACTGGCTCCTGTTCTTCTCTTGATGCCCCACTGTGTGTGTCTATTGACCCCCCCGCTCTGCTCACAGAACTTGATTGACAGCTGCTGTCAAGCCTTCTGAAAGAAGAGGGGAGAGAACAGCAGCACTGTTGCAGATGGGCACAGCGCTGGATTGAGATTGGGCTCAGGTAAGAATTTCGGAGGGGGGAGGCTGGGGGGAGCCAACATGGAAAGGTGTTTTGCCTTAATGCAGAGAATGCAATAAGGTTAAAAAAACAAAAACCTTTTACCTTCACAACCACTTTAATGGATGGAATTACTGATTTTTCCAAAGATGATCAAAGCTGGCATGAACTGCTTGAAACACAACCCTACAGTGTTAACTAAATTAAGATAAAACCTAAAACACTACTTTAAACTCAGAGAGCAAAGCAAAGAGGGAGAAGTGCCAGAAGGCAACCCAAAAAAGCCTGCCTGAAGGATATAGAGCCTGCAGCTAAACCACAAATCTTACTTGGAGAGGAGATACACATAGGGACCTGCATAATAGAGAAGAGATCTGTGAAATATCAAAACACATCCTGTCTCTGACACTGCAGCCCCGTAGTTCATGTCTGCTATGAAGTAAACGCATATAAAATACAAAAGTGTGGCCCTAGCCTCATTCGTTAGTGTCACCTCTTCTTGCAGATCAGTAGAGGAACTATGATGGTGTGGTGGAGAAAAGGTTAAAAAAAAAAAAGATAAGTATATACTAAAGACATTTACAGTGTAAAAGAATTGAAATTACTAAGCTCACACACACTGTCTCACTTATTAACTTTAAAAAGCTAAAGTTGGTAAGCATTAAAAAAATGCAAACACTTCATACTCAAGGCTCGATACTAATTTGCAACTTTACCAAGTATAGAGTAATGTACATGATTCTCCACAACTAAGACAGCAAAAGGAAGAAGTCAATATAATCAGTAGCATTTTTGTCTTACCTCTAAATTATTTTTCTTGGGAGTACACTATAGGACACAGGATAGTATCCTGAAACCCTGGGTTCATTGGCTATTCCTCCATGGGTGCAATAATGTGTGCTGGGTACATGGGCCCCAAGGATGGTGCAACTGCAGCTGTGCTTGTCACTCACAGTGTTAAGATCCATCCTGCATTTGTGTATTGCAGGAAAGGAGAAAGTCCTGATAGAACGCTGGGAGCAGGTCAAAACAATGCTGGGGCCCAGTAAGGTTATCATTGTCCCTGTTTCTTGGGGCAGGAGGATTGTAATTGGTCACCAAACAAACTCCACCCACCAGACCCAGAAAGAGGAGGAAGAGAGCTGATACTGCAGACAGAGCATAACACAATGAGTCTAGGGGACAGGGAGAATAGCGGTAAGCTGTGCAGGGGAGGCGTGTTTAGCTATAATATGGGACAAAGGGTGATTTACTTGACCTCTGCACTCAGCTACATTTACTACTGATCTCTGAACCCTGCATTATTCACTACTGAACCCTGAACTCTGCATCACTTACTACTGACTTCTGAATACTGGGCCACTTACTACTGACCCCTGAATTATTTAATACTAACCACTGAGTGGGTGACCCCATGTCCAATGCTGGGCCCTAGCCCCTCCAATGTATCTCAGTGGATACTGTGCTGTTCATTCTCTATTCAATACTGCCTTTTACCCTACTATACAAGCTGTCTCAAACTCTACCTAACCACACCCTTTTAAGGCATTTCCAGCATTTATTGCAGTAAAAACCATTACCACTTTTGCCATGGTGCACTGTGCGCAATGTATTTTCTTTTTCTCATGTAAGGGAGCCCAACATATGATCCTGCACACAGGTCCACTGCTTTCAGAAGAACAGAGGGGAGAAACCTGTCTTATAAAGTATGCTAAGGATTTTACAGGTAGGACAACAACAAACAAGCGAACAAAAAGCTAATGGGCCCACAAGGGAAAAAACAAAAGTTTATCAATGGTTGCACGAGGGAGTCTTCAGTACCATCTGAAGAACCTTTAGACCAATGCCAGCATCAGCTGGGGCCTGAACATCCACCTGGTAAAACTCAATGAACATGTGAACAGAAGACCAGGTAGCAGCCTTACAAATCCAAGAAACAGATGCTTGATGCTGAAAAGCCCATGAATCACTGAGTTAGTGGAGTGTGTTTGTACTGGAAAGAGAGCCTTGCCCCCCAGGTCATAAGCTTGAATGATTAACTTATTCACCTAGTGATAGTGAAACAAGAAGGTGGAAACTTCATAAACCATAAACAGTGTCAGAATAATAAAGTGTATACCACAATGGAGAGATGTCTTTTAGGATTTTTCTGGAGCAGGAGAGGGTAGGACAATGTTCTGGTTAAGGTGAAATAAAGAAACCACCTTGGGAATAAAATAGGTCCTGGGCTCTAAAACAAATTTGTCCTGGCGTAACATATAAAAAGGGTTATTTACAGGTTAAGACTGCCTAGTCAACCATGTGAGTAAGGATAGACTGTTTGATATCCCTAATAGGTTTAAGGCTGGATTCACACCAATGCATTTCTAGTGCTTTTTGCATTTTGCAGATTTGCGCTACAGAACGTGTTCCATAGGAAACAATGTTAAATGGACTGTAGTGCAAATCAGCAAAATGCAAAAAGCACTAAAACTGCATAGGTGTGAATCGAGCCTAAAGGGCTGTCTTTGAAGGCAGACAGAACTAGATTGGGATCCCACAGAGTGAATGGGGATTGCACAGAATAAGAGCACAGAATAACTAAATCAGATAGGACCTATGCCCTCAGGTCATGGATCTCAACATTAAGGCTGTTAAAGTCTGTTAAAGTCTGTTAAATGGCCCATGGGACAGAAAATCTGGATGATATGAGAGTACCCAGGAATAATCCATCAGGGGCATGATGAGTAACCAGTAAAAAAAAAAAAACTCACCTTGGCTAGCTCAGTGCAACGAGAATTACTGGAACGCTCTCCATCTTGGTCCTACAGAGTAACTAGAGCATCCACAGGGAAGGCAAGAGTTACCCTGGACCTGGAAAAAAAACCAGTGGCGTTTGTTTTTAAACCTGGATGCCAGGAGGTGCCCCCATCTTTGACAGAGGTCTAAAAGCACCTTGGAGTGAGGAGGCCACTCTCAGATGACCTTGCCAATAAGTCCATTGTTAAAGGGACAACCTAGTCATTCTGAGCTCCAGAACATAGGATTGGGAGACAGTTTCCTCAACTGACCAAGTCCCTTGCTCAAAGACTGAGCCTGCCTGTCCCACATTACATATGTTAAACAGTCCCACAGGTAGCCACCACACTCTGTGTCTGAGGTAAATGTTCAGGTGCTCACCCAAAAAAAAAAAATCCATACAAATCCAAAACTGGTATAGTGGGTTTTCCAGAGGAGATGGGTCAAAACAACAGTTGAACTACAACTTGATGAAATGATTTTCTGAACATGGCTAATCAATAAAACTCTTCCAGTAACAGAGACAACGAGTAGCGAATACTGGAGAGTCCCTGTTGTGTCCCCGTGACAACATCCCACAAAGGAAAATCTTTTTTCCTGTTTGAAAGATCTCCTGATGTACACAGAATTACCATCTATTACTAAAACATCCACCTGGCTCACTCCTGGCAAACCTAGCTGTTACAGTTGTCCAGATTTTAAACACAAACTCATGTATCAGAATATCAAAAAAAGTAATATATACTAGCTTTGCTGTCCCTGCAGTCTGTACTATATAGGCAAAACTATCACCTTTTTTAGGGATAAGTTCAACAACCACAGATCTGCCATCTGCCAGGTAAATGCTTCCCAGACTTCTTACCAACTGGTGGCACGCCACTTTTTGGAACAGAATCATTCTATGCCAGCCATAAAATGCATGCTGATTGACCATGTCCCACCGTTACCTAGGGAGGTGACAGCCATCACCTGCTGTTACAAAGGGAAAGCTGATAGATCCATAAATTACAAACTTCCCAGGGGCTTAATGAACAGCTAAGCTTCAGTTGCTTTCTATTACCCTTTAGAACTTCTTTGTGACTACATATTGGTGCTTTTGGCACCCTGATGCATGGAGAAATGATGAGAACAGTTAGTGGTATATATGCTCCCTGACTGAATTTATATCCAGTCGATGGCCTTCTTTATACTTATGCCTTCTGACCCTGCTCTGTTTAGCAAACTCTTTGACAAATACAGTATGTATTAATTGCCATGTTTTGCCCTTGTCTGCCATTAATGTGCTATGTAAGACCAACTCTTCTGTGTGCCAAGGCCCTTTTTCTTTAATGGAAGCCTTGCTAGGTTTCCATACCCACTCCGTTTGTTTGGGATGGCATGTTCTTTTTTCATTGGTGTTAGTCTTGGGGTTTTCTAACAATCATTCCTACTTTGAATTCTCAGGCATCTTCTATCTGGTTGTAGAGTATCAATTTACAATATGTACTTTAGTATGTATTATTATCTTTGTGCACTGTTGGTGTTCTCTGTGGATATATTGTCTTTTGTCCTGTGTGGAGTCCTATTCAAACTCTTAGGTTTGTTTACTTTTGGCATATTTGTGGCGTTTGGTCTCGTGTGGTGTTTTTTGTGGCTATTTGGTAATTTTTAATATGATGCAATGTTATCCTAGTGCATCAGGTGGTGTTTTATTTTTATGTCACGTTATTAATTATGGATGGTCTGTTCCTGCCACCTTGTGTTTGCCTTTGTTTTGCAATGGCAGCCATCTTGTGAGTGTTTATGATAATATGCTTTTTTTTTTTTTTCCAATTTTACTGCATGTGCCATTTTTATGCTGGATATATTTCTGGATAATTTTATTTAAGCTAGGATGTTCTATATTTTGTTTTTTTTGATGGACTATTGTGATTTTTTTCAGTGTGTGATCTTTCCTTGACCTCTATCCTGTATGTGTCCTTTTTAGTGATGTCATCACTAGGGGGTGTTGTTGGTGGGCGGGACCTGGAGTTTATTGGCCTGTTCACTTTCATTTTCTAGTGTCTTGAGAAGGATGGACTGAGCTTTGAAATGTCAACAATAAAAACGCTGATGTTTTGATCCATCTCCTCTGCAAGACCCGTGAGTGCCTCTATACCAGTTTCCCTCAGAAGAAGGTCATCCAAATATCCCACAACAGGGATGCTCTGAGATCAAAGCAGAGTAAAAACCAGGGTTAGCACTTTTTTTGAATACCCGAGGTGCAGTGGACAGACCAAAGGGTAATGTTGAGTATGTTGCATGCCCACAGCAAAACACAGATAGCGTTGATGTGCCGGAAAGATGAGGATGTGCAAGTATGTAGCCATGATGTCCACAGATGCAAGAACATCTCTTGGCTGGTGGGAAGCAATGACTTACCAGGTTAACTATATATGGAATATCTGAAATCAAAGAAATTTGCTGAGAATTATTTGATCCCATATTTTGCAGATATCTACTTTCACTTTGGGAACAAGAATCCTGGAAGCGCTCTCCTCCTGGGACAATTGTTATGGCTCCTTGTGAAAAAAGCTGCCCCAGAGCAGTATGAATGTCCACCAATCTGAGGAAATGCTGGTCTTCACAAGACAGGGTGGAGGCAAAGACTCAAATTCTAGTTTGTGGTACATGGAAACAACATTCTGGAACCAAGCATCTGAGATGTCCTGAAACAAGAGGACAGTGACGGCCAAAAGACATCCCCTACTTTTACAATTGAGGGTACTCCATTATTGTTAGGACTGTCCCTGGCCTTTGGGGATCCAGGTTTCAGGGCCTATGGCGGTACTGGATTCCAGGCTTAGGATTCTCCAAAAAGGCGGTCCCTGGAGAAAGGCATCCCAGAGAGATGCTTCAGACAAACAGCGACAGTAGGAATGCAGAGGAAAGGGGGACATGTCAGGCTCTGCATTTCCAGCCAAGACGATCAGCTGTCTCTTACAAAAATATTTTTTGGATTGGCTGTGGCAGGAGGGAGGGGGGAAGGTCAGAACACATAACTATGGTTAGAAAGAACCTAGAAAGATGGGACAAAATACTACATGTACAATGTCCCATATGGAACAGAACTATAGCAAAAATGATGATGATATTTCTTCTTTAAGAACTGAGACATTCCAAAACAAGAACAAGGAAAATGTAACCTGCACTCTAATGCCCCGTACACACGATCGGATTTTCCGATGGAATATGTCAGATCGGAGCGTGTTGTCGGAAATTCCGACCGTGTGTGGGCTCCATCGGACATTTTCCCTCAGATTTTCCGACACACAAAGTTGGAGAGCAGGAGATAAAATTTTCCTACAACAAAATCCGTTGTCGGAAATTCCGATTGTGTGTACACAAATCCGACGGACAAAGTGCCACGTACAAAGTCCGACCGTGTGTACGCCCTATTATAGTGCAGCTAAAACTTAGCTATAAAAACAATGGAAGTCCTATAAAGTACCAAATAGATCAGAAATGTTATTCTCCCTTGGGACCTAGGTCGACAGGATTTGGATTTGTGTCAATGGCATCAGTTTAAGATGCTTCTGAGATTATTGAGAACTAATTGACGGGTGCATTTTACCTGGAGTTGACCTCATTCTGGCCAACATTTGCCCTACTTTATGTGGGTTTTGCATTCTTGTTTGTTTGAAACAAAGTGATTGTTGCTATGTTTTCTATTTAAACATCTTTATTGCTTCTTTAACAAAAATAGAAGTGTTGAGTTGTGTATAACAAATCTTAGCATTCTAATACAGGTGTTAAAACAGGACGACACATTTTATTTATATTCTTACTGCTTTCTCTCAGTCTTCAGTTTGCCTACAACAGTTCCACAATTGTCTTTTTAAATAACAATGAAGGATAATAAAAGTGTCTCAGGCATCTGTAAAAGTGAGGCACATAAGACATCTACAAAAGATATAAAGGTCAGACATCAAACAAAAGAGATATAGAGGATATGTACCAATAATGAAACAAAAATAAAATACATGAGCAATGAGCATCAAATAGAGATTAGATATGTCATAATGGGGAGGAGCATTATCAAAGACCAATTAAACCATAACACCCACACTGGCGGGCATAATGGGAGTGTTACGTAATGTAAAAGGGGAAAAAAAAAATGGAGGAGGGGAGTATGGAAGACTAAAGCAGGGTAGACTTGTATACCTGAGAGTAATAAGTAATAACCTTAGCAATAACTGAGAAGGAGAGAGAAAAGCATGATCAGTAACTAGAATAAGAGCATTGTAGAAGGAAAGTAATATAAGCAAAAAATGGAAAAGTAGGTTAAGGAGGGTTATCCCAGGACTCGTTAGACCATGTACAAATAATTAATGGATCCCGCATCTTTTCAAATTTTGAGTTATTATTTTGGAGGGCCATTGAGGCTGTTATTAACCATGTTCCAGTTTAATTTCTGTTTGACGTAAGCAAGCGGTATCATAAGCTGCTTCCAATATTTCGCAATGGTGATCCTGACTGCCAAAATCATATAGAAGATCAACTTTGTGGATTTCTTTGGGACCTCGGGGGGTAATTTTCCACTATATGTTTTAACATACATTGGAGTAAGCTACAAAACCTACGTGCTGCAATTATGTTATAAACATCCATAAGAGATTTGCATTTATTTCTTTACACTATGTACAAATGTAACATACATTGTGCAAAGCTTAAGATTAAAAGATTTTAAAAAGTATATTGTGCTGTATATACTACAGTCTTTAAAGAGAAATGACATAGAGGTATACATTGTTTATGCATAGACCTCAAAAGCCATAAATAAAATCCCTACAGATGAATTTTGGAGATTTTAAGCAAACCTGTTATGCGAAAAATACAGGGGCTGCCATTACTGACCTCTTCCTGAAAATTCTAGTTGTCTGGCTGTTATTCTGACCCAGTTTAATACTGCTATAATCCCCAAACTGAAACTAATAATCAAACCAGGAGCACTCACGTGTTCCTATGTAATGCTAATTCTGGCTCAATAACTTAAAATATCGAAGCCAGTGGGTCAGCAGGGCAGCCTCTATTATCCCTCATGACCAATTTGCTAGAACTACCCACATCAAGGACAAATACATGGGTGAGTAAAATCTCAGTGATTTATCCTCTTGTTCATGATCAGCTCATTTCAAAAATATGTACAGTAAGTCAAAAAGCTTCATCACAAAGTAGTAGGTTCAGAACACGATAAATGGAAGCCCTTTAAATGATTCAGTATTGTTAAAGACAAATTTTTTTTTTATCTTTATCTTATCGTAAATAATGCAATCTTTAAATAGTAGTTGAAAACAATATATTTGGTGACATTCATTAGTCGGTAATTAATTTTATATATGTGTGCGCACACAACAATACTATACAATATGGGGGGATATGCTGAAGGTTTAAATTTTGATTTACTGGAACCTTGTCATTCCCATCTTCCCTGACAGCACAGTCTAGCACTCATAAGCAGACACTGGAGACAGTTCTCTTTCACAGCTGTCAGCAATGACAGTTTCTTGTCTGACATTTGGATGACTTGTGAAAAGCAGTGATACGAACATCATCAGCTAGGACAAATAATCCCTTCGGGACTAATGTGAGCTTTGGGTACTATGGATTATTGTTGACCCAAAGAGAGTATCTGTCACACACTGCCCATAGGTCCTCAGTTTACAACCTGGGTGACAAAGTAATTCAAGTACTGGAATGCATCATACATTTGTTAAAAGCTCTAAAGCTTATTGGCCAGTATATATGTAATAGATTATAATTGCAATAACAGGTGCAATGCAATAAAGTCTGACTGTCTAAAAAAAAAAAAAAAAGTTAGCCTGATTTGTGCTCTGCAGGATGAAAATAATATAAAGATGGATTGTGCCTAGGTCCACACTGACTGCGGGAATGAAATTGTGTGAGTTCATCGGAACTCACACAATTTCATTCCCGCACGTGAGTCCCGACTTTGGGGGTGATTTCAGAGACATCTGTGTAGGTTTCTGCACAGATGTCAATGGAAATGGCACCCCGAAATCAGCAAAAGTAGTACAGAAACTACTTTTGGAAACCGGTGTGGTGCCACAAATGCGGCATCGCACTGTTTCGGATGCTGCCATTGCTGCCAATTGGCGCTAATTTGGCATGCGATTTGACATGTCAAATCGCATCCATGTGGACCCCGGGATTAAAGGGGTTGTAAAGGTATAAATTTTTTTCACCTTAATGCATTCTTTGCATTAAGGTGAAAAAACTTGATAATACCGCCGCCCCCAGCCCCCCCGTTTTACTTACCTGACACCTCAAAAACTCGCCTGCTCGTTCCCGACCTCCATTCAGCCGATCAGCCTGGTCGCTGATTGGCTATAGTGGATGGATTGAAAGCAGTGCAGCCATTGGCTCGCGCTGCTGTCAATCACATCCAATGACGCGGCGTGCCGGGGGGCGGGGCCGAGTGACACAGCGAGCGGCTATAGCCACCGGCTGTATCACGGGAGCGCGCCCGCAATAACAAACCACCATGCGAGGGAGCTCGCATTAAGGTGGTTAGTTATTGCGAGGAGGAGCTGGGACAGCCGCCGAGGGACCCCAGAAAAGCAGGTTCGGGGCCACTCTGTGCAGAACGAGCTGCACAGTGAAGGTAAGTATAACATGTTTGTTATTTTTAAAGAAAAAAAAATTACCTTTACAACCCCTTTAAGGCTACTTTCACACTGGTGCGGTGCTGACATTAGCAGTAAAGCACCACTAGTTTTAGCAGCGTTTTTAACCTCGCTATCGGCCAAAGAAAGGGTTAAAAGCCCCCGTGTTGCGGCGCTGCCAAAGAGATTTGCAGGCGCTTCGGCAACACTGCCCATTTATTTCAATGGCCCCAAAGATGCTGCTTGCAGGACTTTTTTTTTCCCAGTCCTGCAAGCACACTGCCCCAGTGTGAAAGCACTCAGGCTTTCACACTGGGGAGGCATGAAAGGCGCTTTTCAGGCGCTATTTCTAGTGCTAAAATGCCTGAAAAAGCGACCCAGTGTGAAAGGGGTCTTAGTGGTTGTGGTTTATGGCGCAGAAATGTTTGTCATCAAGTTTACAGTCGCCTGTTCATGCCAAAAAATATTTTTAAATACTGAAAGTTAAAAATAAATTTACCAATGTACCTGTAATTTCAGTCTAATCCTGACCATTTAGCGAATACAACCTCTAATCACTAAAACTAACCTAAGACTTAACATTAAGGCTGAAACCTTCAGTATGCACTTCCCCCAACAGCCCCCCTAATATTTACCCAAGCCTGATTTCGATCCAGCAATGTGCATGAAAGCAGCTGCTCTCCTGGGTCTCTGCCTCCTCACTGGCTGAGAGACAGCAGTGGGAGCCATTGGCTCCCGCTGCTAATTACAGCCAGTGAGGACAAAGCAGGGGGAGGCCTATCCTGGTACTGTGTGTCTTATGGAGCAAGCATGTACGCATGCCCCCATAGCAAGCGACTTACTATGGGGGCACTTGGAGAAAAGGAGGAGCCAGGAGCACCAGCAGGGGACCAAAGAAGAGGAGAATCAGGGCTGCCCTGTGCAAAACCAGAGCAGGTAAGTAAAGGATGTTTTTCTTATTTTAAAAAAATTCTAACTTTTAATATCAGTTTTGTTTTGTACGAATGTGAACTGACCCTTTAATGGATCTGAATGGAGATATTACTTGACTGTAGGGTTTTTATTTTATTTGCACAGTTTACCTTCATCACATGGAACCAGGAAATATAGTAACGATGTACAAACTGTTTTCACTGGAAAAAAAAATATTCTAAGTAGCAAAAACTTTAAATATTTAGGAAGGCAGTCTAACTAGTTGCATACTTTAATCATGCTACACACACACAAAAAAAACCCAGCCTAAATCAGTGTTTATAAATAACACTGCTCAGAGGGGAATATACAAAGATACAAAGCAACATATTGTTACTCTTGTATCATTCTGTTCATTCAACTGAAGATCAAGGGGGTGAACTCTGATCTGCAAATGATGCGAATTAAAGCAACCTGACAAGTAAAAAAAAAAAAAAAAAAGTTTTTTTTTAATAAAAAGTTCAATAAAAAGTTTAAGCCCCATTTAAGCCCTAGGTTTTTCTAATCAGCCCTAATTAATTATTCTCCTCTCTTCAACTAGTATTTTTCTGCCGATTGTCTTATTTCTATTTTATTAACAATGTTTAAACATTTTTTGTTTGTGTCATCCGTTAAAATTTTTACACATTTAACATTTTTACCCCCCCCCCAAAAAAAAAAAAAAAACACTATTTCATTTGGAAATAACTTCCCAGAATCATAGTTTTAGTGTCATTATAAATAGGACAAATAACAGAAAAAATATCCACTTTTTATGTGCAGTAACACCATTTTGAACTAGCACTGTTAATAAATAAATTTGTGTTTTGTTTAGTTTTGTTGCGTTTTATTGTCTAAGAATTGTGACAAAAAATGATTGTTGCAAGATGATATAACGAAATGCCAGCCTTATTTGTCCTTAAAAAAAATATAGATACAGATTACCTTGTTAGCTTAAGTAATGAAAAAGTTATTGCCAAATAAACTGGTGTATAGCCAAAATGTAAAAATTGCTCTGGTCCCTAGGGGGTGAACAGGTATGAGAGGCAAAGTGGTTAAAAGTAGTGTGGCAGAACAATGAGATGAGACATATGTCTTTGTAACAAGAGATACAATGTAACAATTCTAAAACAATGCTAGAGGGAATTAGCAAATAGTTGTAACCAACAGAATTGTATCTCCTGTTACAAACATTTGTTCAGAAGAGAAAATAGTCTAGACAACAACTGCTCAATTCACACAGAATGAATGTACAGGTGCATCTAAAAAAATTAGAATATCATCAAAAAGTTAATTTATTTCTGTAACTCAATTCAATTCGAAAAATGGTTACTTGCACACAGGGATACATTTCAAGCATTTCTTTCTTTTAAATTTTGATTATGGTTTACAGCTACCCAAAATTCAGGATCTCAGAAAATTAGATTATTACATAAGATCAGTAAAAAAAAAAAATTTAATACAGAAATGTTGGCTTACTGAAAAGCATGTCCATGTAGAGTATAGTATGCACTCAATACTTGGTCGTGGCTCCTTTTGCATGAATTACTGCATCAGTGTGGCGTGGCATGGAGGCGATCAGCCTGTGGCACTGCTGAGGTGTTATGGAAGTCCCAGGTTGATTTGATAGCAGGCTTCAGCTTGTCTGCATTGTTGGGTCTGGTGTTTTATCTTCCTCTTGACAATACCCCACAGATTCTCTATGGTGTTTAGGTCAGGCAAGTTTGCTGGCCAATAAAGCACAATGATACCATTATCATTAAACCAGGTATTAGCACTTTTGGCAGTGTGGGCAGGTTCTAAGTCCTGCTGGAAAATTAAATCAGCATCTCCATAAAGCTGGTCAGCATAGGAAAGCATAAAGTGCTCTAGAATTACTTGGTGGAGGGCTGTGCTAACTTTGGACTTTATAAAACACAGTGGTCCAACACCAGCAGATGACATGGCTCCCCAAATTACTGACTGTGGAAACTCTACACTGGACCTCATGCAACTTCGAATATGTACCTCTCCACTCTTCCTCCAGACTCTGGGACCTTGATTTCCAAATGAAATGCAAAATTTACTTTCATCCACAAAGAGGACTTTGGACCACCGAGCAACAGCCCAGCCCTTTTTCTCCTTAGCCCAAGACGCTTCTGATGTTGTGTCTGGTTCAGGATTGGCTTGACACAAGGAATGTGACAGTTGTAGCCCATGTCCTGGATACATCTGTGTGTGGTGGCTCTTGAAGCACTGGCACCAGCCATAGTCCACTCCTTGTAAATCTCCCCCAAATTCTTGAATGGCCTTTGCTTCACAATCCACTTAAAGCTGCGGTCATCCCTGTTGCGTGTGTACCTTTTTCTGCCACACTTTTTCCTTCCACTAAACTTTCCATTATTATGTTTGGATACAGCACTCTGAACAGCCAGCTTCTTTAACAATGACCTTTTGTGACTTAAGCCTCGTACACGTTTGGATTTCTCGCAGACAAAGCCTCGCTCTTTTGTCAGAAGGGCGTTGGCCCAAAACATGTCTTGCATACAAACGGCACACAATTGTCGGCCAACAAACACGAACATAGTGATGTACTACGAGACGATAAAGAGGAAGTTCAATTGTCATGTGCCACCCTTTGGGCTCGCTCTGCTAATTTCGTGTTAGTAGAAGTTTGGTGAGTGTTGATTTGCGCTTTTCATTTCGTGCATCTCTGTTTCTGAACGGCCGTTTGTCAACCAGCCATGTTGCAGAGTCAGAGGAGATAACGTGTTATTTATTATTGGCCTTGGAGTTATTGCTTTGACCCAAGTCCAATCCAGGAATAGGAGGAGGAGGATTTCTTGCACCAAAAATTGGCTGCTTTATTAATCGTGACCAATTATGTCATATGCCTTTGCTGTGGGAGCTCTAGGAGAATAATCTGGATGATTTTTGGATTTTTCCCCGGATGACAGACCCCTGCTGTCACCAACTCTTGGCATTGCTGATCCCCTATATTAAGAAGCAGGACACATGCATGAGGCTTTTATTTTATTTTTTGGCTGAATAATAATGATTTGATTTGTTATTTTTTCTATATTTTTGGATGCATAGAATGCACTTTTTGGTTAAGTTCTATTGGCAGATAGCATGTCTAATTTTATTTTTATTTTTTTAATGCACAATAAAAAAAATTGTGGCGAATAATACTTGGCTGTTTTACTTCAAATGACAGTTTGGGAGTAGGCAGTTACATTTTAAAAAATACAATGTAAAATTAAAAAGGAACACCAACATAGTTTTATCTTTGATCTTAAAAACTACGGGATAATGGTGCTGTGGTAACTTGCACCAAAAAAAAATAAGCATAATAATATTATTATTATTATATAATTAATAATAATATTATTATTATATAATAATATTATTCTTGATATCACTAGAAAAAAAAAGCCTTTGAAAATTCATTTGCAATAACTCCATCAGTATCACCAGCAAAGCAGCTTCATTATTATCCCATTAAATAATAACAGAATGTGCGCTGCATTTCCAGATTTGATAATTTGCAAAGCCACAAATGTTTATTGTCCATTACGAACACTAGTTTACAAGCTTCTGGCTTGCCCTTGCTTCCGAGCATGCGTGTTTGTACTTTGGACTTTTGTTCGACGGACTTGTGTACACACCTTTGGAAACTCCAACAGACCGTTGTCCGCGGAAAATTTTAAAGCCTGCCATCCAACATTTGTCCGCGGAAAATCCGTCAATTGTCTGATGGAGCGTACAAACGGTCTGATTTTCTGCCAACAGCCTGTCATCACACTCCGATCGTGCGTATGAGGCTTTACTCTCTTTGTGGAGGGTGTCAATGATTGTCTTCTGGACAGCTGTCAAATCAGCAGTCTTTCCCAGGATTGTGTAACTACTGAACTAGACAGAAATCGTTTAGATGCTCAGGAAACCTTTGCAGGTATTTTGAGTTAATTAGCTGATTAGTGTGGACACCATGGTGTTATTTACGAAAGGCAAATCCATTTTGCACTACAAGTACAAACTACAAGTGCAAAGTGCACTTGGAAGTGCAGTCGCTGTAAATCTGAGGGGTAGATCTGAAATGAGGAGAAGCTCTGCTGATTTTATTACCCAATCATGTGCAAGCTAAAATGCTGTTTATTTTCCTTGCATGTCCCCCTCGAATCTGCAGTGACTACACTTCCAAGTGCACTTTCAGTGCAATTTCAAATGCAGTTTGCACTTGTACATGACCGCCATGTACTCGCATCGCCTCCGGGGCGAGCAGCAGGCATTCGCGCCTCCAGCGACGCGCGCCCCTAGTGTCCACAATTAGAAACAACGTAACATGACGTGATTTGCGCTGCTGAGCCATGTTGCCGCAGTACAACTGCGGTGGCTGGTCGGCAATCGGTTAAAATAGCTGTTTTTTCAGGAGCAGTGATTTTAATAATACTTAAAGTGAAACAATAAAAATGAAATATTCCTTTAAATATCGTGCCTGGGGGTCCCCCTAGTCTGCCTGTAAAGTATCGCATCTTTCCCATGTTTAAAACTGTACCGCCGTACCGCAGCAAAATGACATTTCTAAAGGAAAAAAACGGCATTGGTCCCCCCCCAGTCCATACCAGGCCCTTTGGGTTTGGTATGGATATTACGGGGAACTCCACGCCAAAATGTAAAAGAAAAAATGGTGTGGGGGTCACCCCAAAATCCATAACAGACCCTTATCCAAGCATGCAACCTGGCAGACCACAGAAAAGGGGGGGAGAGAGGAGAGCGCCCCCCCCTCCTGAAATGTACCTCTGACATCACAGCAGTCGGCGGGACGCCTCCCCTCCGAGGCGGAGCTTTTTGTTTCTTCTATTTTTTGGGTCCGTCAGTACAGTGATTGAAGATGGATGGACATCGCGGGACACTTTTTTTTTTTTAATAAAGGAATTGTCAAAAACTGTCTCCTGTCCTTTTTTGACACTTTTTTGGTGAATGGGTAGGGGTACAATGTACCTTATACCCATTCATATAGGGAGAGCGAGATCTGGGGGCCCTCTTCTTAAAGGGGGCGTCCAGATTCTGATAAGCCCCCCGCACACAGACCCCCACAACCACCGGGCAAGGGTTCTGGGGATTAGGCCCCTGTCACCATCAACATGGGGACAAGGTGCTTTGGGGGGAAATACCTAAGCTCCTTCCTCATGTTGAGGGCATGTGGCCTGGTACGGTTCAGGAGGGAGCGCTCTCAACCCCCCTTTTCCTGTGGCCTGCCAGGTTGCGCGGATAAGGTTCTGGTATGGATTTTGGGGGTTAGCCACATGCCATTTTTTTAAATTTTGGCGCGGGGTTCCCCTGAAAATCCATACCAGACCTGAAGGGCCTGGTATGGATTCGAGGGGGACCCCAACGTCATTTTTAAAAAAAAATTGGCATGGGGTTCCCCTTAAAATCCATACCAGACCTGAAGGGCCTGATATGGATTTTGGGGGGACCCCCATGCCATTTGTTTTATTAAATTTTGGCGCAGGGTTGCCCTTAACCACTTCAATACACTGTGTTATATAAACTACACCGCCTGCACTGACTGAATATATTACGTTCGACTCGAACATCAAGCTCATCCCTACTCAACACACAGCCATTAATGTCTAAACCACTGGTAACAAAAGTGAGTACACCTCTAAGTGAAAATGTCCAAATTGGGCCCATTAGCCATTTTCCCTCCCTGGTGTCATGTGACTCATTAGTGTTACAAGGTCTCAGGTGTGAATGGAGAGCAGGTGTGTTAAAATTTGGTATCATCGTTCTCACTCTCTCTGGTCACTGAAAGTTCAACATGGCAGCTCATGGCAAAGAACTCTCTAAGGATCTGAAAAAAAAAGAATTGCTGCTCTACATAAAGATGGTCTAGGCTATAAGAAAATTGCCAAGACCCTGAAACTGAGTTACAGCACAGTGGCCAACTCTGCAATAATACTTTCATGCCCTGTCTGTCTCATGCCCTGGCCCTGGTCTGTGTATCAGCCTTAGGGCCTGAACTCTCACACCTGCATGGTTAAGTAATCTTCCCTCAGTTTGGCTCCACCCTAGCCTCAACAGGAACCACTATTTTACACTGTGTTCTCCAAGTCTGCCTTGCCAAGCAATTATGTGTGTTTAGTTTCTTGCTTGCCGTGTGCTCTACGTCTGTCTCTGTTACTGATCTTGGCTTGTTCTTTGACTATCCCTGTTATCCTGACCTTTGGCGTGTTCTCTGTCTATCCTTGTCTGCTAGTTGTCCCAACCTTTGGCTGATCTCCTGACTACCCCTTGTTGTCCTGGGTTGCTGTTTCCTCTCTATCCTCCTGTAGCCTATCGTGAGCGTGATCTGGGAGGCCCTAGGGGCCGCGACCTGGAGCCAGTTGCAGCGCAGTCCATCCTCACGACTTGAGGCTCTGGTGAATACCTGCAGTCTCCTAGACTCCTCGCCCTGGGGAATCTTATGCTCTAGCTCCCAGTGGGATCCGTGTTGGTGCTCCAGTGGACCTGCCTTCCTGAACCAACCAGAGTTCCATCTGCAGCAGTCAGCCGTAGGGTCCACTACCTTAGCGGTGCACTCCTGACTCCAATGGTGTGCATCTGTCACCTGGACTGAGGTGAGCTGACACCATACAGCTGTTTAACAAGACAGGTTCCACTCAGAACAGGCCTCTCCATGGTCGACCAAAGAAGTTGAGTGCACATGCTCAGCATCATATCCAGAGGTTGTCTTTGGGAAATAGACGTATGAGTGCTGCCAGCACTGCTGCAGAGGTTGAAGGGGTGGGGGGTGTGACGAACGCGGGTGTCAGA
This sequence comes from Lithobates clamitans, assembly GCA_037952925.1. Lineage (NCBI taxonomy): Eukaryota > Metazoa > Chordata > Amphibia > Anura > Ranidae > Lithobates > Lithobates clamitans. The sequence continues at coordinate 3,784,657 of JBBGZY010000852.1, read as the reverse complement.
TCCCTGCCCTCCTCGCTAACTCGCGACAAAGGACCGGCCAACCTCACACCACGCTGTCACTTACATAACAATGCCACTCTCAGCTGCGCCCAGCACAAAGATTTTCCAGCTTGCGGGACCACAATCTAGGTGCCAGCAGCCTGAGAGTGATGGTCACTGGGCTAATTACACAATTAACCCTTTAACTGCCACCACCCCCGTTTAAAAGACCGAGCCGGGGGAGACTCGTAATTTTGCAATACCAATTATAATTTTAGAATAAGCGTCTGCCACACACACTGCCACCACAGACAGGTCTGCTCAGAGTCTTACTCTACCACAGTAGCGCCCTTCAAGAGGCAGGTTCGTTTATAGCTTGCGTTAAGAGCTTTAGAGACAAGGTTAACACTTTTCAACATAAGGGTTTATTATGAAAAGGTCAAAGTTGATGCAAATAAAATATTTACAGAAAAAAGATGTTTCAAAAAGATAAAGACAATATACAGCCACAAAGCAATAAGGTAGAATTGGGAAGGAAGAATACTTGCAATTAATGTCCAAGGGTTGATCAGAGTTCGATCGATGAGCTAGGTAATCGGTTCTCGACTTGGCAGATGTTTCTTCTTGGATGGTAAAAGGAGAACTGACCATTGTCTTGGCATCTCCTCTTTTCTGTCAAATCAAAGGGGGTGTTGACAGTGACCAGTAACCAATCATCTGGTCAGCTGGTTTTAGGGGTTGGTTGCTGGGAGGTGTCTACACTCATGACCACGTCCCAGGTAGATTTTGTAATACATACTCATATATCTGCATCTATAGTGTTTACAGACTCCAAATATCCATATTATTATTCAACTTGAGATTTCCTTCAAAACAAGTCTAAACATGCCATATCTATAACGTATAGCCTGCTTTGGAGGAATAAGTGGTCCCAGGGGTTTCCCATATGACCTGACATAGGGGTGTCTGGACTTGAAACGTTCCATATTATCTGAGGAAGCTAAATATGTCCAGATTATGGCTGTGCTATTACTAAGTCAGAAGTTATGAAACATGCTGAAATTTCATACTTATTCTAGTGAGGTGTATTCAGAAAACTTTACGACCGAGGCCTGTTTGGTCTCTGAATGGGGAGGGTGACAGTTTTACGACAGGCCTGAACACTGCCCTTACAACAAATGTTTTTCTACTGACTTAACCTGGTTCTGTTTTCTCTGTTGAGATAACCTTTTCTGTTGAACTTAAAAAGCTTTGAATTCCTAAGATGGGGACGGAGAGAGTTCAGAGTTCTCTGTGAGGTTACATGGTTAGCCAAACTGTCATGGCTACTTCCGCACAAGATGGCAGCTAGCTACAGCTTGTCATGTCCCGTACTTGATATCGTTACACCTCCCCCCTTAGGTGGTTGCATGGGAGGGAACTACAATTTCCCTCCTGACGCAACCGACTCCTGCGGGCTCGGCTTGTCGTGACAGCCCATCAGCATTGCCATGGGCGCTGCCTTTCTTATGCTGGATGGTGAAATCGTATTGCTGAAGAATTAGGCTCCACCGAAGTAGTTTGCCATTCTCCCCAGCAACACGATTTAGCCAGCTCAAGGGATTGTGATCCGTGATCACAGTGAAGTGCCGTCCATAAAGGTACGTTTGTAACTTCTGGAGAGCCCACACGATCGCAAGACACTCCTTTTCGATCGTGGCATATGCTACTTCCCTGGGCAGCAGCTTCCTGCTCAGGTAGAGGATGGGATGCTCCTCTCCGGCCTCGTCCACCTGGCTCAGGACTGCACCCAATCCAAAGGCAGAGGCATCCGTCTGCACAAGGAAACGGCGGGTGAAGTCGGGAGCCTGCAGCACAGGTGCACTGGCCAGCGCCTCCTTCAAGGCCTGAAATGCCTGCTCACATTCTGGTGTCCAAGACACCACCTTGGGCAGTTTCTTTTTGGTTAGGTCAGTCAGAGGTTTGGCCAGGCTACTATAGTTACATACAAATTTCCTATAGTAGCCAGCGGTCCCCAAGAAAGACATAACCTGCTTTTTGGTTTGAGGGGTAGGCCAGGCCAGGATGGCCTCAACCTTCCCTGTCTCGGGTTTCAGGGTACCTCCTCCTACCTGGTGTCCCAAGTACTGCACATCAGTCATGCCAATCTGACACTTACTGGGTTTTACAGTCAGATTGGCAGCCGTCAGTTGGTCCAGGACCTGTGACAGGTGCACCAGGTGTTCTTCCCAGGTAGGGCTGAACACGGCGATGTCATCCATGTAGGCTACGGCAAAGGTTTCCAGCCCCTCCAGTAAGTCATTCATGACTCTCTGGAAGGTAGCTGGGGCATTCTTCATCCCAAACGGCATGACGGTAAACTCGAACAATCCGAATGGGGTGATGAAGGCCGACTTTTCCCGAGCCTCAGGGGCCAGAGGAATTTGCCAGTACCCCCTGCTCAGATCCATGATTGTTATATAACGGGCGGCCGCCAGCCTATCTAACAACTCATCAATCCGGGGCATGGGGTAGGCATCTGCAGTAGTGATGGCATTCAGCTTCCGGTAGTCCACACAGAACCTGGTCGTCTGGTCCTTTTTGGGAACCAAGATTACTGGGGACGCCCAGGCACTGTGGGACTTCTGAATCACCCCCAGCTGCAGCATTTCCTCCACCTCCCTTTTCATGTCGGCCAGCACCTCCAGGGAGACGCGATAGGCCGACTGTTTAATGGGGGGATGTGCCCCGGTGTCCACCTGGTGGACAGCGAGGTGTGTCCTCCCAGGTTTTCCCGTAAACCTGCTACCATGTACTGCCAGCACTCGTTTCAGTCCAGGTACCTGAGTGGGGGTAAGATTGGAGTTTATCAGGAGTTCTGAGTCTACCTCCCTGGTGTCTGCTAGCAGGTCCAGAAGTGGATCAGCCTCCTCGGGCTCTGGCCTGCTGCAGACCGGCATGACATAGGCCGTGCGCTCATGATGGGCTTTGATCATGTTAACATGAATGGCCTTCTGCCGTCTACGCCCTTCTCCCAACCTGACCAAGTAGGTGACATCATTCAGACCCTGGGTGATGGTGTACGGGCCTTCCCATGCTGCTTGGAGTTTGTTCTGCCGCAGGGGAAGCAGAACATACACCTTCTGACCAATGTCATAGGTCCGCTCCCTAGCATTACGGTCATACCACTCTTTCTGCCTAGTCTGGGCCTGGGTCATGTTCTCCCGCACAATTTCCACCAGCGTCTCCATTTTATCTCTGAATTTTAGGACATAATCCACAACAGAGACCTTTGAGTCGGCAATCTTGCCCTCCCAGGTCTCACGGATTAGGTCCAGGGGTCCTCTTACCCTCCGTCCATACAAAAGTTCAAATGGCGAAAAGCCTGTGGACTCCTGAGGCACCTCTCTGTAAGCAAACAGCAGATGAGGCAGATATCGTTCCCAGTCCTTACCCTGGGAGTGCACAAAGGTGCACAACATTTGTTTCAAGGTTCCATTGAAACGCTCGCACAAACCGTTCGTTTGTGGGTGATAAGGACTGGCCATGATATGCGTCATCTGTATTTTCCGACAGAGAGCTTGCATCAAGTCGGACACAAACTGAGGGCCTTGATCGCTAATGAGCTCAGCCGGGAATCCCACTCTTGTGAAGATTCCCAGCAGAGCATCAGCGACCTTGTCTGCCCGGACGCAGGAGAGAGCCACCGCCTCTGGATAACGCGTTGCATAGTCGACAACTGTAAGGATAAAACGTTTGCCTGAACTGCTAGGGATGGCCAAAGGCCCAATGATATCCACTGCCACCCTCTTAAAAGGTTCGTCAATCACAGGCAAAGGTTTTAGCGGAGCCCTGTGTACATCCCCTGCCTTGCCAACTCGCTGGCAGGTAACACAGGACCGACAGTAGTCAGCTATGTCAGCGAGCATTGTAGGCCAATAAAAGTTATGTATCAACCGCCCTCGGGTCTTAGTGATCCCCAAGTGCCCTGCGAGGGGAATCTCATGAGCCACTTTTAGCAGCTGTCCCCTAAATTGACTGGGTACAACCAGCTGCCTGCTACCTAGGTCAGCCTCATTCCCCTCTGCAGGCATATTTTCTCTGTACAGTTTACCTTTGTCCCAATAGACCTTTTGTTTGTCATTCTCTGCAGGGGGGCGGTCATCTAGACTCCTGAGCTGTGCTAGTGTTTGGTCTGTCTGCAGTGCTGTTTCAAAGGCGGAACAACAGGTCCCAGCCAGCAGTCCTGTGGCAAACATGGACGGCTGCTGAGGCTCAACAGAGGTGGAGTCCACTGGGTCAGAACAGGGAGAGGGCCCAGAGACCTCCTCCTGCTGTTCTGCGACCAGGGCCTGCACCTCGGCTGCCTTTGCAGCACTGCGAGTGACCACCAATACTGGCAATGCATCATCATCATTATCATCATCATCATTATCATCATCATCATTATCCTCATCATCATTATCATCACATTTAACCTTTATCAGTTCAGCATCATTGGAACATACATCAGTTACCTTCACTGGCAAGGGGGCCTCCTCTCCTGTCTCTGAAGAAGGAGGACCTTGCACTCCCACTCCACCCTCCCCCTCCCTCTGTCCATCTACAGGTTGCCCAGATATTACCCCAACATCTGTAAACAGTACCTTGGTAGGTCCAGAGAGATCCGTGGGAGCATCCTGGGTGCTCTTAGCAGGGGCATAGTATGAAACAAGGGTACCTAAATCAGAACCCAACAACACCGCAGTGGGGATCTCCTCCGAGACACCCACCTCTCTCATCCCACTTCCGGCACCCCAATCAATGAAAACATAGGCACGGGGTACACAGGAACGGGTTCCCCCAACTCCGGTGACGGTAAGGAACTTCTCTGGGATGATGTCTGTTTCTTCTATAACCTCTGGTCTGACCAATGTGACTTCGGCTCCGGTGTCACGAAAGCCTGTTACAGTCCGGTGGCCTACGATGACTGGCTGCAAGTTGGCATTGGTTCCGGGAGGTTTCCCACTGACGAGCAGCACAGCAGAAGGGTTGCTAGCCGGATGGCCAGGTGATGTCGTCTTCTTCTGCTCAGGGCACTGCGTCCTGAGATGTCCGGCTTCCCCACAGTTGTAGCATTTGCGTTTGTCCGTTAGGAAGGCCTTGGCTCCAGGAGTTGCAGGTTTCCGGCTGCTGAGGAACTTGTTTGGTAGGCAGAGGAGGGGTTGCTGTGTGCGATTTCCCTCCTTTCCAGCCATTCAGAGGAGCCTTGCGATGGTCAGATACCCGAGAGTGGATATAGGTATCTGCCAGTTCTGCTGCTGCTTTGGCAGAGGCTAGCTTTCGCTCCAGCACAAACTGTCTGACGTCTGTAGGACGTAGATGTAGATGTGCAAAAGTTGATCTGCAATCATAAGATCTTCCAGGGATTCAAAAGAATCGGCTTTCAAGCCTTTAGTCCACTGCCGGAATGTGGTACGTAAGCGACCTACCACATCCATGTATGAGTCCCCAGGCCCCTTTTGCAAGGACCTAAAACGCTTCCGGTACACTTCCGGGGTTAGCTGAAACTTTTGGATGATTGCAGCTCTTAGGGCCTCATAATCGTCGCACTGTTCTTCTGACAGTTCGACATAAGCATCCAGGGCCTTGCCTCGTAGCCCTGGTGTCAGGTACCGGGCCCATTGTGCTGGGGGCAGATGGTACTGACGGCAAGTTTTTTCAAACGACAGTAGATACACGTCAATGTCACTGTCCTTTTCCATAACTGGAAATTTGGCTGCCGGGATCACTGGCAGAGAGGCATCCCTGTGCTCTAGGGATCCGAGGTTCTGAGCCTGTCGCTGCTGCTGGAGCCTAGCCATCTCCAATTCGTGCCGACGATCAGCCTCCCTCTCAGCCTGGCGTTCTGCCGCCTCTCGCTCAGCCCTGCGTTCCACAGCCTCTCTCTCGGCCGCAGCCTGGCGCTCAAGAAACTGCAGGTACACCACAGGATCCGTCTTCCTGAGGTTTTGTAGAGTTTCTTGCATTTGAAGAGAGTCTATGATGGTTTCAGGCAATCTAATGCTGGCCTGCTCTTGTGGTGGCTTGGAGGTAACAATCCGTGGTATTCCAGTGTCAGTCTCTGCTTGCCCATCTGGTGAGGCCGCCTCTGAACCACTGGGCTCTGGAGTAGCGGAAACCCTTTCTGGTCCAGTTTCCCCCAGGTTCTGGTCTGCACGGATATCAAACTCCTGTGAGGCATGTATCAAGCCTTCACGATTTTTGCCACTGACGTCAATTCCTCTTTCTGCGCACTCAGCAGTCAGTTCATTCTTGCTCATCTTTTTATATGCTGATAACCCAGACATTTTGCAAGCAGAAGAGATAGAACAGAAAGAAGAGATAGGAAGAAGGTGTAGGAAGGAGCTGTTGCTGTATGTCTCTCTTGAAAAAATAAAAATCAAAAAAAAATATGCACCAGCTTGTCTCTAAGGACTGTTTCCACAAAGGTTACAATCCTTCAGTGCAGAGCTAATTCCTAACAATGCACTGAATGCTCTTAATGCGAAACTATCCCGCTACACTGCCAGCCAATATGTGACGAACGCGGGTGTCAGATCCCTGCCCTCCTCGCTAACTCGCGACAAAGGACCGGCCAACCTCACACCAAGCTGTCACTTACGTAACAATGCCACTCTCAGCTGCACCCAGCACAAAGATTTTCCAGCTTGCGGGACCACAATCTAGGTGCAAGCAGCCTGAGAGTGATTGTCACTGGGCTAATTACACAATTAACCCTTTAACTGCCACCACCCCTGTTTAAAAGACCGAGCCGGGGGAGACTCGTAATTTTGCAATACCAATTATAATTTTAGAATAAGCGTCTGCCACACACACTGCCACCACAGACAGGTCTGCTCAAAGTCTTACTCTACCACAGTAGCGCCCTTCAAGAGGCAGGTTCGTTTATAGCTTGCGTTAAGAGCTTTAGAGACAAGGTTAACACTTTTCAACATAAGGGTTTATTATGAAAAGGTCAAAGTTGATGCAAATAAAATATTTACAGAAAAAAGATGTTTCAAAAAGATAAAGACAATATACAGCCACAAAGCAATAAGGTAGAATTGGGAAGGAAGAATACTTGCAATTAATGTCCGAGGGTTGATCAGAGTTCGATCGATGAGCTAGGTAATCGGTTCTCGACTTGGCAGATGTTTCTTCTTGGATGGTAAAAGGAGAACTGACCATTGTCTTAGCATCTCCTCTTTTCTGTCAAATCAAAGGGGGTGTTGACAGTGACCAGTAACCAATCATCTGGTCAGCTGGTTTTAGGGGTTGGTTGCTGGGAGGTGTCTACACTCATGACCACGTCCCAGGTAGATTTTGTAATACATACTCATATATCTGCATCTATAGTGTTTACAGACTCCAAATATCCATATTATTATTCAACTTGAGATTTCCTTCAAAACAAGTCTAAACATGCCATATCTATAACGTATAGCCTGCTTTGGAGGAATAAGTGGTCCCAGGGGTTTCCCATATGACCTGACATAGGGGTGTCTGGACTTGAAACGTTCCATATTATCTGAGGAAGCTAAATATGTCCAGATTATGGCTGTGCTATTACTAAGTCAGAAGTTATGAAACATGCTGAAATTTCATACTTATTCTAGTGAGGTGTATTCAGAAAACTTTACGACCGAGGCCTGTTTGGTCTCTGAATGGGGAGGGTGACAGTTTTACGACAGGCCTGAACACTGCCCTTACAACAAATGTTTTTCTACTGACTTAACCTGGTTCTGTTTTCTCTGTTGAGATAACCTTTTCTGTTGAACTTAAAAAGCTTTGAATTCCTAAGATGGGGACGGAGAGAGTTCAGAGTTCTCTGTGAGGTTACATGGTTAGCCAAACTGTCATGGCTACTTCCGCACAAGATGGCAGCTAGCTACAGCTTGTCATGTCCCGTACTTGATATCGTTACAGGGGGGTCAGCCTGTCAGTGCTCAGACCATACGCCACACACTGCATCAAATTGGTCTGCATGGCTGTCGTCCCAGAAGGAAGCCTCTTCTAAAGATGATGCACAAGAAAGCCTGCAAACAGTTTGCTGAAGACAAGCAGACATAGAGCATGGATTACTGGAATCATGTCCTGTGTTCTGATGAGACCAAGATAAATGTATTTGGTTCAGATGGTATCAAGCGTGTGTGGCGGCAACCAGGTGAGGAGTACAAAGACAAGTGTGTCTTGCCTACAGTCAAGCATGGTGGTGGGAGTGTCCTGGTCTGGGGATGCATGAGTGCTGCTGGCACTGGGGAGCTACAGTTCATTGAGGGAACCATGAATGCCAACATCTACTGTGACATACTGAAGGAGAGCATGATCCCTTCCCTTCGGAGACTGGGCCTCAGGGCAGTATTCCAACATGATAATGACCACAAACACACCTCCAAGACAACCACAGCCTTGCTAAAGAAGCTGAAGGTAAAGATGATGGACTGGCCAAGCATGTCTCCAGACCTAAATCCTATTGAGCGCCTGTGGGGAATCCTCAAATGGAAGGTGAAGGAGCGCAAGGTCTCTCTCTAACATCTACCAGCTCCGTGATGTCGTCATGGAGGAGTGGAAGAGGCTCCGGTGAACTCTATGCCTAAGAGGGCTAAGGCAAAGCTGGAAAATAATGGTGGTCACACAAAATATTGACACTTTGGGCCCAATTTGGACATTTTCACTTAGGGGTGTACTCACTTTTGTTGCCAGCGGTTTAGACATTAATGGCTGTGTGTTGAGTTATTTTGAGGGGACAGCAAATTTACACTGTTATACAATCTGTACACTCACTACTTTACATTGTAGCAAAGTGAAATTTCTTCAGTGTTGTCACATGAAAATATATAATTTATTTTATTTATTTCAGGTACTTATATAGCGCCATCAATTTACGCAGCGTTTTACATAGACATTGTAGACATTGTACATTCACATCAGTCCCTACCCTCAAGGAGCTTACAATCTAAGGTCCCTAACTCACATTCATACATACTAGGGACAATTTAGACAGGATCCAATTAGCCTACCAGCATGTCTTTGGAGTGTGGGAGGAAACCGGAGTACCCGGAGGAAACCCACGCAGACACAGGGAGAACATGCAAACTCCAGGCAGGTAGTGTCGTGGTTGAGATTTGAACCAGCGACCCTTCTTACTGCTAGGTGAAAGTGCTATCCACTACACCACTGTGCCAATATTTACAAAAATGTGAGGGGTGTACTCACTTTTGTGAGATACTATATATCTGAGTAGAGTGCATGGTGGAGTTGGGAGAGAGATGCTGCAGAACTGATTGCTAAACCTTTAAGAGGGACTAAAGGCACTGTGTTTGCTAGCCAGAGGCTAAATGCTAGTGTTACTGTTTATATAGTCCTATGAGAGAAAAATATCTGTTATTTTATGTGGAATGGAAAAAAAAATCTGAGCATGCAATTAAGTCAAAGTGATTATGCAAATGAGAAATCAATACGACTCTTCAAATGTTGTCAAAAAGAAACATGCTTCATTTACAGTCATTTGAACTATATAGCTAAGAAAATGTATTAATAAATATCTACCAATGCGAGCAAGGTATAACTACAGCAGACTAAACCAGGGATCAGCAACCTGTTGATCATGGCCATCGGAGCGGTAGATCGTGACCCGGACATGCCACCAGCTCTGGAGCATGCCTGGAACCTCTTAGATTAGAGTTTAAATCTACAACATGTAAACGAGCCAAGGGAAGTACTAATTAAGGGGTGGGGCTGGACAGGAATGAGTGAGACGATGTTTGGTGGGGCACATGCTGCGATACAGGTAACTGAAGGCTGGATATGGTTAAAAAGTCAGCAGGGGGTCAGTGCCAGGAGGCAGCAGGCTGTAAAGACAGGTCATCAGTGAGGACTCAAAATATTATATATGGCTGTTGCCTACAATGCAGATGCGTGTACCTGCCAGAAATCAACATTTTGCATTATAGTGGCAGCTGCCTGAGAGGAGAAAGTAGTTATTGGCTGGGGCTGTAGATACAAAACAGGCAGCTGCTTGTTACACACCGACTGCTGCACTGTGCTTTATGTACAGTGCCTTGAAAAAGTATTCATACACCTTGAAATTTTCCACATTTTGTCATGTTACAACCAAAATCGTAAATGTATTTTATTGGGATTTTATGTGATAGACTAACACAAAGGTTTTCAATATTTTTTACAAATAAATATCTGAAAAGTGTGGCGTGCATTTGCATTCAGCCCCCCTGAGTCAATACTTTGTAGATCTACCTTTTGCTGCAAATACAGCTGCAAGTCTTTTGGGGTATGTCTCTACCAGCTTTGCACATCTAGAGAGTGAAATTCTTGCCCAATCTTCTTTGCAAAATAGCTCAAGCTCTGGCAAATAGGATGAAGAGCATCTGAACAGCAATTTTCAAGTTTTGACACAGATTTTCAATTGGATTTAGGCTACTTTCACACTGGGGCGGGCAGACGTCGGCAGTAAAGCTTTACCATCCTTTTAGTGGTGCTATTCGGCCGCTAGCAAGGCACTTTTAACCACCACCAGTGGCCGGAAAAGGGTTAAAACTGGCAGCAAAGCGCCGCTGCCCCATTGATTTCAATGGGCAAGAGCGCTGTAGGAGCGGTGTATACACCGCTCCTACAGCGCTGCAAAGATGCTGCTTGCAGGACTTTTTTTACCGCCCTGCAAGCACACTGCTCCTGTGTGAAAGCACTCGGGCTTTTAAACTGAAGAGACAGGAGAGGCTCTTTACAGGCGATATTTTTAGCACTTTAGCGCCTGTAAAGAACCTCAGTGTGAAAGTAGCCTTAGGTCTGGAGTCTGACTGGGCCATTCTAACGCATGAATATGCTTTGATCTAAACCATTCAATTGTAGCTCTGGCTGTATGTTTAGGACCATTGTTCTGCTGAAAGGTGAACCTCCACCTCAGTCTCAAGTCTTTTGCAGACTCCAACAGGTTTTCTTCGAAGATTGCCCTGTATTTGACTCCATCCATCTTCCCATCAACTCTGATCAGTTTCCCTTTCTTTCAACAATGGCTTTCTTCTTGCCACTCTTCCATAAAGGCCAGTTTTGTGGAGTGCACGACTAAGTTGTCCTGTCGTTAGATTCTCCCACCTGAGCTGTGAATCTTTGCAGCTCCTCCAGAGTTACCATTATTATTCAAGATTTATTATTATACAAGATTTATATATCGCTAACAGTTTGTGCAGTGCTTGGCTGCTTCTCTGATTAGTACTCTCCTTGTCCGGCCTGTCAGTTTAGGTGGATGGCTATGTCTTGGTAGGTTTGCAGTTGTGCCATACTCTCTTCATTTTCAGATGATGGTTTAAACAGTGCTCCATGAGATGTTCAAAGTGTGGGATATTTTTTATAACTTAAAAGAGAGGTACAGTGCCTTGCAAAAGTATTCACCCCTCTTGGCTTTTTACCTATTTTGTTACATATTTTGTTACATTCCAGCCTTTAGTTCAATGTTTTTTTAATCCGAATTATATGTGATGGATCAGAAAACAAGAGTCTAAGTTGGTGAAGTAAAATTAGGAAAATATATATATAAAACTATTTTTCAGAAATAAAAAACAGATAATTGGCATGTGAGTATGTATTCACCCCCTTTGTTATGAAGCCCATAAAACTAATTACCTTCAGAAGTCACATAAATAGTGAAATGATGTCCACCTGTGTGCAATCTAAGTGTCACATGATCTGTCATGACATATACACACCTTTTTAAAAGGCCCCAGAGGCTGTAACACCTAAGCAAGAGGCACCACTAACCAAACACTGCCATGAAGATCAAGGAACTCTCCAAACAAGTAAGGGACAATGTTGTTGAGAAGTACAAGTCAGGATTAGGGTATAAAAAAATATCCAAATCTTTGATAATCCCTAGGAGCACCACCAAATCTATCATAACCAAATGGAAAGAACATGACACAACAGCAAACCTGTCAAGAGACGGCCGCACACCAAAACTCACGGACTGGGCAAGGAGGGCATTAATCAGAGAAGCAGCACAGAGACCTAAGGTAAACCTGGAGGAGCTGCAGAGTTCCACAACAGAGACTGGAGTATCTGTACATAGGACAACAATAAGCCGTACGCTCCATAGAGTTGGGCTTTACGGCAGAGTGGCCAGAGGAAAGCCATTACTTTCAGCAAAAAACAAAGTGGCACGTTTTGAGTTTGCGAAAAGGCATGTATATGGAGGAAGGTGCTCTGGTCTGATGAGACTAAAATTGAACTTTTTGGCCAAAGAAAACGCTATGTCTGGCGCAAACCCAACACATCACATCACCCAAAGTGAAATATGGTGGTGGCAGCATCTGAGGGAAACTGGTCAGAGTTGAGGGAAAGATGGATGGTGCTAAATACCTGTACCACTGTGTGTGATTTGAGGCTAGGACAGAGGTTCACCTTCCAGCAGTACAATGACCCCAAACACACTGCTAAAGCAACACTTGAGTGTTAAGGGGAAACATGTAAATGTGTTGGAATGGCCTAGTCAAAGCTCAGACCTCAATCTCATCTCTGTGGTCAGGCTTAAAGATTGCTGTTTACAAGTGCAAACCATCCAACGTGAAGGAGCTGGAGCAGTGTTGCAAAGAGGAATGGGCAAAAATCACAGTGGTAAGATGTGGCAAGCTCATAGAGACTTATCCAAAGCGACTTGGATCTGTGATAGCCGCAAACGGTGGCTCTACAAAGTATTGACTTTAGGGGTTGAATAGTTATGCACATTGACTTTTTCTGTTATCTTGTCCGATTTGTTGTTTGCTGCACAATAAAAAAAAAAAATCTTCAAAGTTGTGGGCATGTTCTGTAAATTAAATGATGCAAATCCTCAAACAATCCATGTTAATTCCAGGTTGTGAGACAACAAAACACGAAAAATGCCAAGGGGGGTGAATACTTTTGCAAGGCACTGTATGGGTTTTTTTTTGTTTATTGGCCCATCACACTTACACGGCAGATGGCTCGGATCTCTCACCTCCCCAAGCGGAGAGCTGCTACTTGTCAATCAGCAGCTCTCCTGCTCTGCTCCTCTACGATCACCGGAGCTCTGAGCTGTGGAGGGGCAGAGAGCGTCCATCTGAGCAGCTCGCTGAGATTGGCATCAGTCCAGGCACCTGGCGGATCCAAACTTTGGACGTCGGGAGGACGCGGTGCCTGGACTGATCCTGATGACATCAGCAGAGAGCGGACTCCAGACCGCTCTCTGCAGAAAACGGGTCACAGAAGTGCAAAACAGGTGGCACTCCTGTGACCCTTAGGAGAAGCCCAGCCAAACGAGCCCAGGCTGGACTCCTCCTTTAACTCTGCTTTAAACTTCTCCACAACTTTATCCCTGACCTGTCTGGTGTGTTCCTTGTCCTTCATGATGCTGTTTGTTCACTAAAGTTCTCTGACAAACCTCTGAGGGCTTCACAGAACAGCTGTATTTATACAGAGATTAAATTACACACAGGTGGACTCTATTTACTAATTAGGTGATTTCTGAAGGCAATTGGTTCCACTAGATTTCTGTTAGGGGTATCAGAGTAAAGGGGGCTGAATACAAATGCACGCTACACTCTTTAGATATTTGTAAAAAAAAAATTGAAAACCATTTAATGTTTTCCTTTCACTTCACAATTACGTGTCACTTTGTGTTGGCCTATCACATAAAATCCCTATAAAATACATTTACGTTTTTGGTTGTAACATGACAAAATGTGGAAATTTCAAGGGGTATGAATACTTTTTCAAGGCACTGTACATCTTACATCCCACTGACCCTGCACTCTGTTACTACTTACCTCTGAACTCTGCCCTGCTGACCCCCTGTACTGCTCATAAAAAAGCCCCTCTAAATCCTATATGGTGTAATGTAGTGAACAGGAAAAGCCAGCCGAGACAGTCAAAAGCCTTTTCCGCGTCCAAGCCAAGTACCAAGGACACCAAACCTTACCGGTTCGCCACATCAATCAGGTCTATGGCCTTTTTAGTATTGTCCTTGGCCTGACGAAGGGGGACAAAGCCTACCCGGTCTTTGTGGATCAGGGATGGGAGAACAGAATTCAGATGGACAGAAGGTAGTTTGGTAATAATGTTTAAATCTGAATTCAACTACTAGATCTTCATGGGCAATCAGAACCCCCCTTTCTTACCAAATGGGAAAAAGACCTCCAGGCCACCTTTACAGAACAAAAAGATAGGATTCTCTCTTTTGCCCACAAATCATCATTATGTAGTAAGTACTAGGAAACAGCTTACAAAATCGTGACAGGTGGTATAGAAACCCAGCTGTACTGGCCAAAATATTCCTACAAATGGACGATCGTTGCTGGAGATGTGATTCCCATATAATGGCACACTTTTGCACATTTTTTTGAGTGTGTCCTGGCATCAGTCCATTCTGGCAGCAAGTCACCCAACTTATCTTCAAATTCACAGATATCTTATTGACCAATGACCCTTCAACAGTTCTTCTTAACCTGACCCCTCTTTCCCAGAAAAAGTACCATCAACATTTGCGCTAACATTTCCTTAACGCAGCTAGAGCATGTAACCCAGCCTTGTGAAAACAATCCCCCCCCCTACCCTTGCCAACTGGTTCGCCAGAGTGAATGATATAGACAGCATGGAGCATCTGACCTCTGATCTCTGGGACAAATCGGAAGAACATAAGACCAGATCGTTCTACTGGGATCAGTTTAGTTACTCTGACGAATACTCTCAATACTTATGAATCATCCTATTCCTCTCATGGACCAAATGGTGCGCGGATGCTTGGGCTCTACTCGCAACCTCTTCATTTAAACTCCCCCTTTTTTTTTGCTCCCCACTAGTTTTATTATTTTTCCCCTCTTTCCGCACCCCCCCCCCCCATTCATCCCTCCTTCCCCTTTCTTTCACCCTCTTTTATAAGCTTAAAAATTAATGCACACTGTCACGACCCGGCACCATTCCAGATATTCAGTCAGTGGTGGATTCTATTTTGTCAGATGTTTTGCAGTTTTTATTGAATTCATATGCCTGCCTTTTCCAGTTCTTTTTACAGATACTATTGGACTGTGATATCCAAGTTGAATATTGTTACCCTGTTGCCTGTATTGTTTCTAGGCACACCAGCTGATTTGCCGTTTGCTTTTATGGTCACCTTTTGTGCTTCTATAAATGAAAAAATAAAATAAAAATTTAAAAAAATCTGAATTCAAGAGGGCTATAGGCCTGTAGCTAGCACACAAGGAAGTGCCTTTATCTGGTTTTGGAATCAAAGTAATAAAGGATCTCTGCATTTCTGATGGGATAGGAGTGTCCTGAAGGAAAGCGTTAAAAAGACTGCACATATGAGGAAGCAACGGGGAAGCTGTAGTTTTCCAGTGTCATGTACTGGCTTCTGTCTACAAAGGATGACTGCATTTTCCAATCTCACATAAGCTAAAAGTGCATATTTTAGAAATTTCAAACCTTAATGTAGGAAATTTGTAGGTGTCAACCTCAGCAACTTTGAGCTGGGAGCATGCTCATTCTGCGTCCCTAGCACTGTGACCACATTGTCATTGACAGTTCCTGGTCCCAGGTTAAATTTGGGAGCCTGCCTACTGGCCTCTGATGTTAAAATCAGCTTAAAGAGTTGACTCCTGACAGAATAGAGTAAGTGCCGGTTCACACTACCGCGACTTGGGATCCGACTTGTCAGACCTCAAGTCGCCCCAAGTCGCTTGACATCTGAAAGTCCATGTAAGTGAATGAGAGCCGTCTATATGTACGCTACTGAAGTCGCTCCGACTTCAGAAAAGGTCCCTGTACTACTTCAAGGCGACTTGTAGGCGACTTATACCCATTGATTTCAATGGAAGTCGCCTACAAGTCGGATCATGGTCTATAGTGAAGCGACTTCACAGGAAGAGAAGATGGTTTTTTCAAGCAAACCCCTCCCTCCCCCAGAGCTGATTGTTGTTTGATTGGCCACTGGAAAGTTGCCTGTACTGGAGGCGACTTGAAGTCGCCTTGTAAGTCGCCCCAAGTCGCGCTGTCGTGTCGCCCTCAGGTCGTGTCCAGGTCGCCTCGCAAAGTCGCGGCCAGAGTCGTGTTGCCCCTGTGTGAACCGGCGCTTAAGGATTATCAAATTTGTTATGTATAAGTATCAAAGATTGGGAACTGAAGGACATGAATCAAAGCAGTAAGTCCAACCATACTCATACCAATAGGGTTATGTCACTATAGCCTAAAAAGCATACCAGAAAAAAGTATTCCCCTAGTGTGGGGAACAAAAGAGGCTAAAATAAATGAGTGTGGTGACTGCTTAATACCAAAAGATAAAAAATGTTTATTAATCGAATGCTATAATAAGCCACCTAGAAAATTAATCTAGAGTAACTAAATCCCCAGATAGGGAAACACACAAAGACACTTAACAGTGCATGACAGTCATGCGAACAAGAAACATGCTAACAAGAAACAAGACAAACAGAAATCAATAACAAAAATTGTCCGGACGCCAAGTATGCTGAACCATGGGATACTCCCTTGGCCAAAAAGGCCATATATCAAGGATCAAGGGGTGTATCTAAAAGGTAGTTTACCCATGAGTAAGCCCCTTTGAAGGCTCAAGCTGGGGGAGGTTGTGCAAAGGGCGTGCAGGCAGCTGGAATGAAAACCACTGAGGCTATAATCCTGGGTTCCTGTAGGATCCTGTCATCAATGTTATTCTAGAGTGACACACATGTCCATATTCAATACAATTTCTGTGTCCTGGAACTAGGTATAAATTGAGGGCAGTTGAGTATGGGCAGGACCCAAAAATGAGGGTGCCCTAGTATCGGAATTGGCTGACTAATAGTTCATCCATTTGTGGCAGTCTGAAGACCGCGATTCCCTGGTATCAGGCTGAGCCAGTCGCATTGACCCTGGGATGCACCCACTGGGTGGTTAAGGAGATTTCTGACTAAACATAGCTACGTGTAGTGGAGATGTACAGCGTTACATCTGCCGAGCAATGGTATACACAGCAGTTTATGTTGCATGGGTGGTAACACTCACAAGACTATAAAGGCTGGTGTTGAGTGTGGAAGTATAATCACATCCTGGCAATAGGAAAAGTAATTGTGGCAATCTCAGCCAACAGCAGTAGTACTTTACCCCTTCCAAACAGATCCCCAGCCAATGTCGGTCTGGGCTGATCTCCACGCTGGGTGCTTTACTCCGTACTAATCCCAAATCGTTTTACTGTCCAAAAGTGCTGCACTAAAGAACAGATGCTGCCAGCAACTGAGATGACAAACCCTGGATTCACTTATGAACAGAGTGACCTCCCCTGTACAGTTCGCCAACACTGTACAATTGCAAAGCTTCGTCCTATCTTGGGGTTTAGTTATTCTATTCTACTGAATCTGACCATATTTATGCAAAAAAAAGGCTTTAAGGGTGAGTCTCAACTTTCAAAATGCTAGTTACCTAGCTGTCCTGCTGATCCTCCAGTTTCAATACTTTTTGAGTCAACAACAAAAATGCAGATTAGGAATTCTAACATCACTAACAGCAGTTTGATTGATTTAAAAGTAGGAAAAGTACAGAATCAAGAAACAGTCAGGTGTTTAGTATTTTCTTAGTACCATTTTCCATTAATGCTAAATTATAGCCACAAAAAATTATGTTTAGGTGTTCGGTCAAAGTAAAATTTTCTTTCTCGATCACTTGTTTAAAAGAGATGTATTTTTTTTTTAAAGATTCATACTTACCTAGGTGGATTCAGCATCTGTCCCCCAGCACCTCTAACACTGAGAATCGAGCGATCGAACACTACCAATCTCTTGGTTCTCACAGCTCCGTAAGCAGAGAGCTGCTGACTGTCAGTCAGCAGCTCTCTGCTCTGCCCCCCCCCTCCCCACACTCACTGGAGCGCTGGACTGTGAAGGGGGCTAAGCCGGTCCAGGCATGTGGGCAGATCCCAACTCCATTGTCGTGATCTTGCCCGAGCCTGGACCAGCTCTGTGATGTCAGCCGACAGCGGGGAGAATGGGTCACAGGAGTGCAGAATGAACTGCACTACCATGATTCATAGGAGAAGTACAGATAACGAGCGTTGGCTGTACTTCTCCTTTAAAGCGGTTCTAAAGGCTGAAGGTTTTTTACTTTCATGCATTCAGGTTATAAACCTTCATTGTGTAGGTTCCCCCTCAAACCCCCCCCCCCATACTTACCCAAGACCAATTTTGATCCAGCTAGGTGCACAAGAGCCGGGGCCCTTCCAGGTCACTAGGGAAGGCCCTGGCTCTAGGTCACCAGTGAGGAGGGAGAGGAAGGGCAGGGCTGAGATGCGCTCTCTGTGTATTATTGACACAGGGAGCTGGCTTGGGAGTGAGCACGCACAAGTGCCCCCATAACAAGCGACCTGCTCTGTGTAAAACCATTGAGCAAAGCCACAGAGCACGTAAGTATAACATGTTTGATATTGATTTATTTATTAATTTTTCCTTTACAAACCATGCAACTGCGTAGCAAAAGATTCAGAACTTGCTTTTGGGAAACACACAAGTCTGGACCTTTAAAAAAGCTAAAATAATAAAATCATTAACACTGCTTATTTTCCCATACACATGACCAGTAACAGCAAAGTTTACTGTCAGTCAGGCTGATGTGAGGATGAAAACTGCTATATTTTCTGGCCTCAAGATAAAAGTCCATAGTGACGTCCAAGCAACATACTATTTCAAGCATCTATGTTGATCTTTCTGTTGCAAACAATTCACTTCTAAAACCCTACCCTCCACTCCAGCATGCTTTATTTTCCCTTCCCACCCTACTTATAATCTTGCATTTGTTTCACCTTTGTGTCCACACCTTCCCCCTCTCATTTCTAAACTGTCTCCCTCCATTCCCTTCGCTGTATTGCTGCAGTTCCCTTCAGACAATCAGTGAATGCAGGCTCCCACTTTGAACATACCACCTCATCATGCAAACTGACACAGCCATGCTTTTCAAAAACCCGCAGCCAATCTGTTAATCATTACTTATTTACAAATGCCTCCAGGCCTGGAGGGGCCTGTAAGGAGCGTGCACGATACCCCAGTCAGCTTCATTTTCCCTGCAAGTGAAATAACTTAAATAAATAAATAAGTGTTAGGAATACATAAAATAAATAAATAAGAAAAAAAAGGAAACACTCCCTAAGGCAACCTAAACCCATCACTTTCCATTGCACATAAAATGTACTGGATAACACTAAAGTATTTAATATATATATGGTATAATATACCTACAGGAATGGCCTTTTGTGCGGAGCATTGCTGTCTGGTATCTGATAATTTGATGTTTTGCTAAAGGCAACAGCAAAAGAAAAAAAAATGCACCTAGTGTAGAGAACTGTCAGTGGAATTCTCCAGGGCCTGTAGGGTAAAGATGTACCCTAAAGCATCAGAATCTTGACATGGCTTTGAAGCACATGAAAACTGTGTAAATAACTCCCTGGAATTATTATCACTCAAGATCAAAGGAAGGAGAGAGATTTAACAAAACTAGAAAAGGGGGTGAGCCATTTCAGCTCCACGAGACCAGTTAGTGTTTGCAGTTTTTCCTCTGCTTTTATTATTTTAGCAATGTGAAAGCCAAAAGTACAGAAAAAAAAAAAACACTTTATTTTATACAAGCACTTTGTCAGTTCTGCTTCAGGCTTGGTAGTCTAATATTCCTGGACTTCTAACCAGACATCATTTTGATACTTGGATATACCATATAAATCATGTTGTAGCAGTTTTAGGTATACATTTAATGTACACTGTATATTAATATAGATTAGTAACAGCACAGTACAACTGTGGTAGCAGTGCAAATTACTTAAAATAGAAAAAGTCTGGTAATGTGCATTTTTCTGTTTTGTTTTTTTAAACTGTCCATAGTTGTCCTAAGCAAAGGCTTGGTTTGCTTTCTGTTAGCCAAATTTTAATTGCTTTTAGAGTGTTCTTCTGTTGAGTTTGTGGTATTCAAAGCCCCTGTTTAGTACCTATTAGTCAAGTTACAGCAAAGGTTCCAAACTTGGAGCTTGGATATAATCATCACCGAACAGTTTGGATGTGAAAAGAAACTTGAGATTTTTTTTTTTCTATAAATTCAGTACTGTTTATCTGTAAACTCTATTTGAATCTGTAACTCACAGTTTCTGTCCTGCAGACAGCTACTAACAAAGTTTTGAATCTCCTAATTATTGTAGTGTCACATCACGCCTGCATTATGTAACTACAGAAAAACCTCAGATGAACAGCTTGCATGTTATTAGTTTTTCTCCCTCTCCCTTTACCGTCCAAATCAATTAATGAAGATTCGATTTCAATCGACAGCATAAAAGGGAAGGTAATGCTCAGGTTCAGCTTAGATTGTACTAATACATTCAACACAGTCCCAATGAACAGATAGTTGTTCTCGCAGGCACTGCTTCAAAGAGAGACTAGCCTTAGGCTAGCATATCACGGGAGCTGGCTGATTGGTTCATGTTATCATTAGTGCCACCGCTCGTTTGCAGTTACACAGAAACAGGACGAGGCGAGAATGCTCCCACTTTACAGCAGACGTATTTTTCAAACGCCTTTTCAAATTGTTTTCCGTGACAGAAATTGTTTTTTTAGCTCTGTCATTACCTGCTGATATGCTGACAGAATAAATACTCAAGCTTTAAAAAGCCATCTAACAACCCTGCAGGTTTTTTTCACCCATCCTCATTTTTTTCCTTTAGCTGCAACATTTATTTAGAAACAGTAAAATAGAGATGAGGGTTTAAACACATACTGACACATTGCCTGCTGCTCGGTGGAAGAAAGAAAGTGTATCCAAGGGTAAAAGCAGGCCTTTAAAGCCATTCATCTCAGTACATAAAGTTAAGGTCTCAATGCATCAAGATTGAGCTAAACGCTGCAGCACCTTGGACAGCTGTCAGGATATGTCAAAGCACACAGCTGCAGTACTTCGGACAACTCTCTAAGACCAAACAGTATCCACACAGGAGCTTAGTACAGAGTACATTTATAGCATTCAACATAATAGAAAGGATAAAGGATGTAAGTACCTTCTCTGTAAAACAGAGGCATAGGTTTTCTTTACTAGACTGGCACCTTGACTGCTAGACTACCAAGTTCTTAACGTGAACCTGTCATGATGGAAATACAGATGCTGCCTTTCCTGATTTAATTTAGAAGTTGTTGGATCATTTACTGGTATGCTAACTTAGTGGGTCAGAAGTCAGAATAAGAATGACAGTCAGGAAATAAACAACTTAAATAAGAAGTTGGCAAGATTACCATGCTATTTCTATCATGATATCCACAATAATAATAATACCCATTTTCAAACATTTCTGTACATACAGTGGCGTTGCTATAGGGGTGTGGGGGGAGTGGACCACACCCAGGTTACACCCGGAAGGGGGGTGACACCCAGGGCTGGCCACCGGCATCGCCTCCACCGGGCCACCGGAATCGACTCCACCGGCCAACAACACAGTGGAGCAGGAGAAACATTCTGTCTCCTGTACAGCAGGAGAGAAAGACAGAGCAGCACTAAATAGATGACGGGAACTGCCGGAGTTAAATTTCCATCTTCACCAGCAGTTGATTGGTTGCTAGGCGGTCCTAGCAACCAATCATTAGCTTCTTAATATGAAAAATTAACTCCAGTAGCTCGTGCCCTCTGTTCAGCACTGCTCTGTCTCCCACTCTGCATCCCCAACTCAAAGTAAGGTAGGAAGGGGCAGAGCTGGGGGAGCTGTGTACTGTGCAGGGGTTCAGAGCTAGGGGGGGCTGTGTACTGTGCAGAAGTGCAGAGCTGGGGGGGGCTGTGTACTGTGCAGGAGTGCAGAGCTGCGGGGGCTTTGTATTGTGCAGAAAATAGTAAGGTGGGGGAAAGGAAAGGGGAAAGGGGAATGGGAGTGGATAGTGCAAGTGACCACCTATACTAGCTCAAAGAAATTCTATGGCCTGTACTGAATCCTTAACCCGTTTTGGTACTGTTGCTGTAACCATAAATAGTTAGCTTGAAAAAGAAAAGGAAGGGAAAGGGGAGGGGGTAAGCCCAATAGGTGAGCTTTTGCAGGGGTTACCCTAGGCAACAGAATAGTCATAGGAATAAAATTAAAAAGTCAACTTTATTTTGGGAAATACCCAGTAATAAAACTCACATGGTATTGTGAAGTGCAAAGATCATTACAACAATAATATTAACAATTGGCCGCGGACAAACATAAGAAAAACAAGACAGACATTGTAAAAAGAAGTGGAGCTAGCCCAGTCTGGGCGTATTGCTTTGTACCTCTGGGACCTTGAAAGGCTACCAATTAGCCAAATGGTTACAAATACATTAGATCGTATAGATTAATCTCGGTTGGTAAAAATTAATTGGTCAGCTGTGGTCCAAAGCAATAGAGAGGTGGAGAGAAGGAGAAGATAAGAGCGTGTGTGCTGGTAGATAAATAGATAGAAGATATTGCACTGAATTAACTGCTTGGAATTATTAAGCAAAAGTCATGGCTGCTACAACTTGTCAGAGTCCAGGAAGCAATGCTACGTGGTAGGGGATGAGTGGACAGTCCAGTAGATCAATCCCAATAGACGGTGTGGAATTCCACAGATTGGTCATCAATTAGATATCAATCTAAGAAAGGTAATACCGATCAATCATGCGGGTCTTCAGGTTTCCCTAGGGTTCCCCAGTAGGTATGAATAGCTTAATACTTGGGATGATGACAACACTGCACCAGTATATTGATGGAAAGTTACTGACAGGCTATAAGCATATAAGCTGGTAAATATGAGTAACTTAGTCCTTTGCAGGGTACTATCGCTGCACAAATATGCTGTTAGATAGCTGCTGACTGGCTGTAAGCATATGAGCTGGCAAGTATCCTGTAAATAAATACGTTACCGTCTTCACCAGGGACTGCATCATATGGTCCGCTGCAATCATTCAAGCCAGTAAGGAGTTCAGTCCCCAATTATTTCTATACTGGCTGCTTTGTGCCGTAGCTAGGGGGGGGCTGTGTACTGTGCAGGAGTGCAGCGCTCGGGGGGGGGGGGGCTGTGTACTGTGCAGGAGTGCAGAGCTGGGGGGGCTGTGTACTGTGCAAAAGTGCAGAGCTGGGGGGGCTGTGTACTGTGCAAAAGTGCAGAGCTAGGGGGGCTGTGTACTGTGCAGGAGTGCACAGCTGCGGGGGGCTGTGTATTGTGCAAGAGTGCAGAGCTGGGGGGGGCTGTGTACTGTGTAGGGGTGCAGAGCTGGGGAGGCTGTGTACTGTGCAGAGGTGGGAGGGCTGGGTTTTTTTGTGCACAAAGATTTCTCCAGATTCTGTGGAGAGTAATTTTCCTCTGAATCTTTTGATATTATGTACTGTGGATAAAATATTTGAAGTCATTGCAATTTTAAATTGAGGAACATTATTCTGAAGTTGTTTGACAATTTTTAGACACAACTTTTCACAGATTGGTGAAACTTTGCTATCTTTACTTCTAAGATACTCTAAGACCCCTTTCACACTGGGGCGTAGGCAGCTAGTTTAAGTGCGGCTTTACCGCTGTTATAGCAGTGCTTTTTCGGCCGCTAGCGGGGTGCTTTTAACCCCACTAGCAGCGGAGGAAAGGGTTAAAACCACCTGCCGAATCGCTTTGCAGGCCCTTCGGCAGCGCTGCCCATTGATTTCAATGGCAGGGGCAGTTTAGGAGTGGTGTATACACCGCTCCCGCAACGCTCCAAAGACACTGCTTGCAGGACTTTTTTTTTCAGCCCTGCAAGCGCACTGCCCCAGAGTGAAAGTGCTTTACAAGTGCTATTTTTAGTACCAAAACGCCAGAAAAGCGCCTTCAGTGTGAAAGGGTTTAACTCTTTAAGATGTTTTATATACCTAATCATGTTACTGGCCTGTTGCCAATTAAGCTAATTAGTTGCAAAATGCTCTTACAGCTCTACCTGGTTAGTAACACTAAGACCCCTTTCACACTGAAGGCGCTTTTCATGCGTTAAAAATAGTGCCTCTAAAGCGCCTCTCAAGCCTCCCCAGTGTGAAAGCCTGAGTGCTTTCACACTGGGGTAGTGCGCTTGCAAGACTGAAGAAAAAAGTCCTGCAAGCAGCATCTTTGGGGCGGTGTATACACTGCTCCTAAACCGCCCCTGCCATTAAAATCAATTGGCAGCACTGCCAAAGGGCCTGCAAAGAGCTTTGCGGGCGGTTTTAACCCTTTCCTCGGCCACTAGTGGGGTTAAAAGCGCCCAGCTAGCGGCCGAAAGGTGCCGCTATAACAGGGGTAAAGTATCGCTAAAACTAGCAGCGCTTTACCGCTAACACGGCCGGCGCCCCAGTGTAAAAGGAGTCTTACTTTTCCAGCTTCTTGTTGCCTCGTCCCAACTTTTTGAGTAGTGTTGCTGCCATCAATTTAATATTTTTTTACTTAAAACGGTACATTTTTTCTGCTTGGACATTTTGATATGTAACCTATTTTCTATTGTAAATAAAATACGGGTTTATGCAATTTGCAAGATTTGAGATTCTGTTTTTATGTAGATTTTACACAGTGTTTCAACTATTTTGTCATTGGGGTTGTGTATATATATCTATATAGATATATCTATATACAGTTGTGCTCATAAGAGTAAACACAGTTGATTGATAATAAATGGCTTCAGCCAAACACTAACCATGAGTGAAAGAAAAGTTTTTGTGTTATCATTCATATTCTCTGAAAAATGGCCAAGAAATCATTAGTTCTGCCAGGGTATGTAAACATATGAGCACAATTGTATATATATATATATATATATATATATATATATATATATATATATATATATATATAACACACACACACACACACACACAAAGTGGGCAGTTGGGGCATGAAAGTATTCAGACCTAATTTTTTTCCTCATTAATGTACACACAGCACCCCATATTGACAGAAAAACACAAAATTGTTGATATTTTTACAGATTTATTAAAAAATAAAAACTGAAATATTAAATGGTCCTAAGTATTCAGACCCTTTGCTCAGTATTTAGTACAAGCACCCTTTTGATCTAATACAACCATGAGTCTTTTTGGGACAGATGCAACAAGTTTTTCACACCTGGATTTGGGGATCCTCTGCCATTGCTCCTTGCAGATCCTCTCCAGTTCTGTCAGGTTGGATGGTAAACGTTGGTGGACAGCCATTTTTAAGGTCTCTCCAGAGATGCTCAATTGGGTTTAAGTCAGTGCTCTGGCTGGGCCATTCAAGAACAGTCACAGAGTTGTGAAGCTGTGTGCTTAGGGTCATTGTCTTGTTGGAAGGTAAACCTTCGGTCCAGTCTGAGGTCCTGAGCACTCTGGAGAAGGTTTTCGTCCAGGATATCCCTGTACTTGGCCGCATTAATCTTTCCCTCAATTGCAACTAGTCGTCCTGTCCCTGCAGCTGAAAATCACCCCCACAGCATGATGCTGCTACCACCATGCTCCACTGTTGGGACTGTATTGCACAGGTGATGAGCAGTGCCTGGTTTTCTCCACACATACCGCTTAGAATTAAGGCCAAAAAGTTCTATCTTGGTCTCATCAGACCAGAGAATCTTATTTCTCACCATCTTGGAGTCCTTCGGGTGTTTTTTTAGCAAACTCCATGTGGGCTTTCATGTGTCTTGCACTGAGGAGAGGCTTCCGTCGGGCCACTCTGCCATAAAGCCCCGACTGGTGGAGGGCTGAAGTGATGGTTGACTTTCTACACCTTTATCTCATCTCCCAACTGCATCTCTGGAGCTCAGCCACAGCGATCTTTGGGTTCTTCTTTACCTCTCTTACCAAGGCTCTTTTTCCTCCGATAGCTCAGTTTGGCCGGACGGCCAGCTCTAGGAAGGGTTCTGGTCGTCCCAAATGTCTTCCATTTAAGGATTATGGAGGCCACTGTGCTCTTAGGAACCTTAAATGCAGCAGAAATTTTTTGTAACCTTGGCCAGATCTGTGCCTTGCCACAATTCTGTCTCTGAGCTCTTCAGGCAGTTCCTTTGACCTCATGATTCTCATTTTCTCTGACATGCACTGTGAGCTGTAAGGTCTTATATAGACAGGTGTGTGGCTTTCCTAATCAAGTCTAATCAATATAATCAAACACAGCTGGACTCAAATGAAGGTGTAGAACCATCTCAAGGATGATCAGAAGAAATGGACAGCACCTGAGTTAAATATATGAGTGTCACAGCAAAGGGTCTGAATACTTAGGACCATGTGATATTTCAGTTTTTCTTTTTTAATCAATCTGCAAAAATGTCAACAATTCTGGTGTTTTTTTGTCAATATGGGGTGCTGTATGTACATTTATGAGGAAAAAATTAACTTAAATGATTTTAGCAAATGGCTGCAATATAACAAAGAGTGAAAAATGTAAGGGGGTCTGAACACTTTCCGTCCCCACTGTATATATATGTATATATATATATATATATATATATATACACACACACACACACACACACAGTATCTCACAAACAGAGTACACCCCTCACATTTTTGTGAATATTTTATTATATCTTTTCATGTGACAACACTGAAGAAATGACACTTTGCTACAATGTAAAGCAGTGAGTGTACAGCTTGTATAACAGTGTATATTTGCTGTCCCCTCAAAATAACTTAACAACACACAGCCATTAATGTCTAAAGTGCTGGCAACAAAAGTGAGTACACCCCTAAGTGAAAATGTCCAAATTGGGCCCAAATTGTCAATATTTTGTGTGGCCATCATTATTTTCCAGCACCGCCTTAACCTTCTTGGGCATGGAGTTCACCAGAGCTTCATAGGTTGCCACTGGAGTCCTCTTCCACTCCTCCATGATGACATCACGGAGCTGGTGGATGTTAGATAACTTGCGCTCCTCCACCTTCTGTTTGAGGATGCCCCACAGATACTCAATAGTCCAGTCCATCACTTTTACCCTCAGCTTCTTTAGCAAGGCAGTAGTCATATTGGAGGTGTGTTTTGGGTCGTTATGTTGGAATACTGCCCTGTGGCCCAGTCTCTGAAGGGAAGGGATCAAGCTCTGCTTCAGTGTGTCACAGTACATGTTGGCATTCATGCTTCCCTCAATGAACTGTAGCTCCTCAGTGCCAGCAGCACTCATGCAGCGCCAGACCAGGACACTCCCACCACCATGCTTGACTGTAGGCAAGACACACTTGTCTTTGTACTCCTCATCTGGTTGTCGCCACACACGCTTGATACCATCTGAACCAAATAAGTTTATCACGGTCTCATTAGACCACAGGACATGGTTCCAGTAATCCATGTCTTTAGTCTGCTTGTCTTCAGCAAACTATTTGGAGGCTTTCTTGTGCATCATCTTTAGAAGAGGCTTCCTTCTTGGACGACAGCCATGCAGACCATTTTGATGCATTGTGCGGCGTATGGTCTGAGCACTGACAGGCTGACCCCCCACCCCTTTCAACCTCTGCAGAAATGCTGGTAGCACTCATACCTCTATTTCCCAAAGACAACCTCTGGATATGACACTTAGCACGTGCACTCAACTTCTTAGGTCGACCTGGAAAGCCCTGTTCTGAGTGGAACCTATACTGTTAAACTGCTGTATGGTCTTGGCCACCATGCTGCAGTTCAGTTTCAGGGTATTGACAATCTTCTTATAGCCTAAGCCATCTTTATGTAGAGCAACAATTCTTTTTTCCAGATCCTCAGAGAGTTCTTTGCCATGTGGTGTCATGTTGAACTTCCAGTGACAAGTATGAGAGAGAGAGAGAGAGAGAGAGAGAGAGAGAGAGAGAGAGAGAGAGAGAGAGAGAGAGAGAGAGAGAGAGAGAGAGAGAGAGAGAGAGAGAGAGAGAGAGAGAGAGAGAGAGAGAGAGAGAGAGAGAGAGAGAGAGAGAGAGAGAGAGAGAGAGAGAGCAATACCACCAAATTTAACAAACCTGCTCCCCATTCACACCTCAGACCTTGTAACACTAACGAGTCACATGACACCGGGGAGGG
Organism: Lithobates clamitans; assembly: GCA_037952925.1. Classification (NCBI taxonomy): domain Eukaryota; kingdom Metazoa; phylum Chordata; class Amphibia; order Anura; family Ranidae; genus Lithobates; species Lithobates clamitans. Next base: position 3,756,713 of record JBBGZY010000852.1, on the reverse strand, counting down.
AAAATGGCTAATTGGGCCCAATTTGGACATTTTCACTTAGGGGTGTACTCACTTTTGTTGCCAACGGTTTAGACATTAATGGCTGTGTGTGGAGTTATTTTGAGAGGACAGCAAATTTACACTGTTATACAAGCTGTACACTCACTAGTTTACTTTGTAGCAAAGTGTGATTTATTCAGTGATGTCACATGAATCGATAATATAAGAGGGTGTACTGAAATTGAGGGGTGTACTCACTTTTGTGAGATACTGTATATATAGATATATGTACAGGTGCATCTCAAAAATTAGACTATTATTAAAAAGTTAATTTCAGTAATTCCATTCAAAAGTGAAACTTGTGTATTATATAGATTCATTACACACAGAGTGATATTTCAAGCATTTCTTTCTTTTAATTTAATGTATGCTCACTCAAATCTCACACTCTAATCAGCTAAAGAAACTCAAAACACCTGTAAAGATATCCTGAGCCCTTAAATGGTCTCAGTCTGGTTCAGTAGGGTACATAGTCATGGGGAATACTGCTCACTTGACAGTTGTCCAAAAAGACAGTCATTGAAACCCTCCACAAAGAAGGTAAGTGAGGAAAGGTCATTGCTAAAGAAGCTGGCTGTTCACAGAGTGCTGTATCCAAGCATATCTATGGAAGGTTGAGTGGAAGGAAAAAGTGTGGTAGAAAAAGGTGCACAAGCAACAGGGATAATCGCAGCCTTGAGAGGATTGTGAAGCAAAGGCCATTCAAGAATTTGGGGAGATTCACAGTGAACTACTGGTGTCAGTGCTTCAAGAGCCACCACACACAAACATATCTAGGACATGGTTTATAACTGTCGTATTCCTTGTGTCAAGCTATGCTGAACTAGAGACCATGTCAGAAGCTTCTTACCTGGGGTAAGGAGAAAAAGGACTGGACTGTTGCTCAGTGGGATGGAAGTAAATTTTGCATTTTGTTTAGAAATCAAGGTGCCAGAGTCTAGATGTCAGAGAACAGTTCATAGAAAGACTGGCACACCTGCTAATGCCCAGTGGAAACGAAGATTGGCATATAGAAATTCGCCAATGCTAATGTGCATGCACGCACAAACAGCCGCGAGGATGCGCACGCAATGTGTGACCGATTCTGGTGCCCAGTGGCCTATTTAACCCCAGCAGCATGAGCCATTAGTTGCTGGATGATCTTCAGCTCCCACCCATGTGTTCCTATTCTTGATATTGGATTTCCTGTTACCGACTCGGCTTACCTCTGACCTGTCTTGTCTTCATTTCTGGCTTTGACCCTCGGCTTGCTCCATTGACCCCGCTTCTGACTGTTGATCCGTGTATGACCTTTGGCTTGCTCTTGGGCTTCGCTGCTGATTGATTACCAGTGTATGACCCCGGCTTACTCCTGACTCCGCTTGCTACCATACTCCTGGCTAAAATTCCGTGTATGACAACTGGCCTGGCTCCCGACACTGCTTTTGGCTCTTCCTTCTGGCAAGTCTCATATGGTACGTCTGAGGGACTCCTGCCCAGTAGTGCATCCTGCTTGTTCAGTTACCATCCAGCAGACATCACCGCATCACTCAGCCTGTCGCAGCTGGCAACACCTGCTTTTTTGGGCATAGCACTCCCTGTTACCACATTCAGGGGTGCCCTGCATAAGGAAAGCCCTCTCAGCACTTCGGCCACTGACCAGGTGCGTGACAGTATTTTTATCCAGCCAGTATGTTAAAGGCTGACAGAGGTGCTTCCCTGCTCGTGGCTTTGTGCCAGCAAGTCGCAGCCCTTACCCAAGGAGTGACGAACCTACAGGATTTTTCTAGTTGGAGGGTAGCTTACAGAACCCCACGATGTCCTCTGCTATAGCAACTCCTAATCCGCCTGCTGCAGTCGCTACGTCCACCTCACCTGCCCAAGAATGCTCAGCTCTGGCTCCTACTGTGGTGATCCCACCTCCTGAACCAAGAGTACCCACTCTGGAACGTTTCTCGGGTGACCGAAGAAACCTAGCTATACGTGGCCCTTCAGCCAAGAACTTCTTCTCTAGAGACTGTCAAGGTGGGGTTCATTATCTTTCTGTTGGTTGATAATCCTTAGTCTTGGGCCCACCACCTGCTGGAGCAGAAGAATCCTGTTATCAACTCGGTGGATGCATTCTTTGAGGCCATGTCCTTATTATATGACAATCTGTAATGCATGGCCACTGCTGAATCTGCCCTTCATACCTTGCAGCAAGTGCGGCACTCTGCAGAGGGCTATAGAGTGGACTTTTGCAAATGGTCTGCAGACACAGGGTGGAACTAGGCCGCCCTCAGATACCAATATCAGATGGGACTATCTAAAGAACAAAAATGAGTTGGCATGAGTACAGACCCCCGCTACACTAGAGGGGCTAATTCAGCTGGCAAACCAACTCGACAGACGCCTGTGGGAGCGGCGGTCAGAGCGTTCATCTCCGCACTAACCGTAGATGAAAGACTTTGCAGCCGACAGGCCAACCTCTGTCTCTACTGTGGAGAGCTAGACATTTCCTGCACAACTGTCCTGTGAGACCAAGTCCTCTCCCCAAATAACTGCGTGCTTCCAAGTTTCTGGATCTTCCCCAACTCACCTCATCCGCCATGTCTCGTTACAGGTGGCAGAAGGGGAGGTCAGACTGCCAGCAATAGTTGATTCTGGGGCATGCAGTTGCTTCATGGACATTTCTCTAGCAAGAAAACTTTGTGTTCCCCTCTAAACCAAAAAGCAAAGACTTGAAGTCCACTTGGCTGATGGCACCATCCCTAGATCTGGGCTTGTTACAGACTCTACCCATACTGTACTTACCTTGACTGAATCCGGCCATCAAGATTTTCTCCCCTTTGATATTCTCTGTTCACTAAAACTTCCAACGCCAGCCAAGACGTTCCTGCACTTTACCACAACTTCCTGGACATTTTCAATAAAAAGAAAGCTGACACATTAGCACCTCATCACCCTTACAATTATCCAGTCGAGTTGTTCCTGGGTGCTCTGGTCAGATGAGACCAAAAGTGAACTTTTTGGCCTAAAAGCAAAATGCTAAGTGTGGCAGAAATCTAACACGGCACATCAGCTTTAACACACCATCCCCACCGTGAAACATGGTGGTGGCAGCATCATGTGGGAATGCTTTTTTTCCACAGGGAAGCTGGTCAGTTGATGTGAAGATGGATGGAGCCAAATACAGGGTAATCTTAGGAGAAAACCTGTTATGCCGCGTACACACGGTCGGAATTTTCGACCGGACTTGTCCGACGGACGCCGACGGACCAAATCCGGCAGACAATCCGATCATGTGTGGGCTTCACCGGACCTTCAGCGGACTTTTCCAGTTGCAAATCTGACGGACTTCAGATTTGGAACATGCTTCAAATCTTTACATCGTAACTCCGCCGGACCCAGAAATCCGCTCGTCTGTATGCTAGTCCGACGGACAAAAACCCATGCTAGGGCAGCTATTGGCTGCTGGCTATCAACTTCCTTATTTTAGTTCGGTGTACGTCATCACGTACGAATCCGTCGGACTTTGGTGCGATTGTGTGTAGGCAAGTCCGGTCGTTAGAAAGTCTTTTAAAAGTCCGCCAAAAGTCTGTCGAAAGTCTGTCGGACGGGCTGTCGGACTTTTGTAGCTGAAAAGTCCGACCGTGTGTATGCGGCATTAGAGTCTGCAAAAGACTTGAAACTGGGGCAGAGGTTCACCTTCCAGCAGGATAGCGGCCCTAAACATACAGCCAGAGCTACAATGGAATGGTTTAGATCAAAGCATATTCATGTGTTAGAATGGCCCAGTCAAAGTCCAGACCTAAATCCATTTGAGAATTTGTGGCAAGACTTTAAAATTGCTGTTGACAGACGCTCTCCATCCAATCTGACAGAGCTTGAGCTATTTTGTAAAGAACAATGGGCAAAAATGTCACTCTCTAGATGTGAAAAGCTGGTAGAGACATCCTCAAAAAGACTTGCAGCTGTAATTGCAGCAAAAGGGGGTTCTACAAAGGTATTGATTTAGGGGGGCTAAATACAAATGCACGCCACACTTTTCACATACTTATGTAGCGCTGACAACTATTGTTTTTAGCCATATGTGTGTTATACAGGACATAAGTTGTTATAGTGCCTTCTTGTGGACAAATTAAAAGGTACAATACTTTTATGCTTCATGATTAAGAGAAGTGACATCGAAGTGATTGATTGTTTACTTCTGAACTTTAACTGTGACCTACCCACAATGCTCCTGGACAAGAGAAGAACAGAACTGCATTGTGGGAGGATATAAAAGGGCTGGGAGCGGCCATCTTAGCTCTCTTGTTCCTGGGACGCGTGGCCTGCCAGCAGGACTCTGTGGGTGTGTGTGTCCCACAGGGTTGCGGCCTACCTTGTGAGGGAGCGGAGCGGCAGCAGGGATCCTGCCATCATATCACAGTGTGCTGAAGCAGCAGAAGTGATTGTTCCTGAGACCCGTGGAGGAGGTAACCGAGGACTCCTGGTTGTTACTGAACGGAGCAGTGTGACGGCGTGGCGGTGGTTCTGTACGGACTGAGAACTGTTGAAACAGAGGCATCTATCCGCCCGGATCCCGTGTGGTGAGAGGGTTAACACCCAGAAGTTTGTTTAAATACTACGCACACTTAGAGCTGTTACAGAGTGTTGCTGGGACTGATAGTCCCACGGAACAAGTTAAGTTGGAGAACATTACATCTGCATAGACTTCAGTATTCAAGAACTGATACTAGATGTTTGTCTCCTTCGTATAAGAATACTTGATCAGTCTGCTGGATTATAACTGCTTTAGTGTATTACCTTACACTGCGCAACCCCCAAGAGGAACCCTTTTGTGGATTACAATTACAAATTCATAAGCTAGCGAAGACTGAAGACATCAAGACTATCTCTTTTTTACCGCAGGGCCCTGCATTTAGTTACAAAGAGTAGTGACTTTACGGTTTAGAGCAGGGGGAGCTCCCTGGTATAAATATATCTTTAGGTATATTCTGTGTATGTTATTAATATTGTCATAACCATTTACTATACTGTTACACTACGTTGGTGTGATAATGTAGTCACTAATAACTTTCTATATAAAATATATAATTTACCCAAAGAAAGAAGTCATTTTGGTTATTACAGAAGTTTGTGTGCAGTGTTGTTATTTCTCCTGCAGGTGGAGCTACAAGCACCCAGGTAGAGGTAAATATAAAAATAAGTGTATATTGTTGGTTAAAGTTGGTACTATTATCATTACAACACTACACTACAGCTGTGTCAAGGGGATTAAACAACTTAAGAGGGGTGAATAGATTAGAGGACAGGCCCAATAATAAACCAGCAGCTCCACCGAGCGTTATTGCTACATGTGGGGGCTCGTCCGGGATAACTGTCACTCTCAAGTCAAGCACCCCCTTAAGAACCATAGAATGGATCCCCCTACTGTGGCACAGTGGTGTGAGGTGGAAGGCACCTGCTCAGAAGCGAGCGTGGCCATGGAACTCTGGGGAGATATCAGGGAGAAAGAACACATTAACCGAGTGGTAAAAACACTATCCCCAGAACAAAGAGCCAAGGTGGTCGCAGTAAGACCCAATCATGAGACATTCCGTACTTATGCATTATTGGAGTGGAGGAAGAGAGTTCCGGAAAATTTCAGGGGTGAAAGTATTGAACTCACTGACAAGACCAAATTTTATCTGACCCACCCAAGGGAAGAAGGGGAGGATCTTGCCACCTTCCCCCAGATGAGTTCAGCAGAAACCAAGGTTCCATCACAGTCAGCACCAGCTACAATTGAGCCAGAACTCTTTAGAGCCCTGGGAGATTTGATGTCCCAATGTCAAAAAGGGAACCCAACATATTCAGGGACTGGGTACCAAAAACTGGGCATTTTCTTGGGCCAATGGCCTGTACCCGAAGGAGAAGACACCTTTGAAGAGTGGTTGGAACAGGCCACGCAAGTGTTGGATGAGTGGGACATCCCTGAAACGCAAAAAAAAACTGCGGATTACTGAAAGTCTGAGAGGGCCTGCTTCCGAGGCTATTCGAAATCTGAAGCTTAGCAAACAAAACTGGGTAGCCCAAGACTACTTAGATATCCTGCAAGATGTGTTCGGACGTACCGAAAAGGTTTCTGATCTAATTTATCAATTAGAACACACCTATCAAGAAACAGGAGAGAAGCTGTCAGAATATATGAGACGGTTAGACAAAGTCATTCACCAAATATTGTTAAAGAAGGGATTAGATCCTAGTAAGGTGGATGAAATTCGAGCCAAACAAGTTTTAAGAGGTGCCCAGCCTTTGGATCCCATCACCCTCCAGTTAAGAACTCGTCAAGATGGAGGCATATTGAAGTACCCAGATCTAATTCGGATTGTACGGGAGGAAGAAGCTATCCTAGAAAGGAAGAAGGAAAAAATTCAAGAACCAAAACACACTGTTGGAGTCAGGACAGTTAGTGTGATGGAAGAGGATCCTCAGATTGCGCTCCTTAAGACTCAGGTGGTCCAGTTATTGGAGATGATGGCTCTGCTGACCACAAGATCCTCTGATCCGCCCAATGGAGGAACTAAAGAAAATAAAAAAAATCAGACTTTACATTCAGAAGGGAATCTGGACTTTGTTTCAACTGTGGAGGAGCTGGTCATGTTAGGAGAGTGTGCCCAAGCCCACGGGCAGCAGCACAACGTCAAAAGGCAGCGGAAAACTTCAAAGGGCCCCAGTGAAGGAATCAACTGGGTGCACTGTAACAGTCGTCAACTCCAACGAAACCCAGGTTCACAAAGTTTTGAGAGTAAGAGGAGGAATGAAGCTGAATAAGTGTCCATGGAAACGAGGAGTCAAGATGCGCACTAACAAGCAGAAGAAGCTGAACACTCTGGGTGAATTTCCCTGCAACTTAGTGGGACCCTCTCCAATCATCCCCATCCAGGTGGAAGAAATATACGCCAAATCCCTGCTGGATACCAGAGCCCAAGTGACCTTATTATATAAAGATTTCTATATGAAGCATCTCAAGCATCTTCCTCTGCAAAAGTTGGAAGAGTTGGAGATATGGGGCCTAGGTACCCAGAACTTCCCTTATGAGAGGTATATCCCTATCAAACTTACCTTTGACCCGAGTGTGGTTGGAAAGGCGGAGACTTTCGACACCTTGGCGGTTGTGTGTCCTCGCCCCCTGGGGCTCATAAAAGTTCCCTTATCCTCGGAACAAATACTGATCTGGTCAGAAGACTCCTGACACCGCTTGTACAGAAGGAAATGGCCCCGGCCATGAAGGTAAATCCTATGCTAACCCAAGTGTACAAGAATATAGTACACGAACAGGAGGCTCCACCAGAAGGGGTGGGAAAATTTTGGCGTTTAGACCGAGGTGAAGAACTGCTACAACCGGGTGAAGTGGTATGCATGAGGGCCTCTGTCAAGTTGAGTTGGAGACAACCTGGTCCTTTCGTTGTCTTGGAGACGAACACTCAGGAAGAGGATGTGGGTCTGGAAATACTCATAAAAGTGTTATCTACTAAGGCGCTTAAGAGAAGCAGGGGGAGAGTTTCTGTCAGTGTTCGGAACACGACAGCCCTGCCGGTGAAGATACCAGCAAGAATGCTGCTGGGGCAGGCGAATCAAGCAACCCCGGTCTCTCCAAGTGATGTCAAAAGAGGACCCGAAGAGGAGATTCCTATAGAGAACTTTTACCCGAAGAACACCTCCCTTACGCCTGTTTGGATGGAGAGGGCCAAAGCTCAGCTCATAAAATGGAAAGAGGTTTTCTCGAAGAGTGAGTTTGATGTGGGGTATGCCAAGAGTGCAGAGCACAAGATTCGGCTGGAGGAAGACAAACCTTTCCGAGAAAGGATCAGGAGGATCCCACAGGAGATCTTGAGGACCTTCGAGAACAGCTGGCTGAGCTGAAAAGGACTGGGATTATCAGAGAGTCCAGAAGTCCATATGCCTCCCCGATAGTGGTAGTGAGGAAGAAAAATGGGTCACTACGGCTGTGTATTGACTATAGGACCCTGAACCGACGGACCATTCCTGATCAATACACTACCCCTCGTATAGAAGACGCCCTACAGAGCCTGTCAGGGGCGAAGTGGTTCAGTGTATTAGATTTGAAGAGTGGTTATTATCAGATCCCCATGAGTCCTGAGTACAAGGAGAAGACTGCTTTCATTACCCCCGTGGGATTTTATGAATTTAACCGGATGCCACAAGGTTTGTCTGGGGCCCCAGCAACTTTCCAGCGGCTTATGGAGAAGACAGTAGGCGACATGAACTTGATTGAGGTCCTAGTATACTTAGACAATGTCATAGTCTTTGGCCGAACTCTTGAAGAGCATGAAGAGCGACTGGAAAAGGTTCTGAAGAGATTACATGATGAGGGCCTGAAACTTTCAATGGAGAAATGTCAGTTCTATCAATCTTTGGTGAACTATTTGGGGCACATTGTGTCTGAAGAAGGGATAGCAACTGACGCTGAGAAGTTGGAAGCTGTTACTTCTAGGCCCAAGCCCATGAATGTGACTGAGCTCAGGTCATTCCTAGGATTCTGCTCCTACTATCGGAGGTTTGTGGAGGGGTTTGCAAAGATAGCCCACCCACTTACAGAGCTACTGAAGAATCAGGAAGGGGCTGATGTGGATTTGGAGGAACCTTGGAGGCGAAAGGAAGGGCCATGGAAGAAGAAGGAGTCCATACTGGATCAGTGGACTCCGCAATGTGAGGAGACATTCAGACAATTAAAGAGGAGCCTTACCACTGCTCCAGTGTTCGCTTATGCGGATCCTACCAAGCCCTATGAACTGCACGTGGATGCTAGCCGTGACGGCCTAGGTGGAGTACTCTACCAAGATCATGATGGACATTTAAGGCCCATTGCTTATGTGAGCCGGAGCCTGTTTCCTGCTGAGAAGAACTACCCCACTCATAAACTTGAGTTTCTGGCCTTGAAGTGGGTCGTGGTAGACAAGTTGAGAGATTACCTGTATGGTGCAGAGTTTGTAGTCAGAACAGATAACAACCCCCTCACATACTTGCTTACCACTGCAAAGTTGTATGCCACAGGCCATAGGTGGTTGGCTGCTCTTTCAACCTTCTCCTTCATTTTGAAATACAGACCAGGAGTGGGTAACAAAGATGCTGATGCGATGTCAAGAATACTCCACAGTCCCCTGAGCTCCCAAGAAGATTGGACTCAGCTTGCCCCCGAAGGGGTAAGAGCCCTTTGTGAAGGAGCAGAAAAACAGGAGAAAGGTGGGGCCAGAGCTGAAGAGATTAGAGTGACTACAGCAGGGGTACCTAGGTATTACTGTAATGTCTCTCAGATTGCAGCAGAAGGTCTACCTAAGTTATCAGGAAAAGACCTTAGGAAGGACCAACAGGAGGATCCACTCTGCAGTTTAGTATTGGAAGCTCTGGAGAGTCAGCGCCCTGATTTAATTTTGAAAAGTGCTCAGAAAGAAGCTCTGTTGTTACATAAAGAGTGGAGTCGGTTGCAGTTGCAACAAGGGGTGGTTTACCGAAGGGGCCGCTCTGAAGATATGGAGGAGAAGTGGCAACTGTTTCTGCCAGAGAAACACAGAGAGACAGTGTTAATCGCTCTACATGATTGTCATGGACATATGGGGGCAGAAAGAACTCTCCAGTTCATAAGGGATAGATTCTATTGGCCTTACATGAGGAAAGAAGTGGAGAATTACTGTCATTTCTGTCATAGGTGTATCCAGAGAAAGACTTTACCGCAACGGGCAGCCCCGATGGGTCATTTATCAAGCCAAGGTCCCATGGATTTAGTTTGCATAGATTTCCTGTGTCTAGAATCTGACTTGAGTGGGCAAGGAAATATTCTGGTAGTCACAGACCATTTTACCAGATATGCTCAAGCTTTCTCCACGAAAGATCAGAAGGCAGTCACAGTGGCAAAGACATTAGTGGAGAAGTTCTTTGTCCATTATGGCTTACCACAGAGGATTCACTCAGATCAGGGAAGAGACTTTGAAAGTACGCTCATCAGGAGATTATTGGATCTGTTGTGAATTCAGAAGTCTAGAACTACACCTTATCATCCGCAAGGAGACCCTCAGCCAGAGAGGTATAATAGAACTCTTCTTAATATGTTGGGGACACTAACCTCTGAGCAAAAGCCCAACTGGAGTAAGCATATTGCTGCTTTAGTACATGCATATAACAGCACCAAGAGTGACGTCACAGGATATTCACCTTATCGGCTGATGTTTGGGCGAGAAGCTAGATTACCAGTGGACTTGGCTTTTGGAACTTCTCTGGATCACACCTCAGAGGCTTCTCATCGAGGATATACAAATAGGCTGAGGAAGAGTCTGAAGATTGCTTATGAGAAGGCTCGGACTATGTCAGACAGCAGAGGGAGCAGAAATAAAAGAAACTTTGACCTCAAAGTAAGGGTTCAAGATCTTCAACCTGGTGACCGAGTCCTATTAAGGAATTTAGGTATTCCTGGCAAACAAGTTGGCGAATTGCTGGAGATCACAGCCATACATTGTTTGTAAATAGCTCCCAGGACTTCCAGTATTTGAAATTAGGCCAGAAGGAAGTGCTGAACCAATTAAAATTTGGCATCGGAATCACCTTTTGCCCCTTACTGATGCAGTCAGGATAATCCCTGAGGAGGAGTTATCATCTACATCAGAGGTTGCACAATGGCCTGTAACTAGGTCCCAGTCTGGGGCTTTGACAACTGAAGGCAGTGAGGAGAGAGAGATGGACATTAGCTGGTTGTGGTCATCTAATATACCCGAAGCTGAAGCGAGTGTTTCATCACCAACAACCAAAGAGGGTAGTGAGGCCCTTATGCCAGAAGCTTCAGAGTTTGTACCATTGTCCAAAAGAACTGAGAAGTGTTTATCTCCCACTGAAGTAAAAGAGAATAGTGTCCATCCAGAAATAGAGAACACACCAAAAGAACAAAGGGGAAAGAGGAACATTCGCCCACCTAAGAGACTAACATATGATACTTCTGAGACAACAAAGGTTACCAGCAAAAGGAATGTTGATGAGCCTAGTTCCATCTCAGTCAATCTGGACAATGAAAGCCCTGTTTCACCCCTTGGCACATCTGTATCTGATACTAAGGTGACAGTTGTGGGTACACAGAATAGCTTTCCAACACCTGAAAATTGGTGGGAGGCTCCTCTGTTGGTCCTGTGCACTCATTTAGAGGCTAAGATGTGTAACAGGAACAAGGTCTTACATATCTTTGGGGACCAAAGATTTAAAGCAGGGGAAGTATGTAGCGCTGACGTTTGTTTTTAGCCATATGTGTGTTATACAGGACATAGGTTGTTATAGTGCCATCTTGTGGAACGTGGACAATTGAAAAGGTACAATACTTTTATGTTTCACGATTAAGAGAAGTGACATGGAAGTGATTGTTTACTTCTGAATTTTAACTGTGACCTAACCACAATGCTCCTGGACAAGAGAAGAACAGAACTGCATTGTGGGAGGATATAAAAGGGCTGGGAGCGGCCATCTTAGCTCTCTTGTTCCTGGGACACGTGGCTTGCCAGCAGGACTCTGTGGGTGTGTGTGTCCCACAGGGTTGCGGCCTACCTTGCGAGGGAGCGGAGCGGCAGCAGGGATCCTCCCATCATATCACAGTGTGCTGAAGCAGCAGAAGTGATTGTTAGTGTTAGACTATCTCTTGTTTACCGCAGGGCCCTGCATTTAGTTACAAAGAGTAATGACTTTACGGTTTAGAGCAGGGGGAGCTCCCTGGTATAAATATATCTTTAGGTATATTCTGTGTATGTTATTAATATTGTCAAAACCATTTACTATACTGTTACACTACGTTGGTGTGATAGTGTAGTCACTGTAATAACTTTCTATATAAAATATATCATTTACCCAAAGAAAGAAGTCATTTTGGTTATTACAGAAGTTTGTGTGCAGTGTTGTTATTTCTCCTGCAGGTGGAGCTACAAGCACCCAGGTGGAGGTAAATATAAAAATAAGTGTATATTGTGGGTTAAAGTTGGTACTATTATCATTACAACACTGCACTACAGCTGTGTCAAGGGGATTGAACAACTTAAGAGGGGTGAATAGAACAGAGGAAAGGCCCAATAATAAAACCAGCAGCTCCACTGAGAGTTATTGCTACACTTATTTGTAAAAAATTTGGAAAACCATTTATCATTTTCCGTCCACATCACAATTATGTGCCACTTTGTGTTGGTCTATCACATAAAATCCCAATAAAATACATTTACGTTTTTGGTTGTAATATGACAAAATGTGGTAAATTTAAAAGGGTTGTGAATACTTTTTCAAGGCACTGTATATGTAGACAATGAAGGGATATCTTCTTCTGAAGTACTAGGGCCTGGACAGAGAGATGATGTACAATGTCCTGGATGAGGTGAAAGGATGAAACTACTATAGGAAGGAAAGAGGTATTAATACTACCTTGTGTCTACGTAAAATAGGTGCTTTCCAAGATGAGGCTGCCAGTGCAGATACACTACTCACAGAGGTGATAGTGACAAAGAAAGTAACTTTGTAATTGTGGAAAATAGAATATCATTAATAGGTTCAGAGGAAGGTTTTCAAAGTGCAAGTTTTTAAAGAACAAATTTCATATCCCATCCCATAATCCCCAAATCCCATAGATTGGCGGGAGAACGTAATACCACAGTGACAAGAGAATGTACAGAGGGAGCCACATGAGAAACACCGTTAACAAAAGAATGGGAGGCAAGCAGTTTCTAGAACAAACTAAAACAGGTAAAATTACTGCGCTATCCCCATAGAACATGTATACGAGAGTATACAGTGTATACTGTATCAAATACACAAAGCCGCAACTAAAATTGTGAGACACACACACTAGATAATTCAAAAAACAAAAAAGTAGCTGCGCTATAAAACTTGAACGATAGATGTAAATAAAACAATTCTGTTACAGCTAAACGAAATGATTAAGCACCCACTATAACGTGACAAACAGTGACAAATGTAAAAATACTTCAAATAAATAGAAAACATGGATAATTGAATATGTTCAGTCCAATCCAGAAATATAAAGGAAGAAAGTTCACTGGCAGAACCGTCCCTTAAGTGTTGGTTTAACGGGGGGGCGTGGCCTGGACGGCAATGAGATAGGACGTGAGTGACCAGAGCTCCGCTCGTGGTAGATCCTGCAAACGATATCCTGAGCCCTAAACACTGGTTTCTTGCCCTACTTTTGAGCGACCGAAGCCTGCTACAATTGCGGTATGTCTCCGCCAAGGAGGAACAATACTGCCTCCTCGTCCCTGGATTGATACCGGAGAACGGAGCGGGACCACGAGGGGCAAGATGGCGCCTCCTCACCAACACACACAGCTCCCCACACAGAGCATGAAGCAGCTGACACTGCAAAAGTACTGGAAGCTATCTCCGTATGTCAATCCACCCTGACAACTAAGCTGGAAGAGGTGAAGGTGGATATTTCTCTGATTAGACAGGATATGACTAAACTCCAGGAGCGGGTCACAGAGACTGAGACCAAGTGTTGGTTTAACAAGCATCCATGCGGTGTAAATCATGCAACCATAACACCCAGAAGAACGTGGTGACAGAAGGGTTCCTCCACCGATAAAAATGCTGCCCCTTACCAGCTCCTAAGATCTCTTTTTAAAGGAGATCGTGCAGGCATGTGGCTTTCTACCCCAGCCTAGGGTCCTTGATACGGATGGCTCCTAATGGTTCTCCCCACTGGGAATCTTCTAAATACTGGATGGGCACTCATCCCCCATAAAAGGATATATAAAAGAGGCTTCCATAGCGTAATACGTTTAAATACAGTTTATTAGATGTCTTATTATTTATCAGATGCTGACGTCACCACATACCACGCTGACCCCGGAAGCGACGGGCAGCATACTAAAGCCAGACGGCCTATGTTTTTAACCAAGCTTTTGATTTACAAAACAATTGTAAGTGCATCTCTTATCTAATAAACTGTATTTAAACGTATTACGCAATGGAAGCCTCTGTTTGTCACGTTATAGTGGGTGCTTAATACTTTTGTTTAGATGTAACAGAATTGTTTTATTTACATCTATCGTTCAAGTTTTATAGCGCAGCTACTTTTTTGTTTTTTGAGTTTCTAGAACAAGATCACAATCATAGAGAATCGACCCTTGATGATACTTACGGCCAAATACCGATCCAGGCCTGAATGCAAAAAAGTCAGGATTTACCCCACAGAGTATTTCCAGAAATGAATGCTTCTTTCCTAACATCAAGCAAAGTATGCCTTCCGAGTGCGTTGGTAGACTTTGCAGGAATATAATCTTCCTCTTCAACAGCCATGCCATTAAAAAGTCACTCAAAAGGTTCACATATGACATCCCCCACCTGTGACCCAGGCCCTGGGACACTGCTGGCATAGGGTCCATTCCCCAGGACCCAGATTCTGTTGACTGAGGAAGACTGCCTGCCAATTGTCCATCCATGGGATGTAAACAGTGAACAAGACTGGAATGTGAAATTCTGTCCAAATTGCCCAAAGCTCCAGAATGTTGATTGGATGAGATTATTCCAGCGATCTGACAAGGTGTCTGGGACTCCTCCCAGAAGGTCAGACTGCCATCCACGGGAAGGGACCTTCAAGAGATCAGGAGGAACTATTCCCCCAACTACAAAGCTGGATTGCCGAGCTACCAAGCCACAGGCAACCAGGTCCTCTGCGACAGGCACATTGGATTGTCAAGAGCCTGAACCGATTTGTCTCACAATGATAGGATGTTATGTTATAAGGGTCTGCAGTAGAAATGGGCAAATGGAACTCAAAGAAAAGTTCAATCAGCCTTATGACTCTCATACAGAAGCAAAGAGTTGGTCATCTCCTGAACTGAAGAGCAGGAAAGTTTGACTTTTTCTTTGGGAATAAAAACTCTGGCTTGAGCTGTGTTTATGATCAGACCCTAATATTCCAAGCAATGAGTCTGCTCAAATACAGACTTTTGAAAGTTCAGGATCCAACCAAATGTTTTCAAGATCTGAACTGCCTGCACCACATTGTCAGTCAGGAATTGTGCCAACTGCTCCCTTAACAGGAGAATGTCCCTGTATCCCACAATGGAGATGTCCTGGCAGCATAAGGGCTCATGTACACAGGGCAGTTGAAAACCATTTCAGAAAGCTGGAAACTTGACAGCAGGAAACTGATAGTTAAAAACAAAATACAAGCTTTTTACATACCACGTTTATGCGAGTTTAGCAGTGGTTAACAGCATTTGAGGTTAGAAGCGTTTTTTAAAGATAACCTCAGGAGACCCTCAGGCACCAGAACACTTCACTTAATGATGCAGCGTTAAGTTTCTCATAATTTTAACTCTTTTTATAAAAAATAGAAAAATAGGGATGGTGCCCAGTTAAATCAAGCAGCTCACAGTATTCAGTCCAAATGGCCTACTTAAAAGCGAGTATCCATAACTAACACAGTACATAAAGGACCAAAAAGTGAAGCCCAGTGGCTGAAAGGCACAGTCAAGCCAGGCTCAAACATCTCCCTGTCCAGCGAGGTCCAGGTAAAGCTCATACACCTAAGGCAGTCAGGAAACTGTGATAGAATGGTTACATGCTGGAGCTCAGCAGGTTGTGGTAATCAAAAGTATACACCTGCTAGGTGATTGGTAATCCTCTGACTTCTCACAGCGACGTTGTGTGTGTCTGTATGGGGATAATCACAATATGTTCAGCATATCACTTCCCGAATGAATGGGTACAGTATGTGATTTCTTGCGTGAGTAAGAAATGGTTTTGAAGTGACGTAAGAACTCACATACTGTACCCATTCATTCGGGAGGTGATATGCGGAACATATTCCGATTATACCCACACAGACACACAACGTGGCTGTGAGACATCAGAGGGTTACCAATCACCTAGCAGGTGTATACTTGATTAGTGGTTAGTACAGCAGCTTCGTCAGTTTTTTTTTTCCAGGTTGCATGAAAAAAAAACTGTTAGTGTGTACCAGGCTTAATTTGTGAAAAATGTAAGAGAAAGTTTTATCTTTCGCCTACAGCAATCGGCTAGACATAAGGTTTGCAGTAGTCAGTTCAGTTAAGAGACAATTTGTGATTGTTTTATATAGTTTACTGCAATTGACACAGGCATTGCACTTCACATTCTAAAACAAAACGGGGTTAAATGTGCTTCAATTTCACAGTGTACATTTGAGAAAAACTAAAACAATTACACTGAATACATGATCTGTTTTCCCATTTTTTTTGTCTTCATAAATTGGGGGCAAGAAGCTTGATTTATATAACAAGGATTAGAAGGCTATCTGGTTGTGTTCTAGGACTGCAAATTGTTTGCATAAATCTGGCCATAGACATTTGAACTGTAAATATCCTTTACATCTACCAACAAAGATGTTGTGTTAGAACTTTGCAGGATACAACGATTGTTGAATCTAAAGGAGATTGTATGGAAATTGTGCAATAAGACTGTAGCATGTCTGGCCAGTTAAAGACACCACTCTACTAAAGAATAATAAGGGTGCGCATTTGTTTTCAAGCTTAAATTTCTGAATTATTATTTTACACTCCAGTTGATATTATACATATGGCAGATCTTCCTAGTCCGGGACTTTCTGAAAGACCTGGTATCATGTAAGGGGATTCCAAATAAAAACTTGTCTTGCTCTGAATTGTTAGGAAATTAGACTAGGGTATGACCTCTAAAATGTGACATATCATGTTGGTGCCTGATTGCATTTACCCACTTTGAGGTGAGAGCACTAACACTTTTCCCTGCTTCCCCTCCCACATACCTTTTTCTGTTCTGTCCACTTGTTTCTTCTCTTCCCTATTTATTCTTCCTGACCCTTTCTGTCACTTAATCTTTATCTCCAATTTTTCAGGTAATTCTCTCTTCTCCACTTTTATTTAACTAGAAAATGCCTCCTGGGATTACACCTCTCGCTGATCTCACTCAATCCCTTAATAGGTTAGCTGTCTTAGCTAAACCCATGACACCTTTTTAGAATGCTGGTGGAAGAGCTAAAGTCACCATAGAATTTGTCATGTCTTTCTTGTCTGAAATTCCTGCCAATATGTTTTGTATTTTATATGCAGTCTCCATTTCACATTAATGTTTCACAAGCCAGACGTGTATTGCAATTTTGTGGTGCATTTCCTATGGAAAACAAACACAGCCTATCCACTCAGGCCTGCAGGCTCAAGGCAGTGATTTGGGGACCCCCTCTTAATCCAGGTAATTATTCCCAAACACATCCACTACAGGCTGCTTGCTGTCTACACATAATGGAAAGCCTTATTTACATGTGTGTACATAAAGGGAATAAAAACACTTGTGCACAGTATCCACAGGTGGCAACATCCAGACCTGCTCTTCTTTCAAGATTTGCCAAAAGCTCCCATCTAATCTGTTTTACAGAGAAAACAATAACTATCATGACTTATTTAATTTCAACACATGTTCCTGGATTGATATCTACTTCATCATTTACTTCTACTTTATCATTTACTTAAATGATCCATTTGTAAGTTTTACAGTGTATACAATTTGTATGTGTTTATGTATTAATTCAGTACAAAACACATTTTCAATATTAGCAAAGACATCCTTTGCAAAGTATTTAGTGATAATGGCATAAACTAATTACATAGTTGGTAAGATTGAATAGATGGACAACAGTCCATCCAGTTGTGTGCTTATAGAAAATAATTTCCCATGCAATAGGAATCAAAGTGCTTCAGCCATCACATGAAAACTATCAGTGTGTTAGAGATAGTTGCGGTACTGAAAATGTCAGTGTTGCCCTCTTACCTCATATTTGGAGAGGAATTTGGAGAGTGCCGCATTCCTCCATTTCGCTGCTTTTTCTTAGGTGACAATGCCGATGGCTGCTCATCTTCAACTGCAAACACAGGCAAAGCAGGCAAAGTGGTCAGGCAGGGGGGATTGGTTACTGTAGACAGAAAACAACAAGAAACTAACAGAAAAAGAACAGAGATGAAGGGATTACACACAAAACAGAACAAGCCAATCACTCACAGTTTTATCACAACTAGACTAAAAGGAGTAGGACAGGAGCTATTAGTTTATTAGAGACTCAAATTAGAATGTGAAACAGAAAGAGGATCAGTTGAAGACACCACATGTGCTGTTGTAACAGGTTGTTGGTCACAATTCATGCACTACATACACTAGAGTGTTAAAGTTTTCCTGTCATGAGTAAAAGTAAAAATTTATCTACATGGACTGCAATACTTCCCTGTAAAAAAAATCTGAAATCAAATAACTAACTATTTTAGTTGAGCACTGCACAGTACTACCAACTCAGAGAGGATGCACAACCACCCGGTGAGTTCATTACATATTTTGTGAAATGGACTGAAAAACATTTTTTCATCTTGAAGTTTAAATGTATATATACAAACCTATAATATACTCAACATAATATTTAAAAACAAAATACAGGTTTTAAATGACATTGTATAGTATAGGCAAACTACTGATGACTATCATTGTTTTCTTGCATAGTGCAAGCTATACATGGCAGTCAAACTTGGGTTCTATTGCCATGTTTCTTATTCTGTTTTAATGATTGTTCTGCTGACATGCACAATTTTACTGCCAGGAACCTCCACCACTGCCTAATTGACAGACTTTCTGGAATACAGCGAAAATCATCTGATGTTCCTAAATAATAACACATACTTCTGATTGTATAGGTTTACACCATTTTGTTTCAGTTTCCTTCTACTGCAAAGTTAAAACCATATGATATATGCTTTTTCACTCCCCATTAACCATTGTGCAATGTCAGCCTCCATGTGAAATCTATCCTGGGAAGACTCCAACTTGATCTCCAATTACCTCCTCCCCTAACGCATTTCTAGATTTGTACTGCAAGCGGTTTGTTCTATTAATTAAACCCTCAAGGGGTCTGAAATATATTGGATTAGCATAGACTTGATTTTCAGGGCTCTGCTGAACAATTTAAAGCACTGTTAACCTGTTAATGCCCCATTTTTTACAGAAGGTGGATGCTGTTCAACAAAACAATCAAGCCCAGCAGTAAGCAACAAATTAATACTATCTGCTGGAGAACTGTGTCATGCATCAGAATGGCCATCTCTGCGTACAACTAACAACAATTATGTCAGCACTCAATTGTAAAATCACTGTCTCAGCTTTTGTTAACCTTTTTATTGCTGCATGTCATGTGTTTTAATTTGTACAATCACCCTGCCTAATTTTTCTGAAACTAACAGCATAGATAAAATGACGTCTGAAAAAGTTAGATACAGTTGTGCTAAGAGGTAGTAATCATTATTAAAAGATATTTAAATATTACAGTATGCAAGTTATACATATGACAAAAAATGCTAGTATTGATTGTTTTTCAGAGAAAGAATATCCCCAGTATCCCAATGATTTCATGAAGAGACCTAACTGTAGCAGAATTCATATAAGCCAGCCTTAGTTGAGCAACACACTGAACATCAGTGGAATACCGTAGGATCCAATTCAATGCCACAACAGGAAAGAGCTGACCAAAGAAATTCTGTTGTCGGTACTCAAGTATAAACGCCAGCTAAAATGTTACTCCTAGTTGTTCCTTAAAGTCAGCTTTTGTTCTGGGACTTTGACTTTGATCTGCTAGAAGTGAACAAAACTGATCCTAATCATACACATTCCATGCTTTGCTTAGGGTATGTTTCAGTTGTAAATCTTTTGAACAGTTTGCTAGGTATCTGCTGCTAAGACAGACTTTCAGTAGTTTGAATGCTGAAAGCATGAAATTGTGTTACCTGTCACTACAGGGTCACTTGCATATATTGCTCAGGCTGTAAAAGAATGGGTCCTATATGTACCATTCCAGCGGCCTGTGTGTTGAAACCTCTTCGCTGCTTTACAGGATGTTAAAGGAGAAGTATGAACTTTAAAAAAAACAAAAAACAAAACACTTATACACCCCTAGGTTGATGCAGCATCGAGCCAATGCTGCATCTGTCCCTCAGTGGCTCTGCATGGAGAACTGAGCAATCAAAGAGCGTCCAATCGCTCAGTTCACAGCATTCTGTGAGCAGGAAGCCAGACACTGTCAGTCTCTGGCTGTCTGCTCTGACCCCCCCCCAGCGGTCGCTGGATCGCTGGCCTGTGGAGGGGGTGGGAGGGGCCGGTGTTCTGCCATATAGTGTCCTGGTATCAGACAGTGTCCGCCTCGTACTGCGCAGGCGCAGCGCAGTACGGAGGAGCAGGAGATGCCGAAAATGTCCGAAGTTGATCAGCTGACCATCAGCTGTACACGGCGCTCGGGCACCTGTTAGCGATGGCAGTGTAAGAGGGCCCCTCGCGGGCTCGCTTCGCTCGCCACGCTTCGGGCACGGCCTCGCTGCGCTCGGCAAATATTTATTCTAACTCTATGTCCACTTGGATAGTAGGGAATGATCCTGGACATAGGGTAAGAATAAATGCGCAGGCGCCGTGTACAGCTGACGATCAGCTGTTGAACTTCGGAGACTTTCGGCGTCTCCTTTGTCCTCCGTACTGCGCCTGCGCAGTACAGGGCGGACACTTTTGGATAGGGGACTGAATTCGACAAGACACCGGCTCAGGCTCTCTCGCAGATTGCTGCAAGGCTAAGCCAGCTGTCGGTCCAGGCTTCTGGGCAGATTCCAACCATAAGGATCTTTTTTAGAGCTTGGACTGGCTCTGTGACATCAGCAGATAGCGGGTTTCAGCAGACCGAACTGCACTCACTGTATCTACAGAAGTATAGCCAAAATAGCTCTGGCTATGCTTCTACTTTAACCTCTAATCTTACGCAGGTAAAAAAAAACAAAATGAAGGACATGGTAGGAATGTTTACCATGCCGTGTAATCCTTAACCCCTTAATTCTGAACCTAAGCAAGCAACTTGATTCAAAGACTAAACCATTTCCCACCTCTAACATTACCCCCAATCCCTAACCATAATGATCCTAAACACAACCAAATGTATCAGAGCTAAAACCTCAAAGTCCCATATCAGCGCTCATATGTTTAAATCAAAACATAGTTCTATAACTATACAATAGTTCTGACAATAAAGATTTTACTTTTATCACTTTCTTACTCTTAAATTCAAACTGAATAAAGAAATCTGCCACTATTCTGCCCAATAAGCACATTCCATTTGGGCAGTGCAGCTTATGTTATAACTGCAACTGCTATACACCCTCAAGATTGGCTTTCCACTAGAACAGGCTAAAGCATATGTCCCATCATGCTTGTTCATTTATCTTCACAACTCAAATTCATAGCTGTCCTGTCTCACACCTTCCTTTTTAGCAGAATTTTACTTTCATTTTACGGAGTTTGTTTGTTATTGTGTAGCTCATATTGACTGTAACAAACTACCTGTAGTTGTCCTAAACAGAACAATCGATTATCAACAATATAATAAAATGAATAAGTGCGGTTAAAAAACTGAATTAAGGTTGTTAGTTTCAACAACTCAAAAAACCCACACATTGTGAGTACTGTGATAGATGTTACACTCCTCTGGAAATGACTTCATTTCTTTTGTGGCATTTGTGGGAAAGGATATAGATGTATTCCCTGCATTCCTGTTAAGAATTAATCCATCTATTGAGTGAAATCAGTGAATAAAATAAAAACTGACACTTTTTAAAAGAGGAGGTCATTCTTAATTTATTGACAGGTACATTTGACCTCTTTTGAGTTGCATTTGACCTGCTTCAAGCCGGTTTAGCATTCCCACAGACTTGCATGGGAATGGAAAACCTGCCTGACGCGAACCAAAGCCCAGAGACACAAACCCGTACAATTACTGGGTTCAGCCTGGTGCTTTGGGGAAAATACATTTTAGGTGCCGACAAACTTCATAAAAATAATAGATATGAATACAGTATTTATAAGATTTCCTATAAAAGACAATCTACCAAGAATGTGAACACGTTTTGTCTGTAATAGGAAAACTACAAAATGAGTGAAAATTGTTTATTCTTTCATTAAAACTGTCAAGCAAAAAGCCTACAAATATTTTTATACATGTTTCATATCAGCATGTGGGCACCTCTAACTACAATGCAACATATAAAGGATGTCATTTCAATAGGAGTTTTGTTATTTATCACTGCAAGACTTTAACTACCTACATAGGTGTTGGTTGAAAACAGCTTGCTTAGGGTGGTAACGGTATTTGCCTGGCAAGCTGAGAGCCCGTTGCAACCCAAGGTTGGAAGTTTTTCCTGTGTCAGAGGAGTTCAGTAATTGCAGGTGCAGTAGAGTGGGGTCACAAGGTAAAAACAGGCTTCCTTTGCGGTTGTTAACAAGAGGAACAGGCTCTTGGGGCTCAGGGCTGAGTTTAGGTACAGAATTAGAAGTGACATTCTGGGGAAGAAAGGACAGTCTGTGGACACTTAATCTAGCTTCTTTCTTTGTGGCTGAAGAAGGGGAGAAACAAAAAAGTGAACAATTAGCAACACAAAAGGAAACAGGGAAGGACTGTGGAATATGAAAACTTCTGGAAGTGAAGAAAAAACTACTTCGTCCTGTCGGAACAATACAACTCAAGACATAAATCAACTAGGAAAGCAAACCAGTCCCATGGAATCTGAAACATCTGATATGTTCATTTACATCCTTTGGTTCTGTTATTTAATAAGCTGCCTAGTCCCTCATTGTCAGCAACAGGCTACCATTTTACCACATTACACCTTAATACCAAAAGCCAATGCTGCAGCTCAACTGTTCCTAAGGCGTTTGGATACTAGTAGCAAAAACATCTATCACAGATCTCTAACTCACACATAAATAAATACTGAACTCTGCCACCTACCTCATACTTACAATTCCACTGTAGTATACAGGACAATTTTTTTACTTTGTTCCCACATAAGCCAAATGTCAGCTGGCTAGCCTCTGCAAAATAGTGTGAGATGTCAAAGACCCATAAGGCATGCAGAGGTTAGAGCAGAGGGGCTTAAAAAGACAGCTTGGCCATCACAGTGGTCACATGACCAGGAGCTGCTACCGCCAGCTACCGATCATTAGCAGAGAATGAAACCTATTTTTGACAGTTCAGTTACTGTACTGGGGGCACATTTTCAGCACAGAAAGCTCTACCATCCATGGACACATATGTGTTCCACATGGGCATTAAAGTCCACCCGCTTTGCTGCCACACATATGCATTATGTGGGCAGCAAGAGGTTAACAGAACTATTCTCTCAAACGGTCAGAAGTCCCCCTGGGGTACACACACCTCTGGTTGAGAGACTATGGCTTAAGGAGCTCGACAAACCCATCACCAGTACAGAGATCTTGGCGGCCCAATAAAAATTGAAAGCCTCGTAAACGTCCTGGCCCAGATGACCTCTCGGCTACTTATTATAAGAAATTTGCTGATCTCCTTTCCCAATTACTAGTTGATGCATTTAACTCCATTGTAAAAAGGCCAAACCTTCAGACCTGAAACCCTGACAGCTGTCATAACAATGTTACCTAAACCCCATACTGATGATACATCGTGTTCCAAATATAGGTCCATCTCCCTCCTAAACCTCAACATTAAATTATTAGCGAAAATTCTCTCCACCCACTTAAACCTGATTATAGGTTATAGGTTCTTTAATCCATGGGGGATCAAGTTGGCTTTATCCCTGGTTGTCGAGCAGGAGAGAATATCTGCCGTGCGGTTCTCTTGACCCATGCAGCACATTCTCATAAAATACCTTCTTGTTTTGTGTCCTTAGATTTAGAAAAGATTATTTACATACATAAATACTACGCCGCTAGGGCTTCGGTTCCCACTTTCTAACCTGGGTTTTGTCCCTATATAACAATCCCAGGGCATTTGTCCAATACGCAGGCCATAAATCTGATCCATTCTCAGTGGAGTGGGACACTAGGCAAGGTTGCCCACAAGGTTGCCCCTCCTATTTGCATTGGCCATAGAACCCTTGGCTCTCCTGATCCGAGCTGTTACTAATATTTGTGGACTGGAACTTGGTGGTCACCACCATAAAAACGTTATCTTTGCGCATGATATCCTACTCTTTATGTCCTCCCCCTTATCTCTACCCCCAGTCTACTTTATTTCTTAGATCAATTTGGTCGAATTATGGGTCTTCAGGTCACCACAAAAAAATCTTCTGCCCTCAATGTCTCCCTTCCCCCTCACCCACCTTGACCAGCTGAAAACAGTTCTCCCTTTTTCTTGGTCCTCTACCCACCTCACCTACCTTGGAATAAAACTGACTGAAGATCCTAATAATTTGTTCTCTGTGAATTACCCCCCCCCCATGTTAACCCATCTCTCTCGGCTGATGTCCAAATGGTCTTCTTTACCTCTAGTTTGGCTGGGCAGGATCACAGCAGTCAAGATGGCCTACTTGCTGAACATTTTATATTTATTTTGAGTTCTACCCACTCCCGTACTAGCCCATTACCTTCGCCAATTACAGCACCGTATTTCGACATACATTTGGGGCTCGCACCGCCCTCACCATTGTTTGCAGAGTAAATTTCATGGTCTTACTTTTTTAAACTGTAAATTGTTGTCTGTAGTGCTATGGTACTGTGTACTAATACACCATCCTATGTGTTCTTGTTTTGTTAATGCTCCAACATTTTTTTGTCTCCTTTCAATAAAAACACTGAAAGAGAGACTATGGCTTAGAGAAGCATAGGATACGATTTCTGACCTTTAGTTTGACCTACAATTTACAGTTATCCAATTATAAATTTACCAACTTTGCCTTTAAGTCCATAGTATTATAACATTGGCATTACTTGAATAAAGCCAGTACAATACTCAATTAAATGTTCAAGTAGTTTTCAATACTCAGCAAAAAAACGACTACCTCTGGGGTAGTATCCTACCTCGAACAATAATTTAACATAACCATTCTTTATGTTAAAATAAAGCTCTCTCAAAAAGGTATATTGTTCATTGATTTTTTCTGAAATTCTTGTGGGGATAACTGGATTATCCAACTAAAAGCAAGGGCTTTTCTAACTATAAAAGGGTTTGCCTCAGAAGGACAGAAATATACTTTTTTTAATTTAAAAGGCTAAATAAATAGACTTCAGGATTCAGTTATATTTCTATGCTTAACAGCATGGTAAGTAATTGTAATCATTTTTCCCCAATACGGTTGTAGGCATCATGCCTGTATCATATACCAACAGTCTGCTGTTTTATTGCCATTTTAATATTTCAGTGAGGGTTATCATTTTATTTTATTAGGTCAAATAGTTTGAATAAAGTGTATATATAGGTTGGTTTATTTTTGGATATAGTAGGGAAGGGTTTAATATGGAACTAAAGTGGAAAAAAAACTGAGGGGCAGGCATGTGCTCTATTGTAGAAGAAACATGCTATGTCTCTTTTTGATAATACAAACTTTAGAGTTGATCCACTGCACACTGACCACTGGGGGTTGCTCACTCAGCACTGCCACTATTCATAGAACACCTTGTATTTTTGTTTTGATTTATGATTGTGACTATCAATGTAGTACCACTGACTACTACAGAGATTTACAGCTTTCGTAGTGGTCCATCAGGTATGAATAACATATACTTACATTGTTCCAAGCTGGACCAATAAGTAAGCATTTTTAGTACAGGAGAGGGCCCTGTACAATGGTGCAAGACTGAAGGTAAGGCAGGAATTAAGCTTCAAAGTTTTAATAAAATAGCCAGTTCATCTTTTGACATTTGCTGACAGTTGGCATGGTCTCAAAGGCAATATTAACATGTGATTCTCATATTAATAATATTTACTGACAGCTCTTGGTAAAAATTCATTAAAGTGTGAGTCTATCCAAAAATAATTTTGGGACTTGAATTGATGCTGGTTGCCTGAATCACCAACTGGTTTCTTATTTCCTAGGGCCTCAGCAGCAAGAACATCCTCTCCAATTTCCTGATTCTGCCCAATAACCCAGTGGAGACCTACCCCTCTTTCTGCAGCTTTAATATCCATAAATACCTAGTGATGGCTCTGACAGTAGGCTAAGCCTGTGAACTCAGATTTCGAAATAGAGAGAAAGTAGTTTTTAGATATGCACTTGAAAGAGTTTTGCTTAATGTAAGCGGGTCTGTTTTGCCTTGTTTATCTCACGGCAGATCTACCAAGACAACACTGATTAACCCTTTCACTGCCAGGTCCGTACGCTGTACGGCCCCACAGAACTGCCTTCAGGTGGCGTACGGACCTTATTTCTCCCTCTCCTATAAGCTCATGGTCAATTCAATGACCCTAAACCTATAGCAGAATTGTTCAGCAGACTCTCCTGAACACTTCTATAACTCTGATCAGCGGATTACAACCCTCTGATCAGAGTTATTAACCTCAAATTTGACCCTCTCACCCATGCCGCCTCTTCCCTGCCCCCTGCTTCTCCACCTCCCGCTGCTCCCTTCCACCTAAAACTACTCCCCCCACTCTCCTTTCCTATCCCTTTCCCCCCACTTTTTCCCCACAGCACTGATTACCCCCCTCCACCCGATCCGACCCCCCCAACCGGATTCCCCACAGCTACCATCATTAGCCAGCATCCCTCATCTGCCACTCCCGCCAGCTTCAGGTGTTGCATGGGGTGATCCAGATGTGTTCCCCCACCAGTCAGATCGCCCTCCGTACTGCCCCTGTACGCCCTAATCCATCACCACTCCCAGCGGCATCCCTCCTTCCCCTCCCGCTGCCTACAGCTGGTGGCCGGCACTAAGCTCCGGCGATCTGACATGCTGAGAGTGCTGGGTGAGAGGGGGGAGCGGTGCAGGTGGTGAAGTCAGGGTTTGGTAAACTAGTGTTTACAAAGACCCCTCCTGTAGTACAGTGGGTGCAGGCAGCGATCACTATGCCCACTGACAGATGATACATAGTAAACCGTGATTGTTACTATGTATCAAATTGTCAGTTTATGAATAAATGAGGAATCTCTATACAGATTCCATGGTTAATTCACGTAAAGTGCTGCAGAGAAAGGGACTTTCTGTCTCAAAAAACAGATATGGGGGGTCTGTTTAGACCTCTGATATCTCACCAAAGATCCCGCCCAAAAAAAATATCAAAAAATAACTAAAAATTTTCAAAAGTAAAAAAAAAACAAAAACATAGTAAGACCCAGTGACTTTTTTGGGGGATGGCAACCCCCCCAGGTCCGCCGCACTTAGCCTCTTCACGGTGACGGAACCCACCCTCCCACACTCACCCCTCCACTGCTTAATCGGCTTTTTCTCCCGGCCAACCTGATCCGCCTCCTGTCCTGATTGGCTGGGAGCAGAAGCCAGAAGACCATAGTGAATATTAATTTGCTATTGTCACAAGTGGGTGGTTTCGGGGTGCCATGCTCTGTGCCCCAAGCTTAACCTTTTTCATGTCAATTAGAGCCTCAGGTTCTAATCATGTTGCTTGAAAAAAAAGTATACAAACGTATGAATCCGTCGCCCTGCAGGGGGGCGAAGCCCCTGTGCCCCCTAATGGACCAGCTGCACCTAGTAAGACCCCTTTCACATGGAGCAGACTCTGTCAAGCAGATCTGCCTGCTCAGTGGGGGATCTGTCTGCTGATCCTCGCTAAGGCAGGTGACAGGTCCACGTCCGCTCTGCTGATGCAGAGCGGACATGGACACAGCCTGCTGTTCTCGATTGGGCAGTCAGATTAAAATGGACCACCTGTCCATTTCCATCCGATGTCATCCAATCCGGTCTGCTAGATGGATGGGGAATGGGATCCTCATCTGTCTGTTTTTAGCGTTTGAATGCAGGCGGGTGTAAACAAACACATGTCCATTTACATAAGCCACTCCATTGAGAACAACGGGTGGTTTGATTGGGCCTGCCTGAAAAATGGACAGGCAGACCCAATCGGTCTGCTTGTGTGAAAGGGGCCTAAGTCTTTGTTCACGCAGGGCATACACAGCGTACCTTTACAGGGATGCACAGGTAATCCATGCATTTCTGTGCAGGCAGTGCCATTGGGATGTAGCAACTGCATGAACAGAGCCGTTGCTCCCAATTTTACATCCTTGCATGTCCCTGAGCTCACACTGTCTGTGTTTGGGGTGGTGTACCCAAACCCATACAGATGTCAGATGGGGAACAGCAATGGGTGCAGCCGTTGCATCCCAATTGACATAAATTGGACTGCCTGTACCGGGATGCACGGAATACCTTTGCATCCCTGTGTGGGTAAACATAGCTTTCCATGGGCGTACACTTAAGTATGCCATATGTGATTGATGCTTTAGTAGTAATTTAGTAGGAATTTTGTACGTTATGGTTGTGTTTATGTGCACTATTAATGATTTTAGTGTATTTTTTGTGAAAATAGCGATATGATGAACATTTGCGCAATTATTGAGGGGCTCAAAAATCAGTAGCATTTTTTTTATTCTACAGGTCATGTGCTTTCAGAAAATATCTAGCTTAAGGGATCTTTTCAAATTCTGAAAGCTATAAGTGAAAAACGGTAACCTCCGGAGTAAATTGTTTTGATTTACAGTTCTGCATACCTTCAGTTTTCAACATTTCACAAAAAGTGCAATTTAAAATATTTGTTATCACAATTCTAACTTTTATATTTACCAGGCATTTAGCAGGAATTTTGTACATTTTGCCATGTATGAATCCACGATTAATGATTTTTGTGTATTTTTTGCGAAAATATTATTTTGATAAAGATTTGCGCAAATACCACGATGCCTTAAAAATCAGTAGCACCTTCTTTTAATTCTACTGGCCATTTGCTTTCAGAAAATGTATGGTTTGGGGGGTCTTACAAATTCTGAAAGCTGTAAGTGAAAAAGGAAAATGATTTTCACTATTTCTCAAAAAGGCACACTTTAAAATTAAAAATGTACAAATATTTGTTATTAACTCAATACAGGTTAAGCTTTTATATTTAGTAGGAATTTAGCAGTAATTTGGTAAAATTTGCTGTGTTTATATCTGAATTATTTTAGAACATTTTTCATGAATATATTGTTTGACAAACATTTGCGCAAATTTCATGGGGCCTTAAAAATCAGTAGCACCTTTTTTTTATTCTACTGGTCCTATGCTTTCAGAAAATATATGGTTTGGGGGGTCTTTAACAAACTCTGAAAGCTGTAAGGGAACAATGAAAACCTTCAGATTTTTAGAGAAATGTGGTTGTTTACATTCTTGTGTATGTTCAGTTTTCACCATTTTGCAAAAAGGTGTGATTTAAAAATTACAAATATTTGTTATTTATTAACTCAATACAGGTTAATCTTTTATATTTAGTATGAATTTTGTAAAATATACTGTGTTTTTATCTGTCAATAATGATTTTAGTGTATTTTTAAAGGAAATATTGTTCTGATAAACATTTGCGCAAATATGATTGTGCCCTAAAAATCAGTAGCACCTTATTTGTATTCTACTGGTCATGTGCTTTCAGAAATGTATGGTTTGGGGGGGGGGGGGTCTCTAACAAACTCTGAAAGCAATGGAAAAATTACAAAAATGGCCTGGCCACTCAAGTGTAAAAATAGAGCACTGGGCCTGGCAGCAAAAATGTTAAAAGCAACAGACTATGAAGTCTCTAATGATGTGCAATATCCACAATGCTCCCAGAAGACCACATGGCCTAGGCGTTATATCACATAAGAGTTTCACAGCTATATTCTTCATTCATGGAAAGACAGAAGCACTTCTTTTTTTTTTTTTTTTTTACACAAAACACTACTTTATTTTGATAAGGACATGTGTCCTGCTGATATGTGTGATTATTAATTGTAATAATAAGCCCATCTAGGGGAAATAAGACAAGTGGTCTTATGTTCCATAAAATGCTGAAACATTCACTTCAGTCTTTGGCTTTTAAGGAGCTTAAAGGATAATATGTCAACCATTCAGACACAAACATTTGGGTTGATTTGCTAAAGGCAAATAGGCTGTGGGACAAGGGAGTTTTGACTTTGCAAATTGTTTCCTCTTAGCTGGGTGAATAATCTGAAGGTGCTTTTTTTATCATCCAATCTTTTCCTTGTACCTGATTTGGTATTTTTTGCAAAAGTGAATTTTCATCACCTTTAATAACCTAAGGGTAAATTCCCTTCCAAAATGAAAAGCCTATTTGCTTTAACCACAGCCCCAATGGGTCCTACTAAGCAAGGATACATATGCAATTGTGTAGATGTATGTCAATGTCTGTCAAAGAATGCATAAACTAAAAATATGTAACATTATTCTAATGCATTTTATTATGTGCAGCTGTACCTTCAGTTGCATACTGTATTTCTTTCATTATTTTACCACATCAAATGTGTGTGCTCCCACCAGCATGCTAAATGTATACTAGCAATGCCAGATACTGTTGCATAGGATACACATACTTCAAGGCACACACCATTTTTACAAGGCACTGAGAGGTGTTGGGATTTGTATTTAAATTGTATTCAGAAATGCAACCAACTGCATAGGTCATTATTGAAAGGTCTTGAAAAAATATTTTGTAACAGATGAGAAAACATGTTAATGATTTTCTCTAGTGACAAAAGGGTTAACATAGGAACTGCTAAAACCACACAGCTTCAACCTTTGTGCCGTTAGCTCTGAGCCATCCACAGATGCTTATTGCAGCCGTCAGCTGCCGCAAAGACTTAAAACCCAGCACGATAACTTCCAGTCTCATCTGCCCCTTGTCAAACCCAGGAAGTTGGGTTACGAGGAGACAAAGTGTGGCAGCTTCACTGTGGAACTGGAAGAGCCCAGACGGCCCCTGTCTCTCCGTTTTTGGGCAGATCAAGTGATGGCTCCTTAATGCATTCCTTATCAAAAGGTATTTTTCTCTTTCCCTCCCCTTTCC
This sequence comes from Lithobates clamitans, assembly GCA_037952925.1. Lineage (NCBI taxonomy): Eukaryota > Metazoa > Chordata > Amphibia > Anura > Ranidae > Lithobates > Lithobates clamitans. The sequence goes on along the minus strand of JBBGZY010000852.1, from coordinate 3,725,854 downwards.
TTACAATCCCTCATCAGGTCAAGTAAGCCCAGGGGAGAAGGTACAGCCTATTCAAGCAAAGCTGATACCAGTGCAAATTGTAATAGCATGCTAATGAACAGTGTGCCTATCTATATTTATAAACATCATATGCAGCCCTACTGCATGAGGATTTATTGGGGTAAAGGCTTTAAATCATTTTAACTCGCTTTAATTTGTATAAGAATAAAATATTGTAATATAAAAAAATAAAAAAAACTTATTGCAGCATAAGCCCAGTGTCAGCACAAGTTCCTATAGCACCCAAGCTAAAGATGGCAAAGTGCACCCTTCCCAAATCTCCAGACACATCCGCACAAAGTCACTACAGAAACAACTGTTGCTGATGCCACTTTTTGGTCCATGGAAAATTAAATCAGGGTGGGAAAGGGGTTGCAAGCTTAGTCAAACCAGTGTAGTTTATTGATAATAAGCATAGAAAAACAGTCAGTGTTTTGTTACCATTATAAAGGTTTCTTAATCTGGGAAGGAATGTAGCTTTCAACTATATTGCTTAAAGTGGTATTAGACCCAAAACCAAACAGGTAATATATTGCAGCTTACCATTCCTCGGATGTGGTGGCTGCAATTGTTTTCTTTTTTTTTTTTTTAGGATTTTTTCCCACGGTTTTCACCTAGTAATCTGGCCAGCAAGATGCATTTGACCTTGTATTCTCCCATCTCTGCCCTCCTGGCAACCTTGCCAACACCCCCTTTTCTCTATCTGATCACAACCTCATCAGTTTCACAGTATCCTTGTCTTCAACCACCGATCTCTCCAAGCAGCAAACAATTACTTGTAGCAACCTTCGCCACTTTAACCCTTCTCTTGTCTATTCTGCTACTGACCACCTCTATGACAAAATGTCTCCCCTTTCCTGTCCTAACTTGGCCACCCCTGTCTACAACAGTTCACTTTCATCCTCACTGGAGGCGCTAACTACACACAGAATCCGGCCCTAACCGTTACAATTCTGGCAAACTGACAACACCAGAAATCTCAAGAGACACAACCGTGCTCTTGAACGTCTGTGGCGTAAAACCAAATCCTTGCAGGACTTCACCCTATATAAATCTGCCCTCATAAAATACAATTCCTGCCTCCATGCTGCCAAACAAACCTACTTTGTCACTCTTATTAATACTTTGTAATCCAATCCTTCTCAGATTTTCTCTACCTTTAACTCTCTGCTTTGTCATCCTCCACCCCCCCCCCCCCCTTCTACATACTAACTCACTCGCTGCCCAAGAGATTGCCAATCACTTCAAAGACAAGAATGATGCAATTCTTGAGGACACCTCCACTATACAGATATCTTCTCCACTTAACACACCTTGTCTAACAGCACAGTCAACACTTTCCTCTTTTAAACTGGCTACTGCTGCAGAGATTACCAAACTTTTATCAGATGCATACCCAATTGTCCTCTGGATGCTGTTCCCTCCCAAATACTACAGTCACCCTCCTTCTATCCTATGCTCTCTCACTCACATCTTCAATCTCTCCCTCTCTACTGGCACCTTCCTCTCCCCTCCCTTTTACAGATTGCACCAATACTTAAAAAGCCCTTACTGGACCCCAACAACCTGAAAAATTTAAGATCCATCTCATTGCTCATATTCACCCCTAAACTTTTAGAACGCTTAGTCTACAACCATCTTAGCGCCTACCTCACTGAAAACAACCTTCTTGACCCCCTACAGTCTGGTTTTCACTCGCAGCACTCCACAGAAACTGTCCTACTATAACTCACTAATGATTTACTAACTGCTAAAAACAATGGTCACTACTCCATACTCCTACTACTAGACCTCTCTGCAGCCTTTGATACTGTTGACAACCACTTCTCAATAAGCTCTACTACCTTGGCCTCCAAGATTCTGCTTTATCCTTGTAATCCTATCTATCACAGCGCTCCTTCAGTGTTACCTATAACTCTGTCTCCTCCTCTCCACTTCCTCTTTCTGTAGGGGTCCCCCAAGGCACTGTCCATGGACCTCTTCTCATTCTACACCTCCTCCCTTGGTCAATTGATAACATCCCACGTCTTCCAATACCTCCTCTACGCCGATAACACCCAAATCTCTTTACTCCTCACCCCTTCGTCTCCTCTCGCATTACTAACTTACTAACTAAAATTTCAACATGGATGTCCCACTAATTCCTTAAACTAAATCTCTCTAAAATAGAGCCGATATTATTCCACCCTGCCCTCGCCCCTCCTCCATGACTTTTCCATCAAGATCAGTAATGCCACTATCAGTCCCTCATGCCAGGGTACTAGGTGTAATCCTAGACTCTGACCTGTCCTTTCAGCCCCCAAATCCAATCACTGTCAAATGCTTGTGGACTTCAACTCAGTAACATCTCTAAAATGTGCCCCTTTTTAGCCAATGAAACCACCAAGCTACACATTTACTGCCTTGTTATCGTTCACCTTGACTATTGCAACTCTCTTCTCAAAGGCCTACCTCTACGCATCTCCTGTTCAGTCTATCGTGAATGCTGCTGCAAGACTCATCTACCTTACCAACCGCTCAGTGTCTCCGCCACCCCTCTCTCTCCCAATCCCAATCCCTCCACAGGCTTGCAATTGCCCAGCAAATTAAATTCAAAATAAAAACATCATACAAAGCCATTCACAACTCTGTCCCAAGCTACATTACCAATCTTGTTTCCAAATATCACCCAAATCGTCCTCTCTGCTCCTCTCAAGACCTGCTGCTCTCTAGCTTCCTTGCTTATGCCACCTATGCTCATCTCCAGGACTTCTCCAGAGCCTCTCCAATCCTCTGGAACTCTCTACCTCAATCTGTTTGGCTATCCTCTACTCTGGCTGCCTTTAGGTGATCCCTGAAAATTAATCTCTTCAGGGAAGCCTATGATGCCTCCAACTAACTGAACTTTTAAGACTTCCATCAGCTCTTCCCACAGTTATAACCTTTTGTACCACTTGCCCCACCCTATTCGATTGTAAGCTTTTACGAGTAGGGCCCTCTTAACCCTCTTGTATTTTATTGTATTGTAACTGCACTGTCATCATATTGTAAAACGTTGCACAAACTGTTGGTGCTATATAAATCCTGTATAATAATAATTATACCTCCTGTGGTTAAGTGCCCCCACTCTGAAGGAAGCACAGGGGTACCTTTGACAGTAGCATTGCCAGCCAGGAGGAAGTGTTAGATGGACTAGAAAATTCAGGTACACTAACAAATTGAAGCCACATTTCAGCTACAGTTTTTTTGGTGGGGGAATGACATTTATACATGAATAAATAAAAGCTGACCATTGTAAATAATCAATTAGTGGTAAATAGTTTGTCCCCTCTCTGTAACTGGTAAGTCTGTAAGGAGCTTGTTCTTTTAAAAAACAGACTTACTGGCTGCATCATCAGGTGAAAAAAACGGAAACAAAGCCTAAGAAAGAAAAATGAATGCAGTCATCACATCTAAGAACTGTTAAGCTGCAATTAAGTGTTTGCTTTTGTGTTTAATTTTGCTTTAAAATAGAAAATGTATTTATGCAATTTGTCTTTATATAAAGGCACTGCTAATATCTTTATTACAAATCTTGGTGAAGATATCTTGATATGAAAAACAACTTGTCAAAAACCAAATACGTGTCACAGATCCAGTTACAGAAAATTCTGCACCACATCCCAAAGACCTAACAAAAATAGATGACAGACAACAAGGTCGGTCACAAAAAAGGTGAAGGGACTTGAGGTGCCTACTCATCCAAAATTTATACTCAAACACTTATAAAAACATCAAAGTTTATTGGTATTTACTGACTGTTCAACCTAGCATAAATGGTGGTTGATAGTCCATAAAAACAACATGTATAAAAGATTTTAGGACCAACATACATCAAAAGAATTACATATTTGAACATGATCCCTTATTGCAGTATAAAGACCCATCCATAGTAATAACATAAGAAGGTCTTCCACTTATGAGGATAGATTATATATTTCCCCAACCAACCATATACCAGTCTATATAGTTTTACATTACATGGATCATTACAGTAGTGAACTGTACATTGATCATTACAGTAGTGAACTGTTTAGGGACTACAATCTATTGACGCCTTTCGCAGGTATGCTTCTTCAGTAGATGGGTGTTCAAAATAGATGTTGAAGAAAAAAACTGCTGTTGAAAACGTTCCAAAAAAGGTGTAGGTGGTAGATGCTTTCAAAGAACGGTGGACGGAGGGGCAAGTTAAGGTAAAAAAGGGGAACCCAATCCTTCAGCTGTTTCCAGCAAACCCAAGAAATTGCTCAAAGCACTCCCCTATTGGATGGAACAAGGACCCTCCTCAGTGAGTAAACCCACAATGAAACTTAAATTAATCCCTGCTTACAGATCCGCCAAACCATAGACACTCCTCCGTTGATGCTCTGGGAGGCCCTAGACGATTAGATGACTAACAGATTAAAGCTGAACTTTACGAACACTTTTTAGGCAGTTACAGCAAGGGTTTTAAATATATGAGTAAAAGCAGATCACCGTAAGCACACCTGTCAGTATTAATGGAAGTTGAAAAATAGCAGACTAATAAGGATCCTTTCACACGAGTGTTCAGTCTAGATACATTTATCAGTTTTCCTTCTCCATTTAGATGGATCTGAACAAATGTAAATAAGTGTAAACGAATGCCATCTGTTTATATCCCTTCCATTTATGCCAGGTTTTAGGCAAGAAACATTTATTGTTTACATTTTTGCCACCTCGGATTGGTCTCTGCAACAAATAAGAAAAAAAACTAACGCAAAACCAGGTGTAAACTGAACTGAACTGAAGGGTAAACTGATGTAAACAACCGAACGTGGATGTGCAAAACTGATGTAAACAATCAGTTTTTACTTTGAAAAAATGTGATTGAACAGATGGTGGCCCTAGGCCCCTTTCACACAGGGCAGACTCTGGTTAGATCAGCATGGGATCTGTCCTCTGATCCCCTGCTGATCTGAGAAGAGCAGACGGATGACAGGTCCGCGTCCACTCAGTTTATGCAGAGCAGACATGGACAGAGCCCACTCTGCTTTATGGACCAGTAGGTGTAAATGGACTCCGCTGTCCATTTTCACCCGACTGCCCTCTAATCCGCCTAAATTGGTGGGGGGATCCCTTTCCACAATTTTTTAACAGACCAGATTGGAGGTAGGCGGGTGTAAACAGACACAAGTCCATAGGGGTAAATAAAGGGTCCAATCAATGTAATAAGAATATTCCTGCGCTACCCAATTGGAAAAAGAAAAGAAAACAAGAACTCAGAAAAATTGTAAAAACGCACGTATGCGACTGGACAGCTGCATGCACCGAAGCAAGGGTCAGACATAAGCCCAAAATCAAACTGAGGTATAGGGGTGGAGGTGCTGCGTTAACCAGAAGTCACGTGACTTCTTCAGGGGATGATCGGTGATGACACGCGTAGGGACGGAATAGGCTGTTTCACATTGCTAGACACAGAACGTGTTCGCTGCTCGTAGGAGAGAGGTTTGCTCTGCATTGTTTTTATGTGAGTACATCTACTTAAAGATTTTTAATAAAGCATTACCTGGTTAAGACATACTTCACTATCAAGTACCTTTGTCCTGCATATTCCTGTACATACATACCTGAGATGTGGAGGCTGAGCTAGGATCCGCGCTGGTCCAGGACCCCTGATAGGACCATAGCCACTTGTAATCAGCTGCCATTAGGATAACCCAACACCGGCAAGCGTGGATATAAGGACGCGATGGAGGCTCAGGACCTGGCGTTTTAGCTACAATTCATGCGGTTGACCTAGCACCGCTAGGTAAGGGGCCACTGCTTACATTAGTGTTTTATGCACGAAGAGGACACTGAGTGAATTGCATCCCAGACACCCCACTGTTGTTTTGTTGAATACACCAGAACTTGCTTTTGCACCTTCAATGACTTTTACACTGGCACTTTAAGTTTGCTGCACTTACTGGCATGTCATTGGTCATTTGTTTCGCAGGCCAGCACAATATATTTTATATCACTATTATTGGGACATTTATTTATATTATTTATTATCCATATTGCGTTGGATTGATGTGTTTTATTTGCGATATCTAGATCACCTTTAAGCACTGGCACTTTGTACATCTTGCACCATTTATAAGGATATGTTTTTGATGGTTATTTCTGATTTATTCTATGTATTTTTATTTAGAATTATTCACATGAAGTAGTGTTTATGTCCCTTTCTGCACCTACACATGATTATCTAGATTTATATGTTTTTAGTGTCAACACTTATTTATGCGATTTTACATGCGATTTTTTTGTCATTTAGTATATACCAACTGAAAAGGATTTTTTATGCACTTTTTTCACATACACATGATGCTGATTATTAAGACTTGAATGTTTTTCGTGTCAACACCTATTTATGCGATTTATTATGCGATTTTATGTCATTTTATTAATTGACCACAGAGAGAGATTTACAGCTTTCTTCTGGTTAGCGCAGCACCTCCCCCCCTATACCTCAAAGGGTCCAATCAGTTCCGTCCTGAAAAACTGACATGCGGACCTGATCGTACCCTAGTGGCCAAATCACCAGGCGAAAATTTAAGCAAAAAGTCTAAAGAAGAAAACAAATGCAGCCATCACATAAACCGCACTACAATAAATGTTTGTTTTTGGGTTTATTACCACTTTAATATCAATATACTATTGCAAACGCTTAACAATAAATATGAATTCCGCTTCAAATTGCATAAAACCATAAATTATACTTTGGTATTTATCCTTCTCCCAAGGTTGAGGGAATATTCACTGTAAACTTTCCTCTGTTCCTATCCAAAATAAGGTAGGACCATAAAAAGTAGCTTTCGGCTTTTTTTGTGGTTTAGGAACAATGGAATCCTTAAAGAGGAACTGCAGTCTGCTCACATAATTTGTAATAAAAACATCTTTACCATTCTGAAGCTTCTCTCCAACCACTTTGAATATTATTTTATATATACAGTGATTCTGTACTTGCCAAATATGCTGCAGAAATCTCCCTCCACTGAGTCTGGGTGCAACCATTTAAACTGTGGGCAGCTGAAGCTACTGCCTGTTCCCTTCCTGGATTTACACAGAGACACACTTCCAGCTCTGCAGCTCTCATTGGCCCTTTTATGACTCATCCAGCTCCCTTCCTGACAAATTCTCACAAGAGTGAGAGAGAGAGCTGTGCATGTCATTAGACTAGGCTTTTTATCAGACAAGAAACAGGAAGTGAGCTGTATAAGGTATTTCCTGGCAGTAAAAAAAATGTTTAAAGTTAAAACAAGGAGGGCAGAAGATTTAATAGATGGAAAGTTGAAAAAATGACTGAAGGTCCGCTTTGAAATAAACATCCCCCCAAGATTACTATACCTGCTTCAAACCCTGCCCATTGGAATTCCAAAGACATCTCTTAAAGTGATTAAAGTGATTATAAAGCCAAGTTTAAAAAAAGTAAAAATACTTATCTCTTCTGTGCAGTTGGTTTTGCACAGAGCAGCCCGGATCCTCATCTTCTCAGATACCTCTTTGCTGCTCCTGGCCCCTCCCTCCCATTGAGTGCCCCCACAGACAGTAGCTTCCTATAGGGGCCCTGGAGCCGAGTCACAGCTCCGTGTGTCCATTCAGCCACAGAGCCCCGACCCGGGCCTCTCTCTCCCCTGATTAGCTGACTGACTTTGACACCCGAGGGAGCCAATGGCACCACTGCTGTGTCTCAGCCAATCAGGAGGAGCATCCTGGATGGCTTAGACATTCATGGACATAGCTGGAGAGAGATGAGGCTCAGGTAAGTAAAAAGGGGGTGCTGGGGAGGCTGCTACACACAAGTTGTTTTTATCTTAATGCATAGAATGCATTAAGTTAAAAAACCTTCTGTCTTTAAAACTCCTTAAAACAATTGCACGGGAAGATCAGCAAGTTTCTTTGGACACAGAAATTCCACTGACTTAACAATGTCCTCATGGGGCAACCTAAACCGAAAGGGGGTATTGTTTCCCTGACTCAACCAAATAACACATGGCAGTACATATGACCAGAATCCTAAAGCAACTAATATACCCCTCAGTTGTCTTCCACTTGAAAAATAACAAAACTTAGTGGCTGAATTGCTATATAAAAATATAAGAAAAAAGCCTAAAAATAGAAAACCAATGCTGCAATACAATAAATGTTTGTTTTTTAATTGAATTTCCACCTTATTATCAACATATTATTGAAAACTCTTAACATTAAATATTTCTACTTAAAATTGTCCCAGGACTACAGCATCTCTCATACCTAGGCCTCTATCCCTACTCCCTTGGTTGAGGGAATATTCACAGTAAACCTCCCTCTGATCCTATATGTAATTAGGCAAAGCCTTAAGAAGTGGACTTCGGATTCTTTTTTGTAGTTTGGGAGGAATGGAATCCTGTAGATTAACATTCTCCCAAGATTACTATATCTGCTGCAAATCCTGCCCATCAGAATTCCAAAGACGTTTCTTAAACAAGTGCATGGAGAGCTGTACATATGGCCAGAATACTAGACTGGAGCAGCTAATACATTCTTCTACTTGTCTTCTCAGTTGCTAAGCAAAGAGCTACCGCAACATCTTCTTAGCCACCCATTAATTGATAATACTCTTAAAGTGTTCCTTTGTGACAGACGACATGTCTTGAGTTACTAGACGACATCCCCCATGACTCCACTCATAAGCAATCCTAAATTCCCTCTGGGGGAAAAAAGGCCTAAACCTTTTATTCGCCTCTCGAACTGTGACAAATTTTACCAGAAACTTTCAGATGGTGGTAAGTTTGAACTCTATTTCAGAAATACAAGCATAGACAGACCCACTATTGCCCTGTGGAAGGTGAAACAATTACTGTATGTCCTTTTCTTACCCAGGCTTTCTGGGGACATCAATTCTTACCACCCCTTACAGACCTGGGTTTAGACCCTGCCCCACTTTGACATCACCTTTCCTACTCCCATGGATATCCCATTCCCTCAACCAATTTGCCATACCTGTCCAAGTGGGAAAGGGGCTTATGGACTACAGTCACAGAGCAGCAAAAGAAATGAATTTAACAACCTACTCAAGCTGTCCATCTCAAGAAAAATTGGACTTTCAGATCCTACCACATTAGTACACGATCCCAAAAATTTGACACAAAATAGTCTCACAGCGCTCAGTCATTTGCTAGAGATGCCAACACATATTTCTGGAACTGACCAAAGTCAAAGGCTTCTGGGACTATGTAAAAGAGATTTCTTTAAACAAACTGATCCGCACCACACACCTTTACTAATAAAGCATTATAATCAATCACTTCTAATCTACTGAACGAGGCAAAGGCCTGTATTCCACTCTAATGGAAACGGACAATTCCCCTGCCAATTAAGCCTTTGACTAAATAAAGTAAACACCATTAAAACCATGGAAGATCGCACAGTGGCATCAATTCACAAACAACAATACTGCAAAACATGATTTTACTGGATAGACTTCACCTGTACACCAGAATACCACACTCTCATGGCAAGTCCATACGTTTAATTGTCATTTTTCTTTGTGGGACGACGTGTTTTTGTACAGAGTTCAGTATCTTGTAAGGCCTATTGTCCTTTGAAGGATATTACCATGGGAGTGTCCTTTACGAGTCCAGACATCTGTGGGTACACTTACTGCCTCCTCCCCAACTTAACTATCACCCCCCTTTTTTTTGGCTTCTCCTTGTATTCTCCCTGTCTCCCTCTATTTGCCATCAGAGTGAAGAAATGTCATCAGCGCACCAATGATTCCTCAAAAGGGTCCAAAGCTTTATTTACATGGTCACATGGTACACATACGACAATGTTTCCTAGCCATGCAGGGCCCCTTCTTTAGGCTGGTGACTGAGGAAGGAGCCCTGTGTAGCTCCGAAATGTGTATGTGTACTGTGTGACCATGTAAATAAAGATTTGGACCCTTTTAAGAAATCCTTGGTGTGCTAAAGACATTTCTTTACTCTACAGTCTACGGTTTCCAGCCAGTGGTCATTACAGCACCCAGCATTACTACAGCCATTTCCATGAATGTGTGCTTGGGGAATATTTGGACCATTTGCCATCTTCACGTTTTTCAGCCTCTTCACTCTTTTTTCTTTTCCTCCTGACTACTCTTATGTTTTAGGCCAAATAGAAGAGGTTTAGCCTACTCCCTTGCCCGATGGTAAAGTCACATGTACTCTATGTGAAAACTATAAAAAGATTCAAAAATGACATTAGGATTAGGCCTCTTTTCATGTTTTATTTAACATCATCACTTTCTTTAAGGGACAAGTTATGCTATAAAATTTACAAATTCGTGTACACTTTATTTTGTATGAATCATGAAATAATACAACATTTATATGTGTACAGCTGCAATGTAATGTCTTGGATACTTTTTGTTTACTTTTATTTTGTGATTTAAATTTTTTTTTTTGCAATCTGTAAATTCTAAAGAATTAAAAAAAAAAATCATACAAACTCCACTCCATAAAACACTTAATAACCTTAATACTTACCCCATCCCCTATTTTCAGAATATGGACTGACTTTTGTGCTTATACAATCTTTACAGCTTTATATAGCATACTTATTACTCTGCACCAGAACACATGGCCTTGCTAAATGAATGCAAACTGAGCACCACAACCATTCGTTTTGCAGCTCCTAATTAAATCTGCAGGGCAAAAAGCACATGCAAAAAAATGTATTCTATTCATTCAAGTGGCTCTGTTGCTAGAATACAATTTTTTTTTAATTTCCCCTGGGCCCCCCACTGTGCCCAAAGGTATAATCTGCTGACTGGCAGGAGGAACCACAGAACACAGAGAGGGAGCAGGCATCCGACACTTCTGAAAATGTTGGATTTTATAGGCAGAAATATTGTTTCAATACAGTGAAGATATAGCATTACCTGTCATCTTTGGGGAAGTGGTGGGTGGGGCACCATTTAAAATGTTTTATTCTAGCAAAAGTCAACTTAAGAACAACTTATTTCTTCAGAGAAAGATTATTAGCCATTTATTATATACATATAGTAAACAACTTCTGAGATTCATTACATAAGCCGCCCTCTCTTTAAAAAAATACTAGTCTTATGAAAAAATACTGCTTATGAAGCTGATCCTCTGGCTTCAGTACTTTCCAAGTCACTATGCGCATGATATGTATCTGGTATTCTAACATTACTTGTATGTGATGTTATACTTGATGTGGTCAGCTGCTCAGACAACATTGTAACCATTAAATCACTAGCACAATCAACTAACCAGTATTTATTAAGGACATGAGAACAAGTGGCCTTTAAAACAAAAAAAAACTAAGGAAGAAATAAATTGACAACAGGTTCAGGCACACAGTGATAGCAAAGGCAATAATATTTTTGGATCATTCTGTGCATAGTCAATTTGTATAAATAAATCCAAGCAAGACAACCGTGCTTTAACTTATGACCATTATGACCATTAATGCCTTGCTGTTGAAGCACTTTCTTCCTCTTGCCAGTCAAGAGGCTTTTATTTAGTCAGGTGGTAAGAATAGTAACTGTGTCTCTCTTTTTCATTTAAATGGCTTAGCTTTCTCATGCTTTATACACACACATCTGTCTTAGTCACAACTCTCCCACCTCACTCTGTCTCATCTAATCCATACTTTTCAGCTCCTGCTGTCCACAAGATTAAGATCAACTGTTGTTTTGAGTTGCTCTGCTTTGCTCTCTTCTGTCTAATTAGCCTCTTGTATATATCACTGGGTAATTCCAAGCCTATCACGAGTAATCTCCATCAACCATTCAATATCCATCCATCTATCACAGAGCATCAGTCTCCCTCTTCCCCCTGCATCCACCTTCCCTGATCCATCAATGTGTTGTCTCACTAGGTGACTTTTTTCTTTAACTGGGCTCTGCACCTATCTCCTCTCTGTCAGAGCAGTTTTCCTGATTTCCATTTAACTTCCAGGCTCTGTACCTACCTATTAGTCTATGTTGGTCTAGCTATCAATCTCCGGCAAGCTTTTTTCTGCCCTATCCTCATGAAATGCTTCCTACAGGGATTAAAGACCTGGAGCTTAGTTGTCTGTACCCGTGTCCTGCCAGCCTCATTCAGTCTTCCACCAAAAGCCATGCTTGATATGTGATGGTGAGGGGTTGGTAAAGCAGCACGGAACTGTTCTCCGTAAATACTGAGCTCTTTCCATCAGAAAGCATACAGTATTTCCTTACTTCTGCCTGCCTTGCACTGAAAAAGCCATGAGTTATTGTTGCCACATTTTGTCTAACAAAACTATATTCTTGCATTGTACCTTAAACAGTTAAAACAATCCATTATTTCCAACCAAAGCAAAATATGCAGATGATCTTGTCAGGGCAGTATGACTATATAAGGCAAATTGTAGCACTTGCAAAGAAAAAAAATACCAGTGGGAATATGTCACTAATTCAAAAAGCAAAGAGGGTCCCCCTCTATTTTTTATTCACCAATGTTGTCTTTGACAAAGCATATTTTTGGAACAATAAATTAAAAAATGCCTGTTCACACTTGTCCTTTTTGACAGATGTGTTTTTCACTGACATTAATGGAAAGGCATCAAAAGATCGTTTTTTTATTTATTTTTTTTATACTTGTGACAATGTTCTTCGTATTATACAACATTACAATTTTTAATGTGTCTACAGGTTTTGATGCATTACTATTGATTTCAATGGAAAATGGACCTGCCAAAAACACACTAATGTAATAAAGCACCAAAAAAATCTTTCAGACATAAGAAGAAATAGGGTCACTGGGCAACCCTCCTAATTGCTTCTAACAGGTCCCTATCCTCCCCTTGCGCTTTTTCTCCCCCAACCATTCAGTGATCGCCTACCTCCCCCCCAGGGCCGGACTGGGAATAAAAACCAGCCCTGGAAATAATTTCATACCAGCCCCATAGCATTATTATACCAGCCCCATAGCATTATTATACCAGCCCAACCGCATAACGTCGTTATTTTCTTGTTCACAAAAGGGAAAACCATGCATTTTAAAGCACATTTGAAGAGTGTATTATATATAGATAAGAGAGACATGGAATTTACAAACAGCAGCAATTTTTTTCAAGGCAAAAATCATGGCATTTAATGGCACATTTTTTATTGACACTGCAAAAAAAAGGTGCCGTAAATGGCAGTTTTCAGTGCAAATATCAATATTTAAGCTATAAACTGCTATTAGCAATGTGTTAAGTTAAACAAAAGTCAAACACCATATTTCTCCATTTACATGAAAGTCAGATTAATATAACCCAACACAGAGTTCCCCCATATATCAGGAGGATTCCCCTTTACAGTGCAAGGGAACTCTGACATAAAGGGGAACATTGCAGATCATGATCTAAGCGGGAACTCTGATATAAAAGGGGGGCACTGGTGACCAGAGACCCCACTTATATCAGAGTCCATTGCTTTCCCCTTTACATCAGAGTTCTCACTTGCACTGTAAGGTGGAATCCTGCAGACTATGATGTAAAGGGGAACTCTGGGAATGTGGGGAGGACTCTGGTGACCAGAGACCACCTTCTGCAGAAAGAAAACACTAAAGTAAGGGGGTTTACTGATATAAGGGGTAAACCTTTTTATCAGTGCCCCCTTACAATATTGCATTGACCCCCCCCCTCTCAGGTAGGCCTGGCGGCGCTGTCACTGACCTCCTCTCAGGTGCACCTTGCAGGGCTCAGTCAGTCGGCTCCAGCTCGGTGGCTCTGGTTTTATCCCATAGTTTCCTCTCCACAGTCCACACACGTCTGACTTCTCCCATGACCCCCATCCCTGAGGCACTCCCACTGTTGACTCCGCTCCAGACTGCAGACGTGATATAAGACAATAGATGGTCAGAGGCTGCCGATGGTACAGGGGAGGTCACAGGCTGCAGGGTGGGGGACAGGAGGTCAGAGGCTGCAGGGGGGGGGACAGGAGGTCAGAGGCTGCCGGGGGGGGGACAGGAGGTCAGAGGCTGCCGATGGTACAGGGGAGGTCAGAGGCTGCCGATGGTACAGGGGAGGTCAGAGGCTGCCGATGGTACAGGGGAGGTCAGAGGCTGCCGATGGTACAGGGGAGGTCAGAGGCTGCCGATGGTACAGGGGAGGTCAGAGGCTGCCGATGGTACAGGGGAGGTCAGAGGCTGCCGATGGTACAGGGGAGGTCAGAGGCTGCGGAGGGGGGGTGACAGGAGGTCAGAGGCTGCCGGGGGGGACAGGAGGTCAGAGGCTGCAGGGGGGGGACAGGAGGTCAGAGGCTGCAGGGGGGGGACAGGAGGTCAGAGGCTGCAGGGGGGGGACAGGAGGTCAGAGGCTGCAGGGGGGGGACAGGAGGTCAGAGGCTGCAGGGGGGGGACAGGAGGTCAGAGGCTGCAGGGGGGGGACAGGAGGTCAGAGGCTGCAGGGGGGGGACAGGAGGTCAGAGGCTGCAGGGGGGGGCAGGAGGTCAGAGGCTGCAGGGGGGGGACAGGAGGTCAGAGGCTGCAGGGGGGGGCAGGAGGTCAGAGGCTGCAGGGGGGGGACAGGAGGTCAGAGGCTGCAGGGGGGGGCAGGAGGTCAGAGGCTGCAGGGGGGGACAGGAGGTCAGAGGCTGCAGGGGGGGGACAGGAGGTCAGAGGGAGGGGGGGGGGGGGAAAGGAGGTCAGAGGGAGGGGGGGGGAAAGGAGGTCAGAGGCTGCAGGGGGGGGACAGGAGGTCAGAGGCTGCAGGGGGGGGCAGGAGGTCAGAGGCTGCGGAGGGGGGGCAGGAGGTCAGAGGCTGCGGAGGGGGGGCAGGAGGTCAGAGGCTGCGGAGGGGGGGCAGGAGGTCAGAGGCTGTGGGGGGGGGCAGGTGGTCAGAGGCTGCAGTGGGGGCAGGAGGTCAGAGGCTGCAGGGGGGGCAGGAGGTCAGAGGCTGCAGGAGGTCAGAGGCTGCAGTGGGGGCAGGAGGTCAGAGGCTGCAGGGGGGGCAGGAGGTCAGAGGCTGCAGGAGGTCAGAGGCTGCAGTGGGGGCAGGAGGTCAGAGGCTGCAGTGGGGGCAGGAGGTCAGAGGCTGCAGGGGGTCAGGAGGTCAGAGGCTGCAGTGGGGGCAGGAGGTCAGAGGCTGCAGGAGGTCAGAGGCTGCAGGGGGTCAGGAGGTCAGAGGCTGCAGGAGGTCAGAGGCTGCAGGGGGGGCAGGAGGTCAGAGGCTGCAGTGGGGGCAGGAGGTCAGAGGCTGCAGTGGGGGCAGGAGGTCAGAGGCTGCAGGGGGGGGCGGGAGGAAGAGGCCACCAGCCGAAGAAGAGGCGAGCAGACGAGTACTCACGGCGGTACTTTTAAAAATGGCGCCGATCGGCGCCATCGTCACTGCGCATGCGCCCGCACTTCCGAGAATTGCCGAGTGTGTACGGACTTTCCCGAGCACGGCTAGCTCGGGAAAGCCCTACACACTTTCGACAGTAGTGCTGGAGCATGCGCAGTTGCATGTAAGCCTGGCGGCCCCGCGGCCATGTTTCTTTCAGGCGCCGCTGCCCTCACAGCGGCACCAGGGGCAGCCAGACAGCCGGCCCACCGGGGGATTTCCCGGTATCCCGGTCGGCCAGTCCGGCACTGCTCCCCCCAGATAGTGTCCCCACTCCCTCCCTTATTCGGTCTCTCCGCTGCCCTATATAGAAAGAATATTGTTGTCATTTCCACCAGTCCCCAATGAATCTTATGGCCAGTAAGGAACCCCCAACCTACCTCACCTCCGACGCCAATCCGGAAACAATGAGGCCTGTTTCACACAGGGATCAGCTTCTATAAGAGCAGTGAACAAAAAAAAATAAAGCTATTGCAGAGCTTTCAACAAGCTTTGTTGAAGCTTTTAAAGTACCATTCCGCTCCAGTTTGTAAATGTTGAACATGGATTATTATGGGAGTGCTGATGGTCACTTTAAACAAACTGCTAGCAGGCTTCAGGACAACTTGAAGCTCATTGAAAGCTTGCTAAAGCCTGTTGGCAGCTTGTTTAAAACTTCAATCAGCACTCCGATTATAATCTGTGTATAAAATTTCCAAACAGGAGCTGAAGAGTGCTTTATATGGCTTAAAGGAAGTTGCTTGAAGATTGCTCAAAGTTTCATAAAAGCTTGTTGTTCACACAAGCTGCAGCCCGTGCGAAAAAATGTACTCAAGTTTTTCCACACAATACTAATGTGGTCAAACCAATGCATTCCCAATTGATTTCTATTTTTCTGATTTAATTTGACAGAATTTACAAAATATAGATAATCTGTGGTTCAAACACTGAATCTTTCTGATGGTATTGGATGTTATGGGAATATTACACTAAAAATATATTGAGAATAAAAATAGGGTCCCTATTACAGGTGATTTAAACTATCCAGCACTAAAGCTAGATTTAAAATTTATTACATGTGTTATTAACATTGAGTTTTTTACGTGCTACCATTTTCCTCAATGGCCCTTTAACATATGTTAACGCATAAAAAAATCAAACATTAACAATTCACAGGTGGCACAGATGTAAACTGGCACCATTCAAGACAATAGCATTGCTGTGTACATGCCTTAGCGTGCGTTAAAATGCATAGGTGTGAATGGGCCCTGAAGCAAAGATTACTAATAAGATTAACAAAAAAAATTGCCAAAATGTGATATATGGATTTTACTAAAGCATTTGACACTACTCCTCATTAGGAATGGCCCTTAGTTGTTCAGAGTTTGACCTAATGGCCAAACTAATGGGGGGTTTAAAGGAATGGGTTGTTCGGCTATGCACCCAGCCCCAAAATTCTGGCTGCATGAAGAAATCATATTTAGTAGCAGTATTGCTACCAGTGGCCGCCAACTTCCAAACAACCATGGCTCATTCTCTCCTTCCATTCTTCTCACAGCCAGGCTATTCACTGATAGCTGAAATGTAAACAAAGGGGTGGGGGGATAAATGGCTGAAATCACTGACCAAAATACGAACATGGCCATATTTGGTCACTAAGGAGGGTAATATGATGGGTAGGGTTGCACTGATACCACTTTTTTGAGACCAAGTACAAGTCCGATACTTTTTTTTCAAGTCCTCACCAATACTTTTTTTAAATGTTGTGTGACAGTGGCACCAACATGCAGCACTGATGGGCAATGATGAGGCGTGGACTGTGTCAGTAGTTTTTTATTAAAACAATTGTTTTACAAGTTTATTTTTTACAATGCTTTTTTATATAATTTATCTATTTTTTTTTTTTTTTTACAATGCTTTCTGGGTTTTTTTTTGGGGGGGGGGGGAGTGGACGGTGTCAGGTCTTTTCTTTTTTACAATTTAACCTTTATTTATTTATTTTAATTTACCAGCCCTGTTGGGGGGGCTTTGGTGAGATATCAGGGGTATACAGTATCTAAACAGACCCCTGTCATCTCCCCTTTAAGACAGGGAAATGGACTGAGAACATAAATTCCCCAGTCTCTTTCTCTGCAGCCTCAGCTTCACTGAAAATGAACGGACAGGAGACAGTGGCTCCTGTTCATTCATAAACTGAAACATCGTAAACACAGATTACGATGTTTCAGTTATGAATGGACAGAGTCAGTGAGTGATAACTGAATGTGCATTCAGAAAAGGAAGGAGAAGTGGCAGTCAAAAAAGCTATACAGGTAGATTGTTGCTTGTAACTGTGGCACCGATTACCTGTGAGGCTGTCCACCCCCGCCCTCTGAACTTGAGGACGCCTGGTCCGATAAAACAGGTATATGATCAAGCATCAGAGCATATGCATGAGTACCGATTCTCGTGCAAATGCTTGGTGTTGGCACAGATACCAGGACTAGTCTCAGTATCAGTGCAACCCTAATGACGAGACAAGATGAGGTTTTGATTATCCTTGAATACAATGCACAAAATAAAAGGATCAAACATATCTTTTGACGTTATTGGCCCATTCTGAAATCAGATAAACACCTGCAGAGAATACTACCATCAAAGTCGAAATTTGAATATAAAAGGGACCCAACAATAAGGGATAAAATAGTGAAAAGCGTGATTAAAGTACCATCAGTGAAAACATGGTCATTAAGGTTTTTACCCATGCAAAAGGTGTTGTGTGTGCAAATCACACAAAAAAAGCTGAAAATCAAGAAATTTTATTTTCTGGCCACAAGCACAGGAAAAAGTCACAATCAAAGATTTCACCACATGTAGCACTGAGGGCATTGTATATATTCTGGAATGTCCATGTCACCTACAATATGTAATCAAAAAAAAAGGCCTCTAAAGACCAGAATTCAAGAGCATGTATAGAATATTGTCAAGGGGTGTAGCAATCTCTCTAAGCATTTTGCGAATCTCAAAAAAGACCCCTCGCAATTACAGTTCTGGGGAATAGAAAAACATATACTGTAAAAAGCACTGTCGAGGTAGAAAAACTCTGTCAGCAAGAATCCAGGTGGATTTATACTCTCAACAACTTAGTTCTATGTGGTTTAATTGTTGAGTTTGATCTCAACTCTTTTATCGGTGACTTTTGACCTGGGTTCCGCCATATGTTTTAATCCAGTTCAGTTTAGGCTTTGTCCGTAATATTAGGGGGTATTATCTACTTTATTCATTTTTATTCTTTTATATTTCATTTTAAGCATATATATTAATTTGTGTTTTATTTGGTGATTACCAAGATTTGTTTTAATATTAGGATCCATTTATTTCATACTGTATCTTAGGAGTTCAGTTATTTTAGGGGTATTTTAGAGTAATATATCATTTTATGTACTTTTTTTCAAATAATTTTTAGGGTCTCAGTATGCATTTGTTATAATATGTATAACATTTAATATGGTATAGGACCAATTTATAGGGGTTCTCAGTACTTTCTTTGCCATTTATTTACAATATTGAGATCCTATTAGCATTAGCTATAGGTGGAGGGGGGCCACTGGACCATTTAGGTGAATTTGCTTCAGTGGTAAGACTGCCATAGACCCGCACCTTATGTGTTTATTTGTTAATCCTCGTCATGGCTGCGGCACTTGTGAACTACAATAGCATGGCCGCAGGTAGTTGGAAAGCTCAAAGAAAATGGCCGCTAATGATACTCATATAATGGCCTCAGGCAATATGGCCAACGCTGTTATAGGTATATTAGGTCTATTAGGTCAGGGAATACCCTGTAGGGCACAGGCACCCTAGTGGATAGGAGGATACAGAGGTTTTATTACAAGTGCACAGAGGACACATTATAAGAGGTTGCCACTCTCATTACCACTACAGGATTCCGTGGATGTGCGGCACTAGAGATTGCTTCCTCCTGACCCATTACAAGACGTCTGCTGGAAATAGTACAAGCCTTATCTGACCATACATGCGTTGTAGCTAACATCACTAAAGTGAGAGCACTGAGAGCACGGTGGTGAACGAGTATGGATATTCAGAGTCAAGAACTTTGCACTATAACACAATTTAAAGAAACTATCACAATGTAATATTTGTATAGGCACAAGCACAGCATCATGTATTTGAGATACTGGAGTTTCATTTGCATGCATATTACATCTTAAGTATTGTTTTACTGCACAGGTTTAATAATTTGAGAGCTCGGTAGTGCAGCACTTACTAATTCGTATTTGGTCAGTAGTTTTGGCCATATTTGAACCCTTCATTGACATTTCAGCTGTCAGCAAGGAATCTTTCATTGAGCTATTTTTCTTATTTACTATTATCATCAAAAGTGAAAGTAAAAGAAAATCACAAATTTTGCGTTGTCCACAGAACAGTAATGTAAATCGTCCAATGTAGATACTAATTCTGGTGACTTGGGGAGGAAATTAATTCCTTTAATTTGCGGGGATTTTTTCCCACTTCCTGGTTTGGCTATGGGACAGGAAATTAAGGTAAATCTCCCCAATGGGACATAGATGGCAAAACAAAAAAAAAATGACAGGGTTTACATAATCCAAAATGAAAATATGTCTATAGTTCTACTTTAAGGCTGGGTTCACACTATTGGTTTCCCCGCATCCAAATCGCATAGTAGAAGATTGTGATCAGCTCTCTATGGAGTCGGTTCAAACATCTCCAGAGTGGCACAGGAGTCTTGTGCGTCTTTTGGTCCTTTTCAGGTCTGAATTTAGCCAAAAATTTGGGCTGAAATTGTTAAAGGATAAGTACATCTTTGGGAACATGTTACTTGTTCCACCTGTTTTTAGGTTGTAGCATGTAACATGTTCCTGCAGCTTTCCCCTGATTCTCTCACCCCCCCTTTCCCATGCGACAGCGGGCCAGGGATCTTCTCCCTGCACCCGCTATCACAATTTGAAAAGAGTGCAGCCATGAGTTCTGTGAAAGAACAGACTACAAGTACTGGACAGCTTTTGCAGCTGACGGCTTGCAGTTCCCAATGAGCTATGAGGGCGATGGTGAGCGTCCTCGTAGTTCATTGAATCTTCCTGGACTGAAGTAACTGCCTACCCGTATCGAAAGTACAGGCAGACAGCTACACTGAAAGTCTGCAGTAGCCTGACATTGCACCCACAATCTGCTGATCATGGATGCAATGCTTTACAGGCTCCTAAAAAAAATAATGTGCATTTATTATTTTTTTAAAAGGGAACTTATCCTGTAAGGGGGGATATGATCAACATGTATAAGTACTTAAGTGGTCTACACAGTAAACTTGGTGTAGAGTTATTCACTTTCAGGTCATTACAGAGGACAGCTCTTTGCATCTGGAGGAAGAGAGATTTAACCTTCACACAAGAAAAGGCTTCTTCAAAGAGCTGTGAAAACGCCCATTCTTTAAACAAATTAATCACTTCAACCCTGGAAGGTGTTACCCCCTTCCTGACCAGAGCACTTTTTACAATTTGGCACTGCGTCACTTTACTGACAATTGCGTGGTCATGTAACGCTGTATGCAAACTAAATTTGCGTCCTTTTTTTCCCCACAAATAGAGCCTTCTTTTGGACTATTTGTTCACCTCTGCGTTTTTTATTTTTTGCGCTATACACAAAATATAGCGACAATTTAAAAAAACAATTTTTTACTTTTTGCTATAATAAATATCCCCACAAATGTTTTTAATTACTTCAATACATGAAAAAGAGGGGGGAGGTTGGGACTTTAAATGAGGTGCGCATGATGCAGCCCACTCACACACCAACACCCCGCAATGGAGGGGACTTCTATAATGTAGGAAATATATAAAATGTATCTATGATGATACAAGTAACAAAAAACGAGATGATATAAGCTGCAGTTATCACCAAGGTGATTGAAAAAAGCACCCGGAAGATTACCTTGAGGAATGCATGTGATGTTTGAAGTCACATAAATAGGAGAGGATCAGGGTGTACATAGGTTGTAGCAGCACCATCTGAGTACCATGCAGCAGGGAGTGAGATGCAGCCCCAGCATGGAACGCCAGCTCCCCCTCAGCATCACGCAGGCATGACACAGTGGAGCAAAACCTAAGCGAATGCCAGAGAAGCTCACCGCATGTCAGCCCAGCTGATATACCAGACGTCTGTGTGTGCGACGCCCAACCAAGGAAGTCTCATGCACAGTGCCGGGGGCGTGGCGCCGATGCACGGTGAAAAGATCCACCCAGCCACCCACCCCCAACCCTGTGGAGGGGAGGTAGGAGGGCGGACACCAGCATGCATCGCAGCTCTCGGGAAACAGGACATCTGCCCACCCACCGACAATGAGTCACACAGACCCAGTCTGACCACAGGGAGTAAAAAATGTATAAAGTAGTAAAAGATCAAAGTATGTGAACTGGCTGAATTACGGCCAGACCCGGTAGGAATCCGCCATAAGAGAGGGATGGGCTACAGTCATGAGCACCTCCATCCCTAATCAATGCTATCAATAGGGGGAAAAGCGAACTTAGGACTTTAAATGGGACGCAAGGGAAAGTTTGGGTCCCCCGCTGTTCAGGGGGCACGTGCGCCCTCTGGCACCTCTCAAACTGGCGCCTCGTACAGGGGAGCCATTCTGCTCCCGTATATAGCGTGAGCCGGTCGGGAACTGGCTAAAAGCCATATCTCTCGCATTAAAAAATGTAAAATGGAGACCCCTATTAGTCACCATGTTGGCCTATTCCATGGCTCTACATGCAATAAAATGTATGGCATTGGAACATATTCCTACTGATGTTAGAGAAGGGAGTAATGATCAAAGACTTTTATAATTGGAATCCCATTAGATTCACTCTAACTTCAGTCATTTTTTCATCTTTCCATCTATTAAATCTTCTGCCCTTGTTGTTTTTACTTTGAATAGTAATACTTTTTTTTTTTACTTTCTGCAAGTAAATACCTTATACAGCCCACTTCCTGTTTTTTTGTCTGGTAAAAGAGTTTGCCAGGAAGGGAGGGCGGGATGAGTCATAAGAGGGCCAATGAGAGCTGCAGGGCTGGAGGTGTGCCTCTGTGTCTGTGTAAATCCAGGAAGTGATCAGGCAGCAGCTTCTGCTGCCTACAGTTAAAACGGATGTAGCCAGACTCAGTGAAGGGAGATTTCTGCAGCATATTTGGCAAGTACAGAATTGCAGTATATATAAAATAATATGCAAAGTGGTTGGAGGGAAGGTTTAGAATGGCAAAGATGTTTCTATTACAAATTATGTGAGCAGACTCCAGTTCCTC
Source organism: Lithobates clamitans (assembly GCA_037952925.1). NCBI lineage: Eukaryota > Metazoa > Chordata > Amphibia > Anura > Ranidae > Lithobates > Lithobates clamitans. The sequence goes on along the minus strand of JBBGZY010000852.1, from coordinate 3,703,198 downwards.
TTTAAAGCCACCACTTGTCCTGGCCTAAATGAAACATTGAGCTATAAACCTTTTTTGTAAAATTTTCTGTATTTGCTCCTTGCTGTCCCCCCACGTTCCCCCCCCCCCCCTTCTTAACCTTCCACCCTTCTCCCTTTTCTTCTGTTTCCCTCCTTTTCCTTACTCGTTCTCTTCCCTTCCCCCTGCCCCTTCCCCTTCCCTTTTTCTTCATTTTAGTTAACACCACAAATTCCTTTCTTGACATATTTGATTGATGTATCCTTCCGTGCCCATACTTGCTATATGAGTTATGAATATTATAATTGTTCAGAACTGTCATAATTGATTTTTCTCGATTATGGGTACAAAACACCCAACATATTGACATAATATGTGCATTCTCATCTCTTTGGCTCCCCTCTCGCCCCACTTTTTTCTTTATTATTTTCCTTGTGATTTTGGAGAAATCTTTTTGATTGATTTATTTTGATTTTTTTGTTATAATGTAAGGGTTTTGCATTCACGCCCGCTTGCTTTGGACCAATTAGTGCTCATATGGAAGCCCATGGCGTCTTATCTGGGGGAACTCTTTTTTTCTCCCCCAAGATAGCGCCCTATCCCATTGCACCGCTGCACGCTTCTCAGTCTATAACCTGTCACCATCTCAGGTTTCTCCCTGTCAGTTCCTCAGCCCTGTTCCTCTTATACTCAGTGGCTGTTATGTCTGGGGTCAGTGTTTCCTCCAGTCACCAGAGGGAGTCCATCTAGCCCTCTTGCAGCTTGAGCTTCGGGACCCAGCTGTGGCTTAGAGGAACAGGGAAATGACGTGAGCGGCGGCACGGTTCAGTCTTTTTGTCCGCGCTGGTTACTGGTCAAATGGGGGGTATTTAAGGCCTTGTTTCGACCATTACACCTACTGGAACCACAGGGACACGCTCACACACTGCAAGACTTCAGGTATTAGCCTTTTAAAGAAAGATTCCTTCTATATTGCACGTTTATGATATAGTACTTTTTTACGGTTATCCCCTGCTCCTTGGGGATTTATTTATTTCAGTTTGAAGCATCTGCTTTAAATGTTTAGATGTTGGTCTACCTTACAAGCATGTACAAATAAAGTCTTTTTCGACCTGTCTAGCTCCATATATGATTGTCCTGTCCTGGAAACGGTGTCCCTGGATGTTTTAAATTTTTGCAAACCATATTTTGTAAGTCCCCCTTTTCTGAAGAGGTTTGCTTATATTTTTTCTTTGTTATATATTTTGGTTTTAAAATCTTTTTTACTATTTATTTAGTTGGTCCTTGAATGCCTCCTATGGTCACCTGCAGTCCTTGGCTTACTGTGACGTGTGTAGAATCCTTGAATCTCCATTGATTGCATTTTGATACATCTATTTTAGATCCTGGGGTGAGTAGGGATAACTTTTTGCTGAATATGCACATGTATCTTTTATTTTATTTTCTTTATTGTTTTTCCAATTATCTGTATACTTTATTGCAGGGTTATGCAATTAGCGGACCTCCAGATGTTGCAAAACTACAAGTCCCATGAGGCATAGCAAGACTCTGACAGCCACAAGCATGACACCCAGAGGCAGAGGCATGATGGGACTTGTAGTTTTGCAACAGCTGGAGGTCCGATAATGGCATATCCCTGCTTTATTGATTTGGGTTTAGTTTTTGCTCTACCAAATATATTAATACCAGAGTATATATCTCTTTCTTTTAGAAGGTGTTTGTTTCTAAGTTTACAGCACCCCCTGAGGAAGCCCAGGTTAAGGGTGAAACATGTTGGGAACCACATCTGCAAAAATTGTGGGCTTCTAGTAAAAATCCCAACACTGGTTGTGTGTGTTCTGGCAAACTTAATCCACTAGTTTAGATGTTGCCTGCTTTGCTAGCAGAAGGAAAGGTATGTTTTTAGTATAATAGTTTTTTTTTATAACAGACAAAAACCCCTAAAAAAAACTGTTCTTGCTTAGAACACTACCTGCTGGCAGCAAGTGGTTAATACAAAATATACATGTGTTTTAATATTTTACCAATTACTCCTTCATGACAGAGGTTAAAACAAATCTTAATGCCTGAACACAGTTTTGCAACATTGACATGACATGACATGACTTATTATAGCAACTACTTAGTGTATCCAGGTGAATTATACCTTCTTTTTTAGGACAAATTGGGCTTCCATTTGGTGGTAAATGGTAATGATTATCCCCCGATTTTTTTTTTTTTTTTATATAAGGAAAACTGGCACAAAATAGTAAAAAATATTCTGTAAAATTCAGTTGTATATTCCTTGCTATTACCATAACCTATCACCAAACAACAACCCAAAAATAAAGTCTCCTGCTCTTAACAATTGCAGGGATACCACATATGTGCATGTTATCTGTACCCGTAGTAGGGCTCAGAAACAACAGTGTGCATTTCAATTTTTTTTTTTTATCCTACCTAAAAACACACTGACACTAACTGATGTTGATACTCAAATAAAAAATGCATTATTTTATTTCTACCTAAAACACAATGACCCTGACCTCTGATCCTTACTTTGACCTTACCTCTAACCCTAACCTAGACAAAACCTTGATCTAGCTATTTTATCTTCTTTTTTTTTTAATTTAAACGCTTTTCTTCTCGAGCAAGCAAGAAAAGATACAATGCATCTTTTTCTTCATTCAAGAGGAAGAAGAAAACACAGAGGCAGACTGTACAATGACTATTCACTGTGATAGCCAAACAGAGGCTATCACAGCAACCAGATGATCAGGGGACCAGGCCTCCTAGTTCCAGGTGGTTAGTATGAGCCCTCAGTGAGAGCTCGGTCACTTTCGTGAGGCCGCATATATGCATACGCTTGTCAGGAAGGGGTTCAAAATTAATGTAAAAAGTTTAAAATGTTTATTTTTTACTTCTGAGCATAATAGAAAATACATTTTCTCTCAGGTGCCTCATACTGAAGAGCTTACGCTTTCTTTTATAGTTTGAGTAAGGCCTCATGTACACGGGGCGTTAGAAAAAAACAAGCTGCAAAGCCACTACCAACCCCAGGAAAAAAGCGGCTGAAAAAACAAGCTTTTAGTAGCTTTTTGCATTGGCGTTAATGCGCGTTTAGCCGCATTAGCTTTTAGCAGTGTTTCTCTGCCTCTATTCAAAATCAATGGTTTCCTATGAGAGCCGTCTTAACTGATCTGACTTTAAGCCCATTGATTTGAATAGAAAACCCCACCTAATTCAGCTATGTAAGGTTCTGTCTATGTGGATATATGTGGGTTTTTTTTTTTTCTCAGTACTGCTCAATCTGATGCACAGTTAATACTAGACCACATAAGACTTGATATCCCATCAGTAGCTTACTCCATGTAATGTTTGGTGCTATACTTTTTTCTTTGGATTCAAATGGACACTGCATGCGTTTTTGGCCTGCAGACACGCTCTGCAGTTTTATTCATCAATGTTGCAGCATGGTTTTTAATTTTGGTTTAGTGTAGTGAGACGGACTGTGTTATTTAGATACATTGTTTATCTTACATATATTTGGAATTTTTTGTATATGTAAATACCCCCACCCCCCCTACCCTTAATAAAGCCTTTTTGCATTTTTGTACCATAAGCCGTAGTTGACCATTCCCCTTTTTTGCTTTCTGGGGACTCCCTTGTCTCCTCTTTCTGTTGTTGATATAGTGCCATTGCTTTTAGGGCAGGTATCCCGTCACATATTGACGAATCGGCTGGTACTCTATTTGCTGTTTGCTACTTTGGTGAGTGTGGATTCAAGGACCTTTTACCCCCCATTTTTTGGATCACCATGATCCAACTTATGGAGCAAATTGTGCTCTGAGGATTCTGAAGGGGAATCCCATGCCATAATAAAAAAATTTAAAAAACCGTCGTGGGGTCTGCCCAAGATCTATACCAGGCACTTTGAGTCTGGTATGGATCTTAAAACAAAATGGGGAAAAAAAATGGTGTGTCCCCCCCCCCTCCAAGACCATGGATACCCCCCCAAATCCATACCAGACCCTTATTCAAGCATGCAGCCCATCAGGTCAGAAAAGACCCCCCTTAAGACCTATGGATACCCCCCAAATGCATACCAGACCCTTATTCAAGCATGCAGCCCATCAGGTCAGGAAAGCAGGAGCGAGCGCCCTCCTCCTCCTGGACCATACCAGGCTATACGCCCTCAACATGGGGGGCGGGAGGTTCTCCCCCCCCCCAAAGCACCTTGTCCCCATGTTGATGGGAAAAGGGTCTCTTCCCGACAACCCTGAGTGGTGGTTGTGGGGGTATGCGGGCAGGGGGCTTATCGGAATCTGGAGACCCCCTGGTTCTAGCCCCTCCCCCTATGTGAAGGAGTATAGGGTACATTGTACCCCTACCCTTTTACCCCCAAAAAAGGCAGTGTAGTGCAAATAAAAACAAGAGAAGGTTTTGACAAGTCCTTTATTAAAAAATCTTCCTCCGGTCTTTTCCGGTGCCAACCCGGTCCTCCTCAGGCTATCTCCCGTTGTTGTGCCAGCTCCTCTCTGCCGGTTCTTATATAGTCATGGGGCGTGGCCATCCAGTGATGTCGCCATGAAACCCCGCCCCTTGTGATGTCACATCACAAGGGGGAAGGGTCTCGCTGTGACATCACCAGATGGCCACGCCCCGTGGCTTTATAAGAACCGGCAGAGAGTGGAGCAGGCACAACGACGGACCGGGTCGGTGGTGAAGAAGACAGCAGCAGCGGAAAGGACAGCAGAGGCAAAGACCGGAGAAAGAAGACCAGGGGAAGATTTTTAATAAATGACTTATCAAAACCGTCTCGTTTTTATTTAAACTATGCTGCCTTTTTTTGTTTGGGGTGAATGGGTAGGGGTACAATGTACCCCATACTCATTCACATAGGGGGGTGGGATCTAGGGGCCCAAAGGGGGCCTCCAGATTCTGATAAGCGCCCTGCCTGCAGACCCCCACAACCACCACCCAGGGGTGTTGGGAAGAGGCCCTTGTCCCCATCAATGATAAGGTGCTCTGGGCTGGGGGGGAGCAGGTGTTCCCCTTCAAGATCTTCAGAGCACAAGTCGCAACACAAGTCGGATAATGATGATCTGAATTGGATGCGACTTCCATTCAAATCAAGGGGCTGAAAGTCATATCAGTTAAGACAGCTCTCATAGGGAACCATTGATTTTGACATGTCAAAAAAAAAACGCTTGATACGGCTTAACGCTGTATCTTAACGTTTAAACTTGTTTACAAGCAGTTACAAACGTTTGGCATTTGAAATGCCGGTAAACTTCAGTCCTGAACGCGATTTATCGGCTTTCAAAAAAACTTCAGTAAACTCAACTACCTCTAAACTACTGAGTGTACATGTACACATAAGATAACATTGAGGAGAGTTCAGGTGCTGAAAAAAACGCCCAATTGCTCCTAAACGTGAGTTTAGCAGCTGCAGTGTACATGAGACCTAAAAGTGGCAAATGATGGAAACAATCTGACAGACAGCTTCTAAATCTATAGATAAGGAGTGTGTTGATACTGCATATCAAGCAATTTCCGCAGTATGGATATTATGTGCTCATGTATAAGACAATTTTGTATTATCAATGTATTGTAAAGCACCACATGGTGACAATTGAGCCAGGTGGAGTTACTGTATATGCTTGAGGACAGGATTTCATATGATAAGTGTATGAATTTTACCTGAGTGAACATGTTGATATACTTACTTTTGCACCTTAACCACTTCAATACAGGGCACTTTTGCACCTTCCTGCCCAGGCCAATTTTCAGCTTTCAGCGCTGTCACTTTTTAAATGGCAATTGCGCGGTCATGCTACACTGTACCCAAACTAAATTTTTATCATTTTGTTCCCACAAATAGAGCTTTCTTTTGGTGGTATTTAATCACCTCTGCGGTTTTTATTTTTTGTTAAATGAAAAAAAAAAAAAAAAAAAAAAACGAAAATTAGAAAAAAAAAAAAAAGTTTTTCTTTGTTTTTGTTCTAAAATTTTGTAAATAAGTATGTTTTCTCCTTCACTGATGGGCACTGATAGGCAGCACTGATATGCGGCACTGATGGGCACTCAAAGGCTGCACTGATGGGTACTTACGGGTGGCACTGATAGATGGCACTGATGGGCACTGATGGCTGGCACTGATAGATTTAACTGATAGGCATTACTGGTGGCACTGTCAGGCATTTTTCTTTGGCACTGATTGGCAGCTGCCTGGGCACTGATTGGCATTTCCCTGGTGGTCTAGGGTGGCATACCTGGTGGTCCGGTGTGATGGCCATCCCTGGTGCTCCTGGCAGGATCCTGGTGGTCCTGGGCGGGCATCCGAGGGGGGCTGCGCTGATAATCAGCACAGACCCCACCTGTCAGGAGAGCAGCCAATCAGCTCTCCTCTACTCACGTCTGTCAGACGCGAGTGAGGAAAAGCCGATCAATGGCTCTTCCTGCTTACATTGTGATCAGCCGTGATTGGACACGGCTGATCACGTGGTAAAGAGTCTCTGTCAGAGACTCTTTACCTAGATCGTAGTTGTGGTGTGTCAGACTGACACGCTGCAACAATGATTGCCGCGATGTGCACCCCCGGGGACGCGCAGCGGCTTGATATTCTGAAAGATGTCATATGACGTCCGGTCAGGATATCGCAACCACTTTGCCAACGTCATTTTGTTATATGGCGGGCGGCAAGTGGTTAAGAGTATCTTGAACTGTGTATGATGTTTATTTTGACGTTTGGGACGTTGGTACCTTTAGACATAAAATACTCTCCAAATGCCTACATATGTTTAATATACTTAGTGTCAGTTTTTAATTTACATCACCCAAACATTGAACTTTCCAAGTCAAGCTTTTTAAACGAACAAGCAAAATATGCTAAGTGCAACAACATCAGATCAATTATTTAGCAGATCTCTACAAATAGCCCACAATACATGCATAGTCTGTAAAAGTGCTATATTCAATGAGGTGATTGGCTGTACTGTTTGTAGCAAAAATGTAGGGAGTAAAAGTCTCAGATTCAAGGATTTCACTTGATACAACTATAGTGAATGGCTGGGTCTTAAACAGCATAAAAAAAAGCTTTACAGAGGCCAGTGCACAGAATTCAAAGTAACATGTACACAAAACTGAACGGTATTATTATTTCCCTCTAGGGACAGACTTCCCTGTCCTGACTATCCACATTCCTCATAGCACACCAAAATAATTATGGAAATTTCTACTGAAATATACATGTAGCATATGCAGATGGCAGAGCCTGCGGAGCAGATGCTGCGCACCAACTTCCATAAATATAATCAGATCAAGTCTAATGATGTGAAGGGCTTGTTACCAGCAAAGCCTACAAGACAATTGGCTATTCTCATTTGGTTTGTTTAATGTATAACTTTTGAAGGGCATAGTTTCTTAAAATGTGAAAATAAAAAGAGGTAGAGAAGGTGAGACACTAAACTGAAACCAGAAGCATAACTAGCAGCTACAGTGCTCAGGTGCAAAATGTATAAAGAGGCTTGCATCAAACTTTCTAAGGATACACACACACACAGCGGGTAAAATAAGAATTGAACACGTCGCCATTTTTCTAGGTAAATATATCTCTAAATGTGCTATTGACATGAAATTTTCATCACGTCGGTAACAATCCATACATACACGGAAAACAAAACAAATAAGTTCAGAAATTAAGTTTTATGGATTGACACTGGGAAAAAGTATTGAACACGTTAACGGAAATGTATTTAATACTTCGTACAAAATCCTTTGTTGGTAATGATAGCTTCCTGTATAGAGAAACAAGTCTCATGCATTAGTCAGGTATAGCCCATTCTTCCACACAAAAAAATCTTCAAATTTTGAAGGTTCCATGGTCCTCTTCTATGAATTCTGATCTTTCCATATATTTTCTATTGGATTCAAGTCAGGTGATTGCCTCGGTCATTCTAGCAGCTTTATTTTATTTGAAACCAATTGTGAATTTCCTTGGCTTTGAGTTTGGGATCATTGTCTTGCTGAAATGTCCACCCTCGTTTCATCTTCATCCTGGTAGATGGCAGCAGATTTTTATCAAGAATGTCTTGGTACATTTTTCCATTCATCCTTCCTTCAATGATATAAAGTTTGCCAGTACCATATGCTGAAAAACACAGGCACCATGATGTTCCCCACCTCGAAACTTAACTGTTGGTAAGTTGTTTTTGGGGTGATGTGCAGTACCATTTGAACTCCAAACATGGTGTGTATTATTGCATCCAAAGAGTTAGATTTTGGTCTCATCTGACCAGACTAGATTCTTCCAGTATTTCACAGGTTTCTCTAAATGTTGTGCAGCGAACTTTAAACAAGCTTCAACATGCTTTTTCTTCAGCAATGGAGTCTTGCATGGTGAGCGTGCATACAGGCCATGGCGGTTGAGTGCATTGCTTATGGTTTTCTTTTAAACAATTGTACCTGCTAATTCCAGTTCTTTCTGAAGCTCTTGAGTGGTTTTTGGCTCTTGGACAACTCTTCTGATAATTCTTTTCACTCCTCTGTCAGAAATCTTGCGAGGAGCACCTGGTCGTGGCCGGTTTATGGTAAAATAATGTTCTTTCCACTTCCAGATTACGGCCCCAACAGTGCTCACCGGAACATTCAGAAGTTTAAAAATCCTTCTGTAACCAATGCCATCCGTATGTTTTGCAACAATAAGGTTGTGAAGGTCTTGAGAGAGCTCTTTGCTTTTACCCATCATGAGATGTTTCTTGTGTGACACCTTGGTAATGAGACACCTTTTTACAGGCCATCAGTTGAGACTGAGCCAGCTGAGATTATTTTGCACTGACAAGGGGCAATATTGCTTTTCTAATTACTGATAGATTTCAGCTGGTGTCTTGGCTTTCAATGCATTTTTGCACCTCGCTTTCTTCATGTGTTCAATACTTTTACCCTGTGTCATTCCATTTTATTACACATAAAATATAATTTCTGAACTTATTTGTTTTGGGTTCTTTGTATGTATGAATTGCATGAGCTGTTACCACAATGTGGTGAATAAGTAATTTTAATAGCACCTTTAGAAATATATTTACCTAGGAAAATGACATGTTCAATGCTTATTTTAGTAAGATTCTTGGGTGATTAAGCTCTAGTGGTGTATGCGATTTCAGAAATGTGTCAGTCCAGACTGTATTTTAAAGGCTTGGTAGCCCACTTCTTTTTAAAGGAAACAAAATTCAAAGAAAATAACAGCAATTTTCCTCACAGGGGGTTCCACCATTACTGTATAGTTCAAACCTTCAGCCTCCTGGCTTACTCTCTTGCAGCACCGCTGCTTCAGACCTCACGCCTAGGCCTTTGGGTTGCTCCTCAGGAGTGTATGCTCATGCTGCCAGCTGCAGCCTCCCACTCCTAGGGAACATGGGTGTCCTGACACTCAGACAGACGTCGTGTCGGTAGGGCGGAGTCCCCCTGACCCCTCGGCCAGACTTCCTTTCTGCCTGGGTGGAGCTGACTCCAAGTGGGAGCCGAGCTCTCTTCCTGGGAGGATTATGAAGCCAGCCCACAGGTGTGTAATTAGCATGCCTGCCAAAATCAGGCATACACTACTCATATACACAGTGAAAAGGGATAGCCTCTCCACATATCCCCCCGTTACGCACCGGAGAGAGAAATACAACACCCTTCTTCCTAAAGGGGCACTCCACCCAACTCTTTTTCCAGGTGTGCTTCCACAAGCACTTCTTCCTGATCTTTGGGATCCTTCGTTTCTTTTCACCTAACCCAGGCCTACTCTCCCAGGACTGTAGGGGGCCTACTTCTACCCACTGTCAGGGACTGACCTCCATCCAGCACTATCTGTTTTTCAGGTTTGCTAATACTTGTGCGGTTACCCTTGGCAACCAACTTCTCAAAAATGCACAAGTCAGAATTGTCAATACCACCAAGAACTCCTGTCCCATCGCTTGCTAGTACAGTGTCTGAGGAGGGACCACATACAGGCAAATATTTACTCATTATGGGACCTTCCCACAGTTTCACATCACTCCCTGTTGTCAAACAACCCATCAGCGACTGTTTTTGCAACAAGCATTTTTCAACACATTTTTCACACCGGTCTCTTTTACCATTTCTGTTACCGCTGATATTTTCAATACCTCTGACCTGTTCAACAGGGTTCCAGAGTGCCTCTCATACACAACCTCTGCGATCTAGCACACTGTGAGACAACTTTCCACATTAACACAAAACAATGTAATAAATCATCCCACCATTTGCAAGCTCTACACAGTACAGCCTGCAATATCCAGCTCCAATCAGCTGTACCCCGTTGTACCAGTTCTCCAAACTCAGGAGAGGACGGCAGGATATACACTGGTTGTACACTCCATGATGCTAGCATTTTTTTAAGCATGTCTGTCTTCACAAAATACACATAATTTTTTCCCTGTATGCATTGTGGACAAGATTTCTGCTGTGTGTTTACACTCACTCGAACCTTCAGACATGAGAGGGTTAATCTCTGCAACAGCCAACACCCCTTGGCCTATAGGCTGTTTAGCAGACGCCTCTCCTGGCACAGCAACAGTGTCCACTACACTTTTACCCACAGAAATTTCTTTCCACCATGCTAATATTCTTCTGGCCATACTATGCCAGTCTGTACTGGTTGTGCTCCAATCTGCAGAACTCCGCAGCACTGCTCCATCTGCGCATGGAGACACAGGACAGAGGGGCTCAACAGCATTTGACGCACTACTCGTCACACTTCTCAACATCAGATTGCAGTAATTCATTTTTTTTCCACTGCACAGCAACAAGTCCTTCTCAGAAGCGTATCTCCCCGCCGGACTTGTCACCACTTCACCGGCATCAAACAAATAATCAGTCTTTTCCACAAAAGAAATAGGAACAGTCTTACCATTGTAGGCAACAGGGGTCTGAAACTTCAATTGAGGGCGTCGTTCCTCCTTGGTTGTGTTCTCACAGGCAAATGCCCCCACCTGGTTGCAGGGCAACATTGCAGGCCAAACAGGTTTCCTGTTGCCAGTGGTAACAGCAGACACCTTTACATTCACATTTTCACCGGTTGGTATGGGAAACTCCATTCTCCCTGTAGAGTTTTTCCTGGCGCCTTTCCCCATGCGATCACAGGGTGAAGCAACAGATTTTCTGGCATCCCAGCCCTCTTTGTGGGAACAGTGGGCTACCTCTTCATAGCAGCCCCACCACCCAGACGACTCTTCTCAGGCATCCCAGCCCTCTTTGTGAGAACAGTGAGTTACCTCCTCATAGCAGCCCCACCATCCAGACGGCACTTTGTCTCTTGTTACTATGGGAGACCACACTCTACCTGCAGAACTTTTCCCCTTTGACCAGCCCATGTCTGCAGTTAGGGACACACAGTTCCTTTTAGAAAAAAAATTCTGCTGTACGGTCTCTTTAAGACAGACACAGCATGCATCTCTTGGCTCGCACAGCAGGAGCAAAACAGACAGTCTCTGGCACTCACGGTTTGTAGCATATGAGGATCTGGACCAGCGCCATCCATGCCCAAAGCATTTTCCTCCATCAATTGTAAGATTCCGGGGTAATTAAGCTCTAGTGGTGTATGCAATTTCAGGAATACAGTTGCAATAAAAAGTATGTGAACCCTTTTGGAATGATATGTATTTCTGCACAAATTGGTCATAAAATGAGATCTGATCTTCATCTAAGTCACAACAATAGACAATCACAGTCTGCTTAAACTAATAACACACAAATAACTAAATGTTACCATGTTTTTATTGAACACACCATGTAAACATTCACAGTGCAGGTGGAAAAAGTATGTGAACCCCTAGACTAATGAGATCTTCAAGAGCTAATTGGAGTGAGGTGTCAGCCAACTGGAGTTCAATCAATGAGATGAGATTGGAGGTGTTGGTTACAGCTGCCCTGCCCTATAAAAAACATACACCAGTTCTGAGTTTGCTTTTCACAAGAAGCATTGCCTGATGTGAATGATGCCTCGCACAAAAGAGCTCTCAGAAGACCTAGGATTAAGAATTGTTGACTTGCATAGAGCTGGAAAGGGTTATAAAAGTTTCTCCAAAAGCCTTGCTGTTCATCAGTCCACGGTAAGACAAATTGTCTATAAATGGAGAAAGTTCAGCACTGCTGCTACTCTCCCTAGGAGTGGGCATCCTGTAAAGATGACTGCAAGAGCACAGCGCAGACTGCTCAGTGAGGTGAAGAAAAATCCTAGACTGTCAGCTAAAGACTTACAAAGGTCTCTGGCATATGCTAACATCCCTGTTAGCGAATCTACGATACGTAAAACACTAAACATGAATTTATTTCATGGGAGGATACCACAGAGGAAGCCACTGCTGTCCAAAAAAAACATTGCTGCACATTGGCAGTTTGCACAAGAGCACCTGGATGTTCCACAGCAGTACTGGCAAAATATTCTGTGGACAGATGAAACCAAAGTTGAGTTGTTTGGAAGAAACACACAACACTATGTGTGGAGAAAAAAGGCACAACACACAAACATCAAAACCTCATCCCAACTGTGAAGTATGGTGGTGGGGGAATCATGGTTTGGGGCTGCTTTGCTGCGTCAGGGCCTGGACAGATTGCTATCATCGAAGGAAAAATGAATTCCCAAGTTTATCAAGACATTTTGCAGGAGAACTTAAGACCATCTGTCCACCAGCTGAAGCTCAACAGAAGATGGGTGTTGCAACAGGACAACGACCCAAAGCACAGAAGTAAATCAACAACAGAATGGCTTAAACAGTAGAAAATACGCCTTCTGGAGTGGCCCAGTCAGAGTCCTGACCTCAACCCGATTGAGATGCTGTGGCATGACCTCAAGAAAGTGATTCACACCAGACATCCCAGGAATATTGCTGAACTGAAACAGTTCTTTAAAGAGGAATGGTCAAGAATTACTCCTGACCGTTGTGCACGCCTGGCAACTACAGGAAACGTTTGGTTGAAGTTATTGCTGCCAAAGGAGGTTCAACCAGTTATTAAATCCAAGGGTTCACATACTTTTTCCACCTGTACTGTGAATGTTTACATGGTGTGTTCAATAAAAACATAATAACATTTAATTCTGTGTGTGTTATTAGTTTAAGCAGACTGTGATTGTCTATTGTTGTGACTAGGTGAAGATCAGATCACATTTTATGACCAATTTGTGCAGAAATCCATATCATTTGAAAAGGGTTCACATACTTTTTATTGCAACTGTACGTGTCAGTCCAGACTGTATTTTAAAGGCTTGGCAGTCCACTTTTATTTAAAGGAAACAAAATTCAATGAAAATAACAGCAATTTCCCTTGCAAGAGGTTCCACCATTACTGTATAGTTCAAACCTTCAGCCTCCTGGCTTACCCTCTTGCAGCACCGCTGCTTCAGACCTCACGCCTAGGCCTTTGGGTTGCTCCTCAGAGCGTATGCTCATGCTGCCAGCTGCAGCCTCCCTCTCCTAGGGAACATGGGTGTCCTGACACTCAGACAGACACCGTGTCTGTAGGGGGGAGTCCTCCTGACTCCTCGGCCAGACTTCCTGTCTGCCTGGGTGGAGCTGACTCCAAGTGGGAGCTGAGCTCTCTTCCTGGGAGGATTATGAAGTCAGCCCACAGGTGTGTAATTAGCATGAATGCCAAAATAAGGCATACACTGCTCATATACACCATGACAGGGGGTCAGCTCTCCACAATGTATACACATACATACACACTCACCGGCCACTTTATTAAGTACACCTGTTCAATTGGTTGGTAACACAAATTGCTAATCAGCCAATCAGATGGCAGCAACTCCATGCATTTAGGCATCTACACGTGGTAAGGATGACTTGCTGAAGTTCAAGCCGAGCATCAGAATGGGGATTTAAGTGACTTTGAATATGGCATGGTTGTTGGTGTCAGATGGGCTCATCTGAGTATTTTAAAAACTGCTGATCTACTGGGATTTTCAGGCACAACCATCTCTAGGGTTTACAGAGAATGGTCCAAAAAAGAGAACATTCAGTGAGCGGAAGTTGTGTGGACAAAAATGCTTTGTTGATGTCAGAGGTCATAGAAGAATGGGCAGACTGGTTCGAGATGATAGAAAGGCAACAGTAACTCAAACACTCGTTACAAACAATGTATGCAGAGTACCATCTCTGAGCGCATAACACATGGAACCTGGAAGCAGATGGGCTACAGCAACAGAAGACCACACTGGGTGCCACTCCTGTTAGCTAAGAACAGGAAACTGAGGCTACAATAGAAGATTGGAAAACCGTTGCCTGTTCTGATGAGCCTCGATTTCAGCTGCAACATTCAGATAGTAGGGTCAGAATTTGGCATAAACAACATGAAAGCATGGATCCATCCTGCCTTGTATCAACGGTTCAGGCTGGTGGTGGTGTAATGGTGTGGGGAATATTTTCTTGGCACAGTATGGACCCCTTAGTACCAGTTGAGCATTGTTTAAACGCCACGGCCTACCTGAGTATTGTTACTGGTCATGTCCATCCCTTTATGACTACAGTGTACTCATCTTCTGATGGCTCCTTTCAGCAGGATAATGCGTCACAAAGCTCCAATCATCTCACCACTAATTTCTTCAACATGACAAGGAGATCACTGTACTCCAATGGCCTCCACAGTCACCACATCTTAATCCAATAGAGCACCTTTGGGATGTGGTAGAATGGGAGATTCGCATCATGGATGTGCAGCCAACAAATCTGCAGCAACTGTGTGATGTTATCATGTTAATATGGACCAAAATCTCAGGAATGTTTCCAACACCTTGTTGAATTTATGCTAGTAGGAATGAAGGCAGTTCTGAAAGCAGAAGGGGTCCAACACGGTACTAGAAAGGTGTACCTTATAAAATCGCCAGTGTATATATATATCCACACACACACATATACACACACACACACACTCAGTATCTGCAAGCTCAGGATGCTGAAATGGAACAAAAACTTTTGAAAATGTAGTGTGGTGTTTGCAAACAACTGCTAAGTAACTGCTATGCAGGGCTTCCTTGAGCACTATGGTTCTGTGTCAGCTCAACACTCGACCCATGCAGACTGAAATCTTAGGAGACATTTAATGGATAGTCACATGACAAATATGCCAGTAACAAATGGTGATTTTTTGCCTGCAATGCATAAAGAAAAAAACACTCACTACAATGTTTGGCTCACACTATGCTGATATTATCTATTAGCTTTTGAATTTTAAGCTTTCATTGTAATCCAAACTTGCTCAGAAAAATTTGCTCAGTGATGCTACAGATATCAGCTGATAAGCTATAGAATGACTGGGAAAAAACAAAACACAACAACCTAAAGCAGTATTAACTGTAAAAAAAATGTAATATATTGCAATTTCTTATTTATGGTGGCTGCATTAGTTTTTGTTTTTTTTTAGGCTTTTTTCCCTCTGGTTTCACCTGGTGATCTGGCCAGTAACATACCTCCTGTAGTGCTCCCACTCTAGATGAAGACACACAGGAGCAAATTTGGACAGCAGCATTGTCAGTCGAAGAGGGGGGGGGGGGAGTATTTGATGCACTAGTAGATTTACAGTGCCTTGAAAAAGTATTCATACCCCTTGAAATTGTCCACATTGTGTCATGTTCCAACAAAAACGTAAATGTATATTATTGTGATTTTATGTGATAGACCAACACAAAGTGGCACATAATTGTGACGTGGAAGGAAAATGATAAATGGTTTTCAAAATTTTTTACAAATACATATGTGAAAAGTGTGGCGTGCATTTGTATTCAGCCCCCTTTACTGCTGGTTCACACAGGGGCAACACGACTTGCAGGTCGACTCACCGAGGCGACCTGCACACGACTTTAGCGGCGACTTGCAAAACGACTTCTGTATAGAAGTCAATGCAAGTCGCCTGAAGTCGCCCCAAAAATAGTACAGGAACCTTTTTCTAATTCGGAGCGACTTGCGTTGCTCCTATTAGAACGGTTCCGTAGTACAGAACAGGACGCGACTTGCCAGGCGGCTAAGTCGCCTGACAAGTTGCCCCTGTGTGAACTGGGGCTTACTCTGATACCCCAAACTAAAATCTAGTGGAACCAATTGCCTTCAGAAGTCCCTTAATTAGTAAATAAAGTCCACCTGTGTGTACTTTAAACTCAATATATATACAGCTGTTCTGTGTAGTCCTCAGAGGTTTGTTAGAGAACCTTAGTGAACAAACAGCATCACGACGGCCAAGGAACACATCAGACAAGTCAGGGCAGGGATAAAGTAGTGGAGAAGTTTAAAGTAGGGTTAGGTTATAAAAAATATCCCAAGCTTTGAACATCTCACAGAGCACTGTTCAATCCATCATCCAAAAATAGAAAGAGTATGGCACTGCAAACCTACCAAGACAAGGCCGTCCACCTAAACTGACAAGCCGGGCAATGTGGACAATTTCAAGGGGTATGGATACTTTTTCAAGGCACTGTAGATACACTAAAAAATTCAAGTCAAACTCCAGCTTACACTGCAGTTATAGCAACAGCTTTTCCCTTTTGGGATAAAGGTTTTCACGTAAATACATTCTAATCATTGTAAGCACACTTATCAGTGGTAAATGGTTTGTCCCAACACTTTAACTGCTACATTTGCAGGAGAACAGACTTACTGAGTGGATCACCTGATGAAAATAAAAGAAAGCCTAAAAACAATAATAATGCACCCATTATATCTCAGGCTGTGTTCACACTATGTGTGGGGTGCAGGGCACAGCAGGGGGTCCAGTGCGTCCTCATTTTAGGTCAGAATTTTTGCCCGAATTTGGACCTGAAACTGAGCCAAAGACGCACAGGACCTACCATTCTGCTGTGCGCCCCGGAGATGTGTGAGCCGGCCACACTCCTGTCATGCGAATTAGATCCGAGAAACCCATGTCCAATTCGCAATAGTGTGAACCCAACATAAAAATTGGTAAATTGGGATTTAATAAATGTTTGCTTTTGGGTTTAATACTGCTTTATATATGCCATTTCTCTGCCTCAGACCCTTGGTGGCACTGTATGAAAGAGAAGGGGAGCATGTTGCACATTTGGTGGTCCTGGCCTCTGATCTTGTCACAAATATTTACAATATATACTGTATATACCATATGATCGACCTTAGCAATTGCACTCCTCTCCTTACTTCCAGCACAGCCTACGGTGCCACGAAGGCTCTTTTGCACTTTTTCATATTATCCACCAGATTCATGATACCAAGACACTGGATGTCTCCCCCCACCATCAAGGAATGGATCTCTGAAATCACTCATCTTCAGAGCAAGGAGGAACTGATAGTTCAGGTTACTTCATAAACTTAAGCAACATATTTCCACTTGGAGTATCTGGATTGCTTACATTAGTTATATCTGCATTGGAAATCTTTTCTAATACTACCAGTCACTACCCTAAGGACTGTAATCAGAGGCTACTCCTTTAAGCGGTTACCCTGCCCTCCCTTTTCCTTTCTTACTCTCCTTTCACTTCCCTGTACCCTCATGCCTTTTTTTGCTTTATTATGCTGCGTACACACAATCGGAATTTCGGCCCGCAAAAGACCGATGAGATTTTTTTCGTCGGAAAATGCGACCGTGTGTATGCTCCATCGTTCTTTTGCTGGCGGAATTCCAGCCAGTAAAAGATTGAGAGCATGTTCTCTATTTTTTGGTTGGGGAAAGTTCCTATTCGAAAATGCGATCGTCTGTAGCAATTCTGACGTACAAAATCCCTACGCATGCTCGGAAACAATTTGACGCATGCTCGGAAGCATTGAACTTCATTTTCTCGGCTCGTCGTAGTGTTGTACATCACCGCGTTCTTGACGGTCGTAATTTCAGCAAACTTGAGCGGAATCCCGTCGGAAAAAGCCGTCATATCTTTTTCCGATGAGAAATCCGCTCGTGTGTACGTAGCATCACCCTTCCCTAATCTATGTTCTACTTTACCGTTACTCCTGGTACACAGAATACCTTGGATATTCAATCTTGCTTACCCCATATTCAGGTCTCTTTACCTCCTCCCTTCTGTACTCTGTTTTTGTACTGACAATGTTCAATAAATTTTTATTATTAAAAAAAATACTAATTGTGTATAGATCAGACTAGATCACAAAGTGGAATAATAACTACATAAAACTAACTGTAAAATGTACTGAACAATTATCACAGTGGGCAAAACAGCAATATAATGGCCACGTATTTAAGGAGTTTTTTTTTTCACTGGGTTCTATGTAAAGTCTTGTCTAAGACCATTCAAACAGGACCCTTTAAAAAAAAAAAAAAAGAAAAAAGAAAAACACAAAAAGGAATTTTTGAATGACAATGGCACCATCTAGTGGCCACATGGAGTGCATGCAGATTACGAAAATTCTTCTGCCTTACAAGTGGAGAAAAGAAAATTTGAACTAAAGTGAAATTGTTGCTCATAGCTACCAACTAGAATTCTTCAATACATTTTCAATAAAATAAAAAAATAAATGGCTTAATTCTGTTATGATTACAACTGAAAAAGATTTACTACACTTCAAATTGATTAGGATGAGCATTAATATGTCAGAAACAAAAAGTGAGCTTGTAAAAAGAGGGCCACTGATAACGAACAATGTAGAATACAATTTACTGTTCAACCACATTACACATTGGTAAAACGAAATACAGGTTTTACTGCTATTCATTTATTTAGCTAAATACTACAATAGGAAGGTAAGCGATTCATGCAGTTTTTTCAAATGTTGCCTATTTCCCCTTTACCACACATTTGTTGGTGTTTTTTCTGTGTTTATATTATAGTTACATTGTTGGTAAAATTGAATAGACACTAGTCCATCCAGTTCAATGCATGTGTGTGTGTGTCACTATTTCCAATATCCCTGTATATTGAGTTCAATAAGATGCCAATCTAAAAGTTTTTTTAAATTATCAACACTCTATGTTGACACCTGTGGTAGGGAGTTCCACATCCTTACCACTCTAATGCCCGTACACACGGTCGGGCATTGATCGGACATTCCGACAACAAAATCCTAGGATTTTTTCCGACGGATGTTGGCTCAAACTTGTCTTGCATACACACGGTCACACAAAGTTGTCGGAAAATCCGATCATTCTAAACGCGGTGGCGTAAAACACGTACGTTGAGACTATAAACGGGGCAGTAGCCAATAGCTTTCATCTCTTTATTTATTCTGAGCATGCGTGGCACTTTGTGTGTCGGATTTGTGTACACACGATCGGAAATTCCGGATTTTGTTGTCGGAAAATTTTATAGCCTGCTCTCAAACTTTGTATGTCGGAAAATACGATGGAAAATGTGTGATGGAGCCTACACACAGTCGGAATTTCCGACAACAAGGTCCTATCACACATTTTCCGTCGGAAAATCCGACCCTATGTACGGGGCATAAGGCTACTTTCACACTGGGGCGGGCGGGCGTCGGCAGTAAAGTGGCGTCGTTTTAGCGGCGCTATTCGTCTGCGCTTTACCGTTGTTTTAGCAGCGCTACCCCCGCTAGCGGCCGAAAAAGGGTTAAAACCGCCCGCAAAGCTCCGCTGCAGTGGTGCTTTGGCGGCGCTGCCCCATTGATTTCAATGGGCAGAGGCACTTTAGGAGCGGTGTATACACCGCTCCTACAGCGCTGCAAAGATGCTACTTGCAGGACTTTTTTTTACCGTCCTTTCACACTGGAGAGACGCTTTACAGGCGCTATGCAGGTGCTATTTTTAGCACTGTATCACCTGTAAAGCGCCTCAGTGTGAAAGTAGCCTAACAGTAAAGAACCTCTTATGCAATTTAGGTGTAATTGCTTCTCATCCAACTTCAATGAGTGGCCATGTGTCTTCCTAAAGTGGTAGTAAACTCTCCTGGACAATTATGCTCCATGTAAAGCAGTATAAAATTACTTACAAGCTGGTGGCTTAAAAAGTATTTTAATGTGCATCGTTTAGGAGATATCACCCGCTGTTTTTTTCAATGACGTCACTCACGCATGCTCATTTTTTTTCAAATTGACAGTACACAGTGTGCCGTCAATCTATGCATCTACGTGCCGTGCTCCCATCAGCATTACTCCACGAGAGTACTGACCAGTCATTTCCTGAAAAAAACCCATGTTAGTAGTCTGCTGGATTTGTCTGTAGCTTGGCATTGCATACTTTGCTGAGACTGTGATCTACTAGGACCCCCCAGATCCTTTTCCACCCTTGAGTCCCCCTCGAGGTTTTCCCCTGAGTAACAACTTACATTCATATCTTTAACCCCCAAAGGCATTACTTTACATTTTTCAATAATAAATCTCATTTGTCATGTAGTTGTCCACCCATTTGTTTTATAAAGGCTTGTAAAGTTGCTAAATCCTGTTGTGAAGTTATTACCCTGCTTAGCATCGTATTGACCTCAAACACCGAAATTAAACTATTTATTCCAGCCTCTATATCACTTATGAGCAAGTTAAACAGAACTGGTCCCAGGACAGAGCCCTGGGGAACTCCATTTACAACTCCAGACCATTAAGACGATACACTATTTATCACGGCTATTTATCACCATTCTCTGGATATGCTCCTGTAACCAGTTTTTTATCCAGGCAAATACACTATTGTCATTGCTAACAGACCTGAATTTGTAAATTAAGCATTTATGGGGTATTGTATCAAATTCTTTGACAAAATATATGTACACCACATCTACAGGCCTTACTCAATCCAGATTACAGCTCACTTCCTCATAGAATGTTAATAAGTTGGTCTCGCAAGAACAAATTTTCAAAAATCCATGCTTGTTACTACTGGTACTATTTTTATCAGCAAATTCCTGGATATGGTTCCCTATCATTCCCTCCAATAGTTTACATACTTTTGATGTTAGGCTGACTGCTCTATAGTGTCCAGATATATATCTTGGCCTTTCTTTAAATATTTTTTGAATATTTGTAAAGAAAAAAAAACTTTGAATTGTTGTTCCCTGCTGCTTAAAGTAGTCATCCCCACAGAAGTCTAATAAAACAAACAAACAAAAATCAGAAAGAGCATCAGTTTCTCAGCAAATAAGTGGAGATAAGTGTAATTTACACATTATACAATTAAGCTCCTCCTTACTGTGTATGTCCTACCAACACTTTTTTTTCTTAGCGACAGAAGTAAAAAAAACCTTCTTGTCAAGCTTCTAGTTCCCTGCTGATGTTTCACCAGACACAAAGTGAAAATACAGACCATGCAAACACAGTGTTAACCAGGCATAACATTCCCCACCAGATATGACTCTGCCCCACAATCTGAGTACAATTTTCCAACAGCAGCAAGGAAAGAAATCACCATGCTTTTGTTTTGTAGAGTATCAGAAGGCTAGCAGCCATGTGCAATATCATAAACTGGGTCCCCTTGAATGAGCAACGAGAATGCAACATGTGGCAAAAAGTGGGCACTGTTATCATTGCGATGAATGTTAAGCATAATTTAAAGGGGTGTGGTTAAACAGGGTGGGAAGACTTACACAGTGCAGAATGAGGCAGTGTGGAAAAAAAAAAAGATGGGTAATGTCAGATGTCAGTGGGAGGGAAAAAGTGGGCTACTGCAACTGTAATCAATCTGTTGGGCAGGTGATCAGAACCAGGCAGCACAACTGCAGCAATGTGGTGGAACGCATAGGGTTTCTGGCACTTTTTTTTTTCTAAAGCAGCAGGGGCCAACCAGAAGAAGGTGCTATAGGAGTGCTTAATTTTGGGGATGCTACTGCACACTGGTGCCACTACTGAATCAAAGTACATCATTGTTTAGTGACAATTTCTTATGTACTTTAAAAATAACATTTAAAAATATCTACTGTATTTCATAAACAAAAGCCCCTATTCAAGGACAAAAAAATCATCGATGCATGTCAAAAAACATTAACTTAAACAATCCATAATATCTAAACTCATTTCCTAATATCTGCAGACGACACACACCTATAATCTTAGCTAAACATTAAAGTATAACTACATTGTGAACTTCAGAAAAATTATAACTAAAGTATAAATACGTAAAGGACAAACATTCAAATTATAGGTATGACTGGTCTACGTTTCTCCTTTTATTTCTAACACAGCGGCTTTAATTAATGATCCTTTTGGGACCTAAAATCAAGTAGGATCTAATGGTCTTTAACGAGCGTCAAGTGCCCTGAAATCAGAAAACAAGATGCAAGATGCTAATTAATCAGAAGTGCTGGGATGTCTAGGGGATGATGTCGGAAGAAACATGATCAGGGCCAAACCCCAGTGGCTCCTCAAAGACCTCAGCTGCTGCCATTTTTAATCGTGCAGTCCTTCTTACTTTCATGTCTGGTCAGGTATAATGAGTGGCTCACAACCCCACTCCTCAGTCTGTATGGAGTCAAACCTGTCAAGACAAGATATTTATACAGCCAGACAACATACTTGTCATTAATCTTGTTGTTGCTAAAATTTACCAAAGCAAAATCTATTGGACTATTTGCTAATTACACTTCCAGCTTCTTGTCAGTGTTGTTACTCCTGGGGGCAGCTGCAATGATCTAACAGCCCTATTGCATTTTTTCCTAGCAACCAAAAAATAGTTTTGTAATAAAAAATAGATACAAATAAAATAGTTTGTATGCACAGCGCTCTTATTTGGTAAAGCACATTAATACACTACAGGGGTTTTCCCCTTCCTTGCTTTACTGCAAAGTAACCCTGTGGAGTGTGCGCATCTGGCACAATGTGAGTTATGTGTAGGAATTCCAGCGTGCAATATACTCTATGTAAGATGAAAAATTGGGTCACCCTGTGAGTTGGTGAAAGCAACACCAACTGATCATTTTGCAAAACCTCCTCCCAAAGATCATCAGTAAGCATATCCAAATCTTCCTCCCACCTACGCTTAGAGGAAGTAGGAAATTTAGAAAAAAACTTTGTCAATAACTGAACATAGACCTGTGAAATAAGGCATTTAGTGGTCTACGCTTGAGCAGGGGAGTCAAATATGAGCATGGAGATGGAGTCAGACCTTACGCCCGAAAGGCAGTTGTTGGAGGGTTTTCAAAAATAAAGTTGGGCTAGAATAGTGACCCCCTCCAGTTCCCATCTTGAAAAGCCCTGCAGCCAAGAGAGATCTACAAGCCTCTCATTCGACCAGAGAAGGGTGTATTTGGTGTAATGAGAAATACCTGCTTTGGCCGTATGCCACACTTAATACATCAAAATGGAGGTGGGGTGCACCAGACGGATAGTAGGCATGAGCGGAGAGTCGAGGGCTTGGAGTGGGCTCCTATCTTGTAGCAAGGTGGAGAGTATGGCATAGGAGGAAATCCAGAGGACATGGCTTTCCCACCCTGCAATATGTTAAAGTTGGGCTGGGAGAAAGTATATGCAGGGGTTAAAAGCTGGTAGGCCCCCCTGGTCCTTGGGATACTGTAAAAACTAAAATCTAATTCTGGGGGGTTTTCTTTCTCCAGATTAGATCCCTAAAGGGTGCATTACTTCTTTAACCCTTTCACTATCAGACCCTGTGTTCCACTTTTAAACTTAGCTGGCTGGACCATTTTTGCTATTTCCATTACAGCTTTCAGAGGTTGTAAAAGATGCCCTAAACCAGGGGTCTCAAACTGGCGGCCCTCCAGCTGTTACAAAACTACAAGTCCCATCATGCCTCTGCCTGTGGGAGTCATGCTTTTTTTTAAATTATCTTTTTATTGATAGATGCAGAAAAGATGACAATTACAGGTAGATAATCGGCCATGCTATATCACAGTTAGGGTAATAACAGTCAGCGTAAATACCAGAATCTAACATTATCTGTTTATAGGATTGAAAAAAGCAGTTTTGTGCAATTAATAAAGATTTCAAAACCTTTGAGAAAGTAGTAACTAGTAATGATGGACTATATCTTAAATGGTGTTCGGACGTGACAAAGTGCATCAATTTTCGAGCTTAAGAAAAAATAATGGGGAAAGAAAAAAAAAAGGAAGAAAAAGGATGAATTGGGGGGAGGTAGGGGAGAGGATGCAGACAGTGCCCCGCTAGCCACACACCATTCAGGTCACGATAGGCAAAAAATTGGTTTCATAAGTATTGAGAATATTCATCAGAAAAACGGAACTGATCCCAGTAGAACCATCTGGTTTTGTGTTCTTCCAATTTGTCCCGAAGAGCGGAGGTCAGATGCTCAATGCTTTGTATGTCATTCACTCTGCGAACCATTGGGCGAGGGTAGGAGGAGATTGTTGTTTCCACATGGCTGGAATGCATGCTCTAGCTACATTAAGTAAATTTTAAGTAATAATTTATTGTATTTTTTCTGAGAAAGAGGGGTCAGGTCAAGAAGAACTGCAGCAGGGTCTCTGGACACTGGGATATCTATAAATTTGTGGATCAATTGGAGGACTTGCAGTCAGAATGGCTGGATGCCTGAGCAAGATGTGTAAAAGTGTGCTCCTGTGGGAATCACATCTCCAGCATCGATCACTCAATTGTGAGAATGGTTTGGCTAGTACAGATGGGGTTCTATACCACCGTGTCATGATTTTGTAAGTGGTTTCCTGGTACTTACTACATATCGATGATTTATGAGCGAAGAAGAGAATCCTATCTTTTTGTTGTTTCCTAAAAGTGACCTGAAGGTCTTTTTCCCATTTGGAAAGAAAGGGAGGTTCTGATTGCATTTGGAGATCTAGTAGAACTTCGTAGGAAAGGGACAAAGATTTCCTTATCGGACCATCCCCCAGACAGAGCTCCTCAAACAGGCTGAGAAGCCTCTGAAAGAGGTGTGGCTTGGGTAGTGAGTTCACGAAATGTGATAATTGGTGAGCTCGCCAGTGGTTCAAGAACTGTGATCCTGAGCCCATAAACAGGGTTCTGCATGGAATCCAGCCGTTTGTGCAGAGGAAATAGGGCACACGTAAGACCTTCTGTGGCGAGTGTTCGGTAAATTCTGGGTCTGACAATCCAGGACCGAACTTGGGATGTCCTATTATCGGTGTCATTAGGGACAGGAAACTGTTGAGCAAAGAAAGTTTAAAGAACCTTTTGAATTATGATCATGGTGGGAGAGGTGGGTAGTGTGACTTTTCCCTGCCCAAGGCAGGCCCTGTATGGGTACCTATGCAGCATCTTGTTGCAAACAGACCCATAGCTTGGTGGCGCTATGCCTACACCAGTCTACTACCCTGTTCATGTGGACAGCTGTATAGTAAAGAGCCAGATCTGGAGGACCCTTAAGTTTAGGCCAAAGTTGGGGGGGTTTTCCCCGCCAAACAAAGTTGGCAACGGCGGATCTAACCGATTGAAAGTACGCTTGGGGGATCTTATTAGGCAGGGCTTGTAATAGATATAAAAGTCTGGGCATCGCATTCATTTTGAGTATGTTACATAGGGCTAGACCATTCCATCTTGCCAAATCTATGGACAATGAGACCAATAGGGAGGGGGGAGGAATTCTGTCAGGTTCCACATGAGGGACTCCAAAGTTCTATGTAAGGGGGGTTGGTCCTTTTCCTCAAGTGTCTATGGAACCCTAAATAGGAAAACTGCATGGGGAAGTTGAACGATCATCAGCGTCGCTCATCATTTCCTGGTGCCCGTTGTCTGTTTCTGCGGGATTGGCGATTGTCTCAGGCTTGTTGAGGTCTGCCTTGAGGCGCACCGCCTGGTGGATCAGATGGGACATCAATAATGAGCCAATTGGGAACTGGTAAGGGCTCCATCTCTGCAAAGTTGAATAGAAAAGGTAGACCCGAGGGGTGACGCAGTGAAAAGGACAGATTGGCTTTGCGTACTTTTAGGTGGAATGGGTGGCCCCTTGTGTAGGACATTCCTAGCTCCATGATTCTCTCTAGTTTCAGGGCTCTGCACATCAGCAGGGTCTTTCTGGAAATGTCTGGCAGGAGTTGGACAGGGACCTCGTCAAATTCCAGAATTCCTACTCTCCAGGCTTGTTGAACAATTCTTTCTTTAACCACCTCGAAACATTTTCACCCCCCTCTGCCCAAGCCATTTTTCAGTTTTCAGCGCTGTCGCACTATGAATGCAAATACAACACTGTACCCCGATAAAATTGTTATAATTTTTTCCCCACAAATAGAGCTTTCTTTTGGTGGTATTTGATCACCTCTGCGGTTTTTATTTTTTGCGCTATAAACAAAAGAAGAGTGACAAGTTTGAAAAAAAACACAATATTTTTTACTTTTTGCGATAATAAATATCCAATATTTTTTTCTTTAAAACAAATTTTTTCCTCAGTTTAGGCCGATACGTATTCTTCTACAAATTTTTAGTAAAAAAAAAAAATCGCAATAAGCGTATATTGATTGGTTTGCGCAAAAGTTATAGCGTCTACAAAATAGGGGATAGATTTATAACATTTTTATTATTTATTTTTTTTTACTAGTAATGGCAGCGAACTGCGATTTTTATTGTGACTGCGATATTGCGGCGGACACATCGGACACTTTTGACACATTTTTGGGACCATTCACATTTATACAGCGATCCGTGCTATAAAAATGCACTGATTACTATATAAATGTGACTGGCAGGGAAGGGGGTAACAATAGGTGGTGATCGAGGGGTTAACTGTGTTTGCTAGGGAGTGTTTCTAACTGTAGGGGGAGGGGACTCACTAGGGGAGGAGACCGATCGGTGTTCCTCTGTACAAGGAACACACCATCGTTCTCCTCTCCTCTGACAGGACCGTGGATCTGTGTGTTTACACACACAGATCCACGGTCCTGCTGTGTTACCGGCAATCGTGAGTGCCAAGTGAAACGGTGCGCGAGATCGGCGGCGGCGGCACGCGTGCGCACCCCCTGGTGGGCTGGGAAAGCGAGGCCGTCATATGACGCCCGCCCGCAACGAGAGCTGCGCCGTCCTGCTGTCAATTGACAGCCGTCAGTCAGCAAGCAGTTAAGCTTGTAGGCATGCAGGCGACAAAGTACGTCTCTGGGTCTGTCTTGAAAGGTAGGTCTAGGGCCGAGGATACTGTGTACCCTATCAATGGCAACTTCTGTTACTGGGGGGCGGTTGAGCTACCTGTTAAAGATGGCGGTAACTTGCAAATGCATTTCCGCATGTGTCACAGTCTCTGGGATGCCCCGGAGCTGAATGTTCTGTCTGCGGCTGTGATTTTCAAGGTTGTCAAGAAGTTGAAGCTGCATGACTTGATCAGACAGGTCAGTGTGGGCAGATTGAAGGTGGTCTACTGTATGTGTCATAGCCCCTTTATCCTGTTCCAGTGCTGTTACCCTGTCATCTACTTCAGACACTTCCTGCTTAAGCACTTGCAGTTCTCCCCTTAGTGCAGATTCTACCCTATTTGCTAAGGCTTCAAAGTCAGCTCTTGTGGGTAGAAGGTCCACTAAGTCTGCTCTGTCAGTTGTGCAGGGGGGAATTTTGTGCTGTAGGGTGGCTTTAGGTATAGTACTCACTGACCTGTGCAGTAGAACCATGCAGCCGGGCGTCTGTTGTATTGTTGTGGCTGTAGTTGAGGCCCTGTGGGGAAGCATCCCTTCCAATGAGTTGCACGGGTCCACGTGGAATGTCCCATTCCCTGCCTTAGGGGACATAATAAAGGAGCGAGGCATGCATGATGAGAGAGGTTGCTAGGAAGGGAGAACGGCGGGATCTCATTGTCCTCGCAGTGTTCTCCTTTTTGTGGTGCTGCGGGATCGAGAGCAGCATGGTTACAGGTGGCCGGCATCATCTTGTTCCCAGCCGGAGTAGAGGCCCAGTCTGTGGATTCTGCCGCAGGTATCGTTCCATGACGGGAACGGTCAGAATAGAACAGTCTGCTATGTTCCCCATTACCACTGGGGCTGGAAGAGCCGTGAATGCAGGGTTAAAGCTGATTCGTATGGCTGACAGGTCACCTCAGACCGGGATGCTAAGCTATCTCTTCTCCTCATCCGTCCGTGCTGAGACCACGCCCCCGGGAGTCATGCTTGTACCTGTTAGCCTTGCAATGCCTCATGGGACTTGTAGTTTCGCAACAGCTGGAGGGCCGCCAGTTTGAGACCCCTGTCCTAAACCATATATTTTCTGAAAGCACGTGACCAGTAGAATAAAAATAATGTGCTACTGATTTTTAAGGCCCTGCGATATTTGCGCAAATGTTTATCAAACAATATTTTTGCTAAAAATACACTAAAATTATTATTTTTTTTTATCTTAAATAATCTTTATTAACATTTCTTAGTTTTACATACACCATTAAAAACATCCTCAACTTCATATAGACATACTCTGCAGGGAAAGGGGCCTTGTATCCTTCAGCCGGTCCGCCCTCACTCCCACTAGATCTACAAATTTTGTCCAGCAGATAATTTCATATGGTACAATAGGATGACAGGTATCTATTTACCCCCATACCCTCCCACCTTCCCCTTGCTCTCATCCCACCCTGAGCCAGAACTTCCTTTTATTCCTGACACCCTACGCTTGCCAACCAGGGGTTCCACATCTTCTTAAATTTTTTAAGGTTCCCTCTTCTGATATATAGGGCTCTCTCTTTCCATATTACGTCATTTATTGTTTTAACCCACTCATCTACTGCCGGGGGGAGGGCTGATTGCCATCTCTGCATAATAAGCTTCCGAGCCTGGTAAAGACATCTCAAAACCACTATCTTAACCGCTGCCTCCTCCAGGCTCCATACCCTATATCCAAGTATGCAGAGTCTAACATCTGCCTCTAAAGAGATTCCCCACTTATCTCCAATAGAGCCCACAACCCCCAACCAGTACCGTACTAGTTTGGGACACCTCCATACCATGTGTATCAAGTCACCCTCCTCCCCGCACCTGGGGCATTTGGCGTCAGGGCTTACACCAAAATAGAATAATTTCTTTGGGGTGTAATATGCTCTATGTAACAGCATTAGGTGAGAGAGTCTCTGTGCAGGTGAAACTGAAACCTCCTGGCCCACCTCCAAGATTTCCCTCCATTGTGTGTCAGTTAACTTTCCCACATCCTTCTCCCACCCCTCCCTACAGCGAAGGTGCTCTGATCTAACGACAGCTTCCTTGCGTAGTTGCGTATATATTTCGGAAATAAAACCCTTCCTCTTCCCTGGTCTGATCACTCTCTGTAGTAATACAGCATCTATCCAAACAGGGGGACCTACCCTGAATTGCACCTCCAGAGCCGCTCTCATTTGTAGATACCTAAAAAATGTTTGCTTTGGCATACTATATTCTTTTTGAAGATCCTCAAAAGTTTTCAATACATTCCCTCTATACAGTTGGGATAGACTATTTATACCCCACCTCGCCCATTCCTTAAATTCCCCCATAACCACGATCTCCTGTAGGTTTCTGTTTTGCCAGAGGGGAGCAAATTCAGTAAACCCGGCATATCCCATTAAAGACTTTGTTGCTTTCCAAACTTTCGTTATTAATTTGGTTGTGGGACTACTACCAGGTAGCGAGTCTGCTTCCAGTGCCTCCGCTACGATTTTGTGGGGTGCCTCCAGAGTTAGCAAGCCATTATCAGCACAACCACCCCCTACATGCTGCAGCTGTGCAGCCAAAAAGTAGCATCTCGGATGCGGGAGAGCTATTCCTCCTTCTTTAACTGGTAGCTGTAGGTTCTGGAGGCTAATCCTGGCCTTCCCTTTCCTCCATAACAAATCCCTAAAAAGTGAATCTATCTTTTTGAACCACTTTTTATTCACCCACACCGGTGAATTGTGTAGTAAATACAACAATTGAGGCAACCAGACCATCTTAATTAGGTTGCCCCTGCCTGCTACAGACAGGGGCAGCCGGTTCCAGATATCAATTTTACGCTCAAATTTATCCAGTAATGGAACTAGGTTATCTACGATGAACTGATTGGGATCTTTTGACATATTTATACCCAGATAACGAATCGTTGAAACTATTTTTAAGTGTGGAATTCCCGGCAAGTCCTGACCAATGGGTGTATCTAGTGGCAAAAGTGCAGACTTCCTCCAGTTCACCACCAGTCCCGATACATTGCCAAACTTCTCCATTATATCCATTACCTGCCTGAGCGAGCCTCCCGTATCTCCAAGAAACAGTAAGACGTCGTCGGCATACAGGGCAACCCTCTCCTCTCCTATTCTTCTTACAAACCCCTTGATCTTTAAGCTGGTCCTAATATGAATTGCTAGTGGCTCCATGGCAAGGGCAAAAAGCAGGGGGGACAGGGGGCACCCCTGTCTTGTTCCCCTCTCTAAGCATATTTTCCCTGAGAGGTCTTTATTAACCCTAACCCTTGCGCTTGGGGCCTTGTACAGTATTTTTATCCACCTTCTGAAACCAGGGCCCAGGCCAAATTTCTCCAACACCCGCCAGAGATATGGCCACTCCAAGCTGTCGAAGGCCTTAGTTATGTCCAGTGACAGTACTGCTCTTGATCCCATATTCTCAGTCGGGGTCTGGAGGTTCATATAGACCCTCCTGATGTTCATGCTCGTGGTTCTATGAGAAATGAATCCCGTTTGATCCCTGTGGATAAGTTTATGCATAATTTTATTAAGCCTGGCAGTCAGCACCCTTGCCAGGATCTTGGCGTCTGTGCACAGCAGAGATATAGGCCTGTATGCCGATGGGTCCAGTGGGTCACCCCCCTCTTTATGAAGCAGAATAATATCTGTTTCGGTCATTGAAACAGGCAAACACCCTCCCCGAAGAGCCCAATTCAGTGTTTTCAGTAATTCTGGCAGAAGGATCTTCCCGTACCGCTTATAGGTCTCTACCGGAAGACCATCCGGTCCTGGAGATTTTTGGTTTGCCATTCCATTTACCGCCTGTTGCACTTCAGCTAGTGTAATTGGCGCATCCATACCCTCTCTATCCTCTTCAGTAACCCTCGGGATCCTTATACCCCCAAAAAAGTTTTCCATGTCCTTCTCCTCGACAATCCCTTGCGACCTGTACAGATTTTTATAATACTTCTCGAATATACCTGTAATTTCTAGTCTCTGAGAGGATATCTCGCCCTCTGGAGTCTTGATTGCCTGGATCATCGAGGAGGAGGAATTGGTTTTTACCAAGTAGGCCAACATACGTCCCACACTTTCACCTTCCCCAAAGGTCCGTTGTTTCTGAAAAAGTTGCTTATTTTCACCCCTCTTCAGGACTGCTGCCCTATAGGCTTCCTGTTTTCCCTCCCACCGTTTCTGCTTCTCTGGACTAGGGTCTGCTATAAATTGCTCCTCTGCCAACTCCAGTTCCCTCCTAATTCCCTCCTCCCACTCCCTTGCCCTTTTTTTAACACCTGCCACCCCCTGAATCAGAATGCCCCTAAGAAATGCCTTCAACGTGTCCCATTGTACACCCGCTGTAGTTGAGCCTTCATTAGATTTTAAGAAGTCTTCTAACTTCGTTGTTATCCTCTCTGGTTCCCCCATTAACTCCAACCAATATGGGCTTAGCTTCCAAAACCCCCTAGCCTCCCTGACTCCTATGTCCACTAAGGCTACCATCAGAGAGTGATCCGAGACCCCTCTTGGATAGTAAACTATATCCTTTATTAGTGGTATTGCCTCCACGTTCCCCAGGGCCATATCAATCCTGGAAAAGGTAGAGTGGGAGGCAGAAAAGCAGGAGTACTGCCTTGTTCCGGGCCCTCCATATATCCACTAGGCCTGCTTCCTCTAGGAATTGACCCAACCGGCCCCCTGCTACACTATTTGCTTGGACTTTCGCTGGGTATCTGTCCAGCTCTCTATTCAGCACCTCGTTAAAGTCCCCTAGTACTATCACCGGGGTGTCTGTCTTATCCAGCATAAACTCCATTAAGTTGTATAACACTTCCAATTTAAAAGGTGGGGGGATATAAATGTTGGCAATGACATACATTCTATTTTCAATAGAGCAGTATAAAAAAACATAACGACCCAAACTATCTATCCTGGTCTGCCTACAAGAGAACATCATACTTCTTGTCACCAATATACTCACTCCCCTAGAGTAAGAAGAGTAAACCGAGTGGTATTGGGCCTGAAACCTCCTGCTTGGGAGACATTTCATCGTATCCTTTGTCAGGTGTGTCTCCTGTAGGCAGACCAGGCCCACCCCCCTTAACTCCAGTAGCGAAAGAATAGCAGCCCTTTTGTTTGGGTTCCCCATCCCTCGTACGTTCCAAGAACCTATTTTGAGAACCTTAGACTGCATCAAACAAGCCACAAGCAAGAGCTGGCCTCTAAGAAGCCAAAAAAAGTGGGTGCCTTAAACTTAGTACATTGTTTTGTGCCGGAGAATAACATCTTCTTACCCACTATACCTCCCAAAAAACCCAAAAAATAACTGAAGTGAAAATCCTCTGTTACTACCATACTGTGCACTACGTGTAAAAATAGTGAGAAAAAGAGGAAACAAAAAAAAAAAAAAAAAGAAGTGTTCCCTTAATTACCCCCTGTACTTTGTGGCCCATAGGGCTTCTTTACTATTATATTCCATTCCAGTGATCATTCTAAATAACTGCTTTTTCATAGTGTTTACATTTACCACACATGTGCTTAGTCCTACATCCCCCCTCCCCCCTTTCCCCTTAATTACCCCCCCAAGTGCTATATGTATATTAATTCCTAATATAAATTTACAACCCCTCTCCCCCTCAATCACCCCCCCCCACCTCTCCCTCCCGATCCCTCCCACCCCTACCCCTCCTCTCCCGCAACCCCTCCCCCACCTTACCAGGTTAGCCCTTGGGGCTCTATTCATGACCATCTCATATATTCCTTCCAGAGTGCCCCTTCCTAACATTCCCCCCCTCCCTGCACCATTAGTATCCACATGTGCAAAATTTTAAATATAATAACCTCCTCCTCCCCCATTCCTACTCTACCATACACCATCATTCTTCCTCTCTATACCAAGTTAATATTGCTTCCCACAGTCCAGATCTTCTTATCTTCTTATCGAGCATCCTAACACTCTGGGCTCCTTTCTTTGGGTTTCAGTCTCTGTTTATTTTCTTCATACCAGCGGGTTACCCCCCCCGGGGAATCAAAGAAGAGAACCTCCCCAATTGCCTCAACCCGTAGCCTAGCTGGATACAGTAAGGCATACTTGACATCAAATTTTTGTAGGGTACGTTTGACCTCCATAAAACCTTCCCTGCGTCTCTGCAGCTCCGGTGAAAAGTCCGCAAAAAATGAAACCCTTGCACCGTTGTAAAAAATAAGCCCCTTCTCTCTGGCTTTACGCATTAAAATTATCTTGTCACAGTGATTCAAAAATTTCATCAGTAAGGACCTGGGGCGCCCTCCAGGGAGCGGAGCCCTGAAGGGGACCCGATGGGCTCTCTCAATTGCAAACTGTGGGGAAAATGCATCTCTTCCAAATATTTCTGTGAGCCATCCTTCAAAAAAGCAATGGGACTCTGCCCTTCACATCTCTCTGGGAGACCCACTATTCTTATGTTGTCCCTTCTCAGGCGGTTTTCCATTTCATCCATTTTTTCATTAATTCTACCCAGTTGATCCTTCATAGATTTAACATCTTGCTGTAGGGGAAAAACATCATCCTCCACTTGGCTCACTCTTCCCTCCAAGCCAGTTATTCTATCTACTGCCTTTTGCAATTCCTGCTTTATTAGTAATAGTTCATCCTTAATCTCTTTAATTTGGCAGCTTAACCCCTCCACTGATGCTCTGCAAGAGTTAATCGCATGAAAAACTTCCCTCAGGGTTGGTTCTACCTCTGTAACAGGGGCCGTTGCTGGTGGTGGTAAATGAGCTTTTTCCCCTGCCCCTGAGCCTTTATTAACACTTGGATTTTTATGCCCTGCTCCAGCTGGGGTTGAAGATGCCTGACCGTGACTTTTCCTATCCCCGGTGGTCTTGAGTTGCGGAGTTTGCCCGTTCTTAATGGGGGTCTGTTCAGGAGTGTGTGCAAACCTCTCCAATTTTGCTGCAGCTGCTGCCGCCTGTTTCCCCTTCTCCTTTGCAGATCGTAATGACTGGGGCCCTAAATTCTCCATATTGACTGGCTCCTCCCCTCTCCTCCTTGACATTGCCGTTGTCACCTTTATGTACTTGGGTACCCAACACCACCAATGGGGAACGAGTAGGGCACGGGGGAAGCCAGGGAACAGCAGAAGAGGTTGGCCGGGATCACACAGGTAAGTACTATCTCTTTAATGCAAGGCTCTATTTACACCCTGCAGTCTCCACTTGACCAATATGCATGTTCAACAGTTCAGAGAAGTCAACAAACTAATCAAATACGTCACAGCTGCCCGTTCGCTTCTCCTTCCCTCTGTTGGGCTATTGAACCACAGGGTAGCGGCCTTTGACTTTTAGCCAAGCACAATGGGCTGTAATAAGTTGAGGGGTTACAACCCTCTTTCCAAGTCCCGCTCACCTGCTCTGATCCCCAAAGTCCCAGGACCCAGCATCCAGCTTCTTACCGGCCTCCTCGATGTGGCATAGGCAGTTTGACATAAGCATAGGCTCACCACCGGTCTTCAGATCCGCCCGTTCCAGCCATCCGCTTCTCCTCCTCACTCACCGCTCCGTGACGGAATGCTGAAGCCGCCTCACCGACTCCCAGGCGCGCAGGCGCAGTAGTTGCCGCGGCTTCAGTGGGAGCGCTACAGTGCAGCTAGCTTGCTCCGGTGACCGACAACGGCTTCTCCGTCTACCTCTCCTGCTGCAACGGCCGCACCGGGACCCAGGCCCAGACACCGGCTACCTAGTAGTGCAGCCAGCCGAGCACACCAACACTGATAACGGCAGATAGACAGTGGGATAGCGAGGCTCACAGCAGGCTACTCGCTTCACTCCACACTCCTTCAACACCCACTTCCGGTCACGCCCCACTCATCTCAGCACTAAAATTATTATTAGCAGATACAAACACAGCACATTTTCCAAAATCCCTGCTAAATATAAAAGCCTAGCTGAAATTGAATAATAAATAACATATATTTGTAAATTTTAAAATTGCACCTTTTTGCATATATTAAAAAAAATGAACGTATGCAAAAGTGTAAACATCCAAATTTCTCAAAAAATCTGGATGTTTTCATTTTTCACTTACAGCTTTTAGAGTTTGTAAAAGACACTGCAAACCAAATATTTTCTCATAATGCATGACCTGTAGAATAAAATTATTTATATTTATATATATATTATAATATTTATGCAAATGTTTATCAAAACAATATTTTCACTAAAAATACACTAAAATCAATATTAACAGATACAAACAGCAAATTTTTACTAAATTCCTGCTAAATTCCTACCATACATAAAAGCCAAACCATTTTTGAATTAGTAAATAACTAATATTTTTAAATTTCAAAATTGCACCTTTTTTGCGAAATGGTGAAAACAGTATGCAAAAATTGAAATATCCAGATTTATCTAAAAATCTGGAGGTTATAATTTTTCACTTAAAGCTTTCAGAGTTTGTAAAAGACCCCCCAAATCATATATTTTATGAAAGCATATGACCAGTAGAACAAAAAGAAGGTGCTACTGATAGCCTCTGAAGCCCAATCCACTTTCGGATCGTCCTGCAGTGGCTACTGACAGGCTGTTAGGAAGCGATACAACGCTGTCAGAAACCATGAATCAGACAGACAGAAAATTTTGTAAACTCACACCTTTTAATATAATAGTAAAAATGGTACAGATAAGTAAACATAGCCAAAGTGGATAGTCAGAACAAGCCAGTAAATCAGGAAGCCAGAGATCAGCGTAGTCAGTGGCAGCAGACAGGATCAGGAACCAGAAGGGACATCAGCCAGGCAAGTCTTTCAACAAGAACACAGCAGAGAGTATCCAGATATGTTTGACTAAGGCGAAGGCATGGAAGGAATGAACCAGGTAGTTTAAATAGCCAGAAGGGGCTAGCTGTAGGCCGGACTCACGAGCAGGAAATAATCACCAGGTGAGCCACTGTGGAACAATGAGTGCTGGCAATTAACCGACAGCTGAGCAACCTGAGCACTGAGAAGAGAGCTCCATTGCTTTATTCCCCAAGACAGACAAAGGGTAAACACGGCCATGAGGGGGCTTGGGACCAGGTTGAAGGTCAATTGCACAATCATACGACCGGCGTGGAGGCAAACTAACGGCTTGACCTTTGTCAAAGACATTGCTAAATTTGCGATACTCCTCTGGCAAGGAAGAGAGTGAAGAGGTGCCCAAGACCTTAGCCACTTTCTGAAAACATGTTTTACTGCATTGGGGCGACCAAAAATCTCAGCACGAAGCTAATCAAAAGAGTGGTTGTGCCTCTGTAACCAAGGATAACCAATAACCACCGGGTAATGAGGGGAGGAAATGACTTGAAATCAAATTATCTCTTGGTGAAGAGCCCCTACGGCCATGGTCAACAGAGCAGTCTAATGAGTCACTTGGGCAGGCTGTAGAGGTCTCCCATCAATAGCCTCAATGGCAAGTGGAATGGCACGAAGCTGCAGTGTAATTGAGTGATTTGGACACAAAGGCACCATCTATGAATAGGCCTGCAGCCCCAGAGTCGATTAGAACCTGTGTATCGATGAATGACTCGTACTAAGAAAGGGTAACCTGAACTAGAGACTTATCCTTCAGGATAACTGGGGACATAATGCCACCTAAGGTCTATCACCTACAGGGCCTCAGGTGCAAGCATTTCCTGGACGGGTGGGACAAGACTTCAAAAAGTGACCTGTCTTGCCACAATAAAGGCACAATCTCTCCCTCCTCCTAAAGGCCTTCTCATCCGTAGAGAGACACGTGAAGCCCAACTGCATGGGTTCTACTTCGCTGGCAGACTTGGTACCAGGAGGCATGGAAGGTGAGGGAGGCAGGGGTGGGACTGCAAAGCCAAATGTACAGGTGGTTTCCGCAAGTGCTCCTTAAAGGAAGTTCTCTCCGAGTCTGGAGTCAATGAGAATGGCTAACATGATTAACTTCTCCAGATCTGTAGGTATGTCTTGGGCTACAGATCTGGAGATCTGTAGCAGTAATCGGCAGCAGTTCTTGTACTCTATTTGATGGTCATGAGGCTCTTGGCAGCAGAAGTGGAGCATACGGGAACGTCAAATACTTTTTTAAAGGAAGCCACAAACCCAGGGTTTTTACATCTCCCATAGAGGGTTTGCCCAGGCCAGGGCTCTATTAGAAAGCAAAGAAATAATGAAGCCTACTTTGCTTCTGTCCGTGGGGAATGCCTGGGGCAGCATCTCAAAGTATATCCAAAACCTGGTTGAGAAATCTTCTGCATTGAACTGGATCACCCCCAAATCATTGGGGAAGCGGAGCGGAACCAGACATACCAATTACAGAGGTAATATTTGAGGCGGGTTCCTGCACAGAGACTGGAGCAGCAGCAGGGACGGCCTGCAACACAGGTTGTACCAGAACAGTCACAGAGGGAGGATCCAGGTGAGCAGTGTGGATCAGGAGCGTCTGTAACGCTATGGCAAACTGATCCATGCGGTGGTCCTGCTCATTCGACCTGGAAAAAATATTACCACTAGGTGGATTGCCTGCATCTTCTGAATTCCTGGCCTTCTCCTACTGTCAGGAACCATGAATCAGATGGAGACAGAAAATGCAGTAAAATCACACCTTTTAATATAATGGTAAAAACAGTACAGATAAGTAAACGTAGTCAAAACATAGCCAGGGTTCGGTAGCTAAAGCAGATAGAACAAATCAGGAATCCAGAGATCCACATAGTCAGAGGCAGCAGACAGGATCAGGAACCAGAAGGGTCGTCAGCCAGGCAAGTATTTCAACAGGAACACAGCAGAGAGTCTCCAGATATGTTTGACCAAGGCGAGGGCACAGAAGGAATGAACCAGGCAGTTTAAACAGCCAGAAGGGGCTGGCTTGGCTGTAGGCTGGACTAACGGGCAGGAAACTATCACCAGGTGAGCCACTGTGGAACGATGAGTGCTGGCAAATAACCGACAGATGAGCAACCTGAGCACTGAGAAGGGAGAACTGAGAGCCCAGCCCTGACAGACACCTCCTCACCGCCTGTTTTAACCCCATTCTACCAACAATTGCGCCGCAGCCCCATGCATTGCACAAGGTTGCATGGCGTTTGTGGAGTTTCCCCATTGACAGGACTGTGTAGTATTTGGCGGACGGCATTGCTACAAGTTGGGTAAACTTTGCCGTGGGTGCGAAGCATCACGGCACCTACTGCTGCTTAGGGGGGGGCATTTGGCAGGTGACAAAAATGTGCGGTTGAGCTGTGTTTTTGCCTCCTGCCAAATGCCCCCCATTAAGCTGCAATAGGCAGTGGACATAGATTGGTCAAACAACTAATAGGGGCAGTGGAATCTCGATAAAGAATGTAACTCTAAAGTGACATTATACTCTGGTTTAAAAAGAAAAAGTTATGTTTAAGTATGTATTCTTGAATCAAAAAAGTATCTTCTATTGCTCTTAGACCCCTCAAAATCTTTAAATTCTTTTTTGTGCTGCTCTGACCTGACTCCCTCTTACAGGGTAGCTACATTTGCTCTTTTGACAGAAGCTGGTCATCAGATCAGCTTCAATTGGGCAAGGACTTGTAGACACGGGCTGAATGTCGGCCAGTTTCTACTGTTCCAGCTGATTTCAACTGATATTTGGCCCATATGTACAGGGCTTAAATCCGAATTGAACATTCAGTTTAAATCAGCTAAATACATCCAGGTGAAACAAAACTAAGGTGGTACTTGGCAGTGAAAGAGAGCTGTGGCTGCTTTCTAAAAAAAAAAAAAAAAAAAAACAAGACCTTTTCATACCCAGAATGTATTACGTTAAATAAAACTGAAAGTTTATTTAAGCTAGCAGCTTGTTATATAGCACTTGCTATACAGTATATACTGCTTTTATACAAGATGATGGCAAAAGTATACTGGGCCCAAAGGAGGCCTAGTATACTACAGCTATTCTGTCAGTAAAATCAATTCGTAAAAAAAATAAAAAGTTATCAGCATTACTGCATGCTGATGTGAAATCATCTAACGCTGAAAAAAAGTTTTTGATTTACTTCCTTGTTTGCATCCACATCCTGGTTCATCTGAAGGCACTAGTGATGTAGCACTGGCCGTACACATGCCCCTTGCGCAGGCACTGTCACTAGTGCCTTCAGGGAGGTCCTGTACCTAAGCTGTGAGATCTCATGAGATCTTGCAGTATTCGTATACTGCACAAGCGTAGGATGAAATACAAGACTTCATGTACTTCATGAAAATTAAGAATAATAGTGCGCCAACCAGAGGGCAAAGCAGCCAACACAACAATCAGACAAATCGTAAACAAGATATAAAAATACGTGTGGCGCTAAAAAATGTACGTTATTGGGCAAAGCCAGACTGAATGTTATCTGAAAGGCAATATGCGCAACAAAGTATATTAATGGAACTGGATCGTATAAGAACTGGTAGTTGACACTAACAGAAATAAACAATATAAACCTGAAGGTGTATAGGTGAGCCGTGTAAGTGAATCAAATGTGAACTATTATTTGACACCTAAAGTGAAAAAGTGGCAAAACAATATGAGTGTATAAAAAAGGGAAGAAAGAGGAACTACAGATCCCAACAATAGGGAGGAGCAGTTCTATGTATGTGGACCAAAATAATGTGAGGATTTTCAACGCCACAAAATTGTGTTACACGCAGATAGGATTAAGCGTGTAGTGAAGAGATAGGCTACAAATAAAATTGACATAAACAATAGTGAACATGTAAACTTCTAATAAAACTAAAAGTCCATCTTGAACTCGTAAATTAATATTGTTAATAACTCAAAGTCCAAATAGTGCGATTTGGAACGATCAACAGTCGCCGGAATTAGTGATGGGGGACCATTAAATCTGAGAATGGCATCAATGCCAAACTAAAATGATAAAAATTTAGTTTGGGTACAGTGTAGCATGACCACGCAATTGTCATTCAAAGTGCGACAGCACTGAAAGCTGAAAATTGGTCTGGGCAGGAAGGTGTATAAGTGCCCTGTACTGTATTGAAGTGGTAAATACCACCAAAAGACAGCTCTGTCTCCAAAAAAAATGACAAAAATGTTGTTTGGGTACAGCGTTGAAAGACCGCGCAATAATCATTCAAATTGTGACAGTGCTAAAAGCTGAAAATTGGCTTGGGCAGGAAGGGGTTAAAAGTGCCCAGTAAGCAATTAGTTCATTCCTAACCAGGTACAGTGGCAAGAAAAAATGAGAACCTCTTGGAAAGAACTGGTTTTCTGCAGTAATTTGCCATAAAACGTGATCTGATCTTCATCAGTCACAATAGACAAACAATAGACAGCATAAGCTGACAACACAAAAACAATTCTAATTTCCCTTGGGGGTGATAGCTGGCCAAACCTCTCTTGGCAGCAACGACTTCAAGCAAACACTTTCTATAGCTTTGGATCAGATCTGCACAACGTTCAGGAGGAGTTTTTGACCATTTCTCTTTACAAAATTGCTTCAGCTTGGACATATTTGTAGGAAGCCTGGTGTGAAGGGCTCTCTTGAGGTCATTCTTGTCATTAAGGTCTGGCCCTCTGACTGGGCCAATCCCCAAAAAGCATCTTTTTTTTTTCTGAAGCCAGTCTATGGTGGTTTACTTTGGTGCTTAGGGTCATTGTCCTGCTGCATCACCCAACTTCTACTAAGCTTCAGGTGGCAGACAGCCACCTTGACACTACCCTGTAGCATATTTCGGTAAAATTGAGATTTAATTTTCCGTTTGATGATGGCAAGTGATCCAGGCCCTGAGGCAGTGAAGCAAGGCCAAATCATGATGCTTCCTCCACTATACTTTACTGTTGGGATGATGTTTTGATGTCAGTAAGCTGTGCCCATTTTGTGCCTTATATAGTGCTGAGTACAATTCAGCTTTTGTTTTATCAGTCCACAAAACATTTTCCCAGTAGCAATGCGGTTTTCCAAGGTGCTCTTTGGCAAAGTTTAGGCATGCAGCAATGTTTTTTTCAGAGCGCAGCAGCTTTGTCCGTGGTGTTCTGTCATGGACACCCTGCCTTTTTAAAGACTTATACATGGTAGGCTCATTGACAGGGATGTTTGCCAGTTCCAGTGATGTTTTCAAACCTTTAGCTGATACCTGTGGGTTTTTTTATCTCATTGAGGATTCTTCTGTTGTGACTTGGGAGGCATCTTGGCTGGGTGCCGAGATTCTAGGAAGTACTAAAATGTCTCTATAGACAATGTGCCTGTCAACTGATGGATCCCTAAACAAGTTGAGGTTGCTTTTTATCCCTTTCCAGCCTGATGCAGATCAACTACTCTTGACCATGTGTCTTCAGAGAGGCATGGTTCACATCAGCTGATGCTTCTTATGAACAGCAATCATAAAATGTCTGAATGTCATTTATGAAAGTAGCTCTAAACCACACCTCCAAACTAATTTCATGAAAGTGTTACTAAACCCAGGATCCTGCATTCACTATATCTGTGACATAAATACAATAAAGGTATGGCGCTTGTATACAAATATTAACAAAAGTGAAAAAAATCTATAATAAATAAATTGAAAAAAAAAAAAAAGCAGTCCAGTGTGATATAGTGCAAACACCAAGAAAGTCTTTCAATGCAATTTTCCAATTTCTTCAACGCTTGTGCTCAAAATATGGGTGTAAACTCACCAGAGGTGTTTGGCCCCTTTTTAGGGGGGTCAAAATGCACTTTGTTGCTCTTAAAAGCTAGGGTCTACCCCTGGGGTAAGCTACGATTCCTCCAATTTTCAGGTCACTCATACATGAGATAATCAGACGGGAGATGGAATAAAAAGTATCATGGTGTAGTATTTTATTGAAATAGGTTAGTAGTATAAAAAGAGTAACACTCACATGTATTGGTGCCCGAAAGCCAGCACCTGCATATACAGTGTGTATGGAATGGGATAACACCACCACTGCCAGCATAAAGATGGCATGCATTCCAAGCCCCTCATTGATTTTTGGCCCAAACATGACAGTCTCACGCAACGCTTCGACATATGTTTCGCCCAAATGGCATTTTCTTGAAAGTGATGCTGTTCCCCTCAATTTGTGTTTTTGGATA
Source organism: Lithobates clamitans (assembly GCA_037952925.1). NCBI lineage: Eukaryota > Metazoa > Chordata > Amphibia > Anura > Ranidae > Lithobates > Lithobates clamitans. The sequence continues at coordinate 3,661,221 of JBBGZY010000852.1, read as the reverse complement.
TGGTTTTAGGGACTTGCTGAAATAAAGGTAATTATACCGGATGTGTGGCCAACCAGAATTCTTTTTGCTCATTGTTGTAACTTAGTTGAGAATCAGATCACATTTTATGATAAAATACTGCAGAAAACCAGTTAATCCCAATGGGTTCCTATACTTCGAGACATGCTATGTCTCTTCTATGATAGAAAAAAATTACCTACCTATTCACAATCTTCTTCAGAGAGCACACTGAGTTGCACATACATGAGTTACATCATTCTGGTCCAGGACATCAGGATGACAGAATATTCCAAAGACGACGACCAGGAAAAGATGTCTGCACTGGCGAGGGAGTGAGATAGTAGGCATCTGAATGTCTCACTTTGAAAAATAGGGATCCCTTATCTTTGGGATTTGTGATGTAAGTGAGACAGATACTTTGTTTTCTCCACTTTTCATTGCTTGATTACATCCATCATTTGCTTGCCAAGTCCAAGAGCTGGAAACACTTAAAGTGGTTGTAAACCCTTACACATAGCCACCGCTGATGTGATTATTCTCAGGTGATGCACAGAAATGAAACAAATCCTCCTGCACATGTTGTACCTATTTATCTGCATCTCTCCTCTATAGCAGTTCAAGGTACACAGATCAAATGTTATTTCTCAGCTCCAGCAGGCAGGGGTGGGGATCCAACATCACACACTGCACAGCATAAAGCCGAGTATAATCTGTGACCTGAATGGAGGGTAATGACCCCCCCTCTACAGAGTCTCATATGGCAACATGAACAACTGAGGCTGTCAGTCACCATCTCTATACTGGAGGGGGGGCATTCCTTGGAAATCTGTGATGTTGGCATAATCTGTCAGGGGTGACTCATGCAGACAGCAGATGGAGGAGAGAGCAGACCAAAATCATACTAGGTGCTTTCGATTGAGGCTAATACACACTATAGAAGGATATGTGATATTCACTTTTTGTTTCAGAGGTTTATAAACACTTTAATATAATGCCTGTGATTCAGCAATTCCACCATGTTTATCTGTAGCCTAGCAGTGCATCTCTTGCATATTTGAAAATATATTATTCACACCCCTTGTCTACTTCCACTGCAGTTTACAAGAACCAATAGTATGCTTTTACAGCCTAAGGCAGCCCAGCTAAATCAAAGATTTATCTTGAATTCATCAATAGGACTTTTTGCGTTAAAGTGGAACTTTACCCATTAACAACTTGAAAAAATCTCTTCTTTAGCATTAAACCTACATACATATTAATAATTATGCTACCAAAGTTAATGTGTGCTGTAAATTGCCTTTAGCATTGTTACTGTTTCTTCTTGGTGGAGGCTGTCATTTTGCTAAAGTCCAGAGGCCCTGAACAACAATAAATCTACAGGCTGTTAGTGGACCAGCTTCTTCGAATTCGGCAAAGTGCCTAAAAATAGAGAACAACTGAGTATGTGCATTGCAGGGTAAGACAGCGTATTACTACAGTGGTTCTCATCCGCAGTCCTAAAGTACCCCCAGCGGGCCATGTTTTCAGGTTTTCCTTTACTTTGCATAGCTGCTTTAAATCAATATCAATGACATGGTATTGATAAGAGCTATTTTATCTAAGGGAAGTTCCCAAAACATGGCCCGTTGGGGATACTTGAGGACTGAGGTTGAGAACCACTGTATTAGTGGATTTAAAACAGTATAGGCACTCATTTTAATGTTTTACATAGCTATACCTGCAAAAGGGGCCAGCCTGAAGTGATCTAAAAGGACTTAATTTTCTGACTAAAGTTCCATTTTAAGTTGCAGTCATTTATGGATTGCAACTGCAACTTAAAGAAAATTTTTAAAAAGTGTATCTGAAGTTGCTACTTTAGACAGTAATATATTTACTTACATGTTGCATTGCATTTAGGTTTAGCAATTGTGATTTCAAAAATTACTTAAAGTGGTTGTAAACTTCAGTCATGAAATCTGAACTAAGCACATATCGGTAGTGTTTACTTATCTCTCCCCAAAGCTGTAAGTGTCGTTTCTCTCTGGTGCTTCATTCCTCTGCTATCAGCATGTCTCACTTCTGAAAAGTTTGCCCAACACATGAGATAAATTTGTGATGGAGGAGGGAGCTTGGCACACAGTTGGTCTAATATGTATCCTTCCTTCGCTCCTGTGTGCTGTGTGGAGGGGTGTGGGTGCCTTTCCTCCAGTCAGTTCTCACATACTTTAACTGCAGCTCTTCATCCCCTCCTCTGTGCTCCTGACAGATGAAGAAAGATTTTAACACAATTCTGCCCTTTGGGAAGGGGTGTAGGAAAGAGAAAACTGCAGATAAACAAGTAAAACTTATGTAGGAGGATTTGTTTCCTCTCTGTGTATCATCTAAGGATGCTTACTTCACTGGGTATTGAGAGGGTTTACAACCACTTTAAATAAACTGGGGCATAAAACATGCAAATCCAATTTACTTTCTTGTACACTAGCAAAAGTCTTACTATTTTACTGACTATATTGCATCATATAGTTAAGGAAATAAGATCAATACTCTATCATGAATCAGAAGTTAAGGTTTTACAAAGAACTCCTAATCACATTTACCAGCTGTAAAGTAACCTGTTCTCTGTGTCTTCTTATGCATCACTTTGTAAATAGATATAGAGTTGCTTAAAATCTTAGAGAACAGTGCAATGTTAAGGAGTGACAATATATTCCAATAAATGTATACATTAAATGAAAGCAGCTAGTGTGTATACATTTAAAATTATATTATACTTTAGTATCTACAGTATTACACATAAATGAAGAGACGAACAGATATTGAATATGTAATCAAAAAACAAAAATGTAATATATTGCAGTGAACTTGTATTTAGATGTGTTGGCTGAATTAGATTTCATTTTCAGGCATTTATTAATACAAAAAAAACGGTTTATCTTGCCAGAACTGCAGTGTTCTTGTCACTTCCCTTTCTTTTGGGAACTAATAATTCTATCAAATCAAGATGTAATGAATGTGAACAAAGGCCGACTTGTTTGAAATCCAGCCTGTGGGACAACCATGGCTCCCTCCATAGATACAATGGAGAAATGAGCATAGCCACAAAGGGACAGGACATGTGGAATATACAGGATTAGCAGGTAAAAAGAAAGTCTGTAAAAAGAAAACCAATACAGCCACTATTTCTTATCTAAAGACTGGTAAACTACTATATAGATATACATACAGTATATACACACACACATAAAATATATACTGTGTATATATATTTAGGATTTATTCATGCTTCAAATATTTTGTAGGCAATTCATTTGCAGAGTGTGTTTCTGATACTAATAACATTTGTGGTATTTGTGTAATCAGTGTCATAAACCACTTTTAGTCTGGGGTATAGTATTTCTGCATCCCTGTTGGAGAAATTACCTTTCATTTTCTGTCCTCATGACCACACAGGGAGTTAAGAGCAATGTCCCCAGTGGTGCAGCAATAAATACCTGAGAGAGGTCCTAAACCTTCTCAATTCTGCAAAAAAAAAGTGTTACTGTTGCTGCCTATGTCTTTACTGCAGTGATTTCCTCTAGTGTCTTGTCCTCAAGACAATATTGAAATGAAAGATAATCTCTCTAGTAGGCACAAATGTGTCTATAAAATGCGGGCAGAGGTTTTGACCCGTTCCTACTCCATTAAAAAATAAAAATAGATAATTCTTTAAAAAATATCTGATCAAAGACTACATGTATAGTGACACAATAAAATGAAATATTGATGTTTAGGGTCAAACCAGTTAAGATAATAACCTTGACCCATCAGAAAAAAAAAAAAAAAACTAGACTTACATAAAACACGGTTAAGCCTTACAAATAATGCAAAGAAAATAAGGAACATTAATTATTTTCCTTAGTTCTTCTGAAGGCCATACAAGAGTACCTGTCATAACGTAATGGACCACCTGTTTGCCTGTAAAAATATTGTTTTATTACTGCAAAAAAAAAAGATATTCACCTATTTACAAGGTTAATGGGTACACAGAACAGAACACAATATATGGGCTATGTTACATGTACATACACAGGCACACACAGAGCACTATACATAGAACAGCATGGTTTAAACTTACAGCCACGAATATTGGTGGAGAAATCATTAACAGAGACAGGAGAAAGTGGGAAGGCTCGTTCAAGGGTCCCCATGTTACTACGTAAAGTGCCTGACATGCAAGAGCAGTCTATTTCAGAGCACCCCAAACAACATGCCTGCATCAGCCTCTTGCGGATGGACATCTTGGCTAAAATCATGGTTATAATGAAAGGGAGAGGAAGAGTGGAAGATTAATGCAGGGTACAGAAAAACACAGACACTTATATATATATATTTTCATGTATATATAGTTTGACACAAGATGTTGCTCAATGCAGTTATGAACAGCAGGGTATTTTGACTATTCAAGACAAGAGGCATTATATGCCAGGGCAAGATTCCAAAGGCAGCTTTGACGAGATGGAATGTTTAAGATAAGCAGTAATTCGTTTGGATGAAGGGGAGAGGTCAAGGATAGAACTAGTCTCTGAAAGGCTGGCCACCAGGACTGCAAGGTGGGTTTTGGAAGTGTCTATGAAAGGCCACTATTGTTACCAGATTTGTTATGCATTGACTTCAGTGTGTATTATTTGTCCCTTAGAAAAACTAAGAAACACTGAAAGCAAAGAGACATTATTTGCAGGAATTTCTTATATATTTTTTGAATGTGCTAAGAGATGGGGAAATCAATGTCTTTTATTAAGAAACTCAATCAACATGAAAATAATATAGATTGGCATTTTCATATGCATACAGAAATACAGTTTATCAGCAATAAGTATTCGTTTAGGATTTACAAACAAGAAACAAACCATGCAACATATTTTGCTGTTTACTACAGACTTGGGACATGTAAAATTCCATGCTTCATTAAGGCAGATAAGTTCTGAGTGGCTGGCATTTCTAAGAGGACTGCAGAGAGTGGCCTAACGGGGTATGAAATGGAAATGGAATCTGTACCTATTTTCAAACATGTGTATTCATGCAAGTTTTAAGGGTTGATAGTTTCTCTGTAATTCAAATACAGATGTACAGAAAAGATGAACTGCAATACTAACCAAATATATTTAATATATAAACAAAAGCAAAATGAAAGGTAGCATGCAGCAAGTTCTCATGCATGCCATATAGTATCTAAACTGTCAAATTTGCATGCAGGTTTGCAGCAAAAGGTCAAAATGTGAGTATCTCCAGCCTCATCACTATGGAGTTACTAAAGCATTCCATAGTAGATAACATGTAGGAAGTTTCACATACACACACATATATATATAAATATATATATATATATATATATATATATATATATATATATATACACACATACATACATACACACTAGTGGTCAAAAGTTTTAAAATATTCCCATTTTTCCAGTTTTTATTGACATTTACTCAATTTAGTTTAATCTGAACATGTACAAATTTAAATTTAATCAACACAGCCATGTTTGTACAATGGAAAACTTACTGATTAGATTGTTTTTCTCAACACCATTGCAGATGTTGCTACACATGCGTTGCACTTGTAGGTTGTTCGGTTTTCATCCTTCAGTACAGTTCATCCAAAACCAGTTTGATGGGATGTAAATCTGAAGGATGAATTGACCATTTCATGATTTTTTTATGATTTAAAGCCTACCATCTTCTACTTTTATTCTAAGTTAGTACTGACTAAAATAACTTCTGTTTTATCCCTTTCTGATTACATTAATCTGCTAGAGCTCTAAAAATAAGAATAATAAAATGCTAAAACAAGCAAAGGTTTATTGATAATTACATTTGTTTATATTACTAATGTTGATTTTATTTGAATGGATATTACAGAATAATCACAATAAAAGAGCACAGATTGGCAGAAAGCTTGACCTCCAAGTCTTGTATCTTGGCTGGGACTCATAATATAGCAAGAGAAAACTTAGGTCTCGTACACACGGACGGATTTTCCACAGACAAAACATCTGACTTTTGTCCGAAGGCATGTGCCTGGATTTTGTCTTGCATACAAACGGCAAGGAATTGTTGGCCAACAAACAGGAACGTATTGACATACTACATAGTTTTTCAGCTATTTAGCGCCACCCTTTGGGCTCCTTCTGCTAATTTTGTGTTAGTAGAAGTTTGGTGAGTGTTGATTTGCGCTTTTCATTTTGCGATTTTCATTTTGCTCTTTTCGTTTCTGAACAGCCGTTTGTCAATCAGACATGTTGCGTAATTGGAGGAGATAATGTGTTAATTATTATTGGCCTTGGAGTTATTGCTTTGACCCAAGTCCAGTCCAGGAACAGGAGGAGGAGTTCTTGGACCAAAAATTGGTTGCTTTATTAATCGTGACCAATTATGTCATATGCCTTTGCTGCGGGAGCTCCAGAAGAATAATCCAGATGTTTTTCAGAATTATATCCGGATGACGGACCCCTGCTGTCATAAACTCCTGGCATTGTTGACCCCTAATAAGGAAGCAGGACACATGCATGAGGCTTTTATTTATTTGTTTTTGGTTGAATAATAATGATTTGATTTGTTATATTTTTTATATTTTTGGATGCATAGAATGCACTTTTTGGTTAAGTTTTTTTGGTTAAGTTTTATTGGCAGATAGCATGTCTAATTTTATTTGTTTTCTTTTTTTAATGCACGATAAAAAAATTGTGCAGAATAATACTTGGCTAAAATACAATATAAAATTGACAAGGGACACCAACATAGTTGTATCTTTGATCTTAAAAACTACGGGATAATGGTGTTGTGGTAACTTGCCCCCCCAAAAAAAAGGCTTAATATTATTATTGTTGATATCACTAAAAAAAAAAAAGCCTCTGAAAATTTCGTTTGCAATAACTCCATCAGTATCACCAGCAAAGCAGCTTCATTATTATCCCATTAAAGAAGAAGAGAATGTGCGCTGCATTTCAACATTTCATAATTTGCCACGTCACAAATGTTAATTCTCCATTACGAACGCTAGTTTACAAGACTGACTGCTTCTGGCCCATCCTTGCTTCCGAGCATGCGCGTTTGTATTTTGGACTTTTGTCCCACAGACTTGTGTACACACACTTGGAAAATCTGACAACAGACATTTGTCCACGGAAAATTTTAAAACTGTTGACACCACTTCACTCTGGTGTCCTCACAACCCAATTCCTTTGTCCAATCCGCATTTTCATACAATTTTACCGCACTCACGGACATCCTCCAGCAGATGGGTCATTGTCATACTGCAGGCAAGTACCTTGATCCAAGTCGCCATAAATTTACAGTCTGCCTTCTGATCAGAAGCAATCAGATGTTATCATTATTACCACTGCAGGACATCTTGAAAGATCTTTAATGCAAGTTCTAGCAGGAACTGTGAATGCACTCTGTGGCAGATTTAACACTCATAAAATTGCAGCGTGCTAGGCATAAAGTGTTTTCCAGAAGATAATATCTTTCAATTATGTTTTCCTGCCAAAAACATCCTGGTCCACCGTTTCTAGGGTTACATTCACATTACATGAGCCATTTATAACCAACGTAGCCTTACTGCTCTATCAGACAGCTATCTGGGCATTTTAGTTTAGTGTTTCAAAACTGTGTTGATATATGTAGATGTTGCACATTTAATACTAACATAGTCTGAACACTGACCAACTAGAAGTAGATCAGAAGAATTGAATGGTAACATTGCATTAGGCCTTTTGGTTTAGGGCGGATGTCACGCACTGAGGAACCATTTTTTGCCTACCCGAAATAATAATTTAAAAAATCCTCTGAGGAACCAAACATTTAAACATTTTGATATCAGCTGTCCATGAGACCATCTTTCAGACTTCAGTAGTCCATAAGACCATCTTTCAGGCTTCAGTAGTCCACTGGTATTAGTGATGGTGCCTGGCCATGAAAAAAACAATTTGTTTCCAGTTTAGCAATGGTTTTCTCACTGTCATTCAACCTGGAAGGCCTGCAGCTCAGAGTATTTTCTACACATTTGAAGGTGAGACTTGATTACTTTGACCACTGTAAAGCTGTGCTGAAGCGGTTGTCCCGTGAAGTTGTTGGCTCTGAGGAACTTGACTTCTGATTCTGTTATGGCTTTGGGTCTGTCAGACAACTGTACTCACGGAATCCTTAGCTTTATTCACAATTTCTCTAAAGGAAAGATCTATACTTGTAAAGGTTCTAACTTCAAAACACACATTTTCTGTTTGTGGTAACCTAATGTAATTCTTTTAACCTCTGGTAACCGGGCTGTTTACTGCTTATCCTTATACTATTTCAGACTATTCACAGGACCTGAACTGCTTAAATTTCAATAAAAACTGAAAAATAGTGGTGCTGTAAAATATTTATACTGTATATACATACACACACATCTACACTGTATATGTGTGTATATATAAATATATATACACATACATACATACATACACACACATTCTAGATCATAGTGGGCACATTAGGATTTTGTCACGACACTAATATGAAATTTAAGAACATTTTTGCAGCTCTCGCAAAGTAATGCTGTCTAATAACTAACGATAATATAATTGTAAAAGCATTACCAGTTTTGTTTGATACAGAGAACAATAATGTTGTGAATAGCTCATAAACCAGCAGTAACCAGATGCAAACTTTCATCAATTTAGGGCAGTGTTTCTCAACATTGTTGTAGTAAGTAACCCTTTATTGTAGCAATATTTATCAAATATCCAGCCCCGTTCACACCAGAATGCAGTGCGGGAAACCGGGCTCAAATCGCACCCCATTAATCCGCATGTGAATCACACAGGAAAACTCAGCGCGTTCCTATGCGATTCCTAGTGTGAACTGGCCCTCCCATTGTTTGTGACATTATCCTCCATAATTGTTTCCTTCTACTAATTTTTTCCAATCAATCTTTATAAGCTGCTAGAATATCCAAACCAGGTCATTAACCAATCGATTTGTATACATGTTTTATTTACCAGACTATTAAAAATCTAATACTGACATTTATTGGACCACCAAAAGTGCCCCTTGAACAGAAATACCCCATAGGAATACACGTTAAGAAACACTGTTTTAGGTAAGGTGGAACGATGAAAGAAAAGTGCTGACTGGTTACGGTTTTCCTTCAATAAATGAGCTTACAGTCAGTGAAGGAAAAACTAGACAAGTAAAATGTAGACACCCAAAAAATGATATTATATATAATGAAATCTGTTTAACACATCAACAAATGAACAATTCTAGAAAGATTCTGTAAAAGGCTGGAGATACTCAGTACAAATGTGGGACTAGAATGGAAATGTTTGAAAGAGAAGCCTTTACTGGCATCAAAGTTTTTTTCAAAAAAAGAACAGTAATAGTTTCATTTTAAATTGCAGAAAGGCCCCAAACATATGCAGATTCTACAGGTACTGTGATGGCAATGAAGGGCCAAGTACCACCCCACCACTCCCACAATTGCACAGTTCTAGAAAGGCTTTGAAACACAACAATCACTTTAGGGACGCCATAAAACAGACACATACACAAAGAGTATAGAGGCACCCACTCATACAGAAACATTGACAACGTTACTACACTGACATCACAATTGCACACAGTCTTCATGAAAGGCATTAAAAATAGCTCAATAGAAAGCTGGGGTTACTTAATAAAAACACTGCTCAGAAATAAAAGACCAAAAGCAGAGAAAGGCACATTGTTCTCCAATGCAAACATAGATTAAAGAGCAACAAAATTACAGGTCACGTAATCACAGAACACAAACACAAAAAAGCAGCAAAATAGGACACCGTCACAGATGTCACATTGTCACTGCTGGCCTCAGAAATGCCTCTTGGCTGCATTACTACTAACCTTCTATCACTGACATTTGTTACCGTTTAACATGCTAATGATTAGCCTAATAAAAAAAGTATGTACCTTTAGAAGTACTTAAATATAAACACATAGGCTAACTTTACACCTCTGCAATTTCAATACAGTGTGCGTTATATGTGCTTACTACATGCCCTATCATTCAACCATATAGAAGATATACTTCCTGGAAACTGCACCAGAGATGTAGCAAGGATGGTAACACTTCACACTAAAGTGCATATGAATGAAATTGCGCCTTAGATATTTTAACACATTTTTCAGGTACAAATTCTAATAAGCGCTATTTGAATTTTAAAAAATCACAACATAGTCGATTATTTTTCTTGGTATTCTAGAGGTGTCCCAATGACCATCTCTAGATAACAAACCCCTCAACATTCTGAGTACAGAAATATCCACAGGTGTATTGATCTATACAAGTATACTGTAGAATTATCTCATTTGCTCACTGTTTTTTAATGTTTATTGTATTATTTTTTTCACGAATACTAAATAATAAATGCTTGTAAAACAGTGCTAAATTGTGTATATTCAGTTGCTGAAGCAATTAATGTTTATTTTAGGGTACTGTATTGTTTGTTTATCCATTTTATGGTGGCATATACACATAATCATATTTTATGGAATACTAATGAACTGTTCTATGATATAAGGTACATACAGTCATCTCTCACTGAACCCCTTCCTTACTTCCACCAGTATATTTCAGGCTACCAAATTAGCTTATAACTAGAAGGCTGTATTTACAGTCAACTGCAGCCCTTGGCATATGTAATGCAAAACAAAGATGAAACATATAAAGGACTGATGTTTACACAGAGAGCTAACCTGCCTGAACAAATGTTGTTCTTTGGTTAGTGTACTGTACATTATATGTACCAATTATTGATCTTTCTCTAGGAAGAACTGCTTCAGACAGCTCATGCGACAAATTTTCTACATGCTTTAAAGGAAGTTTTTCAGAGAAGCAATTTTTGAGACTATTTCTGACCTCTTCTTCTGAAAATATTGGTCCCTTGGCTGACATGCTCATCCAGTGGCTTCAATAGCTTTAATGTCACGGACAGTGAAATATGCAGAGCAGGAGTTTTGCCTTGACCTCTCTGACCTGCATACTGGATTTTTTTTTTTTGTATATAACAAATATGTCATACGTACCTGCTCTGGGCAATGGCTTTGCACAGAGCAGCCCGATCATCCTCTTCTGGAGTCCCCCACTGGCGCTCCTCCTCTTCTCTGTGTGCCACCATAGGAAGCAGATTCCTATGGTTTGCACATGTGCGGGCTCAATCCCAATTTGCGCTGTGTGCGTCAATTAACACATACAGTGTGGCTTGCCATCCCTCGCTCCCTTGTTGCTATATTTGATTGATAGCAGCAGTGAGACAGGGGAGAGGGAGAGAGCAGCGCCGGATTGAGATCCATCTCAGGTAAGTATTTGAGGGACCAGGGGGGTATCTGACAAAAGAAGGTTTGTTACCTATATACAGAGAATGCATTAAGGTAAAATCCTTCAGCCTTTACAACCACTTCACTGCCCTAATCTCAAACTGATTTAGTTGGAGACAGCCCAGCAAAAAGCATTTTCAGAAAGAGATCAGCAATAGATTATGTATTTTGTCAGTAAAAGTTTCCTTTAACTTTCCTGGAGTGCTGCATGCAAGTACTGAAAAGGGAATTGCTTTAACTGCTATGAGCCACTTATCCAGTCTAAGACAGTTCTTTCTTTATAGAGTTTGGGCCTGATTTACAAAAGGTATTAAGTGCAGCGAAGTGAGATGAAGTCATGTGAAACTGAGCCTGATTTCTAACACTGGAAACAGAGCTTAAATCTTAGGGAAAAAAATTGATATACATCTCTATAACACACACACTTTCCCCATGTTTTTTCTCTTTAAATATACTTTAGTTGAAAAAAAGTAATAATTGTTGATGTGTCAAAAATAGTGTGCTTCTACCTTCCTCTTTGACATGACAACACAGTGTAATTTTGGTTTTGAATTCCAAAGCCTGTGTTGTCAGCCCTGCCTAGTTCATTTCTGATGGATTACAAAGAACACAGACCTCTCCTCATCTCCATAACCCATCCCTGTGCACAGGCTGGGAACACAGGAAGGTATCAGCTCACAAGACTTCTGCCAAAAGCCAACAGCTATGTTTTGCACTTATCAAACAGATATAGCAACACACTTTCAATGGTATATTCGGCATGCCGTAACGGAGAAAATAAGAGACGTTCATTGTTAAAATTAACATATCCTTTAAATGAGCCTGTGTTTATTTCACACCGCCAATCACGTGCAGGAAAAAACAAAGCTTTTGTTCCATACGGTTGGATGTTTGAAGTTAACACATCTAACAATTAAAGTAAAAGTTCAGTCAAAATCTAACTAAGGCTAAATCAACTACCACCCCCATTATAAGACTATTCTACCCTGTGAAAGAAAAGATGTCTATACTTACCCATTCTGAAGCTGCTCTGGTCCAGTCACATGATCAGGTCCCAATGCCAGCTTCCGTGGAAGGGAAGGGCGGCCGACAACGGATGTCCCATAGTAAGCCTATGGGTGACATCACCATACAGGCATTTGAAGTTGTTGTCGGTGATCTCTGCTGCTGAAAAGATCATATGGCCGAATCGGAGCAGCTTCAGAATAGGCAAGTATAGGCATCTTTTCTTTCACATGGTAGATAGAATAGTCTTAAAATGGGGGTTGGAGTAGATTTAGCCTTAAGCTGGATACACACTATATAACTTTTGTTGTTTGATTTCCTTTAAACTTAACAAAACCATGTAGTGCAAGGGCCTGCCTGATTGCATGCAAATTTAAATTGTTAAGGTTTGACTTCATACTATATGGTTTTGGTAAATATAAAGAAAGTTGTATAGTGTGTATCCAGCTTTAGTTAGACTTTGACTGAACTTCCACTTTAAAGCAGCATTAAACCCAAAAGCAAACTGTTTTTGCAGCTTACCAATTCTTAGGTGTGACAGTTGTATTTGTTTTCTTATTTAGGCTTTCATTCTTCCATTTTCATCCAGTGATCCAGCCAGCAAGTCTGTTGTATCTTAACAGAAATTTTTTCTTTCAGTTGCAGGGATGAGACAGCTCATTTAACGCTGGCAGGGGTGCTTAAAATGATAAGCTTTTATTTATGTAAAACCTTTATCCAAAAAAAAACAAAAAACTGCCTGTCGTAACTGATTACAAAGTATTAGCTGGATCTTGGCTTCAATTTTTTACTGTATTTAAATCTGCTAGTACATCCAACACTCCCCCAGACTGAAAAAATGCTGCTGTCCAAATCTGTCCCCTGTGCTCCATCATCCACAGTGGTGTCTGTATAATACAGGAGGTATTACTGTCCAGATCCCAATGAGGCAAAAAGCATAAAAAGAAAGGGCAAACCAATACAGCCACCACATCTAAAGATTGGTAAGCTGCAATATATTACATTTTTGATTTTGGGTTTAATACCAATTTAAGTAAATTAAGTTATTTCACCTCACTTCATTATACTTCACAATTTAGTAAATCAGCCCCACTGATAGAGGTTCAATGTATTTTCCCTTATACAATTCCCTTTCTGGCAAGGAATATTCAATCATAGTTAAATCACGGTATACAATCTAATGTAACAAACACCTATAAACACAATACATTTACATGAACATGTATATTAAATACACAGAACTTTAGTGAAACAGGACAATAGGTTAACACATTACTACATGACACATTACATATGTCACTGTGTACAAATTTGTGTGTGGACACAAAAACTGCACCCTTCTCACAGAATGATTTTGTTGGACTTAAAATACAGCAGCATGTCTAGATAAGGAGCATGTAGGCAAAGTTCACAGCACATACCCCAAGGTTAACAGTTTAACACACAATGCTATATATAGCATTGTATATATATATATATATATATATATATATATATGTATATATACACACCCCGTATAACAGTCACTTTGCCAGGTAAACCAACATTCATTCTAAACACCCAATCATGTACAAAGACTCAAGACAAAATATATATACATACATATTTTTTTTTTAAGTAATTGAATGATTGACGTGATTAGAGATTTACTAAGCCAAGTGAAAAATTAAATCAAATTCAGAATCCCTGAAATCTAACTGGTCGCTGTAGCTTAAGAAAACTTTTAATAAATTAGGTTCAGAGTTTTTTTTCTTTTTTTTTACTTAAATTGGAAGCTTTTTATAAAGGACAGCAAAATAGTTAGGCCTTGTCTGGCGCATTTCACCCTATTTTGTTAATAGTTTTGCCAGTTTTTAAAGGTTCTAAATATAAGTTATGATGTCTGACTGTGATGGAAAAAAAATTGAGTAAGGTAAATGGATGCAGAAAGAAATGTTGAAAAAACAAATCACCATTTCTTCTGAAAGTTCCTTCTCTAGCTTTTCCTGAATTAAAAAATATCCAATTACACCCAGTTTAGGGTAGCATTAATTATCAGCAAAGTTTAAATCTGATCTCCAGGTTTCTTGTCACAAGCTTTTTTGGCCGTATTTTTCCTATAAATCACAGGAGTAAAGTGCCCACTGTTGGCTGACAGCACTCAGCCGGACCAGACTCAGGAAAGATAAGGCCTATAAGGCTGCACCTAGCTCAGCCTTTCAGTGACCCACTGAGAGCCTGAGAAAAACCCCTTCCACCCCTAAACAGCCCAGCATTCCAGTGAGCGCTGGAGGGGAGTGCAGAGAGCTGCTGACTGACAGTCAGTGTTTGATCACTCAGTTCTCACTGCAGAGCCGGCAGGGCACAGATGCAGCATCGGATCAAAGCTGCATCTACCTAGGTGAGTACAAATGTTTCTTTTTTTTAAAAGCCAGAACATCTCTTTTAAATAGTATGTTTGCTGCACTGGTTCTAAGCACTGTAAAAACTGCATGTAGTTTCAGCTACATACAGAACACAGTGCTAGGTTCTGGCTGTGGAAAAAAGACTTCCCGGAAAAAAAAGTCAGGCTGAGTGGCGCTTAGCCATTCAGAGGCAGCTTTGTATTCTGTGAATGAATAAAAGCTTCCACTGATTGGCTGAGGCGGTCATGATCTCTGACTTGGTCAATCAGAGGAAGCTTTGTTTTCATTCACAGGATACAAAGTGGCCCCTGAATGGCTCAGTGCCACTCAGCCCAAATCTTTTTTGTTCCGGGTGTGGGACAAGAAATCTCTGTCTCACAGCCAGAACCTAGCACTGTGTTCTGTATGTAGCTGAAGCTACATGCAGTTTATACAGCTCATAGAGCCAGTGCAGCAGCTAGGGAAAGAAAAATTTGTTTGGGCCAGCTTGGTCCAAACAAACTATTTAAAAGAGATATTCTGGATTTTAAAAAAGAAACATTTGTACTCACCTAGGTAGATGCAGCTTCAATCTGATGCTGCATCTGTCCCCCGCCGGCTCTGCAGTGAGAAATGAGCAATCAAACACCAACTGTCAGTCAGCAGCTCTTTGCTCTCCCCTCCAGCGCTCACTGGAATGCTGGGCTGTGGAGGGGTGGGAGCGGTTTTTGTCAGGCTCTCTAGTGGGTCACTAAAAGGCTGAGCTAGGTGCAGGTACAGGCTTATTGGTGGATACCAACCATATGGTCGAGAGCTACATGCAGTTTATACATTGCTTAGAGCCAGTGCAGCACAAATGAGCTATTTATAGAGACAGGAAGCCTAGAGATCAACTTTAACCACAAAAAAAAGTAAAAATCCTAAATACATTTATAAAGATATATGTAGAATTATGTTAAAAAGGATCATAGAAATTCACCAAAATAGCCTCATGAACAACCCAGTTAGTGACAGGATTTTCAATTGAAACAATTACTTCATTCTATAAGCAGGGCACATTGTGTGACTTCGCAGTTACACACACAAAAGCCGTTTCAGAAATGTTAGTTAGTCTTAAAGTGGTTGTAAACTTCAAACATGAAATTTGAAAAAAAAAACCCTCATCTTTCTATACTGTATACTTGTCTATCTCCAAAGCTCTGAGTGTCATTTCTCCTTGCTGCCCATTTCCTCTGTTATCAGCATGGCTCTGGCAGCTATTCCTAACACCAACAGTTAAACAAAGAGAGAGGCTGATGCAGCACAGAAGACATGGCTGCAGATACACAGCTACAACTTATATAGAAGGATTCCTTCTCTGTGTATCACCTAATGCTGGTCACTTCAATGGGTACATATGAGGGTTTACAACCACTTTAAAGATGTCTGGAAAAGATTGAGGAGGAAATGCTTTACTTTTCTTTTTTGTGCTTTTGCCATATTGATTTCTATTTTAAGTAATGTCAGCCAATAAGGACCTAAAATAACAATCACATGGCTGAAAAAATTGTTATGGCAAAAAACGTAAGTGTTATAGCTTAGTGAATTGAGCTAATTGCCTTAACATGCACAAAGAGGAGGGGAAAGAAAATTCAGATCTGGATTCAGATCTACCTTAAAGCTGGTCAAACCAATTGACCAATAAGGAAAGATGGTTAATAGCAGGTGTGCTCTAGCTGAAAGGAAAGTTTACGTGGAAGCACCTTAATAAAATGAGCTAGTACATACATTTGACCAGCTTTAGTGTATTTGCATCCTACAATTTACAGGTTCCTATATTCAGTTTCTAGTGTTTTTATTTGACAGAATTTAGAGGCCCTATAATATGACTGCTTTGGGTTAGGCTTTTAGTTATTTTATTAACAAAAGAAAATACTTAATGAAAGTCCCAGTCCCTCTACTATTCTCCTCTTGTTCTCAACAATGCTAACAGTGGTGCAGTTGCAAGGAAACAGGGACCAGTAATAGAAACATTACATAATAACAAACCTTATATACTGCATGTATACTACAACTTTCATTTATGACATAATTTTGACCACAATGTCTCATTGGGTCCAATTTCACAAAAAATACATGGTGTAAGTCTATAATGGCAATTTGTTGTCTTTGTCATTGAGAGATTGACTACTTGTTAGCAGTCATATCATCTGCAGCAATAATTGCCCATAAGCAGTTACTGTATATCTATCAGTGTAGCAGAGGGGCTGTAGTCTGAGAAGCACAAGCAAACTGCCAGGTAACAAATTATTTTCATGTTCATGGCTTTTGCAGCTTAGATGATAAAAATGTAGAATGGAATAACTATGATATAACACCAGTCATTGGCATGTATTTTTTTCAAACTGGACAACAGCTGAAGTAATGTATAAATTTAACTATTTGCAATAAACTTTTTGTCAAAATAGGATTTTGTATTTTTCAACAGAAGTGATTAAACTGCTGTATTTTTGCACACACTTTCACTTACACTACACACTGAAATAAATATGAAGGTGCATGCACAGGACCTTGGTGATAAAAACACAGAGACCTGTTTCTGCTAATGGAAGGGACTAACTGACCCCCGCAGCAGAGAACTGGTAAACACAATAAGGAAATTCAGCATGTACTCACAATACATAACTAATAAGAGATTTACCCAAGTGCAGCAAAGAAAGTGAAAAAAAGGAGGGACATATGAAGGAAAGGAGAAAAAAAAAGTAATTAATTAGAACTGAAAGAATTCTCCCATGTAGCTTTAAATTAGTTGGAGATACAGATTCTCCAGACTACTACCTTCTGTTGAATTAAAAACTATTATGCATTTCATCCGAGCTATATATTTCTCTAGAAATACATTGTGCACTGAATAAAAATGTAATTGCAGTGTTTTTACAGCCAAAACGTTTTATTTTTGTTTTGTTTTTTTTTAGATTGGCGAGGGATTGAAAACACTGTCAGGTTTGTATAACTGTCTGTGTTCCTGTTAGAGATCTCTATTTGTCCTGGTAACCACTGTCACTGGACACTTGTTTTGGTGATGAGAATTTTGCAAAGATTTTCCCTAACTTCCAGTTATGTCTACAGGACAGGAAATAAAAGGAAATCTCAATATGACACACGTCAAAAAAAGCCCTAATGCCGCGTACACACGGTCAGACTTTTTTCGTCTACAAAAGTCTGACGGACGCCGACGGACCAAATCCGGCGGACAATCCGATCGTGTGTGGGCTTCCCCGGACTTTCAGCTGACTTTTCCAGCCGCAAATCTGACGGACTTTAGATTTGAAACATGCTTCAAATCTTTACGTCGTAACTCCGCCGGACCCAGAAATCCGCTCGTCTGTATGCTAGTCCGACGGACAAAAACCCACGCTAGGGCAGCTATTGGCTACTGGCTATCAACTTCCTTATTTTAGTCCGGTGTACGTCATCACGTACGAATCCGTCGGACTTTTGTGTGATCGTATGTAGGCAAGTCCGTTCGTTAGAAAGTCCTCCGCAAGTCCGCCAAAAGTCCGTCGAAAGTCCGTCGGACGGGCTGTCGGACTTTTGTAGCCGAAAAGTCCGACTGTGTGTACGCGGCATAAGAGGTGTTTTAATATTTTTGTACTTGATATCAGATGAAAAAGTGAAATTATGGTTTTAGATATACTTTAATTTAAACATCAAACTGTGTTAGGATGTATCACTCAGGTAGAAAGTGAGGGTACATTTTCCCAGTGTGGACAGAGACGGCAATAAAAACCTGAGAGGGTCAACCTTTTTCTAATAAAGATAAAAAAAATTGTGAGGACGTTAGGCCCTAAACTGAATCTGTGCTCTGCCCCTGCACAGCAAAGCAACATGTTTAAGACTAGCTTCTTTAGTAATATAAGATTTGTGTACTTGCTGTATTTTTTGAAGGACACAGTAACTATAGAAATTATTAAAAGGTTATACTGCCTACAGGCTTGGAAACTGTAACATCAATACAAAGGAAAAATATAAATATAGAATAAAACTTATTTTTTCAATTACTTTTCTTTTGTATTGACATTATAGTTAAATACCGGTGACTCCTCCGACCTTGTTTGCATAAGTTCATATATTATAGAGGGACCTCGAGGCCTTTTTTACGCAGAGGTTGCAGGATTGAACACTGGCAAACAACATTTAGTCAACCCCCATATAACCACCCCCTAGCTGTCATGATTCAGTTTTGTACACAAACAGTACAAGAGCCAATAACAGAGAGAGGTGGGACCCATGTCCTTCAATGGACTTAAACAAAGATTGTAAATAAAAATCCTATTTTCTTTATCATCCATTGGGGGGCACAGACATTGTAGAAAATGTTAAACAGTCAGGAAAGCTGGAAGCAGTCCAACTGAGTGGTGGGCAAAAGCCACTAAGAGATCCAACATATGTGGAGATATCTGAAGGAATCAACACCTGAATAACAACAACTGCAGGACAGGATTAAAAGGCACAAATACAATTAAATAAATGCACCCACATTACTTTTACGTGCAATGCACACGCTCCTGCATTATTTCCCCCAGCCTCAGGTCTGTACAGTGGTACAGACCCATAATTATGGGACTAGTGGAAGTAAAAAGTGGACTACAAGTGTGGAGATGTCATCTCACTTTGTGCTCAATGGAAATCTAACAGCCCCTCTGCTGCAGTGGCTGATGGGACTTTAGTTCTCCTATTCACAGATCATTGCCAATGGGTGATTGACTGTAGAGAGAAGTATTCCACCATTCAGGTTAGTGTGAAGAGTCAGGGAATGCAACCATGTTTCACGTTTACCCCAACAATGGGGGTAACATGAAACATGGTCAGAATAAATGGAATACGTTTTTATACCCTAACATACCTAACCCTACTTCAGGGAAAGAAGCTTGGATAGAGAGTATATCCACAGAAAAGAACAACCAATCAACAGTCAGAGGCTTAAGCTGAATACTCCTAACCCTTCATTTAAGGGAGAGGAAGGTCCATGATAAGACAAGATGTTACCTGACTAGATAACTAATCTTAAAAAGACATCCACAGACATAAGAACCTTCATGGCCTAAATTCCAAATGCAGATAAGGGAATGTCAACCCTTTAACTGGAAAAAAATGAAGGTTACTAACCTTGAAATCTCCTTAAGGAAAGGTGGGGTGATCAACATCACCTACACAAATGGTTAGGCAGGGATGAGGATAACTGCAATGTTACTAGCATAGAAGAACATCAGAATCAGAAGGATAAGACCTTTCAACCATAACCCATAGCTGTTTTAGGGGGGTAGTAGCTACACTGCAACCTGCCTAACCAGAATGAAATATATAATTCTTGGATTTAGCAAACCTACCCTTGTAAAGCACAGAATCCTCTACCAAGAAGCGAGGAGTAGGAATACTAGTACTATCACAATTCACCTGAAGAAATATTCTCTCTTCCAGTAATCAGGTCCCGCATAGGCCCCAGGACCTACTCTATTCCATTTAGGAGAAAATGTGGCTGGGTAAAAAGGCATACTGCTTGCCGACCCTCCAGGGGAGCACAGGACCTTCCAGCAATGGATTCTTTTTTGCAAGAAAGAAAGAAGGGGCATTCCTATGCAGAACCCCTCCTGTACAAAAGTGGGGATCATCAAAAGAGGGCATTCCAAAGACAATATCTTGACACTTAGCACTGTCTAGGTATGGTGTAAGTCAATCTGTCTTTTTCAGGGAGGAACTCAAATTGTTCCCAGAGGTAAAGATTTTGTAGCAAAAGAAGTCCAGTACAGGTCATATCAAAAGACTGACTAACAGGGATCCCAGATGAATTAAAAAAGGTCTATTCTAAAAAAAAATCACACTCAAGGAGTGGACCAGCGAATAGCATCCAGGACCGCTTGGCCCGAAGAGACCAGCTTGGTGCCTTGTGCAAATTTCAGAGTCCATATATAGAGACAGAGGCCAAAAAAGACTGACATTGGATGGAAAATGACTCCTCTGCCGGGAGGAGTGTGAGTGGGATCCAATTCCCAAGGATAGGTTCCTAACAATGTAGAAATCAGATACCAGAGTATGAGGAGAAACCAAACAACTGTGAAGATGGAAAGCTATGAGTTACCCGATTCAGGGGTCTAGAGTGGAAGCTACAGTGTAAAGCCTGAACATTCAAACTGTGAGAATATAAAGTACCAAGGAAACCAGCAGGATGAACAAACACTTCCCCATTTGCATGCAGAAAGCTGAACAGGTGAGACAGAGGGCTTCTGGCTTTACTACTTTCCCACCTTGTTATAGCCGAATGACGGCCTCCCGTGATCACGCTTGCTGCTGGGCGTGGGTGGCACCCACTGCGTTCGCAGTATACTCCGGATGCTGCCGAACACAGATTGAGGTAAAGAGCCAATCACCGGGTCTTTAAAAAGTGATCAGTTGTGTCCAGTAACAGCTGCTCTTGATGTCAACAGAAGATGGTTACTGACTCTCTTCACCGCTCTTTCTCTTGCTGTTAGTGTGTGGAGGAGAGGAGAAAAGAGCCAATAATCGGCTTCTGCCACTCTGTGTCCATCACTGCTGCCAATTAGTTCCCACTACTGCTGCCAATCTGGGCCCACCAGCATCTCCTCAACAATATCACCTATCAGTGCCACCTACCAGTGCCGCCTACCAGTGCCCATGAGTGCCGCCTACCAGTGCCCATCAGTGTCGCCTACCAGTGCCCATCAGTGTCGCCTACCAGTGCGCATCAGTGTCGCCTACCAGTGCGCATCAGTGTCGCCTACCAGTGCGCATCAGTGTCGCCTTCCAGTGCGCATCAGTGTCGCCTCATCATTGCTCACCAGTGCCGCCTTATCAGTGCAGTCTATCAGTGCCCATCAGTGCTGCATCATCAGTGCAGCCTATCAGCGCCGCCTCATCAGCGCACATCAGTGAAAGAGAAAAATTGCCTGTTTGCAAAATTTTGCAAACTATGAAAAGGTTTTTTGTTTATTTTCCAAATTTTCGGGGTTTATTTGTTTATTTACAAAATAAAACCCCAATGGTGATCAAATACCACCAAAAGAAAGCTCTATTTGTGTGGAAAAAATTATAAAAATGTTGTTTGGGTACAGTGTTGCATGAAAATTCAAAATGTGACATCGCAAAAAGCTGAAAATTGGCCTGGTCAGGAAGGTGGTGAAAGTGCCCAGTGAACAAGTGTTTTAAATGGGAGGTAGACACTGGTCACCTAAGAGGCATTACTGCAGTAGTAGATGATGGTTGGGTTCTTCCATCTGCTGTGTTGAGGTAGGGGCACATTTCAAACATCAATAGCGCTGGAAAGGATCGTATCAAGGGTAGGTCCAAAAAGATGCGTTCCCTTAAAGGGCAAGTAAATCAGTTGTTATGTAGGTGTATCCTCCCAGGCACATAGCGAATGTGCCTTACACATATGGGCAGAAATCGCCTCCATGCGAGACACAAGCTTGAGTGCTTGTAAGAGTTCATCACAGCTGAAGCAGAGGGCACCAGTGATTTGTTAAAAGGCTCTAGAACATGAGGGTTTGTCGTCGTCTTGGAAGGGTCCGCATTAAGGCATTAAATCCATAGCGACAGTCCACAAAAATCACTGCCAAAAAGGTAATGGAGAGTCACTTCAGTTAACTCAAACTGAGACCCAAGTAGGGAGCCCAACTGTCTGTAAATGAAATCCCTATAGTTAAAAACATCATCAGCCTGTTTAATGCTATGTTTGATAAGGCAAATGACTGGAGTGTTTACAGTGGGCAAAGATACCTCAGCAATAAATTCCATTTCAAAGAGAAAAAGCTCCTTTACATTGTCGGTAAGAGGGGGTCATGATAATTTCAAAGGTTGTTTCCAGTCCTTGTGGAGGATTGTGTTACATACTGCATATACAGGGAAGATCTTTGCAGGCGTAAGAAGAGCTCTAAAAGACCCTAGGCCTGTAACAGCAAGCCGATTGTCTAAATGCAGGATAGATCATATTGCATCAATCAGGTTGGAAACAAGTTATTGTATATTTGAGCCATATGAAATCTGCTCAAATACAGCAGTCTCCTCAGGCATACATAGAGATTGAGGCCCATTTGGGTCAGAATAAGACTGTGTCATGGATGGCACTGGAGTGTGCGCAGACCCCCTGTGAGAAGATTGCGCCAATAATTGTGCACAAATGGTTTGAAGTGTTTTTATCTCCACCTGGCAGAGCTATAGAAGAGTCCAATGAGAAAGACCCTTTAATAACCCTATAATAATTGCAATGCATTTGTTGATCTAGCCTAGCTGCTGTGTGATAAAAGACACCAAGCAGAAAATATCCATGGTGTATAGAATATCTTGTCTGAAAAAAAAAAAATATATATATATATAGCTAGCAAAAATACAGTTAGATTTTTTTTTTCTAACTAGAGCTGAGGAAAAGACGTTTAAGCTCCTAGTTCGTGAGCTAATAAAAATGAAGTATGACGGTTGGAGGCGTTTTTGTTTGCCAGTATCCCTACCCCCTGTAGACAACAGTATGACCTAACTGTTTAATTACTTCTAAAATTCCTGTGCCCTTCAGTGGATGACAAAGATAACATACTTACTTTTACATTGCTCCCTCATTGCTCCATGTGGCCACCAGTAATATACCATATACAGAATATCATGTGCAAGTACCATGGGACTCAGGACTCTCTCCCCATCCCCATTTGACAGTGCTGGCTATCTGAGCTAGCACTGTCATATGGAAGGAAGAGAAATGAATCACATGCTCTTCTATACCTGGAAATACCAGAAATTTCTCTTCCCTCCTATTAGCTGAACAGAAAAGCAGAAGAGCAAAAGAAAACGTATGTGCTCTAGCAGGGGGCATTAAGGTATACATGTTGCTTTGTTCTGCATGGGCAGAGAACAGCTGTGCTTTAATGCGCACATTGATCTTACTGAGGTATCCCCAGAACTATCATAACTCAGGTGTCATTTGTAACTATGCTATTACAAAATCACTGTTATTTAAGAAAAGGTGACAAAGATTTTTTATTTATTTTTTTCATGGTCTTGAAGATAACACATTAGGAGGGCTGGCATTCCAGCACACAACTTGTTTCCCTACCATTTCTATTTCTTTCTGCTAAGCGGCTATCAGTATAGGGAGATTCACTTGACAAAGTGTCATATGTAACAATACTTTTAAAATTACTGAATTCCAACGCTAAAAAAAAAAATGATTACTAAACATTTTTAAATATGCTTCTACATATCTTTATTCGGGTAGTGGCAGTTTCATTAAAATAAAACAATGCATTAATCTAAGTCTTTAGATAAAATTACCTTTTTACCTTTTTAAATACAACATATTCAAAATGATGTTTACAATAAACTAAGACTTAACTAGGACTTTTACCCATAAAAACTCTCAAACCATAGGTCCTATGCTGTGCATATATCATAGACAAAGTCACGTCATCTGCATTTTTTTTATTAACATTCTGTTTAGGCTTCATTAACTGAAACCCCATTACATTTTTCCAAACAGTACTGTCATACAGTACAAGAAAAAGATTTTGGAAATTAAAATAGTATCTTTTAAATTAAAGACATCATATGTGAACACAGTGAGAGAATATAATTCCCATGCCCACTGATCTTTAATTCCATACACATTTTACAAGTTTATTCTCTAGTGTCCTAATATGACTATTTCACCAAATATAGGACAGGGCAAAGACCAGTGAAGATGTGCAAAGTGTAGTAACCAACAACAGCAACTCAGAAGTCAACTCTTAACTGAGATGACTACAGTACACTGAAACCTGACTGGTTCTATTGAGTTACAGTATTCCACACATCTTCATTGCTCTTTGATCCCCAATCTCAGGAGTATGTTATATGTAAATCCTTCAAAGACAAGACCCCTGCATCTTACAGTTCAAAGTCCATGCCACTTTATAGGCAGCAACGAAAGACAGAAATACTTTTAATCGTAGGGAGAGCAGGTCAACGTTCTTGACTTCAGGTAGAAGTTGAGATTTACATACAGCATGCACCCAAGTTTCAGTTTTTGAGTTGTACAAAAATGCTGTTGAAATGAAATGTGCAGACAACTTGAAATACCTGCTGTCAGGATACGATTAGTAAAATATACATAGTAAAATATTCACTTAAAGAATATATAAGTCCACTTTGATCCTGATGCTTGTGATAGTGAAATGTCTAAGTTTTTACACTTGAGCATTAAGGGGGGATATTTAATCTAGATAAGGTTACTATACCAGTAGCCAATACTGTACATAGAAAATGTACTTGGTGGCCCAATGTTAATGTGCAACTTACAGTGAATACCATTGTGTTTATAGGCAAGCACATGCCAAAAAATCTACCCAAAGACCAAGTTTTATATACAGAATGGAAGGGTTAAGAGCCCTGTTAGAGGCAGAAAAGTCAGCACTACAAAAATATGTTTAAGATTAACAGTTTAACTGTCCCATTTAACAAAAAAAAAAAAGAAAGAAAACAGCAAGGTTTTAGGAGCAAGCATACCATCTTTGCAAAGGGGACAGGCAGAGACAAATATCGACTGTTGTGTAAGACTATATACACACACAATACTGTATATTAATCACTTAAATCAGAAGCAAGTGCGGTCAGCCAACCTGTCTGTTCCAAGGGTCACAAAGCACAAATAAGGGCCATGGTATGTGTAACATGTATATTTAAGAAAGCTGTATTAATAATTAACCCAACAAACATGTTACTTACCACAACTGCCCATTGCTCACGATGTAGAGCGGAAGATGCAACATGCCCTGCATGTGGGGTCCGCCCTGTAATCAGCGCTATTCGGTTTACATTCTATCAAAAGTCACCTTTGTATGTGTGCAAAGCCTCAATTCCAGGTTCCCTATCCCATACAGAATGTGTAAAAGTATGCAAAGTCTGGATGCAATTCTAAACACTAGAGGGCACTAGAGAGCACATTTTGGCTGCAGGTACAGGAACTCATGCAATTTACATGCACTCCAGCACCTGCAATAGTGTGAACCTAGCCTAATATAGAATTCAATCTGGTCTTCCCTGAAAGCTCTGTGTACTTTCTCAATATGACCGAGGCCATTGGGGGGATGGTAAGGTTTCTACACATTTCTATTCAAAACCATCAGATAGGAACATAATCCTCCAATTCCCCAGTGTACATCCTAAACACTTACAAAAGAATTTGCCTACCTCCCAATTAATGTGTATCTTTGTGGTACAGTGCCTTGAAAAAGTATTCATACCACATTTTGTCATGTTACAACCAAAAACGTAAATATATTTTATTGGGATTTTATGTGACAGACCAGGGATATGCAATTAGCAGACCTCCAGCTGTTGCAGAACTACAAGCCCCATGAGGCATAGCAAGACTCCGACAGCCACAAGCATGACACCCAGAGGCAGAGGCATGATGAGACTTGTAGTTTTGCAACAGCTGGAGGTCCGCTAATTGCATATCCCTGTGATAGACCAACACAAAGTAGCACATAATTGTGAAGTGGAAAGAACATGATAAATGGTTTTCCAAATTTTTTACAAATAAATATGTGAAAAGTGTGGCGTGCATTTGTATTTAGCCCTCTTTACTCTGATACCCCTAACTAAAATCTAGTGGAACCAATTGCCTTCAGAAGTCACCTAATTAGTAAATAGAATCCACCTGTGTGTAATTTGATCTCAGTATAAATACAACTGTTCTATGAAGCCTTCTAAGGTTTGTTAGAGCACCTTAGTGAACAAACAGCATCATGAAGGCCAAGGAACACAGCAGACAGGTCAGGGATAAAGTTGTGGAGAAGTTTAAAGCAGGGTTAGGTTACAAAAAATACCCCAAGCTTTGATCATCTCACGGGGCACTGTTCAATCCATCAACCAAAAATGGAAAGAGTATGGCACAACTGCAAACCTACCAAGACATGGCCATCCACCTAAACTGACAGGCCAGGCAAGGAGAGCATTAAATCAGAGAAGCAGCCAAAAGCCCCATGGTAACTCTGGAGGAGCTGTAGAGATCCATAGCTCATGTGGGAGAATCTGTCCACATGACAACTATTAGTCATGCACTTCACAAATTTGGCATTTATGGAAGAGTGGAAAGAAGAAAGCCATTGTTGAAATAAAGCCATAAAAAGTCCCGTTTGCAGTTTGCGAGAAGCCATGTGGGGGACACAGCAAACACGTGGAAGAAGGTGCTCTGGTCAGATTAAACTTTTTGGCCTAAAAGAAAACTGTGTGGTGGAAAACTAACACTGCACATCACCCTGAACACACCATTCCCACTGTGAAACACGGAGGTGACAGCATCATGTTGTGGGGATGTTTTTCTTCAGCAGGGACAGGGAAGCTGGTCAGAGTTGATGGGAAGATGGATGGAGCCAAATACAGGGCAATCTTAGAAGAAAACCTGTTATGCCGCGTACACACGAGCAGACTTTACAGCAGACTTGGTCCGGCGGACCGGACTCCGGTGGATAATTCGATCGTGTGTGGGCTCCAGTGGACTTTTTTCCCCAAAAGTTCGACGGACCTAGAAATGAAACATGTTTCAAATCTTTCCATCGGACTCGAGTCCGGTCGAAAAGTCCGCTCGTCTGTATGCTAGTCCGACGGACAAAAAACGATGCTAGGGCAGCTATTGGCTACTTGCTGTAAACTTCCTTATTTTAGTCCGGTCGTACATCATCACGTACGAATCAGTCGGACTTTGGTTGATCGTGTGTAGGCAAGTCCGTTCATACGAAAGTCCGTCGGAAAGTACGTCGGAAAGTCCGTCGAAAAGGCCACCGGACCTAGTCCATCGAAAAGTCCGCCCGTGTGTACGCGGCATTAGAGTCTGCAAAAGACTTGAGACTGGGGCGGAGGTTCACTTTCCAGCAGGACAACAACCCTAAACATACAGCCAGAGCTACAATGGAATGGTTTAGATCAAAGCATATCCACGTGTTACAATGGCCCAGTCAAAGTCCAGACCTAAATCCAATTGAGAATCTGTGGCAAGACTTGAAAATTGTTGTTCAAAGATGCTCCCCATCCAATCTGACAGAGCTTGAGCTATTTTGCAAAGAAGAATGGGCAAAAATGTCACTCTCTAGATGTGCAAAGCTGGGAGACACTCACCCAAAAAGACTTGCAGCTGTAATTGCAGCAACATGTGATTCTACAAAGTATTGACTCAGGGGGGCTGAATACAAATGCACGCTACACTTTTCACATATTTATTTGTAAAAAAAAAATTGAAAACCATTTATCATTTTCCTTCCACTTCACAATTATGTGCCACTTTGTGTTGGTCTATCACATAAAATCCCAATAAAATAAATTTACATTTTTGGTTGTAACATGAGAAAATGTGGAAAATATCAAGGGGTGTGAATACTTTTTCAAGGCACTGTATACTCCAAGCCTAATGATATGTACGAATTGCATTGATTTTGGAATTTTAAGAGGGTTTATTCTCCAGTTATATTTTGGCCAATACACTTGTGAAAGCTCATGACAAATGTAATAACCCAATCTAGATAAAGCATTGTTAGAGGTGTTCCAATTGTCCAAATGTAGCATTTTTGTTGAAGAATGTATAAAATCTTGATGGAAGATAGAGATTTGTTTTGTGGTCAGAAAGCCACCCCTACATACAGTTGTGCTCATAAGTTTACATACCCTGGCAGAATTTATGATTTCTTAGCTATTTTTCAGAGATAATGAATGATAACACAAAAACTTTTCTTTCATTCATGTTTAGTGTTTGTCTGAAGCAATTTATTATCATTCAACTGTGTTCACTCTTTTTAAATCATAATGGCCACGGAAACTATCCAAATGACCCTGATCAAACGTTTACATACCCCAGTTCTTAATATCCTGTATTGCTTCCTTTAACATCAATGACAGCTTAAAGTCTTTTGTAGTATTTGTGGATGAGGCTCTTTATCTTCTCAGATGGTAAAGCTGCCCATTTCTCTTGGCAAAAAGCCTCCAGTTCCTGGAAATTCTTGGGCTGTCTTGCATGAACTGCAGGTTTGAGATCTCCCCAGAGTGGCTCAATGATATCGAGGTCAAGAGACTGAGATGGCCACTCCAGAACCTTCACTTTATTCTGCTGTAGCCAATGACAGGTCGACTTGGCCTTGTGTTTTGGATCATTGTCATGTTGGAATGTCCAAGTATGTCCCATGCGCAGATTCCTGGCTGATGAATGTAAATGTTCCTCAAGTATTTTTTGATAACATCCTCCATTCATCTTGCCATCAATTTTGACCAAATTTACTGTGCCTTTGTAGCTCACACATCCCCAAAACATCAGCAATCCACCTGTGTTTCACAGTAGGAATGGTGTACCTTTCATCATAGGCCTTGTTGACTCCTCTGCTAATGTAGCATTTAGGGTTGTGGCCAAAAAGCTCAATTTTGGTCTCATCACTCCAAATGACTTTGTACCAGAAGGTTTGAGGCTTGTCTCTGTGCTGTTTGGCGTATTGTAAGCAGGATACTTTGTGGCATTTGCGTAGTAATGGCTTTCTTCTGGCAACTCGACCATGCAGCCCATCTTTCTTCAAGTGCCTCCTTATTGTGCATCTTGAAACAGCCAAACCACATGTTTTCAGAGAGTCCTGTATATGACCTGAAGTTATTTGTGGGCTTTTCTTTGCATCCTGAACAATTTTCCTGGCAGTTGTGTTTTTTTTAGTTGGTCTACCTGACTGTGGTTTGGTTTCAACAGAACCCCTCCTTTTCCACTTCTTTATTAGAGTTTGAACACTTCTGATTGGCGTTCTCAATTCCTTGGATATCTTTTTATATCCCTTTCCTGTTTTATACAGTTCAACTACCTTTTCCCGCAGATCCTTTGACAATTGTTTTGCTTTCCCCATGACTCAGAATCCAGAAACGTCTGTGCAGCACTGGATGAAAGATGCAAGGGTCTCTCAGGAGTCCAGAAACTCATTGACCTTTTATACACACACACCAATTACATGCAAACAGATCACAGGTGGGGATGGTTACCTTTAATAGCCATTCAAACCTCTTTGTGTCAACTTGTCTGCATGTTATCTGGCCAAAATCACCAGGGTATGTAAACTTTTGATCAGGGTCATTTGGGTAGTTTTTTACCAGAACATTCTTCTTTTATTACCCCCTAACTATAGAGTTCCTCATTAGTGGAGTTTTGTATATATGTTTGTACATATCCTTATATTTTGTCCTTATTGTGACACTTTTGTACTTCTCTATTTAATATATTGTACTTTAAGCAGTTGCTGTCATGTTTCCAATGGTCAGGATGCCCAATCACAATTAGTGATTTTTCGTTATATGTCATGGATGTTATTATCTGATACAGTATGGCAAAGGTCTCCAAACTAGTCCGCTGGGCCACAACCAGACTTTTTACAAGATTTTGTCCAGCCTGCTGAAACCTGGGCTGGCTAGCAAGGAATGCACCGGTCTGTATATCCTAATATGGGGACCAGGACATCCACCGCCAGTGAGCCGTGATCCTCCCCCAGTCCCATCACAGATTCCCCCGTGCCCTGGTTGGTTGTAGGACCACCCACAGCCTAGCAACCAATGACTGACATGATTATCCTGCTCTCAGCATATACAGGAGGAATTCCTCCATTCAGATATGCTCAGCCTCCAGGCTTCCAACCCTGAGCACTGACAACCAAAGGGTAAGGGGGGACTCTGCTAGGTACTCCTGGGTGCAAGCAAGGGGGGACTCTGCTGGGTACTCCTGGGTGCAAGCAAGGGGGGACTCTGCTGGGTACTCCTGGGTGCAAGCAAGGGGGGACTCTGCTGGGTACTCCTGGGTGCAAGCAAGGGGGGACTCTGATGAGCACTCCTTAGTGCAAGGGGGGACTCGGCTGAGCACTCTTCAGTGCAAGGGGGGACTCGGCTGAGCACTCCTCAGTGCAAGGGGGGACTCGGCTGAGCACTCCTCAGTGCAAGGGGGGGGGACTCGGCTGAGCACTCCTCAGTGCAAGGGGGGGGGACTCGGCTGAGCACTCCTCAGTGCAAGGGGGGGACTCGGCTGAGCACTCCTCAGTGCAAGGGGGGGACTCGGCTGAGCACTCCTCAGTGCAAGGGGGGGACTCAGCTGAGCACTCCTCAGTGCAAGGGGGGGACTCGGCTGAGCACTCCTCAGTGCAAGGGGGGACTCAGCTGAGCACTCCTCAGTGCAAGGGGGGGACTCGGCTGAGCACTCCTCAGTGCAAGGGGGGGACTCGGCTGAGCACTCCTCAGTGCAAGGGGGGGACTCGGCTGAGCACTCCTCAGTGCAAGGGGGGGACTCGGCTGAGCACTCCTCAGTGCAAGGGGGGGACTCGGCTGAGCACTCCTCAGTGCAAGGGGGGGACTCGGCTGAGCACTCCTCAGTGCAAGGGGGGACTCGGCTGGGCATTTAGCGCAAGGAGTGTACATTTTTACCGATCCCTTATGGGATACCAGAACTGAGGCATGATTGCATCTTTTGCTCTCCATCCTGAACACTGGGCAGTCGTGGTAAGGAACATGTTTTTTGAATTAGGGTTAATCATGAATACAGCTTTTTGTGTACAAGTTACCCTGGTTTGGGCATTGTGAACCTTGGAACAGAAAGTTGATCACACTTGTTTCTGATTTGAGGGAGTTATATATTGTGCATATATAAGTCCAACACAACTGCTGGCATTCTTTCTCTGTCTGTCATCTTGATAAAGAGGGTGTGCATACTTGTGACTTTTTTTACTTTTACGAGATTTCAGTAAACAGCCATTTTGGAACATTGTTGGAGTGCTGTCTTTTCTCTGTTTGGATTTGTGTTGGGTCACTGCTTGACCAAGTGGGGTGATGCATTACTGGTTTATAGTGCCGTCTGCACCCCCATCAGAAATGTGTTCTTATTTTTCCTGTAACCATTGTCACTGAGACAAAAAAAGATTGTACATCATCACTAAAACAGAAGGTAAGGGAAAGTCTTCTCATGGGAAGACCTGTTTCAGTGACAACTGTGTTAGGTCTCATTTACACATGCGGTGACTGGTGTTTTTCCACAATGGATAAATGGCAGTTACCGCTAGGGCACATAGCAGACTGGAGGTACGGTATAGTGAGCTGCTGTAAAATATAGACATGCTGCATTTCACAGCAGCGCACAGTTAGGCAGCACATGTCTCCGCACAGCAGCACAATGCTTCATGCTGCTGTGCAGACATTAAAGAATTTTCACGTCGGGTACTTCAAAAAAAAAAAGGAAAAAGGAAAACAAAAAAGTGTGATGGCGCATCACACTGCCCCCTTACAGCAGCTCAATGCAGCCAAAAACTAACAGGTGGCATCACGCTAAAACAGAGCATTTAATATGGGGGTAGTGTGAATAGTGAGTCTAAGGCTAATGCCACCCTTATGATCCTGTTGCAAGCGAGAATTCTCCAGGGAATTGATCTCTAAGAAACACAGAGAGAGCACCCACCTACTTTCTAAGTAATGCTCTCTCAGTGTATTAGGCAGAGAGGCATCAATCCCTTGTTACCAAAAATGCATCATAATGTAAGTCACCAGTGAGAGAAAGCAACTCCTCACTCATCTAGCTGGCAAGGGAGCCATGCCAGCAGATAATTGTTTCAGTGCTTCAATGTTTCCTCCAAACGATCCTGTCATTGCCATTGGTGAGTTCCTGCCAACCACAGGATCACTAACCTGTTGCAAGTGTAAACATTATCCTGAAACAGGATATCCCCTAATTTGGAGGGATTTCCTCCCACTTCATGTTGTGCCTTACAGTGGTTGTACCCATTCCCCACTCTGTCCAAAAGAAATGTTGGTTTTATAAATAGTTTTACTACTAACTGTTAAATTTATCAAAGGATGCTCACTAAAGTTTCAAGTAAGAAAATGTGTTGCAAAATCCCAGCAAACAAGGAAAGCAAAATGAAAGAAACAAAATATTACTCACGTCGCTTGCATGCACATTTCTTGATCCTCTTAGGGTCTGTAATATCATCATGGCAAGCCTTGCAGTAGAAAAAAGCACTGTACACAAATAGAAAAAAAGAATGTTTCTAGATGTTGAATGTTTATATACACAACAGCATGTGAGATTTTTCACGGGCAAACAGACCACATAAAAAGCTTTTTATTAATTGCCTGCAGAAAACCTGCTGCCTGCGGCAAAGCAGGCACCATGCCTTCTTACAAGAACGACAATGAAAAAGAGTTGCTCACAAAAAGAATTGCTGTTCTTTTTTTTTTTTTAATTATCTTTCAGGTCTTTTTTGAGGGAATTTTCATTAATGTTTCAAAAGGACCTTTTCTGATATTTTAACTTAATGTATATCATTTTGGTTTGTTAAACTTTTGTAAGTCATTTGCGGCAATCCTACTAAATATATCTATCGAAAGGCACCAGGTTTTTGGCATCTTTGGAAGCATAACGCTGCAGCAATTGCTGCATAATGTAGAGGAAATTTTATCACAATAATGACACCATGACTGCCCTTGATCATTAGAAACTCACCATATACACTCACCAGACACTTTATTAAGTACAATTTGCTAGTACCGGGTTGGATCCCCTTTTGCCTTCAGAACTGGTGACTGTGGAGGCCATTGGACTACAGTGAACTTATTGTCATGTTCAATAAACCAGTTTAAAAATCTTATTTTGTTCAATTTTGGTGAGCCTGTGTGAAATGTAGCTTCAGTTTCCTGTTCTTAGCTGGTGCCTGGTGTGGTCTGCTTCAAGGTTCAACGTGTTGTGCGTTCAGAGATGGTACTCTGCAAACCTTGGTTGTAACGAGTGGTTATTTGAGTTACTGCTGCCTTTCTATCATCTTGTACCAGCCTGCCCATTCTCCTCTAACATCAACAAGAAATTTTTGTCCACTTAACTGCCGCTCACTGGATAGTTTCTGTATTTCGGACCATTCTCATTCTCTGTAAACCCTAGAGATGGTTGTGCATGAAAATCCCAATAGATCAGCAGTTTTTGAAATACTCAGACCAGCCCGTTTGGCACAAACAAACCATGCCACGTTCAATGTCACTTAAATCCCCTTTTTTCCCCATTCTGAAGCTTATTTCGAACTTCAGCAAGTCATCTCGTGTTATGTGATTGGCTGATTAGCAATTTGTGTTACCAAGCAATTGAACAGGTGTACCTATTAAAATGGCCAGTGAGTGCATGTGAGACTTATGGCTTCTCTGGTAGAAGCACACTAGAGCAAGGAGCATTAAAAAAAATATCCTATAAAAAATCTTATCTCGCTTTAGTTCTAAGTGTAACAGTGCTCACTAATGTGCACTGAAATCCACTGTATTTAGTTTTCTTGTAAGTTCGCTTTTATAATGGATATACTGCAAAATAGTTGCACAGCAAGGGAACCAATGAAAACCATCTCTTCCAATGGTCAAGCAGTATGAGGTTAAAACAGAAGGAAGTAGCAGGTGTTGTAAAACATTGGAAGTCCATGTAAAAAATCTTGATGCAACAGTGTGACCTTTTTTTCTACAGAGAAATAAGAATGAAGATTTATGTGCATGTGTTCTACATCTACCTACTAGCCGAGTCATGGAAATGTTTTAATAAATTCCAGCATTCCAGAGATGTGAGAAAGGATGGGTAGGTGTCTCACAGCCAGTCATTCTCTCTAAGCATCTAGCTGTGACCTGTTTGTATAGCATTAACATGCTATATTCTTGGCATCTATGCTCACCGGGTAGTGAAATAAAGTAATCAAACACAGACATACCGTTTAACTTCCTTGGCATCGCTTGCTATGAAGAACCCCAGAGTGCCTTCTTTAAGCTTCACATGATTTCCTGGGTTAATTATAATCCTAAGGGCAAGCATACGCAGAATAAGAAGCTTTTACTGAACAGAATATCAAATTAATAATTTCCTACCAATGCCTATTTTCTAAAAATACCCATTACCCCCTCCAGCTCTTAGCCTGTGCAATTAATCAAAGCTAAATCTGAACCGGTGTTTCATTCTGTGGGCTCCACTTTCCTAACATTCCAAAAAAGTTTAATGTGTTGGCTTATGACCAGATTATTTTACAGTGTATGTATGGTTGTCTTAGGTACCTTAGTTTGTAATCTGTAAGCAGGGACTGTTACTTATGTACTCTGTATATTCTCTATAATACATGTGTACAAAGTAGACTACTTTGTGAGCTACTAGAAATTATCTGGATTTCTGCATGAATAACTACTGAAATGTAATCTAATTGCATTAAAGGCTCAACTCAAATGAATTATTTACAGTGAATTTAAATTTTTGCAGCCAAATTGGGACACCTACTTTATATTTATTACATATAGCATACATTCAAACAAATATTGCTAATACCTTTTTTACTTGAGTTTTTCGGAAAACTTCAAAACTGAAGCTTTCCCCCTTCTATGTAATGTTCAGGAGGGGGGCTGGGAAGTTTACCATAATTAAAGAATATGGTCTAATGTAAAATTATATATTTATTTTCTATAATATCTTTTTATTACTTTTCAATATAAATATATATGTTAATTTCGACATTGAATTTCAATCATTTCTAGCCCACTCTTATTAATCTGAGGATCCCCCACACATTTACTTTTTTTAAATTCTGTGACACGTATTCACTATGCCCTGTGAGTAGGCACTGCTGTGTCACAGAATTCACAGAGCCTGCCTTCTGCACTACAGAGGTGTTGAGATGAGAAGTTTTATGTGGTGGAGTCACTACTAAAATCACAGCTTGCAGGCAAGCAAGGTACAAATGGATATATAGCCCTTGAAAATTGAAAGATAACAGCAGAGGAGAAACTGCAAAGCATGCAGGGAATATAGGAAGTCGTGGAAAGTGATAGGCAGGGTGCAGGAGACAGGCAGAGCTCACAACATGAAACAAGATTTTTCAAGTAAACTTATATTGGATTGTTAAAAATACTGTAACTATGCTGTGACCAGATTTCCTTTAACCCTGTCTGTATTGTGCTGGCAAATATTCATTATGAAGCTTAAAGTAGTAATAAACCCTCCGCTTTTATAGTTTAATACATTGAGCACAGTAAAATAAACATTCCCCTGTAAACAATTTATTCTTAATTCTCATCCATCACTTGTAGTTTACAACTTTTAATTTTGCTGGCTCCTGCCCTCTCAGTGCTACTTCCTTGAACTTTCAGTCTTCACAGGAAAGAGTAGCAAGCGGACAATGCAGTCCTGAGTCAGTCTGTTAGCTTGGAGAAAGGCAGAGGGAGCAGCAGAGTGCCCTGCCATTTGTGTTTCTATTGTTGCACAAAGTTTTAGTCTCCATTCACACTTGTACGACTCCAAAGCTGGAGTGCAACTTTGACGCAACTTTGGATGGGTGAAACTTGGATATGACTTTGGCTTTGACCAGTGAAAATGTACAGCTGTTGCATTGTACAACATTCAGGTTTGACTTGCATGCAACTTTTGAGGGTTAACATTGATGTCTATGGCCCTGAAGTTGCACGAAAGTGAGACCAAAGTAGTGCATTAACTACTTTGAAGTTGCTTCAACTTTAAGTTGCACATATATGAATGGTTATCTTTGGAAAACACGGGGAACAACCTGTCCTGCGATGTTGATGTCCAAAATGGCATGAAAGTGGGACAAGTGTGAATGGAGCCTAATGAGACATAAGTCTAATCCCTTCATGCAAGGGAAGGACGCTGCAAGACAAAGGAGCCACCCTTTGAGAGGAAACCTGAGGCAGCAGTCATGGCACCAGCATAAACTGGAACAAGGATTTAAAGATAAAAAGCTGAATACTCAGTAATTGATTAAATCCACTACTCAATGTCCTTTAAAAACTGAGGGTTTATTATCAAAATAAAGGCCTCAAGGTTTGGGTAGCAATATGTATGGGTTGTACATTGTACGTTAATACAATGGTACACGGCATGTAGAGCTGTATGTTATTGCACTGTTAAAACAATCTGTCCCTTCTGGGTAATACAAACTGCCTAAAGAACTGTATGCAAAATTCTGCTCCAAAGAAACCATCAGAAGACTTTTTTTTATGTTTTTTGATATGTTATGTGAATGGAAATGCATAACATGTATTTTTACTTAGACCTAGCATAAGTACTGGGATTTATCTTAATATCAGTCTGTTTGTAATCATCTGCACAAGTGCACTAAAACTAGGAGAGGGGAATCACGGCTCTCTAGCTTCGCACAGTGCTGTCCGTGAAAATGGTTACAAGAAGAGAGCAATGCAAGGGCGTGTTTCTTGCTCCTTCATTGTCCAATCACAGGCTGCAGTTTTTCCTGGACCACCAGGCTATACAGTTTAACTGTAGAGTAGTCTGGGAAGATGTCTAGGACCTGGATGCACTGTTTTGGCAGGGTTGCCTAGAACATTAAACTAGCTGAACAAAGATGCCACACAATTTGGTAGGAAAAACAGACCACATATATGTAATTCAAAAGGGAAGTGCCTAGGTGTCGTTCATTCTTTCATACAATATTGTTAGTTCATGTACAATTTTTGGATGTTATTTCATGAACAGTCTGCTTTTTACCAGACAAAAAGCTTTTTAATGTAACTGAGATTGGCACTTAGCCATTCCAAAACCTCACATTCATCAATGTTTCATGAAAAAAGCAGTCTTAGTGGTAAAATTCCATAGACACAACTTGCCATTAGTGATTTTATGGATAAAAATGGTAACAACAGCAAGGATGCCCAGGATTGTTTTCTTTTTTGTACAATGTACCAATTCTCTGATCTTTACAGAATATTCACTTCTAGTTAGAGAAGCAAAAGTGATTATTTTTTTTTACATAAACGAATTACTACGCTACAAACTGATAAAAGCCCCTTCAGAAATTGTTATGAAACTTTTTCTACTCTTACAAGCTTCAACACCGAAATTCCTTTGAATCGGGGCACACTGCATTTCAAAAAAATTCTGTTATGAAAAACAAGTAAACAAAATTGAGTTTTTTTCTTGCAAACTAACACTGTAAATGGATTACCTGCTTCCGATCTTTTCAAGGTGTATCCATCCTATAGGTTAACTAACGTTTAGCATCAAAATCATTTAAGTCAGTTCTTCAGCAAAGATATGGAAAAGTAAGCAGTTGTGCATACCATAAGTTAAAGAAGACTAGATTTAGTGTTCTAACTTGGTTGGAGGTTTTACAAATCATTCATGCAGAAATCCAAATGACAACCAAGGGTTCACAAAGATTTCTCACAACACATGTTGGCAATATATAAGTAAGTATAATTAATACCATACAAAGCAGGAGTCATGGTTTATTTTCTGGGAAACTGTGACTAAAGCTGGGTTGAAATTCACCATTTAAAGAAGAATAAAAAAATGCCCTTGTATTATTTTAGTATCACTGTCAAAAAGGGGTGGAATGCTTTATGCAAAATGAAATGTCTTGCCAGAAATACTGATATCAAAATATTTTATGAAGAAATATGATTAATGTACATTAATTTTAGGGAAGCATAACCTGCAAAAATAAACATTATAAAATTATGTAAAAACTACTGTCATATGCTTGTCTCTAATCAGGGAGGGGTTAATGGTGCATTTAGAGAGGCATTAGTATATGGAAAACAATAGCAGAAGTGACACCTGCTTGTGGAGATGAACATTAACCAACTATAGGCTGCTTCAAGTATATTTTACTATGCATTGCTTTAAACTATTAAAAGCCTTCACTGCCAAGAATCCACACGACTTACACTGTAAAATGTCTATGCTGTAAACCATATGTAGGTACTTATAACTTTAAACAAATTCTGTATATTACATCCTTGTTGTTAATAAAATACTTTTGGCTGGGATATAAATCTCTAAAATATGTAGCATGGAAGGGAAAAGAAGTACTTAGTACATTCGTTTGCAATGTGTTAAACCTAGAAACTATATTAATTTGTTAATACTTGACAGATTTGCTAGCAAAAAATACTGAATTCACAAACTAACTAGAACTAAACTATTTATAGAAACTTAAATGGGATTTATCAATTTTTCTAGTACATTAAAATAAGATCAGTGTTTGTGACCTCTTGATCAAGATTGCCAGGATTGCATAAAGGTTCAGTTCACTGACATCACCATTGTTAACTCACCACAGTGTACGGAACTTGAGAAGCTTAGTAATATTACCCAACACAGAATGACCAATCTCTAAATGGGTCCTCTATGTGCAGAGCTACAATAGGTCATGGTATTTTGTGAATGGTCAGCTAGCACAATCTTTATTCACCATTCACGATGTTTATAAGAACACAGCCCTACTAGACAAAGATCTGTACTGGTTGACTCTGATGTAGGTATCAATGATGCCAATCATGCCACTCCACTGCTTAAATGTTGCAGAACATGACTAATATGATGATGATGATGTTGGTTTGTTTCCTAAACCTGAAACTGTTCCATTCTATTAACTGACTCCAAAACAGTTCACTGCTGCTTTGTTCTCAACAAACCAGACAAAACCGATTTCAGTTAAAGGAAAAAAAAAAATCAGCAATCAAACACACTTTCCTGCAGAAAGTCAATATTACCATGCTTTTAGGAGTTCATTACAAAATATACTAACATGCCCTTGAGATAGACATTCTGAAACTCCCTTATTGTAAAGGGAGACTTAGCATGTAGTAATAATCAATGAACTTTTACCATTCTTACTGATTAATATATCCGCAATGCATTACTTTTATATGATTTAAAGACCATGCAATAGCACGAACATGACTGCCTGTGAAACTGAAAGGGTTGGTGGTACAGAACAACTAGTCGCTATTATCTATAACTAAGCAAATATCATATGCATAGAAAACAGCCATTTGACTCTGGAGTTCTAAACATTATTAATTTCCTGGCTAAACATTATTAAGTTTCTGGCTAAAGCCATTATTGATTTTCTGGTTAAATCCAGATGTATAAATACTTTATTGTATTAATACGTTATTGTAAACAAATTGATATATTGTGTTTTTTTGTTACTCAGTAGCATATATAAGGAGTAGTCTGAGTGTTTGTTTAAATAAATTCAGAATTAAACTGTTTTTAGGGAATCTGCATCTCTTTTAATCAGGAAAATTTTAGTGCCAAACAAATTGACACATGTGAAAAGAACATTTCAAGTGTCATGGATATGCTAGACCTTGAACATAAAAATCCATTTTATCCATTTAACAACATTTTCCATGAGGCGAACAAGTGCTGTGATGTATCCCCTCCTGTCCAAAGCATTGAGCTACAACTAACAAGGTTTTGTCTGTCTGGATGTCACATCTATTTGACAAAAAGCTACAAGAGGCCCTGGGAGATGATAAATGGCCCCTCTCATTTCTTGAAGTTTGATAGATCTCTCGGGTCCCGGTGGAGAACCAGCTATTTAAATCACAGTTCATCACTGAGCCTAAAGATAAATGGGCCTGCCAATTTTTCACTGCAGCAAGGTAATCCTGCATCTTCCCCAGGATGCTCATTAAGATGGTAGAGGACAACTTACAAAGTTCCAGTGCTGTCTGAACAAATGCTCAGACTTTATTTACATCTAGTACAGCTGACAAGGACAGTTCTGTCCAAAAAAGTGTCTTCAGCCTTATGGTCTTGTTGCAGGGCTTGCAAACATATTCCTGGCAACTCTTAAAATCTTGTTTTTAAGGGATTTATGGTACAGACAGATATTTAGCTTGGAAATACCAGCTAAAGGGCCACAAACTAAAACAATAGCTGGCTTAAATGTTGAAAAATACACATTTATAAACATGCACATGAGTGCTTCCTTACTCTTACAGAAATTTAGCCATATAAAAGATATTTCACCTTTGTTTTGTTGCAGACTGTGCAACAGAATTATTAGGTTAACAACTATTTTAGTCTGGGACTAAACGAATCACTGTGACATAGATGGTCCAAAACTTATTAAAAACTGTAATTAATGGATATAAAATCTTAATATGTTCATTATTTCAGCATATTTACATTTATTCTTTTAATTTAAAATATGGTATCAAATTTGTATGTAGCCC
The DNA here is from genome assembly GCA_037952925.1 of Lithobates clamitans. Classification (NCBI taxonomy): domain Eukaryota; kingdom Metazoa; phylum Chordata; class Amphibia; order Anura; family Ranidae; genus Lithobates; species Lithobates clamitans. The sequence continues at coordinate 3,620,477 of JBBGZY010000852.1, read as the reverse complement.
ATTCTACATTACATGAATCACTTCTAAATGATTCATCATTATGGTAAAAGTTATATTTTATACAATTAGTCTATGAACTTTTAGGGTTGCAGATGGGGAATGGTAGATAGAACTGTTTATAACTTCATGCAAAGGGAAATACTGGCAGATGCAAAATTTTATTTTGACGTTGTGATCTAGCTATTCTGTACCATTAGCCCAATGCAGTAATAAAGGCAGGTGCAATATTTTATATTCAACTAGCAGCATACAATTACACATAATGTGCCTGCAAACCCCAGCCTGCCAACACTAAAGACAAAATGTACACGGCAGCGATAGAATGTGTTCAGCTAATCCTAGACCATGCTGGTTAAAATGTGTTTAAAAGCAAATCAATACATTCAAATTTTACAATTTATTGCAAATCCAAGCAATCCACAAACTGACATGCACAATCATGACATGCCTCTGCACACTAATGTTGCATTCTGAAAATAAGAGCTTTTTTATCTGCCCAACACTCTGTCATTGATGGTATATGTAGGCATAACTTACAATTAAGCAGTTTATTAAAATCACATATGTTCCATAACACTTTCAAATTGGAAAATATGTAGCAGAAGTGTATGCAAATAGCAACAGAAAGAAACTGTAAAGTGGAGGGAATAAATCGTACTACAGGATAAAAATTCCTTGGTGCAAATACAGGCATTAACCTCTGCTGGTACATACTACGTCACTTATAACTTGCAAAATTTAAAATAGGGAGGAAATAAAAAAATCTTATAGATTTAAGAATTCTAAAATCCAGGAATGTGGGATCAGGTTTTTGCTCCATCCCACCGTCACTTCCTTGGTTTTTGCACAGGGGCACCAAGACGTGTTGCTTCGGCTGGCTAGCAACCAAGAGTCACAAGATTAGGTTGGTGGACATGCGCTTTTTGTAAAAAATGCTGATTACTGCCATGTCGCTGGGGTCAGAACATACTATATATATATATATATATATATATATATATATATATATATATATATATATATATATACATACATACAAAAAATACTTGTAATGTACAGCACATTGGATGGGAAACTTTCAACTTGGTGTATCCGCACACTCAGTATACAGACAAATTGATATGTAGCCCAAGGGGAGCATGACCCAGTTGAGTAAGTATCCACTGACACCATTTTCGTACCACTGACCACAATGCTGGGGGGGGGGATTTTTTTTACTAATCACCAATGTAAAGTGCACTTCTTCATTAACTACTGTAATGGGCCATCACTCCCACTTATAAACAAAGTAACAAGGCGCTTCTTCATTGATCACTCTGTATTGCATGCTGTATATAACATACCCTAGACCACTTCACTCTCTACAACATGCTGTAAGTTACATACTCTGTACTATACAGTACAATGTGATCTCTGCTGCATACTCCACATCTCTGTACTCTATGCATGAATGTAAAATATTAGGATACAGTAACAAAAAAAAACTGACAAAAGTTTTAACCCTTCAACAATCCACTGAAGAGGTGTCTGTGTTCCTATTGGATAGATCCTTCTCACTTTTAGTCCCAGCATTTAAAAAAAAGTCACAAGAAATATCTTCAAGAAGAACCAAAACAGCAATTACAAGAAAAAGATGATGGTCTAACCTCGTGCCACTCTTAACTAACTTGAGAAAAAAAAAAAAAGACCATTATCCCAAACGAAAAAATGATATTCCTATAGCTGCATAGTGTTATTAAATGTGCTAGATGTACAAAATACTGTATGTGGAGAAAACATAAGTCAACATATGTGAATTTACCACTTCAGCACTGGAAGGTTTCACCCCTTTCCTAACCAGAGCATTTCTGGTAATTGCCCGTTCATGCAACACTGTACCCAAACAAAATGTATGTCCTTTTTTTTCCTACAAATGGAGCTTTCTTTTGGTGGAATTTGATCACCTCTGTGGTTTTTATTTTTTGTGCTATAAACAAAACAAGACCGAAAATTATGAAAAAAATACAATATTTTTTACTTTCTGCTATAAAACATATACAATAAAAAAATGTAAAAAATCAAATATCTTCATCAATTTAGGCCAATATGTATTCTACCACGTTTTTGTTAAGAAATTGCAATAAGCGTATATGGATTAGTTTGCGCAAAAGTTATCGCATTTACAAACTATGGGATATTTTTATGGAATTTTTATTTATTTATTAATTTTACTAGTAATGGCAGCGATCAGCAATTTTTAGCAGGAGTGCAACATTGCAGTAGACAAATCTAACTCTAAGTGACACTTTTTGGGGACCAGTGACACCAATACATTGATCTGTGCTAAAAAAAAGCACTGTCACTGTACTAATGACACTGGCAAAGAAGGGGTTAACATCAGGGGTGATCAAAGAGTTAAATGTGCTCCTAGGGAGTGTTTTCTAACTGTGTTGGGGATGCTTTGACTGGGGGAAGAGAGAGATCTGTGTTCCTGCTTAATAAAAACACAAGATCTCCATCTTCCCCTATGACAGAATGGCGATCTGTCTTGTTTACATAGGCAGACCACCGTTCTGCCTCTCTCAGAAGAGATCGCCAGGTATTGGCGAACATTGTGTCCAATCACAGCGGGAGCGGGTCGCCTGAGCGCGAGGTACGTGATTTCGCACTCTGCCACAGTAAAAGTACGTGGGGCGGCCTGAAAGCCGTTTAAAAGAATTGAACCAAAGTCATGCAGGTAAAAATCATTTAATTTTACTTGTTTAACTGCCAAAGGATTTGCATTTTCAATTAGACATTTTATGACACGTGTTTCTTTGCACACTGCAAATTCATACAGGTGACAAATTTAGGTCTGTTTTGTCCATTGGACAAAGCCAGATGGTAAGAAACCTAGGGTTATGCCGTGTACATACGGTCGGACTTGCCAATGGGATAACCTCCGTCGGCATTTCCGACAGAAAAAATTAGAACATGTTCTCTATCTAAGTCCGTCGGAAATGCCAACAGAAAAAGTCCGATGGGGCATACACACGGTCGGAATATCCGACCAAAAGCTCCCATGGGACTTTGTCGGAAATTCCGACCATATGTACGAGGGAAATTACACTGCCAGCTACAGAAGAAATGAACACTAGGCACATAGAAAACTATACTCTTTAAAACTAGAACTTCTCACACCTCACGCATCAGTTCTGTGAAATGTCCATAGGAAAACGGTTGTTTTATTTCTATTTTGAACTTTTCTTTTTGCGTTGGAAGATATTTTTCTATTATCAATAACTAAACTCTGGCTGGATATTGAAAACCCTGGAAGTCTCTCCAATTAGTGCAAGTTTTCCCAGCTCATTAATGCTAATGCTGGTGTTATCTTGACGGTCCTGCATTTAATATTGACAACCCATCTGTGTTCTTGTTTGCAGAAAGCTCCACTATTTAGATCAGACCAGTACATCTGGGGATTCCTTGCTAAATTACCCGAACCAAAGTTGTTGCACTTTTTTCCTGACCCCATCTCAGAGGACTTACGTGTTGTGATTGGCTAGCAGGTGTACGCTGTGTTGAGGAAAGTTTCATTTTTTCCCCCAGAGGCTGTGTATGTATTGTTACAACAGATTAGGTTGTAACTGAATGGGCTCTTTGTGAGGGGGGTATAAAATCTTTGATGGTGCACACTCATGCAATAACCTTCAGTTTTTTTCGTAGAAGCTCTAGTGAAGTGTTTCATTGCCCCGGCCCACAACAACTCCCATTCAGACAATGGAGCTGCATTTATGAGGTCACATGGCATTGGCCTCTTAAATGGCCATAAATCATAATTCACCAGTAGAGTGGTGTGCAGTGGTGGCAACAGAACTTGTGGTCATTGTGCTCCGGCTGCAGTGGCAGTTGTCACACAGCCCTACTTCCTCAGATGGTCTGTGACTATTCCTGGGAGAGTGGGGTAGTTATGTTCCTTTAGGAGCAACCTAAAGTGGTTTCTGCTTTTTTTACCCTAATGAGTATATAGCACTGCCTTCCCTGCGCCTAGCATCAGTTCACTCCACAGAGCTTTTTCTCCATTGCCTAGATGTGGTATGGTCCACCAGGGTTTACCATTCTGCCACTGTTTCTCATGGACAGACTACAGTAATTTTTCATTCCAGATGGTCCTAAAATAACTTCTCCAAGTTCCAGATCCACTATCTCTAATTGAATATGACAGGTTTTTGTGAAGCCTGATGGTCTTCTACACATACACTACCTGTCAAAAGTTTTAGAACACCCTAATTTTTTCCCGTTTTTATTGAAATATAAACAGTAAAATGGTATAAAGTGATAAAATGCCAGGGGTGGAAAAAAAAAAGTTAAGGTTAACAAAAAAAAAATAGTTGCTCTGCAGCAATGTAAATAAATTAAGCCCTGAAAGTTTATACTAATAATTCCTACAGGTGTCCCAACTTTTGTTGATTACTTACAAGCTTTTTTGTTCAGCACTTACAAGTCTGTATAAAACAGAATTTAAACAGACTGTGTTACAGCACCCTCTTAAGCAATATTTAGACAGTATTGTACTACAGGAAGTAGTAAATTGCTCTCCAAATAGCAAGAAAAAGGCAATTATCAGGCCTCATGCACACTGTACAGTATAAAAGCGCCAATAGCAGTAGCTGTAGAATTCCTTGTTAAAAAATGTGAGTTTTGCCGTATTTTTGCATTAATGTTTTTTAGCATAACTATACTCCCACAAAACCCTGAGGCTCTTTTACAGCTGAAAAACATTGGCTGCAAGTTGCTGGCTTTCCAGCAAGCCCGTTTTATAAAAGCTGGTTGTAACACCGGCTGCTGTACACAAGGGCCGAATGTCAATATTTGGCCCATGTGTACCAGCCTTTAGGTGTTCTCTTTTTTTAACTGCTTACTACAACTGAGCAGGTGTGAGTTGGGGGGGTTAGAGCCTTAAAGGGGAAGGTCTATAGTTTCCTATGTGCCTAGTAGCCATTCCTCCTGTAGGAAGAAATATAACTCTAGGTTTCTTACCATAAAGTTGTGTCCCTCAATGGAATCAGTACACAAATCTAATTTTATTAGGTAAGTACCGTATTTATTGTTGTATAACATGCTCTGTTTCTAGGGTGAAAAAGTGCGTGTTATATGCCAATAAATACGGCAATTTAGATTCCTGGTTCAGTTTAGTGGCTTCTTTAGTCACCTTTCAGCCTGATTAGTGAACAATAATTTAGCCTCCCACCTCTTGACCACTGTCTAATGAGCAAGGAGGCGATACAAGACACAGTAATAGTACAGCAGAGAACCAGAATAATCAAATCTGAGTAGCAGTGCTGTGTGTGTCACAAGTGTGGCTGCCTAAAAATACATATATTTTGTGAGGTAAGACAGTAAACCTAAAAGGTGTTTGCACTGTAGATTTAGCCGTGCGTGATTTTCCACTTTAAGATACTGAAAACGAATCATTGCGTGTATTAGTTGCGGTTATCAGATTACAATATTTTTCACATTAGTTGTCCTTGGGGGCCAAAAGGATATAAGTTAGGCATCCTTAACCACTTCAGCCCCGAAAGGATTTACCCCCCTAATGACCAGGCCATTTTTTGCGATACGGCACTACATCAATTTAACTGACATTTGCACGGTTGTGCGACGTTGTACCTAAACAAAATGAATGTCCTTTTTTTCCCACATATAGTGCTTTCTTTTGGTGGTATTTGATCACCTCTGCGGTTTTTATTTTTTGCGCTATAAACAAAAAAAGAGCGACAATTTTGAAAGAAAAAAACAATATTTTTTACTTTTTTGCTATAATAAATATCTCAAAAAAAGTAAAAAAACGATTTTTTTCATCAGTTTAGGCCAATATGTATCTTACTACATATTTTTGTTAAAACAAATCGCGATAAGTGTATATTGAATGGTTTGCGCAAAAGTTATAGTGTCTACAAAAAAGGAGATAGATTTCTGGCATTTTTTATTATTTTTTTACTAGTAATGGCGGTGATATTTACCGGGATGCGACATTGCAGCAGACAGATCGGACACTTTTGACACTTTTTTAGGACCAGTGACACTTATACAGCGATCAGTGCTATAAAAATGCACTGATTACTGTATAAATGACACTGGCAGAGAAGGGGTTAACACTAGGGGGCAATCAAGGGGTTAAGTGTTCCCTAGGGAGGTGTTTCTAACTGTGGGGGGGGTGTACTGACTGGGAGTACAGAGCAATCGCTGTTCCTAATCACTAGGAACAGACGATCTCTCTCTACTCCCCTGACAGAACGGGGATCTGTTTGTTTACATTGACAAATCCCTGTTCTGCCTCTCTGAGGAGCAATCGCGGGTGGCCGGCGGACATCGCGGGTGGCCGGCGGACATCGCGGGTGGCCGGCGGACATCGCGGGTGGCCGGCGGACATCGCGGGTGGCGGCCATGCGCATTGGCTCCGGCGATGTGCCGCGGGCACGCATGCCTGCTATAGCTCTTAGAGGAACCGCCGTACCAGTACAGCGATTTCAAGTGATGGACACTGGTATACCCAATCCAGGAAGTTCACTCCCTATAAAACCCCTCCTCCTTCCAGGAGCACATCAGTTTTTGTAGCAAAGCAATATACTTAAACCCCAAAAAGAGGGGAGGGACCTCTGTTTCCCATGATGTACTCCAAGAAAAGTATTTTACAGGTAAGCTGTTATAAAAATTCTATTTTCTTTATCGTACATCATGGGACACAGAGCCGTAAGTAATAAAATAATGGGACGTCCCATAGCAATGCTATTTGAGGGGAGGGAGACACAACTCCCAAGGTACCCCCAGACATGAGGACCTATACTGCTGCCTGCAGCACACTGCGCCCAAAGGCAATATGCTCATACCTCCTTACATCCACTTGATAAAACTTTGTAAATGTATGCACTGAAGACCAAGTTGCGGCCTTACAGATCTGAGCCATAGAGGCCTGGTGATGCACTGCCCAAGAAGCACTAACCGCCCTGGTAGAGTGTGCTTTGACTTGAAAAGGGGGAATCTTAACCCTTAAATTATAAGTCTGAATTATAACTTGCCGAATCCACTTAGCGACAGTGGATTTCAACGCTGCCTGTCCTTTCTTAGGACCCTCTGGCAGAATAAATAAGACATCAGTATTTCTAATCTGAGCAGTTGTCTTTCAATAGATTTTCACTGCTCTCACCACATCAAAAAAATGTAGTGACTTCTCTTCCCTGGAACATGGTTTTGGAACAAACAATGGCAGCATATCTTGGTTCAGGTGAAAACCTGAGACCACTTTTGGCAAAAAGCCTGGATGATGGCGTAACACCACTCTGTCCTCATGAATAATCAAGTATGGCTCTTTACAAGAAAGAACAGCCAATTCCGAAACCCTCCTTGCTGAGGATATAGCAACCAAGAACACTAGCTTCCTTGTCAGAAGGACTAAGGGAATATGCTGTATCGGTTCAAATGGCTGTTTTTGTAACACTGACAAAACTAAGTTCAAGTCCCAAGGGTTCAAAGGAGGTTTGACTGGCGTATTAGGCCGCATCACCCCTTGCATAAAACCCCGGACTAAACAATCTGTAGCAATTGGTTGACCGATAAAGGGACTCGGCCTTTAATAGTACTCAAGGCCAACTTCATATATACCCCCAATTGTAGAAAGGCAAGAATTCTGCCTATGATATATCTCCGAGGGTGCCAACCCTTGGATTCACACCAGGAAACATAAGCCCTCCAGACCGTAAAATATATAGTTCTGGAAGCCTCCTTGCATTAATCGGGGTAGAGATAACTGACCTGGAAAGCCCATGTTTCTTCAGAATGGGGGGTTTCAATAGCCAAGCATTTAAATTTAGAGACCGTAAGGTAGGATGGAATATCGGCCCCTGCGAGAGTAGGTCTGGCCATAGTGGGAGGGACCATGGACCCTCCACTGCCATCTTTACGATTTCTGCATACCATGGCCTTCTGGGCCATGCTGGTGCTACCAGAATTACAGGCTTTCTTTTCAGCTTGATCCTGCAAAGAAGTGGAGGCAGCAATTGAATAGGGGGAAATGCATAGATCAGTGAGAACTGATCCCACGGGGTCACCAACGCATCTGTTCCGCATGTGAGTGGATCCTGTACACGAAGTTGACTAACTTCATGTTGAATCTGGACACTAGAAGATCTACGTCCGGAGTCCCCCATCTTTGGCAAACAGCCTGAAAAATGTCGGGGTGAAGAGACCATTTCCCTGGGAATAACTGCTGGCGACTTAAGTAGTCCGCCTGACAATTTTCTACTCCTGGAATGAATACTGCCGATAGGCACAAAACATTCCTTTCTGCCAAAGTTAGAATATGGTTCACCTCTCTCTGCACTGAGAGACTCTTGGTGCCCCCTTGGTGATTGAAATAGGCCACAGCTGTGGCATTGTCGGATTGGATCCTGACAGGACAATCCCGTAACCTGGAATACCAAGCCTTCAGAGCCAGACGCACTGCCCGAATCTCTAGGATTTTGATGGGCAAGGTTCTTTCGGCTCTTGACCACTGTCCCTGGACAGTTGTCTTCTCTAACACTGCTCCCCAGCCTGAAAGGCTGGCATCTGTCGTTACCACTTTCCAGATAACAGGTCTGAAGGATTTTCCTTTCAGCAGATTCTGGGTTAGTAACCACCAACTGAGGCCTTTGGGACACCCTTGGGGACAGCCGCATTAGTAAGTCTAAAGCTTGAATTGTTTTGTTCCAAGTAGACAGGATACTGTTTTGCAACAGTCTTGAATGGAGCTGGGCATAGGGAACCGATTTGAATGAAGCCACCATCTTTCCTAGCAACCTCATGCAAAGGCGAATGGAGGGATCGCCTTTTGACCTGACCATCCGAACCAGCTCTCTTATGGAGTTGATCTTTGCCTGAGGCAAGAACACCTTTTTCTGGGCTGTGTCTATGATAAGACCCAAATAGCCCAGCCTTTTTATCGGTTTTAAGGAAGATTTCTCTAGGTTGATAATACAACCCAGACTTTCCAGTTAACTGGTTGTAATGCTTTGCTCCAAACGAGCCACTGACTGGTCTATTAGCGAAAGATCGTCTAAGTACGCCAAGACTGTTATGCTCTGTGCCCTTAACCTGGCTAGAGGTGGGGCCAGGATTTTTGTAAACACCTGGGGTGCTGTAGCTAGCCCGAAGGGCAAGGCTACAAACTGAAAATGCTGCTGTTCTACCTCGAACTTCAGAAACCTTTGGTGAGTGGTAAATATAGGAACATGCAGATATGCATTCCTGATGTCAATAGACGCCAGAAGTTCTTCTCCTAGTAGGATAGAAACTACTGACCCGATGCATGTCTCCATGCAAAAGGAGCGGATCTTCAGGAACTGGTTTAGATTCTTTAGATCTAGAATGGGTCTGACATCTCCATTCGGTTTTGGTACTGTGAAGAGGTTTGAATAAAACCCCAAACCTTGCTCTTCTCTGCATGATCACCCCCTGAGCCATTAATCGGTCTAGTGCCCGAAACAGAGATTGCCTTTTCTCTGGATCTTTGGGAACGTTTGACCTCAGGAAACGGGATGGTGGAAAGTCACGAAATTTCAGCTTGTACCCCAGAGTTACCGTGGAGATGACCCATCTGTCCTGAATTTCCTCCTGCCAGACTTTTGCAAACTGCAGAAGTCTTCCCCCCACCCTGGGGAGGGGGGGGCACCTCTTCATGATGAGGCTTTAGTATTCTGCTTTGCAGATTTCCAGCCCCAAGACTTCTTTTGAGCCTGGGCCTGACCCTGAGGTTTTCCTCTAGAGTCTGACAGCGGAGGCCTTCGCCACTGCCTAGAGGCGGAAGCCCCTGGCGCAGGAGAAAGAGCCTGTTTAAATGAAGGGCATTTATACTTTCTTTTGACTGGCAAAAGAGTACTTTTCCCACTAGAAATTGTTTGGACATATTTTTCCAAATCATCCCCAAATAGCCGATCCCCATGAAAAGGGAACCCAGTCAGGAGCTTTTTATATGGTGCTTCGGCTGACTAATTTTTTTAACCACAGGATTCTACACATATGTACGAGCATAAGCATAAGGCGAGACACGTGATGAATAGAATCTTTAATGGCATCTATTGCAAAGCATAATGCTTTTGGTAGTTTGGCCAATTCCCGGGCTTGTTGTGCAGGAACCTTTTTAAGGGCCTGTCTAAATTGGTCCTTTAGGGATTGACAGACGCCTATTGCAATGACTGCAGGCTGAGTAATGGCACCTGCCAAGGAAAAAGTGGATTTTAATAGATATTCCAACCTTTTATCTGTTGGATCCTTAAGCATTTGTGCATTATCTACAGGACAAGTTAGACTTTATTTATTCACACTGGAAATCGCAGAGTCAACTGCTGGTACCTTCCATTTTTTGGTGAATTTCTCCTCCATGGGATAGAGAACTGAGAACGTTACACGGCGCCGTGCCTAGGCCCCGCCCCCTCTTTTCATTTGAAAAAAAAAATATTCCTGCGCCAGTGGCTTTTAGGTCCGAAGACCCAACATGAGGGGGAGGGAGGAGAGGCAGAGCCCTATCACCAGCAGGCAAAGAAAACAACAACAGTCTGAGCAAAATTCAGGACCTCTGCACCCCCCACGGCGGGGGGGGGGGGGTAATGCAAGGGGGGTACACCGCTGATGTTTCCCTAACCCTCTAGTCCTTTCAGGGGGGAGAAAAAAGCATTTGGCAGATCTCTTACCTGAGAGGAATCCCCCTGCGCAAGCTGCTAAGGCCACACACAGCTGACACTGAGCTTTACAGTGAAGACAACAGATTAAGGTATGTGCATCGACTCCCTCTAGTGGAGATTTATGGCATGACTTTTTTTACCTTAAAGAAGAATACATAGGTGGACTTTTAGTTCCTAAGTTTCTTCCCTTACCTTATCCCCACCGCGGGATTTGCTGAATTAACAGTCAATCCAACCTTCACCCACCGGCTGAGTTTAGCAAACCTTCTAGGACCAGGTCCCTTTTCATCGGGGTTCCACTCCCTTGGACCTGTAAAATGCACCCAACCAGGAAAAGCTTTTAGGTAATGTAGCATGACCAAAGCCCTGGGTCCCGGGGTCCAGCCCTGCAAAGAGAGGCATTACAGGCAAAACCTGGTGCTTCAGATACGAGGCCCGGGTACCATCCACTTTGGCCTTAGTGGCACTTTGGATAGATCCGTCCTGTGGAGGCTATTTAAATCCAGCATGGATCCCTCCTGGAGCTCCTCAGAGCACATCTTCACTCGTGACCAACACCTTAGACACTGGTAAAAAAAACTGATGTGCTCCTAGAAGGAGGAGGGGTTACATAGAGAGTGAACTTCCTGGATTGGGTATACCAGTGTCCATCACCTGAAGGTGCCTATATACCCATTATTACTTAAGGTTTTGTGTTCCATGATGTACGAAAAAGAAAATGCTTTTTTTTTACATTTTTTCAGTCCCTTACTGGTTTCCATGCCTAGGCAAATTACATCATACAACCCAAGTGCCTTTAGGAGTGGAGGAGTGGTTGTCACATCTAAGCACACCCTTCTGCCTGCATGCATGAGCTAAGGGCAGATGAACTCCAGGAAGTAAATGCTACATGAATGATCTGCCCTCACTCAAGATGGCCACAGACAGAAATGCTAGGGGTGTTTTTCAAAGTGATTTCTTAGCAAAATAAAGTATAGAGAGACATGTATGCATGGGTGAGTTTGATTTGAATATTAAAAATGAATAAAATTGTGTTGTTCAGGTGCAGTGTAGTTTTGCTTTACTTCCCATCTTGCAGACTAAACATCTAAATATGCATTTTTATTAGTGACAGGCTTAGAAGTATATGTAGTTGCCTTTTTGGTAAACTATGTATATTTTTAGTCATTTCACTAGTTTTACCTCCAGGATTTAAAGTGTATGTAAATGCATGTTTTGTTTTGCATACAACAGGGAACTGTTAGACCTTCTAAGTTTACACTGCTGCCTGTGTCCCAGTAACATCATCACACAAATAGAAAGTGAAAAAAAATCCAAAATGTTAAAGTTGTCATTAGAGCAAGAGGTGAGGTAAAATCCTTTGATAGGGGCATCTGTTCCCATGAAAAATAAGATGATAATTATGTTCACTTTGTGGAGATTTCCTCAAAAACTGCATCTCCAGGACAGAAAATGAAGATAAATCCCTGCAGGGGACAGCCAGAAAAATAACCTGATAGGTCATTTCCTATTGAATCTTATTCCTATTGAATAAAAAAGCTTGGGCTTTACAAAACACTTTCAAGACACAATTCAAACAGGTGCTATTAGTCAGTAATTGCATAAACTAAAACTTTACTGATCCCCTTTGAAGAACTGTAAGCTATACAATTAAATAAGCGGGGAAAAAGCCTTTGACTGCTCATTTTGTTTAGGGGATAATGAATATGGTGATATACTCACCTTATTCCTTGCTTATGCAGGCTTCTTTTGCTTCCTATGATCATGCCCCTGAAGACTTTCCTCTTTGCTGCCTAACTGGTCGCAGCTCTCTAATGTGATCATGTACAATGCAGAATCAGCAGCCCTACATTGTACAAGAGGACACCGAGGGCCTGCCCACAATCCATAGCACTAAACAGCAATGGAGAGCTCTATTTTGTAATAAGCAAAGTATATCGCCTTATTCATTATCCCTCAAGTAAAACAAGAAACTAACCCTTGCAGTGGGGAGGGGGAGTCACTGCAAGGCAGCCACAGGTTTTTTATCCCCAGAGTTTAGCTTCAAAGTTTAGAATAAAAGTTAGATAGTTACAAGTTGCATTCCGTGCCTTGCTAAAATAACGTGAATTTATAGCTTTCTTTTCTCATTATTTTGTGTTATTGCAGTTGGACACTGACAAGTTCATAATGAGCAAGCTGCTGTAAGGCCTCATGTACACTGCTGCTGTTAAATGGACGTTTTAGGAGCAGTTGGACGTTTTCTTAACTACTCCTTAACGCACCTCCAAGTTATCTTATCTGTCCATGTACACAGGGGTGTTTACAGTCATTTCTAGGCAGTTGAGTTTAGAGGCATTTTTTGGAACGCAAAAAATGCGTTCAGAATCTGAGTTTACAGGCATTTCAAGCGCCAAACGCGGCTAAACACGGTAACTCGCATTTAGCCACTCTTCATATACAGACATTTTTCATTTTTGGCTATTTAAAAAAAAAATAAAAATTTTTTGTTAAAACGCTTCTAAACGCAAACGTGGCATGAAAACGTGGCAAAACGGACGTTTTAAACGTCGGTTATTATCTGTGTTAAATCGTTTAGGAGAAGTTGTAAAAACATCCCGTGTACATGAAGCCTAACTTACACAGGAAGCTGTCTGTAAGTGAGTTAGCTGATCATGCAAAACATATTCCTACACCAAAAAACCTGTAAAACAAATCTGTTAATTTTCTGTGTGCGTGAGGGCATGCCCTAAGAAGTTCACTAAAATCTGGTAACCATGGCTTGATGTTTCGGAGGATTACTGGGGGGGATGTCCTTGCTTCACAACTTTCCCATTATGCCCACCACTTATGTACTCTAAACTCACTTCTCAGCAAAAGGCTAAAGTTGAAAATCACGGATTGTCTTATATGAAACATTTAATGCATTGGGGGACTCTGAACCTTTGCTGTCCTTATGGGGTCGCATGTGTTGCAGGTCTGAATGGGTGCAAGTATGAATGTATGAATGTGTGTTGCTGGGGTATTTCTGTTTTATGGACTAGTAAACCTGTACCATTCTATTTACTATGTAAAGGTTCTTTTAAGTGCACTTTACACATTTGTAATTACAGTCCTTCTTTTGTTGCGTTTTTATGTTACAAAATCAAAATAAACACCTTTTAAAAAAAAATCTGTGTGCGTGCATTCAGTTGATTTCATTGAATGCCATTTGGCCTTCCTGACTTCTACTTTTTTCCTTTTTTTGGAAGATATTTCCATGCACTTACTTTCAGAATGCAACAAACTATAAATTATAATTTACAGTACAATAAACACCAGCAATTTGCAGGACTTAAAAAAAAAAAAAAAAAGAAATAAAATGATTAGATCCATGCCATATCACTTTCAGTGCTCTCACTTGTCACTGTATCAGCAGCAACAGTTACATTACTTTGCAACCCACAATAACAAATCATGCAAGCAAACGCAATAAAACAAAGCTTGAAAAGGACAAACAAAACAAGCCACTATGCACTCCCTATGTTGCAATAACTTCTCTGCAGTTTCTAAACTAGCAGGAAGTTTCTTAGGAACACCCAAACCACACCCATGAGGATGGGACAAAACAAAGATGTGAGATGGATGCTAGTCATAAAAACACTTCACACAGACAAGACGAACTGGAGAGAGAGAAAGGAGGAAAAGTCCCTCTCCTCTCAAGTTACCACATCAAGCTGATGGTAGATTCATTTATAGAGGAAAGGCTCACTTAAAGTGTTGATGGAAAGACAATGGACAGGAAGTCTTGAACAGAGAACCAGCTACAGAAAGAACTATTTACTATCTGATTATGCCATATTCAATGGCTATGTTGCAAAAGCAGAATGTGTTTGCAGTACAAATGTGATACACAGGGGATAGATGGAAGCGGGATACCTTAAAGTTGTTTAAATTGACTGTGAAATAAAATATTGTAATCACAAAGCATCTTACTATATAACAGTCATGTTAAGGTTATGCGTTACTCAAAATTCTTTTTAAAAAAACAATATAAAACCACCTTTTTAGTTGACACAAATCCATATGCCTTCCTTCAATAGACAGCATGAAACTGAAGGGGTACTTGTAGAACATGATGGTAAACACTTTAATTTGAGGATAAGCCAACCATTCAAAAGAATTGCTTAATATGTCTATGATCTGAAACAGGCTGCATTACAAAAATGAAGGAAGCTAGCCACATAGCTCAAGTAGGTTTACTTATAACTTCACTCTGAAAGATATTTGTGTCTGTGAAAAATCTAAAATTGTAGCGACAAATATTGATAAAATCACTGTCTGAACACAGTGAATTTTATATAACATGGACAATCACTACAGTCCATTTATGGATTACTGTATTCAAATAATCCTGTTTAGTAATGCTTTACATAATATGTGACACTTCGACCAAAAGCATCCTAAAAGCTGATGTTAAAGTTTTAAACTGCATCTAAACCAACATTTTTAAGCAAGAAACGTATCTGAAGTTTTTAACCAATGAAACAACTATCAATTGTCCTGTACTTGGATCTTTTGTAGTTTATTTTACTATTGCTGAACAATCAGCATTCATAGTGACTTCTATTTCAGACTCAGTAGTGGAGTGCTGTATTTCCTGACACTGCTCTATGCTTGAATCTTACAGATAACTATTCAACATGGACCTATCCATAATAAATTAGGGTTTACACTGCAATATTTACTTGGACACTGAAGGACTATGTAAAACAAATAATTTTATCCTCTTTTCCTGATGACAAATTGACTTTAAAGTTCCGATTAAAAAAATAAAATTAAAAGCCAGCAGCTACACATACTGCAGCTGCTGGCTTTTAACTATAGGACACTTACCTGTCCTGGAGTCCAGCGATGTCGGCACCGCAGCAGATGTTTCCATCAGCTGTCGGGTGCTGCCGCCGCCATTGCGGGTAAGGATACCCGGCAGTGTAGCCTTAAGGCTTAACACTGGAAACCCTACTGTGCATGCGCGAGGCCCCGCTCCTCTCTCCTACTGGCCCAGCGACAGGGAGAGGAGGAGGGAGGAGGAGGAAGCCCTACGGTGATGTCACGGGCCGCAGTCCGAACACCCGGAAGTGGGAACAGGATACCTGTCAAGGACAGGTATCCTGTCCCCCCTCCCCCTGAAAGGTGCCAATTGTGGCACCGGAGGGGGAGAGGAGACAAATGAGCGGAAGTTCCACGTTTGGGTGGAACTCCACTTTAAGCTACTGCAAATATGGACCACGTGTTTGCATGGAAAATAAACAGTTGTTATACTATATTTTTTCTATACCTAATCTTTAAGTAGACCTTACATTGGAATGCAAGATCTGCCTACTACATACCGCCCCCCACACCTCATCAAAAATACTGCATATTACCTGAAGAAAACACATGTGAAGAAAAGTTAGAAAACATAATTACCTTAAACCTGGCTTTCACATTAGAGAACGTGATGCCATGGTCCGTCCAGCAAGAACCTGGGAACACTAAGAATCAGATATCTACTGGGGTTTTGGAAATGCAGCTTTCCCAAGACCTCACGGAAGAACTGTGACATCATACCCCACTAGTGCAGAAGCCAAGTTAAAAGTGATCACGGCTTCTAACTTTTCTCTACATGTATTGTTTATTTTTTTTACAGGTATCATGTGCCATTGTTAGATAGGTGGTGTGAGTCTGTGTGTAAAAAAAAAAAAAAAACTTGCATTTTAGTGCAAGGTCCACCTACATTTTTCTGGTTTATACATCCATCCTTGCATTTTAATAAATGAATCATAGAAAGTTATATCACAGCAATCTCTGTTCCTATCTAGTTCATCACTACCACACCACAAATGCCCACTTGGGTACAACCTTCTAATATTATTTGTAGTAGAAAAATATAATATCACTACTGCTGCATTTGCTGATTTTATGAGGTGCTTTTAACAAAATAATATGTATAGGCCATGGGGTGACAGGATACCATATAACTATATTCAGGATAAAGTTATGTTCAGAACACATGCAAATTTATGGGGCTATATTTGGGGTGCTGGAACATAGGAATGTATTATTGCTTCCCAGAACAAAATATGTTTAATATCTTGATATGCTGCATTCATAACTAACATAATTTTAATGTTTTCCTGTGAAGGAAAAGGGGGGTTTTGATACTAGGGTAAGGTTTAGAAAGATATGTTGGCTACGGTAATCCAGGATGTGAAGTGAAAATGTACAAACTGATATTTATGAATGCCAATTTTTGCTGAAGACTGAGACACTAGGATAGATGGGGAACAGTGGGAAAGACATAAACCATGACACAGACAGACATGAAACATTGTCACAGACAGTGCCACCTGGGGGAACAAAGACCTGAAATGACAAATTTCCATTTGCCCACTAATTAACCCTATAGATGCCAGTGACCAGTGGGATTCTAGCCTGCTGGCAGTGATGGGATTAACAAGATTCCTGCAAAGAAGTTAGAGCGACAGCGGGAGGGTAGTAATATGCTGAGCGTTGACAGAGAAGTACACTTAGTTAAGTCTTTTTAGTTTCACCTTGGTGGATGAGCATATGTATTCTTGTACAGCCGCAGTGCACAATACATATAAAGGTGTACAGATTTATATACAAACACATACACATATAGGTGCATGTAAACCCTTCCATATACATATGCTGAAAACTATATGTATGGTATCCATGCACTTATATCAGTATATATCTATATACACAAATGCATCTGAGAGATCATCAGGCAGAATGGGCAACATCTCTATTGAGGTAAAATCTGATTGGATGAGTAATACAATGCTGCATTTGGTAAAATTCTGTGGCTCTGTGAATTGCATATATACCAATAAATAACCTTTTATACTGAGATCAGATTTAATATATAAAAACATCCAGTTCATATTCTGACTACATTATGTATCTTCCACATCCACAGGTGTATATAAATATATATCCAAATGTACATATAAATATATATATATATATATAAATATACATATGTATAGCCATATATATGGATCATATATATGTACATATGTATCATGTATGTATGCGTATGTGCACAGATGAGGAAATAAGAGACAGCCAGAGTTTTTTTGTGTGTGTTAATCTTCAGAGGGAGCTCCTGATTATGAGTCCATAGGTGAGGAGGAGAGGTTAGGGTGAAGTTTGGTGAAGGAGGGTTAGGCACAGTTAATGTGGAAAGCCATACCGCTTTCTGCTTCTGCAAACAACAAGAAAAAAAAATATATATTTCCAATCAAATACCTTGATAAGAAATTCATGGACACCAAGACATCCCCAGCCCCCCATAAATAATACATAAAATTTATGAGAACAGATAACTAAAAAAAAAAAAGACAAATATAATAAACAAAATCTGTGTGCAGAAAATTACTGCTTCATACCTCTCCATTTCACTTCCCTGTATTTTTATTCACATATTATGTACACTGTAATATGTTTAACATCGTGTACATTTTGTAACACAATTAGACAAACTCATTGTATTATACATCTCAATGCAGAACTACTATTTTACTTGTGTACAATATGAAACTGTGCTAACAGGTGAAAAAAACAAAAAGCTGCTAAGCTACCATTAGATATCAATGGTTATAATGTCCACACATAAAGCGAGAAGGGCTCCACTAACAAAATGAAAGTTAAACAAATCAAAAGTGCATAAACAACACAAAAGGTGATACTATTCTTATAACTATGAATCAAAGTCTATACTCCACACGCACGTTTTTCTTTAAATATCCCACTTGTGCAAAAAGATGTGGATATAATGAACCTCCTCAGCATATAAACAGCTACCACATGTGTTTCTCTCCACTGAGTGCCACACCAAGAGTCTTACAGCAAAACTCCCTTTTCAAAAAAGTAATGTAACATTTGGTTTAATCAACTATGGTGTAAGCCTTTAAGGGATATCGCCACTTCACCCAATGATAGATGTCACCTCCAGTTCACATCAATATATATTGGAAGATAGAAGACAAAATACACCACATAGCGTAAAACCATTCAGGAAAGCATTAAAATCAATTTTTTACTTGTCACTATGATGTGTAAGCCTATCATCAGACCCTAGGAAAATCACTTTCAAGCAATTTACACATACACTTAACAGTGCCTGTTTGGGGGTTTCCCCTGTATACTGTGAACCAAGTAGAATTTGCCAATTGCGGCACTGAACAAAAAAAACAAGGGAGTTGGCCACAATGTTACAACTAACCAAAAAAAAACTTTTGTCAGGCCAAAACCAATTATTGCATTTTTTTATTCCATGCTTCATTAGAATGACTCATCTGGGTGTCAGGCTAGTCTGTATTACCTCCTAGTGTGTGCAACAATTTGATTCAATGTATGAGCACTGTATGCCATCGGACTATACTGTAATGAAAAATATCAGCTGTGAGGTGGTTGACTGCAATGTTTCTGCCCAAAATAATTACAACTAATATGCAATATTGATCTTCAATTTTGAAAAACACCACCTCAGACCAAATCTCTCAATCACTTAAAAGAATGAGGAAAAAAACATCTGCACTGTAGTTTATTTAAATGTGAGCATAACGTTAGTTCATGATGCAATATCTGCACACTAAGCACATAAATCAAAGTGCAGATTCGAATAGTTCAATATATTACAGCTTATTGTAAATAATATCCAATCAATTTAACACTCTGATAAGTAATTTATTTTACTTTGCACAGGAATGAGTATTGGAGAGGTATGTGTGCACATGGTTCTTGAAAAAGCAGAAAAACAGCTCAGTGTTAGGTTTAGACAAATAATTAAATAAACAGTAATAAACATAAAAGTGAGGTAGGAAATTAACAAAGGATCAAAACATAAGGATGGGGGAAAGTTAGTTATAACATAACAGCAAATCAATTATTAGCAAATCAGGGACTTGTGGCTGATTGGCTTTGTAGTTGATTATGGTTATGGAAAAAAGTGGGGTGAGGTGGTTAAGCAGGATTAGAGCATGAGGGCTTAAGATGTAATTGTGGAAACAATGTCACATGAGTAAAATCATGTAACACAAGACTAATTTTTAGATTTTTTATTGGTACTAAGATGTCATTTTTATGTCCCATGTACAATGTAACCATATCTTGTTGCGGAATTTGAATTCAGTATGCAGTCACATATATGCATTTTGTTTTATGTATACAATTAAAAAAATGATGTTTCAAGAGGAAGGTAAAAAACATAGGAAAAAGCTTACTTTTAATTTTGCTCTTGATATAGTTCTATAAATAAAACCTTTGTCAATGGAATTGGACCAAAAAATGGAAAAGCATGTGCTATCTCCACTAAGGGATCTGCGTTTTAAATGGATGTGGACATAAAACCGTAAAATACCATTTCTAGTAAGAAGACAACAAGGAAATATTTTGAAGGCCCCTGTTTAACAAGTTGTATGGACTTGAAAAACTGAAAGAGGAAAAGAATGGTACAGAAAAATTCTGTCAGGCATCTCAAAGTCATGACTTACCTGCTTTCTCCTTTTTCAGATTTGTACTCTATGGCTATCATCAGCAACTTCAGCTTCACAAAGCACAACCTGAAATGTTTAAGGAAACAGTAGAATAATGGAAAAATAAAGATACTAACATCCATACCATCAGATCAATGAACTGCTGATAGCAGACCTTGCTCATTCATTCTAGAAAGGATCTGCAAAATGTGCAGTGGGGCAACGTGCACACATATGATTAGATAAGATCATTATACTGAGTCATTTATATTATAATATTCATCATATAATATCATAATATTCTACAAATTCACAGCAGAATTTTTGAGTATCTTAGTACTAGTTTGTACAATATTGTCTTTCATTAAACTACCTCTGTTATTTCCAAGTATCTTCCAATGATGTTTTGGGGTACCGTAATTATGGCCTACATGTGCCTTCCTCTGTGTACCTAAGGAAAATGTTTTGTACTTACTCACACACCACGGGGAAGGAGAGTCCCACAAATGCAGTTGATAGGTATTCTGTATACATCTCGTTAGCTACACCTTCCAGATAATATTTTTGCCATGTATCCTCTTCAATCTGCCATAAGCAACACAAGTTGGCTAAACATTTAAAGATAAACTATTCTGAATAAGTACACATTCTTTAATACATAAAGGCAAAGCTGGGTAAAGTTATACATTATTTGGTGCCCTATCTGCTTTTCAGAAGGTTATTTTTAGCAGAAATATCCACAATTCATTGCCTGTATTTACACAGATGGGCATCAATATTCAATTAGATTCATGCCAAATGGAAATCTGTCAAAACTTTGTCAAAGAAATAAAGCAGAATTTTTGAATTCACCATAAAATACTTTTTTGAAGTGCATTGAGGAACATAGAAGCCTAACCTTTGGATTGAACTGCAACCTACTGGAGGACTGGCCACTGGCAAACACAAGTTTTAAAGCCCAGGATAACCACTCCTTCTACCAGCATACTTCAGTTTTTAGCAAATTAGTGCCAAAGGCATGGACATAAACACAGAGGAGTTGGACCTGTGTCCCTCATTCATTAGTAGACATTGGAAATCTTTAACCGTTGGGACATCCAAAAGCTTTCCCAAGCAAGCCCAAGAAAACAATTAAGGATGGGGGGCTGCCTGCAGCTTGAAGAGTTGCCTGAAGGTTCTTACTCCAGAAGCTGGCATCATGCCGTAACATCCACTTGGTAGAACTAAAAGAATGTGTGAGCAAAAGACTGGCTGGCAGCCTTGCAAATTTGGGAAACAGTTGATTGATGCTAAAAGCCCAATAAGAACTTCTATATCTAGAGCAGAGTGTGCTTTGACAGGAAATGGTGGAACTCCATCCTTGAGACCATAAACTTGGATGGTCTGGCTGAGCCAGCTACCAATGATTGAACGAGAAACTAGTGCATCCTTAGAGGGTCCATCCAGGACTATAAAAAAGGAATCAATCGTCCTAAAAAAAGCATTTGCTGAAAAATAGACTCTCACATCCCAAAGAATATCTAGATAATGGAGGGAAATTTCCTTTTGGTGAACTGGAGCTGTAGAGAGGCACGGAAGAAAAATGTCCTACTTGACTTGAAAGGAAGAAACTACCTTGGAAAGAAGGAAGTATGGGCCTTAACACCACCCTGTCCCTATACAAAACCAAAAAGGTTTCTTTGCAGGATAAGGCCACCAGATCTGACAATGTTCTGGCAGAAGCGATGGCTACAAGAAACACAACTTTGTGGGTGACTGTAGAGAAAGGAATGTCTATAATGGGTTCAAACCGTGGTTTATTAAGTGCAGAATAAACCACATTCAGTTCCAGACCCAAGAAACACATCTCTTGCCTGTTGTTATTTGTAACAAGAATAAAGGACTTTTTGGATTCTTGAGACAAATATCTGGTGCTCTTTTTGTTCACCTATATGCAAATTTCGCAATCTGGTGACCCCTTTAGCCATTAGGCTAAATGTAATCATTCCCTTTTGAAGGATTATAGATCCAGAGTCCAGCATCTCACTTTCACCTCTCTTTGAACTTTACATTGTCCACCAGAGCACAAACTAACTGTTCCATGAACAAAAGGGCATCTAAGTATCCCATATTGCAAATGTCATGAGAATGCATGAGAATGCGGCAGGGCTAGTGCTAGGACCAGCACCATTGTGAACGTCTCGGGTGTAGATGAGAGGATGAAGGGCAGGGCCATGAGCTGGTAGTGTAGGGGCCCATAAACAAAACCTAGGAAATTATAATGTGATAGAAAAAATAGACACGCATGTATGTGTCCTCAATGTCCACAGAAGCCACAAAGTCTCCCTGGTGAAAGGTAGGCTATGAATGGGCGGCACAGTGGTGTAGTGGGTAGCACTCTAGCCTAGCAGTAAAAAGGGTTGCTGGTTTGAATCCCAACCATGACATTACCCTGCCTGGAGTTTGCATGTTCTCCCTGTGCCTGCATGGGTTTCCTCCGGGTACTCCGGTTTCCTCCCACACTCCAAAGACATGCTGGTAGGTTAGTTGGCTTCTGTGTAAATTGGCCCTAGTATATGAATGTGAGTTAGGGACCTTAGATTGTAAGCTCCTTGAGGGTAGGGACTGATGTGAATGAACAATGTATATGTAAAGCGCTGCGTAAGTTGACGGCGCTATACAAGTACCTGAAATAAATTTAAAAAAATAAATAAAATGACAGTCCTCGTGGGTTCCATTGAAAATAGTTGAAATGGAGTGTCCTCTGTGGGATTGGGAACAATGAACTACATAAAATCACTGGAACCATTCTGTCACAGGAACTGGGACAACCTTGGTCCAGAAAGAACCAAGAGGGCTTTATGGAGGTCTGCTAATCTGTGTGGTGACACAGAAAGGCTGGAGGCGATAAACTGAGGGAAAAGCAGTGTGTAGCCCTGGAACACCGCCTCCTGCACACACTGAGGTGTCTGAGGTGCAAATTGTCCAAGCTTTCACAAAATTTAACCTGGAGAGGGGGGCACACCTTCATGCAGAAGAATACAGACAGCAAGAGAAGAGACATTGCAGTCTGTTTTTAGGCTTCTAAAACCAGGCAGTAGCATGGTTGATGATGTTATCAAAAACTGGTCCAAAAAGATGCTGGCTCTGAAAGTCATGCCGATAAAACACGTTTTGCACAAGGGTTTCGCAGTCCAACATGCCCCCTAGGCCACAGGTGTCAAACTGGTTGCCCTCCAGCTGTTGCAAAACTACAAATCCCATGAACCATTGTAAGGCTGACAGTTACAAGCACCATGCCCTAGGCATACAAGGTGGGACAATTTAACCACTTGACGACCGCCTCACGCCGATGTACGTCGGCAAGGTGGCACGGACAGGCAGAATCACGTGCATATACGTGATCTGCCTTCCGCAGGTGGGGGGTCCGATCGGACCCCCCCCCGGTGCCAGAGGCGGTCGCCATTTCTTCCCGGGGCGATGAGAGGTGAGGGGGAGGCCATCCATTCGTGGCCACCCCCTCCCGATCGCTCCCGGCGAATGAAAATCCTTCCTGTGCCTCTGTAATGTAAACAGAGGCACAGGAAGTGATGTCATCCCTCCTCGAGCCGGTCTTTTCGATCCGGCGCCGAGGAGAGAAGACATCCAAGTAAGTGCACCAACACTACACTAACAGTAGAACACGCAGGCACACTTTTCACCCCCCGATCACCCTCCTGTACCCCCTGTCACACTGACACCAATAGCAGTTTTTTTTTTTTGCATTGGTGTCAGTTTGTGACAGTTATAAGTGTTAGGGCAGTTAGGTTAGCCCCCCTTAGGTCTAGGGTACCCCCCTTTAGGTCCAGGGTACCCCCCTAACCCCCCTAATAAAGGTTAACCCCTTGATCACCCCCCGTCGCCAGTGTCGCTAAGCGAGCGTTTTTCTGATCGCTGTATTAGTGACAAAGGTGACGCTAGTTAGGGAGGTAAGTATATAGGTTCGCTGTCAGTATTTTATAGCGACAGGGACCCCCATATACTACCTAATAAAGGTTTTAACCCCCTGATTGCCCCCTAGTTAACCCTTTCACCAGCGATCACCGTATAATTGCCCGGCGGTGATATAAGTTAAGTTTTTAGGGTCAGATAAGGTCTGCGTCGCCCCAGGCAGCGTCAGGTTAGCGCCAGTACCGCTAACACCCACGCACACAGCATACACCTCCCTTAGTGCTATAGTATCTGAGCGGATCAATATCTGATCCGATCAGATCTATACTAGCGTCCCCAGCAGTTTAGGGTTCCCATAAACGCAGTGTTAGCGGGATCAGCCCAGATACCTGCTAGCACCTGCGTTTTGCCCCTCGGCCCAGCCCAGCCCACCCAAGTGCAGTATCGATCGATCACCGACACTTACAAAACACTAAGCACACATAACTGCACACATAACTGCAGCGTTCGCAGAGTCAGGCCTGATCCCTGCGATTGCTAACAGTTTTTTGGTAGCGTTTTGAATCAGTCGCTGACAGTCAGGAGCTTTTTTGCCTGTGAGTCTCACTAGTGTACCCCTAAATTTAGAGCCCAAAATGGCAAATCGAAGGTACACTAGTAAAGAGGCCTACACGTTTCTGAGCATGACAGATAGTGAAGAGGAAGTCACTCATCTGTCCGATTCAGGCTCAGAATACGATCCTGTAGAGGACAGCGGCTCCATGACAGATAGCTCTGACGGTGGAGTTGTGGTCCCTGCTAAGGTCAGGCGTACCAGACCCCGAACTTCTTCTGTCCTTGAAGTGCAAGAACCGCAGGGCTCTCGTATGGAGCAGAGAAGTACTAGTGCCGCTATTCCTTCTGGTGAACTGGCAAGCACCAGCGGCCTAGTACACCCTGGTCATACATCCAGCACTGCAGTAACACTTGGTGACGTGGCGAGTCCCATAAGTGCAGTTCAAGCTGGCGAAGTGGCAAGCACAAGTAGTGTCCCGCTGCCACCAAGAAGACAAAGACAGGCCCATCGTGCCCATAGTGCCCTTCCTGCTGCATTCGCCAATCCGAATTGGGAACCCACCACTTCTGCAGCACCCATACTTCCCCCATTCACTGGCCAACCCGGAATTCAGGTGGAAACAGTTGATTTTACGCCACTGGATTTTTATTCACTGTTTTTCAGCGAAGATCTCTATAGATTTATTGTTGACCAAAGCAATTTATACGCTGGTCAACACATCGTCGCTAATCCCCAGTCCTCCCTTGCCAGAGATTGGAGACCAATTACGGTTAAGATCTTTCTGGGCCTTTCCCTCAACATGGGCTTGAATAAAAAGAGTAAGTTGCGGTCATATTGGTCCACTGACCCAATTTACCATGCGCCTGTGTTCTCTGCCTCCATGGCCAGGGCACGATACGAGCAGATTTTGCGGTTCATGCACTTCAACGACAATGAACTTTGTCGTCCTCGTGGAGACCCTGGATACGATCGGCTCTACAAAATTCGGCCCCTCGTAAACCACTTCAACCAATGTTTTGCAGACTTGTTTACTCCACATCAAGTTGTCTGCGTTGATGAGTCCCTGATTAAATTTTCTGGCCGCTTGTCATTCAAACAGTACCTTCCCAGCGAGCGTGCCAGATACGGGGTCAAGATGTATAAGCTCTGTGACAGGGCCACAGGCTATACATGTAGTTTTATGGTTTACGAGGGCAAAGATAGTCACGTAGAGCCGACAAACTGCCCTGACTACATAGGAAGTGCTGGCAAGATAGTGTGGGACTTGGCACTCTGCATAGAACACTGCACCCAAAGATTACTTCCAGACTTTCCCTGCAATGTCACATTCAGAACTCCTGAGTACTCCAAAAACCAGACTAAGAATGATTGGGCCTGAGAGCTGCATTTGAAGAGACAGAGCTCCAGTAGCAATGTAGAAAAAAAGAGTCTTGACTGAAGTAAAAAAATTGAAGAAGAAGAAAAAAGTAAGTCTTCTAAAGAACAGAGCTGAAGAAATTAAAAAAAAAAAAAAAAAACATCCTTCTGGGACACTAGAAAAAAAACTGAGGCATACTGGTAGTAGGAGAGGTTATCCTGGGCTTGCCTAGTTTTTTTTGTTTTCAAATCTTTTTGTAGGTGGCAGTATAACCCAAAGTTTGAAAGTCTTCCTGTGTCCCTTAATAGACGAGAAAGAAAAAAGAATGAAATAATTTACAAGTATCTTTCTGAGCATATGTTATAATTAAAATGTTTCACATCAACATAGAACTGGTTTGAAATTAAAATATATAATACTATTTGTAGGATCTACTGCACAAAAAAGCAACTATGCTTTCACCCAGCAGGTATCATGTATTATGAAAAGACGATAAAAAGTTTGCAGTTTGCCCTTGACAGTTCAAAAGCATTCATGTTAAGATAATAGAGCTGAGCAAAGACAGATTTTGACCTCATAATACAGGCCTCCCCAGCCTTGATATGATATTCCAGCATCTGTGTGTATGGAAAACCTTAACATATATTGATGGTCATTAGTTATATATACATGCACATTATTGGTCATCTGGCACATTTAAACACCTCAGAAAGAAAGGTCTACAAACGTAAAAAAGTCAAGAATTAAAAGAGAAAAAACTCATACCTTTATAAAAGAACGCATAGAGAAGAGATTTGCAAGCATGGTGGATAGACCCTGTGCCAGACAGCTCTGAGCAATGAAGCCAAGCTTCAACTCAGCCAAACAAATTGCATCATCTCCTTCTTTCCAATTCCAGCTAGGGATGTTTAGCAGATGAGCCTAAAAGCACAATAAACCAACATGAATATAAGCAAAAGGCAAACCATGAAGGCTATGCAACAGGACAAAGTGCAATGACAATTTCAAACTGCAGTGACCCATGGCAACCAATAAGATTAGTGAAAAGTTGATAAATTTCTAAGTGTTACTGGACTTCGTACAGTGGTGTTTGTCCTAATACAATAAACCCAAAAGATTTTAAAAGCATGTGGCTGAATATTTTCTTATACTACTTAGCATAGGAAACTATGCATATAGAATAATCTATTATCTATATTTCCTATCTTGGAAACTCAAATGATCTATTAAACTCAAGGGTTACATATTAAGCAAATCAAATTCTTCACCAAACCTTAAAGCCCACCTGCAGCCAAAATGTTTTTGTTTTGTTTTAAATACAGCAGGGAAGGGTTATAGCCTCTATCAGGCTTTTATTGTAGTCTGTTACCCTAAAAGGGAGATTTATCTTTATTTCCTATCAGGAGAGGAAGTTGTGGAAGCATTTGTCAAAAGGGACATTAAAAAAAATAAAGCTGAATAGAGAAGGGTTAAAACTTTTGGAATGCTTTTATTGCTGTACATGACTTCCCATCTCTGTGATGCCCATATCCATATTTATCGTACATATTTATGTTAAAGCTAGCTTTAAATATAACCAAATAAGCAACATTTCCACCTTGTTGTGATACTGCAGCATCTGTGTGATAATCCGGATCTTTGGATGATAGTTTTTTATCGAGATGACTCTGGAAGGTAAGGGACAGTGAAAACAAAGTTACAGGTAAGATAAAGCTTCTTCAATCATTTAATCTCATGGTTGCTAACATGACAACCGCCTAAATATATATACATCACTACTCAAGCTCTGTTTTCTTTCTAACTCCTCACAGAATAACATTAACATTATAGGTAGACAAGGATGTTTCTGTGTTTCCAGATCCTTCAATATCATGGAAAATGCATTAGGGTAAAAAAACCTCTCAATACTTTTTCTGCCCCTGTCCCTAAACCCTTACCTGTCTCCTCTCACGCTTCAGTGCTGTCCTAGCTGCAGCACCACTGCTCCCTCTTCCTGGTCTCACAGGGTGCAAATCCTTTGATGAGGGAGGGGGCAGTGGGGCATGGTCAAGGCGAACTGTGTGTTTCCATGGATGCTAATAGCCTGGCTCGGGAGTACGCCCACACGAGGAAGGAGGAGAGGACAGCTTTGGTGCAGGACCGCCAAAAAAGATGTAAGGAACTGTTCTGTGCAATATCATTGCACAGATCAGGCAAGTATAACATCTTTTTTATGTTAATAAAAGAATTGCCTTTAATATAACTTTAAAGCAGACTATTCATATATCAGTAAGAGGATCTACTACATTAATAAGATTTGCTGATGGTGATTAGGAACATTTCAGGGCAAAGTGGCAAAGGGATCATTGTAAATCCTATAATCAGCAAGACTCCAAGAAGTCAATATTTTGTCCCTTTCCATTGGTCAGTTGTACCACGAGTACCAATACTGGTATCACTCACCGTATAGTAACGTGCCACAGTACATTCAATTAAGTCTTGATTGGAAGCTACTGTATGGGAGCTAGCATTACCCATAATTGGTGAAGTTTAAAATGCCCAAAATGCAGGCCAAATTGTAGACATAATGATCTCCAGCTGAATTTCTATTTTGAAAGGTCACCTTGTTGTTGGTATGATAACCCTACATGAAGTATAACACCAGAGGTTGGAAGTGGTCTGTTTTCAGGCGCTAAACATTTGCAGTTTGTCACAGCATTATGTGTTTCAAAATATCTAAGGTGGAAATTCTCTATATACAGATGCTATACAATAAAAAGTATCTGATTATATGCCTTAAACCTGTCAGTATTCTAACTAGGCTTAAAGTTTACATAATCTGTTTTACCTGCAATGAACCTGCCACAGTATATGGTACTGTAACCTGTGAAGCCATGCAGAGAAGCTTTTAAGGGTAAAATAAAAAAACAGTAAGGCTTCCCCATGTGACCCTTGTGCTTGGTTATGTGACATCACTGAGCATATGAGCAATTGTTGGGACACTTAAAATCGAACTCACTATAACATCTCTGTGTTCATTGGAGAACATGGCTCTGTTTTAGATAATAATGGGCTGGGTATACCGCCACCTGCAGGAGTTGAATAATAAGTGGGAATAAAATAGAAAAAGCCTAGGGGCAGCCCCTGCTGGTGGCCAAAACCTCCTCCATGGCAACTAAGTTACATGGTATAGCAGTGCAAGTAACACAACATTTTTACACATGTAAAAGTGGTGGCTGCTGTGTCTCTAGCATTCCTTCAGTTTTGTATGAAGCAATATAGGAGTAAACGGACACAGAGAGCAGGGACCTGTGTATTGTGATGAAATTTACAAGTATGTAAAACATCCTATTTTCTTGGACCAGTGGGATGTCCAAAAGATAAGGGGTGGGAAACACAGCATCAAAACAGCTAACAGCCCCCCAAATACTTTTGGTATGGATGAGGAGGATGGAGCTTTAGAGGGGGGAAAAGTGTAAATCAGGTGGGACCAATCTCAAAGAGTCACCAAGGGCATTCACTGTGAATGTTCATGCGTTCCTTGTCCTGGCAGGAGGCCAGGAGGTCTAAGTCCAGCATTTCCCACCTGCAACAGAGCACTTAAAGCACCTCTGGATGGATGACCCTTTCTCTGTGATCCAGACTCTGACCAATAGGAAAAGCTGCCTGCAAGATTTCCATGCCTACAACATGCACTGCAGACAAGGCCAGCACGTGACGTTCTGCCCAGGTACCCTTGAAGATCGATGTACGCCACCAGCATGGTGTTATCCAACTATACACTGACATTGAAATCTTGAAGCTGGCAGATCTAGTGCTGAAGGGATAGCAAAATTGGTCTGAACTCAAGAACTTTGATTAGAAAGTGTATCCTCTGACAACAACATTCCCTGAACCGAGAGAGTAGGATACCACCCTAGTTTGACAGGCTGGTGGTCATCGTTATGCCGCATACACACAATCAGATTTTCTGACGGGAAATGTTGGCTGTGAGATTGTTTCCGGTAAGTCAGACCGTGTGTATGCTCCATCAGACATTTGTTGTCGGACTTTCCGCCAACAAATGTTGGGTAGCAGGTTCTCAAATTTTCCGCCAACAAATGTTTGTTATCGGACTTTCCAATCGTGTGTACACAAGTCCGTCTCACAAAAGTCCACGCATACTCAGAATCAAGGATGAGCCGGAAACGGTCGGTCTTGTAAAACTAACGTCCGTAATTGAGATATCACGTATGTCTTGTATGTCACTACGTTCGTAATTGTTGGCCAACATTTGTGTGACAGTGTGTATGCAACTAGACTAGTTGGAGCCAACACCCTTCGAACAAAAATCCACGGTTTTGTTGTCGGAAAGTCCGATCGTATGTACGGGGCATAAGAAACATCCAGGTTATCAGAAGAAAGGACTTCCCTGATTATAGTGCCAGGTTGGAAATCCACTAATCCAGGGAGATCCTGGTTCTGCTGGTCAGGTCAGACATGTGGCTAAGTTCAGAGACTGAATCTGTTTGTCCCACACTACCAGAAGGTTGAGTTGCAATGGCATAAAGCGAAACTGTGCATTGAAGAACTGGGGAGCCATGGATATGCCAAAGGGCAGTGCCCCAAACTGATAATGCTGCTTGCCCACCGAAAATATATAATTTATAAATGGATAACTCTGGTGGGGCAAGCCAGAAAGGTACAAGTTGGGAACCTTTAGATACAAAATGGGCCGTATGCCATCAATTGGTTTGGGAACAATAAATGGGTTGGAATAAAAACAATGGAAATTTTCCCTGTCAAGGTTAATGACTTCCCGAGAGAGAAGCTGTTCCAAAGCAATCAAAATATATGCTGTTCTGCAATAAGCTGAAGACATGTATAAGGACATGAAATGAAGAGGATGCAAGTCACAAAAAATACAGCTTGTAGCTCTTGACCACAATACTTTGAATCTATTTGTCCGAAATATCCTAAGTCGAGATGGCTGCAATGGCTGACAAACATTTCCTATCTGAAGAAAAAGTATGGGTCCGGATATGGAGAACTTGTAATGCCAGGGTTTCTCACAGAACTGGATACCAGGCTTGGTTTCAGAGTCAGAGGTCTGGGAAGCATAAGAGAGAGCTTTTCTATGTACCATAGATGTGGACTGAACCTCTGCCGTCTCCACTCTCCTCCACCTCCTGTGGCCTACTGGATAAGAGCAGGGGAGCGCCACTGACCAATACTGAAACCACAGTAAATGTCCCAGACATTAATGCCACCTGGGAAAGTGGTTAGAAAAAGGCTTCCAGCCCATTCACAGAAAAGTGAAATGCTGTCGGTAACAATCAAGGTACTGAAGCACAGTGGGTTCCACTAGAACAGACTCAAGACCCCTTCACTATGTACCCACAAGGCAAACAAGAATGCCTTTAAGAGTCTCTATGCTCAAAGCCTTAAATCATAGCAGACAACTGGTAAGAATGACAAAGACTCGTCTTTCAAATTATGGGGAAGACTAGTGTTGGTAGAGCTCATTGAAGGTATCTAGACTGCACCCATATGCTTTTAAGCCATCTGATAGCTAGCAGAGTCCATGGACCCCACCTCCTAGCATGTAAGGTCCTCCCTCAGCTTCATGCTGCAGATCTGTGGCCATAAAGACCAAGTTCAATCTATACCTCACCCTAGTCATGCTTATCCCTACAGGGGTCTTCAGGTGTGGACTCCACCTCAATGGACCATAGCTCTAAACCTGTAGAGCACCTCACAAGCATCTCAACACAATGCACAGTGCTATTCAGCAACTTTACAGGCAGTCCCCACTTTTGAACACTTTCGAAGTGTAGGCTAAGCAAGGCAGGGCTGAAAATTAGTATTGCTCCTGCTCTAATGAGAGAACAGATACATGAAGGTATGCATCCTTACCCTTGATACCTACAGTATGAATGTCAGAAAGTTCCCCTGATGCACAAACAGTATTACTGACTGAATACACGCCATCCTAAGCTTTCAAATTTTTACATATTGTTCAAAGCTTTGTGGTCCACAGACAGACAAATTCTGCACTTCTTGGACACCATAAAAAGGCTTGGGTAAAACCCCTTAAAGAGGAAGTAAACCCTGATGGGTTTTAGGTCCTCTTTGTTTCCCTGCAAAGGTAAAGCATAATGGGCTACTATGCATCGCATAGTAGCCTATTATGTGTCACTTACCTGACACCGAAGCCTGCGATGTCCCCAGTTTCCTCACCTCCACAAAGCGTCCATCTTTTACCCTCTTCCTTCAGGGTATCGAGGCTCCGGCGCTGTGATTGGCCGGAGCCGCGATGACGTCACTCCTGCGCATGCTCAGGAGCCGCCAGTCACGGCGCAATCTCCTTTAGAAACGGCACGATTGCCGTTTCTAAAGGTCTCTACAGTGCACCTGCGTCTTTGGCGCATGCGCCGTAGACATCGGTGCCTGTCTCTTTTGCAAATATCTCTTAAACCGTGGAGGTTTAGGAGACATTTTGAGCACCTACAGGTAAGCCTTAATCTAGGCTTACCTGTAGGTAAAAGTGGTTGTAAAGGGTTTACAACCACTTTAAATTTTTCTGCAACAGAAACCAGAAAATGTGGGCCCTCAAAGCGTCCACTGTTAGCTTACCATTAGCTGCGATGGAGTTGTAAGCACGTAGGAAGTAAGGAGAGAGAACATCTTGGATCGTTTTATAGTATATAAGATTTAACCCGTCGGGACCGGGGGCCTTTCCTGGTTTAAAGGATTCTATCGCCAAGAATAAGATTTAACCCGTCGGGACCGGGGGCCTTTCAAGTCCTTTCAAGGCCAGCTGTAAGTCCACCAACATCTCAGGAGAGATCTACGAATGCTGGTTGTTGTCTCCCCAAACATCATGCAAAGGAGGAAGGGGGGTGCTTCCCCTCGTATTTATCCAACTTGGACTGCCAGGAACACTTGCCCCTTGTGGGCCCCAAAAAGAAATAATGGTTTGAAAAAGTTGGCCCGAATTTGCAACAAGATTCCCTGACTTTCTTAAGCTAAGGTAAGAAGGTGCTCTTTCCTCAGGTGAAGAAACACTAACACTTCTCAAACGCTCAGTAGCACTGACTAAAGGCACATCTTCAGAGAACAAGTGTTGTCTAGGGTTCCTATCGTTATAAAATCTTCATCCAAGAGACAATCAAAGGTAGGCCTGTTTATACCAGAAGAAGGGAAACAGAGAGCTGCATATCACACTTGACCCCACAGAGTGGGATAAATAGTTCACTTTTTCCCATACATTTTCTATCTCTAGTAGGGTGCAAGAAGACAATTAAAGAATCAAAGTGAAATGACATTGAAGCCCCACAGATATTTATATTCTGAGCCTAGGATTGCTGACACTTGCTGGAGATGTAAAATAGAAAGTGGTGCTTTATATATGGGATGAATACTCTCTAACCTGACCTTTCTGGGAAGGAATTCTAGGTATCTACAAATAAACGACAGGACTTAAAGAGGAGGTCCAGTCAAAAAAAGAAAAAAAATTAAAAGTCAGCAGCTACAAATACTGCAGCTGCTGACTTTTAATTGGACACTTACCTGTCCCAGGGTCCAGCGATGCGGGAGATCGAAGCCCCGCTTGTCTCCCTCTACGTTCAGCGGCGCCGGCATTACAACTGTGGGCGCCGGGCTGTGGCTTCACAGCCTAGCACCCACTGCGCATGCGCGAGCCGCGCCGCACGCCGTGATTGGCCGCTCAGTCACCTGGGACCTGTAATGGGTCCCAGATGATTGACAGGAGGGAGCTGAGCCTTCCTGTGCCGAGGGGAAGTGATGTCACCAGCCCAGGCACTGGAAGAGGCAGACTACGAGGGACCCCCTAGCAACAGGCATTTAGAGGTAAGTAAAAAAAAAAAAAATATCCAAATGGTTTTTTTTGGGTTTTTTTAGGATTTTTCATGTAGTTTTTTTTTTTGGGTGGAACCCCACTTTTTTTTTTAGATGCATTGGAGATCACTTTTACCTAGTGCTCCTCAGGCAGCTTCTCTCATTAAGTGACTCTCTCAAAGATGCAGTGGTAGGCTTCTACACTCTCCATTAACAATTTCTGTGATGTGCTCTGAACCAACCTTCAAGGTGTAGACATTGACCTCTGTGCCGCGATCACTGACAGAGCCTGAATCTGCTGTTGTAAACACAGATTCACTTGCTGCTAAAGCAGGCCATACACGGTCGAATTTCGAACAAATTTTCTTTTCAAAATCAGAAAGTTCTTTTTTTTGTGATCCGATGATGCCACCATTGATTTTCGAAATTCGGCCGACCATGCCTTCAATTTCACCGCATGTTGCTACAGAAAAGAATTTTCTTGGCCGGGAATCTTCTTTTCTCTCCGTAAATTTTCTTTTCTTATTACATTTCTTGCACGATTCTCCCATCATCGATTCCAAAATAGTTTGTTTTTCTAAAAATTTCCAACATGTCCGATTCCTCAAATTTGATTGCTGCACAAAAATCGTCCGTTGTTGCAGCCCACTAATGGTGCGAAATTCATACGAAAATTCTTTCATCTGTTTTTCGAAAGAAAATTCTTACGAAATTCGAACCATGTAGTTCAGTTTTAAGAGAAGCTCTTGAGCTTCAGTCAACTGCTGCAGGTGCTGGGTGATTAACATTTTAGTCTCTGGCTAGTTAGCATTTGCCAATATAAGCTGCTTTATTAACTCATCCTTTTTGTTCAAAAACAGGTGCCTGTCACTACAAAGCACTGCCTGCATCCAAGTACGATGTTTTATGAAAGACAGGCTCAGCTAGTAATGGCATTGGTAAACCATGCTTTAGACAGGGACACCCCAGGAACAGTCCATGCAGGTTTGTCCTGCACCCTTATTCAGAAAAGCATTAAAAACAGTTCAATGCAGTAGGGTGTTGTAGAGCAAGCCCATAGCAGACAAAAACCCTGTAGTCCCTCCCCATGTGTAGGTGAAAAACATATGTACCAACCAGTGTGTGTGTGTGTGTGTGTGTGTGTGTGTGTGTGTGTGTGTGTGTGTGTGTGTGTGTGTGTGTGAGAGAGAGTGTGTGTATATATATGTGTGTGTGTGAGAGAGTGTGTGTATATATGTGTGTGTGTGTGTGTGTGTGTGTGTGTGTGTGTGTGTGTGTGTGTGTGTGTGTGTGTGTGTGTGTGTGTGTGTGTGTGTGTGTGTGTGTGTGTGTGTGTGTGTGTATATATATATATATATATATATATATATATATATATATATATATATATATATAGCATTCTATTAAAATATATGCAAATCAATATTAGGACCCTTAGGGTGTGCAGTAATTAACAAGGAGTCCATTTCACCTCCTAACATTTAAGCTGAAACTCATGGTCATCACCCAGCCATAATGCTGGTGGTGCACTGAAGCTGAAAGCAATTAGCTTAAAAGTCTGTCAGTAACTGAATCAGCTGCTGGTGACACTGTGGTCCTATGAACCAGAAGGTTGTAGTTCCAGTGTCCACCAACAGGTGTCTCCCAGATTCCAGCAATTAAACTTCACCTGATGCTGGCTACTTGGAGGGTATTTAGTCTTTCCTCTACATTTTGCTCTTGCCTCAGTGTTTTGCCTGCTAGCCAGATACCACTTGCTAATTGATCCTAATCCTGCCCTGTACCTATACCCCGTGTCCTGCTGCCTTTTACCTGCTCCCCTTGTTCCCGATTCCAGTTCTGGCCCCCTTCCCAATTGTACCTTGCACCTCTTGTTTTACCTTGTTGGTCCATGTTCCCCATTTTGTATATATTGTATTATAGTTAGTTAGGTTTTCTGTATCTTAAATTTGCTAGTTAGGCATTTTGTTCACTTGGTTATGGTTCACTTATAGTTTCACATTTGCTGTGTATTCCCCTTGCTGGTGTTTTGATGTTTTGTTTCACTACTAATCAATGTGCTTTATTATACACAGTCTGATTTCAGTCTCCTAAGTGCATCTACACAGACCTGGCCATCTCTACTGCTGTATGCGACAAAATGTGACAATGAATTAAAGTGTTTGTTTACCAATGCCAGAAGCTCTGGTTGGAAGTTGGAAGCTCTGGTGCATGAGAAGAACTACGATCTAGCACAGTGTCTCAAAGCATTTTTTACTATACCACAATAAAGATCCGTCGCATTTGAGATTCTGGGGTATTGAACCCTATATTAGGCACTGGCGGGGGGGACACAAGGTCAGGTCCCTTAGCCAGGCCGAATCTAGATGGATCTTCACCTTGGACACATTTACACCCCAAGGCCTCAACATAGAGTTTGATTTGAACTGCTTCCTGAGTGATTTCTAGACCCATACGGATATATTCTCGCCTGGGTAGAGTAGATTTTACCTATCCCTACATTTCCTCCCCTCCTCCTTTTTATTTGTAGGAACGCACCTAATACATGTATGCGATTTTGATACCCTGCGACCAAATTGCCTTTTGGCTTACTTTCTTAAAACAGACCAACTGGAGATCAGAACTAAGAACCATAGCTATACCGTTTCTTATTTTTATAGTGCTAGTCTTATTAGCTTTTATTAAATGGGCGTTTTATTTTCGTACTATTTTAATTAAAGAATTACATTCTTTTATGATTTTATCATGTCATTGCATATGCATCATTGTACACAATTTTTATTCTTTTATTTTCTTTTACTGTACATACATCCTGTGTGGGGA
This sequence comes from Lithobates clamitans, assembly GCA_037952925.1. Classification (NCBI taxonomy): domain Eukaryota; kingdom Metazoa; phylum Chordata; class Amphibia; order Anura; family Ranidae; genus Lithobates; species Lithobates clamitans. Next base: position 3,583,835 of record JBBGZY010000852.1, on the reverse strand, counting down.
ACAGCAATAGAACCGCTTAATATGTTATTACTGCACGAGAATACAATGCTCACAGTGGGAGGTGCAAGTTTGTAGTAAAGCAATATCCAACCCCCTCCCATTCCATCTGTCAACCACTTGTCCAAACCAGTTTCTGTTTCTGAATACTAGGTAATTTGGCATTTTGACAAGATTACTATTAAGTGTTCACTTCCCTATATTGCATTGTCCCCTCCTATTTGGATTATTTTTTTCCCAAGAGGCAGATAGAGCAGATAATATGCATATACCGCTCACTCGTTTCCCTGTTGTTTATAACCGTCCTTGTATAACCAGTAAAATGGCGGCGCCCATAGAGCCCCAGGAAAATGGCCGCTATGACAAATTCACATTCAACTCCGGGAAAATGGCCGGCGCCCATACACTTTACCTGGTCTATTTAAAGACAGTGAAGTTTGCCTTGTATTATCCCCTGATGAAGTCACGTGACGCCACGCGTAGGGACAGGCACCGCCCACTGTTAGCAGTGTACGAGCTCGCCGCTCATCTGGATACATTGTACCGTTCACTGTCTACTGTGTGAGTACTCTGTATGATGTTTTTAAGTTAAATAAAGCCTGATTTTTTTCCTCAAAATACTACACTATATGGGACTTTATCTCTTCATTTTACCATGATGTTTCCTATGGATCTGAGGTCTGATAAATGACAGCACATCACCTAGGACCCCCCTACATAGGAGACACCAATAGCGTTTTCTGCTCTATGCTGTAAACTCAGTATAGTGAGGTAAGAGGCCATTACCCACCACTAGAGGATTGCTGCATGGAGATAATCCTGTTATACACTTCACAGTCAGCACTCTTCTGAAGTTATGCTATTCAAATCCATCTGTTATTTGCATGTTGTGATTGTTTGACACCACCAAGGAAGCATTGAAGTTGTCTTTTGCTGCACTAAGTCACTTTTATCTTAACTGTATCATTGGAATTTTGAGCACCCCATGTTGACAGCTGGACACTTATTGCATGATGCACCATTTTTTAGATCACTTTGGCTATCCATTGTAACATTGTATGATTTGGGAATTTTAAAAAAAAATCTTTTTTGTTTTTATGGCATTGAGGTTTCTAGTCACATATTTAAGATATTAATCACGGTTGATTATACTGTATTTATTTCCGGATATATATATACAGCAGTTTATATTGGTTGTAAATGTCTTAGAGGCAAATCAATAGCTTATTTGAGATTATTTATTTGATATTATTATTTGATTACTGGATTGTAGATTTCATATTTTGTTACACACTGCAACACATAGTTTTTTTTCTCATTTGTATTGTTTGCTTTGGCACTTATCACTTGTACATCCACATTGTGCTACATTTGTCGTCGAGGGCTGAACCATCACCCCATACTGTAGTGTAGGCAGGAGCCCACACCCAGCACACCCAGCTTTTTTAGTTGACCTCAGGATTAGCGCAGCACCAACCCCCACCGTCTGTAGTTGCTATTTTACCAGGGTTTAAGGCTGAACCCCATTCGGTGCAAGCTGCTTCTCCCAATCCAAAACCACCTATATCAGCACTGATTGGTAGCGCAGGAATAACACTCCCCCATACGATCTAATTGGTATTGCTGAATCTTGGCTTTATTCTTCTCATGAATGGGTTATTAATATTCCTGGCTATGCTCTCTTTCAGAAAGACAGGGTAAAACGGAGGGGTGGTGGTGTTTGTCATGAGAAGTGATCTCAAATTGAGTGTGAAAGAGGACCTAGTTGATGGAGAGTGTGATGAGTCTGAAGCATTATGGGTGGAACTGTATATGGGTGTGCGAACTACAAAGGTCATCATTGGAATTTGTTATAAATCTCCCAGTGTTAATGAGGAGGTGGAGACTCAGCTCCTTGCACAGATGGAAAGGGCTGGGATAGTGATAATAATGGGGCGTTTTAACTACCCGGAAATTGACTGGAGTAATGGCACTGCTGGGACAGTTAAAGGGCAAAAATGTATAAACCTATTACAAGACAATTTTATGGTCCTGTTTATTGAGGCCCCGGCTAGGAATGACACTCTGCTGGACCTGGTCATCTCAAACCATGCAGAGATTATTACCAATATTGATATAAAAGAACAACTGGGTAGCAGTGACCATAACATGATTTCATTTAATGTTAGCTGCAAGCAAAAAACACATACGGGAAAGATAAAAACACAACTTTAAGAGAGCAAATTTTCCAAGGATGAGGGCTGCTCTCCAGAATTTAGACTGTGAGGGAATATTGGCATCAATGGACACAGAACAGAAACGGGAATTCTTCAAAAAGACTGTAAGCGAACTTGCTGCAAAGTACAGTGGAAATAAAAAGTCTACACACCCTACAATTTAGTGCTGCATCTATACAATTCAGTGCTGCGGTGCTTTGTGCAATGATCACTTAGTTCAGTGGTTCTCAATTCCTGTCCTCAGGACCCACCAACAGGCCAGATTTTAGGTATTACCTTGGGGAGATGCAAACTAGAATACTGCATTCACTGAGCAGCAAATTATATCACCTGTGATGTATTTCAGTTATCTTGCAAACCTGGCCTGTTAGTGGGTCCTGAGGACAGGAGTTGAGAACCACTGACTTAGTGTAATCCATCCAGGATCCTGCATATATTATCGAACCCTTAGGGGTTCTAAGGCGTATTCTGACCAAGCCTAACAGCAAGGTCACACGCCCTAGGATGAAGGGCTATCACCTGGGGGGGAGGACTTGTATGAGCACATAGCACTTTATCTTGTGTTCACCGACACATATGGATGTATTTTGGAATATTTATGGACTATGAATCTGATCATTGCACAAAGCACCGCAGCACCGAATTGCATAGATGCAGCACTGAATTGCATGGGTGCAGCACTGAATCGCATGGATGAATTTTTTTGAACATGTATTTATTATTCTTTGAACATTGCACTAGCACTTTGAAATATTTATGTATCATTGTTTGGTCATTGCACAGACCTATTGGAGCACTTTTGTTTTACTTTATTAGCTGCACATTAGTACGTATTATTAATGTATTTTATATTTATATTTTGTTTTTTTTTTCACACATGTTACAAGTGAGCACAGTATCCCTACACTTGTAATTTAGCACTAAATTATATATTAACCATTCTGATAGCGCAGCGTACTTATAACTTGAATAGACAAGTTCTTGCTGGAAAAAAAAATTTAAGCAATAGACAGCATGGATTCATGAAAGACAGAAGTTGTCAAACAAACCTGATTACTTTTTATGAGGAGGGAAGTAAAACCTTGGACAAAGGGGTGTCTGTGGATGTGGTATACTTGGATTTTGCAAAAGCATTTGACAAAGTTCCCCACACATGACTAATGTGTAAGGTAAAGTCTGCAGGCTTGGAAAGATCAATTTGTAAATGGATAGAAAACTGGCTAAAAAAACAAATTCAGAGAGTAGTGGTAATGATTCTTAAGCCCCATACACACGATAGGACTTTGTACAAACTTTCCCTTGGATTTTTGTACAAAGGGCGTTGGCCAGAAGTTTGTCTTGCATACAGATGACAGGACTTTTCCAGCCAACTTTCACCAAATCACGTGTTTTTTTGGCTCTTTACCACCACCCTTTGGTCAACTTCTGTATTGTTGTCTGATATTGTGTCAATCTCGTCACTTTTATTGGTGAGATTGACACCTTGCGAGCCGGGTTCACACTGGTGCGGGGATCCGACTTGGATCCCCGCCAATGCCAGGCACTATGTTTGGTATGAATCATGAGGGGGAACTCCACGCCAAATTTTAAATAAAAAAACATCATGGGTTCCCCTCCAGGGGCATACCAGGCCCTTAGATCTGGTATGGATTTTAGGGGGAACCCCCTACGCCGAAAAAACAGCTTGGGGGTCCCCCCAAAATCCATACCAGACCCTTATCCGAGCATGCAGCCCGGCCGGTCAGGAAAGGGGGTGGGGACGAGCGAGGGTCCCCCCTCCTGAGCCGTACCAGGCCACATGCCCTTAACATGGGGGGTGGGTGCTTTGGGGAGGCGGCCCCCCCACCCCAAAGCACCTTGTCCCCATGTTGATGAGGACAAGGGCCTCTTCCCGACAACCCTGGTCATTGGTTGTCGGGGTCTGCGGCTGGGGAGCTTATCGGAATCCAGGAGCCCCCTTTAAAAAGGGGGCCCCCAGATCCCGGCCCCCCACCCTTTGTGAATGAGTATGAGGTACATCGTATCCCTGCCCATTCACCTAGGGAAAAAAGTGTCAAGAAAAAAAAAAAAACAGTACACAGGTTTTTAAATTCATTAGGCAGCTCCGGGGGTCTTCCGACTCCGGGGGTCTTCTTCCCACTCCGGGGGTCTTTCCGGCGTCTTCACCTGGTGTCTGGATCTTCTGCCGGCTCCTCTGCTATCTTCTACTGCTCTTTTGCTAGCGGTGGCCCGGACATCTGGATCGTCTTCTTCCCTCTTCTCTTCCAGAGATGTTGACACGACGCTCTGTCCGGCTGTAATGCTGTCTGTGCGCTCTGCTATGACTTATATAGGCGGTGACCCCACCCCTATGACATCACAGTCCTGGGGCATGCTGGGACTGTGAGGTCATAAGGGGTCGTGGTCATATCATATGACCACGCCCCCTTATGACCTCACAGTCCCCGAATGCCCTGAGACTGTGATGTCATAGGGGGGTGGGGTCACCGCCTATAAATGTTGTATAGGTTCGTTTTAAAAAACAAACATGTCATACTTACCTCCACTGTGCAGTTCGTTTTGCGCAGAGTGGCCCCGATCCTCATCTTCTGGGGTCCCTCGGCGGCTGTCTCGGCTCTTTCCCGCAAGAGCTAACCTCCTCTGGGAAGCGCTCTCCCAAGGGGGTTAGCATGCGGGCACGCTACTGTGTAATACAGTCGGGGGCTGTAGTCGCTGAGTGTATCACTCGGCCCCACCCCATGGCACGCCGCGTCATTAATTTGAGGCTCAGGTATAGATTTGGGCTCAGGTAAGTAAAACAGGGGCTCGGGGGGGCCGGAGAGTGCAAGGTTGTTTTTTCACCTTAATGCATAGGATGCATTAAGGTGAAAAAACACGAAGCTTTACAAACCCTTTAGCCACTTTGGTTACATATTTTGGGCAGTAATTCTTTTTTTTATACCTTCTTTTCTACATATCAATTTCACTTTTTTGGCTATTAAATTCAAATTACATGTAAATGTACCTCATTATGTTTGACGCATCTTCCGCATCAGGGTCAGCACAGTACTTGTTGGCTAGGATCAGACAGGCATCTGCTGATTCAATCTGAAATGCATGACAGAATATTACACACACATCCAACAACCCTACATGAGAATAATTTACATAGAATATTTATACACCATGAGTTATACCTTCAGGTGATTTAGAAGACGCCCCCCCCCCCCTCGGGTGTCTCCCCTATAACCCTACCCCTCTTTGTGAGTCCTCAGCTTTGTAGCAAGCGATTTAGCGTAAACTATGGAATGGAAGGGGGTTGGCCTGTGTTCATTACTCTACTCCAAGATATGAAATTTACAGGTAAGTGAAAATTCCTCTCATCTTAGCAAAAAAAATGGTCAAAATTGTTGGCAAAACGAATACAGTATGTTATCAAAAAATACTGGAGGAACATTTGCATTCATCAGCCAGGAAGCTGAGCATGGGACATACTTGGACATTCCAACATGACAATGATCCAAAACACAAGGCCAAGTTGACCTCTCATTGGCTACAGCAGAATAAAGTGAAGGTTCTGGAGTGGCTATCTCAGTCTCCTGACCTCAATATCATTGAGTCACTCTGGGGAGATCTCAAAACGTGCAGTTTATGCAAGACAGCCCAAGAATTTCCAGAAACTGGAGGCTTTTTGCCAAAAGGAAGGGGCAGCTTTACCATCTGAGAAGATAAAAAGCCTCATCCACAAATACCACAAAAGACTTCAAGCTTCAAGCTTATACACGATATTAAGAACTGGGGTATGTAAACTTTTGATCAGGGTTATTTGGGTAGTTTCTGTTGCCATTATGATTTAAAAAAGAGTAAACACAGTTGATTGATATTAAAGGGCTTCAGCCAAAGGCTAATAATGAGTGAAATAAATGTTTTTGTGTTATCATTCATTATCTCTAAAAAATGGCCAAGAAATCATAAATTCTGCCAGGGTAAGTAAACTTATGAGCACAACTTTATCTATCATACAATGTACCATTTTGATGTTTTCAGTTCTTATATATAGTGTTTTGCCACATGTTATGAATATTGATATAAACCTATGTATGTACCATGCAAACATGTTATGTATTTACTATAAGAGAATAAACACTGTTTTTATATTGACTCTCTTTCTGATGCCGCAAATGCCTCATTTAAAGTCCCAAAGCTCCCCTTTTTTCTACAGATTTAGGGATGGAGATGTATTTCACATGCGTTTCATTTAAAGCCCCCAAAAAACCCTATTCATATTCCTTCGAATTAATTCCTTAATTGTACAGTACAGGACACAGGCAGAATATTCACACACCATGGAGCAACCACAAGCAACTAATTGAAAGGGTGGGTGACAACGAGGCAAACAGAATATTGCCAAAATGCCCAACAACAGGGGTCAAAACACCCAATCTCAGAGAGCCGCTGCAAGAACCTTGGGACCAAAAGCTACATCAGCAGAAGATTAGATGTCCACCTTATAAAGCTTTGAAAAAGTATGAACAGAAAGTCAGGTGGTGGTCCTACACAGTTAGGCAACTGAGGCTTGGTGCCAAATTGCCCATGAAACATCCACTGATCTGGTGGAATGGGCGTGTGGAAGTACAGGAGGAGATTTCTTTTTGAGAATGTAGGTTCTTGCAATCAGATTTCAAATTGTACAATGATGGACTTTGAAGTAGGGTGTCCTTTGTGAGGTCCAGAAAACAGGACAAAGAGGAAATCTATCCATCTGATTGGAGCAGTAGACTTGAATTATACGCTAATGGATTCACTATGTCTAGGAAACAGAGATTTCCTTTGGATGCTTTGGAGCAAGGAAAAAGGAAGAAAAAGAGTCCTCAATCAGGTGGAATGATTAAGCGACTTTTGAAAGAACGGATGGCCTTGGAAATTAATACAACCTAGTCATTGTGAAAAATGAGGAAATACTCTTTTTTTTTACTTGGAAAAAAACAACTTTATTGATATAAAACACATTTTACAAGCCATTCAGGTACATATATTCATAGAAGGTCAATTACATATTATGACAGCGAATTTAAGTATACAAAAGTGTTGCAGGGTGTGCATACATATATTTGCAGATATAATGAATCGAATGATACATTAATCCATCCTGCAAACAATGTGAGCCACGGATGTAGGGGAGCACCGCACCAGGTATGCCACAACTATACACAAGTCTCCTCATCCTCCAACCATCTGTCCCAGATCTTAGAATATTTTTGTGAAGATCCCCTGTGTGCGTAAATCAGTTTCTTGAATGGTAGGGTATCATTTACTACTTTTTTCCATATCTGTAGATCATATCATAGATGCACCCATCTCTGAGCTATCACCTTACGCGCTAAAATAATGTTTCAGAAATGAATATTGTGTGATACTTATCCATCTCTACGCCCCAAAATACATAACTTAGGGTCTAGCACCACAGGGGACCCCATATTGTCATGGAGGAAACGGACAACCTGCTCCCAATATGTCTGGACATGAGGGCAGCTCTATATAAGATCGTAAAACGAGCCTGAATCAGCCCTGCACAAGGGACACGTCGGTCCGGCATGTGTGGAACTTCGCCATTCTCATCTGTGTCAGATAGGCTTTATAAACTATATATATATACAGTATTTGTGTCAGTCTATCGGACATCTTGGGAGATACTGTCTTGGTTCCCGCTAAAATCTCGTTCCAGTCAGTGTCATCTATTGGCCCCTTTGTCCTGTTCCCACACCGTTTTAGCTTTGTGTGACACAGTTGCCACTTCCTGTTGTCTAATTGTGTAGTACAGGTGTGATATCAGCTTGGAGGGGTCGTCTCCCAAAACTATACCCAGCACGGGTGGGGGGAGCTCCATCCCTAGATCCAAATTCGGTAACTGAGTTCTAAGTGCGTGACAGAGCTGCAAGTATTTAAATGCTAGTTGGTGTGGAAGGGAGAACTCCTCTTAAAGCGTCTGAAACTGCTTAAGCCCAGAAGTGGATAGGACCTGATGGAGATATATTATTCCGTGTCTAGCCCAGACTATTGAATCTGGAATTGTTCCCAGTTCCGGCATCTGACTATTAAGCCACAATGGGGTGTGTGAGTGAAATTTCCCCACATTTTGCGTTTTGAGGGAAATTTCCCATATTCTCTGGTGACATATCAACATGCCCGAGTTGTACCATGCAGGGGGACCTGATGCTTTTTTCCGCGTAGGATAGCCTGAACCGGTGTATATGTCGGGTGTCCCGGTTTGACACAAACCAGAGATCTGTATCGATGCATTTCCGACATGTGAAAATGGTACATATGGGATAGTTGTGAGGCTAGTTAATAGTCCTGTAGATCCTGGAGGGATACGCCCCCCATATCTGTGGGTTTTTTTAAGGTTTGCCAAGCTAGCTTGTGTCTACTATTCCCCCAGACAAATGGATTTAAAATAGCTTCCATCTGCTTAAAGAGTTTTATGGGGATGTATAGAGGGGCATGCCACACCAGATATAAGATCTTAGGCAGTATAATCATTTTAATTAAATTTACCCGTCCCATCACCCCCAATGGCAATCTAGACCATGTCTGTGTTTTACTTTTCACTAAATTAAACAATAGAGCTACATTTAGAGGAGTATAGTCCACCAGGGCCCTCGTCACCTCCACACCCAAGTATCTAATCTTGGATACCCTAACAAGTGGTAATGGAGGGGACGTGAAGGGAGGAGGGAACACATCTATAGGAAGAATCTGGGACTTGTCCCAATTTATATGCAGACTTGAGTATCCCCTCATTTGTTCAAAAAGTTTTAACGCAGCTTGGAGTGATGGTCCCTGGTTCACAAACTATAATATGGTGTCGTTGGCATACATTCCTATTTTATCGACTGTGGGGCCTCGGCGCAGTCCCTGAATATCAGGGTGTGCTCTGATGGCAATGGCCAGTGGTTCAGCTGCCAGCGCTTATAGTAAAGGAGAGAGGGGACACACCTGTTGGGTGCCCCTCTCTAGTGGAAACTCCTCCAAGAGCCATCCATTCACAAAGATTCTTGCCCTGGGTGTTTGATATAGGAGCTGTACCTATTTATTGAAGCGTGACCCAAAACCTTAATTGTGCAAACATTCCCACAACAATGGCCATTCTATGGAATCAAAGGCCTTAGCGGTGTCTAATGCCACCACCACCCTCGTTCCTGAGTTATCGTGTCGGGCTTTAATATTCATATAGAGTCGTCTGATATTCATAGCTGTGTTTTTCCCCGGCATTAAGCCCGTTTGGTCTGTATGAATTAAAGTTAAGATAGTAGTGTTTAACATAGATGCCAGGATTTTAGCTAAGATTTTGATATCTACCTGCAGGAGTGATATAGGCCTGTAGGACTTGGGGAAATGCGTATCTTTTCCCGGTTTTGGGATAACTATGATTTGGGCTTCCTGCATAGATTCGGGGAGTGAGTTCTGATCAAAAATGGACTGGTATAAGGCTTTCAGCTTGGGAACCAAGATATCTGAGTAAGTTACATAAAATTCCAGAGGTAGACCGTCCATCCCCGGAGCCTTAGATTTGGCTAGCTGTGCGATTTTTTCTGTAATGTCATGTTCTGCAATAGGTGCATCCAGAAGCTCAACCTGCTCTTGGTTCAGCTGGGGGAACTGTATGGAAGATAAATACAAACAGATCTATCTTTGTGTGTATGTGCTCTGAGACTTGTATAGGTTGTAATAAAATTGTCTGTCCTGGGTCTTTTGTATTACGCCCTTCTGGGTCAGCTAGTGATACCACGACTGGGGGCTTATCGTCTATGTGGGCCAGATACGTCAACAGTCTCCCAGCCCTTTCTCCCTGTTCGCACACCCTCTGCCTACAGAAAAAGACACGCTGTTTTGCCTTCTCTATGTGTAGTTGTGTGACTAGACGTGCCTGCAGTTTCACTCTTTCTAGGTTTTCAAGAGATGGGCTGGAGCTATATGCCTCCTCTAATTCCCATAGTTTGTCAGAAGTGAGTTGAAGTATAGTGTTAGACTGAGGAAATGCTCTTTACAGGAAAGAGAAGCCAGGTCAGAGACTGGCAGATGTTAAGTGGCCGAAAAGGCCAATTTGCATGAGAGGTCCTCTAAGGGGGTATCCCTGATAGGTTCAAAGGGTGGTTTCTGCAGGGTAGAGAGAACCAAGATCCCAAGGAAGCACAGGTTGGTGCAATGGGGGCATAATAAAGACCTGATTGTAGGAAGGGCAGAATGTGAATGACCGCAACATACAGGGATATACAATGTAATACTGACATATAATCACACACACATAGGTTGGACTTGATGGACTTGTGTCTTTTTTCAACCTCACCTACTATGTAACTATGTAACCTACAGAGTCATTTCTTGGATTGAAGTGCCCGTGGTCACAATGTGGGCAAAATATGGTTTTCAGGTGCAATAATATATCTCCCTGGAGGAGGCTTTCCTTGCTTTTAGCAAGGTGGGAATCACAGACTCAGAAACCCCTCTATCCTTTCATACCTGAGTTTCAACAGCTTTGCCATTAAAGCCAGATATTAAGAAGCAGAATGGAATAGAGGGCCTTGAGATAGCAGATATAGTCTGTTGGGAAGAGGTCACGGGTCATCAGCAAGAAGTCCGAGTCTGTTTTTGGACCAGGTTTTTGGGGCCAGTTTGGTGCAATTAGAATCATGGTTTTCCTCTAGTCTTTCTCTCTTTTCTTGAGCAGACAAGGTAGGATTTTCACTGGAAGGAAGAAGTAAAATAGCCTGAACTGAGACCAGGGGATTATGAAGGCATTTGAGGCTGGAGCTAGAGGATCCCTGGTCCTGGCAACAAACAGAGGCAGTTTGTTGTTGAATCTGGGCGCTAAGATGTTCACATCTGGAACCCTCCATTTTTGGCATATCAGACTGAAAAACATCTACATGAAGGGCCTATTCTGCTTAATCTAGGCGATGGCAACTGAGATAATCTTCTCTTCAAATTTAAGGATGTGCTCGAATAGAAAGAACTTTCTTTTCTTTCTTTTTCTGGTAGAAAGACTTTCCAGGGATGTGTCGAGGACCTCACCCAAATATTCCAGGCGAAGGGAAGGCTGGAGGGTAAATTTGTTGAAATTGATCACACGGCCGAAGACCTGGTGCATCTGACTTGTCCTGTGCACATGTTCTGATTGCTGCAAAGGCAAGGAGTCCTTCAGAAGAGGTTTGTCTGGATAGCCTAGGACTTGGATGCCCTGAGTTCTGAGCAGGGCATGTAGAGGTGCTAAAACCATTGTGAAAACACTGGAAGCAGAAGCTTGGCCCAAGGACAGTGCGACAGACTGAAAGTGGATGTTGGCCAATGCAAAACACAGAAAGCTCTGATGAGGTGGGTAAATGGGAACATGTAGATAGGCATCTTGGATGTCCACGTATTTCCCTGGTCTCAGAGAGTTAATTAGTGATCTTGCAGTTTCCAAGCAAAATTTTGGAAATTGAAGGAGTTTATTGAGGGATTTTAACCCAGAATAAGAAGAATATTCCTGTTGGGCTTTGGTACAGTGAACAAGTTTAAGTAGAATCCTCTGAACCTGTGTTTTGGCGATACTGGCACAATGAGGTGGTTCAAGGCATTTTGCAAATCAAGTTGGTTTTGGGCAGTTTTTGGTTGATTTAAAAGAAGAAAGCAGTGAGGTGGTAGAGTTTTGAACTCTATTTTGTACCCCTTTGAAACCACCGATTAAACAAACAGGTCTGGAAAGCCTGTGACCCAGAGAAAGGCAAACTGCAACAGACATACCCCCACTTAGAATTGAGGGCACTCTTTCACTATAAAGAGAACTTTGGGATAGGGTTGGCAGTCTTGGCTGACCAAGCCTTGCACTGGGGGTAGAGCTGAAGTTAGGTTTTTAAGTTGAAGCCTGCTTAGAGCAAACAGGTGCTCTGTGTTTTGAGGAGCTAGGGGCTCCTGAAAAAGATTGTTTGGAACCTTCTGCTGTGGAAGCAAAAACTTCCCACCTGTGACCTCTTTAATAAAGTGCCTCACCAAACAGACATCTTTCTTGGAAAGACATATGTGTGAGGCATCTTTTGCAGGCAGCTTCAGCTGCCCTAGATTTTTCAAACAGAAAAGCAGAACAGAATTAAACTGTTGTATTTGCTGTGTAACAGCATACTCCGGAAATACGGGATCATGTTGGTTGTTCATTGTCCTAGTCAAGTTAGCTGCAGTTTGACATACTGAAATTGCAGGAAGAGCAGGCTGCAGGGCTAGGCCTGCGAAATTAGAAAAAGAACTTTTAGGAACATTTCAAAATTTCAATCTTTGAAAGAAGGAACATCTTTAATAGGTACAGTGAGTTGTTTTTTAAGGAAAGAGATAGCAGGATTAACTACAGGAGTAGTCCACTTCTTTGCTAACACGTTTTCGACTAGCTAGAGTTCAGAAAAGATTTTGGGAGAAATGAAAATTCTTTCATGAGTGACCCGGTAATCATAGACCGCACATTCAATCTGTTCATGGACAGAGAACATTTTGTAAGGTTTTAGAAGTCTCTTTGTACACAAAAGGACATGGAGAAATAGAGGAGAGTCAGCTTGCACAATGCCAAATCTTTTGCAGACAATGACAAAGAACTTTTCAACAATAGCAAGCATGTTGTGTGAAGATCACTGTTAAATATAGTGACAATCTGGGGGAGAAAAATCTTCTGTAGCTTTCTCTATTTCCTCAATATCCTCTTCTCTAGGACTAGCATGTCAGGATCCGAATCTGGTTGAGAAAGGGGAGTAGGAGAAGAGGAGTGGTGTTTTTAGGCCCTGGGTGAAGATAGCGGTCTTAAGGCCTTAATCTGTCCAAAGACATGTGACAAATGCAGAGAATTTTGCTTTAGGCTGGGTTTCTCCGCATCCAATTCACATGTAAGGAGACTGTGACTGGCTCTCAATGAAGCTGGTTCACATAGCTCTGGGACGGCTGCGGAGCAAATTGCACAAGAGTCCTGTGCGTCTTCTGGTCTATTTCAGGTCCAAATGCAACTAAAATGTTGGACCGAAATCGGACCTGAAACGGTGAACAGGGACACACTGGACCCCTGCTGTGAGCCGCTCCATACAACAGTGTAAACCCAGCCTTAGTCAAAAAGGCTGCTCATTGTGTGCCTGAAATAGAGCTAAAATTGGATGATAAGACCAGTGTTACCAGCTCTTTGTTGAGTGTTGTGCAGGCCTTTGGCAGAGCAAATGCTGACCTGCATTGGGTCCCTTTCATCTGTTGGACACTATAGCTATAAATGAGGGTATTTCCTTGTGGGATACTCATAGAATAAGGTGCGGAGTACACAGAAACCCAGGTGTGGACTGTCACGTAACAAATCCTAATGGTGAAAGGGTGAGAGGAAGTGCATGAGTACCTTTTAAAGGCTCTAGGTGGAAGTGGCATTAAAGTATGCATTCAGTGGTGTGACGTAACATGTGATCATCCACTCGAGACTAAGTCCTGAGTGAATTAATTTTATCACCAAGTTTGAACACGTTTTACACTGCGCAGTGCATGCATTTCAAACCTAGCCCCATTTTTTTTGTTTTACAGTAATTGTCAGAGATACTGGGTGACTTTGTCCTGCTGTTCCACAATGCTGGACTGTAAATTAGATCCTCACTTCACCTGTCACGGAGTGTATACCCTTGAAGGGATTTTCAGGGGGTGGGTTCCAATGTAATGAGCCATGGCCCTGGACCTGCAGCTAACTCAATGCATTGTACCAAGTGTCAAGGTGAGCACCCATGCAGGATCCAGTGCCCGAAGCATCATTACAGGCAGTCCTCAAAGTGCGAGGTCTGGGTACAGCACCCAAGGTTTTACAGAGGTTGTGCCAATCTGGATACAGTGCTTCAATTAAGGCATTAGAAGACAGTGAGGCTTTGATTGAGGAATCAGATTATAAAATAAAGAATAATAAGCTATTTAGGCTAGGGGCGAGTTTCTCCGTGAAGGAGAAAAGGTTCATCACCTTGAGCCACTAGAAAAAAACTGAGGACTCACAGAGTGGGGTAGTGTTATTGGAGGGCTGTGTTCTCTAAAGCGTTGCCAGTGTCTAATCACCTGAAGGTACATGCCTATAATCCTTGGTGTATGAATATTCTGCCTGTGTCCTGTACTGTGCGATTAAACTACAACCTTTTTATGATCCAACCTTTCTGGCAAGCAGTTCACTCAGCTATCGATCATAAACCTGACACCTATTACATGCACATGCAGGCCCTATAAAAATTCTCACCCCCCTACACTGCATCACCTTACCTTGGAGTTAGCTCTATAAATTGTATTAATATCAACAGTTATGCTCTCTTGCTCATTGCAGCTAGAAGCGGACATATATACCACAGAATTCCCATTAACTTTTTCCTTTTTGCTTTGTAGTGCGTGTATTTATCCACTCTGACTTTTATGACATTTTGACCCAATGTACTGTTATAGCAACACTCAACTTATTTGTCTATATTGTGAGAGATCATCAACCTGATATAGCGACTCTTAGTTCACAGCAATATGAAAAAACTTTTCCAGCACCTAGAACCCAAGATTCTCAATTCTTCACATTCTCTTGTTCCTTTGTCCCAAAAGCTATGCTAATAATGTGAACACACTAGAGCTGCACGATTCTGGCTAAAACGACAATCACAATTTTTTTGCTTAGAATAAAGATGACGATTCCCGCAGCGTAAGATCATCTTTCACATTATACAAAAAAAAAATGGGCTAACTTCACGTTTTGTTTTTTTTAATGCATTAAAGTGTATTTTTTTCCCCCAAAATTGCGCTTGAAAGGCCGCTGCGCAAATACTATGTGACATAAAATATTGCAACAACCGCCATTTAGGGGTCTCTGCTAAGAAATAAATAAATAAATCATATAAATAATGTTTGGGGGTTCTAAGTAATTTTCTAGCAAAAAATACTGATTTTAACTTAACTTCTAATCAGAAAAAGGTTTAGTCTTTAAGTGGTTAAACTGACCTCATTTACAGACCGAAGTTCATTCGTTTGATCTAAAAGAACTAAATGTTACAATGTTTCTCTTTATCTGGCGTAAGTGATGTTGTGATAAACTTAGCAGGCTGCCTGTTTTGTTTTTTTTTTGTTTTTTTAACAGCTGTCATCTGTGAGCAGAGAACTCTGCACTGAATAACGAAATTCTGTTTTAAGATCGTGAGGGAGTTGAATTGCGATCTCGATTATTTAACAATTAATCATGCAGCTCTAGAACACACCCACCTCAAGGCAGGCAGGTTTACAACATGTCACAAAAGTTTTCTAAAGCAGCAAGATATCTTTTTCTTATAATCATTTGGGTGTTTTTAGTCTTTAGTTAGTGTTTTTATTTAGGGGTGGGGGGTGGGCTCACTATGAAGGCTGACCTCACATTATTATGCAAGGTCCACTTTAAAGGTTTTTTTAAAGGAAAAAAATCATCTGTGGTTATTTGGCTACAACATACACAAACAAAAACTCTTCAGCTGCACCCCCACAACCCTACCTACTGGGCTTTGAGCCAGGTGCAAAATGTTCTATGCCATGGTGACCAGGGAACTCACTCAGTTTTCTCTGGCCAGACACTGGAGCCCAAATAAGGCAGAGATTTTTTCCTGTCTTTCTCACTCTGTCTCTATCTGCAGCCTTATTTACAGTAACTACCTAGGCAGCCCACATACTCCATTCAGTGTTATCCCTGTTATTCACTGTTGCCATTTGCCATATGTTCACTTTTGTTTTCATATTGTTTCTGTGTATCTTACAATACATCCAAGTGTAAAAAAAAAATCTTTACTGCCATTATGTTACAGTGGAGCACTGCTAATTAAAAAGTCGAAACAAAAATGTGTAAGTATACATATTTATAAAATAATAAAAAAAACAATGACTTTGACTTCCCCCTTTTCAAATAAAGTCTCTGTACACTTATTTGCTGCTTTAAACTGGAAACGTGATTTTGAAATAAAAATAAAAATTGCACCGTGAAGGCTTGGGTCCTTTTACCTTGACTCTTGCAAGATCATGGGGATTCAGGACGGATCCCTGGTAAAATTCTACCTGAGTAAAGTGCCTCTTGAAGAGAGCTTCTAGCTCCAAATTTGGGGATATGCTGCAAAAAAGCAGAATAAAAGGTGGTAAACAACAAGATAATATAAAGTTTCCAAGGTCATTTGTCCCTATGAGATCTACTTATAAAGCAATAAATGTGACTTTCACCAAATCATCTCAGGTAGGGAATTAATTGCTGTCATTTAAAACACATGGAACTGGAAGATTCTCCTGCAGAGATTGCTGAGCATAAGATTCACTACTTTATAAATATGCTCCTACGTGTTTTTCTCATTCACACTTCATTCTTAACTACTAAACTCACACATTTTTACATTTAACCATTTTCCAAAATATGAAAATCTATTTTCCTGCTATAGTTTGATTAATAGCATAGAGAAAATATATGAACTTGCAGAGTTCATCCTTGCTGCCTACATTGCCTTCTTTGATTGCTGAGCAATAGCCAAATTATTCTTTTAGCTGTTGCCTTTTGTTTTAGGGCTGGTTCACACCATAAAAACGTGTTCCGGATACGTTTCTGCATGTGCATTTTTAAGCATTTTTGATGCACTTCTGGATGCTTTCCAGGTGCTTTTTTTCTTTTTTCCTGTTTTTTTTCCAATATACTAGGGTCCAGTGTGTTTTTGATGCATTTTTAAATGTGTTTCAGTGCGTTTTACTGCGTTCCAGTACAGTCCAGTGCAGGTAAAATGCAACATGTTCTACTTTTTTTCTGGAACTGGAATGCCCTGGAACTGACTGCACTGGTGTGAACTATGCCTTTGAAAACCATATAACCTACTTTAAATGCATAAAAGAAACGCACTGGACTGCATGTGGTGTGAACTGCTCCTTATTGAAGTGTTTACTACATCCAAGCCTATAATGGTATTAGGCTGGGTTCACACTATTGCGAATTGGATGTGGATTTTACAGCATCCAATTTGCATTTCAGGAGATTCACACATCTCCAGAACAGCTCTGGAGCGAATTGCACAGGAGTCCTGTGCGTCTTCTGGTCCGTTTCAGCTTCAAATTCAGCCAACAATTGGGACTGAAATCCGACCTGGAACGGTGAACAGGGATGCACCGGACCCCTGCTGTGAGATGCTCTGTGCGGCAGTGTGAACCCAGCCTTAGACAACACTTACAACGCAAGTTATATTTATTTTACAATAATAAAATAGCGAAAAATAATAAACACCAAGTTGTCCTTTCATTCCTGGGATCCTAAATGGAAATACATTCATTCCCAGCTAAACGTTTAAGGAGGCTACATAAATGTTTCCAAAATTCACCAAACTGCTTTATTTTATGCAGTGAGCAGCCGGCCAAACAGCTCTTTCTCTTTTGTGAGTCAGAAGTCGCCTGTTATGGCTCATTAAATCCATAATATTCTAATCCTTCAAAATACTTGATTACATGAGGACTTTCTGACTTTTATGAAATCATAGCCTGAAGGGTTTATCTATCTTTCGGAATGAGTTAGCCTTCAATTTTGTTTATAATCTAAATTAAACATACGTCATTGGTCCCATTGGCAGCCACCTCAAGAAAGAATCAGTTTGTCACCATAAAAAAAACAACTTTTCTTGTACTTGGTTTTTCAGGAAGCATTTGACATGCATTTCCTCCTAGACTCCATGAAGGAAGCTATAATAACAGTAACAGTACATCCCCTTTCTCCTATGTCAGATATGGAAATATTTTGTTTGGTCTGTAGCTTTATTGGGCTTCATTCTTACTAGAGCTGTGGATTTAAATATTGGAAAGTTATATTTCAAGATGCAAATTCCAATAGACAATACAGAACATAGAGCTATCTTATCTTTTGAAGCCACTGAATGCGTTAGTGAAGAAAATAGTTTATTTGAACCAGCTTGGTCCAAACATACTATTTTAAGTTCCTTAAAACATGAAATTAGGCTTTAATTATAGGAAGTTATTACTGCCTTTCGCTTGCCCTTTAATTATGGAAAGTTCCTACTGCCTTTGGCTTAGGACCAAACATTATCAAATGGCTCTACATTTTTTCTCAGCCTCCACAGCAAACTTAATTACTTTTTGTATTGTTATCTCACCCACTTAACCAGCTTATCTTAAGCTTAACCTCACCCCTATCCTGGACAGTTTTAGACTTACCACCTCTATCAGTTCAAGGTAGAACCATCCTACTTAAAATGATTTGGGCTCCCCAGCTTCTCACAAATGACTGATATGGATTATGCAAAAATGGTACAATTAGATTGCCTTTTCAGGGAGCTAAGTTGTAAGCAACCTTGGCTGCTCCCCTTGCAAAGGCAAATGTTTTGGCATCACAACTGTAGCACCTATCTGGATAGGGTGGTATAGACCTGGAGGACTCAATTCAAGGACTCCAAGTATCTCTCTCTCTCTCTCTTAGGTATCCCCTAATTCCTCAAAAAGGGGCCGATGCATATTTCCACTGTCCTACGTCTTGATAATTTATGAAACACAATAGGGGAGATTTACTAAAATTGTTGCACACAGAATCTGATGCAGCTGTGCATAGTAACCAATCATCTTCTAGGTTTTATTGCCTAAGCTTAACTGAACAAGCTGAAGTTAGAAGCCATTTGGTTACTATTCACAGCTGCACCTGATTCTGTGTGCAACATATTTAGTAAATCCCCCCCAATAAGACTATAGGTTCATTATAAGGGTCATAGTCTATATACTCCAATATGGAAGAACAGTTGTTATGAGGAACTCAGCAAATTACAGGAGTTTTTGAACATCCAAGACATGTGCTTTATACAACAGCTGTACACATAATATCTTCAAATCTTTTAAAATACTGTAATGCCCCGTACACACGGTCGGATTTTCTGATGGAAAATGTCCGATCGGAGCGTGTTGTCGGAAATTCCGACCGTTTGTGGGCTCCATCGGACATTTTCCATTGGATTTTCAGACACACAAAGTTGGAGAGCAGGAGATAAAATTTTCCGACAACAAAATCCATTGTCGGAAATTCAGATCGTGTGTACACCAATCTGACGGAAAAAGTGCCACGCATGCTCAGAATAAATAAAGAGATGAAAGCTATTGGCCACTGCCCCGTTTATAACCCCGACGTACGTGTTTTACGTCACCGCGTTCAGAACGATCGGATTTTCCGACAACTTTGTGTGACCGTGTGTATGCAAGACAAGTTTGAGCCAACATCCGTCGGAAAAAATCCATGGATTTTGTTGTCGGAATGTCCGAACAAAGTCCGACCGTGTGTACGCCCTATAAGAGTAATTTAACCTTCTAAATACTAAATTGCATCAACATTTGCTGTTAAAGCAATATTAAACCTCAAAGCAAACATTTATTATATTGCAGCTTACCAATTCTTAGATGTGATGGCTGTATTCAATTTTTTTTAGGCTTTCCTTCTTTTATTCTCATCTAGTAATTCAGCCAGAAATTCTATTGTTTTTCAAAAGAACAAGCTGTTGCAGTTAAACCATTTACCACTGATGGGTGTTTACAATGATGAGATTTTATTTATTAATAATAAAACCTTTATGCCAAAAGGGAAAAAAAAGCTGTTTGTTGAAACTGTTTATTAAGTGTTGGCTAGAGTTTGGCTTCAATTTTTAGTGTATTTAAATCTGCTAGTAAAGCTAACACTCCCATCCCCCCAGACTGACAATGCTGCTGTCCAAATCTGGCCCCTGTGCTCGTTCATTCAGAGTGGGGACCCTGGTTCACAGTTCACATACCATTGATGTAATTTTTAGCCCAAACTACTACCGAAAAGATTATATTAGAATCATGTGTGTTATGCCAGGAACCACTGCCGCCCCCCCCCCCCCCCCCCAGGAGGCTTCCTCAATTATTCCTCCTGCATAGGTGTATTGGACCTCTTAAAAGCTATTCAAAAAAGCCCCTGATTGTCCTAGAGGCAGCAGGCATCCTACTGACCTTATGCACATGCTATGACATTCCCCCAAACTTCATTGGTAGTGGGAGGCTACTACGCATATAATTATCAAAGCCTTTCATGTACTGATTTCATTAGACCCTTGTATTTGCCTACTAGGCTTGCTGGATGAGAAGGCCTTTGCCCTAAGGGGTATTTACTTCATCTGTTATTTTTACTTTAGCCATTATTTTTGGCACACAAACTGATCCCCAAATGTACCAACAGTGGAGAAATAGAAAACCAAGTTAATCTTTCCCTCTATAGAGAAAAAAAAGTCTTTCAGAATCCCTATTCTGAAAGACTTATTTTTTTCTCTAGCGAGGTATTTCCTTAGAAGTTTTTGAAACTTTGGGACCCATGGTTGTCTGTTCCTGGGTTAGCGCCCCTACCCTCTTTGGATCAGATGTTACTACAGTAGAGCAGTAGTCCTTGGGCTTCAGTACTCAATTTCTAATTAACCATGCACAGCAGTGTTTTAAGTCAAACAGGACTGTGTGTACTCCAGCGGTACTCCCTGTAGTCTATTTCAAGTTAATCACATTCACTTTGCAAAGTGTAAACAGCCTTTAAACCTTTCGTAAATGAACCCCAATGATTAGCAACATCTAAAAAGCAAGGCATAAGTATCAGACCATACTGTAACTTTTTTTCACAATAACATGAGAAGTTACCCACTTGTGCAGGAATACAATCTCCACGTTGACATCATCTCGGTCCTTGTGCAAGAAATCCTTTAAGAAGTTGGATACACTCTCTAAAGTGATATGACCACAGACCACAATATGCCTGAAATACAAAGGAACCATTAAGAAAAATAGCCCTGAGACAGGTCTGGTAATAGAGGGAAACCAAGGATGCAGCCTTCAATATACTGGCATCTTCAAAGGGATCCAGAACCAGATGCTAAGAAAAAGAAATAATTACACAAACAGCACTTTGACCAAGAAGATACAAAGGTCAGATATCCTAATTTTTTAACATGCGTATTATATTTTTTTCACCTAATTGAATGCAAGATAAATAAAAAAAAAAATAAAAAAATAAGCATTAAAGTAACAGTGCTAAATACCTAAAGTGACCGAAATTTGTTCCATGGCCCCGTCAGCACCAACCAGGTTGATAAAAGTAAATTAAATATGAGGCTGGACAGAAAATTTTCACCTGAAAAATGCCTGAATTCAGGCTGGGTTCACACCTCCGACAGATGCGGCTCGCAGCAGGGGTCCAGTGCGTTCCCTGTTCTTCCTTTCAGGGTCAAATCAGGGCTGAATCTTTGCCTGAATTCGGCCCTGAAACAGAGCCAAAGATGCACAGCGTTCCTGAGATATGTGAACTGGCTCCATAGAGAGTCGGTCACAATCTCCTGTCATGCGAATTGGATACAGGGAAACCCGCATCCAATTCGCATAGGTATGAGAACCCAGCCTCAATCAGATTCAACCTAGGTACCCTGACAGCCATGGGTGTCGGTTGTCAAAATACAATAGACAGCACTGCAGATTTGTCCATCCAGGCTGTTTAGCATGCATGGGGCAATCAAGTGATTGTTCTCACTCATCAGGCAGGGCTGAACGAAAGAAATCGAACGTGTATGTCCAGCTTTAGCCTTGTGTTACATTTTTGTGAATTAAGCCTTACGTCAGTTTACAGTGTTGCACAACTTAGAGTATCACCTTCCTATCATGCTCAATGAAGTTTAAATGTGCAAAACAATGCTGAGAGTCTTCCTTCCTTTCATACACCCCTACACCCAGTGTTTGAAATCAGCTGGACAGGCAGCGTTCCAAAGTGCAATAGGAACCATTGGATAAAAATTGTTCCAGATAAGCAGATCTGTTAAATGGCATAAATGTTTAGTTGAGAGGTTGTACTGAATGCTATTAATGTACCGCTTCTCTGTCTGATCAGTTACTTTCAGGCAATGTGGTTAGCTTTGTTTTATTTTAATAGCTTACAGCACACTATAGAGAATGGGAATGTTATTGCCTACATGTCTACAGGCAGTTTTCAATGTCTGTGGAAGGTACTGGAGGAGACTGCTCCCCCTGTGTAGCAGCTGGGACAAATGGACTCTATAGAACCTCCAGGTCATTCACTCAAGCACTCTTGTGGTGTGATAGAAATTATGGAAATTATTAACAAATCAAGATGATATTTTAATTAAATATGGAACTAGACTAAGTGAATGTTTTTGTAAACAAACTCCTTGAGTTCTAAATCTGTTAAAAATTTTCATTTTAAAGTGCACTCAGGAATACTAAAGGGATTTTTCAGGTTTCCATGAATACCATATTGCACCCAGAATTCAAAACGTAGCATAAATTTACCTAGCAGGGTTATAGGAGTCTTTTTTACATATATCTAGACAACTAAAACGGTTTACACTCAGAAACAAAGCCTTACAGGTATTTGATCTTGCTGAGAACATGCAAGATGCTTCACATAACACAGAAAAATATGCTTGCTTTCACATAAAGTGATCAACCACAAGCTTTTACCCAGGCCCAAATCCTACTGTCATAAGAACAATCATAGCTTTAAAAGAGATCTCATTCCCCAGAGAGGGTATAAGCATAGATAAATAGAGAATTGGGTGAAAGTTTCTATGACTTTAAACTGGGATCTATATAGCATTATTCTGATGTAATTGTTCCTACTTATACACAGTTATATAAAATGCTTTAGGCTGTACAATGACTCTAAATTATAGGATATATATATACATATATACACATACACATATCATATACACACACGGTATATATATATTTTTTTTTTTATCATTTTATGGAGATACTGATGGAATCAGAGTTCATTTATCCTGCTTGCATTTGTGCAGGTATATTTTTGAATACCCAAAAACCTCTTTTAACCTGAAGTTTAATACAGTGTAATATTTCCATTTTACAACTGAAAACATTTTTAATAAAATAGCATGTTGATTTTTTTAAGCATATCCTAAAACATTTAAGGAATGTACAGCAACTTTATACAACACATACATAACACAAATGCTTAAAATAAAACATAGGACATTTTTTTATGAAATTTTAATGCACATCTATATTCAAAATATAATCACATCAATCCTTTAGTAACAATAGTACTCCATTAAACATATTAAAGACAATGGTAACTGTAAAACACTGACTTTTCCTTTAGTAAAGCTCCTCTGTGGGTCGTCAAATAACCATTGCTGTAGCATTAGGCTGCCCTTACATTACCCATTTTTTTTCATTCAGCCAGCCGGATAAACAAAACAAACAGAGCTGATTTTCCTATCCACACATTTGAAGTAGATGTGGAAATCCTCGCTTCTGTGTCACTGTATTCTGACAGCAGGACTGTTCCGCCCTCGGAATACACTGATCTGCGCTGCAGGCCATTGGCTTCATGTGCTAATTGAGCAAAATTTTCCCACAAGCCTGTTCATGAAAAGTCAATCAACAGATCAACTTCTCGTGAACAGAAATGGCCATACATAGACCAAATTTTGGCCTGTTCCTGCTGAACTAGCTGAATTTTTATCCATGAATGGTCACATTTAGTTTTTAGGTTTTTGATGAAGGGCTCTTTCTGAATAGTGTTTAGCAGAACACCTGAGTATCGATTCTGTAACCCCACCATGTAAGGGAACCCAGAGCACTATTCTTCACATTTACAGTAATGCGTTATGTTTAAAACAGCACATTTATTACTACAGCTTTGAGTTGAATACAGGTCCACTTTAGGCAATTGCTAATCACACATGCAAAACAAGCTTACAAACATTTACCACAGTAACACTTACCATGGAAAAATCTCCAATGCCATCTTCTGAACTTTAAATCAAAACTGATCCACGCAGTCTAAAATAATATCATTATATGCAGTAAAGCCAATGACCCTGACAATATCACAAACCCATTGGTTTTAAATATTGATATACTATACATAAGCAGGGGGTTTTAGGGAGGATCTGGCACTTATAGAATATACAGTAATCAACACTGTCACATACTAATCCTAAGTACCTCAAACATATCCCTATGATCCCAAAGTCACTGCCACTACATTGTGGCATATACTAACACGTAGAATAGCTAAAAAAATACATACAAATGATTAGATTTTTTTTTTGGTCTACCAGAATGTTTTTAATGAAGTTAACTTTGGTTTTGGTACACACAAAGTTAAGCAAAGCATTCTGGAAAAGTTTCTGGGAAATTAATTTTGAGGGGACAATATGTGTGATAATCAAAGCTTACCCCTCATTTCTATAAGCATGAAAGGTCTTTTAAAAAGGCACTGGGCCAATCAATGGATAACGTATGGACTGAAAAACTCTGAAGGACAAATGGCTCTTCATAACCTCAGAGGGGGTTGCATTAAATGCCCTCAATGTAACTTGGTTGGCCAATGTAAAATGGTTGGCAGGGTACTGCTAAAGCTTCAACTTCTCAATGATTTGGAGCAACTCTGAGCTTTCAGATCTTCTAAGGTGGTAAAGCAGGCAGCTGTGAACAATGACCATTTGCAACTTAAGTTATCGGAGGCATACTGCTGGGACAGCTCTAAGGAATAAGGGACCTATTCCTCAGAAACAGTTGGCTTTTTCCACAACATCATTTTTTCCAGTGTCTGACTTCCAGTCATCAATGTATAGTTAGTTTGTTACCCTGGGGTATGCGCTCTAACAATGTTTATTACTTTCCCC
The DNA here is from genome assembly GCA_037952925.1 of Lithobates clamitans. Lineage (NCBI taxonomy): Eukaryota > Metazoa > Chordata > Amphibia > Anura > Ranidae > Lithobates > Lithobates clamitans. Next base: position 3,558,940 of record JBBGZY010000852.1, on the reverse strand, counting down.
AACTGATTTCTATGCAACCAAGAAAATGGTAACTCCATATTATAAAAAATCAAAACATTAAACTAGCAAAGATATGTAACTCCTTTGGAAACCCATGAAAGACAGATGGAATTTGAAATATTTGCAAAAAAAACTAAATCATAAAAAAGCAGGACTTTTAAGGTGCTAAAATATTAACAACACACTTTTTTTAAATGAAAATTTTATTCAGCAAGAAAACATTAAAACCATCAGTTTAAAAGAAGAATATTCATCAACTTCCAGTGTATGTATTAGCAGGTATAAGCAATTTTGTACAAGTAGTATCTTTCGACATGTTTCACCATAATGGCTTCTTCAGGAAGAGTTACTACGAAGTGGGCGCAAGTAAACCACCACATCAGGTCCAGATTTTAGTCACATGCTTCTCACACACCTATGCACAAAATGGGGGCTGGAGGTATAGGGCTTATACTAATACTGGAAGATGATGAATATTCTACTTTAAAACGTATGGTTTTAATGTAGTATTGCTAAATAAATGTAGATAAAAAAATGTGTTGTTTAATATGCAGGTAACTTAAAAGTCTGTTTTTTTCATATGATCTTGGTTTATTTCATGTCATATGTGATGTGGTGCTACTGGTCCTTCCACTATTTACCCCTATACAATAATTTGTAAAATTCACAATGGCTATAAAAAGTTCTGTGTGACAAAAATTTGGAAGAATAAAAGTAAATTTGATGTACTTATCCCAAGACACAGACAAAGGCCTAAAATTACGATTCATGAGTTTTTCCAAATCCCAATTGAGCCTGAAACCATTATATCACATTAAAGTAAAACTTCCGGAAAATATGCTTACTGCTTTATACATATGTATTTTGAATACATAGCTGTTGAATTCCACTTAAGACCCCTTTCACACCGAGGTCGTTTTGCAGGCGCTATAGCGTTAAAAATAGCGCCTGCAATCCACCCGCAAACAGCTGCAGCACTGTCTCCAGTGTGAAAGCCCGAGGGCTTTCACATCAGATCGCTGCGCTGGCAGGATGTCAGGAAAAGTCCTGCCAGCAGCTTCTTTGGAGCGGTGAGTTTACCATTCCTCCACCGCTGCTCCCCATTAAAATCAATAGGGCAGCGCTGGGATACCTCCGGCAAAATGCCGCTATTGCTGCACATTGCGGGCGTTTTTATCCCTTTCTCGGCTGCTAGCGGGGGGTAAAAGCGCCGCTACTCCGACGGTAAAATGCCGCTAAAAATAGCGGCGTTTTACCGCCGTACAATTGGACAGCAGAAAGACTTTAGAAAATATGAACACTATAACAATTGATCTTTCCTACATTAACCAACAGAGATCTGCAAGAGTGCCTACAGACCCACATTTTTGCTTGTAAACAAGCAGATCATGCTGTGATAACCTAATAACTTAATGACAATGAAATGTTTGCAGATCTAATATATGTACTGTATATTAAAGTCTTTAAGAGGTGGAAATCCTGCATTCATTGTACAAGGACAAGAAAAAATAAGGGCAGATTCACGTAATTATAACTAAATGCAGGGAGTGCTGTTTATTATCGTTCCTAATTATTCAATATGGGCCAGCAGACCCAAGCATTTATGTTCTGCTTATAACAGTTTTTGATGCATGTTTGATAGTAACTAAATGCAGTGATTACATTTTGAAATGTATCCTTTTACATTTTTGTCTACTGTTGCTTTTGTCATGCATAGCGTCGTTTGGTTTATATTTTTCAATGCAGTCACAATGTTACTGCATCTCAAACGAGTTCCAGCCTAATTTCGAACTTAATCTGAAACAAACTTCAAAATTATCTCAGCCATAAGCCATTTTCCCTGCCTATTAAATTAGTTAGTAAAGGAATTGATCATTAAGGCTACTTTCACACTGGGGCAGGGGGGCGGGGCATTAGCGGGAAAGCACCGCTAGATTTAGCGGGGCACTTTTAACCCCCACTAGCGGCTGAATTAAGGGTTAAAAGCTCCCGCAAATCACTGCTGCCGAAGCGCTGCCCATCGATTTAAATTGCAGGGGCTGTTTAGGAGCGCTGTATACACTGCTCCTGCACCGCCCTAAAGATGCTGCTTGCAGGATTTTTTTTTCCTGTCCTACAAGCGCACCGCCCCGCCCCAGTGTGAAAGCACTTAAGCTTTCACACTGGGGAGGCTTGAGAGGTGCTTTACAGGCAATATCTTTAGAGCTAAAATGCCTGAAAAACGCCCCAGAGTGAAAGGGATCTAAGGGTCGTTTACAAAACTATACACTTCCTGTAGTGTCTATGCCAGTGCAGGTAACAAATATGACTTGCGAGAATACAAACATATTCAAGGCTGCAAAATTTGACATGTTGTGATGATAGGACATTTAAAAAAGCAAATAAATAATTTTGGAGTAATAATATTTTCCTAACTGTTTTTCATCCCCCAAACTTTAATGGGGATGTAGATAGGAGATGCAAAGCAGTCTCATATCTACAGAAACAAGGGAAAAAGGAAACCCGTGTTTATACACTGTGATTTCATTTTTAAATGTATTTTGTGGACAATTTTGCATTCCTCCGTTTCATAATGAAATTAGACAGTATATGTATAAGCAGTAAGTGTGCAATAAACCACTTTCACAAAAAATTTGTGTATTTAACATTTTTTAATGTGCTTCAGATGCAAGTGTAGATTCCAGTTGAAAAGTTTCCCCAGAGTGACCTAAATGAGTAATTGTGGGCGAGTGGACCAAAAATACAGATGCAGCTATTTTCATGTATTGTGCAAACACTGCATCTGGTGGGAACAACTCCACTGGACTGCATATTTCCAGACTAAAAACGGAAGAAAATGCTGTCTGGTGTGAACAAACCCAATTTGACCTACACCCACTATCCTAACCTCTGTTGCTTCAAACCTATTCTGATAAGAAGTGCCTTCCAACAGTCTTTTGCTTGTAGATCGAATTGAGTGGGATAGTTGCTGCAGTTTTGCATTTGTATGCAGTCATCTTGCAACAGCTTACAGCATATTGTCCCATAACAATATGTCTCAACAGCCAAATTCCCAGAATGGTGTAATGTTGCAATCCCTGTGTAAGGCTGACCATCCGATTCTGCAGGAAACCCAAGCTGTGCTTGGCTCTGCAAACACCATCCTACTAGTCAAAAACAGATTTAAAAAAAGACTGAGCTGGGTGGAGAACTATTGGCCAAACAGTGACTACATCTTATAAGATGCAGTCACTGCTTAGGCCGGCCATAGACAAATTGTGATCCATCTATGGGCAGGTTGGTTGTACTGAAGTCAATATATCCATCAACTTCAGTACAACCAGTTTGTCAGGTTTTTCTTGTGCGATTACTGCCGCCAGCAGTGATCATAGCGTTCTGGCAGTAGGGAAACCTCCTGTGGTTGAAGGAAAGAACACTGCATAATCTATGGCTTGTATTAGATATTCAGGCAGCCACAGGTGCTACAATAGCTTAAAAGACAATAGCCAGTAATGGAAATTTCTCCATCTACGCTGTTAGTGTGTATGAGAAATTTGACTGATTTTCTCTGCCTGCTTGCTGAGCAAGAGGAAATAGAGCCATGTATGAATTTGTACCAACTGCTCTGGTTTCAGGCTGTGCTGCCTAAATTTTACATGCACAAAGTCAAATACAGATAGCTTTAGAAAAAACTGATTTTTTAAATATCTATAAAGATTGACAAAGTGATGTACAGTAACTCACAAAAGTGAGTACACCCCTCACATTTTTGTAAATATTTTATATCTTTTCATGTGACAACACTGAAGAAATGACACTTTGCTACAGTAGTGAGTGTACAGCTTATATAACAGTGTAAATTTGCTTACTTTTTAAAAGAACTCAACACACAGCCATTAATGTCTAAACCACTGGCAACAAAAGTGAGTACACCCCATGGAGTTCACCAGAGCTTCACAAGTTGCCACTGGAGTCCTCTTCCACTCCTCCATGACAACATCATGGAGCTGGTGGATTTTAGAGACCTTGTGGTCCTCCACCTTTCGTTTGAGGATATCTCACAGATGCTCAATAGGGATTAGGTCTGGAGACATTTTCGGCCAGTTCATCACCTTTACCTTCAGCTTCTTTAGCAAGGCAGTGGTCGTCTTGGAGGTGTGTTTGGGGTCCTTATTATGTCAGAATACTGCCCTGTAGTCCAGTCTCTGAAGGGAGGGGATCATGCTCTGCTTCAGTATGTCACAGTACATGTTGACATTCATGGTTCCCTCAATGATCTGTAGCTCCCCAGTGGCGGCAGCACTCATGCAGCCCCAGACCATGACACTCCCACCACCATGGTTGACTGTAGGCAAGACACACTTCTTTGTACTCCTCACCTGGTTGCAGCCACACGCGCTAGACATCATCTGAACCAAATAAGTTTATCTTGGTCTCATTAGACCACAGGACATGGTTTCAGTAATCGATGTCCTTAGCCTGCTTGTCTTCAGCAAACTGTTTGTGGGTTTCCTTGTGCATCATCTTTCCTTCTGGGATGACAGCCATGCAGACCAATTTGATGCAGTGTGCGGTGTATTGTCTGAGCACTGACAGGCTGACCCCCACCCCTTCAACCTCTGCAGCAATGCTGGCAGCACTCATACATGTATTTCCCAAAAACAACCTCTGGATATGACGCTGAGCATGTGCACTCAACTTCTTTGGTCGAGGCCTGTTGTGAGTGGAATCTGTTCTGTCAAACTGCTGTATGGTTTTGGCCACCGTGCTGCAGCTCAGTTTCAGGGTCTTGGCGATCTTCTTATTACCTAGGCCATCTTTATGTAGAGAAACATTTCTTTTTTTAGATCCTCAGCGAGTTCTTTGCCATGAGGTGCCATGTTGAAATTCCAGTGACCAGTATGAGAAAGTGATAACACCAAATTTAACGCACCTGCTCCCCATTCACACCTGAGACCTTGTAACACTAACGAGTCACATGACTTTGGGGTGGAAAATGGCTAATTGGGCCCATTTTGGACATTTTCACTTAGGGATGTATTCACTTTTGTTGCCAGCAGTTTAGACATTAATGGCTGTGTGTTGAGTTATTTTGAAGAGACAGCAAATTTACACTGTTATAGAAGCCGTACACGCACAACTTTACATTGTAGCGAAGTGCCATTTCTTCAGCGTTGTCACATGAAAAGATATAATAAAATATTTCCAAAAATGTGAGAGGTGTACTCACTTTTGTGAAATACTGTATAAGTCCATATAAATGCCCTTGATTTCCCCTGATTATCACTTTCATGTCAGTAGGTCAACCATTTAAGTGGTTTTTGAGATGGTTCAAAGCAATGTGGATTCTTCCACATCTTTGTTTATTCTCTGTACTTTGATTTATCACTAGTGAAGAACAATATTAGAAATAGGATAATTACCTTCTCGGTCTTATCCTAAAGTTATATTAAGAGTGAGAGGAGTGAGTGAAAGGTAGCCTTAACCATACTCTCTATTATGATAGAATTTAGGGTGATATACGAGTGCTATTCTTACCATGATACTAGTAAAAGTGTGCACACTGGCTGTGCTGTACTGTATTTTCTGCTCTGTACACTGTGCAGTGTATGACCACCTCACTATATACATTGTGCTGTAAGTAATATACCAGCCACTCCCCTCTGTACACAGTGCTGGCTGGATATATTATAGATTCCCCCATTCTGTATGCTGTGCTGTACCACTCTTATTACAGCATTTTTAGAATTTAGACTTGGTTATATATAGAAGTCATTTTGTACTTATTATTAGTTATGATTATATTAGGAAGTTATTGGTACTATTAGGACTTCTGAACTACGCCTTGTTCAATAAATAGGCTCACTTTTGATAGTGTGATATAGTCAGACATCACTTACTTTATTATATGTATAGATTTACATACCTTCTGTAGTATACATTAATCTGTTTCAGATGACATGACCAGTTAAGAAAAATGTACAACTGAAATAGTATTCCAGGTGTGTCATTATCCTGGGAGCATTTTTAACAACATTTAACCAAGGTAACAAACAGCAATCATATAAATTGAACCACAAACAGAAAAGACAGAAGACAAAGTACAAGTAGAATTTCAGATGTAATCTGCTCATCCAGTTCCAGCACCCTGTAGCAGTGTCAACACAAACTTTATCAAAGGCTGTAGTTTACAGACAACCTGAACTTTGACTGAATTTTTACACTCAATCCATGATTGATAAAAAAAGGTCAAAATACACTTTATGTAGGCAACTACCCTTTGATAAATTTGTCACAAAATCACAACATACACAGAGTTCCGAGGTTACTGCTCTAATCCTTTTTGGCGTCAAATCACTGGCCGGTGCAATGGGGGTGATCTTAGTTTCCACTACTGTTTTAACTCATTTTAATAAATTTTCAGTTCTAAAGGTGCTTCCAAAGCTGAGCTAAGCCTGTAAATAAATCAATGCCCTTCATTATGATTTCAAACGATCTCAGCTATGAAACAGAGGCCATAGTAATTTGAGTGAGTAAATATTGTACTAACTTACACTAGGTGCAATCCCATGTAGCCTGCCAAAATGAGCAAAGAATAAAGGTAACAATTAACAAAGTCTACTGAATTTGAAATATTGATGTATATGAAGAGATATGTTTTTTACAATACATTGACTGACCTTGAAAACATTTTGTTTTAATTAAGATCACCTTCATGACAGCTACAGTGTCCAGACATAGCACATTAAAAGTTAATGATAATGAATACAGCACCAAATGTGTGTTTTTGTCACATTTCTAGGCATACATTTTAAAGTTTGGTCAAAAGAAAATCTGTATTCAATATGCCAGCTCTTTTCCACCTACATATAAGTGGCTATATTCCGAATACCAGTATATCTCCTGAAAGCTATGGACAGCAAGATAGCTCTTATAAAGTGATCTTCACCTAGAAAAAGCACTCCGAAACTAAATCTGGCTTCACACATGCACACCTATAGCAAACTGACGGCCAGGCGGGTGCTTTCTCTTCCCGAGTGGACGTCATATAATGTCCTCTCAGAAGGGGCCATGCATCAGCACAATCTGTCACTGATCAGTGTATCCGCTCACTGCTGGTATCATGTGACCGATGTGACCAATCACTGCAGATCACATGACAGTTGTAAACAACGGATGGCTACCTTTCATGCCATCTATTGTTTACAATTGTGTTGCTATCTGTGATTGGTTAATGTGATCACATGGTACAGACAGTACAGCTCATCTGTACAATGTGATTAGCTCTGACCAATCACAGCTAATCACATTAAAACAAACTAAATTAACCAATTTCATTCAGTAAAATGCTTGCTTATAGCAATGAAATTCACTACTATAAGCAATCATAATGTGTAAAAAAAATCCTGATCACTTCTCCAGAGTAGTACAATGTTATTATGTTACATTATATTGCTCTGGTCACAAAAAATAACAAAAATGTAAAAAAAAAAAAATTAAGTTATATGACAACACTGTACTGCACTGGTGACAGTATGTAAAAAAATAAATTAAAAAAAAATGAAATTTTGTTTAATTTCTTTATTTTCCCAGAAAAAAATTACAAAAAATTGCAACTTCAAAAAACCTTCAATGTGTCTTACTAAACACCTTGAAGTGTCTCCTTTCCAAAAATGGGTCATTTGGGGGATATTCGTACTGTCCTGACATTTTTGGGCCTCAAGAAATAATACAGGCCATCAGTACATCAGGATTGATCAATTTTAAGATATATATCATAGTTTGTGGACTCTATCGCTTTCCTACAGACTAAAGAATATACACTGATGTGGGTTATTTTCATCAAAGAAATGTAGACTACATTTTGGCTTTATTTTTTTTATAACAGAAACAAAGAAAAATGTGTTGCATGATCGCGCAATTGTCATTCAAAGTGAGACAGCACTGAAAGCTGAAAATTGGCATGGGCAAAAAGGGGGTAAAAGTGCCCAGAAGTGTAGAAATGTACAGATATGTACATGGACACATAGGCTTTTATGGAGTTGAGTTTATGAGCTTTGGCAAAAAAAACACCAAAAGCTCCTAAACTCAAGTTTAGAAGCTGTAGTGTACATGAGCCCGAAAAGAGAAATTGGACCCAAATTCCTTTCAGCTTTCTATATGGGGGAAGGAGTAGACCTCGTCTTTGTTTCTGGTAGGGAGATGTCCCCTTACTTTCTGTGCGGTCACCAGGACAGCAACAGTGGAAATTGAACATGCAATTATGGTCTTTGTTACAATTGGAAAGATTCTGCCACTTCTGTCCTGATGACCAAGTTATAATGTCCTTATGTATATGCCTTCGGCACCTAACCAGTATAGGATCGGGTGCATAAAGTTAAATAAAGAGACAGCAATAATAAATATAATTAAAGGATAAGTTAACCTTTAAAAATAATAAAACAAATGCACATTTTTTTGCAGGTAAAGCAATCCACCCATGATCAGCAGATCATGGGTGTAATGCCAGCTCTTGCAGACTGTCTGTGTAGCCGTCTGCCCGTACCTCCAATACAAGCAGGCAGTTACTGAGCAGGAAGCTGAATAAACTACCTAGTGTGCTCATTAGTGCCCTGGCAGTTCATTGAGAACTACAAGCCGTTAGCCAAAAAGGCTGTCAGTATTTGTAGTTTATTGATTCACAGGGATCTGTGAATGAATGGCGCAGATGTTTGTGCGGAGCCCCGCTTGGCCACGCTCTTTTTGAATTGTGACAGTGGGTGCAGGGAGAAGATCCTTAGCCTGCTGTCACGGGGGGGGGGGGGGATCAGTTGCTGAACATCTTACATGTTACACCCTAAATATGGATGTAACATGTAACATGTTCAGAAAGATGAACTTATCTTTTGAAGCATAATAATATTATTGGTGGCTAGAACAGACCTACAGTAATATGGTTCACTTTCTCAGAATAATAGCTATTATAATTACTATACAGAGAAAGCTGAAATTTACCGTCATTTAACGACTAACTAAAACAGAGGTTAGTGGACAAAAGGCTGTGTTTCTGGAGGGCAAGGGTTTTTGTTAAGGTTATTTACTGGCACCTTAAAAAGTCGATACGTATGCAAAAAAATTGGCATGACTTTAACCCCTTGGCACCGGCCGTACGCAAATATGTGGCCTCTCGGTGCCTGGTCCTTAGTACTGAGGGGGCGCATATTTGCGTTAACTGCTGCCAATGCACTTGTGCTGAGAGCACGCTGCGCGCGCCCAGCACATTACCGTCAGCTAACCGAAAGCTCCCGATCGCTCGTTGCAATTGGGAGTTTGCGGACCACATGACTGCCTTGACAGCCAATTACAGCGGTCACATGATCTTAAGCCCTGCCCCATCTCCCAGCATCATATACCTCTTAAAGGGCTGGGAGGGGTGGCTATGCTAACAGCTTATATTGTATTTGGGGTTATATGCATTTATGTTTTTATACATGTCTTTTTAAAATAATTTCTCAATAAATTACATTATTTAATTTTGTATATGTTTGATTATTGGTACGGTGCCCTTAAAGCCCCACATTTCCTGGTTCTTCTTCTCTCAATGACATATAGGGATGAGGCACAGGATATCACTTTATGTCCACGGTAGGCACCTAGGGTTGACATAGATAATTTATTTGTTGCCGGCGCCAAGAGGTTAGGTAGAAATCCAGATTTCTTTTTAAATTATACTTCATAAAAATGAGTTACCTCTAAAGATGGTAATCCTATGTCTTGAATGCTACTGTGGAGTGCAAAAATGATAGCCTCACTGATACCTGATATTACATACACCACTCTTCTTTCAACTCTGTAACTGTTCCAGCTCTGATACAGTTTGGGGATCCTTTCATCTACTCGCCCCTTTCTCTCCCCTCATCCATTCACAAAAATACTTTAATTTGGTTCACAGAAAACCTTGTATCTTTCTGAACATGTTACATGTTACATCCATATTAGGAGGGTAGGAGGTTGGGTTGATGGGAACACCTTGTATTTAGTGAACTGAGTACAAGGCTTTTTGTGAATGGACAAAACAAAAAGGAAGGAGAGTAAACAACACAATTCCATCACTGTACCAGAGCTATCAGCTACAGCACTGGAAAAAGAGAGCTGACTGTAATATCTGGCTTTAGTAAATCTTGTATGTTTACACAACACAGCATCTGGGTGTCAGATAAAAGCATTCTGTCACTGGATTGCTTTCACACCCTCCTGTCTTGTATCCCAGGGCTCCACTTGCATTTGCAGTCCCTAGACCCACATAATGGGTGCTACAGGTTGAAGGGAGGGACCTGAGCGGACATGTGTCCGCTCTCCTCCCTTTCTTGTTGCTGACCTGGAAGCAACCTATAAAACGTCACTTCCGGGTCCCCCTGTCAAGTTTTCCCAGCCACCACGATGGGAAAGAATGTAATGCAACGCGATCTGCACTGCATTAGATTCAGTGGAGAACAGGGTTCTTTAGACCCTGGATGTCTCAGAGAGAACCTGCCACCAAAGAAATCTTCACATAGAGGACTTTTTGCTGGATTGAGAGAAATACTTCTAGCGCCAGACCTCCTCAGTAAAGTTAAATTGATGACCAGTATGGAGTGTTTAGAGTGTTGCCTATGGAAAATATAGGGTACTGAAGTTTGTCAATTCACGGATGCACACAAATTTAAGGTGTGACATGTTGGGCATCTACTTTTTCAGTGAAATCAAATTTTTTACATTTTACCCAAAAAATTGGGTAATTTATTGACTTTATGTGCCCTAAAATTAAGTAACTTAATGACATCGCCAAAATCCCCTCTGCTATATTTAATCATGTTCCGAGTGTATGTGTTTTTTTTTTTAAATGACGTTGTGTACCTAATTTCATAGCACCAATCAGCGAACCCATGAACGGGCGCCTCTCCTCTCTCGATCTGACAGCTACAGTGGGTGGGGCTGAGAAACCCCCGCTGACGTCAGCCAGGAGGAGGAGAGATTAGGAGGAGAGAGGCAACCAGTCACTTGAGCGCCGATTGGTGCTATGAAATGAGGTACACAGCGGCATTTTTATATTTTTAAAAACACATGCACTGGGGACGTTATTTAACAGAGATTGTAGCAATGTCACTGCATGATAGCAGCAGGAGGGGAGGGCTGGGGAGTGGACAGAACTGACAGGCAGGGAGGGGAGGGGAGGGTGGAGAGCAGAGAGGAGAGCTGTGGATGATGGAGGCACGTAAACTGACCACAGTGTCAGAGCTCAGCAGCCATAATTATCCATGGTCAGTTTACAGGGGGAGGGCATAGCCAGGCAGGATCAGTCAGGTTTTTTAGGTTATACGGGGGTCCAAATTACACAGCACAAGGACTGTCCTGTATAACATGTTTTAAGGGAACATGATCATTTTTTTTTTTTTAGAGTTACAAACACTTTAACCTCAGTACATTTTTTACTGAAATGTGCCTTTCCTAGATGTTTGCGGTAACATTGTGTTGTATAAAAATTGGAACTACCACTATTAATGTTTTAGGGGTTTATGCAATTTTCAAGCCTAAAATCATTTTTTAGACATGTGCAAAATAAGCAAAAACGTCTCTGGCAGCAAAAGGGTTACATTTCCATCAGACAAAAAGGTTAGATTGGCTACAGTTTCGCGCAACAAGCCCTTCATCAGGCCAGGGAAGACAGATATGTAAAGCCAAAACCTTATTTTTGCTTTAGAGAGAGAAGAAATGGTTAAAATCACTGTCAAGTTATTGTTCGCTGTCTTAGTCCCTTCACTTACTGTCCTGGAGATGAAACAGAAATCAGGAAGAAATCTCTCCAACATGAACAAAATTCCCAACTTGGAAAGTTTTCATAGGACAGGTGTCCCCATTGGAGGTTTTTCATTCACCTCTTACTTTCATCACAACTGAAAATGTTGGATTTTCCCTCACTTTTTCTCAGTGACCACAAGGAAAAATAGAGAGATGAATCTCTCCTAGACAGCAATAAAAACTTGACAAAGGGTTTAATTCTTCCCTACTCTAATGTATATAAAGGAAAAAGAAAAAAAAAACCTTTACATCTACTTTAAAGATATGTATTAACATCCATGTACCCCGATATTAATTAAAAGGTACCATTTAATAAGCAGATTCAGTCCCAAGTACTAAAACTGGTATACATTTCACAAAGGCTCAAAATGTGCCATATTAGCAAATAAAGAACTGTTATATGCCATTAGAGCCACAGGTGTACCATTTTGCAAGATCAATAATGTAACATGCTGTTTTACATCTCTCAGTCATCTCTAATATGTAGATGGTAAACACTTATTCACACTTATTCTATAATATCTAAAGTAATATTGAGCTCAATAGACAACACTATTGTATTGTTTATCTCTTCTGGCCATTTTTGCACCTTTTCCTCTGTTTCCCTCTTCATCTCCCTTATCTGTGTGACAGCAGAGAGGACGGATCCTTAATTGATTTGCTATGAGATTCTGTGTGTACTTTACAATGTATAATGTTTATACAATATTTCTACACTTGTTTTGTTGGCGTGCCAAAAGCACTGTATATTATACATGCATTGCAGTTATTGTTATTAAATGTATGTTTTACTTGTTATGCAGGATTGTGCACATCCGTGCCGGTGAGAAATTTTCACTCCCTGGCCGGATGTAGTACCTCCTTGGTATTTTCATGCCCAGTGTAAATATCGTTACTTATCCTGTTATGCTCTTTGCACTTGTCTCCTCCATTGAATGACGTGAGCAGTTATTTCTCCCCCGTACGGCGGGCTTGCGACTCTCCGGAAGTGGGCGGGACTCCCCCCGGGCAAGCCCAGCAACTGCTTCTCTATGATGACGCCGCAAGTGTCATCAACCTTGGAGCTACGCGCCTGCGCTAGATTACTCCTCGCGTATGCGCGGTAGAGGAGAGCCGGACCCGGGAACGGCGGCAGCTGACCTATTCAGCGCCGCTGGTCTTCCGGGTTGGGGGTATTTAAGGCAGCAGATATGTCTGCCGTTTATGGATGGCGCACACACCCAGATGACCACTATCTACCTACAGAGCCCAGTAAGTAATTAACATATGGGAGACACGTATTTCATGATCTCCCCTATACCTTTTTAGCCATACTTAATTTTTATACTTGGATGCACCTCTTTATGGTGCCCCTGCTCTTTAGCAATCATGATTTAAATGCAATGCCATACATTTTTCTTCAAGGGCTCCCCGGATGGCATGTATTTGTTAATACTCCTGTCCAAAGTGGTCGCTGGTTTTTTACCACTACCTCTGGGTGTCGATAACCATTGATTTCTAAGGCTTTAACAACACAACAACGGTGGGTTTATACTCCCTGTGTTCATTTATGAATATTATTCATATCAATGTGGAGGGCTTTTCTAATCTCCCGGCCAACTAGTTTTTCCTTCTCTCCTCCCCCCTCCCCCCTTTTTCCTCTTCCCTATCCCCCCTTTTTCCTCCTTTTCCCCTCCCCCCCCTCTCTCTTTCTTCCCCCCTTTTTTTCCCTTCCCCCTCCCTTTTTCTCCCTCACCTCTTTCCCCCCACCCTTCTCCCCTTCCCTTTCTCTCCTTTCCCCTCCCCCTCCCCTCTCTTCCCCTTCCCCCCCCTTTTCTTCCGGTCTTCCTCTTCCCCCTCTCTCTCCCCCCCTTTCATCTCCTCCCACCATCCCCCCCTCTTTTTCCCTTCCCCTCACGTTTATTCTTACCCCATGCACCGAGGTGGTTCTCATCCTCTCATGTTTAAAGAACCCCAGGTATACAACCACATATCTCTTTATTATATTTTTTTATATTAGCATTGCCTAACTACCCCACTTGCCTGCCCCCGGGGGATTGCCCGTCGTGGGCGTCTCACAGTGTCGTTCCAGCCCCCCCTTTAGGCAGAGGTTGGTGAGTGCAATACAAACAATTGACTACTTTCTCCAATGTCATTTTTCTGTATCTTTATATATATCACATAAATTTGTAGCTGTATTTGTAATGTTGATTATCTCATCCTGTAGAAAATGTACTAGGACGCCTCCTGAAGAAGCGGCTTGACCGTGAAACTGTTGAGGTCACGTTTGCAAGTACTTAATAACCTGCCTTCATTTACCTTTGTGGGCATTATTAACGGGTTTTTTGTCAACATTACTGTAAACATGTTTGTACTATGTTATTGTTTACTCACATTTGTGTCCACATATGGACCTTTTAAATGTCTCATTTTTGAATAAACTGAAAAATTTTATATATATATTTGTTCATGTCCTTAGGGTACTGTAATAGTCCTAAACTACTGTTCTGGAAGAGACAGGACTGAATTGGAGAGGTCCTCTTTGTTCTCTCTTCCAAATAATATTGCTCTAAAGTAAGAATAAGTATTACATTGTTACTAAGTGGCCCTTTAGTAACAATGTAAAAATGTAAACTCTGGCCAAACTCAAATTGCATACAAACACAAAATTGGCCATAATGATCATATAGTTATAACACAATGGACTGCATTATAACGTACTAACTAGCTTTACTTAACGTAAAATCAAAAACGCAGAGGCCTGTAGCAAATTTTGATGGGCCTTCTGCTTGCCACCATCTAAGTAAGCTGTTGTTAAAGCGTTTCTTACCCTAAAAAAAAATAAATAATCCTGTTCCCTTAAGCATGTTATACATCACAGTCATTTGGCCCCCTCTATCATCTGAAATGCCTGGCTGATCCTGCCTGGCTATACCCTCCATCCTGCAAACTGACCACGGTTTATCATGGCTGCTGAGCCCTGGACACCATGGTCAATTTACATGCCTCCGTCATCCGCAGCCCTGCTCTCTGCTCTCCTGTGTCCTCCTCCCCCCTCCCCTCCCTGCCTTTCAGCTCTGTTCACTCCACGATCCTCCCCTCATGCTGCTCTCGTATCTATACTATGATAATGCCATCCCCTCTGTTATATAATGCTATGTGTCCCTGTGCTGTAAAAAAAAAAAAATTGCCGGCACTCACATGACTCCTTGGCTCTCTCTTATCTCCGACTGACATCAGCGGTAGTGCTCGGCCCCATCCTCTATAGCTGTCAGCTGGGCAGAGGAGAGAGCCGAGGAGTCACGTGAGCGCCGGAAGACACTCTGAGATAAGGTATAATCTGCATTTCTTTTTATACAACACAGGGATACATAGCGTTATATAACAGAGGGGATGGCATGATCATAGTATAGTGAGTTAACAACCACTTTAAGATATTTAAATGTAGTGGATACAGAAAATAGATTTATTTTCATTAACCACTTAAGGACCGGGCCTATTTTTCAGACTCAGTGTTTACAAGTTAAAATCATTTTTTTTTGCTATGCTAGAAAATTACTGAAAACCCTCAAACATTATATATATATATATATATATATATATATATATATATATATATATATATATATATATATATATATATATATATATTTTTTTTTTTTTTTTTTTTTTTTTCTTTTTCTAACATCCTAGAGAAAAAAATGGCGGTCGTTGCAATACTTTGTCACACTATATTTTTTTTATATTGTGAAAGATAATGTTACGCCGAGTAAATTGATACCCAACATGTCACGCTTCAAAATTGCGCCCGCTCGTGGAAATCTCCATATGCGACGTACAAAAATGTCTACAGGTTACCAGTTTTGAGTTACAGAGGAGGTCTAGGGCTAGAATTATTGCACTCACTCTAACGATCGTGGTGATACCTCACATGTGTGGTTTGAACACAGTTTTCATGTGTGGGCGCTACTCACGCATGCATTCGCTTCTGCACGCAAGCTCGTCGGTACGGGGTGCCTTAAATTTTTTTTTTCTCATTTATTTTATTTTTTTATTTTGACACTGTCCTTTTTAAAAAAAAAATTTGCATCACTTTTATTCCTATTACAAGGGATGTAAACATCCCTTGTAATAGAAAAAAAAGCATGACAGGACCTCATGGGGTCAAAAAGACCTCAGATCCCATATTGGGCGGAAGTGACGTTTGATGTCGCTTTTGCCCCCCAATGCTATGGAGACGAGTGGGGGCCATCTTTCCCTCACTCGGCATCCAGGCAGTGAGGAGAAAGCGGCGGAGATGACCGGAGCGCGGCGGGAGGGGGGGCCCTCTCCCGCCACCAATAAAAGTGATCTGCTGCAGAGACCACTTTTATCTCAAAGAGAATTGCACTCCGTTCCTGAAAATACCAGGGTTATGGCAGCTAACTGCTGCCATAACGGTATTTAGTGTCAAAGTACCGTTGTACAGGTACGGCGTTTTGCGTGAATCAGTTAAAGAAGAGATTTAGCACCAAAAATACTTTCATCAATGTATACAAACCTAATAATCAAAAGATAAACTTTCTATATTGATCACTTAATAGATTAGATACATTTCAAGAGGAAATTTTGATGTTGGAAGGAGATTTCAACATCTGCCCTGACCTTGAACTGGATACTTCCACAAGGAAATCATCTACAGTTACAGTTGTGCTCATAAATTTACCTACCCTGGCAGAATTTATAATTTCTTGGCCATTTTTCTTTCACTCATGGTTAGTGTTTGGCTGAAGCCATTTATTATCAATCAACTGTGTTTACTCTTTTTAAATCATAATCTCAACAGAAACTACCAAAAAGTTGACACAGAGGGATTTGAATGGCCAATAAAGGTAACCATCCTCACGTGTGATCTGTTTGCTTGTAATTAGTGTGTGTGTATAAAGAGTCAATGAGTTTCTGGACTCCTGGCAGACCCTTGCATCTTTCATCCAGTGGTGCACTGACGCTTCTGGATTCTGAGTCATGGGGAAAGCAAAAGAATTGTCAAAGGATCTGCGGGAAAAGGTAGTTGAACTGTATAAAACAGAAAAGGGATATAAAAGGATATCCAAGGAATTGAGAATACCAATCAGCAGTGCTTAATCTCTAATCAAGAAGTGGAAAATGAGGGGTTCTGTTGAAACCAAACCACGGTCAGGTAGACCAACAAAAATTTCAGCCACAACTGCCAGGAAAATTGTTCGGGATGCAAAGAAAAACCCACAAATAACGTCAGGTGAAATACAGGACTCTCTGAAAACATGTGTTGTGGCTGTTTCAAGATGCACAATAAGAAGGCACTTGAAGAAAGATGGGCTGCATGGTCGAGTCGCCAGAAGAAAGCCATTACTCTGCAAATGCCACAAAGTATCCAGCTTACAATACGTCAAACAGCACAGAGACAAGCCTCAAACCTTCTGCCACAAAGTCATTTGGAGTGATAAGACCAAAATTAAGCTTTCTGGCCACAACCATAAACGCTACTTTTGGAGAGGAGTCAACAAGGTCTATGATGAAAGGTACACTATTCTTACTGTGAAACACAGAGGTGGATCGCTGATGTTTAGAGCATGTGTGAGCTACAATGGCACAGCAAATTTGGTCAAAATTGATGGCAAGATGAATGCAGTATGTTATCAAAAAATACTGGAGGAACATTTGCATTCATCAGCCAGGAAGTTGCGCATGGGGTGTACTTGGACATCCAACATGACAATGATCCAAAACACAAGGCCAAGTCGACCTGTCATTGGCTTCAGCAGAATAAAGTGAAGGTTCTGGAGTGGCCATCTCAGTCTCCTTACCCTCAATATCATTGAGCCACTCTGGGGAGATCTCAAATGTCCAGTTAATGCAAGACAGCCCAAGAATTTACAGGAACTGGAGGCTTTTTGCCAAGAGGAATGGGCAGCTTTACCATCTGAGAAGATAAAGAGCCTCATCCACAAATACCACAAAAGACTTCAAGCTGTCATTGATGTTAAAGGGGGTAATACACGGAATTAACAATTGGGGTATGTAAACTTTTTATCAGGGTAATTTCAGTAGTTTCTGTTATCATTATAATTTAAAAAGAGTAAACACAGTTGATTGATAAATAGCTTCAAATACTAACCATGAGTGAAAGAAAAGTTTGTGTTATCGTTCATATTCTCTGAAATATGCCAAGAAATCATAAATTCTGGCAGGGTATGTAAACTTAAGAGCAAATTCTGAAGCAGAATTTGGTTTACCCGAAACCAGAGAAATATCAGGGCATACAAAGCCAGCACTTTTTGAATCTGGAGGCTAGGATGTCTATGTCTGGTGTCTCCTATACCTAACATATCAGATAGAAGATGTCTGGGTGAAGAGCCTATTCCCCTTGATCCAGGCACTGGTGACTGAGGTAGCCATGTCCACTGTCCTGAGAGCTTGCTGGACAGTGAATTTCTGTCCATGAGATTACCTGTCTTACTTCAAGGCTGCATGAATCCTGGTGCCCCCTTGATGGTTGATGACATATATAAGTAACTGAAATAAATAAAATAAAAAAATAAATAGCTATAGCATTGTCTGACAGCACCCTGATTAGGTGTTCTTGCAGAAGGGGAGTCCAGCATCGTTGAGCCATTCGTATTGCTTTGAGCTGCAGGATGTTGGTGGGGAGCTGGGCGTCCAAAGGTGATCATGTTCCCTGTACCTTGAGAAACTGGAATACTCCTCCCCAGCCTGAAAGACTGGCATCTATTGTTAACACTTTCCAGTGATAAGGAATGAAAAACTTCCTTACTTTGAAGGCTGAGCTGGAGATCCAAATAGTTAGTATATTCCTTGCTTGGTTGGATAGGGGCTTGAGCATTTTGAGAAAAAAAGCAAGTTAGTTCCATGTCAACAAGCTGTTGTGTTGGCAGAGGAATAGAATGACATTGGGTGAGGGTATAGTCTCGGAGGAGGCTACCATGAGGCCTAAAATTCTCATGGAGAATCTCATTGTGGGATGTCTCTTTGATCTTGATCTCTGAGAAAATGTTATTTTTCTGGAAAGAAAGCCTTTGCTTGGGATGTGTCCAGGACCAGACCTAAAGCTTGCAGAACACGGATTGAAAATCGTATAGTCCCTGCTGAACCCATTGAATTGTGATCCATGTATGGGCACCCTGGTTGTACAGAAGCCAATCAATAAACTTCTATACAACCACCTTGTCTGTTTTTTTCCCACTGATCAGTGCCACCGACTATAGTTGGCAACACAGATCATTGTGTTTTCACGGTGGGGAAGGCTTCCTGATGTCAGAACACAAAAGCACAGCATGAGAAGCAAATTGTAACAGACGTCCTCCCACTCATGGGAGCGAGGGTGCCCCTTCACGGGGAAGACTTGGTGGCTTTGTGACCCAAGTTTTGTGCCAAACAGAAGGGCTGAACTTAGGTTTTGAAGTTGAAGCCCGGGTAGAGTGGTTGGGTGCTCTGCATTTTGAGGAGGTAGAGGCTCCTGAGAAGGGGGGTTAGAAATCTTCCTCTGTGAAAGTAAAAACTTTCCTTCCTGTGCCATCTTTGATGAATTGCTTAAGCACCTTCCCCCAAAAAAAAGTCTGCCTTGAAAGGGCATACATACTTTTTGTAAGCAGCTTCACGGTCCATTTTTTGAGCCACAAGATTCTGTGAATGGAGATTAGAGCTATTCTTTCATGTAATGTTATAGGGCATCTAAAGCACAGTCCTGGAACACATGATTTTCTTGTTTGTTCACTACCCTAGTTTCAAAGGGCTACAAAATAGAGTTCAAAACTCTGCCCCTACAGCTGTCTGCAAATGTCCACGGGACAAGTCAGCTGCTTCAGGCCTTCGGTTGGGTGATAAATTTGCAAAAATCTTTCATGTGGTTAAAATTGCTTCTTCTGAATAAAATATTTGAGAATAATAATAAAACTTGAAATACAATGCAGTGGCAGTATTGCTTGATGGCACTGCGGAGCCTCCCCGACCTGCAGATTGCAACAGAAAAGGTAAAGAAAAAAAAAAAGTCCAAAATCCAAAGTGGAGAGGTATGCCAGAAGAAACCAACAAGTTTCTCCATTCAGTAGTAAGGGAATAGAGTGTGAGCTCAGGCTGGGAATATATTGCCAGGGGGTACTGCACTCTCTTCCTGTTATGTGTCAACAATCAGAGTCTTCCAGCCCAGTTATGAAAACAATAGGAAAGCGCAGAGCTGGATAAGTGACATGGATGGGCACAGCACTACCAGTATGAGGTGGGCTGATAGGTGTGGGGCTCTCCAAGTCTCTGCTCTTCACATTGCAGCAAGATCTATGGTAGGTGAGGTTGAATCTATATGGACCATATGCTTTAGAGGTTGCCTGCCAACAGGCTACCAAATCCATAAGGCTATGTTAACAATAGCCAATGCTCTGAAAAGTAATTCACGGTAGAATGATTTTTTGATGTAGCCAGGCAGCTGCTGTCAGGTACTCCGGATGCAATTCTGCCACCTTCGGAGTTTTTCCTTTTTTGTAGAATGGCAATTTACAAGGGGGAAAATACAACAATACACTACAACTGTGAACCAAGTGTCTGGCTCATGGTTGCAGCATGGCTGCTTTAACTTGAATGCCCACTGCCATGCCATATAAATGGCATGTTAAATTTGCAGACACAGAGCATTATGACTGTGGAATGTTCACCCACCCTTCTGGCTGTAATTGGGCTCTGGGAAGCGGGGGTTACAACCGTGGCTAGACTGCCTGTTTATACTGCCCCCCGGCCTATCATGTGAATGTGGCCAGATGATGATTCCAATGTCTGTGGACTCCAGAAATAAGTATTTGACATCCCAGGTTGACCAATCTCAGGAAGCAAACAAAGTGTGTTGTATACTTGAGGGTAATCACTATTGTTTTCCCTCTGGATGATTTGGAGCTGCCTGACCGCTCATCCCCTAAATGCTTCATGGGCATAAACATGTTCAGTATGTTCAGGTCAAGTCACATGTGCATCTTTATGTGAAAGTCAGAAAGAAATCTATTCTGTGGATCAGATAATGCCTGCGTACAAAACTATCCTCTACTGGTACATTGTATTCAGGTGCTGACAGCTCAGTGCTGGTAGATTCATTGTAGGGCTCACTGCACAGAGGGATTTAGCCCTAAGGTCCTCCTCATCCTAAAACCCGCTAACCCCACACCTAATCCTTATTTACCTCCCATGCCTTGCACCTAACCCTTACCTAACGGCCCTTGCCAATTGCACACAAAACCCAGGGCCACTGATAAGGGGTACAAGCAGTACATCCAGCCCCTTTGGGTTAGCCAGGGGGGTCCAGTCCCAATAGGGGCTGCCTGAAAACACTACTTACATTATATTATTTCGAATGTGTCTCTCCCCAGTGTTCATTCTTGTTCAAACTATTTGCAAAAGTGAAATCTTCTATCCAATAATTCGAGAGAGCTGAACTTCCCCCGTACATTTTTATTTAGGGGTGGGGTGTGCACAGTAGTTTGGCATTTTCGCCCTGGGCGGTCTAGTTGTGACACTGTTAATGTCACTATAGAGAATATACACACCCAAAGGTGACTAACACAAAACCCCAATGGAGACAGAAGCACTCAATTAAGGAGCAAGATAACATGGGGAAAGCAGGTCTCCTCAGGCCCCTCCTACACCCCTCTACCTAATTTGGAAGGGGATCTTTGGCAATTGAAGGTGCCCACAGACATGGACAATCAACTGGTTCAACCTCTTTTTGCTAGATAAGGTGGCTATTTGTGGTCTATAGAGTCATAAAACCTTTATTCCAGCATCTGGATCATCTACTAAACAGGAGCACTATAGTGGCACTGGAGGAGGAGCTGTGCACAGATGGTCCATTGGACATGGTGAGATGTTTAAATTGTACATTCTCTAATGTCTATGGCCAAATAGACTATACTGAAAAGTTTTCTTAAAAAAATCAAAAGGGAATACACTAGTCATTCAAAGTATCCGCTTTTGCCCCATCAGGATGTAAATATTTTTATGTGACCAGCTAAAATGGTGCTTCTTGCAACTGTTATGAAAAGCACCAACCCTGACTCATATTTGCCACTTAGCAAACTGCCATTCTGTCCATGTCCTGCCATCAGAAGATGCAAAAAAAAAAAAGTATTTTCTTTTGTGGTGCCTGAACAAGCTACCAAGGAAACTTGTAAATCCTATGCCCAATGCAAATGATCTTTTCTCTAAAATAAAAATACTTTAGCATTACCAGGAAGGCAAACAGGGAACACAGAATTGCTGTTAAAACAAAACCTGGAAATGTTGGTTAGTTTGAAAGCATCCTTTTCTTTTTATACCCTCTCCTAAGCAGTTAACAATAGTTATAGTCCATGTTGCAAAATAGCAGTGTTTACAGCGGGCCTGTGCCCATAACCAGCCTAAGATTTGGATATAATTGTGTAAGACCACATTCCGCATCTTTTCTTGGACAAAAAAATAAAAACAGTATCAGAAAAAAACAATGAAATATTCAGTAGTATTACAGAATAGTATTTTCAAATGAAGTGTTCTTAAAATCTCTAACTATAACACTTTATATAATTTAATTGGGCACTTAAACGTTTTTTTCCAATTAGCTAATATATTGTTCCCACTATGGTACCATTTTAAAACGTTTCTGCCTGCCTTTTCCATTATGTCCTTAGCGAAGATAGCTTATTGTACTGCATTTTTTTTCAAAGACTATAAAGATAAATACATCTGGAGTGTAGTTACACTTTGACAAAACAGTATGCATGGTATTAGGGCTTAGTTAAATGAATGTAAGCTCCTATAAAAGTTAATTAAGCATTGCCAGGCTTACATTAAGGTGTAACTAAAGGCAAAACCTTTTTTTACCATTTTGGATAAGGTAAGGGAGGGTTACAACCCCTGTATTTTTTCTTTCAAGGAGATTTTTTATTCACTTCCTGTCCCATAGCCAAAAGAAAAAACTAACAGGAAATTCCTCCAAAGGGTGTAACCAAAACTTGGGTTCCCTTTTGAAGAATCCCCCTCTATTACTGTTCTGGTGTCAAACCAAAATTTGGTATTTTCTTTCACTTTTGAAGAGTATGGTAAATTGGACATTTGTAGAGGGTAAAAAGCGGACAGGCATGCTAATCCACCCTATCCAACACTTGAAGGTTTTGCCTTTAGTTACACTTTAATTTAGGTTTCCTTTTTGATAGCTAGGAGAGCACACAGTGAGCACAGAGCATAATTACAGATCACTACTGGTGACACCTACAGCCTGGAGGGTAATTTACAAAATAAACTTAAGTTCCGCAGATGAAGATGACCATATGCCTCTAACAATGTCTGATACAATTGTATAAATAAAATATACAATTTATAAATTAAAAAAAAAAAAAAAAAAATCTCTGTTTGTCAGTCTATTCAAAACCTGAGTAGAGTATTTATTGACTCGGTATACCAAATAAAAGCCTCATCACTTAAAAAATGATTTTTAAAAATTTAATACTGTCATATAGTTATTGTCAATTTAATCAAGGCATACAAACACAATCTACAATGAACTATGGTCATAAATGGATTAAAAAGACAAGCTGAGTAATGTATTAACTGTAGTTCGTTCTGATGAGAGACTTTAATAGTTTATACCCATCTTCCCAATGAAATAAATTGTGGTGCAGCTGTTTGTGTCAGCCATGAAGCACCTAGAAAATGGGATATTTAGAAGTCAGCATCCACTATGGGGATATGTATAATGGGGGGCATAGAGTAAATATTATAGGACTCTTCATCCATTAGTTTATCTGTGCCATATAGAGTGAATATGGCTTGAAGAACCTGGAAATGTTGCTTGGCTCAGTCAAGATTCCCATCCAGTGGTGGATGGTAGCAGTGTTTGATTCCTGGAAGCTGTGATTCTACTCGGACAGACACATCACTGTGTAATGCTGCAGAAGTGCGCAATGCAATAAACAAGCTAACCAGGACACGCAACAGAAGCCTCTTATGCATTTCCCTATATCCAAAATGCATGATATTAAGATACATGTTCCCCATCCTAGCAGGTGTTATTTTTTTTAAAACAATGAGGATTCACTCACCTATAATTTATATTAGCAAAGTAATGGACGAATAGAAAAGCTTTTTATACAGTTAAATATACTATTGACAGATTTGCAAACTGTTTAGCTGTTAAAATCTAAAGCCCAATGGTAGGTTTGCTCTCAGAGTAAAAAAGTGATTTTTTTTTTAATTTTTTGGTGTAATTAATCTTTTTTTTTTTTTTTATGGTTAAAGCACCTGTAAAACTGGATTTTTTGTGCGCCCTACAAGACAGTACTGAAAAGAGTGGGAAGTATATAATAGAGTGTTTACATAATTTCTCTTAGTTCCTGCAGATAGAGCAATGTGCTGTCAATATAAAGGGCTTTGGGGGTGAAGATTCATGGATAGGGCTACCAACATCCCAGTAGCTACATCAGCCAGGGTGACAATGCTGCAACAATATCACTATGGAATGCAAAGCTTTATCAGAGCAGGTGCCTATCTAATGTTTTGTGTTCCTTACATTTTCACCATTACACAAAATAGTACAATTTGAAATTTACAAAAGATGTTATAATTAACATAAATACAGTTTTACTTTTTAGATTCAGTATAAATTTGAAAGTTATGTTGTAATTGTAATAATGATTTTAATAACATTTTATTGAAAATCTAGATTTGATAATATTTAAGCAGCTATCATGGGACGTACTAAATCAATAGAACCATCTTTTAATTTTACAGGCCCTGTGCTTATCAAAAATATATGGTTCTGCATTTTGTGGCCCATGGGAGAAACTCGGGCACTATACAGTATACTGAGGTGGCTTCCAAGCAATAAATGCCCTGGTTCATTTTTTTTCTCTCAGTTCATGTTTTTTCTATGTTTATTATTGGTGAACCAGAATGTATGTACTTCCCTTGTTCAGTGGCTATGACAGTCCTCGCAGACTTACTGAACAACTTCATATTGTATGTCTCACTGCTGATTTCTTGATCTGTGTAACTTTGAATAAAAAAAAATATAGAAGTCAGGTTATTTTACTCACTTTCAAAGCTGTAAGTTAAAAACGACGAATAGAAGCAAAAAAGTGAAAAATAGCAAAAATGCTCTTGACACCCAAGATAAAAAAATGGGAAAAAGGACCTGGAAATGAAATGATTAATACCTGCTAGGGACACCATTTGCATGGGGTTTGTACATCTCCCTTTGATCCCCTGGGTTTCTTTTAGCTATGCACATTTTTTTCAACCCAAAACACACTGGTACATTGAATTTTGGCTAAGATGACCCTAATCTGAATTTTGTCTGGTTTGAAACTACCTTCAGAGTTTTACATCTGCATCATTTCTAAGCAAATAGCTTTTGATTTTGCTGTAAAATACACAGACATTAGATCACCATAACTTCTTTACCCACATTAAACAATGTAGAAATAACACTCTCTGGGTCCACAAAATGGTGGTAAAACCACTGGAAACACCTTATTAGTGTCTGATTATCCACTGACAGAGTTATAATTCTTTATCAACTTTTTTAATCTCCAAATTATTACTACACACGTGATATAATTGCAGGGAAAGATCTTTACTTTGAGTGTAGTAAAATGTACTAGATTCCCTTGCTGGAACTGTGTGCTCTCCAATGTACTATATTCCCTTGCTGGAACTGTGTGCTCTCCATGTTGATGGCGATATATAACCCCCCAATTACTCAGTCATTAAGCTTGCGCATCGCTTACTATAATGAACCACAGGCTATCACCAATATTTTGGATAGGGTCAGGAAGGATTAGAACCCCTGCCAGTTTTTTTTTTTTGCTGTTTCCTGATTTGTCCTCAAAACCGATGTTACTCGAGACAGAAAAACAGAAAATTGACTATCAATACTCACTATAATTTTTCTTTACTGACTAAACTCCATGGAAACGCCAAAAAGTGGTCTCTTTTTCCAGTATTACCCCTTTAATCAATAAATTAAAGACCTTACTGAGCTCTCCCCTGTTCTGTAACTATCTCTTCGGTTTGAGGGTTTTGTTCTGCCATGTACCCAAGTCCATAATTTTCCATTGTCTTGTCCAACTGCAGCAATAATTTGAAATAACTAGCACAACTGGAATGCAGAAGATGAACAATAGATTACATTTAGACAGCATGCTCTGCCTGAAACCTATACCGTGGAAACTTAGTTAACGAGTAACGCGGTAAACAAGCGTTTTGAAAGACGAGCAACTTTAAAAAAAAAAATTTGACTCAGTTTGCGAGTGTTGTCTCGCAAAACGAGCAGAAGTCAAGCTAATGGGGTGTGCAGTACCGCATTTGGCCAGAGGTACGGGGGCGCCGGTGACACTCCGAACGGTTCAGAGCCATTCAGAAATACTCGGAAATATTCCCTTCTTGAGTGGTTCTGAGGCTTTCCGAGTTCAGGCGAGCTGTCTCCAAGTATTTCTGAGGCACTTCAGCGCCCCCCACCTCTGGCCACATGCGGTATTGCATGCAATAGAAGTCAATGCGGAACAAATTATCTTCATTTCCACTGACTTCTATGGGGAAACTCGCTTTGATATGTGCTTTGGATTACAAGCATTCTCCTGGAACGGATTATGCTCGTAATCCAAAGTTCCACTGTAGTTGACAAGCTCAGCAAAATAAAGAAAAAGGCGTTAACTGAAGACCAGGATGCTACCTTACAGATGGTTTCTGGGGACACATGACAGGTTGCGGCCCAGGGAGTTGAGAGACTTTGCAGAGTATACGCTCACTCATTCCAATAGTGTCAAGACCTTTGCCCAATTAGTCAGCATAATAGCAGAGATGGAATCTTGCTTACCTTTGTTCCTACCTGTGGCAGGACAAGAAGGTGGTCTGATGGCCTGCAGGCAAGGTCAGGACAAGGAAGAGTAGAAGTGGCCTGGGAGTCACTGACAGGAATGACTGTAGTGCCACTTCTGTCAGCAGGGATTTTTTTTGGTCCAGAGCGTGGCAGTACTTGGTACCTGTGTTCACCACTGTCACTTCTTCTAGAAACAGAAGTTGGCTTCCTGTGGTGGCTTCTGTGTTTACAAGTGACAGCATACCCCAAGTGAAAGTGCAAGAGCAGCGGCTGCCAAGAGAACAGGCTGTCATGCTACAGGGCAGGAAGAACACAAACAGATCAGGACTAGTTAAGTAACTGGGGGGTGGGTGGAAGAGCTCTGTACTGAAGAAGGGGGATGAGTTCTGTACTGGGGGGGAGTGTTTCTTCCAGTGACACCATTGGCAAAGGGACAGGTTTTCTTTTCAGTGACACCTCTGACTCAGGGACATATTTTGTTTTCAGTGATACCACCGACTCAGAACATTTTTCGTTTTCTTTTCACCACTGACTCATTTAGCCATGCTGCTATTGGCTCCATCTCCTTCTCCACCCAACAGGGGGTTGTGGGGTGCTGGGGGGGTGGCATAGTTTCCGATCTTCATACTGCATGAACTTTTCCCGGCACTGCCTGCAGACCTCTGCAGCTTTCAGGTAAGCTTGCAAAGTACTTCCCACATCCATCAGATTAACTTGGCTGGTCTTGGTGTCCTTGAATGCTGGCAGTACTGTTTCCTGGTTCTGGTGAAAGGAAGAGAACACCTTTGGAGTAAAAGACTAACAGCAAAGCTGTAGTCTTCAAGAATAAGACCATTAGTCAGAGCCTCCAAGGGCACAGGTATAAGATCTGGTCTTGATGTAGGAGATTTTGAATATTCAGCAACTGTTCCGGGTCTTTCCCAGGAGGGGACGCCAAGGGAGATTTGGCCAATAAGGTATAATTGCTACGATTTTGTCAATCTGACAAAAGCCTCTAAATACTTGAATTTAATCGGAATTGGCAGAAAGGAAAACTCATGATTAGGGGCCAGGAACATGTCAAGGCATCTGTGTTGATGCCTTGTTGTTTCTTGTTGTTCAGAGATGTAAACATGTCTACCTCCGGATTGCCATACCAAATTCACAACCCAGTTGAAGACTTCCTGATTTAATGACCACTTATTGCTTATTTGTGATCTTGATAGAAAATATATGTCTAAACATGGTCTACTCCTGGAATGTAAACAGCTGAGAGATTCTGTAGATGTTTGGCCTAAGTCATAATGGGATGTACTTTTGCTAAATATTAGCTGCTCTGGCCTTTCTATGTAGGCCACCTCCATTTTGTTGTTGAGCCCCAACAGAACTGTCTTTACATTGAGTTTGTAATGCAATGCTTTTAGAGCTTGATATGCAGTTTGCAACTCTAGAATGTTGGAAACTATATCTGACATAGTAAAGAAACCAAAGTCTACTTCCATCTGGCATCCAAAGTCACTATAGTTCAAGTTGTTTGAAATAAAGAACGACATGCACTCTGTGGGGGCCCTCCCTGGCCCATCACTATAGATCATCCTTCATTTGCTGTGTTCTCTGCATTAGCTGTTGCAGGTTTCGAGCAACCTACTGGAGCAAGAACCCCCACTAAAAAGGAAATGTGTACCATAGCAATTACTTTATTATCTCTATGAGATACTGGGGTTGATTTACTAAAAGCAAGGACATCTTTACTTTGCAAATTTTCACTTTGCAGGAACAAGTTAGGTGAAAGAAAGTTCTGTTGACTTCCATCATCTGAACATGGTGAAGCAAAACATTTTTTTTTATTTTCCCTTCATGTAATTGGGCACGCTTTGCAAAGTGAATTTTTATTACATTCACTAAGCCAAGGGCAAATTTCCTTGCAAAGTGAACAAAAAAACACAGAACGGCCTATTTATCTTATTTTATTATTTTTTATTTTATTATTATTAAATGGACCTCAAGGTATTCTGACCAAACTTCCAGTGCCTTTGTCACTGCTGTTAGGACCATGGCTGGTTTCCCTGACGTGAGGTAGATCTTCAAATCAAGGTAATTTATCTCATCAAGGACATCCCTAAATTAAACCATGCTCTGTAGCTATGGCAATGTAATGGTGTCTAGTTCTAGTCTGATCAGGAATGTGTCAAAAATGGGAGGCAAATCCAAATTTTTTGACACCTCCTTCCCAAAAGGGAAATAGTTGTAAAAGCTTTGACTGTAAAAGGAAGACTTTCTTTCCTTATCACTCCACTCTTCCTACATAATTCCATCCATTAGGTGAAAGGCATACTTTTCTCTCCTTAAGGAAAAAATACATACAATTTACTCAGTTTGGGATCCTAAAGTGCTAACAGATGTCTGTTTCCTCAATAGATAGGTTTGTCCTTCCCACATGTAACCTTTATTACCAAGGCAGAAAAATTGGAAATGGACTATCCATATCCTTGGTGTTACCTCATTTATCGATAAATTAAAGCCCATCCTGGGTCCCCTGTTCTCTAACTAGCGGGAATGTTAGCATTTAAAGCTTTATTATGTTTTCATAAAAATGCTTATGATGACCTTCAATGTTGTAATTTACATTGCAGGACACAGAAGACTTTGCAAAATACTAATGCTTTATATCATACTTGAGGGGATAAGGAAAAAGGGGGATGAGGGTGAAGGGGGGTGAGGGAGAAGGGGGGTGAGGGAGAAGGGGGGTGAGGGAGAAGGGGGGTGAGGGAGAAGGGGGGTGAGGGAGAAGGGGGGAGAGGGAAAAGGGGGGAGAGGGAAAAGGGGGGAGAGGGAAAAGGGGGGTGAGGGAGAAGGGGGGTGAGGGAGAAGGGGGGTGAGGGAGAAGGGGGGTGAGGGAGAAGGGGGGTGAGGGAGAAGGGGGGTGAGGGAGAAGGGGGGTGAGGGAGAAGGGGGGTGAGGGAGAAGGGGGATTAGGGAGAAAGGGGATGAGAGGCTGGGTATGCAAAAAAAAAAGTAACTACATTTATAACATTAGACCTTATTATTGTAAATCATGCTATTCAAAACTGGTACTGCTACCACATGCTTGACAAGCTTGTGCCACTTTCAGACAATTCTACATTTGTTATTGACTAAACCAACACATTTATCTATTTAAAAATGAGTTCTTCCATAAATTCATTTTCATAGTATGTACTAAGCAGTCATTGTTTGTCTCCTTTAACATAGGTCTTCAACAAAAGTGGAGTTACACCACTGCATTGTACCTTTCTTATAATGAAGGTTAATATTGAATCTTTCGGTATCCTAACTGTTTAAGTCAGGAAGTCAAATCATAAAACTGATTATCCAATGCATTTAGTTACAAAACATTTTGAAAAACGGTTTGTCAAAATAAAGAGTGATATGGCTGGTAAACACATGTTGTAAGAATGGCTCCTATTATATATAAAAACATTTGCACCAGTCAATGTCTGGTTGTATACTTTTTATATATTCTACTGCATAATATTTCCTACACAATCACATTTACAGTGGGTTTCCAATAATAATTCCTAACACTGGAAATCATTTTAAAACCAATGGGTCTGTTCAAAGAGGATCATTTGTGACTCTACTGTATATAAAATACTTAAATCGTTGATTTGTATCTAATCAATAGTCTTTAAAACTGCACAGAAAATCAGGAGTGTCAAGGAGACAAATGTACACCTCTAACTGTAAAACGTAGTGACTATATGAATAGAAGCTACATCTAGGCAAGGTGAATGTTGGTAAATAAGGTGAAGTTGCTTTCACTTTAGATACCGAATCATGTGCTAGCAAAAATCCCTTGCACATGACTGAGTAATCTAAGTGTTCAGGTTCACCATATTCACATTGCAAAATGAATATACACTTTCCAAAATAAACATTCACTTTGCAGTGTGAACTTATTCTATTCCTTTAGTATAATAATCCTAATGCTAGTTAGGTAATTCAAGAACCAACTTTCAAAAACTCATCCTTTATTGGAGGAGAACTTTATTTCCAATTACAACTGAAATTCAGCTGCATCAAACAGCACCAGCATGAGGAATACAGTGCGTCAGCCTCACCTCCCTCTGCATTCCTTTTGCAGGTATTTGCCTTTGGCAAGTGTTTGAAGCTTGAGACAGATGCTCAATAGCAAAAGCAGCAGTCTCCTTGCTTGCTGCAGTGTCATGCACCATGGGGAGGGGGTTATTGTCAACAATACAGTTAACATCACAGAGTAACATAGGAAGTTGGGACTGTATGTACTTTTTCTACAGTGTTGGATTTTCCTTCGCTTTCTGTTTCCACGATTACAAATAGAGGACTGAATCCTCTCAATAAATACTCAGCAAAAATTTATATGTGCTCAATTAAATTCTCCAATTCATGCAAACAAATACAGTGCATATAAAAATTCTACACACCCCTGTTAAAATGTCAGGTTTCTGTGATGTAAAAAATGACACAAAGATACATTATTTTAGAACTTTTTCCACCTTTAATGTGACCTATAAATTGTACAACTCAGTTGAACAACAAACTGAAATCTTTTAGGGGGGAGAAGTAAAAATAAAAAATAAAATAATGTGGTTGCATAAGTGTGCACACCCTTTTATAACTGGGGATGTAGCTGTGTTCAGAATTAGGCACATTCAAACTCATGTTAACCACTTGCCGACTGCCCACTGTCGTTATACGTTGGTTGTTTGATCAGGAGTATTGTTGTTATGGCATAACCCCAGTATCCTTTTCTTCAGCAGGCGGTTGGCATTCAGATAAAAGTGGTCTCTGCGGTGGATTCACTGCGAGATCACTTTTATCGGTGGCGGGAGAGGGCTCCCCCCTCCAGTCGTACTTGGGTGCCCTCTGCTGCTTACCAGAGCTGCCGGTAGCAGTGGAGGTGATCGGATCCTTCTCGGTCTGTGGTATGGAGCTGACTGAGGGGAAGATGGCCCCCGCTTGGCTCCATACCATTGCAGGGCGAAAGACGTCAAAACTCCACTTCTGCCCATAGCTCTTAAAGGGGACATTTTTTAATTTTTTCATTGCATTTTAGTGTAAATATGAGATCTGAGGTCTTTTTGACCCCAGATCTCATATTTAAAAGGTCCTGTTATGCTTTTTTTCTATTACAAGGGATGTTTACAATCCTTGTAATAGGAAAAAAAGTGACACCATTTAAAAAAAAAAAAAAAGAACAGTGTAAAAAAATAAAATAAAAAGTAAAATAAATAAGAAAAAAATGAATATTTTTTTTTAACGCTCCCCGTCCCGCCGAGCTCGCGTGAAGAAGCAAACGCATATGCGAGCAGCGCCCACATACGAAAACGGTGTTCAAACCACACAATGAGGTATCACCATGATCGTTAGAGTGAGAGCAATAATTCGAGCACTATACCTCCTCTGTAACTCAAAACATGTAACCTGTAGATTTTTTTTTATGGCGTAAGATCATCTTTCACAATAAAAAAAATAAAAAATGGGCTAACTTTACTGTTGTCTTTTTTGAATAAAAAATAAGAGTATTTTCTCCATAAAAATTGTGCTTGTAAGACTGCTGCGCAAATATGGTGTGACAGAAAGTATTGCAACGACCGCCATTTTATTCTCTAGGGTATTAGAAAAAATATATATATAATGTATTATATAATTGTAAAAAAATAAAAAAATATATTTAATGTTTGGGGGTTCCAAGTAATTTTCTAGCAAAAAAACCCTTTTTTTTAACTTGTAAACACCAAATCCCAAAACGAGGCTCTATCCTTAAGTGGTTAAATAGGAGTCAGTACAAACCTGATATCATAAGTGCCTCTGATTAACCCCAAACAAATCAGCTGTTCTAGTAGGTCTTTCCTAACATTTTATTAGTCGTATACTACAGCAAAAGCCATGGTCCGCAGAGAGCTTCCAAAGCATCAGAGGGATTTCATTGTTAAAAGGTATCAGTCAGGAGAAGGGTAAAAAAGAATTTCCAAGGCATTAGATATACCATGGAACACAGTGAAGAGAGTCATTATCAAGTGGAGAAAATGTGGCACAACTGTGACATTACCAAGAACTGGACATCACTCCAAAATTGATGAAAAGACAAAAAGAAAACTGGTCAGGGAGGCTGCCAAGAGGCCTACAGCAACATTAAAGGAGCTGAAGGAATATCTGGCAAGTACTGGCTGTGTGGTACATGTGACAATAATCTCCCATATTCTTTATATGTCTGGGCTATGGGTTAGAGTGGCAAGATGGAAGCCTTTTCTTATAAAGAAAAACAATCCAAACCCAGCTAAATATTGCAAAAAGCATGTGGGAAAATGTGTTATGGTCTGATGAAACCAAGGTTGAACTTTTTGGCCATAATTCCAAAAGATACGTTTTATGCAAAAACAACACTGTACATCACCAAAAGAACACCATACCCACAGTGAAGCATGATGGTGGCAGCATCATGCTTTGGGGCTGTTTTTCTTCAGCTGTAACAGGGGCCTTAGTTAAGGTAGAGGGAATTATGAACAGTTACAAATACCAGTTAATATTGGCACAAAACCTTCAGGCTTCTGCTAGAAATCTGAACATGAAGAGGAACTTCACCTTTCAGCATGACAACAACCCAAAGCATACATTCAAATCAACAAAGGAATAGCTTCACTGGAAGAAGATTAAAGTTTTGGAATGGCCCAGCCAGAGCCCAGACCTGAATCCGATTGAAACTCTGTGGTGTGTTCTGAAGAGGGCTGTGCACAGGAAATGCCCTCGCAATCTGACAGATATGAAGTGTTTTTGCAAAAAATATTGGGCAAATATTGCCAAGTCAAGATGTGCCATGCTGATAGACTGAGTGTTGTAATAAAATCAAAAGGTGCTTCAACAAAGTATTAGTTTAAGGGTGTACACACTTATGTAACCATATTATTTTAGCTGTTTATTTTTATTCCCTCCACCTAAAAGATTTCAGTTTGTTGTTCAACTTGTTGTACAGCATATAGGTCACATTAAAGGTGGGAAAAATTCTAAAATGATTTATCTTTGTCTCATTTTTTTACATCACAGAAACCTGATTTTAACAGGGGTGTGTAGACTTTTTATATCCACTGTACATAAAATTGATATAATAAAAATAAATATCCTATAAAACTTCATGTGTGTCCATATATAAATTAAATGTTCTATACAAACACATGTGTGTCCAAATACAAATAGATATATATATATAAAGTGCAATTACAAATAAAGTGCAACATTTTTTCCAAAAAGAGCACTGTGCTACTCATAAATCATAAAAGTGCAAATGTCCACTTTTACTATTCTAATTCAAAAATACTGATTCACAAAGTGCTCATTCAGTGTGTCCTCTCTTCCACTGTCCGTCACCACATGGCTCTCCTCCACCTTCACTCCTCACTCCAAAACTTAAAAAAAAAACGATATATCTATATAGATATATCTATCTATATAGATATATCTATATATATATATATAGATATATATATATATATATACACACAATTGTGCTCATAAGTTTACATACCCTGGCAGAATTTATGATTTCTTGACCATTTTTCAGAGAATATGAATGATATTATATAATATATATATATATATATATATATATATATATATATATATATATATATATATATAGTTTTTTTTTTAAAGTTTTGGATAGAGTGGTGGGGGATTGGAACCCCTGTCAGGTTTTTATAGCTATTCGCATGCCTGTTAAAAAGAGTCACCTTCTCTATTTTTCCTAGTCATCACCATCAATGGCTCTGAAAATGAAGGAAAATCCAAAACTTAGATGAGTTTTTACAGAAATAGAGATGAATTTTCCAATGGAGACAATTGGCCTAGAAAAAATATGTCTAAGAGGGGATTTAACTCATTTTGGAGGGATTTCCTGTTCAAAGAAATTGAAGGGAAGTGTTCCTAACATCACACAGAAAACAAAAAATGTTACAATGGTTTTAAATATTCTGTAACTATCCCAAATAATTGCAAAAAAAGTTTTGGCTTTAGCTATACTTAAATATCATTGCATAACTCAGATTTTGAGGCTGAGCTGAGCATTTAGCTTATTGATCTATTGCTATCATGCTATGATGGATTGTGGTTAGATAACCAGGTAAGAAGAGAGGGAAACAAGCCTAAGAAAAGAAAACTGATGCAGCCAGTACATCTATTGATTATTAAACAGCAATATATTAAATGTTTGGTTTATTACCAATTTAATCTCTGCGTACCACTTTACCAACCTACGTTTCTGCCTATGTAAATGCAGTATAAAACTATGTCACTATGCAAGTAAAATAATTGTTACCAATACATTGTAGCGTTGGTAAGGGTAGCGTGTCTTTTCTTACAGGTATTAAGGGTACTGTGCTGGATCACTAACAAATTAAAAAAAAATACAAAAAACAAAACATATATTGTAGGAAACCAGAGTGGGATTTAAAACAATCTAAACTGTAAAGGCACCAATCAGATCAGATATAGGTGCAAAATACCCCAAATTATTTAATATACTACTGCTGTTGGTTTGAGGACCACACCAAAGAATTTGAGGTGTTGACTTGGCCTCTAAATTCTCCAGATGTCAAGCCTATCAAGAATCTGTGAGATGTGGTAGAAAAACAAATCTGATTTATGGAGGCCCCACCTTGCAACTTAAAGAACCTAAAGGATCTGCTGCTGACAGTTGGATGCCAGGTACATTTAGGGGTCTAGTAGTGTCCAAGCCTTAATGAGTCAGGTCAATATTAGATGGGTGCTCACAATGTTACGACAGGTGCTCATAATGTTATGGCTGATCAGTGTACATTTACCAGAAATAGTTTGGAGGCACAAATATTGAGGTATTGCATGCAATATCAATTTTAGTTCTTGCTATGAAGTGCACAGTAGCATTGCTAAAACTAGCATTCAATTAAGGGTGTTTAACGCTAGTTTGCAGTGACTGATCAAAAGGAATAAGCTCATGTGACCCATTTGTTTAAAATAAATAACACTGTAGGGTGCACAAAACAAGGGATACTAGTACAGGTTTGTATTCAGTTATTTAAACCCATTCTGGTTCTACAATAAGACACAATTTGATTATTTTTCCTAAGAATGTTTCATGTTTACCAGTAAAACATTTGGAAAACCTTATTGAGGGTTCACATGGCTAAAAGCAAACAGGAGAGAATTGTGACTTGACAACGCTGTAAAGAAGAATGTTTAATCTTAATTCACAGAAGATTATTTATGACTATCTGATCAAACACAGGTATAGACTTCAGCTTGTGGCTACACGGGACTGCACCTCTAAATGCTCACAAATACAAATCAAGGTTTTCTTCCAGCACCTGATTTATTACTTTTGGACTCCAGGAACATTGAGACAAGTTTGGAAACGTGCTACTCTAGTTAGCCCTAATATGAAATTTTAAAGGTATTCCAGCCTGGATTGCATGTAAACTCTACATTGAACAAGAGGTTCAAAAAGACATACTTAAGGAAGGAAATTATTTTCTATATTTGATCTGTATAACTGGAAACTTTTTGGTTTAAAAAGTAAATCATTTATAAAGTATTGCTTTCTTTAGTGTGGCATATAATGGTATTACTGTGGTCAGTAAAGATGGTGGCTACATGTCACTAAACATTTATGACTGGACCAAAGCCTGGTCAGCACTTGATCAACACATTATGTCATGTGACATATTCTTACAAATGTCACTGATTACTAGCTACTGTGAAGCTATATATGACAAAGAAGACCATGGGCAATTATTAAAATTGGCAGTATAATATTATATTTTTGTTCTGTAACCATAAGATTAAAGAACAATCCTATGTAAAAAACAGATGTATTGTTTCATACACATGAAAATAAGCTACAACTACATTAAACCTCTTTTAAATAAACAATATACTGTATTTGGGTGGAGTAAAAGTAGTTACATTCCTAATTGCTTCAATGCACATCCTGGGTTCCAGTCAGAATATATATTCTATGGTGTATACGCATATGTGCTTACAGAGCAGTTATACATGGACACTTGAGTGCATAGTTTTTTTTATAACTGGAAAAAACAAATATTTTAATGGTTAATATTCAACCATAATAAACATGTATAGACAGCCTTATCTGTTTGTTTATTAAGCACTGACTTAAAGCTGTACCATGGGATACCCATTTCCAGAAGTACTTTAAAAATAATTCCTTAAGCATTCACATGACCATCCCAGACTTAATTTTACCCAATAATCAGGTGGTCACATGAGCATTCTAGTCACCAAGGTTCATCTACTGGATGCCAGTAGCTCTTGCAGCTATGAAGCCAGTGATTTGTACAATGTCTTCACAAAACTTTTAAAATTTTTGTTCAAGTTCTATAACAAATAAAAGTCCTACCTCTGGTGAAAAAATGTTAAATTTTGCTTAGATATACGAGTATGTCTACTGTACATGTAATCCACTTTGGTCATTAAACTGTAACACATCTAGGAGGTTAAGTTAGGCAAATCAGTACTTACATTTTTGAAAAGGCTTACAAGAAGATTGCGGGAAGACCTCAGCATCATTAAAAGTGGCTATGTTGTATAAGGATTCATTTATAGGATTTAACTTTTAATACTCCACCCAAAAGTTAATCAGTTGGGTTTAACATCAAGAATTTCTTTGTTTTGTTTGCATCCTGATGTCTTTATGATAAACCACTTGCCGACCGCCCGCCAATGTTATACGTCAGCTGTTTGAAGTGGAATATCGTTGTTATGGCAGCAGGCAGATGCCATAACCTCGCTATCCATTTCTTCAGCGGGCGGCTTTCAGATAAAATTGGGCTCTGCGCCGCAAGATCACTTTTATCGGTGGTGGGATTGGGGCCCCCGCCGCGCTCCGGTGCCTTCCACTGCTTACCGGAGCTGCCGGCAGCAGCGGAGGCGATCGGATCCTTCTCCCTGTGTGGTATGGAGCTGAGTGAGGGGAAGATGGCCCCCACCCAACTCCATACCATTGCAGGGCAGAAGTGAAGTCAAAGGTCACTTCAGCCCATGGCTCTTAAAAGGACTTTTTCTAAAAAAAAAAGATTTATTGCATTCTAGTGTTAATATGAGATCTAAGGTCTTTTTGACCCCAGATCTCATATTTAAGGTCCTGTCATGCTTTTTTATTACAAGGGATGTTTACATTTCTTGTAATAGGAATAAAAGTGACACCATTTTTTTTTAAAGAACAGTGAAAAAAGAAAAAAATATATTTTAATTCGCCCTGTCCCGCGTGCAGAAGTGAATGCATATGTGAGTAGCGCCCGCATATGTAAACGGTGTTAGAAAAAAATATATAATGTTCTGGTTTCTAAGAAATTTTCTAGCAAAAAAAACGTTTTAAACTTGTAAACACCAAATCTCAAAACAAGGCTCTGTCCTTAAGTGGTTAACATGATGCAAAAACATAAGGTTTTTCTTATCTCCTAAAAAGAGCCATAGATGAATGAAACAAGGTTGCAGATTCACTTGTGATAACACATAAAAAAGTGAATCATATAAAAAATGTTTGATTCATTTACTTTTTAGTTAATTAAAATTAACACAAATATAGCATGTGGAAACAGGGAATATAACATTACTTTCTTTTGATGTCATTAATTGAATATTGTAAAACTCATTATGCCTAGCTTGACTAGTTTTCTAGAAAGATAGAGGTTATTGGAATACCTTTAAAATCTCCACAAGTTGCCTCCCCAAATGGGAAAAATAACAAAAAAAAAACTTACTTTCTCCCTCTGGTCGAGTTAAACGTCCCGCCATATTTCTTCCGATTAAGGATGAGAGCAGCAATTTCGGGGACGTATCGGGCAAACATTGCCTGAGTGCGTGGAACGAGAAATAGGAAAAAAAAAACAAAGGACAAATAGCATGCAGAGAGACTCGCCCTGCAGCAGTGACACCACGCCTCGGTCAATACTTACTTCCGTCCACTAACTGCACTATAAGAACCACCATATTTCTTTCGGTTTCCTATTAACTCTATGATTTCAGGGACGTAGCTGGCAAACATGGCCTAGGAAGGAAGACAGGAGACAGAAAAGAAGACTAAAAAGAAAGAAAGGACGTCTGTTGTAGAAAAAAGACACGCTCAACTTAGAAATTATTAGTGGAGGAACAGCTCCAGCTAAATAAACCAGGTTTGGATAAATAGGCATTTGCATAAACATATTTCTGCATAAGAAAAAATTACAGCATTCACCGCCCTACACCAGGATAAGGGATTAAAAAGGCAGCTGTGATTATAACTGAAAAAAAGCATTTCCACAGTATCTGTGGATTTATCTATTTTTTTAAACAGTACTGAAGAAGAATAGCCTTCAAAGCTCAATCCTCTCTCACCACTTTACTGTATCTTTCTGGGGTAACATTCTGAAATTTTAAATATGACAGGGTCTAAGATAAAGTACAACTGAAGTTTTAGCTGACAATATGCATTCAGTAGTCTGCCAAGGATAAGCTCATATTCAAAATTGTACATGCGGTTACAATGGAAGCACCCATTTGGCAATTCTATATTTATGAGAAAAGTATTATTCAGTCTGGAGGGAGTTAGGCCAAGATTTTAAATTTTCTACTTTCAAAAGAAAAGAAAAATAATTAAGTAATACTGTGCTGGCCCGCTGCACAAAAAAAATATAAAATAAATTAGACGTATATATTTTAAAAATACAAGGGGGACTAAGATACTAGGCTATAGTCAAAGTATTAAATAAAATATGTTCTGTATTATGCTTGGCTGATAAGGACCTGTGTCTTTAAAAAAAAAAAATAATGCAGTCACAAGAAAAGTAAAAATAAGGAAAAAATTACCAAGGTGTGCTTGGAAGGCAAACATTGCTTTGTAAATCATAAATGACCTTTATATTATTTACAGATCTAACTTATATCTTGGTTTAGGTCAGTGTGGTAGTAAAAAAGTAACACACAACTAAGCAACTAAGGAATCAGTCGAATTTCATTTTGTGATTCAGCCAATAAATTATTTTATCCCTAAAACCCTGGTGAAGTTTAGTTCAGCTTTGGGTTTACTTACCCTTCACAACACAATGTCACCTCTACAGATTTGAATACCCAAGCCTGGTTTCTCAATAGCACTTTGGAGCTGATCTCCTTTTGCCGAGCGTGTTTGAAAGAGCAAAAATATTTGGGTCTACTAAATTATACCCAAAAGTATGAAAAAAAAAAAAAAAAAAGAAAAAGGGAAATGTCACAAAAAGTCCACAAAAAGGAGGTTGTAAAAAAGAATTATAATAAAATTAAAAGGAATAATGACCAAGAGGTGTATTTTGTAAATTGAAGCCTGGAAGCCATTGCAAAGTAGGATTTTAAAAAGCATTTGACGAAGAAAACCACACACAATATAATATCACATTAGCAAACAAGCATTTGTAGGGAACCTCATGAGAAGTAATTCTCATTATATGCATCTAATCTCAGCAAGAAAATGCCTCAAAATAAAGGCATTTTCGAGGATGAACACAAGGGACACAAAAGAAAAAAAAAACATGCTAGGGTTAAGGAACAGGTTCATTTTAAAGCCTGACTTAGCAGCTATGCTTACCCTTTCTTTCACCCGCAATCCTAGTTGTAGCTTACATACCGTATATACTCGAGTATAA
The DNA here is from genome assembly GCA_037952925.1 of Lithobates clamitans. Taxonomy (NCBI): domain Eukaryota; kingdom Metazoa; phylum Chordata; class Amphibia; order Anura; family Ranidae; genus Lithobates; species Lithobates clamitans. The sequence continues at coordinate 3,518,656 of JBBGZY010000852.1, read as the reverse complement.
GTCGAATTTTTCAGCACATTTTTTTGTGCTGAAAGTGCCCCCCCTCGACTTATACTCGAGTCAAGCACTTTTCTGCAGCAAAAAATGTCATTTTCCGAACCGAATTTGGGGCCCCGTATCTCAGGGCCACTTGGTGCTAGAAACCCCAAATTTGGTATGCAAACCCAGTGGACCTGGTACTACAACATATCCAAAGCTGAAGTTCCTAGCACTAAGTGGCCCCGAGATACGGGGCCCCAAAATCGGTTCGGAAAATGTCATTCTCTGCTGCAGAAAAGTGCTTGACATTTTCTGAACCGAATTTGGGGCCCCGTATCTCAGGGCCACTTGGTGCTAGAAATTCCAAATTTGGTATGCAAACCCAGTGGACCTGGTACCATAACATATTCAAAGCTGGGGTTTCTAGCACTAAGTGGCCCTGAGATACGGGGCCCCAAAACTGGTTCGGAAAATGTCATTTTCTGCTGCAGAAAAGTGCTTGACATTTTCTGAACTGATATTTGGGGCCCTGTATCTCGGGGCCACTTAGTGCTAGAAACCCCAGCTTTGGAAATTTTATGGTGCTAATTCCGTTGGGTTTGCACACCAAATTTGGGGTTCTTAGTACTAAGTGGCCCCGAGATACGGGGCCCCAAATTCGGTAAACTGTGTCTATCTGCAGCAATGTCAATTCGGGACCCTTTGGGTTCAGAAACCCCAAATTTTGGCTGCAGCTAGGGGGCATCTAGGAACTCTTAACTACCGAGTTTGAAGTTCTGGGGACCTATGGCTGCAAATGGGCACAGTGAGGCATGCAAATGGGCACAGTGATGCTGCAAATGGGCATTGTTGACCCTCTTTTCCACTTACAGTAGCTGTGCATTTCTCACCCTCGTCTTATACTCGGGTCAATAAGTTTTTCCCATTTTTTTGTGGTAAATTAGGACCTCGACTTATACTCGGAACGACTTATACTCGAGTATATACGGTAAGTTTGAGGTCTGTCTTCACAACCTATGTAACAGAGCTGGCATCTCAGAGTCCAAATACCAAACACTGTAATTTGGGTGTGTGGCAGGGGAGTGAAGGGAAGAGTATAAGCTCCTACAGGACCTGGTAAAAAAAGTAATGCTGTTGCTTTGCCTTGAATGAACAAAGCCAGATCACTTTTAAAGCAAGGTATTTTCTATGGTCCTTAAAAAATAACTCCAGTTTTGCGGGAAAAATAATATAGCAAATAAAAAAAACAAATAAAGCATATAGGATTGTGACACGAGTCATATTGTAATTTAAAGGTAATAAAAATGACCTTTCCTTTTCAATCTGCAGCGCTGATTGAAACAATCTGAAAACAGCAGGCCAGTATCCCATGAATGAATAGACTACAAGTAGGCACAGGAATTGCAGCTGACAGACTGCAGTTCTCAATGAACTGCGAGGGAACTGGTGAGTGTTCTCATAGTTAATTGATCGTTGTTCATTGATTCTTCCTGCCATTTAATAACTGCTGCTGGTGTCTCGTGTCCCGATTGGATAGATTGATAGCAGTGTAGCCATTAGCTCTTTGCAAATCTCATAAACCCATATTTTATTCACAATAGAAAACATATCATATGTTTAAACTAGGAAAATGTTTCATTTTAGAAAAACACATGGTGTAGCAGGAACCAAGCAGCTCCACAAAGACCAGCATGGACTGTGGAACAGGAAGTGATGTCACCGGCATTTGATTGGACCTAGGCAGGGCTGGAATCTTGTCAATCAGGGATGCAGTGATGAAAGGCTACGCGCTTGGAGCTGACTGCTCCTTTTATTGGCCTAGGTCCAATCAGATGCCGGTGACATCACTTCCTGTTCCATGGTCCATGCTGGTCTGTGTGGAGCTGCTTGGTTCCTTTGCTCCTGGAGAAACACTGTGATCCATTCCAGCCAGCTGCACAATCCTTTCCAGCTATCTGGAACAGCGGTGGGACCCACAGAGCCATGTGGAATGGACTGCACTTTACTTTGACAAGCATGCATCTTCTATCATCTTGTGTTTTTAATCTTATCCTATTAAAGTCATCATTTTAATGCTACACTCAGGTCGGTGCCTCCCCTTCCCTGTTTTTTCCTTAGCCATTTGCTATACATGCTTTGCTCCTACAGTTGCCTTGCACCTCAGCAAACAGTCCACTTGCCAAGAACTCCATTTACCTGAATAACTTCCATGATTTTTATTATTGAAACACTGGGCCTGTGCGCCTGCAAGACCGAAAAAAAAGTCCTGCAAGCAGCGTCTTTGGGGCAGTGTGGGAGCATTGGCAGCGGCGCTTTGTTTACAAACATTTTTTTATAAAGGTATATAAAATATACATTCTTGTGACAATATACAACATAAGTCACAAGGATATTCTTGAATACAAAAATAAAGAACAATTTAGAAGCATGCAGAATTGTCTTTAGAAAATATGGATCACTGTCAAAAATTGAAACATTTAAAGAATGGGGGGGGGGGGAATACCTGAGGGTATTGTTCATGCAAAGCATGGCTACTTAACCTAGTAATACATCCTAGGATAGCAGAATATGCCTAAGAGTTCTCCAAGCATCCCATCTACAATCAAACAGGTGCATTTTATCCTGTATGGTATACAAAATCCTCTCCATTAGCATAACAGCATCAACCCTATCTAGGTATGGAGGAAAGGGGTACTACTGGGGACTTCCAATGTAGGGCAATAGCCCATAAGGTGGATACGCAAATAGTGTGTAGAAGTCTTACTGCCTTGCGGAAGACACCTGGGATTGGCACTCCAATGAGACACATTGATAATGTGAGCTGTAGGGGAGTACCCGATTTCGCGGAAGCTATAGAGGTTTTTTTTATTCCATACTGGAGAAAGTAGCCTGCACTCCCAAAATATGTGTTTGAAGGTACCCAGGAGCTGGTATCCCCGTAAACAAAGTCTAGAAGTTCCTGGGAACATGGCTTGGAGTCTGGAGGGAGTATAATACCATCTGGTCAATACCTTATAGGCCATTTCTCTGACTGCTAGGGACTTTGTACATTTACGTAGGTTATCCAGCATTATATCCCAATCCTCCGGAGCAAACTGTGCATCACAGTCAGTTTCCCATTTATCCTATATGGAAGCTCACTAAAGAAATATGAAGCCAATGCTGTTTTATAGAGAACTGAAATGAGGCCTTCGCCTCTGGGAGAGACATGGCAGATCTGTTCAAAGGATGTAGGAAGGAAAGATGGGGTAAGACTATAAGTAGAGATAAAAGTGTCTTATTTGAATATAGTGATAGTGTTCCCAAAGTGGGATTTGTTTTTGTGAGCGGAGATCATCAAACGTGGCAAATGTACCACCTGATTGGAGATATGCTTAAGTGATCAGGGAATTAGTTTTCCACCATGAGAAGCTTTCCGGGTGGTCAAAAGCTGTTGTAAATGAAGGTTCTCATAGAAAGGATGAACTTTGGGGTGTAGATGAGATCAGACTAAGTTTACTTTATAGTAGTTCCAGAGGATTAAAGATTGCGTTATGATAGAATTTAGGCAGGCAAGTTTACGGTTAGAGTTGGATGGTGACCATAATATATATAGGTGGCGATAAGGGCGGATGGAGTTGGCTTCAAACTTCACCCAAGGCACCTTTGAGTTTGGGATATTCCATTGAGCTATCTGAGAAAAGCGGGTTGCTAGAAAGTAAAACCATAGATTAGGTAATCCTGGGCCACCCGTAGCTTGAGATTTATATAAAATGTGTCTAGAAAATCTAGGTCTTTTGTTCTATTAACTTTACTTCTATTTTATTTTTACTTAAAGGGGTTGTAAAGGTAAAAATTTTTTCACCTTAATGCATTCTATGCATTAAGGTGAAAAAACTTCTGACAATACCACCTCCCCCAGCCACCCCCGTTTTACTTACCTGACGCCTCGAAAGTCAGCTTCGCGTTCCCGACATCTATTCCTCCGCTCATCCTGGCCGCTGATTGGCCACAGTGGGTGGATTGGAAGCAGCGCAGCCATTGGTTCGCACTGCTGTCAATCACATCCAATGACGCGGCGCGCTGGGGGGCGGGGCCGAGTGATACAGTGAGCGGCTATAGCCGCCGGCTGTATCACGGGAGCGCGCCCGCAAGCACTAACCACCATGCGAGGGAGCTCGCATTAAGGTGGTTAATGCTTGCGGGGAGGAGCTGAAACAGCTGCTGAGGGACCCCAGAAGACCAGGTTCGGGGCCACTCTGTGCAGAACGAGCTGCACAGTGAAGGTAAGTATAACATGTTTGTTATTTAAAAAAAAAAAAAAATGTTACCTTTACAACCCCTTTAACTTTATTCTATTTGTTCTATTAACTTACTTGTTGTAGCTTGTCAAAGGTTTTTGGGATAGTGATGGGGAGGGCTCTAAACAAATATAAGAGTTTTGGTAACAGGGTCATTTTGTTAGCCGTGACTTTTCCCAAAAATGAAATGTGATAGGAACTCCAGACTTTAAGTAGGTTCCGAAGTCAGGATACATATGGTGGATAGTGTGCAGCGAAAATGGAAGATAACTGCGGTGTGATGTAAATGCCGAGTTAGGGTATTTTGTCAATCGACCAATGGAATGGAAAGGATCCTTGGAGTGTCTCACACTGAGCAGTGGGTATATTAATTGGGAGAGCAGTAGATTTTGTAATATTTACTGCAAGTCAATATAGAGGCAAATTTAGATAATATGAAAAATAAATTGGGTAGGGAGATTTGGGGTTGAGTCAAATAAGCATAACATCGTCTGCATACATGCAGAGTTTAAAGTGAGAAGATTCAAAAGGGTACCGGGATATGTCCGGGTGTTGTTTAAGGACAATTTCTAAGGGTTCCAAGGTTAGGGCGAATAATAAAGGTGACAGGGGACATCCCTGTCGAGTACCTCTGTCCAGTGTGAAAAAGTCAGAGTTGCAACCTGGTAATTTGATTCTAGTTTTGGGATGATGGTAAAGTGCCTATACGCCCATTAAAAATTCATCTTTGAAGCCCATACGTTGTAGTACTGAGAACAAGGCAAGAGAATGCTATCAAAAGCCTTGTTGATGTCAAGGCTCAATAGAAGGACCTGGTTTTTATGCATGTTAGCATCTTGGAGAACATTCATAGTCAGACGAATATTATCTGTGGTAAAGTCTATTTGGAATGAATCCTGAATGATCAGAAGAGGTCAGAGTTTCAATAATGTTAGCCAGTCTATCAGCCAAAGCACGGCCATAAATTTTAAGATCATTGTTAATGACCGATATTGGTCTATAGTTTTGTGGGAATGAGTGGTCTTTAAAGGGTTTGGGCAATAGGGACCTGTTGGCCAAGGTCATTTCATTCAAGAAGTGATCACCATTAAGAATTTTGTTAATCATAGTGGTTAATCGTGGGATTAAAATAGAGGCATAGTGTTTGTAATAACTGGCAGTAAACCCATCTGGGCCTGGAGCTACCGTACATTTTAAGGATTTGATTACACCAAGCAATTCTTCCTCTGTAAAGGGAGCTGTCAGGGAAATGGCCGTAGGACTGGCAATCCTGCCAGTACCCGTCATGGCCACGCTAGGCGAATCCCGTGCACACAGGCGAGCGACGACGGGTGCACAATGATGGGTGCGCGCACTGTGACAATTGTTGGCGCCCTCTGACCTATTTAAGCCTCCTGCAGATGCATGCAGGTTGCTGGATTATCGTCAGCTTCCTGTGTCTCCTGTTCCAACAACCTGTATCTGATTCTTGTTGACTACTCGGCTTGCCTGACTCTTCCTGCTCTCCGCCTGCACCGACCCCCGGCTTGGACCAGACTATTCTCCAGTCTCCTCACTGGTACCTTTGCTTGTCCGCACGGTGTTTGACCCCTGGCCTGGCTACCAACTCTGTTGCTGGTTAATCCTGTTGTACCTCTTCTCGGACTGATGCTGTTGTGTATGACCTCTGGCCTGGCTATTGACATTGTTCCTGGTTGCTCCACTAGGATCCCTCCTCGCACAGCTGCCCAATCAGATTTACCAGCGCACCCCAGCTGCCCTCTGCTACCCTGCTACCCAGCAGCAGCACTCGGCAATCCGTGCACCCTATTGCCTGTCTTACTCCCAGGGGTACGCGGCACTTAGCCACAAGGGGCACCCACTCAGCAACCTGGCCTCGCACCTAGGACTTGACAGGAGCAGTGAGAGATTCTAATTGAGAAGATGACAAGGAAGGCAGAGGAAGAGAGGTTAGCTAGTTATATGATGCTTGTGAAGAGGAGGAGTGGGGATGGGCAAGTAGAGTGGAATAGAAGTTTTCAAAAATATTTAGGACATCCTTAGGGAGTGATACCATATTACCGGTGGCATTGCGGAGTTTATATAGATGAGGGGATGCAAGGTATTGTTAAGTTTACAGGCGAATATGGAGGACGCCGAGTTGCGATGTAGGAGAAATTTGGCTTTGGACTATCGGAGGGACTTTTCCACTTTGGCTGATAACAGGGTATTTAACTCTAACCTTTTCTGAGCTAGTTGTCTATTGAATAATGTTGGGTTTTCAATTTGTAGTTTGTGTAATTTATCTAATTCTGTGGTTAACGTATAAATTTGCCAACACTCTCTATTTCTGCTTGAGGCAATACTGATAAGACGGCCTCTTAAAACTGCTTTGTGAGCCACCCGAAGAGTACCAGGGGATATATCTGGTGTGGAATTTAAGGTAAAGTACTCTTGGAAAGCAATAGAAATTTCTTGGCAGATAATGGGATCCGTAAGCAGGGAGTAATTTAAACGCCAAGTGTAGGGAGTGTCTGACAAACCAATTAGAATAGTAGATAGGGTTACAATTTTATGGTCAAACCATGGGCAGAGATGGATTTTCAGAGTTAGTGGAGTTAGCTAAAATAATGGGGGTACAAAAAATGTAGTCCAACCTGGCAAAAGAGTCATGGGGATGGGAATAAAAGGTGTAGTCCTTAGCTCCTAAGTTATGTGAATGTTAATTGTAAGGACTGTAGTGTTTTGGTCAGTGATTTGGGGAATGCTTTAGAGAAAAGTGAGGGAGTGCTTCTGTCTATCTGGGGGTGGGCCACATGGTTAAAGTCACCGCCCACAAATATATGCCCTGAAGAATATCTTTCAAGGATTTGAAAGAAGGCCGCAAAAAAAGAAGCCTGTGCTACATTGGGAGCATACACATTCGCAATCGTAAATTCCCGTCCTGCCACTAAACCCTTAATTATAAGGATTGTGCTATCTGGGTCCTTGTAAATGTGTTGTACTTCAAAGGGGAGTGGGTTATGTAATAATATTGCTACCCCTCTACATTTTTTGGGGTACAGAGTATAAAAGGCTTGTTTGTAATTTCTGAGAAAGTAGGAAGGATGATAATTGGAGGCAAAATGAGTCTCTTGTAGTAATATAATTTGTGTGCCCAACCTTTTATAACTTGTAAAGGCTTTTTTACGCTTGTGGGGAGAATTAAAGCACTGCACGCTATGCGTAACACATGTCATTACCATTGATAAATTGAATTCCTGTAAGGCTCACCTGAAGGATATAGTAGTAAAGGCAGTAACCCGCAAGAATTCTCCACCACAAGTGCAATGCCCACCAGAGGATACCATGTGAAGTACACAGCATTATGACCATTACAATTTAAGCTTTGACTGATATGCTTCGGTAACTGAAGGAACATGAACATAAACTGAACAACCAGAGGAACACAAAAAAAAATCCAGCATAATGATTTTGTGCTGGTTCAATTTAGGGTCAGGTTGAAAATAGCATAAATCTGAAACAGAGAAACTAAATATGTAAGGGGCGTACAAGCCTCTAACTCCAGGAGTCATATCCAGAATTCCAAAAGAAGTCAAGATATGAGTGGAGTGGGGTGGCATAGCATCGACATCTGCCAAACTAGCCTACTGAGCCTGAAATTTTAGCATTATGTATGCATGTCAAGAGATCAATTTTATGGAGACAGATAGCAATTGAATGCAGTCTGTTTCCATGCATGGGGACCTAATGGAAACCTCTTAGAAAGAATGGAGGGAGTCCCAGTATAACCCCATTGCCGTCATGTTGAAGAGGGTCTTACCAAACTTAAAACAAAAAAAAGGGGGGGGGGGGGTTGTTGAAGCATCAATCAGTTTTCAGGTGGAAATGTAGGGGAATATTTGAGTGTCCTGATGCTGTCTGAGGTGGATAGATCCTGTCATCTGTTTATTCCAGATGCTTGCAGCTCTGGGAAGCAAGATTGTATACAATTCACAGACTGTAGTATTATACAGGAAGGAACTTCCAGGAATGGCCATTAGGTGGAGTACTGACATCAGGAAACACAAGTGTATGGCAAACAGTTATAGTGTGAGCAGATGGAATAAGATCCATCTTAGTGCCAATAATAAGCAGCAGGGACAAACTCAGTTGAAGTTTTGGCCAATTTTGTGTCTGGTGCATCTCCTCTCACATCTCGGGGAAGGTGTGTGCCAAATAGGTGCTGGCCTAGCCATCGAAGGTGGGCCAGGAAGGGATTCTGCCTCCATAAGGCCCAGCTTAACTAAAAGTTTTTGTCCTTCCAAAAGCGTGGTTGCTGTGTACATTGTTCCATTATGTGGGACTGTGAGCTTGAAGGGAAAACCCCAACCATAACGAATGTGTGCAGAAGCCAGCACAGTAGTGACCTTCTTCATTTTATGCCGTCTGTCCAGGGTTGCTGGGGAGATGTCTGGATAGATTTGTATGGGTATACCATCCAGAGTGATAGCGTGAGAGTTGTGGGCAGCTCTGTGGATCTCCTCTTATCAGGAAGTCTTTTAGGCAGAGCACAATGTCCCGTGGTGGTTTATCAGGGAGTGGTTTTGGACGTAGAGCCTGGTGTATGCAATCACAGGTAAAGAACTCAGTTTCATGGTTTGGTAGCAGAGACTGGAACAATTGGTGCATGGCAGGGATCAGATCAGTGTTAGATTCAGGGACCCCTCTGATCCTGAGATTGTTTCTGTGATTTCGATTGTCGAGATCTTCGACTTGAGTTTGCAATTGAGTGATCGATGCTGCAAGGGATTCATATTCCCTGGAGAGATCATTGTGGGCTATACTAAGTTCATCATGTTTTGTCTCCAAGCGGTCAGTATGGGCCCCGAAAGCAGCAACCTCTTGTGTCAGGGTATTTGTGCTTTTATGTAATTCCGTTTGGAATTTAGCAGCTATTTTTCTGTAGATGGACTCTTGACTTTTATCTAAATCCTCTTTTGTGAGGGGGTTTGTGTACTCACTGTCTTGTACAGGAACAGAGGCGTCCTGTGAGAGCTGTGATAAGGGAGAGGCAGGGCTGCCGGCGTCATCTTGTGACATGCTGAATCTCTCCTGTGTCCACAGCAGGTAGTTAGTAAGAGACTTCTCATGGTCCCCTTGGTCTTTTTTTTCTTTGGCGACATGCACAGTGTGATCCCGGATGTTTTAGGGGATATTTTTGGTGAATTTTGTGGCGAGTAGTGTGGAGCTACTCAAACATGCAGCTGATCCTGTGGAAGTCACGCATGCGCCCCTTGCGGGTGGTTTTAACCCTTTCTTTCACCGCTAGCAGGGTTAAAAGCTCCCTGCTAGAGCCCGAAAAGTGGCGCTATAACAGCGGTGCTTTATCGTCAACGACTCCTTTATAGAATTTGATACATTGTCTACAGGCTTCCTTGGTCTGTTGGGATCTTCCTGGCGGTAGGTTTTACACAACACTGTATCTTTTATAAGGGTTGGAGAGTCAGCTGGGGTTTGCATAAATATATACAATATATATATATATATATATATATATATATATATATATATATATATATATATACATACATATATATACACATATATATATATATATATATATATATATATATATATATATATATATATATATATATATACATACATATATATATATATATATATACATACATATATATATATATATATATACATACATATATATATATATACATATACACACACACACACACACACATATACACATACAAACACACATTTTTTTTTTCTATTTCAGCTTTTCAGTAGCCTTAGTGGTATCATTCTCTACAATTTTTTCTCTCTGTATTTATATAGCTTATGTGTGGTAATACCTACCCCAATTTAAGGTCAGGCACTGATTCAAGCTACTATATGGCTCCCATGGCCCCTTCTTCAATTTAATGTTCTATATAGTTAAAGGTGGGACATAAGATATTAGAATTGAAGCAGGAGATGGAATGGGGTCTAAACAAAACTAAGGAGGCCAGAAACATGAAACAGATAAAAGTGAAGAGTCAAGGACAGACAAAAAAGACACAGAGGACAGCATAGACTGCAGAGAATAAAAAACAAAAACATGCAAAATAGAGACATCACAAAATTAGGAGTCCAAACAAATTGTCAGTATAAAAAGTAGTAGAGAGTAGGTAAGATATAGTAGCAAAAGGAGTGAATCAGGGATGGCATGCAGGAGGGAAAGAAGTATTCACTGATTTAACATACATCAGTGGGAGAAAACTCTGGAAGAACATGTTGGTTACTAGAATCATAAAGCTACCCATACACTAGCAGATTTTCATACAAAAATTTTCAGTACATTCATTAACTCAACAAATGTCATTCAAAAGGTTTTTAAAGTTTTGTTTGCCTTTAACATTCAATTATGGAATGAATGTACCATATTTTTCGCACCATAAGACGCACCTAGGTTTTAGAGGAGGAAAACGAGAAAAAAAATAAAAACTGAGAAGGTTACTATACATTACTATTCACACAATTTAGTTGCTAGAGGTTACTACACATTATTGCTCGCTGATTGGTTGCTAGAGGTTACTGCACATTACCACTCACCATTCAGTTGCTAGAGGTTACTGCACACTAATTGCCTGCAACTCAGTGTCCCCCTCTGCAAGCTGCTCAGACCTGCCGCTGCTTTATTAATCCCCACCCCCACTGCAGACAGAAGGGTGAGGATATAGAATGAACATACAGTTCCCTCTGTCTTTGATCTCCTGCTCGACTTGTGCTGCTGCTCGGAGAAGGGGGGGGGACACAGAGAGCCGCTCTGCCCGGAGAAGGAGGGGGAACAGAGAGTCCGCTCTACCTCACTCCTGTCACAGACTCACAAACGCTCCGGTCCTGACAGGGAGAAGCAGGCAACCCACAGCTGAGGAGCCGAGTGGCCGGCCATTCGGCGGCAAGGGGGGCTGATCTATATTCGCTCCATAAGATGCACAGGGGGGAAAAAAGTGCGTCTTATGGTGCAAAGAATACGGTAATTCCCTGAATGAATAGCACATTCATGGTTTGCTCGAGAAAAATTTTCCATCCTGCTTCTTTGTTTTCTCTTTATTATGGTCAAAAATGAATGTCTATTTGACCCCATTAACAATAAAAAAAAACTAACGAAGGTTCTTAAACAAATAGTTTCCAATTTAAATTCTACTATTATATGGCCAGCTTAAGTGAACAAAAGAATAACACAAAAGAGGGAACAAATAAAAGATCAGATATATGTAAAGATGAGACATCAGCATATATGTACACAAGAATATGTCATTCATGCTCGGCAGTCATCAAAGAGTCTAAAATGTGTTCCAAGATGTTTAACTTATTAATTTTATGTAACCTTGTTTTGAGATATTAGGGTTCTAATTCTCCCCTTTTTTGCGCTAATTTGGACGTTGGTAAGGTGGGGGTCTTTCTCATGTATGTAAAATTGAAGTAATTTTATTAGGTTAAATTAGGGTTTTTTTTAGATTTGTGTGAGAACACTGATTTTAACTGGTTCATAAAGGCATGTAATATTATTGTAAAGTATTTATTTATGTTTATAGCATAATACTGCAACATTAAATGTGCTAAAAATATTTTTTTGTAGTTTTGACCTGAGTGGTAAACAGTTAAACGCCTGCTAGGCTTTTATTTCTGTCCGTGATCCAATGGTAATATTTTATTTTAAGATAAGAAATGAGAGGAAAAGTGGTAACTGGGGATAGAAGGTAAAGATAGCAATAGCACATTTACTTTCTCACACTGCTGAATATGTGTTTTTGTTTTGATCTGTTTCCCCCATTAATTTAGATAGAATTCAGTCCTTAAACAGGGCCACATAGGCTCAAATACTGACACTGCAAAGGACTGATCAATATATTTAACAACAAAATAGATAGTATGTTGTTGTTAATTTGTGTTAGAGCCGGTTCACACGGGGGCGACTTGTCAGGCGACCTAGCCACCTGACAAGTCGCCTCCCGTTCTGTACAATGGAACTGTTCTAATCGGAGCGACGCAAGTCGCTCCGACTTAGAAGAAAGGTTCCTGTACTACTTTGGGGGTGACTTGCATAGACTTCTATACAGAAGTCGTTTTGCAAGTCGCCGTGGCAGTTTGCAAGTCGTGCCGCTTCTAGTGTGAACCGAGCCTAAGGGCAACCCAAAATGTTGATTGTAACTCAGTTTTCTGAAGATGATTAGAAAGAGATGTTGGCTAAATTCTGATTTATGACTGAGCCACTCTGAGCATAAAATGTCTGATATGCATTTCATCATAGGTTTTTAGAAAGACTAAATTAGTTTCTCACTCATGGTTACTAGATTACACAAAGCAAGCAGTAATGTCCTTAGATCATCAGTATAGAAGACACTTTTTTTTTACCTTTTCTAAGGATTTTTTTTGTTAAAGTATTTCTTTTGTTAGAAATGTAAGAATACTACAACATGGGAGAAAAATTGCAAAAGGGGGTGCCCCAGGGATTTTTTGGGCAAAGGGTAGTGACCAGAAAGGGGAGTAAGCAGTGTAAAAAAATATACAAACTTTATTGAGTACAAAGCAATATTAGAATTGGTACACAAGGTATATCAACCTAAAAACAAATTAGACTAAATAGTTACATAACAGCTAGATTCTGAGACACACAGTTGATCTCATGATGTGCGTGTGGCAAACAATGTGCGTGTACACAGGAGTCCCAACATGTTTCGTAATATAGGCATGAATAATTCCTTCCTCAGGGAAGGTTTGAGACAAGCTGTTTTGTAGTATAACTAACTTTTGTGATTTAGAGTACACATCAGGGTTCACACAGAGGAGGGGCTTCCATCTCTAAGCTGCTCCATAGCACAATGAAATGCTCTAGATTATGGCTGGGGGGCTGAGTATGTGTCCCCACACCGCCGATAATACATGGTTGCTCGTGCCAAATCGGTTAGAAGATGTTGGGTGGCGTGAGTGGAACATTAAGCATCCCTGCCGACAAAGGACACCAGGACCCACAAGGATCGACCAAAATTTTGGAGACGCAAACTCAGCCCCACAGCCATAAACTAGAGCAGTGGCAGTGCGTCCATAAAAGGCACAGGGGCGCTGCCCCTTCTCTCCTGGCACTGCTCTATCACCATAGATAGATTCATGTATTTCGTTTGATGGGCACAGTGGCTGCGTTTGATGGGCACAGTGGCTGCGTTTGATGGGCACAGTGGCTGCGCTTGATGGGCACAGTGGTGGCAATTGATGGGCACAGTAGCTGCTTTTGATGGCACAGTGGCTGCGTTTGATGGCACAGTGGCTGCGTTTGATGGCACAGTGGCTGCGTTTGATGGCACAGTGGCTGCGTTTGATGGCACAGTGGCTGCGTTTGATGGCACAGTGGCTGCAATTGATGGTTTTTTTTTTTTCAGTTTTCGCCCCCCCCAAAACGTTTGAGCACCAGCCGCCCCTGATCTAGATCATTTCACTGTGCAATGGAGGAGCTTAGAGATGGAATCTTCTCCTCTGTGTGAACCCTGATGTGTACTCCAAATCACAAAAGTTATGCTACAAAACAGCTTGTCTCAAACCAGCCCCTGAAGAAGGAATAATTTATTCATATCTATATTCCAAAACATGTTGGGACTCCTGTGTACACGCACATCGTTTGGCCTCTCATCATGTGATCAACTGTGCATCTCAGAATCTAGCTGTTATGTAACTATTCAGTCTGACTAATTTGTTTTTAGGTTGATATACCTTGTGTACCAATTCTATTATTACTTTGTACCCAATAAATTTTGTATATTTTTATACGCTTTTGTTACTCCCCTTTCTGGTTACTACCCTTGGCCCAAAAAATCCCCGGGGCACCCCCTTTTGTAATTTTCTCTTTTGTTTTGGGATGTGGCGAAGGTTTCCAGTACCATATCTATAAGTGGTTTTCTTCCATATATATTTTTCCTGAATACTACACCATGGGAATGAGTTAAATGGAAATTTCCCATGAAACCACAGTCCAACTGATACTACTATTCTTAATCAGAATCAGTCATTGTGCATTGATGTGGAGGATTGTTGACGAGTGTTAGTGCCCCAAACTTAACCCTAGACACTGTTCTGGAAAAGAGATGCAACATAGATGAAGAAAGAAGACACTTTGGATCAGATTTGCACCTATTTTAAAAAAAATTGTGAAGGGGAGGTTTTTGTTTTTATAGTGTATAATTTGTATTTGGTAGTGTCAGTGTCTAACTGTTATTTAAATCTTAATTTGCATCATAGTAAATACATAATAAATAAATTTACCCATCTACTACTTCATCAAGAGTTGCAATTTTCCTGCCAGGGCAGGTCACTTATACATTTGGCTTCCAGTTCGTGTACCACCAATATAAGCAACAGTAGTACAGAAGAACTTGGTATCTTTGAACACCACTAACAGTGCAACATTTTGATGGTCCCCTCTTAGAGCTACCATTCAGTGCTGAAGAACATATAGACTGGTAGTAATATGAGGTTGCTGCGTGTTCTTAAACCTTCCACAATGGGGACATCAACCTATATGTTTGGGGTTTCAAACTGTGATATTTGATTAAAAAACCTATAAAAAAAAAGGAATTTTGACTTACTTGTGAATTCTATATCATTGAGTACAGTACAGGAAACAGCTGGATATGAATCGGTACCATCTCCAGCTGGATATTCTTCAGTGCCACCTCCAAGTGACTAGACACTGGAAAAGCTTTTGGACACTTCCTTTAGGAGTACCCCTATATTCCTACCCCACTCCATGAGTCCTCAGACTTTTAGCAAGCAATGCAAAGTAACACAGACCAGGAAGGGGGGGGGGGTGTAGTCCTGTACTCTAAGATATAGCACTTACAGGTAAATCAAAATTGCTTTTATCTTAATTGTACAGTACAGGACACAGACTGGATATTCATAGAACCCGGGATGTCCCCAAGCAATGAATAAAAGGGGTTTTCAACAACAAACCAAGCACATCAGTGCCAACAGCCCCAACAAAACAAACAAGGGTCAAACAGCCAACTGCTAAAAGAACTTTGTGGCCGAAGGCAGCATCCACAGGGGCCTGAACTTCCACCTGGTAGAACTTTGAGAGGGTATGAACTGAAAATCTGATCTACACTGACAAAATACTAAGGGCACACAATGCTATTGGTACTGTATATTTTACACTGTAACACAACTGACACATACTGGAGATATACATGGATACCACAGGTAAAACAGAATGACAAGCCAACATATATCTGATATTGTAGGGTAGACAGCAAGTAGAAAAGCTGTAAAAACTTGAAGTTACTTTGCAATGAATTCCAGGCCTCTAACGTGAATACAGTTAACATTTTTTTGCTCACTTATTAACTACATTCACTAAAAGAAAAAAAAACAAAAAAAAAAAAAAAACACCTCTGGCAACTTAACATATATAAAATACATTTAAGGAGACAGGGCTTATGGTCTGTCAAACAAAACCAGTAGTTGGCTATAAAAATAACCAATGATCAAATTTATCATAATCAAACTGTAATCAAATATTTAAAAAAAAGGTAATTAAAAAAATCCCAATTTAGATTAAAGACGTCCCTTAAATGTTTGGATTTGGGAAGTGGGGGGGGGGACATTTAAAATAAGACTAATACAAGCAGACACAGGTTTCCAAAAAGTAATGCTATTTGGAGGGTCACACAATAGGGTGAATGGGGTAGAAAGGGGTACATTACTCTACTTCTAAAAAAAAAAAATAATACACATAAAATACAGAGCCATGTTTTGTCCAACAAACACTTATGATTTCAACTACTGCAGTCAAAGGCTGCTGTTATAAATTATGCCATTGTGTATGTGTCCAATACTAAATGATTTCAACTGTTTTAGGGGTAGTATGTTTCCTAGTGGAAATAGCAACATTTAAAAAGATATTTTTCTAGCAGGTGTTTGTAAAATGTTAAAGGCAATGTCAGGTAAAATAAAACAGCCAATACTATGAATCTAATCGAGTGAGAAGACCTGGATAAAAAAAAAGCATTTCTGCCAATATCTTATAAGAGTAAAAAGAAGTTTTAAAAAGTGATTCTAAAGATTTTTTTCAAACAAACATGTTATACTTACCTGCTCTGTGCAATGGTTTTGCACAGAGCAGCCCTGATGCTCCTTTTCTTCGGTCCTCCGCCAGCGCTCCTGGCTTCTCCCTCGTCGAGTGCTCACATTGCAAGCCACTTGCTATGGAGGCACCCGTGTGTGCTCACTTCCAATCTGGCTCTGTGTGCCCATTGACACACAGAGCGCAGCATGGCCAAACACCCTGCTCCCTCCTCACTGGCTGTGACTGACAGCAGCAGGAGCCAATGGCTCCTGCTGCTGCCTCTGTCCAGTGAGGAGAGAGATAGTTGGGAGAGCTGCTGCTCCCGTGTACATCTCTGGATCGAAATCGGGGTCAGGTAAGTATAAGAGGGGCCTGGGCGGAGCTGCTTGCAGAAGGTTTTATTTCTTAATGCATTGGATGCATTAAGGTAAAAGAAAACATTGTACCTTTAGAAACACTTTAAGTACCATCTAATTATCTCGAGCAATATCACAAAATCAGGCTCTGTTTGATCAAACATTTTTAAAGCACCAGACAATTTTTTACTTCTTTTGTAGGAGTGTCCTACATAAACAGGGTGGCTGTGAGGTATGAAAAAACGTTTAGGCGGGATAGTGCTTTTCTTAAGGATCTAATTTCTACTGTTTCCTTTAAATATAATACATTTATGCCCGCATTACTGCAGTAACATTTTTCTAGCTTTAGATCTCTGCATGAAGCAATTTGGAGCATAACATGTTTTATTACAGCTAAATAGCTGGCAACATTTACACAAGGTAAATTTCGGTCTCGGCAATCTAATTCTTCCCATTTCAACCCCAATATCAATTTCCAGCCTTCCTACAGCTGGTTATACACAAGGAGATTTTCATTTGAATACAGAGTATGAAAATTCTCATTGGAACATTTGATGACGCTACAAGTTTTGTTTAAAAGTAGTTCAAAAAACCTTTTTGACAATCAGTTTTGGAGTGAATGGAGTTTCTGAAATGACAACCACACTCACTATTAGAAATGTGTTTCTTAGAGAAAAAACTTTCCATTCTGCTCCTTTAACTTTTATTTTTGAACATGTTCGGCCAGCTTAAGTCTCAGAAATAATTGAGTATTATGAACAAGCAAAAAATCACAGTTGTGGACAATAACAGTAAATGTAAAACTTTGCTACAGTTTCTATCTAGGTGTCTTGCTCCCTGTACAGTGCTTCACTTCATACACAAGCAATACAAATTAGAATTCCCATTGCTTGTATAAAAAGTATCAATATGAGGAATCTACTACAGCGCATTACATTGTATTGGTCATGGTTAACATATTAAACACTAATAAAGTGGAGAAGATACAAACAGAAATTTGGCATGCCAAAGAAGGTTACATAGATATCAGGTGAAGTATAAATCATGCACACCAGTGTACTCTGAAAAGAGGGAAAATGGAGTACTGAGATTTATAAGACGACAGAGAGTAAGATAGGACTTGGAGAACAGTGGAAGAGGTAGGATAAATCATGCTCAGCTAGTACAAGAGTAACTGTGGCAAAATTTCACAAATACTGTTATTGATAGTGGATTACAATCATTCACAGGATTGCTTATATATTTTCAAGACTAGGGGGTATGGGAATTAGGGAGTGAAATAAGGAGAAAAAGAGTACTGAGAAATGGGATTGATTTGTGTGGTACTTCAGAAGCAAGCATCTGAGGAAGAGTGCCAAGACCTCAAGCAATCTAACAGAAAAGAGCTGAGCTGTTTATGTTTTTGTATCATTGTAAGTAGTGTGTGTAAAAACTGGTGACTAGTTAACTATATGATTGCTTAAAAATAGCATTATCAAATTGAATAAAGTATGAAAGAATATTTTAAATTGTACTTCAAATGGAAACATAAGACAAACGTTCTTTCTCTATGGCAACGCCAACATGCCTGCACTTTGACTCAGCGTTTTTTCATATTGTTTGTTGGAATAGTTAGGGTCTAAGGGATGAAGAAAAAGGGTAAAAAGCAAAGAGGGAGTAGACTGAAACCATAAAATAAATACAAAATATTTTTAAATAAATATATATATATAAGCCCCAACGTCCTACTTAGCCTTTTCTTTACTGAGCAGACAAGCAAGAATACTGTAGTCAACTTCAGCAAAGAACTTGTAAGTTAAAAGTAATGAAATACAACAGTGAAAATAACATCAATTATATGAAACTCAAGGTTTCTTATATCTAGTCTTCAACATCTGTTTATTGGACGATACACTTGTCTCCTATACTCTCTAAGGTACACAACTAATGGGATTCATTTAACCCACAAGCCATTCTGCTAAGGGAAAGCTAAGGGAAAGCTAAAAGAAATTTAAGAAACTGTTGCATTCAAATTAATTGCACAAGAAAACAAGTCAGGCCATTCAACGTATGTAACAAATTAAGGCCATTAATTGTAAATGGTTCTTAATGCAAATAAAACCCACAAATAATAATTTGCAGAAAAGAGTACTGTGGATGTAAACCTCCCCTTAATTTAGCAAACATTCATAAAAATGTGTGTAGACTATAGTATAAAAATCTGCAGAGCACCAAACCACATGCTACAGTTATTACCTAAGAATATTGACAGAGTTCTAAAACATTGTGGATTTTGAAACGAGAAACAAATCAGCGTAGCTTCCATGATCTGAATCATTCCAAACATAGTTGGGAAAAATAAGTATTCACCTATAAATGTGTATGCTATATCCTATCACAACTGCCTCAATTATAAATTCTGCACCTCTAATGGTTTGTTAAAAACAGGTCGTATGAATAACTGTTTTGAATGTCACAGTAGGAGGCCAACTTTTATTATTTTATACAGGGCTGTCTAGTCAGTAACAGTTCAACCTCAGTGATATATTAAAGTATTTTGAGAGTAAATTTACAGTAATAGCTCTGCTGATTATTCAAGTACTTAAAAAAGAAAAATTCTAAAGCCTGAAAAGTGGAAAGTTTATTTTTATTTCAAACACTGTATTTATATAGCATGTAGCTTCATTGTCAACACTGAAATTTAAAACCGTGCAGCAAAAATACCGTAGATGGCTAAACCCCTTAAGCAACATTTGTAGAGCACTTTCACTATTTTCATTCTCAAATAATGTCTGTCTTAAGAACCTGTACTATATCATGTCCTTAACTGAATACAGTCAGGTCCATAAAAAATTGGGACATCAACACAATTCTAATCTTTTTGGCTCTATACACCACCACAATGGATTTGAAATGAAACAAACAAGATGTGCTTTAACTGCAGACTTTCAGCTTTAATTTGAGGGTATTTACATCCAAATCAGGTGAACGGTGTAGGAATTACAACAGTTTGTATAGGTGCCTCCCACTTTTTAAAGGATCAAAAGTAATGGGACAGAATAACAATCATCCATCAAACTTTCACTTTTTAATACTTGGTTGCAAATCCTTTTCAGTCAATTACAGCCTGAAGTCTGGAACACAGACATCACCAGACGCTGGATTTCATCCCTGGTGATGCTCTGCCAGGCCTCTACTGCAACTGTCTTCAGTTCCTCCTTGTTCTTGGGGCATTTTCCCTTCAGTTTTGTCTTCAGCAAGTGAAATGCATGCTCAATCGGATTCAGGTCAGGTGATTGACTTGGCCATTGCATAACATTCCACTTCTTTCCCTTAAAAAAATTCTTTGGCTCCTTTCGCAGTATGCTTTGGGTCATTGTCCATCTGCACTGTGAAGCGCCATCCAATGAGTTCTGAAGCATTTTGCTGAATATGAGCAGATGATATTGCCCAAAACACTTCAGAACTCATCCTGCTGCTTTTGTCAGCAATCACATCATCAATAAATACAAGAGAACCAGTTCCATGGGCAGCCATACATACCCACACCATGACACTACCACCACCATGCTTCACTGATGAGGTGGTATGCTTTGGATCATGAGCAGTTCCTTTCCTTCTCCATACTTTTCTCTTCCCATCACTCTGGTACAAGTCTATATTGGTCTCATCTGTCCATAAGATGTTGTTCCAGAACTGTGAAGGCTTTTTTAGATGTTGTTTGGCAAACTCTAATCTGGCCTTCCTGTTTTTGAGGCTCACCACCAATGGTTTACATCTTGTGATGAACCCTCTGTATTCACTATGGTGAAGTCTTCTCTTGATTGTTGACTTTGACACAAATACACCTACCTCCTGGAGAGTGTTCTTGATCTGGCCAACTGTTGTGAAGGGTGTTTTGTTCACCAGGGAAAGAATTCTTCGGTCATCCACCACAGTTGTTTTCCATTGTCTTCAGGGTCTTTTGGTGTTGCTGAGCTCACCGTTGCGTTCTTTCTTTTTAAATATGTTCCAAACAGTTGATTTGGCAACACCTAATGTTTTTGCTCTCTCTCTGATGGGTTTGTTTTGTTTTTTCAGCCTAATGATGGCTTGCTTCACTGATAGTGACAGCTCTTTGGATCTCATATTGAGAGTTGACAGCAACAGATTCCAAATGCAAATAGCACACTTGAAATGAACTCTGGACCTTTTATCTGCTCCTTGTTAATGGGATAATGAGGGAATAACACACACCTGGCCATGGAACAGCTGAGCAGCCAATTGTCCCATTACTTTTGGTCCCTTAAAAAGTGGGAGGCACATACTAAAGTCTCGTTTTTTTTTCTATAAAAATAACAAACATGTTTTACTTACCTGCTTGGTGTAGTGGTTATGCACAGAGCAGCCCGGATTCTTCTCTTTTCAGGTCCTTCGTCGGCATTTCTGGCCCCTCTCTCCTGCAGAGTGGCCCCACAGTAAGCAGCTTGCTATGGGGGCACCTGAGCTGAGCCGCAGCTCCGCGTATCTACTCAGACAAAGAGCTGTGGTTTGGCCCCGTCCCCTCTCTCTCCTCATTTGCTAACTGACTTTGATTGACAGCAGCGGGAGTGAATGGTGCCACTGCTGTGTCTCAGTCAATCAGGAGGGAGAGTCCCGGATGGTCGAGGCACTCGTGGACATCACTGGATAGAGATGGGGCTCAGGTAAGTATTAGGGGGGCTGAGTGGGACTACTGCACACAAAAGTCTTTTTATCTTCATGCATGGAATGCATGAAGATAAAAAAAACCTAAGATCTACAACCACTTTAAGACTACTCTGCATGATAAAGTGACCCCCCCCCCCTTACTGATCTTTACTGCTCTGCTACTAAACCATTTTCACTACAGTAAATAAGGTTAATGAGGGATGCTTCCACTTTGTTAGATAGCAAAAACAGGGGTTCATTGTCAGTTGGGAAGAGAGTTAAAGTAATACTAAACAATGTCCAAATTCTCTAAAAGTAATTCATACACATCCAACACTTACTGACCCTGTAATACATTTTTCAAAAAATATTTTAATGCTTCTTTGTAACTTCCTCAATGAGCTTCTGAAACTCTTTTCCCTCTAACTTCCATTTGCTTGTGCACTGCTCTATGCACACTACACATCCAATAGTCCATCTTGGTAGTGAGCACGGGAGGGTGGCTACATTCCTATTTCCAGTGGGACTATGGAAAAAGCAATCTGGAGATTTAGAGGAGGCTGAGAGCAATAGAAGGTACTTTTTGAGTTAAAAATACATACTTGCAGTGTCACTTTAAGACAGCTTTGTTAGACCCCCTTTCACACTGGGTAGTCTTGCAGGCGCTAATGCGCTAAAAATAGCGCCTGCAAACCGACCTGAAACAGCCGCTGCTGTGTCTCCAGTGTGAAAGCCTCTGGGCTTTCACACTGGGGCGGTGCGCTAGCAGGACGCTGAAAAAAGTCCTGCTAGCAGCATCTTTGGAGCGGTAAAGGAGCGGTGTATACAACGCTCCTGCCCATTGAAATTAATTGGGGCACCGCGGCTATACCGCAGAGGTGCTTTGCGGTGGTTTTTAACCCTTTATCGGCCGCTAGCGAGTGTAAAACTGCCCCACTAGCGGCCGAATACTGCCCCTAAAACGATGGCAAAGCGCCGCTAAAAAAAGCGGCGCTTTACCGCCGACGCACCTCCCGCCCCAGTGTGAAAGGGGCCTTACAGCGCAGTCCAGTTGATTTCCTGTGCCTTCCTGGAACTGCTTTTCACTGCCATCTCTACAGCTGATACATTTGTGGAAAATTTAGTGCACCTTTGTCTTTTTAGATTACTATTAAAAGCATCAAGTATTGGTGTATAAAAGTTTTTATTGTAATGTAATCTGCTTATGATGTGGACAGACCTTGGTGAGTAAATACTATTGTGTGACAGACTAAAAATATAAAGACTTGGGCTGCATTCACACTACAGCATTTTGAATCGCGGGATTTGAATTATTAGGAGGTTTCTCATCCTCAGCTGCAGAGGTGGGAACATCCATTCTTTACCAACAAACGAGACTGCACTGAAACTGGGCCGGTAACAGATTTCAAAACAAAATCTGTAAGATATTTGAAACACCTATGGTCTTAAACTATACCTACTGCTAAAATATTACTTTGGTGTAGCTACATTTTGTATTTTAAAGTGAACCTGTGCTCAATTAAGTATTCACTTAATGAACACTCTCTCCAGCTGCACATACACAGCTACCCTTTACTCTACCATCGCTTAGTTCAATCCCGGGAAGTGAAGGGAAATACTTTCTCTTCTTCCTCCCAAGACAGCAATGGTGGTTGGTGATGTACTTGGTGACAACTTAGGCATCCTGCATTATTATATGGTGGCAGGTTGAGATTCTTCAGGTCTGTGCAAGTGTGTGCAGTTGTGGATGACAACATCTAATGAACTTGTTGCATTGTCTTGCATGAACAAAGTACATATTCCTCTTAAGTTATGTTAATACAATCAGGATTTATTTTATATATAGTCCCTTTACTCGCTTTTATACAAATGCTAAAAGTAATTTCTAGTGCAGTAGGTTTAATAATGAATACATTACTTATTATACTGTGGCCATCTGCAAAATTTGGTCAGGAAAACAAAAAAAAAAAAAAAAACTATAAACTAAAAGTAGAACTCTAACTTTATAGTTTTCCACAGAAATTGGATTAGAGTCCATAAGTACAGTTTAATGTATTCTTTATGTAGCCAATGCAAACAGAAGATGGGTTTGCAATGCTCTGCAGATTTCTATGCAACTGCAAAACAAACATGTTATAGCAAATTAAGAATTTTTACCAAACCGCCAAGAATGAAGAAGACCATGAAGAGACGGCCAAGGGTCGTTTTTGCATAAACATCACCATATCCCACAGTTGACATGGTAACCATTAGCAAGTAGACACATTCCCAATATGAAATGCTCTGTGAGTTTCGAAAATCGTCCCATGGGTCCCCAGAGTTCTCCACCTAGATGGAACACAGAACACTTATTTGCATTTTGAAATTTAAACAGTTCATAAAGTTGCATGTTTCAAGTTAAACTCCAGGCATATATAGAAAATATTAATTAGTGTAGCTCTGTATTCTCTAATACAGAGCAGTGCAAGGAGTCAATCAGATGTGCTGCAGTGCAAAAAAACCAGGAGGGGAGACAGCAAAGTGACAGAGATGAGTCCAGCGTTTGCTGTTCTTCCTTTACTGTCCAGTAACAGGGTGGATGTGGAGAGGATAATTGTGTTACTGAACTGCTACAGAAAAAATCAGGTCCCCTGCCAACAACACTTTGTGGTGTGGCAGAGCCGTGTAAATGTCAGAACTAGATGGACAGAAATACAGATCCTATGGGAGCTATCTTTTGCATTTTAAAGGATAAATTTACCTTTAGGAACATGTTACATGTTCCACCTGTTTATAGGGTGGAACATGTAACATGTTCCCAGTGCTGCAACTGCTGCCCAATCCCCACCTGTGACAGCAGTATGGGGAGAAGATCCCCGTACTAGCTGTCAGTTTTTTAAATCAGTTTAACCGTGTAGGGCTTCGACCACGTCATTCACTCACACAGCTCTGTGTGTGAATGAACTACAAGCCCCAACATACTTTGAGGCTGTCGGCTTGTAGTCCTGAATGAACTACCATGGTGCTGTAGAGCACCTGTTTTTTTTTATAGTATAGATCTATGTTTGTCCCAAGCATGTTTGAAACCACTTACTGTTGACTGACTCACTACCTCTGCTGGAAGCCTATTCCAAGCATCAACTAACCTATAATCATGATTCAATAATAATAATAAAAATCCAAACTTCCTATCAGATAAGTGTGAAAGTCCCAACAAAATTGTGTGAAAAAAGAATTAAATTATCTTCTCCCAATATTTACTCAATGGTCCGCCATGTGCTCAATCCATCACAAGGAGAAATCAAGCCTCTTACCAAAGAATGTGGACCCCAAGCCTACTAAGGTCACCTGCACTCTTTACTATATGGGGTATCTCCAAAGTAGTACAGAACAGCATCAATCAATAAACCTCTCCCTCGTAGCAGCTCACAAAGTATGCATTGCCACAAAACATAAGAGGAAAAATGTTTCACATAGTGTAAACAGATAAAACTTCTGGATTTATTACGATAAAATACCACTCACAATATATGGAAAAAGGCAATGAATTCTATCGCCGCTTAGTCCAGCCAAGGTGGAAATGATGTCAGCATGATACCCTCCACAAAATGCATTTCGTCACAGATGATGTTGTGTTATATATACTCAGTAGAGAAATAAATTATTTGATCCCCTGCAGATATTGTAAGTTTGCCCACTAAGAAAGAAATGGTCTATCATTTTTATTATAGGTGTATTTTAAATGATAAAGACAGAACATCAACCAAAAATCCAGAAAAAAAACACATGACACAAATGTTAGAAATTGAGTTGCAGCTCCGTGAGTAAAAAGAGTATTTGATCCCCTACCAACCAACAATAATTCTGGCTCCCACAGACTGGCTACAGTATGTGCTCATGTGGTACACAGATTAGTCCTGTCAAGTTAAGAAGGTGCTCCTAACGACAACTTGTTATGTGCATAAAAGACACCTGTCCACATAATCTTTGGACAGAATCTGAAAAAGGATGTCGGGGACAAGATTGTAGATCTGTACAAGGCTGGAATGGGTTACAAGAGCATCAGCAAGAAGCTTGGCGAGGAGACAACTGTTGGAGCGATTATTCGCAAATGGAAGAAATACAAATTAACCATCAATCGCCCACGGTCTGGAGCTCCATGCAGGATTTTGCCTTATGGGGTAAGGATGTTTATGAGAAAAGCGAGGGATCAACCCAGAACTACACAGGAGGAGCTAGTTGCCAAGCGACAGCCAAGAAATCTTAAGGATTTAGAGAAGATCTGTAAAGAAAAGTGGACCAAAATCCCTCCTGAGATGTGTGCAAACCTGGTAACCAACTACAAGAAGCACGTTACCCTCTGTTCTTGCCAACAAGGGTTAGTATAACTAAAGGCAAAACATTCTGTCCTGTTTACCATTATCATTGAAAGTGGAAGTAAAAAGAAAACCCCAAATTTTGGGTTGTCCCTAGAAAAGTAATGATTAAGCACAAGGTGCGTTAAATGCGTCTACGTGACCACAGTTTGGTGTCTTTGGTGTTATCTTTGGGAAGCAAATAAAAGGCAATAGGAAGTTCTGGATGTGCAGCCATTTCTTTCTTCTTCACAGAAAAGTAACAGATGGGAAATCTTCCAATGGGGACACTAGCTCTGGTGAGGTGGGGGTCCCCAAGTAATTCCTTTAATTTGCAGAGATTTCCTCTCGTTTCCTGTTTGGCTATGGGACAGGAAGTGAAGCGAAATTTCCGCAATGGGACAGATATGGCGAAAAAAAATCTGATGGGGGTTATAACCATTCCTTACTCTATCCAAAATGAAAAAAAAAAAAGTTTTGCCCATAGTTATAGTTAAAGTAAAAAAAAAAAAAAAAAAAGTTACACCCAAGCACATAAACCCCACACCCCCACATATACCCACTACGGACATAAATGCATGAGTCAGGGGTGCCTACGCATGAAACATTGCTTGCGATACACATTACATATTACAACGCATGCCGGAATGAGAGCAATGCAAGACCTCCTCCGTAACACTAAACTGATACCTTGGGGGCCTTTGAAGCGTCGCCTATAGAAAATATAGGGTACTGAAGTTTGTCACCATTTCATACAAAATGAAGGTTTGATATGTTGGATCTATTTACTCAGTGCAACCTCGTCTTTTATATATTACCAAAAACGTGGGTAGTTTGTTGTGTTTGTTTGCCCTAAAATTCACTTTAGTGTGTTTTTTTTAACAGAAATTTTGCGTTGCCTAGACCTTTGCGGCAATAACGCGTGACATAAAAAAAATTGGAATAATCACTATTTTGTTCTCTAGGGTGTCTGCTTTCAGAAAATATATAATATTTGAGGGTTTTGTGTAATTTTCAGGCCTAAAATGATTTTTTAAACATGTGCGCAAAAAACGCAAAAGCGACTCTGGCAATGAAAAGGTAAATTTACATGGATGACGAAAGTGGTAGGTGGGAGTTGGGAGGAGACAGGGAAGAGGGAGAGTGGGTCCGAGTCGCTCCACCATGGACCTCTGGGCTATACTTGCCCCTGGGCCAAAAGTTGCCAGTCAGCCCGTGAGGGTGTTCCTTCATTCTGAAATAGAACTTTGAGAATTTAGAGTCCCAAGATCTGCGATGGAACTGAGCCCCTCCCTTAGAAATGGCTTTCAAGTTATAGGCCTGGGAGAAACAAATGGAACTGGAATGGAAATGGTTTGGTGTTATAGCAGTTGTAAAGGCCTAATTTTTTTTTTCTTAAAATAATAAACATGGTATACTTACCTGTTCTGTGCAATAGTATTGCACAGAGCAGCCCCGAACCTCTTCTTCTGGGGTCCTCCCATAGTGCTCTCGGCTCCTCCTCTTCTCTGTGTGCCCCCATAGCAAGCTGTGTGCTATGGGGGCATGCATGCGGGTGCACTCTAAAGCCTCGCCTTTGCTCCCTCCTCACAGGAGTTGACTGACAGTAGCAGGAGCCGATGGCTCCTGCTGCTGCTTTTGCGTCCTGTGAAGAGAGGAACAGCGACCAAAGCGATTGCAGATGGACACATTGCTGGATCGAGATAAGACTCAAGTAAATAGGGAGGTGGGGGTGGGGGTAGGCGATACAACTACTGGGACATTTTTACCTTAATGCAGGGAATGCATTAAGGTAAAAAAATGTCTTGCCTTTAGAACCATTTTAATGCTAGGTTCACACTATTGTGTGTATGGAAACATGTGTAAATCACATGCGTTCCCCCACTGCCAGCCAAAATGTACTGCTCTTTAGCAGACACACAGCGTGCTTTCAAGTGCGCAAAACGACATGGTGCTGCAGCATTGTGCAGTTGTGTGTGACTGCCCTGCAGGTGTGTTTTGGAAAAATGCTCGGGGCTTTCAAATGAATAGGCTTCTGTGCCCGTGTAAATGTGGCACACATGACCAGCAATTGTGTGAACCTAGCCTAAGGCTTCCTCTTCTGAGATAAATGAATACTCTTACCACCTAAGTTCATATCCAGCATGAAGCATAGGGCCCTATGGGTAAGGGTACTAGAAATAAATAAAATAAGGCAAAGTATAAGTATACCATAGCTAAGAAGGAAAAAATCCCCTGAACAATTCCCATCAAGAGAACCCCCAACGAGAAATGGTTCCCATGTACTTACAGGTTGCCAGTGCTGTAAACAGTATCCCTCGAGTGGGGGAGAAGTTCCTCTGTTTAAATTCCTCGAAAACAGGGCCCTTCAACGAGCGACAGATCCTCCCTCTCTTTCAAGCATGGGAGATAGGGTGGTATCTCTCATATATCGCACAAGCGTGGCTGTGGCATGAAGCACGGCTACGTCATCCCCGTTCTCCGGGTCCTCCCTAGACCAAGCACGCAGCATGACAGCATCACAGCCATCTCTGGCCACCTCCTGAAGACCAGGGCACAACAATATATGAATGATATGAATTTAGGTAACTTGGTGGATGGAAATGGCTCCTATGGTCTTTGTGTGCTGGGAAGAGGACTGTTGTAGCCTGCCCAGGTGTTGTCTGTGGGTTAGCGTTTTGGCCAAATTAAATATGTGATTTTATATTATAGGGTTCAAAATTAAATGTTTATAAAGTTTTAGTTGTATATTTGAGTTGCCCTTCACAATCCCATTAAATAGAGGAACCCAATATGTAGTTTTTGAGGACACGACTCCCTGTGGCTCCTCTGTTCTATCCCTACACCAATCCGGGAATCCTCCGTTTTGTAGCAAGCAATGCAGAGTAAACCAAGGAAAGGAAGGAAGGGAGGCCTGTGTCCTGCACTGTACTCCAAGATATGGAATTTAGACAAGTCAAAATACCTTTTTTTTTTTAAATCATACAGTACAGGACAGGGGCAACATATTCATATACCATGGGGCGATGATTAAGAATGGTGGAAAACAACTAGGTAACTGTACCAACTGTAGTGTCACTGCAAGAACCTTTGAGGCCAAAAGCTACTTCCAGAAAAGATTAGATATCCATGTGGTAAAACTTGGGCTACAGAGGTTTGGTATCAAAATGCCCAGGAAACTCCAACCCATCTGGTAGAATGGACATGTAGGCTTTAAACTCTATTTTTGTACCCTCTTGAAACAACCAGTTTGGGACATCTCCCAAAGACAGGAAAACTGTAAAAGATGATCCCCTCACTGTGAAGGAGGCTTTGGGGAAGGCTTTGTTGGCCAAGCCTTGTACCAAAAGGAATGGCTGAAGTTAAAGTCTGGATAGAGCGGAGAGGTACTCTGCCGACCGAGGAGCTAGGGGCTCCTGAGAAAAAGGTTTTTGGAATTCTCCTTTATAGAAGGACCTTTTTTCTTTGATAAATTGGTCAAGTGCCCTCTAAACAGACATATTTCTTCCTCCTGTACCTTTTGTATTGAACTGTACTGTAATTGTGTTGTCCCCCTTATACATTGTAAAGCGCTGAGTAAACTGTTGGCGCTATATAAATCTCGTATAATAATAATAATAATAATAATATTTCTTGGATGGGGATACATGTGAGGTGCCTTTTGCAGGCATCTTTAGCTGTCCAAGATTTAAGCCATAAGATTCTGTGCATGTGAACAGATATTCTGGAATTTTGTCATATGACACGTTCTAGGGTATCCACACAAAAAAGCAGAGCAGAAAGAAACTACTGTAATTGCTCTGTAAAAGCACAATCCTAAAATAAGTAATGTTGATAGTCGGGGGGAGAGGCTGCAGATGCTGGAACATGTTACATGTTTCACCCTAAAAGCGGGTGGTACATATGTGCCAAAGGTGAACTTATCCTTTAAAAGTGGAACTTTACTCATAACTTGACATTAATAATGTTCTTTAGCAGGAAACATATATACCACATTAAAAATTATGCTGCCATAATTAGTGTGTGCTGTAAATTGCCTCCAGCATTGCTCTGGTTTCTTCTTGTTGGAGGATGCCATTTTGCTGAAGCCCAAAGCCCCAGAACAGCAGTAAATATTTAGGCTACAAATCTGGCACAGTACCACAAAATAAAGAGCAACTGAGCATGTGCAGAGCAGGGTGAGACAGTATTGCTGAATTGTAAACAGTATAGGCACTTATTTTTAAGGTATTACATAGCTATACCTGCAGAAGGGGCCAGCCTGAAGTGATCTAGCGGGACTTAATTTTCTGACTAAAGTTCAGCTTTAAGGTTGTAACCTGTTCAAGGAATTGTAACACAGATGCACAAAATTCTGCATTTGTCAGGTGGGCTGCATGTCACATGCCTGAAATACAGCTAGAATCAGGTGTAATCATTGGCATTAGAACAGAGGTTGCTCTGAGGTTGAGTGATGTGCGGGCCTTTGGCAGAGCAAATGTTTGCCTGCGATTTTGATTTGGCTTCCTTTTGCCTGGTCTCCATCATAGCTACCAATGAGGGCATTTCCTTTGCACGTTCTCAAATAGTAAAGTATGCTTTAACCCAGGTAATCCATTCTTATAGGAAAAAGAAAGGCATGAAGTGTCTAAGTACCTAAACAGGGCTCTAGGCGGGAGTGGCGTTTATGTATGTGCGACCAGTGGCATGGTATAACATTTAGTCATCCATCTGAGAATGAGCTCTGAGTGGTATAAATTTTAGTGCAAAGTTTGAAAAGTTTGCACTGTGAAGTGAATAGGTTACAAACATTGCCACGTTTTTACAGTAACAGTCAGAGATACAGGGTGACTCCTGTCTTACCTGTCCATGATGCTGGACTGTATAAAAAGTCCAGGCTTTGTCCGTCACAGAGGGCATAGCCCTTAAGTTGTCTTCGGGGACTGGGTTCCATAGTAATGGACCACTGCACCAAGTGTCAAGGTGAGTGCACATGTATGGTTCAGTGCCCCAAAGCAAAATTACAGGCTGTTCCCACAGTGTTGGGTCTGGGTACAGCTCCCAAGGTTTTACTGAGGTTGCATCAAACCAGATACACTGCTTCTGTGTAGGCATCAGAAGACAGTGAAGTGTTGATCAAAGAAAACAAAGAAAAGTAATAAACTAGTGTGGCTGATATTTTCACAAAGGAGAAGTCGTCCATTACCTTCAGACACTAGCAAAAAACTGAGGATTCATGGAGCGGAGTAGGGTTATAGACTAGGAGCCCCAACGCTTGACATTATCTAATCTACTGAAAGTACACACCTATAACCCATGGTGTATGAATATGTAGTCTGTGTCTATTAAGAGGATTAAGATAGACAACCATTTCCTCTTCCTTTGGCCTTTTCTCCTTTCCTCATATCCTTATCACTCTCCTTATTAATCTGCATTGTATTCTTAAAGACATTGCTTTTATACAGGAGACCCATTTCAGAAACAACAGAATGCTATTCCACCGGAATAGATTTTATCCTCAGACTTACCACACTACTAATAGAGAGGGTAAGTCGAAGAGTGTATCCATCCTGATCTCTGGTAAAATCCCCTGGACCTGTTTGGACACACTCGTAGATGCTCAAGAACAGTACTTGTTCCTTAAGGGGCGGATTAGCGGGTTTAAGTTAGTTCTGGTGACTCTTTATGCTCCCAATGCTCAACAGGACCTTATTCTTCAAACTCATGGAGTTGATGATTTTAATCACCCCTTAATACCTGATGTAGACACTACTTCAGGCCCTCCTTGCTGCCTCCTGGTTCCTGCAAGCTCATTTCACAAACCCTTTACAAAGCTCAGCTAGTGGATATCTTGGGACCGCTTCATTCAGGTAAATGGGATTCTACTTTTTTCCCCATCTCCCCACAAGATATACTCATGCATTGATCTTTTTATAGTCCTTTATAAACAACTTTACGCAGTCATTGAGACTTTTGAAGAACACATTACATGGTCCGACCATGCGCCCATTGCTTTGAAATATGCTCTTTCAGAGGCCCCCTCCTTTAGGACGGCAACCGGGAAACTCAACGAGAGTCTACTCCTGGATCCAGTAGTTCTGGCGTAGGAGGTGAAGGAGATAGGGTACTATTTTTAAGAGAATGTCCCCCACGATTGTGACCCCTGGAGTGAACTGGGAAGCCCATAAAATGAATTTGTGACGTCTTGATCAAACATGGCGCTTGCATTAAACAGGAATGAGAGGCGACGTTGGTAAACCTTCTCGCAGAGCTGGAAGGTCAGCATAAACACGCCCTATCTTCCTCTATTGCGCGTGACCTGTTAAACCTGCTTAAGAAAGTCTCAGACTTGCTTCGATACAAGGAGGAACTCCAGGCTGACAAAAAAATGTTTTACCAATCGGGTAATAAATGCGGTTAGCTCTTACCAAGTTCTCTACGAGACCTTCGCTTGGCACTGTATGTCCCTCACATTTCGCATGGTGGTGAAAAGGCCTATCTCCCCAAACAAATTTCACAAACATTCGGAGACTTTTACTCCGCATGGTATAACTCACAGGTGAGCCCTCCAACACAGACACAATTTGAAAATTATATTTCCTCCTCAAACATGCCTAGGTTCCCGTCCCTCGTCCGGAGCGAACTGTAAGTCCCAATAACCCTGGAGGAACTCCAGGTAGTGGTGAGTGCCACCAAATCTGACAAATATTCTGGGCCAGATGGCTTCACCTTACAGCACTACAAACTTTTACTCCTTGCATTAGGACCCCACATGGTTATAACATATTCAACGCTCTAGGCACCTCAGCATCCTTTCATCCAAACTCCTTGAAGGGACATATATCAGTCATACCTAAAGACAGCAAAGATTCTGCATCCTTCAGCAGTTATAGACCGATAGCTTTGTTGAATATCGACCTAAAATTATTCACAAATATTTTGGCCAACCGTCTACAGCAACACTTGCCACTGTTGATAAATCTGGACCAGGCAGGTTTCATACCAACTCGTGAAGCACATGACAATATGATTAAAGTTTTAAATCTCTTTCAATTCACCAACCAGACTCCCACCCCCTGTGTATTTCTGGGAACACATGCAGAAAAAGCATTCGACCGGGTAAATTGGCAGTTTATCTACTCAGTCCTGCGACATATTGGGTTGAGTGCGAATATGTTACATTGGATCTCAAGCATTTACTCGTTGCAGACGGCGCAGGTTAAGGATCCTTTCTGAGCCCTTTTCCATTCCCAAGACCTTTACTGTGCAAATTCTGCCATAATCCAGATATTGCAGAACTCTGTATACGAGGGTTTCAATACAAAGTGTCAGCATATGCTGAAGATATGCTTTTTTTTCTTTAAAGCGGAGTTCCACCCATTTAAAAGTCAGCAGTTACAAAAAGTGAGTGAATGTGAGTTAGGAACCTTAGATTGTAAGCTCCTTGAGGGTATAGGGACTGATGTGAATGTATAATATATATATATATGTAAAAGCACTGCTTAAATTGATGGCGCTATATATAAGTACCTAAAATAAATAAAATAATAATCAGACACCTGTCCCACGGTCCAGCGATGTGGGCACACGAAGCCCGGCTCCTCTCCCCCTCCTCTCCGTGGTGCCGGCATTCTAACTGTGGGCGCTTGGCTGTGGCTTCACATTGTGGATACTATCTGCTATAATAAAATAAAACTAGTAAAAAAAATAAAAATAAAAATGGGAGGAGGATAGACGACTATCCCAGGCAACTGCAAAAAACTGAAGAATGCTGGAGTTGAAGGGGTTATACCTGACTGGCTAAGCACTTTCTGTGTTTATCCATGTCCAATTCCTTCTGACAGTGGCAGCATAATCTTTTGATCTTGTGTCACATAATGAATGATAAAGATGTAAAGGTTTTGTTTTCCAGAATCATAATAAGTTATGTTCTGGGTATTGGAGTCCAGATGCTTTGTACAGCTTTGGGTGGCATAAAGTCTCCATTTCTAGGTCCACGATTTACCTGGAAGCCAGACCTCATTATTAGTCTAAGCTGTCCACAGGCCTTTATATATGCTTGTCGACTGAAGGGCTTTCACGCTTTCTCTCTCTGCTACAGGAGGCATGTTGCTGTGTGCTGACAGAACATGAAAAAATGTACTATTGCTGTCCGTTTATGTTGGGGAAACCATTAGAGGGACACATTGTTAGTCAGGAACTAACCTCAGTTTAGTTAGCAACTCGAATAAGCAAATTTTTTGTTTGTTTTATGCTATGGACTGCTGCTCTCCTGCATTAAAACTGTGTGTTCCCTTGCTTTGCTCAGTAAAAGTGCAGGAGAAACCTGCTTGGACCATTCCTTGGTTTCCCAGTCTCATCCATGGTTTAACACTGCCAGAACCAGATAAGCATGCCCCTCTTACAACTAGGTGGAGGATGTGGGCAGCTCCTTACAGAGACAGACACATATTGTTAAACAAATTGCAAGAGCTTGTAAAATAGCTCATATTGGTAAAAGCTAACCAGCGAGAGGTGAACCATTTAACTGTGTAACAAATACAACAGCTGACTGCATCTCACCAGGCTTCCTTACAGGAGCAGCAAAAAGTGAACCTCTACCACCGTAGATACAGGCAGATGATGGAACAGTGGCTGGTATGTCAAAGCTTTACCTGTTAGGATACCTTAGCACATTAGGCATACAGACCTTATGAGTGTAGATGAGCTAGTGCAGCAACATACTGCTACCAAGGACTATCTGCAGGATCTGCTCTACAAGCTGGTAACCCCCAGAAAAAGGAAAACTTCAACCTTGGGTAAAACGTTTTCTTTTATCAAACAGGAAAACAGGAAAACAGGTTGTTAAGGAGGGTAAGAGATACCCATGGGTGTCAGATATAAACAATCTCCTAGTTCAAAAGAAGATGATGGTAGTGCCAAAGACTGGCATATACAGTAACTCACAAAAGCGAATATACCCCTCACATTTTTGTAAATATTTTATTCTATCTTTTCATATGACAACACTGTAGAAATGACACTTTGCTACAATGTAAAGTAGTAAGTGTACAGCTTGTATAATCGTGTCAATTTGCTGTCCCCTCAAAATAACTCAACACACAACCATTAATGTCTAAACTGCTGGCAACAAAAGTGAGTACACCCCTAAGCGAAAATGTCCAAATTAGGCCTAATTAGCTATTTTCCCTTCCCGATGTCATGTGACTCGTTAGTGTTACAGGGTCTCAGGTGTGAATGAGGAGCAGGTTAAATTTGGTGTTATCGCTCTCACGCTCTCATACTCTCATACTAGTCACTGGAAGTTCAACATGGCACCTAATGCCAAAGAACTCTCTGAGGATCTGAAATAAAGAATTGTTGCTCGACATAAAAATGACCTAGGCTATAGGAAAAGACTGCCAAGAACCTGAAACTGAGCTGCAGCACAGTGGCCAAGACCATACAGCAGTTTAACAGGAAAGGTTAAATAAATATTTACTAAAATGTGAGGGGTGTACTCACTTTTGTGAGATACTGTATGGATGCCATTTGCCTCATTCCCCACTACCCGGGGAAGTGTATGTCACTCATTCCCAAGCCTGTACTTGCAGCACACAGAGGAACTGAGACTGGATGGCAGATATCTCCTATTACAATAGGAACATATGGTAAAACACCTCAGTCGGAAACTAACCCTGCAATGAGGAACTATTCAATTGTGCAAAGGAAGTGGAATAAAAAGGGCACTAGAGTCAATAATGTATTACCTTTTGGGCAGACAGTTCTGAATGATTATAGACCATTATCTTCTACAGTATATGGCTCAAAAAAAAGTAATGCAAGGATCACAGGAAGGTTTCTGGCTCTACAAGGCTTTACATTTTATGCAGAACACAGGCCATGATAACCCAGCAAGGGAATGCTGATGGACAGTCACATGTCTGCTGTACAGTAGGTGACCGCGATATTGTGTCAATCTCGCCACTGTTATCGGCGAGATTTGACACCTGCGAGCCCCGTCACAGGGGTCAGCGCCGAGCTGGCTCGCTCATCGGAAAAGGAAAACTGTTTTTTCCTTTCGCGATGAGCGACAGGCATTGCTGACAGGTGTTTGGTATGAATCATGAGGGGGAACGCTGCGCCAAATTTGAAATAAACAACCGGCTTAGGTTTCCCTCCAGGGGCATACCAGGCCCTTAGGTCTGGTACGGATTTTAAGGGTAACCCCCTACGCCGAAAAAACAACCTCCCCAAAATCCATATCAGACCCTTATCTGAGCACGGAGCCAGGCCAGTGATGAAAGGGGGTGGGGACGGGTGAGCGCCCCCCCTCCTGAACCGTACCAGGCCGCATGCTCTCAACATGGGGGGTGGGCGCTTTGGGGCACCCCAAAGCACCTTGTACCCATGTTGATGAGGACAAGGGCCTTTTCCCGACAACCCTGGCCGTTGGTTGTCGGGGTCTGTGGGTGGAGGGCTTATCGGAATCCGGGAGCCCCCTTTAATAAGGGGGCCCCCAGATCCCGTCCCCCCACCCTATGTGAATGAGTATGGGATACATCGTACCCCTACCCATTCACCTGGGGGAAAATGTGTCAATAGAAAAACACACTAGACAGGTTTTTTTTTTTTTAAAAAGAACATGTTTATTCATAAGTAAACCATACATATATGGTACATAAAATACATCATCATAAATAGGATATACATTATCCGTAAGCAGAGATATTATTCACAATTTACCCTAGGGTTTACTTCCATCATATCTTCAAGTGAAGTGTTGTAGTAAATGCTGCATTCGATTTCTTTTCCCTATTACTGGAACTCCCAACCTCAAACGCGACATATTGTATGGTGTGGCACAATATGCAACTTGGCGTGTCCTTTCTCCCCCCCCCCTGTGTACTTACAGTCACAACTAGTTATTCCACACAAGTTTCAATGGTATCCAACCACCTATCCCAAATCCTGTTGTACTTGGCCGGACAACCCCTATTTCTGTATACCACCTTCTTATACGGTAAAGACGTGTTTATTTCACCAATCCAGGTTTGGATTGTGGGAGAGGTGGCCCTCATCCAATGTTTAGCGATTACCTTCCTGGAACAAAAGAGAGTTTCGTAAAGGAAGGTGGCTAGAGACTTGATAATGTTGACGTCCGGAAGTAATCCTAATATGCACGGTTTGGGATCAAGCTGCACGGGCGAGCCCATGTGGTCATGTAAAAATTTTATTTTTTGTGCCCAGTAATTTTGGATATATGGACATGTCCATATTAAGTGAAAAAATGAGCATGGGCTGCCCGAACACCTTGTCACTAGACAGGTTTTCAAAGTAATTTATTAGTCAGCTCCGGGGGTCTTTTTCTGACTTCTCCGCTCTCTCCGGCCTCTTCTCCCGCTGTCCGGTTCTTCTGCCGGGCTCCTCCGCTATCTTCTGCTCTTTTGCCGCTCTTTTGCTAGCGGTGGCCCGGTCTTCTCTGTCGTCTTGTTCCCTCTTCTCTTCTTCCGATGTTGACACGACACTCTCTCCCGCTGTAATGCTGTGTGCGAGGTGCGCAACCACTTATATAGGCATGGGGCGTGGTCACCGGGTGATGTCACCTGGTTACCCTGCCCTCTTATGACGTCACAGTTCCATCATGCCCCGGGACTGTGACGTTATAAGAGGGCGGGGTCACCGGGTTGTCGGGAAGAGGCCCTTGTCCTCATCAACATGGGGACAAGGTGCCCCAAAGCGCCCACCCCCCATGTTGAGGGCATGCGGCCTGGTATGGGTCAAGAGGGGGGGCGCTCGCTCGTCCCCACCCCCTTTCCTGACTGGCCGAGCTGCGTGCTCGGATAAGGGTCTGGTATGGATTTTGGGGGTGACCCCCGCGCTGTTTTTTCGGCGTAGGGGGTTCCCCTTAAAATCCATACCAGACCTAAGGGCCTGGTATGCCACTGGAGGGGAGCCCATGCTGGTTTTTTATTTAAAATTTGGCGCGACGTTCCCCCTCGTGATTCATACCAGATACCTGTCAGCAATGCCTGTCGCTCATCGCAAAAGGAAAAAACAGTTTTCCTTTCCCGATGAGCGAGCCAGCGCGAGATGTACAGTACCCTGTCGCCGAGAACCAGAGCGATAGGATCGCGCTGGAAACACATTCTCGCGGTCAGGTACTGTACGTTAGCAAAATATGCTCCTTCGCACAGGTCTCAGCAGAGAAGAAATGTATATGAGGGACTGGCCTGCAGGATTGTGGACAGTGTGTACAGTATATGTCACCTAGGTTTCTTGTATATACATGGTTAGGGGCTCTATGGTTTACAGTTGGTGACGAGAAAACAATCTTTTCGTTTTTTTCAGAATCTTAGATCTGTTTTGGGTCCTGGCTTTGTTAAGTTTGAGTTTATATAGATATATACATACCAACACAGGTTGCATTAAAGAAATTCGCTTGATTCCCCCTTCAACAGAGACAGTGTTGACAGGAGAATCCCTCCCGCCGAGCCATTGTGTTCTCCCAACGGAGAGGGAGGTACATTTAGCCTGCCCATAGATGGTTCGAATCTCAGACGGTTTCTGCTGAACCGGCCAAAATTAGAACCGTCTATGGACAGCTTTAGTGCTTCAAAACAAGTGCAGACCATTCAAGTGCTGAAACAAAAAACTTTGCCACACTGTCAACGCTTCTCCCCAGGTGACCTTCTTTAAACTCCAAATGACTCCAATAATAGTGCTCACTCAGAAATCACTGAACCCCTTGCATGCAATAAGTATCATAACCTTCCTCCGCTCCTTATCAGAACCATCCATTGGGGATAAACAGAGGTGATTAACTTTTTTCCTCCTCCAGTCCACTCAAGCTGAAGAACAGACAAGAAAGAGAAACTTCATTGCACAACATTTATTAAATTCCTTAAAATTCCAGAAGCTGTTTAATACACATTGTTGTGTGTCTCCTACGCAACCGATACGATAGAGCAGCCTTTTTCAACCAGGGTGCCTTGGCAAAATGCCTAAAAATTTATCAAAAATTGTAGACAAGCCAGCATGTGAATCAAGCCTGCCTTTTATTTACACAAAGCCACAGGTTTTCATTGTGCACCACTACTTTCTAGGCACCAGCATCCTAACAACCAATGACATCATCAGTTAATAAAGAGGATGTCTGTTGCCTCCACAACATCCTTGTTTGACCCTCCTGTGCCCCTCTCCCCTAGCACTGGGGGTGACATTAGCTGACTTATGGAGAGAAATTGAGGGAGAAGAGAAACATTGGAATACTAGACAGTATCAGTGAGCAAAAGTGTATTTACTTTGTAAGAATAAATCACTTCTAATGTTGGGTGTCCTATGTGTGGATGCTGTTACATTGTGTAAAGCTATTAGTTACATTTTTTTACATTTTAGCATAGAGTGTCTCGAGACTGTCTGGTTTTAAAGGGTGCCTGTCCATAATTTTAAAAGGTGCCTCGACTGAAAAAAGGTTGAGAAACACTGCAATAGACCACCAAGCTTTTGCTAGGATACTACTACTTGGATACGCTGCCACTCTGCTATACCTGTTTTTAACAGCTTCTGAGATTTTAATAAATTATAAAACCCTGATGAAACCATGTGAGTTAGTGGCGTAATGTGTAGGGTGGAGCCAAAGTGAATTCCAGAGCCGAAAACCGGAAGTTCATGTTTTCAATTCTTGTAAAGAGTCTGTGACTCATACATATTGTGAGTACATTTTTTTACTGCGGTTTGTGCACTTTTAACATCATTAAATATTACTACACTATTAGAGGCCACCTGTTCTTGCTTTATGAGCTACCTGCAGAGTAGGCGGAATGATGCTGTTTAATTAAAGTGGACCTGCTGCTGCTATTCAAAAGTTTCTATTGCAGTACTGAACTGAGGAGCTTGTGGATGGATGAATGAACAGAAGATGAGTAAGCGTGCTCTATGACCTGTATATCAATTTATATACAGTAGGTCCAAGAGTCAGGTGAGTGAGCAATCTTATTGGTTGTTGAGCACTTCTAATGGTGGAGCACAAATCCAAATATTGATGTTCACGTGGAGCACTAATCCAATTAATGATTTTCATGTTGAACACTGAACTTTTAACCACAAGGGAATATTTTTGCTTAATACACTATAAAGTATACCTCTTGGGACTATTTTGGTTGATGCAAACAAAACATTTGGTTTTCCTGGATAGCACTAGCTTAACCAAGAGGTTGTTTCTTGCTTATATCTCATATACGTTTTTTTGTCAATGAATAAAAGAGGTTGATGTATGCACATTATTGAGCAGTATAACACAATTTGTCACATTGACTGCAGCGGCTGATTGAATGCTGGTTTTCAAGCAGGACTGTTCACCAGTAGCTGGTATAAAATGGCTTGTTGAACAGACAGGGGTATACAGGGACTGAAATTCAGCAGGTTCCTGCTGAACTGGATGACTTTTGGTCATAGTATACCTAGCTTACCTATAACTATTGATTAAAATGTTACCTCCCCCCTCCTCCTCCTACCTATCCTGCATAAAAAACGATCTGTGTACTTACCTATTTTTTAAATTTGCTCCAGTCAGGTCACATGACCCTGCAGCTTTGGCTCTCATGTCAGTGAGTGAGTGCTGCAGGGGAGAGGAGGGAGTGTCAATATCTGGGCCATGGGAGCTTAAGGCTGAGATCATGGCTCTCGGAATTCACAGCCATCATTGAGCTCTCCCTTACTCAGAGCCACATGATTACGGATCTTTTTATATAGATTAGGCAGGATAGGAAGGAGGGAATGTTTTTAAGAACAAGTATAGTTAGGGTTTTCTTCCCCTTTAAAGTGGTAATAAACCCAAAACTAAAAATGTATTTATTATATTGCAGCTTACCAATCATTAGATGTGGCTGCATCCGTTTTCTTTTTATTGGCTTTTTTCACCTGCTTATCTGACCAGTACCAAACCTCCTGTATTAGTGAGGCACAACTCTGGATGAATGAGAACAGGACACACAGCAGCATTGTGGGGGGAGGGTCGTGTTACATGTATTAGCAGATTTAGATTAACTAACACATTTAATCACTCCTGCCAGTGTTAGTGGTTTGTCACATCCATGTAAACTGATACATTCTGCTGGAGAGCTTTTGAAAAACAAAAAAACTTGCTGGCTGGATCACCAGATAAAAACAGAATAAAGAAAGCATAAAAAAGGAAACTAATACAATGATCACATCTAAGAATTGGTAAACTGCAATATAATAAATGTTTGCTTTTGGATTTTATACTAAAAGTGCTGAATAATTAGTTGTAGTTATGTAATAGAATAAAATTTTAAATTAAGCTGAAATGGGCACAGCTGGGAATAGAAAGAGCATGTTACTGTTGGCATAACATGCATATATTCACAATAACAAGTTGTAAGGGAAAACTCCACAGTCCTATTATTTCACTTGCTTTTCTGTTTTTGGTTAACTGTAATGAATGAACATAAACATAACCTATATTAATAAAAGCAAATAATATAAACAAAAACATAATATATTTATCAGTTGCTTTGGGTTAAAATAAAAAGAATAAGCAATACTCACCAAATGAATGAAACCCGCAGCGGTTAGCCAAGTACTGATAAAAATGGAGCAAAGATTTACCAGCTTAATGGAGTTACTGGAAAAAAAAAAAAACAATGAAACAAAAAATCTGTTAGTTTGTGTTATAGAAAATAATCAACCCAAACTTTTCCAGTGGTAAGTTTATTGCTGTACTTAACCAATTTTAAAAACCCTAAATGTATTTAGAAATATTTTTGCACTAGCAAGAGGCAGAACACAATGCAAACTGAATGTAGATTCTAAATGTTTATAGGAAGTCAGAATGTCCACTGGATTCACAAAAGACAGGCTGGAACACTCGGTTACAGTATAAAGACACCTTGCCTTCTATAAAGCCTCTAATTTCTACTCATTTTCTAGGCTATTTAGCATATTCTGTGATGTTTCGAATAAGAGCAATACACATTTCTGTACAGTGATAAAAGTAGAAGTGGTGAAGAAATTTTTGGTTGCACCAACAATGTTGTAGAGTGGACAGATTAAAGCAGTTCGACAGAGGCCCACTGGCTGCAACTTTATTAGCTACTTCAGATGAAATGGTGGGACACCCTGCCAGTGAAAACATTGAGGAGAAAATAGCAAATTTACCAAAACAGAAGTCCATTCTGGACAATTGACCTCAACAATGGTTAAAGCCCATAAACAAAGCTGAAATCAGTTAGATCAGTAATCGTATGTCTTTCGTCAGTATATACTACTTAATCTTGCTTTGCAAAATCATAAAAGTTGGTATAATATAGTATAAATTGATGCACATGCATATTCCCAATAAGCACAGGCAGACAGGTTCTCAAAGTCAGTATGTAAGTGCATTGCTCGTGAACATTGACTTTTAAATGGCCTTTTGTGCAGTCCAGTGGTGTTTGGTTTTGTGTTTTTCCATTTACTTATCTTACTCTCCAATATACAAAACTTGCAAGGATTGGTCGTAACTGGGTTTGCTATTACTAACAAGGTGAACATGTTCTGATTTGAACTGTATATTGGGATTGTATATTAGCTATTGTTCTACCAGGCTGCATGATCTAATGGGTAATATTGGAGTTATTTTAACCCAGTGGACAATCCTAAAGGAATGCTAGATTGCCCTGTGTGGAAATTAAAAAGCTTGTGAAATCCTTAAGCCAGCCATACATGAATCAAAATTCAGCCGTTTCAATAAGAATGAACTATGGGCAGGCTAGTTTACTGAAGTTGATCTATCGATCGACTTCAGTACAACCAGCCTGTAGAGTTTTTTAAAGCCACTGGCAGTAATTATTCTATTCTGATGGCAGGGAAAGCTCCCGCTGTCAGAATACAATAGTGCAGCGAGACTGTGACTGAGTTGATGGGGGAATTAACCAATTTTCTTGTCTTCAACTCGTGGTTGAAAGAAAGAAAATCGTTTTACCTATGGCCGGCCTTTGGATACAGCCCAGCAGTAAAGAAGTGTTTAATAGATACAGCAAGTTCGTAAAAGTTAAACAAGAAAATCACGGTGCTTGAAATTAAAGATAACGTTGAGATTTGCCACTACCATGATTCCCCAGTGAACGTTGCACATTTAAGAGTGGGTGTAAAAGATTCCCTTTTTTTTACCTTAATGTAACGTAAGCTTCCAAGATTAGTTCCCCCCCCCCCCCGAGCTCCCTCAAATCCCCAAATACTTACCCGAGGTAGTTCTCGATCCAGTGCATCGTTGTTTTTCGCTCCTCGCTGGCTCAGGGGCAGCAGTGAGTGGGAACCAATGCCTGCTGTCAACCAAATACGGTGAGGCCGAGACTGTCTATAGACACACACAGCCCCCCACATCTGTCCCCATGGCAAGGACTTGTTATGGGGGCAGACACTGAAGAGGAGGAACAGATAGCGCTGGCGGGGGACCCCCAGAAGTGGAGGTCTGGGGCCGCTCTGTGCAATACCACTGAACAGAGCAGGTAAGTATGACATGTTTGTTAGTTTAAATTTAAAAAAAAAATACCTTTAGTAATGCTTTATGGTTCACAGGGCCCAGGGAACAAATGCAGGAATTCAGCAGACCAAATTCATTGTAACCTTTAAACTTAGATTGGCTGTCAGGACCAAGTATAAAAACGACCAGACAAGAGCAGGAGTAGTGCCCATGCGGGTGGCTGTACCCATATGTCCTCCATACTCTGTGGCTTACAGAGCAAGCACCTGCAAGCCTGGTAATCAATGTGTCCCCCGGACACTACGGATCACACGATCGGGTACAGTAAATCACATTTGTAAACATTGGTTCTCTCTCCTCCCACAAAGATCGCCTGTGAGAGGAGAGAGAACAGTTTCAGCAGCCTGTGACTGTTATCAGCCTGCACACTGTATGTACACACACACACACACCAGTGCCTGCCAGCCAGCCTACAATGTCCCTGATAATTTGCCCCTAGTGTAGTGTGAATAAACAGTGCAGCCAGTCACCTGTCCAGTGGACATTATCACTAGCTACATCAGTCAGTGTCATCAGACCATTGGCACCAGCCAGTGTCCCTGATTGCAGTAATGCCAGACTGCTATATGCCATACCAGAGCCCTGATGGCCTCCACAGTCCACACCAGTGTCCTGATCACCGCCATACCCCACACCAATTTCTCCATCACCGCCATAACCTATACTAATGTCCTGATTATCGCCATTATACCAGTGTTCTGTCCATTGCCATACCAGCATCCCCAGTTGTTTCCACTATCCTGATGCTCCAGAGCCTCCAACAATGTGATAGGTAGTCAGGAAATTAGATAATTAATTTATGCCACTAAAAAGCCTGAAGGTGCTCCTTGGATTTTGGCCCTAAAAATGTCCTGGACATATCCGTTGGGAGGGGAACAAGGCAGGGGTGCCCTCTTTCGCCCCTGCTGTTCGCCC
Source organism: Lithobates clamitans (assembly GCA_037952925.1). NCBI lineage: Eukaryota > Metazoa > Chordata > Amphibia > Anura > Ranidae > Lithobates > Lithobates clamitans. Next base: position 3,474,560 of record JBBGZY010000852.1, on the reverse strand, counting down.
TGGCAATGGAGCCTTTTGTGGAAGTTGTGAGAAGCGCTTCTAGCTTACAGGGATTCAAGAGGAAAGGGGGAGAGGGAAGAATAGCCCTGTATGCTGACGACGTTTTAATATTTTTAGGGGACACAGGGTCCTCACTAGTAAAAGCAATGCAGCTGGTGGAAGGATTCAGGAGGGTATCGGGGCAAATGGTCAACTGGGAGAAGTCGATACTCCTCCCGATTGGCACGACCAGTGGCTCACTTCCCCAGGGAATACCCCAGATTAAAATAGTGGAAAAGTTTAAATATTTGGGTATAGTGTTATCTGGTACCCCTAACCAATTTATTAGTGATAATTTAGTTCCACTTTTAGAAAGATTTAAAAGGAAGAAGGATATCTGGTGTCGGCTCCCCCTGTCTGTAGCGGGTCGTGTGAACCTGATCAAGATGATTTGGATGCCACAGCTAATGTATATACTACACAACTCTCCGGTCTGGATAAGTAGAGATTGGTTTGTTAAAATAAACTCACTTTTTCGAGAGTTAATATGGAGAAAGGGTCAAGCTAGGATCAGCCTTCAGACATTACAACGTCCCACTGGGGAGGGGGGATTGGCGCTTCCTCATCCATATAAGTACTTCCTGGCTGCACAGATGCAACATTTGGGAGGGTGTGAACATAGGGGAGAGGGGAACACCAGTAGGGAAATTATGTTGTCAGGCAAGCCACATAAATCTTTAGCAGGGGCACTAGAGGCCGGGTCCATTTGCTGTGCGCTACCAACTTATAAGTTGGTTGTAAAAATCTGGCGGGCAATGAAGGCTGAGATGGGTATAAGGGCTTCACGGAGTTCTCACCTATATGGAACAACGGGCAGTTGAAGGAGCTAAACCTTATAGGAAAAAATAGGTTGTGGGAAGGGTGTGGCTTAGTTTGGCTGGTCCAATTGTTTAATGATAATGTTCTTAAGTATTTTATGGAATTGAGATGAGAATTTGGAATACCTAAGGAAACATTTTATTATTACCTCCAAATTATGCATGCCCTGGATAAACAATTTAAGACTAGGACATTGGAGTGGTGTAAAGCTCCACTCCTCAATAGAGTAGTATTAACATCTAGCCTTAAGGGTCTGATTTCAGGGGCCTATGGACAACTGATAGCCAGAATGACAAGTATACAAGGGCTCGCACGCGCCAGGGAGGGATAAGAGGCAGATGTGGGGGAGTTGACGGACGACCAGTGCAATAGGATATTGGCGCTGGGTCCACTGGTGTCGGTCTCTCCGTTGCAGCGGGCCTCCCACTCCACCTGGTGCATAGAGCCTATTATACCCTCAAGAAGTTGTACAGGTTCGATCGTAGATCAGATGATAAATGTCCCAGATGTCTAGAGATGGGTGATCTCATACACATGATGTGGAGATGCCCGAAGCTAGCCAGATACTGGATCGAGATCCTGAACGTTATTGAAATCAGGTTTGGGATAAGACTGGACTCAGAGGCCAGGACCTGTGTGCTGGGACTAATTAGACAGAACACGGGGAATAGGCATAAAGTTACAGCAGTGGCAAGATGCCTTTACCAAGCGAGGAAACTGATAGCGCAGTCCTGGTTGTCAGCGACCCCCCCTACCCCGGAGGACTGGGTTAGAACAATGAATGTACTGGTGAGAACTGAAAGGACAACTTTTATTAGAAGAGGAAGCTACAGGAAGTTCAGGAATATGTGGGAACCATGGTTCCAGGGACCGAGCAATGATCTGGGGATTTTGTAATGTGGGTTGAAAGGATATTTGGGGCCCGGTACGTACGAAAGGAAGAGAAAGGTAAATTGTAATTGATGAAATATCTTTCAACTTTATACCAGATTATTAGGGGCTGTTAGTTTAGTTTAATTTTACAGAGCCAAAGGGCTGGGGGTGGAGGGAGGGGGGGGGAGGGGATGGGATAAGAGTTATGGGTAATTTAAAAAGGTATGATGGTAATAATGTGTGCTGCTTGATGGTGTCCTACTCGGATTCTGGAATTGATTTTATACCAAATGTTTTGCATATTTTTTGTACCTGTATACTTTGGAAAATGAATTAAAAGGATTTAAACCAGAAAAATGTCCTGGACAGGGAATGGTAACAGTGTCCGAGCAAAGTAGATGTAATCCTCTACTGAATGTCCAGTAGATAGTAGAATGCTGTGTATCTTTGATAATTTGAGAAGAGAGGGGTTTCTACCTTTTTCATAAAATTTTAAGCAGACTTTTCATGAAAATCAAAGATCTGCTCTGTTAAAAACACCCCCACCCAAATTTGATGAAAGGTGATATAAAAATAAAGCTGTTTAAAAAAACAAAAAAAACAAAAACAAAACACCCCAGCACTGACTATCTGGAGACAAGGATGTGTCTCACACTGCCACCTGGGTGCTTGAAATCCTGCAAGAACACGTCCCTGCAATGTGCTGGAGTGCATTTTCGAAGGAATGAGAGCGCCCTCCGAGGCGGCAGTGATGAGGAACAATGTCATCATCCATTTCTCTCAGGAGCCAGTGCTGAGGTTATCTTTGTTTTTGTTTTTTAGCAACAGCTTTATTTTGAAATAGCCTTTGACTTTGTGGCATTGTGGCTTTTGTTAGAGGGGATCTTTTATTGTTATTGAAATTGTAACAAGAGTAGAATATGCCTAGGCAGCGTGCATGTCAATAGGATAAAATGTGATGGTGATATATAGGGAGGAGATTTGGGGAGATGGGGCATAGCATAGTTATTTCATAACAAGAGGGGTGAATTCACTAAAGGCTATATAAAGTGGAGTTCCACCCAAAAAAAAAAAAATGTAATTTATGTGTATAAAAAAAAAATTTAAATAAAACATTTGGAGAAATTTTTTTTTTTTACTTACCTCTTGTGAGTAGGAGGTCTACTGTTGCTAGGAGGTCCCTCGTAGTCTGCCTCCTTCAGCGCCTGGGCTCTTAAAGTCACTCCCCTCAGCGCAGGAAGGGAGATCAGCTCTGCCCCCTCCCTCTTGTCAATCTGGGACACGTCACAGGTCCCAGATGATTGCGCGGCCAATCACAGCGCACATGCGCAGCAGGTGCCTGGCTGTGAAGTCGGCCACCCACAGTTACAATGCCGGCGCCGCCGAGTGGAGGGGGAGAAGAGCGGGGCTTTGTTACTCCGCATCGCTGGACCTTGGGACAGGCAAGTGTCCGATTATTAAAAGTCAGCAGCTGCAGTATTTGTAGATGCTGACTTTTAATTATTTTTTTTAAGCGGAACTCCGCTTTAAATGGACCATGTACTTTGCAGGTGCAATTGCACTCATTTTTACAGGAGCTTAGTAAATGTGGTAAAGCTTCACTTTGTAAAGAATCCCCAATCAGGTGCAAGGAAAATAAAAAAACATAATTTTTGCTTGCACATAATTGGATGATGGAAATCAGCAGGGCTTTACCTCATTTACTAATCTTTGGGGGAAATGAGTGCAGCTGCATCTTTTACAGAGTGCACAGTCTACTTGTCTTTAGTAAATCCACCACAAAGTTTCTTAAGAAGGACAAACCAATATCACCATCTGTTATTTTCATGAAAGCCAGCAATTAAAATAAAATTAATCAAATGAATCAAATTAACCACTTGAGCCCCGGACCATTATGCTGCCTAAGGACCAGAGGTCTTTTTCCAATTTGGCACTGCGTCGCTTTAACTGCTAATTGCGCGGTCATGCAATGCTGTACCCAAACGAAATTTGCGTCCTTTTCTTCCCACAAATAGAGCTTTCTTTTGATGGTATTTGATCACCTCTGCGGTTTTTATTTTTTGCGCTATAAACGGAAAAAGACCGAAAATTTTGAAAAAAAATGATATTTTCTACTTTTTGTTATAAAAAAAATCCAATAAACTAAATTTTAGTCATACATTTAGGCCAAAATGTATTCGGCCACATGTCTTTGGTAAAAAAAATGTCAATAAGCGTATATTTATTGGTTTGCGCAAAAGTTATAGCGTCTACAAACTAGGGTACATTTTCTGGAATTTACACAGCTTTTAGTTTATGACTGCCTATGTCATTTCTTGAGGTGCTAAAATGGCAGGGCAGTACAAAACCCCCCCAAATGACCCCATTTTGGAAAGTAGACACCCCAAGGAAATTGCTGGGAGGCATGTTGAACCCATTGAATATTTATTTTTTTTGTCCCAAGTGATTGAAAAATGACAAAAAAAAAAAAAAAAAAAAATATTTACAAAAAGTCGTCACTAAATGATATATTGCTCACACAGGCCATGGGCCTATGTGGAATTGCACCCCAAAATACATTTAGCTGCTTCTCCTGAGTATGGGGATACCACATGTGTGGGACTTTTTGGGAGCCTAGCCGCGTACGGGGCCCCGAAAACCAATCACCGCCTTCAGGATTTCTAAGGGTGTAAATTTTTGCTTTCACTCTTCACTGCCTATCACAGTTTCGGAGGCCATGGAATGCCCAGGTGGCACAAAACCCCCCAAAATGACCCCATTTTGGAAAGTAGACACCCCAAGCTATTTGCTGAGAGGCATATTGAGTCCATGGAATATTTTATATTTTGACACAAGTTGCGGGAAAGTGACACTTTTTTTTTTTTTTTTTTTTTTTCATAAAGTTGTCACTAAATGATATATTGCTCACACAGGCCATGGGCATATGTGGAATTGCACCCCAAAATACATTTAGCTGCTTCTCCTGAGTATGGGGATACCACATGTGTGGGACTTTTTGGGAGCCTAGCCGCGTACTGGACCCCAAAAACCAATCACTGCCTTCAGGATTTCTAAGGGTGAAAATTTTTGATTTCACTCTTTACTGCCTATCACAGTTTCGGAGGCCATGGAATGCCCAGGTGGCACAAAACCCCCCCAAATGACCCCATTTTGGAAAGTAGACACCCCAAGCTATTTGCTGAGAGGCATGGTGAGTATTTTGCAGCTCTCATTTGTTTTTGAAAATGAAGAAAGACAAGAAAAAACATTTTTTTTTTTCTTTTTTCAATTTTCAAAACTTTGTGACAAAAAGTGAGGTCTGCAAAATACTCACTATACCTCTCAGCAAATAGCTTGGGGTGTCTACTTTCCAAAATGGGGTCATTTGGGGGGGTTTTGTGCCACCTGGGCATTCCATGGCCTCCGAAACTGTGATAGGCAGTGAAGAGTGAAATCAAAAATTCACGCCCTTAGAAAGCCTGAAGGCGGTGCTTGGTTTTCGGGGTCCCGTACGCGGCTAGGCTCCCAAAAAGTCTCACACATGTGGTATCCCCGTACTCAGGAGAAGCAGCAGAATGTATTTTGGGGTGTAATTTCATATATTTCCATGGCATGTTTGAGCAATATATCATTTAGTGACAACTTTGTGCAAAAAAAAAAATTTGTCTCTTTCCCGCAACTTGTGTCGCAATATAAAATATTCCATGGACTCGACATGCCTCTCAGCAAATAGCTTGGGGTGTCTACTTTCCAAAATGGGGTCATTTGGGGGGGTTTTGAACTGTCCTGGCATTTTATGCACAACATTTAGAAGCTTATGTCACACATCACCCACTCTTCTAACCACTTGAAGACAAAGCCCTTTCTGACACTTATTGTTTACATGAAAAAGTTTTTTTTTTTTGCAAAAAAATTACTTTGAACCCCCAAACATTATATATTTTTTTAAAGCAAATGCCCTACAGATTAAAATGGTGGGTGTTTCATTTTTTTTTTTCACACAGTAATTGCGCAGCGATTTTTCAAACGCATTTTTTGGGGAAAAAACACACTTTTTTTAATTTTAATGCACTAAAACACGCTATATTGCCCAAATGTTTGATGAAATAAAAAAGATGATCTCAGGCCGAGTACATGGATACCAAACATGACATGCTTTAAAATTGCGCACAAACGTGCAGTGGCAACAAAATAAATACATGTTTAAAAGCCTTCAAAAGCCTTTACAGGTTACCACTTTAGATTTACAGAGGAGGTCTACTGGAAAAATTACTGCACTCGATCTGGCCTTCGCGGTGATACCTCACATGCATGGTGCAATTGCTGTTTACGTTTGACGACAGACCGCCGCTTGCGTTCGCCTTAGCGCGAGAGCAGGGGGCGACAGGGGTGTTTTTTATTTTTTTTTTTTTTTCTTTATTATTTTTTTGCTTTTTTAATCTTACTTTTAAACTGTTCCTTTCATATTTTTTTTTTTAATCATTTTTATTGTTATCTCGGGGAATGTAAATATCCCCTATGATAGCAATAGGTAGTGACAGGTACTCTTTTTTGAAAAAATTGTGGTCTATTAGACCCTAGATCTCTCCTCTGCCCTCAAAGCAAATGACCACACCAAGATCGGTGTGATAAAATGCTTCCCCAATTTCCCAATGGCGCTATTTACATCCGGCGAAATCTAAGTCATGAAATACTCGTAGCTTCCGGTTTCTTAGGCCATAGAGATGTTTGGAGCCACTCTGGTCTCTGATCAGCTCTATGGTCAGCTGGCTGAATCACCGGCTGCATTCTCAGGTTCCCTGTTGAGACAGGAGAGCCAGAGAAAAACACGGAAGACGGTGGGGGGGGGGGGGGGCATTCCCTCCCACGGCTTGTAAAAGCAGTCTAGAGGCTAATTAGCCGCTAGGATTGCTTTTACATGAAAGCCGACCGCTGGCTGAAAAGAATGATACCAAGATGATACCTAAACCTGCAGGCATCATTCTGGTATAACCACTCAAAGTCGTGAATGGCGTACCTGAAGACAAAAAAATGGTTAACAATGGTTAACAATAAAGCACAGTAAAGTGTAAATAATTACACACCTGAAAAACAAACATGATAAAACATAATAACAATAACAATAACAATAACAATCAATAACAATAACAATAACAATAACAATAACAATAACAATAACAATAACAATCAATAACAATAACAATAACAATAACAATAAAACATTGCAGAATAGAATACAGTAAAAAAGAGCAGAACAATAGAGAGAGAGAATAGAGAGAGAGAGAACAATAAAACAACAACTATTTTTTTTTATTTCATATTTTTTTTTTTTTTTTACACTTTTTTTTGTAACTAACTTTTATAACGGTAACCGGTTCCAGGTTCGGGTCTCTCAAAATGCGATGGCATCTTGGGAGACCCTGTGAAAGTGTGCCTAGTCTGTGCAATGCTGTACCCTACGCTAATACTCAACTAGTGAATGGTAGCGTTCAAAACATTCACCAATGCAAAGACCAGGATTGTCAGGACAGGAGGGACAATAATAGCGGGTGTCACGCCTATATCCGCGCTTGCTGCAGACACGACATCTTTTTTGGGGGGTTCGCTGGGTAGGGGTACTCGGGAGGACATAAAAATGCCTCTCATGCAGCCGACTGCATTTGGTTGGGGATGTGAATGGGGGAAGTACGGGCGCTGCAGAAGCGGTGGGTTCCCAATTAGGATTGGCGAATGCAGCAGGAAGGGCACTATGGGCACGACGGGCCTGTGTTTGTCTTTTTGGTGGCAGCGGGACACTACTTGTGCTTGCCACCTCACCAGCTTGAACTGCACTTATGGGACTCGCCACGTCACCACGTGTTACTGTAGTGCTGGTTTGACTACGACCGGGGTGTACTAGGCCGCTGGCGCTTGCCAGTTCACCAAAACACTACCAAAAAACTGTTAGCGATCGCAGGGATCAGGCCTGACTCTGCGAACGCTGCAGTTATGCGTTTAGTGTTTTGTAAGTGACAGTGATCGATCGATACCGCACTTGGGTGGGCTGGGCTGGGCCGGGCGGAGGGGCAAAACGCAGGTGCTAGCAGGTATCTGGGCTGATCCCGCTAACACTGCGTTTTTGGGAACCCTAAACTGCTGGTGACGCTAGTATAGATCTAATCGGATCAGATATTGATGCGATCAGATACTATACCACTAAGGGAGGTGTACAGTGCGTGCGTGGGTGTTAGCGGTACTGGCGCTAATCTGACGCTGCCTGGGGCTGGTGCTTGCCAGTTCACCAAAACGCTACAAAAAAAACTGTTAGCGATCGCAGGGATCAGGCCTGACTCTGCGAACGCTGCAGTTATGCGTTTAGTGTTTTGTAAGTGACAGTGATCGATCGATACTGCACTTGGGTGGGCTGGGCTGGGCCGGGCGGAGGGGCAAAACGCAGGTGCTAGCAGGTATCTGGGCTGATTCCGCTAACACTGCGTTTTTGGGAACCCTAAACTGCTGGGGACGCTAGTATAGATCTGATCGGATCAGATATTGATGCGTTCAGATACTATACCACTAAGGGAGGTGTACGGTGCGTGCGTGGGTGTTAGCGGTACTGGCGCTAACCTGACGCTGCCTGGGGCTGGTGCTTGCCAGTTCACCAAAACGCTACCAAAAAAACTGTTAGCGATCGCAGGGATCAGGCCTGACTCTGCGAACGCTGCAGTTATGCGTTTAGTGCCTTGTAAGTGACAGTGATCGATCGATACTGCACTTGGGTGGGCTGGGCGGAGGCACAAAACGCAGGTGCTAGCAGGTATCTGGGCTGATCCCGCTAACACTGCGTTTTTGGGAACCCTAAACTGCTGGGGACGCTAGTATAGATCTGATCGGATCAGATATTGATCCGTTCAGATACTATACCACTAAGGGAGGCGCATGCTGCGTGTGTGGGTGTTAGCGGTACTGGCGCTAATTTGACGCTGCCTGGGGCGACGCATATCGCCGCCGGGCGATCGGGGGGCTAAACCTTTATTCGGTAATAAACGGCGGGTGCCCTGACACTATAAAAAATAAACAAACTAACCAGCGTCACCCGTATCGGTTATACGGTGATCAGTGGTGAAAGGGTTAACTAGGGGGCAATCAAGGGGTTAAAACATTTATTAGATAGTATATGGGGGTCCCTGACGCTATAAAACGCTGACGGCGAACCTAAATATTTACCTCACTAACTAGCGTCACCAGCGACACTAATACAGCGATCAGAAAAATGATCGCTTAGCGACACTGGTGACAGGGGGTGATCAAGGGGTTAAAACTTTATTAGGGGGGGTTAGGGGGGTACCCTAGACCTAAAGGGGGGTAATATACACTGTCCCAACACTGTCACTGTCACAAACTGACACTATGCAGTAATCAGAAAAAAAAAAAAAAAAAAAAAAAAAAAACTGCTGGTGTCAGTTTGTGACAGGGGGGGGGGGGTGATTGGGGGGGGGATCGGGGGGCGATCGGGGGGGGGATCGGGGTGATTTGTGTGCCTGGCATGTTCTACTGTGTGTGTAGTGTTTGTGCACTCACATACTTGTCGTCTCTCCTCGGGCCGGAACGGAAAATACCGACCCGAGGGGAGATGACATCACTTCCTTTGCTGCTGTTTAGCATACAGCAGCAAAGGAGTGTTTTCATTGGCCGGCGGCGATCGCGAGGGGGGGGCCACGAACGGATGGTCTCCCCCTCATCACCGATCGCCGCTGGACAAACGACGACCGCCTCGGGCACCGGGGGGGGGTCCGATCGGACCCCCCACCCGCGGAAGGCAAATCACGTACATGTACGTGATTTTGCCTGTCCGTGCCACTTTGCCGACGTACATCGGCGTGAGGCGGTCGTCAAGTGGTTAAAATAAAAATGTAATTACAATTAAAATAATTAAATTATTATCATTATACACAATTTTTTTAGCGCCAAAAGTGTACGCAGCACTTTACAATATAAAGGGGGACAATTACAATACAGTTCAATGCAGAAGGATTGGGAGGGCTCTGCTCATGGAGCCTACAATCTAAAGTGAAGGGGAGGCGGTACAAAAGGTAATAGCTGCAGGAGATGATCTGATGGAGGTCACTCAAGTACATTTCTTAGGTGGAGGTGGGGTGGGCTTCCCTGAATAAATGAATTTTCAAGGATTGCCTAAAGGCGGCAGGGTAGGTGCTGAGTGGACATACTGGGGCAGGGTAAAACCAATTTCCTCAAAGAAATGGGACTTTGAATGGATCACAGACAGGAAATATGTAGAAAATAATCAGATTTTATTATTAATAAAATCTGATTATTTTCTACATATTTCCTGTCTGTGATCCATTCAAAGTCCCATTTCTCTGAAGAAATTGGTTTTACTATATGTATATGGGGAGGGGATCAACAGACATTTTTCCATCAATTAACAAAGGCAAATCTTTTTCTTTACATACTGGGGCAGGGAGTTCCAGAGGATGGGAGAGGCTTTGGAGAAGGCGAGCATGGAAGCAGGTAACAAGGGAGCTAAAGAGCAGGAGATCTTGGGAGGAGAGGAGAGGATGATTTAGGCAATAACTGCAGAGGAGGTTGGTGATGTAGCTGGGGGCGATGTTGTGGTTGGCCTTGTATGTTGTGGTTAGCATTTTGAATTTTATATGATGGGGTAGCAGAAGCCAGTGAAGAGAGTGGCAGGGGAGCAACAGTCACAGGTTGGCTAGTAAGGTGTATTAGTCTAGCAGCAGCACTCATAACAGACTGAAGGGGGGATAGCCTGTGTAAAGGTAGGCCAGTGAGGAGGGAGTTGCAGTAGTCAAGGTGGGAAATAACCAAGGCATGAATAAGTTGCTTCGTGGTGTTGTTAATCAGGAAGGGGTGAATTCTGGAAATGCTGAGGAGGTTAAGGTGGCCAGTGATTGGATGTGGGGGCTGAAGGAGAGGTCAGAGAGTCTAGGGTTACACCCAGCACCCTGGCATGTCTGGAGGAATGAATGGTTGTACCACTGATCTCAATTATAAAGCCATGGGGAGGGGATCGGGGAGGAGGAAATATTACAAGCTCAGTTTTAGAAAGATTGAGCTTGAGGAAGTGGTGTGACATCCATACTATGTTGCTCAGTAAATTTGTGATATGTGAGCAGATTGAGGGGGTGAGTTGAGGAGTAAAGCGATAGATCTGATTGTCGTCCGTGTAGAGGTGGTATTGGGCCATGGGAGGATATCAACTGGCCCAGGGAAGAGGTAAAGAGAGAATAGCAGGGGCCTAAGGACAAAGCCTTGGGGTACCCCAACAGAAAAAGAGGAGATGGTGTTGATCGAGAAGAACCAGGAAGGAGCAGAATCACAGAGGCCAAGGGAGTGGAGTTAAATGAGGATGAGCGGGTAGTCAACTGCGTCAAAGGTAGCAGAAAGGTCTAAGTGTATGAGTATGGAGTACTGGCTGTTGGTTTTAGCAGTTAGGTCAATGATGAGTTTTAGTAGGGCAATTTAAGTGGAATATTGTGGGTGGAAGCCAGACTGTAGAAGGTTGTTGTCAGTAAGGTAGCAACTCATACAGTTGTGGACAAGGCATTCAAGTAGCTTGGAGGCAAACAGGAGCAGGAGGGAGATGGGTCTTAAGCTATTCAAACAGGTGGGGTCCAGTGAGGGTTTTTTAAGTATGGGGGTAACCAGTTCATGTTTGAGTGGGGAGGGAAAGGTGCCTAAAGAGAGGGACAGGTTGAAGATGTATGTATGGGTCCTGACCAGATCCCTTGGGCTGGAGCACCCCATTCCCCCGCCATTACCTCTTATTAGTGGCCACCTGTGTTATAAGAGGAGTCCTTTTAGTTCTCCCATATAGAGGAGTGTATTTCTCCCATGGTTAAGAGAAGCAGGATCTTTCATTCTTTGAATAGTGTAGGACCCACTGATAATGGGGTACTTTGACGCAGTAGTGAACTTAAGCACTATATGGCCATATGGTGTGACCAAATCCCCATATTTTTTGCTGATTATGTTTAAGTGTTTTAAATAGCCTTGCAGAATTTACATGGCATTTTTGCATGTGTGTGTTGTAATCTTTTGTTCTGCTGGCATGGTCTTATAGCAGCACCATCTTTAATGCAATTTTAGGGTGTGCCCCTCCAGGTCTTTGTCAGGTTGAAGATGTGGGCTAGAGAGTTTAGGATACAGCAGGAAGGTGGTAGCAGTAATTGTGAGGGGACAGGGTCCAGGGGACAGGTGGTGAGGAGGGCCACGGAAAGGAGTTTGGCAGCTTCCTCAGTGGTAACAGGGTTGAAGGAGGGAAGTATTGTATGTGGTGTTGGACCTGGTGTGTTGGTTCAAGGAGAAAGCTGGATGCTGCATATCTCATCACGAATTGTGTCGATTTTGTTTTTGAAATGATTGGCAATCTCCTGGGCAGTTAGTTGGTGGGTGCAGGCAGTGGGGAGTGAAGTAAGGAATTATGGGTAGAAAAGAGGCGATGCGGTTTAGATGAGAGGGTTTTGATGAGAGTGGTATAGTAGGTTTGTTTAGCAGTGTGGAGGCAGGAGTTGTATTTGAGAAGGGCAGATTTCTAGAGGGTGAAGTCTTGCAGAGATTTAGTTGTACGAAATGCTCGCTCGAGAGCACATCTGCATCTCTTAAGACTTCTAATCTCATCTGTTTGCCAGGGTTGTAGCAGGCGAGGCCTGGTTCTGTGTGTAGAGAGAGGACTGAGTGTGTCCAGGGATGATGACAGTATGTTGTTGTAGACAGAAGTGGCCAGGTCTGAGCAGAACAGGGGTGCAATTTTATCATAAAGGCATTTAGTAGCAGAATGGGTTGTGCTGGTGAAGGTTTCTGCGGGTAACGGTTTGCAGGTTGGAGCCATGGGTGCTAGGAGACAGGGAGTGTGTGAAACGGATAAGGTTGTGATCGGAGAGAGGAAAGGGGGTGTTAAAGAGGCTGCAGGGAGTGCAGATGTGGAAGAATACGAGGTTGAGAGTGTTGCCATTGGAGTGACTGGTGGTTTATGTCCATTGTGTTATGTTAACCACTTAAAGCGGAGTTCCGCTTAAAAAAAAAAAAAATTTTAAAGTCAGCAGGAAGAAATACTGCAGCTGCTGACTTTTAATAAATCAGACACTTACCTGTCCCAGGGTCCAGCGATGCGTGGGAAGCCCTGCTCGTCTCCCCCTCCTCTCTGCGGCACCGGCATAGTCACCGTGGGCGCCCGGGTGTGGCTTCACAGCCAGGCACGCACTGCGCATGCGCGAGCTGCGCCGTGACTGGCCGGGCAATCATTTGGGACCTGTGACGTGTACCAGATGATTGCCGAGAGGGAGGGGGGAGAGGTGATCTCCCTTCCAGTGCTGCGGGGGGGCGGGACGGAAGGCATCCGCTCCCCCCACAAAAAAAATGACATGTCAAATGTGGCATGTCAGGTTGTCGCCTTCCCTTAAAGCGGAAGTTCCATTTTTGGGTGGAACTCCGCTTTAAGGATCAAGACTCTTCTTGACACTTGTTCTTTACAAGTTGAAATAATTTTTTTTTTGCTAGAAAATTGCTTAGAACCCCCAAACATTAAATATATTTTTTTCTAACACCCTAGAGAATAAAATGGCGGTCATTGCAATACTTTCAGTCACACCGTATTTGCGCATTGGTCTTACAAGCGCACTTTTTTTGGAAAAAATACACTTTTTTGAATTAAAAAGTAAAACAGTAAAGTTAGCCCAAATTTCTTTTATATTGTGAAAGATAATGTTAAATTGATACCCAACACGTCATGCTTCAAAATTGCACCCGCTCGTGGAATGGCAACAAACTTTTACCCTTAAAAATCTCCACAGGCAATATTTAAAAATTTCTACAGGTTACCAGTTTTGAGTTACAGATGAGGTCTAGGGCTAGAATTATTGCTCTCGTTCTAACGATCGCAGCAATAACTCACATGTGTGGTTTGAACACTGTTTTCATATGCGGGTGCTACTCAGGTATGCGTTCGTTTCTGCGCGCGAGCTTGTCAAACTTGGCACTTTTTTTTTTAATTTTACTTTTATTTATTTTTTGATACTCTTTTATTCCTATTACAAGGAATGTAAACATCCCTTGTAATAGAAAAAAATCATGACAGTGTGTTGTGTTTGTTAAAATATGATTTTTTTATATCAGACATAACATTACATGAGACAATATTACTTGGTCATAGACATGAGATTACTGTCAGGTTTTGGCTTGAGTAGATATTTCTCAAACAAATGCTGTTCGATACAATGGGAAACGTAGATCTCCTAAACAATGGAACTAGACAGTCGGTTTACCAGAAGCAGTGTACATGAGACCGAATAACTTATTTAGGGAAGGGAGAGTAGCCTATAGTCATAAGATGCCTCCAGTGCCTTGACTACGTGGAAATAAACATCACCCAAACCACTGTGTCAATTCCCAAAAAAAAAATGAATATAAATGCATATGAAAACAAAAGTTATATAATATAAAAAAAATGTATTTTGAAGATTTTGGGAATAATTGGAAGTGTGGGCATGGAAGGGAGTTCAGGGAATGTGGGCTTGTGATTCTGAATCTTTTGCTGAGCGGTTTTTGCTTTATTTTTTTTTTTAAATGCACATTTTAGGACTGAAGATTAGTTTAAAAATCAAAAACACTTCTTTATCCTCCCACTTACATTAATGATAGGTCACTATTCACTAGACTGTGTGAGTTGGTGGATCCACCTGTAGTAGCAAAGTTTCAAACGTAGTTTGAAGTAGATATTGGAGAGTGATGAAACAGATTGTATGCAAGACAAAGCTTTCTGCCTTTACGACCACTGCGCAAGGTTATGGGTGAACATAGGGGGTGAAGAGGCTGCCACTGGCGACGGATCTGACTAAAGGACTTGAGCAAGTCTTGTGTGTTACGGTTTATGCCAAGGGCCAAACACAATTGATTGAAAGGCTGGTAAGAAATACAGTGTTCCAAAAAAGGGGGTCATAGGGCCTACAGTGGGGATCGAAAGTTTGGGCACCCCAGGTAAAAATGTGTATTAATGTGCATAACGAAGCCAAGGAAGGATTGAAAAATCTCCAAATGGCATCAAATTACAGATTAGATATTCTTATAATATGTCAAAAAAAGTTAGATTTTATTTCCATCATTTACACTTTCAAAATTACAGAAAACAAAATATGGTGTCTGCAAAAGTTTGGGCACCCTGCAGAGTTAATATCTTGTACTGCCCCCTTTGGCAAGTATCACAGCTTGTAAACGCTTTTTGTAGCCAGCCAAGAGTCTTACAATTCTTGTTTGAGGTATCTTCGCCCATTCTTCCTTACAAAAGTCTTCCAGTTCTTTGAGATTTCTGGGCTGTCTGTCACGCACTGCTCTTTTAAGGTCTATCCATAGATTTTCAATAATGTTGAGGTCAGGAGATTGTGAAGGCCATGGCAAAACCTTCAGTTTACGCCTCTTGATGTAATCCCCCGTGGATTTTGAGGTGTGTTTAGGATCATTATCCATTTGTAGAAGCCATCCTCTCTTTAACTTCAGCTTTTTCACAGATGGCATCAACTTACCATCCAAAATTTGCTGAAATTTTATTGAATCCATTTTTCCTTCTACTCGTGAAATGTTCCCTGTGCCACTGGCTGCAATACAACCCCAAAGCATGATTGATCCACCCCCATGCTTAACAGTTGGATAGAGGTTCTTTTCATTAAATTCTGTGCCCTTTCTTCTCTAAATGTACCTTTGCTCATTCCGGCCAAAAAGTTCTATTTTAACCTCATCCAAAATGCCTCAGGCTTGTCTATATGTTTATTTGCAAAGTTCAAACGCTGATTTTTGTGGTGAGGACGTAGAAGAGGTTTTCTTCTGATGACTCTTCCGTGAAGACCATATTTGTACAAGTATCTCTTTATAGTGGAATAGTGTACCACAACTCCAGTGTCTGCCAGATCTTTCTGGAGGGATCGTGCAGTCAAACGTGGGTTTTGAATTGCTTTTCTCACAATCCTGCAAGCTGTTCTGTCTGATATTTTTCTTGGTCTTCCAGATCTTGCTTTAACTTCCACTGTTCCTGATGACTGCCATTTCTTAATTACATTCCGAACAGAGGATATTGACATCTGAAAAGGCTTTGCTATCTTCTTATAGCCTTCTCCAGCTTTGTGAGCGTCAACTATTTTCAGTTTTCTAGACACCTGCTTAGAAGAACCCATGGTGCCGATTGTTGGGGCAAGGTCAGATGAGTCTGGCCATTTAAAACCTTTGAGATTGACATCACCTGGTCTTCACAGACGATGATTGAGAACAATCCATGACACTGGCAGGTCTCAGCTTTGCAAAGGGGGCAGTGCATGCTATAAATTCTGCAGGGTGCCCAAACTTTTGCAGACGCCTTTTTTTGTTTTCTGTAATTTTGAAAGTGTAAATGATGGAAGTAAAATCTAACTTTTTTTGACATATTATAAGAATGTCTAATCTGTAATTTGATGCCATTTGGAGATTTTTCCATCATTCCTTGGCTTCGTTATGCACACTAATACACATTTTTACCTGGGGTGCCCAAACTTTCGATCCCCACTGTAATTGTATTGATATTCTAAAGGTGGGTTTGGCATGATCACACGTGTAAAGTGTTTGTCGAGTAAGATCGGCAGTAATTGAGAGGCCCTTGCGAAGAAAAGGAAAGGTCCATGGGAGGGCACAGAGATCTATAGGTTTTATATGACCTTCCAATTGTACCCATAACTTGGATGAGTGGTGGAACCAGTCAAGGATAAGTATTAATATTGCTGCTTTATGGCAAATAGAGGCATCAGGTACCCCTAACCCACCTTGATTCTTTGGGAGGGCCAAAACAAATTCTGGGCGGGACAGAGTTACAAATAAATTTGAAAAACAACTGGTGGATTTCGCAGAAATACGAAGCCGGAAGATGGATTGGAATTGTTTGAAACAAATAAGAAGTGGGGAAGGATAAGAGTGGGTAATTCTGCTGAACCATGAGAGTCTCTTAAACGCATAGGAAGCCAGGCCCGCTTGAATTTTGTAAAGCATTGGAAGAAAATTTCAAGAGTATAATTGCCGAAGCTGGTATACTAATCCATACAGAGAGAATAAACAATGGACAGATCTTGAAAGGAAAGTTAGTCAAAAGTTGCATCATATTAGTTTGCAATAGAGAAATATTGAGAAATTCTGATTTACTATAATTGACAAAGTTACTGACTTTACTGACAAATCTGTGAAAGTATTGTTTTAATGGGACTATGAAGGCTTCTCATCATTTTATTATTTGCAAGTAGTCTGTGGACTTTGTCATCTGTTCTGGAATCCAATAAAATAGGATTTTTTACTTACCGTAAAATCAGTTTCTCTGAGTTCATTGACAGACACAGCCTTCTTTATTCAGAATGGTAGGGTTACATCATCTCCGCAGGAGTAGGACTAGGCAGAACAAAAAAACAACCCCTGGCTACACCCATGGGCTGTCCTCCATCAGTATATAACCCCCTCCCTGCTCTAGGTATTCAGTTTAGTAGCAAGCAGAAATAGAAGTATCAAAAAACTCCACAGAGGGGGGTGGGTGCTGTGTTTGTCAATGAACTCAGAGAAACGGATTTTAAGGTAAGTAGAAAATCCTATTTGCTCATTCGTTCATTGACAGACACAGCCTTCTTTATTCAGAACGGTAGGGACATCCCAAAGCAGTGCTGAACATGAGGGGTGGGACAGCGAAAAATCCCAAGGCTAATACAAAAGCCAACCAGGTAACAGGAGTTTCACACAGGACAAGTTGGAACCCAACCTGAACGATACCCCTTCAAGAGGAATTAGATCCTCTTAACAGTAGCCTGCAAAAAGCTTGCGGCCAAAAAAGGCACCCGCAGATTCCAATCCATCTACTTCATAGAACTTGTACCCAGACCGACTGGACCCATGCGGGGATAATAGAATGACCGGAACCCCCGCAGCCGTGATCCTGCATAAAAGCTGGAGAGGAGGAAAGGCATAGGGAAACATCACTGGCCCCAGGGGCCACCAGAGCTGCCAGAGCAACCTGTGACCTTACCGGAAACCTTGGTACCGTCCAGTTGAACCAGGACACCAAGAGAACTACCTCATGAGTGTCCCAGTTGGAACAAACCCAACGAAACATGGCCCAGTGAAGGGCCCATCCATGCTCCAACCCTCGCCAACTGAGGTATCCGCCTGTCAGCATTCCACTCCTGGAATGCATACATTGCAAAAGAGCCAGACGAAACGTTCTGCCCACTGGGAAATACTGGCAACAGCCAGGGCCACCACAGCCTATTTGACCTGCCCTGGCGAAGGGCATAAGCCATTGTGATTGCCTTGTCTGACTAGAACTGTACTGGGAGCCCCCGAAGTTGATCCGTCCATGATCCAGACTTAGCCTGATCGCTCGAAGTTCCAGGATATTACCTGGTAGTCCGGATTCCACCAGCGTACAATGACCCTAAGCAGAGCTCAGTCCCAGGACATCCTACCTGGACCGACTGGCATTGGTGGTAGAGGTCGACCGATATGGGTTTTTCTCTGGCCGATGCCGATATTCAGAAATCGCGATGGCCGATGGCCGATATAAGATGCAGATTTTTTTGGGGCGATATATTAGGCCGTTTTTTTTTTTTTTTCGTTTTTTTTTTCCCTTCATCTCATAAAATCTAACAGTTAGATCCCTTTCACACTGGGGCGTTTTTCAAGCGCTTTTGGGCTAAAAATAGCGCCTGTAAAGTGCCTGTAAAACGGCTCCCCTGCAGTCTCAATGTGAAAGCTCGAGTGCTTTCACACTGAGGCGATGCGCTGGCAGGATGTTTAAAAAAAGTCCTGCAAGCGGCATCTTTGGAGCGGTGTACACCGCTCCTCCACCACTCCTGCCCATTGAAATGAATGCGCACCGCTGCCGAAGCGCCTGCAAAGCGTTTCGGCAGCAGCACTTCAGGGGTGCATTTAACCCCTTTCTCAGCCGCTAGCTGGGTTATAAGCGCCCTGCTAGCAGCCGAATAGCGCCGCTAAAATGACGGCAAAGCGCCGCTAAAACTAACAGCGTTTTACCGTCAACGCATGCCCGCTCCAGTGTGAAATACAGAAATTTTTTTACATTTAAACATTTATTAAACAAAACAAACCTCCAATCAGTTCACTTTTATGTAGAATTTAGATAAAAAAAAAAAAAAAATAACGATATCTTAAATATTAAATACACAAAAACAGGTAATCAAAACTTTTGGACGAAAAAAAATGGGCTAAATTTACTGCTTATTTTTTTTTTTTAAATTTCATTAGTGTATTTTTTTTTTAAAAAATTGCGTTTGAAAGACCGCTGCGCAAATACCGTGTGACATAAAATATTGCAACAACCGCTATTTTATTCCCTAGGGTCTCTGCTAAAAAAAAATGTATATAATGTTTGGGGGTTCTAAGTGATTTTCGAGCAGAAAATACAGGATTTTTACTTGTAAGCAACAAGTGTCAGAAAAGATTTAGTCTTTAAATGGTTAAACTGAGAACTTCTACACACGGAGTTCAGCTCATTGATAAAACAACCTGAAAAGATGCAATGTATCTTCTTATCAGACTTGGCAGGCTGCCCAGGGAGGAGAGAATCTTCTCCACAGATAACCGCTGAAGTTATAATCGGCTTTTTCTATCAGCACAATCGGCCGATGCCGATTAAGTAAAAAAAGCCAAATATCGGCCGATATATCGGTCGACCTCTAATTGGTGGTCACCTTGTTTAATACAAGGAGAGAAAGGATTTATCCCAAAGAACCGGAGAGCGATCCACCAGACCAGGGAACCCTGGTTTCCTAACTCAGCTGAATCCAATTGAGACCTCAGGTATTTGTCTCATGCCAGGATCTCCCCAAAGGGAGCTTGTATGGAACTGCGCAAATGTAATCGTTTCAAAAAGGTTGAAACTCTCAGACCCAATACCCACATGCAGGTCCGTAGAGGGCCTACCTGCTGGACAGAAAAATAAAAAACGCAGCAAGCAACTTTTGAAGTTTGTCCAAGAGAAGAAAACACGCTGGCCAGAGCTGAAGCTCGGGCTTAGATAATCCGACGTTCTGGAAGGGCCCAAGCAGACTTCAGATGGTATAGATGCCCACTGAAATCAATCAAGGTCTGTATAGAAACTACATTGCCCCTTGGGGTAGCCGAGTGGCAGAAGAAGCCAGGACCGCAAATCCCCACAGATGCAACCACGCCCGATCCGGGACCAACACCTCGCGAATACCCGAGGAGTGGTGGCCAGACTATGCACTGATCATGCGCCGCACCCACAGCAAAACGGAGGAGGTGCTGGAGTGAGGCACATAACGGAATGTGTAAAAAAGCATGCGTGATGTCGATAGAAACCAGAAGGTCCCCATGATGAAGGGGTGCTACTGCCGTGCTAACGGACTCCATCCTGACCTCCTGTACCCACATAAGGCAGGTCAGGGCTTTAAACAGTTCCCGACACGGGAACCGTGACAACCATACTCTGCAGCAATGGAGCTTGCACATTTCCCCCCCTCCCCGCGGAGAACAGCAAGCGGTCCGGCAGTAGACGCCCATTAGAAGTATTGACATCCAGCGTAGTCCCCAAAATACTTGTCCAAGCACCACTGAGGAGACCTTAGAAGCTCAGCAACCAGGGGAACTACGGCCAAGAGGCGTAGCTGACATACTGCAGTGCCTAGACCATAGGTCCGGCAATGCAGCAAAGGCAGGGGAATTCCCAATTGGGTACCTCACAGCAAGTTTTTTTTTTCTTATTTAGAAACACAAATGCACTGTAGACTCTCCCAGTCTTCAAGGACTATATTGTCAAGATGAGAGGGAAAAGGGAACGATTTTGACGCGCAAGACGGCTTATGAGGTATCGGCTCTCCGCCGTAGCCACCGCTGCATCCCCCATCTTAAAAGGTTCCTGCACAGATGTAAAAAGTGCGATAACCAGCACTTTTTCATGCCCTACTGCAGTCATCCTCACTCCCTGACAACATAGGGAGCTTGGCCACCACCCTGCAAGGTGGGCCACGTCCACAGAGCCAGGTAGGAGAAAGAGGGGGGAGGAGAGGGCAGGGGTGCCATATACTAGGCTATATGCCTAAGCGCTACCCCAAAAAACACAGGGGGAGGGGGCCACCAACTGGAACCCCCCATCCGAGGTCCACATATGGGATGTCAACCGAGGCCCCTCACAGGAGGCACAGACCAAGGCACCCTTTACAGGGGGCACAAAACAGAGCCCCTAACAGGGGGCACAGACCAGGGCCCCTCACAGGGGGCGCAGACCGGGGGCCCATCACAGGGGGGCACAGACCGGGCCCCTCACCGAGGGCACATTCTGGGGCCCCTTACAGGGGGCACATACCAAGGTACCTCACGGGGCACCTCACAGGGGGCACCTCCCGGGGCCCCATACAGGGGAGCCAATCCAGGAGGTCACAGAAGCCGTGGCCCAATAGGTACAAAAAACGCAGCCTCGTCTAATAGCCGCAAAAGCCGCAGGCTAAATTTTGGCTGCCCGCCGCGAGTGCATGGCCCACGGTGGGACCAGACTACCCCACAGGACAGCTGGTCGGTAGGACGCAAGGCCGCGGCCTAAACTCTCAGGCCTCCAAGCCGGTAGGCCGAAAAGTTGCAGCCTAAATTTTCAGCTGTCAGCGGCGAGTGCGGTAGGCCGCAAAGCCGCGCCTTAAATTTTCAGCCGCCGGCCGCTAGAGCGGCTCCCCAGCTGGTAGGCAGCAAAGCCGCGGCCTAAATTACGGCAATCACTCACCTCCCAGGCCCAACCCTAGATGCCCCCCCCCAGTAACAACCCGAAGGTGAAAAAAGGGGAACCATGTTCCAAAGCCCCTAGGCCTGAACCTGGGCCTCATCCGGGATAGGGGAGGAGGAGGAAGGGGGGAAGGAAGGGGTGAGGAGGGTGGAATAGAACCCCGGAGGGACCGACCACCCCAGGGAGTACCCGTGCCCCACACCACTCCGGGGAAGGAGAGGAGGGGACCCCTTACTTACCTCCCCAGCAAAAAGCGCGAGTAACGCTCCCAAACAGATCCTCATCCCCACCGAAGTGGGGGGGCTGTCGGCCATGAGGAACGATGCGACCTCTCGAGAGATGTTTAACTCGCAGGGCCAGCCCCTGTCCAGTTGGGCTATGTTGCGGCTGACCTAGCGCGTAGCTGTGGTCTACGCGCACTCGCTGGTCTTACTCCTGACTAGGCAGAAAAAAACTGAATACCTAGAGCAGGGAGGGGGTTATATACTGACTGAGGACAGCCCATGGGCGTAGCCAGGGGTTTTTTTGTTTTGCCTAGTCCTACTCCTGCGGAGATGATATAACCCTACCATTCTGAATAAAGAAGGCTGTGTCTGTCAATGAACAAATGAGAAACGCTAATCTCTCTGGAGAACTAAGTTGCTGCTGAGATTAATTTGGATTGGAGGAGTTTTCATCATATACACTTTTGTTTCCCTAGCAGCACTAATAATTAAATTTATTATTAGATGTCATCCATATATTTACAACATATTGGTGCCATTACCGAGGCATACATACACACTAAAATATCAAAAGTATTGTGACCTCTGCCTTTACACGCACATGAACTTTAAAGCCGACCTTCAGTGATTTTTTTCATCTTTCCATCTATTAAATCTTCTGCCCTTGTTGTTTTAACTTTGAATAGTAAAATATTTTTTTTTTCTGCCAGTAAATACCTTATACAGCCCACTTACTTTTGTCTGGTAAAAAGCCTAGGCTTATAACATCATGCACAGCTCTCTCTCTCACTGTCGTGGGAATTTGCAAGGAAGGGAGGAGGGGTGAGTTAGAAGAGGGCCAATGAGAGCTGCAGAGCTGGAGATGTGCCTCTGTCTGTGTAAATCCAGGAAGTGATCAGGCAGCAGCTTCAGCTACCCACAGTTAAAATGATTGCAGCCAGACTCAGTGGAGGGAGATTTCTGCAGCATATTTGGCAAGTACAGAATCACAGTATATACAAAATAATATGCAAATTGGTTTCAGGGAAGCTTTAGAATGACAAGGATCTTATTACAAATTATGTGAGCAGACTGCAGTTCCTCTTTAATGGCATCCCAGTCTTAGTCTGTAGGGTTCAATATTGAGTTGGCCCACCCTTTGCAGCTATAACAGCTTCAACTCTTCTGAAAGGCTGCCCACAAGGTTTAGGAGTGCGTCTATGGGAATGTTTGACCATTCTTCCAGAAGCACATTTGTGAGGTCAGGCACTGATGTTGGACAAGAAGGCCTGGCTCGCAGTCTCTGCTCTAATTCATCCCAAAGGTGTTCCATCGGGTTGAGGTGCAGGCCAGTCAATTTCCTCCACACCAAACTCACTCATCCATGTCTTTATGGACTGTTTGAATAAAAAAAATAAGGTGCTGCAGTGAGAAGTACCCGAGAAAGACTTTTTCCACCCAAATTGAAATGTTGCTGCTATATTTAAGCCAAGCTAAATATCAAAGTTGAAAAATTATTTACGCATCCAAAATAAATTTGTGGAAAACTGTATTGTTTCAAAACAGTTTAAAGGCATCTCCTAAGAATGTTATTTAAAATATTGGTATTTTTTTTTTATATGTCACCCTCAAAACTGAATCAAAAGGGAGCTCTTCCCTTTGTATTGTTTTTTTTTTTTTTCTCATTTTGTTAAATGTGCTCCATGGCCATGCATGGCTCCCTGTGCCCTTTTTTGACAACAGTTTGCCTAGTAGCCAGAATTAAAGCGGTTGTATACCTATTTTTTAAACTTTTACCTACAGGTAAGCCTATAATAAGGCTTACCTGTAGGTAAAAAAAATATCTCCTAAACCTTTATGGTTTAGGAGATATTCCCCTCGTAATGAGCCGCTGAATGCAGCAGCGCATGCGCACAGGGGATTCTCGGCTGAAAGCCCGGCAGCCGCCGGACCTTGCCGGAAAAAAAGTCTCCCGCGCGCACGTGCAGGAGTGACATCGCGGCTCTGACCACTCACAGCGCCGGAGCCGCGATACCCGGAAGACACGCTGAGGGGAAATGTCAGCTTCCTCTGCGTGGACTCGGTGAGATGCCGGCGCCTCATTCTAAGGTAAGTATCTCATAATGAGCTAATATGCGGTGCATACTAGCTCATTATGCCTTTTCCCTTCCCTTAGGGAAACAAAAAAGTCTGCGGGTTTACTACCGCTTTAAAGAGGAACTGCAGTCTGCTCACATAATTTGTAATAAAAACATATTTGCCATTCTGAAATTTTCCTCCAACCACTTTGCATATTATTTTATATATACTGTGATTCTGTACCTGCCAAATATGCTGCAGAAATCTCCCTCCACTGAATCTGGCTGCAACCATTTTAACTGTGGGCAGCTGAAGCTGCTGCCTGTTCACTTCCTGGATTTACAGACACACAAAGGCACGCCTCATGCTCTGCAGCTCTCATTGGCCCTCTTATGACTCACCCCCTCTCCCTTCCTGGGAGAGGGGATGAGAGACCCGCACATGATGTCATTAGCCTAGGCTTTTTACCAAGCAAGAAACAGGAAATGGGCTGTGTGACATACCTAGCCGGGACAGAGGCTGTTGGAAAGGACTGAATGCAAGCCTCTTGCCTTTTGATTATGGGCCCTGGATTTTCAAGGGAACAATGCTCTTTGTGAGGTGAATTAGAAATCCAGTCTGAACTGTACTAATCGGACTCAGTTGTGTATATATGTATAAATTGTTTGATTCTGTTGTGGACTCTTTGCTGTGGTAATTTGGGTTGTGTGTCCCTGTAGAGGGAGGGGGGATTCCTCCAGCAGCCCCCTGCTGATAAGACTGATTCATACTGTTGGAACACATACTGTGAGGAGAGGCTGGTGTCATCAGCTCCAACTACCTGTCTTGTTCACTGCTATAATGTGTTTAATGTAAATGAGTTTAGTCTGGCTTACCACAGGTTCTAAGGGTATTTCACACATTTTTGTTTGTTCTAATTAACCCTGTGTTGATGTTTATAGTAATGTGTATTGAATAGTCACCTAGTCTGGGTAAATGATTTAGTAAACTAGCTCATGTTAATTAGGTTACAGTTGTATTGTTAGAGGAGGTTCCAACGGTATATAAAGTCTTGTAATTTTGATTCTAAATAAAATAGTCCATGTTAGCAGTGAAGCAAGTGTCGCCTTCTTTTGTGCTTGGAAGCGTTTGGAATATCTGATATCTGAGTCCAGACTGGGAGGAAGCGATATACTGGTGGAAACACTCAAGCGGAGTGTGGGACGTTCCGTGACAGGCTGTATGAGGTATTTACTGGCAGAAAAAAATATATGTTTTACTATCCAAAGTTAAAACAACAAGGGCAGAAGATTTAACAGACGGAAAGTTAAAAAAAAATTACTGAAGGTCCACTTTAGATTCTTCCGCTATACAAGTCAATAGGGTTTGCTGCTAAGTGCAGCTTTGCAGATTTCGTGCAGGATTTCACAATCCTCCCCACCAGTCAAACCAAGGCAGATTTGTTCATCCCTACTCAAAACAAAGAGATTTCACTGATCTTAAAGCCCCAAACTTTTCTGCAATTCATGGTATTTGTTATTCTAGTTTCATTGGTTTTTATTCAATTGTAGAATTGTTGAGATTTCAATATTTAATTCTATCCCAGTGAAACGTAATACCTGTTTTATTACATTCAAAAAACAATAACTACTTTTAATTGCACATATCAGTAAGAGATAGATGCAAGTGACAGAAGTGGAAATTTGCAATTTATTAAAACACCCATGTCTAAATCCACCATTCATAAATCTTTAAGAGTTGATATTTACTTTTTTCTTTATCTATATTTAGCCCAGATTAGTGGGAAAATAGTTTGCTTTATGGTGCAGGCAACATCTGGAGAAAATCCGGATTCAAAGCTTTACGCAGTCTGCTACGTGGCTGGAAACACCCTTTCAATGCCAGATCCTAATGCAGCTTTTAGAATTTATTGAGCCATATAGTAAGAATATCTGTCAAAAGCAGATAGGCATTTGAAAGTGAGGAATGTAGGCAACGTGCCCAAGAATACATAGAGTACATCTGGAGTACACAGCATTCATGTTATTAGGGCTTAATAAATGATAATAAAAGTTGATACACCCACAAAGAAACAATGCAACCCCTTACAGGAGAAAATACCAACCCATGTGTGTGGTCACATGACCAATATTAAAAGGGGACCTTAATGCATCAAGGTGAAAAAACTTCTGTCACTGACTGCCCCCCCAGCCCCCCCCCCCCCCCGTTTTACTCACCTGAGTCCCGTATTCAATGGAGATGCGCTCTTCCTCTGTGCCTGGGCTCGACTGGATAGCTTGATAGCAGTGCAGCCATTGGCTCCTGCTGCTGTCAATCAAATCCAATGACATGGGTGCCGGGCGGGCATGGCCAAGGTCCTACATTCAGCTCCTATGGACGCAGAATGCTGTACTCTGGAGCGTGCCCACAAGGTAACCCCCCCCCGGTAAAGCGCTTCTCCTAGGGGGTTATGCGATGTGGGGAGGAGCGACCAGCACCACCTGGGGACCCCAGATGCCACTCTGTGCAAAACAAACTGCATAGTGGAGGTAAGTATGACATGTTTGTTATTAAAAAAAATAAAAAACGAAGCCTTACAATCACTTTAAGTACTAGCTAAATGATTATGGCTGAGGATCACTATTCAGTCAAAACTATCAGTCAATCAACATCTCTGCATATACATCAGTTCCCTAGACCCCTTCCACAAAGTGCACATGACTTTATAGAAGTACCACAGGACTAGCTGCCACACAGATTGCAGATTATCGTTTTATCCATACAAAGTATTCTATCCCACTATTACTTTATATGTACAGTAACTATTTTAAAAATACATGACTTGGTGGGACGCATGCGTGACTTCTACAGGATCGGCTGCATGTTTGAGTAGCTCCACACTACTCTCGCTCGGTTTAGCCTGCTTCCTGGGGCTAGAAAGCCACGAAATCCATCACAACTATCCCCAACACCCCCGGGATCATGCTGTGCATGTCGTAGAGCTTCACAATTAATCGTTAAAAGTTTGCGATCTCGATTCAACCCCTCTGATGATCTGTATTGCAGAGTTTCCGGATTCTTTCATCCAACGAGTATAGAGAGTTCTCTGCTCACTCTTGCAGTCTGCCAAGTTTTTAACAACATTGTAACTCTTCCATCTTAGATCAAAGGGATAATACTAATGCAGGAAGTTTAACCACTTAAAGTCTAAACCTTTTTCTGACACTTGTTTCTTACAGTTAAAATCAGATTTTTTTTGCTAGAAAATTACTTGGAACCCCCAAACATTATATATAGTTTTTTAGCAGAGACCCTAGGGAATAAAATGGTGATTGTTGTAATATTTTGTCACACTGTATTTGCACAGTGGTCTTTAAAATGCAATTTTTTGGGAAAAATACACTTCAATGAATTAAAAAAAAAAAAAAACGAAACAGTAAAGTTAGCCCAATTTTTTTGTTTAATGTGAAAGATGATGTTACGCCGTGAGAATCGTGAGAAAATCGTAATCTATCTTCTAAGCAAAAAAATTGTGATTCTCATTTTAGCCAGAATCGTGTAGCTCTAGCATAGTTACATAGTATAGTTACATAGTAGGTGAGGTTGAAAAAAGACACAAGTCCATCAAGTCCAACCTATGTGTGTGATTATGTGTCAGTATTACATTATATACCCCTGTATGTTGCGGTCATTCAGGTGATTATCTAATAGTTTCTTGAAGCTATCAATGCTCCCCGCTGAGACCACCACCTGTGGAAGGGAATTCCATATCCTTGCCGCTCTTACAGTAAAGAACCCTCTACGTAGTTTAAGGTTAAACCTCTTTTCTTCTAATTGTAATGAGTGGCCACGAGTCTTATTAAACTCTCTTCTGCGAAAAAGTTTTATCCCTATTGTGGGGTCACCAGTACAGTATTTGTAAATTGAAATCATATCCCCTCTCAAGCGTCTCTGCTCCAGAGAGAATAAGTTCAGTGCTTGCAACCTTTCCTCATAACAAAGATCCTCCAGACCCTTTATTAGCTTTGTTGCCCTTCTTTGTACTCACTCCATTTCCAGTACATCCTTCCTGAGGACTGGTGCTCAGAACTGGACAGCATACTCCAGGTGCGGCCGGACCAGAGCCTTGTAGAGTGGGAGAATTATCGTTTTATCTCTTGCGTTGATCCCCCTTTTAATGCATGCCAATATTCTGTTTGCTTTATTAGCAGCAGCTTGGCATTGCATGCCATTGCTGAGCCTATCATCTACTAGGACCCCCAGGTCCTTTTCCATCCTAGATTCCCCCAGAGGTTCTCCCCCCAGTGTATAGATTGCATTCATATTTTTGCCACCCAAATGCATTATTTTACATTTTTCTACATTGAACTTCATTTGCCATGTAGTCGCCCACCCCATTCATTTGTTCAGGTCTTTTTGCAAGGTTTCCACATCCTGCGGAGAAGTTATTGCCCTGCTTAGCTTAGTATCGTCTGCAAATACAGAGATTGAACTGTTTATCCCATCCTCCAGGTTGTTTATAAACAAATTAAATAGGATTGGTCCCAGCACAGAACCCTGGGGGACCCCACTACCCACCCCTGACCATTCCGAGTACTCCCCATTTATCACCACCCTCTGAATTTGCCCTTGTAGCCAGTTTTCAATCCATGTACTCACCCTATGGTCCATGCCAACAGACCTTATTTTGTACAGTAAACGTTTATGGGGAACTGTGTCAAATGCTTTTGCAAAATCCAGATACACCACGTCTACTGGCCTTCCTTTATCTAGATGGCAACTCACCTCCTCATAGATGGATAATAGATTGGTTTGGCAAGAACGATTCTTCATGAATCCATGCTGATTACTGCTAATATCATTCTTATTACTAAAATTTTGTATATAGTCCCTTATCATCCCCTCCAAGAGTTTACATACTATTGATGTTAGGCGAACTGGTCTGTAATTCCCAGGGATGTATTTTGGGCCCTTTTTAAATATTGGTGCTACATTGGCTTTTCTCCAATCAGCTGGTACCATTCCAGTCAATAGACTGTCTGTAAAAATTAGGAACAACGGTCTGGCAATCACTTGACTGAGTTCCCTAAGTACCCTCGGATGCAAGCCATCTGGTCCCGATGATTTATTAATGTTAAGTTTCTCAAGTCTAATTTTAATTCTGTCCTCTGTTAACCATGGAGGTGCTTCTTGTGTTGTGTCATGAGGATAAACACTGCAGTTTTGGTTACTGAAACCCCCCGATTCACTCGTGAAGACTGAGGAGAAGAATAAATTCAATACCTACGCCATCTCCCCATCCTTTGTAATCAGATGTCCTTCCTCATTCTTTATGGGGCCAATATGGTCTGTCCTCCCTTTTTTACTGTTTACATACTTAAAGAATTTCTTGGGATTTTTTTTGCTCTCCTCCGCTATGTGTCTTTCATGTTCTATCTTAGCCGTCCTAATTGCACCCTTACATTTCTTGTTGCATTCTTTATAAAGTCTGAGTGCTGAGGATGATCCCTCAACCTCGTATTTTTTGAGGGCCTTCTCCTTTGCTTTTATATGCATTTTTAAATTGGCGTTAAGCCATCCAGGATTTGCTCTTTTAAATTTATTACCCAATGGGATACATTGGCTAATGCCCTTATTTAATATACCCATTTCTCCTCCGTATTCTTTGTTCCTAATATTTTATCCCAATTTATGCCTTTTAGCAAGGTTTGTAGTTTAGGGAAGTTGGCTCTTTTGAAATTCAGTGTCTTTGTGTTCCCTTCATGTTTCCTATTTGTGTGATTTATACTGAAACTAATTGACCTGTGATCGCAGTTACCTAAATTGCCCCGTATTTCCACATCCGTGATCAGGTCTGTATTGTTGGTAATCAGTAGATCCAGTAATGTTTTATTTCTAGTTGGTGCGTCTACCATCTGACCCATAAAATTGTCCTGCAAGACATTAAGGAACTGGCAAGCCTTAAATGAATGCGCGGTTCCCTCCACCCAGTCTATGTCTGGATAATTAAAATCCCCCATTATGATAACACTTCCCATCCTTGCTGCTAATCCAATTTGTGATAGGAGATCCATCTCCACTTCCTCCCTCAGGTTAGGGGGCCTATAGCATACTCCCAGTATTATTTTCCCCTTAGCTTCATCCCTTTGGAGCTCTACCCATAAGGATTCCACCTCCTCTCTAGCTCCCTCAGTGATGTCATCTCTCACATTCGCTTGTACATTATTCTTGATATATAGGCATACCCCTCCCCCTTTTTTACCCTCTCTATCCTTGCGGTATAGGGTATACCCTTGAATGTTTGCTACCACTCGTTATCGACCCTTGGCTTGTTCCTCAACTACGCTTCTGCCTGATTCAAACCCATGACTGCTCGTTACTGGCTTGTTTACTGACTACGCTTCTGTTTGATCCTTATCTGATTCGCTGCTACTGGACCCCAGCTTGCTTACCTCCTGGTGGGGCGATTCTGAGGACCGCGACCTGGTACTAACACGCAGCAAAATCTATCTCCACTATCAGGAGCTCTGGTGAATACCAGTTAGTACTTAGACTCCGCACCTCAGGTGAGCCAGCGCCATCCGCCAGGGTGACTGCCTGTGTACCTATCCTGCTGGTCGATGGTAGTCCCGCCACTGCTATAGCAACTGGTCTTCCAGTCTGACCCCTGATTGTGACAGAATAATCTGGACCAAACATGGAGGCAGCTATAACTCTGCTAGACTCCGGGGCTCGGGGGAACTTTATGGATATAGAATTGGCCCACAGCAATAATATTTAAGCAAGAAATACATCTGCTCCTATTGATATGGAGATGGTTGATCACTCATCTTCAGAACCTCTTACCTGTATAAATGGTTCCTCTGGTACTCCAGTTTGAGGCTGACCATCATGAGATCATCAGCTTTCAGCTGATCACGTCATCCAAATTTCCTGTAATTCTGGGCATTCCTTGGTTTTCCACTCACAATTACTCCATCAACTGGGGAGCACAGACTATAGATTCTACTTCCTCCGCCCCATTGCGAGGAATACTGTAGGGAACTTTGTCAAACAAGTTCTTCGCTGGTCAAGGAGTCACAAGTGGATGTGGTTACCATGCAGTCATATGACAACCTGCCTCCACAATAGTATGAGTACCGGGATGTCTTTGATAAGAAGAATGCTGATCAATTACCTCCTCATCGCCCCTACGATTGTCCCATTGAACTACTTCCAGGGACAGAATTACCCTTTGGTTGCCGCTTAATCTTCAGAACAAGAATTTCAAGGTGCTCAGGGAGTAGTTTCATGAGAATTTAGAGAAGGTCTTTGAGAAGGGCTTCATAAGACCCTCCACATCTCCTGCAGGGGCAGCCCGGTTCTTTAAGAAAAAAACATTCCACCTTGCGTCCATGCATCGACAACAGGGAAAGACTCCAGTTACCAAGGTGGATATAAATCAATGATTTAAAAAAAAAAAAATCTGATTTTTTTTCATTTAAATCAGATTTTTTTTAATTTAAATCAGATTTTTTTAGCAAATTTATTTTAATAATATGCTTTTGGAGTAATAATCTATGTAAAGATAATTTTCCAATTAGAATACATTTATAATTTAGTTTATTCAGCATGAAATGGAGCTTAGTTATATAGCATGAGGCTGTATATTCTGCAATATTTACATTTTTGGTAAATTCATTTAATGAATCCAAGCTCTGCAAGCTGGGATAACATGCACTAAATTATTGCATTTACACAATGTCACAGTAACCATGAGAAAAAAAAAAAAGTTCAGGAACATCCCTTTATCCCATTGCTTTGCAAATCTATGTACACTACAAACTGAAGGATTGAATCGGTTCTGATATCGCTGTTTTACTAACCTGTTTTAGCTTATTATTCTAAATAGAAAACCTTCATTTTGTTGTATGTTTCTAACTACCAGCAAGAATGAGTCCTTACATTTAAAAGAGCACCTGTTATTTTAGATCCATCATGGCAGTGCCTGTTAGCGGGCATCTACTCACCTGCTGCCGTCACGTCCCTCACCTCGTTGTGTCGCTGCCGCATCACCAGCCATCCCATTAAAGTGAATGGGACTGTCGGTGAGTCAAAAGCGAGTCAGATATGACAGTTGCTCTTTAAAAATGATTTAAATCAAGCCTTTTTACTAGTAAATCGTGATTTAAATCGACTTGATTTAAATCAAATCCACCCTGCCGCTTAGTCAAAGTCTTTACAAAACTAGACTTACGGGGAGCATATAACCTTGTCCGCAATCGTCAAGGAGATTTATGGAAAACGGCCTTTAGTTCTTGGTTATGCCTTATGGCCTTTGCAATGCCCCTGCAACTTTCCAGCATTTCATCAAACTCATTTTTTGATCTCTTGGACCCGTTTTTGATTGCTTATCTGGATGATATTCTCATCTTCTCTGATAACCTTTCAAAGACATTGCAAATGTGCTTGTGATGCTACTCCAGGTTAATGAAGAACCAACTTTACATTTTATGATTTTATTTCTCCTGAAGGAGACAGCATGGATCTTGAGAAGATCAAAGCAGTGGTGGTTTGGCCTGCGCCTAGAAACGTTAGGGAGATAGAACGATGTGTTAGATTTGCCAACCTCTACAGGAAATTCATAAGAAACTTCTTTAAGGCGATAGCACCAATCACACAGCTGATGAAAAAAGGATGCCCTTTGTGTGGTCACCTGAGGCACAGACTGACTTTAGTAAATTAAAGACTATTTTTACTTCAGCACCAATTTATCGTGGAAGTGGATGCTTCAGCCTCTGCCGTAGGACTCATCCTATCTCAGCGAAGGAGAAATGATGCAGCTTCATCCTTCTGCCAGTTTAATGTCTTCAGCTGAACGGAATTATGACATTGGGAATAAATTCAATACCTTTGCCATCTCTCCATCCTTAGTAACCAGATTCCCTTCATCATTCTTTATGGGACCAAAATGATCTGACCTCCCTTTCTTACTATTTATGTACTTTTTTGGGATTTTTATTACTCTCCTCCGCTATGTGCCTTTAGTGCTCTATCTTAGCCACCCTGATTGCACCCTTACAATTATTGTTGCATTCTTTGTAAAGTTGGAATGCTGATGATGATCCCTCAGCCTTGTATTTTTTAAAGGCCTTCTCCTTTGCTTTTATATGCATTTTTACGTTGAAATTAAGCCACCCAGGACTTTTATTAGCTCTTTTAAATGTATTTGCCATTGGGATGCACTGGCTAATGCCCTTATTTAATATGCTCTTAAAGCATACCCATTTCTCCACCATGTTCTTTGTTCCTAAGATTTTATCCCAATTTGTATCTTTTAGCAAGGCTCGTAGTTTAGGGAAGTTGGTTCTTTTGAAATTCAGTGTCTTTGTATTCCCCTTATGTTTCCTACTAGTGTGATTTATACTGAAACTAATTGACCTGTGATCGCTATTTCCTAAATTGCCCCATATTTCCACATCCGTGATTAGGTCTGTATTGTTAGTAATCAGTAGGTCTAGTAATGCTTTGTTTCTAGTTGGTGCGTTTACCATCTGAACCATGAAATTGTCCTGCAAGACATTTCAGAACTGGCGTGCCTTAGATGAATGCGCGGTTCCTTCCACCTAGTCTATGTTTGGATAATTGTGATAGCAGGTCCGCCTCCTCCCTCTGGCTAGGGCCTACAGCATACTCCTTGTATTACTTTCAACTTAGTTTCATCCCTTTGCAGCTCTACCCATAAGTTTTCCACCTCCACTCTTGCTCCCTTAGTGATGTCATCTCTCACATTCACTTACATCAATTTTGATATACAGGCATACCCCTTCCCCTTTTTACCCTCTCTATCCCTGCGATATAGGGAATACCCTTGAATGGTTGCCAGCCAATCATGAGAGCTGTTGAACAAAGTCTCTGAAATTCCTACAAAATCGAAATCCTCCTCGTACAACAGTAGCTCTAGTTCTCCCATCTTGTCTGCCAGACTCCTGGCATTGGTGAACATGCCACAGAGTTTAGATCGGTCGCATACGGTCTCCTTATTGGTTGTTCTGAGGTTGCAAATAGTACTTATTACTATATTTATCTGGGGTTTAGGTGCTTTAGTCAACCTACCATTAATGCCCCCAATACTACCATCTGGAATATGATCCGTGCTGACTATCTCTACCTCTGGACCCTCCTCCCCCATCGCCTAGTTTAAAGCCCCTCTAACTTTTCGGCCATCTTCACTCCCAGAAGATCTGCACTCTCCTCATTTAGGTGCAGTCCGTCCCTTCTATAGAGCTGGTGACAGACTGAGAAGTTGGCCCAGTTCTCCAGGAACCCAAACCCCTCCTTACTACACCAGCTCTTCAGCCGCTTGTTTACTTCCCTAATAACCCTCTGTCTTTCTGGTGTGGCTCGAGGTACAAGTAGTATTTCTGAGACTACTACCTTGCTGATCCTTTTACTCAGTTAAGCTCCCAAGTCCCTAAAATCGTTTTTTAGGACACTCCATCTGCCTCTGACTTTGTCATTGGTGTCAAGGTGCACCATGACAGCCGGGTCTTCCCCAGCCCCTCCCAGTAATCTGTCCACCAGATCCGTGATGTGATGTGATCAGGATAGACACATAGCAGACAATAACAAAACAATATTATGAAAGCACGCATACTGGGTTAATTTTAACAAGCTAGTCTTGCTAAATAAACCATATTGTGTTTTGAATAAAGTGATTTTATCTTTAACTTTAAATTGTGCTCATCTTACTTTAGTCACAATTACTATAAAACGCTTTCTTAAAGTGGTCACGACGATATACGTCGGCACAATGGCACAGCTGGGCAA
Organism: Lithobates clamitans; assembly: GCA_037952925.1. Classification (NCBI taxonomy): domain Eukaryota; kingdom Metazoa; phylum Chordata; class Amphibia; order Anura; family Ranidae; genus Lithobates; species Lithobates clamitans. The sequence goes on along the minus strand of JBBGZY010000852.1, from coordinate 3,440,015 downwards.
ATGGGCATACAGGTACATCCCCTTTAAATTGCGGCATTGTGGGCGCGCGTGCGCCGCCTGCTCTGTGACTGTGCCTGCGGGTCCCGCGGACTCGATGTCCACAGGGGGTCCTCGATCCTGTCACGGAGTGGAAGAAAGGGGAGATGCCTTTGAAAACAAAGCATTTCCCCGTTCTGCCTAGTGACATGACAGGGATCTACTGCTCCCTGTCATGTCAGTGGAAGCCCATCTTCCCCACAGTTAGAACACCTCCCTAGGACACACTTAATCCCTTGATCATCCCCTAGTGTTTAACCCCTTCCCTGCCATTGTCATTTACACAGTAATCAGTGCATTTTTATAGCACTGATCGCTGTAGAAATGACAATGGACCCAAAATGGTGGCAAAAGTGTCGATGTGTCTGCCATAATGTCGCAGTCACAATAAAAATTGCATATCGCTGCCATTACTAATAAAAAAAAAAATATAATAAAAATGCTATAAATCTATCCCCTATTTTGTAGACGCTATAACTTTGGCGCAAACCAATCAATATACACTTATTTGGATTTTTTTTTTATCAAAAATATTTAGAAGAATACATATCGGCCTAAACTGAGGAAAAAAATAGTTTTCTTTTTATATATTTTTGAGGGATATTTATTATAGCAAAAAGTAAAAAATATTGCTTTTTTTTCAAAATTGTCACTCTTTTTTGTTTATAGCGCAAAAAATAAAAACCGCAGAGGTGATCAAATACCACCAAAAAAAGCTCTATTTATGGAAAAAAAGGACATCAATTTTTTTTGGGTGCAACGTCGCACAACCGTGCAATTGTCAGTTAGTGACGCATTGCCGTATCGCAAAAAGTGCTCTGGTCAGGAAGGGGGTAAATCCTTCCAGGGCTGAAGTGGTTAATGCATTCCTTCAATTAAGGTAAAAAAAACGATCCACTAATGGCTTTCTCCCCTCCACTCTGGAAACTTACCCGAGTCTTCTATCGATCCAGTGTTGTGCCCATCTGCAGGTCTTCTCTCCCCTCTTACTGATTTTACAGGCTTCACTGAGATCAGCAGATGCCATTGACTCCTGCTGCTGTCAGACAAATCCTGTGAGAAGGGAGAGGAGGGGGGTTGGCATAGACATGCCACACTGTGTATGTCTATGAATGCACACAGACTGGCTTGGGAGTGCACCTGTGCCTCCATAGCACACAGTTTGCTATCGGGGCAGACACAGAGGTATGGAGAGCGCCGGCAGGGGACCCCAGAAGATGAAGTATGGGATTGCTCTGTGCAATATCATTACACAGAGCAGGTAAGTATAAATCTATTATTCTAATTAAAAAAATACAGTTACATAGTAGGTGAGGTTGAAAAAAGACACAAGTCCATCAAGTCCAACCTATGTGTGTGATTATATGTCAGTATTACATTGTATATCCCTGTATGTTGCGGTTGTTCAGGTGCTTATCTAATAGTTTCTTGAAACTATCAATGCCCCCCGCTGAGACCACCACCTGTGGAAGGGAATTCCACATCCTTGCCCCTCCACAGTAAAGAACTCTCTACGTAGTTTAAGGTTAAACCTCTTTTCTTCTAATTTTATAGAATGGGCATGAGTCTTGTTAAACTCCCTTCTGCAAAAAAGTTTTATCCCTATTGTGGGGTCATCAGTATGGTATTTATAGCCTTTATAACCACTTTAATTGGTCAGAAAGGTGGCTATTAAACAAACTTTACATTGTGAGGAAAAATAAAAATCTCATTAGAATTTAAATTTGTTTAATACTAGGTCCCAAAGAACAAAGGTAAAAAAAAAGTCTACTATCACATCCTTGGACTGACCACTTATTGGCACTGTAATCTTTTTTTGGTTTGTTAGGATAAATGCCTTATACAACTGAAGCTTCTTCAATCGAGTCTTGTGTCACTGGAGGGGTTAAGCTTCTTGCTTCTAGCTTGTTCTCTGCTATGAATGGCCAGACGTTGATTCATGAATGAGATTTCATTGTAATCCTAATACCACTGGAGATGCCCACCCACTTCCATCTGCTGCCCTTGTTACACACAGAATCAGCACAATGGCAAAGTCAAACACAAATGTGGACAAATACACAACAGCAATACACAACAGTGATACTGTATGAAAACTGTATTGATTGGAATTTAAAAGAAATCAGCTCTCAGTAGCAGGTTCCACTCAGGATTAAGTGGGAACGGGCACAGCCTATTCCTGAAGTATTTAACATAGTGTAAACACTTATCCTTAAAGTGATTATAAATTCTTATTTAAAAAAAAACCAAATATGTTATACTTACCTCCTATATGCAGTTGGTTTTGCACAGAGCAGCCCCTCCCTCCTCTTCTCGGGTCCCTCTTGGCTGCTCCTGGCCCCTCCCTCCTGTAGGGTGCACCCATAGCAAGCAGCTTGCTATGGGGGCACCAGAGCCAAGCTGCAGCTCAGTGTCTCCATTCAGACACGGAGCTGCCATTCGCCCCCCCCCCTTCTCTTGATTGGCTGACTTTGATTGACAGCTGCAGGAGCCAATGGCAGCCGAGGGACTCGTGGACATCTCTGGACATGGGGCTCAGGTAAGTATTAAGGGGCTTGGGGGGGGGGGGCTGCTGTTTACAGAAGGCTTTTTATCTTGATGCATAGAATGCGTTAAGATAAAAAAACCTTCTGCTTTTACAACTCCTTTAACCGCTTCAGCCGTGGAAGATTTTACCCCCTTCTTGATGAGAGCACTTTATGCGATTTGGCACTGCGTCGATTTATCTGACAATTGTACGGTCGTGCGATGCTGTACCCAAACAAAACTGACGTCCTTTTTTTCCCACAAATAAAACTTTCTTTTGGTGGTATTTGATCACCTCTGCGGTTTTCATTTTTTGCGTTATAAACAAAAAAAAAAAGACTATTTTGAAAAAAAAACGCAATATTTTTTACTTTTTGCTATAATAAATATCCCCCAAAAATATATTAAAAAAAACTATTTTTTTCCTCAGTTTAGACCCGATACGTATTCTTCTGAATATTTTTGGTATAAAAAAATACCAATAAGTTTATATTGATTGGTTTGCGCAAAAGTTCTAGCGTCTACAAAATAGGGGATAGTTTTATGTCATTTTTATTATGATTTTTTTTTTTTTTTACTAGTAATAGCAGCGATCTGCAATTTTTATCGGGGCTGTGACATTATGGCAGACACATAGGACAATTTTGACAGATTTTTGGGACCATTGGCATTTATACAGCGATCAGTGCTAGAGAAATGCATTGATTACTGTATAAATGTCACTGGCAGGGAAGGGGTTAACACTAGAGGGCGATCAAGGGGTTAATTGTGTTCCCTAGTGTGTTTTCTAACTGAAGGGGGAGGGGACTGTGTAGGGGAGATGACAGATCGCTGTTCATATTCTGTATGAACAGATAATCTGTCTCTTCTCCCCTCAGAGAACCGGGAACTGTGTGTTACACACACAGATCCCGGTTCTCGGTTTGCCCCGAGTGATCGCGTACGGCCCTAGTGGGCGAATGTGGAAGCGACGTAACATGACGGCGATTTGCGCAGCCAAGCCATGTTGCCACAGTACAACTGTGGCAGCTCGTCGGCAAACGGTTAACCACTTGCCAACCAGCCATAGCTGTACAGCGGCGCAGGTGGGTGCGCGATGCGGAAGCAAGCCCACGGGTCAGATGGACTCGATGTCCGCCAGCGACCAGCGATCGCCTAGTACAGAGGCAGAACGTGGATCTGTCAGTGTAAACAAGCGGATCCCCGTCCTGATAGATGACATGTCAGAGATCTTCGGTTCAAAGTCAGTCATCAGCAACAGTGATCTGTCATGTCCCTGACAGCCCATCCCCCTACAGTTAGAACACACATAGGGAACATACTTAACCCCTTGATCGTCCCCTAGTGTTAACCCCTTCCCTGTCAGTGTCATTTTTACATTGATCAGTGCATTTCTATAGCACTGATCAATGTAATAATGTCACTGGTCCCCAAAGTGTGTCATTTGGGGTCAGATTTGTCTGCCGCAATGTCACAGTCCCACTAAAAATTGCAGATTGCCGCCATTACTACCGTAGTAAGAACAAATATTAAAAACAATTAAAAAGACCCTAAATCTATGCCATAGTTTGTAGACACAATAACTTTTGCTCAAACCAATCAATATACGCCTATTGTGATTTTTTTTACCAAAAATATGTAGAAGAATATATATCGGCCTAAACTGATGAATAAATGTGTTTTTTTATATTTTTTTTGGATATGTATTATAGCAAAAAGTAAAAAAAAAAAAATGTTTTTCAAAATTGTAGCCCTTTTTTTAAAATGCAAAAAATAAAAAAATCGCAGAGGTGATCAAATACCACCAAAAGAAAGCTCTATTTGTGGGAAAAAAAAGGACGTCAAATTTTCTTTGGGTACAGCATCGCACGCCCGCGCAATTGTGAGTTAAAGTGACCCAGTGCCGTATCGAAAAAAATGGCCTGGTCATTAAGGGGGAAAATCCTTCCGGGGCAGAAGTTGTTAATATATAGTCACAATATTTTAGGTATCATTACCGGAAAATGTCAAAATAAATTTGACATAAATTGTCAAGGATTATTCCACTGTTATGTTCAGTTTTGGGTCAGACTTAAGCTGGCCCATACACAATCAGAATTTTGTTTCAAAATTTTCATTTTTGGAATGTTCGCTTGGCTTTCCAATAATTAGTGAGGTCAAATTGGCAATCATTTTTGATCATAGTGACAAAAAAAACTCTTAAGGAACAGGACAATTTTTTTTTTCTCAAATGAACAAATTTCAAACAGTACATTTTTTTCAAACAGTACCTGGTTTTCGTTCATGAAATTCCTTTCATACCAAAATCGAATGTTAAAAGCAAAATAAATTTTGAAGACCTTTCAAACAACATGTGTCAAGTCTTTGTTGACATTATCGAATGTACCGACAAGATTTTTTTGTACAAATATCCATTTCAAAATCTACCAGTGTATGGCCAGCTGTAGTGAGCTGAATCACCGTTTGGTTTCTTTCACCTCTCAAAAGCCCTAGCAGCAAGACCCTCCCATAGTAGTTTAGGGCCGGTTCACACTAGTGCGATGCCAGCTATCGCATGTGATTTGCACCGCATTGCTATGCAGATCACATGCGATGCCTGCTCAATGCAATTTCAGCCACAAAAACTGTATGGCTGAATTTGCATCGCATTCGGACCAAACTCGTGCAGGACCCTTTTTGTGTTTGCACCGGAATCGAATTGCATAGGTGCTCACGCCCATGCTATCTGATTCTGCAAATCGCGCTGCGTTTTGTAAAACTGATTGCGGGGTGTTGTTACCATACACTCCACAATCAGTTTGCATGAACAGGTTGCGATTTTAATGCGGTGTAGATTTGCAGCAAATTCGCTGTGAATTTGCACCACATCTAGTGTGAACCAACCCTTAAAGTGTATTTCTACTTTTGCAGTCAAATTTAATAAAAAACACTATATGTTTGTTACTTGTTCCCTTTCACACAGCACACTTTTTAATGTAAATATTTACCTTTTAGCTGTTTTTCAGCAAAAGGTATCCTGACTGGCTGCAATTTTTTATTTTTTATTTTTTAACAGTCAGAGTGAGTCTGTCCTAAGTTTGCCCTCATTAACATACAATGAAAGGAGCCTAGCCTCTAAACATTTAACCTCTTTAACATAACAGTGTTCCAAGACAGTTACAACTGAAAATGAAGATCTGCCTACATGGCATATACAGGGTTAATTAAGGAAACCACATAGCTGCTCAGCCTCCTCATAAACAAAGAGAACTATGTGAATGGAGACATTAACAAATATCAAGTAGGCGTTATCCCAATTTGGCTACAAAAGTGGAAATACATTTAAACTTCCACCATATTGACAAGATCCTAAAGAAGAATGCTACAAGTCTGCCACTCCCACTCCCTGGTGGGAGACTCCTGACGGGCTCCCATTATCGTTTTCTGGACATTGCATACTCCTGCCAGGGTAGGCAGCTTCAACCTCTCCGGATGTCAAGCATAGCCAAGGGCAATCCTGAGAAACCCTAAAGGGCTGCTCTGTGCAAAACCACTGCAAAAAGCAGGTAAGTATAACAGGTTTGTTATTTTTAAGCAAAAAAAGGACAAGATTTTAATATCACTAACACTAAAACAAAAATGTAGCATGTTGTAGCTTAAAAGTACATAGAAGTGGTAGTTACAATCATTCTCATTTTTTAAGGGTAAGAACGTTTTTAGAAAGTACAGAAAATAATTTTAAAATATAGAAAAACTGACTTTATATGCCCTCCCAGGTGAACCAAACAATACATCAATATAAAAATCCAAAATGTTTTTGTTTTATTACAAAAAAAAGATACAAAGAATGATATATTCCTGTTTAGTGGACGTGGCCTATGGTGGGGAGGTGGGTAGCCCCCTGGAATACCCAGGAGTATGTAAAGGCGGATATTTATAGGGACTTTTCTGCATACTTTGGGCCACATGAGGTATGTGGAGAGCAGGCATCCATCTTTGAGGTAATACTGATAGCATACCTCCCAACCATCCTGGATTCCGCGGGACCGTCCTGCCATTTGAAGTAAGTCCGGGGTCCCATGGAATTGGGCTGATGTCCCGGAGCCCAGTGCCAGAATAGGTTCAGACACTGGACTCCACTTAGTGGGAGTATCCTCACTGCAACCAGTAAGGATTTCTGCCAGCTTCTCCCTCCCCCCTCAATCTTCTTTTCAGTTATTGGTTGCCAGGACCGCCGGTGTCCTGGTAACCTATGACATGCTCCGCGGGTGCGCACTGTGAAGGAAAGTTACGCCCCCCCATTCTATGAGGAGGTGAGTTGCCATCTAGATAAAGGAAGGCCCGTAGATGTGGTGTATCTGGATTTTGCAAAAGCATTTGACACAGTTCCCCATAAACGTTTACTGTACAAAATAAGGTCCGTTGGCATGGACCATAGGGCGAGTACATGGATTGAAAACTGGCTACAAGGACGAGTTCAGAGGGTGATTATAAATGGGGAGTACTTGGAATGGTCAGGGGTGGGTAGCGGGCTCCCCCAGGGTTCTGTGCTGGGACCAATCCCATTTAATTTGTTCATAAACGACCTGGAGGATAGGGTAAACAGTTCAATCTCTGTATTTGAGGACAATACTAAGCTAGGCAGGGCAATAACTTCTCCGCAGGCTGTGGAAACCTTGCAAAAAGATCTGAACAAATTAATGGGGTGGGCAACTATATGGCAAATGAGGTTTAATGTAGAAAAATTTAAAATAATGCATTTGGGTGGCAAAATGAATGAATGCAATCTATACACTGGGGGGAGAACCTCTGGGGGAATCTAGGATGGAAAAGGACCTGGGAGTCCTAGTATATGATAGGCTCAGCAATGGCAAGCAATGTCAAGCTGCTGCTAACAAAGCAAACAGAATATTGGCATGCATTAAAAAAGGGATCAACTCCAGAGATAAAACGATAATTCTCCCGCTCTACAAGACTCTGGTCTGGCTGCACCTGGAGTATGCTTGTCCAGTTCTGGGCACCAGTCCTCAGGAAGGATGTACTGGAAATGGGGCGAGTACAAAGAAGGGCAACAATAAAGGGTCTGGAGGATATTTGTTATGAGGAAAGGTTGTGAGTACTGAACTTGTTCTCTCTGGAGAAGAGACACTTGAGAGGGGATATGATTTCAATTTACAAATACCGTATTGGTGACCCCACAATAGGGATAAAACTTTTTTGCGGAAGGGAGTTCAACAAGACACGTGGCCACTCATTAAATTTAGAAGAAAAGAGGTTTAACCTTAAACTGCGTAGAGGGTTCTTTACTGTAAGAGCGGCAAGAATGTGGAATTCCCTTCCACAGGCGGTGGTATAAGGGGAGGATCGATAGTTTCAAAAAACTATTAGATAAGCACCTGAACGACCACAACATACAGGGATCTACAATGTAATACTGACATATAATCACACACATAGGTTGGACTTGATGGACTTGTGTCTTTTTTCAACCTCACCTACTATGTAACTATGTGTGTAGCAGAGAATGCCAGGAGTCTACACTGAAGTTCAGCAGGTCAGTTTTCCTGTGCTGTAAAACAGATGTGTGATGTGAAAGGTAGGGGGAAGGGGGGAGGCTGCATGCAGCGGCTGGGGGAGGGGGTCTGTAGAACTATGGTGGCTGCATGGAATGGCTGGGGGGTCTGTAGTGCTATGGTGGCTGCGTGGGGGAAGAACTTTATGGCATTATTGCATTGCTACAGTTTCCCCTTCTGCATGCAGACTCCATAGTGCTACAGCCTCCTAGCCCCATCAATTTAGTCAGTTTGGCAATGGAAGACTGCAGGGAGAGGCGGGGAATCTGACGCCAACAATGAGACTTACTTTAGTGACAGCAATGATGATTATTTTAGGTACTGATGGCAAAGGTGGGACTTATTTCACTTAGAAAGCAGCCACTGGGCTTACTTTAGATGCAAACAGACTGTAATATCCATCAAGCTTTAATGCAAGTACTTCATCTCACAGATCATGATTTAAGGTGACCATACAGTACAAAACCTGATTGTACAAACCGCTTTAGATCTGCCAAGATTTATATAGCATAAGGATCTGTTTATTTTATACAAATGCAATTAATTGTTTAGGAATGTTCTTAAATTACATTGTTTTGGTAATTGTAAAGGAGTCGGAGATTGTACAATATTGTGTAGTGTATGGCCACCATAAGCTTCTGTTGGGGAGAAGCACATTGAAGGAGTAGGAGAGGGTCTGTTCCTAAAGTATGGCTTTGCAAGTTTGCACTACTTGCAATAACGCTTCTTGGATATTGAGCCTAGGTTCACATTGGGCTGATTTGGCATGCAATTTGACATGTCAAATCGGATCCTATTGCCAGCAATAGCACTATCCGAATCCGTGCGACGCCTGCACCGATTCCCAAAAGTAGTTTCTACACTACTTTTGGCGACTTGTGGAGTAAATGCAATAGACATCTGTGCATCAACAGATGTCTGACAAATCGCCCCCTAAGTCAGACTGAGATGCCGGTTTGAAATCATGTGAGTGCAGCTGAACTCACACGATTTCAAACCTGCCCTCAGTGTGAACCTAGTGTCCAGCAGACTTTCAGCTTCAATGTTGTGTTTGGCTTCAAGAAAAGGTGGCAACCCTATTCTCCAGCATCCTATCCTATAGCCAGCCCACTGGCCACTGCTCTCCCAGGTATCAAGCTGCAGATCTGGTGCCCAGCTGCAGAGTAATAAGCTGACAGCCACAGCATGCTAAAGAAGGAAGAGGATAAGAATCTGTGCCAATGGATGTGTGGTATATATATATATATATATATATATATATATATATATATATATATATATATATATATATATATATATATAAGGTTTTGTTCACACTTTGATCTCTGAACGGTGATCAACATTTGGACTGCTTTTTTTATTTGACAGGCGATAAACAAGTGTTGTATCGCCTCTTCACAACCTGCTCTAACCACTTCCACCCTGCACTAGCATGCTGCAACCATGTGTGTTGCACATAGGTTTGGGGCACTTGCAGAGCAGTGCCATTCACTTGAATAGGTCACATTCAGTAGAGGGTGAAGCTGTAAAGCAAGGCATTGTGGACGGAGTATGTTTACACCCCTAGGTGCTGCCTCTGTAACTAAAGGGGGTAGTGGTAGAGGCACACAGGGGATGCCAGTTAATAGATTGATATCCTTGATTATATAGTTCTATTAAATATAATAGTGTTTACATTGGATTCTCCCTGCTCTGTCCACCGTGAGTTCACATATGCTTACACTACTGTCTTGTTCAAGTGGGGGTCCTTATATTGAAACTATGTAAGCTCATAATAAAATTATACCTTGTAACAGTTAAGCACTCCTTAATATGAATATCCAATTGTGAACTCAAATGTGCATGTAAACAACAAAGCTCATTTGAGTCCACATTTATATGCACATTTGATCCACAACTGGGTATTAAAAGTTAGGAACACTTCACTGTTCGTAAGTATACATTTATTGAGATTAGCAATAAATCGCGATCGCGATCGCACTGTGGAGTGATAGCTGCGCTTTCATGTTTTTTTATTTATTTATGCTAGTGTATTTTTTATAAACAACAACTCTGGGTTTTTGTACTAAATTTTTCATAATATAAAATTACCCTAACGATAGGTTTATAGGTCTCAGTCTTTTTGAAGGGAGATTTTCTTGGTATACCTTTTATTTTGTTTTCTATCTAATTTAGAAAGAATATGTGAAGTATTTCTAAATAGTCCGTTTTGTACTCTAGTGTCTTCTCACGGACCCTCTGGGCTTTCTCAATACCTCATTCTGGGACTGAACTTGAGGATACCACCAGCGGGAATACTGCCCTATCTGTATCTTATCCCTTCTGCATAATCTTGTGGGTTCTTACATTTAGCCACAGTAGCCCCCTTTGTATGGGGGTAATAGGATCCCCAAGATGACATTTTAGACATCACCAATAGTTTATTCTGTGTTTTAAACAAATTCGTAAGTATGCATATATAATTAGCAAATATTTGAAACCATAAATATATAGTGGCGGTAGAGGGATGTACTATAAGTGCATGGTCTCAGTCAAAAAAACATCATGATATAAAATAGGTCCATATAAAGTCAATTAAGTTGTATGATGACAAGCAGCACCTAGCGGCAGCACCCTTAGAGTGAAGCAGACAGCTCTGTGATGTGGAAGAGAAGAACAGAGGAGTGCTAGACTAAGTGCAGCATTAAAATAAGCATTTTTTTTGTTAAGGTAAGATAGGGGGCAACTCACAAATTAATGGATAGATCAGGCATATATCATGATGGCAGGCAGGCTCTAGGTCTCTCATGATCGTTCTGGTGATATGGCAGCATCAAACAGTGGCTGTGCCGGTGGATGGCTGTAGAGAGCGGCCAATCACAAATTAATGGATAGATCAGGCATATCTCATGATGGCAGGCAGGTCCATCCTTTTATCCATGGGCTCCTTTAGTGTGCCCATATCCTCAAAAACGAGGTCAGTAGACTTCAAGACCTGTAAAAAGTCAGAATCTAGTTTTGGAACTTTGTTCCAGATAGAGTCAAGATTTTCTTCAAACGGAAATCTCCTCTTGTGAGCCTGGGAAAAGAATGGCTTTTTCTCAGGTTCCAGCCCCTCTTTTTTAATCATATCTGTGATTATTGACTGGACTGGAAAAGAACGGCCTTTTGAATCTCCTACATACATGCGGTCATGCAGGGAGAGTTCCTTCTTTTCCTCTTCTATTCCCAAAGTAGCATGGATTACTTTCAAGAGTCCTCCAAACTCTTCTAGCGACATTTAGTACTTTTAGAAGCGGTATCTGCTTCATTTTCCTCCTCCTCAGAATCTGTTCCATCTGGAGCGAGGGAAGCGGATTCTCTGGAAGTGTCTTGGGAGATTGGACCCCCTATTAGTATTTGAGAGCTGCCTTGGGGTTCTGAAGATGGCTACGGAACCCTGGGTTCTCCTGATGGACCTGGTTCCTCTCTTAGGTTTGACCTAAAAGCTTGAAAGGTGGCACGGAGCTCATCCTTAATAGTTGTAACCAAATCGCCACAAATGGATGGAGACTCCTCCCTGACTAAATTTGCAATGCAATCTGCACAAAGCGTTTTGGTCCAAACTTTGCTTAATTTCTCTTTGTAGACAGGGCACCTTCTCTTGACTGGTCGGACAGAACCTTTGGTCTGGGCAAACAGAAGAAAAAGACTAAAAACCACGCTAAAAAGGCTGCTACACAGCACAGATAAGAAACCCAGGTGCACTAGGAAAGACAACTTCTTACTTTCCTGTGCCCAGCAAGCCACCACCACCACCTAAGGTCCCCTATTGCTAGGCAGACATGCTAACCACTAGCCACTGCAACAAACATTCCCAGGGGGATGGGGGTGGGGTGAGGGGGGTGAAAGGGTGTGTAACCCCCCACAGGAGAAAATAGCCCAAAATAACAGAGGACACAGTCCCTTACCTTGACCTTGCTGGTGCCTTGGCTTGCCCCCTTATCCGCTGCATCGCTCTCCATAGCTGCACTGCGGACATGTGGTGAAGTGTGGTGAAGTAACGTCGGTTCCAGATTCAAAAACACCACTGTGCCGACCCGGAACTTTAAGGCACCAAGTGACCCTGCCCTCTCCCCCTGCGCTTGCAGGCGGGAATGACGCCGCGAGCCGTCCTATACAGGACGCGGCTGAGGCTCTTCTCGGCCACCAGAGCAATGGCGGCTGCTCCGTTTTCCTCTCTTATCCTGCGATGCAGGTGTCAGCAGGAACCGAAAAAAGCAACTGTCCATCTGAAGTAAAAGGGGGGGCAGCGCTGCCAGTCCGTACAGGCACTCCCTAAGCACAGAAGAGGGAGAGGGAGCCCACGGGCCGTCCAACAGGAGGCAAGTGGGAGGATCACTCTCCCAGAAAAAAAGACTGACAGGTGAGAACCTCTTGTCTCCCAGGAAAGCCCTGAGAGATCATGGCTCCCACCAGTATTCCTCTAGCTGGAGGAAAAACAAAAAATTGATGGAAGCAACATGGAGGCCTCCTATTAAAAGACTTAATTGATGAGGTGTTTCCTGTGGGAGGAGGAGCCATTCACTCTCGGGTGCTGTCCTGAAAGACGTTTTGGAAATATATATTTTTTAATAAAAACATGTATTTAAGAATTAGAACTTCCTTTAGTAAATATCAAACAGAACACCTGGTGCCAAACGGCACGGTGGAATAAACCCCTTAGGGTATTTAATAGACAGGCCAAAAAGGTATAAAGAGTTAAAAATTATTTTATTTGATAGACATAGTTAAAAGTAGCGTATACAGCATTTAACATAAAAGCATTGTGCTAGTATCAAGAATGATACAGTTGTATGAGCCGGTCACTGTCCTTGGCAACGTGTACTTGTGGCGATCAATACAGCATATAGCACCTTACACGTTATGGACAGAGTCCTTCTTCAGAGGTTTTGTTATAAATTCATATGGGTATAAAATCTCTAAAAAGAGAGTATACAAAATTAGTATCAAATAATAAACTTCAGTATTGATACAAGTTAATTGTCACTGTGCAAACAATTATCGTAGCAGGTATTGTCAGATGGAACATGGATAACTTACATTGTACATGCTACAGACAAGAGATGTCTGTGGAAATTAAACTAATTAGGTCACACATGGAAGGCAGGGAAGACCCTCGCCAGGACTCAAGAGCGCACCGGTCAAGATGGAGGCATAGGAACTGCTTGACTATGAGGACTCAAATTAGTGGAGCATAGTCATTCCAACTAATGCAGGGCCAGTGACACTAATGGATTAAATAGTAATCATAATCAAAAGGTTTTATAGATGCATATAAGACGCTAAATTTGGCAATCATGCCCTTCAGCAAAAATAGTAAGCGTTTTGTGGGCTGCCGTGAGTAGGAAAATGCAAGCATACCTTGCACGGAGAGTGCTGTACATATGATGGTGCCTCCCTCAGTGTGCGCCGTGGAGGAGCCGACATATAAATGGTTATATGGGAAGTAACAAGCCAATCACGAAGCAACTCATAATGGCTCACAGCTGGCTACTCTGAGAGGAGGGACAAACCGGCGCGTACACCGGAGCATGTCCATCCAGAGTCCCCCGGCGACTGGTCTGTCTACTCAGACAGACCAAAACCATTTTCATACCCCAGCCAATCCCTTAGTAAATAGATCTGCTGCCATAAATATAATTTTTTTTGTATATATATTAAGTGGGTATTTAGTTACCAGCATAAAAATCCATTAGCCTGCATATCAGATTAATTATTTTTGAGTATCCACTTGAGTATTAATATTGACTTTCTATAAGAATTATTTCCTTATGTGTAGATTATATTTGTGAATTTATATCTGTTTTAATATGAATTATTAGGACATATTTTATTCATTTTTTTTAACTATTTTGATTTCCTTTTGTGATCCTTTCCCACATGTTTGCTGCTAGGCTAGATATAATCTCCTTAAAAATGTATACTGATATATCACTTATTTGTTTGAAATAGTAAAGTAGGGACCTTCATATGTGTGCCAGGGTCCCTCTTTATGTATTAGATTATCGAGTGAATTCCTGGGCCTGCCTCCTCCACTCGTCCTCCTATATCAGATTGACATGTTTGCCAGCCAATCAGGTCTTTGGAACAAGCAGAAGCTTCCAAACACGTTTCCACCCACTTGCAGGTCAGCGCAGCCTCCGTAGGGACGTCACGCCTGGCGCCATCTTGCGTTTCACACTGGTTACTCCTTGATATACAAGTAATCCCAAACTGACTCAATGACATGGCCCTGTGGGGGTTATCATCTGTTGAACAATTCTCGCTTGCTCTCCCTGAAGACAGTTTTTTTATGATTTTGGTCATGTTTTTTAGGGCACTGTCATTTTGCAAAATCAAACTGGGACCAATCAGACCTCACTGAGTGTTATGCATAATTGATATGAATTTGAACTTTGCAGCAGTAAGTATGCCATCAGTTCTGACCACATCACCAACTCCATTCACATAGTACCTAGAGGGAACTTCCACTGTGCTTGACTGGTGTCTGCAGACATTCATCAATGTTTAGGTTACCATATTTTCAAAATAAAATCTAGGGGCACCCTTCTGGCCACATTCATTTTTAACCATGTCCACACCAACAAAATCACATACTCACTTTTAATATGCCCTAAAAGGTTTGCCACAGACTTTTGGAACAGATGCAGACATTTGTAGCTCTACCCCCATAGAAGCCACTGGATGGGTCATCTATTCTTTGTCTCGACCTTTTCAAGAAGCTCAGCCCCTCTGAAGCACCAGTTGAGTGCAAAAAAACATACAATATCACAGGAAATCACCGAAAGTAATACTTAGTACCCAATAGTAGTGCTATATCAAAGAATAGGGCACCAAAGCAGGTAGTAAAGGCAAATCTATTATATTGTCACCAGTATGGTTGGTAACTAGGCAAGTATAAAATGGATTAACAATGGCAATAACACAATTTAGCATACAGCACGATTATTAGTAAGTACTAGGCATAAGATGACCTAATACAGATCAGCATAAACAGTAGCAAGGCCACCTCAAGTGCAGCAGTGAGCAGTAGAAATGTTTAATCTATCGAATGCTGGAACTATACTACCAGAGCACATTTATGGCAGCAATACTAGTCCTAGACCGGCTGGGTACACACTGTCCAAAAGAATAGGATGGTAGCGGAAGGGCAGGTGAATAAAGGCTTCCATAATAGTTATTACAGCAGGGGCAGTCCTTTGAGGTGTTCTTCTGATAACTATTATTAGAGCCCTTTATAGCGTTATTGCACTTAACGACAGTCCCAGTTAACCTGCATGCAGTATAGGTAAAGTATAGTCTCAGCACAGGTTCAAGGTAGATGTGGTTCAGAAGCGGTAAAGGTTCAGCATAATGCGGCATAGAGTTGGTGAAGGTGCAGTCTAGATTTGGAATACGTGCAGTATAGCGCGCAGTATGGGTGCGGTATGGATTGGGTATACTTGGTGTTCAGCAGTGTCAAAAATGTGCAGATAGACCTCTCACCAGTTATCAGGATGCTGCTGTGAAAACTCGCTGTAGAAGGGGAGCATGAAAAGTCAGCCATAAATGGCACAAATCTCGGCCAGTTTAGCAAGGACCAGCCAAATTTTGACCCAAGTCATTCCATCGATCGACTTCAGTGCAACCAGCTTGCCAGAATTTTACATGCGATTATTGCCAGCGACCCAGTTTCACCAGACCGGGATGACTAACCCCAACCCAACAAAGTTAGGAGACAGTTTTTTTTAACTAACAAAGCTTTTTTGCTATACTACTTGCTATGCTACTTTAACTGACAATTGCACAATCATACAACACTGTACACAAATTAAATTTATATACCGTATATACTCGAGTATAAGTCGAATTTTTCAGCACCTTTTTTTGTGCTGAAAGTGCCCCCCTCGACTTATACTCGAGTCAAGCACTTTTCTGCAGCAAAAAATTTCATTTTTTCCGAACCGAATTTGGGGCCCCGTATCTCAGGGCCACTTGATGCTAGAAACCCCAAATTTGGTGTGCAAACCCAGTGGACCTGGTTCCAGAAAATATCCAAAGCTGGAGTTCCTAACACTAAGTGGCCCTGAGATACGGGGCCCTAAAATCGGTTCGGAAAATGTCATTCTCTGCTGCAGAAAAGTGCTTGACATTTTCTGAACCAAATTTGGAGCCCTGTATCTCAGGTTTACTTAGTGCTAGGAACCCCAAATTTGGTGTGCAAACCCAGTGGACCTGGTACCATAACATATCCAAAGCTGGAGTTCCTAGCACCAAGTGGCCCCGAGATATGGGGCCCCAAAATCGGTTCGGAAAATGTCATTCTCTGCTGCAGAAAAGTGCTTGACATTTTCTGAACCGAGTTTGGAGCCCTGTATCTCAGGGTCACTTAGTGCTAGGAACCCCAGCTTTGGATATTTTATTGTACTAGTTCCACTGGGTTTGCACACCAAATTTGGGGTTCCTAGCACTAAGTGGCCCCGAGATACGGGGCCCCAAATTCGGTCAACTGTGTCCATCTGTAGCAATGTCATTTCGGGACACTTTGGGTTCAGAGACCCCAAATTTTGGCTGCAGCTATGGGGCATCTAGGAACCCTTAACTACCAAGTGTGAAGTTCGGGGGACCTATGGCTGCAAATGGGCACAGTGAGGCATGCAAATGGGCACAGTGAGGCTGCAAATGGGCATTGTTGACCCTCTTTTCCACTTACAGTAGCTGTGCATTTCTCACCCTCATCATCTTATACTCGGGTCAATAAGTTTTTCCCATTTTTTTGTGGTAAATTAGGGCCTCGACTTATACTCGGAACGACTTATACTCGAATATATACGGTAATCTTTTTTCACACAAAAAGAGCTTTCTTTTGGTGGTATTTAAACTCAACTGTTTTTTTTTATAAACAAAAATAGACCGAACATTTTGAATCAAAAAAAAAAAAAAAAAATGTTTTACTTTTTGTTATAAGACATATCCAATAAAAAAATTCCTTCATAAATGTAGACCAAAATGTATTCTGCTACATGTCTTCTGTACAAAAATCCCAATAAATGTATATCAATTTTTTTTTTGTGAAAATTATAACGTCTACAAATGACAGTATATATTCTGGAATTTTTTTGTTTATACTAGTAATGGCGGCGATCAGCGACTTATAGTAGGACTGTGATAGTACGGTGGGAATTCTGACACTGGCTGACACTGACATCACCAGTGACACTAATACAGTGATCAGTGCTAATAAAATGCACTTTCACTATACTAATGACACAGGCTAGGAAGGGGTTAACATCTGGGGCAATCAAAGGATTAACCGTGTGCCTAGGGAGTGTAATGTAACTGTGCTGTGTACTGTTTTTGTGACGGTTTTTGTACCACCACTTCCCCACTATCAGTAGAGATATGTGTTGTTTACAACACAGATCTCTCTCCTATCACTCGCTCCGATGATCGGTGGGTCCCGGCGCGCCCCCCCCCCCCACCCAGAAATGCAGAATCACAAATTGCTCACAGTGAATGGGCTGACAAAAGCCCAGGCACCAAGACTCAACTTCTAGTCACCATGGCACCTGGGATTTGTAGAGCCCTGGTTTATGAGTTTTGCAAATCATTGCATTCTGTTTTTATGTACACAGTGTCCCAATTTTTTTTGGAACTGGGGTTATAAACACCAGTGCAGTCAGCTGAAACTAGCATGTGTTCCCACACTACAAATCTATGCAATAGTAATTAAAGTGGTTGTAAAGCCACTTTTCTTCTTCTTACAATTGCCTATTACAGTATGTGCCCCCATACATGTTGTTTAAAAAAAATATGCCGCTTCATACCTAATTTCAGTGCGCCGCTCAGCGCTCCCGTGACCACCCGCTGCAGTCTTCTCCGATCCGACAGCTACAGCGGGCGCAGCTGAGAATACCTGACGTCAGTCGGGAGGAGGGTAGGAGGTGAGGAGAGCTGCGGGTGGTCACGTGAGCGGCGCTCTGAAATTATGTATGAAACGGCATTTTTTTGATAAACAACATGCACGGGGGCACATAATGTAATAGAACAGAGGGGATTATAGCAAGAAATCAATTTTTGTAGCAGGAGCGAAGCGATCGGCCATGACACTACCCGACAGGCAGGGGGGAGAGGGAGCAAGGAGAGACAGTGGATGATGAAGGCATGTAAACTGACCACAGTGTCAGGGACTCAGCAGCCATGATAAACCATCAGTTTACAGGTATTTTAGGTGATACAGGGGGCCAAATTACACAGCACAGGCACATGTATAACATGCTTTAAGGAAACAGGATCCATTTTTTTTTTTTTTTAGGGTAACACTAAGTGCCATGCTGCTACTATCCACAAAACTACCATTGTAGGTGCTAAACCAAACACTCAATAGCGTACAGGGCTAATAAATATTGTGATAAAACCTAATGACTCTACGTGTGTGTATATTATATATACACACATACATACAGTGGATATAAAAAGTCTGCACGCCCCTGTTAAAATGTCAGGTTTTTGTGATGTAAAAAACTAAGACAAAGATAAATCATTTCAGAACTTTTTCCACCTTTATTTGTGACCTATAAACTGTACAACTCAGTTGAAAAATAAACTAAAATCTTTTTTATTTTTTTGGGGGGGGGGCTAAAAATAAACAACTAAACTAATATGGTTGTATAAGTGTGCACACCCTCTTATAACTGGGGATGTAGCTGTGTTCAGAATTAAGTAATCACATTCAAACTCATGTTAAATATGAGTCAGTACTCACCTGCCATCATTTAAAGTGCCTCTGATTAACCCCAAATAAAGTTCAGCTGTTCTTGTAGGTCTTACCTGACATTTTCTTAGTCACATCCTACAGCAAAAGCAATGCTCCACAGAGAGCTTCCAAAGCATCAGAGGGATCTCATTGGTAAAAGGTGTCAGTCAGGAGAATGGTACAAAAGAATTTCCAAGGCATTAGATATACCATGGAACACAGTGAAGACAGTCATCATCAAGTGGAGAAAATCTGGCACAACTGTGACATTACCAAGAACTGGATGTCCCTCCAAAATTGATGAAATGACGAGAGGAAAACTGGTCAGGGAGGCTGCCAAGAAGCCTACAGCAACATTAAAGGAGCTTCAGGAATATCTGGCAAGTACTGGCTGTGTGGTACATGTGACAACAATCTCCCTTATTCTTCATATGTCTGGGCTACGGGGTATAGTGGCAAAACGGAAGCCTTTTTCTTATCAAGAAAAAGCATGTGGGAAAATGTGTTATGGTCTGATGAAACCAAGATTGAACTTTTTGGCCATAATTCCAAAAGATATGTTTGGAGCAAAAACAGCACTGCACATCACCAAAAGAACACCATACCCACTGTGAAGCATGGTGGTGGCAGCATCATGCTTTGGGGCTGTTTTTCTTCAGCTAGAACAGGGGCCTTAGTCGAGGTAGAGGGAATTATGAACAGTTCCAAATGCCAGTCAATATTGGCACAAAACCTTCAGACTTCTGTTAGAAAGCTGAACATGAAGAGGAACTTCATCTTTCAGCATGACAACGACCCAAATCATGCATCCAAATTAACAAAGGAATGGCTTCACCAGAAGATTAAAGTTTTGCAATGGTCCAGCAAGAGCCCAGACCTAAATCCCATTAAAAATCTGTGGGGTGATCTGAAGAGGACTGTGCAAAGGAGATGTCCTTGCAATCTAACAGATTTGGAGTGTTTTTGCAAAGAAGAGTGGGCAAATAATGCCAAGTCAAGATGTCCCATGCTGATAGACTCAAACCCAAAAAGACTGAGTGCTGTAATAAAATCAAAAGGTGCTTCAACAAAGTATTAGTTTAGGGTGTGCACATGCAAGCATATTAATTTTAGTTTTTTATTTTTACTTCCCTCGACCTAAAAGAATTGTTTGTTTTTCAACTTGTTGTACAGTTTATAGGTCACATTACAGGTGAAAAAAGTTCTGAAATGATTTATCTTTGTCTCATTTTTTTACATCACAGAAACCTGACATTTTAACAGGGGTGTGTAGACTTCTTATATCCACTATATACAGTAGGTGACCACGACATTGTGTCAATCTCGCAGTTATCGGCGAGAATTGACACCTGCGAGCCCCGTCGCGGGAGCCAGCGCCGAGATGGCTCACTCATCAGGAAAGCGCGACATGCACAGCACCCTGTCGCCGAGAACCAGCGTGATGGGATCACGCTGGAAACACAATCTCACGGTCAGGTACTGTATATATATATACATATATATACACACACACACACACACACACACAATCTAAAATACTGTGAAATACAAACAAATAAATATTTTCAAATATTGTCCATTATGCTGGAAGTTGTTAATTAAAACACAACGTGGACTTCCTGTATGAACTTCAACAAATACATGTGCAGAAGCCAGAGATAACACATGTGTACTCAATGCCATTCATCTGGCCCAAGTGAAAAACATCCCATGATTCTCCTCTCCACTGATGCAGAAAAAGGTTTTTAGCTTATGCTGATGACTTGATCTTCTTCATCACTTCCCCAACTTAATCCCTTCCTGTTCTATTGAAATGAACAGATATGCTTCAAAGAAACAAGGATTCCCAGACCATGTCAAAAATCACACGGCAGCCCATGTGACTATATTGTTGGACTGGTGGTCCCAGAAAGACAGAAAAAAATGGCTAGATTCAGAACAGTCCTTGTTTTCCACATTCACTCAAAGGCTTACCATGGGTGGAAATCCCACCTCCATTTGTATGTTCCCATTCTCTAATAGGCCTCACTATAGGCATTTCCAAATCCATTTTTTCAAAAAATGGGGTTTATTTACTAAAGCTGGAGAGTACAAAATAAGGTACAGCTCTGCATAGAAACCAATGAGCTTCTATTTTTTTTTTTTGTCAAACCTTAATTGCACAAGCTGAAGTTAGAAGCGGATTGGCTACCATGCACAGCTGCACCAGATTTTGCACTCTCCAGTTTTAGTAAATCAACCCCAATGTCTGTTTCTCCACACCCTGGAACATTGTCGCCAATCTTAGGTTTGCTACGGCTTCCACACAGTGTAACGGACTTTCAATTTTGCAATCTTATAGCGAAAGGACAATTCCGATTATGCCACTTCACTTTCCAAAACAAACTGATTAGTTCTTCGCATGGGTTTGAACTGCACTTTGTGAGGTGCATGGAGTTAGAATCCTTTCTTAGATCTTTGCCAGATTCTTCCCACAGTTTTCAAGCACTCATGACTTTTGAAACCCTTTGCTTGAATGCTATGCCATTTAGACTTGCTCTGTCCCTATTGTATTTGATGCTGACCTTGGGGGATTAGAACAAAGATCCCAACTTCACAGCTAAATGAGAACAAGAACTATATACCACATTTTTCTAGGCCCAAAAAGATTGAATTATCTTCTTTGCACATAAGCCATCCTTGGCAAACATGTATCAAGAAAATGGATATAAAATCCTGGCTCAGTTATATCAAACACCTCAAATACTTCATAAAATCAACCCTTCAACGGATGTCAGCGGTGACATGTCCGCCGACATCCGATCCGCCCCGATAAATCCAGAGGGATGGAAATCCTATTTTCCATCCGTCTGGCGGATCGGATGAAAACAGACAGGTGGTCCGTAATCATCCGATCCCCCCATAGAGGAGAGAGGAGATCTGACAGGTCTGTCCCTGCACAGTGTACAGAGACAGACTTGTCATTCGCCGACTCAGCGGGGATCTAAGGAGCAATCCCTGCTGAGCAAGCGGATGGCTGAATACGGATCTGCACATGTGAAAGGGGCCATAAAGCGCAGTTTCTTAAACACAGATTTTTGGATTCTAATGGATCTAAATGCAGTGCATGTTTAGGCAGTTGTGTTAATGGTTCTATTGAAAACAATACAGCGGTGTTCAGAGCCATAAATAAAAACCACTTGTATATTCATTTTTTTTTTTTGCCTGTGTGAATTAAGCCTTAAAAAGCAGAGTCTAAGGCTGGCCATAAATTAAGCAATTTTCTTTTCTTTCCTTCAACCAAGGGTTATTGCAGGGGTTAAGGGGTTAGGTGTTTTTGTATTCCGACGGCAGGAGCAGTAATCACACGAAAGCTCACCATGTGTCAGGATCCGGATCTGAACCTGGAACCTCTGTGGTGTCTGGTTGTGTTTCTCGCTTTACCACCTGAGATGCTGGACAGCTCCCCGCATGATACTTTAGACCAGTGGTTCTCAACCTTGTCCTCAAGTACCCCCAAACAGGCCATGTTTGCAGGTTTTCCTTTATCGTGCACAGGTGCTTTAAATCAGAGTCAATGGCTTGGTATTTTGGACAGCTATTTTATCTAAGAGAAAAATTCCCAAAACATGGCCTGTTGGAGGTACTTGAAGACTGAGGTTGAGAACCACTGCTTTAGACAACCTTGCTTTGGGTCTTGTATCTGGTAAAGCTTTACTCCTCCCATGAACTTCCCAATTTACTGTAAGCCATGTCTCTGCACTGTTGGCCAGATTATTGTGCTCTTCTCCAGCCAGTATGTCGTCCATATCTTCACAACCATTTGTTACTTATTTTTGGCTTGTTCCTTGACTACGCTTCTGCTTGATGCCAATCTGCAACCATTTGTTAAAGACAGGGAATTTTTTTTTCAGCTGGAACATGGCGAAACTCCATTCCACCACCCCCGGTGAAGGTCACTTGCTTTCTGCTTACTAATGTCATTTGTAAATGCAGAAGCACATTTCTATATGATGGCAGAGCAGGGAGTGGCAGGACATCTACATAGCCACTCTAATCTCACGGTGGAAGCTCCTCCTGAAGCCAACGCTGGCAGCCTGCACTCACATGCTGTAAGTGCTAGCTGCTCTTCTTACAGCAGCCCCTCTCTCTGCTACTCTCTCATGGTGGGAAAGGATTGGGGGAGGAAAGCTCTGTACTGGAAGAAGGTGGGGGCTGAGCTCTGTACTAGAAGGTTCCAGTACACTGCACTCTGTATGTATCATATTCCTCAACCCTGCACTTCGTGCTAAACCTTGCACTCCGTACATAGCTAACTCGTCAACCCTGCACTCTGTACATAGTGCATTCCTGAGCCCTGCATTGTGTGCACAGCACACTCCTGAACCTTGCACCCTGTACACAACGCACCCCTCAACCCTGCACTTTTTAAATAGCACACTCCTGAACTCAGCACATTGTACATAGAGCACTCCTGAAATCCTGGTATGTAACAAAGCCCCTTTATTAGTGCCACACCTACACTATTTGGCTACCCCCACCATTTGATGTGGCAGGACCTCGCACCCATTCCCTTCCCCCAGGAAGCTGAATTCTCAGACCCTTTCTCTGACAAATAAAGCCCTGGTTACTGACCTATTGTCTGTTACTCCATTATGCTTTCACTTGATCCCAACCTGCAACTACTTGTTACCAACCTTTGGCTTGTTTACTGACTACACCTCTGCTTGATCCCTACCTGTTCCATCTGCTTGTGGACCCCAGCTTGCTCACTCTCCTGGTGAGGCAATCCTGAGGACCTGAGACCTGGCAAAACCCATCTCCAACATCAGAAGCTCTGGTAAAGTTTGGGTTAATGCTTAGACCCTGTGTCTTGGGTGAGTCCGCTTCATCTGCCAGGGTGATCTGTTCATATACTTATCTTGCTAGTCTTGTTAACTGTTCTACTGCTATAGCTACTGGTCTCTGCGCCTGACCTTGGCACCTTGCTCCTCTCTCTACCATACATGATTAATTGAGAAAATAGCTTCAGCAGGGGTGTGGTTGGCAATTACCAGACATAACAGGGTTGTCAATAGTTATATATTACACTGTGTGCGTGTCTGTGTGTGTAGGGTCCCTGCAGCAACATGGAAAAAATAATGAAGAGCAGTCATGTTGCATTCTGGAAATGGCATTTATTACACATGGCAGAGGCCTTGCAGGACTCTGACACAGGCGGTATCTCTTTTATACAATATCTTAGAGAACACTGCTGCAAAAGATGAAACTAGGGAACACTGCTTCACACATTGACACTATGGGGCATTGCCGCCCACACTGACATTAGGTAGCACTGCTGCACACATGGTTATAAACATGCACAGTTTCCAGACAGACATTAAAAAGTACTGCTGCATATCCCTGCATTAAGCAGCACTGCTGTATACATGGAAGCACTATCTGACAAATTTACACCAGAGAGTACTGCTACATACTGGGGTAAGTAGGACACAGCCTGTCATATAAAAGGCTGGCTGCCAAGGAGGTGGCTGTTGAAAACACCGTGCTCAGTGGGCAGCTGCAAAAGGAAATGAAAATGCAAATTTGGTTTAAAGGCTAAGTTCACCTTTTGAAGAAAAGTAATAACACCTTTTTTGGCAGGTAAAAAAATGTGCATTCATTTTTTTCTAAGGAGCCTGCTGAGCATTGCACCCATGATCAGCAGATCGCAGGTGCAATCTCAGGCTCCTGCAGACTCTCAGGATAGCTGTCTGCCAGTACATCGTAGCAAAAAGGGGATTTCACCATGTCAGACAAGTGTGTTGTTGCCACATCCCTATTGTATAGAAAAGAAAAGAAAATCCCCCTTTGTTGGGACTTTGTAGGCAACGACCACACATAAGTAGATTAAAGAATATATTTATCATGTATACATAAAATCGTTCGATCGTTCAAACATGAAATGATCATTTAAAAAGACATATCAGAAAAATACATATTTCAAAAGAAAAAAAAAAGAAAAAAAGAAAAAAGACAAAGAACATGACAGATTACATAGTTTGCATGACATGAAAAATTACTCTCCAGTACAAAGGAGTCTCCGGTACCCGACGCGTTTTTGGTTCAAGCACCTTCGTCAGGGTTATTGGTAAGAGTATATGCAGTCATAAATTTGTCTTGCATGCAAAATGTTCTACTATGCAACTTGGAAAAATTAATGAAGCACTGCCAGCGGTGGTGTCGACAAATGTCCACCAAGAACACCAGTGTCGTACAGTATTTTCCAGAGAGGAAAGCTTGCTTATTTGATTTGCCTGGTGATCACGGGGAGTCATATGCAAATTGCAGACTACCATGTCTGTAGATTAGAGAGTGAAGCTATCCGTAGCCTCAATATGGCTTCTTATCCATATGTAGCACACTCTGGGTCATTTGGCAAGACCTCCATGTTGGCAAAGAGACTTCAGTTTGGCAACCATCCCGCTCTGCAGTGCTCATCCCAATACATCATATGGGCAGGCAGTTACCTGAGAGCAGGAAGAATCAATAAACTACCAGAGCGCTCACCAACGCCACCATAGTTTATTGAGCACTACAAGCCGTCAGCCACAATGGATGACGGTACTTGTAGTCCTTCCATTCACAGGAAACTGTGAATGAATGACGCGGCCATGTGGGCAGAGCCCCTCACAGCCATACTATTTTCAAATTGTAACAACATGTGCAGGGAGAAGATCTTGGGCATGTGGGGAGCAGATGCTGGAAAATGTTACATGTTCCACCCCAAAAATGGGTGGAACATTTAACATGTTCCAAAGGTGAACTTATCCTTTAACTTGGATGGGATTCCTGCTGGAGGTCCGGCAAACAAAGTGGGGTGGATTGGGCGCACTCTGGGTGAGGATGCAGCTGATAAACCAGCAGATAAATGATTTAAATAAAGTCCATTTGTCCATAAAAGCAATAAAAACTAGTAGGAAGGAAGGTTGCCTGCTTGCAGATAGAAGGTGATCTGAAACAAAGTGAGGGAAAGAAAGCGGCGCCTTCTAAGCGTAGTATATTAAAAATTTTATGGATTCAATGTAAAAAATATATAGCGAATACACTCACAAACAGATGAGAGAGACAGGCATGTATAATGGGTGTCATCCGCACTTATCCAGAGGATGCAGGGCTGGGACCGGTGTGTACCAAGAAGCCGTCCTCTTTATTTTTAGATTTATTTTTGTATTTTCTTTTCCCCTTCTCTGTACATTATCCATGTCCAACAATTGGCCACTTTCTTACAGTCATATTAGGAATAAATTTTCCCTTTTCCCATACATATTTCCTGCATCAATGGAATTACTATAGCTTTGTTTCTCTTATTTTATCATTCTAATGTTCCGTTTTTGCCATTTTTACCTTTTATACTTTACACTTCATTTATCATATTTTTGTTTTTTTCACCACCTGTCATTTAACAATTTTCCATCATAGTCTCATTTCATCACCAGTTCACTTTAGCATAGATGATAGTTGTCTATATTAGTTTTGATTGTGTTAATTGAACAAGCCTGATCTTCATTAGTGCTCAGTGTGGTTTATCTCTGGCTTATCATGTGACTGGGAGCATAATATATACCACTTCTAAGATGGCCCCATCAGAGCCTGGGGAAGAAGCATGCATGCTTCGAACATGCGCACCCTCCCGCTGAACTTTAATCCGGAAGTGACAACATCGCAGCAGGACGTTCCGGTGTTCACAGATCCCTTCCCCTGGATACTGAAGGCATTGGACTCCACCACAGCGTTCGCTACCGAGGACGGCTTCTCGGCGTACACCGGTCCCAGCCCAGCATCCTCTGGATAAATGCGGATGACACCCATTATACATGTCTGTCTCTCTCATCTGTTTGTGAGTGTATTCGCTATAATTTTTTTACATTGAATCCATTAAATTTTTAATATACTACGCTTAGAAGGCGCCGCTTTCTTTCCCTCACTGCTGGAGGTCCTATCTGTGAATAATGTGATGCACCTACATTTTTGTATATTAAATTGGTCGTAAATATTATCTTCTTACCTTGTTTTTAAAATGTTTAAAAATTGCAGAATTTCTGAAAACTGAATAAGCCGCAAAGCTCGTAGAAACCTCAAGCCTGTAAAAAAAAATATAGAAAAATAAGTTATGCTTATTTGTTTGGATAACACAATTACCGTTTAAATTATGAATTGAAAGATTTACTACATTTAGAAAAGGGATTTGTGAAGATGCATTATGCATCTACATCTATTAAAAATAATTACAAATAAATTAAGCAGTTAGCATTACAAAATATTACTATGGGATGGATACTGTACACAGAAACTCAGCAACCAGTGTTTTTTTTGTAATAGTACATTTCTTCTTTCATTTGCTGTTAGATTAAACATGGGTCTGACTAGTTAACATAGGCAACTGTTCCATTGCTCTAAATGTTATACATCAGCCTGAAACTGTGTGCAGCATATTTAAAGCTAAACTCCGGGCACAAACACTTTAATTTAAATATATTCCTCCATAGCCACAAAAGGATATAAATCCTCTTATGTGCAACAAATGCTTTTGCAAGCCCAGGTTTTACCTTGCTAAAGTAGTGGTAACATCATCACTGTGCTATACATAGCCTGTGTAGAGGGCAAAGCTGTGGGCGGGACTTAACAGGTCCACCAACTGCAGGTTGCCTACAGAAAACTACAGGAGGGTGGATAAAAGACAAGTCACCCTGCAGAAGCAGAGAGAAGCAGTGGATGGCCTTTATTACAGGAAGATCCAGCACAAATGCAAAGTTTCACAATATATTAACACGGATCTGGAAGCACAAGTAATGTCAATTAAGAATACACATGCCTCTTATATTTAGAAAATGTTTGCTTATCACAGTGTTCATCTTCAAATATACAAAAACTAAGGTGGCGCTCTATGGGAAGAAAGTCAAAAATGTATATCCATATATGTATTCATATGTAAAATAGTATACACCTTGGATTCAATTAAAAAACACTTTATTGCACTTGAGTTGAAGCCCAACCATGTCCATAGGGCTATAAGTAGTAGACAGTAGTGAAAAAAGTTTGTAACTATGCACTGAAAAAAGTAAAATATCAAAAGAAAAATGTATATACGGTACCACCATATATATGAGAGAGGGGTTAACTACTCCAGGACGATTCACCATTCATTGATGGAAGAAAGTCATCCCGAGGTGTGTGAGGAATGCTCTGGCTCAAATTCTGAGAGAAGGGGGTGACAGGGAACTCCGCCTGCTGTCGCAGGATCACTGGGTGTCCAGATGGAGAAGCGGAGGTAACTCCTGCCAGCAACAACGGTGGTCTGTGCTCACCTCTGTATACCTCAAGCGCGGCTGCTGGCTGAGGTGGCGTGTGGGGAACTCTGCCTGCTGTCACAGAATCACTGGATAAGCTGATGGAGAAGGGGAGACAAACTCCTACCCACCACAACGGTGGTCAGAGCTCATCTCTGTTATCCCCAGACACAGCCGCTGGCTGAGACAGCGTGTGGACGTCCATCACTGTGACCGAGCTGAGGGAGGCGGGAGCTTCAGAAGGAACTGGGCGTGCGCAAGGACATGCGTGTGACGTCAGCGCTCATCGGGGAACAGGCACCTAATCAATGGAGGTGGACCGCAAAGAAGGGTTGCTGTGGTTGCCGTAGTTGACATGTTTCGCGTGCCAGCGCTTTGTCAAAGCTACAGAGGCAACAACGGCAGGCACATTTATGGCTGCTAGGCTAAGTAGTGGGAGGGAAAAAGGAAAAAAACCTACCGAGTGATGTTAACCCCTCGTCCTCATAGGCCCTTAGCATATGTTAACAGAGGTAGCAAATCATTGCATAGCATTAACATACAGCCCCTGTTATAAAAACAGGTTATAAAAATTGATATGTAACAAACTGATTAATACACCAGATACAGAGGAAAAAGGCAAAAAAAAGATATTAACAGAAGATATGTGTGTATATGTTGGAAATAAAACAAACTGTAAAATCTATAATTAGAGACAAAAGAGACTACATACTGGAGGGTGTACCATTGAGAACAGGATAAGACATTGTACAATTGAAAGCAACTATCTACACGTCATTATGCCCATATGTAAAACACGTCCAGTATTGACTGGGTTGGTTTAAAATATAATAATTTAATGAATTAATTAATAAAATAATTAGTAAAATGGACATGGAGGACATCATATGAGGCTGTAAATTTCCAATTCCTCATTACAAAGTAGAGAAAGCCTTTCGTTCTCGGTTAGGGTACCCTTGGGGATACTCTCAATTACAAAGACTTCCAAGTGACAACAATCTTCATTGTGTGCTTGGAGAAAATGACGTGGGATGCTATGCTTGTCGAAGCCCTTTTTAATAAATCTACGATGCTTGCCTACTCTCGTATAAAGGGTACGTATGGTACAGCCAACATATAGTAGGTTACATGGGCACCGCAGAACGTAAACATCAAATTCTGTGGAACAGGTGATGAACTGTTTAATAGAAAAAGAGATACCTTTATTTGTAACGATCTTGGAGCATCCATGAGTAATAAATTGACATGTAAGACAACCTCTTTTGCGACATTGAAAAATTCCTATTCTTTTACCAAAAAGGGTCCCAATGTCAGAAAGGGGTCTATTCTGCAGTTTTCCCAACTTACTGGGGACAATAATATTTTTTATGGTGTGTGCATTTCCTAAATGTGATCTGTGGTTTAGGAGGTAAACAAGGAGTTAAACGTTGATCCAGTTTTAAGATATTAAAATGTTTATGAATGATTTTGGAAATGGTCCGATATTTAGTATTAACTGTAGAAACAAATCTAACAGTGTTACCCATATCCTTAGGGTGATTGTCTTTACTTTTATTCCTTGATGACTTGTGAATATGAGAAAGGAAAGCATCTCGGACTAGATCATTGGGGTAACCCTTTTCTATAAACTCTTTCTGCATATATTCGCCTTATAGATTGTAATCTTCAATCTTCGTACAATTTCTCCTTAGTCTATGAAACTGCCCGTTAGGGATGTTGTTTTTCCAAGTCGGGTGATGACAGCTATCATAATGCAGATAGGAGTTTCCACTGGTAGGTTTAGTGTGATTACAAGTGGTAATGTTACCCTGGTCATGGGACAGAACAAGATCCAAAAAGACCAACTCTGTGGGGTTCAACACTTGTGAAGGAAAGTCCCAGGGCGTTGGTGTTACAGTGGTTAACAAAAGAAGAAAACAGGTCCTGGCCACCACTCCAAATGAGCAAAACATTCTCAATATAGCAGTCCGTAAAAGACAATGTGCTCGCAGTAGGGATTGTTGGCCCAGACATGCCACTCCTCCCAATAACCCATGGTCAGGTAGGCGTATGCTGGAGCAAAATAGCAAAATTGGCTCCCGTAGCTGTCCCTTTGCACTGGAGGTAGAACTGATCCAAAAAAGTGAAATAATTGTGCTGAAGGCAAAAAGTCTATACTATTAAGAACAAACGTGGATTGTAGGGAGTTAATCTCTCCATTCTTCGTGAGAAAGTATTGGACAGAGGCAAGGCCAACCTCATGGGGTATGGACGTATATAATGAAGCGACATCTAAAGACGCCCACAGATAGCCCTCCTGCCAAGAATATTCTTTTAGAATTTCGATGACATGGCTCGAATCCCTAATGTAAGATGACAGTTGACAGACTATATGTTGGAGCAGAAAATCTATGTAGACCGATGGACCACTAGTGAAGCTGTTGGTGCAAGCCACAATTGGTCTGTCCGGAGGATCGATTAGGGCTTTATTCACCTTCAAAAGGTGATAAAAATAGGGGGTGTTTGAAAATTGCCGGTAACAAAAAGCATTTTTCTTTCTTGTTAAGTATCCCCTCTCTCCAAGCAGCTTCAACCAACTGAACAAGTTCCAACTGATACCCAGGGAATGGATCAGAAGGAAGTTTTAGGTAGGTGTTATAATCAGCCAATAGCTGGGGGCCTCCCTGAGATAGTCTGATCTGTTTTGAACCACCAGGCTACCTCCTTTGTCTGCCTTCAAGTATGAATATACTGAACTTTAAAAAGAAAATGCGACAGATCTTTCTTACCATAGAGTATCTTTTCTTTCTGTTGCATCTATCATTAAGGGCTTGTTCACATCAGGGAAAGCTGGTTGACACAGGACCTGGAATATTTCAGCTATCACTGTAGTAGCGTTAGCTACTAAAGTGATTGTCGGCTTTCCCAACGGCCCCTTAACCATGCAACGCCAGGCGATGTACCAGTACTTTGAGTGGTTATACTGGAATCTGCTGCAGGCACCCTCCCGATATTGTTTCTTAGAGCTGGAGGAGCACTTGTTTTTTAAAGCAATTCTAGCAGGAATTCACATGGATTGTTTGAGGATTTGCATAATTTAATTTACAGAACATGCCCACAACTTTGAAGTTTTTTTTTTTATTGTGAAGCAAACAACAAATAGGACAAAATAACAGAAAAAGTCAATGTGCATAACTATTCACCCCCCTAAAGTCAATATTTTATAGAGCCACCTTTTGCGGCTATCACAGCTCCAAGTCGCTCTGGATAAGTCTCTATGAGCTTGCCACATCTTACCACTGGGATTTTTGCCCATTCCTCCTTGCAAAACTGCTCCAGCTCCTTCAAGTTAGATGGTTTGCACTTGTGAACAGCAATCTTTAAGTCTGACCACAGATCTATTGGATTGAGGTCTGGGCTTTGACTAGGTCATTCCAAAACATTTACATGTTTGCCCTTAAACCACTCAAGTGTTGCTTTAGCAGTGTGTTTGGGGTCATTGTCCTGCTGGAAGGTGAACCTCTGTCCTAGCCTCAAATCACACACCGAGTGGTACAGGTTTTGCTCAAGAATATCCCTGTATTTAGCACCATCCATCTTTCCCTCAACTCTGACCAGTTTCCCAACCCAGACTACTGAAAAAGCAGTGTTCACCCAATTACTTTTTTGGCTACCACTTGCTTCACATAAAGCCCCACCTTGTAATGTATACATTTTTAGAATTTTACTTCATCAACTTAGACTATTGTGTTCTGATCCATCACATATAATTCCGATTAAAAAAACATTGAACTACCGGAATGGTTAACACTCTCTCAATTCAAACTTATGATCCAACTAATAACGGCTGCAAAACAAACAGTGGCCAAGGCATGGAAATCTCCTACATTGGTACTAGCAGAAACAATTCACAGAATGAATAATACAATGTCCCATGCTAAGATGGTAGCCATCGATCAAAATCAAATTCCAAAATTTGAAAAACTTTGGCATCCTTGGATAAAACAACAGTTCCTGTCAAACTTCAATGACTCTGTCCTGTTGCCATGGTAACAGATTAAATGACTTACAGAGACACCCATTCTAAGGCTTCAAAGAGAACTAAAAAGAATAATAAACTGACGAGCAGGACAACCTTGTGGACCATACCTCTACCTTTCAACCCTTTTTCTTCTTTCTCTTTCCTTTTCTCCACCTTACGATTAAAGCTCATTATCAGAATTTATTTGACCTATATACACTCTACTTGTAAACAATATGTATAGTAGGTATAAATCATTTAAATACCTACAAAAGTAACTAAGGAAATGATATATATCTTTAATTTAGGTTTATGTGAACCCAATGTTTAATATTTGAAATTTCATGATATTTACCTATATAAACCCTACTGTAAAACAATGAGCTTACTTTATAGATCCTTGTAAACTTACTTTATGTATCTTTATAACATTGTATACTCAATAAACTTCTTTTGACAAGGAAAAAAACATTGAACTAAAGGCTGTAATGTAACAAAATAGGTAAAAAGCCAAGAGGGGTGAATACTTTTGCAAGGCACTGTATTTTCTGAAAGCAGAATGACCAGTAGAATAAAAAGAAGGTGCTACTGATTTGTAAAATCGAACATACCCAAAAATTTGAAAGACCCCCCCCAAACCATATGTTTTCTGAAAGCGTATGACCTCTGGAATAAAAAGAAGGTGCTACTGATTTTTTAGGCCCCGCGGTATTTGCGCAAATGTTTATCAAAACAATATTTTTGCTAAAAATACACTAAACCCATTATTAGCAGATAAAAACACAGCACATTTTACAAAATGTCTGCTAAATTCCCAATACCGTATTTATCAGCGTATAACACGCACAGGTGTTCCGTGCTTCCCCATACAGGCAGTCCCATTTATGTCAATTCGGATGCAAAGGCTGCACAGGCATAGTTGCTGTTCCCAATCTGACATCTGTGTGGGTACATGACCCCAAATGCAGGCAGTGTGAGCTAAGGGACATGCATGCGGACCTACATGGATTTCAAACTGGGAGCAACAGCCCTGTTCGTGCAGTTGCTGCATCCCAAATGACATCAATGAGGCTGCCTGCACAGAGATGCATGGAACACCTGTGCATCCCTGTAAAGGTACGCTGTGTATGGCCTGTGTGAACAAGGCCTTAGGCCCATTTTACACAAGCAGACCTACGGGACTGCCTGTCTGTTTTTCAGGCAGACCCAATCAGACCACCATTTTTCTCTATGGAGAGGCTGATGTAAATGGACATGTGTCCGTTTACACCCGCCTGCATCCGATCCAGTCCAGTCCACTAAAAACAGACAGATGGGGATCCCATTCCCCATCCATCTAGCAGATTGGACAGGATGGTATTGAATGGAAATGGACAGGCGGTCCGTTTCCATCTGACCGCCCCATAGAGAACAGCGGCTGTGTAATGTCCGCTCTGCATCAGCGGAGCGGACGCGGACCTGCCATCTGCCTGCTCAGCGGGGATCAGCAGACAGGTCTGCTTGACAGAGTCTGCTCCATGTGAAAGGGGTCTTACATGGAGTGGCCAGTCCATTAGGGGCGAAGGGGTGGGTGGGTTTCCAAACTCATACGTTTGTATGAGTTTTTTTTTTCAAGCCACATGATTAGAACCTGAGGCTCTAATTAGCTTGAAAAAGGTTGGGCTCGGGGTGCAGAGCACTGCGCCCTAAACCCACCCACTTGTGACAATAGTGAATATTAATTCACTATTGTCTTCCCACTTCTCATCCCGGCCAATCAGGACAGGAGGCGGATCGGGGGTTGGCCGGGCGTGGAGGGTCGTCACCGTGGAGAGGCAGGCGGGCGGGCCACGGGGGTTGCTCTTTTTTTGAGACAGAGAAAGGAACTTAAGATAGTCCCTTTCTCTGTAGCACTTTACTTGAATGAATAAGGAATCTGCATAGAGATTCCTCATTCATTCAAAAAATGAGTCTGATACATAGTAACACTCACGGTTACTATATATCAGCTGTCAGTGGGACATGTAGGAGCGATCGATAGTGATTGCTGCCTGCGCCCTCTGTACTACAGGGGGGCGGGGATTGGTAAACACATGTTTAACAAGCCCCCCAAGCCCCAACTTCACCTCCACCGCTCCCCCTCCGTGATCCCCAGCCTGTCAGATTTCCGGAGATCAATGCGGCCAGCATCTGCATGCTGCGGGGGGGTGCCCCCGGAGCAGGGATGGATCGAGGGTGCGAGGGCCGGCATGGGGGGTGATTTGACTGGCGGGGGGGGGGACAATTGGACCTCCAAACCCCATGCAGCACCTGAAGCCGGCGGGAGCGGCAGTGGAGAGATGCCGGCTTCTAAAGGTAGCTGCAGGGGATCCCTTTGAGGGGGGTAATCAGTGCTGGAGGGAAGAAGGGGGTTGGAGGATAGGAAAGGTGAATGGGCGGGCAATTTTAGGTGGAAGGGAGCAGTGGCAGGTGGAGAAGAAGGGAGCAGGGAAGTGGCGGCATGGAGGGGGGGGGGGGGGGAGTCGGTCATATTTCAGGTTAATAACTCTGATCAGAGTTTTAGAATTGTTCAGCAGAGTTATTATGGTATGAAATGACCATGAGCTTATAGGTGAGAGACAAAGGCGGTCTGTAAGCCGTATGGACTTGGCCACCTGCAGGCACTTCTGTAGGTCCGTAAGGTGTACGGACCTGGCAGTGACAGGGTTAAAGCAGCCAGACATGCACTGAATCTGGCCATAGTAAGGGATTTATATTCAATTTCTGTAAGGTGTCCTTTTTCCCCAGAGGAATTATGGTTTCTCAATCAAGTTAGCCACTAAAAAATATTGAAGGATGTAAATAATTTGCAAAGCTGTCAGCATAAATACTGTAGATAGATAGATAGATAGATAGATAGATAGATAGATAGATAGATAGATAGATAGATAGATAGATAGATAGATAGATAGATAGATAGATAGATAGATAATTTTTGCATTCGGGGGTCTGGGAAATTGCCCCTAAATTTGGCACTGATGCCGACTATTACTGAAGCCCACCCCTTAGCAGGGTAATTAATGAAATAAAATGAAAACTCTTGCAGGAAGTAGTGTACCCATGAAATCTAGTTTGGAAAATGGAAATTATTCCTCCTCTTTTGGCTATCAAACAACCACTTGGCAGCACCTTCCTTAAACACTATGGGGGAGATTTCCTAAAACTGATGCCCATAGAATGTAGTGTAGCTGTGCACAGTAACCAATCAGCTTCTAGGTTTTACAGTCAAAGCTTAACCACTAGCCGACCAGCGCACAACGATGTACATCGGCACAATGGCACAGCTGGGAAAATGGGTGTACAGGTATGTCCCCTTAAATCATGGCATTGTGGGCGCGTGACCGTGCCCGGGGGTCCCGCGGACTCGATATCCGCCGGGGGCCCGCGATCGTGTCACGGAGAGGAAGAACGGGGAGATGCATTTGTAAACAAGGCATTTCCCTGTTCTGCCTAGTGACATGACAGGGATCTACTGGTCCCTGTCATTGGGAGCAGTGATTGCTGTCATGTCAGTGGAACCCCATCCCTCCCACAGTTAGAACACCTCCCTAGGACACACTTAACCCCTTGATCGCCCCCTAGTGTTTAACCTCTTCCTTGCCATTGTCATTTACACAGTAATCAGTGCATTTTTATAGCACTGATCGCTGTATAAATGACAATGGTCCCAAAATGGTGTCAAAAGTGTCCGATGTGTCCGCCATGTCGCAGTCATGATAAAAACCGCAGATCGCCGCTATTACTAATAAAAACAAATAAAAATGCTATAAATCTATCCCCTATCTTGCAGACGCTATCACTTTTGCGCAAACCAATCAATATATGCTTACTGCAATTTTTTTTACCAAAAATACGTAGAAGTAAACATATTGGCCTAAACTGAGAAAAAATGTGTTTTTTTTATATATTTTTTGGGGCTATTTATTATAGCAAAAAGTAAAAAATATTGCTTTTTTTTCCAAATTGTCGCTCGTTTATAGCACAAAAAATAAAAACCGCAGAGGTGATCAAATACCACCAAACGAAAGCTCTATTTGTGGGAAAAAAGGACGTCAATTTTGTTTGGGTGCAACGTCGCACGACTGCGCAACTGTCAGTTAAAACGATGCAGTGCCGTAGCGCAAAAAGTGCTCTGGTCAGGAAAGGGGGTAAATCCTTCCGGGGCTGAAGTGGTTAACTGAACAAGCTGAAGTTAGAAGCTGATTGGTTACTATGGACAGCTGCACCAGATACTGTGTGCACCAAAATGTCTCCCATGCCACCCATTCTGAGCATCTTGTAAATTAATTTACGACTTTTACTGAAGCTCTTTATTAAAAAGCTAGAGACAAGGTCAGAGACAAGGGCACTTATAATCCTGGGTGATAATAGTCTGTTGTATTTTTATCATTTATGGACCAAGCCTGGATTATCTGTATACAAAGAAGATCAGAATAGCAGCACAGAAAAAATAATCCTTTTATGGCAAGAAAACAAAATTAACATCTTTTTGGAAACCTACTACCGTTCGATTGTTTCTGTCAATTAACCCACTCAATGACAAAATTGCTAAATGTAACATTCTTTGGTATAAAAGAAAAAAAAAATAAAACTTTAAATTAAACTATACATACTAAAACCTTGCCACTCAATTTAACTTCATAAGATAAATAATGGAGGTGCAGATCTTTAATACATATAGCATAGTCAAATGTGAGGAATCTAGATGCTAAAACTTCCACACCTTACAGGGAACAGAACCGATCATACAATAAACATGTTTTTTTCTCCCCCTCTTATCTAAGTGGATAAGGTGGAAAAACCTAAATTTGACTCACATATGATAGCTATCAATAAGGCAAATGTATTACCGACCTACCAACTTAAAAACAAAACAAAAAAAAAAACATGAAGACATTTCTTTCAACAAAAATTAATGTGACGTACCAGAAATACAGATCCAGTGTTGTACAAGTGATCCAATTGCATTTGACAATTTTTTGGTCCTCACTTTCTCTGCATACTGTGTCGTTTTGCTAAAAGTGCCAAATGAGAAAAAAAAAGTTTTAGACTTACCTGTAAAACCCTTTCTTGCAGTACAGTACAGGACGCAGGCTTACATTAAGAACATAGGTAATATGCTGCCAGCTTCAGGAGAAGTCCTTGGCAAACAAAGTTGTTAGGATAGCTCTTAAAACCCTTCCTGCTTCCAGCAATCCTCAGTTTTTTAGAATGCAGAGAAAAACACCAGGACAGAGGGGAGGGCGTCTTGTAGTGTACTCCAAGAAAAGTATTTCAGAGGCAAGTCAAAAAAGCTTATTTCTTACTCCTACAGAACAGGCTTCCATTAATCAAGAAGGCCAGATAATTGGGCAACAAAAAATAATGCAAACAGACCCAAAAATGTGAATCAAATTCACAACCTACAGAGCGACTTAACCACTTCTTCTTGACCAGAGCACTTTTTACAATTTGGCACTGCGTCGCTTTAACTGACAATTGCGCGGTCAAGCAATGCTGTACCCAAACAAATCTTGCGTCCTTTTATCCCACAAATAGAGCTTTTTTTGGTGGTATTTGATCACCTCTGCTGTATTTATTTTTTGCGCTATAAACAAAAAAAGACCAACAATTTTGGAAAAAAAAAAACAATATTTTTTACTTTTTGCTATAATAAATATCCCCCATTTAAAAAAAAAAAAATCAAACTTCTTCATCAGTTTAGGCCAATATATATTCTACATATTTTTGGTAAAAAAAAAAAAAATCGCAATACGCGTATATTGATTGGTTTGAGCAAAAGTTATAGTATCTACACAATATGGGAAAGATTTATGGCATTTTTATAATTATTTTTTTTTTACTAGTAATGGCGGCGATCAGACACTTGACACATTTTTGGGACCATTGACATCTATACAGCAATCAGTGCTATAAAAATGGCCAGATTAATGTGTAAATGACACTGGTAGGAACAAACGACATGTCTCCTCTCCTCTGACAGCACAGGGATTTGTGTGTTTAAACACACAAATCCCCGTGCTGGCACTCGTGCATGCGATCGCTCCTGGCCCGGTGGCGATCGTGCCTGTCGGCCACACGCATTGGGTCCCCCCGCCGTGCGGTGGTGCGCGCGCCCTCTGGTGGCCGAAAAAGGGAAGGACATACCCATACGGGATTTCGCTCCCAGGAGAACCGTTGTGCCACAGTAGATCTGCGTGAGCCGGTCGGGAACCGGTTAAAAGGACCATACGTCGAAATCTGGCATCAGCAGGGGCCTGAAAATTCAATAGGTAAAAACTAACAAATGTGTGAACAGGATCAGCTGGCAAATTGCCTCATAATCCACTTGTTGAAACTTGTGGTGCATCTGTCTACCTCAATTGCCTTTTGCTGAATTTGCAGGCTGACATACAGAATACACCCATTTGACTATATTTTTACCTTCTGCAATTAAGCTGTTGGGGCTTTATATATTGGCTGATACTTGTGATACACCTGCTTATCATACTCTTGGTTATGCATCAATCTCTTGGAAATTTGCTAAACTTTTCTGGCGTCAAAATAGTTCTTCTTGCACCAGTTGTACACCATTGCTGACAATAAATATTTATTTAAGACCAATCCGGTTTGGCATGGAACACTCCTGCCAAACACCTGCCGAAAAACATTGGCTGCCCCGTGATGAGGGCCGACAACCCATCCCACAGAAACAGGGAAGCTGCTACTATGGTATAGGTGAAGGTGAAAGGGAGTCACCCCGGACTCCTACTTCTACCCCGTTTCCCCAAAAATAAGACCTAGCGTGATTGTTGGTGATGGCTGCAATATAAGCCCTACCCCCCCAAATAAGCCCTACCCTGTTTCCCCAAAAATAAGCCCTACCCTGACAATAAGACCTACAAGGACTTTAACTAGGGCTTATTTGGGGGGTAAATGGATAAGTAAATTGCCGCGCCAATCCAAAAAATCAAAGTAGCAGCCAACACTACAGAACGACTAGGACTGTGTAAAATATATAAACAGAAAAGTGTAGCGCTAAAGTGTATATTTGTGAGGATGGGAGGTTTTGGAGTGGGGAGAGGTCAATCCACATTGGGAGTGGCATGTAACCCCATCTAAGCCAAAACCAAATAAATAAGTAAACAAACAATATCACCACCTAAGTGAAAAGGTGCAATACTTTTCCTTTTAGGGAAATGCAAATATACATGAAGATAAAAATAAGTGAAATAACTCAACCAATAATATTTCCAAAAGTCCACATTTTTGGTAGTGAAAAAAAGAAAAGGGAAAATATAAGTGAGAAATATGAACAGTGTCCACAATAATAATAAGGAAGTGCAAATCCCAAATGAATAATAAAGGCTTGGCAATTCAGTCCATATGTTGCATAATGCCGTTGAAACAAATAAGACCCAAGGCAGATATCTTCACAATAAAGAGACTCTGAATCAAAGGTGAAAGGTAGAATACTCTTACCAACTTCGGTGGACTCACAAGCCGTGGGCGGTGAGTCTAAAGAGCTTGTACTGTCTCACGATGAATGACAGTGTAACAATGGGTTGTGCACCAGAAGGTATCCTCCTCAGATGGGGAACCCGGAGATTGTCCTGAAGGTCGGAACTAGATGACTTGAAAAGACATACGTCTTCCAAGTCCCAGAAAGCTTGTTTAGCCACCAAGGCTGGCAAGATGGATCCTCAGATGTCCTCAACTTCCAATGGGGGAGGGAAGAGGGAAGAAAGAAAGGGGAGGTGGAGATCCCGTCGTACCTCAACCGTCCAGACTCATCAACAGGCCAACCGGATAGAATTACATGCCATGGGAAAAGTAAAGCTCACATGGCATGATATCGTTTAAAACATAAATTTTATTTTCCCATGGCATGTAATTCTATCCTGCTATCTTTGGATCTCTTGGTCTTTCCTTTGTTCCAGACAGGGGAGACCAGGCTTGCCGGAAAGGGGCGCTTGGAAAAGTCCATGGGTGCTTCCTGCGATATGAGCTTGAGATGTGGGAAAAGCTTTTCGCCATCCAGCAAGTTTGAGAAGGAGTGTGCCTTGCCCTGGAGTGAAAATTTCACGGCAAATGGGAAGGCTCATCGTTACTTAATGCCCTGTTAAGAGAGGACTGTCAGGAGCGGTTTGAGAGTTCTCCACTTTTGGATTGTTGAGGGGGAAAGGTTCGCGAAGATTTGTATTTGGTGCCCCTGGCATGTAACCTTTGGCTTTGGTGCGTGATTGTCCCATGACTTCTTTTATAGCATAGAAGTGTGGCTTTACGATGACATCCCTAGGGGTACCATCTTTTCTGGGGGTTCCCAGGGCCCTGTGAGCTTTGTCCAACTCCAAGCGGTGCAGGGGTGGGTTGGGGATTAAATCTTTGATAAGCTCTTGAACTGCAGGGGAAATGTCCGTGATGGTCTCAGGAAGGCCCCAGATTCTGAAGTTATATCTTCTGGACCTGTTTTCCCAAGTCATCAATTCTGGAAAGGGCTGTTTCGAGCTGGTCCTGGAGGACCTGAATGTGGGCTGAATTCTGACTGGTTCTGGATACCATAATTTCCAGTTTGTTTTCTATGGCCTCCATTCTGGATCCCAGGTTTATAAAATCAGATTTAATGTTTCTTGTGATTTTGGCCACTGTGTTGGCTAGCCCCCTCTCCAGTAGGTCAGAGAGCTTGAGGAATAGGTCTACTGGCAGTGTGGCTGGGTCCTGGCCTGACAAGCCTGGGGAAGGAGTCGCTAGCAGGTGGGTTTGAGAAGGCCCGACTGGGTAAAGTGTATAAC
Organism: Lithobates clamitans; assembly: GCA_037952925.1. NCBI lineage: Eukaryota > Metazoa > Chordata > Amphibia > Anura > Ranidae > Lithobates > Lithobates clamitans. Next base: position 3,399,048 of record JBBGZY010000852.1, on the reverse strand, counting down.
CCTCCATGGCGCAAGCTAGCAGGGACTCTGTGGAGGCTGGAGAGGGAGCCAGGGGGAGCTGTGGACTGCCGTGGGTCACCTGGGAGTAGGTGAGGGTTGCTTGGGCTAGGACTTGCCTCTGATCCAGGGATCCCTCTGCGTAGGCCGCGTGTGGTTGAGCTGCTGCAGTGGCGGCGGCCATCTTGGTACACCTGCCCCACACTGATGTGTCGAACTGCGGCCCCAAGTCTCGTCTGGCGGCCGGTCTGGACATCCAGGGGTGTGCTCAGGGGTCGGGATGGCTCGTTGGTGCCTGTCCTGGGTGGCCGTGTTCTAAGCTGTGTGCAGCATGGGTACGGGTGATGCGGAGCTCCGGGGTTAGGCGGCTATCTTGGCACTCCCTCACATGCGCACTCCTACCATGTATTTTTGAGTGTTTTTATTACATCCAGGATTTGATCCATACCACACAGTGGTTGGCTGGTTGCTACTAGAGTTTGTTTCTATATATGATTGACAATTTTATTCATTGCTGCATGTATCATGTCATTTGCCATGTTCCTTATATCAACAATAAAAACATGTTTTTGATATCAACTCATCTTCTAGCCATGTGTACTCACCTCATTCAAAGTCCCAAAAAACCCCCTTTCTTTATACAGATTTAGGTATGGAGACATGTGACGCACACTTCTCATTTACAGTCCCAAACGCCTGCTTTTTAGTTCACAAGTGGAGAATGGAGCTGTAGCCAAGGGAGGCCCAATACGATGATGGTTGAAGCCTTAGGTAGGATAAGGAAGGATATCCACTCCTGGTGGAGTATCCCTACCGACATCTTAACAGGGAAAGTCTGGAAGCAGATAGGGCCCCCTGGAAGAACAGTGCCATCAATAGCCAAGACCGCAAGTGGCGTGGTGAGGGGTGAAAGGGTAAGCATCATGGAAGGTGCAGTTCTCCAGTCCATAAAATTGCCAGCAGCACTGGAATCCAGATATGCCAAACTGATTGAGGGGAAGCACCTACATGAAGGAGCACAGAAAGGAGGAGATGAGAATGTGATATTTCTGGGTCCAATACTCCACCTTCCAGATGTATTAGACCTGAGCGTTTCCCGGACTAAGCGAGCAGGAGTCACGAAAATGACCTTTGCCCCCACAATAAAAACACCGGCCCAGAGTTCTGTGCCTAGCACGTTCCTCAGGGGAAGGGGAGCTCAGGCTAGCTAAGGACCAGGAGGTGTTGGCGTCTGTTTTCTAGGGATCTCTCCTGAAAGAGAAAATCAATCTGGTTACACAAGGAGATGACATTGTCCAGCCACCAGCTGTTCACCAGAACCCCTAGTGGTAGGGAGGGACTTCGCTGCAACTGGCTCCAGGTCGCGGCTCCCAGGGTCTCCCAGCTCATGCTCACAGTAGGCTACTGGAGGATAGAGAGGAAGCAGCAGACCGGGACAACAAGGGATAGTCAGGACAATGAGCAGACAGGGGTAGTCAAAGAACACACCAAAGGTCAGGGTATGAAGCAGACAAGGATAGTCAAGAACAAGCCAAGGACGGTAAACAGAATCAGACGTAGAGCACACGGCAAGAAGCACACCGGAAGCCAAACACACAATATTGATCAGCGAGGCTTGGCTGCAGTGCACAGGTTAATATAGTGTTCCCTGTTAGAGGCTGGGGTGGAGCCTTGCTTGAGGGAAGATTACTTAAGCAGACGGGTAAACAGAGTCAGTCTCTAAGCTGAACACAATAGAGAGGTAAGCAGACAGACATGAACATTACTGCAGACTCATTACAGTACTTAAAGACAATTTCTAGTCAAGTCCAGATTGAAGAAGGCTTGATTGTAAGGAACAGCCCCCCTCTCCCAGGTTTTACAACAATGGGCTTAAATGTAGGAAACACAAATAAGTCCATTGGGGTGAAACGTGTCAGTTGGGGCGGTTCTCAGGCAGGGACATGCTGTGTGCGTTTTCTGGCCCAATAAAGTTTTTATGATGCCACTAGTGTGTGACCTGAACTCTTACATTATTGGGATTGGGGACATAGATGGACTCCTCTACCAGCACCTGAAGCATACAGAGTAGAAGAGTGGATTGATCTTTGGAGTGGTGAGGTCTAACAGGGAGATATTGTTGTTGAACCTGGAGGCCAGGATGACCACATCTGAATTTCTGACATAGGATATCGAAGATGTTGGGATGAAGGGACCATTCCCCCTAGTCCAGGCAGTGACCACTGAGGGAATCCACATTTCAAGTGTCCCTCCTAGGATGTGAATAATATGAGATATCTGGACAGTGTTTCTAAACCTAGAAGATAGTAGGCTTACTTCCTTCAAGATTGCCTGACTCCTGGTAGCCCCTTGATTGATAAAGGCCACTACAGTGGTGTTGTCTGATAAGGGGCCCTGGCAAAGAAGCCCAGTGAAGCAGAGCTAATTTTATTGCTCTGAGCTCCTAGATGTTGATAGGCAGCTGCTCTCCTTTTTTTGAACTTTAAGAGATTATAAACACTGCTTCCCAGTCCGTGAGGCTAGCATCTGTTTTTATTATCGTATATGAGTGTGGGAGAAATGACTTTCCAATTTTTAAGACTGGATTGGAAATCCACCAAGCTAGGAAGTTCCTTCCTTGAATGGAGAAAAGTATAGGTGGGTTAGGGGAAGGATTGTGTTTGTTCCAGGCCAACAGAATGTTGTGTTGGGTAGGCTTTGCATATAACAAAACAAAGGAATAGCTTTGAATGAGGCTACAATGAGACCCAGGACTTTCATAAAGAATCTCAATGAAGGATGTCTTTTGAAACTTAAGGTCTAAATATCTTAGAGAAAAGCCTGTTTATCAGAAGGGCTGTCTAGAATGAGGCATAAGCATTTAGGACAAAGGGAAGGCTGGAGGGCAGACTTTTGAACAATGATTGCCCAACCAAGAATCTGAAGAGCCCTTTGGACACTTGCAGTTTTGAGGGAGATTAATCTTTAAGAAAAAGATTGTCTAGGTATCCTGTAACCTGGATGTGCTGAGTTCTTAAGATGGTGAATAATGGTGCTAGCACCTTTGTGAATACTCTCAGTGCAGAGGATAGGCCAAATGGCTGTACAACAGATTGAAAGTGTTTCTCTCCTACAGCAGAAAGTGCTGATGAAGTGGGTAGGTAAGCATCTTGAATGTTTATTAATGCCAAGTATTCCCCTTTTTACATACTGTAGATGCAATAACCAACACTGCATATTCCATACAAAACTTGTGAACAAAGGATAGAAAGGATACCCCCGATTGGTTTTGCTACCCTGAACAGGATTGAATAGAATCCTTGAACTTGTCCTCCAGAAGGACTAGAATGACCACCCCCTGGGACAAGAGATGGTTTAGGGAATTCTGCAAATGTGACTGTCCTTGGGGATGTAGAGACAAACTCCATTTTGTACCCTTTTGAAACTACCGATTGAACCCACAGGTCTGGGATGTCTGTGAACCAGAAGAAAGCAAACTGTAACAGATGCGCACCCCCCCCCCCATTCTTGGGAGTGAAGGAACCCCTTTATTGTGAAGGTAGCTTTCAGGTGGACTTGGTAGGCTGTGTGTTCCAAGTCTTGTTGCCAAAGGAAGTTCTGAATTTTGGCTTTGAAGATAAAGCCTGAGGGGAGTGATAGGGTGATCTTCCTTTTAAGGCCTAATGTACACGGGACGCTGAGGGAACCTCTTCTGAATGATTTGACAGCTTGAAGCCGGCGTTCAAAAACGCCTGTTTAGCTGCCTTTGCATGGCGCGTTCAGCAGCGTTTTACCGCGTTCGCGTCTAGCAGCGTTAATTTAAGATAACATCATAAGACCCTCCCAAAGCACAAGAAAAAGTAGACATGTGCAATCCGTTTCGTAACGAATCGAAATTTGGCCGAATTTTGCATCTTTCGGACATTCGGATGCATCTGAATGTCCAAATAAAAAAATAACGAATTTCAACTAATATGAAAGAAATTAAAGTGAATATAATGAATGAATTTGACATGATTCGGTAGTGCTGGCTTACTGGATTACTGCCAAAGTGCATTCCTGGGAACTGAGTGAGAAGGGTGTTGTATTGTATTTGAGCATAGGAGAAGAGATATTGTCATTGTGTGTGTTAATAGATTCAATAAACAAACGACTTTCCAAACTACGAATCATTATCACGAATATATATACATACATAAATATCGAATTTCAACTAATATGAAAGAAATTATAGCGGATATAACGAATGAGTTCGACATGATTCGAGATTCAGTATAACGAATATCGACACTCTACAAATAACAAATTATCTGAAAACCAATTAACGTAACATAACAAATATAACAGAATGAAATTATGTATTTTATGAATGATAACGAACCGAAACTAAACAAAATTTCCCGTTGTGCACAATATATTAGGTACTTCAGTACTAGGATTTTTCTTTTGCTACCCGTTGTGCACAACTATAACTATTTCAGCCATTCTGTGAGACCAGTGTGAGTAGCAGCAGCGACACAGCAGCAGTGTACTTGTATCTACCTCAATTTTTGGTGCTTTTACTATAGATCCCATAATGAGTACTGCAACTGTCTTCAGTTCCTGCTTGTTCTTGGGGCATTTTCCCATCAGTTTTGTCTTCAGCAAGTGAAATGCTTGCTTAATCGGATTCAGGTTAGGTGAATGACTTGGCCATTGCATAACATTCCACTTCTTTCCCTTAAAAAAAACTCTTTGGTTGCTTTCACAGTATGCTTTGGGTCATTGTCCATCTGCACTGTGAAGCGCCGTCCAATGAGTTCTAAAGCATTTATGAGCAAATAATATTGCCCGAAACACTTCAGAATTCAATCTCCTGCTTTTGTCAGCAGTCACATCATCAATAAATACAAGAGAACCAGTTTCATTGGCAGCCATACATGCCCACGCCATGACATTACCACCACCATGCTTCACGGATGAGGTGGTATGCTTTGGATCATGAGCAGTTCCTTTCCTTCTCCATACTCTTCTCTTCCCATCACTCTGGTACAAGCTGATCTTGGTCTCATCTGTTCATAGGATGTTGTTTCAGAACTGTGAAGGCTTTTTCACATGTTGTTTGGCAAACTCTAATCTGGCCTTCCTGTTTTTGAGGCTCACCAATGGTTTACACCTTGTGGTGAACCCTCTGTATTCACTCTGGTGAAGCCTTCTCTTGATTGGTGAATTTTGACACACATACACCTACCTCCTGGAGAGTGTTCTTGATCTGGCCAACTGTTGTGAAGGGTGTTTTCTTCACCAGGGAAAGAATTCTTCAGTCATCCACCACAGTTGTATTCTGTGGTCTTCCGGGTCTTTTGGTGTTGCTGAGCTCACCGGTGCATTCTTTCTTTTTAAGGATGTTTCAAACAATTGATTTGGCCACACCTAATATTTTTGCTATCTGATGGGTTTGTTTTGTTTTTTCAGCCTAATGATGGCTTGCTTCACTGATAGTGACAGCTCTTTGGATCTCATATTGAGAGTTGACAGCAACAGATTCCAAATGCAAAAAGCACAATTGAAATGAACTCTGGACCTTTTATCTGCTCCTTGTAAATGGGATAATGAGGGAATAACACACCTGGCCATGGAACAGCTGAGCAGCCAATTGTCCCATTACTTTTGGTCCCTTAAAAAGTGGGAGGCACATATATAAACTGTTGTAATTCCTACACCGTTCACCTGATTTGGATGTAAATACCCTCAAATTAAAGCTGAAAGTCTGCAGTTAAAGCACATCTTGTTTGTTTCATTTCAAATCCACTGTGGTGGTGTATAGAGCCAAAAAGATTAGAATTGTGTCAATGTCCCAATATTTATGGACCTGACTGTATGTTTGATCAAGTCGGGGGTCATCTGGTTCAAATCTAACAATATATAGGTCAAATTCCAATTCTATTTTGGCTAACAGCAATGCTGGTGGTGTATTGGATTGGATCATGGGCTCATTAGGGGTATATACGTGGTCTATGAAGCATTGCAAGCAATTACAAGTCTTTAAAAAAAAAAATTAGTGGTTTTTCATCATTTGCAATCATTTTTAAGTTTTGTAATGTAAAAAAAATAGGGCACCTTTAAAAAACGCTTCTAAACTAAAACGCGGTTAAACGCCAGTACCGCGTTTAGCCACGTTTGGCGTCTGAAATTTCGGCGTCTGAACTCATTTTTTTTGCCTTCAAAGAAAAGCCTCTAAACGCAACTGCCTAAAAACGACATTAAAAAAAACCTGTGTACATGTACACATAAGATAACATTGGATGAGTTCAGGGGCAGTTGAAAAAAGCATCCAACTGCCTCTGAACGTCCGTTTACCGGCAGCAGTGTACATGAGGCCTAAGAAGTTAGAATCCCCTAAAAGAGGGGGGGGGTTTTGGAGCCTTGTGTTGTGGAATATAGATCTTTCTTCCAAGTAGGAAAGTGCCAATGGTTTGGTTCAAACCTTTTGCCTGTTCACCCCATATATAGAAACTTTATTTTTATCGCTATTATATATGACAGCTTCCTGCTGTCACTGATTCCTAAGTGTTTTCTACCAATGAGGCGGTTGCAAGCAATTAAGCAAAGGGGGGCATCACTATGGCTATATATGGTCAATGATGTCACCACCATCCCCACCCTTCCCTTATACAGCTCAGGCTGTGGCTATGAGTAACCTCGGGATTGGTCATGTGCCCTGGAATGTCAGGAATTTTTTTTTTGAGAGTCGGCAGACAAGATTGCCGATGGACTTACAATGTTTATTTTTTTAATCAAAGACTTGCCAAATGTTTGGGTGCCTCTATTTTTAGGTTACAAATCTTTTTATTTTGTGAATAAGTAGGGGTACTATGTACAGAGAAGTACAAGAATTCATCATATTTTCAGGGACACCTGGATAAACATCTACAAAATATTATGGCTGTTCCTGGGGTGAAAGTCAAGCTAAAAACAAATTGGAAAACTGAAGCTAAATGACAGGCTATAACCAAAAGGTCAAAAAGATGCTGAAGCTACAAGTTAGAGTCTGTGGCTATTGCAGCGACTTTAGCATGTTTAAAACTAGCTACATATTATACATTTTTTTTTTGTTTAATTTCCTTTAGATTTACCTTCAACTACGAAGTGCAAGGGTCTGCCCGATTGCATACAATTTGAAAGTGTTTACATTTGACCTCATATTATATGGTTTTGGAAAATCTAAAGGAAAATTGTACAAGAAAATGGCATACTGTGTAGCCAGTTTAAGGCTGCATGCACACTAGCTTAAAAAAAAAACACTCCTAGCAGCAGCTGTTACATAGTCAGGTTGAAAAAAGACACAAGTCCATCCAGTTCAACCCCAATAAAAATACAATCCCAAATACACAATCCTATACCCACAGTTGATCCAGAGGAAGGCGAAAAACCCCAGCAAAGCATGATCCAATTTGCTATAGCAGGGGAAAAAATTCCTTACTTATCCCCCAAGAGGCAATCGGATTTTCCCTGGATCAGCTTTACCTATAAATGTCAGTATCCAGTTATATTATGTACATTTAGGAAAGAATCCAGGCCTTTTTTAAAGCAATCTACTGAGCTGGCCAAAACAACATCTGTAGGGAGTCTATTCCACATTTTCACAGCTCTTACTGAAAAGAAACCTTTCCGTATTTGGAGATGAAACCTTTTTTCCTCTAAGGCTGCTTTCACACTGAGGCATGCAGACGCTGGCGGTACAGCGGCGCTAAATATAGCACCACTTTACCGTCGTTTTACCGGCGCTATGCGGGCGAAAATGGGTTAAAACCGCCCGCAAAGTGGCACTTTGCCGGGGGTTTTCAGCGCTGCCCCATTGTTTTTAATGGGAAGGGGCACTTTAGAAGTGGTAAATACACCGCTCCTACAGTGATCCAAAGATGCGGCTTGCAGGACTTTTTTGACAGCCCTGCAAGCGCACCGCTCCAGTGTGAAAGCCCTCGGGGCTGTCACATTGGAGTAGGGCTGCAACTAACGATTATTTTCATAATCGATTAGTTGGCCGATTATTGTTTCGATTAATCGATTAATCGGTTAATAATCTTATAAAAAAGTGTGGTGTATAATTTAGTTAATATGTAAAGTTTAAAAAAAAGGCAATTTATTCCTATATATCTCTATGCAGTGGTAAATATAAATAACCAATATTATATGGTTAGGGAGCAAAATATCTAATCCACTCTGAGAATAACAGACAGAAGAGACATATACTGTATATACTATTAGAGGATATATACTGTATATACTATTAGAGGATATATACTGTATATACTATTAAAATGTGAATCTGGTAAATATCAGACTCCAAGATCAAATTTTTTTTATTTAACAATGTCTTCCTTCAAAAAAAAAAAAGTTATTTTAAGAACGTTCGTTCGATTTTCTAATCGTTAGTGGGGTCAAAACGACGTTCATTTTCAACCACAGTGACGGGAAAATTTTTAAATAATAGCAAACTTCTTGGTGAAAGGAATTATCAGACAGTGTATGTGGTTTTCGTTCAGAAATTACATTCATTTTAAAAACAGAATGTTAAAAACAAGTGAAAATTTCAAACAACATTCTTTCATTCAGCGAATGTACAAAGATTTCTCGTTTGAATATTTTGTCTGAAAATTGATCCGTGTGGCCAGCATAAGGCTCGGTACACACCTATGCAGTTTGCTTTTGATCTGTTTCTGCAGTGCTTTTTGCTGTGCGTTTTGACTTTTGCGCACGTGATTGTGCTGCGATTTGCCTTTTTGCATTTATTTTTGGCCAATTTGTTGTTGGGAAGATTAAAAAAAACAAAAACTGCTGCAATAATTACATGCTTTTCTGCAGCTTTTCCATTGAAGTATATTGAACCAAAAAAAGCACTGTTTTGCATTAAAAAAAAAGTCCCTGACCCTTTCCAAATACGCAGCGGCTGAAAAAAGCATAGATGTGAACGTGTCCCACAGGAAACCATGTAAATGAACTGTAGTGCGTTTCTGCAAAAAAGCACCAAACACATAGATGTGAACCGGGTCCAAGACGTTTAGTAACATAATGGGGTTAAAAAAACTAAAATTAGCCCTTTATAGTACAAAGAAAAACAGATCATCACTACTGTAAGGGGTTCATTTATTTTACTGTATTGTAAGTAATATTTACAGTAGCGATTATTTGCTCTTTTTGTACTATTAAGGGCTTACTTTAGTTTTTTTTAACCCCATTATGTTACTGGCCGATTAATCGATTATGAAAATGGTAATCGATTAATTTCATAATCGATTAGTTGTCGATTAATCGATTAGTTGTTTCAGCCCTACATTGGAGTGCATTGAGCGGCTCTTTCAGGGAGCTTTGCAGGCGCTATTTTTAGCACTTTATCGCCTGCAAAACGCCTCGGTGTGAAAGCCTAAGCGTAAAGAGTGCCCCCTTGTCCTCTGATGACCTTAAAGTGAATAACTTAACACCAAGATCACTATATGGACCACTTATGTATTTGTACATGTTGATTATATCCCCCCTTAATCTCCTCTTTTTAAGAGGGAATAGATTCAATTCCTTCAATATTTCCTCATAGCTGAGCTCCTCCATGCCTCTTATCAGTTTGGTCGCCCTTCTCTGACCTTTCTCCAGTTCCCTGATATTCTTTTTGAGAACTGGTGCCCAAAACTGAACTGCATATTCCAGATGAGGTCTTACTAATGATTTGAACAGAGGCAAAATTATATCTCTCTCTCTGGAGGCCATACCTCTCTTAATACAAGAAAGGAAACCGCTTTGGAAACCGCAGCTTGGCATCGCATGCGATTATTGAGCTTATGATCTACTAAAATCCCCAGATCCTTCTCCACTATGGATCCCCCCCAGTTGTACTCCCCCTAGTATGTATATAACGTATGCATATTCTTAGCCCCCAAGTGCATAACTTTACATTTATCAACATTAAACCTCATTTGCCACTTAGCTGCCCAATTAGACAGTGCATTGAGGTTGGCTTGTAAATTGGAGACATCCTGTAAAGACATTATTCCACTGCATAGCCTGGTGTCATCTGCAAAGACAGAAATTGTACTTTTAATCCCAGACCCAATATCATTTATAAAGATATTAAAAAGTAAGGGTCCCAAAACTGAACCTTGGGGTACACCACTGATAACCTTAGACCATTTAGAGTAAGAGTCATTAACCACTACTTTACCTTACACATGAGCCGCGTGTGGGGAACTGTGTCAAACGCTTTTGCAAAATTCAAGTATACCACGTCCACAGTGACCCCTCTGTCCAAGGTTTTACTTACCTACTAATAAAAAGAAATCAGGTTTGTTTGATAACTTCTGTCTTTCATGAATCCATGCTGTCTGCTGCTTAAAATATTTTTTTCCAGCAAGAACTCAATTATGTGGTCTTTTATTAAACTCTCCAGTATCTTCCCAACTATAGAAGTTAAACTAACAGGTCTATAGATACTTGGTAAAGACTTTGATTCCTTTTAAAATTTGGGCACCCCATTGGCCCTGCGCCAATCCAGTGGTACCATTTCAGTCATTAACGAGTCCCTAAATATTAGAAACAATGGCCTTGAAATGACAGAGCTCAATTCTTTTGGGATCTGTGGGTGGATGCCATCTGGTCCAAGTGCTTTATCAACCTTTAGTCTGACTAAATATTGCTGGGCCATATCACTTTTGAGCCATTGTGGATGACTTGGGGCTGTGTTACTACCACCCCCATGCTCCTTTGTATACACAGAGCTGAAGAAAGTATTTAATAAATTTGCCTTCTCTTTGTCCCCTGTCACCCACTCTAGATTTTGTAAAGGGCCAACATGCTCAGACCTGACCTTTTTACTATTAATATATTTGAAGAATTTTTTGGGGTTTGTCTTACTATCTTTTGCAATCTGTCGAAAGAAAAACGAGGAAAAAAACGTTTTTTTTATATATTTTTGGGGCATATTATAGCAAAAAGTAAAAAATACTGCGTTTTTCTCAAAATTGTCGCTTTATTATTTTGATTATAGTGCAAAAAATAAAAAACGCAGAGGCGATCAAATACCACCAAAAGAAAGCTCTATTTGTGGGGAAAAAAGGACGTCAATTTTGTTTGGGAGCCATGTTGCAAGGCCGCGCAATTGTCAAAGCGACGCAGTGCCGAATCGCAAAAAACGCTCTGGTCTTTGGCCAGCCGAATGGTCCGGGGCTGAAGTGGTTAAAGTTAAGTGTTTTTATCTTTCCCGTATGAGTTTGTTTCTTACAGCTAACATTAAATGAAATCATGTTATGGTCACTGCTACCCAGATGCTCTTTTATATGAACATTGGTAATAAGCTCTGCACGGTTTGAGATTACCAGGTCCAGCAAAGCGTCATTCCTGGGGCCGAAATAAACTGGACCATAATATTGTCTTGTTATAGGTTTATAAATTTTTGCCCTTTAACTGTCCCAGCAGTGCCATTACTCCAGTCAATTTCCAGGTAGTTAAAATCCCCCATTATTATCACTGTCCCAGCCCTTGCAGCCCTTTCCATCTGTGCAAGGAGCTGAGTCTCCACCTTCTCATTAACACTGGGAGGTCTATAACAAACTCCAATGACAACCTTTGTATTACGCACACTCATGTACAGTTTCACCCATAATGCTTCAGACTCATCACACTCTGCATCAACTAGGTCCTCTTTCACACTTTCTTTGAGATCACTTCTCACATAGAGACAGACACCACCACCCCTCCGTTTTACCCTGTCTTTTCCAATAAGAGAGCATAGCCAGGAATATTAATAGCCCAGTCATTAGAAGAATGAAGCCAAGATTCAGCAATACCAATTAGATCATAGTTCTCCTCATGCACCAGAGCTTCCAACTTACCTATTTTGCTTGACAGACTTCTGGCATTGGTAAACAAACACTTTAATCCATTGTCACATTTTACAAACGAATATTGTATATTTTTTATTTCTGTACAAATAGTACCATTTCCAATGGTTGTCTAACACAGGAACCTTCATATTATCTGCCATAGCCCTCCCTCATCTTTCCCCATTCCACCCACCAACAGAGGATGACCCCTGTCTGACCTGTCTGCCCCATAATAATCTAATTCACCCTTTTGAGCATTTTTTTCTGCTAGAAGCAAAAATAGTGTTATCCTTTTTTTTTTTAATATAATCTTTATTCAATTCTTTAGAGTATACAAATATACAAAATACCAAGTTCTTAAATATACCACATACATATACACCCGATAACTTATACCCTCCCACCATATATTTTACCAAAATTCCTTACACCTCCTTCACAGATTACTTTTAGGACCTTAAAATCACCTCCTTCATTTTCTCATTACACAGGGTATCCCAATTCCTCTAGCCAAGGCTTCCAAATTTTTTTAAACTCTCTCAAATTCCTTCTCCTTGCGTACACTACCTTTTCCTTCCACGCTGTTTCAGTTACAGCTCTAATCCAGTCATCCTTCGTGGGGGGTTTCTCTGCCTGCCATCTCTGCGCTATTAATTTCCTTGCTTGAAAAAGACATCTCCGTACCATTGTAGTTTTAACATTTCCTCTATTTGAACACTCCTCTACTCCCAAAATACACAATTTCGGATCTATTTTAAGTTCTACAGTAAAGATCTTATTTAAGGTTTCCAGTATCTCCGACCAATAACTAAATAATTTTGGGCATTTCCAAATCATATGTATCAAATCCTCAGTGTTCTGGCATCTAGGGCATTTAGCATCCGCCCTCTGTCCAAACTTAAATATTCTTTTAGGGGTATAATATGTCCTATGCAGTAACATTAAGTGTGAAACCTTCTGAGCAGGTGAAACCGAAACCTGATGTCCTCATAGTGTTATCCTACATATGCATTCACACTTTTTTTAGTCTAGAAGCATTTTTAAAGCTTCAGCTTCTAGGAGCAGAATTTTTTTAATTGTTTTTTGCATTTTTTGGAGCAATTTGCCAGTAGAAAAAATGCTAAATGCTCCTGCTGCTAAAAGTTGGCACAAAAATGCTATTATGAGTAGAGGTTGACCGATATGGGTTTTTCTCTGGCCGATGCCGATGTTTAGAAATTGCGGTGGCCGATGCCGTTTTTTGGGGGCCGATATGTTAGGCCGATTTTTTTTTTTTTCCCATCATCTCATAAAATCTAACAGTTAGACCCCTTTCACACTGGAGCATTTTTCAAGCACTTTTGGGCTAAAAATAGCGCCTGTAAAGTGCCTGCAAAACGGCTCCCCTGCAGTCTAAGTGTGAAAGCCAGAGTGCTTTCACACTGAGGCGATGCGCTAGCAGGATGTTAAAAAAAGTCCTGCAAGCAGCATCTTTGGAGCGGTGCATACCGCTGCTCCACCACTCCTGCCCATTGAAATTAATGTGCACCGCTGCCGAAGCGCCTGCAAAGCGTTTCAGCAGCGGCGCATTTAACCCCTTCCTCAGCCTCTAGCTGAGTTATATGCGCCCCGCTAGCAGCCAAATGGCGCCGCTAAAATGACGATAAAGCGCCGCTAAAACTAGCAGTGTTTTACCGTCAACGCATGCCCGCTCCAGTGTGGGAGCAACCTTAAGTAATAAGTGATACAGAAATTTTTTTACATTTAAACATTTATTAAACAAAACAAACCTCCAATTAGTTCACTTGTATGTATAATTTAGATTAAAAAAAAAAAAAAAAACTATATCTTAAATATTAAATACACAAAAACAGGTAATCAAAACTTTTGGATGAAAAAAAAATGGGCTAACTTTACTGCTTAGGTTTTTTTTAAATTCATTAGTGTATTTTTTTTTTAAACACTGCGTTTAAAAGACCGCTGCACAAATACCGTGTGATATAAAATATTGCAACAACCGCTATTTTATTCCCTAGGGTCTCTGCTAAATATATATATATATATATATATATATATATATATATATATGTATATATATATATACATATATATATAATGTTTGGGGGTTTGAAGTGATTTTCTAGCAGAAAATACAGGATTTTTACTTGTAAGCAACAAATGTCAGAAAAGATTTAGTCTTTAAATGGTTAAACTGAGAGCTTCTACACACAGAGTTCAGTCCATTGATAAGTGATAAGTGTAAAATTGTATCACTTCAGGTTCTTTTTATCAGATTTGGCAGGCTGCCCAGAGGAGGAGAGAAGTCGCTTCACAGAAGACTTCAGGCAACTTGCATTGACTTCTACTACAGAAGTCATTTGCAAGTCGCGCTGAAGTTATAATTGGCCTTTTTTATCAGCATAATCGGCCGATGCCGATTAAATAAAAAACGCCAATTATCGATCAATACATCGGCCAGCCGATATATCGGTTGACCTCTAATTATGAGCGTTTTTCATCCAGCATTTTTTTCAGGCTTTTTTTTTTATCTTCTAGTGTGCATAGAGCCTAAAGCCCATAAAATAGAGCGGAAGTAGGGTGCTACTACCCAATATGATCAGAAAATAGTTTAGAGCTGCCTGGGTGCGGAAAGGCAGTTGCACAGCTGCAGTAACAATCATGAGATAAGATGGTCCGCAACTCCTTGCTTGCTCTTTAAAATCTTAAACTGATTGGATTCTCCATAAATGACACAGACAGCAGATGTAAACGCATTTCAGCCTTACGGGCCTTGTTTACTACAAATGCCATGTACAAAAAGGAGCCTAAAGCCCCGTACACACGAAACGAATGTCAGCTTCTGTCGGATGACCAGCAGCCAACCGACTCCCAATGAGGGAGAGCGCTGATCGGAGTGTTCTGGCAGGGGCCCACCCCCCTGTCAGAACACAATAGCTCAGCGGGGGGAGATCGCTATACTAACTTCATACAGTTGGTACAATGGCTCCGACCGGAGCTGACAGGTTTTTTTTTTGTTCAACCCGCTGGGTTGAATGAAAAAGAAAACTCATAGTGTGTACCAGGCTTAACTCTAAATATAATGCTTATCTCAGACCTTGTGTAGAAGAGTTGATTAAAAGACTGGGGATAGTCATCAATCTGACTACTCTTGACTAGACTAATGTTTTATTAGCAGGTACCCTTGATTGGGATACCAAAGAAAAAGGGATGGATTTTTTTTCAGTAAGCTGCATGGTGTCACAGTCATCTTTCCAAGCATGATGGACAGAATACAGCAGTTTGTATAATACACAACTCAGATTGGCAGGCATATTTACACAAGGTATAAATGGTACTAAAATGAGATTTGACAGCCAACCCTAGAAGTAAAATAGGCTAGATAAGGGCTCGTTATCTAAAAAGGTTTGGTTAAGGCCCAACTGAACAAATCTAAGGTGATTCAGAACTAACCCAAGCCAGTGACCAAGAAACAAGTCAGTAGTTGTTATGGAAAAAAAGACTGTTTGACCATTAAGTGGACGCTATATGCCTTTTTATATTCTCAGCTGGACAAGCACCTCAAACTGAGGACTGACAAGGACCCCCAAAATGTTTGCAAACCTTGAAAAAATGAACAGGGTTACCAGCTGGTTCCTTGCACTGCAGAAGTGGAAGCTGCCTGCTTCCACAGATTCCTGGAATGTGTGGTTTGCCGACCGGGACTAGGGGGGAACTGGTGGGTTCAGTACTTTACATCTGTAATACCTGCTTATATCAAAGTGAGTGCATAACTTTTTTTTATAATTAACCATTTGCCGACCAGCCGCCACATTTTTACTGCGGCAGAATAGCACAGCCGGGCGAAATTATGCTATGTAATGTCGCTTCCCCCTGTGGCTTTCCCCTGCGCCCACTGCTTGCCCCGGAACCAATGCGAGTGCCCGGCAGTCACGATGACTGCCGGGCTCCCGTGATCGCTCGTGATACACCGAGAACCGGGATCTGTGTGTGCAAACACACAGATCTCGGTTCTCTGAGGGATGAAGAGACTGATCATATGAACAACGACCTGTCATCTCTCCTAGTCAGTCCCCTCCTCCCTTCAATTAGAAACACACATAGGGAACACAGTTAACCCCTTGATCGCCCCCTAGTGTTAACCCCTTCCCTGCCAGTGAGATTTTTACAGTAATCAGTGCATTTTTATAGAACTGAT
The DNA here is from genome assembly GCA_037952925.1 of Lithobates clamitans. NCBI lineage: Eukaryota > Metazoa > Chordata > Amphibia > Anura > Ranidae > Lithobates > Lithobates clamitans. The sequence goes on along the minus strand of JBBGZY010000852.1, from coordinate 3,383,028 downwards.
CACTGTATTAATGTCAGTGGTTCCAAAAATGTTTCAAAAGTGTCCGATGTGTCCGCCATGTTGCAGTCCCGATAAAAATCACAGATCACCGCCATTACTAGTAAAAAAAAAAAAATAATAATAAAAATGCTATAAATCTATCCCCTATTTTGTAGACGCTATAACTTTTGCGCAAAACAATCAATATACGCTTATTGAGATTTTTATTACTAAAAATATTCACATATCAGCCTAAGCAGAGAAAAAAATAGCTTTTTTTTTTTTAAAAAATTAAAAAAAAAAAAAAAAAAAAAAAAAAAATCGGGATATTTATTTTAGCAAAAAGTACAAAATATTGTGTTTTTTCAAAATTGTCGCTATTTTTTGTTTATAGCGCAAAAAATAAAAACCGCAGAGATGATCAAATACGACCAAAAAAAGCTCTATTTGTGGGGAAAAATTTTATTTGGGTGCAGCGCCGCACGTCCGCGCAATTGTGAGTTAAAGCGATGCAGTGCCGAATCGCAAAAATGGTAGTGTACAAAACATATAGATTAATATGTGAATTAACCACTTGCCATCCGCCATATAGCAGAATGACGGCGAAGTGGTTTCAATAACCTGACTGGACGTCATATGACGTCCGCAGGATATTGAGCCGCTTCAGGCTCCCAGGGGCGCGCATCGCGGCGATCGTTATTGCGGGGTGTCAGTCTCTGACGGAGACTCTTTACCATGTGATCAGCCGTGTCCAATCACAGCTGATCACGATATAAATAGGAAGAGGCGGTGATTGGCTTTTCCTCACTCGCGTCTGACAGACGCGAGTGAAGGAGAGCCGATCGGCTGCTCTCCTGACAGGGGGGGTCTGTGCTGATTGTTTATCAGCACAGCCCCCCCTCGGATCCTACCCAGGACCACCAGGGAAGGCGCTCAGGACCACCAGGGAAACCAGCCACACTGGACCACCAGGTATGTCCCCTAGACCCCCAGGGAAATACTAACCAGTGCAAAGGCAGCTGCCAATCAGTGCCCACTCCAATGCCTACCACTGCCAGTGCCACCAGGCATGCCTATCAGTGCCGCGTATCAGTGCCCATCAGTGCCACGTATCCGTGCCCATGAGTTAACAGCAGTGCCGCCTATCAGTGCCACCCATAAGAACCCATCTTTGCAGCCTTTCAGTGCCCATCAGTGTCGCCCATCAGTGCCACCCAGTGCCACCCATGAGTGCCCATCAGTGCCGCCTATCAATGCCCATCAGTGCTGCATATCAGTGCCACCCATCAGCGCCCCCTACCAGTGCCCATCAGTGCCACATATCAGTGCCCACTCATTGGTGCCACCTCATCAGTGCCGCCTTATCAGTGCCCATCAGTGAAAGAGAAAATTTGCTTATTTAAAATTTTTAAACAGAAACAAAAGCAAAACTTTTATTTTCTTCAAAATTTTCGGTATTTTTTCATTTGTTTAGCAAAAAAGAAAAACCGCAGAGGTGATCAAATACCACCAAAAGAAAGCTCTATTTGTGGGAACAAAATGATAAAAATTTAGTTTGGGTACAGTGTAGCATGACCGCACAATTGGCATTCAAAGTGCAACAGCGCTGAAAGCTGAAAATTGGTCTGGGCAGGAAGGTGTCTAAGTGCCCTGTATTGAAGTGGTTAATCATGAAAAAAGTGCTCATGTGCATATGTGATCAACAATTGTGTCAATGGTGATCCTGCCAGAAAGAGTCCATAAGTCTCAACCTGAGAGAATTTGTTCACAAATCACAGTGCTCATGCATATACAAGTGGTATCCAAATGCGTCATTAATGATCACGGTGTACTTTTTTCATGATTAATTCACATATTAATCTATATGTTTTGTACACTACCTCGCATAGGAGCACTTTGGATTAAATTGTGTATTGTAGAAGCAATTTCAACACTACTTTGTATATGAGCACTTTGGATTAAGATGTCTATTTATTATTTTTTATAATACTTTTTATCCATACACTTACAACCTTTTTTATTCAGCACATATTCATTGATCATTTAAGGAATTTTTATAAAATAGCCATGTATGCTTTTTGATCTCTATACTGATAGAGTTTGCATCTCATTAATTACAGATAGCGCAGCGTATATATTTTATTTTATCTATTTATCCTTGCACGATTTATGCAACGTGTTTAACGCTAGCAGCTTCCCTGTCATTTGTTTATATATATTTTTTTAGCATCTGGTTACTGGTGGCTTGCAGGATCCTTTGTTTTCAAAGAGATGTGGCCACTTTATTATCACTACAGGGTGCACTTACAAAGACAAGGTTGAAACATGCAATTAACAGTACAGTACTTGCTGTATTTTGTATGCTGCTATGATATGTCACTATAACAAATGTGTGGGTTTCAGCCCTATTAAACTTATATTGATACATGTCTAATGCAGTGTCAATAAACAAACCCATACTTGCATAGAATAATACATTATAAATGGAGCACTTTTTTTCCAATCTGAAATAATTAGTGGGCAAGAAATGCTAGACACAAACCTATGATTGTTTAAGAACAACATGCAGTTCTTACCCCAGTAGCATGCCATCCTGTAGCAAGAGGCCAAGGACTGGGACCATCCTGATGCATCTGGTTTATCCCTTCCTGTAGGTCCAGCTTTGATTCTATAACCATTCTGGTACAAATCTCCCAAGCTCTTCTTACGTCTCCTGGTACTTTTGTATACCTCGCTCCTAGTGGCCCCCTCGGGAGCTCGGTAGACTAGGATCTTGCCAGGTATCATTGTCATAGAATGAACAATACCACTAGGAATAAAACCACTGTTCCAGTTCTTCGTGGATAACAGCAAGTGTAGATCTCACCCCTTGCCCCCAGAAAGTGGTACGTTTGCAGAGAGATATAGCTGGCAAAGCTATCACATATCAAGGGTTTCCAATAAATCAATGCCCTCGTCTCTTTATGAATTGGATAGGAAAGTGGTATCCCTTTTTTAGCTTGCCAAATATACCACAAGTGATCACCGAGATATAAGAAGAGAACTGCTCCACACAGCTTCCTCGTATGAGTGTATACAGATTTTTCCTGCAGTGCTTTAAAACCCCCTATTTGCTATCAGGATATTAAAGACTAAGCTCCTTTTGGACACTCTAGGGAATCTCGTTCTGGCCATAGTACCCCCTCCCGCAGCTAAATGTGCCAATCCTCATAGCCAGCTGATGATAGAGAAGATTACTGACCTCTTGTATTCAGGGTCGTAGAGTTAGCAATGTATTATTACACAACCAGAACAATGTATTACCATATAAATTATTACCACTGTTACACTACTGCAGGTCATGTTTTAATATGTTAACTTGAAAAAAAATTATATATTTTATATATATATATATATATACACATACACATATATATACATACACATATACACACACATATATATACATACACATATATATACATACACATATACACACACACAAAATGTGTCCATAGATTCCTAGAACCTGTTGCTTCTGTTCTGTAAACTGTACAAATACACTTCTTCGCTCTCTGCTAACAATTTTAAAATGCAAGCCAAGCGCCCCATAGCAAGTTGTTTGCTGTGAGGGCACTCGGCAGGAGGAAGGGGTCAGGAGCACCGGCAGGGGACCTGAGAAGAGGAGGATCTGGGCTGCTCTGTGCAAAACCACTGCACAGAGAAGGTAAGTATAACATGTTGGTTATTTAAAAAAGAAAAAAAAAGAGAGAATTTAATATCGCTTTAAGGGTGCCTGTCCTACAACAAAGAATAGTGGAGATTAATAAAACACTCCTGTATAAGAAAGTGATTTATGATCAGAGGTGGCCTCAAAAAAAAAAAAAAAACTGAAAATTTGGGGTATGAGGCACACAGAATATTCTAATTGCTGTTCATAAGACACAGGTCCTATATGAACAGTGGCATTGTAGTGCCAGATTTTCATTTGTGATCTGTTGTGGCCAAGGGTACTACTAAGTTCCAGATATACCCTTATTTGAGAAGGCACATGCCACTTGGTTTTCATAGTTTCACAACTGACTATACTCTATTGGGGTTCGCTATATATAATTTGGCCCTTACACTATATTACTAAAAGTATTGAGACACCTGCCTTTACACACACATTAGCTTTAATGGCATCCCAGTCTTAGTCCGTAAGGTTCAATATTGAGCTGGCCCACCCTTTGCAGCTATAACAGCTTCAACTCTTCTGGGAAGGCTGTCCACAAGGATTAGGAGTGTGTCTATGGGAATATTTGAACATTCTTCCAGAAGCGCATTTGGGAGGTCAGGCACTGATGTGGATGGGAAGGCCTGGCTCGCAGTCTCCGCTCAAATTCATCCCAAAGGTGTTCTAATGGATTGAAGTCAGGACTCTGTGCAGGCCAGTCAAGTTCTCCCATCCCATGCTCGCTCATCCATGTCTTTATAGACCTTGCTTTGATCACTAGTCCAAATCATTTGGTGGAGGGAGGGATTATGGTGTGGGGTTGTTTTTCAGGGGTTGGGCTTGGCCCTTTAGTCCCAGTGAAGGGAACTCCTAGGACATCAGCATTCCAAGACATTTTGGACAATTTCTCGCTCCCAACTTTGTGGGAACAGTTTGGGGAAGGCCCCTTCCTATTCCAACATGGCTGCGTACCAGTGCACAAAGCAAGGTCCATAAAAGACATGGATGAGCGAGTTTGGGGTGGAGGAACTCGACTGGCCTGCACAGGGTCCTGACCTCAACCCAATAGAACACATTTGGGATGAATTAAGAGTGGAGACTGCGAGTCAGGCCTTTTCATCCAACATCAGTGCCTGACCTCACAAATGCACTTCTGGAAGAATGGTTAAACATCCCCATAGACACACTCCTAAACCTTGTGGACAGCCTTCCCAGAAGAGCTGAAGCTGTTATAGCTGCAAAAGGTGGGCCAACTCAATATTAAATCCTACAGACTAATGCCCTGTACACACGGTCGGACATTGATCGGACATTCCGACAACAAAATCCATGGATTTTTTCCGACAGATGTTGGCTCAAACTTGTCTTGCATACACACGGTCACACAAAGTTGTCGGAAAATCCGATCGTCCTGAACACGGTGACGTAATACACGTACGTCGGGGCTATAAACAGGGCAGTAGCCAATAGCTTTCATCTCTTAATTTATTCTGAGCATGCGTGGCACTTTGTGCGTCGGATTTGTGTACACACGATCGGAATTTCCGACAACGGATTTTGTTAAAGCAAGCTCTCAAACTTTGTGTGTCGGAAATTCCGATGGAAAAAGTGTGATGGAGCCCACACACGGTCGGAATTTCCGACAACAAGGTCCTATCACACATTTTCGGTCGGAAAATCCGACCGTGTGTACAGGGCACTAGACTGGGATGCCATTTTGGTAATATAGTGTATTTTTGCAAACTTGTCTCTCATTTAATTTGCTTTCAATAATTCCATCAACTGACATCTGTCTGTAATATCTCCATTCCGTGTATGCCATCTTGCATAAATAAAGTACACCATAGGTGTTGGTCAGCATTGATGTAGCTACTTTATGCCCATTTCAATATTCCTTTGGATTAAAAAAAAAAAAAAAAATCTTTGCTACAGTATCCCCTTTACAGTTGTGGGATAGCGCTCTTTCATTCATCATTGTGAAGTATAACAGCAGTGACTTAAAAAGAAAAAGTTGTGAGGCTCACCTGCCCCTTTTTGCTCTCTCTGCCAATTATATGGCTTCTATTACTACACTCTAGAATGTACTGCATTCTGTGAATGGACAAAGGAGATCCTGTCATTTAATAGTGGAGGCAGAAGTGGGCGGACGGGCAGCACAACTTTTCCCAGTAGCAGTCACTGCTGTAAACAGACAGTATTTGATGGCTGTGAAGGAGACACTGCGGGGATGATTTTTTTAGCATAAGCAACTGTCTGCATTACGACACGCCATTATACATACTGTACCTAATGTATTAGGTGCTGTATAAAAAAATATGTATACTGTATATACTAAACCAGCTTCAAAAAGAACCTTATTATCAATAATTTCACTTAAGATTTACAAAACTTTCACGCAGGAAACACACATTATTCTAATAAAATCCTGGTAAAAACAAGTGACTCTTGGGGGGAAAAAAAAGTGCAAATCTTGAAAACATTGAAAAATAGACAACCCCCCCCCCCCCCCCCCCCCATTTCCTTTTTATGTATTATTATGGAAGGAAAGTAAGAAAACCTTTGTTAAAATAATCATAAACTGACATTGACATTCTCTCTATAAACACAGGAGGGCAGCACTAGCACACAAATGCTCAAAGTTCTTGCTAGGTCTGAAAATGAAAGATCACTTGTAGTTAAGTAACATATTATGAGCATAGTTTTAGAACCATCAGCTCTATCTTATTAGTAGACAAAAATGTCTAATAACAATATTCAAAATTATTACAGATAACGATAATAAAGTTAAACTGATTTGTCCCACAATGATAGGATGCTGTGTTGTAGAGGCCTGGAGCGGAATGGAGCAAATGGAACGTTAAAGGAGGCTACCATCAAGCCCAGAACACTTATCTAATAGCACAGGAAAAAAAAAAAAAAAAACAGACTCACTCTGCTGTCTTGATGGAGCCATATTCCTGTGAACAGGTGAATAGGGACCAGGATAATCACTTGCGTTTGAATTTCTTGCACCAAGGATATATTACTTTCCATAGTGTGGATTTCTGCTATTTTAGTAAGCCATAAGGAAAGCGTAGGTGGGGATTCCTGCTTCCATAGTGCAGGTATACAGGCTTTGGCTACGTTTAACAGATGGACTGGCATGGAATTTTTGTATCTCTTCCCCCAGAGATCAGACTAGCACAGTATATATTGGGCTGAATCAGTTCCTAGGTCAAAGTCAGTGAGCTGTTTGACAGTCTCCCTGACATAAGACCAAAACCCATAGCTGCCAACAATCTCGATCTGGACATTCACGGAAATTAGACCCATGTCCCGGTATGACCATATCTCCAGCAGATTCCCGAAAAACTGGCTTTGTCCCGGGCAGGGGCAGACTGGGCCAGGGAGGGGTCCGATTCCCCATAAAGAGGCAGCCTTATCCTGGCCCGCCCACATAGTAAACTGGGTGGGCTGGGAGTCGGAAGATTATGGATGATGTAAAGAGGGAGAGAAGTAACAGCAACAGCGGCTATTGGCTGAGGAGGTAGCAGGAAGTGGGCTGTACCACGTCCCAGCCAATGGGTGCGCTGTCCAGGCATGGAGCTGCTCTGCAAAGAAGCTATATGAGGTAGGAAGCAGGAACTGTATTGCGGCTTTTTTTTTTAAATTGAGAAGCATGAAAAGCAAGAAAATCATTAATATTCATCCTGTGACTGTTTTCTAAATTGTTAGAATTGTTCTCTCTCACACCCTCTTTCCCTCCATTCCTCTTTTTAATTTCCCTCTCCCTCCGTCCCTCCTTTTCATTTCCCTCTCCCTCCGTCCCTCTTTTTCATTTCCCTCTCTCTCCGTCCCTCTTTTTCATTTCCCTCTCCCTCCGTCCCTCTTTCTTTTTCTCTCTCCCTCCGTCCCTCTTTTTCATTTCTCTCTCCCTCCGTCCCTCTTTTTCATTTCTCTCCCTCCGTCCCTCTTTTTCATTTCTCTCTCCCTCCGTCCCTCTTTCTTTTTCTCTCTCCCTCCGTCCCTCTTTATCTCTCTCCCTCCATCCCTCTTTCTTTTTTTCTCTCCATCCCTCTTTCTTTTTTTCTCTCCCTCCATCCCTCTTTTTCTCTCTCCCTCCATCCCCTCTTTTTCTCTCTCCCTCCATCCCTTTTTTTCTCTCTCCCCCCATCCCCTCTTTTTCTCTATCCCTCCATCCCCTCTTTCTCTCTCGCTCCATCCCTCTTTCTTTTTCTCTCTTCCTCCATCCCTCTTTCTTTTTCTCTCTCCCTCCATCCCTCTCCTTTTCTCTCTCCCTCCATCCCTCTTTCTTTTTCTCTCTTCCTCCATCCCTCTTTCTTTTTCTCTCTCCCTCCATCCCTCTTTCTTTTTCTCTCTCCCTCCATCCCTCTTTCTTTTTCTCTTTCCCTCCATCCCTCTTTCTTTTTCTCTCTCCCTCCATCCCTCTTTCTTTTTCTCTCTCCCTCCATCCCTCTTTCTTTTTCTCTCTCCCTCCATCCCTCTTTCTTTTTCTCTCTCCCTCCATCCCTCTTTCTTTTTCTCTCTCCCTCCATCCCTCTTTCTTTTTCTCTCTCCCTTCATCCCTCTTTCTTTTTCTCTCTCCCTCCATCCATCTTTCTTTTTCTCTCTCCCTCCATCCCTCTTTCTTTTTCTCTCTCCCTCCATCCCTCTTTCTTTTTCTCTCTCACTCCACCCCTCTTTTTTATTTCTCTCTCCCTCCATCCCTCTTTTTCATTTCTCTCTCCCTCCATCCCTCTTTTTCATTTCTCTCTCCCTCCATCCCTCTTTTTCATTTCTCTCTCCCTCCATCCCTCTTTTTCATTTCTCTCTCCCTTCCTCTATTTTTTCCATTTCTCTCTCCCTCCATCCCTCTTTTTTCATTTCTCTATCCCTCCATCCCTCTTTCTTTCTATCTCCCTTCATCCCTCTTTCTCTCTCCACCCCTCTCTTTTTCTTTCCCTATATTATTACCACATTCTCCACTATGCAAGTCATCTCAGACTATGACTAGTCCCTGCAAATTTATTTATTCTTTGTTTCATAGAACCAGGTAATCTGTTTTTTTAACTTCTGTGTTTTTTAATCTCTTTTTTTATTTAATTACATGTTCGTTTGGTGCTTTATTTGGTCTTTTATTAATGTGTATTTAATGCTTCTCACTCTGGCCCCTCCCCCTGATGGACTATATAATATCCCAGTCTAGTATCACTCCCCTATGCTTGATAAAGGAGTGCCGCTATCTCCTCCATCGATAGCGAGCTATCTTGGAAACGCGTCGCACAGGAGTGACGTCACAGCTCGGCGCCACTGTGTTTGCGATCCAAGCCTCGTCCTGGCTCCGACCACACGGCCGTGCTTCTTCTCCATCATGGACGCCAGACGAGACATTGAGACTCACCGCTACACACAGTAGTACCAGCCTGGACGCCCTCACCTTCCTTTCCTGGAACCCGCACCACCTTAGACGGCTCCCCTGCTCTCCTGAATTTGGTGTGTCTTATGGATTACAACATTGGCTTAGTGCAGCTTATCACCAGCCTATGAGAGGTGATGTCAGTGCATCCGGACTTGTTGCCACTTGAAGTCCTCTGCTCCTTCTTTGTGTAATGAGATGTACCTGAGATCTACTCTTCAGTCTTACATGTGAGTGGCTATTGTTTTTTTAATAATAAATTTATTTGATACATATTCAGTGGCGCCCCTCTTCCTTGTTTTTCTCTAGCACATTGGACCTGGCTTTTTGGTTCTCTCTGGCAGCTGCCTCGAATGACTTTTTACTTCATCCATATATATGTGATATATATATGTTTGCATGGACCCTGCCCTTGTGTACATAGGCAATGGTATATAAGGTATCTTGTATTGTGCCTTCTTTTACTTGTCAGACTATTTAACTACACACCTTTAAGCCATGCCCAATATTTAGCGTAATTTAAACCACGCCCATTTTTCACTGCAGCGAGCGTCACATTTTTTCACTGCTACACCATGCCTACAAATCAACCCCCCCTAATTAACATAATACCCCTACCTACATAAGAAAATGTGTCCCTAAAGATTGTTTCTGAATGTTGGCAACTATGAAAACATAACCTAATTTCTTACAAGAACAGAAGACATGGGGGATGGTGCCTTTTTCCTCTGTACACCTCCAGCAGTACTCACCGCCTCAGGGTAAAGTTTCTTCAGTAGTATTGGTACCCTATACCAGTGGGTGAGCACTTTATAGCCTAATTCTTAGTATTTGCTTGCAGAGGAGTAGTAGTGGGAAAAATATAGAATATGGTCCCTCTATTCTTTGGAAAATTCTCGATCTAGATCCCTTTCCCACTTGAGCCTATACGGTAGGACAAAGGAATCTGGAGGCAGAATCGTATAATTATCATTTATAGGTGGTCGAAACCGCATGAGACATGGGTCCAGATCCTAGGCAAAGATCCTCAAAAGGGGTTATAGGCTACTCAGATATCCCTCAATGGATCAGGCTGGTGAGTAAATGGGTAAGCTTCTAAAGCCACCATGTGTCTAAAAGCAGTGAAAATACTGAACGTAAAGCCGCCGGAGATTTCAGCCCCTGGCCAGACATAAAATCGCACAGCCTAAATTTGTCCCGATGAATATGTTGTGTGAACCTCACATTTGTCAGGCCAGCATTGTTGCAATACCCCAAGAGTAGCTACTATAAGAGGATGACATCTAAGGGTATGCATAATAAGAGGTTCAAGCCATGGGAGACATTATAAAGAAATATTAGTACAAGATTGTTCTAGATCAAACCACTGTTTGCGGCTGTTGTTCCTACACCAGGCAAGAGCCCTAGCAAGGTGAAAGGCTTGATAATAACCAGGGCGAACTGGGAAGGCCATCCCACCATGTATCTTCAGCATTGACAGATACGCATGATATAAACAAGGATTGGATTGGGCCTATATGAAACGTACAAAGGCACTGTGAATTTACTTAATTGAGGGAATTTACTTATGATTGAGGGACAAAGATGGGTAATGTTTGAAAAAGAAACAGGAGTCTGGGCACGATTTTTTTTTTTTAACAGTTTAACTGGGCATGATATTTTTTTAAGGATAGCATTTCTGCCCATCCAAGTATAAGAAGAGGAGTTCTATTTTCGAAGGTCATCTGTAATGAGGTGGAAAATGGGAGGCAAATTCGCCACAAAAATCCTATCAAGGGAGGGGGTAATCTTAACTCCCAAGTAGGTGAGGTGAGAGAATGCCCACTAAAATGGGAGAGAAGAGCGAAGGGCCTGAGCCCTGGCTGGAGGAAGGGTGATGTTAATTATCTCTGACTTATGTGTGTTGATCTTGAAAAGGCACCGTATCTGCAATATTCTTCCAACAGATTTGGGGCGGTGACTTCCGAGGAGACTACAAAAAACATCAGGTCATCGGCGATGGCCACCACCTTCTGTTCAGCCAGGCCTATGAGGAAACCTCTGATACTTGGATTGCATGACATTGTGTGGCCTGTTGCAACTTGAGTGTCCATTTTTATCTGCTTTTAGATTGAATAAAAACCTAATTTGGTAATGCACTAGGGTGTGTGTGCCTTCCTGCCCCTTTGTTTTTTGTAGTATCTATTGGATTACCCTGTCTGAGGAGGGCTGCATTCGCCTAGTATCCAGAACTAATACCATTGTCCTTCCTGCTTTCCACCACAAAGGACCTCATAGCGCTGGAAGTTTTTGTCAGCTCGGGGCTTTGTGGGGTTTAAGGGACTTGGCTCAGTTCACACTAGTGCAGGCTATGTGGCCTACGTTAGCTGAGGCAGGGCAGCCAATTAATTTGAATAGGCTGCTGTGCTGCATGAACCACAGAGAAAAGGTGCATGCACCTTTCTAAAAATGCAGCCGCAGGGAAACCGTATGATCTTTTTGCAGTGATCGTGTTGTGGGCTGAGATGAGTTGGGGTGGGATGCCATTCACAATGAATGGCAGCCACGCATCTCACAAAAGCAGTGCAATTCAGCTGCGGGAATCAATGCGATTCCCACACCCACAACAGGAACGCACAGTGCTTCGGCCTTGTCCGCGGGCAGGGTAGGGAGACTGAAGCTAGCAAGATAACTCCATATATGCTGTAGTTTGTGGTTTGATTGGCTCAAGGTAAGTGGCCTGTTGAGGTTATAAGGGCTTGAAGTATGATTTGAAGGTGTCTGTCTTGAGAAGTGTAACGTTGCCCTGTCTCTTTGTCTACAAAAGGGAAAGCTTGCAAAGAGAGTGGACCAAAAGCTTACCAGGTTTATTGCTACATTCGTAATACGCTTGACAGAACCTGCGGAGCTTGGCCTTAGTGTCATGGAGGAGCATCTCTAAGGTGAGGGTGCTTCACATTTGTTATTTTGTATTATTTTCAGAATTAACCACCATGCATGAGTGTCCTCCTGAATGGACAAAGCTCCCACCCAACCACTGCATAACAATGGGCAGACGGGAGCTTCGTCCATTCAAGAGGACGCGCCCGTATGTCCTTTGCCCTCGACCCTCATGGGTGGCCACGAAGGTGCACATCAGCGCAAACTGTAATCACTGTGTCCCTTGGGCACAGATCATAGGATCGGGGTAAGGAGCCAATGAATTGTCCCTGTACCATGTGATCGCTGTGACCAACTACAGCAATCACAAAGGATGCTTGTTGTAGCCATTTGCTCTGTTTCCATTCACACAGAGAGTGCATGTGAGAAGAGACAAAGCCAATCTGTATTTACTGTGATATACCAGTGTCACACACCAGTGCAGCCATTTAATGTGTCCTGATTACTAGCCACACCAGTGTGAAGTGTCACACACCAGCAAAGCCTTCTACAGTGTCCTGAATGCTAGCCATATCTGTCGCAGTGTCACTAGTGCAGCCAACACCTGTACCAGTGTCACCAGTGCAGACAGCAACATCTGCACCAGTGTCAGACCACTGCAAACCAGCAACTGTAGTCTTGATCACTGTCACACCAGTACTGTGTCACCAGAGCCAGTGTAACCCGATCACCAGCCAAAACCAGTGTCCTGAACGCCATTGTCCAAAAAAAGGTTCACAAAAGGGGAGGCCTTTCATATTGTGTACATGACAGATGAGAGTAGTGGAGAGGAGCTCTCATTCAGATTTGGATTCACAATATGAATCTGTGGAGAGCAACAGCTCGGCCTCTGACTCTGAGGATAAAAGGGTCTCTGCAAAATCAGATGTACCAAACAGCAGCAGGCAAGTACCAGCAGCGCAAGAACATCCTGGTGATGTGGCGAGCACCAGCAGCATAGTACATCCCTTTGAAAGGCCAAGCACTGGGGTGCTATGTCAGCCACAAAAGCTTGGCTTTATGGATTCACTAGCACCTATCATTCCCCCCTTTTACAGCCCAACCAGGCATTCAGGTAGAAACCGAAATAGTTACACCAATTCAGTTTGTTTTTAATTTTATTTTGTTTAAGACTTATTCAATTGAGTTGTGGACCAATGTAATCTGTATGCCCAGTAGCACACTGCCAATAATCCCAATTCCTTTTATGCCAATCCATTTGAGTGGAAACACATCACAGTTGACAAATGTAAAATCTTTTTTCGGGCCTTACCATAAATATGGGACTCTCAAAAAAAAAAAAAAGAAAATATGCACTCCTATTGGTTCACACTCCCCATTCACCAAATGCCATTGTATCCCTCCATTACAACCACAGAGACAAGATATACCTGTGCTCGAATTCCAATAGCTTGTACATGTATTTAAACTATCATGTGCTAAAGGGGTGTGAACACTACAAATTCCAGATGAACCCTCTGCACACTATTATACACCCTTTTCAGCAAACTATGCAATGAAAAACAGGGATTTTTAGCTGCAAAAGATACGGTGGACACCATGTCAACACGGGGCATACAGACACAAGGTGGGTGAGAGCTACTAGGTTCAGGTCTGGTCATTGAGCTGCGTTACAACAGAGACAAGATATACCTGTGCTCAAACCCCAATAGCTTGTACATGCATTTTAAAGTGGAACTCCACTTTTGTTGAGAAAAAAAGCATTTCCCTCTGGGTGATATATGTACATTGCAAGGATTATAACAACCTTTGTTGCTGTATCCTACCTTTTGTTATTCTGAAGAAATCCATGTGTGTTTTTCTGTGCCTCTGTACTGAGTGTGTCTAATGAGAGTGGTTTCATAATTATCTGTCAGCTGTGTAGCTGCTGGGAACTAATGAGGAAATCTGCCGGGCCTGCATCCCTTTAGATGGGTTCCTATTGAAAGTATGTCTCCAAAAATTACATTTTTGTAGGTAATGCCTGAAATCTGATTTGCATCTTAGGCAGACTTCTGGGAAAATTGGTGAGCCAATCACACAAGCAGGAAATTATGTTTCTGGTGAGTGGTCAGTACACATTCTGTGTACAGAACAACTCCAGGTAGCCCTATTGCAATGCATTCTCGGAAAATTACATCGGCTGCAGACTGAAAAGGAAAGGTAATTTTTATTAACATTCAATTACAATATGATTCATTTAGCAATTATATGAGATATAATATTTTCACACTACACACACACATATATATTTATGTTCACACTACAAATTTTGGGTGAACCCTCCTCTGCACACTGCTATGCACCTTTTCCAGAAAACTATGCATTGAAAAACAGGGATTGTCATCCGTAGCATTTGCAGTGGCAGAGCAGTGTAGGACTGGCCGTAAGATTACTTTGACGCAGTTGGCCAGCTTAAACATGTATTGCAATATGTGTGTATAAATAAAATAAATAAAAATAATTTTTTCATTTGCTGGAAAGGGTGTATAGCAGTGTGCAGAGGGTTCATCCACAGTCCGTTAAGACCTTAACATGCTATACAATGATTATGAGATTTCTGTATTTTAGTGACAATTACCTGTGCCCTTGAGGTCCCCCAAAATACGACAAACTTTACTTTAGGCCACTTAATTTTTTTTCCCCCAAAATTATCTCAGATTTATACTCCCAATAAAAATATCTGCATTGAGGAGTCCCTAATCTATTTTACAGGCAGGCTGGGCATGAAACAGTTTATTCCCAGTACACATGCCAGATGCAGGGTGAACTTATATAAAGTTTGTGAGAGGGCCACAGGGTATGCGTGTATGACTTCTATGTTTATGAAGGGTAAGATGGAGCGCCCTGGATGCCCAACTCTTCTGAGTAAAAGCGGACAAATGGTGTAGGACCTTACATCAACCTAGTTCTATCAGGGATACCATCTCAATGTAGAAAATTCTATACCAGCCTCCCACTTTTCTGACATTTTTATCTGCAGCAAACTGTAGCTTGTGGTACAGTGTGAACAAATTGCAAGGACTTCCCACAAAGATGAAAGGGGGGCAGTCAGCAAGTTTACACAATGAAGACATTTTGGCCCTTAAATTGAAGGATAACCTGGGGAGGTGTACATTTTAATGACCAAATTATGAAGCCCTACCTGGCAACCAGAAGATTAATTTACTGGTCTAAAAAAGTGTCCATCTACCTGTACCAATTGGCCTTCCTAATTTACCAAAAAGAGGTTGTAACAGCTCTTATTTAACAGCACAGCCCTGCACCTGAAAACATTCATTCTGATGCAGTCAGCACAAGAGACACTTCCCTGATAGTCTCCCTCCTACTAAAACAGGAAAACCCCACAAAAAATGTTGTTTATGCACCAGAGATGGACTAAGACGTAGTGCACATTACATTGTCCCTAATGTCCTTTACAACCCGGTTTCTGCATAAAGGACTGTTTTCGTTGCTCCCATATCTCAAAACGATATTAGTAAAGGTACAGTGAAGGTGTTTCTCTTATGTCTGACTACCCACTATTATCTGATGTCTGCATACTGATCATTTGCCTATTTTCTCAACTATATTTTTGCCTGCTGCCTGGACTGACCCTTTGCCTGCATACTGACTATGACTCTGCCTGCCACCTGATCGGACCCTAGTCTGTTAATAGATTATGTTTCTGCCTGCCACCTGGACTGATTTTGCCTGCGTATTGACCATATCTCTGCCTGTTGCCCGAAATGACCCTGGCCTGTTAACTGTTCTGCCTGCTGCCTGGACTTATCCACTGTGCTATGGGGGCACCCACGTACCAGTAGATTAGGCCTGCCTGGCTCTTAGGAACAGGAATTGCTATAGGAGAAGCTACACTATACTTTATCCCCTGACCACTCGTATAGAGGTGACCATTCTTTTTCTGTACAGTGTTGGTTAATTTTTGTGATACACAAGTTGCAATAATGGGCACCTAATCAGTCCAAACATTGAAAAGATCTTACATATGTGATATGCATGTGATATGCTCATTATTAGGAGTAGCAGACAGTTGTTTTGGGGTGTAATTCCGGGTTTAACTCTAATTATGCCCATGCTGCGTGTTAGAAATATCTTATTAATTGCCAAATTTGTGTTTAAAAAAAACATTTAAATTTTCATTCCACATTTCCACAAAAAAAAAAAAAACATTTCCAAAAGACTCACTATGCCCTTTAGAAAATACATTTGGGTGTTTCCTTTTCAAATATGGGTGTTTCCACTGTCCTGGTGTTCCAGGGCCCCCATAAATGTGATAGAGAGAAAATCAGATACATGATTTATGCTCCTAGAAAGCCTGAATGTGCTCCTTGGATTTTGGACCCTTCTATGGGTCTAGGCTGTTATACAGTCTCACACATGTGGTATCCCCATGGTCAAAACTACCCTGGCTTCCTCGACCTCCCTACTTCATATATGTGCGAGGAGCCATGCAGTTAACACCTGGCCCCTCACACACAGCTCCCACCACTCCACACTTCCTGTGTACGAGGTGCCAGACTGTCCCCCGATGCAGCCAGTGTTTGATCTCTTCACACCGGTCACAGATATTCTACCCTCCAGAAGCCAGAGTCCAGCAGGCACAGCATAATCTTCTTTCCATGCTGTGCCCTGCTGGAGGACAAAGAGCTTGCCCTGATGTGGCTGCATGGGAGGTGGGCAGAGCCTCTTGCCTGTGCAATCTGATGCTAGGTATCGGATTGCCTGCGTCACAAGATCAGGTATATCTACCTGAGCTGGGGGAAACCTTTCCAGTTCTTCCCTTCTTGCAGCCCTGCATGCTCCCGATGCCTGCAAGGACCTCAGACTAAGGTAGGGCCCTCCAGAGTTGCACCTCTGTCTTGTATTACCCAGCTTACTCTCTACCTGCACCTCCTGCTCCTGTCTCTCCCTGGAACCAGCACAAGACCCCTGTCCATTCTAGCTATGTGCCTAGATTGATGCCCTGTGCAAAGGACTTAATCCTTGCTGTGCCAGACCCTGGTCTGCCCTTGCCGTGTGCCCTGTTTGATTGCTGCCCTGTGATAAGAACCACTGTGGTGCCTTCCTGTGGTCCAACCTTTCGTGCCCAGATTATTGCCCTGTGGGCCGGTCCTAACTCGTACTGTGCCATATTGCTGTGTACCTTGCTATATCTGGATTACCGCTTCATGTTTATGGACTCTTACCCAGTGCGGTCTCCTATTGCCGTCCTGTATTGCTCCTCTGTGGACTATCTGTGTTGTGATATATTGTCACCCAGTGGACTATTTCTTTGTGCTAGGTCTCATTTGACTCCTGTACATCCACGTTCCCTAAAAAAGTCCTGCACGTCAGGTTCCATGCAGTGCGTTTCCGTGTGTGCTCTCTCTCTGCACTCCTAGGTCGTCGCACCCATACTCAAGGGTAGCAGAATGTGTTTTGGAGTGTATGTGAAAGTATGCCTATGCCGTTTGTGAAAAATAATTTGTTAAAATGACAACATTTATTTAAACACCACCAAAATAAAGCACCATCAGTCCAAAAAAAATATAAAATTTATGTGGGCACAGAGTTGCATGACTGGGTAAATGTCATTCAAGGTGTAACAATGCTGAAAACTGAAAAAGTGCTGAAAAAAAATGGCATGGACAGGAATAGGGTGAGACTGTCCAGTTTTCAAACGTTAGAGAAAAAGGACTTGAGAAGTCCAATTTAGTGGCGAGTAAAGAATAGATATGTGAGAAGACATGGCAAAGTAAAAATCCAGAGGTATAGCAGACTACTGTAGGTTTATGAATGCCTTGGAGCAAAGGTGAACCAAAAATAACTGTTTCTGTAAAACCTAATTTACATTTAATGGGTTCTCCTTATAGCTATGGAGGAAAAGAAACTGAATCAACACAGTTTTATTTAGAAATTCTTCACACTAGCAGTTCAGGGGGAATAAAACCCTGTGGCCCTGCCCTTTTACTGCTACCCTCATTAGCTGCAGAGACAGCGGTGTACCCATGCCAAGGCCACCATGGTTTGCTTCATGGCAGGAATTATTGGAACAATTTCCCCACCAATTAGTTAGGTTGAAATAAAAAAAGACAATCTAGTTTAACCAACAAAAAAAACACACAAATAAAAAAAACTCCATATACACTATACTATAACCATAGTTGATCCAGGGGAGGCAAAAATAAATAAAGCATGCTCCAATTTGCTTTAGTTGGGGGAAAAAATTCTTCCTGATCTACCAGGAGGTATATTTCCTGGATATATTACCACTAAAAATTAGTATCCAGTTCTATTTTGTGCATTTAGGAATACAAATACATCCAGCTTCTACTGAGTTGGCAAGAACTAGTTCTTGGGGTAGTCTATTCCACATTTTTACAGCTCTTACTGGGAAGAAGCCTTTTTGTATGTGAAGGTTAAATCTTTTCCTCCAGATGTAAAGCATGCCCCCTTGTCCTCTGTAATAACCTGAAAGTGAACAACTCTGTTCAGCTAAATTTTCCTTATAGCTGAGCTCCTTCATGCCTTTTGGTTGCCCTTCTCTATGCCTTCTCTGCCCATCTTCCAGTTCTCCAATATCCTTTTTGTGAACTGATGGGTGCATTAAGGCGCACCAAAAGAGGTAAGTAAGAACCACTTTATTAAAGAGGAAGTAAACCTGATGGGTTTTACGTCCTCTTTTGTTCCCTGCAAAGTAAAAGCATAATGGGCTAGTATGCATCACATACTAGCCTATTATGTGCCACTTACCTGCAAATGAAGCCTGTGATGTCCCCGCTGGTGGCCGCGTCCATCTTCACCCCTCTTTCTTCCAGGGCCCTGGACTCCGGCTCTATGACTGTCCAGAGTCGCGTGCTGTCACTCCCATGCATGTGCATGGGAGCCGATGGTCACGGCAGGGGCCCTTTATAAAGAGGCCTTTTTTCAGTGTGCATGGTATATATGGTAAATATCTCCTAAAGCGTGTAGGTTTAGGAGATATTTCCAGTACCTACAGGTAAGCCTTATTATAGGCTTACCTGTAGGTAAAAGTGGTGTGTAGTATATGTAGGATCTTAAGTATTATCCTCACTCAGCAGTCTGTCCAGTTCTTTAACATAGTCCTCTTTATTGAGGACCACAAATACAACCCCCTACCCCCTTTATCTGCTGACCTTATTCTTTCTCTGTTCAAGTTCTATTCCTTAAATAAAATCCTCTGCTTGCCCACATTTTTTATAGTTAAAATCTCTAACCTCCTTATCCACCATATACTGTATATGAAAATTGTGTTGATTACCACTTGGGGGTTAAAATTGACTTATTGGTGAGACCACTATTTTTAAGACTGATTGACTTATCATATTTCATTAGGGCCCTGATCAATAATTTATTTTTACATTACTAACGTATTTTTGAAAATCTATACAAGTATTAAGTTATTTATATTGTCCTGTGGTGCATATTACAATCCTCAATCTAGTACCTTTATCTCATTCCACATTATTTCTCCTAATATGCTTGTTTTATTTCCTCCTCTAAATCCTTTTTCTGCACTTATACCCATAAATTCTCCTATTTGATCCTTCTGATAAGTGTAATCTTTGAGATTTAAAAACCAGGGTTTGGATTGATTTTAAATTACTCCCAATTGTAAGGTCTATGAAATGCTTTCTGATCCATCAAAGGCTCAAACTTGCTATATACAGGTATGGAGAAATTACCCGTTATCACAACTCTTATTTTCAGCCCTCTTTTTTGGATAAAGTTTTTTGTTGTAAGCATAGTGGGATTTTTTTTGTGTTCCCGAAAGTTTACTCATTGGGGATGAGGCTGCAGAGTCTCCCATTTCTTATTCTTTATCCTGCCACCGATAAACTTGATTTTCTTTAAAGTTATTAATATCTCTTTGAAATTTCTTGTGCTCTTTATGCCCTTTTTTTGAGCTAGCTACTAAGTATTCTTATTTTTTTTTTACGTTTCTCTGATCTCTTTTTAAAAAGGTTCCTATTTTTACTGTATATTCCTCTATGGTGGCATAGCTGCTTATAATTTGTGTGCAGTGGGGGAACATGAGTGGATTTGCGAAGGCGATGATATCTTGGGAAAGAAAGGAGGCACTAAAACATTTTTTTTGTTACAGACATTTATTGAACCAGTGGATACATATTATGATGTACCAGTAGATGGCAGTAGTTATCACAAAATGTATTTGAATCCTTGATCAATTAGGATCTTCACAATATCACTTTACTGTACAGAGTGTAAATTATGGAGCAAAATATTTTCATGTATCTCTATAATTATACAATATGGGTAAATTCACAGTTTAAGTTATCTATTGCAGGTACCTACATGTTTGTTCTATATATTCATTAAGCAAACACAGTATGAAGGCGCACGGTTGATAAATCAATGGCATTATGCTTTACACTACAAAGTTATATCTTCTAATAATTGGAAAGCAGAATAGCTGGTATGTCTACATATAACATACAATTAATAATGGAAACCATAAAGAGGGCACAATTAATACCACCGACATCTGACAAATGTCAGTACTTATAACCCAAGGCACAATAGGCCATTTTCAAGATTAAAGCTAAAGACACACTACTGCTACTACTACTATTACACTGAAATAAACGAGGCACCTTACTCAGTGAGGTACTCTTTCTGCAACAGGTAGCAAGCTCTTTGTATGCATCTTTAAGCACTTATTGGACCCCCGTAATGTATACATTTTCTGTGGATATAAACTCACCTCTAAGGATTCATGTTCATATTAAATTACTCCTAACTATGCTGGACCTTTCTGGCAAAAAAAAAGCACAAAAAATGCTAATTTATGGTGTGTAATTACATAGACCAGAGCAAGGTCGGGACAAGAGGTGGGCAGGAGGGACGGCTGCCCTGGGTGCAGCCAGGGCCAATGATAAGGCAGTACAACTGGTCCTGTTGTACTGGGCCCCAGGCCTCATCAGCTAAACAGGGGGGACTGGGGTAGCTTTATTGTTCATTTCCGCCTAAATAAATTGATATTACTAGACCACACCACCGGTCCTACATGCTTACAAGGACTTAAATTACATTTCCCTGGAGCCCATCAGGACAGAGGGGTTCAGGAGGTGGGAGCAGAGGAGGAACTTTTTTTTTCATTTTCAGGGTGTAGGCGGATAAAGTCAGTGCTGCTGTAACACTGCATCTTGAGGGGTGGGGGGGTAGGCAGGGTTGTGGCCTCCATCAGGAAGGCTGTACAGGGCCCCATGATTTCTAATAGCAGCCCTGGGTGCAGCATGTATTGAAGGAATGGGGGCACCGCAAGTTCCTTCTACTATAAGTCTGACAGGGGTAGTGACAGCAGCATCACTACTTTCTGTAAGCCCAGCACTGAAAACGTCAAGGAGGAGGGGGAGAGAGTCAGGGAACTGGATGATCCTGTACCACCACCGGACCAGAGTATTTATTTATTCTGTCCAATGGAATTTACACATTTACATGTGTTTGTGTGTGTATGTGTATAAATTATGCCGGTAAGCTCCTCTCTGAATGCAAATTTGGGATGCTACATTTTTTTTATGCCCCTGAATGCTGCTCCATAATAAGGCATGGACACCTTGGCTGAAATAGAGCCGCATTCAATGAAAAATGCCTATATGCCCAGGCCTAAAACTTTTTTTTTTTTTTTTAACTGAACTGGGGTGAATTTTACATTAAATTGGGGCAGACTGATCCATGAGAAGTAAAATTTCCAGAGACAAGGGTCTTCTTACACAACAAGTCAGAACTCTCTGTCCAGATCAGAAAAACGGGTGTATTTGTAAAAACATTTGCAGAGCTATTTGTGACCATCACATCTACATTTGTTCTGTGTGCATGGGGCAAAATCAAAAGCCATTAGGCTATTTTACATCCTGGTGGAATGTTTTTCATTCATTCATAATAGTGTGGTTCAAGAAAAATACTGTATAATTCCCACTAGATTTTGCTGATCATACGAAATAAATACTTATTTACTATGATTGTTAGCTCCATCTAATGGCCATAATTCAGTACTTTCCTAATTCACACTATTCTGTACGAATGAGTAACATTTGACCTGGAAAGAAAATAGCCTAATATTATTTGGTTTTGCCCCCATTAGAACTGAGCGAATGTACATGCAATTTTATAAGATGAATAGCTGCAATTTTTTTTATGAATACATCCTTTAGTATTTGAGACTTGTGAAACTGTTCCCCTGGCTAATTCTGTAGAATGTAAACATAAGTAAGTATTTCTGACTACCTAGCTTTATTTATATTGAAAAAAAAGGTATAGATCTACACAGCATTTACACGTTGGCATACACTTAGTGGACTGCTTGACCCTCCTATTTTAATCAGTTCAGCCCCGGAAGAATTTACCCCCTTCCTGACCAGAGCACTTTTTGTGATTCGGCACTGCATCGCTTTAACGGACAATTGCGCGGTCGTGCAATGTTGTACCCAAACAAAATTGACGTCCTTTTTTTCCCACAAATAGAGCTTTCTTTTGGTGGTAATTGATCGCCTCTGCGGTTTTTATTTTTTGCGCTATAAACAAAAAAAGAGTGACAATTTTGAAAAAAAAAACGCATTATTTTTTACTTTTTGCTATAATAAATATCCCCCAAAAATATATAAAAAAAATATTTTTTTTTCCTCAGTTTAGGCCGATATGTATTCTACATATTTTTGGTAAAAAAAAAAAAAAAAAAAACGCAATAAGCGTATATTGATTGGTTTGCACAAACGTTAAAAATAGGGGATAGATTTATATAGCATTTTTATTATTTTTTTTTACTAGTAATGGCGGCGATCTGCAATTTTTTTCGTGACTGCGACATTATGGCGGACACATTGGACAATTTTGACACATTTTTGGAAACATTGGCATTAATACAGCGATCAGTGCGATTAAAAATGCATTGATTACTGTAAAAATGTCACTGCAGTGAAGGGGATAACACTAGGGGGCGGTGAAGGGGTTAAGTGTTTCCTGGGAGGTGATTCTAACTGAAGGGGGAGGGACTAACTACAGGAAGTGACAGATCATGGTTCCTAGCTAATAGGAACACACAATCTGTCACTCCTGTCAGAACAGGGAATTGTTTGTTTACACACACTCGTCCCTATTCTGTGTCTCCTGGTCACGATCGCTCATGGCCGGCGGTCATCGGCACCCCCGCTGGGCAGCGGGTGCCTCCAGCGGAGGGTGCGCGGCTGCTATCTGGACCCCGCGAGATCACGTACAGTAATAGGACCCGAGATACCACTTCTTTAAACACTTACATCTGGTATTGCTTTCTCTAGTATACCCAATATACAATGTTCAGGCTCTGTGGGAAGACTAATCTGGAAGGCATTGTTAACTGTAATTACAACTGTTGACCAGTAACGGTAGAACTTCAGGCACCTCCAAAGTAAATCAATCAATTAGGTCTCCCCTTTCTCTGCCACATTGTGCACATATAGGATCTGGGCCTAAGCCCATATTATGTACAGTAGTTTAAGAGGAGTATGATGCACTCCCAATATGATATATAACTGACAGTCATTGGGCAACATTTTAAGGAACACAAGCGTACAGATTCCAAAGCCTCCTCCCATTGCTCTTCAGGAATGGTCACTGATGTCTCTCTCCCATTTCTCAAATGCCAGGCTAGGGAATCTATCCAAAAACTCCCCCAATAACATAGCATAGCACATGGAAATAAAGCCTTTTGTGGAACTAGACTGTTGCATTAAATTAAAAATAGGCATTGGTGATAGAATTACGGGCTCTCTGGATTTTTGGGCTTCAACAGCATGCTGAAGTTAGTAGTAATATAAGTGCATTGTAGGTGTAATACCACATCTGGCCTGTCATTGGGCAAATGGAAGTAAAGTCCTGTCCTCAAAAATATGCATCAGGTTCGTGATGCCAAACTCTAGCCACCTTTCTAGCATACTGTAACTTTGCTAGCTCCAGATAGAAATGTATCTGGTGAACCCTGTAATGTTATGCAGCAGTTTCACCTTTGCCCATATTTTATGTAGGAGCCTATATGTTTGGTATTGTTTATTCGGTTTAGAAAAGAGCTGCACTTCCAAGCACTCAGATAGAGCATTTGCACCGCTACAATGCAACATAGCAGACAGGGCAGAGTCACCGGGCTCCCTCACACTCCCAGATTTCATTAATGCATTCTTGATGCACTATAAAAATGCACTAGACTGCATCTGGTATGAACCAGCCCAGAAACATATTGAGGTAGATTGATTAGAATTTGTAAATGTAAAATCTGGTGCAGCTGTACATGGTAGCCAATCAGATTCTAACTTCAGCTCAGTTAATTTAAGCTTTGACAAAAAAACCTGGAAGCTAATTGGTTTCTATGCTGAGCAGCACCAGAGTTTGCACTCTCCAGTTTTGGTAAATTAACCCCATTGTCTAATACAGCTCAAGGTCATCTAATAACTAGCCAGGGCGGGTGAGTATACAGCTCATTAGGTACAATCAATTCAGCATTAACCCACATATATATTTTAAGTACCATTTAAAAATGGTTCCCCCCAGATCAGCTAGACTAAACATGGTCAAATTGTTAAGAGTCATATTAACCCCTTTCCAAGTATCTTTGAGTTTCAGACACCTCTACAGGAGGTGTATCTGCTGCAGCATAAGTCAGAGCGAAGGCCAATATTATAGCAAAACTCTGGTGTATGGTATGCTCTGTGCAGAATAAAAAGTTCCATCCACCTGTGAGAAGGGGTCACTGATATGATACGGACTGCACAACTTGGAAAATATCATCCAAAGCATTGTCAGGGATAGGTCTTAGATCAGTTTCCCCACATGTATTTGCAGAGGAGCAGGAATTTAAGCCGAAAGACTTATGCAGGCCATACACGGTCGAATTTCAAACGAATTTTCTTTTCAAAATTAGAAAGTTCGTTTTTTTTGTGATCCGATGATGCCACCATTGATTTTCGAAATTCGGCTGACCAAGCCTTCAATTTCACCGCATGTTGCTACAGAAAAGAATTTTCTTGGCCGGGTCTCTTCTTTTCTCTCCATAAATGTTCTTTTCTTATTACTACATTTCTCGCACGATTCTCTCATCAGTGATTAGAAAATCGTTCGTTTTTCTAAAAATTTCCAACATATCCGATTCCTCAAATTTGATTGCCGCACGAAAATCGGCCGTTGTTGCAGCCCACTAATGGTGCGAAATTCATAGGAAAATTCTTTCAAAATTCGAACGGTGTATGGCCGGCATTACATAGATTTCAGATAAAATTCCTATAATTATCAGTCTTGATAATTATGTCAAATACAGGTGTGGCGTGAAAGCAAGAATAATATCTTGTGTCATGAAGGCATGACAGTTGAAAGGCCCTTTCTTTCTTGTGAATCTAGCTTGTATTTTTTTAAAGGATTTAATACAGTGGTTCATACACAAATGTAATAAGACTTTTGCCCAACCCTGGAAACCCAGTAACTTTATAATCTCCAGAAGCAGGTTGCTAGACCAGATGGGGGTGAATTCAGGGCATCCCGAGACCCCTAATAGTTTTTTTGCTGCCATCTAGACTAGCCCTATCATAGTTAGTAAGTACAAGTGGGTATTCAAGAAAGCAGTTTCTAAGGAATATAGAGGGTTCATTCCCCCCAAACAGATGTCTGAGTATTCTATGTGAAGAACATTTTACAGGAGCTCTCAACAAAACTATGAAGGGTTCAACCAACCTAAAAACAAAATGTAAAGTTTGGATGAACATAGTTTAGACTGGCCATAGATGGATCGAAATTTGGCCAGTTCAGCAGGGACCAGACAAATTTCGGTCCATCTATAGCTACTGCACCAGAGAAGTTGCTCTAACAATCAACTTTACTCGAACAGGACTGCTGAAAAAAATTCCACTCAATCTGCGCTGCGCTGATCAGTGTATTTTCATAGCAGAGGAGTCCCTGCTGTCAGGATACAATATATTGTGCAGTAGGGAGGATTCTCCAATCCACCTCGGTTGTGTGGATGAGGGAATCCGTTCCTTTTTTGTTTGATCATCCGCCTAGCCTTAGACTGAGTCATTTGTGCTCCAATATATACCTGTGGCAACAGGAGCACAATTACCTCTCAGGAGTTCCTAGCTTTGCCATCCACCCTACAGAGTTTAAAACCTCCATCTACAGTAGCCCCACTTTTTCTGCTGCGTGGTTTGCAAACTGAAATCAACAGGGAGAGCAAAACTTTTATAATGGTCGTGACAGGTAGAGGTACCCAGGAACTCCCATACAGGCAAGTTATTTTTGGAGTCACCTAATGTATGTCTAATGCCCAAACCATTTTCTTTTCTACTGTTTTGTTTTGGACAGAGCGGGGAACTTTTAAATCCTTTGTTGGTTTTTGTTTTTATTGCACTCTATGTCCCAAATGCGGTGATTCACCATTTCTATTTGCCACATTACCACCGTCCCTGGGACACGGGGAGGGAAAATCCAAAATGTTACAGTTTTCACTTAAAGAGGAGGAGGTGGAAAATTTTTCTTATGGGGATACATGTTTTAGTAACAAACATACTGTATCAGAGAGATTTGCTGAGACTTCCTGTTATGTCTTCAGGACAGGAAGTGAAGGGAAATCTTGACACAGGCAATGAAAAAAACACCAGGGATAATATCCATTCCCTATACCAGTCAAAAATAAAAATGTTTGGCTTTAGCTGCACTTTAATTACAGAACTATAAAAATTACATTACGTTATAGCGTTTGTAACATAACATTATATTTACTTTACAGCCCCATTAATTGAATTCACGTTTATCAAATCCCCTTTGTGTACTTCATCAACTATTCTTACTTATCAGCATTTCCCCACTGACCTCAGTTGGGTCAGCTATTTCTGCCAGTAAAACTATCACAAATGCAAGCTGAGGAAAGATATCCTCACATGCTTAAACCTAAGAGCCCTTTCCCTATGCAGCCACGGCCAGATTAGCGGTAAAGCGCCGCTAGGTTTAGCGGCACTTTTCGCCAGCTAGTGGGGTGCTTTAAAACTCCACTAGCGGCCAAGGAAGAGGTTAATGGCGCCCGTGTAGCGCCACTTCCAAAGCGCTTTGGCAGCAGTGCCCATTCATTTCAATGGGCAGGAGCGGTGTATACACTGCTTCTCCGCTACCCCAAAGACGCTGCTTGCAGGACTTTAACGTACTACCAGCGCAGCGCCCCAGTGTGAAAGCACTCGGGCTTTCACACTGGGACTACAGATGAGGCGTTTTTCAGTCGCTTTACAGGCGGCATTTTTAGCGCTAAATTGCCTGAAAAACCCCTCCAGTGTGAAAAGGGTCTAACAGCAGGCTTGTTTTTTTTGTTGGTTTTTTTTGCAAAAAAAACCCAATATTTTTTACTTTATGCTATAAAACATATCCAATATATATATATATATATATATATATATATATATATATATATATATATATATATATATTTTTTAAATCAAATCATAAATTTCGGCAAATATGTATTCTGCGACATGTTTTTGGTAAAAATAAAAATCCCAATAAGCATATATTGAGTGGTTTACGTGAATGTTATGGTGTCTACAAACTATGGGATATATTTATGGAATTTTTATCTATTTATTTGTTTATATTAGTAATGGTGGCAATCAGTGACTTATAGCGGAACTGTGATATTGTGACGGACAAATCGGACACTTTGCGGAAACCAGTGACACTAATACAGTGATCAGTGCCATTAATATGCACTGTCACTGTACTGGCACTGGCTGGGAATGGGTTAAACATCTGGGGAGATCAAAGGGTTATCTATGTGCCTAGCCAGTGCTTTTTTACTGTGTGTGCTGCTTTTACTAGGGGAAGAGATGGTTTCTAGTCCCTGTTTTGCAGGAACAGAATTCATCCCTTCCCATTATTAAACGCGATCTGCCTTGTTTACAGATCCCTGTTCTGTGTAGTTTACTGATGATTGATGGGTGCCGAAAGAGATCGAGTGCCCAGCACCCGCAGATCGGCTTTTGCTGTGAAGTGGTGTGCCGCCTGCAGGCATATGTGCAGGACTACGCACAGGTGATCTTGCACAGAGCTGCCGCCCTGTAGCACTAAAACTGCTATAGGGCAGTCAGCAAGTGGTTAACAATAGTCAAGATAGTGCTAACTAAACAATATAGGATTAAACTGTCTTCTACCTAAATTGTTAATTAGCCTGTACTTTAGGATGTTTTATTTACCAGTCTTAAAATATTTCAGAAAAGATTTCTAACCTCCACAGTGTTTTTTTTTTTGACAGAGTGAACAAAGGGGATTTTTAAAATTGTATTTTATCCAAGTTGTCATTTGAACATAACACAGGGCATTTTAATGATGCTGTAAAGTGGGATGATATACAGAAATCAATAACTAGGATGAAGCAAAGTCCTTATATAGTTACAAAGTGTACTTTTCTTTTTATAAATAAAATTTAAATAAAGCAGATCAGCTGCTAAGAAAAAGTAAAAATTCCACTCAATCAAATGAATGGATTGGATCGTTTTGCAAGATGTACTGTAAAGCCCCATATACATGGGCCCGATATTGGCAGGTTCAAGAGAACACCATCCTGTCCGACAAAGGTCGGCCAAGCGGGCATGCTGGAAAACCAGCATCCAATCAGCACTGGCAGCCAATGGCTGTAAGCGTTGACTGGTGTGTTCTGGCAGGGGCCAGTCCCCCAGTCAGAACAAAATAGCTCAGCGGGAAGATCAATGTACTAACATCGACTAGTTAGTACAGTAAGCTCCTCCCAAGCTCTTCCAGGTATAACTAACACACTGTACAGTGGCCTTCCTCTTAACATCCTGGTACTGGAGCAATACACACCCCTCATCCATACACTTCTTTACTTTTTTCCTGCGTCACCATGTTGTGTGTCCCTACACTGGTTGCTCATTTAATGCAGAATACATTTTAAAATACTAGGCAAAGCCTTCAACAGTTTGCTACCTTAGTTCGTTAAGTTTCAGCACCCACATTTCCTTGCATATTAACCTAAATATAACCAACACTCTGAGTTTAAAAAAATAAAATGGTTTTCAGTGCTAGAGTACTAACCAATGCAGTTATGTCTAGTGTGAATTTTTTAAATCCCTGATCCCTGCAATTTTGCAGTGGTTTTTAGTAAGTACATCTTCCATAGGATGAAAGTTACTGCATGTAAAATGCTTATGGTGTACAGACATTCATTTAATGCAATCAACCTCAAAAAGAATGGCAAAAAAAACAATTAAAGATTCATAATAAAAACACATTGCATTTGAATGATCTTCTTTACTCACCTTCTCACTCTGGAATCCAGGATTGTTATTCTATTGCTGTAAAGATAACTCCCATTCGACATAAGACTTTTGTATAACCACTACGTTTTTAATGCAGAACTAGAACTTTATACCTTTAACAGAAGTGAAATCCACAGCTCTTAAACTAATGTGTAAATGGTGTTATCTTTTATATAGTTGTAATTCTGTTGAGCCTAGGGTTGCCACCTGTCCGGGATTCACCCGGACAGTCTGGGTTTTGAGTCATGTGTCTGGGTTCCAGAGCAATTTGGCCACACCCACTGTTCGCTGTGGCACGCTATTACTATTCTTCTAGGGGCACGCAAAGGTGTCACAGGCTGCCAAAGTGTTCGGGTTTGGCTTGAAGAAAAGGTGGCAACCCTAGTTGAGCCACCTCCTGAGATTTGCTCTTCTTGGACAGAGAATGTAGTCAGCACTACAGTTTTGTGCAGTAAAAAATAGCTTGGTCAAGGACTTGCCCCACCCTATGACTGAAGAATAAGGGAGCAGCAGTACATGATGATCAGTGATGAGATTGTCGTATTTTCTGAAAAAGGAGAACCCCACAACTTAAATAAAACCTACAAATGCTTGTTTATTTGGTTACATAGACTATATTAGCCATCTGACATACTGAAACTAAAAGATCTAATTTTACTTACCCAGCCAGCTCCTGTTTAAATAAACCGATACAAACACGGGAGGCACTGTAAAGAAATCCACCACAGAGTTCACCTCCAGCCAGAACCACAGTTTGTCATTGGCAGCAATAAACTGTGAAAAGATCAGAGTCCTACAGTTAAAGCCAAAAAACAAAAACAACAAAAACACACCAAAAAAACAAAAAAAAAAACACAAACAAATCACCATCCAAAGCTACAGTAATTCTGGGATCATACCTACATTTTGTAATATACCATAATTCATGGGAGCTCAGGCTGTGGCCCTCCAACCGTTACAGAACTACAAGTCCCATCATGCCTTTGGGAGTCATGCTTGTAACCGTATACCTTGCAATGTCTCATGGAATCTGTAGTTATGCAACAGCTGGAGGGCCACTGCCATAAATGATCATTTTTTTTTTTCAAGTTTAACACATTTAGTACAATACAACATTCCCCAGTAAACCATTTGTTAAAACTCTAACCATACTAACCCCAAAGCTTAGATTACAACTTTCGTTGCTGTTGGGTCTTGCTCTCTCAATGCTGCTTGCCTGAACTTCCAGTCATTACAAGAAAAGAGTTAACAGTTGACACTGCAGTTTTAAACCAGCCTGTTGACTTGGAGAAGGGAGGGGAGAGGTGTAGAGAGGAATATGGGAGTGCCCTGCCAACCTAGGCTATGGAACTGTATGTTTCTATTGATGTACACATTGTAGGGGAAAACAACTTAAGTTCCTACAAGCAGCCACCCTAAAACAGTAAGCCTGAGACAGCATTCAAGCTTAAACTGTAACACAGGCAAGGATTAAAAGAAGCTGCATACATGACAAGTGAGTACCGGTATATCAGCTGCAAGTGCTTTAACCACTTCAGCTCCGGAAGGTTTACCCCCGCTTCATGACCAGGCCATTTTTTGTGATGCAGGACAGCGTTATTTAACCGACATTTGGGCGGTTGTGCGACGCTGTACCCAAATAAAATTGAGGTCCTTTTTTCCCACAAATAGAGCTTTCTTTTGGCGGTATTTGATCACCTCTGCGATTTGAATGTTTTGCGCTATAAACAAAAAAGACCGACAATTTTGAAAAAAAAAAATTTTTTATATTTTTTACTCTGCTATAAAACACATCCAATAAAAAATGTAAAAAGATCGAATTTCTTCATAAATTTAGGCCAATATGCATTCTGCTACATGTTTTTGGTGAAAAAAAAATCCCAATAAGTGTATATTGATTGGTTTGTGCAAAAGTTATAGCGTCTACAAACAATGGGATATTTTTATGGAATTTTTATTTATTTTTACTAGTAATGGCGGCGATGAACGACTTAAAGTGGGACTGCGACATTACGGCAGACAAATTAGACACTAAGTGAAACTTCTGACATTTTTTTGGGGGACCAGTGACATTACAGTGAGGATAAAAAGCAAATTGGACATAATGTCACACAAAATTCCAAAAATGGGCCGGTCAAAATTCTTGGCACCCTTTCAAAATTGTGGATAAATAAGATTGTTTCGAGCATGTGATGCTCCTTTAAACTCACCTGGGGCAAGTAACAGGTGTGGGCAATATAAAAATCACACCTGAAAGCAGATAAAAAGGAGAGAAGTTCCTAGACTTAGTCTTTGCATTGCGTGTCTGTGTGTGCCACACTAAGCATGGACAACAGAAAGAGGAGAAGAGAACTGTCTGAGAACTTGAGAACCAAAATTGTGGAAAAATATCAACAATCCCAAGGTTACAAGTCCATCTCCAGAGATCTAGATTTGCCTTTGTCCACAGTGCGCAACATTATTAAGAAGTTTGCATCCCATGGCACTATAGCTAATCTCTCTGGGCGTGGACGGAAGCGAAAAATTGATGAAAGGTTGCAACGCAGGATAATCTGGATAGTGGATAGGCAGCCCCAAACAAGTTCCAAAGAAATTCAAGTTGTCCTGCAGGCTCAGGGAGCATCAGTGTCAGCGCAAACTATCCGTCGACATTTAAATGAAATGAAACGCTATGGCAGGAGACCCAGGAGGGACCCACTAAAGACAGAGATACAAAAAAGCAAGACTACAGTTTGCCAAAATGTA
Organism: Lithobates clamitans; assembly: GCA_037952925.1. Taxonomy (NCBI): domain Eukaryota; kingdom Metazoa; phylum Chordata; class Amphibia; order Anura; family Ranidae; genus Lithobates; species Lithobates clamitans. The sequence goes on along the minus strand of JBBGZY010000852.1, from coordinate 3,351,017 downwards.
CTTGAGTAAGCCAAAATCCTTCTGGGGAAACACAGTACCTACAGTGAAATATGGTGGAGGTTCAATGATGTTTTGGGGTTGTGTTGCTGCCTCTGGCACTGGGTGCCTTGAAAGTGTGCAAGGCATCATGAAATCTGAGGATTACCAAAGGATTTTGGGTCGCACTGTAGAGTCCAGTGTCAGAAAGCTGTGTTTGCGTCCAAGATCTTGGGCAGGGGCGGGCTGGGCCGGGGGGCAGGGTGGAAATTTCCCCCCAGGCCGCCTAACTTATATTTAAAAACGGCCGCTTTCATGGCTGCTGACATTTTTTTTTTTTTTTTTTTTTATGCAGGAGGTCAACCCCGGCGGCTGCCGATTGGCTGTGTTCCTCCCGCACTGCATTCCGGGAGTTGTAGTCTGGACGTGAGTCACTGGCTCGGGCTAGGCAGGGCACTGGATGGCTGCAAGCAGGGTCGGTACAAGAGATGGGAGGAGCGCCAGGTTGTGAGCAGGAAATTCTGCCAACAAAATCTAATTGTAACGCTTGTATACCCCGGTTTCCTGCCCAAAACAAAGATTATGTACCCCTGCTCATTGCTCTGTGGCAGCAGATACACCCCTTTGCAGGCTCCCTTCTTGAGTCCCCCCCTCCCAGATCAGAGCTGGTACAGTCCCAGTGGGAGTACATGTGGGCAGGGCAGTAAGAACCTCACACTGCAGCATCGATCATTGGGTCCCGCTCAGCACACACCTCCTCCAGGGCGGAGTGAAGATGTGTACAGCATGGATGGGAGGCTGGATCCTCTGCTACTGTAAGTCTCCACTGCCCTGCATACTGTAATGTGAGCCTGTGGGCTCTGTACTTTTCAATGCAGGTTTATTGAAAGTGAAAGTAAAATTCTTGAACAGGTTAGGAATTAGTGTGACACTTCAGGTGCTACATAGATGTAATCCACATACACATATCTTCTAAAAATAATGATTTTTAATAAGATATAATGTGTATGTGGATTACATCTATGTAGCACCTGAAGTGTCACACTAATTCCTAACCTATTCAAGAATATAAGAATACACAGCAAAGGATGTGATGATATCCCAGCTCAACTCCAAAAAAAGTACAGAAGTCCACTCTTGCAGTGTGGGGGAGGGGGAGAATGGGGTATAGTCTTTTTTTTTCTTACCTGATTCTATGCTCCAGCCAGCTCCAGTGTTCTCCTCCCTAGACATCATCACATATAAAGGAAGATTAACCCCGTATGGTATGAAGTGGAGGTTGGAGTGTGACCAATGTCATACATACACAGGAGCTGCAGGGGACAGAACTGCAGAGAGCCAGCTGAAGCAAGGGATAAGGTAAAGTTGGGTAAACACAGATCAGAATTCATCGGTTTCAGCAGGGGCTGAATTTTGATCTGTGTTTACCCCTCTATGTTAGGCAGGAACCCATTGTTATATCATCTTCTGCTGGAAATCCTTGCTCAATTAGCTGCTTGCAGCCAAACAGCACCAGTGTATTCTGACAGGGGTCAGTCCCTACTGTCAGAATACAATGTTCCAGTGAGGGGAATCATCCACCCACTTGTGTGGAGGGAGGAATCTGTCAGCCACTTGCTTGAGCCTCATCTTGATCTAGCAATGTGCACAAGAGCAGTTGCTCTCTTGTGAACTGTTTGTTTTAAGTGTATTGCTTTGCACTGTACATTTGATTTGCAGCACTGGAAGTTTGGTAGTAACTCCATTGGGCCGTGGGTCCTGCTGGGAGCTGGCCTGTGGTTCGGTGGTTCTGTGGGCCACTTGGCTGGACTTGCCCCCCAGGCCTAAGGCTGCCAGCCCTCCCCTGATCTTGGGTCTTCCAGCAGGACAATGACCCCAAACATACGTCAAAAAGCACCCAGAAATGGATGGCAATAAAGCGCTGAAGAGTTCTAAAGTGGCCAGCAATGAGTCCAGATCTAAATCCCATTGAACACCTATGAATAGATCTTAAAATTGCTGTTGGGAAAAGGCGCCCTTCCAATAAGAGAGACCTGGAGAAGTTTGCAAAGAAAGAGTGGTCCAAAATTTCGGGTGAGAGGTGTAAGAAGCTTATTGATGGTTATAGAAAGCGACTGATTTCAGTTATTTTTTCCAAAGGGTGTGCAACCAAATATTAAGTTAAGGGTGCCATGAATTTTGACCAGCCCATTTTTGGAGTTTTGTGTGACATTATGTCCAATTTGCTTTTTTTCCTCCCTTTTTTTGTTTTGTTCCAATACACACAAAGGGAATAAACATGTGTATAGCAAAACATGTGTTACTGCAATACGTTTCTGTGAGAAATACTTGATTTTCTGGAAAAATTTCTGGGGTGCCAACAATTTCAGCCATGACTAACTGTTTACTCCATCCTCCAGGTCGTTTATGAACAAATTAAATAGGATTGGTCCCAGTTGGGGGACCCAACTTTCCACCCCTGACCATTCCGAGTACTCCCCATTTATCAGCACCATCTGAACTTGCCCATGCAGCCAGTTTTAAATCCATGTACTCAACCCTATGGTCCATGCCAACGGACCTAAAACGTTTATGGGGAACTGTGTCAAATGCTTTTGCAAAATCCAGATACACCTCGTCTACGGGTCTTCCTTTATCTAGACGGCAGCTCACCTCCTCATAGAATGTTAATAGATTGGTTTGGCACGAAGGAATTGTCGCGGACACTGGCTGCAAGGACCTGTTTCTGTCCACATTCACCCTGTTATTTGGTATTGCTATATTAATCTTTTTTTTCTTACATTTTTGAGAGACTATTTTCTTGGACTTGCCCAAAGACTATTCTTGGTTGTTAATTCTGGACAATACATGATTCTTAAAAAAGCTGATCACAATGACCTGTGGAGACAAACTGTCTGGTCAGCTAGGCTGCCTTAAGTGCTGTGTTAGTTAACATGTTAAAGAGGGAGTCCCGCGAATTTTTTTTTTTAAAAGTCAGCAGCTACAAATACTTCAGCTGCTGACTTTTAAAATAAGGACACTCACCTGTCCCAGGGTCCAGCGATGTCGGCACCCAAAATCGAATCGTCCCTCGGTCCTCGGGTGCTGCCGCCGCCATTCTCTGTAAGGGAATCAGGAAGTGAAGCGCTGTGGGTTCACTTCCTGGTTCCCTACTGCGCATGCGTGAGTCGCACTGCGTTTCCTAACTGGTCCCCGCTGTCTCTGGGAACCATGTGTGTCCCAGCAGACAGCGCGGTGGGGACGGGAAGAGGCATAGACTCCCGTGGGAGTCTATGCCGGAAGTGGGTGCAAATACCTGTCTTAGACAGGTATTTGCACCCCCCTCCCCCCTGAAAGGTGCCAAATGTGACACCGGAGGAGGGGAGGGTTCCGAAAAGCGGAGGTTCAATTTTTGTGTGAACCTCCGCTTTAATTATATAATTGTCTTTTAAGTTTTTGCTAGAGGGGAGGGAGGGAGTGTCCATGAGTCAGCCCTACCTCGTTATCTAACCCCTTGTGTTAAAAGTGTATAAAAAGGCTGTAATCTGTCAAATAAAGCATTATAGATTTTACAAGCTATTTTTGGCTAGACTTGTATTCAATGCAGCTATAATAAAATCTCTGTGATGGTCAAACTGGAGGAAGCGACATTACTGACAGAAGCACTCAGCTGAGTGTGGGATTGGATCCGTCACAATTGGTGGCAAGCTGTGGGATGCTTCCTCTTGCCTAGGCTCACCCAAATCACCACCGGAACCCCCTGCTCCTAACAGCAGATGGAACATCACTATGCCAGACTCAAGCGCAGCACCTTGAAGGATCTCTTGGAAGCCCATGGAAAAGTCTCCAGCAACAAATCCAAAGCGACTCTCATCACCGAACTAATGGAGATTGACCAGGCCAGCAACCCACCAGCAGATACCTCAGAGGCTGCAGAGTTCCAGCGTGACGTCCAGTGGCGACTGGCCTTGTTTGGTACTCACCTCCCGCAGAAGGTTATCAGTCAAGTGTTACAAGAGGTGTCCCAGCTGCGAATGGCTGAACTCCAGCGGGACCAAGGAGCATCAGTTATGTTCAACCGGGAAGCTCCAGTGGCCCGCAAAAAGCTACCCTATGCCGCCTTCCGCATGTTTCAAGATGGTGGAGATGAGATGGATGTTTACCTGCAAATGTTTGAGCGGCAATGCGGTCTCCAAAGTGTCAATAAAGCAGATTGGGTCACGCTCCTGGTCAGCCGGCTCACAGGAAGGGCTGCAGAGGCGTACAATATTGTCCCAGACGAGATCAGCCAGGACTATGACCGGGTAAAAGAAAGACTATTGGCTTTCTTCGACATTACTCCAGAGGCACATCGTTTGAGGTTTCGCAACCTCCGCCGAAAGGAGAGAGCGCTTTACACGGAATGGGCTCATCAAATGACCCGAGCAGCGGAGAGTTGGATGACGGGGCGCCAAGCTGTTACCATGGCAGATGCGCTCCAGCTAATCCTCCTGGAACAATTCTACAATCATACCCCACATGAAGTTAGAGACTGGGTGAAGGATCGGTGGCCAGTCACAGTAGATGAAGCTGCCACCCTAGCTGACCAATACGTGGATTCAAGGCAGACTGTACAACCAGAGCCTAAGACCCCAGCTCGGCCTGTCCCCAACATTCCATGGAGTGTTGCCCCTCCACACCAGCCGTCGATCTCCGGTTCCACTCAGCTACCATCTTCAGGAGGAAAAGGGGACCTCTGCTACAGATGCAACCAAGCAGGGTATGTTAGGAGGTATTGTCTGCAGAATGTTTTCCAGGACGCGCAGAACAACAGGCCCCTTGGACCTGCCCGGGCTGCTGCACACTGTCTGGAGAGAGATGATGTGACTTACCCAAGTGAGGAGAATATTGGAATTCTACATGAGGCAGACCCTGTGCAAGCCGCTGCTACAGATACAAGTTTGCACCATCGACCAGCCGTGTGGATTAATGGTCGGGCTGCCCAGGGACTGCGGGACACGGGAGCTACTATTACCCTGATACAGTCCCGAATGATAAACCCGGCAGAGCAGACGGGACAGTCTGTGGCTGTGCGGGTGGCCGGGGGAAATGTGATGCGGGTCCCCACTGCCAGGGTTCACCTTGATTGGGGTTCGGGGGCCAAAAAAGTGGAAGTTGGAATAATGCAGAACTTACCTGCAGAGGTTTTGTTGGGCAACGATTTGGGACGTTTAAATTCATTCAGCCTTCTCCCTGGATGTATCCTCGGAAGCCTACCCTGTTACCACCCGCCAGCAAGCCCGGATGGAGGTGCGCTCTCTCAAGGACGGGACCCAGGTAAGACCTGTCACCCCTGACCTAGACTGTATTACCTCAGCTATTCCTACCCCGACTTGGGCTTCTCCCCAAGGCTCTTAGCGACTCTTCCCTAGCTAGCTATAGGGAAAGAGCAGGATTGGACCCTGGGGGGTTGGAGGGGGAGCGGATAGAGTGGGTCCAGGGATTATTCTATCGGGTTACTGAGGTAAAGACAGCCTCCCATCCACCCAAGCGGCAGCTGGTTGTGCCGCAGAAATATCGGCATGACCTGCTGCACATTGGGCATGACATACCCTTACCTGGACACCTGGGGATGTCCCGAACCCTCCACTGTCTAACTCAGTCATTTTTCTGGCCAGGGATTACAGGGGATGTCCGACAGTATTGCCGGACCTGTGACACATGCCAGCGGGTGGGTAAGCATGGGGGCCCACTGAGAGCTCCCCTACACCCTTTACCGATCATTGATGAACCCTTTAGCCACGTTGCCGTAGACCTGGTTGGACCATTGCCCCGACCTAGTCCTTCTGGGAAGAGATATATCCTTACTGTGGTGGATTATGCCACCCAGTACCCAGAGGCCATTCCCCTGGGAAATATCCATGCAGAAACTGTGGCTGATGCTTTGCTCCGGATATTTGCCAGGGTGGGTTTCCCTCGGGAAATCATCTCCGACCAGGGGACCCAGTTCACTGCTGAGCTCACTCAGCAGTTATGGAGGCTCTGTGGGATAAAGCCCCTACAGAGCTCTCCCTATCACCCCCAGACCAACGGACTGTGTGAGAGGTTCAATGGAACACTGAAACAGCTGCTTAGGACATTTGCAACCTTTCACAGGGATTGGGAGAGATATCTGCCACACCTTCTTTTTGCTTATCGGGAGGTGCCGCAGGAATCTACCGGGTTCGCCCTGTTTGAGTTACTGTATTGGGAGGCGGGTGAGGGGTTCCCTAGATCTAGTCAGAGCCCACTGGGAAGGGGGAATTAATCCCCAAGGGTCCTCTATCATAGCATACGTTCTTGAGTTCAGGGACAGACTGAAGGAGCTCCTGGACACTGTCCAGCAACGACCCGAGCCTGCTAAGATTGAGGCAGTTGCCAATTGGCCGACCCCCCGTTCTAAAACCCAGGTCCTGGCGTTCCTCGGCATAGCTGGGTACTATAGGAAATTTGTCCCGCAATATAGTTCCATCGTAAGCCCCTGACAGACCTGACTAAGAAGCTCCTTCCCCGACAGGTACTTTGGTCCCCCGAGTGTGAAGCTGCCTTCCAACAATTAAAGAATGCACTAACTTCAGCTCCTGTTCTAGCTGCCCCTGACCCAACCAAACGTTTTTTGTATCAACACAGATGCCTCTACATTTGGACTGGGGGCAGTATTGAGCCAAGTAGGACCTGATGGCGGTGAGCACCCAGTGGCCTACATCAGTCTGAAGCTGCTACCCAGGGAAGTCGGTTATGCAGCCGTGGAGAAGGAGTGTTTGGCACTGATGTGGGCTCTCAAGAAATTCTAACCTTATCTCTACGGATGATCTTTTACAGTGCTCACCGACCAGAATTCATTAATCTGGCTTAATCGGGTCTCCGGGGATAATGGACGTTTGTTAGGATGGAGCTTGGCCCTGCAGTCTTACAATTTTACCGTCCAGTATCGGCCAGGAAAGCAGAATGGGAACGCTGATGGACTTTCCCAGCAAACTGAACTATAAAACTCTCCCGGACAGCCCCAAGCTAACCCGTGGTGGATCTAGTTGGATCTGCCGGACTGTGGGACCGGGGGGGCACTGTCACAGACACTGGCTGCAAGGACCTGTTTCTGTCCACATTCACCCTGTTATTTGGTATTGCTATATTAATTTTTTTTTGTTACATTTTTGAGAGACTATTTTCTTGGACTTGCCCAAAGACTATTCGTGGTTGTTAATTCTGAACAATACATGATTCTTAAAAGAGCTGATCACATTGACCTGTGGAGACGAACTATCTGGTCACCTAGGCTGCCTTAAGTGCTGTGCTAATTAACATGTTAATTATATAATTGTCTTTTAAGTTTTTGCTAGAGGGGAGGGGGGGGGGGGGAGTATCCATGAGTCAGCCCTACCTCGTTATCTAACCCCTTGTATTAAAAGTGTATAAAAAGGCTGTATTCTGTCCAATAAAGCATTATAGATTTTACAAGCTATTTTCGGCTAGACTTGTATTCAATGCAGCTATAATAATATCTCTGTGATGGTCAGACTGGAGGAAGCGGTATTACTGACAGAAGCTGAGTGTGGTATTGAATCCGTCAAAGGATTCTTCATGAATCCATGCCGATTACTGCTAATAGTATATAGTCCCTTATCATCTCCTCCCCGCTTGCATACTATTGATGTTAGGCTACTTGGTCTGTAATTCCCAGGGATGTATTTTGGCCCTTTTTTAAATATTAGAGCTACATTGGCTTTTCTCCAATCAGCTAGTACCATTCCAGTCAGTAAAAATTAGGAACAATGCTCTGGCAATTACTTGACGGAGTTCCCCAAGGACCCTCGGGTGCAAGCCATCTAGTGCCGGTGACTTATTAATGTTAAGTTTATCAAGTCTATTTCTAATTCTGTCCTTTGTTAGCCATGAGGGTGCTTCCTGTGATGTGTCATGAGGATAAACATTGCAGTTTTGGTTACTGGAGCCCCCCGATTCCCCCGTGAAGACTGAGAAGAATAAATTCAATACATCCACCATCTTTCCTGTTCTATCTTAGCCGCCCTAATTGCACCCTTACATTTCTTGTTGCATTCTTTGTAAAGTCTGAATGCTGATGATGATCCCTCAGCCTTGTATTTTTTGAAGGCCTTCACCTTTGCTTTTATATGCATTTTTACATTGGAGTTAAGCCATCCAGGACTTTTGTTCACTCTTTTAAATTTATTTCCCAATGGGATGCACTGGCTAATGCCCTTATTTATTATGCTCTTAAAGCAAACCCATTTTTCCTCCGTGTTCTTTGTTCCTAAGATTTTATCCCAATTTATATCTTCTAGCAAGGTTTGTAGTTTGGGGAATTTGGCAATTTTGAAATTCAATGTCTTTGTATTCCCCATATGTTTCCTATTTGTGGGATTTATACTGAAGCCAATTGACCTGTGATCGCCGTTTCCTCAATTGCCCCTATTTCCACATCTTTGATCAGGTCTGTATAATTAAAATCACCCATTATGATGACACTTCTTATCCTTGGTGCTAATCCAAATTGTGATAGGAGGTCCGTCTCCCCCTCCTTCCTCAGGTTAGGGAGCCTATAGCATACTCCCAGTATTATTTTTCCCCTTCGTTTCATCCCTTTGGCGCTCTACCCATAAGTATTCCACCTCCTCCCTAGCTCCCTTAGTCATGTCATCTCTCAAATTCACTTGTACATTTTTCTTGATATACAGGCATACCCCTCCCACTTTTTTATCCTTTCTATCCCTGCGATAAAGGCAATACCCTTGAATGGTTGCTAGCCAATAATGAGAGCTGTTAAAGCAAGTCTCTGAAATTCCCACAAAATCGAAATCATCCTCGTACAAAAGTATCTCTATTTCTCCCATCTTATCCGCCAAGCTCCTGGCATTGGTGAACATACCATGCAGTTTAGACAGGTCGCATACTGTCCTCTCATTGGGTGTTCCGAGACTGCAAATAGGACCTGTTACTATACTTACCTCGGGTTTATGTGCGTCAACCTACCACTAATCAAAATTATGGTATGCTCCTCGCTCAGGATACTATCGCCCTGACTATCTCTTCCGCTGGACCCCCCCCCCCCCCCCGTCGCCTAGTTTAAAAGCCCCTCTAACTTTTCAGCCACCTCCACTCCCAGCTGATCTGCACCCTCCTCATTTAGGTGCAGTCCATCCCTTCTATAGAACTAGTGACCAACTGAGAATTTGGCCAGTTCTCCAGGAACCCAAACCCCTCTCTACTACACCAGCTCCTCGGCCACTTGTTTACTTCCCTAATCTCTCTCTGCCTTTCTAATGTGGCTCAAGGTACCGGTATTATTTCTGAGAATGCCACCTTGGAGGTCCTTTTCGTCAATTTAGCTCCTAGGTCCCTAAAATCGTTCTTTAGGACACTCCATCTGCCTCTTACTTTGTCATTGGTGCCAACGTGCACCATGACAGCCAGGTCTTCCCCAGCCCCTCCCAGTAATCTGTCCACCAGATCAGTGATGTGCCAAACCCAAGCGCCTGGTAGACAGCATACAGTTCGGCCCTTCAGGTCTTTGTCCCAGATTGCACTCTCTAAGAATTGAGTCCTCTACCACCAGAATCGGCCTTTCCTTTCCCTTCTCCCCCCCCCCCACTCTAACTGGAGGAGTTCTTCCCCTGGCAATTAGGGGAGTCCCTCAGCTCCAGCAGTGCTGGTCCCTGACTGGTTTCACTAATGTCACTCAATGGAGCGTACTTATTGTGATGTTCTAGCCCAGGATCGGCCTCCCTGGCACTTTCCCCTCTAACCCTCCGGTCACCCATCTACTCTTTTCTAGTGCTTGCAACTCTTTGTCTCCGCCTGCCTCTGTGCTGGCCCCTGCCAGCACCTGCCGGGTAAGTTTCTGGCTCTCCTTTAGTATGGAGGGTCTTCTTAGTGCTGACAGTTGTTTCCCTAGATTCAGAACCTGGGCTTCCAAGGAAACAATGTGCTTACATTTTGCACAGGAGTATTCGCCCTCCATCAGATGATCAAGGAACGCATACATGCCGCTAGATGTACACAGAGTCTCATCTCCACACCCGCCGGGCATCGTACCTATTAATTTAATGAGGATTGGGGATTATACTCTGTCTAAATTAACTAACAACTAGCTTCCTGACACTAATACTCAACAATACACAGGTACTCAACAATACAATACAGTTACTCACAGTCCATGTGCACTCGCAGCCCACGTGCACTCGCAGCACTTGTGTACTCACTGCCCACGTGCACTCACAATACACATGTGCACTCATAATACTCAGGTACTAACGATCGACACACACTACTCGGATGCACACAACAATAAGGTACTCACATACACTGTCATTCAGGTTTTGTAGTTTGTGTCTGTGTCACTCTGAGCAGCCTCCCCTTGTAATCTGACACTAGCAGTCAGTCACCTTCAGTGCTCTCCCTCCAGTCTGCATTTCACTTACCCGCCGCCTCTCGGTCCCGCTGGATGTCCTCCTGCCTCCTCTATCTGTGTCTGTGGGGCAATTACTGTCCTCAGTACACCCGCTCTGCCGCCACTGTAGGTCCCTGGGCCACCCGCTGTTGCTCTCAGTCGTGAGGGGGTCCGGTCGTGAGGGGGGTCCGTCCGCCACGCTGCCGCTCTGGGGGGTGGGGGGATCCGGTCCTATGCTCCCTGCTCACACACTCCCTCTCACTCCACACTGTCCCAGCACTGACTTCCGTGGCAAAAACTCTGCAACAGCACCACCTGTGTTCTGTACTGTGCTTCAAGAAACTGATTTTACTGGCAGTTAAAAAAATCCTATTTTCTTAGTCGTCTTAGGATCATTAGGCTTCACAATGGGACATCTAAAAAACAGTCAAACTGAGGGTTGGCCTGGCCAACACAGCAAACAATGCCAATCGGCCCAGTGAGCAAAAATTGGTTAAGAAAGGCTCAACTTACTCAGAGAGCAGCCAGTAGCACCTTGAAACTGGCATCAGAGGAGGCCCTAACATCCACTAAGTAGAACTTAATAAATATGTGAACAAAAGCTTAAGTGACAGCCTTGCAAAATCTGGGAAACAGATGCCTGATGCTGAAAAGTGCACGAAGCACAGATCTAGTACAATGTGCCTTCATAGGAAAGGGGGAAAACCTATCCTTTAAATCACATGCTTCATTGAAAACTTGTCTGATCTACCTAGCAAAAGTGGAACAAGAAGCAGGGAGACCCCTGTGGGAACCCTCGGGAAGTACTAAAGTACTAAGAGGGTAGCTTACATAGTGTACCAAATCAAAACTTTGGAGAGAAATTTCCTTGGAGTATTTCAAAGCAAGATATAGGGAAGGGAGGACAATTTCCTGGGTAGGTGGAAGAAACTACCACTTTGGGGAGGAAGGAGGCTTTAGGCCTCAAGACAACTTTGTCCTGGTGCAACACTAAAAAGGGCTCTTTAGAGGAAAAGATCACCAATTCACCCTCTGTGCAAAGGTTATAGCAGCGAGAAAGGCCACCTTATGTGTTGGGTCAGACAAGGTTGATAGGTTTAAAAGGCAGCTGCTGAGAGAACTTAATTAAAGCCCCCAGGAGACACAGGACAGTTAACAGGGGGAGATATGTGTGTGATACCCTGAACAAAGACCTTAACTGTAGAGTGAGGCGCCAAGAGTCTCTGGAAAAGAACAGGCAAGGTAAAGTTTTGTCTATTGATGGTACTCAAAGCCAAATACTGATACAGACCAGACTAGAGGAAAGACAGAATATGTCCCACAGAATACTTTCTAAAATGAAAGCGTCTCAATTTGCATGACTTGACTGCAAAATAGGTCTTCCAAGTGGGATGGTAGACAAGAAGTTGACTTTGAAGCCTTCAAAAGGGTAGAGATAATGGAGTCTGATAGGCCCTGTCTCTCAGGACTGTTGCTTCAACAGCCATGACAATAAAGCCAGCACTGAGAAGGACAGAACACTGGCCCTAGGGACAGAGGATCTGGTAGATTTGGCAGTATTTCCACGTACAAGTAAAATGTCCTCCTGGACCAATTTAGCATCATGAGAATCACTAGAACGCCCTCCAACCAGTGGAGGGGGGGGATCAAGAAATTGGAAAGGTGGAAAGGAGTAGATCACATTGAACTGATCCCACTAGGTTATCAGAGCGTCCACTGCGAAAGCACAAGGGTCCCTGGAACTAAGAACAAACTTGTCAAATCTGGATGCCAGAAAATTTACAGCCAACATCCCTCGTTTGTGGCAAACGGGCTTGAAACATCTCGAGATGGAGAGCCCATTTCCCCTGGATTTAGAAGCTGCTGATTGAGAAAGTCCATCTGCCAATTTTCCACGCTTAGGATGTGGATGGCAGACAGGGCCAAAACAGAGAGTCAGTCGCATATTTGAAGCAGAACTTTAGGCAAACAGCTAAATATACAGTAGAACTACACCAGCCAAAACTGTGATTCACACCTACCGCACTGCATAGCCAGGCAGATCACACACATTTTTCCTGGTTCAATACGCCAGCTTCTTTTGTCACCTCTCAACCCCCTACCTGCTCAATGGACACGTATCAGCATCACCAACTCTTAGCAAGGTGGTGGTATGGAAAGCAGTAACACAGAACAAGTAGTGACAAAACTAAACAGGGAAGTCAGAGTGTATGAAGTGGTGGCAAATAATAACATTTAAAAAAAGTGAATATAGAGTGTGTGCTACAACTGTTTTTTTTAATGGTTTGCATGGAGTTCCATTTTCATGGTAAGAAAATGCACAACATAACACGTATGTATTAAAATGTGATCATCATTTGTATGTAGGCAATAAAATCATAGAAAACCAAAACACCCGATGCCCAAAGTCTCTAATCACTTATTGCAGCAGCGCTGTGTCAAGCCGATCCGGACACATGAAGAAAAAAACATTAATGATCATGGAGATCCAGGAAAGTTCAAATAGCTGTGTTCTATAGTAGTGGAGAGCTTCTTTCACCAAGGGTAATCACCACGTGTAGGGGACATCTCCCCAATGAAATTGCACTCACCAGAAAATCAGCATACATAAGCCTTAATGTAACAGCTTTCCTTCTCCTTTATCCAGCCACCAGATGTCAGTCACATTCTTAGTTGATACCGCATTACCCGAGCTCTGCAGAGGAGCCGCATCCGCTGCCACCACCAGCTCTCCCTCAGCTCAATCTGACAGTCAGTGCAATTTCATTGGGGAGATGTCCCCTACACATGGTGATTACCCTTGGTGAAAGAAGCTCTCCACTACTATAGAACACAGCTGTTTCAACTTTCCTGGATCTCCATGATCATTAATGTTTTTTTCTTCATGTGTCCGGATCGGCTTGACACATAGCGCTGCTGCAATAAGTGATTAGAGACTTTGGGCATCGGGTGTTTTGGTTTTCTATGATTTTATTGCCTACATACTTAAAATAATCATATGTTGTTGCATTGCTGCAGCCTTAAATGAAGACAGTTTTTGTTTTATCCAGCTGTATTTACTCAGTGCAACTTATAACATCAAAGTGAAAGAAAACATCAAAATAAAAAACTGAATCGCCGAGTTGGAAAAAGGATTACCCTCTTATGTCAGTATTTTGTTGAAGCACCTTTTGCTTTAATTACAGCCTTTAGTCTGTTGGGATATGTCTCTACTAACTTTGCACATCTAGACATTTCAATATTAGCTCACTATTCTTTGCAGAACTGCTCAAGTTCAGTTCATTTTGATGGTGACCGTTTGTGGACTGCAGTCTTCAAGTCATTCCACAGATTTTCAATGGGGTTTAAAGGGGTTGTAAAGGTTCGATATTTTTTTTTAGTGAAAATAACAAACATATTATACTTACCTAAAAATCTAATAGTGCAGCACTGTACAACTAGTGAAACACACTCAACATAAAATTAATATGTGTGTAAAAACGAAATAATACATTCTATAACCAGTCCATGTATACATATTAAACACTCGATTCCTGTAAAATAAATTTCATATATGTGCAAATTCTTTGAATATAAAACTCCAGTTCATGTTTAACCAATTAAATCAAATCCACCGCTGTGCTCCTTCGTCCTCAGAGGGATATATACATTGCTTATTTGTGCACATACCATCATGAGCTAAATTGCCTGCTCACCTCAAAGATGAGTTTAAAAAGGTAAATAATGGTCTGTCCTTCACTCCACGATCTCTCTTCTTCACATCAAGATAGCTGATCCTCTTATATTCTCTCAGCTTAACCACCTCACGGATAACTTCAAATTGGATTCAGATCACGGTATCTCCTAAGTGGATCCTCGCTATAATCTCCTTCCTTCACTTCCAACCTTCCGCTCTGCTCCACATCACTCAGCTCAGTTGTTAACATGCAATCATAAACACAGACTCCATGGTGCTCTCTGCTTACCAGTTTATTAAAAAAGCCCCAAATTAGGCACACTTACAAGTTTTCTTTAAAATCACATATAAAAAATATATCTCTGCTACGTCCGCTCGCTCGCCACTGGCACTCACTTGCGGTGGCTGGGCTCGGCTCGGTGAGTGAGCGTCAGTGGTGAGCGAGCAGACAGAGATATATATTTTATTTGCAACTTTAAAGAAAACTTCTTGTAAGTGTGCCTAATTTGGGGCTGAGTGATGTGGCGCAGGAATGCATAGAATGCATTAAGGTGAAAAACATGAGACTTTACAACCAAGTCTGAGTTCTGACTAGGCCATGCAAGGACATTAACCTTTTTCACCTTTAACCACTGTGTTGTCATTTTTGCTGTTTGTTTTGGGTCATTGTCATGTTGGAAGGTAAACTTCTTCCCAGTGACAACTTTCTGGCAGAGGGCAGCAGATTTTCCTCAAGAATTTGATGGTATTTTGCCCCATCCATTTTTCCTTCTATCCTGACAAGTGCTTCAATCCCTGCTGCAGAAAAAACACCCCATAATAGGATATTACCATCTCCATGTTTTACTGTAGGGATGGTGTTATTTGGTTAGTGAGCTGTATTGGATTTCCGCCAGACATATCATTTGGTGTTGAGGTCAACTAAATCATTTTTATTTGGTCTTATCTGACCATAACAAATTTTTTCCAAATGGCCTCCCAATCTTCAAGGTGCGTTTTGGAAAAGCTCAATCATGACTGCATGTGGCCTTTAAGGAGTGTCTTTTTTTCTTGTAACCCTCCCATGTAAGCTACATTTGTGGAGAATTTGTGATATTGTTGTCACATGCACGCAATGACCACACATTGTCAAATTCCTGCAACCGCTTCGGAGTTGCTGTAGGCCTCTTAGTAAACTCTGTCCAGTTTCTTACTGGCTCTTTCATCCAGTTTGGAGCGACGTCCTGATCCAGAGAGAGTCTGTGTTGTACCAAACACCTTCAATGTCTTAATAAAAGATTTCACAGTGCTTCTAGGCATTGAAAAAGCATTTGAAAATGTTTTTGTATCCATCTCCTGACTTGTGCCTGTCCACAACTTTATCCTGGAGTTCTTTATTTTCAAAGAAACAGCATTACAATTCCAGAGATCAACAGTTCATAACCATGACATAACATCTAGCGAGGGTCTGTGTTGTACCAAACACCTTCAACATCTTAATAAAAGATTTCACAGTGCTTCTAGGCATTGAAAAAGCATTTGAAAATGTTTTTGTATCCATCTCCTGACTTGTGCCTGTCCACAACTTTATCCTGGAGTTCTTTATTTTCACTTAAACAGCATTACAATTCCACAGATCAACAGTTCACAACCATGACATAACATTCAATATGAAGCAAGCTAATCACATGGCTAACAAGACTTGTCTTTAGAAATACGTCTGTGTTGTAGTATCATTAAATTATAAAATGTTATATTGAATCTACTCTGTGAGCATCAGCGAGCAACACGGTTTCTCATTTTTCTATAATTTTTTTTTTTAGCCAAGCAGAGCCCTGGTTAAGTCCAGAAGGTAGAAACGAGTTATATTGAGAGAAAAAAAAAAGGGGCGGGGGGAGAAGGGAGGGAGGAAAGGATTAGGGGACAAAAGGGGGAGAGGAGACCCGGTCGTCCATCATGGCAGCTCTTTGGGGCAAGTTATTGGAAAAGCTACTGCTGATAGGCTAGGGGGACTGTTTCTTGTAAATTAAATGGGATACTGGATATCTTTTGACAGTGCCTTGTCACCCAGTTGATGGTAATGCAACTGAAGCAAACAAGGGACTGAAATGCTCCAGGAAAGCCCTTTTCATGCCGAGCTATCAAAATGACCACAGCTGAAATTGTGTGCCATTAAGAAGGCGATTAGCTATGCCTGATTGAGTTTACAAGTCATTTTTATGAGGGGGTAATCCTTTTTACAACTCAGTGATTCTGTTTTTGAATTTTTAAAAGAATGTTGTTACATTTTAGTGTTATATCTTTTACTTGGATGTTATCACTTGCACTGAGTAAATACAGCAGGATAAAACAAAAATGGTATCTGTCTTCATTTAAGGCTGCAAAGCAACAAAATGTGATCATTTTAAAGGGAGGTGATTATTTTCTATACCCACTGTATATATTAAACCAAATTATAACAACATTGCTCAATACTGAAAATTGCACTGTTCTTTGTGCCTGTGAAAAACACAATAATGCATAAACGAATACAGTCCATGATCAAGTGTCCTTGTGCTTCAACATTGCTTTATTTCAGTCCTTCTCCACATAACACCACAGATGTGACACACAGCTCACAAAGGGCTATTTACATTTATAGTGTGTTTTTCACTTGATGTAAAAAGAAACTCAAATAGCGTAGGCATACATTTGTATTATTTAGTCTAGCACTTCCTTCTGGAAGTTTATCACTCTGTTGTTATGGACATTTTTAATTTCATTTTCAACAACAAAATGTAGAGTATAACCACTTGCTGACTGCATCACTTAGATATACTGTGGCAGAGCGGCTCTTCTGTGCCAGATCACGTACCTAGTACGTGATCTGGTACTTCCGGGTAGGGGGTATGCATGCTCCACTGGCGACCCAGCTGTGCTGTGATTGGACACAGCATAAACCAATCAGCGGGTGCCGGCCAATAAATGACTGCTGGCATCAGCTGATCAGCGAGGAGAGACACAGGACAGAGCTCTGCCTATGTAAACAAGGCAGAGCTCTGTCCTGTCAGTGGTGAAGTGATGGATTTTGATTCCCTTCAAAGCAGGGAATAAAATCCATCACTTTCCTTAGTAAAAGCACCACACCCAGTGTACACAAACATTAGCTAGGAACACATTTAATCACTTCCCAACTAGTGTCATTCATATAGTGACAGTGCATATACACTGATCAGTGTATTAGTGTTCCCACATAGTGTCAAAAGTGTCAGTGTTAGAATGGATGCTGCAATATTGCAGTCCCACCATAAGTTGCTGATTACTTCCCATTACTAGTATAAAAAAAAATTCCAGTACATATACAATAGTTTGAAGACGCTATAACTTTTGCGCAAACCAATCAATATACGCTTATTGGGAATTTTTTTACCAAAAAAATGTAGCAGAATACACGTTGGCCTAATTTTTTTTATGGGATGGTGATCACATACCAACAAAAGAAAGCTCTATTTGTGGGGGGAAAAAACATTTAGGTACAGCATTGCATGACTGCGCAGTAACGCAGTGCCATATTGCAAAAAATGGCCTGGTCATGAAGGGGGTTAACCCTCCAGAGGTCAAGTGATTAATATCAATATAGAATATGGGCTTAAGCAGCTTCAACATGCCATGGAAAAACAAATTAGAGCAGCACTGGATGTAGCAGTTCTTGAGAAATATATAGAGGAAGTCAAAACACCTATGAGATTACGGTGGGACATTAGTCCTAAAGACGGTCTGGATGACAAATAATTGATGGAAGAATGGTACCATTTCACAAAGATCGTTGGGGAATAGCAATCCAAACCCACAAAAACAATTTGGAAATGATGGGAGGAAGCCCTTTGATACACCCAATGTATTACACCCAATGTGTAATATACCCTAATAAGGATGCCTTATTAGGACGAAACGTCGGGACGGGCTCTGCTGATGCCACTGTGTTGCTTTGATTTTATCCAAATGCTTTTAATGTCTTCTCAAATGTGAGTGACCATTTTAGCCTTTCTAAAAAATGTTTTACATCTAAAACGGAATCGCACTATGTGGCCCAATTTTTTTTCCTTTTGCTATATGTCACACGGAGAGGAACTGCTCACGAATTCCGGTTGCTATTCATATGGTGGATACTCACTGATGTCATAATCGTCACGGATCCACATCCGATTCGGTCTAGATTGGAAGTCGTGGTTGCTATACCTCCTTGGGTATGTTACACCAAAAGCTTGGTTGACTCATCAGGCATACACCTTGTTGGGCTCAACCTGTCTGGTAAGCATCCTTTCCTTACGGTGATGGATTATCTACAACCAGTTCACACTCATTTATAGTCACCATTTTGATGTCATACATGGACTATATGCACTGTATATACACTATCACTGTTGATCTACACTTCAACAATATTGTGGTTTAATAATTTTATTGTATTTGCACTTATATATACCCCAATTTCCCATTGGGATATCTTCACTGTTTTTTTCATTGCATTAGCTTTGCACTATACTTTCTTAATTAGCTGATTGGTGCACAGAATTTTGGACTCCCTGTCCGTTCTAACTCTGGTCCCCCACTGAGTTCCCCCTAGCCCCAGTTGCTCAGGAGGAAGGGGCAGGGCCAGATATATCAGCAGTGCTCAGCTGGTCCCAGGCTCCCAGCTCCAGAGGATCCACCTGCATGAGAAGCTGCATCCCAACCACCCCAGCCCTCAACCTCTATCCCACCCTGCCCTCACCTACCCTTCTACTCCCCCCCATTCTGTCCTCACTTACCCCCCTATTCTCCCCACCCTGCCCGCCACTTACCACCCTACTCCCCCCCCCCCCCCCCCGACCACCACCCAATCTACTCTTCCTAGGCAATAGGTATCAGTAGTTGGTATTGGCAAGTACTTAAAAAAAAAAAGTATCGGTAGTCGTACTCTGTGTTTAACGAAAGGGTAATGGTGCATTCCTAGTACCATAAGCAAACACATCCATATAAAAAATGAACATTTGTTTATATTTTTGGATAAGAATTAGAGTGGTATTAAACATTCGGCATTTAAAAAATAAAAAAAAATCATTTCTCCTGCCATGGAGGAAAGGGTGTCCGGGGACAGCCAAGGCTCTCTTGCATATGGCTAGATTGTGAGGGGGCTTAGGTGAGTATTGGGGGGGGCTGTGGGGGGAGCAGCACACACAAATTTTCTTTACCTTTAAGTATAGAATGCATCAAGTGAATAAACCTTCAGCCTTTACAACCACTAATATATATATGTAAAGCACTGCGTAAATTGACAGAGCTATATAAGTACCTCAAACAAAAATAAATATTTACCCGTAGACCGAAGTAAAGGAGGAAGAAGATGTTGAAGGCCATGTCTATCTGAAGTGTAAAGTCTTTGTAGAAGTTTTGGCATGTTTCAATAGGGCTAAAAAAAAAAAAAAAAACAACAAAATAAACACATTAGACTTAAGTGTAACTAAGGTCAAAATTTTAAATCATATATTCATATTGAATTTCAATTACTTCTAGCCTACTCCTATCAATCTAATGAAGTTTTAGAAGTTACTGTTGGAAGAATCACACTATTTACTTCCTGGAATACAGTGACAAATATTCGCTGTGCCCTGTGAATATGGACTGCTTGTATTGCACATTTCACAGAGCCTGCCTTCTGAACTACAGAGGTGCTGAAAGGAGGAATGGCAGAAGGCGGAGTCAGTACAGGAAACACACCGCACCATCACTGCTTGCAGGCAACAAGGTACCATTGCATATGTAGTGCTTAGAAATCAAATTAAACCAAAGGAATGAGGAGACTCCATAAAGCATGCAGGGATTCCAGAAAGTTGTGGAAAGACAGGCAGCACTCACAACAGGAAAGGACATTTTTCAAGTAGACATATATTGGATTGTCAATATTACCTGTTTGTATTGATATTGCAATCCTGATACTACTTTGTGTATACTGTGACTTTAGAACTCTTTTTAACATAGCAGCAGAATTTACATACTTTTTCTCCTCTCAGCTTCTCCCCTGGCCATGCTTCCCAACGCTAGGTACATGTATGCCCTCTGTTCCTACCAGGACCTATGGAGTCCTGCCGCAGTCTCCACTACATGAACGCTACTCTAATTTTATGTGCAGCCATTCATGAGTGGGGCAAAGAGCCAAAGCCACACTGACTTGGGAGCCACTGTCAATCACTGCTGTGTTGGAGTAGGAGAAGGATGGCTTTGGCTGTGTGCCCCTTTGCTCTGCCAGCATGAACGGCACTGGGAAGACTACATGTAAGGTTGTAGCTCTAAATGGGAGTGTGCATGAAGTGAAGACTGCAACATTATTCCATAGGTACTGGCAGGCAAAGGGGGTACCCACATACCTGCAGCCAAGACAGTATGAGGAGAAAGCTCAGAGAGAAATTCTTTAAGAACAGCAACAAGAGCATGTAAGATCAGCTAGTTTAAAAAAAAAAAAAAAAGACTAATATCACTTTGACATCAGAATGTAACAGTAAATATTAAAAGTTTTAAGAAATCATTGTTACATGAAATCATTGATACAAGAAACATTGATACAAAAATGTGCACACAATATTCACTGTTTACAGAGCTTGTAAAAATAATGTAATCTTTTTCATATTTGTGATATAAACAAGAGACAGGTGGGAAAATATAGCTAACATACACATATATGCTATATTTTATTATAAAAATAATACATTGTATGAAGCTGAATTAAGTGAGATGTTAGACTGGCATCAACCACACAAAGCAGAAGTGAAAAAAGTAATATTTCTCAACATTTCTTGTAAGAAAACACCAAAAACCTGGTAGAAAAAACAAAACAAAAAAAACATCAAATTTTCACTCTCGCCTTTGGACTCTTAAGTATGCTGGCTCTGATATTCAATAAGATTTGTTTTTGTGCTGCCTGGTGTACCTGCTGGAATAGTGACTAATCCTATTGATAGGATTTGAAGTCTACATGACTTCCTGCTTAGTTGACATGGTAGCAAAAAAAAGTACTATTCCAATAGTTCTCATAAACATAACATGTTTGATTCATTTAGGTAATTACAAAAATAGGATTTTTATAACCGCTTACCTGTAAAATCCTTTTCTTTAAAGTACATCATGGGACACAGAGCCATAGTAATTACTATATGGGTTATAGTCCACCTTCAGGTGCTGGACACCTGAAGGTGGACTACACATACTGAATGTTGCAGGACCTGCATGTAATAACATATGACATAGGTAGTATCACAAATAAAGAAACCCTTTAAATGTACAATTTTGTTATTGCTACCCAATGTCACATTCTGACCCCCCAAGAACATGTGGACAACATGGACAATCTCTTGCTCCACAGATAAAGTTACCTTTAAAGTGTAACCATGTTGTAGATTGTTTAGCTGTGGGGCAAAAGAAACTAGGAGAGAGAGTGGTACTTAGAGACCAAGCTTTACTTGGTATAAAATTAACCCCATCCTTTAAAAAAAATGAGTGCCAAATACTTATTAACTACACCCCTAACCTAATAAATTCCTGGCTAAAAGGGGTAACTAAGGCTGATTTGTTAGTATAGTTGTGTTGCACGCTTTGATGGTTACTCAGGAGTTCTTCCCTATTAGTACTCCTAGTGATCCTATAAGCACGTTCCAAGATCCAATGGGGATAACCCCGCTGTCTAAATCGGTTTTCTAAATCCTGAGCCTCTCCTTCAAATTCACTATCCTCACTACAGATACGGCGTAAAGGAAAAATTCTCCCACTGGGATCCCTTTTACAGTATGTTTGGGACATACTGAAATTGAAAAAATGATGAGTTAAAAGATATTAAAGGACCTCCCAGGACGAAGAGACATTGAGGAATAGATACATCTGTGTAATGCTCTAAATGGAATGATATTGCCCATTTGGCCAGCTGATGTGGAATACTAGAATACAAACTGGCGACATCACATCACCCAAATGTAATCATGTCTCCACACCACCTCCTTCATGGCATTTAAAAGATGATTGGTATCCTTCAAAAAACTCGGCAAATGATGTACCAATGATTGTAACTGACCATCCAGCCATTGCCCCAACTTTTCAATCAGAGAGCCAATGCCTGCAATAATGGGTCTTCCATAAAGAGGATCTAACCCCTTATGAGTTTTGAGTAAATGGTAAAAAGTCAGAAAAATTGGGCATTCAGAAACAAGAGATTCTGCTTCCCTAATACTGAAAACACCTAAATACAAGCCCTTCTGAATAAAGTTATACAGTTCACTTTATAGGTTCTAGTAGGATCTCCCCGTAGCTTCGTATAGGTGTTTCGGTCTGATAGTTGTCGAATAGCCTCTGCATGATATGCAGTGGTATCCATGACAACTACCACGCCACCCTTGTCAGAATTACCTATTACTATTGAAGAGTAATTTTTCCAATTGCGTAAAGCAATCCTATCCGCCACGGTAAGATTGTCAGTATGAATCCTTCTGGTTTGTACCGTAGTAGCTAGTTAAACCAAATCACGCTCTACACTTTTCTGAAATCTATCCATACCCGCAGTGCGGGAATTAATGGGATAGAAATCAAAATGTTTACCAATCCTGACTCTATTGAGACCTTCACTGACAACATCTCCCAAACGAGCTGTACTACCTCCAACTGCTAGTTCAGTAAGATCTTTCATTTAGTAATCTTCCTGGAATGAAAAAAATATCAGAAATATCTTTGTTTAACCACTTGCCGACCGGGCCATTGCCGAAAGACGGCAACAGCGCGGTCGGCTAGTTCTGTGTGGACGTCCATGGACGTCATTCCAGAATGATGCTCCCGCGCGCCCCCTGGGACGCGCACTCGGGAACATCCGTGACCGCCGGGTCCGGAGGACCCGGCGCATCACGGATTACGGTAAATAGCCGCTGATCACGGCCGTTTACCACGTGATCGTTCCGTCAAATGACGGAGCGATCACATGTAAACAAACCAGCGTCACGTCATGACGCTGGTTCCTCCCTCCCCTCTCTGTACCGATCGGTACAGTGCGGAGGGAGAGGGGAAGAGATGGCAGCGCTGTGGGCTGGATGTTTAGTGCCCACAGCGCTGTTCAATATACATAATGGCAACACTGTGCAATACTCTGCAACACTGTGCTATACTCTGCATCACTGTGCTATACTCTGCATCACTGTGCTATACTCTGCATCACTGTGCTATACTCTGCATCACTGTGCTATACTCTGCATCACTGTGCTATACTCTGCATCACTGTGCTATACTCTGCATCACTGTGCTATACTCTGCATCACTGTGCTATACTCTGCATCACTGTGCTATACTCTGCATCACTGTGCTATACTCTGCATCACTGTGCTATACTCTGCATCACTGTGCTATACTCTGCATCACTGTGCTATACTCTGCATCACTGTGCTATACTCTGCATCACTGTGCTATACTCTGCATCACTGTGCTATACTCTGCATCACTGTGCTATACTCTGCATCACTGTGCTATACTCTGCATCACTGTGCTATACTCTGCATCACTGTGCTATACTCTGCATCACTGTGCTATACTCTGCATCACTGTGCTATACTCTGCATCACTGTGCTATACTCTGCATCACTGTGCTATACTCTGCATCACTGTGCTATACTCTGCCAATACTCTGCCAATACTCTGCCAATACTCTGCCAATACTCTGCCAATACTCTGCCAATACTCTGCCAATACTCTGCCAATACTCTGCCAATACTCTGCCAATACTCTGCCATAAATTTTAACAGAAACAAGGAATTTTTTTTTTTTTTAATCGAATTTTCAGTCTTTTTTGATTAATAGCGCAAAAAATAAAAAAACCAGCAGTGATTAAATACCACCAAAAGAAAGCTCTATTTGTGGGAAAAAAAGGACATAAATTTCATAGGGGTACAGTGTTGCATGACTGAGTAATTGTCATTCAAAGTGTGAGAGCACCGAAAGCTGAAAATTGGTCTGGTTAGGAAGGGTGTTTAAGTGCCCAGTTGTCAAGTGGTTAAAACATCACTTTCAACACAATCCTGTACATCAGTGTCTGAGGTAAAATAATGTTTCCAAAGGGTGAGATTTCTAATGAACTTATTGATATCTAGCAAGGTCCCAAAAATATCAAAATGTTCTGATGGACAAAAATGTAATCCTTTGGACAAAAGTGACAGCTCGGGAGGACTAAGAACCCTACCTGACACATCCTGGGAGGTCCTTGAATATCTTTTAACTATTTTTTTCAATTTTGATAGGGTGTCCTATCTCCAGAGGTGTAGTGCCGCTATGGGGGCGAAATTTTCACCCTCACTCACCAACCTTTTATGGGTTGGTGGGAGCGGTCCCACATCTATGGAGATGGGAACCCCTTTAGGTCTTATATCCATACTTTCTTTCGCTATATAGATTACCTGTTGTTCGTCTGCGATGAACGAATGGGTGATCTGAACTTGTTCCTGACATATCTCAATTCCAACAACAGCAACTTGACATTTACAGGACAAATGGAAACTAGTAAGATTTGCTTTTTGGGTGTGCTTCTGGTTGCACCTCAGGACCGTGTGATAACTTGTCTATATGGGAAACCTCTGGCGGGTAATAGCCTTCTTATGGCACAGTCGAATCACCCCAAACATACTGTAAAAGGGATCCCAGTGGGACAATTTATCCGTTTACGTCATATCTGTAGTGAGGATAGTGACTTTGAAAGAGAGGCTCAGGCTTTAGATAACCGATTTAGACAACAGGGTTATCCCCGTTGGATCTTGGAACGTGCTTATAGGATCGCCAGGAATAAGAATAGGGAAGAACTGAGTCACTAAAGTGTGCAACACAAGTATGCTAACAAACCAGCCTTAGTTACCACTTTTAGCCAGGAATTTTATCAGGTTAGGGTTGTAGTTAATAAGTATTTGGCACTCACATTTGAAGATGAATCACTCCTTGGGATCTTAAAGGATGGGGTTAATTTTATACCTAGTAAAGTACGGTCTCCAAGTATCACTCTCCTTCCTAGTTTCTTTTACCCCACCTCTAAACAATCTACAACATGGTTACACTTTAAAGGTAACTTTAGATGTGGAGTAAGAGATTGTACATGTTGTCCACATGATCTTGGGGGTCAGAATGTGACATCAGGTAGAAATAACAAAATTGTACATTTAAAGGGTTTCTTTAATTGTATTACTACCTATGTCATATATGTCATTACATGCAGGTCCTGCAACATTCAGTATGTGGGATGAACTACCCGTAGGTTACGAGATCATTTCCAAGAGCATTTGGGTGATATAAGGCTAGGTAAATCCACAAATATAGCGAAACACTTCAACAATCATCACAATGGAGACACTACAGTAGCCTGATTAATGTTCAAGTAGTGGAGAGAGTGAGGCTTCCAGCCAGAGGTGGGGATTTGTTCAGGCTTCTATGCAGGAGGGAAGTTTACTGTATTTTTTATTTATGTACTCGCATCCCCTTGGGGTTAAATTATGAATGGGATGTTTCCCATTATTTTGAATAGCTTTGAATTTAGTCCTACTATAACATGAGATTATTTATAGTGTATTCTCTTTTAATATTTATTCTATATTGAGTTTTATCTGTATTTGGGTATGGATTTTTCGAAGTTCTCCTTCCCATCTTAAGGACAGTACACAGGTCATTAATATATTTTGAAGCAAATCACTTGGAAAGAAGGGTATATTTTGGTCACTGCTGACGTGGCCTCTCTGTACACTATTACTTCCCACCGTCATGGTAGGGAAGGTGTGAAGTGCTTTTTGCGTAGAGACTTGGGCATCCGTGGGTTACAGCAACAGTTTCTTCTCCATCTCCTTGACTTTGCTATGAGCCACAACTATTTTTTGTTCAATGGCACCTACTATCTGCGAGGTCGAGGAGTGGCGATGCCAAGTTTGCACCTAGTATGGCCAAGTGGGAGGAGGACATCACCTATGGTCGACAGAGGACTGAGCTGATCTTCTGGGGACGATACATTGAAGACGTCCTCCTCCTATGGGAGGGAGATCGTGCCTCTTTGGATCTTTTCATTGGTGAGCTTAACACCAATGATCGAGGCATTGTTCTCCATCATGAGGCCAGCACCTCTGTTATACATTTTTTGGACCTGAAAATTAGAGTACAAGATGATAGGCTTATTACATCTACATACTTTAAAAACACGGATAGGAATGGCTACATAGGGACAGACAGTTGCCATCATGAGTCCTGGCTCAGGTCTGTCCCTATAAGTCAATTCCCCAGATTGAGGAGGAACTGTTCCTTGCAGGAGGACTATCTCGGGGAGATGCAGTTCTTGAAAACTCGCTTCCTACAGAAGGGATATGCAGTCAATGATCTGGACTGGATCATAACTGATGTCGCCTTAAGGGATAGAGACGATTTATTAAAACCTAAAATAAGAGATGATCATGGACAACTCTCTTCTCGTTTTATACCACTTATTCTAACCAACATTTTTCGATTAAAAAGATCTTTAGAAAACACCGAGGTGTCCTAAAAAATGACAGAATACTGGGTCCTTTTTCCGGGAACAACCCAGGGTCACCTATAGAGGTGCACCCCCCCCCCCCCGAGACTTCAGATAGCCTCAAAAGTCATTTGTCCTCCAGTAAGACCAAGTTTCTTTGGAGATTTTAAGGGCTATTATCGGTGCAGAAACTGTGAGGTTTGCCAACATAACTGTCTTAGTTAGGGAGAGAAAGTATCTCTCCTTTAGTTCTAATGCCACTGGTCGAACAGATGATGTGGGTTCTTTCATCACGTGTTTGACCAAGAACATGGTTTATTTGATTACATGCCCTTGTGGCCTACATTATGTGGATCACACTATTCGCAAGTTGGAAACCAGGCTCAAAGAGCATTTGGCGAATAATCGCAAAGGTTTTTGAACCATAGTTTATCCAAATATTACTCTTTAAGCTCTTATCATGGCACAAAGGGTACATCCTTTACAGCTATAGACAAGTTTGACCCTCATTGGTGGGGCAGCCATATTAGGCGAGAGATTTCAAACATGGAGACCTGATGGATTTTTTGTTTAAAATCTTATAGACCATTTGGCTTAAACATAGAATGGGATGTTAATGCCTTTATCAACAATAGCTGAATCCCTAGATTATTCTTCCTTTTTTTATATTTTTAATAATATTTTTTGGTTAGGTTTTCTCCATCTAATTTTTATACGTTTGCATTTTCTGTACTGTTCCCAACCACTAGGTGGCAGCATCGCTTTTATCTCAAAGCCAGCCTTTGATAAGCTGTTTGTTAAATTTAGCAATTAAGTTTCAATTTGTGGATGTTTTGATTACTTCCATTTTTATCTATTACTTTTGTTTCCAACTTGGCCCGGTTTTTTTCTCCTACCCTCCCTTCAGAAACCGGATTAGTATATGTGGAGCTCTGATGTCACGACACTGTAATGTGCCGACTGCGGCCATCTTTGTGGTTGGAAACATCTGCTATCCATGACGAATTGCAACTTTTGATATGCTTGTTTTGATTTCTCAAAATGTAAGTAACCTGGCTTTTTTAAAATTTACCTTGGTTTAAAATACTACACCATGATATGATGGAGGATAATCTCATGTTCACCTTGAGTGGTTCCAGTATTTCCCCTGAACAAAGATTCTGTTTTAACACTATGGACTCTTATTTTATAACTTGATGCTTCTAGAGCTGCATATATTTAGACTTTATGCTTTTTATTGTCACCATACAATTTATGTCAGCTGCTTTATTATTGTTAGCGCAGTGATTAATCTTGAATTTGATGTTTCTCCCTTTGTTGGTAATAGATTTTTTTCTAAGTTCTATAGAAACATACATGTACAGTATCTCACAAAAGTGAGTACACCCCTCATATTTTTTTAAATATTTTATTATATTTTTAATGACAACACATTTTTATTGATGGCCCAGTCTCTGGTGGGAGGGGATTATGCTCTGCTTCAGTATGACACAGTACATGTTGCCATTTATGGTTCCCTCAATAAACTGTAGCTCCCCAGTGCCGGCAGCACTTATGCAGCCCCAGACCATGACACTCAAACTCACACCGTGCTGTCACTGATATGTGACGATGATACTGTCAGCCTCAGTCTGCACAAAGATTTTCTAGCTTGTGGGACCACAATCTAAATGCCAGCAGACTGAGGCAGACCGAGCAATAGTCACAGGGTTTAGTTAATGCAGTTAACGCCTTACTCTGCCACCAGATATATGACTAGCATTAAATTTCTGTAATACACACTGTCACCCCAGACAGGAATATTTCAGAAATTTACACTATAGTAGCGACAGGGATTCTTTACGTTCTGGCTTAGTGCATTAGAGACAAGATAATAAACGTTTAAAAAGAAAAACAGGTACAATGGTGAAAATGCAATATTTAACCACCTCAATACAGGGCACTTTTACCCCCTTCCTGCCCAAGCCATTTTTCAGTTTTCAGAGCTGTCGCACTTTGAATGACAATTGCGCAGTCATGTTACACTGCAATGAAATTTTTATCATTTTTTTCCCCACAAATAGAGCTTTCTTTTGGTGGTATTTGATCACATCTGTGGTTTTTATTTATTGCGCTATAAACAAAAGAAGAGCGACAATTTTGAAAAAACACAATATTTTTTTACTTTTTGCTATAATAAATATCCATTTTTTTTTTTTAAACAAATTTATTCCTCAGTTAAGGTCGATATGTATTCTTCTACATATTTTTGGTAAAAAAAAAAAAAAAACGCGATAAGCGTATATTGATTGGTTTACGCAAAAGTTCTAGCGTCTACAAAATAGGGGATAGATTTATAGCATTTTTATTTATTTTTTACTAGTAATGGCGGCGATCTGCGATTTTTATTGTGACTGCGATATTGCAGCAGACAT
The DNA here is from genome assembly GCA_037952925.1 of Lithobates clamitans. Lineage (NCBI taxonomy): Eukaryota > Metazoa > Chordata > Amphibia > Anura > Ranidae > Lithobates > Lithobates clamitans. The sequence goes on along the minus strand of JBBGZY010000852.1, from coordinate 3,322,050 downwards.
ATCGGACACTTTTGACACATTTTTGGGACCATTCACATTTATACAGCGATCCGTGCTATAAAAATGCATTGATTACTGTGTAAATGTGACTGGCAGGGAAGGGGTTAACACTAGGGGGCGATCGAGGGGTTAATGTGTGTCCCAGGGAGGTGATTCTAACTGTGGGGGGAGGGGACTCACTAGGGGAGGAGACCGATCAGTGTCCCTATGTACAAGGGACACACCATCGGTCTCCTCTCCTCTCTGACAGGACATGGATCTGTGTTTACATACACAGATCCACGGTCCTGCTCTGTTTCCCAGCAATCGCGGGTGCCCGGCGGACATCGCGGCCGCCGGGCACGCGCACCGGATCCCGAGCGCACTCGGGAGGGCGATCACGTCATATGACGTCCGCCCAGAACAACAGCTGCCTCGTTCCGCCGTCATATGACAGTGGGTGGTAGCTTAGTGGTTAAAGAAAAAAGGGTATTACAGAGGAAAGGAGAATATAATGCAACAGAAAAACAAAAAGGGTTTAGGAGTGTAAATACTTAAAGTGGCGCTCCAGCCAAAAGGGGAAGCTTCAGTTGTTTGTCTCCCCCCCTCCGTTGCCACATTGGGCACCTTTCGTGGGGGGAAGCAGGTACCTGGTTTTAGGACCAAGGATGTCATCCGTAAGTTCGCCCCCCCTCCTCCTTCCTCCGTTGCCAGGCCATTCACAAAGTGCAGCGTGCTTCGCTCATGTGCAGTAAAAAAACAGCTACAGCACCCGGGAGTCGATTGAAAAATCGGCTGTGGTGAAGAAACCGCTGGATTCGTGGACAGGTAAGTGTCCTAATATTTAAAGTCAGCAACTACAGTATGTGTAGCTGCTGACTTAATTTTTTCTGAAGGAGCCTGGAGCGCCTCTTTAAAGTCCTGGTTCAGTGAGCATAAGATGGATCACTGTGGCTCTCAAAAAATTAATCTTGCTGATGTCCTTTGAGGGTAAAGAAGAGCTCCAGACTGCTGATGCAGTCGCTCTCTTTTCTGATCCCTGAGGAAGGTGTTGACATAAATTATTCAACCAATCAACCAGTCTCATGAGTGGCACATGGGATGCCACAGTGTTTACAAGCATATAGCTGGCACCCCGTCAGATACAGTTTTCGACATGTATATCTTGGAATACCTACAGGTTACATTCCGGTAATTTATTATTGTCCAGCATGAATAAACACAAATAAGATAGGTGTCAGATGCCTTTTTAACCCAAGAGATGAAATGTGTCAAACCCTCCTCTGGTACCGGTTGGGTAAAGTCCTTGATATGGTTGTACTGTTATCATCTCAGGAGTTATGAAATGCACTGAAGTTTTGATGCTGCACTTAGGGATAGCCAGCCAGGAATGGTGTATGCACCAACTATTCCAGATAAACTATTTAAAACAGGTCTAATGCTATTAGTTACGATGGACATCTGCTTCATATTCTAAAGATTTTAGCCTGCAAACTTGAAGGTTGTATAATGGCTATTAACAGGAGACTTGAAAGTGTATTGTTTTGTGAATGAGGTTTAGGATGGGCTAAATCAAAATGTTATGGTTTGTCAACCTGCATATTGATGTTGGTTAATTTGGTTAAGAGGTTCTGCTGTATCCCACCAATGGACTGATGAGGATGTTTTGGAATGCAGATAAAAGTTTGTTAATGGTAGAAGATGCAGTCCTGGTGTAGCCATGTCCTGAAAGGGGTTACAGCTGCTAAAAAATATCATAGCTGACTTCTGAATTTCAGAAAAGACTGCCCTGTTTTGAGGTGCCCATTTTTCATTATCATCACTCCTCCCCCTTCAGGTGGTTGCATGAAAGGGAACTGCAATTTCCTTCCCATCACAACCAAATGCTACTGCCACATGGCACGAAACATGTCTGCATTGCCAAGGAGTTCACCTTTGTGTGGTATGGTCAAAATACATTGCTGGAGAATGCAGCTCCATCTGAGGAGCATGTTCTTTGCAGTAACACTGTTTGGCCAACTAAATGTGTTGTGGTGGGTACTATACTGTTGCAACCACACAGATGATGTGGCAAATTATGCATTGCCCACCTGATCACAAGATGTCTATTTTCAGGGGTGGCATATGCCTGGGCACACCCTTATCAACTCATGTAGTGCAGATTCCCCCTGCTGCCGCCAACTGTGTTTACTATGCTTCAGTTTGTGAATGAACAGAAAAACAGAAAGCCACTCAGCACAGAGCACTTCACATTGATTCACTGTCAAGTGCAACTGAGGCTGCAGAGAAGGGGACTGGTGAATCTTTGTTCTCAGTCCCTTTCTCTTTTTCACAAGTGAGACATTAGGGGTCTGTTCAAACCCTGAAATTTCGCCGAAGCCCCATAGTGGAGCTATTAAAAAAAACCTGTAAATATATATATATATATATATATATATATATATATATATATATATATATATATATATATATATATATATATATATATATATATATATATGTATTTTTTTTTTTATTTAAATTTTAAAAATAATTAAAAAAAACTACTGACACCATCCACTGTCCTACCGACACGTCTACTACCTAACTGACACCATCCATGTTTTTACTACATTTTAAATTTTTTTTTTACATTTATAGGCGTATGGGTGTCTGTATGTGTGTATTAATATACACACACACACACACACATTTGCTTGAGCTTTGGGGTGCACACCCTAATGCAATAGGCTGTGCACACCTATGGTAGTGGCTTTGGTTTGTGCCATTACCTGACAGGTGAAATCCAGAGCCTGGGTTACTGTTGCACTGGCCAATACCTCTGTCAATGCTGGGCAGGCTTTCTTACACTCTGGCATCCAAGACTCCATCTTAGGCTGTTTCCTTTCATCGGGTCAGTCAAAGGTTCAGCCAAAGCTCTATAGTGGCACACAGGTTTCCAATAAGTAGCCAGCTGTACCCTCAAATTGACACTGTCTATTTTTAATAGAGACTGCTACCCTAACTGAAAATTAACCCTCATTTTTCTGGGCATATTACTGTGGTTTTTCATTAGCACTACATTATTGCCCTACATAGAATACTATACTTATTGGTAGCCGGCTACCTAGGGTTTTTTTTGAGTGTATGAGGAGGGTACGAGTGGTATGTCTATTTTTTGTCTACTTTATACTATCATTCATTGATAGAGGTTAATAGTGTCTTTATATTTTTATTGTGCGTGTATTATTTATTTACTAATAAAGCATTCCATTTCGTATCTTTCTATATACCGGTGTGCTCCTCGTTGAAGAATCCTTTCTCTAGACCCTCTGGTCTTTTTTGCTACATATGATTATTTGATTCAGTGGAACTGGCCCACCTGTTATATATTATAATTAGCAGTTAGGTATAGTGTCTCATCATAGGCTTACCATTATTGTACAATCAGTGTGGGCTGTTCACACACACTAGCCTATTTGACACTCCTATGAGCTAGGAGTCCCCTGACCTATCTTTGGTTTTATTACTCAATTCTGGTTACAGGTGATCTGGTGCTGGCAGGTTCATGCTGTGGATTGGAGGTTGCATCCATTGGTAACCCAGTGTCAATCTATGTATTCCCACCCTGAGGGGCTGTACCTGAACCCCGGGTATCGGATGCAGATGAAACCCCTTCTGTTCCAGGTTCTCCCAGATTTTGATTTGCCAGGAGATCCACTTCACGTATGTCCCCAATAGGTTCTCCCGCCTATTGTCATAGATCGCAATCCCTCTTGCTTTGCACTCATTACTCAGATCTTTGTAAATTTTCTTGTACTCGTACTTGTGTTTGCCAACAGCAGTTTTCAGGCAATTTAGCGCTAAAAATAGCACCTGAAAACTGCCTCTTATGCCTCCCCAGTGTGAAAGTCCAAGTGCTTTCACACTGGGGTGGTGCGCTTGTGGGACAAGGAAAAAAAGTCATGCAAGCAGCATCTTTGGGACAGTGTGGGAGCAGTATATACAGCACTCCCAAACCGCCCCTGCCCATTGGAATGAATGGGCAGCGCTTCCAAAGCGCCTGAAAAACATTTTGGAAGCGCCGAAACACAGGCGCTATTAACCTCTTCTTCGGCCACTAGCGGGCTGCTTTTAGCGCGCCACTAAGACAACAGTAACAGACCCGCCGGCCCAGTGTGAAGATAACCTAAAGAAGAATAGAAAAACAAAGAACTGTTGCTGTATGTCCCAATAGATTAGAAATATGCACAGACTTATAGCGAAGGGATGTTTCCACAAACGTTACAATCCTTCAGTGCAGAGCCCATTCCCAACGCTGCACTAAACAATTTAAGCAGAACTATCTCACTACTATGGCCAATAAAACATTGTCCAGCAAACTTCACTCAAGTACATCCTTTATTTATTTTTTTTATTTTTAATACATTAGTCATCATCTAAAAAACTTCCTTAACATTATCTGGTAATTGATTTGATTTGATTGATATGATTTTTTTTTTTGGGGGGGGGGGGGGCAACAAACTTTCCCCCCTTTTTTCTGCATGGAGTTCCCCTCTTAAAATCCATAGAGTTCAGAGGGATTTCCAAATTTAGTTTTTATAGTGTCCCCCTTAAAACCTACACCAGACCTAAATGGCCTGGTATGAATTTTGGAGGGACCTCCAGTATCCCCACTGTTTATATAAACATGTGCAAGAATCTCTATAGACTGTACACAGTGCAGAGGTCTCTCTCATATTAGATCGCCTTTTGGTTTCGTGTTTTTAGGCGTTAGGTTATTTTCTCTATTGGTGAATGTCCTTAAATGCTCATGATCGAAAGTTCTCACAGGTTTTTTTCGCATAAAAAATATTGGTGATATTACACACATTACAAACATTATGGGTATTCTTCTTTTGCATGAATGTTATATCTTTACGAAACTAATTTTTATAAATATACTCCTTGGCGTTTGTGATGCCACAGGGTAAAATTATGCTCTTTTTTACCCTGCTCTGCCACAGCAGTCTTCCTCTAATGAGGTATTCTTTCTTCTCTGAGAAACAGTAAGAGTGATCTGCACTGTGAATACAATAAAAGTTTTCAACGGGGCCTGTTCATACCAATTTATGGTGGGGAGATGCAGAATACTGCATTAGTGGCAGGTTGACTTGCACTCTGCCATTAGAGTCAAGTGAAAGGGTTCATCAAAAACACATTGCAATACATGTTCTGGAATGTACAATATATATTCTAAAGTGCTGGGTAAATTGATGGCACTTTACAACTACCTGAAATAAACCTGTAAGGTGAAAAACCTGTTTCCCTATGGTATAATTGCAGAGCAGAAGATTGTGATTGGTGGGGAAGATCTAATAACGAGAAAGGTTGTAGATGATCATTTATCTGAGGTTATAAGCAGGGCTCGAGTCCTGCAGGAATGCGTGGGAACAACTTTCCTGTACTTTTTTCACAGTAGGAACGTCGTTCCTATTGGCAGCCATGTCCTGCAGGACTGCGAGCTGTGGCAGGCAGTGTGGGTCTGCGGGAAGGGCAGGGCATCCTTGCCAACGGAGGTCAGTCCGCCCCGGGTGCCACACATTGGGATGGAGGGGTGTCATCCCAGCGCGCACGTCCTCCCATCGCTCGGTCCTCCTCCACCAGTGACCCCTGTAACAAGGTCCTGCCTCCTAGAATCCAGTGATAGGTTGAACAATGCCGGCGTGTATTATAGGAGGCGAGACCTTGTTACAGGGGCCACTGGAGGAGGACCGAGGAAAGAGAGGGCGCGCTGGGATGATACCTCCCCTCCCCAATGCTGGGCACTGGCAAGGCCTCATTGCTGGGCACTGGTAACTCCTGACAGACCCTTGCATCTTTTAACCAGTGCTGCACTGACGTTTCTGGATTCTGAGTCATGGGGAAAGCAAAAGAATTGTCAAAGGATCAGCTGGAAAAGGTAGTTGAACTGTATAAAACAGGAAAGGGATATAAAAAGATATCCAAGGAATTGAGAATGCCAATCAGCAGTGTTCAAACTAATCAAGAAGTGGAAAATTAGGGGTTCTGTTGAAACCAAACCACGGTCAGGTAGACCAACTGAAATTTCAGCCACAACTGCCAGGAAAATTGTTCGGGATGCAAAGAAAAACCCACAAATAACTTCAGGTGAAATACAGGACTCTCTGAAAACATGTGGTGTGGCTGTCTCAAGATGCACAATAAGGAGGCACTTAAAGAAAGAGGGGCTGCATGGTCGAGTCGCCAGAGGAAAGTCATTACAACGCAAATGCCACAAAGTATCCCTGCTTACAATACGCCAAACAGCACCGAGACAAGTCTCAAACCTTCTGGCACAAAGTCATTTGGAGTGTTGAGACCAAAATTGAGCTTTTGGGCCACAACCATAAACACTACATTTGGAGAGGAGTCAACAAGGCCTATGATGAAAGGTACATCATTCCTACTGTGAAACACGGCGGTGGATCGCTGATGTTTTGGGGATACGTGAGCTACAAAGGCACAGGAAATTTGGTCAAAATCGATGGCAAGATGAATGCAGTATGTTATCAAAAAATACTAGAGGAACATTTGTATTCATCAGCCAGGAAGCTGCGCATGGTACGTACTTGGACCACTCTGGGGAGATCTCAAACGTGCAGTTCATGCAAGACAGCCCAAGAATTTACCACAAAAGACTTCAAGCGCTCATTGGTGTTAAAGGGGGCAATGCATGGCATTAAGAACTGGGGTATGTAAACTTTTGATCAGGGTCATTTGGCTAGTTTTTGTTGCCATTATGATTTAAAAAGAAAAAACACAGTTGATTGATAAATGGCTTCCGCCAAACACTAACTATAAGTGAAAGAAAAGTTTTTGTGTCATCATTCATTCACCTATTTTTGAGGAGGGGGGGTGGAAATCTAGGGTGAGTTCCCACACTTTTTTTCCCAGGACTTGACCCCTGGTTATGTTTAAATATATTCCTTAACAGCCACAAATGCTATAAATAAATTTTGCATAGACCAAATGGCTTTACAAACACGGATATTGAGTTGTAAAAGTAGCAGTGGCATCATTCCTACTGCAGGCTGGCTGCAAAAAAAGTACAAGGGGACAGATGCAAGACCAATCACCTTGCACAAAGAGAGGAAGCAAAAGTGACTGGTCTTTATAATTGGGAAGCAACACAAAAGACCAAAATGCAAGTAACCATACACACGGCCCTTATATTTAGACAATATGTGCTTAGTTTTCGTTTCAGCTTTAAAAGAAGGGTAGATGAACAGTAAAAAAAATGTTTATGTGGTATCATGAGATTTTTCTCGTCATTGCAATTTATATGCACTGGAAAATATGGCTAAATGCATGATGGTATAAACAAAATCTAATTATGATACTGTTTTGGTAAGTGTATAGTCAAATGCCTTATGAAGCTGAAATGTTTTTTATTCAGTGTTAAACTAGGTTCTGGATTTTTGTGCCTTGTCTTCTTAAAAGCTTCAGAGGCTTGGCTACAGCCAAGCAAGTCTCCTAGAAGCCATCAATATAATGGATGGGTCTGCCCCTTCGTGAATAGCTGCAGTGTAATTAAATGTACTTCGACTTCAGCATAACTGTATCAAGATCCCAAGTCTCACAGTCCAGCTTTTGACATCCCTAGAGACACGGTCTCTAGAATAAACTGCCATTGATTTCATAAATGTATAAGAGGATGTGTTAAAAATGTATTTCAGTTCAGGTGCATTAAGAACAGGTCACTACCTACAGGTGATTAATAAAAGTGAAAAACTCTATAGGTTAGAATTAATCAATATATTGTATACTGTATGCAAAGGCCTAATGATCATTTACAAAAATATTTGTCTTATGTGGTTATTTCACGTCTTTTGGATTACTGCACTACTATAAAAAAGAATATTTTAGAGATACAAACATTCCTTTTGCAAAAAGATATTTGAATGCCCTTGATTAACTACCATAGTAATAGGCCACTTTCCAGTTAAAAAAGTGGGATCTTTGTAAGTATATATCCTAGTGTTTGTTTAAACACTTGCCAAAAAGCTCAGGCCGATATATACGTTGGCAAAATGGCACGTTCCCACGAATCACCATACGGGTACGTCTTCCCCTTTAAGAGCCACCAGAGGCACACCCACGGCACGGTGGGGGGACCTGATGCGCGTGGCCGGCGGGCGTGATCTCCGTTGACCACCCACGATTGCAGGAACGAGAGCTAGAACACACAAATCCCCGTTCTGTCAGGGCAGAGGAGACATATCATTTGTTCCTAGTAAGTAGGAACGATATGTCTCCTCCCCCAGCCTGTCCTATCCCCATACAGTTAGAAACACTAGGGAACACAGTTAACCCCTTGATTGGCCCCTAGTGTTACCGCTTCACCGCCAGGGACATTTACACAGTACTCAGTGCATTTTTATAGATCTGAACGCTGTATAAAATGTTAATGGTCCCAAAAATGTGTCAAACGTGTCCGATCTGTCCATCGCAGTACCACTAAAAATTGCAGATCACCGCCTTTACTAGTAAAGAAAAAGAAATAAAAAAAATGCCATAAATCTTTCCCATAGTTTCTAGATACTATAACTTTTGTGCAAACCAATTAATATACGCTTATTGCGCTTTTTTTTACCAAAAATATGTAAAAGAATAAAAAATCGGCCTAAAATGATGAAGACATTTTTAAAAAAAAAACATTTTTGGGGATATTTATTATTATTTTTTTTCTAAATTGTAGCTCTTTTTTTGTTTAAAAACGCAAAAAAAATAAAAACTGCAGAGGTAATCAAATACTACCAAAAGAAAGGTCTATTTGTGGGAAAAAAAGAATGTGAATTTTGTTTGGGTATAACATCACCAGACCACGCAATTGTCAGACTACTTTCACACTGGGGGCGGGCGGGCATCTGCGGTAAAGCGCCGCTGTCCCATTGATTTCAATGAGCAGGGGCGCTTTAGGAGCGATGTATACACCGATCCTACAGCGCTGCAAAGATGCTGCTTGCAGGACTTTTTTTACCATCCTGCAAGCGCACCGCACCAGTGTGAAAGCACTCTGGCTTTCACACTGGAGAGACAGGAGAGGCTCTTTACAGACGCTATTTAAGCTTAAAGTGACGCAGTGCCGTATCGCAAAAAATGGCCTGGTCATTAAGCAGCCAAATCTTCCAGTCTGTAAGCGGTTAAGCAAATACAGTACAAGGCAATGCTAATGATCCAAGATAAAACATAGGTTGAACCAAAGTGAACCCACAGAAGCAGTCACATTGCAGCATTTAAAAGCAGCAACAAGCGCAAACCTTCCAAATTCCCAAACCAAGGATAGCCAGAAATGTTCAAAAAAACACTCACAAACACTTGAAAATGTATGGTGTGTTTGCAAGCGTTAAACATGTAAAGCCAGTGGAGACAAGCTCAAACAACTGTGTAGAGGTATTGCCACAAAGAAATCGTACAGGTGGCTGTCCTCCAAAATCAAGATCTCTCCTAAACAGTACTTTCTCTACACTCTGGGGAAAAAATTGTCTTCATGGTACAGTTGAGATGAAAAAGCCATTCCCACGATCTGGAAATATAAAACCAAAAAACTCAACTGATGAGGTAAAATTTCAAATATTTGGTCCTCATCTTTGATGAACAACTACTGGAGCTTTTCTCCCTCAATCGCAGTATTCCTCATTTATATTTAACTTCTCAATCTAGAAGCATCTCTTTAGCTGCATCTGTACCATATAAATAACTGGTTATTTCTTCTAAAATATGGCTCATTTCCCTCTGAAATATCAACATTTGAAAATATCTTTAAAATATATAAGGCCTGGTTCACACTTCTGCAAAACATAGGAGCCACTTTTTTATGGGCAGCCGTGCCTCCTAAAAATGCAGGGAAAAGGTCCCTGCTCTATTTTCAAAATCACATCACGCACTGCAACCACAAGTGCAGTGCAATTCCCACTTCAGGAAGCAGCGATTTCCAGTGTGCAGGTGCCATTAGGATTACTGGAATCTGCACGCTTCTCCTGGGTTTTCTGTGCGTGTGGTTGCAGCTGCGGTAATAGGTGTGGACCTGCAGCGGGTACCAGGCCTACATTCTGCGGTGAAGTAACAGTATTTAGCTCTTTCTTTTATTGATCTATTGTCTTTTATTAATCTATTGTCATGTTTAATATGCTATAGCTTATTTTGGCTCCCTTTCAGTTTTAGTAACATATAGTGACTTGAAAAAGTATTCATACCCCTTAAAAAGGTTCCACATTTTCTCATGTTATAACCAAAAACGAAAATGTATTTTATTGGGATTTTATGTGATAAACCAACACAAAGTGGCACATAATTGTGAAGTGTGGCATGCATTTGTATTCAGCCCCCCTGAGTCAATACTTTGTAGAACCACCTTTCGCTGCAATTACAGCTGCAAGTCTTTTTGGGTATGTGTCTACCAGCTTTGCACATCTAGAGTGACATTTTTGCCCATTTTTTTTTGCAAAATAGCTAAAGCTATTGTCAGATTGGATGGAGAGTGTCTGAACAGCAGGTTTCAAGTCTTGTCGCAGATTCTCAATTGGATTTAGGTCCAGAGTTTGACTGGGCCATTCTAACACATGAATATGCTTCGATCTAAACCATTCCATTGTAGCTCTGGCTGTATGTTTAGGAACATTGTCCTGCTGGAAAGTAAACCTCCGCCCCAGTCTCAAATCTTTTGCAGACTCTTCTAAGATTGCCCTGTATTTGGCTCCATCCATCTTTCCATCAACTCTGACCAGCTTCCCTGTCCCTGCTGAAGAAAAGCATCCCCACAACATGATGCTGCCATCACCATGTTTCACAGTGGGGATGGTGTGTTCAGGGTGATGTGCAGTGTTAATTTTCCGCCACACAGAGGTTTGCTTTTAGGCTAAAAAGTTAAAATTTTGGTTTCATCTGACTAGAGCACCTTCTTCCACATGTTTGCTGTGTTCCCCCACATGTCTTCTTGCAAACTGCAAAAGGGACTTCTTATGGCTTTCTTTCAATAATAGCTTTCTTCTTGCCACTCTTCCAAAAGGGCAGATTTGTGGAGTGTAATAGTTGTCCTGTGGACAGATTCTCCCACCTGAGCTGTGGATCTCTGCAGCTCCTCCAGAGTTACCATGGGCCTCTTGGCTGGTTTTTTGATTAATGCTCTCCTTGCCCAGCCTGTCAGTTTAGGTGGGTGGCCATGTCTTGGTAGGTTTGCAGTTGTGCCATACTCTTTCCATTTTCAGATGATGGATTGAAAAGTACGCCGTGAGTGTAGTATGCCCAGGATGTACTCGACCACTACAGTGTGGTAGTAGTTCAAAGCTTGAGATATGTTTTTTATAACCTAACCCTGCTTTAAACTTCTGCACAACTTTATCCCTGACCTGTCTGGTGTGTTACTTGCCCTTCATGATGCTGTTTGTTCACCAAGGCTCTCTAACAAACCTCTAGGGGCTTCACAGAACAGCTGTATTTATACTGAGATTAAATTACTCGCTTGCCGACCGCGCGTCATCGTTTGACAGCGGCAGAATGGCTCCCCTGTGCGAATTGCCATAGCAGTACAGCGGCCACTTTAACGCTGGGCACCTGCGATCACTCCTCACAGAGCCAGAACGTGGATGTGTGTGTGTAAACACACACACATCCAGGTTCTGGCAGGGGAGAGGAGACAGATCGTGTGTTCCTAGTATATAGGAACAATGATTGGTCTCCTCCCCCAAGCAGTCCCATCCCCCCACATTTAGAACACGCTGAGGGAACACATTTAACCGCTTGATAGCCCTCTATTGTTAACCCCTTCCCTGCCAGTGACATTTTATACAATAATCAGTGGCTATTTATAGCTCTGATCGCTGTAAAAAAGTCAATGGTCCCAAAAAAGTGTCAAAAGTGTCCGATCTGCCTGCCGCAATGTCACAGTCCGATAAAAATCGCAGATCGCCGCCATTACTAGTAAAAAATAAATTTAAAAGGGCATAAATCTATCCCCTATTTTGTAGATGCTATAATTTTTGCGCAAATTAATATACGCTTATTGCAAATTTTTTTTACCAAAAATATGTAGAAAAATATGTATCAGCCTTTTTTTTTTTTAACCGGGATATTTATTATAGCAAAAAGTCAAAAATACTGCTTTTCAAATCTGACGTTTTTTTGTTTATAGCGCAAAAAATAAAAACCGCAGAGGTGATCAAATACCACTAAAAGAAAGCTCTATTTGTGGGGAAAAAATAACAAATTTTGTTTGAGTACAGCATTGCACGACTGCGCAATTGTCAGTTAAAGGGACGCAGTGTCTTATCGCAAAAACTGGCCTGTCAGGAAGGGGGTAAATCCTTCCAGGGCTGAAGTTGTTACACACAGGTGGACTCTGTTTACTAACTGGGCGACTCTGAAGGCAATTGGTTCCACTAGATTTTAGTTAGGAGTATCAGAGTAAAGGGGGCTGAAAACAAATGCAAGCTACACTTTTCAGATATTTATTTGTAAAACATATTTGTAAAACATTTTGAAAACCATTTATCATTTTTCTTAGACTTCACAATTATGTGCCACTTTGTGTTGGTCTATCACATAAAATCCCAATAAAGCATTTAGGTTTTTGGTTGTAACATAAAATATGGAAAATGTCAAGGGGTATGAATACTTTTTCAAGGCACTGTATATACCTATGTATCTGCTTTTATCAGCTTTTTGTACTGTGTGCTACAGATATATTGTAACATCTAAGGCTGATAAAATATTTGGAAGACAGTCTGTTTAATGAAGAATATTGCTCAAATGAATTGCTGCAGTCAATAGTGAGCCTGCATTTTTGCAAAGAGTTGGTGATTCTGTAAACATTGCTTTTATCCAGGGCTGTTTTAATAGCATCATGGGCCCCTGGGCAAAGTAATGCTCTGGGGTCCATACAATGAAGACAGTGCAGGTAAACAGACATCATATAGGTAGGAGGCAGACAAGCGGAGCTTCCCCTTTTGGGTGGAGCTCCGCATTAAACTACATGATCATTCTGAACAGCAAAGAAACGGTGGGAAAATACTACATACAGTACATAAAGTAACAAAGCTGTCCTGTGCATATAAAATATATCTGCCAGATTATTGCCTCCCCAGCACTATGGCCCCCCTACACCCTAGATATCCCCCCAGCACTCTGACCCCTCTACACCCCAGATATCCCCCCGGCACTCTGACCCCTCTATACCCCAGATTTGCCCCCAGCACTCTGACCCCTCTACACCACAGATATCACCCCCAGCACTCTGACCCCTCTACACCCTAGATATCCCCCCCCCCCAGCACTCTGACCCCTCTACACCCTAGAAATCCCCCCCCCCCAGCACTCTGACCCCTCTACACCCTAGATATTCCCCCCTGCACTGTTACCATATACCATAAGATACCTCTTGTATTGTTACCCCACTACATCCCTGATACCCCCTACACTGTGGCCTCTCTACATCCCTGATACCTCTAGCACTATAGCCACCCAAGCTACCCCAAGCATTGCTACCCCCTATGCACCCCAGATCCCCCCTCAGCATTGTTTTCCCCCATACACACTTGATATCCCCCAGCACCATTATTCCATCCATGTAGTACCCCCTTTTCCAGTGGAGATACAGTGCATGTAAACTTTTGGCTATGTGCCCACCTCCAGCACTAGACTCACCTATACCAATCAAGCAGGCAGAAGGAGGGGCAGAAGAGGGAGCATGCCTCCGGGCATTCCAAGCCCTTCGGTGCAAACAGTACTGGACAGCTGGGCTCACTATGACACCATCCACAGTGCTACTTCCACGGGTGGGCTCTCAGTGCTGCCAACTCAGCAGCTCCCAGTCCAGCTCCTACCCTGCAGCCTTTGAGTCCCAAGCATTCAAGCTACATGGGGCGGGGGTCACTGGCACTCCAGCCCTGCCTCTTCCTGCTGGCTGTGAAATAATAGGTATCGTTCTGCACAGCACGGCGCACCGCTGCCAGCCTGCCTCCCCTGTGTATCCATCGTTCTCAGAGTCATCCATCAAGGACCAGCTGCTTTGGGGAAAGTGCAGGGGCCCCCCATGCAGCTGGGGCCCCTGGGTGATGCCCAGGTGTGCCCACTCATGAAGACAGCCCTGCTTTTATCAAAGACTTTGCTTTTCTTAAAGACTTTTATCACTAGTACATCTTATTATAACTAGCATGTGATATGGATATGCAAGTTCATTAGAATCCGTCTTTTTTTAATGGTATTTAGAACTATTATGAGTAAAAATTTCACTATACTACATGCACAAGGCTTCATGCTATACAATACAGGGCTAAAAACACATCAAACATTTCAAGAATTTAGCAATAAAATTTGCAATGATTTTGGACATTGTAAAGGCAAATTATAATGTTTAATACACTCCCTTTGACAATGTTTACCATGATGCGGTTGCTCTCCCTGGAAAATGTTTTTTTCCTGAATGGCACTTTACTGGACACCCAGACTCACTCATTATGAATTACAGCAACTGTCTGCTTCCATGTATGTCCTGGAAAATTAGAGCTGTCCACATTTGTATAAATAGTAAGCACATGGTGAATAAATTCACATGAAAAAATATTTTCTCCTCCCAGAACGTTTAACTGCTTCAGTCTGATTGTGTGACCACAGAAATAAGTCAAACAATGTTAAATATACATATGTTGTCATGTAATGTCTATATAGGTATAAGTAATAACAATTGGCTAAGTCTGCGCAGTGTGTATATATCAACTTATTTCTGCAGGTTTAACCACTTTAAGACCGGGCCTATTTTTCAGACTTGTTGTTTACAAGGTAAAATCTTTTTTTTTTGCTAGAAAATTACTTAGAACCCCCAAGCATTATATATTTTTTTTCTAACACCCTAGAGAATAAAATGGCGGTCGTTGCAATACTTTCTGTCACACCGTATTTGCGCAGCCGTCTTACAAGCACACTTTTATTGGAAAAAAATACCCTTTTTTTAATTAAAAAAAAAAATAAGACAACAGTAAAGTTAGCCCAAATTTTTTATATTGTGAAAGATGTTATGCCGAGTAAACTGATACCCAACATGTCACGCTTCAAAATTGCGCCCGCTCCCGGAATAGCAACAATCTTTTATCCTTAAAAATCTCTATATGCGGCGTTTAAAAAATTCTACAGGTTGCATGTTTTGAGTTACAGAGATGGTCTAGGGCTAGAATTATTATTAAATAATATTTGTGTAATATATCATGAACCTTATAAACAAAACATCGCCAGAATGTGCTAAACGGCATGATGATCCAATGACCCCTGAGGTCACCATGGCAACCGGCACGCTGGTTTGAGCTTAAATACGGAGCCCGTCTGTCACAGGGCTACCCTTGAAAAAGTCACGTGACATGTTACGCAACGCGTCGGGAGGAGCCAGTGACAACATCTATCGTGTTTGAGCACAGTAGATGTGGTGTGAGGAGGATACTCGCTGTATGCGTCTGATCGTCTTCAATACACGCTGGTTGATTGAGCAAATGTGAGTGGATTCATTTGTACCTTATTCCCAATGTCAGTTTAAATCATTGCGCAATGATGCATCTCTCTTGTTTTATGTGAGAATCAATATATATAAGGAAACCCAGAGGAAAACCAAAAGAAATCACCTGAACATAAATTGATGAACTGATTGCTGGCAGGAGTGGTTTTGAAGAAAACTGGGAACTATTGTTTTTATTGTTTCAATCAACTGAACAGGCTAATCAATTTTAATTGGTGGAGGACATTGTGCACACAGGGGGGAAATAGTCCCAGTCACCGTTGTTTGAAGACACTGTTGTTTCATTTCATATCATTTATTATGTTTACCTATTTGAAGTATTTATTTATCTGAAGTAATATATCTGTGCCTTAATAGGAGGTTGGTTGCAGCGCACTATGGTTTGGTAACATATCACTTATTCATGGTGTCAGAACATTATTTTAATGGTTGCAGCTACAATCATTTAGCTATATTTTATTAATCACTTTATTTGAATATTCATATCAGCGCTTTAGTATATTTTAATCACTAGGGCTAGAATTATTGCTCTCGCTCTAACGATCACAGTGATACCTCACATGTGTGGTTTGAACACCGCTTTCATATGCGGGCGCTACTCACGTATGCGTCCCCTTCTGCACGCGAGCTCGGCGGGACGGGGCACGTTAAAAAATTTTAATTTTTTTTTTACTTATTTATTTTACTTTTCATCTTTACACTGTTCTTTTAACCGCCTGCCTACCAGCTGCCGTCATTTTACTGCGGCAGGTCGGCACGATCCCGTCGTAGCTATATGTCGGCTCGCTTGATCAGGAAAGTTAATGCGCGCCCGCTGCACAGCGGGGGCGTCGATGCTCATAGCCGAGGGTCGCAATGACCACCGGCCACGAGCGATCATGGGCACGAAAGGCAGAACAGGGACGAGTGTGTATAAACACACAAATCCCTGTTCTGTTCTGAGAGGCGTGACAGATCGTGACTTCCTATTAGCTAGGAACCATAATCCGTCACTTCCTCTAGGTCAATCCCCTGCCCCTACAGTTAGAAACACAAACAGGGAACACCGTTAACCCCTTGATCGCCCCCTAGTGTTAACCCCTTCCTTATTAGTGACATTTTTACAGTAATCACTGCATTTTTAAAGCACGGATTGCTGTATAAATGCCAATGGTCCCAAAAACGTGTCAAAAGTGTCCGATGTGTCCGCCATAATGTCGCAGTCGCGATAAAAATCACAGATCACGGCCATTACTAGTAAAAAAAGAAAAAATAATAAAAATGACATAAAACTGTCCCCGATTTTGTAGACGCTATAACTTTTGTGCAAACCAATCAATATACGCTTATTGCGATTTTTTTTTACCAAAAATAGGTAGAAGAATATATATATATCAGCCTAAACTGAGGAAAAAAAAGTTTTTATATATTTTTGGGGGATATTTATTATAGCAAAAAGTAAAAAATATTGCGTTTTTTTTCAAAATTCACGCTCTCTTTCTGTTTATGGCACAAAAAATAAAAACTTCAGAGTCAGTCAAATACCGCAAAAAGAAAACTCTATGGGAAAAAAAAGACGTCAATTTTGTTTGGGTACAACGTCACATGACCGCGCAATGGTCAGTTAAAGCGACGTAGTGCCGAAACGCAAAAATGGCCCGGTCATTCAGCAGCCAAATCTTCCGGGGCTCAAGTGGTTAAAAAAAACTAGTTTCACTTTTATTGCTATTACAAGGAATGTAAACATCCCTTGTAATAGAAAAAAAAGCATGACAGGACCTCTTAAATATGAGATCTGGGGTCAAAAAGACCTCAGATCTCATATTTACATGAAATTGCAATTAAAAAAAAAAAAGTCCCTTTAAGAGCTATGGGCAGAAGAGAAGTTTTGAAGCCGCTTCCGCCCTGCAATTGTATGAAGCTGAGCGGGGTCCATCCTCCCTCACTCAACTCCATACCTAACACGGAAGAGGACGCGTTCGCCTCCGCCACTGCCAGCGGCTCAGGAGGGCACCGGAGAATGGCGGGAGGGGGGCCCTCTGCCGGCACTGAGAAAAGTGATCTTGCAGAGAATCCGCCGCAGAGACCACTTATTTGAAAGCGGACCACCCGCTGAAGATTTGGACACCAGGGTTATGGCAGCTAGCTGCTGCCATAGCAACGACATTCCACTTCAAAGTACCGCCATATGACGGCGGGCGGTCTGTAAGTGGTTAAACACCAGCTATCTAATATCGCTCAAGAATGGCAGTAGCTCTATTCGCCACAGCACTTCTAGGATGTGGCATACCCACACATTGACTTTTTTTTAAATCAGATTTATGGTATGAATATACACTGATCAGCCATAACATTATAACCATTGACAGGTAAAATGAATGGCATTCAATATTTCATTACAATGGCATGCAAGAATCAGAACTGGACCCACAGAGCAATGAAAGAAGGTAGCCTGGTCTGACAAACCATCTTTTTATTTACATCATGTGGGATTGTCCCAGTGGGCTTACCTGGAGAAGAGATGGCACCAGGATGAACTATGGGAAAAAGGCATGCCAGCTCAGGCTTAAAGGATCTGCTACTAAGGATGAGCTTGGGCGTGTTCGCACACTCCACGTGCAGAGCCTGCCAGGAAGTCAGCACGGCGCTGCGCTAATCACAGGCAGTGAGACATTTCCCGATCTCTGCAGCCGCACATCGGGAAAATGTCTCACTGTCTGCGATTAGCGCCCTGCCGTCTTCCTGGCGGGCTCTGCACGTGGAGTGTGCGAATACGCCCAAGCTCATCCTTACCTGCTACTAAAGGCTTGGTGCCAGCTACCACAGCATATTTTCAGAGGTCTACTGGAGTCCATGCTTTGAGAGGTCAGGACTGTTCTGCCAGCAAAAGGCTGACTTACTCAATGTGGAAGTCACAGACTGAAACAGAGTGGGCTTGCTCCTACAACCTGTATCGTGATTCTAATAAATAGTACCTACTGTATTTCGTTCTTAATGCATGATGCTTTTGTTTGGCCCTAACTGTATTCTCCCTGTTTGTAACACGTTACATGTTACGAAAGGTGAACTTATCTTTTAAGGTAGATAACTCACCAGAGCACCACAGTAGATAAGAGAAATATGGAAAGTAGGGGGGCCACACACACTTGAAGCCCTGGACCAGTTGGTCTGCAAGTTTCACATAAATCAGAGGCACCTGTTCATTACCCCAGCCTTGGCATAAGAGCTTAAGCCCAATCAGTGAGCGTCTCAGACACAAGGGCCATGACCAAACTGAGCAAAATGCCAAGCCAGCAACTGCAAACGGAGTGGCTGACCGTTTCCACCTTCCTTTTTCCACAGAATCCTTGAAGAAAGGAGACTCCTGCACCGGTATCATGCTTGCCATGTTCAGAGGTGGGAGGGCCTCCACAGAGAGGGAGCTTACCAAAAAATGTTTTTTCAGCTGCGGATGTTCCCAGGTCTTGTATATAAATAGGTCAAGAAGGAAGGGTAAGAAAAATAAACACAGCAGAACGCTACAGCTCATAATTAAAAAGAGGAATGTTACCGCCTCTGCAGCCCCAGAGGTAACCCACAATAGGGAAATGAGTACAGCTACAAGTGCCTATCCCTGCACAGGCACAGCGTCAAGAGAATTCAGTACACTAGAACTAGTAGTTCACCAGGTCCACAAGAAAGATAGAAACCGCAGCAGCACAGACGTATCTTGGGGTCACTCTAGCCACCAGGGATAAGACCTTAGAGGAAACAAAAGTGGCTACCCCCTGGGAACTGTACAACAGCCTCACAGAGGCCACAGGGGACTCAGAAGGAGCACAGTACCCCCCTATTCCCTAGAAGGAGCATACAGCCCCCTCAGAAGCCAAAAAGACTACATTGAAGGGCAAGGAGAGGGCACCAGTAGGTTGCCACAAACAGGCAGAAGGCAGGGCCACCGACACTCACCACACCCTGGGTCTGAACCAGTGCCAGTGCACATATACAGGTGACCAAACCTCCCCATCAAAAGGAATGACCCGTTATGCAGGAACAGCAAGCACCAGGTGCATCATCATCATCAGGCAGCATCTGTTCCCCACTGGGTCATTCAGCACAGGACGACACTGGGCACACAGCAGAGCAGTCCCTAGCTCCATACTTACCAGAACAGGAGGTGGCAAGGGTTCCCAAAAGCAAAATGGAGGTACCCAGCCTGTTCAGTACATGCCCACCACAGCCCCACTCCACAGGAAACGAGACTGAGGTCCAAGGCACCTGCGAGAGGGGCCAGCGGAAAACACTGGCCCAGGAGAGGAAGTCCAGAGAATCCCCAGCTCACAACAGAATATAAGAAAACACCGAACCATGGTGAAGGATCTGCACCGCACGGAACACCCTCCCCCCCACAGCTGCCGGTCACATACCAGCCAGGGAAGGGAAGGTGGAGAGCACATGAAAGAAGTCAAAACCATGGGACACAGGCAGGACAGGCAGAGATACATGTAGCAATCAGTCATGCCCCACATCCCAGGAAGGGAAGCTTGGAGACAGGACTGGAGGGGAGAAGACAACTCTGCAGGGCCGACCACCCCCTGGTGCAATGGCAGCTGCCACGACACTTGGGAAAAAAGGGGTGTCTACTTACTGGTCAAGCCAACGTAGCAGGTAACACTCCTGAGATAGAACTGCCTCCCACCGGGGTGGGGGGCTGTCGGCCAGGGAAATGCAAGCACAGATATCAGGTGCCCAGTCATGTGTCTCCATAAGAAGTTTAACTCGCCAGCTGCCCTGGTTCAGGATGGGGCTTTTACAGCCAACCCAGCACTTAGCTAAAGGTCTGCCTGTGCTCCCTAGCCAGCTAGGGTGACTACTGGCCATAGAACCATAAGTGGAATATAGGCTGAGGTCGCCCTCTAGGATGTATGGCAGGAAAGAGATCACAGATTTATAGAATTCCTGTGTCCCACGACAATAAAGAAAAGCCTTTATCACTGTGTAGAGTTACCTATGAGTCTGGAAATTCCATATTTTAGGTGCTAAAAATTAACTGTCCCTGAGCCGAAAAGCACCTGCTGTAAAGTAGCGGTACAAAAAAAAAAAAAATCTGTATTTATTCATAGTAGAATTCACGAAGCATCAATCCATGCCAAAAATGATGCATTCTCTGAACTATCTCTTCAACGTTCATGCGGCTGTCAAATTGTTAACTCCCAGCCAATGTAGAACTGAAGCCCTGACTCAGCTTTTACTGAGATTCAGTCTGCACCACTCAATTAGCCTGAAAGGTTTTCCTTGACTTTTAAATTATATTTCTGTTCATTTTTCTTCCTATGCTGTTTTGGAGTCAGGGATTTCTGGTGTGTAAATCTATTTCAACCCCTTATTTTTTATGTAATGTGTGTCATTGGTTTTAGTTTGTATGCACCTAATATTTAAATGTCTAAAAAGTAATTTCTTCCAAATTTTTTATGTATAGTCTACAGCTATATAGAAATAAAATTATAAATATAGCATCTACAAATGTACCATAGCAGAGAACTTTCAAAACTTTAACTGCATTATTTCTAAAAATGCAGAAATATTAAAAAAAAAAAAAAAGAAGAATTTGGTTTCAGGAAGTTTCATTCAGGAAGTAGAACAAAAATGTGTGTGTGTGTATTATATATATATATATATATATATATATATATATATATATATATATATATATATATACACACACACACACACACACACACACACACATACACACACATACAGTTGTGCTCATAAGTTTACCCTTACAGAATTTATGATTTCTTGCCCATTTCTCAGAGAATATGAACGATAACACAAAAACAGACCAAAGTCAAAAAGACCTCAGACCTCATATTTACACTAAAATGCAATAAAAATAGATTAATAAAATTGGTCATTTAAAAAAATGATTTAAAAAAATGGCCCTTTAAGAGCTATGGGAAGAAGTGGGGCCATCTTCCCCTCACTCGTCTCCATGCACAGCCAGTGAGAGGACTGGATCGCCTCCGCCGCTGCCGACGGCTCCGGTAAGCGGCGAAGGGCACCGGAGCGCGGCAGGGGGAGGCCTCTCCTGCCGCCAATAAAAGTGATCTTGCGGCGAATCCGCTGCAGAGACTACTTTTATCTTGTAGCCGAGCGACGGCCGAACATGGGATACTTAGGTTATGGCAGCCAGCTAATGCCATAACAACGATATCTGTCCTCAAAGTGAGGACGTATAATCGGCGTTCGGCAAGTGGTTAACACCGCGTATTGCCCCCTTTAACATCAATGACAGCTTAAAGTCTTTTGTGGTATTTGTGGATAAGGCTCCTTATCTTCTCAGATGGTAAAGCTGCCCATTCCTCTTGGCAAAAAGCCTCCAGTTCCTGTAAATTCTTGGACTGTCACTGAGCTGCACAGAGTTCAAGTCTTGGTATGGTATGTGCAGATTTGCCTTGCCTAGAACAAAACTACAGTGGGATTCTCAATTTCAGAGGTTAAATAGGCTATTGCAGCAATAGCTTTAACTGATGCATCAGAGAAAAGACGAATCTCTTTCCAGCCAGCAGTTAAAATGGAAAGCAGTTAAGCTGGAACATAGCAAGGTGAAGTTTTTCTAGTGACCGCAAAGAATATCTCCACCTTTCCCACTTGTATTGTTTCTCACTAGGCAAAGGAGTATCGGAGTCTATGTTCTCAGTGTATAATTGTCTTAGCAGAATCTTACCTTGAATGGTAATTGGAAAAATGAAACCCAGTAGATCATAGATGCTGTTCACCACCGACAGGACTCCTCTCCTAGTGAAGGGTTTGTCACACTTGGAAGGTGAATGTGTCTTGTTTGATGATCCACAACAAACCCAGACTTCTCTGTACTGGAGGAACATCTGTACCCAAATCAAGTTTTTTTTTTATACTAGTGGCATACTCCTCAGAGTGAAAGGTATTCATAAGTTCCTGGCTATTAGATATAATCTTATGAAGTCTAAGGTTTGTTAGCATCACCTTTGTTCTGGTGAGAAGATGGATTGCTTCTTTAGCGGTTTGAAAGAACTTGAGTGCATCGTCAACATAGAAGTTTCTTTCAACAAATTGGCGAGCATCAGATCCATATTCTTTTTCTCCAGCCTGAGCCATTCTATTTAGCTCATAAGTTGCCACTGCAGGGGAAGGACTGTTACCGAAGACATGCACCTTCATTCGATAATCCATCACTTCCCTGTTGATGTCATTGTTTTTGTGCCATAGAAACCTGAGGTAGTTTCTGTTGTCTTCTCTGACAAGGAAGCAGTGAAACATTTGTTGAATGTTGGCCATTACTGCTACGGGCACTTTTCTGACGTGAATCAAGACTCCTATAAAGGCCCATTCACACGATAGGACTTTTTGACAACAAACATGCAAATTAGCTGTTTTGAGGCAACATCCTACCGTGTGTACGCTCCATCAGTTTTTTCGGTTTTCATCGGACAAATGTTGGCTGTGCAAACAGACAAACTTTCCGGCAACAAATGTCCTATGGTGCAAAATCCTATCGTGTGTACGCAAGTCCATATGACTTTATTCCAAGTACAAACACGCATGCTCAGAACCAATGCAAAAGATCAGACAATACAGAACTTGACCAAAGGGTGGCGGTAAAGAGGGTGATTGGTGAAAGTTAGCTGAAAAAGTCCTGCCGCGTGTATGCTTAATTAGTTTACAGCCGACGCCCTTTGTACAAAAATCCACGGGAAAGTTTGTACAAAGTCCTATCGTGTGTATGGGCCTTTAGACTTATTCAATTTGGACCCCATAAGAAGCATGTTAAGAGAAACACCTTCATGCTGAGCACTGGAATTAAAGACAACTCTGATTTGGTCTGGTTTGTGTGGGTGATACATGCCAAAGGATGGAAGGTACCAGCATTCTTCTCCCACTTTTAGTGGGGGTGCAGGCTCTGCATGATCTCTGTCAAATATATTTTGTATAAAATCCACAAAGTGCTTTTGCATCTCTGGTTTCCTGCTTAAGTTGTGCTTTAGGGAGGAGAATCTACTGATGGCCTGCTGCAAGTTGCTGAACAATCTCTCTGGGGAGACAAAAAGGTAGGGGTGCTACCCAATTATTGGAGAAATCTTGAAAGAATTCATTGTCCATTACTTTGAAAAATTATTTGTCTTCTATTGAAAGAGCCAGTACATCATCTTCACCTGTTGCATTAAACACTGTAGAGCCAATGTCGTCATCATGGCAGGAGAAAGGGCTCGTGTTACCCGAGATACCATGTTGCCATTCATGGCTGGCCATCTTCTCTTTCACCCAGTAGTGATGTGGGCATGGCTCAAAGTGTTTCGGTCATTTGGCAGAACAATTGTCTAGAATGAGGTCTCTTCATTTTGTCTATACAGACATTGCCTATGATGACCCAACCTAGATTTATGCTCTGGGCAAATGGGGCATCTGGGGGTCCACTGTCTGTGTACCTTGTGGACCCTTAAAATGTCTCTTCCTAACAGAATAAGGATCTGAGCATCTTTGTCAAGCGGCAGTATCTCATTTGCCATTACTTTTAGGTGAGGGTGACATGAGGCAGCAGCTGGAGTAGGGATTTAGTGTTAGCAGGTATCTGATTGCACTCAACAAGTGTATGTAGGTGTAATTGCAGGTTACCTTTGAGAGACGATACCACGAGTCCATGAGCCCTTCCTCTACAAACCTCTGTAGTTCCACCACAAGTACCCAAGATGTAAGGATGAGCTTCGCCTTTTATTTCAAATAGATCAAACAGTTCTGATTTTGCAAGTAATCTATTGCTCTGATCACTTAAGATAGCATACGCCTTTAGAGTCTTTTCTGGTTGATCCTTGTGGTATATGTAAGCCAAGCATATTTTAGCACAGGACTTATCACAGCGGTCTTCTCCACAAACTTCAGTGCAGGATGAAGAAATTATAGTGGAATTAGGCACTTGGTCTGTATTATCCCTGCCATGCGTTGACCTGGAAGGAGAGTTAGCAGGTTGTGCAGAGCTGGACTCAAGTGGATGGAGGGCTTGCAATTGTTCTTCACAGCCACACTCTATGCACTTGATGGGCATATTACAGTCCTTCGCAAAATGTTCAGTAGAAGCACAACACCTGAAACATACCCCAAATGTCTTTAAAAACGCCTTACGCTCTTCAAGAAGCCTTTTCCTAAAGCCGATACATTTTTTGAAGGGGTGTAGCTACTTGTGAATGGGACACTCTCGGTTAGGGTTTCAATCTTCCTACTCTGTTTGCGGCCACAACTGTGGTAGGAGTGGGAAGAATGTCAGTCTTTTTCACAGTAACTGGGCCTCTACGGTTCCTATAGTTGCCCTGAAGACTGGTACTCTTAGGAAAGGGTGAGAAGAGACTGTACTCACCATAGGAAAAACTTGGATTGTTCTTGGTCTCTGCAATTTACCTAATGAATTTGCAGAAGAAAGAAAATGGAGGGAAGGAAACCTTGTTCTCTTTTTTGTATGATGACCCTAGTGCAGACCATTTCTCTTGCAAACTATACGAGAGCTTGTAGACTATTGGGGTTACCCCTCTGGCAGTGTTCAGGTAACTGAGTCCAGGTAGCTTTGGGTCTGCCTTGACTAGCTAAAGTTCAAGGAGGTCATCACTCAGTCTCTGGAACTTCTTGTTGTCCTTACCAAATATCTTTAGGAAAGTTTCCAGAGGCATGAACAAAGCATTTTCAATAGCTTCCGGACTGCCATAACTTTGCTCTAGTCGATCCCATGCAGTTGTGAGGCCTGCTGTAGGATTGTTCATGAAAACTGATCTTAATGGCTTGACACATGCAGCACATAGAGGACCAAGCCATCTGATCAGCAGATCCAATGCTTCAGCAGCTGTAATGCCAAGATCACTGATTACAGTTCTGAAGGCACATTTCCAACTTCTGAAGTTCTCAGGTCGGTCAAAACTTGTGAGACCAGTCTTTGTGAGCTCTCTGCGAAGTACGTACCTCACAAACTCTGCTGTC
Source organism: Lithobates clamitans (assembly GCA_037952925.1). Taxonomy (NCBI): domain Eukaryota; kingdom Metazoa; phylum Chordata; class Amphibia; order Anura; family Ranidae; genus Lithobates; species Lithobates clamitans. The sequence continues at coordinate 3,296,591 of JBBGZY010000852.1, read as the reverse complement.
TCAGCTTTTATGCAAGACATTGTTGGCTGAATGATGCTGATTGCGCTATCTTTCACATTGTTGTTAAAGGGCACAGGGAAATCCCGTGCAGCAGATGCATTCAGGTGAGTTACTTACTTGAAGTCAGTTTTTCCAATGGTACATTGATATAAGGCTGTACTGATGACAGGAGATTGATGACTTGCTTGCTCTTAGACATATGAAGGAAGGTTAGGTAGGCACGCAGGAAATGCACTGGATTATTTTGCATGTAGGAAGTTGCAGGAACCTCTTTAACCTGATACGTTGAAGAAGTATCTATGCTGTCAAGAGTATTGGAAACAATGGAGTGTACACTACAGTGGGTTAAGAGATAGTCTTCAGTGCGTTTGAGGGGATCTTCCATATCTGCTATGTTTAGGTCGATGCTGTCTTTTTCACTTGCACCTTCGTCTGCACCAATAGCTTGCTCTAGGACCCTTAGCTTTGCTGCATCATGTTTACACTGTTCGTATAAGATTTCTATTGCTGCTCTTTGACGTGCTGTCTGAGCTTCCAACTCTGCTCTTTGACGTGCTGTCTGAGCTTCCAACTCTGCTCTCTTTTCTGCATGACCTGTACCTTGCTGACTTCTGCTTCAGCGTGGGTATTAATAAGTTGCTCACTGAGTGTTGAGTATCTTGAACTATGGGATTTAGAGGACTTCTTAGAACATCTGGTCTAAATGGATCTGTGATATGCAGCTTTCTGTAGCAGCTCTATTTTTGCTTCTGCCTTTAATTTGGTTTGCTGGATAGAAATGTGTCTTTTTAGATTAAGAACCTGGAAGCTGTTTAATTCCTCTAGTGAATCTTCTGATTTTATATTTTGTAGCACATTAATTAACTTATTACTGCTAAGCTGATAACGCTCGTATAAGGCAGAAAGCTGTTTAATGGCGCCCTCTAGTGGCAGTAGCTCACGTTCAACAGACAGTGTGTTAGATTGAGTAACAACTTTTTCCCTTAATAATTTCAAGCTAGTGGTCAATTCAGTTCTTAAAGCTTCATAATTCTCCATTACTTTCTAAGTTGGTTTGATTGAGCGTTTTGGTAACTCAGCTGGCTCAGGGTCTTGTGCTGGGGCTTACAAGTATGCATTTTGTCTGTATGGACATGTTTTCTGGATGTCCAGTGGCAAATGCTACTGCAAAGGCCACAGTAAAAAGTGTTATCAGAAGTAGTTTGTAAGTACAGAGTGCCAGAAGAAATAATTTTTATAAGAGAGTCCTTACTAGAAGTTTTGAGGTTTTATTTTTACACCCCGTACTGTCTACAATGTAGCGGAAAAAGTACAGTAAGAAACTAGAAAACTATTGCCTGAATGTTTTCTTAATTTCGACATGTGCAGAATGAAAAAATTTGTTTTAGTTTTGATTTGTTGTTTACATAAATTTGTTTAGTTAAATTTGTTTCATTTGTTTAATTCATTTTCAAATTGAATTTAAAAAGTTTTCGAATTCGAAAAAATAATAAAATAGAATAGAAAATAAAGGAATAGAAATATTTTTTTTTTCTATTCTATTTATTTCTCTTTGGAAATTGAAAAACTATTCGAATTGGAAAAGATTTCGACTTTCGTCTGAATTTTGTTTAAATTTGGTACTATTCTAATTTGGAAATTCGGATACATCTGAATTTCCGAATAACGAAAATTTGTCTGAATTTTAATTCAGAACAAATAGAACCGCACATGTCTATTTCTTATGTTTCATTACGCCCCTAAGGGGGTATTGGACTCTCCCTATGAGATTTTGGAAGTGTGTTACTCACTTGCTTATATTTTGTCTCAGCAGCTGAAGTTCTCTATACGGATCTCACAGAGAGAATTTTGCTGATCTAATTAATGTGATACCTACGTAATCATGCGTATAAAAACCTTCAATTGAGTCATAATAAAGCAGAACAGTTATTTGAAAAGATGCTGAGTGTATCTTTTGTGTCTGTTCCCTACTGCAGTAGTTAATAATTTGGAACCACTAATCAATATGAGGATAGGAGTTGCCCATCTATAAAATTCCATGTCAGGGTTAAAAACAGACCCGGAAGACGAAACTAGATGGAGGCCACACTAAAGCCAGTGTAACCGCCCCCGCCTGCCCCCCAATAAATGATTCATTTGGTTTCTGACATTCTCGTTCTGGGAACTGCCTGGTGAGTAAGCGGTGATATGTGAAAACTGCATACTATTGCCCCAGGCCTGGACTGGGAATGAAAACCAGCCCTGGAATAAATTTCATCAGCCGCATAGCATTATTAAAAACAAAAGTAGTACAGTTACCACACTGTTGCCATGCATGGCTAGATTTTTTAAAATCCGATGTCCTAATAACTGGAGCAATTTCTTTTATCTTGATTCCAACCAATAGTCTGTGCCACGTGAGAAAAATATCTAACCATTAAAAACAAAATGCGCTTACATTCAGATGTGTCTTGCCCCGACACTCAGTGGCGGCTCACACTTATGTGCTGCGAATTCGGTGTGCATTTAAAGCAGAAAATTTGAAGTGAACACTGGACTGTGAGTCCAATCCGATCCTACAGAAGTCTATAGAGCGGAAATTCACACCGCATCAAGGTCGCACAGGACCTTTTTTGAACTGAATCAAATTCGCACTGCGTGAACAGCCTTCATTGGAAATGATGCTTTTTTCCACATTCAAAAAATAACTTTATTATACAAATGAGGTTATTTGCAATGTACATAGGTAATAAACAAGTTCATATTACATTGTCACAGGAGCCAAATACAACATATATACGAGTCAGCAAAGACTTCTATAAAGAAGAGGAAACTGTAAGCTTATACAGATGAAAATTACATAAGGCCATAGTCTTTTGGTTGTATAACAATTGAGTGCTCCATTAAGTCATGTAAAACCTACAATTACAACCCTAAACATACAATGATAGGTCACTTATATACGTGTCTGGTAATTCTAGCCATCTGTGCCATATTTTGTTATATTTAGTGGGACATACTCTGTGTTTATAAATGAGCTTCTTGTATAGAAGAGTGAGATTCACCTCTTGAATCCAAGAATCAAGTGTAAGGGGGGTTTGTCTGCATCCAATGTTTCGCAATCAGCTTATGGGGCATGAACAATGTTTCATGTAGGAAGAAAGTTTGAAATTTATCAGTGTCTGGAAGGAGCCCCAGTAGACACACTTTAGGGTCTAGTGAAAGCGGAGATCCCATATGATCATGTAGAAATCGAATAATTTGTTCCCAGTAATTTTGTACGATAGGACCATATGAGGTGGTAAAATGTACCTGCTTGTGCATTGCACTGGGGACGTGATGGGTTATGTGTAGCCTTCAGTCCTCAAATTTTCTACTCACATTTTGTGAGTGGAAAGAGATTGAGGGTGAGCTGCGTGGATTGGGGAGTCGAGCATCACTGGGAGGCAGGGTTGAATGAGAGCCATTCTCCCAACGATCGCCCAGGGGAAGAGTGAGAGGAAGAGGCGAGCTGGCCGGATCACAGAGTGGGGATTGCCCACTAACAGCTTTCATTTAAATTGCCATCTGCTCACACTCACACACAGTCCTGCCTCCTGACCCAGCACCAATGATAGATAGAACACCGGTCCAATGCCAGGATTTGTTCTGTCTATGATGTGTACAGGTGGCCGGTCAGGAGGAGGGACTGTATGTGACCGCGAGCAGACAGCAATTCAAATGAAATATGTTACAATGGGCAATCCCCGATCTGTGATGATTCGGCCGCCCTCTCTCTTCCTCTGCACAGGTGAGGCTGCATTGGTGGGGACAGGTGAGGCTGCATTAGTGAGCACTGGTCACACTGCAATGATGTTCACAGGTGAGACTGCATTAGTGGGCACTGGTCACGCTGCAATCATGGGTACAGGTGAGGCTGTATTGGTGGGGTACTGGTCACACTGCATTGATGGGCACAGGTGAGGCTGCATTGATGGGCACTGGTCACACTGCATTAATGGGCACAGGTGAGGCTGCATTGTGGGCACTAGTCACACTGCATTATTGGGCACTGGTGAGGCTGCACTGATGGGCACAGGTGAGGCTGCATTGATGGGCTTAGGTGAGGTTGTATTGATGGGCACAGGTGAGCCTTGTGCTGATGTGCATTGGTGAGGTAATATTTATTGTTGTAACTCAATTCTGCATAAAACATTTAAGTGTCATTTCATGAGATAATTTATGAGGGCGTGTTTAGAGGCAGAATTAGGGGCGGGGCAGGGGTTGGGTGAGGCAACTGGTGGAAAGTAACCCTCAAGGCCTGGCTAGTAGCTCAGGACTTGAAATTTTGAGCCCTGGACTGTAGCTTTATATCTGGATAGTCGGATTGGGGTTAGATATGTCTTGTGCATTATGTATAGTTGAGTCGATCAGTCCGATAGTTTGGGGGACACCTGCCTGTTATTATCTAGTATTTCCTCCCATTACAGGTCCTCAATGTTTCCCAAGTCGTGTCCACACTTCGTTTTGACTTGATATGCCAGTTTAGCGGCATTCGGGGTCAGTAGAGTGTTTTAGAGCATCTAGGAAATTTGTTTTTGTGGCCTGTCTGTCTAAGCTGTAGATTTTGGAACAACATATAGTTTGGAAGGGAGAACTCAGACTGCAATTCAGAAAAGGTCTTAAGGCTGTTGCAGGTATATGACACCATGTGTTGCCCATAGAACAAGGTCAGGTATCTAGAGAAGCTCCGGTAGGGAGTGGTTAAACCACAGGGGGCTGTGGGTGTGAAATGGAGGTTTGCCAACCCTCCCAAGTGCTAATTCCCAAATGCGTTGATGGTGGAAGAGGATGCTAGATCGGGTCAACTGTATACCAAGACCACAAGTTCCTCGGAATATATTTATTGCAGAGGTGTATGCGCAGGGTGCAGATGCTGGCCACATACCAATGTTTGGTAACTTGCCTGGTCTGTTTTGTCAAGATGAAAGTGGGATCATTGGGCCGAAATAAAATATAAACTGAAGTCTGGTAAAGCTGTTCCCCTGAGGGTGACAGGATTTTTAAGGGTAGACCATGGTAGTTTATGTCTGCCGGATACCAAAACAAAGGTGTTCAATATTGAATCAACGGTCTTAAAAATTTGGAAATAATGCTTTTTTACATGACATGCGAATCAATGCTTTTTGGATCGCATCTGACCGCAATGAATTTGCATAAGTGTGAACCTGCACCCAGGCTTATATTGCGTGTGTTTAGTGATTATGTCGGCTCCAGCCACGCACAAGCAGGTAAGACTCTTCATGCAGGATGACTTCACTCCAAAACCAACCATGCAGAGGGTTTAATGGTTTTATATGAATAAAAGGATTTTACAATATGCAGTACCTGTTTGTTCTCTATGCATGGTCTCGAGGAAAGAGAAGGTGGATTTGAGGGGGAGAGTGGACTGAGTGAACCCATGATTGGCTGAATTAGGCAGATTGTAATACATGATACAAAACTAAAGTTTTCTGCTAACTAATGTTTGTGACAAAGGAGATCACAATGGGGGTCATTTACTATAGCGCTGCAGTGCTAATTAGCGATAATAGTGCGTAAACGGTATTCAATATAGCGCTGGTAAAGAAAATACTCCCAAAATCTAATTTACTATAGTTCCCTGAAACCAAATAGCGCCCAAACCCTTACTCTGCTAAAACCTGGAGTAGTGCACATGGAAAAAATTGTTAGAGCATGATATAATTGCCTGAATGGTACTGAGATATGCAGTATATTATTTGTCACGGAACGTCCCACACTCCGCTTGAGTGCTTCCGTCAGTATACCACTTCCTTGTAGTCTGGATACAGATATCAGATATTTCAAACGCTTCCAAGCACAAAACAAGGCGACACTTGCTTCACTGCTAACATGGACTATCTCTTTATTTGAGATCTCACACAAATTTATACAGCAGAATGACTAAAAGCTAACCTAATTAACATGAGCTAATTATCTAATCCTTTATACAGCCTAGGTGACTGAGACATGACCTTTTGCCCAGACTTGTGGTCACTGAGCTTCACACAGTAACAGAGTTAATTAACACAAACAACAATGGGTGAAAAGACTCTTAGAGCCACACTAGACTTAATTACAATATACACATTATAGCAGACAACAGACAGGTAGCTGGAATTGATGACATTAGCATTTAACAGTAGGAGTCCCAGTGGTATGAATCACCCACACAAAGGGTTCCCAGTCTTGTGTCTTGGGGGGACATGGAGCTGAATCCAAAGTAACACCAACCCCAGGGTCTCCAGGCATACAACTCACAGAGAGCACCATTCCCCCAAATGCCAGGGCCCATAATCGGTGGGCAAGAGGCTTACGTTCAGTCCCCTCCAATAGCCTCTGTCCCGGGTGAGTCTGTCACATTATTTAAAGATAATCTGCTTTTAAACTGTATGAAAAAGTGATTTCAACACTGAAATATCTTTAAAAGTCTGAGAAGAGATAAATTCCCCATTTTTGTACAACTAGGTGCCAACACAACTAAGCATGCTCAGACCTGCAAATAGCTCTCATTTTAGCTCCAGTGTCTTTTTTACAGGGCGCTTTAGTAAATACCAGAATGAGCGCTGTGTTAAAGAGCATTTTTTGGAGTGAAAATTCGGCGCTATTGTAGTCCAAAGTAAGTTTTAGCCATTGATTCTAATGGTACAATTATAACTTCCCCAAATAAATCGTTTTAATGTTGAGATGAAATGCATCTTTCTCTGAAAAAAAATGTCCTTTGCAACATTGTTGCTTCTACTTAATCTATTTTGTTTTTAAGAATTCTAGAATGTGGAATGTTTTGATAAAATATATTTTTCTCTGTAACTTTCACTTGCTACTCTCCATTTCACAACAATCTTTACCCAAACTGGCACAGGTGTCTTTCCAATCCACAAACAATACCATTGCTGATGCAAATTTAAAATGAGTCACAATTTTTTGTGCTTTTTTATAATATCACTATTCTACACTCACCCACAAAGACCCAGCAAATATCACAGAATAAATCAAGAAGAATAACTCTTGAGTAATGTAATTCCATCACCTGTATAGCCAAAGAAATGAAGTATTTATGTGTAGGAGCTTTTCACATGTGGCAGCTCCGTTGCTTAGATGTTAGAACTTCTGCTTAGCATCCCTGAGCATCTGGGTTTGAATCCCAAACATACTGCTTCATGTAGAGAAGTTGTCTCATCTCCCAGGTCCTAAAACTACGTCTAAATGTAGTATTTATGTGTAGGAGGGTTCCACCACCATTGTAAATCTTGCCAGATACACTATCTAGCCAAAAGTTTTGGGACACCTGCCTTTATACACACATGAACTTTAATGGAAACCCAGTCTTCATCCGTAGGGTTGAACTTTGATTCGGCCCACCCTTTGCAGCTATAACAGCTTCTGGGAAGGCTAACGGAAGGCTGTCCACAAGGTTTAGTGTGTCTATGGGAATATTTAACCATTCTTCCAGAAGTGCATTTGTGAGGCCAGGCACCGATGTTGGATGAGAAGGCCTGGCTTGCAGTCTCTGCTCTAATTAAGTCAAAAGGTGTTCTTTCGAGTTGAGGTCAGGACTCTGTGAAGGCCAATCTAGTTCATCCACACCAAACTGGCTTATCCATGTCTTTATGGACCTTGCTTTGTGCACTGGTGTGCAGTCATGTTGGAACAGGAAGGGGCCATCCCCAAACTGTTCCCACAAAGTTGGCAGCCAGAAATTGTCCAAAATGTCTTGGTATGCTGATGTCTTAAGAGTTCCCTTCACTGGAACTAAGAGGCCAAACCCAACCCCTAAAAAACAACCCCACATCATAATCCCCCCTCCACCAAACAATTTGGACCAGTGCACAAAGCAAGGTCCATGGAGACATTGACGAGTGAGTTTGGGGGGGAGAAACTTGACTGGCCTGCACAGTGTCCTGACCTCAACACAACAGAACACCTTGGGGATGAAGTAGAGCGGAGACTGTAAGCCAGGCCTTCTTGTCCAACATCAGTGCCTGACCTCACAAATGCACTTGGAAAAATGGTCACACATTCGCATAGACACACTCCTAAACCTTGTGGACAGCCTTCCCAGAAGAGTTGAAGCTGTTATAGCTGCAAAGGGTGGGCCAAAAGAATGTTGAACCCTATCGACTAAGACTGGGATGTCATTACAGTTCATGTGCATTTAAAAGCAGGCGCCCCAATACTGAGGCCAATATATTGTATATTGCTTGTGACACTGAGCATGACTATGGACTTAGGGCTGGTTCACACCACAGAGATGCAGACAACATGTGTGAGGCTGCCTGCTGGCTAAGTGGGTAGCAATTCTGCCTACCAGCACTGGGGTTTCTGGTTCAATTCTCCAACATGCTAATGCCTGTGTTGAAGTTTATATGTTCTCCCTGTGTGTGTTTCTCGCCAAAATACAAAGACATGCTGGCATTTTATTTGTCTTCTGTTGAAATAGTCTCTAATGTAAGAAAGTTAGTTTTGGAGTTTAGATTAGAAGCTCATTGCAGCCAGGCACTGATGTTTGTTAGCACTAATCATGCCCAGGGACTTGGACATTTAAAATTGTTGGGTTTACACTGCACTGGTACATATGCTTAGAAAATGGTTGCTTTGTTTATGTGCATGCAAATGGACTTCGATCTTTGGCCTGTAGTTGGAGATTTGATGCACATAGCCAAGGGCTAACACAGTTGCAAATAGTATTATGTGTTCTTGCTCATCAGGTGCAATCACTTTAGACATACATGAAAAGACAGATTGAAAGATACTGGTGGGTGTGTACTTCTATTGGGCGTGTGTCAGTGTGCTAACAATACAACCTATCTTATATAAAGCGCTGCAGTAGGGGGGTTCGTTTGGCCTTAGAAGGCCAGGTTTTTTGCTGTGATATGTGGGGAGAAGGAATGATATCATGCATACTGACAAACGCCCAACTAGGGCTGTTTGTTTGCTGAAATTCTTGTTTCAAAAGTGGGTTTATGTGGCCATGCTGTCAATGTTGTGTGTGTATTGTTCCTGTCTGACCATGCAAACATGGTTTGGGAGCATGTGCTGACCTTCTACTCTTTTGATATCATTGCTTAATCATATACACAGGAATGCAGCTTCCAGCAGAACATATTTACCAATGTATGAATGTGTGTGGAATGTGGGCTGGTGGTGGGTGTTATATTTTGAATACGTGCCTTTAATATTATGTTGGAATGCTTTGTAAAAATAATGACTGTTAAGTAGGTTTCTAGAATCTTGCAGATAAAAATGTATTGTGTTGCCGTTATACACTGAAGGTAAAGCTGTGTCCACTCTAAAGTTTAGAAAAATTTTAGAATGTAAGCTCCTAGGGGCCCTTAAAACCCAATTCCTAACTGTTTTTCTAAATGTAGCACCAAATATCATGTAGACATTTTTTTGAAGCTAGTAAATGAATGTACATAATTTTGTTCCTGCTGGAAAAATTAAAGTACATTATTGAGCTTGTTTGTTGTGTTTTTTTCTCTTTTCTTTCTTCTTTTTAATTAGTTTTGGGGGTGGTGGTTTTGGGGAAGTGCAATACAGTTGTATGCAAAAGTTTAGGAACCCCTGACAATTTCCATGATTGTCATTTATAAATATTTGGGTGTTTGAATCAGTAATTTCATTTAAATCTATCAAATAACTGAAGGATACAGTAAAATTTCAGTAGTGAAATTAGGTTTATTGGATTAACAGAAAATGCGCAATATGCATCAAAACAAAATTAGACAGGTGCATAAATTTGGGCACCCTTGTCATTTTGTTGATTTGAATACCTGTAACTACTTAGCACTGAACACACAATTGGTTGGGTGAGCTCATTAAGCTTTGAACTTCATAGACAGGTGCATTCAATCATGAGAAAAGGTACTTAAGGTGGCCAATTGCAAGTTGTTGTTCTTTTTGACTCTCCTCTGAAGATGGCAACATTGGGGCCTCAAAACAACTCTCAAATGACCTGAAAACAAAGATTGTTCTACATTGTGGTTTAGGGGAAGGCTACAAAGTTATCGCAGAGATATAAGCTGTCAGTGTCCACTGTGAGGAACATAGTGAGGAAATGGAAGACCACAGGCACAGTCCTTGTTAAGGCCAGAAGTGGCAGGCCACATAAAATATTGGAGAGGCAAAGGATGGTGGGAACGGTCAAAAACAGCCCACGGACCACCTCCAAAGACCTACAACATCAACTTGCTGCAGATGGTGTCACTGTGCATCCTTCAACAATTCAGCGCACTTTGCACAGGGAGAAGCTGTATGGGAGAGTGATGCGAAAGAAGCCTTTTCTGCACATACGCCACAAACTGAGTCACTTGATATATGCAAACGCACATTTGGACAAGCCAGCTTAATTTTGGAATAAGGTGCTGTGGACTGATGAAACAAAGATTGAGTTTTTTGGTCATAACAAGCGGGGTTATGCATGGCGGCAAAAGAACACAGCATTTCAAGAAAAACATTTGCTACCCACAGTAAAATTTGGTGGAGGTTCCATCATGCTGTGGGGCTGTGGGGCTGTGTGGCCAGTGCCGGGACTGGGAATCTGGTTAAATTTGAGGGTCGCATGGATTCCACTCAATATCAGCAGATTCTTGAGAATAATGTTGAGGAATCAGTCACAAAGTTGAAGTTACGCCGGGGCTGGATATTTCAACAAGACAACGACCCAAAACACTGCTCAAAATCTACTCGGGCATTTATGCAGAGGAACGAGTACAATGTTCTGGAATGGCCAACCCAGTCGCCAGACCTGAATACCATTGTACATCTGTGGGGTGATTTGAAGTGGGCTGTCTATGCTCGGCAACTATCAAACCTAACTGAACTGGAGATGTTTTCTAAAGGAGGAATGGTCTAAAATACATTCATCCAGAATCCAGACACTCATTACAGGCTCTAGGAAGCGTCTTGAGCAGGGATAAGCAATTAGCAGACCTCCAGCTGTTTCAAAACTACAATTCCTATCATACCTCTGCCTCTGGGTGTCATGCTTGTGGCTGTCAGAGTCTTGCTATGTCTTATGGGACTTGTAGTTCTGCAACAGCTGGAGGTCCGCTAACTGCATATCCCTGGTCTAGAGGCTGTTATTTCTGCTAAAGGAGGCTCTACTAAATATTGATGTGATTTTTCTGTTGGGTGCCCAAATTTATGCACCTGTCTAATTTCGTTTTAATGCATATTGTGCATTTTCTGTTAATCCAATTAACCTCATTTCACTACTGAAATATTACTGTGTCCTTCAGTTATTTGATAGATCAAAATGAAATTGCTGATCCAAACACCCAACTATTTATAAATGACAATCATGGAAATTGTCAGGGGTTCCTAAATTTTTGCATACAACTGTATCTTTCTTTTATATCTTATAATTTCTATACGTATTTGTGCACCAAAAAAAAACAAATCTCTTCAGCACACCTGCAAGTAAATGATAAAGGTGGAATCTTTAAATATAAACAGCTGTGGAGAATTGCAGGTAATGAATTCAGCTGGTGGATAGGCACTGTTGTATGTGTTAGCCCTGGTTCACATTGGTGTAATTTGATGTCAAATCGGTGGCAATTGTACAGTTCTAATTAGTGCGGCGCTGCAATTTCCAAAAGTAGTTTCTGTACTACTTTTTGGCCACTTCGGGGTGAGATTTTTATTGACAGTGCAGAAACCTGCACAGATGTCACTGAAATTCCCCCCACAGTTGGGACTGACATGCGGGAATGAAATCGTGAGTTCAGCTGAACTTGCACGATTTCCTCCCACTGCCGGTGTGAACCAGGGCTCAAACTGGGCCTTTGTAATCCAACTTCTGCTATCCTAGGGACACCATTTTGTTATCGAACTCCCTTAAGTTTACCCTCAAATATCATTATATGTAGAAATACAGATTCACATATCTGCAAATAAACAAAAATAAAAAAATTCCAATTGTGGTTGTGATCAAATATTCGCAGCTGCGATCAAGAGCGTGGTTTCACCTTCTGACCCGGAAATGAGTCATTGTAATCGCCCGGAAGTTCCTGTGCTGGTCAGGATCTCCATCTAGGTGGACATGGCCAGGTCCCTCTTTAGCAAAGAGGAGGTGCTGTTCATTTGCCTTGTAAGTGTAGGATATGTACTTACTCAATGTGGGGGTGGATGTGGTAGTTAGATTTGGTGTGGGTAGGGTTCATTGATTTGTTTGGCATCACCACACATTTGCTTCTGGCCCATGTGCACACATCACTTCCTGCATTTGTTCTGCTGATGTTAATCAGTAAGGACTATGCAAATATAAATGAGAGCTCCTTTCTATTAAAATATATCTGACTTGTTTCACTGATGGGCGACTTTTCCAGCAAATTTGGACCTCCGGGTTGCATGATTACAACTTCAAAGTAGTCCCTGTACTACTTTAGGGTGGCTTGAGGTACATAAGGCGCAATATTACACAGGCATTCACAGAAGTTGGGGCCAACTTGCAGCAGCAAAGCGGCACCAAAATAGTGTGACTTTCAGGTCACAGCAGTGTGAATGAGATTCATGGATAATACCTTTGAATTAGGCCCTATTCTCACTTGTGCATCCTGCAAATGGGAAAAATTCATCCCTGCACTACTTTGGTTTGACTTTGATGCAACTTGAGGTCCATATACCACAAGATTACACAGACATTGGTCGCACAAGTGCAAATGGGGCCCAATTCAAAGGTGTTATCAATGAATCTCATTAGGTTCCTTTCACACTTGGCCGACTTTTAATACAACTCGAGGTCCAGAAGGCCCCTTTCACACTTGTGCAACATGAAAGTTCCACGATTTTGCAGTGCTTTTTGCTGCAAATTTGATGTGATTTGAAGCAATGCCAGTGTAATTTTGAGGTTTAGGGATGCAGGAGTCACAGGACCAGTCGCACAAGTGTGAAAGGGGCCTTAGAGCCGCTTCACACTGCTGTGCTGTCCGACATCGGATGTGATTTGCCCCGCACTGCAAATCACATGCGATGTCTGTGTGATGCAAACTCAGCCATACAGAGTGTATGGTTGGATTTGCATCGCATTCGGACCAAACTCGCACAGGACCCTTTTTTCGGTCCACAGCAGAATCAGATCATATGGGCGTTTGAATCTACAGTTTGCTCTGCAATATGCAAACTGATTTGGGGGTGTCATTAGCTTTCTACTGACACTCCCAGCAGTTTGCATATGGCAGTGTGAACTGCCTGCGAGTTGTATGCGATACGGGAACCCGCACTGGATACGCAGGGTTCCCGCATCGCTCCAGTGTTAACTGGCCCTGACCCTAGGTTCACACCTATGCATTTTTTAGTGCATTTTAAGGTGTACAGAAACACTCTACAGTCCATTTAACATGGTTTCCTATGGTACTAGTTCACATCTATGCATTTTGTGGCCAGTGCATTTTTGGAATGGTCAGGGACTTTTTTCACGTGATTTGCTGGTAATAGATTTCAATGGAACCGCACCAGAAACGCAACTGTTGTGTTTGTGATGCAATTTTTGATGTGTTTTGCAATTATTTTCACTGTATATAGCCGGTTGCTAACCGGGGGGCCCGGAGGCCAGCGGCCGCGTCCTTAACAACCAATGAATCATCAGCTGTCAGCGGCTTCCCCACTAAAGTTAAAAAAAATGCCAGCCAAAAAGACCACTCGGAGCTTTTTTTTTTTTACAATAAACAAATTGTCAAAAACTGGCTATTGTTTTTTTGTCACATTTCATTGCTTTTTTTTGGTGAATGGGTAGGGGTACAATGTACCAGAGGCCGGGATCTGGGGGCTCCCTTGTTAAAGGGGGCTTCCAGATTCTGATAAGCCCCCCGCCCACAGACCCCCATAACCACCGGAGCAAGGGTTGTGGGGATGAGGCCCTTGGTGTTTTGGGGGATCCCAAAGCACCCTCCCCATGTTGAGGGCATGTGGCCTGGTACGGTTCAGGAGGGGGCTGCTCTCTCGACCCTCCCCTCTTTTCCTGCGGCCTGCCAGGTTGGGTGCTCGGATAAGGGTATGGTATAGATTTTGGGGGGGAACCTCACGCCATTTTTTAAAAAAATTTTGGCACAGGGTTCCCCTTAATATCCATACCAGGCCTTAAGGGTCTGGTATGCATTTTGGGGGGACCCCCACACTTTTTAAAAAAATTTTTAATGCGGGGTTCCCCTTAATGTTCATACTAGACTTAAAGGGCCTGGTAATGGACTGGGGGGGAACTCATGCCTTTTTCATCAATGATTTTTATCTATATTGCCAGGATCTGACAATACATTACAGCCGCAAGCAGTTTTAAAAGACGTTTTTTTCCTTTAGAAACGTCATTTCATTTTGCTGTGGTACTGTTCTAAACATGGGAAAGATGCACTACTTTACAGGCATACTAAGAACACCCCCAAGGCACAATATTACCCGGGTCCCCATACACTATTTATGGCAATAACTTGCATATAAGCCTTTAAAATGAGCACTTGATTTTTCATGTTCGTGTCCCATAGATTTTAACAGTGTTCGCTCATCCCCACAACCCTTGCGTTGTGGGGGTCTGTGGGGGGGGGCTTATCGGAATCTCAAAGCCCCCTTGAAAAGGGGGCCCCCAGATCCCGCCCCCCCCATTTGAATGGGTATTGGGTGCATTGTACTCCTACATATTAACCAAAAATAACTGTGAAATGTGACAGAAGACAATAGCCAATTTTTGACAATTCCTTTATTAAAAATGTCTTCTTCTTTCCCCAGCTTCATCCTCCATCTTCCTCCTCCAGTCTTCTCCATCTTCCTCCGGGTTCTTCTTCCCCGCTTCTTTCTCTGGTCTTTCTCCTCCGCTGCTCCCGCCATCGACCTGCTGAACATGAAAACAACGAACCTCCTCTGACACTGCAGTCAACCGATCTGTCTGCTTCCATAGCGCACATATCATATATAACTATGGGGCATGGCCGCCGGATGACGTCAGCAGGAGACTCCGTTCCTTGTGACATCACTGACCCATCATGCCCCAGGCGGTGAAGTCACAAGGGGCAGGGTCTCAGAGTGACTTCATGTGCCCCATCGCAGGAGGTTCATTTTTTGAATGTTCAGCGGGAGTGGCTGAGGAGAAAGACCGAAGGACTGACCGAGGGAAGAAGAAGCCAGAGGAAGATGGAGAAGATCGGAGGAAGATGGAGGAAGAAACTGGGGAAGAAGAAGCTGGAGGAAGAAGGAGAAAACTGAAGGAAGACCAGAGGAAGATGGAGGAAGAAGCGAGGGGAAAAAAGAAGACATTTTTAATAAAGGAATTGTCAAAAACTGGCTATTGTCTTTTGTCACATTTCACTGTACCCAATACCCATTCACATAGGGGGGCCAGGATCTGGGGGCCCCCCTTGTTAAAGGGGGCTTACAGATTCCGATAAGCCCCCCACCCGCGGACCCCCACAACCACCGAGCAAGGGTTGTGGGGATGAGGCCCCTGTCTCCATCAACATGGGGACAAGGTGAGCACCCACCCCATGCTGAGGGCATGTGGCCTGGTATGGTTCAGGAGGGGGGGGGGGCGCTCACTCATCCCGTCCCTTTCCTGACCTGCCAGGCTGCTTGCTCGGATAAGTGTCTGGTATGGATCTTGGGGGGGGGAACCCCTACACCATTTTTTTTAATTTTGGCGTGGAGTTCCATTTAATATCTATTCCATTTTGACATTTCTAAACCAGAACCAGCCTCCCCTTCTCCTGTGCCCTTTGGAAAGCCTGCTCTGTTTGTAACAAACTCACCACCATCCATGACCTATTTATCGCAAACTCCCTGAACCTACTTGCAATTACTGAGACCTGGATTCAAGAATCTGACCTTCCTTCTCCTGCTGCTCTCTCCTATGGTGGCCTCCTGTGGACTCTCTCTCCCAGGCCTAGTGGACGGAAAGGAGGTGGTGTTGGAATCCTCCTATCCCCTCAAACAACTTTTCAGGCTCTTTATCCACTCCACCCCCCTCCCCCCCGTCCCTCTCCTCATTTGAAGCTCACTGTATTTGTCTATTTTCTCAAGTTTTATTGAGAATTGCTGTGATCTATCGGCCCCCTGGACCGGTATCAAACTTCCTTGACGAGTTCTCTGCCTGGCTACCCTACTTTTTCTCTTCTGTAGAAGCAGGAGAAAAACACAAAAGAAAAGCGCCTCTGAGTGCAGGTATTTAATGAAGGCACATAACAAGCAATCCACACTTACATAGAAGCGTCACACTTGACAAAGGAGCGTGCATGCCCAGTGTGAGCCTCGCGCATACTCTCAAACGCGTTGTGGATCTCCCATACTCCGGTGATGTCACAGGCCAGCGAGCAGCTTCTCAGCTGTTTAGATCTACGGTGAGTTCAGCTGGCCGGTTCCCTAGCGGGTGACCGCGGCTGTCTTGATCCGATCACTGGATTGGCGATCCGCGTTATGGCTAATATGCACTGACCCAGGAGCTTTCCCTCCCCGTGGCTTGTCATCCGTTACTTCTATGTAAGTGTGGATTGCTTGTTATGTGCCTTCATTAAATACCTGCACTTAGAGGCGCTTTTCTTTTGTGTTTTTCTCCTGCTTCTACAATAGAGCTGACTTTGTCTATATGAAAAGCCTTGCCCTCAGCGCTGGTTACACTTCAGCTATCTCCTCCCAGCCACATAGACTAATTTGTCATGGACTTTTTCTAATTTTATCATCATTATTTCCAGCATTTTGCCTTTACAGCTGTATCTATTTATA
Organism: Lithobates clamitans; assembly: GCA_037952925.1. Taxonomy (NCBI): domain Eukaryota; kingdom Metazoa; phylum Chordata; class Amphibia; order Anura; family Ranidae; genus Lithobates; species Lithobates clamitans. Next base: position 3,279,872 of record JBBGZY010000852.1, on the reverse strand, counting down.
TATCACTACCGATATTATCCCCAGCATTTTGTTATCCCATGTCCTGTGCGCTGACATATGTATATAGATTCTACTTTTTCTCTTCTGAAATTCCAACAATCATTCTTGGTGACTTCAACATCCCTATTAATCTTAAAATCCCACTACTTCTAAGCTGCTGAGCTCTTTTGATCTAAAACAATGGACAAGCGCTTCTACTCACTCTGTTGGAAACTGCCTTGACCTCATATTCTCCTACCTATGCACTCCGTACAACCTCTCTAATATTCCTTTTCCTCTCTCTGAACACCACCTTATTAGTTTCACTCTCTCCTTATCTGCCTCCTCCTTGCCTTCCAAGTACCAAACTATTACCCGTAGAAACCTTCACCATCTTAACCCTTCTCTTCTTTTTTTCTGCTACAGATTGTCTTTATGACAAAATCTCATCCTTGCCCTGCCCCAACTTGGCCACTTCTGTCTACAACAGTTCACCGTCATCCACCCTGGATACCTTCGCCCCCCTCACTATGCACAGAATCAGGCCCCGACCGCTACAACCCTGGCAGACAGACAATACCAGAAGCCTCAAAAAACGTAGCTGCACTCTTGGCGTAAGACTAAGTCACAGCAAGATTTCAGCCAATGTAAATCTGCCCTCCAAAAATACCATTCCTTCCTCCACACTGCCAAACAGACCTACTTTATCACTCTCATTAACACCCTCTCACGCAGTCCCAGTCAACTCTTTTCTACCTTTACCACTCTACTTCATCCTCCATTACCTCCACCCACTAACTTACTCACTGCCCAGGAGATTGCTAATCACTTCAAAAATAAGACAATTCGTCTCGAGATCTCCGCTCTACAAATATCTCCCTCAATTTACACTCCTTGTCCTCCCGCATAATCAATACTTACCTCTTTTAACCCAGCTACTATAGGGGAACTAAACTTTTTTCTAACGCCCACCTAACCTCCTGCCTCCTGGACCCTGTTCCTTCTCAAATACTACGGTCGCCATCTGACTCTATCCTACACTCTTTAACTCATATCTTCAACCTCTCACTCTCTACTGGCATCTTCCCCAATCCTCTAAAACATGCGCTAGTCACTCCCATACCAAAAAAGGCCTCACTAGACCCCATAAATCTTAACAACCTAGGACCCATCTCTTTACTCCCTTTTGCCTCCAAACTCCTTGAACGTTTAGTCTACAACTGACTGAGCGACCACCTCATTAAGAATAACCTTCTTGATCCCCTTCAGTCTGGATTTCGCTCCATAGAAACTGCCCTCCTAAAACTCACAAACGACTTACTAAAAACCAAAACCAACGGTCATTATTCCATACTCTTACTCTTGGACATTTCCGCCGCCTTTGATACAGTTGTCCCCTCCTCAAAGAACTCAATTTTCTTGGTCTCCATGGCTGCACTCTCCGTTGGTTTGAATCTTACCTATCTCATCGCACCTTCAGTGTCACTTACAACTCCACTTCCTCCTCTCCAACTCCTTTTACCGTTGGGGTCCCCCAAGGTTCTGTCTTTGGACCTCTACTATTCTCGATCTACACGTCCTCCCTGGGTCAGCTGATAGCCTCCCATGGCTTCCACTACCATTTATATGCTGATGACACCCTAATCTATCTCTCTGCCCCTCAGCTCACCCCATCAATCTCCTCACGCATCACTGATTTACTAACTGACATATCAGCCTGGAAGTAAAACCCCTTCTTCAAACTGAATCCATCTAAAACTGAGCTCTAAAACTGAGCTCTTAATATTTCCTCCCCCACGTACCCCTTCCTGACTTCCCTGTCAAGATTAATGGCACATCTATCAGTCCGTCCCCACATGCCAGGGTGCTAGGGGTAACCTTAGACTCTGAACTGTCCTTTCAGGCCCACATACAATCCCTGCCCAAATCATGCCACATTAGCCTCCCCAACATTTCCAGAATACGCCCCTTTTTAACTAATGAAACCACCAAGCTTCTAATTCACTCCCTGGTCATCTCTCGCCTCGACTACTGCAACTCCCTCCTCATTGTATTACCTTTACATAGACTATCCTCCCTTCAGTCCATAATGAATGCCGCTGCAAGACATCCACCTTACCAACCATTCAGTGTCCTCCACCCCTCTCTGCCAATCCCTCCACTGGCTTCCACTCACACAATGAATAAAATTTGAAAGTACTAACAATAGTTTGCAAAGCCATCCATTCTGCCCCCAGCTACATCACTAACCTAATCCCAAAATACCAACCAAGCCACTCTCTTCGGTCCTCCCAAGACCTCCTGCTCTCTAGCTCTCTTGTCACCTCCTCTCATGCTCACCTCCAGAATTTCTCCAGAGCTTCTCCCATCCTTTGGAACTCCCTACCCCAATCTGTCTGACTGTCCCCTAATCTATCCATCTTTAGACGATCCCTGAAAACCCTTCTCTTTAAAGAAGCCTATCCTGCTTCTAACTAACACTGTTTTACTTCCTTCATCAACTCATCTCCACAGCTATTACCTTTTGTATCAACTGACCCTTCCTTTTTAGACTGTAAGCTCTAATGAGCAGGGCCCTCCAATTCCTCTTGTACCAAATTGTAATGTAACTGTAATGTCTGCCTTTATTAAGTTAAGCGCTGTGCAAACTGTTGGCGCTATATAAAACCTGCATAATAATAATAACTACACACATTAATACTTTGGTGAGATTTTTTAACATATGCAATATGACATTTTGAAACACATGCTGTTTTATACTCACTTGGATGAATCAATGAAGTATATTACTAGGGCTCCAATGCTCAGAGCGAAGACCGTCACTACCTGCAGACAAAAAAACAATACAGTATAATTTACACTTTAAATTATAGTTTATGGCAGTGATATTTTGACATTGAGTTTGGTCATCTAGGAGTAGTAATGATGGGAGTTTGCAGATAGCAATCTCAAAATGTAGGCCTAAAATGATGAAACATCTGGACAGTCCCATCATATGTGGTTGGATGAGGCTATGGCAGCCTCTGGAGATAGACGGGAAGCTAAAACTATTTATTTGTTAGGGGGATGGGGGTAGCTCTGTGTACCAGTCAAAGTGATTGTTTCATCAGAGTTCGGGGCTTGTGTTCACAGGCTTTTGTTTGCATTAGAGGGGTTTTGCATACCCACACAAGTCCAAGACCCCGTTCACATCTAGCGATTTGGGATCATGGGCAGAATGATATATTTTTTTTAAATTGAAATGCTGGCAAATCACAGCATACATGTTCCGGTGCCATCAATTTTTTTTAGTTCAATCATTTTTTTTGAAGATTTTTAACAGAACAATACAAAAATTGCAAGTTGATTTTCACTTGAAGTCATAGATAGAAATTGGTAGAAAAACAGTTACAGGCTTATATTAGCAATCATGAACATCGGCGTAACTTTGTGTACAGACTATAGCATCAAATTGTATGCATTAAAGAAAGAATGGGCTGATCCATAGGGGAATGAGACAGGGATGCCCCCTGTCTCCTCTCCTATTTGCTCTGGCCATGGAGCCACTGGCTGCTAAACTCAGAACTAATGACATTTTACAGGGATTTATGGTTGGGGTCCTTGAGGAACGTGTATCACTATACGCGGATAACATGCTCCTATATTTGAGAGATTCTGACACATCAATAGCCACGGCAGTCTCCTTGATTCAGGAGTTTGGAGATTTCTCTGGCTTCTGGATCAATTGGACCAAGTCAGTCCTTTTTCTGCTGGATCCACAGCCGGACTTAATCCTCCCAGCCCAGTGCCCTCTGGCCATTGTAGAGAAGTTTAAATAGATTCATTCATTCAGACCAATTTGTGGCCTATAATTAGAACGTTTAGTGATAGGATACAGAGATGGAAAGATCTCCCACTTACACTCTATGGTAGGGCCAATTTATTTAACATGATCTTCCTCCCGAAATTTTTGTATGTACTTTCCAATGCCCCAACATATATCCCGAAGAAAATATTCAAACATAATAATTCCCTATTGATGTCTTTCCTATGGGGTAATAAGGCTGCTAGAGTCTCTCTGGAAATACTACAATTGCCAGTTCGGAGGAGTGGATTGGCAATACCTGACCTGCGCCTATATTTAGCCTCTCAGTTAGTATTTATCCACTGGAGAATGTTCCCACAGTTAAACAATGCTGCGGTTGCAGTAGAAGCAGCAGCAGTAACTTCATATGAAACCTTACTAAACTTCTTTTTTAGGGGAGAAGTGCCCACTGAAGGGGGCAAAGAGATACTCAAATCTGCTAAACGGATATTGGGGATCTGTATAAAACATATACTGGATAATCCTCTTCACTTGTCCCCCAATGCTCCACTATGGTTTAACCCTAACCTAAAAGAATTTCTGTTTGGAAGATGGATTCCGATGGGCCAGGTATGGGCTCACATACCTACATCAGTTATATGTTAATGGGGAACTGAAATCCTTTTCACAGTTGAGAAGAGAATTGAATGTTCCGGAGACATGGGAATACCAGTTCACTAGATTGAGACATGCTGCCCATGCTCAGTTTGGAGTTGGACCGGTGTCACTGGTGAACTCTAAGCTAGAAAAATTACTTGCAGACCCAGACCATACAAAACGAATATCTACATACTACAATATACTAGCAGAGAGAGTTAATCATAAAGAAAGTAAACTTAGAGAAAAATGGGTGGAGATCATACCAGAAATTACAGAGGACCTATGGGAGGGAGTCCTTGCATCATATTTGCAGCTCAACCTGGGTAATGCCTGGTACACAAGATTAGATTATCGGTCGAATGAGCGTTGTTTTGCATGCTAATCTCATATCGAATATAAAGAGGTTACTAAAGCTACGAAAATTCTCGTATGACAGAATAAAAATTTGGAAGTGATGTGATGTATTGCAGTGGCCATCAACCCTGTTCCTCAGGGCCCACTAACAGGACAGGTTTTATGTATTACCTTGGGGAAATGCAGACTAGAATACTGCAATCACTGAGCAGCAAATGAGATCACCTGTGATGTATTTCAGTTATCTTGCAAACCTGGCCTGTTAGTGGGCCTTGAGGACAGGGTTGATGACCACTTGTATTTTTGGATGACAACAGTACTGATTAAATGAAAATCATATGATCTTACAAGAACATTTTTTGTGCTTGTCCCATTGGATAATTTTGCATGAATTGTCGTGATCGGCTCTCGAAAGCCTCGAAAGTACCAACGATCAGATTATCGTACGATCGCTTTGAAAGCAGTATTTTTCGCATGATTTTCTGATCCTGCGTATGGGCCTTTAGAAAGCCTTGAAAATGGGATAGACTATGGCACCGATCAGTTAGGATATTCCAACTTTCTCTCTCCTTTTCTGGGTATTTTTTTACGACTTAATTGGACCAATGACTCTTGGTGAAAAACTGGATGGCCGATTTTAGCCGCCTGCGTGAAAAAGGCACAGTCAAGTTGTCCCAAGAGGCCAACAAATGCTTGAAAGCAAGTGTGCTGTGTCTGGTCTTCAATTTAAATAAGCTGGCAATTTTGTTACATAGTCAGGTTTAAAAAAAGACAACTCCATCTAGTTTAACCAATAATAGAGAAAAAATAAATAAAACATCATATAATCCCATATACACAATTCTATACCCACAGCCGATACAGAGAAAGGCAAAAAAAACTAGCAAAGCATAATCCAATTTGCTCCAGCAGGGGAAAAAAATGGATATTCTCAGGATCAACATTACCTATAAATATGTTATTATCCAGTTATATTATGTACATTTAGGAAAGAATCCAGGCCTTTCTTGGAGCAATCTGAGCTGGCCAGAACCACCTTTGGAGGGAGTCATTTTCAGAGCTCTTACTTTGAAGAAACCTTTCCATATTTGGAGATGAAATCTCTTTTCCTCTAGACGTAAAGAGTGCCCCCTTGTCCTCTGTGATGACCTTAAAGTGAATAACTCAACACCAAGTTCACTATATGGACCCCTTATGCATTTGTACATATGTTGATCATATATTTTCTTTTCTGCTTTGTATATTATATCTCTTATTTAGATCTATGAATTTCTTGATAAATGTGGCTTCTAGTTCCATGGAAACTGGTATATCGCAGGGAGAGACACCCATACGGCGTATAAGAATTATTTTCCAGTCATCTTGTCTCAAACACCCATTTCCGATACGTTCTGTTTATGAACTGTGTGTTTGGTGACTGTCAATTGAGGAGTGTGCTGAGGACATCTTGTGGCCAAAAGCTAATATTGCATGGCAAGTTTGATATTTAAGGCACCAACTGATAGCCCCTCCTCTCTCTGAAGAAGCTTATTCCTATTGGTGAAACGTGTAAGTGACATCATCACCCTGGCTGGCGGGCTGTAAACCCGTGTTGAGGATTAACCGGACTGAAGGATTAAAGTGACGGATGAAGTACCAAAGGTGATCTGTGTGTGAGAAGCCTGCACCTATGGGGACTGACAGGAAGGGCCACTGCAGTGTCATGCAAGAATGGTGAGCATTCATCGTCACAGACCGATTTAGTTTTGTTATATTAGGCTTATCATGGGGATGGACTTCCTGGTGGCTACAGAGGTACTTCGATTCAGTCAGCCTTCATTCATTTGCCTATTCACATTCTCATGTACCTACAGTTATCTATCAGGGCTCCAACATATCAACACCCACACTGAACCACAGAGGATCAGTTCTGGGATTGCTGTTCTCTAGAAGCAGACCGCTCCATTTGCATTACGTCAAATGGACTGACAGTGATTGAATGGATGTCACTGATCTAGTTTGAGCCAATTAACTTTTTTTTTTTTTTAAACAATAGATTTTTTTTGAATGTATTTAGTTAACAATACAGATTGATATTGTCACGTATTCAATTAACTTTCATCTCATCCTGTACAGCGTGGACTTCCAATATTTCCTGTTCCCATTCCCAGGGGTGTATGTGCAATGTGGTGTTTGGATGTGGTGTGCTGCTAGCAGCTTCCTGAACCAGTTAGGACAACGTCATGTTTAGAATATTTTGCAATGGTGGTAGTGTGCTTTTTATATTTTGATAATTTTTGTCCAATAAAGCTGTGAATTTTTACTATACCGCTAGTGTCCCTGCACAAGATGTTCTTGGGGATCTTCAATCCTTTTTCTTACACGTTGATCACATCCCCCCCTAATTTCCTCTTCTCAAGAGAGAATAAATTTAGTTCTTCTGAACCTTGCTCATAGCTGAGCTCTACCATGCCTCTTATGAGTTTGGTTGTCCTTCTCTGCACTTTCTCCAGTTCCCCCATATCCTTTTTGAGAACTTGTGCCCAAAACTGAACCGCATATTCCAGATGAGGTCTTACTTATGAATTGTACAGGGTCAAAAAGATATATTTCTCTCTGCAGTCCCTAGCTTAATACAAGAAGGGACTTTGCTCGCTTTGGAAACCGCAGCTTGGTATTGCATGCTATTATTAAGCTTATGATCTACCAAAGCCCCCAGATCCTTCTCCACCATTGGTTTCCCCAGTTGTACTCCCCCTAGTATGTATGATGAATGCATATTCTTTGCCCCCCAGTACATAACTTTACATTTATCAACATTAAACCTCATTTGCCACCTAGTTGTCCCAACACTGAACCTTGGGGCACACCACTAATAACCTTAGACCATTCAGAGTAAGAATCATTAACCACTACTCTCTGAATTCTGTCTTTTAGCCAATTTTCGATCCATTTACAAACTGATCTTTCCAAGCCTGTAGACTTTACCTTACACATTAGCCGTGTGGGGGGAACTGTGTCAAACACTTTTGTAAAATCCAAGTATACCACGTCCATCGCCATCCAAGGTTTTACTTACTTCCTCATAAAAATAAATCAGGTTTGTTTGACAACTTCTGTCTTTCATGAATCCATGCTGTCTGTTGTTTAAAATATTTTTTTCCAGCAATAACTCATCTATGTGGTCTTTTATTATAAACTCTCCAGCATCTTCCTGACTATAGCTGTTCCATGGTCCAGCTGCACCAAAGAAAAACCTTGAATGCAAGGAAACTGTCAACACGAGACAAAGTACAGTCTTTGTAATAAATGACCCTGACACGTGGAGGAGTGAATGTTGTGAGACATAACCTAAACCTTTCAGTAACTACTAACCAATCTGTCTTAAGCCTCATAGTGCACTACAAAGCTCCCATAGTGAAAAAGATTAAAACAATTGTACAACAGTTGTACTTCCAATGATCCTATTGACCATTTAAAGTGTTACTAAAGCCAGGACCCTGCATTCACTATATCTGGGCTCCCACAGTACACACAACATGGAAATGCAATAGTTTTAGTAACTATAAACTGCTAAATACCTTTTCTCATTAGTGGTATATAGCAGTGTTGTGACTTCCATCAGTGTCTAGTTAAAGCTTGTAGGAGGATTTTTCATTCTCTTCTGATTGTTCTATGAGGCTGCAGGACCCCTGACCCTCTGTCTAGACAGTGCTGATTGGCCCTGTGCTGATCACATGCACTCTCCCAGGAAAAAAAAATTCTCTAGCAATACACACCAAACTGAGCATGTGCAGCTTGCCCCCAAGGCTCTGTTCTGTTCTGTCAGGAGATTGTTTGGGGACTGTGGAAAAAGGGTGGCTTCAGAGAAAACAGTATCAGTCTTTTTACACAATGCAGAGGATTAACCCCTTAGGTTTTCACAGTGAGTATAACAAGAATGCTTTACTGCATATACAGACTGATTTTTACTGTTGTGGGTTTAGTAACACAACAGTCTGCACTCTGTATGCTGAGTTATACATAACGACTGACCACTGCTGCTTTATGCTATATTTTACATGACATAAGTGTTTATTTTCTAAAATTGGTTGCTAAGTAAGCAGTCATTGACTATTTAACCACTTCAGCCCTGGAAGAATTTTCCTCCTTAATGACCAGGCCATTTTTTGCGATATGGCACTGAGTTGCTTTAACTGGCAATTGTGCAGTCATGTGACACTGTACCCAAATAAAATTAAAAAGCATATTGGGAAGGCTAGGCCAGAAATGGCATTGGAAAAGGCTTCTATTTATTATGAAAAGTGAACTGCTGCCTGAAAAGGTGAACTCATCCTTTAACCACTTAAGGGCCAGAAGATTTGCCCCCTTAATGACCAGGCCATTTTTTTCTATACGGCATTGCGTCACTTTAACTGACAATTGCATGGTTGTGCGACATTGTACCCAAACAAAATTGATGTCCTTTTTTTCCCACAAATAGAGCTTTCTTTTGGTGGTATTTGATCCCCTCTGCAGTTTTTACTTTTTGCGCTATAAACAAAAAAAGAGAAACAATTTAGAAAATCTAATTTCTTCATCAATTTAGGCCAATTTGTATTCTGCTACATATTTTTGGGAAAATCTCATTTAGTATATATTGATTGGTTTGCGCAAAAGTTATCCCGTCTAACTATGGGATAGATTTAGGGACTTTATTTTTTTTACTAGTAATGGCGGCGATCAGAGACTTTTTGCGAGACTGCGACTTTGTGGTGGACAAATTGGGGCCAAGCAGCACTGTGTGTGTGAATGGATAATGTCCATTCTCAAGAGTGAGCCTGCTCAGGTGCCCCCATAACAAGAGACTTGCTATTGGGGGCACTTGGTAAGGGGAGGAGCCAGGACTGCCGGCAGGGTACCCAAAAGGAAGAGGATCGGAGCTGCTCTGTGCAAAACCACTGCATAGAGCAGGTAGGTATAACAGGCATGTTATTTAAAAAAAAGAAGAAAAAAAAACATAACCTTTAGAATCACTTTATTCATGCCTCTTTAAGACCCTCTCACTGTCAGCGCAATTTGGCCATGTCCCCCATAGCACCGCTTTACTACTTTCCTCCAGGGCCCAAGGAAAGGGGTATCTGCAAACATTCCCTGACAAAAAAAAATAACTGGTAAAGACCAACATTACACTGCCAAGTGTGTCTTGCTTATGCTTGAAATAGGTTGCGCTAGTGAGCTACACATTGACCAGACATATACATATACCATATATTACATAGTACATGCTGTAAAACAAGACTTATGCACAAAAGTTTCTATGCAGCACAATAACTGCATGTTTGCTTTCTCTCATTATCAACTACACATGGGATAATATTCATCTGCTGGCATCTGTGGAGAGAGTATTGCTTTGTTTTGTCCAAAAACCATTGTATTTGTCAATGAGCGACCATCATTTGAAATAACTGATTACAAATAAGAAAAAAGGATCTCTACAAATGCCTGAATTGTCACATCAGGCACCATATCACCGCATCTTTGCCTAGCATTAACAAGTAATGACACAAATAACGAGTCCTTTATTCTATTACACCCCTCCAGTTCAGATCTCATTTATTATTAAGGGATTTCTTTCAGCAGGTGTCTTGGAAAAGCAATCAACACACAGAGATGTTTATCAGACAAATAAATGGTATCTTAGTCTTATCACAGTCTACCATCTGTAGGACAATGGTGTAAAGAGGATGAGGACATTTTCTTGTAACTCTATGCTTACCAAGGAGGGCAAACTACAAGCAAGATTTCTCCAACATTGACAGCATGGGAATTTGTGGTAAAGATTAAAGGGACACTGTCACTTTTGTATATACAGTATCTCACAAAAATGAGTACACTCCTCACATTTTTGGAAATATTTTATTATAGCTTTTCATGTGACAACACTTAAGAAATTACACTTTGCTACAATGTAAATTAGTGAGTGTACAGCTTGTATAACAGTGTAAATTTGCTGTCCCCTGAAAATAACTCAACATACAACCATTAATGTCTAAACTGCTGGCAACAAAAGTGAGTGCACCCCTAAGTGAAAATGTCCAAATTGGGCCCAAAGTGTCAATATTTTGTGTGGCCAACAATTATTTTCCAGCTCTGCCTTAACCCTCTTGGGCATGGAGTCCACCAGAACTTCACAGGCTGCCACTGGAGTCCTCTTCCACTCCTCCATGACGACATCACGGAGCTGGTAGATGTTAGAGACCTTGCGCTCCTCCACCTTCCATTTGAGGATGCCCCACAGATGCTCAATAGGGTTTAGGTCTGGAGACATGCTTGGCCAGTCCATCACCTTTACCCTCAGCTTCTTTAGTAAGGCAGTGGACATCTTGGAGGTGTGTCTGGGGTCGTTATGTTAGAATACTGCCCTGCGGCCCAGTCTCCGTAGGGAGGGGATCATGCTCTGCTTCAGTATGTCACAGTACATGTTGGCATTCATGGTTCCCTAAAACTGTAGCTGCCCAGTGCTGGCAGCACTCATGCAGCTCCAGACTATGCCACTCCCACCACCATGCTTGACTGTAGGAAGGACACACTCGTCTTTGTACTCCTCACCTTGTTGCCGCCACACACGCTTGACACCATCTGAACCAAATAAGTGTATCTTGGTCTCATCAGACCACGGGACATGGTTCCAGTAATCCATGTCCTTAGTCTGCTTGTCTGCAGCAAACTGTTTGCGCGCTTTCTTGTGCATCATCTTTAGAAGAGGCTTCCTTCTGGGACGACAGCCATGTAGTGTGCGGCATTGATGCAGTGTGCGGCATATGGTCTGAGCACTGACAGGCTGACCCCCCACCCCCATCAATCTCTGCAGCAATGCTGGCAGCACTCATACGTCTTTTTCCCAAAGACAACCTCTGGATATGATGCTGAGCACGTGGACTCAACTTCTTTGGTTGACCATGGCGAGGCCTGTTCTGAGTGGAACCTGTCCTGTTAAACCGCTGTATGGTCTTGGCCACCGTGCAGCAGCTCAGTTTCAGGGTCTCAGTAATCTTCTTATAGCCTGGGCCAGGGGCAGGCAACCTCGGCCCTCTAGCTGCAGTGAAACTAAAAAGTCACTTGAAACATTGCAAGACCCTGACAATCACAGGCATGATGGGATTTGTAGTTTGACCACAGCTGGAGTGCCGAGGTTGCCTACTCCTGGCCTAGGCCATCTTTATGTAGAGCAACAATTCTTTTTTTAAGATCCTCAGAGAGTTCTTTGCCATGAGGTGCCATGTTGAACTTCCAGTGACCAGTATGAGAGAGTGAGAGTGATAACACCAAATTTAACACACCAGCTCGCCATTCTCATCTGAGACCTTGTAACACTATTGAGTCACATGACAACGGAAAGGGAAAATGGCTAATTGGGCCCAATTTGGACATTTTCACTTAGGGGTGTACTCAGCGGTTTAGACATTAATGGCTGTGTGTTGAGTTATTTTGAGGGGACAGCAAATTTACACGGTTATACAAGCTGTACACTCACTACTTTACATTGTAGCAAAGTATAATTTCTTCAGTGTTGTCACATGAAAAGATATAATAAAATATTTACAAAAATGTGCTGCTGCTCTTCCATCTTTGATGGGTCCTCTGCTGGGGATCATACTGGATTACTGCATTGCACAAAGCTTTACCGCTGGCCATGGAAGCTTGAATTTAAAATCTCAATCTGGATGTTACATGCGTTACATTTCTGGACCCTTGAAAGCGCAATATGATTATTTTATTTAAGATGTAATGTTCTTAATGCAGAAGGCCTGTGCGCCCTTTGTTTTCTTCTTGCCCACTGCCATATCCCCTGCACTCCTCTCCTGCACATATTGCCCATAATGCTGCATTCACACCATAGCAGCGTGTGAACATGTGCAAAATGTCACGACTTGCGGGTGTTTGTAAAATGCAACAAAGTCAAGCTTGCGGTGCCATTCATTACTAATCAGCACCCCGAATTGGGGCAAACAAAAAATTGCACATTTTTGTGCACAAAAAAAAGCAAATGTGCCAAAACTTGCAGTTGAACACCCAAAGCTTGAAGCTCAAGAAGTTGCAAGAGCTTCTTTGGAGCATTTGTCGCACATAGGGCAGCCCAATGAAATGCATGGGCTGCCTTATGTGCAAAGTGCAAGAACACATGCAACGTGCTGCATAGTTTTATACCCTGTAGCCTAGTACACACATTGGCCCTCTGCGTGTTCTCTACACTTCCCTTGCATTCTTGCCCTACACAATACTGCCCTCTGTCATATCCTCTGCAAGTCTCTCCTGCACATACTGCCCCCATCATACCCTCTTATAAGACTTTCCTGCACATACACTATATTACCAAAAGTATTGGGGGGCCTGCATTTACATGTACACATGAACTTTAATGACATTCCAGTCTTAGTCTGTAGGGTTCAATATTGAGTTGGCCCACTCTTTGTAGCTATACCAGCTTCAGCTCTTCGGGGAAGGCTGTCCACAAGGTTTAGGAGTGTGTCTATGGGAATGTTTGACCATTCTTCCAGAAGCACATTTGTAGGGTCAGGCATGATGTAGACGAGAAGGCTTGGCTTGTAGTCTCCACTCTAATTCATCCCAAAGATGTTCTATCAGGTTGAGTTAAGGACTTTGTGCAGGCCAGTCATGTTCCTTCACCCCAAACTCACTCAGCCATGTCTCCTTGTTTGTGCACTGGTCCAAATCATTTGGTGGGGGTGGGGGGGGGATTAAGGTGTGGGGTTGTTTTTTAGATGTTGGGCTTGGCCCCTTTATTCCAGTGAAGGGGAACTCTTAAGGCGCTAGCATACCAAGACATTTTGGACAATTTCATGTTCCTAACTTTGTGGGAACAATTTGGGGATTGCCTCTTCCTGTTCCAACATGACTGCGCACCAGTGCACAAACAAGGTCCATAGAGACATGGCTGAGCGAGTTTGGGGAGGAGGAACTTGACTGGCCTGCACAGAGTCCTGACCTCAACCCAATAGAATACGTTTGGGAAGAATTAGAGCACAGACTGCGAGCCAGGCCTTCTCGTCCGCATCAGTGCCTGACCTCACAAATGCGCTGCTGGAAGAATGGCCAAACATTTCCAGAGATATGCTCTTAAACCTTGTGGACAGCCTTCCCAGAAGAGTTGAAGCTGTTATAGCTGAAAAGGGTGGCCAATTTAATATTGAACCCTACGGACTAAGACTAGAATGCCATTAAAGTTTGAAAAGGCAGGCGAACCCAATACTTTTGGTAATATAGTGTATTTCCCTGTATTACCCTCTGCAAGTCTTTCCCGCACATACTACCCATTGTCCTACACTCTGCACTCCTGTTCTGCATAAACTGCTTCCTGGTATAGCCTTTAGATTCCTCTCCTGTACAAACTGTGTACCCCACCCAGTTCTATCCTCTGCAATCCTTTCCTGCACATATTCCCCCTGTAAGGGTCCATTCACATGGAGCATTTGACTTTGTAGGTCTGTGTTTTCCTGGCACATGGATGCACGGGTGTTGCATGTGTCCCCATGCTGGCAGTCCATAGAAGTCTATTGGGACATGAGACTGTATAGACTACACGGGACACGCAGTCGAGCCTCATGTGAATGGACCCTTACATCCCTCTGCTGCACAAACTGCCCACTATCATTTCCTGTGCTATACCCTTATTTACATATTGCCCCACCCCATCATACCTTCCATACTTCTCTCCTGCACATGTTGCCCACTGTTATACCCACCTTACCTTCCATCTTGAGTACATCCCTTTCTTGTATGTTAATATAACTTCAGCTTGCTATCTGTTTATAACATTTTCTTTTAAAATCACAAAAAACAAAAGTTGGGAAGTGGCTTTTCTATATATATATATATATATATATTAACAAAGGTATACAAACGGAGACCTGTTATATTACAAAATGAAAGATGCTGTTATAAAAAGTTTATCCTGCAAGCCGACATATTTAGTTACAAGGAAACTTTAATGATTTTGTATGTAGTTAATTATCCCCACATTGTGCAACTTCAGATTGGTTATAACCAATCAAGCAAATGCCATCTGGCCTCTCCATACTTAAATTCACAGGTTTTTCATCCTGCTGTAGAAACTATAAGGGGGTCTCACTTACTATTGGAATCGTTCATTTACTTTATATTATGGAAAACAGTTGCAGCAGAAAGAATGAGGCTACAGGGCATTTTAGTAGTCAGAGAGGGGAGAACAAGTGGAAAGATCTGTAGACTGGAGTCCTCAATATAAAAGAAAGTGTCATTTAGCTCAACAGCATCTAACCAATGCTACCATATCTTGATTATTGGACCAATCCTTTAAATAACGTATTATGAACATTCATCCAAACAATAAAATGAATCATTTACCAATGTACTATTGGTAAGTAAATCTATACACAGACCTCAGTTTTTAGCTATCACATACTTTCTTATAATGCCCCGTACACACGGTCGGATTTTCTGATGGAAAATGTCCGATCGGAGCGTGTTGTCAGAAATTCCGACCGTGTGTGGGCTCCATCGGACATTTTCCATCGGATTTTCCGACACACAAAGTTGGAGAGCAGGAGATAAAATTTTCCGACAACAAAATCCGTTGTCGGAAATTCCGATCGTGTGTACACAAATCCGACGGACAAAGTGCCACGCATGCTCAGAATAAATAAAGAGATGAAAGCTATTGGCCACTGCCCCGTTTATAGTCCCGACGTACATGTTTTACGTCACCGCGTTTAAAACGATAGGATTTTCCGACAACTTTGTGCGACCGTGTGTAGACAAAACAAGTTTGAGCCAACATCCGTCGGAAAAAATCCTAGGATTTTGTTGTCGGAATGTCCGAACAAAGTCCGACCGTGTGTACGCCCTATAAGAATGATGCTTTAAAGAAACATCATTATGTACTATATTACAAACAAACCTGATTAATAAAATTGATATTTTAATACAAATCATATTTTTGGGGGACAGATAAGGCTTTATTGGGTAGCAAATTTGGATACTTATTTTTTGTTTCCTTGGTTTTTATGGGGGGAAAAAAATAGCAAAACTTTTTTTGCTTTTGCTGTAATTTTTACCAAATCAATATATACAGAATGTGTGCACCAACATATATTTATGCAAAATAAAAGCCACAAAGTGTGCTGCCTAAAATGTTATCATATTAGTGCAACTTTTCTGGAACATGGCAGAATGGCAAAGTACCAAATGAACATAGGATTTTACTCTAGGAGAGCTTTGTTCCTTTTTCAACGCTACATTGCAACGCATGCAAAATGGTTTGCGTAAATTGTTTGCATAACATTAAAGGGGAACTTTACTCATAACAGTGTAATAATTAATGCTCTTTAACAAATGAGCATACATTCCACATGAATAATTATGCCACTAAAATTAGTGTGTGCTGTAAATTGCCTTCAGCATCGCTCCTGTTTCTTCTTGCTGGAGGTCGCCATTTTGTTGAAGCCCAAAGCAGTCACTTGCTTATTGGAAACTTCCTCCCTCTCTTTCATCTCAAAAACTACATGTCACTTTAAGCAATATAATATGTACATTTCCAGCCTTGATTGTATGTCTTGACTCAGAGAGGAAGGCTGAAACTTTACAGTGCTAAAGTTCACAGGCAGTGAATGAGGAAGAAAGGAGAGACTATGAGGGAGATAAGAGAATACATTCACCTTGTATGGCAACCCTTACATTTATAATTTTGTTCAACCATCATGTCTGGTAGAACGAAAAAAAAAAAAAAAGATCCGCTTTCCCTGATCCAATTTCCCCATCCACACATTTGATGTGGATGGGGGAATCATCCCACTGGGCTTTGCGTTCTGACGGTGGGGAGCCTTCCCCACTGTCAAAATATAATGCTCAGTGCTGACGGCTATAGCCAGTGGCGCTGATTGATCGGGAAAAACCAGACAGGGTGGTTGTACAGGAGTCAATATACATTTGAATGATCCTTGCTGAACCAGGCGAATTTAGATTAATGTATGGAGGAATAAAGTTTAACTCTTTTTGTCTCTCTGACAGCAGAGTTTGGTACCTTTCAGGGGGGAGCAGGTACCTGTCCCCACATCCGGGAGACCTCACCATGGCAAAGTCCCCCCTCTTCCTTCCACCGACATTGGGCCATTCAGAAAGAACAGCACGCTTTGCGCATGTGCAGTAGGAACCGACTGTGAAGCTGCAAGGCTTTAGTGGTGGTGGTGGCGTCAGCACCCAAGAGCCGACTGAAAAATGGGCTGGGATCCCTGGACAGGTAAGTGTCCTTATATTAAAAGTCAGCAGCTACAGTATTTTTAGCTGCTGACTTATTTTTTTGGGGGGTAGGGGGTTGGGGGGCTGGAGCTTCGCTTTAAAGGTGTCAGCTGATCAACCCTGAGCGGCTCTGATTTTAGGCACAGTGCAGCTCTACATGTGCAGAGCAGGGTGAGACAGTGTATTACTGGATGTTAAAGGATAAGTTCACCTTTTAAAGAAATAAAATAAAATGCACATCTTTTTATCCCAGGTAAAAAAAATGTGCATTTTATTATTTTTTTTGTTGGGCACCTAAAATGCAGGGCTCTCGCAGACTCTGTGTAAGCCGTTTGGGCGTACCTAGTACAGCCAAGCACTTACACACTAGCAGGAAGCATAAATAAACTACCACAGTGCCTTGGTAGTTCATTGAGAACTACAAGCCAACAGCCGCAAAATCTGCCGGCCCGTGTAGCCTTCTATTCACAGAACTCTGTGAATGAGTGACTTGTCCGGGCAGAGCCGCGCACGGCCACGTTCTTTGCAGAGAATGACAGAGCCAGAAAAGATGATTGCCTGCCACTTGGTGACTTTGTCACAGGTTTGCAATCACTAAAAAATTGATATGACATTGCATTAGGGCTGAAACAACTAACTGATTAATCGACAACTAATTGATTATGAAATTAATCGATTTACTATTTTCATAATTGATTAATCGGCCAGTAACATAATAGGGTTAAAAAAAAAACTAAAATGAGGCCTTTATGGTATAAAAAGAGCAAATAATCGCTACTGTAAATATTACTTTCACAGTTCTACTGTAAAAAAATTAACCCCTTACAGTAGTGATTATCTGCTTTTTTTGTGCTATAAAGGGCTAATTTTCGTTTTTTTTAACCCCATTATGTTACTAAACGTCTTAGACCTGGTTCACAATGATGTGTTTTTTGCAGAAACGCACTACAGTTCATTTACATGGTTTCCTATGGGACATGTTCACAGCTATGCTTTTTTCAGCCGCTCTGCGTTCAAAATGCACTGGCTCTGCAATCTGCTGCAAGTGTCATTATACTCCTAACACCACCCAAAACGCAGACTGCAAATGCAATATATGCACCTGTACCAGGTCACATGGTACCACAATACCATGCAATCTGGTTGTAGTGATTTTTTTTTTTGCATGCATGCACTACTTTTGATTTAATTCAGTGCAATTTCAGCCCATGTAAATGACTGGGCTGAAAATCACACCACACTGAGGTGTCAGTTCAAGAAACTGAGATGAGCTGTGATACTGATGATTGCAGCTCATCTCAGAATTCTCCCTCCCAGATTCTCCAACCCAGAGGTGGGAGAGATAATCCCCGGAGAAGTGAGGAGGATGGACGAAGATTATTGACCTTCTTCCTTGATCACACCCTGCCTTTCACAAACCTCCCAAAACTGGCGAAGCAGGTTAGAAACACTATATTTTGTGTAGGGGGACTTTAACTTTATTAAAGCGGTTGTATACCTTTTTTTTTTTACTTTGACCTACAGGTAAGCCTATAATGAGGCTTACCTGTAGGTAAAAAGCATATCTCCTAAACCGTACAGGTTTAGGAGATACTCCCTTTGCATGCAACCGCTGACTTCAGCGGCGCATGCGCTCTGAGTTTCCCGGCTGAAAGGTCCAGCGGACGCAAATGAGTCTCCCGCGTGCATGCGCAGGAGTGATGACATCGCGGCTCCGGCCACTCACAGCGCCGGAGCCGCGATACCCGGAAGACAAGCCAAGGGAAAATGTCTGCTCCCTCAGCGTGGACTGAGATCACCTGCCGATGCTTCGTTCTAAGGTATTTCATAATGAGCTAGTATGTGGTGCATACTAGCTCATTATGCCTTTTGCTATACAGGTTTAAAAAAAAAAATCTGCGGGTTTACTACCGCTTTAATTTGAGGTGTAGTTTGGAGGTACTGAGGAGAGCGGTCTCCTCTGGGATTGCCTGTGTACTCAGCAGCGGTAATTCACTGCTGCTTAGAAAATGGACACCTGTGTGTTTCACAGATTTTCTGTTACTGTAATCTCACAATGTCTCATGAGACTAGAGTAACAGGAGGCATTCTCCACAGTTCAAAGCATTTGTAGATCGCTTCACTCCTCAAAAGGAGAAGCGATCTATACCACTTCGTAAACAGGCACTCAGTGGAGAGCCATCTCATCTAAGAATGCCGGATATTTTCTGGTGCCTGATAAACAGACACCCGAATCACACAGGAAATCAGAACCAGTGTTCCTGTGAGATTCAGGTGTGAGCCGGCACTTACTCAAGATGGCCATGGCTAGAAATGCTTGAGGGTGTTTTTCAAAGTGATTTCTCAGCAAAATATTGTGTCTTTTCCAAAACTGTCGTTCTTTTGTTTATAGCGCAAAAAATATAAACTGCAGAGGTGATCAAATACCACCAAAAGAAAGCTATTTGTGGGAAAAAAAGGACGTAAATTTTCTTTGGGTGCAGCGTCGCACGACCGTGCAATTGTCAGTTAAAGCGGCGCAGTGCCGTATCACAAAAAATGGCCTGGTCAGGAAGGGGGTGAATTCTTCCGGGGCTGAAGTGGTTGAATAAAAATAAAATTAAAAAAAAGTTTCACAATTTTTTTTTTACATACCGTCACCAGTGCAGTTCAGCGTCATCATATGACTGGTGTAGCGGTGATCAGGGATACTGACTGGTATTTACAAAAAATATAAATCATTTTTTATTAATTTTTTTTACTTTTTTTTTAATACTTTCATCAGAGTAGTTCAGTGTCACAATAGTGACAATGTATTACTCTGGGGAGGTGATCAGGGATTTTTTTTTCCTTTACACTTTGATTGCTGTTACAGTGATGATCACTGTACCTGCAATGTTTTGAACTGTCATGAATGGGTTACATTCATAACATCTGTGATTTACTATTGTGTGCTGTGAATGGCCTACAGCTATCAAATAGTACAGGGTGCTGGGATTGGCGGGGGTGCCATGTGATAGCTGTATATGTACATCGCTCTAAGGCAGTTTCTCTTACCCTGCTGCTCCAAAAAGCCTCTATCCTATGTGGAGGGAGCTATGATTAAACACCCGACCTTGGTGTGAAACATGTAAGCTGATACCTGTAGTTCGCCTTTGTATCCGGCACTTGAATAAAGAAATTGCATAGGAGTGCGGCCGTCCAACCTTCTTTTCTTCTTACCATGTGATAGCTGTGGGCCAATCACAGCATCACTATAGAAATCACAGTTATGAGTGAAATTCATTCATAACAGCTTTGTTGACATTATGATCATATGATCGCATAGCATACCTGGACACAGCAGTCGCGGGAGCAGCGCATGTCTAACCCGGAAGAGGCCTGCCTGCCTGTACCATCCTGCAGCAGCAAATGTACTGTGACTGGCACTTAACATATTGGCTCCTTTTGCTGCTTTTTCCTCTCATACTCCCACCTTGCTGTACAGGGACTGCCAGCCATGTCAAATTCAGATACTTTTATGATATGTTAATGAACACAGATGCAGAAGCAACTGCCATTTACAGGTGTACACTGCATATAATAACTATTTACTTGTATTGGTGGTTGTATACAGCACGTGCAGCTCCCTGGGCACAGGAAATCATGACGGATTTAATAATTGAGGATTTCTAAGCTAATAAATGCCCATGTGCATGAGGACTTCTAGTACTGTACCCCCATGTTATGATTTGTGACTTATTTTTCCTGGTATGGACAGAGAGTGTCCTTACATAGAAAATATGTTTCCCTCATGTTTGAGCCTTCCACTAGCCAATTAAAAGGGGATACCATCCAGCTAGGTCATAGGAGTTGCCACCATCCCTGGGACAAGGAAATAAAATTACCCTCTCGGATAGTTGATGGGACTTTAATGGCAACAGAGAAATAAAAAAACAGTTTTATTGGTACAAATATACAAAATACAAAAATAAAGAAATCGACATATAAATCAAGCAAAAAAAAAAACTTAAAAATAGATATGCTGGTGTGTTAGTCGAAAAAAAATATATATTCGTGCAGTCTTCCACTTGGACCTACGCGTTTCGGGACTAAACAGAAGGTCCCTTCGTCAGGGTAAACTTGTGGGAAGAATCGCACCAAACATATCAGTATAAGAAGCTCATTGCCAGATCCCGGTGGAAAACCCGTCAGAAACACCCCGAAATACCAAGGAAGACGGGGTGTATGGCTGGCCCCGCCTTATCCACACTGGTCCACCCGTATGATGCAAAAAATGGCAGGGTTTGTATCCAAATGGTAACAAAGAACCTCAAAGCTGCCAGGAGAAGAGAAAGAGGTGGAGGAAAACCAAAAAGAACAGGGACGGAAATAGGGGACTGCCCTATGCAGGTAGGTAGCTCCGGTAGATATATTCAATGGGTTGTTCCTTCACAGAAACAAAAGTCAGAGCTAGGACCCACTGCTCTCCAGAGCATCGCATTCGTCCATACAGGTAAGCCGCCACTGACCAGGACAGATACTTTTTTGGGGATATTTATTATAGCAAAAAGTAAAAAATATTTTTTTTCTCAAAATTGTCGCTCTTTTTTTGTTTCTAGCACAAAAAATAAAAACCACAGAGGTGATCAGATACCACCAAAAGAAAGCTATATTTGTGGGGAAAAAAACATGTCAATTTTGTTTGGGTACAACGTCGCACGACTGCGCAATTGTCAGCTAAAGGGACGCAGTGCTGCATTGCAAAAAGGGGGTAAGGAAGGGGGTAAATCCATCCGGGGCTGAAGTGGTTAAACACACTACAGATTAGCAGATATTTGAGGTTTAATAAACCAAAAATGGGATTTGCTTAGGGTGGCTGGTAGCAGTTAAAAATCACCCTTCCTCTTCTAACTCTTGCAGCCCAACTTCAGGAAAATCTCAAATGAATTGCTAATTTTGTCTAGGGGAGACCAGAAACACTTTTACTTGCCTTATCCTCCACTCCCCTGGCAGATGGTGCTCCCTCACACTTTCCCTCGGTGTCAACATGTCCCTTGCAGGGCTGTAAACCCTGCTTTTTTCTTGACGACATCAGGATCCTAGCCCACTGGAGCGTGGGGGGGGAAGATGCTACAGGGACCAGTCTAGCAGAAGGCAGGAGCAGAGGACTGGGTAAGTAAATCTTATTTTAGACTACATTCGCATGGTATATAGTTTAGCCATAGTGCAAATCCCAGTGACAAGAATATACGGATTCAAGCTGCTGTGTTTGACAACTCCGAGTGGATAGCTGGAATGACAGGCTGTGGGCAGCTGCAGCTATCCGTGCCTGTTTGAACAGCCAGCAGTCATCTGCGGCACTTTCTGTGCATCCGTTCAAAGCAGATGATCCCTGGCTGTGTGAAGAGGCACAAATAGCTGCGGCCATCGACAGCCTGTCATTGCAGTGTATGTCTTGACGGCCCCAGCTACCCTCCCACAGCTGGTAAACCCAGCAGCTGGAATTAGTAGATTCTTGCCACTGGGATTTGAACTGTGGCTAAATGCTCACATGAATGTAGCCTCATTGTTCCCCCAGACCTAAACAAGTACCGTATTTATCGGCGTATAACACGCACTTTTTTCCCCTTAAAATCCGGGGAAAATCGCGGGTGCGTGTTATACGCCGATCCCCTGCGATCCCCCGCTGACAGATCTGAAAAATTGCTGACCGCGATTTGAAAATGGCGCTGCCGGCGCCGAAATACACAGAGCCGGTCCTCGGCTCTTCTCGGCCA
Source organism: Lithobates clamitans (assembly GCA_037952925.1). NCBI lineage: Eukaryota > Metazoa > Chordata > Amphibia > Anura > Ranidae > Lithobates > Lithobates clamitans. The sequence continues at coordinate 3,257,102 of JBBGZY010000852.1, read as the reverse complement.
CTTTCGGCTTCACTCGACGCCGCCCGAACCTAGCCGAGTGTACTCGTCACGCCCATCCTGGGCAGGACTACGAGTGGAGCCGAAAGTGAACGAGAGCCGCCGAGAAGAGCCGATGACCGGCTCTGTGTATTTCGGCGCCATTTTCAAATCGCAGTCGGCGATTTTGAAGCCCAGGATGGCAGGGGATCACTGGGGAAGGTTGCACTGGGGAAGGCTGCACTAACAAGGCTGCACTGGGGAAGGCTGCACTGATAATGCTGCACTGGGGAAGGCTGCACTGACAATGATGCACTGGGGAAGGCTGCACTGACAATGATGCACTGGGGAAGGCTGCACTGGGGAAGGCTGCACTGGGGAAGGCTGCACTGGGGAAGGCTGCACTGACAAGGCTGCACTGACAAGGCTGCACTGACAAGGCTGCAATGATGGGCATTTAAATGTAAGTTTTTTTCCCTTCAACTTCCCTCCTAAAAGTTTTTTTTCCTTAAAATTCCCTCCTAAATTGGGGTGCGTGTTATACGCCGGTGCGTGTTATACACCGATAAATACGGTAAATAACCCTTGCAGTGCGGATGCAATCCTATTGCAAGGAATAATTTTTTAGTTGCCCGAAGTTGGGCTTTAAACACAATGATAAGAAGCTATCTCGCTCAGAATTTCAGTCTACAGTAAGAATCACTATAGCTATAATGAGCTCGGCTCAGGAAAAAGGTGTCAATCTTCCTTTCAGCTTCTTCACTCATCCCACTAGGTTCTTATTTAGTAATAAAAATGTGTGGATTCATTCAATCTAAACCTATGTATCATTATTAAAGTTGTCATTTTAGGTTGACAGTCTACAGAGAAAGTTAATTACCCAAAAAGTCTAAACAATGGAATGACCATACATTTTTCAAGCCTTACTAGGTTAACTGGTATAATGCAGCAGAGACCAATAGGCTCCCTGGTTCAAAGTCAGGACACTATCTGCATGGAGTTTGCATCTTCTCTCTGTGTTTGTGTATATTTACTCTGGGTACGCCAGTTAGGTTAATTGGATCCTGTCTAAAATGGTCCAGTATGTATGCATGTATTTGAAATAGGTACCTTAGATTGTAAGCTGTTTGAGGACAAGGACTGATGTGAACGTACAATATGTAAAGCACTGGACTGGCACTATATAAATACCTGTAATAATAAGAAGATAGGCAAGGGGGGAATTATTGCAACTTATGATTGATGCTTTTGTTTGCTATGTGAACAGGTCCATTGACTTAAGTCAAAATTTTGTCCCAAATTTCAAACACTTAACATTTAACAAAATGCACGCTGTTTTAGCAAATGTGCAGCCTTATTTAATAAAACAGTACAGTACAGGACACAGGGATGGCATAGGAGTTGGCATAACGAACCACTGAACAAAGAAGAGGACACAGGAGATCAATAGTCAAAAGCTTTGTCATTTTCTACATTTGGTGGCATGGGCAGCAGGAGAGGTAAGTATTTACTGTGTACTTTATGTAACAAATACATTGACATTCAGATTTTAGTTATAGGGTCACTTTAAACACAGCAAGAAGCCCACAGAGGGTTTGTGCGAGAATAGTTATCCTGCATCACAAACTTACCAACAAAAGGAAGTTGTTGAACTGATGAAGTACATCAATGTCTACATGAAAAAATGCCCAGTATTCATCTTAAGGTTTATTGGCCAACTCTAGACTCTAGGAATATCTGTGATATGTGTCCCCATTGGCAAGCTATACCTTCACCTTCCGCAAGGAAACAAAGTGATGGGATATCCCCTCAAGCTTACCTATAAAAAATGTATATATTTATATGTATATACACACACACAATATCTCACAAAAGTGCATACACCCCTCACATTTTTGTAATTATTTTATTATATCTTTTCATGTGACAACACTGAAGAAATGACACTTTGCTACAATGTAAAGTAGTGAGTGTACAGCTTGTATAACAGTGTAAATCTGCTGTCCCCTCCAAATAACTCCACACACAGTCATTAATGTCTAAACCGCTGGCAACAAAAGTGAGCACACCCCTAAGTGAAAATGTCCACATTGGGCCCAATTAGCCAATTTCTCTCCCCGTGTCATGCGACTCGTGAGTGTTACAAGGTCTCAGGTGTGAATGGATAGCAGGTGTGAAATTTGGTGTCATCGCTCTCACTCTCTCATACTGGTCACTGGAAGTTCAACATGGCACCTCATGGCAAAGAACTCTCTGAGGATCTGTTAAAAAGAATTATTGCTCTACATAAATATGGCCTAGGCTATAAGTAGATTGCCAAGGCCATGAAACTGAGCTGCAGCACAGTGGCCAAGACCATACAGTGGTTTAACAGGGCAGATTCCACTGAGAACAGGCCTCGCCATGGCCAACAAAAGCAGTTGAGTGCATGTGCTCCGTGTCATATATAGAGGTTGTCTTTGGGAAATAGATGTATGAGTGCTGCCAGCATTGCTGCAGAGGTTGAAGGGGTGGGGGGGTCAGCCTGTCAGTGCTCAGACCATACGCCACACACTGTATCAAACTGGTCTGCATGGCTGTCGTCCCAGAATGAAGCCTCTTCTAAAGATGATGCACAAGCAAGCCCACAAATAGTTTGCTGAAGACAAGCAGACTAAGGACATGGATTATTGGAACCATGTCCTGTGGTCTGATGAGACCAAGATAAACTTATTTGGTTCAGATGGTGTCAAGCGTGTGTGGCAGCAACAAAGTAAGGAGTACAAAGACAAGTGTGTCTTGCCTACAGTCAGGCATGGTAGTGGGAGTGTCATGGTCTGGGGCTGCATAAGTGCTGCCAGCACTGGGGAGCTACAGTTCATTGAGGGAACCATGAATGCCAACATGTACTGTGACATACTGAAGCAGAGCGTGATCCCCCTCCCTTTGGAGACTGGGTCGCAGGGCAGTATTCTAACATAACGACCCCAGACATACCTCCAAGATGACCACTGCCTTACTAAAGACGCTGAGGGTAAAGGTGATGGACTGGCCAAGCAAGTCTCCAGACCTAAACCGTATTGAGCATCTGTGGGGAATCCTCAAACGGAAGGCGGAGGAGTGCAAGGCCTCTAACATCCACCGGCTCCGTGATGTCGTCATGACAGAGGACTCCAGTGGCAACCTGTGAAGCTCTAGTGAATGCATGCCCAAGAGGGTTAAGGCAGTGATGGAAAATGATGGTGGCCACACAAAATATTGACACTTTGGGCCCATATTGGACATTTTTACTTAGGGGTGTACTCACTTTTGTTGCCAGCGGTTTAGACATTAATGGCTGTGTGAATTAATGGATATATAGATGCAAAATATATTTACACCAATATATACTCCTGCGCTAATGGGTAAAAATAAGTAAAAAGGTTGATAAGTTATTAGTGGAATTAGTGAATAGGTTGCTACTTTCAAAAGTGCATATGCCTTTAAATGTGAATCAAAATATAAGAGCGCTACACAATATTAATACTAACACATTAATCACAGTTCAAATTACCAATACATAATCAAATTAATAAATTTGTAAAGTCCATGAATTCATAAGTTCACATACTTTCCTATCATGATCTTCCAGTGCAGCTTCAAATTTTCAATTGTGCAATATAAAGTGCCAAAGGCTGAAAAAAAACACAATCTCTGCGATCCGTGTGCCCCTCATGTGCCCTCACTCACCAGATAACTATGATTCCCATGACAGAAGTCATAAGTGCTTGAACAAGGATGGCTGGACTCTGTAGTTCCATGGCGATTGTCTCAGCCTGAAGCATAGATGGTGCAAGGTGGACATATGACGTAAACAAATGACAGAGAAAACAATATAGCGCAATTCTGTTAATTGGTCACATAAAATAAAAAACAATATCCACTCACATATAAAAACGCTGTAACACATGTAAAACCCAGAACTGGCAGTAACCATCGACTTGCGTCTCACCGGCCGGAAATTTCGTCACCACCCACGGTCAACTGACACGTTTCGTCCCTCCCACGAGTCGTTATCAAAGGATACCCTATTGATCAAAGGATATTGAGAACCATCTATGCTACAGGCTAAGACAATCGCCCGTGGAACTACAGAGCCTAGCCATCCTTGTTCAAGCACTTTTGTCATGGGAGTCATAGTTATCTAAGTGAGTGAGGGCACATGAGGGGAGCATGGATCGCAGAGATTGTGTTTTTTTCAGCACTTTATGTTGCACAATTGAAAATTTTAAGCTGCACTGCAAGATCATGATATGAAAGTATCTGAATTTTTAAGGACTTAAGAATTCATGGCCTTTACTAATTTATTAATTTCATTATGGATTGTCAATTTGCACTGTGATTGATTGTTATGATTGTAATTGTTAGTTATTTTGAGGGGACAGCAAATTTACACCGTTATACAAGCTGTACACTCACTATTTTTTTTTTTTTTCTTTTCTTGTGTCTTTTTTTTTTTTTATAATCTCTTTATTTGAAAAAGTTATCCATTACAGCATACACAACACAATCAAATCACAAAGGAAAAAAAAAAAAAAAAAAGTACAAAAATAGGGACTGTCACTAAAGTCGCCAACTCATTAAAATCATCCATTATTCCCATAAATTCTTCTGCATCTAATATGTGCCAATTCAAAATACCCATAAGTTGTAACCTTCAAAGAGGGAAAGATAAAAATAGTTTCTTCATTTTTCCCCTCTTTTTCCTCCACCCCCCCTCCTCCTCCTCCCCTCACCCGCCATGCATCCTCACATATACCCTACACCACTCTTATCCCATATCATCCTCACCCCACCTCCCCCTCCCATCCAGCTCTATCCCGATCCAACCATGCTTTCCATATTTTCTCAAATTTCTTATAATTGCCCCTTTTCTTATAGATATACTTTTCCCTGCAAATCACCTCCCTTACTGCATTTTCCCATTCTATCACTGTCGGAGCCTCCTTCCTTTGCCAGTGCTGTGCGATAAGCTTTCTTCCCTAAAACAAGCATCTGACTCTTGCCGTCTGTATGTCCTTTGAGGTCCTTCCCTCCCCCGTCAATCCCAGCAGGCACTCCCTCGCCTCCAACCTCAGCGATGTCCCAAACACTAAATTTATTTTCCCCACTACCCCTTTCCAATATCTATGCAGCTTGGGGCATCGCCAGAACATGTGGATCAAATCCCCATGTCCCCCTCTACATCTTTGACATTTCGAGTCGGGTCTCTTACCCCACTTAAATAATTTCAGGGGTGTATAGTATGCTCTATAAGATAAGTACAGGTGAGACATCACTTGTGAAGGAGAGAGAGTGACCCTGGGACCAGACGCCAAGACTTGGTCCCATTGATCGTGAGACAGTGCTGCCACATCTTTTTCCCATTTAGCCCTGTTTTTATTTTCAACCGGGCCTTCCTGGGCTGCTGCTTTCAGGCATCCATACATGTCTGAGATCAATCCCTTTGTGGATCCTGCGTCGATCAGCTTTCTCAAAGAGGTCATTTCGCACCACACTGGCACTTCCTTCCCAAATTGTGCCTCCAGGGCATGCCTGACTTGCAGATATCTGTAAAATGACCTGTTGGAGATCGCATACTCCTCTACCAGCTCCTGAAAGGACTTCAACCTCCCCGCCCTATATACCTGTGCCAGGTAGTGGATACCCTGACGGTCCCATTCCTCAACGCGCCCCATTTTTTTAAGCTCATTGAAGCTATTGTTGTCCCAAAGTGGCGAAAATTCCGCAAAACCGGTATATCCCAGGGTTCTTTTACACTCACTACTTTACATTGTAGCAAAATATAATTTCTTCAGTGTTGGCACATGAAAAGATATAGTAAAATATTTACAAAAATGTGAGTGTACGCACTTTTGTGATATACTGTGTATATACATAGTTACATAGTAGGTGAGGTTGAAAAAAGACACAAGTCCAACCTATGTGTGTGATTATATGTCAGTATTACATTGTATATCCCTGTACGTTGCGGTTGATCATGTGCTTATCTAATTGTTTTTCGAAAATATCGATGCCCCCCCGCTGAGAGCACTGCCTGTGGAAGGGAATTCCACATTCTTGCCGCTCCTACAGTAAAGAACCCTCTACGTAGTTTAAAGTTAAACCTCTTTTTTTATATCATTTTTATGAGTGGCCATTTGTCTTGTTAAACTCCCTTCCGTGAAATTTTTTTATCCCTATTGTGGGGTCACCAGTACGGTATTTATAAATATATTTTATATATATTTTATATATATGTATATATATACATACACACATACATACACACACACACAAATATACACACCTTGTATTTGCCCTTCGTTACAATAACATAGGTCGTCGAGAATTTATAAAGTCCTGTTTATTACTACAAGAGCGTTTCTATTAACTACATGCAACAACTTTAGTATTTTTTTTTTTCTGTAGGGTGATGGCTGTAGTGTAGTCAGTTGCCTAAGGTTAGATAGGCATTTGCTACTTTTCCATTTCGGTAAGCTAGAAAAGAATAAACAGAAGATGCACTTTTCCTTTGGTCATCTCATTGTGTCCATCGCTCATTCAATATATTATTACACAATAGCCAGAATTCTTAATACTCATTCAGACAGAGCCTAAGGGTTGCTTTCCATGAGGCGAGTCTCTCTTGTGATACATATTTAATGTATCTGATTGTTTGCGCTCTTGAATGGAAGACTTGGGTTACAGAAAGGCAAGATTCCAGGTCAACAATTTTTATACTGCGCTAATAATCTGCAGGCAGGCTGGCCTTTTCCTATTGATATGGTAGTGGAATAGAAATAAATACTTAAAATCAACCATAGCAGACACCATCACTAGATGTAATGTACTGTGCTATAAATAATCAACATAACACCTTGTACACACGGCATCAGCTGGTTCGATAGAAACTGGCCGACATTCGGTCCGTGTATAATGGAGTCGGTCTGATAGCTGAGAGCACTGACCGGAGTTTTCTGGCGGGGGGGGCACAGCAGGGGAGACGGTTGTACTAACAGTAGATTGTTAGTACAGCGGCTCTTCCTGAGCTGTCAGGATTTTTTTAATTCAGCCCTGCTGGGTTGAATGAAAAAAACTACTAGTGTGTACGAGGCTTAAGGCATGCAATCCAAACAGGAGACCACTGCCCTAGTGACTGGATTAGTTGGATTATTCCAATGCAGACATAGACTGAAACCTCATAGGCACATAGGAGTGGACATTCATACCAGGTGATCAGAAGATTGTGACCCTGATCAATTGGGTCATAACAACTTACTCCTATTTACTACATCTTTACTTACCACTGCATTACTTACTACTGCATTAAAAATGGTGCTCATATAATTGCGTGTGAATGCTAGTCAGTGCAGTTGTGCACTGAGCTTGGGCTGTGTGACAACACTTCACCAGGGGACATGGGCAACAACGGCATACTCTAAAGCCCCATACACACTATCAGATTTTCTGCAGAGTTTTTCCTTCAGATTTACCAAAACCATGTAGTGCAAGGGCCTGCCTGATTGCTTACACATTGAAACTCCTAAGGTTTGACCTCATATTATATGGTTTTGGTAAATCTGATGGAAAAACTCAGCAGAAAATCTGATAGTGTGTATGGGGCTTAATGGCACCAGTATGAACAGCATCATAAGGAATCTGTTATGTCTCTGGATGATCCACTTCCTGTAGCCTGGTGCCCATATCAAGAGTGGCCACTGGTGAAACTCCAGTAAGGGATTCTCGGTGGAAGATCCACAGTAATTGAATGGAATTAAGAAGTGAGAAGTAAAGTCCAGTGGAACACGGTCATTTGACTGCTTGTTGAACATGTTATATGTAGTATGCTTGTAAGGGCTTGTTCTTAAAGGGCATACAATACCATATGCCCTAGCAGGGCTGTGTTTACCTGCACGGGAATGAACAGGTATTCCATACATCCCCATGTAGGCAATCCCATTGATGTCTTTTAAGACACAGCTGCAGCATGGGCACACTACGAAAATCATGTGAGTGTGGGCCCTCAAACGTGGACCACACGAGTTTGGGGACCTGCATGCACCCACACAGATGTTGCATTGGGACACAGCAGCTGTGTCCATGCGTCAGCTATGTCCCAATAGACATCAATGTATAACTGTACGTGATCTGGACTTTGGGAACTTAAACACCTACATTGATATACAGTATATATTTATTGCTCAGGGATGTTGCTGATCCTCCTGGTCTAGTAGTTCAACACACTACAACAATATTCCTGAAAGGTTCATTGTACAGCATGCCAGGGATGGGTCCTGGAAGGCAGGCATGTGTCCCCATTATTTGGACTGTGGTCTCTTTAAGGGGGATGATAAGAGACATCTTGAGTACATAGGGGTTTTCATCCATAAAAGGTGATGGGTTCTGTGATCGTCCAGTTGGAGAGCAGAGGACTGATCAACAGTTCTCTTCAGATTGGCAAGTTCATTGGGGATTCAGAATTCGGAGGCTCAGAATGTCTTTGGGTGGGGAGAGCCTCCAAACCCTTATTACAGAGACTTTGATCCCAAAAGAGTTAACCCACCTGCCAGGGAAGCTTGAAAAGGAAGGGTTTAGCATCTGTCTGTGAAGTGGAATAGTTTCACAGCTGTGTGAAAGTCTGCATTACCTAGAGATTGAGACACCATTTATTGGACTTCTGCGGCCTTAGCAGCACCCCGAAGTAGACAGGAACCCTAAACCTTGGTGTGCGACTCATATTGGCCGTGAGTTACTCTGTTTTCAATACACCAGAATTATGGACTGTTTTTGTGGGTTTTGCTTCATTTTGAAAACAATAAAGACTGTTTTACTTTTACAAGTGGCTGGCTGGTGACCCCGGGGTCTCCATATTATATATATTACATATATATTACATATTTATGGTGGAACTGTTTGAATTAAAAGAACTAACGATCCTAAGAAATATATCATTGCACACTGTATTTTACCAACATGTAAGATCACACCTTATGAATTTTGGGCCATAGTCATACAGATTAGGTATCAGGTGGAGCTGAACAAAATTTCCTATGGGAGAGCTAAAAAGACTTGTGAAATAAAGTAATAGATTTATGGCACGATGGAAAAAGCAATGATAGTGGGCCCACTAATTAAGTGCATATATGCAACTAGTATAGAGTAAGCAGACTATGTTCCTCTGGAACAGGGTCCTTGAACAGGGTAGGATTGTTTGCTGCATTATTCATGACGGTAATAGTAACGCCTCCCATTATTCCATGTTCTGGGTTTCAATGTCTGGTTTATGATTAGCAATTAGTTGTACAGCTTTATCCAAGCCTACGTGCATAGTGAAATCTATCTAAATTACAGGGTGCAACTGTGTCCTGTTACAACAAGTCATTTGCAATCATGTTCTTAAAGCGGAGTTCTGACAAAAAAAATAAATAAATAAAAAGTAAGCAGCTACAAATACTGCAGCTGCTGAATTGTAATAATCGGACACTTACCTGTCCCAGGGTCCAGCGATGCGGGAGAACGAAGTGTTTATTATGTTGTCACTAGGTGTTAAGGTATTGGGATTATAGCAGTCATTCATGAACCCAGCAACTGCTTTGAGATACCGTATTTATCAATTACATGTTCAATAAGTAAAAATAAATGTGACATTTTTGTATATGTTATGGTGTTAGTGGTGTGCGCATTTCCTACCGTCTGTATGTTCTTTTGAGCTGTTTTTTTTAGGCATGTGCATTACCAGACTGGGCTCAAAGGAAGTGGGGCCAATGACGCTGCCCATCATTTACCCCAGCAGAATGAGGAAATCTAGTGGCAGTAAAGAAATACTGTTGGGGCTGCAGCTCTGCTTTATGTCAATTCTGTAACTGTGTGTAAAAACTTAATTTTTTTATATTCACTGAATTGTTCTTGATAGCAGCCCCCTGTAGTCTCTTGTACAGCATGACTTTGGGAGAAAAGGGGTCAAAACTCAAGACAATTAGTCCTCTGTTTTTAAGCACAGAGCTGTATGGAGGGGAGGGATGAGTTTATGAACGTGCCATTGCTTCTTTATGGTCTAATCTGGGGTTGGCCAAGCTACATTGCTTAGATGCAGCATAATCTGCAAGGTCACAGAGCTGGTTATGCTGTCAGATGTCTGCATGACACGACTAGCTAAACAAAAATACCAATACTATATCCAATAAAATGATTCACATATACTGTATGTACTCAAATGTGTATTAAATTGTTAGCCTGGATCTCAGTTAAAAGATCTGCCTGCTTCTGCTTTTGAGCCCATGCCAAGAGTTTACACAGCTTCTGCATTGCAGATACAAAGAAATGATTATGCAGCTTTTACAACCCTAATTCGAAAAAAGTTGGGATGTTGTGTAAAATCTACATGAAAACAGAATGCAATGATTTGAAAATCTCATAAACCCATATTTTACTCACACTAGAAAATAAAAAACATATCAAATGTTTAAACTGAGAAAATATATTTTATGAAAAAAATAAGGTAATTTTGATATTCTCAAAAAGGTTGGGACAGGGCAACAAAAACCTGGCAAAGTGAGTTTACTAACAAGGAAGAGATGGGAAAACTATATATAATTTAGTTATTTGGCAACAGGTCAGTAACATTATTGGGTAAAAAAAAAAAAAAAAAAGGAGCATCTTTGAGAGTCAGATAGTCTCGGAAGTAAAAATTGGCAGAGGTTTAAAATACTATATAAAATGCCAGAAGCAAAGGTGAGAGTGAACAATGAATATTCTAATAAATTTTGGTTGTTGAGGGGGACAAGGCAGGGGTGCCCTTTGTCACCCCTACTCTTCCCCCTCGCAATAGCCATTAGGACATCCCTGGAGGTGAGAGGATTTAGAAGGGGAGTAGTGGAAGAAAAGGTTGCATTATATCCGGATGATCTATTACTATTCCTAGGAGATACCCAGACTTCCCTGTTGATGGTAATGGAAATAATTAAAAACTTTGACCAATTCTCCGGACTTACCATAAATTGGGAGAAATATGCATTGTTGCCTGTAGGCCCTCTCTAAAGTCCCTTGCCTGATGAGGTCGCTCAGATTGAAATAGTGGACAAAATGAAATATCTGGGAATAAATATCATGAGAGATCCAAAACAATACATTATAAATAATTTAGCCCCACTCCTAGTTAAATTTAAGGGAAAAATTAAAATATGGAACCAACTCCCATTATCTGTAGCAGGATGATATAATTTAATCAAAATGCTATGGATGCCGCAGCCCCTGCATGTATTACATAATTCCCCAGTGTAGGTGTATAAAAATTGGTTTCATAAGATAGATGTTATTTTCAGAGAATTCATTTGGAAAGCAGGACTGGCAAGAATAAGTTTGCGTACCCTACAATTACAAAGAGATGAAATGGGCGTGGCACTCCCGCATCCCTGGAGCTACTTTATGGTGGCACAGTTACAATATATGGGAGGGAGTAACATGCAAGGGGGACCTGCAGGGAGGGAAATACTGCTACAAAATACTCCGTATAGATCAATGGTGGAAGCCGTGGAGGCAGATTCCTCCCCCTCTAGGTTCCCCATGTTAAATTTGATAGGATTATGAGATACAGGGAATATATTGTTGGGGTATAGGGGATCCACAGAGCATGCCCCCCTTTGGGATAACATAAATTTGGGAGAAATCCAGAAGATGGGACAATTAAGGAATGGGAGAGGTGTGGAATACATCTCCTTAATCAGCTATATAAAAATGGTACTTTAAAATCCTTCCAGGAATTGAGAGAACAGTATGCTATCCCAAATAAGTCCTTTTTCAGGTGCTTACAGATTAGGCATGCTTTAGGAGAAAAATCTAGAGAGAGGGCACTGGAATGGAGCAAGATACCTCTGCTCCAGAAAGCAATCAAAGCAAAAACTTTAAAAGGCCTGATTTCTGGCTTATAACCACATATATATAAGTCGAGTCTGGAAGAGACTGAAGCCCCACCGAGTAAGGAGGTGGTGGGAACAAAATGTAGGAACTATGACTGAAGTGCAGTGGAATAGAACATTGGAATTAAAGCGGAGCGCCGCCGAAAGAAAATTTTTTAAAAGTCAGCAGCTACAAATACTGCAGCTGCTGACTTTTAAAACATGGACACTTACCTGTCCAGGGCGCCCGCGATGTCGGCACCCGAGGCCGAAGCGTCTCTCCGTCCTCGGGTGCTGCCGCCTCCATCTTCGGTAAGGGAATCAGGAAATGAAGCCGTGCGGCTTCACTTCCCGGTTCCCTACTGCGCATGCGCGAGTCGCGCCGCGCAATACGAATGCTCCCTGCTGCCTCTGGGACCCGTGTGTGTTTCCCAGCAGGCAGCGGGAGGGAGCAGGAAGTGGCGTAAATAACCGCAGATTCTGCGGCTATTTATGCCGGAAGTGGGTACAGATACCTGTAATATACAGGTATCTGTACCCCCCTCCCCCCTGAAAGGTGCCAACTGTGTCACCGGAGGGGGGGAGGAGTCTGATTAGTGGAAGTTCCACTTTTGGGTGGAACTCCACTTTAAGCTCATTGGTCTCACTTTCCCCCTCACAAAGGATGTCACATTTATTTTTGATATACAGAGCATATTATACCTCTCAAAAACTTTTCTTGTTTGGCCGTAGACCAGATGCCAGCTGCCCCAGGTGAGGAAATAGAAGGGGATTTGATCCATATGTTCTGGAGGTGCCCGGTATCGGAAGGGGGTACTCTGAACTATAAACTAGGTCTCTGGACCTGGACATAAGGTTATGTGTGCTGGGTTATGTAGAGGGGGATGGAGATGCCGGATGTACCCAGGTTGCAATTCTTAGAAGCTTATTCCAGGCAAGAAAATTAATAGCATAAAGATGGCAGTGTTATCCCCAACTTGTAAAGAATGGGAACGTGGCATAAATGAGATGATATGGAAGGAAAAAAATGGTATATGTAAGACAAGGTTATATAAAGAAATATAAAGAGATCTGGAGACCCTGGTGGGATGTGAAGGGATACCCCCCTTAGAATAGTGTGAAAGACAAAAGTGAGAAATAAAACATCAGTATAAAGAAAGATAAGAAGGGGAGAGGGGCTGGGGTGGTTAACAGTACCAACTTCTAATAGGTTAAGACTAAGGAATTAGTAGATAGGATGTGACATATATTAAAATAGGAAGAATGAATGAGTAAGAATGAATAGAGAGAGGTTGGGGGATTAGAGAATGTGTGTGGTAAGAATGAAGATGATTAAGACGATAAAAGGATATATTAAAGAAGCGACTAGTGTGGGGGAAAAAGGAAAGTGGTCATTGAAGAGTAGAATAGAAGAAGAAAGGAAAGACACTGAGATAATATAATAAACATCCGAGAATTTTAATGAGAATATGTTTTTTTTTTCTTTTTTTATTTCTCTCTGTATATGTAAAATGGAGGGGGGAGGGAGATGTGGGAAAGGGTGGTTTGTATGTTATTGATGATAAATTAAAAATGTTTCAATAAAGACTATAGTATAAGATAAAAAAAAAAATGGGAAGAGGTTCAATACTGTAAAAAGCTGTGCCTTAAAATTGTTAAACGTTTCGCAATGTAAAATTGCAAAGACTAAATATATCACCCAAAGTACATAATATCATCAAAAGATTTAGAGAATCTGGAGAAATATCTGTGCTCAAGGGACAAGGCTGAAACACAGTACTGGAGACCCATCATCTTCGGGCCCTCAGACGGCACTGCATTAAAAGCACATGATTCTGTGATGGACATTACTGCATTAGCCCAAAAATACTTCCAAAAATTACTGTCTGAACACAGCACGCCCTGCCATCCAAAACACAAGGTAAAGCTTTATCATGCAAAGAAAAAAAAAAGCCATATATGAACAGGATCCAGAAATGCCGCCATCTTCTCTGGGCCAAAGCTCATTTAATATGGTTTGTTGATAGATGCCGCATCCTGTGTACTAAAGGGGAGAGGGACGTTCTGGCTTGTCATCAGTACTCATTTCAAAAGCCCGAATCTCTTGGTGTGGGGATGCATTAGTGCATATGGAATGGGCAGCTTACACATCTGGAAAGGCGCCATCAATGCTGAAAGATTTATCCAGGTTTTAGAGCAGCATATGCTCTCATCCATGTTTTTCAGGGAAGGCCTTGCATATTTCAGCAGGACAATGCTAAACCGCATACTGCATGTATGACAATAGAATTTCTTTGTAGTAGAAGAGTCCAGGTGCTTAACTGGCCTGCCTGAATTCCAGGCTTTTCACCAATTGAACATTTTTGGCACATCTTGAAAAAAAAAAAATATGACAAAGACCACCCAGAACTGTTGAGCAGTTCAAATCCTATAGCAAGAACGGGACAACATTCCTCTCCCAAAACTCTAGCAACTGGTCTCCTCAATTCCCAGATAAGCACAGAGTGTTGTTAAGAGAAGAGGGGATGTTACACCGTGGTAAATATGGCCCTGTCCCAACATTTTTGAGACGTGTTGCTGCCATCAATTTAAAAAAATTACCTTTTTTTTTTAATATGGTACATATTCTCAGTTTAAACATTTGTTTTATATTTTCTATGGTGAATAAAATATGGGTTTCTGTTATTTGAAAATCATTGTATTCTGTTTTTATGTAGATTTTTCGTAGCGTCACAACTTTTTTGGAGTTGGGGTTGTATAAAATCTTTTGCAAACCAGTAATCAATTAATGTGCTACCTGGGAGCCACGTATATAACATCATAACAGCTCATGCTGCTAGAGGAGTTAAGAAAGGGCAGAGCTGAACAGTGTTAGGTAGATTCAGCTCCAAGTCTACAGAAAACAATATAAATTATTTGCTGGTATATAATTCTTCATATGACTTTATAGCTTCATAAACTTGTAGAGCATTTTTAGTTTTTTGGTTTAATTACCCATCAGCTTCTATATTCTTAGAGATTTCAGTTGAGAAGATCTGTCGTTAGCAGCTCAAAATCTTGCAGCTGGAGTTTTTTACAGATATACAGTATAAGAAGAGAGAGAGAGGCTAATTCAGGCAACTAGCATCTGCCCATACACAATCCAATTAATTTTGAATGTACATTACTATACACAGTAGATGTACAAGCAACAGAAAAGATGTTATCTAACACAAAGGTCTCCAACCTCCGGGTGGCGGCCCGTTGCCGGGTCGTAGCCTGTCTACAGGCAGGCCGCGAAGGCTGCACCTTCGGCAGGGCAGGTGAGGTTCGGCGGCGGCGGGTAAGCAGAGAGATGACATCACCTCTCGCCACCCACCCCACTCCCAGCTGTGAGGGCGGAACACAACACTGTCTGAGGTGCTGCGGGCGACCGTCCAGTCCTCATAGCTGGTCGTGAACACTACGCTGAGGTGTGGCAGGCAAGCAGAGAGATGACATCTCTCACTGCCTGCCCCGCATCAAAGATGTTCCACCCTCACTTGGCAAGTGACTCTGGCGGCAAGTGACAATCCACATCTGGCGGCAAGCGACAATTTGCATCTGGCAAGTGACAAGTCACATCTGGTGGCAGGGGACATGACAAGTGACAAGCTGCATCTGAAGGCAGGTGACATGACAAGTAACAAGCTGCATCTGAAGACAGGTGACATGACATGTGACAAGCTTCCTGTGGCAGGCGATGGTGGCAAGTGACAAGCTGAATTTGGTGGTAGGCGACGGTGGCAAGTGACACGCTCGGGGCTCCCACTGATTCTGCATTATGGTGAGTTGAATTATTTCTTTTTTTATTACAATGTAATTATGGAAATGATGGGCTTCAATCATCCTGACACCATATCAACCATGATGTCATGATTATTGAAGCGCGAACACCAGCCATTGCCCCAACAAATCGCCCTCGAAAAACCACATTCTCTCTCTCTCTCTCTACCCCCCCGGCCTTCGCAGAATTTTCTTACATGCAGCCAGTCCTCGATGTCAAAAAGTTTGGGGGCCACTGATCTAACAGAATACAGCAAAGTAAAGTTCATATCTAGTAACCTTATATACCCAAACACTGTTTTTGAGACCCAATTCACAAGCTTTATACCAAGAATCTATAATGAAGGCAGATAAACAGATAATAAATTAAGCCTTTCACAGCAATCTCTACATGGAGAGCAGTAAGTAAAGGGATGTCTGAAACATTAATAGTGGAGCTGCAACTTCGGAGTAGTGTGTTCATTAAGTAAAGAGCACCAATTATGCTAATTGTTTCATAGGTTGGGAGAAGGTTTGGTGGAATGAAGGAATATACTTTTAGCATCGGATTCCATTAATATCACAGCAATAGTGAAAACATTAACCCATACCAAGCAAATGATGGCTTACAAAAGAGCACACAAATGATAATATTCCACTTTACCTAACAGAATTGCTTTCTTCAAACACAATCTATTGTATATCCAAAATCGCATGTGTCTGCTGACACCCACCAATCCGTTCCCCATCTGCCTAGCAGATCAGATAACAGTCGAATAGAAGACAGGAAAAAATAGGAATCTGGACTGGTCTGTAAATTCCCTATCTTGGAGTACAGTAAAGTACACAGGACTTGTATTCATAGACCATGGGTTAAATGCTACCTTTAGGTGACTGAACACTGGCAAAAAACTTCTGCTAGGGCTGTACTTAGAGAGTGTACCCTTATAACCCCGCCCACTCACCGAGGCTCCGGTTTAACAAACAATAAGGAGTGATCAAGGCACAGAGAGGAGGAACCTGCGCTCTGTACTCCAAAATAAGGAACTTACCTGGAATTCAGAATTCCTGTTCTTCTTTGTACAGTATAGGATACTGGACTTGTATTCATAGACAATGGGAAGTACTCAAGCAATAAAACTGTGGGTTGGGCAAAAACATAGCAACACAGAACTGCCAACAGACCCAATAGAAACACAAGTGTTTAAGAACCCAAACAAAATACTCAACAGCTTAAAGAACATTTGCGGTCAAATCTTACATAAGCTGAGACCTGAATGTCCACCTGGCAGAACTTGCAAAATGTGTGAACATAAGACCAGATGGCAGCCTTGCAAATACAGATGCTTGATGCTAAAAAGCCCAAGTGACACCAAAAGTCCTGGTAGAATAGGCCTGACAGGAAAGAGGAACCCTTTCCTTAAAAAGGCATGGGCCCTGAAAATTAGTTGCCTGATCCACCTGGCAATAGTGGAGGGAAGCAGGGAGTTTTCTATGAGGACCTCCAACAAAAAAATGAAGACTTGCGAAGGGAGGTAGGGGCTGCCAAGTGGACTATGAAAGCCCAAACCACATCCAAACAATGTAAGGCAATTTCCTCATCATATTTTGGGGCAAGACAGGGGAAAGAGAGGACAATGTCCTCCTTAAGGTGGAAAGGAGACCAACTTGGATAGAAAGGAATGTCCAATATGAGGACATGGAGGCGGTAGGAAATGGACTGTCATTTGTTCCGAATTATATGCTCATATGTGCAACACATGGGCTGCATAGATACGAAAAAGGAGGAAATGAACAGCTTAGGTGTTAACCAAAACTGAAGCATGCTCAGTAGATGCCAACAGCTGGTTCCAGTGTCACGATCAGGGGTCAGGCTCGAAGACTAGTTGCTATAGCAGTACTGGTACACAAGCAGTCACCCTGTCAGATGACGCAGGCTCAGTTGAGGTGCGGAGTCTAAGTACTAATCGGTGTTCACCGGAGCCCAGAGCTCCTGATGGTGGAGATGAATTTTGCTGCGTATTAGTACCAGGTTTCGGTCCTCAAGATCGCCTCACCAGGTGGTGAGCAAGCCGGGGTCCAGTAGCGGATAAGCAGGTAAGGATTAAACAGAAGCATGGTCGGTAAACAAGCCAACGGGTTAGTAACGCAAAGTTGCAGGTTGGGATCAGGCAGAAGCGAAGTCGAGTAACAAGCCAAGGGTCGATAACGAGTGGTAGCAAAATACGGATGGCAGCAGGGAAGACAAGAGTGAGATACTAGCTGAAGAAAGCACAATAATCTGGCAAACAGGAAGTGCAGAGACATGGCTTAAATCAGGCAGTTCATGGGAGGAGCAAAGAGTTTAAGGTTTCAGCAGAAGTCAAGGCACAAGGCAGGGTTGTCCAATGGATCAGCCAGGGTGCTGAACAGCATCTCGGGTAGCTCAGCGAGAAGATTAATTGCCTGACACAGCAGAGGTCCCAGGTTCAAGTCCCAGCCCTCACACTCAGGCTGCAGTGGGGGCAGACCAGGAGGGAGGGACAGTGAACAGCAGGATCAACCAGGATTTTTGTAATCTACAGAAGTTTACTTTAAGGGTTAGCTCTTCCAACTAAATGTCAGTTCAAACTGGAATTGCTGAAGAACAGGGAGTACTAGGGTGGGTCCAAGGTGACACATAAGAGATAAAATTGGGTAAATATTGGGTAAATTATATGACTGGTCCAGATCAGACTGAAAAAAGGCCACAATACTTGTAATAATTCCTAGTGTTATGCTTTCTGTTGTGACAATGTGAGGCCCTGTCACTCTGTAAATGATTATAAAAAGGGCACAGGGTTAACACATATGCAGAGTGCAGGACTCCCAAGTATCGATTATGAGCAGAGAAAACTGTTTTTTGCTCTGCGAGGGAAAAATCTCCAACCCAGTATCCAGGTCTTGTTAGAGACTAGCAAGGTATGTGTCCAGGTGCAGGGGCTTGGGCTTAACTCAGACCCCTACAGGTGAACTTTTCTTTTCCATTTGATAAAAGTGGGTCAGCCAGGCCTTAAAAAAAAAAAAAACTGGTGTTGATTGAACTTATTGGGAAGTACTACACTTGGACTGACACCCCCCCAAACATCTCTGTCCTTGTGCCATGCAAAGAAAGGCTTCCATGCGCAATGATAAATCTTGCAGGATATGTATTTCCTTGCTTTGAGTAAAGTGGGAATAACTGAATCAAAAAAACCCTTATCCTTTTAGGATTTGGGTTTACATATAAATCATGCCATTAAGCCAGTGACTGAGAATCAACATGAAAGAGCACGCCTTGGGCCAGAAAGCCTGGTTGAGCCTACTTCCAAGAGACCAAGGCTCATATACCAGAAGTCTGAGTATGTCCGTGTACCATGTTCTTCTGGGCCAAGTTGGTGCGATGAGAATCACCAGGGCCCTTTCCTCCTTTATCCTGCACAGCAGCTGAGAAAGGATCTTCAATGGAGGGAAGACATAAACGAGTTAGAATTGAGTCCAAGGAATCACCAAAGCATCTACTGTGAAGGCTAGAGAATTGCTGGTCCTAGTCATGAACTTGTTCAGTTTGTTAAACCTGAAGGCCAGAATGTCCACATCTGGTTTTCCTCCTCTTAGACGGATTTTCTGAAAAATCTTGGGATGCAGACACCGATTTCCAGGGTCTATGCACTGATGGGCTTAGGAAGTCCATCTGCCAATTGTCCATTCCCAGAATTTGGACAGCCAAGAAAGTTGTTTCTCCCCATTAGAGTATTAGACGTGTTTCTTTTAGGGCTGCTAGGCTTTTGGTACCCCCTTGGTGATTTATGTAGGCCACTGCTGTGGCATTGTCCCACTGTACTCTGACTGGGTGACCTTGCAGAAGGGAGGTCCAGTGTATTAAAGACAATGTGTTGGCTCTCAGTTCTAGAATGTAGGTGGGAGTCTCAACTCCTTTGGAGATCACGTCCCCTGAACAGTCAGGGAGTTTTAAACTCAGTCTCGGTCTAGAAGACTCACATCTGTCCTTACCACAGCAGGTCTGGCGATCCACTATGACAGGGATTTCTTTGTTTGGCTGGATAAAAGCATTGGGTGACCGAAACATTTCCTTTTCTTTGTGGATGTTGGATTAAATGGATCTGGAGTAAAACTGGGCAAAGGGAACAGCCTCAAAAGGATGCCACCATCAGGCCCAGAACCCCCACAGTGTCAGTGTGATCTGAGGGTCCAAGAGCTAAACCTTAGGGTCCTTCTGCTGAGGAAGGAATATTCTGGCTTGAGCAGAACTCAAGATTAGACTCAGGTACTTTAGACAATGTGAGGAATGGAGGGCAGACTTTAGGAAGCTGATTATCCAACCAAAGGTTTGAAGGTACTTGATGGTCCTTTGGACATTAGCAGATAAAGGTCCTGGGGCTGAGGACTCCTTCAGCAGGAGGTTGTCCAGGTAACCCATGACATGAATGCCCTGGGTTTTTGGAAGAGCCATAAGCAGGGCAAGCAGTTTTGTAAACACTCAGGGTGCAGAGGACAGCCGGAATGGATGAGCCTAAAAAAAAAAAAAAAAAAAAAAAAAAAGGTCCCGGGCTTTGCCAGTCACAGTGGATACACCCTAACCAAAAGGGTCTTTCAGGTCTGGGAACCTGGGAACCACAGAAATGTACATAGCCCTGGACTTGTATAGCATCCTGCAGCTAACTTCACAGACTGCAGTTCGTGCCATGGTGAGTGCCTAATGCAGGGGTCAGTGCCTGAAGTAGAAATTCCTGGCCGGCACATCACATGGTCTGGTTATAGTCCTCAGGAAAATTACCAAGGGTAATTGATCCGGAAACTGCAACAAGCAACTAGATGTTGATAGAAAATTCAGATAAAATAATGCAATGGTTTAAAAAAGATGAGTAATTCTTCAGAGAGAACAGATCCATCATCAGAGGACACTAGCAAAAAAACTGGAGCCTCACAGGGTTATATAGGTATGCTCTGGCAGCAGCCCTTGGAAATGTTGTCCAATTGCCTCAAGGTGGCAGCATATAATCCATGGCCTATGAATACAAGTCCTAAGTCCTGTACTGTACCATTAAGATAAACCTTTTCCACTTTGATCACAACTGATCATTTCAAAATATTGAGTGTAACTTCTTATGAAAAGTGATACTTTTATTCTGTCTCGTTTCCATTGGCAACAAAATATTTGAAGTACAAAGCTTGGCTAAAGTTTTACAGGAAAATGAACCCAAGTTCATATAAATAGAAATTTAAAACAATTTAAAGCTACAGAGAGCAGGTACAGGAAGGAGTTTAGGAATTCCGTGTAATAAGGGTAATAAAGGATTACAAGAGAAAAGACTATTTGATAACACAACTGCTACAGAAGGATTAGACCATGTTAATTTTGCAAAGTGAATTTTCACCTAGCTTAAGCCCCGTACACACGGGCTAAATGTGGAGAGACAACAGCCGATTTAAAAAAAAAAAAAAAAGGCCAACATTCGGCCCATGTATATGTCGGTCTGTGGGACATGCATGCTGGAAAACCAGCAGCCAACCGACTCCCGATCAACGCTCTTAGTCAATGGCAGAGAGCGCTGATCGAAGTGCTCTGGCGGGGGGGGGCGTCCCCCTGTCAGAACTGAACAGCTCAGCAGGGGATAGTGTTTCAAACCACCCGGGCAGCCCATAAAAACAGGGAACTTTTCTCCTGCCATAAATGTCCATAGCAGGGGGAAAGTGCCAGTAAAAATGGCTGCGACTGGCACCTGTCGGAACTGCGCAAGCCCGGTTCCGTAAATCCCTGAGGAGGTCCGATCCAGAGTCGGGTCGGACGAGTCCTGCCTGCGCCCACCCCTCAGTCCCGCACTCTTCCAGTCTCTGCTCAGTACAGCACCTCCTATCGCCACCATCATGCCGGTCAGCGTGAACAAAGTTCTATGCCGTGCCCCGCTGACTTTAGCAGCTGTAGCTTCTACTATAGTGGAGCCAGAGCCAGCACGGCATCCTCTCTGGGCTCCAGCTATAGAGGGGGATCCTGCTTCGGCAGCAGCTACAGGACAGCATATGGGGGAGCCGGGAAGGGGGGGGATATCGACCGCACAATGATGATCAGGATCCTACACACAGCTTTCTATGTGAAAGCCAATAGGGAGACAGATTGCCGACACTGAGCCAATCGCTGTGCGGCCCTGCCCTCCGTTTGGGAGCACCTTGCCTGCTCCTGTATTGGCCAACTGATATTCCATGTATCTCAGTCTATTGTACCCTGACCCCAGGTAAGCCGACTAATCATCCTCCTTATTGTTTGTTTAACCCTTTTGCTGCCACACACATTTTTTTGTACACAGGGTTGGGGGGTGAGGAGAGTGGCACTGACTGTGTGTGGGGGGATAGCAAAAAGGGGGCAGAGAAGGATTTCAGGGGGGGGGTGAAGCCGTACAGGGTAGGGGACAGAGGAGGACACTGATGTGCTTCCCTGTAGAGAGGTGAAATGGGCACAGTAGGACGACACACTGATGTGGAGAGTTAATATGAAGGTGGACAGAGGAGAAAGCTACTGTGAAGGGGTGAGGAGGACACTACTATGTCCGCAGCCTCTGTCCACCTCCTGTACCATGTCCGCAGCCTCTATCCACCTCTTGTACCATGTTCGTAGCCTCTGTCCACCTCCTGTACCATGTTCGCAGCCTCTGTCCACCTCCTGTACCATGTCCGCAGCTTCTGTCCACCTCCTGTATCATGTCTGCATTAAATGAGTTGTTTTACAAGGTAATTGTTTACAATCACTTTAATTCATCCCAGCACTGAGTCATGCTGAGAATGTGCATTCAAAAGAAGTTTGCAAACAGAAAGGTAAGAAGCTTTTATAGCAAAATACAGTATATTTCTTACAGAATCTTTATGCTCTAAAATTCTTCTCCTGGTTCTAGTTCTACTTTAAGCAGAAAAAAGTGGTATTTGGCAAATCTTCCTTCCTCTTGCTAACATGTTTGTCTATGTAAGTAACTCAAGCCTATTATGAGAACTAAGAAGGTCAAACCTCTCTAAACATACCGGAATATCTAATAGCGATAATTAAACCTTTTCATAATTCAATGTTTCCCAGTGCATTGCTGTCCTTATATGCTCTATGATGAAGTCTGTGTCACCACTTCACAAATAGTTCAGCGAGAGTATCGTTTCTGATCAGCAGAAGCTCACAAAACCCCCACCGAAGACCATGGTCGCAGTTTTTTGTTGCTGTTGAAACTAGCGGACAAAAACATGTTTGGTTTGTAAAGTCGACATTTTCTGAGTCTGAACACTTTGGTGTCTTATTTGCAATCACTCATACACGGTAGGTCCATCTATGCTTCTAAAATATTCTTTGATTGTAAAAGTTCTTTTTCTGCTGAAATTAATATAAAACAAGTGTACATCTGTATACCTATATTTTGATAATGTGTAATTCGCTTTAATTTACAAAAATTTCCACGTAATTAATTCCTATTTTGTTGTTGTCTTCTTTTTCCATTTCTTGTAGTAATCATTTCATACAGCACTCTAGAATCTCCTGAAGAAGCTCACTCGAAGCGAAACATGTAGAACAGTAGTGTCTGTATTTGTATACGAAATGAATTTAATATGCAACAAGGGATTTTTTATGACAATGTTTTTACTGTTAATAAAACATTTTTTATATTTAAAAAAGATCATTCTTTCGTTCTTGACACCTTCAAAGTCCCATAGTTTTCCTTTTTTCATGTATTTTCTGAGTCTGGTTCTTGGTTATTATCACAGGATTTGTATAGTGCTGAAAGTTTACGCAGTGCTTTATAACATAAGGGCAGACAGTACAATAACAATACAATATAATACAGTAGAAATCAGAGAGCCCTGCTTGTTAGAGCTTACAATCTTAGATCCCTTTCACACTAAGGGCCTTCTTCAGGAACTAAAGTGCTAAAAATAGCGCCTGAAAAACGCCTCCCCTCCAGCCCCAGTGTGAGAGCAAGAGTGCTTTCACACTGGGGCACTGCATTGGTAGGACGTTAAAAAAAGTCCTGCAAGCAGCATCTTTGGGGTGGTGGAGGAGCGGTGTATACGCCACTCCTCCACTGCCCCTGCCCATTAAAATGAATAAACATGCTGCCGAAGTGCCTGCAAAGCGATTCGGCAGCGGCGCTTTTAGGGCGCATTTAACCCTTTCTTCGGCGAATAGTGCCGCTAAAACAATGGTAAAGCGCCGCTAAAACTAGCGGCGCTTTACCGGTAACATGGCCGGCGGCTCAGTGTAAAAAGGCTCTAAGAGGGAGGGTGAAGGGATACAACAGATAATAACTATGGGGTTGGGCTGATGGAGAAAATAAATGTGCAGTTGTTAGGTGGGAGCCAGATATGCTTCTTTGAAGAGAAGAGTTTACAGGGATCGTCTAAAAGTGGACAGAGTAGGAGATCATTGTAGAGATTGGGGTAGAGAGTTCCAGAGGATGGGAGAGGCTTGGGGGAAGTCCTGGAGATGAGCACAGGATGAGGTGACAATGGAGCTAGAGAGCAGGGAGTCTTAGGAGGAATGACGAGAACGATTTGGTTGGTATTTTGAGACTAGGTTAGTGATGTAGCTTGGGGTCGAGTTGTGGATGGCTTTGTAAGTTATCGTTAGTAAATTGAATTTCATTTGTTGGGTGTGCGGAAGCCAGTTGAGGGATTGGCAGAGGAGTAGCAGGTGCTGAGCAGTTGATCAGGTGAATAAGCTTGGCAACAGTAGGGAACAACCCTTTTTGTGATAGACCCTACCACCACTGGAATGTGAGTTTGCAGCATCTCAACAACAAAAGGAAGCCAAGTTAAAAAAAGTTAGAGTGAGTTCAGGAGAGGAATAGATAATAAACTATATTCAATAGAACAGCATGTTAATCAGCTAAGTAGTGCTTTCAGAGATATGCAAAGCATTTAATACTAATGAATATTTTTTGTAAAGCTGGGGTTATGCTGTGATTTTATGAGACTATGCGTCAAACATTTGAAGTTTTATTGTGGTGTGTCACAAACTGAAGAGGGTTGGAAGCTACTATCATATCATAATAACTATGCTAGACATAAAAATGTTCTTAATGATTTTAAAACACAAATGCTGTAGCTTTGCCAGAGCAAAACATGCTTTAAAATGTCTACTAGTGTTAAGAAGATTTCAGTTAATAATGATGGAATCTAACATGGCCACATTTTATATCCCTACATTTTAGAAAAAAACAATAGCTGTTGCTATGGGGTTTGTATACTAAAGATGGAGAGTGTAATATCAGTCTCACTTCTGCATAGAAACCAACCAGCTTCCAGGTTTTATTGCCAAAGCTTAAAGTGATTGTAAAGTCTAGTTTTTTTTCTACAAAAATAACAAACATGTTACACTTACCTGCACTGTTGCAGTAGATTTGCACTCCTGGCCCTTCCCTCCTGTTGAGTGCCCCCACAGCAAAGCAGCTTGCTATGGGGGGCACCAAGCCGAACTGCAGCTCCGTGTCTCCATTCAGACAAGGAGCTGAGGTTTGGCCCGCCCTCTCTCTCTCTCCTGATTGGTTGACATCGATTGACAGGAGCGGGAGCCAATGGTGTCGCTGCTGTGTCTCAGCCAATCAGGAGGGAGAGTCTCGAATGGCTGAGACACTCGTGGACATCGCTGGACAGAGATGGGGCTCCAGTAAGTATAAGAGGGCCGAGGGGGGCTGCTGTACACAAAAGGTTTTTTATCTTCATGCATAGAATGCATTTAGATAAATAATCTGACTTTACAACCCCTTTAATTGAACAAGCTGAGGTTAGAAACTGGTTTCTATGCAGAAGTGAGCCTGATTTTGAGCTCCCCAGCTTTAGTATATAAACCCTTATATGTCCAGCAGAAAGTGCTTAGCCACTCCTATCCCCAGAATTCCATAAATCAGCAGCTCTGAAGCCAAAAACATACCTTCCCTATTGTGATCTAATAATATAACATGAGCAATCAATCACACCAATGTGAGGGAGAAAAGCGAGAAACGCCATATAAACAAAATGTACATTTCCTATTACCTTTTCTCCCACAGAAATGAAGAAAATGAAATTGTTAACTAGTAAATTTAATAATTTAATATCAATTCTGGTTCTGGCCAATCGGTAGACAGAACCTCTAGCAAACAAGTGCCATTATTTCCGATAAAATAAAAAAAATAAAAAAAACAAAGGGAAAACAAACCATTTTCTGACTGGGGCAATTTTCAGATTTTTTCGCATACATGGCAAAATTTACATTTTTTACTTTTTTTTTTGCTTGAAAATGAATGAGAACCCCCCCAAAATTATATATTTTCTCAAAGCATAGGCACTAGAAAAAAAGTAGTAGCGATTACAATTTGTGCAGCTGGTTAACGCAAATTTTTAGCACAAAATACAATTAAATGAATTTATATTGTGCAAATTTTTAACACAAAATACAATTAAATGAATTTATATTGTGCAAACACAATATAATGCCCAATTTTTGGTGAAATATAAATAGATCCCAAACATATTACATTTAAAATTGCGCCCACCTGTAATAGCAAAAAACTATGCTACCTAAAACTATCCATAGGCGATGCTTTAAAAGGCTTTACAGGTTATCATTTTAACATCTTGGATAGCGCTGTCACTTTATACTAAAATCACCAGTCTAAAAATTGTACACAATCACTTCCAGTGTCTACACAAAATACATAAAGTAACGATTTTGTCCACCACCAAAACTTGTCAAATGCCTATCAGACAGTAAGCCCTCTCAATATCGTGAGGTCATATGAGCTTACTCTTTATCAATGGGTGAAGAATGGTATGCATTGTGTTCCAGAAAGGTCCTCTACTTCTCCATGGGCTCCAGAAACTCAATTGAATTCACACACAGTTGAGGAAAGAGGATAAATCATATAAAGTGTGATACTACAATTAAATGAAATTCCTATATGAACAATATTACACACACAAAAGATTTGTGCAAAATCAAAATGTCTGTACAATGAAATATTCACACCATGTGGAGCAACGTGCTCCATCGTCAACCAGGCTCCATAAGCTGCTTATCGGAAGCCTTAGCCTAACTGAAAGTGGGTCTAATGCCTTTGCCATTCTATATATATATATATATATATATATATATATATATATATATATATATATATATATATATATATATATATATATATATATATATATATAGTAGGTTGTAAGATGCAAACTAGCAATCTTCACAATGGCTCTAGGCAGTGGTATCAAGCCCCAATCAGGAAAGAAAGTAAACCACACAGCACAATACTGTAGGATTAAGATTAGTGGTGCACCAAAATGAAAATTCTGGTACTGAAACAGAAAATACAGGATGCACTTGGCCGAAACCAAAATGGACAGTATAAAATAAAAAATGCAATTGAATAGTGTGGCTGGCGTTTTTGCATTGAAGTCAATGTGATGTGATTTTGCATTGAAGTCAATGGGACACGATATGGCATTGAAGTCAATGGGACACGATATGGCATTGAAGTCAATGGAGGGCAGTTTTGCACTGAAGTCACTAGGGGGCGTTTTTACATTGAAGTCAATGATATGCTATTTTGCATTGAAATCAATAGGATGCAGCATGCCATTATCTGTACTTTTTTTTTCTATTTCTCCATTTCTATATTTTTTTTCTATTGGCAAAAACGCAGATAAGCCTATTTTCAGCTGATAATTTCCAGTGGCCGATATATCTATGCATCCCTAATTAAGATCTGCATTTATTTGGTCATAAAAACACCCTCATAAAAGTAAACAAAGCTGCACATACAGTTGTGCTCATAAGTTTGCATACCCTGGCAGAGTTTATGATTTCTTGGCCATTTTTCAGAGAATATGATAGATAACACAAACCTTTCTTTCACTCATGGTTAGTGTTTGGCTGAAGTCATTATCAATTGTGTTTACTCTTTTTAAATCATAGTCACAACAGAAACTACCCAAATGACCCTGATCAAAAGTTTACATACCCCAGTTCTTAATACTGTGTATTGCCCCCTTTAACATCAATGACAGCTTGAAGTATTTTGTGGTATTTGTGGATAAGGCTCTTTACCTTCTCAGGTGGTAAAGCTGCCCATTCCACTTGGCAAAAAGCCTCCAGTTCCTGGAAATTCTTGGGCTGCCTTGCATGAACTGCACGTTTGAGATCTCCCCAGAGTGGCTCAATGATACTGAGGTCAGGAGACTGAGCTGGCCACTCCAGAACCTTCACTTTATTCTGCTGTAGCCAATGACAGGTCAACTTGGCCTTGTGTTTCGGATCATCGTCATATCCAAGTACGTCCCATGCGCAGCTTCCGGGCTGATGAATGCAAATGTTCCTCCAGTATTTTTGATAACATACTGCATTCATCTTGCCATCAATTTTGACCAAATTCCCTGTGCCTTTGTAGCTCACACATCCCCAAAACATCAGAGATCCACCTCCATGTTTCACAGTAGGAATGGTGTACCTTTCATCATAGGCCTTCTTGACTCTTCAAATTAAGCGTTTATGGTTGTGGCCAAAAAGCTCAATTTTGGCCTCATCACTCCAAATGACTTTGTGCCAAAAGATTTGAGGCTCGTCTCAGTGCTGTTTGGCGTATTGCAAGAGGGATACTTTGTGGCATTTGCGTAGTAATGGCTTTCTTCTGGGGACTCGACCATGCAGCCCATCTTTCTTCAAGTGCCTTTTTATTGTGCATCTTCAAACAGCCACACCACATGTTTTCAGAGAGTCCTGTATTTCACCTGAAGTTATTTGTGGGTTTTTCTTTGCATTCCGAACAATTTTCCTGCCAGTTGTGGCTGAAATTTTAGTTGGTATACCTGACCGTAGTTTGGTTTCAACAGAACCCCTCATTTTCCACTTCTTTTTTTTTTTAAATCATAAAAGGTTTTATTGCTCATATGGAAAAAAAACCATACATTACATTTATATTTGCACCATAAACAGCATTTCTTTTTCTCCAAGTAGTAGCATATCCATCCATAAGGTGTTATGGTTTGCATCTTGGACCTGTCAGCATTCGGACTCTATGTCCCATCTAATTAAATCGATAACATATTCTCCATTGCCCACACACCCTCCTCCTCCATTCTCCAATACACACTCTCGGCGTCTACCTGTCACATCTTTAAATACCCCTTAGCAACCTCAACATTTTCCACTTCTTGATTAGAGTTTGAACACTGCTGATTGGCATTCTCAATTCCTTGGATAACTTTTTATATCCCTTTCCTGTTTTATACAGTTCAACTACCTTTTCCCGCAGATCCTTTGACAATTCTTTTGTTTTCCCCATGACTCAGAATCCAGAAACGTCAGTGCAGCACTGGATGAAAGATGCAAGGGTCTGCCAGGAGTCCAGAAACTGATTGACCTTTTATACACACACACACACTAATTACAAGCAAACCGATCACAGGTGAGGATGGTTACCTTTAAAAGCCATTCAAACCCCTTTGTGTAGACTTGTGTGCATGTTATCAGGCCAAAATCACTAGGGTATGTAAACTTTTGATCAGGGTCATTTGGGTAGTTTCTGTTGTGATTATGATTTTAAAAGAGTAAACACAGTTGATTGATAATAAATGTCTTCAGCCAAACACTGAGTGAAAAAAAAGTTTTTGTGTTATCATTCATATTCTCTGAAAAATGGCCAAGAAATCATAAATCCTGCCAGGGTATGTAAACTTGTGAGCACAACTGTACATTCTATCGTGCTGCAATAGAAAATGTGCACAGGTACATCAGGACGTATGCCCTGTCCTACGCTTTTCATCATAAGTGATGTCTTCAGAGGACTCAGCAATGCAATCTGACAGTCGGAGAGAGATATAAAGCAGGTGAGAGGAAATTACTCTCTATTGCCCTTCACAAAGATTAACAAAGAGTTGCAAATTACGCTTACTAAAAAAAAAGGCCATAGTAATGCCCTAAATAAATCATTTTTATAATAAAATGGAATAAAAATGGAATAAGATATAACTTTTTAAAATTGTCAACACTATAATGACACCATTAAAGAGCTACATCTAGTGGTTAAAAATCAAAATTACACCACTTAGAGCAAATGATATAAAGATCAAAACATTTTAAAATGTTTTAATTATTGGTAAAGTGTTACTAAACCCAGGACCTTGCATTCACTAGATCTGGTCTTCCACAGTACACAGAGCATGGGAATGCAATAGTTTTAGTAAATATAAACTGCTACTGTGAATACCTTTGCAGTTCATAGTTGGAAATATCACTTTGGGACTGTTTGATGGTCCTAATGCTTTTTTTTTTAAATAGTTATTTTGATTTTTTTTTGTATCAATAACAGTGCATTTTTAATGTAAGCTTTTAGGATTATATAGTATTCCGATATCTGTGAGTGTAGCAGTTTAATTTATATATTCCACATATTTTTCAGCACTTGATCCAGTAACTTTATTGTGTTTGCACTAAGCGGAGTTTTTTCTTCTCATTTTTATTCTGCCATAAATTTACAATTGATGTGTGATGGATTATAGATATTCAATTGGGGATGTTGTGTTCCTTTGGTTTTTAGATTCATTTGTTAACAAAGCTTAACAGTATTTATTTTAATGTACTGTATTTGTGGTTGTGAGTGGTTGTGAGTTTTTTTTAGAGATCATCCTCCCCAAAAATCCACTTTTCAAAGCATTTCCTCAGCTTATCCGGTGTCAACTGTATTGAGTGTATGGTGATAAGAGGTCAGACACATGGGTGGTGGGGGGTCCAAAGAGCAAGTTTGTTTGTTCAAGGTTATCAGAATGTAAAAGTCTGGAGTGAAACTGGTCACATGTTTGAGCCTCGAAGGAGGCAACCATAAAACCCACGAGCCTCATGCAAATACAAATTGAGGGCTTTCATTCACATTTAAGAACAAGGGGACAGAATATTTTTTCCTGAAGCATGAAGATCCTTTAAAGGTAATGTGTAAAGTGTAAAAGTGTAAACTGTAATATCAGGTACTCCAATTTGTGAGATGGGTCTAGCATCAGATGGGTCTCGCACTCTCTGCAGCAATAAGGAGGAAGTGGAATGCCTCGTTGCCAAGCACCTACAATATTGCAATCCCAGTCACCTATGTGCATGCAGTACAGAGGGGGATGAAGTGATGTTGCCAGTTCAAAGTCAAATTCCAAAGAGGAAAAGATGGGACATGCAGCCGCAGTAATTCCTCCCAGAACAAGGTGGCAGAAGAACAGAGAACACTCAAGGCGCCCTATAAACCTGCTAAACAGGGGAAGTTTAAATCTGTCCTCTAGCAGTCCCAGACCACAACGCGAAAACTGAACAATAAACCGACAGATCCCCCGCAGGCCAACATTTGCAACAGCAATAACAGGGTTAAACCCTTCCTGGCTTTGTCCCCCACAATGGGATTACCAGGGAGACCACAGCCCTGGAACTGTAAAGCACCCTGCAACCAATTATTGGGCCATGGGTAGGTCCCACAGCAGAATCCAGTGCAAGAACAACGTTATAGTCTGGCCCTGCATCTTCTGCCAGGCAGGGTCTGTGTACATTCCCCCAAGGCTCTGCCAATGGGACCAACAACTGGAGAAGCTTCTTGAAAAGCCAAAAAGGCAATGGCACAGCCAAGATCTTAATGGAAGACTAATCTTTGAATAATTCAGAGAGAGAAAACCTTCAAAATAAGAAGGTAAGTTTCTCTCAGTGGAGAGAAAAGGTCCATCACCAAAGGACCTTTACAAAAAAAGCTGAGGCTAGCTGGGATGGGAGGGATGCCCAAGCAGTTTTTATTTTTCCCACGTGTCCATTCACCTGAAGGTAGCTGCATACAATTCAATCGTAAAAATTTAAAGCAGTGTGTGTCTTGTACAGTACGATCAGAAAAAGTTTATTTTTCAAAAGAGGCCAGAAGATAAAGCTAATGCTAATTTAGGGGGCTCAAGAATCTCACCCCTCTTGAGGGCTTTGGGGGAGTTTTTGGAGCCCGTGAAAGACTTGTTCTAGATTTGCGGGGCCCCAATTGTTTAATATACTTTCTGGACTATTCCGGGGACCCTAAGGATACTCAGGTTAACTCTTAAGAGAATTTTTCCCCTTCAAGCAAACCACATACACATATACAGCCTCCCAGAAATGGGCCTTTTTCCTTGGGGCTGCATATATGCATATCTTTCTTGGTCCTGGGAGTATGATGCACAGCGCACTCCTAGCACAGGGATTGTCTCTCACTGATAGACCCAGGTGTCTCATACTAACGATCGGGACCCGGTAATCCTGGTTCCAGGTCACCTGCTCACTGTGATAGCCTCTGATTGGCCATCAACGTGATCACTGTGAGCCCGCCCCTGTGTTTACTTCCTCTTCTGAATGAGCATTATACATTATGGAATCACTCAACTCTGAGGAAAAATTTATGGAATCACCCTGTAAATTTTCATTACAAACACTAACACCTGCATCAGATTAAATCTGCTTGTTAGTATGTATGTGCAACACTGCGTGATGATTTACCCTCTTTAAGGAGTTTGATAATCCTCTCCTTTTTTTCAATTGACATCTCTGGTGTTGGAGCCATGCTTCATGTCAGTCCACTTGTTGCAACAGCTCTCCAAGGTGTGATCACTCCTTTTTACCTACATACTAACAAGCAGATTTAATCTGATGCATGTGTTAGTGTTTGTAATGAAAATTTACAGGGTGATTCCATAATTTTTTCCTCAGAGTTGAGTGATTCCATAATGTATTCCCTGTGCTTGTTCTATAAATCTAACTGTTACTGGCCACCACCATTATTTTTCTTGATTTCTTTTAGTGTTTCTTAAAGCCAGAAAGTTGCCATTTGAAATGCCTTTAGTTTTTGGCCATGTCTGCGATCTGCTTTTTTTCTACAACAATAAACAACTGAAGGAACATCCTCAGGGACTGGTGATTCCATAATTTCTGCCAGGGGTTGTATGATATTTGTTTCAGCGTGTGCGAGAAGGGGTTGAACAAGGTGGAAGTGCTGTTTTGTCTCTGAAATGACAGAGGCTGTTCATTCATCCTCTTGTTACATTCCTAGTCATTTAAGGGGACTTTTTTCTAAAGATGCAGATATAATGGTTTCCTGTAGGCAGTGCTATCTGCTCTCTGTTCACAGGGCAGAGTGACAGCTCTGGGCAGATAAATGAGCTGCTGATGAACCAGTTTGAACTCCAGCACCGATAATCCAGTCTGTTCATTAGGAATCTCAGTTTGATGCTCTAGTCTGAGGTTGTTCATTGGTGCATTGGTTAAAGGCGAAATGTTTTAGAGATCTGTATAAAAGACCTATTTATACAGAAGAAAAATAGAAACGTCCTCATTGTCTTTGCTATACTGTATTTAATAAAGTACATTTTTTACACAAAAAGCCACTAGGTCAAGTTTAAAAGTGAAAATGTTGAAGTATAGTGTACTGTATATTTTTAATTAACACAAATATAATTAAAAGGGACATAGCCACCTTTCTCTTAAGAAATAACAGCCAAGCTCATCGGGCATATTCAAGGATGATATTCATAGAATGAAAGGTTGCAAGCACAGTGTAACAAGGTAAATGGTTATTTTTGAACTGAGTGAAGCAATTACCAATCACAGTGTAGGAAGTCAACTTTGAAAGTCCAACAGAATCCCACAGTCCAATTACCATAATGAATCTATCCGTATTAAGTCGGTCATAGGTGGCTCTTTTTTTTGTTCAGTTGGAGGGCTGAATGAAAAAAGAAAAGAACAATCGATTCCTCCATCCACACATATGAAGTGGATAGAGGAGTCCTCCCTACTGAGACACTGTATTAAGATAGTGGGCACTCTACACTGTCAAAATACACTGATCAGCAACTGTAGCCGCTGATCAAGAATCATTTTCCAAGTCAGTTCAACAGAAGGCGATAGTTAGATCGACTTCTGTTGAGCGGGAGTGGCCACACATGGATTAAAATTCGGCCAGTTCAGCAGGGAGCTATGGCCAGATTTAGAAGAATTTACACTGGTGAAAAGATGTGGATTTTTTATTTTTTTTAATATAGCGTGCACAAGTAAAATTGGTGCACAGTATGTATAAGGTCCATGCACACTAGGCTTCAAAAACACTGTTTCTACAGTAGGTTTGTGTTTTGCCTGTGGAAGCAGCTCAATGTTATCCAATGCGCGCATGCACATTAGGACATTTAGAGGCATATTTTAAGCTCAGCATTTAGAGGAAGAATAAAAAAAAAAAAATTACTAGTAGAAAGACTAGAAAATGGGGATTTTACATGTGCCCACACGACATTATAAGATGAAATACAAATTTTATTAATACATTAAAATAAAGTTAAAAACAGTATCCGTAGAAGCTCCATATTATTATTATTATACAGGATTTATATAGCGCCAAAAGTTTGCACAGCGCTTTACATCGGGGAAGACAGTACAATTACAATACAGGAGGGATCAGAGAGCATATACCGTATATATATATATAATGCACAGGAGAATCAGTGGATCAACACATCTCGCATACAGTCTTTTTCAGGGTCCACATTGCTTATATAGTCTAAAGATATGGCTATTAAATAAAAAAACTAGACAACAGTGCATCCAATACATTTTAACGATTACCGAAAGATTAATACATCAATATTAAGACAGTCCATTATGCCAAGCGGGCGGGGGTGAGAAAAAAAGAGAAAAAAAAACAAAAACCACACCACCACATAACTTCCCATAAACAACAGCCTCGGGCTATAGGGGGACTAGGGTTGCCAGTGCCACCTCATCCCTTTAAACCCGAACACCTTTGAATTACACAGGTTCTGAGGCTAATTAAATGCAGATAAGGCACCAAGTGAGTTTAATTACCACCTTAAGCAGCCACTAATATGTGTTTGGGTTTAAAGGGATGAGGTGGCAACCCTAAGGGGCACACATTCAAGTATATAAACATACTCTAGCTCTTACCTAGATGGAAAAAAAAATCAATAAATCCTAGGACAAATAATGGCAAAACCAGCAGCAAAATAGCATGTTGTAATGAACACCAATCAGATATCCAAAAATAACAAATACAAAAAATACAAACAGTCTATTAATCTGGACACAAGAGAAATTATATAACATAGTATGAACTTTGATATACATACCAGTGGGTGAAAAGAAAACATTGAACCAGAATGATGCAAGTCAGGAATGTCAGGATCACTATAACCTATAAATAGGACATGAAC
Organism: Lithobates clamitans; assembly: GCA_037952925.1. NCBI lineage: Eukaryota > Metazoa > Chordata > Amphibia > Anura > Ranidae > Lithobates > Lithobates clamitans. The sequence goes on along the minus strand of JBBGZY010000852.1, from coordinate 3,222,228 downwards.
AAAAATCCAAATTCCATGGAAGATACGACAGATGCATAGCCATCCCAATAATATCAATATCCTCAGCTGCACTCACCCTAAATCACACAAGATATCTCTAAGCTAATAGCTAACGTCATCTCCACCAACATGCCCCTACCAGTCGGAGGCGGAAGAGGGCACATGATGTGCCTCAAATGCCGGACATCAGAAGACCAGAGGGCACAGGGGACGCCACCACTCTGCAGCACAAAGTCCATCCACCAATCTCAAGAACAGCCTATCGTACCATCAATGCCAATATCAAAGGCAAACACAAACATCCAGAATAAATCAATCAAACCAACCCACCACCATAACACCCAAAGCAACGCAGGAAGTTAACCCAAGGGACAAAGTCTGAAACCTGTCCCTGCCAAGGACCTGGAAACAAAACGCAAAACAAATAAAAAACGCAATATAAAAAAAAAAAAAAAAAAATGCTAAATTTAAAAAAAACAAAATTTATTTTTTTTAAAAAAGGACGAAAACCAAGGAACCAAAGAATCCTACATTTTATGCCCTAAAGTATACAAAAATGCAGTAGACAGATTATTTCAGGAGTCAATTGTTTAACACAAAACACTAGCTTTCTACTTGATGATTATTTGAGACAACATGTGGAATCCCTTCCTTCATATTTAAAATATACATTACACGTATTGACCATCATAGATGGGGTAGAAGTCACACAAGATATGTTTTTAGTTTCCTTTGACGTGAGTCATTGTACCCTAATATTTCATATAAGGAAGGTATAAAGGTAGTTGAGAGATTCCTAAATTGGAGAGGTCTGGAATAGATAAGTTTTAATGGTTTTATTTTGAATCTTTTCTAATTTATTATCACACTCTTAATGTTTTTTTGTTCAGCAGCTCCCACTACCTCCAGGTCTATGGGGTGGCGATGGGGACCAAGTGTGCCCAGTCAAACGCTCAACCTGTACCTGGGGGGGGGGGGATTGGGAGCACTGGTTATTTTCATGTGAGAATCTGTTGTGGTGCCTTCGTCATGTCAATCTAAGGCAAAGCTACATCGATGACATATTTGTTTTTTGGTCTGACCCCCCTAATTTATTGGCGGAAATTGATGAGATGTTAAATAATTATTTTAATTATTTTTCATTATATCATTTGACAAACGGCATATTTCCTTTTTATTATTATTATTATACACGATTTATATAGCGCCCACAGTTTACGCAGCACTTTACAATGTAGAGGGGGGAACAGCGCAATTACAGTAAAATACAGAAGGGACAGGAGGGTCCTGCTTGTAGAGCTTACATTCTAAAAGGGAGGGGGTACAAAGGAGGCTCCCTAGAAAAAAATTAAGTCAGCAGCTACACATACTGTAGCTGCTGACTTTTAATATTAGGACACTTACCTGTCCTGGAATCCAGCGATGTGGCACCTCAGCCAATGTTTCCATCGACTATCGGGTGCTACCGCTGCCATTGCCTATAAGGGAAACAATCAGTGAAGCCTTGTGGCTTTACAGCCGGTTCCATACTGTGCATGCGCGAAGCTCACTGTGTTTTCTGAATGGTCCGGCGGCGGGGGAAGAAGGAGGGGGGATGAACTTCCGAGTGATCTTGCAGCAGCGAGATCACTCGGAAGTGGGGACAGGTTTCTATCAAAAACAGGTACACGCTCCCCCCCGCAGATAAGCGGAGCTTCTACTTTTGGGTATGCTTTAAGAAAACATCTGTGCTAAACGGTGAACTACAGTTAAAGGAGAAGTCCAGCCTGAGCTTGTTTGGCTGGGCTTCTCCTATGGGTCTAAAGAGTGCAATTCGTTTTGCACTCCTGTGACCCGTTTTCAGCAGAGAGCGGGCTGAAGTCTGCTCTCTGATGACATCACTGGAATTAGTCCAGGCACCGCATCATCACGAAAATAAAGTCTGGGTCCGCCAGGTGCCTGGACTGATTCCCTATCTCAGTGAGCCCTGGAGAGGCAGATGGCTGCTCCCCGCCACTCCACAGCTCAGCACTCCAATGACGTGGAGGAGAGGAGAACTGTTGACCGACAGGCAGCAGTTCTCCGCTCGGGGAGCTGAGAGAACCGAGCCATTGGCCGTGTTCGATGGCTTAGTTCTCAGTGCAGAGACGCCGGGGGGACAGAAGCAGCATCGGTCCGATGCTGCATCCACCTAGGTTAGTATCATGGGTTAAAAAAAACAAAGAAAACACACTTCTTGTTTAACCCTTTCTGGCGGTAATCCCGAGTGTGACTCGGGGGTTAAATTTCAGTACCAATAGCGGGAGCCCCGAGCCACACTTGGGATTGCATTGCAGAATCCTGGTCCAGGTTACTTACCTTGTCACCAGGATCCTGTGATGTCCCCCCGATGTGTCCTCCGCCAGATCCTCCGACCGATGCTCTGTGTGGTGGGCTACTTTCCCTGCGAGCGTCGCGAAGCATGGGGACAGAGCCCGGCAGCAAATTCCAAAATACATAAAACATACAGTACACTGTAATCTTACAGATTACATTACTGTATCAAATCATTTCGCCTCCCTTTTGTCCCTAGTGCTCTGTCCAGTGCCCTGCATGCACTTTTATATTATATATACTGTTCTTTCTGCCTGGAAACTTGAGATTGTCCATAGCAGCCAAAAAGTGTCCCTTTAGGTCAAAAGTGGTTTTAGACCAGGTAGAAAACAGCGATCGTAAATTAGAACACTTGCAGAATTGAGCGACAGTGATTTGTGGGGAAATTCATTTTATTATTATTTTATTATTTTTTATAGTTATATTATAATTTACGATTTTGTTCTTCAAACTTCATCATACCCGGGATGTCTACTAGACTCTTGTTTGGATAGATTTAAAGTGTGTTATTACTAAGAATTACAGGCCTACAATATAAAAAACGCCAAATTTCTATGTAGCGCTTTGAGATTCAAAAATCAGACATAATCATACCTCCAGGGAGGTTAAAAGACCTGTATAATGTTGAAAGTTGCAGTAGCTAAGTGAGTATTTTTTTCATAAACCAGTAGTTTTAAAGGACATTTCTAGATGCCTGTATTCTCTAGGCACTTACTTGTGAGATTATGGACAATAGCAAAAAATGCTCACATCATTCATTTTGAAACATTGCGCAATGCAGATATCAGTTTATTCTATTAAACAGAAACTCAAATCATCAATCCTGACTGAATTTATTTGCAAAAAGAAAGCTGGCAAAGAAAAAAGGTAAAGTTGGTGGAAAGGTTCCTCAGAATTTCTGATCAATAATTGATTAAATAGGTTTTATCACGTAGAGTGTCTGCAGCGATTTAAAGCAGCAGTTCCGTTAATGAATGACACATGTGAGGCACCATAAAGACTTAATCTACTGTTTTAATAATGAACTGATCTCTCTATTAGCTAACTGTTCTCCTCCAGAAATGTCTGAAATATTCTGCAGCTCCAGGCAGCCCTAAAGTAGTTAGGTTATTCCCTCTTGCTGTGTTGTGCTTGGTTGTAATTGGTGTGCTTATTATGTCTAAAGCTGTGTTGACATTTAGAAGCAAAGGGCTCCATTCTATGTGGTGCAAGCCTTGTGAATAAAAGCAGGCATGGGGTGGCAAAGCAAAGTGCCAGGCAGCAGCAGGAATCCGGAATTTATTGAAAAGCAGGCTGTTGTGCAGAGAGCAGCAGGTGCCCCCAAACCTCTTTTGAAGTAAGAGAACCCCTTTCAAATCATGAGCCCCCTCCTCCTGCGTCAGACTAATTGTTAAGGCTTTGCCCCCCCCTTCAGAACCAAATTAAACAGAGTGCCTTTCATTGCACTGAAACAGATCTATATAACCTCTCACCTTTTATTTTTTGTTAACATTAACTGCAAATGTTAACATAATTTCAGAATAGATTAAACCACAGTGGTGATATTGTGCATTATATTTATGATATACATTCCTATTTCTTTGCATCTCTAGGGTCTTCTCTGTGCAAAGTCTCATAAAAAGAAGAAAAACAACATTCCCTCAGATTTGACATGAGCAAAGCTATACCATTAAAGATAAACTTGAAATTACTATTGATAGCAGCTAACTGATATTGATGCTGAAATTAAAATTCAGAGGTCACAGATATGGATCTGTCATGGTAAGCAACTTCAATCAATAAGCAATGCCAAAGTGTTACTAAACCCACAACAGTAAAATCTGTATATGCAGCATAGTATGCTTGTTATACTCACTGTGGAACTTAAGGGGTTAATCCTCTGCATTGTGTAAAATAAGCCGTTTTATCCTGTATGCACAGACCCTTCCCTCCCTGCACTGTCTATCTGGGGAAGGCCAGCTAACACAGTCAGGAGTAGCCGACCTGCACATGCTCAGTTGTGTCTTTTATGCTGGAGAGCACATTTACTTGTTGATTAGATCTACCCAGGTCAAAGGATATTGACATCACACATGTGAACTCTCAGCACTGGACAAACTGTGCAGTTTATCATGTTACCGTGGTATACAGATCATCCAAAAAGGTATATAGTGGCAGTATTTTAATCTCCACAGTTACTCAGCTGTTGATATCCTGCTCCTCAGTCCTGCCTACTTAAGCCGTCCAGCCCAAAGGATCTCTGCCTTTTGCTTTGGTCAACATCACAGAGCCTATCTCCTGCGTTCCTGGTTAAAGACTTGCTTTGCTGACATCCCTTCTGGATCCAGATCCTGCTTGCTGTTCCACTACATTGATCCCTGACCATCCATTCCGGTTACTGAACTTTGGCTGTTTTGACTAAGTTTTTTCTTTTTACTTTTATTATTTAACTGTACTTCTATCTCGGTCTGATTTCATGGTTTCTGACAATACTGTAGGTAATGACCACAGCATGAACATAATACAGTAGAAGTGTCCATACTGCCTTAATTTATTTCTTTGAAAATTCTTTTTACTAAAGTTTTGCACAGTTGTACAGAAAAAATAGTAGGTACAAAAAGTACAAAAATAAAAATAAAGCCAAACAAATGCAGTTGAGGCGGTCTCAATTAACCCAACATTATATTAAGAGAAAACAAAAATAGAACTTAACCCTTTAGAGCCAGCGCCTGCCAGCCCCCTTAAAGGGCTTTCAAATACCAGGAAGTGGGGCAGGCTTCTGGTCATGTGACCACAGCGATTGGCTGTCACATGATCAGAAAGCTACTGATTGAAAGCAGCGAACAGGAGCTTTCAGTTAGGCACCAGTAACTGTGCCGGGAGCGTGCAGGGCTCTATTGATGCTATTGCATGCAAATATGCAGCTGCTCAGGGCCATGACCCAGCTGCCAAATAATTGCATGCGGTTGGCACAAAGAGGTTAAAGTGTTTGTTACCCCAGCATTTCATATTCTTGATATGTTCCTGTTGTACCATGTACTTGTATGAAAAAGTATCCTGTGCTCTTTGTATTGCTTCCTTCGTGTGAAATCCCTGGTGTTCCTGTCAGTCCCTCTGCTTTCCTATTAAAAACTGACCATGCTAAGTAAAAGAACACACCTCTGGTCAGTTCTCTAGCTGTGCTGGGAACTCAGCCTGCTCTCTTCCAATGAGCAGACTTGTCCTGACGCACAGCCATTTACAGAGAAGCTCAATGTACTGTTGCTTCTCCTTCCCCCAGCTCTGATGCAGCTGAGAACAGAGGGAGCAGAGGGAATGTGATCACTTATAAAAAAGGTATTTATACATTTTTTGTATCTCTATACACAAATGCTTGGCCTTTTGTTTCAGTTTTAAACCGAATGGGCTGTTTTACAAGATATGCCTACACCACTTACAATTTTGCATTAGTTTCCTATTACTGTGTCAAAAAATTTTTTATCATGAAACAATATCCCATAAAGTATGCCATTTACGATACCATGTATACAAATCACCAATACAAACCAAAACATAAATCAAAATAGCTAACATGTACGATGTACATCACAAAGTCCTTGTGCAAAAAAGTACAAAATCTTCTATTAATTGCTGCGATTACCGATACCACTTTTTTAAGACCGAGTACAAGTACCAATACTTTTTTCCCCCCCAAGTACTCAGAGATACCGATTCCAGATATTTTTTTTTAATGTCATGTGACAGTGACACTAATGTACAACACTGATGGGCACTGATAGATGGCACTGATGAGGCGTAGACTGTGTCAGTTAATTTATTTTTTTTTTTTACAATTTTATTTTTTACAATTTATATATTTTTATTTTTTTTACAATGCTTTCTTTTTTTGGGGGGGAGTGGACGGTGTCAGTGTTTTTTTGAAGTTTATACAACTTTTAATTATTTATACATTACAATTCTTTATTTATTTTTTATCAGCCCTATAGGGGTGGCTTTGGTGAGATATCAGGGGTCCAAACAGACCCCTGACATATCTCAAAAGGGAGGAGGACACAGATTCCCCAGTCCCTTTCTCTGCAGCCTCAGCTGCACTGAAGATAAATGGACAGGAGACAGAGGCTCCTGTTCATTCGGAAACTGAAGCATCGTAAACACAGTTTACAATGCTCAGTTATGACTAGACAGAGGCAGTGACTCTGTGCATTCAGAAAAGGAAGGAGCCAGTAAATGACATATTTAATGGCTCCTTCCTCCGCTCTTTATTCTGATAGATCTGGAACGAGGGGGGGACCAGAGAAGGCCTCAGAGAGCCAGAGGAGGACTCTGGGAGGTGGAGGACACAGGGGGCAGTCAGTGTGGATCGGTGTGGCAGTAGGGGCAGGTACAAGCACCGATCTCCCTCTATAGCTTTCAATAAAGCAGCTGACAGCCACAGGAGGGAGAGGAGAAGTGGCTGTCAGCTGCTTTATGGAAAGCTATACAGGGAGATCTGTGCCTGTAACTGCCCCCACCGCCACAGAATGGCTGCATCACCCTCCATCTGGCACCTCCCCTTTCCCCGCTATGCCTTCTGGGTCCTGTAGGCTGGCTGGGTTTCAGGTCACTGGCGCATGTGCAGTGACGATTTTTCATCCGTGCTCGATCGGAGATGTCAGACGCCGATCAAGCGGGGAATACAAGAGGCCGGCATCTCCAGCATGTCATCTGCTGGAGCGACCATGCGATGCGTGTACATAACGATAAGTAATTCATTCAGTCAGTCTCTTTAAGGTCTTTCTTTGTCAGACTGCACCTGCAGTGTTGTGTTTACAGCCTGCATGGTGCATCTGTTATCGATAGTGATAATTCCTATGAATTGTATATAGACTAAATTTGGTGACAAGGGATACTTGTTTGCTGCCTGGAAGCTGACACACCTGGTAGATACCTATCTTTAGGTATCAGCTTTGATTGGCTGTAAGTTATAAACCATAGTCTGCATTGATAATTTCTGTGCTTGCGTGTTGGTGTTTTGTAGTATGAGGGCATTGCACTAAAGATACTACATCAGGCTATTTTCTTTCGTTTTTCTCCGTTGTAGTGGCTTGCCTTTTGGTAATATTAACCTATGGTTATCGCAGATAGAACTGGTGCCCCAGAAAATATTTCTTGTTAATATCAGAGTGTCTCGCACCCACGTGTCTCGCACCCACTTCTGATTGGCCAGATTGAGGATCAATGTTTCAACAGCGAATATTCATTCGCTTTTGTAACACACCTGGGTGGGTTCGGAGCGCATCCTCTGCGTCCCGAGCCCACCTGATTTTGAAGCCCATTAGAGCCTCTGGCTCTAAAAACAAAACAAACAAAAAAAAAACATCTCACCACTGTAATTCATGCACCCGGTGCCCTGAAAGGGGCCGGACGCATGAGTGGGGGGTGGCCGCGGCGGCCGTGGATAGATTCATGCTATGCTCAGGCGATCCTAATAGATAAATATTTAAAAGGTAAAATTGTAAAAATAAAATAAACACCGACACCATCCACTCCCACTCCCCCCCCCCCCCAAAAAGGAAGCATTGTAAAAAATATATATATATATATATATATATATATATATATATATATATATATATATATATATATATATATATATATATATATATATATATATATATATAAAATATTAACAAAGAAAATTATAAAAAAAAATAAAAAATACAAAACTACTGACACAGTTCACTGTCACGTGAGACTAATCACTTCCCACCCGCCCAACGTCACATGATGAGAGGTTATATCTGAATAACCTGCAATTACAGACATCATTCAGAAATCTTCTTTTAGAGCCAGTGATTCCCTTTACTATAAGAAGAATCATAGCGGCTGTTCAGTGGATGCCCCCTCCTGCCGCCCTCCGGGGCTTCTACCGGCTTTCGTGCAATTGGTGAGCCAGAGAAGGAACCGACCGGCTCCAGATGTTGACCATAGAGATTTCTAGAGGACCAGATGGTCCTTAAGGTCTCTATGATCCCTCGGAGGCCCAGCGCAATGTTGTCCCGCCCGGCCTCTGCATTTGAAAAAAAATGGCGCCACCTCGGCTAGGAAACCAAGCCTAGTTTTTTTTTTTTTAATTTGGGCTTCCCAGCCTAGGAGGCGAGACTTATAGATCCCAGATCTCACTGTAAAGAGGACCTGTCATGCACTATTCCTATTACAAGTGATGTTTACATTCCTTGTAATAGGAATAAAAGTGATAAAAAAAAAAAAGCAAAAAATCAAACTAGAAAAGTAAAAGTAAAATTAATTTTTAAAAAAATTAAACCGCCCCTGTCCCTGCGTGCTTGCTCGCAGAAGCAAACGCATAAGTAAGTCACGCCCACATTTCTAAACGGTGGTCAAACCACACATGAGGTATTGCTGCGAACGTTAGAGCAAGCGCAAGAATTCTACCTCAAGACCTCCTCTGTAACTCTAAAATGGTAATGTCTAAAAAAAATTTAAGCGTCGCCAATGGGGATTTTTAAGTACCGAAGTTTGGCACCATTTCACGAGCGTGTGCAATTTTGAAGCATGACATGTTAGGTATCTATTTCCTTGGTGTGTTAAAGCGGAGTTCCACCCAAAAGTGGAGCTTCCACTTTAAGGAGACCTAACTGCCCGACATGCCACATTTGGCAAGTCATTTGTATCAGCTCCCACTTTCGGTCACGCCGCCTAGGCGGCAACTCCTCTCCCCCTCCCTCCCTGCAATCTTCTGGGACACGTCACAGGTCCTAGAAGACTGCTCGGCCATTCAGGGCAGCGCAGTGCGGCTCCAGCATGCGCAGTGAACACCTTGCTGTGAAGCCGCAAGCTGTCACATCTGGGTGCCCTCAATACTGATGCCGGCGCAGAGGATAGGTGGAGGAGAGAACCAAGGCTTTGGGCGGCTGCATCGCTGGACCGTGGGACAGGTGAGTTTGCGTTTATTGAAAGTCAGAAGCTACACTTTTTGTAGCTGCCGACTTAAACTGAAAAACTAGTGAAACTCCGCTTTAAGGTCATTTTAGTTCCAGTTGAAAGTCTGATTTCTAATTGTAAACTCCTGTTTGGCTGTTGGAACATAACCCATTAAGCTCCATTCACACAATGCATTTTTGTAGAAACACAGGACATTTTTAACATGCGTTCCTATGGAATGCGTTCACATCAATGCATTTTTGTGCCTCTGCATTTTTGGAAAGGGTCAAGGACTTTTTTAAATGCAAAACTCAGCTTTTTTTGGTTCAAAAGACTTCAATGGAGAAGCTGCAGAAAAGCATATAGTACATTTTTGCTACGATTTTCTGTTTGCAATTTGAATCTGCCCAACAAATTTGCCAAAAAAAAAAAAAGCATAAAAACCACAAGTCGCGGTAAAATCTGATTTAAAAAAAAACGCAAAAAGCAATGCAGAAATGCTCGAAAGCAAACTGCATAGGTGCGAAGGGAGCCTAAAACTGAATTACTAGGACAGCTTTCAGTGTTTTGTTTTTTTTTTTACTTTCAGGAACAAACCGCATAGTGAAACATTTTAGGTACACCGTATTTAGTTGTAAAGTGGACCTTCCTCAGACTATCATTAAAGTAAAGCCACCATGCAAAAGGTGATGAAGACACAGAACAAATATATATGCACAAATGAAGCCACGCCATTGACATCATTCAGCTGCCACTTTGAAGGGTGTATTGGACAATGTAGAGTTTGGCTTGAATAATGTGGTTGATAGCACTTTATGTGCTCTTGTCTTTAGTGTTTTTAACCCTTTCTTAGCATCATTAAACATAGAATACAGAGAACACCATCGGTTCCTCTTTTTATCTTTGCATGTTTTAGGAGTTTGAGTGGTGCTTCTAGTGAAGGAGAGTTGGAAGTGTGGTCCTTACCTTGGCATTAACCTTCCCTTGAGGGAATGAGCGCATTTTGACCTAATTTTTCATTTAGTGGTCAAATTTGGAGGGAGCTGCTATATGTTAAATGCAGTGGAGGCACACAAGACACTGTTTGTACTGTGAATTAGGAGGGCCTAATGCATTTTACACACCGCGGTGATTAAAGATACTTCTAATGGACTGTATATGTGTTATGGACATTGTTTGAATTTTATATAGATTGTGCTACACTATAATTTTGGTTTTTAATCTTACAGTATATACACAGGATTTTGCAAGAAGAAACTGGATTAGGTAGTCTATTCAGGATGCATCCGTGATGTCCTGGCTATATCACCAGCATTTCTAGAGACCAAAAAGTACACTGCTCAAAAAAATTAAAGGAACACTTTCAAAACGCCTCAGATCTCATTGGGGAAAAATATCATACTAGATATCTATACTGATGTCGACTGGGTAATGTGTTAAGAACGAAAGGATGCCAAATCGTTTGATGGAAAAGAAAATGATCATCCTACAGAGGGCTGAATGCAAAGACACCCCCCCGAAAATCAAAGTGAAAAAATGATGCAGCAGGCTAGTGCATTTTGCTGAAATTTCATTGCAGCAACTCAAAATGGTACTCAGTTCATATGACCCCAACGTGCTTGGATGTATGCCGATAACGTCGGGGCATGCTCTTAATGAGACGGCAAATGGTGTCCTGGGTTATTTTCTCCCACATCTGGACCAGGGCATCACTGAGATCCTGAACAGACTGAGGTACAAGCTAGTGGCGTCGGATGGACCAACACAATGTCCCAGAAGTGTTCTATTGGATTTAGGTCAGGCAAGCGTGGGGGCCATTCAGTGGTATTAATTCCTTCATCCTCCAGGAACTGGCTGCATACTCTCGCCACACGAGGCCAGGCATTGATGTGCACCAGGAGGAACCCAGGACCCACTGCACCAGCGTAGGGTCTGACAACAGGTCCAAGGATTTCATACCAATACCTAATGGCAGCCAGGGTGCCATTGTCTAGCCTGTAGAGGTCTGTGCATCACTCCATGGATATGCCTCCCCAGACCATCACTGACCCACCACCAAACCTGTCATGCTGAACGATGTTACAGGAAGCATAACTTTTTCCATGGCTTACTCAGAAGCATTCACGTCTGTCACATGTGCTTAGGGTAAACCTGCTCTCATCTGTGAAAAGCACAGGGCACCAGTGGCGGACCTGCCAATTCTGGTGTTCAGTGACAAATGCCAATTAAGCTCCACAGTGCCGGGCAATGAGCACAGGTCCCACTAGAGGACGTTGGGCCCTCAGGCCACCCTCATGAAGTCTGTTTCTGATTGTTTGGTCAGAGACATTCACACTTGTAACCTGCTGGAGGTCATTTTGAAGGACTCTGGCAGTGCTCAACCTCTTTCTCCTTGCACAAAGGAGCAGATACCGGTCCTGCTGATGGGTTAAGGACCTTCTACAGCCCTGTCTAGCTCTCATAGAGAAACTGCCTTTCTCCTGGAATCTCCTCCATGCTCGAGACTATGCTGGGAGACACAGCAAACTATCTGGCAATGGCACGTATTGAAGTGTCATCATGGAGAAGTTGGACTGCCTGTGCAACCTCTATAAGGTTTGCCTCATGCTACTAATAGTGACACTGACGCTAGCTAAATGCAAAACTAGTGAAAAATAGTCAGGAAAGATTAGGGGATAAAAAAAATGTCAGTGGCCTTCACCTGTAAAACCATTCCTGTTTTGGAGGTCGTTTTATTGTTGCCCATCTAGTGCACCAGTTGTTAATTTCATTAACACCAAAGCAGATGAAACTGATTAACAACCCCCTATGCTGCTTAACTGACCAGATCAATATCCCAGGAGTTTAATTGACTTGATGGTATACTCTGATTAAAAAGTGTTCCTTAAATTTTTTTGAGCAGTGTACAATGTAATATTAAATGTAAGTAAAAGCCAAATGACTTTTTTCACCATAGAAACAAAGGTGATTTGATATCAGCATGCAAAACAGTTTTATCGGTTTGAAAGCTCAGTTTTAAAATGCTTCACATCTTTCTCCACATCTAGCTTTTGTACAGCTATGTTGTCAATAAATTGCAGAAGTACAATTTAACATCTACAATCGTCTCAGAGGTGTGTGCGCAGCCTATTGCATTACGGTGTGCACCTCAAAGCTCAAATAGAGCAACATACACATGCCACGGACGAGATGCTATGCTTTGCAGTTGTGGCAGAAATTATAGAGAGCAAAGCATATGTAAACAAGTCCTTAATTTTTTTTTTTGCTTTTTTTAGATTTTATTTACTTACATTTTTTCAACTGCCTTATTGGGGGGACTTTGGTGAAATATCAGAGGTCTAAACAGACCCCTTATGTCTTACATTTAAGAGAAACAGATTCATTAGTCCCTTTCTCTGCAGCCTCAGCTGCACAGATGAATGAATAGAAAGCATGCAGAGGCCTTCTACTCATTTGCAAAGAGATGCATAATAAACACAGTTAACTATGCTTCAGTGCTACACAGACAAGAGAAATCAGTACTGATCACTCACACTGTGTTCATTCAGAAAAGGAAGGGGCCAGTAAACTACATACGGTATTTACTATTTACCAGTCCCTTCTCCAGCTCTCCACCCTGAAACATCCTCCTGTGTACTCACAGCAGCGCCAGGTGGGAGACCATCATAGCTGCGGGGGAAAGGGGCACATTGGAGGGGGCCCGGACAGCAAGGAAATGGGGCACAAGTGTTAGAACTGATCCCCCTGTAGTGCAGCTGGAGGGAGGGAGAGGAGGAAAAGCCAGAAGCACTGCAGGGGGAGGAACATGAGGATCACTGCCTGCAGTATGGCAGTACAGCTGGTCTTCAAGTCCCCTTTTTGAGCCAATAGTGCCAGGACTAGGTACAGGAAGGTCAGCTGTACTACCTTATCAGCAGCCCTTTTGCATAGGGTGATTAGGGTGTGCCCAGGCACACCCCCACATACACGCCTATGAATTGTCAATTTTTTGTGCACTAAACCCAATCTCAGTATGTTCACTACACACCATACCCACATAAAAAAAAAAAAAAAAAAAAGGATAACACTAGAATTGTACTATCTACATGAATGTACAACTATAATGGGAGAAAAATACATTAAATTCTTGAAAATCAACATTTAACCATTTGCCGCCCGCCATATAGCAAAATGACGGCGGCAAAGTGGTTTCAATACCCTGACCGGGTATTAAGCCGCTGCGCACCCCACGGCGATTGTTGTTGTGGTGTGTCTGACACACCGCAACACCAATCTAGGTAAAGAGTTTCTGATGGAGACTCTTCACCACGTGATCAGCCATGTCCATTCACGGCTGATCACGATGTAATCAGGAAGAGCCGGTGATCGGCTTTTCCTCTGATGGGGGGGTTTGTGCTAAACGATTATCAGCGCAGCCCCCCCCCCCCCCCCCGAGGATACCTACACTGGACCACCAGGGATGCCACTAGGACCACCAGGGATGTCACCACCAGGTATGCCACCCTAGATCACCAGGGATGCCAATCAGTGCCCACAATGGATGCCAGTGCCCACAATGGATGCCAATCAGTGCCCACAATGGGCATCACTGATTGGGAGGCATAGTTTGTCACTGATTGACATCCATCAGTAACATACATTACATCAGTGCCACCTATCAGTGGCCATCCATGCCCATCCATGCCGCCTATCAGTGCCCATCCTACCTTCTATTAGTGGCACCTATCAATGCCCATTAGTGGCGCCTATCAATGCCCATTAGTGCCGCCTGTCAGTGCCCCATCCGTGCCGTATATTAGTGCCCATCAATGCCACCTCATCTGTGCCCATCAGTGCCACCTTATCAGTGCCCGTCAATGCAGCTCCATCAGTGAAGGAGAAAACTTACTTGTTTACAAAGTTTTGTAACTGAAACAAAAAAAAATATTTTTTTTCAAAATTTTCGGTCTTTTTTTTATTTGTTTAGCAGATAATAAAAATTCCAGAGGTGATCAAATACCACCAAAAGAAAGCTCTATTTGTGGGAAAAAAATGATAAAAATTTAGTTTGGGTACAGTGTAGCATGAACGCGCAATTGTCATTCATAGTGCGACAGCGCTGAAAGCTGAAAATTGGTCTGGGCAGGAAGGTGCATAGGTGTATAAGTGCCTGGTATTGAAGTGGTTAATATTAACTGTCAAAACATGCCTTACCTTAGCGCTCAACACAAACATCTATGCATCTATGTGGAGATTCAACCTAAAATGTAATGCTATACATTCAGCAAGGGTCTACTGCTGATTAAAACACTGTTTAACCTGTTGCTGCCAGGAGGGGGGGGGGGGGGGCTTCTTGACCACGATTGCCAGGATTGGCTGTCACAGTGGTCACATGAACCCTGGCTGGCTTCCAGTCGCAGACCAAGACTAGGAGCTGCCAGCAACAGCTCCATTAGTATGCTGGGAGTGCACAATAAGCATGCGCTCAGCACAGAACTTTGGAGTCCCATGGAGGTATATGTGCAGCAGCTGGATATTTCGGCCCACCTGCCCTGGTACTCCCCTTCTAGTCAAGGGCCTCCTCTCCTAATCCAGGGTCTTCACCAAACCAACCCTTTTCTAGTCTAGTGCCTCCTCTGCACCCCCCACTCCAGTGCCACCTCTGCACCTCCCCAGTCCAGGGCCTCTGCATCACCCCCCGCCGCATCCCCCCATCCCAGGGCCTCCTCCGTCCACCCCCTCTCCTATCCCAGGGCCTCCTCCACACCCCCCAAGCCCAGTGTCTCCTCCACACACCCCATCAGCCCAAGGCCCCCCACTGCACCCCCCCAGTCCAGGGCCTTGTCTGAACCCCCCTTCTGGGCCCAGTGCCACTACTACACCCCCTTAGTCCATGGACTCCTTCACACACCCCCCCTCCCCGTCCAGGGCCTCTTCCCCCCCCCCCCCCCAGTCCGGGGTTTTCTCTGCACACCCCCCCAGGCCCCCCAATCCTTTGCCATACCAACCCCAATGTCCTAGTCCAGGGCCTTCTGCACACAAACCCCTCTCCTTGTCCTAATAAATGCCTTCCAGTTCCAC
Source organism: Lithobates clamitans (assembly GCA_037952925.1). NCBI lineage: Eukaryota > Metazoa > Chordata > Amphibia > Anura > Ranidae > Lithobates > Lithobates clamitans. The sequence continues at coordinate 3,206,916 of JBBGZY010000852.1, read as the reverse complement.
GAAGGCTCTCCCATGCTGAAGCGTCGCTCTGGAATGCTCTTCTATAGTGCTGGAGGGCAGGAGCAGAATGGTTCAGCACTAGTGTACCTGTGCATTCTCCCTCCTATTTGGTAATCAGGTGTTTGGCAAATTATGTAGAGGGTGGCAGTGACACCCTTTACAGCAGCGCTTCTCAGTGCGGGTGGGGGTGATAGAACCCCTGGTGGCGCCCCCCTATATGCGTCACCTGGGGCGTGTGCCCCCCCTAGTTCCGGCCCTGGCCAAATGCCACTCAGCTCCAGCTTGTTAGATGACATATTTGTTAGGTCTCCAGCCTGAAACTCCTGCCTTGTGCTAAAACTAGTAATATAGGTTGGGATCAGCATGGTGGGGTACTTACTTGCGGACCTCCAGCCATGGGAATACAAAATTCTATGCTTTATACTGTAAGAGGTTGGTACGGTTTGGGATGACAACCAAGATATTTTCTTTTTTTTAATGTATGCTTAATGACAATGATTTTTTTTTTGATTCAGCAAAATTAAATGGCAGCAGATCTACAGATCAATTGAACTGCCAGAGAAGATTATTTTGGTTATTCACTTATGTCTTTTTAAACTGTCAAACATGAACAATTGCCATTGTTCCCATAAAATACTGCTTTCATATTTTTCCATCCTTTTTCCAAAACTCAGTTCTACAGATCTTTCCAGCTTCTCTCTCTCTACCTGCACTTGCTCCGCGAACAGCCGCACATTCCTTGACTACATACTGTGAGGTAAAGGGTACAGATTGCATTGTAGAACGTACAGAATCTTTGCATTTCTGTAACGCTGCCAAGGCAATTGCTAAAATGTATATTTTTTAGAGAAAAATCAGAACGAAAACATGCAACAGTCCTCAATATTGTACTTGACAAATATCCATTTTGTAAATTGACAAAAATCCATAAAGAGATTTTTTCAGAGTACAAAAAAGCCATTGAGAGATAGTTAAAGATTCTTTTGCTAAACATCAGAACTAATCCAGAAATGTTCCATTTGCAAATAAACCTAATATATCAATCCGTCACATACTTTAAACTCACTTGGAGTCAAATGTACTGTATATTGATGTGTTTTTGTGTTACTTTTTCATCAGCTGACATACTTTGTAAGAACACTGGTTACAAGGAATAAAAAATTAATTCTCAGATATCATCTTACAGCACTATTTTTACCTTGGCCTCAGAGCTCTTATGTACAATTCCAATAAAAGAATAAGAATAACTCATTCTCAAAAGGATGCAAAGATTTGGGAGACCAGGATATGTAAAAATGTTTCACTTATAATGATTTTAATTAAAGTTTTTAAGAGAAATAACATAGTTCTTGCATATTTGTACACATTATAATGTGAGAATACCATGTTAAAATGTTACATTTGTTATAACTTGTTATAATGTGAGAGTTACATACACCAGTTAGAGCCCATTCACACAGGGGCAACTTTGGATCCGACTTCAAGTCGCCAAAAGTCGCCCCTAGTCGCCTCAAGTCGCGCTACATGAATAAATCAATGTAAGTGAATGGATCTCTCTTAATGCACACTACTGCAGTCGCTCCGACTTCAGAAAAGGTTCCTGTACTACTTCAATCCGACTTGAAGGCAACTTGTACCCATTGATTTCAATGGAAGTTGCCTCCAAGTCTGATCACTGTTCATACTGAGGCAACTTTACAGGAAGCAGAAAGGAAACAGAAAGTAATTTCCTCCACTAAATAGCCAGCCCCTTCCTTCTCACACACTGCTGATAAGCTCTGATTGGCCACTTGTAAAGTTCCCTGTCCTGGAGGCGACTTAAAGTTGTGTTGTAAGTTGCCCCAAGTCGTGCTGTGATTCATACTCAAGTCGTGTCCAAGTTGCCTCCCAAAGTCGTGCTGGAAGTCGTGTTGCCCCTGTGTGAATGGGCTCTAAAAGGAAAATTGCTCAAAGAGAAACAACTGGACTGCAGTTACCTTCTAGTAAAGATACTATCTGCCTGGCTGTGTGTAGCTTCACTACTTTGACTAGAGTCAGAACTTCTAATCTATAGGCTTGATCCATGTTAGTTCCCCAAAAAGCGTAAGAAGAGGCTGACAATGGCAGCCTCAATATACACTCTCAGTGCAGGGTTCCTTTAAGTCAGAGACTGCCCAGTCATAGACTAAGGGATGAAGGGGGAACTGGAAGCACAAGCCCGTTTAATGACCAGACTACAAGGTCCATGTTAAGTTATATCTGGAACAGAGGTGTTACAGTAAATGACGTCATTACGTATTGCTTTTTAGACTATGCTTTTATACTGTGAAAATTTATGCTATACTGTAGATGACCTTGCCATAAAGAAACTTCTACAAATACATTGGCTAACTGATTGATTCCTTTAAAGCAGACCTTTCCCCCAAAACACTAAAACCCCATTTATATGCAAGTCTGCATGCTCAGCAGAAAACGCATTCAATTTGCATTGCAAATTGACATAGTTTAAGCACTTACTATTTTTTAATTCTCATTTCTGCTTCTCCTGGGGCACTGGTGACATAGCTCTGGCCTCCTGCAAGATCTTAAAAGAAAGAAAAATGCATGTACTTGGGAAAGTACAGTCCAGAGGCCTAAGAAGACAAAGCAGGCCACTGATGGTGATGTATTTTAAGATGGCAACGCTGTGAACAGAGCAATGGCATTTGTGGACGTCAACATTAATGAGGTATCACTAAGCATATTCATGTTTTTTCTATTTTCTAGAACAGTTTACTAAAGAGGATGGGGGGGAGGGGTGGAGTTTCGCTTTAAGATTGTTTACTGAATTTAAATTTATTTATAGGAATAGTTACCAGTAATTTGATCAATCATATACATATATGGGGACATCTTACCAAGACATCTTTTTTGCTCAAACCTTTTTTTTTATTTTTAACCCAGTAAACCGGTAAAGACGCTCACAAAGCGTGTCCGCTGTTTACATGGCATGCTTTGTGCAATTGGTCTCATGAGGAGTCGTGTGCAGCAATTTAATTACTGTCTTCTGACGATTCAGAAGCAGATCTGAAATGCCAACCTACCCGCACACAATTCCAATACCTCTCTGTGATGAATTTGTGACTTTTTCTAGAAGGCCATGACATCTTTGTTACATTGGAACAGTGGCATGTCTAAGCTACATATATACTACAGCAGCATACTGTAAATTTGACCACTTTATCAATTTTTATTCTGTTATGATAGACGAGTCTCTTACAATACTTATGTGTATTTATTACATTAGGTCTGTACCATGTTCACTTTTATACTTGTCTGGAATGCCATGTTAAGTTCTATCTCCGTTATTTATCTAAAGTAACCATGCAATTCGATTTGACCATGTCATGAAAAAAATACAGAAACACAGGTTACCAATAAATGCTGCATACAAATATAAAGAAGGGATAAGGGGAGCGCTGAATAATTGTGAAAAACTCCAATTCCTAAAAAATTCCATTCAGTGTAGACTACTTTTTTCATTAAATTGGTCAACTCCATCTGGTAAGCTGACACCCATTTCCATGAGCACATTGGTGTTTTTCAGTGATGGTGAAGGGATTTTTGCTGTTCACGCCTTGATACCAAGATTCACATCAGGATTTCATTTCAATTAATTTTTCACCTTTGATGGACTTTTTTACTATATATTGCATATTTGATTTATATACAACTTTCTTCATTTTTTTGGCATCACATATCATGTTATGGTTGCACAATTATTATTGAACACTATTATCCTTTATTGGTTTTAGTTTTAATAATTTTTTAATAATTTTGTTCATCTATGTTTGATTCACATAGGTAGGCTGGTTATCATATACTTGAATGTATTATTTGTAGTCTACACTGAATGGAATTTTTATGCACTAGGAGTTTTTCACAATTATTCAGCGCTCCCCTTATCCCTTCTTTTCATTCATGCATTGATGAATTCATTAATCTTGTTCAGGATGTAGCTGCTTTATTTAATACATATATTTTTTATTTTTTTGGCGCGGAATTGCTCATTATTAATTCACTGCATACAAATATAGGCGGCTGACATCATTTGCAAGTCTCTACTATTACGGTAAAGCTGTATTTGGTTCTGCATCCTAAAGAGGCCGCCAGTCACATTCAAGAACCAATAAGAAGGTTTTAGGGCTATTACGTTGAATCTAATGCCCCATACACATGATAAGAAATTCCGTCAGAAAAAACTTGGATGTTTTTTTCTGACGGAATTTCGCTTAAGCTTGCCTTGCATACACAGTCACACAAAAGTTCTCTGAACTTTCGACCGTCAAGAACGCGGTGACGTACAACACTACGACTAGCCGAGAAAATGAAGTTCAATGCTTCTAAGCACGTGTCGAATTGTTTCCGAGCATGCGTGATTTTTTGCACGTCCGAATTGCATACAGATGAACGCATTTTCGGATAGGAACTTTTTTTCTGACTGAAAAATAGAGAACATGCTCTCAATCTTTTGCTGGCTCGAATTCTGCAAGCAAAAGTCCGATAGAGCATACACACTGTCGGAATTTCTGACCAAAAGCTCTCATCCGACGTTTGCTGGCAGAATTTCTGATCGTGTGTATGGGGCATAAGTCTGGCAGAGTGTCACTGAAGTACTAATCTATTACAACATCCCATTAAGTTATTGGTGACATTCCTCCCTTTATGGTCAGTCTGCATATTCACTGGCTGGCAAAATAATCTAAAGGCTTTGATACATTCTGGAACAAAGGCACTAAAAAAAATATAATTTCCAGAAGAAAGTTAGCAATGGCTGATGCTGATTTTTCACAGCACAGGATTCATTTAACGTATAGCCAAATAGGTTTTTTTTCACTTTGAAGTAGGGAATCATGAGACCCCCATGCCAATATTTTGTTCTTTGTGTCCTATGGGGGAGATTTCCCTTTACTCATCTTGGCGTACAGTACAAGAGACTGGATATTCATGGACCCTGGGTTATAGGCTGGTATCTTTAGGTGACTGGACAATGGCATTGGCTGAATTAAATGGCAACATCTACCAAAATACAGTTTTAGTTTAAATCTGCAAATATCTTTGAAATAAAACATAATAATTAGCTCTATTTAAAAAGTAGTACTTCCTTGGCCTTGTCGCCTGCCTGGCTCTCACAGAACTCTGGCCACAGTGGGAAGTGCAAAGCAACACTTAATTTTCCCATGAAGGACGAGCCTTTGCCTAAATTATAGCTTGAGATGCTGCATTACATATCATTTTATATAATTTGACTATACTTCTACATTAAGGCTCAATGACATCTCTGACATAAGATAAGAAATGCATTTTCTAAGTCTGGTTCACACTTTATCAAGCTGTCTAACCAATAATGCAGTTTCAGGTCCGGAGGCAACACCATCTGCTCCCACTGGTGAGACTGTGCAAGTGTGACGGTTGTTATAATGGTCTGCCATTAAACAGTCCTTGTCATTGTTCTGCGTATAGGTCACAACCGCTTCAAAGAACATGTTTTAGCATTTCTGCACTGCGGTTTTAGTATATTTTGCAGTCAACATATTGGATGATTAAAATCAAACAAAAGACACTTACCAGCACTCGGCCTGTTAAGGTCTGAGCTGAGATCATCACACCAGCCCAATCTTTTACAGAGGTCATCCAGCCCACCTCAGCAACTGCGAGTTCCTCCTTCTCATCAGTTGGTTTGTAGTCCCCATCAGTTACTGTAGTGCTGACCACATTTGGAACTTTCTGTGCCTCCTAAAAGAGAGGAAATAAGTTATGAGAGGGGAGAACTTCCCTTTACAAAAACAGACCTATTAAACAACTATTCAAGGTATACAAGATTTATCAAATTAAACGCAATTGTTAGGTCTTTGAAGTGTTCATCATCATGAAGCATTTATTCTCACACAAATCCAATATTTCAGCAATCCTTCCTTTGGAAATGCAACACTTATGGTAGGTTCACATCCCAGCACATATGCACTGGTTATCACCTACTTCCCATCCAGCCAATGCAGATAAATGGACGAAGGGTGCTCAGTTATTCCAGGAGCAAATGTGGGACACATCCTCCCGCTGGTGCACAACGGTGCAATCACAGTGCTCGGTACTGGGCCTCTGTGATTGGCTCAGGTACCATGTGATCGCTGTGACCAATCATAGCGATCACATGTAAAACAACTGTCATGAATGCCTTTCATTCACAATTGCATTGCTTACTATTGTGATCTCTGTGATTGATCACATGGTACAGGCCTAAATCACAGCAGCCCTGTACCATGTTATTGATGTGCCAATCACAGCAATCACAATAGTAAACAATGAGTCATGAATGAAAGCTATTCATGACTGTTAAAACAATTGCTTTTACGAAGATCATCACTGTAATAAGCAAGCAGTGTATTTAAAAAAAAAAAATCCTGATCACTTTCCCAGATTAGTACATTGTCACTATGATCACACTGTACTACTCTGGTGACAGTATGTAAAACAATAAATACATAAATTGTAAAAAAAAAATAAAAATACAAATTTGTTTGTTTTTTTACATATTTTCCCCAGTCCGTGTCCCTAATCACTGCCACTCACTCACACAGTGCCCCAAACACCGCCATACCAGTCATCTTGTCCCTAATCACCATCGTACCAGTCATAGTGTCCCCAATCACCGCCACACAAGTTACAGTGCCCTTGATCACTGCCACACCAGTTAAAGTGTCCCTGATCGCCACCACAGCAGTCACAGTGTCCTTGTTCACAACTACAGCGGTCCTTGTGTCACCATGTGTGATGCTCTCTAAAAAGCCATTCATGTTCAGATTGCTCTTCAGACAGCGAGGAGGCATTATATTGCCTCCTCACCACCTGCTTTAACCTTGCACAAGCAACCATATTCGCTTAAATGGGTCACGATTGGTGGATGTACAGGGAGTATAATTCCTTCCACAGCTTCCAAAGCATCACAGCTATGGCAGGTGTATAGCCCTAGCTACTGCCTTTGCAGCTAAAGGGAGTAGCGATAAGGGGTGGTAAAACGGTGGCTTAACCATACGGTTTTACTGCCCCCTGCCTCATGTGTGAAAGAACCCCAATAGTGCAGCCAGCCGCAGTTCTCCAATCACCATCATACCAGCCACAGTGTCACTAGAATCAGTATTCCTGATTTGCCTGTTTATTGATCACGCTTCTGCCTGTTGCCTGAACCGATCCCTTGCCCGTATGCTGACCATGCCTCTGCCTGCGGCCTGAACTGACTTATCTGCACATCCCCTTGACTATGTTCCTGCGAGATACTAGTTAAAGCCATGCCCTGCGGACACCTGGAAAGACAGGAGACCTTATTCTTCCTTTCTTTAGATTCCTGTACTTCCTGTCCAATGAACATGGCATTCCTGGGGGCAGCCATGTACCAGTAGGCAAGGCTTGCTTGGCTTACAGGAATGGGGACTGCTATTAGGTGAAGCTATATTTTCTGACCACTCATATAAAAGGTGACCATTACAGTATATTGCTTTTGATACAATTGGCTAATTTTTGTGATACACAAAATACCAATGTGTGGTACACAATCAGTCCAGGCACTGAAAAAGTCTCACATGTGTGATATCACCATACTCAGGAGTAACAGAATGTGTTTTGGATTCATTCCAAGTAGATCCATGCTGTGTGTGAAAAATATCTTCCTAAATTGACAATGTTGTAAAAAAAAATTATTTTCATTTTCAGTCCACATTTTCCCATAAACTTATGGCAAAAAAATGAAGTCTTTAAAAGACTCACCATGCCTCTTAGAAAATACCTTGGGGTGTTTGCTTTCCAAAATGTGGTCATTTTATGGGTGTTTCCACTGTCCTGGTGCTCCAGAGCCTTCAAAAATGTAAAAGGTAATCAGGAAATTAGATGCATTATTTATGCCCCTAGAAAGCCTGAAGGTGCCCTCTGGATGTTGGGCCCCTCTGTGGCTAGGCTGTGAAAAAGTTTCACACATGTGGTATCCCTATACTCAGGAGTAGCAGAATGTGGTTTGGGGTGTAATTATAACTATGCATATGATGTTTTAGAAATAGCTTATCGACTGACAACTTTGTGTAAAAAAAAATAAATAAAACTTTTGAGGACATCCCCGTGCTTTATATGTTACTTTATAAGGTGGCACCAATAACATGTTACACCCAAGACAAAAACATTGTTTCATGTTGGTGAACAGAAATTACAAAAAAGAATGAATTTACGCAGGCACACCATTAAAAAGGAGTTCTGCCCACCCCTTTAAAAATGAAAAGTTAGCAGCTACACTATAGTATACTATAGTGTAGCTGCTGACTTTTAACATTAGGACACTTACCTATCCTGGAGTCCAGCGATGTCGGCACCACAGCCGAAGTCTATATCAGATGGTCGGGTGCTGCCGCCTCCATTGCTAGTAAGGGTACACGGCAGTGTAGCCTTGCAGCTTCACAACGGGGTCCTTACTGCACATGTGCGAAGCGCGCTGTGCTCTCTCACTGGCCCAGCAGAAGGGGAGGGAGGTCAAGCTGCCGACGTACTTAGCCATGGCTGGTCTCCCGGAAGTGGGGACAGGGTACAGGTACCCGCCCCCCCCCCCCAAAGGTGGCAAATGTGGCAACGGAGGAGGGGAAATCAGATAAGCCGAAGTTACACTTTTGGGTGGAACTCTGCTTTAAAGGAACATAAGAAAGATGATTCCTACACACTTCAGGGACAACATTTCGCATAGCCAGGCCACACAATGGAAGACATGCATGTTTTGGTTCTTAAAGGGACTACAAATCTACTCAAGACAGAAAAAAAAAAACTTTTAAAGAATGATAATTCTATTTGACACCAAAGATAAAGAAACTATTAGATAAGCACCTGAACGACCGCAACATACAGGGATATACAATGTAATACTGACATATAATCACACACGGGTTGGACTTGATGGACTTGTGTCTTTTTTCAACCTCACCTACTATGTAACTATGATAATGGACTAAATGTAGACCTCAGTTTTCTAAATCACTATCAGACACTTTAACGACCTCTCTCACCTCTGTGAATCTTCCCCCCTCCCATTCTATAGAATTCTTTCATTACCATTGTTGTGTAGGTTTATGTGTTTTTTTTTCTCCTCAGAGATTGTCTTATTAACATTTTGCTAAAACTTTGTGTACTAGTACTGTTTTAGACTTGAAGGAGGAGGTACACCCTGAAAGCTTGTCCTGAAAATCTGGAGGTTTGTGCAAATAAAGTATCACAGACTGTACTCAATCATTTTCTGCACAGAAATGGTTAACAGCATAAGTATTCCCTGGGGTACACAAACCACAGGCAAGGAACTCTTTATACACAAGAGCATCCACTTTAGTGATGAAAGCATGCTTGCTTTTAAATTTCTGGTTGTACATATCAGGATCTTGAAATATTTAAAGTGGTTGTAAACCTCAGACATAAACTATGAACAAAGCATATCCTTCTATAGTGTGTACTTGTCTCAAACAAGAGCCCCAAGTGTAATTTCTGTCTGCTGCTTTGTTCCTCTGCTATCAGCATGAATCATTTCTGATAAGTTTTCCTGACACCAAGAGAATAAAGGTGACAGGGGAGGGACCTCCAGCACACAGCTGTGATTGACAGCCTCTGCTCTGTTCCTGCACACTGTGTGAAGAGGGATGGTGTCCATTTCCTTCAATCAGCTCTCAGAGCTCTCCTCACTGAGCTCTTCAGAGTGTAATTTCAGCTCTCCGCCTTTTTTCTTTCCTGACAGCTTAGACAAGCTTTATACATTCTGGACTTTGAACAGCTGTACAGAAGAGAATACTGCAGATAAACAGGTACAACGTATGTAGGATTTATTTCATCTCTGTGCATCACCTGAGGCCAGTCACTTCACTGGTAATATGTAAGGGTTTACAACCACTATAAACCAATATCATGCCATAAACATATAATGGTAACACAGCTGCCAACGTGCAATTAATTGCAGGAACACTGTGCTTTTTAGCGTATACCCACCCCCCAAACAAGTTTTAAACAAGGCAAGTTTTAACAAGAACTAATTCTTCAGCACATTCTTACCATTTATGATGGGCAGACACAAAGGACAAGCTTTAGTCTGGTGTGTCACTTCATTTTAAACCATGTGTGAAAATGACTAAAGATATGGCCTACCAGTGTTCTTTTGTGAAGTTGTGTAGGTTTTTCCCTTTTCCTGTTACAAGATTAAGAAAATATGACATGCTTGTTGCAGGAAAAACATTTTAACTGTTTATTATTATACGGTCATAATGTTTGTGCCTAACAAAATCTTGTTATTTAAATCTAGCATGGAATTTTTAGTAGTGTTTTATACACTGGAAATCCTGGTATTTGTTTACATAAAATGATGTAATGATGCAACTGCAAGCTATCATCTCCTGAATAAGACAAAATACACCACTTAAAGTGGTTATAAAGGCTGAAGATTTTCTACCTTTATGAAGATTGATTTAATCTCTTTTTGTCTTTGGTCCCTTATGTGCGTTCATGCTAGGTTTCTGTTGGCAATTTGAGAGTTAAGCCTATCGGTGCCCTATTCTCTTTCATTAGTGGCACAGAAGTATATCTTTGGCAATGTTTTTAATTTTTTGTTTTTCACGTGTCCTTTTTTATTGGCCGACTATTTGTGAATTTTTATGGTATGTTTCCCTGATGCGCGGTGTGGAGGCCATACAGGTTCTTCAGTGGGAGCCTCTGGAACCTGTAGAGATTACGAAGTCCCGCATTTGTTTTGCTGTGTGCCCGTCAAGGTGCGTTTTGGGATGCACCTTGGGGGTCATGTTGCTCTGTGCCTGCGTCCCGGCTGTCGGACATTGGGTGGGCTATTGTATGCCCTGTGAGAGCATGTAATGTCCTGCACTCTGTTTGCATTCCATCTCGCAACTCACTTTCCGTGTTTAGGGGCCGCTTTGGAACGAGTTTCCAGTCCGGCGGCCATCTCTGATGACGTGAGTGCACGTCACCCGCTGTTGGGGCAGATGAGTGTAAATGAGGTAATGCACCATTGTTGCACCCGGTGATGGCCACGAGAATGAGGCCGGGTATACCCCTCGGATATCTTTGTTTATTTGTGCATATCTATGCCAATGGAGAGAGGGCCTGCCCAACTCCCTACCGGCCAGCCCCTTTCTCCTATTTAAGGGACCAGGCCTGGTGGGGTAAGTTGCTGGAGCATCGGGTCCTCTGGAGACCCACACACCTCTCTGGATATTTGCAGACCCCATGCTGGAGAAGCTTTGAAACCCATCTGGGTGTTACCATCATGTTTTTTTCTAAACCACATACTGTTTGTTAAGGACTATGTTTAATACTAGCTGGTGCTGAAATACTGAAAGTTTGTTAGTGTTGGTTGGCAATCCTTTATTTACCTTCTACGTGGCTTGGATTTGAAATTCTTTTAGGTTCCCACTGGCCATCTGAAGGCTCTGGAGTGATTATTCTGGCACCTTATGATATAAAGTTCATTTGTAATCAGGTATGATAACGATACCCTCATTTTTACTTTATGATTATCGGTCCTATCCATAGACTGGAGCTGCACTATCCGCTTATATACATTTCTTACCCCAGTGTATTAGCCTGCTATCATTTGTTACTGCCCCCTTACTTTCTCTGTACAATGCACACAATATTTGGTGCGACCATTTATCCCATGTTTATGGGTTGATGTCCTTGAGTTAGGCTTTTGTCGAAGGTCTCCCCTTAGCCTGAATACACCTGACGTAACTAAAAGGTATTATATTTTTCTATTTCCCCTTTCCCTTGGCCCCCTTTTTTTCCTTATATATGTTTATATGTATCTAATGACATTTACTGTACTTACCGTGTTTATAAATATTAGGTATGCCCAGATAATGAGATTGAAGCCCTGAAGAAGCGGCTTATACCACAAAACATGTAGGCAAGCTCTACGTATTAAGCTGACTGCTACCATCCTATTTGATTTGATATATGTGGGCTTGTTGTTGCCCAATGGATGTTATGTCCTTTAAGCATTTGTTATAATAAAAATGTATTTTATATGAACAAGTCAGGTATATTTGATGATATTGTACATATCAGGAGACCATCTAACATCCATTTTTTGTGCACCTTCAAGGTAATAAACCTTCTGTGTGCTGCTCCCCCTATAGCCCCCCCTAATATTCACCTGAGCCCCCTCTCGATCCAGCAATGTGCAAGGAAGCCTTTATTGGCTGAGACACACCAGCGGGAGCCAATGAGGAGAGAGTGGGGGGCGGGGCCGAACCATGGCTCTATGTGTCTTATGGATGCATAGAGCAGGGCTCAGGAGCAAGCACGCACCAAGCGGCTTGCTATTAGGGGCACTGGTCAATGGGGAAGAACCAGCAGCGTCATGCGGGGGAACCGAGAAGAAGAGGGTCAGGGCTGCTCTGTGCAAAACCACTGCACAGAGCAGGTAAATATAACATGTTTGTTATTAAAAAAAACAATCGTTAATATAATTTTAATGTGTGATATGGTGGTTTAGACACTTGGTTCCTCACCCAAATTTTCACTGCACTTTTTTTTGCAAAGCTGTGTAAAGGTGTTAGTTAGGTCAGCAAAGGATTAGTTTTACAATGAAAATGAACAGCGAGTTGAAGTAAATGTCTAAATAAAAAAAAAGATACTTAATAAAAATTCCTGCTGCACTCTCCTATGCCTCTAAGTAGGGAATGAGAAATCCAGCCTTCTCATTTGCAACCATCAGTTACTAAGGTCCAACAGAGTACAATGCTAACTCTTTAATGGATAAGGCTGCACAGCAACGACTTTCAACTGAGCATCACCAACTGGAGAGGCACTAATGATAATACTCGCCACAGCAAATATATGTCAGAATAAAAGTAAAGTGTAATTTTAAACATACCTTTTTATAATTTGCATGCAAAATGTATGAATATACAAAATACCAGCACTACCTTTAAAGTGGTTGTAAACCCTTACAGACCACTTTTTGCTACAGGTAAGCATATAATAAGGCTTACCTGTAGCTACCCAGGATATTTCCTAAACCTGCATGGTTTAGGAGATATCTCCTGTATTTGCATGTGCTGACATCATCGGCACATGTGCGCTGAAGCAAACTGAAGCAATGGCACGTACGCGCCGGTCTTCAGTTAGACTGTGACATTACTGGCAGCTCCCGCGCACATGCGCGGGATTGACGCTGTTTCGGCTCCGACCAATCATAGCGCGGAGCAGCAATATCCGGAAATAACCCTCGGGAGTGATGTCGCTGGCCAGTGCACCGCAGCGAGGGCTTCGATCTCAGGTGTTACATAACGAGCTAGTATGCTATGCATACTAGCTCATTATGCCTTTGTCTTGCAGGTGTTAGTTTTTTTTTTTTTTTAACGTGGGTTTACAACCACTTTAAAGCGGTTGTAAAGACACAAGGTTTTTTACCTTCATGCAGTCAATGCATAAAGGTAAAAAACCTTCTGTGTGCAGCAGCCCCCCCAGCACCCTCTAATACTTACCTGAGTCCCATCTCGATCCAGTGATGTCCAGGAGAGCCTGGCCTCTCCAGGGACTCAGACTCCTGATTGGATTTTTTGTCGATCACAGCCAGTGAGCCAATCAAGAGACGGAGGAGGCGGGTCGGGGCTGAGCCATGGCTCCATGTGTGAATGGACACACAGAGCAGCGGCTCAGCTCAGGTGCTCCCATAGCAAGCCGCTTGCTGTGGGGGCACCTGGCAGGAGGGAAGGGCCAGGAATGCTGACGTGGGACCCGAGAAGAGGAGGATCCGGGCTGCTTGGTGTAAAACTATTGCATAGAACAGGTAAGTATAACATGTTTGTTATTTCTTTTAAATAAAAAACAAGACTTAAATATCACTTTAAACATAAAAAGGGCTCATAGTGTCCCTTCCAGTATATGACTATGCTTCAGTCGCCATCCTTTTTAATCATTTGACCTTCCTAACATATTTACATAACAGCAGCTCTGGTTAAAAACAAAATGAAAACGGAGGAAAGTTAAATTGGCTGAGAGCATTTACTTAGCTAAAATGCCAATTTATATAGCCAAGTAAGCCCGCAGGCCAGTGGATTTTTGTCATCGATCATTTCTGCATGAAAGTTAAAATAGCTTCATGAATGAGCCAGAACCTAATTTCTCTGTAATTTCTCTGCAATCCAAAAATACTTCAGCAGTAATTAAATATGCCAAATTTTCACAGTAAGGAAAAAAAAAAAATTAGCAGCATACGTTTTGACATTGAGGCCATCATTTCTTAATCTACAAAAGCAAATAGGAATGAATATATGAACATTAAAGTGCACACATTTTAAACGCAGCAGGAAAAATACGGCATGCAGCAATGGAACATTCAGTATAAAACAACCCATACTGCTGCAATGCCAAATCATTCAATATTAATAATACAAATTCTTGAAATGAATGTACTTGCAGTGCCTTGAATATGTATTCATACCCCTTGAAATTTTCCACATTTTCTCACGTTACAACAAAAAACATAAAATGTATTTTATTGGGAGTTTATGTGATAAACCAACACAAAAATAATAAATAGTTTTCAAAATGTTTTACAAATAAATATGTGAAAAGTGTGGCGTGCATTTGCATTCAGCCCCCCTGAGTCAATACTTTGTAGAACCACCTTTCGCTGCAATTACAGCTGTAAGTCTTTTTGGGGATGTCTCTACCAGCTTTGCACATCTAAAGAGAGTGAAATTTTTGCCAATTCTTCTTTGCAAAATAGCTCAGTTAGATTGGATGAAGAGCGTCTGTGAACAGGAATTTTCAAGTCTTGCCACAAGTTGTCAATTGGATTTAGGTCTGGACTTTGACTGGACCATCCTAACACATGAATATTCTTTGATCTAACCCATTTCATTGTAGCTCTGGCTGTATGTTTAGGGTCGTACTCCTGCAGGAAGGTGAACCTCCGCCCCAGTCTCAAGTCTTTTGCAGACCCTAACAGGTTTTCTTCTAAAATTGCCCTGTATTTGGCTCCATCCATCTTCCCATCAACTCTGACCAGCTTCCCTGTCCCTGCTGAAGAAAAGTATCCCCACAACAGAGTGCTGCCACCACCATGTTTCACAGTGGGGATGGTGTGCAGTGTTAGTTTTCTGCAACACATAGCGTTTTGCTTTTAGGCCAAACAGTTTTTAATTTTGGCTCATCTAACCAGAGCACCTTCTTCCACTTGTTTGCTGTGTCCCCCAGATGGCTTCCCACAAACTGCAAACGGCATTTCTTATGGCTTTCTTTTTAACGATGCCTTTTTTCTTGCCACTCTTCCATAAAGGTCATATTTGTGGAGTGCACGACTAATAGTTAACCTGTAGACAGATTCTCCCACCTGAGCTGTGGATCTCTGCAGCTTCTCCAGAGTTATCATGGACCTCTTGGCTGTTTCTCTCCTTGCCCAGCCTGTCAGTTTAGGTGGGTGGCCATGTCTTGGTAGGTTTGCAAATGTGCCATACTCTTGCCATTTTCAGATGATGGATTGAACAGTGCTCTGTGAGATGTTCAAAGCTTGGGATATTTTTTTATAACTTAAACATTGCTTTAAACTTCTCCATAACTTTATCCCTGACCTGTCTGGTGTGTTCCTTGGCATTAACGATGCTGTTCACTAACAAACCTCTGAGGGTTTCACAGAACAGCTGTATTTATACTGAGATTACATTACACACAGGCGGACTCTATTTGCTAATCAGGTGACTTCTAAAGGCAATTGGTTCCACTAGATTTTAGTTAGGGGTATCAGAGTAAAGGGGGCTGAATACAAATGCACGCCACATGTTTCACATATTTGTAAAAAAATTTTTTTTATCATTTTCCTTCCACTTCACAATTATGTGCCACTTTGTGTTTGTCTATCACATAAAATCCCAATAAAATACATTAACATTTTTGGTTGTAACATGACAAAATGTGGAACATTTCAAGGGGTATGAATACTTTACGGCACTGTATAATAAGTAGGATTTCTAGTATTCACAGAAACCTGCTGTACTGGTTTGTCTTTGTCGCCAATTTTATTTTATAACTAGCAAAAAGTGTGCCGTTTCTAGAAGAAGCAGTTGAGGACATTACAAGCAATGTAGATGAAGTGATCGAGCAGGCAATGTGTGCAGGAGAGGAATGTGGAGGGTATGACAGAGGGCAGAATGTTTGGTTATGGCTAATGATTATGACTTTGGGGCAGTGTGTGCAGGAGGTCCTGGGCACTAAACACAGGAAGCTAAGCCAAGTGCCACTCATGCTGCAGTGAGGAAAGGAAACCGCGCTCAAGCTCACCAATATCCTCAGTGTGCTGTGGAATCATAATAATTATAATAAAGAAGAGGAGCCTGTAAAACTGTGCAAGACAGAAGGTAGGGTTGGAATTCAGCTTTAACCGGTTGCCGACCAGTGCACGATATACGTCGGCACAATGACTCGGCTGCACAAATGGGCGTACAGGTACGTCCCCTTTAAGACGCAGCATTGTTGGCGCACACGCGCCCACCGCGTACTCCGTGACAGTGCCCACAGGTCCCGCGGACCCGCGGACTCTATGTCCGCCGGTATCCTGCGATCGTGTCACGGAGTGGCAGAACGGGGAGATGCCTATGAAAACAAGGCATTTCCCTGTTCTGCCTAGTGACATGACAGAGATCTACTGCTCCCTGTCATCGGGAGCAGTGATCGCTGTCATGTCAGTGGTAGCCCACCGCCCCCCCCCAGTTAGAATCACTCCCTAGGGCACACTTAACCCCTTGATCGCCCCCTAATGTTTAACCCCTTCCCTGCCAGTGTCATTTATACAGTAATTAGTGCATTTTTATAGCACTGATCAATGTATAAATGACAATGGTCCCAAAATTGTGTCAAAAGTGTCCGATGTGTCCGCTATAATGTCGCAGTCACGATAAAAATTGCAGATCGCCGCCATTACTAATAAAATTAATAATAAAAATGCCATAAATCTATCCCCTATTTTGTAGATGCTATAACTTTTGTGCAAACCAATCAATATACGCTTATTGCGATTTTTTTTTTACCAAAAATATGTAGAAGAATACATATCGGCCTAAACTGAGATAGAAATTTGTTTTTTTATATATTTTTGGGGGGTATTTATTATATCAAAATGTAAAAAATATTGCTTTTTCTTCAAAATTGTTGCTCTTTTTTTTGTTTATAGCGCCAAAAATAAAAACCACAGAGGTGATCAAATATCACCAAAAGAAAGCTCTATTTGTGGGAAAAAAGGACGTAAATTTTGTTTGGGTGCAACGTCGCACGACCGCGCAATTGTCAGTTAAAGCGACACAGTACCATATCGAAAAAAAGTGCTCTGGTCAGGAAGGAGGTAAATTCTTCCGGGGCTGAAGTGGTTAAAAACAAACATATGCTCCATTTACTGCTTATAAGGATCATTTTTCCTATTCAGACTAAAGAATTTATTTAGAAAACAAAGAAAAAGAAAACTGTTATATGTGTGTCACCGGCGCAAAACCAATATTTCAATCAATTTAATAGTGATTGTTTGGCTGCTGCATTCAAAAAACCTTTCATAGGAAAGGACTAAAAGTGTTGTTTTTTATGTGTGAATGCGCTGCTCCCATCTATGCACCCTTTTCAATATTCACATACCCTACCTATTAATTATAAAACTAAAATAAAAAACATATACATGTGAAGATTCACCACATTAGACCAAAACCATATAACAAAAATCCGATGACATATATCACATATGTAACAGAGTCCCCAAATATATGCTTTCAAATCTTCTATCAATTGCCGTGATTGGCGTGCTCCTGTGTTCCTTCAATATGCATAAAGTGACTGTGTGATCCACCACCACCTGTAAGATTGGCCACTCACCAGATACTTCTTTAATAATACACCTAAAATGCCTGAAAACTGCCTCGCTGTTAAAGGGGTCTTATGAGGGCCAATCTTTAAGACCCCTTTCACACTGGGGCATTTTTCAGGCGCTTTTGGGCTAAAAATAGTGCCTTTAAAGCGTCTGAAAAACGCCTCCCCTGCAGCCCCAGCCTCTTGCAGGACGTTAGGAACGTTGGGCTTCTCCACCGCCCCTGCCATTGGAATCAATGGGCGTTTTGCGGGCGCTTTTAACCCTTTGTTTGGCCACTGGTGGGGGTTAAAAGTGCCCCGCTAGCGGACGAAAAGCGCCGCTATTACAGCAGTAAAGTGCCACTAAAGTTAGCGGCGCTTTACCGCTGACGCGCCCCTCGCCCCAGTGTGAAAGCACACGGCTGAAGTGAATTCACACTTGACAACTTACTGTGAAACTAGTCAAAGATATTTTTCACTACAATGGTTTTATAAAGTAATGGCCTAAAAAGTCTCTGCAAGTTGCTATCACATTAGTCCCTAAAATACTAGACTAATTTCTACAGCATAAATGGATTCCTAGAAAAACAAGCTAATTATCAAAGCATTAATTGCTGCATATCCTGGGCTCTAGACAATAAAGTATTTTAGTTTGGCGTGTAGAGGTTTTATAATACCTTTAAGTGTCTGACATCTTTAAAATCCTTGTCTATGCATGTAAAATCTTTCACATGAACTTACAATCTGTCATAAATGATCTTCTGTACTTGCATCTTAGTGCAAACCGACTATTTAACAAAGAGCTGTTCAAAACTCTGGCACTTATCCATATTAATAATGGAGTATACAATTATAGGTACATGAATTATGAATGCAAAAACCCAATCTGCATAAAAGCTGCAAAACAGTTTGTTGATAACCCCGGCTCTTACTTTATTGCTCGAATCACACATGAGAAATGATTGTATGCATCAAACAAGAAGATGCATTCACTTGTCCAACTGCAACAACATACCATAGAGTAGCATGGATTAACTGCAGTGTTTACATTTGCAGTACTGACATACCTCTCAAGTGTTCTGGTTGTGATTGTACTGTCCCCAATACAGATAATATGTTTATAAGCTCCATATTAAAGTGGGATTTTGATGGGTATTAAAGTGTTACTAAACTCACAACAGTAAAATCTGTCTGTATATGCAGTAAAGCATGCTTGTTATACTCACTGGGGGCTCTCTGATCCTCCTCTTCTTCCACTGTCTCCAAAAAATAACCTGCTATTTACAGAGCCAGGGGACGGGCTGCACATGCTCCGTTTGGTTTGTATTGCTAGAGAATTTTTTTTTTTTCTTGGGAGGGTGCATGTGATCAGCACAGGGCCAATCAGCCTTGTCTAGACAGAGGACCGGGGGATCATGAAAACTACTCCTACAAGGTTTACTTGTATACTATACAATATGTATATATGCTATATACTACTGATGAGAAAAATGTAGTTATCAGTTTATATTTACTAAAATATTTGCATTTCCATTTTCTGTGTACTGTGGGAGACCAGATACAGTGAATACTGTTCTGGGTTTCTTAACACATTAAAGACGAACTGCAGTCTGCTCACATAATTTGCAATAAAAACATATTTGCCATTCTGAAGCTTCCCTCCAACCACTTTGCATATTATTTTATATATACTGTAATTCTGTACTTGCCAAATATGCTGCAAAAATCTCCCTCCACTGAGTCTGGCTGCATCCATTTTAACTGTGGGCAGCTGAAGCTGCTGCCTGTTAACTTCCTGAATTTACACAGAGGCACACCTTCAGCTCGGCAGCTCTCATTGGTCCCTCTTATGACTCATCCCCCCTCACTTCCTGGCAAACTCTCACAAGAGTGAGAGAGAGAGCTGTGCATGATGTCATAAGCCTAGGCTTTTTACTAGACAAGGAATAGGAAGTGGGCTGTATAAGGGATTTACTGGCAGAAAAAAATAAATGTTTTACTATCCAAAGTTAAAACAACAAGGGCAGAAGATTTAATAGATAGAAAGATGAAAAAAATGACTGAAGTTCTACTTTAAGTTAGAAAGTGTAAATCTTGGAGGGTTAATTTTACCACTCTTATGTACTACACATCAGCCTACCATCTTTATTTCAATATTAATATATTAATCCTCATAGATAAAAAGGGGAAGAGTGTGATAAAAACATGTATTGCCTGTAAAGTCTAGATAATTGCTTTCATTTTCAAATGTTATCCATAAAAAATGAGACTGGATTTTTTAAAACATAATTTTTCTTGATTTTTAATTCCATTGTGAAATACTCTTCAAGATGGATTACTTTCTTGAGGGGAAAAGTATGACTTCACTTTTTGCTTACAATAATGAACCTGAGCTCATTCAGTTCTTAGCAATAACAGAAAAAATGATTTACTTTCACAGTACTTTTAAAGTATTAGCACTTCTTTTTGTCAGAGGGGACCAGTAACCTGTGTGCAGCATGCCAGCATTGTTTCAAATTGATCAGCACCAATAGCAGTATATACTGTATCTGTGAAGGCTTTCAATCTTTCAGATGATGCCAACTATAGCTTTTTACTTTAGGGCAGTGGCATAGTCTACGGCACCCCACAGATAACTTCATTTTCTTTCCTTCCACCCCAGGTGGAAGGAAAAATAAATAAATAAAATTGCTTGATTTCCCCATCATAGTCAATGTTGATGGGGAATTTCCTCCCGTAACACTATTGTGTTCTGCCAGCAGGGGAGCACAGGGAGCCTTCCCAGCCAATAGAACACAATGATCACTGCTAGTGACTATAGCCACTGGCAGTAAGCAAATGTTAAAAAAAAAAAAGGGAAGAAAACTGACAAGCTGGTTGCACCCAAGTTGACTGATGGATCAACTTGGTACACTTAGCTTGCCCATACATGGATCAAATCTCAGACGGTCCCTGCTGAACCGTCCAAACTTCAATCCATGTATGGCCGACATAAGCCACATGTAAAATATAATCTGAAAATAGGCGCTTTGTATTGATCACTTGGTAATATTTAAGGGGAATATAATTTCATGGATTTTAGTAAAATACCACAAAGATTATTTTTTATAAGCAGAGTTTTCAAGCCAATAATTTACAATTTTCTATGTACATTTAACCGCTTTCACACTACAGCCACTTCAAAGTCGCGCGATTTTGTGTAACATGCATCGAAGTCGGACCAACCTAGTACAGGGACTAGTTTGAAGTCGGTACTCATTGGAAATCATGGGGTACAACTTGTCATGCGACTTTGCAGTTCCAAGTCGCAAGAAAAGTCGCACAAGTGTGAAAAGGGCCTTACTGGAAAAATCAGCAGCTTATACTTGGTTTAGTTGTGGGTTTTACGCATAGCAAGAAAGTATGTACATTTTACTTCTAAGCAATTGTCATGTGCTGCATTTGTAAAATTCTTTTTAAAATACAACAAAACACCACAACAGTTGCACTTACTGAACAACTGTAGTTCATATGTATTAATTGTTGTATGAACAAGTAAATTGCAAAGGTCACTTTAAATAAGTGACCCTCTTCAAACTTTAATGCCCCTAAGGGCCCTTTCACATGGACAGGTCTGTTTAATTTTTTCAGGTGGACCCGATTGGACCTTCCAGTCTCCTCTATATAGGAGGGGGGGGGTGTCAACAAACATGTGTCCGTTGACACCCGCTAACCTCCGATCCTATCAACTAAAAACAGACAGATTTCCTCTATGGGGGAGGTCTGATGTATACGAACTGCCTATCAGTTGACACCCATCAACATCCAATCCTATCCGCTAAAAACAAATGGATGGGGAACGGATCGGATGGCAGTTGTGTGTAAACGGACAGGTAGTCTGTTTACATCCAACCACTCAGAGGAAAGCCGTCTGTTTTTAGCAAACAGGATCAGATGTCGGCGGGTGTCAACAGGTACATGTCCATTGACACCCGCCGCTGCATACAGGAGACTGGAGGGTCTGGTCATTGTTTAGAAAATATTAAAATCCTAACAAAACCCACAGTAGAACAGTAAGGGCTGCTTCCCACCACAATTTCAGCACTCCAGATGCAGTTTTACATGCACATTTAGACATGCTTTTAAAGCGTTTTTCACATTCCTGCTTGTTTTTCTCCTTTTTTTATTTGGACTCTTGAAAAATCTTAGGACAGCGATTTCTTACGTGCGCTCCAGTGCATTTACATGCGTTTTGAAGTGTTCCAGGTGAAAAAACTGCAGCCGGTGGTGCTTTTGTTGAAAGCACTAAAACGGACTGCACAAGTGTAAACTAGGGCCATTGGAATGCATGTCAGATACTGTACATGCATGTCAGATACCTTTTAAAAATGTACTGGAAAACAACTGGTGTGAACCAGCCATTAAACAATTTAAAAAATGCAGAATAATTTTAGCCTTTAGCTTATGGAAATGTTATTATGCAACAGAAAAAAGGTCAGAGGCATGTTGGGATATAAATAAAATGGAAAATCTTGAGAGTGTACAAAAGGTAATACAAAACTTCAAGGAGGGCAAAGGAAGGGGAGCTTCAGTAAACAAAACAGAAGTACTTTAAATAACCAAATCAGAAAATAGCAACCGATCTCAGAGGACTTGATGTTTATTGCCTAACTAAATCTAATGAGAACTTTTTTCAATATTACTAATGTAAATACAAATTCACAAAATGTTAATTTAACCCCTTCATGATGGAAGGTAAACTAATCCTAATGCCTGAACATAATTTTGCAACTTTGACACGTTAGTAAAACTGTACATATGATCGCAACTACTTTGTGTATACATGTAGATTGCATCTCGTATTTTTCAGGATAAATTTGGTTTTCATTTGGTGGAAAGGCCTCATGCACACAGGGCGTTAGAAAAAACGAGCTGCAAAAACAAACCACTACCAACGCCAGGAAAAAAGCAGCTGTAAAAAACGTGTTTTTAGTAGCTTTTTGCATTGGCATTAATGCATGTTTAGCCACGCTAGCTTTTAGCAGCACTTCTCTGGGTCTATTCGAAATCAATGGTTCTCTATGAGAGCCCATTGACTTGAATAGAAGTCGCACCACAAGTTGGACCATGATGATCCGACTTGCGATGCGACTTGTGGGCTGAGGAGCTTGAAGGGGAACCCTCGCCAAAATGAAAAAAATATAAAACTGGCCTGGGGTTCCCCCCAAGAGCATACCAGACTCTTATCTGAGCATGCAGACTGGCAGGTCAGGAAAAGGGACCATACCAGGGGGACAAGGGTCTCTCCCTGACAACCTTGGCCAGGGGTTGTCTGGGTCTGCAGGCGGGGGCTGTTATCAGAATCTGGAAGCCCCCCTTAGCCCCCCAGATCCCAGCCCCCACCCTATGTGAATGGGTAGGGGTACATCATACCCCTACCCATTCAGCCCAAAAAAAAAAAAGTGTTAAAAATAAAAAAGTACACAGGTTTTTGACAAAGTAATTTATTAAAGCAGCTCCAGCGTCTCTTTTCTCCTTCCAATTTCTTCTCCCTCCGGTGAGGTCTTCTCCCTCCGGTTCTTCTCCCCTCTCCGCTGAGGTCTTCTTCCGCTGCCAGTTCTCCTTATCCCTTATGTTTATAAAGGACAAGGCAAAGCACTTTATAAACCATGTTTATAAGGACAAGGGCATCTTGCCCATATCCCCGACTCAGTGGTTGTGGGGGTGCGAGGAGTAGCTTATCGGAATCTGGAAGCCCCCTTTAGCCTAGGTTCACATTAATGTGGTGCGGGAAACTCTGCAACTCCACTGCCCTTGCGATCTGCAGCGGGTGTCAGTGCAAAATGACATCCCAATGCAGGTGGTAAACAAAGTGGATTTGCCCGCACTAGATCGATCCGGTTGCAGTGTAGTTCCAAAAATGCTGCATGCACGACTGGTGCAATGCGGTGCAATTTGAGCCCATTCAAAATGACCCATTCAACAAAAGGATACATGTCAAAAGTAAATAAAAACCGTTATTAACAAGCCCTTTATTTGAAAATAAATAAATAAAAACGTCCCCCTGATGTAAATTGCAAAAAACAAAATCTGCCGCCAGGCAAACACGGCCGCTCTCGTCGCTTGACACTTGCCAAATGACAGCACAGCTTCCCCCCGCTACTAAGTGAACAAAGGGGGGGTTGTCCGTTGACGTCACCAAGCGACCCCAAATCTATGATGTCTCCGAGACCCCAGCCATAACAACATAGGGGTGGGGCCACCTAGAGACATCACTGGGTGACCTAGCCCTTGTGTTTACGGGGGAAACATTGCCATGCCATGTGAAATACTTAGGAAAGTGAACAGACCTTATTCCTTTAGTAAATCAACCTCAATGTATTTTTTGAGAATACAGCGGTGCCCTTGAATATATTCCCTACACACAAGGATAATGAATGGGTCCTAAAAAATGTCTCAGCAATCCTGAATTGACTTCAAGCATAGAGAGTAAAACTATCCAATGATTCTTTACTTTTCTAATGGTTGTAATGGTTGGTGGAAGCAGTGCAGGGCCTGTCGGGAATTAAAAACTGCATTTATTATTGCTCCAAATAATGAGTAACCTGATGCTACACCTGTCTTCAATCTAGGAGAAGATGTTAATGTTTTTAAAGTTGCTGTAGTGCTCTCTGTATGGTACCTCTGACAAGCTTCATCCAGATTGCCTTTTTCCAAAAAGGTAAGTTCTGCAAAAAGCATCTACTACAACAGAAATTGGGAATTACTAGATGTGGAACTGACTCTTAAGAAGGCTGACACCTACGGGAGGGAGCCAGTAATTTAGTGATATTTTAGATTAACCATAAAAATCCATCATACTTGTAAACATGGACGTGTACACAGGGTGTGTCGGAAGTGCCTGGGCACACCCTATGTTGCGCCACCCTTTCTTCCACGCAACACTGCTGGCTTTCCTCCTCTCCAACCAGCTGCTGCAGGGGATCGTTTCAGGATGGAGAGTGGGGAAGGGGCCAGTAAATATGTCCTTTTCACACTGCTTGTGATAGCCTGTGTTTCTTACATTCTGTAAAAGAAAAGCCAATTTCTCCTACAAAATTACAAAATCTTTGGTTTCATAGGATTCACCATAAATTTCTCCTTCCTTTCTTGCTTTTTTTGATGTATCAGATATGAGCCAATCTATAATGGGCAGAAACCCTGGCAGACACTTGAGAGGATTTGTTCTTACAAGAAATTAGACAGCAACGAGCATATCAAACTCTGCGTTTTTTTTTCCCTTATAGTCTTCCCTCAGACATCAAAAGCAAAGGTTTTATATTACAAAAGTGCCTTGAAAAAGTATTCATACCCCTTGAAATTTTTCACATTTTCTCATGTTACAACCAAAAACGTAAATGGATTTTATTTGGATTTTATGTGATAGACCAACACAAAATGGCACATATTTGTGAAGTGGAAGGAAAATGATAAATGGGTTTCAACATTTTTTACAAATAAATATGTGAAAAGTGTGGCGTGCATTTGTATTCAGCCCCCCTGAGTCAATAATTTGTAGAACCACCTTTTGCTGCAATTACAGCTGCAAGACTTTTTGGGTATGTCTCTACCAGCTTTGCACATCTAGAGTGACATTTTGCAAAATAGCTCAAGCTCTGTCAGATTTGATGG
Organism: Lithobates clamitans; assembly: GCA_037952925.1. Taxonomy (NCBI): domain Eukaryota; kingdom Metazoa; phylum Chordata; class Amphibia; order Anura; family Ranidae; genus Lithobates; species Lithobates clamitans. The sequence goes on along the minus strand of JBBGZY010000852.1, from coordinate 3,181,395 downwards.
AGAGTGTCTGAATAGTAAATTTTCAAGTCTGGCCAGATTCTCAATTGAATTTAGGTCTGGACTTTGACTAGGCCATTCTAACACATGAATATGCTTTGATCTAACACATTCCATTCTAGCTCTGGCTGTATGTTTAGGGTCGTTGTCCTGCTGGAAGGTGAACTTCCGCCTCAGTCTCAAGTCTTTTGCAGACTCCAACAGGTTTTTGTCTAAGATTGCCCTGTATTTGGCTCCATCCATCTTCCCATCAACTCTGACCAGCTTCCCAGTCCCTGCTGAAGAAAAGCATCCACACAACATGCTTCTGCCACCACCATGTTTCACAGTGGGGATGGTGTGTTCAGGGTGATGTGTAGTGTTAGTTTCAAGGGGTATAAACACTCTTTCAAGGCATTGTAGTTATTAAGCTATCATTGCCACATTTTTTGCTTTTTTTTTCATCATTTTGAATTGTCCTACACCCATGTGACAGCCAAAAAAGTGAAGGGAGAATATCAAATCAAAGTGCAGTGCATAGCTTTAAAAATAAAATGAGAAAAATACCTTTCAACCTCAATGGAGTTCACATCCAGGATGACAAAACTGTCCCACACCCGACCCAACTGGATCGTTTCAGGATAATCTTCTCGTGCAAAACGACAACATTTTTGCACAATAAATTCCCCCCATTTTGCTCCTTGAATAACGTGTACAAATAATTTGCATCTGGGTCATAAATCAAGGGTGTCCTCATACCAGGGGGGGTTGACTTGTATGATGCCCGAGCATGAATGTACCACCTCCCTCGCTGGCCTGCACTGTGCCAGGTCCGAGTGCACACCTTGTGCGCAAACTGACGTAAAAGTGCAAAAGCTTGGCACATCTATATCCTTACTTCCTATGTGGGCACAAATGGATCTAAACTGCTCCAGCTTTCAAGAGCCATGCTCGGGTATGGTTACCAATCACACAAAGTCCAACTAAATCAAGCCCCAGACCACCATATGCTTGGGCACAGTACATACACACTTAATGTGAGTATACCTGGCTTATGTCAGTAATGCTCCCTTTTTTAATATTTATAGAAATAGCAAAAAGGTACAGAGGATATTACCACCACAATAATCAGTTAGTGTAAAATTAACAACTTGAGAAAGACCAAAAATCACACCAGTTGTGTTATATGTATAGTACATTCTTACAAAAATACAGAGCACTTAATGCATATGCCACCATCATAAAAATGACAGAAGTCATTAAAAACTCAGCAGACTCAGGGTACCCCCACATGGACCCCCACATGGACCCTACACAGTAAATCAGAAATATCAGGCTAGATAGCAATTTTTCCTTTTCTGAGCATAAGTACTAAAATACTAAATAGGAAAATGATCCTCCTCTTCCAGCCTCTATGTAAATCACATTCAGGATGATATAAGTGTCTTAACCCTGATCCAAAAAGATCACTTCTGGATAATCTTCTCAAGCAAAAAGACAACCCTTTTGCACACTGAAATGCCCCAGCTTTGCTTCTCAGACAACTTCCATAAATAATTTTCATCTGTTAAGAGGTACCACAAGCAATCTGTGTCATTGCGTACATATTGTGTCCATTGTTTTACACATATTACATACATACTGTATATATTTATTAACTTGAACAGTTTCAAAGGAGACATTTTCTTACAGCTAAACACTTGGTACAAAATATGGGCAATTAAATATAAATCCTCAAAAGCACCAGCGGATATAACTCCACTTTTTGTGCATCGCATGCCTTAGTAAATCCAGATATCACCTGGTAAAAGTAGCATTGACACCATCACTGTGCTGAACATAACCTGTGCAAAGAGTAGAGATGTAGGAGGGACCCAGCCAGTCCACCCACTACAGGCGGCCTGCAGAAAACTACAGGAGGAGGCGGAGCAAAGACCAGTCACCCTGCACAAGGAGAGGGAGCAGCAGTGGCCAGTCTGGATTACAAGAAGCTCCTGTACAGAGGCAAGTTTTCACACAGGATTACTGCACAAATCTGGAAGAAATACAAAAAGCGCACCAAGATTCAATTAAGAATACATATGAAATTTTGTATTTATAATATCTTATCCCAGAGTTCAGCTTTAATCATCCAACCAGAATCCTTTCATGTATGAAAAAACACACACCAAAAGTCTAATTACATATTCTGACACTTGTTTGCTTAGAGCCAATTTGGAAACTGTTGCATGTGTGCACACATCTTGTCACAAAGCGGAAATCACTCAGCAATACAGACTATTCTTTAATCCTTATGATGCTAGCATTGGTAAATAGGAAAGTACAGTGGGAATGAAAAGTATTCTGACCCCCTTAAATTTTTCACTCTTTGTTATATTGCAGCCATTTGCTAAAATAATTTAAGTTCATTTTTTTTCCTCATTAATGTACACACAGCACCCCATATTGACAGAAAAACACAGAATTGTTGACATTTTTGTAGATTTATTAAAAAAGAAAAACTGAAATGTCACATGGTCCTAAGTATTCAGACCATTTGCTCAGTATTTAGTAGAAGCACCCTTTTGATCTATTACAGCCATGAGTCTTTTTGGGAAAGATGCAACAAGTTTTTCACACCTGGATTTGGGGATCCTCTGCCATTCCTCCTTGCAGATCCTCTCCAGTTCTGTCAGGTTGGATGGTAAACATTGGTGGACAGCCATTTTTAGGTCTCTCCAGAGATGCTCAATTGGGTTTAAGTCAGGGCTCTGGCTGGGCCATTCAAGAACCATCACTGAGTTGTTGTGAAGCCACTCCTTCGTTATTTTAGCTGTGTGCTTAGGGTCATTGTCTTGTTGGAAGGTAAACCTTCGGCCCAGTCTGAGGTCCTGAGCACTTTGGAGAAGGTTTTCGTCCAGGATATCCCTGTACTTGGCCGTATTCATCTTTTCCTCGATTGCAACCAGTCGTCCTGTCCCTGCAGCTGAAAATCACCCCCACAGCATGATGCTGCCACCACCATGCTTCACTGTTGGGACTGTATTGGACAGGTGATGAGCAGTGCCTGGTTTTCTCCACACATACCGCTTAGAATTAAGGCCAAAAAGTTCTATCTTGGTCTCATCAGACCAGAGGATCTTATTTCTCACCATCTTGGAGTCCTTCAGGTGTTTTTTGGCAAACTCCATGCGGGCTTTCATGTGTCTTGCACTGAGGAGAGGCTTCCGTCGGGCCACTCTGCCATAAAGCCCCGACTGGTGGAGGGCTGCAGTGATGGTTGACTTTCTACAACTTTCTCCCATCTCCCAACTGCATCTCTGGAGCTCAGCCACAGTGATCTTTGGGTTCTTCTTTACCTCTCTCACCAAGGCTCTTCTCCCCCGATAGCTCAGTTTGGCCGGACAGCCAGCTCTAGGAAGGGTTCAGGTCGTCCCAAACCTCTTTCATTTAAGGATTATGGAGGCTACTGTGCTCTTAGGAACCTTAAGTGCAGCAGAAATTTTTTTGTAAACTTAGCCAGATCTGTGCCTTGCCACAATTCTGTCTCTGAGCTCTTCAGGCAGTTCCTTTGACCTCATGATTCTCATTTGCTCTGACATGCACTGTAAGCTGTAAGGTCTTATATAGACAGGTGTGTGGCTTTCCTAATCAAGTCCTATCAGGATAATCAAACACAGCTGGACTCAAATGAAGGTGTAGAACCGTCTCAAGGATGATCAGAAGAAATGGATAGCACCTGAGTTAAATATATGAGTGTCACAGCAAAGGGTCTGAATACTTAGGCCCATGTGATAATTCAGTTTTTCTTTTTTAATAAATCTACAAAAAATGTCAACAATTCTGTGTTTTTCTGTCAATATGGGGTGCTGTGTGTACATTAATGAGGAAAAAAATGACCTTAAATGATTTTAGCAACTGGCTGCAATATAACAAAGAGTGAAAAATTTAAGGGGGTCTGAATACTTTCCGCCCCCACTGTATATCATATTTATTTTAATTTTTTTTTTGACATTTCTTTAGTTGCCTCCTAGCTTTCAGGCATATGTGCCAGATGATGTCATACATCACTGGAATCTTAAGGGGGGGGGGGGTTCTCAGCTAAGTACACCCTCCTGCCTGAATGCTTGAACTAAGGGCAGATGGATTCCAGGAAGTTAATGCTTCATGAATCATCTGCTCTTATTCAAAACGGCTACATCTGGAAATGCTAGGCGTGTGTTTTGCAAAGTGATTGCTCAGTAAAATAAAGAATGGAGACATAGATGGAGAGGTGAGCTTGCTTGAAATATTAAAAATGAATAAAATAGCATTTTTAATTTGTGGTGCAGTGTAGTTCTGCTTTAAGCTTCTCCGAGACACACAGAGCATTACTTGTTTAATTTATACAACTTCAATGCCTGGAACCAGTTCAAACAGGTGATGGGCATTTATCAGAGACAACCATCTGCTGGCTTCCAGCAACACAGGTAATTTAAAGCCTCAGAGGAAAGTAAAAATCCTTCCTTGCAGTGGGGCAGCAGCCATACTGTGAGGGTTAAATGCTGTTTGAGTCTAGGGGCCTTGGAAAATCTCCTCTACCCTCCTAAACTTCAGCAGTGGACTGCTTCTAGACATCCTCACCTCCAATATAGGACCATGGGCTCTACATTGTTATCAGAGAACCTGAGACCACTGAAGCATTGGTGAGAAGTGGCTTCGGGGATCAGTCCAACAGTGCAAAGGGAGCTTTCAGGAGTGGAGGATCAGGTAAGTAAAACTGCTCTACAGGTCACTTAAACCTAAATGAGTATTTAAAGTGGAATTTAAGCCTAACATAACTATTTCTAAAAATGATCCCTCCCCCTTCCTCCTACCTATCCTGCCTACCCAGTGTAAAAAACATCTGTATACTTACCTTTTTTTAGCCAGGTCTGGTCATGTGGTCCTGCAGCTCTGGCTCAGATGTGTCATGAAGCACTCAGCAATGGCTGGGAGTCCCATGAGCCGTGACATCCTTCATAGGTTCCCATGGCCCAGCCGTTGTTGTGCACTCCCTCCTTTCCCCTGCAGCAGTTGTTCACTGACATAGGAAGTTGCAGGATCACGTGACCAGACTAAAAAAAAAAGGCACGTAGACAGAACTTTTTTTTTACACATTAAGAATAATTAGTTAGGCTTGAATTCCACTTTAACTTTTGCAATGCAAAGCCAGCCTCACTGCAAGCTGCCGAATCAGTAATTTGCAATTCATCCCAGGTGCTCCAGTAAAAGCTGTATGTGTTAGCACTCAGCCATAGTCCATATGGCAGTCTTACGCAGGGTGCTGTGTTGAATCAACGCATTTTGCTCATCTCCGAGCCAGCCTGAAACAGTCACGTATGCACACATCTTGTCATGAATCATTCAGCACACACAGCATTACTTTCTTATTCATATGACATTGCCTGAAATTAAGCTATCAGTTCAAACAGGACACACCATGATGGCAACTTATCTGGGATGACTATCCCCTGGCATCCAGTGACAAAAGGTAACTTAAGCCCTCAGTCGCCAGGTCAGCAAATTGCGATTCATAACAGGTGCTCCAACAGTTTCATATATTCACACTGAGCCACAGTGCACATTGCAAGGCTTTCACTCATGTCAAGAGTTTGCTAGTCATGCTACTATGCATGCTTAGGGGACTTCTTTTTAAAATCAGACCACCACAAAAAGAAGCTTTAACTTCATCCTGCCATTGATTCAATCAATGAGCAAGACCTTCCCAATGTTCCCACCTCTATGTGTGCATATGAACCAAGAGTTGCCACCTCTACTTTCCCATAAATTTTAAACTGCATGGGCAGATTATTTGATAAATCACCTGTGTTGTAGAGCAGTTTATGAAATGTAACAGGCTGGGCCTTGCCACTGTGAAAGAATGTTTTTAATACCTGGGTCAGCGGTGAAACTTATCAGTGGGTTCGTCTGGTAAACCCGATAAAGCCCTAAAGAACAGGGACAAATGTGGTGAATGTGGAGACTAGCAAGTCGTACTATAAGGTTTTTGACAGTGTTGATAAAGATCTGATTGCCTATAATAAATGTCAGATGTCAGAACAGTCACCTGCAGAGTATCCGATAATAGATGAGTCAATGTTTCGTGAGGTTTCTGTAGCAGATACTCAACTGTATGTATTACCTCTGCAGACACTACCCTGTCAGAAGCTGAGTCAGGCAAAAAAACTGTGGCCATGACTAATAGGTAACAGAAATGCTTTGTTGGTCTCTAATAGTCTTGTTACTCCACTCTGAGGTGAGAGAAAAGAGCAGCATGCTAGCAACTGCTCCTCAGCAAAAGTCAAGATAGAAAATCCCAGTGGTACATTGCGGCTTGTAATGCTGGTAGGCTCAACACTAGTACGGGATGGCAGTTTGAGGAAGGATGTGCCACACGATTGGAAAATCGGGAAGTCTTATGGTTTAAAGTGGTAGTAAACTCCACTTTATGACTTAACTACAGGTAAACCTATAATAAGGCCTACCTTTAGGTACAGTGAATATCTCAAACATGTACTTTTTAGGAGATATTCACATTTGTGATGTCACCAGCCTATGCATACTGCGCTCTGAATGGAGGACACACTGAAGTATGCCGTCCTTGGAGAACACTGTGCCATGACCGCGAGTCCAGTGCACATTAGTGATGCCATCACGGCCTGGCCAATCAAACGACCAGAGAACGACCTGAAAAAAGACTGGGTGCAAATGGAAGTGCTGACAGTGGTGACAGCATCCCACTGGAGGGCTTTGTTTATCATAATGTGCTAGTATGCGGTGCAAACTAGCACATTATGGCTTAAACCACATGGGGTCTTTGGTAAAGCTAAAAGGTGAGCCCTTTATGAATAGGTTTAAAGAAATGTCTGTAAGTGCTGAGTATCTTACTCTCTCTCAGTGTGGCGACAGACGAAAATGAATGTGGTTCCCAATTACAACAACCAACACCTGCTTGTGACAAAAGGATTGAAAATATAACCCCACCTGTCCCAATTCAAACTAAAAGTGTTGGTGAGAAGAAAAAAATTCAATTACAGTGCCTTGCTAAAGTATTCACCCCCCTTGGCTTTTCACATATTTTGTTACATTACAGCCTTTAGTTTAACGTTTTTTTAATCAGAATTATATGTGATGGATCAGAACACAATGGTCTAAGTTGGTGAAGTAAAATTAGAAAAATATATACATAAAACTATTTTTCAGAAATAAAAAACTGATAATCGGCATGTGTGTATGTATTCGCCCCCTTTGTTATGAAGCCCATAAAAAGCTCTGATGCAACCAATTACCTTCAGAAGTCACATCATGAGTGAAATGATGTCCACCTGTGTGCAATCAAAGTGTCACACGATCTTTTATTACATATACACATCTTTTTGAAAGGCCCCAGAGGCTGCAACACCTAAGCAAGAGGCACCACTAACCAAACACTGCCATGAAGACCAAGGAACTCTCCAAACAAGTAAGGGACAATGTTGTTGAGAAGTACAAGTCAGGGTTAGGTTATAAAAAAAAATATCCAAATCGTTGATGATCCCTAGGAGCACCATCATAACCAGATGGAAAGAACATGGTACAACAGCAAACCTGCCAAGAGACGTCCGCACACCAAAACACACGGACTGGGCAAGGAGGGTATTAATCAGAGAGGCAGCACAGAGACCTAAGATAACCCTGGAGGAGCTGCAAAGTTCCACAGCAGAGACTGGAGTATCTGTACATAGGACAATAAGCCATATGCTCTAAAGAGTTGGGCTTTATGCCAGAGTGGTCAGAAGAAAGCCATTACTTTCATCAAAAAACGAAATGGCACATTTTGAGTTTGCGAAAAGGCATGTGGGAGACTTCCCAAAATTTATGGAGGAAGGTGCTCTGGTCTGATGAGACAAAAATTGAACAAACCCAACATATCACATCACCCAAACAACACCATCCCCACAGTGAAACATGGTGGTGGCAGCATCATGCTGTGGGGATGTTTTTCAGCAGTCGGGACTGGGAAACTGGTCAGAGTTGAGGGAAAGATGGATGGTGCTAAATACAGGGATATTCTTGAGCAAAAACCTGTACCACTCTGTGTGTGATTTGAGGCTAGGACGGAGGTTCACCTTCCAGCAGGACAATGACCCCAAACACACTGCTAAAGCAACACTTGAGTGGTTTAAGGGGAAACGTGTAAATGTGTTGGAATGGCCTAGTCAAAATCCAGACCTCAATCCAATAAAAAAATCTGTGGTCAGACTTAAAGATCGCTGTTCACAAGCGCAAACAATCCAACTTGAAGGAGCTGGTGCAGTTTTGCAAGGAGGAATGAGCAAAAATCCCAGTGGTAAAATGTGGCAAGCTCATAGAGACTTATCCAAAGCGACTTGGAGCTGTGATAGCCGCAAAAGGTGGCCCTACAAAATATTGACTTTAGGGGGGTGAATAGTTATGCACATTGACTTTTTCTGTTATTTTGTCCTATTTGTTGTTTGCTTCACAATATAAAAAAAAAAGAAATCTTCAAAGTTGTGGGCATGTTCTGTAAATTAAATTATGCAAATCCTCAAACAATCCATGTTAATTCCAGGTTGTGAGGCAACAAAACATGAAAAATGCCAAGGGGGGTGAATACGTTTGCAAGGCACCGTATGTATTGTAAGTTAATTGGTCCACAACGCTCAAAACTCACCAACACCTGTAGTAGTGATGCTACTGCACAATTCCATAAAGACTGTTTAACTAAAAAAGCATACAGAGTGCTGTTCCTGCCTAGGAGTCCCGTGAATACATACAATACCAGGCTTGGTAAATGCCCTGATGTAAAAGTGGCTTGAATGACAAAGGGTAAAATTGTCAGATGTGACTTTTTGAAACATACCTATAGGTGGACTTTAAGATGCCTGCATACTCCTGCCTTGTGGAGCACAACAAATGCAGCTGCTATTGGAGCATCTGAGATGAATCACAAATCACTAACCCCAGCTGAGGACTGGATGCCAGCAGATGGTCATATTAGACAAGTAGCCATCACCGTGTGTCCCATTTGATTTGACAACTCAATTCCAGACAATGAAGTTGTATAAATGAGCCAGTAATGCTGTGTATGCCTTAGAGAAATGTTTGATTTATGACAAGATGAGTGCACACATGACTGTTTTAGGATTGGTCTCAAAATAGAGGTGTGTGGACTTTCATACATGAAAGGATTCTGGATGGATGATTAATGAAAAGTTTGCCGAGTGCAATTTGGCTTTGGTTCTTTTTTGGGGGTTTTTTGGTAAAATTTGTAATTATTTTATGATTGATGCCAAATACTTTATTAATGGCTAATGGCAAGTTTTTAATACAATGTACACATAGCAAGACAATTGCTGTGTTGGTCTTCTTCATGCTTTTTTTTTTATACTATCCTTTTCAAAGCGGTTTTATTCTTTATGCCTTTGCAACTCTATTAATAGATATAAAAAAAAGAGTGCATTACTGAAATGAATCTGTGCATGTTTTGCCAGCTCCACTGTTGGCACCCCTGGCTACACACTTACAGTAGATTTGTGTCTACGCCATCTGCATACCCAAGTATGGGAATGCCTCTGAGCAAAAAGCAACCTGCTAGTGCATTGGACTGCTATGGTAATGATCTAGAAAGTTTGCTTGGATAGTATGGGAAAGGGTTACAATTTCTGTCAGGTTTTTATTGCCGCCTGTCCCTTTTGCTGAGATTTTCCTTCCCTTCCTGTGGTGTTGATTCAGTTTAAGTTTAAAGCTAGCATACAAAGTGGCAAAAATCAAATGGCTAGTGTATATTACTGTTTAAGTAACATGGCAGCAAGCATTAAGAAAGTTGACTTTGTATTATAAACTCTAAAACCAAGAACATCAAATATGTTAAGACTTTTTTAATAATAATAAAACATATAGGTAACAACTGGATTCATAATGCAAATAGTGTAACAGGGACAATTCCTCTGCTATATATTTGTTGATGTGTGACGCACACCAGGCTAGGCAGAGAAGCCCCAGAAGGCTGAGATTCAAATATTACAACTAGGGAAAAGCAACAGGACAATACTTTGTAGTTCTGAGGTCTGCCAACAGGGGACATTCCAGTACAGCAAGCTTTTTTGTGCTAGCAGCTGTTAACTTTAAAATGTATATGATCCTTATACAGTAGAGTACAGCTTGACAAATTACAAATGAGATGCGCAGTGTTTAACCAGAGTGGAATCTATATATTAAAAGGACAGATTCACATTAAGGCCTCATGTACACTGCTGCTGGTAAACGGACGTTTAGAGGGCTTTCCACACCGAGCCACGGGGGGCATCGGCGGTAAAGTGGTGCTATTTTTAGCGCTGCTTACTGCCGTTTTAGCGATGCTATTTGGCTGCTAGCGGGGCGGTTTTAACCCCACGCTAGCGGCTGAAAAGGGGTTAAATCCGCCTGCAAAATGCCGCCGGAGCAGCGTCTTGCCGGCGGTATCGCAGCACTGCCCCATTGATTTCAATGGGGAGCAGCAGTGGAGGAGTGGTAAACACACCGCTCCTTCACCGCTCCAAAGAAGTGGACTTTTCCTGACGTCCTGCCAGCGCAGCGCTCCGGTGTGAAAGCCCTTGGGCTTTCACACTGGAGACAATGGAGCAGCTGTTTGAGGGCGGATTGCAGGCGCTATTTTTAACGCTATAGCGCCTGCAAAACGCCCTCGGTGTGAAAGGGGTCTTAGGAGCAGTTGGGCATTTTTTTCAACTGCTCCTGAACTCTCCTCTGTTATCTTATCAGTACATGTAAACAGGGTCGCTTATAGTCATTTCTAGGCAGTTGTGTTTAGAGGCTTTTTTTGGAACCCAAAAAAAATACGTTCAGAAGCTGTGTTTAGAGGCATTTCAAACGCGGCAACTTTTTTTTTTCAAACGCTTCTAGACGCAAACGCATGTAAAAGCGGCTAAACAGTCGTTTTTAGACGCCAGTTTCTAGCTGTCAAGTTAAATCGTTCAGGAGGGGTTGAGCGATGTCCCGTGTACATGGTCGGACTTTCCGATGGAATATGTGCGATCGGATCTTGTTGGAAATTCCGACCGTGTGGGGGCTCCATGGGACTTTTTCCATCAGAATTTCCGACACACAAAGTTTGAGAGCAGGCTATAAAATTTTCCGACAACAAAATCCGTTCGCGTAAATTCCGACCGTGTGTGGACAATTCTGACGCACAAAGTGCCACGCATGCTCAGAATAAAGAGACGAAAGCTATTGGATACTGCTCTGTTTATAGTCCCGACGTACGTGTTTTACGTCACCACGTTCAGAACGATCGGATTTTCCGACAACTTTGTGCGACCGTGTGTATGCGAGACAAGTTTGAGCCAAAAATCCATGGATTTTGTTGTCGGAATGTCCGATCAATGTCCGATCGTGTGTGCAGGGCATTAGATAGAAACTACCCAGTCCTAGCCATACCTGGGCACCGCCATCAAAAATGAGTAGAGTGTATCTGGGTGGGGAAGGAAGGGTGATATCGCTTGGAATAGATTAGGGAGCTGAGAGGGCTGGATAGATTTTACTTTAATATGAACCTTACTGCAAGACTGCACAGTTTAAATACATGTGAACAGTTTTATCTGTCAAAATATATGTAACTCTGTTCTGATTGTGATTACCACAATGCTGTGGTGAAGCAACAATTCACAGGTGCAGATTTTTGTGTCACCTGCCAACTCAATGGACTATGAATAGACATCAATAAACTACAGAGTCTTCCACATGCTCGTCTCCTCCTGCCTAGTATCTACCATTTCAGAAAACATTTTAGACTGATTACATGATCAATGCAATAACTCCATTGGCTCACAGTGTATAACCTTAAAGCGGTTATAAAGGCTTTTTTTTTTTTAACATGTTATACTTACCTGCTCTGCTTACCAGTGCTGGACCGATACAGGACTCAGGTAAGTATTTAGGGAGGGGGACAACTAGTTGAAGGTTTTTAGCAGGTAATGCATTAGGGAAAACAATCTGGCTTTAGAACCACTTTAATGTCTTATCTCTGCAATGTTGAGTTTGTGAAATGCAATCAAGTTTATTTCATGACTACATAGCTAAAGGAATAAAGGATGAATTTTATTTTTTCAAATATTTGCCTAGAATTCTGTCCTCAACACACATCTGAAACTGAAATTCGAAATATAGTTATGAAGTAGAAAACAAACACTTTTTATGCTGTGGCAGAAAAGAGTCAATTGAAGTACACATACAGTGCCTTGAAAAAGTATTCATACCCCTTGACATTTTTCACATTTTATGTTACCACCAAAAATGTAAATATATTTTATTGTGATGTTATGTGATAGACCAACACAAAGTGGCACATAATTGTGAAGTGGAAGAAAAATGATAAATGATTTTCAATTTTTTTTACAAATAAATATCTGAAAAGTGTGGCGTGCATTTGTTTTCAGCCCCCTTTACTCTGATACCCCTAACTAAAATTGAGTGGAACCAATTCCCCTTAGAAGTCACCTAATTAGTCCACTTATGTATAATTTAATCTCAGTATAAATACAGCTGTTCTGTGAAGCCCTAAGAGGTTTGTTAGAAAACCTTAGTGAACAAACAGCATAATTAAGGCCCAGGAACACACCAGACAGGTCAGGGATAAAGTTGTGGAGAAGTTTAAAGCAGGGTAAGGCTATAAAAAAATATCCCAAGTTTTGAACATCTCACGGAGCACTGTTCAATCCATCACATGAAAATGGAAAGAGTATGGCACAACTGCAAACTTACCAAGACATGGCCACCCACCTAAACTGACAGGCTGGGCAAGGAGAGCATTAATCAAAGAAACAGCAAAGAGGCCCATGGGGGGAGCTGCAGAGATCCACAGCTCAGGTGTAAGAATTTGTCCACAGGAAAACTACTATTCGTGCACTCCACAAATCTGGCCTTTATGGAAGAGTGGCAAGAAGAAAGCCATTGTTGAAAGAAAGCCATAAGAAGTTCTGTTTGCAGTTTGCGAGAACCCATGTTAAGGGCACAGCACTCGTGCGCAAGAAGGTGCTCTGGTCAGACGAGACCAAAATTGAACTTTTGGTCTAAAAGCAAGAGGCTATGTGTGGCAGAAAACTAACACTGTACATCACCCTAAACACACCATCCCCACTGTGAAACATGGTGGTGGCAGCATCATGTTGTGGGTATGCTTTTTTTCAGCAGGGACAAGGAAGCTGGTCTGAATTGATGGGAAGATGGATGGAGCCAAATACAGCACAACCTTAGAAGAAAACCTGTTGGAGTCTGCAAAAGACTTGAGACTGGGACGAAGGTTCACCTTCCAGCAGGACAACGACCCAAAACATACAGCCAGAGCTACAATGGAATGGTTTAGATCAAAGCATAGTCATGTGTTAGAATGGCCCAGTCAAATTCCAGATCTATATCCAATTGAGAATCTGTGGCAAGACTAGAAAATTGCAAAAAAGCTCAAGCTCTGTCAGATTGGATGGAGTGCGTCTGAACAGCAAAGAAGAATGGGCAAAAATGTCACTCTAGATGTGCAAAGCTGGTGGAGGCCTACCCAAAAGTATTGATTCAGGGAGGCTGAATACAAATGCATGCCACACTTTTCAGTTATCTATTTGTAAAAAAAATGTGAAAACCATTTATCATTTTCCTTCCACTTCACAATTATGTTCCACTTTGTGTTGGTCTGTCACATAAAATCCCAATAAAATACATTTACGTTTTTGGTTGTAACATGACAAAATGTGGAAAATTTCAAGGGGTATGAATACCTTTCCGAGGCACTGTATGTATACATATAGTATAGGACACAGGACTGGTATTCATATTCATAGACCGTGAGTTACATGCTGCTACCCTCAGGTGGCTGAACACTGGCAAAAAACGTAAGCGTACTCATAGACCCCCACCCACTTTGTGAGGCCTCAGTTTTTAGCACACAACGAGTGATCACAGCAGTGATCTGTGACCTGTGAATGGGGACCAGTGTCCTGTACTGTACTTAAAAATACATTACCACCAAGTCAAAATTTCTATTATCTTAACTGAACAATACAGGTCACAGGACTGGTTTTCACAGACCATGAGATGTACTCTGAGAAATAAGACTGAGCAACAATATAGCATCCTGGAACTGCCAACAGGTTCAAAAGAAACACAAGAGCTTGAGGAATCCAAACAAAATACTCAGATAACAGCTTGAAACACCTTGCAGACAGGAAAATGTGTAAACAGAGGATCAGGTAGCGACCTTGCAAATACTGCATACAAATATTTGATGTTGTAAAGCCCAGGAGGCACCAACAGCCCTGATGGAATGGGCTGTGATGGGAAAGGGGGACCTTATTCTTAAATTTTTAGGCCCTGAAGAGGAGTTGTCAGATCCACCTGGGAACAGTGGAGAGGGAAGCAGGATGTCATCAGGTAGAAAAAAAAGGGGCTGAGACTTGCGAAGAGAGGCCATGGCTGTCATGTACACTCTGACAGCCGTAACCATATCCAAACAATTTAAGACAATTCTCTGGTCATATTGTGGGACAGAAGAGAGGAAAGGAAGGACATTGTTCTCACTGAGGTGGAAGGAGGAGACTACCTTGAGTAAAAAGGAAGTTTTGGTCTCAAACCAGTTGTCCTTTTGCAAGATAAGAAAGGGTATTTTACAAGACAGAGCTGCTAACCCAGAAACATGTATCAGTTATTGCACAATTGCACTTTATTATACCATATTTGGATTATACACATCACATGTGTTGTGTGATTTGCATGAATTGCACTTTTTGCCCTAGAGCTGCACTTTTATTTAAACATTTTTTTTTTTGCCCGATATCTGGGTTATAGTGCTCAGCTGCTGGCTACTTTATATACTAAGCGCGGATATCTCCTTAAACTAACCCAGAAACATGCCTAACAGACGTGATGGCAACCTTAAAGAGTAACTCTACTTTTTATGAGAAAAACACAATCCCCTCTGGGTTAGCAATGTACATTGCAAGGATTTTGCAAATACGCGTTTCTGCTCTGAAAAAAGCTGTTTGTTATATCAATGTGCATTGTGAATCTGAATAGGAGTGACCTTTTTATTATTAATCAGCTGATAAACTTGCAGTGTTCTAATGAGAAAAACTGCAGGGTCTACAGTCCCTTAATAGTGAGTAACCCTTTGGGAGAAGAGCGGTAGGCAGTAGATGCCTAGGATCTCTCTTGCATCTTAGAGCACACATCTTGGAAAAGCAGTGAGTCAATCACACAAGCAGGAAATGACCTTTCTGGGGAAGATCTGTACATCAACTGTGTACAGAATGCCTACAAGTTGCCATATTGCATTACATTTTACAAAAAATTAAAGCAGCTGCAGATTAAAAAGGAAAGGTCATTTTTAACAACAGTCAATTACAATATGGCTTGTGTTGTAATTGTATATGCTACTTTTTTTTTTTGCCATTTTTGTTGAGGTTACCCTTTTAGCCTGAGTTTACACTATTGCGAACACAGACATCACATGCGATGTCTGTGCAATGCGAGTTCAGCCGTACAGTTAAACACAGGCTAAAAGGTGAGGTCTTCCAATGAAAGGTCTCTACTACATATAATTTGTCCCATAATGAACATAAAATGTCAAATAAAAATTTGAATGAAAGATCTTTCAGGTGTTTCTAAGGCAATAGATCTAAGGTGTTTGTTGAGAGCTGAAATGGCAGCATCCACTATCAGAGTAGATCAATTCATTTTAAAATCTATTCCATAGCATAAAGATCAGCAAAAAAATTAAAGTGATACTAAAGCCTCAATTTTATTTTTTTTCAAATTAACAAACATGTCATACTTACCTGCTCTGTGCAGTAGTTTTGCACAGATCCTCCACTTCTCGGCGCTCCTGGACCCTGTCGTGTGCCCCCACAGCAAGCAGCTTGCTATGGGAGCACCCTGTCCAGTCAGACATGAAGCCATGGTTTGGCCCCACCCCCTCTCTCTCATTGGCTGAGTTGGATAGCAGCAGGAGCCAATGGCGCTGCTGCTGTGTCTAAGCCAACCAGGAGAGAGAGTCCCGGATGGCCGAGGCACTCATGCACATTGCTGGATCAAGATGGCGCTCAGGTAAGTATCAGGGGGGCTGAAGGGGGCTGCTGCACACTGAAGGTTTTTTTTTTATTTTAAATGCATAGAATGCATTAAGATAAAAAAAATCAAAAAAATCTGCCTTTAGAATCACTTTAAAGCGTAACTTCACCCAAAAAGGGGAAATTCCACTTTTCCTTCTCCTCCCCCCTGCTCTTTTTTTTGTTTGAAGGGGGGGGGGCCTTTTGGCCCAGCTCCCTTCCACTTGTGATCCACCATTGCTAGTGTGGGGATCCCCAGTAAGGTTCAAGAGTGCAGAAAACATGGGATTTTGCATGTCCAGAGAAGGAGCTGCTATAAACCAGACACTGACCGAGTTCCTGTTACGTTGGCCATGGGACTGCAGTAACATACGGCGTGTTTTCTCAGCAGAACAAACAGGTGGAAACACATAATCTGGGAGGCACGACACAGTTACCTCATCCTTTTGAGTCTAGCTAGGAGGGAAAAGCCACTAATTTTAAAAAGTGTTCACTGGGAAGCATGAGAAACAAAATAGACATGGGTTGCCCCAAAAAAAGTGAACACCACCCAAATCCTCTGCCAAGTAAGCTGCGTAGTGTGCTATGACCTGCAGACAGTGTTGTTTAAGGCCAGAAACTTGAGTCCAGTTACAAAGAAACCATGACTTGCCTTATCCATGACACTGGGCCTAATAAGAACCAGGCTTTGCCCGACATGGTGACCAAAGAAATGGACCACTGCCCTGGACATCTATAGAACCCTGTAGCGAATTTCACCCATTGCACTTTGTGCCAAGGTGAGTGCCTAACGCAGGATCTAGTACCTAAAGTAATCAGTACAGACTAGCCCCACACAGTGGGGTCCAAATACAAATCAGCCCAGTGGTTGTGGGGGTGCC
Organism: Lithobates clamitans; assembly: GCA_037952925.1. Lineage (NCBI taxonomy): Eukaryota > Metazoa > Chordata > Amphibia > Anura > Ranidae > Lithobates > Lithobates clamitans. The sequence continues at coordinate 3,164,447 of JBBGZY010000852.1, read as the reverse complement.
TTATTGGAATCTGGAAGCCCCCTTAAACAATGTCCCTACTCATTCACCAAAAAAGTGTCACAAAGTAAATAAAATGCACACACCAAGTTTTTGACAAGTCCTTGATTAAAAAAAATAAACTTTTTTTTTTTTTTTTTTAAAGTCCCCTGGTTAGATCCATCATCGTGTATGCCGGCCGCTGACCCAGAAAAAAAAAAAAAAAAGACGAAGGCCGAAAACCAAACCCGATGAAGGCTCCCACCGAATGACAACTCCACCACTAAAAAAAAAATAAGGAGTGGGGCCAACCAATGACATCACCGAGTGGCTCTGGCCCCTGTGACGTCATTTATCCAGCATGCCCAGTGATCACATTCGGCGGGTACGGACCTCTTTTTTTTCAGATCGGCGGCCCGCATTCATCGTGGGTGACAATGGATCTATACCAGGGGATATTGTTTTCTTAAATAAAGGAATTGTTAAATTTGTGTGCATTTTTATTTATTTTTTGACACTTTTTTGGTGAATAAGTAGGGGTACAAAGTACCCTATGATCATTCACATAGGGTGACGGGGATCTGGGCGTCTTTGTTAAAGGGGGCTTCCAGATTCCAATAAGTCACCCCTTCACCCCCACAACCATCGGACCAGGGTTGTGGGGAAATGGTCCTTGTCCTCATCAGCAAGGAGACAATATGATTTGGGGAGGAGCCCCTACTACCGCAAAGCTGCCCCCCCACCCCCCCATGTTGAGGGCATATGGCCTGGTATAGCTCAGGAGAGAGGAGCCACTCGCTTTCCTGGCCTGCCGGGATGCATGCTTGGACAAGGGTCTGGTATGGATTTTGGAGGGGACCCCTATGCCATTTTTTATTTATTTTTTTAATTTTGATGTGGGATTCCCCTCAAAATCCATACCAAACCTAAGAGTCTAGTGTGGATTTGAGGGGGACCCCCATGCAGTTTGTTTTTTTTCTTAATTTTTATTTTTGGCAATTGTTTTGTTTTGCCGGCCCACTCCTTAACCAGCTTTACACTGAAGAAAAAAAAAAAAGCGATGGAAACCAGTGCTTAGCTTCTAGGAGCTGTCAGCTTTTTTTCTTCTGTCAAATCGTTTCCAAAAGCATTTTTTTCTGCTCCTAGAAGTTGAAATTTGAAAATGCTTCTAGTCTACAATAGTGTGCATGAACAAAGAATAACACCATTTGCTTCTAGGAACAGAAAAAGAAAAAGCACTCAAAAGAGCCATAATGCCCCATACATCTGAACAGAAATTCCGTCAGAAAAAACTTGGATGGTTTTTCCCGACGGAATTTTGCTCAAGCTTGCCTTGCATACACACGGACACACAAAAGTTCTCTTTCGACCGTCAAGAACGCGGTGACGTACAACACGACGAGGCGAGAAAGTGAAGTTCAATGCTTCCGAGCATGCATCGAATTGTTTCCAAGCATGCATGATTTTTTGCGCATCTGAATTGCATACAGACGAGCGCATTTTTGGATAGGAACTTTTTTCCGACCAAAAGATAGAGAACCTGCTCTCAATCTTTTGCTGGCTGGAATTCTGTCAGCAAAAGTCTGATGGCGCATACACATGGTCGGATTTTCTGACCAAAAGCTCACATCAGACTTTTTGCTGGCGGAATTTCTGATCGCGTGTACGAGGCATTGGGTGATTAAAAATAAGCTAGTGTGCATGAAGCCTTAACTGTGCCCATTTTTTCTTTTAATACATAAGGGTAAAAAAAAAAAATAAAATGATAGAGGTGCTACAATTTAACAATATCAGAATAGAACAAAAAAAATTATAGAAAATAAGGAGCAGACGGAGCTTCATAAAAAACAACATACAAACGGACCCTATATAAATCACTAGTGTGCAACAATAGCACATAGCAAATAATTATACTGTACACTTGAGTACATAAAATTTCCTTACAGTGTTGGTTGGCCAAGTTCTTAAACGTCAGCATCCACAGCAAACATAGAAAGAGAAAGATATATAGAAAATGGAAAAAAGGATATAGGGATGTGAGAAAGGAAATCACCTGCCCACTATGGAAATGCGAAATATGAAGCATCTCTTCAAATTCTAAGAAAGAGGCGGAAGGAAACAGGAACGTGACCTATTCTAAGAGGCAGGCATTTTGGACAGATGCTTTAACTTTAAATTCCCAAGGCTAAATTTCAGTAATAATTTGTCCCAGTATCCTTCATTAAGTGTGTTGGAGATTTCTAAGGACCCAGACAGGTGGTATATTTAGAAATCCACCGCTAACACTTTCTTGTATTTCAACCTAATTTAAATTGAGGCCTGCTACCTCCAAGGGCACCACGGCAAATTAAAATAGACTGAAAAATAAATAGAAGCAATTAAACGGGTTAATTAAGAGAAGCAATTGGGAATTATTCTGCTATCTTTGTATAGATAAATTTACCGCTCTAACATTTGTAGTTTTAGCCTGCTTCAAGGTTGTTCGTGCTTTGTTAATATTTTGCATTGCTTTATTATGGTATACATACTATACAATTATAAGAAAAGAAAAAGTAGATAAAAAAAAAAATTGCATAATGTATTAATGTCCGTGATCTTGTACAGAATCAAGCTAACAAGATGTTTATCACATAAGGAAAACGCATTCAACCTCATTTAACAGTGTGTGCTAAATAAGAACTCCCTTTGTTGTCTACAGCCACCAATCTGCACCATATCTGCAGATCAAAACGACACAAAAATTAGGCTGATTTACTAAAGGAGTTAAAGCAGACCTTCACTCAAAAATTGAAATACCAGTCATCCTCCTCCTCCTTCCCCCACCTCTAACACATTTGCAGAGTTTTTTTATGGGGGGGAGCGGGTACCTATTTGGACAGGTACCAGCTCTCACTTCCTTTATTCTCACCTAGGCTAGAACGATGTCCGCTTGAGCTGCACCCCTATCATCCTCAGCTGTCTTATATCCCAGGAGGCTGCAGGACCAGTCCCACACATACACAGAGGAGAGCCAACTGCAAAATACCAGAAGCCACATCTGGCTCCCAAATCCAAGATGGTGATACCGGAGAGTGGAAGAACAGGGAAGAAAAGACAGTGCTGGACTTCATGGGAAAGTATGTGTGTGATTCTAAAAAGTCAGCAGCTACAGTATTTATTTTCTTCACTAAAAATACTGTGTGAATATTCACTTTAAATACTAAACCACTGGAAGGTTTTACGCTCTTCATGACCAGGGCATTTTTTTGCTATTCAGCACGGCGCTACTTTACCGGCAATTGCACAGTCATGCAAATAAAAATTTTTTACACAGGTAGAGCTTTCTTTTGGTAGTATTTGATTATCACTGGGTATTTACTTTTTCTTATATAAACTAAAAATTTGGAGGCTCTGACGACTGGAATGTGGGGTGGGGGGGGGGGGGGGGCTGAGAACATTAAAGTGGGGTATGCTAAGGACTAGAATGTGGGGGGGGGGAGAGCTGGGAACATTAAAATGGGGGATGCTGAGGACTGAAATGTGGGGGGAGCTGAGAACATTAAAGTGGTGGAGCTGAGGACTGTAATGTGGGGGAGAGGGGGCTGAGGACATTAAAATGGGGGATGCTGAGGGCTGGAATGTTGGGGGGCTGAGGACAGTGATGTGGGGGGGGGATGAAATGTAATGCGGGGGCAATGAGGATAGTAATATTGGGTGGCTAAGGACAGCAATGTGGGGGTGGGAAACTGAGGACAGTAATGTGGGGGTGGGGAACTGAGGACAGTAATGTGGGGGTGGGGAACTGAGGACAGTAATGCGGGGGATAATGTAAATAGGGGCAGAGGACAGTACTATCGGCAAGGTTGATGTCAAGGAAGTGTGAGAACATTTCCCTCCACCCCTTTCAGAGTAATGATGTAAAGGGGGAGATGGGGACACTCATCAAGAGGGGATCTTGTTGTGAAGGAGAAGGGGACTGTGATGTGCAGTAGGGACTGAGAACACTGATGTAAGAATGGGTTCAGATTTGTGAATGTGCATTAGGTGCACACGTTGTGGGTAGGTCAGCCCATTTTAATGGACTGCACTACCCGCAAGAAACAGAGGAAAAAGAAGTTACTGACCTTTTTTCCCAAAATCGTGCTGCACCAAGCCACATGGTGCTGCAGCAACATGCGGTTTGGCACACACAAAAATGCGCCATGGGCACCAATTCGATATTTTACTGACCTGACCTCCGAATTTGAATTCATTACCCCTGCCCTAGAGCATATAACTGGCACTTGTTACCTGCTGGCCAGTGCCGGACTGGCCGACCGGGATACCGGGAAATCCCCAGGTGGGCCGGCTGTCTGGCTGCCCCTGGTGCCGCTGTGAGGGCAGCGGCGCCTGAAAGAAACATGGCCGCGGGGCCGCCAGGCTTACATGCAACTGCGCATGCGCCAGCACTACTGTCGAAAGTGTGTACGGGCTTTCCCGAGCTAGCCGTGCTCGGGAAAGTCCGTACACACTCGGCAATTCTCGGAAGTGCGGGCGCATGCGCAGTGACGATGGCGCCGATCGGCGCCATTTTTAAAAGTACCGCCGTGAGTACTCGTCTGCTCGCCTCTTCTTCGGCTGGTGGCCTCTTCCTCCCGCCCCCCCTGCAGCCTCTGACCTCCTGCCCCCCCTGCAGCCTCTGACCTCCTGCCCCCACTGCAGCCTCTGACCTCCTGCCCCCCCTGCAGCCTCTGACCTCCTGCCCCCACTGCAGCCTCTGACCTCCTGCCCCCACTGCAGCCTCTGACCTCCTGCCCCCACTGCAGCCTCTGACCTCCTGCCCCCACTGCAGCCTCTGACCTCCTGCCCCCACTGCAGCCTCTGACCTCCTGCCCCCCCTGCAGCCTCTGACCTCCTGCAGCCTCTGACCTCCTGACCCCCTGCAGCCTCTGACCTCCTGCCCCCACTGCAGCCTCTGACCTCCTGCCCCCCCTGCAGCCTCTGACCTCCTGCCCCCACTGCAGCCTCTGACCTCCTGCCCCCACTGCAGCCTCTGACCTCCTGCCCCCACTGCAGCCTCTGACCTCCTGCCCCCACTGCAGCCTCTGACCTCCTGCCCCCACTGCAGCCTCTGACCTCCTGCCCCCCCTGCAGCCTCTGACCTCCTGCCCCCACTGCAGCCTCTGACCTCCTGCAGCCTCTGACCTCCTGCCCCCCCTGCAGCCTCTGACCTCCTGCCCCCACTGCAGCCTCTGACCTCCTGCCCCCCTGCAGCCTCTGACCTCCTGCCCCCACTGCAGCCTCTGACCTCCTGCCCCCCCTGCAGCCTCTGACCTCCTGCCCCCACTGCAGCCTCTGACCTCCTGCCCCCACTGCAGCCTCTGACCTCCTGCCCCCACTGCAGCCTCTGACCTCCTGCCCCCACTGCAGCCTCTGACCTCCTGCCCCCCCTGCAGCCTCTGACCTCCTGTCCCCCCCCGCAGCCTCTGACCTCCTGTCCCCCCCCGCAGCCTCTGACCTCCTGTCACCCCCCCTCCGCAGCCTCTGACCTCCCCTGTACCATCGGCAGCCTCTGACCTCCCCTGTACCATCGGCAGCCTCTGACCTCCCCTGTACCATCGGCAGCCTCTGACCTCCCCTGTACCATCGGCAGCCTCTGACCTCCCCTGTACCATCGGCAGCCTCTGACCTCCTGTCCCCCCCCCTGCAGCCTCTGACCTCCTGTCCCCCCCCCTGCAGCCTCTGACCTCCTGTCCCCCACCCTGCAGCCTCTGACCTCCCCTGTACCATCGGCAGCCTCTGACCTCCTGTCCCCCCCCCCTGCAGCCTCTGACCTCCTGTCCCCCCCCTGCAGCCTCTGACCTCCTGTCCCCCCCCTGCAGCCTCTGACCTCCTGTCCCCCCCCTGCAGCCTCTGACCTCCTGTCCCCCCCTGCAGCCTCTGACCTCCTGTCCCCCCCTGCAGCCTCTGACCTCCTGTCCCCCCCCTGCAGCCTCTGACCTCCTGTCCCCCCCCTGCAGCCTCTGACCTCCTGTCCCCCCCCTGCAGCCTCTGACCTCCTGTCCCCCCCCTGCAGCCTCTGACCTCCTGTCCCCCCCTGCAGCCTCTGACCTCCTGTCCCCCCCTGCAGCCTCCGACCTCCTGTCCCCCCCCTGCAGCCTCCGACCTCCTGTCCCCCCCCTGCAGCCTCCGACCTCCTGTCCCCCCCCCTGCAGCCTCCGACCTCCTGTCCCCCCCCTGCAGCCTCCGACCTCCTGTCCCCCCCCTGCAGCCTCCGACCTCCTGTCCCCCCCCTGCAGCCTCCGACCTCCTGTCCCCCCCCTGCAGCCTCCGACCTCCTGTCCCCCCCCTGCAGCCTCCGACCTCCTGTCCCCCCCCTGCAGCCTCCGACCTCCTGTCCCCCCCCTGCAGCCTCCGACCTCCTGTCCCCCCCCTGCAGCCTCCGACCTCCTGTCCCCCCCCTGCAGCCTCCGACCTCCTGTCCCCCCCCTGCAGCCTCTGACCTCCTGTCCCCCCCCTGCAGCCTCCGACCTCCTGTCCCCCCCCTGCAGCCTCCGACCTCCTATCCCCCCCCCTGCAGCCTCTGACCTCCTGCCCCCCCCTGCAGCCTCTGACCTCCTGCCCCCCCCCTGCAGCCTCTGACCTCCTGTCCCCCCCCTGCAGCCTCTGACCTCCTGTCCCCCCCCTGCAGCCTCTGACCTCCTGTCCCCCCCTGCAGCCTCTGACCTCCTGTCCCCCCCCTGCAGCCTCTGACCTCCTGTCCCCCCCCTGCAGCCTCTGACCTCCTGTCCCCCCCCTGCAGCCTCTGACCTCCTGTCCCCCCCCTGCAGCCTCTGACCTCCTGTCCCCCCCCTGCAGCCTCTGACCTCCTGTCCCCCCCCTGCAGCCTCTGACCTCCTGTCCCCCCCCTGCAGCCTCTGACCTCCTGTCCCCCCCCTGCAGCCTCTGACCTCCTGTCCCCCCCTGCAGCCTCTGACCTCCTGTCCCCCCCCTGCAGCCTCTGACCTCCTGTCCCCCCCCTGCAGCCTCTGACCTCCTGTCCCCCCCCTGCAGCCTCTGACCTCCTGTCCCCCCCCTGCAGCCTCTGACCTCCTGCAGCCTCTGACCTCCTGTCCCCCCCCGCAGCCTCTGACCTCCTGTCACCCCCCCTCCGCAGCCTCTGACCTCCCCTGTACCATCGGCAGCCTCTGACCTCCCCTGTACCATCGGCAGCCTCTGACCTCCCCTGTACCATCGGCAGCCTCTGACCTCCCCTGTACCATCGGCAGCCTCTGACCTCCCCTGTACCATCGGCAGCCTCTGACCTCCTGTCCCCCCCCCTGCAGCCTCTGACCTCCTGTCCCCCCCCCTGCAGCCTCTGACCTCCTGTCCCCCACCCTGCAGCCTCTGACCTCCCCTGTACCATCGGCAGCCTCTGACCTCCTGTCCCCCCCCCCTGCAGCCTCTGACCTCCTGTCCCCCACCCTGCAGCCTCTGACCTCCCCTGTACCATCGGCAGCCTCTGACCTCCTGTCCCCCCCCCCTGCAGCCTGTGACCTCCCCTGTACCATCGGCAGCCTCTGACCATCTATTGTCTTATATCACGTCTGCAGTCTGGAGTGGAGTCAACAGTGGGAGTGCCTCAGGGATAGGGGTCATGGGAGAAGTCAGACGTGTATGGACTGTGGAGAGGAAACTATGGGATAAAACCAGAGCCACCGAGCTGGAGCCGACTGACTGAGCCCTGCAAGGTGCACCTGAGAGGAGGTCAGTGACAGCGCCGCCAGGCCTACCTGAGAGGGGGGGGGTCAATGCAACATTGTAAGGGGGCACTGATAAAAAGGTTTACCCCTTATATCAGTAAACCCCCTTACTTTAGTGTTTTCTTTCTGCAGAAGGTGGTCTCTGGTCACCAGAGTCCTCCCCACATTCCCAGAGTTCCCCTTTACATCATAGTCTGCAGGATTCCACCTTACAGTGCAAGTGAGAACTCTGATGTAAAGAGGAATGCAGAGGACTCTGATATAAGTGGGGTCTCTGGTCACCAGTGCCCCCCTTTTATATCAGAGTTCCCGCTTAGATCATGATCTGCAATGTTCCCCTTTATATCAGAGTTCCCTTGCACTGTAAAGGGGAATCCTCCTGATATATGGGGGAACTCTGTGTTGGGTTATATTAATCTGACTTTCATGTAAATGGAGAAATATGGTGTTTGACTTTTGTTTAACTTAACACATTGCTAATAGCAGTTTATAGCTTAAATATTGATATTTGCACTGAAAACTGCCATTTACGGCACCTTTTTTTTGCAGTGTCAATAAAAAATGTGCCATTAAATGCCATGATTTTTGCCTTGAAAAAAATTACTGCTGTTTGTAAATTCCATGTCTCTCTTATCTATATATAATACACTCTTCAAATGTGCTTTAAAATGCATGGTTTTCCCTTTTGTGAACAAGAAAATAACGACGTTATGCGGTTGGGCTGGTATAATAATGCTATGGGGCTGGTATAATAATGCTATGGGGCTGGTATAATAATGCTATGGGGCTGGTATGAAATTATTTCCAGGGCTGGTTTTTATTCCCAGTCCGGCCCTGCTGCTGGCTACAGAATGAGAACATTTTTATATAAAATACTAAGGTTTTATACAACTACAAACAAAAGATTTAAAAGGTACATTAACCCTAATATGATATAAAAGTAACAAACTTGTACATGTATGAGATACTATACCTATTCTTAAACGTAAGAAGAAAAAGAAAAAAAAAGAAAGTTGGCTGAAGGATGACTAATGTGCAACTCTCTGACCCTGACTGACTGCAAATACCCTGTCCCACTTTTAAAGCCTAGATTTAACCGAAATTAAAAACAAAAAAATCAGCACAAGGGACATAACATTTGCAAATGGAGGGGGAGGACCAATTATCTACCTGTCTCCCATTCAAAAATCCTGTGTTATTCATAGACTCTAATATACTGTAGTATGTGCCAGGAATGGGTAGGCATAGTTGAGATTCCGATGATGAGAGCTCCTGACAGCGCCTTAGTGTATTAACCCCTGCCATACTGGAAAATTATGTCAGCGGCGGCGGGGCTGGGGGTTAAGAAAGTGGAAGATTTCTCCTAAAACATGAAGAATCAACACAAGGAACACTTCGGTAGGGTTTACAGTGGTGCATAAACCCGTATATACTAGTAAGTTTGAGCATGAATGAGCGTTGCATAAAGTCAGTCCATTCATCTAAATAGCCTGCCTAATGCAATAAAACTCACCAGAAATAGTGTATGTATTATTTTTGTAATGCAGCATACAACATTATATGATAATGTGTTACCTCGCACTGTATGCTTGTCTGTTGGCAGAGTGTGTGAAGGAATGAATGGCAATGCAGTTCATTGGCTCTCAAAACACACATTTTCATACATTAATGCAGCACAACAGTGTAAATCTAACTCGAATGACTGTTTATGAATACATAACTGCATGAATTCAATTTTTTTTGTATTGTCTTTCGGGTTGAAATTGTGCGAGTTTAGCTGAATGCGCACAATTTCATACCCGAATGTCAGTCCGACTTCGGGAGCAATTTCAGAGACATCTGTGCGGGTTCCTGCACAGATGTCTATATAAATCGCACCCCGAAGTCACCAAAAGTAGTACAGAAACTACTTTTGGGAATCGGTGAAGCGCCGCAAAGTCAACATCGCACAGATTTAGACGGTCAAATCGATTGACATGTCAAATTGCGAACCCAAGGTCAATGTTTTGTAGCAATACATTTCTGAGTATGGAACATCAAACTTGCCTTGGAATACCTGGCACTTTGGGCAAACCTTCTACAAATTACAAAATGTGATTCTTTCACACAGCAAAATATATATGAATACACATTATTATAAAACTTAATTCAATCTTACAGGGCCAAAAAGTAAAGAGATATAAAAAGGAATTAAATCACTTCCTTCTTGGAGAAAATTCTGCTGCAGTCTTACCAACACTTGCAAAAACCTTTGTTCCTAAAGCGGAATTAAAGTGGTTGTTAAAGTAGAACTATAGGCAAAACTTTTTTTTCCCCATTTTGGACAGCGTAAGGGAGGGTTATAATCTCTATGAGATTTATTTTTGTCATCTTTGTCCCACTGGAGAGATTTACCTTCACTTCCTGCCCCAAAGCCAAAACAGGAAGTGAGAGGAAATTCCCGCAAACTAAACAGCGGGTACAGTGGACTCTATTGGGGATCCCCAGGTCACCAGAACTAGTGTCCCTATTGGAAGATATCCCCTCTATTTTCCTGGGGGCAACCCAAAATTTGGTATTATACACTTCCAATTATAATGGTAAATAGGACAAAGAGAGGGTGAATCTCCCTAAAGGGGACACAAATAGCAATAAAAACTGACAGGTGTTCTAATACCTCTCCACTCTAAAGGCAACATTTAAGTTAATAAACATGGTACAATTACCTGCTGCTACCTGGTATTGCACATAGTGGTCCCTTACCGCCTCTTTTGGGGTCCCCGCTGGCACCCTCTGCTCCCCCTCTTCTGAGTGCCCCTATAGCAAACTGTGTGCTGTAGGGGGACTCGTGCTACTACATTCGCGAGTCAGGCTGTGTGCATCCATAGACAAAACACAGCGCAACTCACCACCCCCCAGCTCCCTCCTCACTGGCTGTCATTGATAGCAGCAGAAGCCAATATCTTCTCTTACTGCTACAGGTCGGCGGCACCTGTGTGCCGAATCACGTATATATACACGATCCAACACTTCTGGATAGAAGTGGCGACTCACTCCCGCTGTGATAACACAGTGGAAGCCGATGGGTGGGTACAGTGGACTCGAGATCAGCCAGCACCGTTGATTTTGAAGAAAAGACACAGAACTGCGATCTGCCTATGTAAACAAGGCAGATTGCCATTTTGACAGGAGGGAAGGGATGGAATTTGTGCCCCTGCAAAGCAGGGGCACAAATTTCATCTCTTCCCCTAGTAAAAGCACCTCCCACAGTACAGTAAAACACTGGCTAGGCACACAATTAACCCTTTGATCACCCCTGACGTTTAACCCCCTATATACAGTGTGTGTGTGTATATTTGTAGACGCTATAACTTTTGCGCAAATCGATCAATATACGCTTATTGAGATTTTTTTACCAAAAATATGTAGCAGAATATGGGGGATATGAGGGATTGTAATCATCCAGACATAGATAATAATTGGGATAAAATCTTAGCAACAAAGAACACTGAGGAAAAATGTGTATGCTTTAACCACATGCCGACCACCCGCCGTCGTTTAAATCGAGCAAGAGAATGGCTCCCCTGCGCAAATCACCGTGGCTGTATCGCGGCCACATTAAGGGGTATAGGGGGCGCGTGCCCGCCGTGTCACTAAGGAGCCGATGCGCGTGTCCGGCGGCCCCGATGTCCGCCAGGCACCCGCGGTCGCTCGTGAGAGCAGGATTGTGGCTGTGTGTAAACACACAAATCCATGTCCTGTCAGGGGAGAGGAGACAGATCGTGTGTTCCTAGTATATAGGAACATTGATCGGTCTCCTCCCCCAGTCAGTTCCATCCCCCCAGTTAGAACACATGGTGAGGGAACACATTTTTTAAAAAAAAAAAGCGCAAAAAAAAAAAAAACAAACAAAAAAACACAGAGGTGATCAAATACCACCAAAAGAAACCTCTGTTTGTGGGTAAAAAAGGATATAATTTTTGTTTGAGTACAACATTGCACGACCGCAAAAGTTTCAGGTAAATCAACGCAGTGCCGTATCGCAAAAAATGGCCCGGTCAGGAAGGGGGTAAATTAAATTAAAGAGCATATTAAATAAGGGCATTAGCCAGTGCATCCCAATGGGAAATAAATTTAAAAGCACTTATTAAAGTCATGGGTTACTTAACTCCAATGTAAAAATGCATATAAAAGCAAAGGATAAGGCCTTCAAAAAACACAAGGCTGGGGGATCATAATCAGCATTCCAACTTTACAAAGAATGCAACAAGAAATGTAAGGGTGCAATCAGGGCAGCTAAGATAGAACACAAAAAGCACATAGCGGAGGAGAGTTAAAAAAAAAAAAAAAAAATCCCAAGAAATTCTTTAAGTACATAAATAGTAAGAAAAGGAGGTCAGATCATATTGGTCTCATAAAGAATGATGAAGGGAATCTGGTTACTAAAGATAGAGAGATGACGAAGTTATTGAATTTATTCTTCTCCTCAGTCTTCACAAGGGAATCGGGGGGCTTCAGTAACCAAAACTGCAATGTTTATCCTCATGATATGTCACGGGAAGCACCCTCATGGCTAACAGAGGACAGAATTAGAAATAGACTTGATAAACTTAACATAAATAAGTCACCGGGACCAGATGGCTTGCACCCGAGGGTCCTTAAGGAACTCTGTCAAGTAATTGCCAGACCAATTACAGAGCAGTTAGCCTAACATCAATTGTATGCAAGCTCTTGGAGGGGATAAGTGACTATATACAAGATTTTAATAACGACAAAGGTATTGTTAGCAGCAATCAGCATGGATTCATGAAGAATCGTTCTTGCTAAACCAATTTATTAACCTTCTATGAGGAAGAGAGCTGCCATCTGGATAAAGGAAGGCCTGCAGACATGGTTTATCTGGATTTTGCAAAAGCATTTGATACAGTTCCCCATAAACGTTTACTCTACAAAGTAAGGTCCATTGGCATGGACCGTGGGGTGAGTACATGGATTGAAAACTGGCTACAAGGGCGAGTTCAGAGGGTAGTGAAAAATGGGGAGTACTTGGAATGGGGTGGAAAGTGGGGTCCCCCAGGGTTCTGTCCTGAGACCAATCCTGTTTAATTTATTCATAAACGACCTGCAGGATGGGATAAACAGCTCAATCTCTGTATTTGCGGACGATACTAAGCTAAGCAGGGCAATAACTTCTCCGCAGGAGGTGGGAACTGTGCAAGAAGATCTGAACAAATTAATGGGGTGGGCAACTACATGGCAAATGAGATTTAATATAGAAATATGTAAAATAATGCATTTGGGTGGCAAAAATATGAATGCAATCTACTCACTAGGGGGAGAACCTCTGGGGGAATCTAGGATGGAAAAAGACCTGGGGGTCTTAGTAGATGACAGGCTCAGCAATGGCATGCAATGCCAAGCTGCTGCAAGCAAAACAAACAGAATATTGGCATGCATTAAAAAGGGGATTAACTCCAGAGATAAAACGATAATTCTCCCACTCTACAAGACTCTGGTACGGCCGCACCTGGAGTATGCTGTCCAGTTCTGGGCACCAGTCTTCAGGAAGGATGTTCTGGAACTGGAGAATGTCCAGAGAAGGGCAATAAAACTAATAAAGGGTCTGGAGGATATTAGTTATGAGGAAAGGTTACGGAGCACTAAACTTGTTCTCTCTGGAGAGGAGATGCTTAAGAAGGGATATGATTTCAATGTATAAATACCGTACTGGTGACCCCACAATAGGGATAAAGCTTTTCTGAGACAGGGAATTTAATAAGACACGCGGGCATTCACTAAAATTAGAAGAAAAGCGGTTTAACCTTAAACTGCGTAGAGGGTTCTTTACTGTAAGAGCAGTTAGGATGTGGAATGCTCTTCCACAGGCGGTGGTCTCAGCGTGGAGCATCGATAATTTAAAAAAATTATTAGATAGGCCCCTGAACGACCACAACATACAGGGATATACAATGTAATACTGACATAAAATTACACACATAGGTTGGACTTGTGTCTTTTCTCAACCTCGCCTACTATGTAACTATGTAACTAAGGAGGGGTGGGCTCCCTCCAGGTTCACCAGCCTTTTGCCTATCCATTTTAATCCATGTGCTTCCACTGTGGAGGCTCTCAAAATTTAAAGTTAGGACTGCAGATAATACTGGGATGCTGTGAAGTGGCTCTGCAGCTTATGCATGTATTTGCAAATGTGTGCAAACGAAATCCTTGTTTTTATAGGACAATTCAGTGGTTTCAGACTGGTTGGTAAGTTGAGCTGGGAATTTTCTTTGGTTGTGTTCGACACCCTTCCATGTGCTCCTTACTCTAAAGGCCAGTTATAGGTGGGGGCAGTGGTCATTTGTTTTTACTTTTCTTGTTGCCTAATTAAATAAGATTCAATGATTATTAATAGACATAATAGGAAGGCGCTTGAAGTCCTGCACTCAGTATATTCTTTGTTGAAACAATTCTATTGTTTCAATCCTTGTACTGCATGCTCCTCATTAATAAAGTCATTCCTCGACTCTGAAGTTCTGTCTCCACTATGAAATAGGTTTAAACATTCTAAGACAGTCGTTTAAATTGCAATTCCACTCTCATAATTCATCACTGTCTGAAGTTTCAGAGCAGAAAAAAATTGAAAAATAATCTATTTCAATACAGTTACCTCACAAGAAAAACGTCATACAGCCTTCCCGTGGGCCTTTTAACCCATTCTCTACCAGGAATTGAATTAAACTAGATTACAACAATATGCCAACTTACAGGTATGCACCTATTAGGTCACAGGTGTGAACGGTTGTACTTCTTGTGTTGGGAAGTTCACCAGTTTATTCACTTGCTAAATGTTGTCAATGGACTACGTTCACCAGTGACAGAGCGTCAGGAAACTAGGGATGAAGCTTTGTGGTCCTGCATATAAATTTCAGTGTATGGAGCACTCAGAGTAATGAAACTCTTCATTAGTATACAGTAAATATCCATGTCAGCAAGTTCTCTCTGTTGTGACAGTCAGGGTTTCAAGTGGACCATTATGTCTACACCAGTGTTTCTCAACCTTTTTTTCAGTCAAGGCACCCTTTAAATTGATGCACAATCTCGAGGCACACCCAACATTAGGGGCGATTTATTCTTACAAAGCAAATACATGTTTGCACACTGGTACTGACTAGTAGTCCAGCGTTTCTTTTCCTCACTCAGCTAACATGATCCCTGTTGCCGACAGAGGGGCAGGGAAGGGGCAAAGAGGGATGCTGTGCAGGCACCCAATGTCCTCTTTATCAACACATGATTGCATTGGTTCTGGGGATGCCAGTCGATGGCCCACACAATGTCTAAGGTTGTAATGATGCACTTTAAAAGCTGTTGTTTTGTGCAATAAAAAGGCAGGCTTTATCCATTAGCTGGATTGTTGAAAGTTTTGTAACTCGTTTTAAATTTCATGCTCTCTTATATATTGAATAAAGTATGGTATCTATTTTTGCCCATCACCTATGGCCATGTGCTGAAGTGGCAAGCCCTTTGTGTTGGGGAGACTATGACAAGGCCCTGTGGGGTGCATTGTTGTATTTCATATATGGGCCCCAGTTTTTAGGGAGGTTTTCCTTCTAGCATGGTTCATTTAAAATATGTGACAGTCTTTTTGTCCCTACTCCCCTTTTCCCCTCTCTTCACAGCTAGGCAGTCTTTTTGGGAAAGTTTGCTTGAAAGCAGCGTGCAGAGGGTTCATCTAGTATTTTTAGTCTTCATGTGGTCACACCCCTAAGCACCTGGTAGATTATATTCATGTACAAGCTATTGGTATCTGAGCACATGTGTATCTTGTTTCCATTTTATTGGGAGGGAGTCCTGCCTGTTACATTATGTAGGGATTGCATCTACAGATGGTTAGGGGGTGAGACAATGGACTGGTCCTCTGTCAGATCAGACAGGAACGCATGTGTGGGTCTACACTAGGGTTGCCACCTCATCCCTTTAAAACCGAACACATATTAATTACACAGGTTCTGTGGCTAATCAAGGTGGTAATTAAAATCACTTGGTGCCTTATCTGCATTAAATTAGCCTCAGAACCTGTGTAATGTGTTCGGGTTTAAAGGGGTGAGGTGGCAACCCTAGTCTACACCCAAGCCACACCCAACACACCATGCTGAGTGGCATTAGTGGTAGATTATAAGAGTATTGTAGCTTCCCTGTTTTGACTGGAAGCTCTTGGTAGCAAGTGAACAGTTTTCATACTGTCAAGTTTTCTTTTGGTGCTTTTAAGCTGGCCATAAATGGATCAAACTTTGCTGAATTGGCAAAAACACAAGCCATAGGTTGTCCTCCTCTCACCACCTGGCTTTTCAAAAGTCTATTTAAAAAAGCCTGAAGAAAAATTATTAGCCAAGCAGTGACTGCATCCTATCAGATGCAATCACTGTTTGGGTATTTAGGCAGCCACGGCAAAACAGCAGCAGAGAAGATTCCTCCATCTATGCTGTTTAGCATGGAAGGGGGAATGGACCGATTTCCCCTGTTCAACTGAATGAGAGAAATCTATCAGTTTATGGCTAGCTTTATTTAAGTTGACAGATTTGTAAAAACAAGCAGTTTATGGTTTAGTTGTTTTTAGCACAGGTTTATGAAACTTATTTTTCTGTATCAGCTTGTTACAGGGTGCTTTGAAGTGTAAGCAGGATTCTGCTATTGGTATTTCAAATAAGTAGCTGTCTATATATTCATTCTGGCTGTGGCAGTTTTCATACAATCTGGTCCTCATAACCAATGGGACATAACTGAGTGATTACTAACTGGTCACAGTCATGCTTGTAAAGGCATTTTAGCCTTGTGGGAAGTGGGTACTTGAGGGTATTCAAGAAGGTAGTAATGTGACGTATGGAAATGTTTTACTATATGAAACATAATTATTTATTTATTTTTTTTAATTTGATTTGAAATATTGTAGTTTATGGTATAAGGCCCCTTTCACACGGTCGGACCACTCAGGTCCGCCTGTCAGTTTTGACGGCGGACCTAAACGGGCGCTCCATGCTAGTCTATGGAGCAACAGATGTCAGCGGTGACATGTCCGCTGACATCCGACCCCGTCCGATCCGCTAAAAGCAGACGGATGCCTCTACGTTCAGATCCGTCGCTGGTGCATGCTGTCCGTTTTCGTCCGATCTCTCCATAGAAACCAGCGGCGCTCGACAAGCCCCTCCCCGCTCAGTGAGCAGAGAGGGACCTGTCATCCGCAGGCTCAGCAGAGATCAACGGAGAGATCTCCTGCTGAGCCGGCGGACTGAGGCGGACTACGTGGAAGCGGATCCGCCTCGTGAGAATGAGGCCTTAATATGTAAAGAGGAAACCAAAAAGTCCCATATGTAAATGTTAATAATATGGAGTTTGCAACAGACTTAATGAGGTGAAGCTTCACATTGCAAAGAATACCCAATCACATGCAAGGAAAAAAAAAAAAAACACATTTTTGCTTGCACATGATTGGATGATAGAAGTCAGCAGAGCGTCTACTAATTTACTAAGGTCTGGAGTAAATGCCCTTGCAGAGTGCAGTCTATTTGCCTTTAGCAAACGAACCCCAAAATGTGTGGGTGTGTATACACTGTATAAATAAAAACTGAACATAGAAAATATTTTTTTTCTTTTTTAAGATTAACACCCTTTTGAGAATTAATAAATATAAATAATTTACTTTATATATCTACTCTAAAAAAAAAAAAAAAAAAAAAAAAAAAAAGCCCAACATTCCTCTGAAGGCTTTCTCTACATGTGTATGTAAAAATGTAAAAAGTCAACTATTTAAATCGGTGCAGCGTTTGCACAAACTGATACAGAAACTAGGAATACCCAGTTTGTAGGAACAGTAGGATCTCCTCGATTAAGCAAGTGAACCTGTGAGAGAATGAGTCATTTTGACAGAACTATCTAGGACATTGTAAGGATATTACATGTGAACAAAACTATCCCACCCATTAAAATATAGCATTATGGCGTACCTTTAGTGCAAAACTACACAAAAAAATATAATCAATTCTTTTTACCAATATGTAACTTGATATTTTAAAAAAAGTGAGAAAATGCAACCAGAGAAATGCACTGAACAGTACCTAACACAAATAGATACAGTATGTAGCATTGTTTAAAGTCTAACATTTACTGTTAGAAGGATAAACATCTGAAAATGTTCCATGGTCCTATTTTCACATATCACCAAGGTCCTAATCTATACACTTCAACAAATAATATTTTAAGGTGTCCAACAGTATCCACATAATATCTATTAAAAAGTAGGTTCTAAGGTATGAGATGAACATGAGCAAGTTAAGATTAAATGTTTGGGGGGGGGGGGGGGAGTATAAAAATGTTCAAGTCTGAGGGTTATTTGTAACAACCATCACTGAAGTGTCACTAAACTCACATCATCAAAAAATGGTGCATTACATGCTGTTCATACTCAGACACTATTAGATTCGTATTCTGTATTCTGCAAAAAAACCTGGTTGATCCTGCTGCTCTCCATCTCCCCCTTCTGTCAATGTCCCCAATTCAGCTACAGATTTTGTAGCTGTGGTGGCAACTTTGCATATGCTCAGTTTTCTGTTAGTTTCTATGCTGAGCACTTCCTCCCCATCACATCTGAGCAGCCCATGTGACTAGAGTCACACATTTGGGCGTATACACAGTGGTAAAATGACAGCCCACTCTCTCCCAACACCTCCATGCCCACTAACCAGCTAAACACAGTGGGAGCGGGATATTACATGTAGATTGATAGGAGACTTCATCTCTCTCTTATTCTAAATCAGAGGATGGAGAGCCTGTGACTGCCAGAAATCCACCCACACCATGTTATTGCCAAACAATAATAAAGACTTGATTTCAAATATATATTTGTATACCATTTTAAAATGGTTTATTGATATTAATCATTTATTTTTACTCTGTATTCCTGTTGGCTAGCAACATGGTCTAATGTCTTATTTCTGGTATTTCATTTCCTGGTTTATACAGCCAGGTGGCCCAAGTTGGAATGTAACCAGTTGCACATCAAAGCTTGGTACCATATCAGAATCGACATCAGTTTTGGCACGTCTATTTCTGACAATACGTTGCAGGTAATCTTCAAAGAGAGCCATGGCTGCCAGGTGATTGATGACGGTGGGTGACAAAGATCACAGGATCAACAGGCACCCAAAGATGACATGGACAATGCTGCCCCCTAAAGACCAAAGTACAGCAGGACAGACAGTAATATAATCTGTTGAGAAGTACTGCCCCAATAAATGCCGATTTGTCGAAAGTCTAAATGGGATGGCACTGGGGTTGGGTTTGAATGGTGTATGTTTGAAGTATAAAAAGGACTGAACGAGTCCAAAAGCCCTCTCTTCCCCTTTTTCGCTGTTGGTTCAAGCCGGGTGGCTGCCAAAGACACATGGCTCTCTCTCCAACATCTGAGCCTAGCCAATGATACAAAGCCTCACGGAGAGCCTTGTGACAAGTATCCTTGATATTCTTGTATTATATGTTCTGATCATATGATTTGTAATATTGTAATATCTTTCATGTTTGCGTTTCCTATTTCTTTGGGAAATAAGACTTTATTACTTATAAACTGTGTGTTTGGTTTCATAGCTAACCTTGGATTATTGTGATATTAACAGTAACATGTGGTCAGAGTTTTTACAGACTAGCTAATTATAGGGATAGAAAATTAATATATAGGTTCAATAGTAGTTATTGTACTAAATTATTTCAATTCCAAAGGCTTTTTTTGTTTCATTTTGAATATGTGACCAGCAGCAGGGGACTAGAAGCTCCTCATGTTTCCCTGCAGACAGGCTGGGAAAGAGCTGGGTCATGAGACAGCTGTATATATCGATTAGGAAAAAGGTACTTAGATTTTTTTTTTTATTATTAAAATCATCCACATACAGAAATATAAGGGGCAATGTAAATAAAACAGGGTGTGTTTAGTATCACTTTAAGGAAAAATATTATAAAATATATTACTATGTCCAAGAGTTTCTTGGAGTATTGTGATACCCTTTGATTGGTGTAAAGTAGAGGCCAGTTCAAATATTTGGCACCACTGAGCAACAATATATCACTTGAGAATTGAAACCACATCATTAGTGGTCTCTGGCTACAGACTTTCTGCCATGTAGAAAAATGGTGAGGAAGTGGACATTTTTCTCGCACAGGAAATGTGCATCATCAGCAAATGGATGACCCTTATGTGTCCTAGCATTTCTCTGTTCACAAAACACAATATCTTTGTATAAAAAGTGATGACAAGGTGCTGAATGATACTTGTGTGAATCTAATGCCATAGTTAGTACTCCTGAGACAAGTACCAATGTTCTCTTTATTGGAGAACAGCTGGCATGCAGATGATTTATATCACATCCCTTATAAATATGTTAAAAATATTACTGTTGAAAGCTATGGGATATTTTTAGTCCCATACTTATATAATGCAATCAAAACTGTTACAAACCTGAAACGGTGTATACCGATTTGGTAACTTAAAGAGGAGTTCCAGCAAGGGGGAAAAAATAAAAGTCAGCATCTACAAATACTGTAGTTGCTGACTTTTATAATAAAGGACACTTATCTGTCCAGGGAGCCTGCAATGTCGGCACCCCAAAGCGATCTGTCCATCAGCTCCGGGTGCCTTCGCCGGCATCTTCACTAAGGGAAATAGGAAGTTAAGCCTTGCGGCTTCACAACCTGCTTCCTACTGCGCATGCACGGGTCACACTGCGCTTTCTGAATGGTCCCGCTGTCTTCTGGGACCTGTGCGTCTCCCAGAAGGCAGTGGAGGGAGGAGGGGCCGGAAGTTTTGTAGATCGCCACACAATGATGTGCCGATCTTACTTGGAAGCGGGAGCGAATACCTGGTTTTGACAGGTATCTGCTCCCCCCTAAAGGTGCCAAATGTGGACATGGGCAAGTGATGAGAATGGGGAAACAGACACTGTTTTTTTTTTTTTTATATATATAATTATTAGAAGATGACGGTGTACATCATCTAATGGGGAAGGCACTGGTGATTCGACCTTTCTAGAATGTTGTCTGTGATGCCCTGGCTGCATCACCGATGCCTCACTAACCCAGAAAGTAAAAAAAAAGATTTCGATGCTGCCTGTCCTCTTTTAGGACCTTCAGGCAACACAAACAAAACATCCATTTTAAGCAGTCGCCTTCAAATAGATTTTGACTGCTCTCACCACATCAAGAGAATGTAGTGACTTTTCTTCCGCAGAACGGGGTTCTGGGAAAAATTAAGGTAGAACAATATCCTGGTTTAAATGAAAATCTGACACTACCTTCGGTAGAAAATTAGGATGAGAACGCAATACAACCTTATCCTTGTGAATAATTAAATATGGCTCTTTACAAGAAAGAGCAGCCAACTCTGATACCCATCTTGCAGAAGATATGGCTACCAGAAAAACTAGTTTCCTTGTCAAAAGGACCAAGGGAATATGTCGTATCGGCTCAAAAGGCTGTTTCTGTAATGCCGACAGGACTAAATTCAAGTCCCAAAGGTTCAGGGGTGACCTAACCGGAGGATTAAGTCGCGTTACCCCCTAAATAAAGCTACGAAACCAAAGGAGTGTGAAGCAAGTGGTCACTGAAATAATACCGATAAGGCCGAAACCTGGCCCTTGATAGTACTCAAGACCAGCTTTATTTCTAATCCCATCTGTAGAAAATCAAGGATTCTACCCATGACATACTTCCTGTGGTGACAACCCCTGGATTCACACCAGGAGACAAATGCCTTCCAGACTCTATAATATATGACTCTGGAGGCCGGGTTCCTTGCATTAACCAGAGTAGACACCACTGAACCCGACAGCCCACGCTTCTTCAGAATGTGGGTCTCAATAGCCAAACCGTTAAATTTAGCGTTAGGAAAGTAGGAGGGAATACTGGACCTTGCGAGAGAAGGTCTGGCCGTGGCCGTAGAGTCCATGGGTCCCCTACCGCTATTTTTACGATCTCTGCATACCAAGATCTCCTGGGCCACAAGAATCATAGCCTTCTCTTCCTGCTTGATCCTGCGAAGAAGTCGTGGGCGCAGGCAGAATAGGAGGGAATGCATAAATCAGTGAGAACCGATTCCACGGGAATAGTAAGGCATCTGTTCCGCATTCTAGCGGATCCTTTGTTCTTGACACAAAGTTGTCTATTTCTTTGTTGAACCTGGACGCAAACAGATCTATGTCTGGGATCCCCCATCTTTGACACATTTACAGGAAGATATCGGGGTGAAGGAACCATTCTCCTGGGAACAACTGCTGGCGACTCAAGTAGTCCGTCTGCCAATTTTCTATTATTGAATGAAGTCTGCCAATAGGCAAAGCACATTGATTTCTGCCCAAGATAGGATATGATTCACCTCTCTCTGGGCTGCACAACTTCTTGTGCCCCCTTGGTGACTGATATAGGCCATTGCTGTGGCAAGGTCGGATTGAATCCTGGCAGGACAATTCCGTAACTGAACGTTCAGGCCCTTAGGACCAAGTGCTCTGCTAACCGCTAACCTTTTTTTTTTCCAATCCTATCATGGCTGAGGAAAAAAGACCTTTTTAGCAACAAACAGGGGCTGCAGTGTTGAAAACAGTTGCAAACATTTCATGGCCCCGATGCTCACTCTGACCAGCCACCCCCTCTCAGGGGAGGATGTCATTGTAGAGATGAGTAGGCTTTCCAGAGCTTGAGGGAGACCCTTTTAGCCCTTTTTTGAGGGTGTTTCAACGCCCCCTTCTGACCATAGCCCGATGCACAAAAGCAGAGGTACTATCAGAAGAAATCACATCCACTGCTTGAGCAATAGTCCAGCCACTGCTATTAACGCTTAGCATGATGCTTTTAGTAAATGTGTCAGGGAAATCCCTGTGTCGCCAACCTCTTACATGCCCCTTTTTGCTTGTGTCCCTCCGACATCTGCAGCCAGCAAAAAATGGAGCTTTTAAACATACTCCCGCGCTGGACGTTGGAGGACGGCAACGCCACGCTAATCCCCGCCCCTTCCATCACATCGCGGCCCCCCTCTTTTCAAAAGAGGGTTTTCCCGCGCAAGCACGGGCCTCCGATCAGACAGGATCAGCATGTGTGTTTGGGGGGGGGGGGGGATGGTGAGGAGGAAACCTGTAACAAGCCACCATGCAAGGGCGGTGAAAAAACTGAGCGGCATCGCCGATCGCTTTTGCCTTTCCCCTTGCAGGAAGAGGGGGAGAGCTTTGTCCAGGTGGGGGGTATTTCGTGGAAGAATATCCACCCCCAATCTTACTGGAGGTCTGAGCTGCTCGTTGGAAGGAAGCCTGCTGCTTGTGAGGCCAGCGATATGTTTGAGGAAAGCATGACAAGGTACGTGCTCTATACAGCCCCCAGTGGTGACTCTTAGTCATGACAACCTTTACTTTAACTGCTTCAGCCCCGGACCATTTGGCTGGCCAAAGACCAGAGCACTTTTTGCGATTCGGCACTGCATCGCTTTAACTGACATCGGGCGACGTGGCTCCCAAACAAAATTGATGTCCTTTTTTACCCACAAATAGAGCTTTCTTTTGGTGGTATTTGATCACCTCTGCGGTTTTTATTTTTTGTGCTATAAACAAAAAAAGAGCGACTATTTTGAAAAAAAAACGCATTATTTTTTTACTTTTTGCTATAATAAATATCCCCAAAAAATATATAAAAAAACATTTTTTTTCCCTCAGTTTAGGCCGATACGTATTCTTCTACATATTTTTGGTGCAAAACAAAAAAATGCAGTAAGCGTATATTGATTGGTTTGCGCAAAAGATATAGCGTCTACAAAATAGGGGATAGTTTTATGGCATTTTTATTAATAATTTTTTTTTTTTTCACTAGTAATGGCGGCGATCAGCGATTTTTATCGTAACTGACATTATGGCGTACTTGTCGGACAATTTTGACACATTTTTGGGACCATTGGCATTAATACAGCGATCAGTGCGATTAAAAATGCAGTGATTACTGTAAAAATGTCACTGGCAGTGAAGGGGTTAAACTAGGGGGCAGTGAAGGGGTTAATGTGTGTCCTAGTTTGTGTTCTAACTGAAGGGGGATGGGGAATGTGCAGGGAAACTAACAGATTACTGTTCATACTCTGTATGAACAGACGATCTGTCAGTTCTCTGCTCAGAGAACCGGAAACTGTGTTTACACACACAGCTCCCGGTTCTCCGTGTGCCCAGAGCGATTGCAGGAGCCCGGCGGTGATCGAGACCACCGGGCACTTGCATCGGCTAGGGGGGCGCGCACGTGCCCCCTAGTGGCGGTCTATGTTATCGACGTAACATAACGGCGATTCGCACAGCCGACCCATGTTGCTGCAGTGCAACTGCGGCAGCTGGTCGGCAAGCGGTTACAAGAGACATTTCATAAGAAAATTTTAAAATTCCTTTGAAACCTCCACTTACCTTTCCCACCGCAGGGTTTTCTGTGGTAAAAACCAACAGACCCAATCTTCACCTCTCACGGTGGGCTCCGTTACAAAACCTTTAGGAACCGGAGACCCTCGGGGAACCCACACTCCTGGACCTGTAAATGTTGTGAATTCATGAAGAAATACATTTTATATTTACTGTCAGAAATATGAGAGTTGCTTAGGCCTCAAAAAGTAGATAAACTGTGATGTTGCAATAATTGAACTGTTCCCCTCTTGGAACCATTTAATGCAAAATAGGTGAACTCACACACTTTACAAAGCTTACTGCATCAACCATCTCTTAAAGTTTTACAAGCCTACTTTGAGACAAAAACTCCATGGAACAATGGCAGTTCCCAGTTACAAAACAAGGAGATATTTACATGGTTTTAGTGGATAAACAAAACTACCCTTACAGCCATAAGAAACAAGGTTATACAGACTGTTATTACACAGAAATTACCTCACCTGGCCTAAACCTATTGTGTTCGAGTGAGGAACTGTTTAACTAGCCAACACCTTGGCCAACAAAATCTATTGTGTGAATTTTTAGGAACTATTTGGTTAAACTGAGCCAAAATATCTAAACATCCCTTGAACCAAGTTCAATTCAACACACGGTGGGAAAGATTTGAAGTTTGCGCAAGTCAAAAATATTTTAAAAGTATCTATAAGGTTATGATAAGTCATTTCAAACTATGACATTGTAGGTCACAGAGACATATTATATTTTGGCATTTGCGGACCCAACAACTTTGGTATGAAGAAAATATATATGAAGGTATGATTTTATACGTAGAACTGTTTTTAAGAAACTAATTAGTATTAGGAAAAACATATAATTATGATTATAACTATACAAGACTGTAGCCTATGTTTAGATAAACAAATATTCATTGGAGATACAAGAGTTATACAGGTATCCATATAGATAACCATTTTTAGGTAGTATGGATTAGTATGTATAACATGTGTCTTTCATAGATAGACCAGTTTTTATTGATATAAATTTATAGAGATACATATATATACTGTATTTATTGGCGTATAACACTCACTTTTTCACCATGAAAATTGGGTGCAAATAGTGTGTGCGTGTTATACGCCAATACTTCAATTTTAGCTGCCTCTGAGGGGACAGGGAGGGGCCGGGACGAGCGCTGTCAGATTACATACAGTGAGAATCTCCTGTTTACTTGGCAGCCTCTGTATTAGGAAGTCCCTCCTCATGGTTTGCCATTGGAACACTGTTCTGTCTATCATAGGAGATTCTCACTGTATGTAATCTGTCAGCGCTCGTCCCGCCCCCTCTCTGTCCCCTCTAGACTGCAGATGGGCATTGATCAGGCTGCACTGGTGGCAATGGTGAGGATGCTGCATTGAAGGCAATGGTGAGGCTGCAGATGGGCACTGACTCTTATTTTGCTTCAGATTTCCTTATTTAAAATCTAAGGTTTTTTTCTGAAACTTCCCTCTTAAAATGAATGTGCGTGTTATATGCCTGTGCGTGTTATACGCCGATAAATACGGTATATATATATATATAAGTTATGTAATGGCGACTAATCAAACTTATACTGAGTGTATTTTACATTAGACCGATTACCAGAATATTTAAAAGGTATATACTCTTCTCAACAACATACACATGAAAATAGAACCTATTAACTTAAAAAGATAAACTCAAAACACATGCGAGACACCTGGTGGTTAAAGGTGGTATTATTTGAACTCATTAAATTTCCGGGAAAGGTAAATGATTAAGTTTTTCATTAACCAATAGAACAGAAGCCACATCCTTTTGGGGAGGAGCCATTATAATTTTAATGGTCTCATTATCTGAAATGGTATTTAGAGGCGAGTAAGATGCCAGAGAAAGGGAGGAAGGAAGCTCAGGGGGAAAGCTCAGGGGGAGAGCTCAGGGGGAGAGCTCAGGGACCCACCCTGACGGACACACTCGGGGACACACCCTTAGGGGGAACACTGGGAGATACACACACTCCCAGACAGACTGACACTCATGCACCATGCATCAATACATATCTTTACATTCATGAAGATTCCTGAACCCTGATCCTTGGAATTCTGAGGTCGCAAGAAGTAAATCCTCTTTAAGAGTATCCATTTTGAAAGCCATGGCAGCCATCTTAACGCTGGTAACCAGCCAATAAGAACAGTAGCCATTTTGGAATGGGTAATTATGTCATGTTGATGTGTGTATGTGTATGTTCTCACAAATATTGAACTATTGAATGTTATACAATTGATAATCGTTCTCCTGAATCAATAACCGCCTTGTAGATTTTTCTCTAAAGATTCAAGTTTTTCATTATATTTTTCTTTTTGCATAGTTGCCACATTTATTGACAAAACAAACGTCTAATTTATTTCACATTGTTAACCACTTACTTACCTGCAGTGTAGTAACGGTTGTACGTATGAAATACAGACGTTCTGTTGATTTGTCAAGTTTACAAGGTTATTGATTCTACTGAGAATCAATGTAACGCAATCGGTATCCTAATTTCATGTGATTAATTTTTTTTTCAACCAATAAATGTAACTATTTCATATGATCACATGTCTCTGTGAATCAGTTTCATATGCATAGACTGTGTCATATAGATTGATTTTGTATCTTAAAAATATCCTCGTTAAAAATTACTCAATAATAATTACTGTGCGGGAAACCTGTCCCTAAAAAGGCACAACTTATTATGACTTATTTATGACATAAAACACCCCGCCAAAAAAAACTTTATGGGTGAAAAAGCCAAAGCTCTGGATCCCGGGGTCCAGCTCTCTAAAAAGAGAAGCGTTACAGGCAAAAGCTCATTTCTTCCGCCACAAAGCCCGGGTACCATTCAATTCGGCCTGAAAAGACACTTTAAATAGATCCGGATGCATAGCTAGCCCCAGGATTGCTCCAGTGGAGTTCAGCACAGCACATCTTTACTCGTAACCAACACCTTAAACACTGACGAAAAAAACTGAGGTACTCCCAGTAGTGGGAGGGGTTATATAGGGAGTGGACTTCCTGTCTTAGGGTGTGCCAGTGTCCATGACCTGAAGGTGGCCTATAACCCACATAGTAACTACTATGGCTCTGTGTCCCGTGATGTACAATAAGTAACCTTTTTTTGCTGTATGCTGTAGACAACTGTCTCTGTAACAATTGCAATGACATTCAAGACAGTCAAGATATCCCCTCACTGCTTGTGCTAATTACAACTAACATTTTGGGATTCCCCATCACTTTCTGTGCCCGTGACATTGGTCACAAGCACAAATAAAGAGGGTAAATTTCCCCAGTCTGACAACAATAAAATCCTGAAGAGTTTTTCACACTTTATCCATAGCTCCCAACTGTCCCTGATTTCGAGGGACTGTCCCTGATTTGGAGCAATGTCCCTCTGTCCCTCATTCCTCCTCATTTGTCCCTCATTTTGGTCTGATCTATATAGATGTATATAAAATGCACTTTTTATCTATCAAAAAGTGTTTTCCAGCGCTAAACCTTTCATTTGATTCCTAAATTGCTGCATTTGCTAATTCCAAAAGCCAATATAAAGGAATAGTCTAGTATAGAAATTATATATATATATATATATATATATATATATATATATATATATATATATATATATACTGTAGGGTCTGAAGGAGAAGCGGACCATCAGTGTAGTGAGACTACAACCTGGCTGGACACCACTAGCAAAATTGAAACACCTCCCGGTTCAGCCATCAACCGGATTCTTACCGCGGTGCACCCACCCCCACCACAGGATACTCTCAAGGCTCGTTATACTCCTAATGGTGGTAAGCGCTCTGTGAGCATTGAGCTTTTTGCGAAGGTTCACATATGAGAAAGAATCTGCTTTAACTTTTTAGAAGATTAATTGCACTTTCACTTGCTTGGACATTTTGGTTACAATTTCACTTTATTGGACTTTATTATTTTATTCACTGGAATTTTAGATTATATCACCTTAAGAAATTGTGCAGCTTACTTTTCCCTTAGTTATACTGTTTTGTGCATTGTGCTCACTTTAGATCTAGCAGCATTTTCCCTCCATTTAGTTAGATACTGTTCACTTAGCAGCGCGAGGGACCACATTTTATATACTATATAAGCAGCCTCTCAACTCGTTTACCGCAGGTCTCACGGAACCCTTGCTAAGAACCACGTTTATCTACAGCTAACAGTACATTAGTGGGATGAATGTTCCTGTACATTTGTGGTCAGTAGAAAGAATCCCTCTTCCCCTATTCCATACAGATAGCTAAAAAGATGAGTGGTGTCGGTGGTTACTTAGATTTTTTTCTCAACACCTTTCACAGATTAATACTATCAACAGAGGAAGTTTATGGATAGAAATGCTAGCCATATACAGTTCCTATTCATACTTTTGGCAGCTAAAATGTCTCATTAAAGGCCATGAGAGGATTCAGGCAAAAATAAGGCCTACCCAAAGTATACTTTCCTGTTGTCTTGCAGCCATAGCATATATGTCTCAGTATACTACAGGTTTTCTTTGTTTTTCTGTCATTAGGGCTCTTTCACACAGGCGGTGCGAGACCGGTGGACTCTGCTTTGCACAGAGGGGGATCTATCCGCTCATCCCCGCTGAGCAGGCGGATGACAGGTTTGTCTCCACTCACTGTGCTGAGACGGACCGGTCAGAGCCCCACTCTCCTCTATGGGGGGGGATCAGATGAAAAACGAACCGCCTGTCCGTTTTCATCCAATCCCATCTGCCAGAAGGATGGAAAATAGGGTCTCCATTTGTCTGGATTTCACGGACAGGTTAGGATCAGATATCAATGGATATCAGCGGACATGTCACCGCTGATATCCGCCGCTCCATAGGAGGTAAATGTAGCTTCCGGTCAGAAAAACTGACAGGCGGACCTGATCGGAAAGCCTGTGTGAAAGGGGCCTTACTGTGAAGCCTGGATAAGTATACAGACCATGACTTTAACCACTTCCGGACCGCCCGCCGTCGTTTTACGACGCTACTTTGAAGAGGAATACAGTTATGGAAGCAGCTAGCCACCATAACCCCGATATCCTCCTCTTCAGCGGGTGGTCCGCTTCAAGATAAGTGGTCTCTCTGGCAAATTCGCAGCAAGATCACTTATCGGCGGCGGGAGAGGGCCCCCTCGCCTCTCTCCAGTGCCCTCTGCCGCTTACCAGAGCCATCAGTAGCGGCGGAGGCGATCGTGTCCTGTCCCTGGCTGGGCATGGAGACGAGTGAGGGGAAGATGGCCCCCACCCGTCTCCATACCACTGCAGGGTGGAAGTGACGTCAGAACGTTACTTCCGCCCAAAGCTCTTAAAGGGACATTTTTTTTTCAAATGACAAAAATTTTTTTTTTTTTTATTTTTTTTTATTGCATTTTTGTGTAAATATGAGATCTGAGGTCTTTTTGACCACTGATCTCATATTTAAGAGGTTCTGTCATGCTTTTTTTCTATTACAAGGAATGTTTACATTCCTTGTAATGAAAGCTGGGACGGGAAGAAGGAGGGAAAGCGGAGGAAGCAAAGAGGACCAGAGCAGCAGGAAGGCCCCAAGGAGTGGACAAAGTCCCCAAAGTGGACAGGGGTCCCCAAACATCAAAGCAGTTCCACAAAGGGCATCTCCAACGGCACACGTCCCCACTCTTACTCAGGGAGTAAGACAGGACCAATACAAAAGAAATGGTCCACCAACGTTCCCAGTCACTATTGGTGGACCAAATAAAAAACCCCAATTAAGACATTTCAATAAAATTAAAAAATAGAGAGCTCCCTGCCCATACAGAACAGATACCTGCATGCACAGGAAATGAGCTCTATTTCTGGGTGGGCTGGTGTGAATATGGTTTACAAGTCAAAGAAACATCAATAAGAGAGAGAAAACAAAACAACTCTGAGTTATGTCAGATACAGTATTTGATATACTTCTACAATGATATAAAAGATAGCTGTTCCTATAAGAAAACAGGAAATCACAATACAGTAATAATCATCAATCACCCAGTATTGACAGGGGCTACAAGACATTTCACAATGCAACTGAATAGAAAATGTGTATAGTTGCTCAATTTGTTGAAAACATTTGGATTGCCTAAAATGTAACCAGTCAGATCCAATAAGTAGAAAAGTTGTGTTTGTTATTTTTCCATTGAGAGATTTTTCTTCACTTTCTGCCCCATAGTCAAAACAGGAACTGAGAGGAAATCCCTCCAAAGTGAGGGATCCCCTGGTTGTCACCAGAACTAGTGTTCCCATTGGAAGATTTCCCCTTCATTTCTGTTCTGGGGACAACCTAAAATTTGGGATTTTCTTTCACCTTTGGTGATAGGAATATTAAACAGGACAAATAGAGAAGGCGAATCTTCCTAATCGGATATAGACCGCAATAAAAACCCGACAGGAGTTCTAATTCCTACTCCACTGTATCCAAAATAACAAAAAAGCTACCCTTTAGTAAAGTTTTCCCTTTAGTTACACTTTTAACAGCCAGGTACACATGGATTTAGGTTTGTGTACACTTCTCTGGAGTTCCCCTTTAAGTGGAGCCCTCCATGCCCACCAGCCTGCCTCTGACACCTCTCCCCCCCCTCCCCCCAAACACTCCTCCTACCATAGCATGGACACTGCTGCCATGCACTCACACTGGCAGTGACCTCTTATCCGGAAGCTCTCCTCCCTTTTTTTTCCCCTTTTGCCACAACTAACATGGCGCCCGGCGTCGACTTCTTTCTCTCCCTGGCCCGCCTCCAGAAACATGCGCACGCAGCATCCCTATGGCAACGGGTTATCCTTCTGCACAACTTTATTGAGGTCACTGACACATAGACAGAGACTGCAGCCCAAGGCAACGGTGCTCCATGGGAGTATTCCGGGGTGACGCTTCATGTGTGTATTTATGACATGTCTACGGCACTGGCACACCGGCTCCATGTCTATCCTAGGACATGCGGCCCACAGCCCACCAGGCAAATGCCCGGTGTGCCCTACAGCCAGTCTGAGCCTGGTGTATACGCATAAACTGTAAATCTGGCAGGTAGAAGAGGATGAAGAAAAAAAAGTTTACACATGTATAAGCACCTGTAGGCACATACAAGCAAGGTCTTCAAGGAATAGATCTTGTTATATACTTGGGACCATTCTGCCAGCAAGATCCTGCGTATAAATATCAGTAAATTATTGCGTTCATGTGCGAAAGGCCTAATATGAATGCTAGAAGACAGATGTGAGGAAAGATGCAGATTTCTGTTCTTGGTTCTTTTAATGCAGACATTGTAATTAACATTTGATTATACCTTACAGCCAGTGCTCTAGTAATTTTGCTATAATTGCTGTAAACATTGATATAAAAGAGATACAAACTTATATTATGGATATATTATCTTTTATTCAAAAGCAACCACCTAAGACAGAAAACTGACATCCTACGTTTGGAGACCCGGCTGTTATTGTACATTGCACAAAATGGATGGAACCATACCGTTCAGAATTTGTAATTAGAATCCTAATTAAGATAATGTGGCCCTTCTAAAAAGGAAACTCCTTTGAAGTGTCTGTCACCATGCATGCAGAGATGGAAGCCCCCATATGATGGCAGAAAAACAATGTTTGCAGGGGGGAGATGGCAGCAGAAGGTGGGGTCAGCAGGGAGCAGGCTGACACCTCCAGGATATCCGCACAAACCAAGCAAAGCATGTCCAACCATCAACTATCTGCCTATGTAAACTCTGATAAATGGAACAATGGCAACCATTCCAAAAACAGGAATACAGAGAGGTAAACCTGGGAGAACAGTCCATAGGGGAATATCATGGCAGAAATGGGCCCTTTGGGTAATGTCAGGGGCTGCATCTGAGGCCCCTTTTAGCTCATAAGTTGACAAACACGGACTTAGAAAATAAAACCAGATATCAAGAGTCAATTCTAGAATGTAAGAGAAGGGATACCATACAGTGTTCATGCAGATTTTATAACAAATACTGGAAATTACACTTCGGTTACAGTACATGGGAAGTGGCACTATACAGCATTCCTACACAGCAACGAGAACGG
Organism: Lithobates clamitans; assembly: GCA_037952925.1. Taxonomy (NCBI): domain Eukaryota; kingdom Metazoa; phylum Chordata; class Amphibia; order Anura; family Ranidae; genus Lithobates; species Lithobates clamitans. Next base: position 3,132,253 of record JBBGZY010000852.1, on the reverse strand, counting down.
GTACTGAGAACTCCACCCAGTATACAAGAGAAGTGCTACTGTCTGATGTCCATACACACACACACTATAAAAATAATAAGAATTACACCCATTATGCAGGACAAGATAAGTGTTACTGTCTAATGTCCTTACATACACAATAAGAACAAAGACTCAATATTGCATCCAGCATGACCAGATAAATGCTACTGTCTAACATCCATAGATAAACAATAAGAAGTTACTGTCAATTTCACACCCAGTTTATACATGGCAGCACAAGTACCACTGACCAATGTCTATCCATACACAATAAGAACAGACACTGAGAATGACACCCAGCATGCGGAACAATAGACATACAACCATGCAGCATCCAGAGACACAGTATAAGAACAGAAACTTAGAATGCACTTACGCAGGTTCTTTTAACTGAGCCTGGGCACAGTTGACCCACTTGGTCCAGTTCATTTGTGTAGTAGGAGAGCTCTGAACCATGCCTGGGACCACTTGGAGGAGCAAAGTAGGGACCATTTGGAAGACAGAGGAAATAGTTGCACGGGTTGGGGGAAGGGAGTTCAAGGGGAATGGTGAAGCTCTGGAGAAATCCTAGGAGGCAAGCATGGGAGGAGGTGACAAGGGAGCTAAGTAGCAGGAGGTCTTAGGAGGATGATATTGGAGATGAGGTTGGTGATATAGCTGGGGCAGAGTTGTGGATGGCTTTGCATGTCATCAATACTTTGAATTGTATCCATTGGGTGATCAAAAAGACAGTGGAAGGGCTTTCATTCATGATAGGGTGAAGGGGGATAGCCTGTGTAGAGGTAGGCCAATGAGGAGGTAGTTGCAATAGTCAAGGTGAAAGAGAACAAGTAAATGCATTAATAGTGCAATTAGTTAGGACGGGTGTATTTTGGTAATGTTATGGGGGTTAAGGAGGTGAAATATGGACCATGATGGATGTGGAGCTAAAAAAAAAAAAAATAGGATTACACTTAGAACCCTGGCATGAAGAGAGGAACTGACAGTTGTGCCATTTTGAACTTGAAGGAAATTGTATTAACTCGGTTTTAGAAAGATTGTGTTTTAAGAAACATTGGGACACCCATACCAAATTTGTCCATTAGCAAGTGATGCACAAGGAGACTAAGGGGAGAAGTATTACTATGTAATGTCCATATATACAGTAATTGCTGTTAGCGTTTCCTGTATTTTACAATTATAACTACATCAGAAAAGTCTTGCAAAACGTGGGTCACCAGGTAACTATGCAGGGAGGATACAGGTCCAGTCTATCGGGAACAAGAAGAATTGTACATTCTGTAGGTAGAGAGAGTAAAAAAAAAAAAAAAGGGGGGGGGGACACCCCAAGTTTTAGGTGCTTGAAAATATATATATGATGAACAGACACATTAGCATTGCTGTATTTTTATAAATCATTAGAGACCAAAGAGACAATTTACAAATGAAACATTTTTAGCAAATGACTGTGCAGCATAAATGTAACCATCTCTGTGTGATGAACGCTGTATATTTAGGATACAGTCTGACTTCTTTGCATTTGTCTCCTAAGACTTGCCAGGCTCACTCAGGCACCATACTGGCGTGCCACCAAGACTGAGACCAACCTTAATTTCATTCTGAGGTGGAGGGTGCTTACTTCGATTCCACTGCACAGACAAAACCATTGATCTTTTATTATATACATAATTATTGTCTACTCTGCTGACCTTATGAGGTTATCTTGTGTTACTTGGGACTTGTAACTATACATAATGTATGTTATACGTTCTTATTGAATACTATTTCATTATTTTATGATTTATGATGACAAAGTATGACATAAAATGTTTTATTTAATGAAATGTCTAAGGTTGTTTTGATATATCTCACAAACTGCCATGACAGATATGGTTCTATTTGAGTATATTTTATGCAGTCATTGATTTTTAGTGAACTCCAAGCCAACTTAAAAATTATTGCAGCTCTGTAATCATTAAATGTTTTTTTTGTTTTTGTTTTTTTTAATACAAGCAGTATAGGTACCATCATGTGACTTGGTTTCAGTTTCTTGCAGTCCCTGATACAGCAAAGCTCAGATAGGGGGAGGGAGAACCAGCACAAGGAGCCAATCAGGTGTGTTGCAGTGCAAGGAGCATGCTGATAGGAACAGAGAAAGAAGTGATAGAGGGATGAGCTAATCAGTTTGCTGCTTGTCGTCCACTGAGCGGGTGGGGGTTAGGAAGGGAGGAGATCTGTCGGTGAAGGTGAAAAAAATAGAGCACCTCCTGGTGCCTAGAGCCCCATAGTCGTATATCTGCAGTGTGAAATTTAAGGCACTGCTGCCTCCGACTACTAGTTTTAGGATATTTGGTGATATTATTACTGTGCCATCTCACTTTGCAGAGTAATCTGAAGGGAAAACACAAAACCCTTCCTCTAAGACCGCTGCCTCCACACAGAGGTAAAAGGTAAAACATACCCCATTACATCAGTATTAAGAAGGTTCATTGAGACCACAGCAATACTGGTGACTAATTCTTTCCCCTCTGCATTTTTTGGCAAAGCTTACAGAGCTTAGTTCTTCTTTAATACAAGCTCACTGCTGTACCCGTCACCGGCCAATGCTATTACATAGGGGGGCTTGTTAGTCCTGTTGTGACAGCAATAAAGTAATTAAAAATGTAAATATAATAAAATAAAATAACAAAAAAAACTAACAGCACCCCTTCGCCCCGTGCACAAACATAAAAATGCAAACGCACATATATAGTGCACACATGTATGTGAAAGATTGGACAAACCATATTGAGTATCAACATGCACCCCAGGGTGGGACAAATAATTCTAGGTCCCCCATTCAGGGTTAACTCTAAACTGATGAGTTGAAAGGCATTTAGAGTGTCACATATTGATAGTCTTGGGTACCATAATCTATCACCATTCTGAGTTCACACTCAAGTAACCACTTCAGCCCCAGAAGATTTGGCTGCTCAATGACCAGGCCATTTTTTTGTGATACGGCACTGCGTCGCTTTAACTGACAATTGCGCGGTCGTGCGACGTTGTATCCAAACAAAATTGACGTCCTTTTTTAACACAAATAGAGCTTTCTTTTGGTGGTATTTGATCATCTCTGTGGTTTTTATTTTTTGCGCTATAAACAAAAAAAAGACAATTTTGTAAAAAAAAAAAAAAAAAACACAATATTTTGTACTTTTTGATATAATAAATATCCCCAATTTTTTTTTAAAAAAGCAATTTTTTTTCCTCAGTTTAGGCCGATATGTATTCTTCTACATATTTTTGGTAATAAAAATCACAATAAGCGTATATCGATTGGTTTGCGCAAAAGTTATAGCTTCTACAAAATAGGGGAAAGATTTATGGCATTTTTTTTATTATTATTTTTTTTTTACTCGTATTGGCGGTGATCAGCGATTTTTATTGGGACTGCGACATTATGACGGACAGATCGAACACTTTTGACACATTTTTGGGACCACTGGCATTTATACAGTGGTCAGTGCGGCGATCAAGGGGTCAACTGTGTTACCTAGGGAGTGATTCTAACTGTGGGGGGATGGGACTGCCTGGGTGAGAAGACTGATCATTGTTCATACTTGACAGCACAGAGATCTGTCCGTTTACATTGTGTGGAGTGATCGAGGGTGCTCCGCGGTCGTGCCGCGAGCTTGCCCCGTAGTGGTCAAAAGGCAAGCCGACATATAGCTAAGACGGTTTGCCCAAGGGAGCCAACCTGCCGCAGTATAACTGCAGCGGCTGGTTGGGAAGGGGTTAATCAGGCTTGACATATTTGGTATCTATTTACTTGACACTACCTCCTCCTATTTTCTGCAAAAAAATTGAGGATTAAATTGTGTTTGTGTGCACAAAAAATGTCTTCCTGAAAATATAGATTAAAAAAAAAAAAAAATTTTTTTAAGTCATTTTATAGCCAAAAATACAAATTTTAAGATGTGTGCGAAAAATGAAAACCTTGCTTCAGGGAAAGCAATTAAAAGCAACATTAAACCCAAAACAGAAATGTATTATATTGCAGCTTAGCAATTTTTAGATGCGGTGGCTGCATTTGTTCTTTTTTTTTAGACTTTTTTCCTTTTTTTTGTTTTACCTAGTGAACCAAACAGTAAGTTCGACTTTTCAACTTAAATTTACCAGACCTAACTATTCAGACAAAAGAAGAGGATTAAGACAAACAATTTAACAATGACAGGGGTGCATTAAGATAAAAAAAAACCTTCTGTCTTTACAACCACTTTAAGCCTGGTACACATGATGAGTTTATCGTCCTTTTTTTTGCATGCTAGTCTCCATTACTAATATATGAACATTCTAATATAACAGAATAAAAATTTGGCGAAAACTGTACTGATTAAAACGAAAATCGAACGATCTGGTATCGTACAAGAAAAATTTTGTGTTTGTCCCTTCTGGTAATTTCGGACGAAAGCGGTGTACGAACGATCAGATTATCATACAATCACTTCGAAACTGGTATTTCCCCTTCCGATTTTCTGATGGTGTGTATGGGCCTTTACAGTGGTCAAGTTTTATTCATTTATGTAAAACCTTCACCCAAGAGGAGAAAAAACTGTTTTAACTGCTTAAAAATCTGTTAGCTGGAGTCCATGAAAATCTGCTAGTCCAACATTAGACAGACAATGCTCCTGTCCAAAGATGTCTCCATTGCTCCTTGAGAGTGCAGACACCAAAACATGAAAGTGTGTCAGATCTCCAGTTGAAAATTAAGGAAAAAAAGCCTTATGACATCCTTGAATTTCAGCTGCAGGCATCATTCAGATATCATTCTTTTCTGCCGGCGATTCTGTGCACCATAAGAATGATCATAGCGGCAGTTCCGCCGCCTGATCGTTCTGACAGGCGACAGGAGGGGACACCCCACCCCCGCCGCCCTCCGGTGCTTCTCCAGGCTCACCCGTGCCATCGGGGACCCGGAGAAAGAATTTGCCGCTGACGGATGAAGAGCATAGAGATTTCCGGTGACCACATGGTCACCAGTCATCTCTATGACCGTCGGAGGCCTGGTCGCAACGTTCTAACGTCACGTCTAGGCCGCGGATGTCAACAAAGCGGCGATCTTGGCTGGAAAGCATCAGATCTGTAATTTTTTGGGGATCTGATGCTCTCCAGCCTGGAGGAGAGATGTGGGGTCTTATAGATACCATATCTCTCCATAAAGAGGATCTGTCACACACCATTCCTATTACAAGGGATGTTTACATTCCTTGTAATATGAATAAAAGTGATCAAAAAAATAATGTAAAAGTGTAACAATAAAAAAATTACAATAAAATAAACAATAAAAATTTTTTTTTTAAAGCGCCCCTTCCCTGTGTGCTCGCGCACAGAAGCGAACGCACACATAAGTCCCACCCACATATGTAAACGCCATTCAAACCACACATGTTAAGTATTGCTGCATGCGTTAGAGCGAGAGCAATCATTCTAGCACTAGACCTCCTCTGTAACTCTAAACGTGTAACCTGTAAAAAACAATTAAAAATCTCCATAGGCGATGCTTTCAAGTACCGAAGTTTGGTACCATTTCAGGAGTGTGCGCAATTTTAAAGTGTGACATGTTGGGTATCCATTTACTCGGCGTAACATTATCTTTCACATTATACAAAAAAATTGGGCTAACTTTACTGTTTTGTTATTTTTTAAATAAAAAAAAAACACGTTTGAAAAATTGTTGCGCAAATACCGTGTGACATAAAAAGTGGCAACGACCACCATTTTATTCCCTAGGGTGTCTGGTAAAAAAACATATACGTTTGGGGGTTCTGAGTAATTTTCTACCAAAAAAATTATGATTTTTTCATGTAGGAGAGGAGTGCCAGAATAGGCCCGGTATGGAAGTGGTTAAGGATAGGTAAGCTGCAATATATTACATTTGCAAGCCAGATATAGTATTTTTTTTCCTTTGTCATCTGTATCTCATTTGGGAAATTTGTCCCTGTTCTGTACCCACAAAAAAGAAGTGGGTGGGAATCTCTCTAAAGGGTAATCCTTTTAGTTGTCACTACAATTTTCTAATGAGATGTAGTCTGTCATAAATTACCCAATGTATGTTTATGTTGGATGAAAAGGGCAGTTATTTGAGGGTCTGATTGCCTCTGATTGAATGAGAACTTCTTGAATTTTGAATTAGTTACACAAATTGTTCATCCTGTCATTTGTGCCTGATTTTTAATGCTTACAATGTTTACAATATTTATCGGTCTCTACATTTGGAAAATGACAGGTTACATACATATGGAATGAATAAATACATGCATATACAAGATATCACCTACTCAAGGTGGTTTGTATAAAACTAACCACTTCAAAGCCTTGGACGTTTCTAGTGCGTTCAGAGCCTGAAGAGGTTAAGAGATAGGAACAACTGATCCCCAATAAAGATTAAAAAGGCAGCCAACAGAAAAAAAAGGAAATGGTTTATAAGAAAAGGGAGAGGAGAACACAGAAACCTCTGTCACGGTGTCCTGGAAACGTGTTGTTGGCAAGTGATCAATATGGGCTGACAATTGCACTCGGCACTGCTGGGAGAGAGCAGAAACACATCCCAGTTCTAAGTACGCGGACTATTTCTGGATCTTGTGACAATAAAATCCAATTAGCAGTAAATTAGAATCACAAGTCGGTCAGGGGTTGTCCTTCTTTCAGGCCTCCTTGAAGATCTGATAAATGCATATGCTATTTAGCCAGCCAAGGATGGAGGGAGGCTACACCTGGATGGCATAAAAAGCACAGCACCTGCTAACTCATGTTCACAGAGCTAAATTTAACCACTTGATACTATATAAAGCTATAAGGACAGTCCTTCAGTTCTTACAGTAGATGAGAAGAGCAAAGGAATGAAGAGCATGCACAGAGACGGTCTATGTGAAATGACTTATTAGCAGTTTATCAAACAATTTATACATGACAACATGTTTATGGTTGGATGGTATAGGACACAAGTATTTCAAAAAGCCCCTGCCATGTGCAATATCTAAAACAACAGCGTTTAATTTGGTTGCAAGTAAAAATACTCAACCTACAATGCTATAATGTGTCCTTCTAGAACAGGGGTTTTCAAAGTTTTCAGTACAAGGGACACAATTTATATTCTACAAATATTCATGGGCCGAAAAAAAAAAAATCATTTTGTAATTGAATAAAATTGAAATGAGTGAATACATTTTACTTGGAGTTTATTTGTAAATCAGCATAATCTGGTTCAGAATAACAGATAGAAAACGTCAATAGAACAAAGCAAGGAAACTGAGCCCAACAGAGCTTCCCCTTACATCAGGGTCCCCATCAGAGTCCCACCTTACATCAGTGTCCTCCCCTACATCAGAGTCCCCATCAGAAGTACTCCAGTAAATGCTGGGGCAAGCGTATAATTGGTTGTTAGGACACTGGCAGTCCTAGCAAGCATTGACATTACAATGACAGCCGACAGAGGGGTACCTGCACTGGTGACCAGGCTGGTGGTTGTAGGATGTTAGGAATAAATAAAAATTTTAGGCTGACCAGAGTGAGACCTGTGTGAGAGCCTACTGACCCTAGCTGCAGGACAGACTTGGCCTGCGAGCGGCACAGTGGTGTAGTGGGTAGCACTCTCGCCTAGCAGTAAAAAGGGTCGCTAGTTCCAATCCCAACCACGACACTACCTGCCTGGAGTTTGCATGTTCTCCCTGTGCCTGCGTGGGTTTCCTCCGGGTACTCTGGTTTCCTCCCACACTCTAAAGACATGATGGTAGGTTAATTGGCTTCTGTCCAAAATTGGCCCTGGTATATGAATGTGAGTTGGGGACCTTGGATTGTGGGCTCCCTGAGGGTAGGGACCGATGTGAGTTTGCGATGTATGTGTGGAGCGCTGCATAAATTTACAGCGCTATATGGGTACCTTAAATACATAATGATATAATAGATGAGCATCTTAATGAGACACAATGTACAGGGATAGGGACAATTGTAGACACTCACTCATGCTGAACTGGACGGACGTGTCTTTATTCAACCTTACTATGTAACTATGACCCCTTTCTAGAAAAACAACAAAAGGCATCACTGTAATTACTACATCAAAATTTGAATGTAAAATGTACATAGAACCATTTTTTAAAGTTTTTGTATAGATTAAGGAGTAGAATCCATAGGGCTGCACAGTGGCTGGGTGGTTAGCATGTCTGCCTAGCAGCACTAGGGTCATTGGTTCGTATCCCAACCACGGCACTACCTGCATGGAGTTTGCATGTTCCCTGTGTCTGCGTGGGTTCCCTCCCAACACTCCAAAGACTTGCTAGTAGGTTAATTGACCCCTGTAAAAAATTTGCCCTAATATGTGTATGTATGAATGTGAGTTAGGGACCTTAGATTGTAAGCTCCTTGAAGGCAGGGACTGATGTGAATGTATAATATATACTGTATGTACCTGAAAACAATTGTTTGTCAAGGTTTTATAGCTTTCTATGTCCATGCTGGGGAGATCTGCCTCTCGATTTGTCTTGTACAAGTCAGAAAGTAATGAGCTAATCCACAATTTTAACATTGTCACCAAAACAAGGTGTTAACGTTAATCTTCAAATAAAGACACCTGTACTAGGAATAACTGTCTAAGAGGGGATTTCCCCTCACTTTGTAGAGATTTTCTCTCACTTCCTGTTGTCTCTTTGGGAGAAGGAGTGGACAAGTTTGCCAGTTTTGCATACAAAATTCATATTTTGTACGCAACAGTGAATGCCATTCACCCGGGGTGAATATCTGCTCTCTCATGATTCTTCACCAGTCTTCTACTACCATGATTATGAACCCATTTTTAAGTTACCTACCTTCTTGGAATAAGCAGTAGCCAGAGAGACAGTTGACTTCTCTATACTTCTGTGGATGTAGCAATCCATACCTGCATACACTGATCAACATGAACAAGTTTTAATAGCCCAATACCGATCACTATGAACATTACAACTGTGGCTATTATGAGGGCAAATAATGCCCCCGGTTGACTTTTAAGTTTCTTTACATATAAAATCTATGGGGTTTTTCATGGTTCATCAACGATTATTGTAAAGTGTAAAACCCAGAGAGACCTGTGGATAATTCCAACTCTATTATTTATAGACTGTAACATGCTATTTCAGTTAGATAATTTTGTGTAGATAAGCATGAAAATGATGTAAAAAGTATAAAAGATATGTCTTTTATGGTACCTGGGGTAAGGGCACAGACAGTTGTGGGGTACTGGCTCTGGGTGGCAATTTTATGAATAGATTTTTGGAGACACCTCCAGCCATCTTAATTTTTTTTTTAACTCTTGATACTCCACCCCGTCCGACTAAATCTTAACTACATGGGAAAAGATGTGTGCTAACAAATCTAAAGAGTAACCACTTCTATCAAAATTATATCAATATCTTCTACTGTTATATACACCGGAAGAATTGCCCTTTTGGAGTAAGTGGGAGAGAGAATTGGAACAAGAAGTCCCACTTAAAAATATTTGTACCCTCTGTACATGTACTGTGTTAGTACGAAAATACAAGAACTAGGTTACAAATAATTTCTAGATGGTATGAAAAACCCAGTTAAACTGGCACGCATGACCCAGGGGCTTTCCCCAAACTGTTTGAGAGGTTGTACTCAAAGCATTCATGGTGGTATTTCCAAAATATTGGGAAGACATTTTAACATCGATAAATAGAATATCACACTTTTTAGTTAGCAAAGACCGTATTCTCCTTGCGATAATTGTTATGGGTTGAAACACCCGTTTCACCAGTGGTAGTGCATACTTAAGGGCGCACGGGCACTGCCCCCTCTCTAGCCACCCCCTCTATGACCAATGGATAGATTCATGCATAGCATAAATCTATCCATGGCCGCCGCTGCCACCCCCTATTCAGGGGCTCGGACCCTTTTCGGTTGCCAGGTACCTGAATTACAGCGGTGGAAGGGGGTGTTTTTGAAGCACCCGATTAGAGCCATAGGCTTTAATAGGCGTCAAAAAAGGTGACCTGCGAGCGCCAAGCTGTGTTAGAACAGCGAATAGTCTCTCCGCCATTCAGGTGCTTGGGTCTGTTACCCGTCATCTGATTGGCTGAAATGACAGGCGCTGTGATTGAACGCCTATCAGGAGGAGAGGACGGGAGGGGAGGACAGGCGCTGTGATTGAACGCCTATCAGGAGGAGAGGACGGGAGGAGAGGACGGTAGGGGACACATGGAGGACACTGCTCGCAGCCGTCACCCACTGCCCCACCGACAGGGTAAGTGCCAGGCACACGGCGAGCGGGCGGTGGGTCACAGTGGCTGCGTTCGATGGGCACAGTGATTGATGGGTGTTTTTTCAGAATTTTTCAGTTTGTTTGTGCCCCCCCAAAAATGTTAAGCACCAGCCGCCACTGCGTTTCACATATCCCTATACTTTGCAGAAAGCATACCTATATTGAAAATTATCTAAAATATTTGTATCACACTGAATGCATAGCTGTATGTTTTTTACTTTTTCTTTTAGGGCCCCCCCCCCCTTTTGTTTCTATTTCCTGTCTTTCCCTTCGTATTTACTTATGTCTTATATCTGTAAATTTATATTGGAAATTTAAATTTGAAAATTATTAAAAAGATATTATTAAAAAGATAAATCTACACAAAATTATACTCATAATTAAATTAGCCATTAAAAAATTCATGCAATATATGTACCCCTAATGTTTTCATCAAGAGTAAATGAGCAGCAAGGCAGTGGTGGGGTGATGACAATACAATTTAAAGGCACTATAACCATGTACTGCGTCTCCAACATACAAAAAAAAAACCCGGCGGTAGTAAAACCGATCACTACACAAAGCCACTTCCACTTTTAGAGTGCTGTTCAGCAGAGACTTGTTTTCCTGAGTCCTATCAAGCCTGGGAGATAAGTCTGGAGAGAACTGTCATCAGTTTGGTGATGGAAAGTCAAGCAGCTGTCTCCATTCAGAGCTACAAAGGGCCATTTTCCAAAGCCAAATACAGTTCAAGGGATTCCCTGATGTACCAGGAGCCTGCGTCACACTGCATGCCCTCCGTAGATATTTCATTCTTAAGAAGGCTTAGCTTGTATTGGTTTTATGTATTCAGACTTACTTCAGATTAATGCACATAAATTTACATAAAGAAAACAAGCTTTTAGCATATAGACTACTGTCTAAACCTTCATTTTCATCTAATTCAATTTTTTAAGGCAGCTTATTGAAGTAACTGTATCTAGCTAAGGCCTGGGCAGCCCTATTAAACCTAAGGCCCCTTTCACACTGGGGCGGTGGGGGCGTCGGCGGTAAAACAGCGCTATTTTTAGCGCTGTTTTACCGTCGTTTTTGCGGCTGTATTCGGCCGCTAGCGGTGCGGTTTTAACCCCCGCTGGCGGCCGAAAAAGGGTTAAAACCGCTCGCATATCGCGGCTATAGCCGCTGTATTGCCGTGGTATAGCCGCGCTGCCCCATTGATTTCAATGGGCAGGAGCGGTTTAGGAGCGGTGAATACACCGCTCCAAAGATGCGGCTTGCAGGAGTTTTTTTCTTCTCCTGCCAGCGCACCGCTTCAGTGTGAAAGCCCTCTGGCTTTCACACTGAACAAAAAGCAGCGGCTGTTTTGGGTCGGTTTGCAGGCGGTATTTTTAGCGCAATAACGCCTGCAAACCGCCCCAGTGTGAAAGGGGTCTAATTTAGCCAGTGGCAGTTCAGGTAAGCCTCGAGTCCTGTTACATCCTAAAAAGGCAGTTCAGGGGAAATGTGTCAGGATGTTTTGCAAACTCTCCTAGAAGCCTTTCCCGCTGGCAGCAGCGTTTTGGCAGAAAAAACAGCTGACGTTTGTAAAAAATTTGTGACGCTTTTAGACGCATTTACAGGCGTCAAGACCTTGGGTGTTAATTGTCTTCATTGGCCAGAATAATTTATTCTGGCCAATGAAATGTATTTATAATGAATTAATGCTCAAGTGTTAATCATGCCTAACATTAACAAGTATCAAACCATTTTTTTTCTGATTAAACTTTGCTGCTCCTGTTTTTTTTCTGCTTCTAAGGTCCCTTTCACACTTATGCGACCTGAACGTCGTGTGATTTTGCCATGATTTTGATGCGACTTGAAGCAATGCCTGTGTAATCTTGAGGTTTTTAGACCTCAAGTCGCATCAAAGTCGGACCAAAGAAGTGCAGGGACTACTTTGAAGTCGCACAGATATGAATGGTACTCATTGGAAATCATGGGGTAAGACTCTGCAGTCCCAAGTGGCAGGACAAGTCGCACAAGTGTGAAAGGGGGTCTAAAAGCCCCTGCCACTAAACGCTGCTAAAAGCGGAGAACAAATTCTCCAGCAGAATGTAGCAGTTACAGAGATGAGACAACCATTTATCACTGGCAGGGGTGCTTACAATGATCGGATTTAATGTACAGTGGAACCTTGGATTACGAGCATAATCCGGTCCAGGAGAATGCTTGTAATCCAAAGCACTTGCATATCAAAGCGAGTTTCCCCATAGAAGTCAATGGAAACAATGGTAATTTGTTCCGCATTGACTTCTATTGCATGCAATACCGCATGTGGCCAGAGGTGCGGGGGGCGCCGGAGAGCCTCGGAAATACCCACGGACAGCTCAGCTGAACTTGGAAACCCTCGGAAAGCCTCGGAAACACTCGGGAACGAAGTGTTTCTGAGTATTTCCAAGTGATTCAGAGTATTTCAGAACGGTTCCGAACCGTTCCGAGTGTCACCGCACCTCTGGCCAAATGCAGTACTGCACACCACATTTGCTTGAATTCTGCTTGTTTTGCGAGACAACACTCGCAAACCGTGTCAGGATTTTTTTTAAAAAGTTGCTCGTCTTTCAAAACGCTTGTTAACCGCGTTACTTGTTAACCAAGGTTCCACTGTAAATCCTTTATCCCAAAAAGGAAAGAAAAAAAAAAAAAACGGTTGCTGTAACTGCTTATTTAGTATTAGCTGAAGTTTGGCTTCAATTTGTTAATATATTTAAATCTGCTAGTACATCTAACACTCCCCTCCCACAGACTGACAATTCTGCTGTCCAAAGGTGCCCAGTGCTCCTTCATCCAGAGTGGACGAAATATAATACAGGAGGTGTGTTTACTCTCCAGATCACCAGGGGAAAACAGAGGGAAAAAGAAAACTGACGCAGTCACCACATTTAGTGATTAGAAGGTGTTGGAAACATTCTTTAGAGGATTTGGTCCATATTGACAACATATTGAGATGTGGTGACTGTGGAGGCCATTGGAGTACATTGAACTCATTGTCATGTTCAAGAAACCAGTAGTGAGATGATTGGAGCTTTGTGACATGGTGCATTATCCTGCTGGAAGGAGCCATCAGAAGATGTGTACACTGCAGTCATAAAGGGATGGACATGGTCACCAACAATACTCAGGTAGGCCGTCAACCAAGCATTTTCGTCCACACAACCACCGCTCACTGGATATTTTTTTCTTTTTCGCATCATTCTCTGTAAACCTTAGAGATGGTTGAGTGTGAAAATCCCAGTAGATCAGCAGTTTTTGAATGACTCAGACCAGCCCGTCTGGCACCAACAACCATGCCACATTCAAAGTCACTTAAATCCCCTTTCTTCCCCATTCTGATGCTCGGTTTGAAACACAAGTCGTCTTCACCAAATCTAGATGACTAAATGCATCAAGTTGCTGCCATGTGATTGGCTGATTAGCAATTTGTCTTACCAAGCAATTGAACAGGTGTACCTAATAAAGTGGAAGGGGAGTGTATATTACATTTTTCATTTTGGGTAAATTACCATTTTAACTTAATTACCTTTATTTATTTTTTTATTTATTAAACTAACAAAATCTTTATCAACCTCTTACCTGCATATACAGATCTGCTAATATTGATTAATAACATATGACAGCTTGAAGTATATACGAGCACCAACAGTCTTAAAGGAAATGCCCCTTTTCCTGCTTTTGCTTGTATGAAATGAGTGATCTTGTGAAAGCTGCAGACAATATTCAGAAGCTATGACAGGAACGCACACTCACTGCAGTCAGCGAGCTGAATATTTTACGATGCGCATTGTCTCACCACGCTGTGCGTTATTATAAAGTGTGCATGTGAGGTGATTGTTAAAGCCTCCTACCATGTGAGGTGCATGCTAACCGTGCTATGAATGCTGTCTCTATGGAAACAAGCATGATATATCCGGGCTGCATGCATGTTAACTTATTAAACGAGCAAGCGGTTTCCTGTAAAAAGCAAAACAGCAGCTATTTTAAAAGCAATGAGCAGAGAACATTTGTTACTCTCCCTGTGGGCAAGAGGCAATCCCTGACAACACAACGCTGCTGGTTATTCTCAAGCACAGGCCTCACACGTCACAACCCCTCAGAATACTGCCATCCAAAAAAAGCCAGGCTTTGCTGGAAGCCATTCATTCACAGCAACGCATCACTAAAGGAAGGCCTATGTTCATGCTTTGCTTTCAGAGACAAATTATTATACAATCTAATAGGCTATGGGGGAGAAAAACATAAGCTTATGTTTTATATATGTCGTCAGGTTTGCTTTATAAGCCATGTTATGCTAGATCTATAAATACATGTTCTTTATCATAGGACCACATATTAGGTAATGAAAGGACATGTCCGATTCCGTTGCGAGCTCTATAAAATATCTAAATCATTTATTTCATCATCAGTTTAATCATTAGCATAATTTAAAAATCAAGATCAGTAAATTAACCCCTGAAAGTGGTTGTAAAGCCACTTGTCATGACCCTTCAATCCACTCTGTTAGATAACAATATGTGCCCCACTATATGTCCTTTATTAGGAAAAAATGATTTCTACCTTATTTCACAGCGCCTCCTGTCGCTTACATGACAGGCCGCCTCTCTCCTCTCCCAGGCTGACAGCTACAGTGGGAGGGGCTGAGAACTTCTGCTGACGTCAGCCGAGAGGAGGAGGGAGGCGGGCGGTCACATGATCACCGGGAGGCACTGTGAAATAAGGGACATACAGTGGGGCACATATTGTTACCCAACAGAGTGAATTGTAGGGACATGATACTTCTGATCGGGAGCAGATCATCGCTGGCAGGGGGGGGGGGGGGGACAGAGGAGAGAGAGCGGGTGACAGAGGCACTTAAACTGACCATGATGTCAGGACTCAGCAGCCATGATAAACCTTGGTCAGTTTACAGGGGGAGGGCAGAACCAGGCAGGATCAGCCAGGTATTTCAGGTGATATGGGGGGTGAAATTACACAGCACACGCACTATGCTGTATAACATGCTTTAAAGAAACAGGATCCATTTTTTTAGGGTTACAAACACTTTACATTGGCTTAGATGACCAGGAGGTCATCTATCATGTGACTGCTATAAATGACATCAGTAACATGATCATGAGCCCATCCCCCTGGTGACAGCTCAGTTGGTGTGCTGGGAGAGTGAGCATGTACAAACAATCAAGAAGTTTTGGGCGGGAGATGGCCATGTATAGCCAGCATTACAGAAACCCATCAATTTGACATAATTATGGGTTTATCCCATTTAATCTTGTCTCACTAGATTACTTTGATAATTATGGTTCAGGGAACTGTAACACCTCTCAACCACAGAGAACTGAGAGGTAGATACAAAAACGGTCTTTGGTAAAAGAGCAGCTGCACAATGCTTACTGTCAGTCCTATATCATTCACTCGATTGTCTCACATTGTTTTAAAAAATAGTGTTTTCCGAAGTCTAGGACTACTTTTAAGTGTTTCTCCACAAAAACCGAGTACATTTAGTCCAGAGAAAAAGGATGGTAATAATTTCAGGGCGTTTAGCTATTAGCCTTTATTATTCAACTTTTCTCTTTGCAAAAATCCTTATGTTCTGCTCACAGGACTCACTAGAGATGAAAAAGCTTGAACACGTCTCTATATAAAACCTTGAGGTAATCAGATATTTCAATACAGGCAGCATCTCTTTGGCACGGTTCTCTCCCCTTCCCGAGCATCGGCGGTGTTTCGGTGGCTTACTTCTCAGTGAAGAGGCGGCGGGGGACAGCTGCAACATTGGTCTGATGCATCATGCACATAGGTACAGTGCCTTGCAAAAGTATTCACCCCCCTTGGTATTTTTCGTGTTTTGTTGCCTCACAATCTGGAAATAACATTAATTTACACCCCCCTAAAGTCAATACGTTGTAGAGCCACCTTTTGCGGCTATCACAGCTCCAAGTCGCTTTGGAGAAGTCTCTATGAGCTTGCCACATCTTACCACTGGGATTTTTGCCCATTCCTCCTTGCAAAACTGCTCCAGCTCCTTCAAGTTGGATGGTTTGGTTTGCACTTGTGAACACCAATCTTTAAGTCTGACCACAGATTTTCTATTGGATTGAGGTCTGGGCTTTGACTAGGCCATTCCAACACATTTACATGTTTATCCCTTAAACCTTTTAAACCTTTAAGGCTCGGTTCACACTGAGGCGACTTGGGATCCGACTTGTACGCCCTCAAGTCGCCCCAAGTCGCCCCAGAAATAGTTTGAATGGGAGTGAACGCTAGCGTCTTAATAGACGCTACTGAAGTCGCTCCGACTTCAGAGCGTACTCCCTGTACTACTTTGATCTGACTTGGTAGGCGACCTGTACCATAGAAATGAATGGAAGTCGCCTCCAAGTCGGATCTCTCTGTAAAGTCAAGCGACTTTGCAGGGAAAACCCCTCCCTCCCCCCCTCCCTCCCAGAGAGCTGATTGGCCACAGGCGAAGTCGCCTCGTAATTTGCCGAAGTCGCGCTGAAGTCGCGCTAAAGTCACGCTGAAGCCGTGTTGAAGTCGCGGTACAAAGTCGCGCTAAAGTCGTGTTGCCCATGTGTGAACCGACCCTAAGTGTTGCTTTAAACCTTTAGGTGTTGCTTTAGCAGTGTGTTTGGGGTCATTGTCCTGCTGGAAGGTGAACCTCCGTCCTAGCCTCAAATCACACACAGAGTGGTACAGGTTTTGCTCAAGAATATCCCCGTATTTAGCACCATCCATCTTTCCCTTAACTCTGACCAGTTTCCCAGTCCTGACTGCTGAAAAACATCCCCACAGCATGATGCTGCCACCACGTTTCACTGTCGGGATGGTGTTCTTTGGGTGATGCGATGTGTTGGGTTTGCGCCGGACATAGCATTTTCTTTGATGGCCAAAAAGATCAATTTTAGTCTCATCAGACCAGAGCACCTTCCTCCATACATTTTGGGAGTCTCCCACATGCCTTTTCACAAGCTCAAAATTGTGCCATTTTGTTTTTTGCTGAAAGTAATTGCTTTCTTCTGGCCACTCTGCCATAAAGCCCAACTCTATGGAGCGTACAGCTTATTGTCTTCCTATGTACAGATACTCCAGTCTCTGCTGTGGAACTCTGCAGCTCCTCTAGGGTTACCTTAGGTATCTGTGCTGCCTCTTCGATTAATGCCCTCCTTGCCCGATCCGTGAGTTTTGGTGTGCGGCCATCTTTTGTCAGGTTTGCTGTTGTGCCATGTTCTTTCCATTTGGTTATGATAGATTTGATGGTGCTCCTAGGGATCATCAAAGATTTGAATATTTTTTTATAGCCTAATCCTGACTTGTACTTCTCAACAACATTGTCTCTTACTTGTTCTGAGAATTCCTTGGTCTTCATGGCAGCGTTTGGTTAGTGGTGCCTCTTGCTTAGGTGTTGCAGCCTCTGGGGCCTTTCAAAAAAGGTGTGTATATGTAATGACAGATCATGTGACACTTAGATTGCACACAGGTGGACATCATATCACTAATTATGTGACTTCTGAAGGTAATTGGTTGCACCAGAGCTTTTTATGGGCCTTATAACAAAGGGGGTGAATACATACGCACATGCCAATTATCAGTTTTTTATTTCTGAAAAATAGTTTTATGTATATATTTTTCTAATTTTAGTTCACCAACTTAGACTATTGTGTTCTGATCCATCACATATAATTCAGATTAAAAAAACGTTAAACTAAAGGCTGTAATGTAACAAAAAGGGGGTGAATACTTTTGCAAGGCACTGTAAGTATAAATATAAAAAAAATAAAAACCCATACTTCTTTTAAAAACCTTCCATAAAATTGTATAGTCAAACTACCATTCATTGGAGATACCAAAAATTGGTCTTCTAAAATCAGGTCATGTGATTCGGCTGACCTTCTCAAAAGATGCAGTCCTGGAAGAGGAAATGCTGCAGATGCTCATTGGCATTAACTAAAACATGCTGTTGTAGATTCAGTCACTTCTATGTCTAGCCACATTGTTGCCTGAGGAATTATTAAAAGTGTGACTTCTACATCCCCACTAAATGGTTACCATCATTTTTGTGTGCAAGGAAATTTAGCAAATCAAGAGAAGTTAATAAAAGCCACTGGACTGCTCCACTGGACTAATTTAAAGTTCTGTTGGGTCAGGTTTAATATTTTCTCAACATAAACCTTTTAGGAACCAAGGCCCCGTTGCCATGAATATTTCAGTAGTAAGTAGGTGTGGTGTAGGCCAGCGTTCCTCAAACAGGGTGCCCTTTGAGTTCCCGTAGAATTTCACAAGCACAAAACCCAGTTTGCCCCGGATCAGAGATGGATGAGAGAAACTCCCCTGGGGACAGTGGGTTGACTCTGTCATGGGGTGCTCTAACATGATAGGGGGGGTTCTCATTTATAGGAGTTCTCTGATGTGATGGGGCCGCTGATGTGAAGAGTCATGTGATGTGAAGTTAATTTCATCAAAGTGCTTGTGTGCATGGTCCCAGGCTCAGGTTTTCCAGTGATAAGTAACATTTGTTTTGTTTTTTTACATTTTAGACTAAAGTGCCTTCAGATTTTGCATACTTTTAAAGGGTGAATGCAGGGTCCTGGGTTTAGTAACACTTTAAGGAATCCTATAGCCTCCATATTTTCTAAGTCAATGAGTTCTGACTTGTTGCAGTCTTGCTCCAGGTCAGAGAATGCAAGTACTGAAGCAGAGACAGCCAGGCAAAAAGCATTTTCAGGAAGTCAACAATTGCAGCCTACATATTTCACATAGCATAGGATTCCTTTAAACACAATACCCTCCAACCAGGAGATAGTCTCATCTCATAATGAAGCAGTCTCAAATCACATGCAATGTCTGTGCAATGCAAATTCAGCCATATAGATTGTATGGCTGAATTTGCATCGCATTTGGACCAAACTCGCACAGAACCCTTTTTTTGGTCCGCACCAGAATCAGATCGCATAGGTGTTTACACCCATGCAATCAGATTTCTGTCCGACATGACAGTTCGCACTGCGATATGCAAATGGTTTGGGGGTGCCATTAACTTTCTATTGACACTCCCACCAGTTCACTTAGGACAATGTGAACTGCCTTGCGAGTCAGGTGCGATGCGGGTACCCGCAGTGGATTTGCAGGGTTCCTGCATCGCACTATTGTGAACCGAGCCTGAAGGAGAATGGAAAATAGAGAAATAGTCTTCAATGCATTTACTGTCACACAAAAACACTGAATAATGTTACAAAAACACTGAATAATGTTATCAATGATGGACTCCAATAACTGTAAATCTAAATAGAAAGATGGGCTGCCATTGGAATTAATAGCCCACATGGCCATTAAAATATGTGTACAGAAAAGTGGTCTGCTCAGAGCTCCAATGTAAATGGGCCCTAAAAGTCAGTGATGAAGTCAAACATTGTATGTATGAGGATAAGCATAGGGATAAATTTAATAGAATTATTTCAATATTTCCTTTCCTTATTTTTATGTGTTGGACAAATGTTTATACAGACCAACTGAACAACCAAGGGTTACAATTTTCATAACTGCCTCAGTGACCTAGATTTGGTAGAGCTGGCGACCGGACTCATGCAAAATACTATAAAGATGGACAAGGTGTCAGTCGGATGTTATATGTCGTACTGTCAAAAACCCATTGACCTTATTGTGTCCCTTTACATTAAGATCTTGATCCGTCTGAAGATCTTATTTTTATGCCAAAGAGGAATCCCAAAGAGATCATTATAAAAGCTACGTCATTGCTTGTTTCAAACTTAATTTAGAGGGTACGAGAAAAAAAAAAAAAGATAAATTATGATAATATGACCTTTAGTGCATGTGCTACTAAGCCTGTCATAAAATAACCATTTTATCTTGGAAAAGTACAACTTCCAATTAACCTACATATTTATCAATATCGCTCCTATTGCTCAGACAGTTCTTTGCGAAAGTTAATTTGTGGGGTCTTTACGGTTATGTTGATGTGACCAAACTTGGTATGCACAGTATTGTCTCAGATGGGCACAAAGCTCAGCATACAAACTCATGACATACTTTGTGAACAGGCTTTACCAAGGAAGGTAAAAGCAGACCAGATCTATTGAAAGTCAGTGGCCCCTTATTTATATATATTTTTTTATGTAAACAAGGCAGAGTATCAAGAGAGCAGACCCCTATGATCGCCATTTCCAGTATACGAGCGCAAGATGGCACACTCCTGCAGGATCCTCTTAGTATTAACCAACATTTCTCTGAATGCTACAAAACTCTATATACTGTACCTCCAGATGTGCCTCTCACACTGTTAGTTTACTTCGATATTTAGACACTATTGAGAACCCTGAGCTTTCAGGTAAACGGGACAACTTAGAGCAGCCTTTCTCAACCTTTTTACCCCAAAGGAACCCTTTCCATAATTTTCGAGTCTCAGGGAACCCCCTCTTAAAATGAGTCCATTGGTGGTCTTTGAGAAAATGCACCTTCCATTGGTGGTGGTCAGTGGGAAGAATGCTCCCCCTTATAGTCATGGCTCTGGCAAGTGGTGATGGTCCTGAAACTATGAAGGCACCATATCATGAGAGATCAGTTGGCTACAGCTTAGGGAACCCCTAGCCACCTCTGGAGGAACCCTAGGGTTTCACTGAACCCTGGTTGAGAACTACTGACTCAGAGCAACCAATCTCTCTAGATGAGGTCCAGTCTGCCATTGCGGAATTACAAAAAAGATCTGAACAAATTAATGGGGTGGGCAACTACATGGCAAATGAGGTTTAATGTAGAAAAATGTAAAATAATGCATTTGTGTGGCAAAAAATATGAATGCAATCTATACACTGGGGGGAGAACCTCTGGGGGAATCTAGGATGGAAAAGGACCTGGGGGTCCTAGTAGATGATAGGCTCAGCAATGGCATGCAATGCCAAGCTGCTGCTAACAAAGCAAACAGGATATTGGCATGCAATAAAAAGGGGACCAACTACAGAGATAAAACGATAATTCTCCTGCTCTACAAGACCCTGGTCCAGCTGCACCTAGAGTATGCTGTCCAGTTCTGGGCACCAGTCCTCAGGAAGGATGTACTGGAAATGGAGCGAGTACAAAGAAGGGCAACAAAGCTAATAAAAGGGTCTGGAGGATGTTAGTTATGAAGAAAGGTTGCAAGCACTGAACTTATTCTCTCTGGAGAAGAGACGCTTGAGAGGGGATATGATTTCAATTTACAAATACCGTACTGGTGACCCCACAATAGGGATAAAACATTTTAACGGAAGGGAGTTTAACAAGACACTTGGCCACTCATTAAAATTAAAAGAAGAGGTTTAACCTTAAACTACGTAGAGGGTTTTTTACTGTAAGAGCGGCAAGGATGTGGAATTCTCTTCCACAGGCGGTGGTATCAGCGGGGAGCAGACGGTTTCAAAAAACTATTAAGCACAACATACAGGGATATACAATGTAATACTGTCATATAAATCACACACATAGGTTGGA
Organism: Lithobates clamitans; assembly: GCA_037952925.1. Lineage (NCBI taxonomy): Eukaryota > Metazoa > Chordata > Amphibia > Anura > Ranidae > Lithobates > Lithobates clamitans. The sequence continues at coordinate 3,110,466 of JBBGZY010000852.1, read as the reverse complement.
CTTGATGGACTTGTGTCTTTTTTCAACCTCACCTATGTAACAATCTGGTAAAAGCCCTGGTCCCAACGGCTTTCCCGTAGAATTTTAAAAAACTTGTCTCAACTCCTTGGCCCCACATTTAAACCGAACACTGAATCTTTAGAGGCCGGATCACTTCCTGCTTCTATGTCTGAAGCCGTGATGGTAGTCATCCCCAAACCTGGTAAGGACCCTCAAATTTGCTCCTCTTATCTCCCTTTTTAACTCTGATGCTACAGTGTTTTTAAAAATCCTTGTTGGACGGTTAGGGGGTGTTCTTTCTACACTAGTACATCCAGACCAAAGGGGCTTCATGTCAGATTAGGGTATCAACAGTGTCTGGGCCTGGGAGAGATAAGGGTGTGAAAGTTACATTAGACGACGAAAAGATATTCCCACTCCACTCTGTGGAGTGGGAATATCTTTGGAAGCTTCTTAGGAAGTTTGGCTTCGTCCCCAATTTCATTTCATGGCTGTCCACATTCCCCAGGGCTCTTTGCCTTAGCGCTTGATCCTCTTGCGTGTCTTTTCCGCTCTGCGACGTCACCGTGGGGACTACTGGCAAGTACCTGGAAAGAATATCACTGTACGCTGACAACCCTGCTATATCTAGGCCCTTCGCTCAGCTCTGTCCTAGTGATTGTCACCTTCGGCACTTTTTCAGGCTTTCAGGTTAACTGGGATTAGTGTTTCCCATTACCCCGGGACCCCTGCCCATGATCTCTTTTGCTCCACTTAAGGTTGTGACTAAATTTTGTTACCTGGGTGTAGAGGTTCAACGTAATCTTTCCTGCTATATAACAGATAATTTTCTCCCACTGCTTCACAATTTCAATAGTCTACATGGGCATCTCTTCCTCTTGGTACTATTGGTTGGCAAATCTTATAAAAAATATAAAAAAATATATATTTTTACCTACATTTTTGTACTTTGTCATGTTTTTGCTAAACTGGAACAAAACAATTACCTCTTTTCTATGGGCCGGATGCCTCCCTAGAATAGCCAAGTTGGCTTTGTATCTTTCGCTTGACCTTGGGGGCTCAGCTCTCATGAATTTTGAGCTATATTACTGGGCGGCCGTCCTTGTGACGGTTAGATGGTGGTTTGCACAACCCAGGGGCAATGCTGCCGTTACACGTGAGGCCGCATTACTTGGCTCCTATGCAACCCTCAGTAATTTTTCCTTTCGAGGACCCCAGTCTAGCCCTGCTCTTACTACTCCGATGAAAACTACACTTCTTGTTTGGAAGCAAGCTAGAGCTCAATATGTGACACATGCTTTCCATTTACTCCCTTGTGGGGCAATCCCAATCTCACTTCCACACACTCTCGGATCCTTCCCTATGGGCCAGACACAGAATTACGCTACCCAAGCATATTATGCCACAGGGCTCCCTTCTGGCCTTCAATATACTGCAAGACTGCTATTGACTGCCCAATCGCGACATGCGGCTGCTGCACAATTCCCTCGTAACGTCATACTGACCTGTGACCCCTTAGAACAGCTGTTGTCTTTGTAATCTCTCTCTAAACTGCTGTCAGTACTTTATTCTCAATTGATTCCCCTTAACCTTACCCAAAATGACCAATCTTAACAACAAATGGAGGGCCAATATCCCCTCCCTGACAGATGACGACTGCGGAGTATGCGTACTTTACTTCTTGAAAACCAGGATTTCCTCTAGGAATCGGTTCCTTCAACTGAAATGTCTCCATCGTGTTTATTATATGTACACCCCAACGACTTTTCCTTATATACCCTGGGACTGCAGACATTTGCTCTCGCTGTGGCATGGAGGTTGGTACTTATTTTGATTTTGTTTGGTCATGCCCGGCTATACAACCTTATTGGAATGGAGTGGTGGATACAGTTAACAATGTAAGTGGTCTCTTACTTCCCATTGGACCCAACCATTTGGTTATTGGGCCTGGTGGAAGGAGTGGTGCCTGCCAGGTACGCACAACTTTTTACACGGCATATTATGCACATAGGGAAATTCTTCTGCTTTAGAAGTCTTCATCCACCCCACCCCCCCCCGTGAGCAGATAGAAAAGGGCTATTGATACTCTTCCCCTGTATAAAATGGCATACGCTAGTAGGATCTGCCCACACAAATTTGATAAAATTTGAAACTGTTGAGTTGATGCACAGGGTGACTCCGTGTGATATATGCCCCACTGTGCTCATATTTTCTATATTATCGTGGGTTGTCAAGCTGCCATGACCTTCCACTCTACTCCCCAAAACCCTTCTCCTCTCCTACCCCCCCCCTCCTGCTGAATGTACATTCTCATTTACATTCAGAGTGTGCTAGTGCTGTCTGTAATATTACATTTTGATGTTGCACTATACAATGTGCTTACTGCCCTCCCCTTTTTTGTGAATTTGAGATACTATTACAGGGTTACTCATTCCTTGTAAATCTTTTTCTCTTCTGTACTTTTATACTGAACTGTATACTCTGCAAATTTTAATAAAAACGTACACGGTTATAAAAAAAAAAAATCATCCATCATTTCCCTTAGTAAAAGCACCTAACAGTACACAAACACTGGCTAGGTATAGTTAACCTTTTGATTGCCCTAGACGTTTAACCCCTTCCCAGCCAGTGTCATTTTTTTAGCACTGATCACTATCAGTGTCCGATTGTCTGCTGCAATATCGCTGACCCGCTATAAGTCGCTGATCGCTGCCATAAATAGTATAAAAAAAATAAGTTAGAATCCAGAATATATCCCATAGTTTGTAGACGCTATAACTTTTGTGCAAACCAATCAATATACGCTTATTGGGATTTTTTTTACCAAAAATATATAACAGAATACATACTGGCCTAAATTTATGAAGAAATTAGATTTTTTTACATTTTTGTATTGGATATGTTTTATAGCATCAAGTAAAAAATATTGTTTTTATTTCAAAATTGTCTGTCTTTTTTTGTTTATAGGCCAAAAAAAAACATGCAGTGGTGATCAAATACCGCCAAAAGAAAGCTCTATTTGTGGTAAATAGGACATACATTTTATTTTTTTAGAGCATTGCATGACTGCGCAATTGTCAGTTATAAGAATGCAGTGCCATAGCACAAAAAAAAAAATGGCCTGGTCATGAAGCGGGGAGTAAATCTTCCGGAGCTCAAGTGGTAAATGCCATGTGATGAATTAAAGTAGCCAATTTATGTAAATGGGAAGCCCAATGCACCAGAAAAGATGCATGTACCATTTCTGGCAGTGCATCACAAGTTAATGCGTTGTCACATTTCATGCAGCAACACACATTCGTTGGCAGGGTGGAGTGCTAGTCACGATAACTGGAACCACGCCAACGCATGTAACGTGTTGCTGCATGTAGTGGTAGGTTGCACATTACTGTAGTGCAATAGTGTAAAATGGACCCAGACAGTTTTCCATTTAGAGTGAAACTATAGTAAACATTTTTTTAAAATTGCTAGCTAGTTTTATTAAAGTGATTATAAAGTCTCTTTATTTTTCTATTCAAATAACAAACATTTTATACTTACCTGCTCTGTGCAGTGGATTAGCACAGAGCAGCCCAGCTTCTCCACTTCTCAGGTGCCTCTTCCGTGCTCCTGGACAGTGTTGCTAGGACACGGCATGATCCCGATCTGTGTAAAGAGCCGTGGCTCTTTAACCATGTGATCGGCTGTGTCCAATCACAGTTACAATTACAATCACATGTAAAATACGGAGATGCTGGTAATCAGCGCTCCTCATCTCACACTGACAGAGCGTGAGGAGACCCAATCAGCAGCATCTCCTCACAGGGGACAGCTAGGTATGTAATCAGGGCACTGACCATCAGTGCCCACCAGTGCCAGCAATGACTGCCCACCACTGCCAGCAATCCGTGCCAACCAGTGCCCACAACTGCCACCAATCTGTGCCCACAAATGCCAGCAATCAGTAGGCATTAGTGATGTCAAATAAACATCAAAACGGCACTCACATCAGTTAATGTACAAACTGGCTAGTATATGGTCACCATCAAATACGAAAAAATGGTTACATCAGATAGATATGTGGAAAATGGTGAGTGAAAAAGTCTCTAGTATACACAGATGGTGTTCAAAGCCGATAATTGATGAGTGCACCTTTCATCAAAATTCTTTCTTCTAACACATCCCCCAAGGGGTTCAAACTCACCAGAACCCAAAGGTTATCAGACCTCAATCAGTATCCTACAATGCGTTTGATCGGGGTATCTTTATAGGGATGGTGCTTGCTCTGGGTGCGCTGTAACCAATGACGGTCTTTTCCCTGCAAACGATTGCAATGTTCCTCGTCATTAATGCTATAGAAGAGGCAGAGCTGCTCTAACCACATATAAAGAAGCCACAGCTTATCAGGGAATATAAGACGCAGCCCTTTATATATACCCGAATGCATTGTAGGATGCTGATTGATGTCTGATAACCTGCGGGTTCTGGTGGGTTTAAACCCCTTGGGGGATGTGTTGAGCACTTGGTGGAAGAAAGAATTTCGATGAAATTCTCATCAATTATCAGCTTTGAACACCATCTGTGTATACTAGAGACTTTTTCACTCACCATTATCCACATATCTGATGTAAGCATTTATTTGTATTTGGTGGTGACCATATACTAGCCAGTCAGTTTGTACATTAACTGATGGGAGCGCCGCTTTGATGTTTATTTGCTACTGTTTAAACGGTCTATTGTTTATATGTATAACTTGTTTTAAGTGGCTACCGGTATTACCTGAGCTGAAGTCATCTGCTTCTCCATAGCGCTGAGATACGAAGAGTGGAGTAGGGCTATCAGTGCAGCCCATCAATGCCCATCACTGCTGCCCATCAATGCCCACCAGTGCCGCCTATCTGTGCCCACCAGTGCCACCTATCACTGAGGCTTATTCGTGCCTCCTCATCACTCAGTGCCCATAAGTGTGGCATTTTCGTGCCTCCTCATCAGTGTCGCCTCCTGAGTGCCACCTCAGTGCCATCTCATCAGTGCCCATCAGTGAAGCCCATCAGTGGAGAAAAATTACTTATTTACAAAATTTACTGACAGAAACTAAGAAAAACTTTTTTTTTCAATTTTTTTTTTTTTTTAGGAAAAATAAAAAAACCCAGGAGTGATTAAATACCATCAAAAGAAATCTATTTGTGCGAAGAAAATGATAACAATTTCACATAGTTACAGTGTAGCATGACCTCGCAATTGTCAATCAAAGTGTGACAGCGCTGAAAGCTGAAAAATGGCCTGGGCAGGAAGGGGGTGCAAGTGCCCTGTATTAAGGTGGTAAAGAAGATGCTGCCATGTATGTCTCTTATGCAAGCAATGCTTCTTACCTGCCTGCTAGCAATTTTCTTTAGATTGTACACTAAGGGCCCTTTCACATGAGCTCTCTGATCAGGTCTATCAGTTTTTCAGGCGGACCTGATGGGAAGCTACATGCACCTCTATGGGCAGGCTGATGTAAAACAGACTTGTGTCCATTTATCCCACCTGTCTCCAAGTCCATCCAGGTCCTGGAAAAAAAAAAAAAAAAAAAAAGGACTGCGTAAATTTCCATTTATTCTGGATCTAAATATTGTGGATTGGAGGTATCCTGATGTAAATAGACAAGTCTTTTACATCCGGCAGCCCATATACAGTGAATATAAAATGTCTACACACCCCTGTTAAAAAGTCAGGTTTCTGTGATGTTAAAAAAATTAGACAAGGATGGATCATTTTTAGAACTTTTTCCACCTTTTATGTACAACTCAATTTAACAACAAACTGAAATCTTTTAGGTGGAGAGAAGTAAAAATAAAAAACTTAAAAAAATATTGGTTGCATAAGTATGCACACCCTTAGGCTCGTTTCACACCTATGCAAATTGGATGTGGCTTACACCACATTCGAATCCCAGAACATTTTAAAATCTATTAGTTCGAATGATTCTGGTTCAGTTATGTGCGTTGCATTCGCACTCTGCATTGTCCAAAAATGGTGTGCGTTTTTTAGGCAATGCGGTCTCGCCCTCCCCACTACACCCCCCCCCCCTCTCCCAGGTCAGCTGATCCGCAGCTACAACAGAGAGGAACCACTGAACAACTGCTTTTTCTCTTTGCAGAGAAACCGGAGCTGGAATTTGCACCTAGTGTGAACCCAGCCTTAAACAAATACTTTGTTGAAGCACCTTTTGATTTTATTACAACACGCAGTCATTTTGAGTATGAGTCTGTCAGCATGGCACATCTTGACTTGGCAATATTTGCCCACTCTTCTTTGCAAAAATACTCCAAATCTGTCAGATTGCGAGGGCATCTCCTGTGCACAGCCCTCTTCAAATCACCCCACAGATTTTCAATCGGATTCAGGTCTGGGCTCTGGCTGGGCCATTCCAAAACTTTAATCTTCTTCTGGTGAAGCCATTCCTTTGTTGATTTGGATGTATGCTTTTGGTTGTTGTCATGCTGAAAGATGAAGTTCCTCTTCCTGTTCAGCTTTCTAGCAGAAGTCTGAAGGTTTTGTGCCAATTCTGACTGGTATTGGAAGTGTTCATAATTCCATCTACCTTGACTAAGGGCCCTGTGCCAGCTACAGAAAAACAGCCCCAAAGCATGATGATGCTACCACCATTCTTCACCGTGTGTATGGTGTTCTTTTGGCGATGTGCAATGTTGTTTTTGTGCCAAATATATCTTTTGGATTTATGGCCAAAAATGTTCAACCTTGCTATCTTTAGACCATAACACATTTTCCCACGTGTTTTTGGGAGACTTCAGATGTGTTTTTGCAAAATTTAGCCAGGCTTGGACATTTTTCTTCATAAGAAACACCACTCTACCCCATAGCCCAGGCATATGAAGAATATGGAAGATTGTTGTCACATTTACCACACAGCCAGTACTTGCCAGATATTCCTGCAGCTTCTTTAATGTTGCTGTAGGCCTCTTGGCAGCCTCCCTGACCAGTTTTCTTCTCATCAATTTTGGAGGAACGTCCAGTTCTTGGTAATGTCACTGTTGTGCCATATTTTCTCCACTTGATGATGACTGTCTTCACTGTGTTCCATGGTATATCTATTACCTTGTAAATTCTTTTGTACCCTTCTCCCAACTGATACCTTTTAACAATGATATCCCTCTGATTCTTTGGAAGCTCTCTGCAGACCATGGCTTGTGCTGTAGGATGCGACTAAGAAAATATCCGGAAAGACCTACTAGAACAGCTGAACTTTATTTGGGGTTAATTAGAGGCATTTTAAATGATGAGGGGTGTGTACTGACTCCTATTTACACGAGATTGAATGTGATTGCTTAATTCTGAACACAGCTACAACCCCAGTTATAAGAGGGTGTGCACACTTATGCAACCATATTATTTTAGTTTGTTATTTTTACTCTCCCCCTAAAAGATTTCAGTTTGTCTTTGAATTGAGTTGTACAGTTTATTACGTCACATTAAAAGGTGGAAACATTTCTGAAATGATTTATCTTTGTCTCATTTTTTTACATTACAGAGACCTGACATTTTAAAAGGGGTGTGTAGACTTTTTATAGCCACTGAAGCGATCACGAGTCTACTCCTTTCTACTTTGTAAATGTGAACACAAACACTGAACAGGCACAGATGTCAAAAAAACTGACAGCAACAAAAGCCCAGTCAACAGTATGTAGCATTTATTTCTGAGGATTGGTAGAGAAAGTGGCTCTGCCGACCCACGTCCTCCTTCAATATCTGTTTGAATTGCACATGCTTTTTTAAACCTGGGTTGTGAGAATAATAAACAAAACTGTGTTCACAGAACATCCCTGGCAGTGACAGAAGCCAAGGTATAGCTTCTGTGCTGCATGACGTGTGCCAAAAGAATGATATATGGGGGAAGGCACGGACACGGCACAGAGCGCTGACAGCTCTCTGCTTTCCTGTTCTCGAAGATCCAGTTTTCCAATTATTTGTGCTGAATTACAAGCAATGTTGGCACCGTAGAGGATTCACCCTTTCGTTACTCTGTGCCACCTGGCAGCGAATAGGTTACACTACCTGACCTTTTCTGGAGCTGCCCTTGGCTTTGGTGTCAGAGATGTTTGGGAAGACAATGTAACAGCTGAGGGAAAATCCTTGTTTGTTCAGCATGTGAGGGACAAAGGCAAAGCCTGGAGCCAAGCAGAGGGGGGGGGGCTGGGTGACGTGCATAAGGAGAGGGCATTGCATACGAAAAAGTAATAAGATATAGAGGGCAAGTTCACGCAGATAAAGTGAAGGAGGAAAGGTGGTGACAGGCACATAGAAATGAATGCAGATCTATACTGAGAGAATACAGAGGTTGACATCCATCTGAAAAATGCTGGTTGCATTGCTGTCACACTGATGTTTAGTATGTTCAGGGGCACCGACCTGAAACGTGAATGCAAATCAGGAGTTCACACTTAAAGCAGAGTTCCGCCATTTTTTTTTTAAAGTCAGCAGCTACAAATACTACAGCTGCTGACTTTTAAAATATGGACACTTACCGGTCCAGGGCGCCCACGATGTCGGCACCCAAAGCCGATCTATCCCTGGGCTGTCGGGTGCTGCCGCTGCCATCCTTGGTAAGGGAATCAGGAAGTGAAGCCTTGTGGCTTCACTTCCTGGTTCCCTACTGCAACTCGCTCTGTGCTATCCCACTGGTCCCTGCTGTGTTCTGGTACCCGTGTGTCTCCCAGAATACAGCAGGGGGACAGGTATCTGCTCCCCTCTCCCCCTGAAAGGTGCCAAATGTGACACCGGGGGGGGGGGACCGGAAAAGCGAAAGTTTCATTTTTGTGTGGAACTCCGCTTTAAAGTGTTTGTTATCCCAACCAGTGTTGCCAACCTCCCATAGCATTTTTTACTGACAAAACAAGTAAAATTTACTGGCGGAGCACATCTCTTACTGACAAAAAACTTACTGACTGAAAAAAATACAGAACTCCTATTAAAACGAAGACAACTGATATTTAACCACCTCCCGCCGTATAGGAAAACTGCGGTGGGCGGAGTGCTCTCGTTCTCACCCACGGGGGTGTACAGCGTGGCAATCGTGGGCCCTCTCAAGAAAGAGCCGACAATGTGGCTCTTTACCAGTGTGATCAGCTGTGTCCAACCACAGCTGATCACATGTAGGAAATACCGGTTATCATCTCTCCTCGCCTCACACTGACAGAATGTGAGGAGAGGAGAGCCTATCAGTGACATTTCCTCACAGGGGAGACTTGTATAGTTAATCAAGGCACTGTCCATCAATGCTGCACGTTAGTTGCTCCTCATCACACCATGCTGCATATTAGTGCCTATCAGTGCACATCAGTGAAGGAGAAACATTACTTATTTACAAAATTTACCTCTCACAGCTGCGTTGCTGTGTTTAAGTGGCTGGTAAAAACACGTCTCAATCGCCACTTTTACTGACCCCTCCCTCAACCACCCATGTGAATGAGCCCCAAGTCTGCTGTATATTTAATGATGGAAGGTTTTTAGGACCCATTCACCCAAGGCCGATCAGTTGCCATGCGCCCCTGGGAGGGCTGAAGCGCAAGCCGGGTGTAAACGAGGCTTGCACCACATGCCGGCACGGGAATCACACGGCGCCATCTCTACACCCATTACCAACCGCTGGAATAGCTTGGTGCCGGCTTATGGGCACCTGAAAATGTGAGTGTAATATCTTCTTTTAAACTTAGCACTAATAAAACAGTTTTTACATACTGCGCAATGATCGTTGTCCGTTTCTCATGGTCTATATATAGCGCATTGTGGTCAGCAAAGATACAGAGTATGTGGAGTGCTTTTCCCTACTAAATGAACCAAATGCGCAGTTTTAACCGGCATCTGGTGAGTGGCTAATCCAGGTGGTGGTGTTCCTGTCACGAAAGTGGTGAAGGGGGTCACGAAGAGTCACGGATAATATACTGCACTTTGCACATGAATTTGGACATTATAGCCTGGTCATAAATGTCACATACCAATTTTTGTATCTATTTATGTTGAAATTTATGTAAAATACACCCAGTAGGGTAGGTAATTGGGGCACTATTGCATGTAATATAGAATTTTGGGGGGGCATAATGATTGTGTAAGCTTGGAATCTAACAGAGTGGTGTATTTTAAGTAAAGTAGCGCATTCAACACATATACATATTTTTTTATTTTTTCACCTAGTGGTGTAGTTTTTTGATTGCAGCAACTTCTTTCTATTTACGGTAATTATTTAATTGCTTGTGCCAGTGACACACAATTGTTCATTTGAAATAAACAATGCCCTATATTTGTAGTCAGTGGGAGGACTAGTGCCCCATCGTTGGTGCCAATAGAAGGGATTTTGCCCCATCAGTGTCTGTGGGAGGAATGGTGCCTCATTGTTGGTGTCAGTGGGAGGAATGGTACCTCATTGTTGGTGTCAGTGGAAGGTATAGTGTCCCATTGTTGGCGTCAGTGGAGGGAATAGTGTCCCATCATTGGCATCAGTGGAAGGAATTGTGCCCCATCGTTAGTGTCAACGGGAGGAATTCTGCCCTATTGTTGGTGTCAGTGGATAGAAAAGTGCCCCATGGTCTAGATAAAGGCAAGCAAAGGGACGCAGTTTGGAGATCGCTGATATAGAGCTTATATAGGAGACACATAGGCATGCATAGACACATATTGGGCCTCAGTGTGGGAAGTGGGCATTGTCTCAAACAATGTACAGTATGTGTTCCTCGCAGCATCCAATCACGTTCTCTGTGTCATTTTCTTATACTACATGGGGATAACAACTTTAACCTTGAACAGTTATAGATGAGGTACATTATGAGGAAAAGTAATTGCTACAAAACAAAGAAATTTGGCTAAAATATTTTGCAAAGTATGACCGTACATGGAATAATGTTGGTAAGTCGGTATTTTAGGGTCAGCAATCAGATGAAATGCATGTGCACATTTTTTGCTTTATTCTACACATAAGGCACCATGTAACATTTGCTCGCTGTAACTAAAGCTTCATGCACATATTTAAACACAGCACCCTGCATACTTCGCACACATACACAGCCTTGTCAAGAGCCCCATTCCTGACCTTGTGTTAGAAACATTCTCTTTGCTGCTATATTCAATCCCCTACAGCTGTAGCATGAGCGACTTTAAGCCTCACTTTAGGGGGATCTACGCTGGCTGATTTTCTCAGAACTGAAATGTTAGAAGAGTCACATGCTTAGCAAACAAAATGTAGAATACAATAATCAATTTTATTACCCACTAAATTACCATTTAATACCCTATATACATTGGCATACAATGCTGAGCACTATTGAAAAGAATGCATTGAAACGTGTCATTTTTTAATACTGCTGTTTTACAATGTACAGCAGACCAATAATCAAAGTCTCAGAATGTGCCTGGCCACATTCTTATAACCCCAGGGTTCTGTGCTGAGACCAATCCTATTTATTTTGTTCATAAAAGACCTGGAGGATGGGGTAAACAGTTCAATCTCTGTATTTGAGGACAATACTAAGCTAAGCAGGGCAATAACTTCTCAGCAGGATGTGGAAACCTTGTAAAAAGATCTGAACAAATTAATGGGGTGGGCAACTACATGGCAAATGAGGTTTAATGTAGAAAAACGTAAAATAATGCATTTGGGTGGCAAAAATATGAAGACAATCTATACACTGGGGGGAGAACCTCTGGGGGAATCTAGGATGGAAAAGGACCTGGGGGTCCTAGTAGATGATAGGCTCAGCAATGGCATGCAATGCCAAGCTACTGCTAACAAAGCAAACAGAATATTGGAAGGCAAGAAAAAGGGGATCAACTCCAGAAATAAAATGATAATTCTCCCACTCTACAAGACTCTGGTCTGGCCGCACCTAGAATATGCTGTCCAGTTCTGGGCACCAGTCCTCAGGAAGGATGTACTGGAAATGGAGCGAGAACAAAGCTAATAAAGGGTCTGGATGATATTAGTTATGAGGAAAGGCTGCGAGCACTGAACATATTCTCTCTGGAGAAGAGACGCTTGAGAGGGGATACGATTTAAATTTATAAATACCGTACTGGTGACCCCACAATAGGGATAAAACTTTTTCGCGGAAGGGAATTTAACAAGACAAGTGGCCACTCATTAAAATTAGAAGAAAAGAGGTTTTACCTTAAACTTTGTAGAGGGTTCTTTACTGTAAGAGCGACAATTCCCTTCCACAGGCGGATGTTTCAGCAGGGGGCAGCGATAGTTTCAAAAAAACTATTAGATAAGCACCTGAACGACCACAACATACAGGGATATACAATGTAATACTGACATATAATCACACACATGGGTTGGACTTTATGTCTTTTTTCAACCTCTCCTACTATGCAACTATGACATTGTCTGATCGCTTACAGGGGGTCGGATGTAGGACCAGGAAGAGTTGCCCAGTGATAACCTGCACCCTCACTCAGATTGTGGCTTCCTTAAAAAACTGGAACAGATGAAAGTGTAGCTCTAAAAATGAAAAAAGCCTTTTGTAAATGCTATAATCATTCACTTCAAGCCCTAGTACACATTCGTGCAACTTGGCACGCAACTTGATAACCCCTCCATGATAGCCTATGTGCCCTTGTGTACACAGGCATTTACAGGCAATTAGAGGCTGGAGCGTTTACAGGGCAGAAATAAATAAATCACTTGCGCGTTAAGGAGAGGAGCGTTCAGGCAGAAAAATAAAATACTCGTGTAAACATGCCTAAGCGACAGGAGCGTTTAGCGCTTGCGCATTCATTAACAGCCAGAATCAATTAATATTCTGGCCAAAGAAATGAATGAACACTTTAACCTACCTAAACGCCTTAGCAAAATGCGGCTTAAGTCTGCCAGGAGAAAAGGCTTTCAGAAGAGCCCAGTGTGTATGATGCCTTAATGGTCATATTAAAGAGGGAGGAATGGTAGAGTGACAAAAGACAACTGGCCCAAGGGACAAAAAAACTATTAATTCAGTGCTGTGGGATAGACTGTTGGTCATCCAGTTACCTGATGGAGGAGACAGGTCAGCCTCCACAGCAGCCTTATAGACTAACACTGGGCTGACCTTCCTGCCCCAGCAAGGCAATTGCCTTAAAGTGGTTGTAAAGGCACTTGTTATGTCTCTACAATCCAATCTTTTAGAGAACATGTGCCCCACTGTATGTCCTTTATTTAAAAAAAAGCCGATTTGTACCTTATTTCAGTGTGACCGGCCGCCTCTCTCCTTTCCCAGTCTGACAGATGCAGCGGGAGGGGCCGAGAACTCCCGCTGACGTCAGCCAAGAGGAGGGGAGGAGAGAGCACCGAGGAGTCACGTGAGCGCCGGGAGACGCTCTATTATAAAAAGGTACAAATCTGTTTTTTTTAAAATAAAAGACATATAGTGGGGCACGTTATTATCTAACAGAGTGAATTGTAGGGACATTACACGATTATTTTACCAACAGGAGGGGAGGATTGTGGATTGGACGGAGCTGACAGGCAGGGAGGGAGGGGGGAGAGGAGAGACAGGAGAGCTGCCGGAGGCACGCAAACTGAACAACATGTCAGGGCTCAGCAGCCATGATAAACCATGGTAGGTTTACAGGAGGGAGGGAAGAAACTGGCAGGATCAGCCAGGTATTTTAGGTGATACAGTGGGCCAAATTACCCAGCACAAGCACTGTGCTGTATAAAATGCTTTAAAAGGAACAGAAGCCTTTTTTTTTGGGGGGGGGGGGTTAAAAACATTTCACACACACACACAAAACACAATTATACATTATATTATAAAAAGTTTTGGAACGCCTACCTTTACACGAACATGAACTTTAATGGCATCCCAATCTTAGTCCATAGTTTTCAATATTGAGTTGGCCCACCCAGCTATAACAGCTTCACAAGGTGTCCACAAGGTTTAGGAGTATGTCTATAGGAATGTTTCACCATTCTTCCAGAAGTGGATGAGAAGGCCTGACTTGCAGTCTCCCCTTTAATTCATCCCAAAGGTGTTCTATTGGTTGAGGTCAGAACTCTGTGTGGGCTAGTCAAGTTTCTCCACCCTAAACGTGCTCATCCATGTCTTTATGGACCTTGCTTTGTGCACTGGTCCAAATCATTTGCTGGAGGGGGGGGGGGGGGGATTATGATGTAGGGTTGTTTTTCAGGGGTTGGGCTTGGCCCCTTAGTTCTAGTGAAGGGAACTCTTAAAGCGTCAGCATACCAAGACATTTTGGTGAGTGAGTTTGGGGTGGAGGAACTTGACTGGCCTGCAAAGAGTCCTGACCTCAACCTGATAGAACATCTTTGGGCTAAATTACAGTGGAGACTGCGAGCCAGGCCTTTTCGTCGACATCAGTGCCTGACCCCACAAATACGCTTCTGGAAGAATGGTCAAACGTTCCCATAGACACACTTCTAAACCTTGTGGACAGCATTCCCAGAAGAGTTAAAGCTGTTATAGCTGCAAAGGGTGGGCCAACTCAATATTGACCTCTACGGACGAAGACCAGGATGCCATTAAAATTCATGTGCGTGTAAAAGCAGGTGTCCCAATATTTTTGGCGATACATACACACATACTGGACATTCATTTATGAAAGTTTTTTTTAAATAATTTATCATAAATTTATCAAAGGGTTTTATCCATGATATACTGAGACAACAGCTGCAGAGCCTGCCATGGCTGTAGCTACACTGTTGGACCCAGCAATTAATCAGATAAAGTTGAGATGGCTCCTATGGCTTAAATCCCCAAGTTCTTCCACTACTGTGGGCTTTATGTTACGTAATATTGGGGCTAAAGCGGTTCACAATTTTTCCAACTCATGGCCATCTAAAACACATGTCTAAAGTAGTAAATGCATGTTCTAATATGACTGACACTTGCATATCACAGAAAGGTGTAGGTAATGGAGCCTCTAGGCTGTGAGTTGATTGGGAAACAATGCTGAATTATTTACACATTGTAGCATCTCATATGTCCTTGCTGTACATGATCGACTAACCGCAGATGCTGAGGTACTAAAAGGTAGGATCTGTTTCAAGTAAACGTAACAAAAATGACTTAAAGGTGATACAGGTTGATAAAAAAAAAAAATGACTGAGGTGTCACCAACAGAGTAAAATGGCTTTAAAGCAATATCAGTTAGGCTGCCCATACATTATACAATTTTCCTATACAATTTTCCTTTAGGATTTATAAAACCATATAATATGAGGTCAAACCTAAACACTTTCACTTATGTATGGCCAGCCTTAATAAAGTATTTTTTTAAATTAATGTCAGTGTTATACAATCTATAAATAAAAAGTACATTTTGAGAGTAATGGAAAACTGCACAGAGAAAAGATTCTTAAACAAAAATGAGAGCATAACGGTCTGCTAATAAAAATTTAACACACTTCCTGAAGCAAAAACACAAACATTACATTCTTATTGTACAATATTCTTTAAAATGATCAAAACTATGTACTGTAGTATGATAACCTACC